>CM064349.1:1936304-4336304 GCA_032595735.1 Pelochelys cantorii
TCTGCTGGGGTATTGGAGCCAGCCCTGCCTGCCAGGAGAGAGCCCCCTCCCGGCTAAGCCCTGAGGGCGGCGGGGGAAGCATGCAGCCCTGGTGTTCCCCACCTCTCCACCTGTGCTGTCCTTGTCCAGGTTGAACTGCTCCTCTTTCTTCACCTTGCTGGGCTTCCCCCCTCTGGGGGATGGCAGCTGTTCCCCGTTGCCTCCATTGCTGTAGCTTGAGGACCCTCCTTTCCGTCTTTCCTGCAGGGGGGCATGGCTTTAACTCGGTTCGTACAGCCCTGGAGCTGCCAATGAGTCCACCCTTCAGCAGCCAGTCCCAGAGGTTAACACAACCAATCCCCAATTGCAGGGGGAGTCCCATGGGCTCAGGGTTGTACCATTTAGTGAAAGGGGATCCTCTGGGTTAACACTGATAATATCTAGTGGCTGGGAGTCCCATAGGTTAACAAGGGGCAGGGAGTCTCATGGGCTAATTCTTTCTTAGAGGAACCTCATACTACAGAAAAGCAGTCAGCTCAACGAAGGTCAGTGATCCATCCCAGCCCTGTCCCTCCCCCCCCACGCCAGGCTGGAGGAAACTCTGACCCACAGCTCAGGGCACAAGCTAAAGGAACAGCAAAGAAAACAATCTGTCTCCTCACAAGCTGCAGTACACGGCCTGGTTGGCTCTCCCCACGGCCTGGAGTATCAAGCCCCAGCGCCTCAGCTCTCTGGTGTCTCTTGGCAAGAATGCAAGAGCTAAAACAGATCCACTGTCTCGTTTTCCCACCATTCTCCTCCTTGAGCAGCCCCCCAACCCTCCTCCGCCAGCTGGGGAGCAGGTGACAAGTAACCTGGGAAGGTGGTGGCATTTGAGCTTTCACTGAGGAAATGTACATTTCCCATAAATACCCTTCCTCTGCCCCTTCTGCCCTGCTGGACAATGGCTCCGTAACATAGGGCTGGGCCCCATGTGCCTTTGTCTCTGAGAAAATTGTGTAGGTGTTACCCAGAATTACAGCAACAGCCATACTGTAGAATCTTCAAACTTCATAAAGTGTTGCTCCCTGTATTTCACCAAGACCATAATGTTCAGCAGGATATGAATTTTTGTATGGTACCCCCACAGGGCTCACACTGTCCTAGCGTTATCATTGATTTTTGAAACGGGGTGAACATGGAAGGGGCAAGTTGTCACTCAGGCTGCCCACACTCTGTGTGCATGTCAGTGTGCCCCACTTGTGCCCCACAGTCACACCCCAGCCCACTAGCCCCCCACCTGGGCGTGAGGTACAGATCACTATTTCTGGGACTTTCTTAGATCTGTTTCCAAATCCTCCCCCTGGCTTTTCTTTGACTCTTTAGCTCAACCTTGGTCAGAGAACGTTCACTTGGGGTTTATTATTATCCCTTCCTCTTCACTCGCAGCCACCAGAGTGTTACTGCTACCGACAGATCTTGGCACCATCATGGGCGGGACTCTGACAGCGTCACTCTCTGTGCAAATGCTCATGGGGCAGGAAATGGTGAGCGAATCCCCTAATGCCACAGTAGAAATGTGTGGGGCGCCTGCCTGCCTTGGAGTGTCTGTCCTCCCCCAGCTCCCAGAACGGCTCCGAGGAAGCAGCGCGGGTGATGGAGGGTTAGTGATGCATCCCCAGCAAGTTGAGACCAGGGGACCTGCTGGAGTCTGTAAGAGGGGAACAGAAGCTGGAGATGAGTCAACAGGGGGCCCTTGTAGCCAAGGTTAATGGCATTGTCACGTTACTGGATTGCAAAGGGAACAGCCAGATCAATGCTGCGCCCATGGGCCGGGGGGGATGTGTGTTTGCCCCAAAGTCGGTACAAAGGGGGCCATGTGAGGTGTCAAACAAAACCTTATGTTGTACTGATTCTATGTGTGCTGCTCATGTACCTGTGTGATATCTGTATGTGCAGTTATGAATGTGGACTCTGTGCTGATACTGGGAGTGTTCTCTGCCTGGGACAGAGCAGTGGGCCTGAACTGCCTGCTGTAAGGAAGGAATGTCCAGTCAATGACTATGCTAATTAGCGAGGCTCCAGGGACAATGGCCCTCAAGGTGCCCAATACACACCTGAGGAAGGCGTCTGGGACCTGCAAACCAGCCAGGGCATGATGTCTGCCAGCATGCGAAACAGAGATAGGTCACTCAGCCATGTGACCTACTCTGGCCAGGAGGACGCCAGGAGAGACATATAAGGCATGAGGCGGACTCCATCTGGCCTTCAATTCTGCTCCTGATCCCAGATGCAGCCTTGCAAGGAACGGCGAGTCATGAAGAATCCATGGCCCACCCTGATATACACCAGAGATTTTTAAGCTAGCAGTTTGTAAAATCTCTGCTAAGAGCCTGCATCAAGAACTTGGTGATTGGTGCACGAAATGTATTCTCCTTAACAACCTTACTCTCACGCTTTTCTTTCTTTTAGTAATAAACCTTTATAGATTTTAGATTCTAAAGGATTGGCCCACTGTGATCTTGTGGGTAAGATCCAGAGTGTAAATTGACTGGGATCTGTGGCTGGTCTTTTGGGACTGGGAGAACCCATTCGGGGTAGGTGAGATTGGGTTCTATAACCCCTCACCGGTGTGGTAGGCCCTGGGCTGATTGGGGCACAGGGAGAGCTGGGGTGTCTGAGGGGTTTTGCTCGTGAGGCTTCCTGCTGGCCGGATTGGCAGCTGAAGCGCTCGGTGTGACTGGTTTGTGGTCTACGTGGGAAAGGCCTCCAGTCAGGGGCTGTAAGGAGCCCTTGTTTTGAGCAATTCGCCCTGAGCAGACACACTCGGTGGTGCCCAGACACTGCCCAGTCCACCACAGGATGTAAATCGGGGGTCTCCTGGCATATGGCCACTGCCCCTATTGCCCCCTTTCTACCTCTTTGCCTGGGGAGAATTCTTTGTGTTCTGTCCAAATGTGTCTCATCTTGAGTGGGAAGGTACCAGACCCAGAATGGGTTCCAGCATCAGCTGGCCTGGCCACAGGTCTTTGTAGGACCAATCGCAATCCAGGCTTACAGGAAAAACAAGCCCATTGACAGACTGTGACCTCGAGCACTGGGCCATTCAGTTCTCCAGTGTCACTACTGGCTCACACGTCAATGTCTAGATTAGACCCAGATTCACACTTCACATTTCTAACTCCTCACACAAGGAAGATCCATACACAGAAAGTGACTATGGACATTCAGCCAATCGTAGCTTTAAAAATGCTACATCATGTGATCAATTTTGCTTAAAGTAGTTTCATGTCAGGCCTATTCATACACCTACTTGTGAGTTCCTGGCAGCTGTGAGTTCCTTGAGTTAACACTGATATGCCGACATGCCCCCACTCCCCCCCGCCTCCCCCTTCCGCCAGGAGATAAATCTACTGATCCCCAGTGGCAGGCAGGCCTTCCGGCTAACCCCGCTAACAGCAAGAAGCAGGGAATCCCAGGGGTTAACCACACTAATTCCCAGGGGCAGGGAGGAATGCAGACAAGTCCTATTGATACACCATGGCAGGAAGTCTTGTTAATAGCCAGTGGCAGGGAGTTCCAGGCTTTAAACATGCTAAAAGCCACTGGCAGAGAGTCCTGCAGATTAAACCCAGTATTATAATATAATCAAGCCACTGTGAATGCACTGAAAGTACAAAAGCAGATACGAGTATTTTCAAAAATATTACAGTAAAAACCATCACTGGTTCGGGGCAAAACAGTAAGGATGTCTCTCAAGATTTAGAAAGAAAGCATGGGATGAAATATCTCCCTTCGAAGTGCTACTCAGTGATTCTCAAGGATTAACCCCTGTAATATCCAGTGGCTGGGAGTTCCAGAGGTTAACACCATTACACTCACAAGTGAAATTGCAACCAGTGACAGTTTTGATCAGTTCCTTAACAATCTATAGTGTCTGACATTCCCCTTTTTACCCTGTCCTGATGGGTCATTTGAACCTTTCAGGGTCCTGCGATTTTCCCCTTTCAGGATTTTAGGGGGATATTGGAATGCTTAGGAAATCAGAGGTGGTAGAAAAATCCTCCCTTCTTAGCATTCTAGACTCCTACATGCATTTCACTCACTAAGGAGTTAAGGGGACCTGGCACAAGGATCAGCTGATACTGCGGGCATAACCTGTATGGGTGTCTGCTGTTATGTCACCAATGGTACCAAAACTAACTGGGCATCTGGGGATGGGGCCTTGTTAACAGACATCAGCTTATATGCAGAGAAGTTGGTACATGGCCTGGGGCTGGTGAGTGTGGGGGGGTCTTCTGCTGCCCCACATGGTGACTAAACCATCCCTGGTACCGTAAAGAACAAGTGATGCTATTTCTTAATGTGTTGATTCTAAGCATATCCCACGGTACCCACCATGTCGCCACCAGCCATCCCACCGCTCACCCCCACGGCTCTAGCAAAAATTACCCCAAGTGATACAAGCGCTTGCTTAAATAGAAGAGGTACTTAGAAGCACCGTCAGCTCTTCTACTCCCACTCTAGGGTTAGACGTTGGAGTACATGTGGTCAGATGGCAAATGTGACTGCCAATTGCCAATGTTCTAGTAGACTCCGTCTCCTCCTCCTGCTAAATTCTCATCATTTTCCACTTGCTCCATGTTCTCATAGTCATCACTGCTCAGCTCTGGAGGCTGCAAAAAGGAAGGGTTGGTTCACATGGTGACTGAGGTGCAGCAACGCCACATTGGGACAGCTCACTTGGTGTCAATTTGCAGCCAGGGGCAGGAAGGAAGACTAATGTATCTAGGGCAACAGCGTGGCTGTTTAGAAGGCAAATGCCTTTAATTATGTGGGAATCCGGACACAACAGCCAGATCCATGACCCCCAAGCTCTGACAAACAGAGAAGATGTCTGGTTACCAACAGCACTCGGAGGCTCTGGCCAGTATCTCAGAGAGAACTGCTGCACAGCGCCCCCTAGTGTTGTGCTGGGGTTCTGGGAACAGCCCTGCGTGCCAGGGGGGAGCTCCCACCCATCCAGGGAAAGCATGTGCAGAGGCCCACAGCCCTGGCATTCCCCACCTCTCCCCCTGAATTGGTCTTGTACAGGTTAGACTGCTTCTCTTTCTTCTCCTTGCTGGGCTTCTCCCCATTGAGGGATGGCTGCTGCTCCCCGTTGCCTCTGTAGTTGTAGCCTGAAGGAGCCTCCTCTGTGTCTTTCCTGCAAGAGGGAAGAGCTTTAGTTCAGTTCCCACAGCCCTGGAGCTGCTAGTCCTAGAAGTTAATGCAACCAATCCCCAGTGGCAGGGAGTTCCAAGGGTGAAATCTACTTCTCCTTAGTGGCAGGGTGTCCCATTGGTTAAGGATTCTATCATTTAGTGACAGAGGATACTATGGGTTAACTTTGATAATATCTGGTGGCATGGAGTTCCACAGGTTATTCCGGCTACTACCCTGTGGCAGAGAGTCTATAGGCTAATTCTGTCTTAGAGGAGCCTCATGCTGTAGGAATGCAACATGCAATTGCTTCCCAGTTGCCTGCTTTCCACGAGTATCTCCCTGTGTGTTAATGAATTCACCACCCTCAGTTCTCCTCGGCCAGTTCTCTTGGTCTGTCTGCCCTCCACTCCAAGCCCCTGGCCTGGGGCCCTCACCTGGCTCTGGCTACCTTCCAGACCATGATCGCCAGCACCAAGAGGAGTAAAATGCCACCAGAGACTCCAGTGGAAACTATAAGCAGGAAATTACCATCACCTGAGGAGAGACATGGACACAGTTGGTGTCAGCGCTGGGATTAATGGTGTCAAGCAGGAAATGGGGAAGCATGCGTATGAAGGGAATTACAGTTAGTTACACCCTGCTCATGTATGGGGAAAAGGTGCTATTGTCCCCTCCCCTCAGAGAAATTGGGCAGTCGCCTGGTGTATGTCTAAGAAAATATGGTAAGGGCTCATGAGCTACTTTTGGACCAAAAGTAATTACAGTACTAGCAGACATACTAGTGTATGAGCGTAATTATGGTAGCAGGACATCCCATGCCAGCCCCCACCACCCAGCTGCACCAACTCTGCAGCATATACCCAGGCTGGGGTGTATACGTGAGTAATTACAGTAGCACGGCACCCCACCCCCACCGCCGTGGGTGCCCAGTACCTGCAGGCACGAGGGGCAGCTCGGCCTGGCTCTGCCTGTGGGCATTGGCGGCAGCGCAGGACACGTTGGCCAGGGCCCCGGCCGAGCCCTGCAGCTCTCCGCTCACGACTCGGCCTCGTGCCCAGGACTTGGCCCGCAGTTCGGGGCCCTCGAAGTCCCCGGGGAGGGTGCGGTTGGGCAGGTGCCACTGGAGGCGGGGCGGGGGGTTCCCCTCGGCCGCGTAGTAACACGTAGCCACCCCCCCCGGCCCACTGCCCCGCACCCTGCAGTTCCCCCCCGGCAGCAGCTCTGGCGCATCTGCAACGGGACACAGGGCGTGTGGGGGATTTACCTCCTGGGACCCCACAGCCCTCCTGTCTCTCAGTGCCACCCTCTCCACAACCACTAGCCCCCACTTCCCTCGTATCACCAGGCATAGAATCCAGGAGTCCTGCCTATCCTCCGTAACCACTAGCCCCCACTTCCATGCTAATGCTGCATGGGGTGACTCACAGCTGACGTGAAGCCGGAGGGCTCGGCGGGTGGACACCCCAACCGCTGGGTACGTGACGGTGCAGCCGAGCTCTTTGCCATCATGCGCCAGGGTGGGCGTGAAGCACAGCACGGAGCTGTAGGAGACGCTGCCATTCCCCTGGAGCTCAGAGACGTTCATGGCCATGGAGTCGAACCCTCCGGTCCATGTGATTTGGGGAGGGGTCCCAGAGCAGGTGCCTGGAGCCTGGCAGGTCACATTCACTGGCTGCCCGGGCTTCAGCACCTCGGGGACCCTCAGGACTGGCTGCTCCCTCAGTTCTAGAGAGGAGAAACCATTAAGATTCAGTCCCTTGGGGAATTACTGGGGTTAATACCCGGCACTCCATGCCACTTGATATTATTCGTGCTAACTGGTAGAACTGTCCTCCACTGGGTAAAATTGGGGCTAACCTGTGGAACTCCCCACCACTGAGTGTTATTGGAACTAACCCAAGGAACTTTCTGCCACAGGGTATTATTGGGGATGACCTGTGGAACTCCCTGCCACAGGGTATTATTGGGACTCACCCATGGGACTCCACACCGCTGGGCATAACTGAACTCAGTATTACTGGGCTCCCTTCTGCACCTGTGATGTTCACCAGCGGCTGGATCTCCACGTAGCTGTATTTGCTCTCTCCCTTTTCAAAGCGGAAGTAGTTGTGCTCCTGGTCTTCAGCCTGTATGTCGCTGATGCTCAGGGAGCAGTCATTCTCAGCCGCCCCAGCTAGGCGGATCCGACCCCTGGGTGCCAGTGGAGGCCTGTCCGGGTTGGTGCTGGCCACGGGCACACAGCGGTCCTTGTCTACGTCTCTGTGGAACCAGTATTTGTAGAGAGGCCCGGGGGACTCGAAATTGGCTGTGAAATGGCAGGGGAGCAGCACGCAGAGGCCCTGCTGCACCGTGACATGGGCGCCACATGGATCTGATAGACCTGCCGCTGGTAGAGCTGAGCTGCAGGGGAACAGATCAGCTCTGCCAGTGCCCCATAACCCCGACCCACAGCTCCCAGCTCTGCCACGGCTCCTCAACCGCGACCCATAGCCCCCAGCTGTGACTATGCCCCTGGATCCCGACCTGCAGCCCCCAGCTCTGCCAGTGCCCCTCAATCCCCACCCACAGCCCACAGCTCTGCCAGTGCCCCTCAGCCCAGGGCCGGCTCTAGGCACCAGCAAACCAAACACGTGCTTGGGGTGGCACATGTCCGGGGGCCCCATGAGAGACACTGGCCGTAGAACTCCTGACCCTCACCGCCCGACGCGGGCCTGCCTGTGACAGCCCAAGGCAACGGGCAGGGCGGCGGAGCACATGATGGGCCAGCAGCGAGCTACCCTCCGCAGGCGGGGTGCGCGTGGCAAGTCGCACTCGCAGCCCAGCAGTGATGGCTGAGGCGCCATGACATCACTGTTCCAGGGCTGCCTCGCTGCCTTCCCTCGGCACTGGGGAGAAAAGTGGCCCCTCTAGTTAGCGCGAGAGGGCCTTGGGGCGGGGCAGGGTGGGGTGGGGCGGCCCCGACAGGAGCACTGGCCACGTGCCGCTCCAGTCGCTTTCCCGGCACTGCTGCCGCTGCCCAGCACCCAGTGGCCACAGGGCGGGAAATGCCCACGGGAGCCTCCCATGAAGCAGACTCCGGCACCCGGGGATCGTTCGTGCTCCTCTGAGTGGCACCAGCCAGCGCGGCCCGTTGTGCAGGGGGGCGCACCTTGGGCTTTGAGAACAGCAGCGGCGCCGGAGCGCTACGCTGGTGGGCGAGCCGCTCTCCCCGGGCTGTGCGGGGCAGGCTGCACAGAGCGCTCTGGGGCCGGGCAAGGGGCAGCCCGCGTCACTGCAGCCAGGGACCACGCTGCAAGCCAGGTGCCTGTAGCCATCTCTCCACCTGCCTTGCGCTTACTAGTGACCCCTCCGGCTGGAGCGGGCGCCCTCGGCCAAGGAGTTTGCAGGAGTGTGTGTTTGTGTGTGGGGGGGGGGAATAGCGCACATTGGCAAATGGGGGGCAACTCTCTCCCCCTTTTCTCTGCCTCAGTGCTGGGCGCGGAGGGAGGGAGAGCTGCACCCTTAGTGAGGCCGGGCAGAAGGAAGGCCCTGCCCGGGCCAGGATGATTCAAGCAGAGGAGCCGCTGGAGGGGGCCTCGCCTGCCCTGGCTCAGAGATCTGGGGGGAGAGGGAGAGAGGTGTCCCTGGCCTTGCCCGTTACGTTTCCCGGCTGTGTCCGCGCGCATCCCCAAGGGGACCCATGCCACTTTCACCCCTCCCCCAGGGCGCTCCAACGTTTCTGCGTGTCTTGTGGGGAGGGGACAGGAGGGTTTGGCAAGGAGAGGGAAAGGAGACGGAGTTCGGTCAGTGGGGGGAGGTGGGAGAGGGGAGCAGACTGGGTCCAGTAGGGGGGGGGGATCAGGTTTGGCTGGGAGGAAAGAGAGGGCGCAAGGTGGATTAGGTGGGAGAAAGAAGGGAGGGGACTGGGTCGGATCACTGAGGGGTCGGGTTTGCCTGGGAGGGGAGAGAAGGTGGAAACTGGTTCGGGTGAGTGGGTGGGGGGGGGGTGGGATGTGTGTGGAGGGGAGACAGGACGTAGGCTGGGTTTGGCCAGAGGGAGCGGTGGGAGTCAAAGAGCCGCAAGGTGAAAGGGGCGCTTTCCTCCTCAGTGCCTGTCCTGCAGCAGTGGGACAAGGGGGGGAGGGGCGGCCAAAAAATTTTTTCCTCGCGGTGGTAAAAAACCGAGAGCCGGCCCTGCCTCAACCCCCACCCACAGCCCCCAGCTCTGCCAGGGCCCCGCAACCCCGACCCGCAGCACCCCCAGCTCTGCCAGGGCCCCGCAACCCCGACCCGCAGCCCCCCAGCTCTGCCAGGGCCCCGCAACCCCGACCTGCAGCACCCCCAGTTCTGCCAGGGCCCCGCAACCCCGACCCGCATGCCCCCACTCTGCCCGTGCCCCTCACACCGTACTGTATCTGACAATTTCAGCTCTGGCGCAGGAAGGTGTCTGAAGCCAGGAGTCCTGGGTCTCTCCCCAGCGCTGAGGGATTCCTGCCCCCGGCTCCCTCTGCGGCTCTTACCCTGGCAGAGCAGCACAAGGAGGATTCCGAGGCCTGGCCTGGTGCAAGGGGGCGTCAGGCCGGCTCCTGGCCCCCACATCCTCTCGCTCCGCGGCTTTGGGGGCAACCAGCAGCCAGGCCTCACAGGTGCCACGATTGGCTCCTTTCAGGGGCTCCCAGGTCCCTGCCTGTGGAGGTCATGGGGAGAAGGGGGAATGAGCTGAGCAGGGAAGTGGAGGGTGGCCTAGTGGTTAGAAAAGGGGCTGCTAGGAGGAGAGCAAGGGCTAGTGGTTAGAGCAGGGTCCTGGGACTCAGCAGGTGCACTACAGAGCCTGGGACTCCCACTTCCCTTGGGGAAACCACATCTTGCAAAACCTACCCGGCCCCACACAGCACAGACCCTTGGGCCCCTCTAGCTGGCATCCTGCCTTCCCCCATCCACACCCACCCTGAGCCAGGGTCAGCCAGCACTGCCTGTGTCCATCCCCCACAGCCTGTGTGCTCAGCACTGCGGCATTCACACCCCCGCTCTGGTTTCACACCCACTGCTGGGAATTGCTGCATTTGACGGGAGGGGGGGTGACATTGGACAGGATGCGAGCAGGGCTGGAGACTAGCCGTGTCCCTCCCACTCCCCGTGATGCTGCATCACCAGCAAACTCTCCCCCCTCCGGCCTCTGCCCACCCCTAGTGCCCAGCGCCGTGGGAGCTCAGACAAAGTCCATCAGCTCAACGAAAGCCAATGAGCCATCCCAGCCCTGTGGCCCCCCCATGCCGGGCTGGAGGAAACTCTGACCCACGGCTCAGGGCACAAGCTAAACACACCACAAAGGAAACTATTGGTCTCCTCACAAGCTGCAGTATACAGCCCGGCCGGCTCCCCTACAGCCTGGAGCCTCCTTCCCCAGCACCTCGGCTCTCTGGTGTTTCTTGGCAAGAATGTGAGAGCTAAAACGGATCCACTGTCTCGTTTTCCCACCGTTCTTCTCCTTGAGCAGGCCCCCAACCCTCCTCCGCCAGCTGGGGAGCAGGTGACAAGCAGCCTGGTAAGGTGGTGGGATTTGAGCCCCATGTGCCTTTGTCTCTGAGAAAATTGTGTAGGTGTTACCCTGAATTACAGCAACAGCCATACCATGAGGAGTAACAGTTAATGCAAACTAAGGACTTAGTTCGAATTACTGTTTCACTGCCGCATGTAGCCACGGGCAGTTACTTCGGACTAGTGGCATTTAAAAATGGCGACCGGACGGGAACATGCAAATAAAGCCCGGGATATTTAAATCCCGGGCTTCATTTGCAACTTCAGATGCCTACATTAGCCACCCTAGTTTGAACTAGGGGGCTAGTGTAGACATACCCTTACAGACTCCGGCACGTCCCTGGGTCTCAGCTCGCGGGGGACGCGTTGCAAACCCTCCATCACCCGTGCTGCTTCCTCGGAGCCATTCTGGGAGCTGGGGGAGGACAGACCCGCCGGCCGCACTCCAAGGCCAGGCGGGTGCCCCACGCATTTCTACTGCGGCCTTAGGCATTTCGCTCACCATTTCCTGCCCCATGAGCATTTCCACTGAGAGTGACGCTGTCGGAGCCCCGCCCATGATGGTGCCAAGATCTGTCGGCAGTGATAACACCCCAGTGGCTGCGAGTGAAGAGGAAGGGCTAATAATAAACCCCAAGTGAACGTTCTCTGACCAAGGTTGAGCTAAAGAGTCAAAGAAAAGCCAGGGGAAGGTGTCACATTACTGGATTTTAAGGGGATGAGACAGGTCACTGCTGCACCCAAGGGGAGGAAGTTGCCCTAAAGTCTGTACAAAAGGGACCATGTGAGATGTCAAATGAAAGCTCATGTTCTACTGATTTTATGTATGTGATTCATGTACTTGTGTGATATCTGTATGTGGAGTTATAAATATGGACTCTGTGTTAATGCTGGAAGATTCTCTGTCTGAGACAGAGCAATGGGCCAGCAATCGGTCAGTGACTATGCTAATTAGCGAGGCTCCAGGGACAAGGCTCTCAGAGAGGCCACTACACACCTGAGGAATGTGTATGGGACCTGCAAACCAGCCAGTATCATGACTGGGCCATGTGACCTGCTCCGGCTTGGAAGATACCAGGGATGGACATAAAATGCCATGAGGCGGACTCCATCTGGCCTTCAATTCTGCTGCAGATCCCAGATGCAGCCTTGCAAGGAACAGCGAGCCGGGAAGAATCCTTGGCCCATCCTGACATAGGATGTACCCCAGAGACTTTTAAGCCAGCAGTTTGTAACATCTCTGCTGAAAGCCTGCATCGAGAACTTGGTTTTGCTTGTGAGGCTTCCTGCTGGCCAGATTGGCAGCTAAAGCGCTCACTGTGACTGGTTTGTGGCCTATTTGGGAAGGTGTCCAGTCAGGGGCTCTAAGGAGCCCTGAGTCTGAGGAATTCACCTTGAGCGGATGCCTTCAGCAGTGCCCAGACACGGCTCCGTCCGTTACAGTGGCGTAGTTGGCAGCATCCACAGATCTTGGTCAATTGAGCTTTGGATCAGGACCCCACGCTGTCTAAATTTGATTTTGGTATTGAGCGTTCGGTTGGTTAAAGAGCCACCGCAATGAGTCAGCAGCTATATGAGAGTATGGACCGAAAGGCTCTAGAAGCTTTGTGCTTGGAGAGAGGCATTGAATTTAGAGAGAAAGCTTCTAAGCCAGAACTGAGATCTTTGCTAATACTAAATAACCAGCAGGCAAGGGAGCAGCATACACCTAATGCCACGGATGCTGTTGCAGAAGTTAGAAAGCAGCAAGCATTGAAAAGAATGGAGCTGGAACGTGAGAGGGCCCTTGCCACATGTGTCGAAAGGCGAGTGAGGCGGAGGCCAAAGTAGAGGGAAAGGTGAAGGAGGTGGATGCTGAAAGGGAGCGAAAGGCAAAGGAAGAGGATGCTGAAAGGGAGTGAAAAGCGAAGGAGGCGGACCACACACGGCGAATGGAAGAACTGGCGGCGGAGGAGAGTTCCAAGCGACTCCAACTCCAAATACTTGAGGAGCAACGGAAGACACAGCAACCTGAGAGCCCACCCCCACTGGCCAGCAAGAGTTGGGAAAGGATCTGCCCCATCTACACAGATAATGAGGATATTGAGGAGTTTTTGGCCACCTTTGAACGTATTTGCAATGTGAACCAGATCCCAGACGACCAGCGCATGCCGGTCCTGATGACCAGACTGACTGGCAAGGCCAGGGAGGTATTGAATGAACTGAGGGAGCAAAAAGCCTTAGACTATGGGTGGTTTAACGTTTATGCACTGAGACGGTTCCTGAATCCCACCAGGTTAAATTTAGGAGCTTTAAAATGTCCAGTGACTGTACGCATGTGGAGTGTGCTCAGAAGCTGATGGGCTTTGCTAAAAAGTGTGTTATGGGGACAAAGGCGAATGGGAATGATGAGAAACTGCTGGATTTGATCACCCTGGAGCAGTTTCTGGATATTGTGCTGGACCAGGTCAGGGCAGCTGTGTGTGATCGGGAGCCCGAATCAGTCCTACGGGCTGCAGAGTTTGCAGATGCATATACCCAGAATAGGGCCCGAGACGGGTGCAACCCCCCTCCTAAGAGTAGCCTCCATTCCCTCTCCCCCTGCCCCCCGTCCAGGAGAAGAGAAGGGCTTAAAGGTGGGGTCAACCCCACGTCTGCTAGAAAATCTCCTGCACCAAACAGCTCCTACGCCCAGGGGAACCAAGTGCTGTGTCGCTTGTGTGGGACCCCTAGACACATCAGACGAGAGTGTCCAGGAGTAGTGAGTGGGTCACCAAGCCCAGTCTATGCTAATCCTGTTGTTATAAACACCCAGGTGAACCCCACAGAGCCCAGCACTGGGGCCCTCTGTGCAAATACTGTTTCTATTGTCTCAAAAGGGCTCAGCCATAAAACTCCCCTCAGGGCTGGGTATGGGACCCACGAGGCAGAGTTCATCAGCGGCACTGAGGTGAATGGGGTGAGGGGTGAGGCCTGGAGAGACACTGCTGCAGGACGACTCTGGTCAGAGCCAGCCTGGTCAGGGCGGAGGATTACCTGCCAGGAGAAGGCCTGACCGCGGAGACCAAATGGCCTGACTATTTTGTAACGGTGCCTTTAGCCAGAATCCGACTGGCATGGAAAGGGTTTGAGGGCACCATGGTGGTGGGAGCGCGAGACACAATCCCTAAGGATCTCATGATTGGGAAGGATATTAAAGCTGTGTTCAGTCCGAGTGTCCTGACTGAAGCACGAGGAGAAACAGTTCTGAGCCTTTGTCTGCCAGGGGCAGGGACTTGCCTGGCGAAGGTTACTCTAGGTCATGGGTTCCCAAACTGGGGGGGGCGTGAAGAAATTCCAGGGGGGGCACAAGGCGACCCAGCCATACACACACACACACCCCGGTCAATCCCACCCCAAATTTTGCTGCTGTTTTTTTGGGAAGGGGAGCATGAGGGTTTCTCAAAAATCAAAAAGGGGGTGTGATGCCGAAAAGTTTGGGAACCACTGCTCTAGGTGTTTGCCTGAGGCAGATAGCTGTGTGTCTGGGCAGGGGGGCCCCAGGGGTCAGGGCAATGGTTCTCTGGAGCAGGTTGCAGTGGATGGCCAGGGTAGATGCCTCACTGTGGAACAAGATAAAGTTCTGGAGAGTGTTGGGTTGTTGGCTGGTGGTGCTTGTGGAACTGCACTTGCACAAGCTGGAAGTGAGGTGTGTGAAGAAGCACAGTGTGTGGAGGCTGGAGGTTTGGCTGCTGGAAGTAGCAGTGAGTCAGTGAAGAAAGCTATCTCAGTCACTAGTTGTGTGCCTGAGAATAGCCGGGGTGCTGGGACAAAGGAGAAGAGACCGTCTCTAATTGTCTGTCTTTGTGTGGCAGCAGCCTGTCTGTGGGGGAAGGGATAGCTCAGTGGTTTGGGCATTGGCTTGCTAAACTCAGGGCTATGAGCTCAATCCTTGAGGAAGCCATTTAGGGATCTGGGGCACAATCTGTCAGGGATGGTACTTGGTCTTGCTGTGAAGGTAGGGGACTGGACTCAATGACCTTTCAAGGTCCCTTCTAGTCCTAGGAGATAGGATTCCTCCCAGTCCTTTGTCTGAGTAAGGTAAGGTGCCCCTCCACCTGTGATGGCTGAGAGCAGGGCTGTTGCCCCAGAGTTGGGACTAGATACAGCTAAACCCCAGAAAGGGGATGGCCCTAGGTTTGTGTCTGCTGGGGAGAAGGATACTATGACTTGGGTAGATCCAGTCAGCATCTTGCCAGGATCCCAGAGATCAGATGGTTCTGGGGCTTGTATTCCCCTAAGGGAGAGAGAATGGGTTCTACCCTTGTGTGTGCAGGGACAGGAAACCTTTAGGGTGCCAGTCCAGAGAGTTACAAAGAGAAGGAAAATGTCTCTGACCTTGTATCTCATGAGTCTGTCTGTTTGCCTGAAAGGGGATTGTCTAGGAATCTGCCTGATGGGCCAGAGATGATTCAGGGAGTAAAGGAATCTCGGGAGGAGTTGGTGGTAGCTGAAGAGAGTAAAAGCTCCTTGTTTGGGGAAGATCAGGAGAAAGTTCTGCGTGTAAAAGGCAACAGCTTGTTGTGTGAGGCACTTGTTTCAGAATTGTTCTGTTAACAGTGATGCCACTGGCTTGGATTTAGAAAGATCCAGTGTGGATGGTTGTGGAGAGGTCTCAGCAGGACTGAGGATTGTTTCAGATGAGGCAGAAACAGCCAGAGAATTGGAACAGTCTTGTGATAACCAAATGACTCTGTTTGACCAGCTTGCTGGGAAGTCAGTGTGATTAGGACAAGAAATGTATAAGTTTCTCATCCCAGTGAGAAAGGATCCTGTCTCTGGGAGACACAGACCAGCTTGGAGAATGAAGCTGAAAGCAGAGGATCAAAAGGGTGTCTGGGCTGCTTATTGTTGTTACCCTAATGACTGGGGGGAGAGGGAGGATTCCATGGCCATTGTGAACTGGGAAGTCACACCCAGCCAGCCCTTTGTCTTTGTTAAGCCAGAGACTTCAGGTTTTGAGCCCACAGGACAAGGGGGAGGGGCAGAACTTGCTTTGGCAAAGGAGACTTGCAGTTTAAACCTAAAGGGCCAGAACTACAAGGGTATGGAGCCAAAGATACAGCATGATGACCGAAAGTGTTGTCAATATACACTTGATATGGAGCTGTTCTTGTTGCTGATGTTAACTTTTGTAACAATGTGCTGTTGCTACCAAGAACTGTAAAAATGTAAAATGTGCATACTGTTTTGGAAAGCCATTGAACCTGTCAAGAAATGTACCAAATGACAGACAGTATGTTAAAGGACCTTGTGATGTTGATATTTCATGGTTAATGCTTGTAACTGATCTTGGAACTTCTTACAGGACAGAGAAGATTCCAGCCATAATGTACCATGTGGAAAGGGAAACTGAGGCACACCACCATTATGTTTTCATGGGTAAGAGCCAAGATGCCTACATTTTGAGGGATGAGAATACTTACATCAACACAATGTTAATTGGAGTTCAGAGAGGTCCCAGGGCTGGCATGGATAAATTTATTATTTTCCTTCGCTCTGGGCAAGATTACATGATACGCATGGGGATCATGCTGCGAAAGCAGATCTGATTGGCTGTGGTGTCTACCAAGTTTTACCTTGGGTTTATAAAACAGTGCAAGGACATGGTGGTCGCTATGACAGACCTTACAATGAGGAAGCCTATTGTAGACAAACCTGGTTTTCATACAGGTGTCCAGTTCTGTACTCGTTTCTAATATTGGATTAGAACCCGTACTAGCACAGAGCCAAAACATGGGGAGGCCTGTGATGCCCTCAGTGATGTTACTAGCATCACTTCCTGCATCAATTTTGCACTGGGGGTGTCACATGCTGATACTGGGAGTGTTCTCTGCCTGAGACAGAGCAATGGGCCTGAACTGCCTGCTGTAAGGAAGGAATGTCCAGTCAATGACTATGCTAATTAGCGAGGCTCCAGGGACAATGGCCCTCAAGGTGCCCAATACACACCTGAGGAAGGCGTCTGGGACCTGCAAACCAGCCAGGGCATGGTGGCTGCCAGCATGTGAAACAGAGAAAGGTCACTTGACGATGTGACCTGCTCTGGCCAGGAGGACTCCAGGAGAGATATATAAGGCCATGAGGCGGACTCCATCTGGCCTTCAATTCTGCTACTGATCCCAGATGCAGCCTTGTGAGGAACAGCGAACCGGGAAGAATCGTTGGCCCATCCTGACATAGGATGTACCCCAGAGACTTTTAAGCCAGCAGTTTGTAACATCTCTGCTGAGAGCCTGCATTCAGAACTTGCTGATTCGATGCATGTCATGTATTTTCTTTAACAACCTTTTCTTCACCTTTTCTTTCTTTTATTAATAAACCTTAACATTTTAGATTCAAAAGGATTGGTGCAGCGTGATCTTGAGGGTGAGATCCAGAGTGTAAATTGATTGGAAACTGTGGCTGATCTTTTGGGACAGGGAGAACCCGTTCGGGGTAGGTGAGATTGGGTTCTATAACCCCTCACCTGTGTGCAGGCCCGGGGCTGATTGGGGCACAGGCAGAGCTGAGGTGTCTGAGGGGTTTTGCTTGTGAGGTTTCCTGCTGTCCAGATTGGCAGCTGAAGCGCTCGGTGTGATTGGTTTGTGGCCTGTTTGGGAAAGGCCTCCACTCAGGGGCTGTAAGAATCCCTTGTTCTGAGCAATTCGCCCTGAGCAGATGCCCTCAGTGGTGCCCAAACCCATCCCGGTCCATCACAGGGGGTAAATCGGGGGTCTCCTGGCATCTGGCCCCCGCCCCTATTCCCCCCTTTCTACCCCTTTGCCCAGGGCGGGATTCTTTGTGTTCAGTCCAAACTCGTCTCATCTCGGAAAGTACCGCATGCAGAATGGGTTCCAGAATTGGGTGGCCTGGCCACAGGTCTTTGTAGGACCACTCACAATAGTGGCTTACAGGAAAAACAAGCCCATTGACAGACTGTGACCTTGAGCACTGGGCCATTCAGTCCCCAGTGCCACTACT
Source organism: Pelochelys cantorii (assembly GCA_032595735.1). Classification (NCBI taxonomy): domain Eukaryota; kingdom Metazoa; phylum Chordata; order Testudines; family Trionychidae; genus Pelochelys; species Pelochelys cantorii. The sequence goes on from CM064349.1 coordinate 1,953,966, forward strand.
GGCTCACATGCCAATGTCTAGATTTAGACCCAGATTCACACTTCACATTTCTAATTCCTCACACAAGGAAGATCCATGCACAGAAAGTGAATATGGACATTCAGCAGATTGTAGCTTTAAAAATGCTACGTCATGTGATCAGTTTTGCCTAAAGTAGCTTCAAGTCAGGCCTATTCATACACCTGTTCTCATGAAGCATGGGGGAGGCAGTTGTGAGTTCCTTGGGTTAACATTGATATGACCCCAGGAGATAAATCTACTGATCCCCAGTGGCAGGAGGTCCTGCAGGCTAACTCCGCTAATAGCAAGAAGCAGGGAATGCAGATAAGTCCTATTGATACACCATGGCAGGAAGTCTTGTTAATAGCCAGTGCCAAGTAGCTCCAGGGTTTAACCGTGCTAACAGCCAGTGGCAGGGAGTCCCACAGATTAAACTCAGTATTATAATATAATCAAGCCACTGTGAATGCACTGAAAGTACGAAAACAGATTCGTGTATTTTGAAAAATCTTACAGTAAAATCCACCACTGGTTTGGGGAAAAACAGTAAGGAAGGCTCTCAAGGTTTAGAAAGAAAGCATGGGGTTAAATGTCTCCCTTCTAAGCGCTTCAGCAGTGATTCTCAAGGATTAGCCCCACTAATATCCAGTGGCAGGGAATTCCAGAGATTAACACCATTAAACCCACCAGTGAAACTGCAACCAGTGACAGTTTTGATCAGTTCCTTCACAATCTACAGTGTTTGATGTTCCCTCCTTTTCACCCTGCCCTGATGGGGTATTTGAACCTTTCAGGGCCCTGAGATTTTCCCCTTTCAGGATTTTAGGGGGATATTGGAATACTTAGGAAATCTGAGGTGGTAGAAAAATCCTCTCTTCTTAGCGTTCCAGGGGCCTACAAGCGTTCCACTCAATAAGGTGTTAAGGGGACCTGGCACAAGGATCAGCTGACACTAGGGACATGATCTCTATGTGTGTCTGCTATTATGTCATCAATGGTACCAAAACTGACTGGATATCTGGGGATGGGCCCTCGTTAACAGACAAGAGCTTATGCACAGAGAAGCTGGCACATGGCCTGGGGCTGGTGGGTCTGTGGGGTCTTCTGCTGCTCCACATGGTGACTAAACCATCTCTGATACCATAAACAGCAAGTGATGCTACTTCTTAATGTGTTGGTTCTAGGTGTATCCCACCGCACCCACCATGTCACCACCAGTAATCCCACCGCTCACCCCCATGGCTCTAGCAACAATTATCACAAGTGATACAAGCACTTCCTTAAATAGAAGAGGTACTTAATTCACTGTCAGCTCTTCCACTCCCGCTCTAGGGTGAGACATTGGAGTAGATCTGCTCAGATGGCACACGTGGCCGTAAACCGTCCGTGGTTGTAAACCGTCAATGTTTTCGTAGACTACCTCTCCTCCTGCAAAATTCTCATTGTTTTCCACTTGTTCCATGTTCTTCCAGTCATCAGCACTCAGCTCTGAAAGCTGCAAAAAGGAACGGTTGGTTCACATGGTGACTTAGGTACAGCTACCTCTGGGGTGGAGCAGCTGGGGAAAAGTCCCATACAACTCCGGACGGGGACAGCTCACTTGGTGCCAAGATGCAGTCAGGGGCAGGAAGGAAGACTAATGTATCTAGGGCAACAGCATGCCTATTTGGAAGGCAAAAGCAATTAACTATCCGGGAATCTGGCGAGAGCAGCCGGATCCATTACTCCCAAGCTCTGACAAACTGGAGAGACATCTGGTTACCAACAGCACTCGGAAACTCTGGCCAGTATCTCAGGGACAACAACTGCAGCAAAGTGCCCCCTAGTGCTCTGCTGGTGCTCTGGGACCAGTCCTGCCTGCCAGGGGAGAGACCCCACCCATCCAGGGAAGGTGCAGGTCCCTCCTGGATTAGCCCTGAAGGCGTGTGGAGAGGCATGTGGCCCTGGCGTTCCCCACCACTCCCCCTGCACTGGCCTTGTACAGGTTGGACTGCTCCTCTTTCTTCGCCTTCCTGGACTTCTTCCCATTGGGGGACAGCTGCTGCTCCCCGTTACCTCCGTTGTTGTATCTTGAAGGACCATCCTCTGTGTCTTTCCTGCAGGAGGGAACAGCTTTAGTTCCAAGGGTTAAAACTACTCCTGTTTAGTGGCAGAGAGTCCCATTGGTTAAGGAGTCTATCATTTAATGACAGGGGATCCTATGAGTTAACTTTGATAATATCTGGTGGCATGGAGTTCCACAGGTTATCCCTGCTACTACCCAGTGGCAGAGATTCTGTAGGCTAATTCTGTCTTAGAGGACCCACATGCTACAGGAGAGCAGCATCCAATCCCTTCCCAGTTGCCTGCTTTCCACCAGTATCTCCCTGTGTGCTAATGAATTCAGTCCTACACGGCCAGTTCTCTTGGTCTGTCTGCCCTCCACTCCAAGCCCCTGGCCTTGTTCCCTCACCTACTTCTGGCAACCTTATAGACCACGATCGCCAGCATCAAGAGGAACAAAATGCCACCACTGACTCCACTGGAGACTATGAGCAGGAAATTACCATCACCTAAGGAGAGACAAGGACACAGATGGTATTTGCAGTGGGATTAATGGTGTCAAGCAGGGCATGGAGAAGCATGTGTATGAGGGTAATTACGGTTAGTTACACCCTGCTCATGCATGGGGGGAAGGTGCTATTGTCCCCTCCCCTCAGAGACATTAGGCAAGTGCCTGGTGTATGTCTAAAAAAATAGGGGAAGGGCTCACTAGCTACCCAGTGCTTCCTGGGTTCCCCTGGCCCTGAGGTAAATTGAGGGGGGTGGCTTCTATTTGGGTGTGAAAATATATGGTAACCCCACCCTCACACTCAGGCTTTATTAAATAAAAGCCAAGTTATATTTGGACCAATCTGTGTAGAAGCGTAATTACGGTACTAGCAGACATGACTGTGTATGAGCGTAATTATGGTAGCAGGACATCAAATTCCAGCCCCCACCACCCAGCTGCCACAGCCCTGCAGCTTATACCCAGGCTGGGGTGTATACTTGAACAATTACAGTAGCAGGGTGTCCCACCCCCACCCCTATGGGTCCCCGGTACCTGCAGGCACGAGGGGCAGCTCGGCCTGGCTCTGCCCGTGGGCGTTGGCGGCGGCACAGGACACGTTGGCCAGAGCCTTGGCCGGGCCCTGCAGCTCCCCGTTCACGGCCGGGCCTCGCGCCCAGGACTTGGCCCGCAGCTCAGGGCCCTCGAAAGTCCCCAGGGAGGGTGCGGTTGGGCAGGCGCCACTGGAGGCGGGGCGGGGGGTTCCCCTCAGCTGCGCAGTAACACGTGGCCGCCCCCCTGGGCCCGCTGCCCCGCACCGTGCAGTTCCCCCCCGGCAGCAGCTCCGGCGTGTCTGCAACAGGACACAGGGCGTGTGGGGGATTTGCATCTTGGGACCCCACTGCCCTCCTGGCTATCCGCTCCACACCCTCCCCAACCACTAGCCCCCACTGCCCTCACATTACCAGGCATAGAACCCAGGACTCCTGCCTGTCCCCTGTAACTGCTAGCCCCCGCTCTGCTCGCATCGCCAGGCAGAGAACCCAGGAGTCCTGCAGTCCCCCGCAACCACTAGCCCCCAACCTCCCTGCAATGCTGCACGGGGCGACTCACAGCCAACGTGGAGACGGAGGGCTCGGCGGGTGGACACCCCGACCGCAGGGTACGTGACGGTGCAGCCGAGCTCTTTGCCATCGTGCGCCAGGGTGGGCGTGAAGCGCAGCACGGAGCTGTAGGAGACGCTGCCGTTCCCCTGGGGCTCCGAGACGTTCATGGCCGTGGAGTCGAACCCTCCTGTCCAGATGATTTGGGGAGGGGTCCCAGAGCAGGTGCCCGGAGCCTGGCAGGTCACATTCACTGGCTGCCCAGGCTTCAGCACCTTGGGGACCCTCAGGACCGGCTGGTCCCTCAGCTCTAGGAAGAAGAAACCATTAAGATTCAGCCCTGTGGGGAATTACTGCGGTGAATCCCCGGCACTCCCTGGCACAGGGTATTATTCTGGCTAACTCGTGGAACTGTCCTCCACTGGGTATATTTTGTGCTAACCCATGGAACTCCCCGCCACTGGGTATTATTGGAGGTGACCTGTGGAACTCCCCAACACAGGGAATTATTGAGACTGACCCATGGAACTCCCTTGCACTGGGCATAGTAGAGCTCAGTACAACTGAACCCCCTGCTGCACCTGTGACATTCACCAGCGGCTGGATCTCCAGGTAGCTGTACTTGCTCTCTCCCTTCTCGAAGCGGAAGTAGTAGCGGTCCCGGTCTCCAGCCCGCACGTCGCTGATGCTCAGGGAGCAGTCGTTCTCAGCCTCCCCAGCCAGGCGGATCCGACCCCTGGGCTCCAGCGGGGGCCTGTCCGGGTTGGTGCTGGCCACGGGCACGCTGCGGTCCCTGTCAGAGTCTCTGAGGAACCAGTATTTGTAGACAGGCCCGGGGGACTCGAAATTGGCTGTGAAATTGCAGGGGAGCAGCACGCAGAGGCCCTGCTGCACCGTGACATGGGGCGCCACATGGATCTGATAGACCTGCCCCTGGCAGAGTTGGCCTGCAGGGAAACAGACGAGCCCTGCTAGTGCCCCATAACCCCAGCCCGCAGCTCCCAGCTCTGCCAGTGCCCCATAACCCCGACCCATAGCCCCCAGCTCTGCCAGTGCCCCTCAATCACTATCTTCAGCCCCCCACTCTACCGGTGCCCCTCACACCGTACTGTATCTGACAACAGCAGCTCTGGCACAGGAAGGCGTCTGAAGCCAGGAGCCCTGGGTCTCTCCCCGGCGCTGAGGGATTCCTGCTCCCGGCTCTCTCTGCGGCTCTTACCCTGGCAGAGCAGCGCGAGGAGGATTCCGAGGCCTCGCCTGGAGCAAGGGGGAGTCTGGCCGGCTCCTGGCCCCCACATCCTCTCGCTCCGCAGCTTTGGGGGCAGCCAGCAGCCGGGCCTCATGGGCGCCCTGTTTGGCTCCTTTCAGGAGGTCTCAGGTCCCTGCGTGTGGAGGCCCTGGAGAGAAGGGGGAATGAGCTGAGCAGAGAAATGGAGGCTGGCCTAGTGGTTAGAAAAGGAGCTGCTGGGAGGAGAGTGAGGGCTAGTGGTTAGAGCAGGTGCACTGCAGAGCCTGGGACTTCCACTTCCCTTGTGGAAACCACATCCTGCCAGCCCCGCCCAGCCCCACACAACACAGGCCCCTGGGCCCCTCGGCCCCCTTAGCTGGCGTCCCGCCTGCCCCCATCCACGCACATGCAGAGTCGGGGGCAGCCAGCGCTGCCTGTGTCCATCCCCCACAGCCTGTGTGCTCAGCACTGCAGCATTCACACCCCCGCTCTGGTTTCACACCCGCTGCTGGAAATTGCTGCATTTGACGGGGGGTGACATTGGACAGGATGCGAGAAGGGCTGGGGACCAGCCGTGTCCCTCCCGCCCCCCACAATGCTGGATCACTGGCAAATTCTCCCCCAGAGAGAGCCCAGAGCCATGGGAGCTCAGACAAAGTCCATCAGCTCAACGAAGGCCAATGAGCCGCCCAAGGCCTTTGGCCTCCCCATGCCAGGGTTGAGGAAACTCTGACCCACGGCTCAGGGCACAAGCTAAACAAACCACTAAGTAAACTGTTGGTCTCCTCACCAGGTGCAGTACACAGCCCGGCCGGCTCCCCTACAGCCTGGAGATTCCTTCCTCTGCGCCTCGGCTCTCTGGTGTCTTTTGGAAGAAGGTGAGAGCTAAAACCGATACACGCCCCCCCCCCCCCCCCCAGCTGGGGAGCAGGCAACAAGCAGCCTGGTAAGGTGATGGGATTTTAGCTTTCACTGAGAAAATGTACATTTGCCATAAATACCCTCCCTCTGCCCCTTCTGCCCTGCTGGAAAATGGCTCCGTAACACAGGGCTGGGCCCCATGTGCCTTTGTCTCAGAAAATTGTGTGTAGGTGTTACCCAGAATTACAGCAACAGCCATACCGTAGAATCTTCAAACTTAGAATCATAAAATACTAGGACTGGAAGGGACCTCGAGAGGTCATCGAGTCCAGCCTCCTGCCCTCATGGCAGGACCCAATACTGACTAGACCATCCCTGATAGACTTTTATCTAACCTACTCTTAAATATCTCCAGAGATGGAGATTCCACAACCTCCCTGGGCAATTTATTCCAGTGTTTGACCACCCTGACAGTTAGGAACTTTTCCCCAATGTCCAACCTAAACCTCCCTTGCTGCAGTTTAAGCCCATTGCTTCTTGGACTATCATCAGAGGCCAAGGAGAACAAGTTTTCTCCCTCCTCCTCATGACACCCTTTTAGATTTCTGAAAACTGCTATCATGTCCCCCCTCAATCTTCTCTTTTCTAAACTAAACAAACCCAGTTCTTTCAGCCTTCCTTCATAGATCATGTTCTCTAGACCTTTAATCATTTTTGTTTCTCTTCTCTGGACTCTCTCCAATTTCTCCACATCTTTCTTGATATGTGGTGGCCAGAACTGGACACAATACTCTGATTGAGGCCTAACCAGCGCACAGTAGAGCGGAAGAATGACTTCTTGTGTCTTCCTCTCAACACACCTGTTAATGCATCCCAGAATCATGTTTGCTTTTTTTGCAACAGCATCACACTGTTGACTCATATTTAGCTTGTGGTCCACTATGACCCCTAGATCCCTTTCTGCCATACTCCTTCCTAGACAGTCGCTTCCCATTCTGTATGTGTGAAACTGATTGTTCCTTCCTAAGTGGAGCACTTTTCATTTGTCTTTATTAAACTTCATCCTGTTTACCTCAGACCATTTCTCCAATTTGTCCAGATCATTTTGAATTATGACTCTATCCTCCAAAGCAGTCGCAACCCCTCCCAGCTTGGTATCATCTGCAAACTTAATAAGCGTACTTTCTATGCGAATATCTAAATCGTTAATGAAGATATTGAACAGAGCCGGTCCCAAAACAGACCCCTGTGGAGCCCCACTTGTTATACCTTTCCAGCAGGACTGAGAACCATTAATAACTACTCTCTGAGTACGGTTATCCAGCCAGTTATGCACCCACCTTATAGTAGCCCATCTAAGTTGTATTTGCCTAGTTTATTGATAAGAATATCATGCGAGACCGTATCAAATGCCTTACTAAAGTCTAGGTATACCACATCCACCGCTTCTCCCTTATCCACAAGACTCATGATCCGATCAAAGAAAGCTTTCAGATTGGTTTGACAGGATTTGTTCTTTATAAATCCATGCTGGCTGTTCCCTATCACCTTGCCACCTTCCAAGTGTTTGCAGATGATTTCCTTAATTACTTGCTCCATTATCTTCCCTAACACAGAAGTTAAACTAACTGGTCTGTTGTTTCCTGGGTTGCTCTTATTTCCCTTTTTATAGATGGGCACTATATTTGCCCTTTTCCAGTCTTCTGGAATCTCTCCTGTCTCCCATGATTTTCCAAAGATGATAGCTAGAGACTCAGATACCTCCTCTATCAGCTCCCTGAGTATTCTAGGATGCATTTCCACAGGCCCCAGTGACTTGCAAGCATCTAACTTTTCTAGGTGATTTTTAACTTTTTTTTTTTATTTTATCTTCTAAACCTACCCCCTTCCCACTAGCATTCACTATGTTAAGCATTCCTTCAGACTTCTCGGTGAAGACCAAAACAAAGAAGTCATTAAGCATCTCTGTCATTTCCAAGTTTCCTGTTACTGGTTCACCCTCCTCACTGAGCAGTGGGCCTACCCTGTCCTTGGTCTTCCTCTTGCTTCTAATTTATTCATGAAAAGTCTTCTTGTTTCCCTTTATTCCTGTAGCTAGTTTGAGCTCATTTTGTGCCTTTGCCTTTCTAATCTTGCCCCTGTATTCCTGTGTTGTTTGCCTGTATTCATCCTTTGTAAATTTGTCCTGGTTTCCATTTTTTATTTCTCCTTTTTTTATTTTTAGATCATGCAAGATCTCGTGGTTAAGCCAAGGTGGTCTTTTGCCATATTTTCTATCTTTCCTACACAGCGGAATAGCTTGCTTTTGAGCCCTTAATAATGTCCCTTTGAAAAACTGCCAACTCTCCTCAGTTGTTTTTCCCCTCAATCTTGATTCCCATGGGACCTTACCTATCAGCTCTCTGAGCTTACTAAAATCCGCCTTTCCGAAATCCATTGTCTCTATTTTGCTGTTCTCCCTTCTACCCTTCCTTAGAATTGTGAACTCTATGATTTCATGATCACTTTCACCGAAGCTGCCTTCCACTTTCAAATTCTCAACCAGTTCCTTCCTATTTGTTAAAATCAAATCTAGAACAGTTTCCCCCCGGTAGCTTTTTCAACCTTCTGAAATAAAAAGTTGACTCCAATGTAGTCCAAGAACTTTTTGGATAGTTTGTGCCCCGCTGTTATTTCCCCAGCATATATCTGGCTAGTTGAAGTCCCTCATTACCACCAAATCTTGGGCTTTGGATGATTTTGTTAGTTGTTTAAAAAAAGCCTCATCCACCTCTTCCACCTGGGTAGGTGGCCTGCAGTAGACTCCTAGCATGATATCACCCTTGTTTTTTACCCCTTTTAGCGTAACCCAGAGACTCTCAACACTTCCGCCTCCTATGTCCATCTCCACCTCCGTCCAAGTGTGTACATTTTTAATATATCGGGCAACACTGTTACCAGATTTTCCCGGTACTCTGGGGTATGCTCATTTATCAGGGTTACTCTTATGGGACTGGGGGTAGGTTAACAATTCTACCCGTGTGCCGCTTGCGCTTACTTGTGCTCTCATATGGAGCTGAATTCTCCCTGCTGCCAATTCCCCCTCTCACTGGAGCTCTCCTGTAGGAACTAGGTTCCTCAGGACGGGTCCTTCCCACCTTAGTAACACAACCAGACACTCACACCCACTGCCAGAGCACGCTTGAGAGGACTGGGGAATCAGCACTCACAAGCTGACCCCTTCACATGTTCCTGGACTCAGCTGGCTGGGTTTAACAGCAATGCCACACTGCCCCCTCATGTGCCTTTGGACTCAGTGAGCTGGATTAAACAGCACTTTAAGCTGCCATCCTCATAAGCCCCCAGGTTCAGCACTTCCCTATCCCCACTTTCACACCACAGTCATTCACTGGTAAACCACACGATGAGCAAACCCCACAGGATTTTGGGCACTACAGGGATCTTTAGCTTGGGTACAAGAAGCGTTGTTGCAGAGTAAATGGGGAAGCCAGAACAACACCCCTTCAGGAAGAGTGAGCGAAAGAGAAAGAAAGAGAGAGAAGCAACCAGCTTAACAATGAAAATTATTTATTTCCGAGTAGTGAATAGATATCAAACAGTTACAATATTAAATCTAACAGTTACAATATTAAATCTAAATTGAAACTGATTACAATTGTTAGCTAAGCATGTAACAGTTTACATAGGGCAGGGTCAGGAGGCTATGCTTAGAGAGGGAGAGAGAGAGAGAGAGAGAGAGAGAGACCTCACCACTCCATGGAGCTTGCACTGATCGGGGTTCCCAGATGATGAGGGTAGCCGGGGGTCCAGAGGGCAGGAGACAAGCAGAGCAGAGCCCCCAGCACGATCAGACAGGAGATGAAGAAGTGTCAATGGAACTGATGAAGTTTAAATCCAGGTATCAGAACAGTTTTTCTTGGGGCAAGGAGAGGAGTTTTTATAGGGATAGTTCAAAGAGAAAGAGGAGAGACAATAGAGACTGATCACCCCTGGTTATGGGTGATGTTCCTTGAATGAGCTCACAATGCAACTAGGCAGTTTCAGTATTTTGGATGTCAGTAGGATCATTACTAGAATTGGTCGGATAATGATTAATTTGGGTGTGAGCAGGCCTGGGTTCATTAGCATCTGGAGTAGAGATTTCCCATCAAGCAGTGCTTCTCTGCTTTCGGTATCCCATAGTTCACTGCGGTTCCTGCCCTGGAAGAGCTGGTCTCCATTCTGTATGCTAATGAATTCTATCTTCAATGCAGATGAGGCTGGGGTGTTTCCTTAATAAGTTTAGGTGTGTCTTCCCCGGCCTTTTCATTGCTTTGTCTGATTCCAGCAAAGGTTTAGGGGAAGCGGGGAGAGGGGGATGGTTTTCCATGAATGTCATTCCCTGGCTCCCAAAAGCACAGGGCTGGTTGGTAACAACACCTCCTCCCTTTTCCCCCGTCTATCCTTCCTGAGCAAGCTGTACCCTTCCATCCCAACATTCCAGTCATGTGTATTAGCCCACCAAGTTTCTGTGATGCCAGCAATGTCATAGTTGTATTTATTTATTAGCACTTCCAGTTCTTCCTGTTTATTACCCATACTTCTTGCATTTGTATATAGGCATCTAAGATACTGATTTGACCTTCCCTCCCAGTTTTGCCCTGACCCTCCTTTCTCTCTGCCATTATAGCCCACGCTCCCTCCCATTTCCGACCCATCTCCCAGGTCTCCATGTTCTCCACTTACCTGTGGGCTTTGCTAACCTGTCCCCATCAAACCGAGTTTAAAGCCCTCCTCACTAGGTTAGCCAGTCTGTGTCCAAATAGGGTCTTCCCTCTGCTAGAAAGGTGAACGCCATCTCTGCCTAGCAGTCCTTCCTGGAATAGCATACCGTGGTCGAGGAAGCCAAAGTGGCGACAGCATCTTCACAGCCAGGCATTCTTAAAGTGTTGCTCCCTGCATTTCACCAGGACCATAATGTTCAGCGGGTTATGAGTTTTCGTATGGTACCTCACGGGGCTCACACTGTCCTAGCATGATCATAGTTTTATGAACATGGATGAACATAGGAGGGGCAGGTTGTCACTTGGCCGGCCCACACTCTGTGTGCATGTCAGTGTGCCCCACTTGTGCCCCACAGTAACACCCCAGCCTGCTAGCCCCCCACCTGGGGGTGAGGTACAGAACACTATTTCTGGGACTTTCTTAGATCTGTTTCCAGATCCTTCCCCTTGATTTTCTTTGACTCTTTAGCTCAACCTCGGTCAGAGAACGTTTACTTGGGGTTTATTATTAGCCCTTCCTCTTCGCTTGCAGCCACTGGGGTGTTATCACTGCTGACAGATCTTGGCACCATCATGGGCAGTGCTCCGACAGCGTCACTCTCAGTGGAAATGCTCATGGGGCAGGAAATGGTGAGCGAAATGCCTAAGGCCGCAGTAGAAATGTGTGGGGTGCCCACCTGGCCTTGGAGTGCGGCCGGCGGGTCTGTCCTCCCCCAGCTCCCAGAACGGCTCCAAGGAAGCAGCACGGGTCGTGGAGGGTTGGCGACGCATCCCCCGAGGGCTCAGAACAGGGGACGTGCTGGAGTCTGTCAGAGGGGAACAGAAACTGGAGATGAGTCAACAGGGGGCCCTTGTAGCCAAGAAGGTTAATGGCATATTAGGTTGTACTAGGAGCAGCATTGCCAGCAGACCTAGAGAAGTGATTATTCCCCTTTGTTCAGCACTAGAGAGGCTGCATCTGGAGTACTGCATCCAATTCTGGCGCCCTCCCCCCCACTACAGAAAGGATGTGGACGCATTGGAGAGGGTCCAGCGGAGGGCAATGAAAATGATGAGGGGGCTGGAGCACATGACCTACGAGGAGAGGCTGAGGGATTTGGGCTTGTTTCAGTGATTTGGTAGCAGCCTTCAAGTTCCTGAAGGGAGGTTCCAAAGAGGGTGGAGAGAGGCTGTTCTCAGGGGTGGCAGGTGGCAGAACGAGGAGCAATGGTCCCAAGTTGTGGCAGGGGAGGTCTAGGTTGGATATTAGGACAAACTATTTCCCTAGGAGGGTGATGAAGCACTGGGATGGGTTCCCTAGGGAGCGGGTGGAATCTCCATCCCTAGAGGTGTTTAAGTCCCGGCTGGACAAAGCCCTGGCTGCGATGATTTAGTTGGGGTTGGTCCTGCTTTGGGCAGGGTGGTGGACTTGACTCATGAGGTCTCTGCCCGCCCTGGGATTCTCTGATTCTCAGAGCGGGATGGGAGCAGAGAACACAAGGGAGGAAATGTTTGGCCCTGCACATAAGACGTGAGCTGGGGGACACCTGCCGAAATGAAGAGGCAGCAGGTTCAGTGTGAACTTGAGGTCGTGCTTCTTCACGCACATCCAGACACCCAGCCTGACTGTTAACCTGCAGAACTCCCTGCTGGAGGCTTGGAGACTGAGTTGTGCTGCATTCACACAGGATGGCAAGTCCCCAGAGGATTGTTCCAGCAGCTGCAGGTGGCCAACATTGACAGGTGCCCGGGATAATCCATAACCGCTGGCTGCCGGGAGCCCGGTGGAGAGGACAGGGCGAAGCGCTGCACAGTTGCTCTATTCTGGGCATCGCTGTGGGGTTGCCAGGGCAGCTGAGTTTCGAATAGCCCCTCCTCCCAGCCCAGTGACATCCCCACCCCAGCTCTCTGTAGTGAATCCTCCCTTGAGGGGTTAACTCCGCCCCATGCTGGGCGCAGATGCTGCCTCTTGTTCTGGAGTGTCCCCATGGGAGCACCCAGGGGATGGGGGGAAGGTTCCATTTCAACCCCACCTCAACTGCCCCAGTCTGCCCCACTGGCCGGTCCAATTCCACAGCCAATGCTCCCCCAGAGGGGAGAGACCCCATGTCCCAATCCCTGCCCCACCAAGCCAGCCAGTCCCCTGCCCTGGGCCAGATCAGATCTGGTACTGCTGAGAGGGGAATAGACTCTGTTCCCCATTCCCCTGTTACTCGTGAGACTGGCATGGAATTTAACTATGACAGCCACCTTGGAGTAGTGAGTTCCATGGGTTAACACTGATATGACCTCAGGAGATAAATCTACTAATACCAAGAAGCAGGGAATCCCCAGGGTTAACCCCACTAATTCCCACAGGCAGGGAGCAATGCAGACAAGCCCTATTGATACCCCATGGCAGGAAGTCTTGTTAATAGCCAGTGGCAGAGAGTTCCAGATGTAACCGTGCTACCACCCAATGGCAGGGAGTCTCACAGGTTAATCCCAGTATTATAATATAATGAAACCACTGTGAACATGTTGAAAGTACAAAAATAGATACCTGTATTTTGAAAAACTTACAGCACAATCCACCACTAGTTTTGCACAAAGCAGCAGGGATGGATCTCAAGAGTTAGAAAGGAAGAGTGGGTGAAATATTGCCCGTTTAAGTGCTGCAGCAGTGATTAGGTAACTAATACCCAGCGGCAAGGAGTCCTAGGAGTTAACATTTAAACCTGGCAATAAAATTGCACTTCATAGGAGGTGTGATCAGTTCTTTCATAAACCAGTTTTTCAAGTCACCCTCTTTATCCCTGCCCTGATGGGGCCTTTGAACCTTTCCAGCTCCTGAGATTTTCCCTTTCCAGGATTTTAGGGAGATTTTTTTTAACTCAGGAAATTAGAGAAGGTAGAACAATCCTCTCTTCTTAGCGTTCCCCTCTCTATAACACAACACATCTCTATAACACATCTCTATAACACAACACAACACATCTCTATAACACATCATGTTGCTGCCAGTAACTCTACTTCTTAACTCAGTTGCTGACGTGTGTTGGTTCTAGGCGTATCCCACAGCCCCCACCATGTCGCCACCAGCCATTCCACCGCTCACCCCCACAGCTCTAGCTCCTATTACCCCAAGAGATACAAGCAGGTGTTTAAATAGAAGAGAGATTTAGAAGCACTGTCAGCTCTTCCCCTCCTGCTCTAGGATTAGACATTCGAGTAGACGGTTTCCTGGTCAGACAGCAAGTGTGGCTGCAAATCGTCAATGTTCTCGTAAACTTCATCTCCTCGTGCTGCTAAATTCTCATAGTTTTCCACTTGCTCTATGGCCTCGTAGTCATCAGTGCCCAGCACCTGAGGCTGCAAAGAGGAAGGGGTGGCTCACATGGTGACTGAGGTGCAGCCACCTCTGGGGTGGGGCAATTGGGGGAATGGCCACACACAACGCCGCCTGGGGATGACGCGTGTGCTACCACAATGCTGGCCGGGACAGGAAAGGAAGAGTAATGTATCTATGGCAACCAAGTGGTTTTTAGGAAGGCAAATGTAATTAATGATCTGGGAACCTGGCCAGGACAGAGGGATCCACGACCCCCCAGCTCTGACAAACCAGGGAGACGTCTGGTTACCACGAGCACTTGGATGCCTTGACCTGTACCTCAATGATGACAATCTGCAGAATAGCGCCCCCTAGTGCTCTGCTGGGTATTGGGGCCAGCCCTGCCTGCCAGGAAAGAGCCCCCACCCATCCAGGGAACCAGCAGGTCCCTCCCAGCTTAGCCCTGAGGGCAACAGGGGATGTATTCGGCCCTGGTGTTCCCCACCTCTCTGCCTGTGCTGGCCTTGTACAGGTTGAACTGCTCCTCTTTCTTCGCCTTGCTGGGCTTCCCCCCTTTGGGGGACGGCCGCTGCTCCCCGTTGCCTCCATTGTTGTATCTTGAGGGACCCTCCTTTCCGTCTTTCCTGCAGGAGGGAATGGCTTTAGCTTGTTTCCCACAGCCCTGGAGCTGCTGATGAGTCCGCCCCGCAGTAGCCAGTCCCAGAGGTTAACATAACCAATCCCCAATGGCAGGGAGTCCCATGGGCTAAGTGTTGTACCATTGAGCAAAAGGGGTCCTCTGGGTTAACACTGATAATATCTGGTGGCAGGGAGTCCCACAGGTTAACCCTGCTACTCCCCAGTGGCAGGGAGTCTCATGGGCTAATTCTTTCTCAGAGGAGCATCATATCACAGAAAAGCAGCCAGATTCCAATCCCCTCCCAGTGTCCCACTTTCCATGGGTTTCTCCCTGTGTCCATGGGATGGATGGGAGGAGAGCTGGTCTTTTCTGAACATCCCAGCATTCAGTAACCAAAGGGTTAAATGCAGGTAGCTAGGAGGTATTGTCAGGGAGCCAGGAGAGCTAATAGGGGAAGGTGTAGAGATTTGAAATGAAATCCCGTTTGATTTTTCTTCTTTGTGTGCGATTTTTTAGCCAGGACCTGGGAGAACAAGATGAATGGAACCAGGCAGAACTACCAGGCCTGCAAGGAATATTGGACATGGAAATGGACTGGACCTTAAAGCATGGAT
Organism: Pelochelys cantorii; assembly: GCA_032595735.1. Taxonomy (NCBI): domain Eukaryota; kingdom Metazoa; phylum Chordata; order Testudines; family Trionychidae; genus Pelochelys; species Pelochelys cantorii. The sequence continues at coordinate 1,968,994 of CM064349.1, forward strand.
ACGTGAGTAGATAGGGAATGCCTAGTTAGATGCACTCCGGTTCTTTTCTTTGCTTTCTAATTCCTGAGTGCTTTCTTTCTGGATTCAAGAAGAAAGGGTTGTTGGTTTTTTTCCCCCTTGGATGGTGGCAGCTACCTGCCAAGGCCAAGGAATCTGTGACTGTGGGGAATTTTTAAAACAAAAGCTGATAGAGGCAAAGTATTTAAAGGTTTCTTGCAGGCTGTCACATTATTGGATTTTAAAGGAAGCAGACAGATCACTACTGCACCCACGGGGGAGGGGGGTTGCCCCAGATTCTGTACAAAGCGGGCCACGTGAGGTGTCAAATGAAAGCTTATGCTCTACTGATCCTGTGTATGCTACTCATGTGCTTCTATGATGTTTGTATGTGAAATTATGAATGTGGGCTCTGTTCCTGTATTGTAAATGTTCTCTGTCTGGGAGCAAGCAACAGGCCTGGACTGCCTATTGGGTGGAAGGATTGTTCAGTAAATGGCTACGCTAATTAGCACTGCTGGCCAGTACCTCATGGCTGCTGGCATGTGAAACACAAATAGGTCACTTTGGGCTCGTCTCGACTAGGCCAAAGTTCCAAAAGAGGATATGCAAATTCTGTGGGATGCGGTTTTTTCGGCAACCCCCCTCTTTTTCAAAAAGCCGCTCTTCCTCCAAAAATGAGGTTTACGTGGCTTCCCGAAAAAGGGGGAGGGGGCTTGCCAAAAAAAAACCCTCGTCCCAACTACTTTCACTTTCGAAAGCCCTGCTTTTGAAAGTGAGATCGGAAGAAGATATGCATATTCTCTCAGAATTTGCAATTCCTCTTTCAGAACTTCAGCATAGTCTAGACATAACCTTCATCATGTGACCAACTCCGGTTTGGGAGACAGCAGAGATATATAAGTGCCATGACGCTGTCTCCATTTTGGCTTCAGTCTTGGTACTGACCCCAGATGCATCCTTGCAAGGGACAGAGAGCCGAGAAGGATTGCTGACCCATCCTGACATAGGGGCTGTGTCTAGACTGGCATGATTTTGTGGAAATACTTTTAACGGAAAAGTTTTTCCGTTAAAAGTATTTCCGCAAAAGAGCGTCTAGATTGGCACGGATGCTTTTGCGCAAAAAGTGCTTTTGCACAAAAGCATCCGTGCCCAGTATAGACGCGCTTTTGCGCAAGAAAGCTCCGATGGCCATTTTAGCCATCGGGCTTTCTTGCGCAAAAAATTAATGTGCCTGTCTACACTGGCCCTCTTGCGCAAGTATTCTTGCACAAGAGGGCTTATCCCTGAGCGGGAGCGTCAAAGTATTTGCGCGAGAAGCACTGAATTCTTACATTAGAACGTCAGTGCTCTTGCGCAAATTCAAGCGGCCAGTGTAGACAGCTGGCAAGTTTTTGCGCAAAAGCAGCTGCTTTTGCGCAAAATCTTGCCAGTCTAGATGCAGCCAGGATGTACAGCAGAGACTTCTAAGCTAGCAGTTTGTAACATCTCTGCTGAGAGCCTGCATCGAGAACTTGGTGATTGGTGCATATAATATATTCTTCTTAACAACCTTACTCTCAACCTTTTGTTTCTTTTGTTAATAAACCTTTAGATTTTAGATTGTAAAGGATTGGCCCAGCGTCCTCTTGTGGGTACGATCCAAAGTGTAAATTGACCAGCTGTGGCTGGTTCTTTGTGACCGGGAGGATCTGTTCGGGGTTGGTGAGATGGGGTTCTATAACCTCTCACCTGTGTGCAAGGCCCAGGGCTGGTTCTGAGCAACTTGCCCTGAGCTGACGCCCTCAGCGGTGCCCAGACCCAGCCCAGGCCATCACACAGGCCCCTACCTTCTGCACTCAGAGCGCCAGAGTGGGAAACAGTCTTGACAGGGCTAATGAATCCACCCCCCTCAGTCTTCCTCAGCCAGGCCTCTGGGCCTCTCTGTCTGCCCTCCACTCATGGGTGAAAGTAGATGCAATTTCTTACAGGCACTATTAAACTGCATCCCCAGGGAAACGGGGGGGCTTCACGGCAGAGGTGGTGGGGTTGTGATATGACAGCACCTGTAAGAAATGTAACTGTGGGGTGGAGTGTGGGGCGCTGAGGGCAGGGGCTTGGGGAGTGTCAGGTGGGAGGCTCAGGGCAGGGAGTGTGGGGGGCTGCAGGAGTCAGGGTTCGAGTTGTGGGGGGCTCCCTGACACTGACAGGAGGGGGAACAACAGGTAGCATCAGGAGGAGGAGGGGAAAGCTTCAGCTCTCTCTAAATGGCACCAAGGGGGGTAGGGAGGCTCAGACTGTCCCTTACCAGGGGGGCACCCCAGCCAGCCCCTTTCACCTGCCAGCTGCCTACCACAGAGAGCCCAGGAGCCCAACTGGGATTGCCCCACCTCCTCCTGCTGTCGAGTGCCCCAGATGGCTGCCTCCTTCCTGCTGGCACCATGCACCAGGCTGCACTTTCAACCCTGCCTCCTCTCGTGCCTCTTCTCATGCTGGACCTGCTGCGCCCCCTGGTGCTGAGTGAGGCCCATGGGCCACACAGCCTCTTTGTGGCTAAGCCATGAGACCTCCAAGGCCCTGGCCCGGGGCCCTCACCTGGCTCTGGCTACCTTGTAGACCACGATCGCCAGCACCGAGAGGAGCAGAACGCCACCGATGACTCCACTGGAGACAATGAGCAGCAGATTATTGTCCCCTGAGGAGAGAGATAGACACAGCTGGTGTCAGTAGTGGGATTAACGGTGTCGAGCAGTGCATGGGGGGCAGCATGTGTTTGTGGGTAATGTCAATTACAACCTGACCGTGCAAGGAGGAGCGTGCTATTGTCCCCTCCCCTCAGCTACATTAGGCGGACGCCTTGTAGTCATCGTGCATATAGCTATGCAAATAGGGTAAGGGTGCACTAGCTACTCAGCAGTTCCTGGGTTATCCTGGCTCCGGGGTAAATTAGAAGGGTGCCTTCTATTTGTGAGAATATACGGTAATCCCAACCCCACTCTCAGGCTATAATAAATAAATAGCAACTTTTACTAGGACCAATCTGTATATCAGAGGAATTACGGTAATGACTGACATGGGTGCACATGTCAGTAATTACAGTAGCAGAGCACCCCAATGCCCAGCCCCCTACCCTATGCTCCCCACGCACCACCTCAGCTATATCAGCCATGTAGCATATGCCCGGATAGTGGCATGTACGGCGGCAGTTGCGGTTGTCACCGCCCCACGCCCAGTCCCCCGCGCATCCCGGTACCTGTGGGCGTGATGGGAAGGTCCCCGGTACCTGCAGGCACGAGGGGCAGCTCGGCCTGGCTCTGCCCGTGGGCGTTGGCGGCGGCGCAGGACACGTTGGCCAAGGCCCCGGCCGGGCCCTGCAGCTCCCCGCTCACGGCCGGGCCTCGCGCCCAGGACTTGGCCTGCAGCTCAGGGCCCTCGAAGTCCCCGGGGAGGGTGCGGTTGGGCAGGTGCCACTGGAGGCGGGGCAGGGGGTTCCCCTCGGCCGCGCAGTAACACGTGGCCACCCCCCCGGGCCCGCTGCCCCGCATCGTGCAGTTCCCCCCCGGCAGCAGCTCCGGCGCATCTGCAACGGGACACAGGGCATTTGGGGCAGGGAGCCAGATCCCCCGGCAGCACCCAGATCAGCTGGATTGGGGTCAGTGCTCCCTATGGGCCACATTCGCCACCCCCTGAGCCAGCCCCCCAAGACCAGTGACCCTAGAAGGAATGGGCCATTTCACTGTTCCCTCGCCCCCTGAGCCAGCCAATGTCACGTTATGGGGCTGGATCGGGGCTGGCCCTCTGCAGAGGAGAAAGGCCCCGGGCCCCTTTCCCTGCCCACCTCAGTCTGCCCCTCCCCCCCCCATGCTAGATCGGGGCTAGTTCCCCATAGGAGGGAAAGACCTCGGGCCCCATTCCCCTGAGTGAGCCCCACCCCCTGGGGCCAGAGGGGAGCGGGTGCCCCAGATGCAGGGCCCGGGCCCCACTGCCCCTCACACTGCATGTTGAGCTGCACCGCGGGTGAGTCCTCCCCCAGGCCTATCTCGTTCTCGGCGGCGCAGCGGTAGGGCCCCGAGTGGCGCCCCACGGCCGGCACCGTCACCTCGGGGCCCCGGCCCAGCCCGTGCAGTGGGGCCGGCGCAGCCCCTGGAACCAGCGGTAACTGGTGGCTGGAGGGTTGCTCTGGCTGGTACATCTCAGGGTGATGCTGTCGCCTTCCTTCAGCTGGGCCGGCCCCAGCACAGCCACCGTCGTGCCCCGCGGGCGATCTGGGGGGAAGGGAGCTCGTTAGAATCATAGACTCTCAGAACGCTAGAACTGGCAGGACCTCGAGAGTCATCGAGTCCAGCTCCTGCCTTCACGGGAGGACCAAGCACCATCTAGAACATCCCTGACAGGTGTGTGTTCAACCTGCGCTTAAATATCTGCCCTGATGGAGATTCCACAACCTCCCCAGGCAATTTATTCCCGTGTTGAACCACTCCGACAGGAAGTTTTTCCTGATGTCCAACCTCAACCTCCCTTGCTGCAGTTTAAACCCATTGCTGCTTGTCCTGTCATCAGGGGCCAAGGGGAACAATTTTTCTCCCTCCTCCTTGTAACACCCTTTTAGATACTTGAAAACGACTATCCTGTCCCCCCTCAGTCTTCTCTGTATGTAAGGGGAACAATTTTTCTCCCTCCTCCTTGTAACACCCTTTTAGATACTTGAAAACGACTATCCTGTCCCCCCTCAGTCTTCTCTTTTCTAAACTAAACAAACCCAATTCTTTCAGTCTGCCCTCTTAGCTCATGTTCTCTAGACCTTTCACCATTCTTGTTGCTCTTCTCTGGCCCTTCTCAAATTTCTCCACATCTTTCTTGAAATGTGGTGCCCAGAACTGGACACAAGACTCCAATGGAGGCCTAATCAGCGCAGAGCAGAGCGGAAGAATGACTTCTCGTGTCTTGCACACAACACTCCTGTTAATACATCACAGAATCATGTTGGGTTTTTTTGCAACAGCATCACACCATTGACTCTTATTTAGCTTGTAGTCCACTCTGACCCCTAGATCCCTTTCTGCCGGACGCCTTCCTAGACAGTCGCTTCCCATTCTGTAGGTGTGACACGGATTGTTCCTTCCTAGGTGGAGCACTTTGCATTTGTCTTTATTAAACTTTCTCCTATTGACCTCTCTGAGTTTACAAATATCTGCCTTCCTGAAATCCATTGTCTCTGTTTTGCTCTTCCCGCTTCTACTCTTCTTTAGGCCTGTAACTCTGGGACTCCATGGTCACTTGCACCGAAGCTGCCTTCCACGTTCAGGCTCCACCATATCCTGCCTATTTGTTACCATCAAATCCAGAACAGCCTTCTCCTGGAGCTCTCTCCACCTCCTGGCATAAAACACTGTCTGCAAAGCAGCGCACGAGAGCGCTGGGTAACCTGAGCCCTGCGCTGATACCTTCCCTGCACGTGTCTGGACGGCGGAGCCCCCGGCACCAGTAAGGCCGGTGGCTTGCATGGCTTTGTCAGTTCTTTAAAAAACAGCCTCCCCCCCACCCCTCACCCCGCCCCTCGGACAGAACAGCCCTGCTGACCCCCACCCCACCCCCTGCAGCACAGGGCCCCCATGACTCCTCCCCACAACACAGCACCCCCTAGAGCCCCCCCACCCCCTGCAGCATAGCACCCCCTGCTGACCCCCCCACCCCCCACCCCCTGCAGCACAGCACCCTCTGCTGACCCCCACCCCAGCCCCTGCAGCACAGCGCCCCCATGTCTCCCCCCTGCAACACAGCACCCCCTAGAGCCCCCCCACCCCCTGCAGCATAGCACCCCCTGCTGACCCCCACCCCACCCCCTGCAGCACAGCACCCTCTGCTGACCCCCACCCCAGCCCCTGCAGCACAGCGCCCCCATGTCTCCCCCCTGCAACACAGCACCCCCTAGAGCCCCCCCACCCCCTGCAGCACAGTGCTCCCTGCAGACCCCCACCCCACCCCCTGCAGCACAGCTCCCCCTGCTGACCCCCCCATCCCCTGCAGCACAGCACCCCCTGCTGATCCCCCACCCCACCCCCTGCAGCACAGCGCCTCCATGACTCCCCCCCCCACAGCACAGCACCCCCTAGTGCCCCCACCCTTCCCCTTCAGCACAGCACTCCCTGCTGACTCCCACCCCACCCCCTGCAGCACAGCGCCCCCCTATAACCCTTATCCAGCCCCCTGCAGCACCTCACCCCACCCCCTGGAGCCCAGCGCCCCCTAGCGTCTCACTCACACTTGACCTGCAGGTGCAGCCTGCTGCGGGTCTGCTGCTGGCTGGGGAAGGTGGCCGTGCACTGCAGGTACCGGCCGTGGTCCTCGGGTGAGGGGGTGTAGCTCAGCTCCGACTCCATCCGCCAGCTGCCCCCTGCCAGCCACTTGTGGCTGCTCACGGCTTTGCCCCGCGCAGGCGTCCAGGCCAGGGTGGGAGGGGTCGAGGGGCAGGTGTGGAGGATGGAGCAGGTGATGGTGGTTTTGTTGCCCTCGATCAGCACCCCAGGGTCACTCAGCACCAGTGGGTCTGGAGTGTCTGGGGAGACAGATGGGGAGGGTGTGATGGGCTGCAGTGAGCCAGGGAACCCAGATGCAGCCACCTCTGGGGAGGGGCAGCTGTTTATACCAGGATCCCTTCCCATTGCTGAGACATGGCCCTTCAGGAGCAGAGACTGGCTATTCAGGAACCCCCACCTGGTGCCGAAATGCAGCCACCTTTGGGGAGGGGCAGCTGTTTATAACAGGATCCCTTCCCAGTGCTGGATGCGGCCCTTCTGGGGTGGAGCATGGGGGCTGTTTATCCAGGGACCCCTCACCCGGCACTGACATGTGGCCACCTCTCGGTGGAGTGTTTGCAATGCGGCTGCCTCTGGGGAGGAACCTCTGCTGCCAGCCCCCCACGCTGCCTCTCTGTGCTGCCCTGTGGGGTGGGGGGTCACCTGCCACCTCCAGCCGGACAGTGACGTCGTAGAAGCGGTGCGAGACCGAGTCGGGGTTGATCCAGACGTAGTAGCTCATGGCGTCTTCGCTCCGCACGGGGCTGAGGCTCAGGGTGCAGTTCCCCGTCTCCGGGTCCCCCAGCAGTTCCGTCCGGGCCTGGTACTCAGGCAGACGCTGGCCGGACCTTTGCTGCTATAGATCTCCGGGTAGCCCCGGCTCCGGTACTGGTACCAGGTCACACGGAATGGCCTCTCCAGGGACTCGCGGGACCCGGGGTAGGTGAATGAGCAGGGGATGACCACGCAGGACCCTTTCAGAGCCCGGATGGTCTCAGGGAGCGAGGATCCCCAGGACGCAGAGACATGGCTGTAACACAAAGCTGGAAAGAGACAAACATAGCGCTGCGATGCAGCCACCTCTGGGGCAGGGCAGCAGGGGAACAGCCACTCATAACGCCGCACAGAGATGGCTCATCAGAGCCAATATGCAGCCACCTCTGGGGCGGGGCAGCTGAGGAACAGGGATACAGAGAGTTATCTTCTAGCAGGGCCAGAGGAGGTGCTGCCATGTGACATTTACAGCGTGTCAACTCTGGGAGAATCCAGCAATGTTGGGAGGGTTCAGCTGGGGTGGGGAGCCCATGGGGGCTACAGTGCCAGGCAGTCGATCAGGGGCAGGGAGAGAAACGCTCCCATGGCTGGAGATGCTGGGGGCTGCATGAAGTGGGAGTGTGAGGGGGTGGTTGTGTGTGTGGGGGGGGTGAGGACAGCTGTGTGAGGGGGCTGTGTGAGATGGGGGTGTGTGAGGGGGCTCTGTGATGTGAGGGGTGTGAGGGGGTGTCTGTGTGAGGTGGAGTGCAAGGGACCGGCTGTGTGAGGTGGGGGGGGGGTTGACTCGTGAGGTGGGAGGTGTGAGGGGACAGGTAGGGGAGCCTGTACAACCGCGTCTTGACCAGAATAATAAAGGTTGCATACTCCGGCCCTGCCTCAACCGGACTAACAATGGCTGCCTTGCCCAAAGTGCGGATTTCTAACAAAGCAAACCCAGGCCTGACTCAAGTCTGGTGCATGTCCTCACGCAGGCCGGGGGGGGGGTGGGGTGGGAGCTTTGAGAGTCAGGAGTGCTTTAAACAATCGTGCGTAGGGAGTATGGTCTAGTGAAACCACGCCAGGAACATCGGGAGGAGCCTGGTGCTCGTACAGAACATTTCTGATAAGCAAAAAAATCACAGATACAGCCACAGAACTGTCAATCAAATACAGTACAGCCTGAATAGCAGGAAGTATCCCAAATACGGGCATAACAGGTATTTTATGCCATACGTAATCAATTGGTAGATTTTACCAGAAGCGACCAAGTCGAGTATAAATATAGGTGTAGAAAAGATCATCGGCAGGAGGGATTGGGTAAGGGGGTCCCCTGACCTTACTCGCTGCCACTAGAAACTGTGCCGGTTCCTACCGCCCAAAGCATTGTGGACACCTCTGTGCATGGGGAAATGAGGCCACGAGTCGACGTCCCGCCTGACAATCGTAGGGTCCTAGCGGTGGAACTGCGTGTGATTTATACAGATAAGTAGGTATATAGCTATATCCTTACAAGTGAATATCTTGTGTATTGTCTTAGGTGTAGGTGTTATATTATTGTGTGTGCTCACTATCCTGTGTACTGAAATAGATCTGAGTAACTTTGCATTGCTTTCCTTTACAATTTTGTGCATAATAAAGTTAGGAATAGAGTTTATCCTTGGGGTCTACTGGCTCCTTTCGTATCTAATATCCAGAACCACACAACAGGGGCTCTGTGAGGTGAGAGGTGTGAAGGGGGGTGGGGATGTGAGGTGGGGGTGCAAGAGTCTGTGTGTGTGTGAGGTGGGGTGTGTGTGAGGCGGCTCTGTGAGGTGGGGGGCAAGAGAGTAGCTGTGTGAGTGGGGGTTCGAGGGGGCAGGTGTGTGAGGTGGGGGGGTGAGGGCGTGGGGGGGCTGTGTGAGGTGGGGTGTGTGAGGAGGGGGTGCAAGGGGCTGTGTGAGGTGCAGTATGTGAAGGGGGCTGTGTGAGGTGGGGTGTGTGAGGTGGGGGGGTGAGGTGGGGGCATGGGGGGGGCTGTGTGATGTGGGGTGTGTGGTGGCCAGCTGTGTGAGGTGGGGTGTGTGAGGAGAGGGTGCTAGGGGGGCTGTGTGAGGTGCAGTATGTGAAGGGGGCTGTGTGAGGTGGGGTGTGTGAGGTGGGGGGTGAGGTAGGGGCATGGGGGGGGCTATGTGATGTGGGGTGTGTGGTGGCCAGCTGTGTGAGGTGGGGTGTGTGAGGAGGGGGTGCAAGGGGCTGTGTGAGGTGCAGTATGTGAAGGGGGCTGTGTGAGGTGGGGTGTGTGAGGTGGGGGGTGAGATGAGGGCATGGGGGGGGCTATGTGATGTGGGGTGTGTGGTGGCCAGCTGTGTGAGGTGGGGTGTGTGAGGTGGGGGGTGAGGTGAGGGCATGGGGGGGGCTGTGTGATGTGGGGTGTGTGGTGGCCAGCTGTGTGAGGTGGGGTGTGTGAGGTGGGGGGTGAGGTGAGGGCATGGGGGGGGCTGTGTGAGGTGGGGTGTGTGAGGAGAGGGTGCTAGGGGGCTGTGTGAGGTGCAGTATGTGAAGGGGGCTGTGTGAGGTGGGGTGTGTGAGGTGGGGGGTGAGGTGAGGGCATGGGGGGGGCTGTGTGAGGTGAGGTGGGGTGTGTGAGGAGGGGTGCAAGGGGCTGTGTGAGGTGCAGTATGTGAAGGGGGTTGTGTGAGGTGGGGTGTGTGAGGTGGGGGGTGAGGTGAGGACATGGGGGGGGCTACGTGATGTGGGGTGTGTGGTTGCCAGCTGTGTGAGGTGGGGTGTGTGAGGTGGGGGGTGAGGTGAGGGCATGGGGGGGGCTGTGTGATGTGGGGTGTGTGGTGGCCAGCTGTGTGAGGTGGGGTGTGTGAAGAGAGGGTGCTGGGAGGGGGTGTGAGGTGCAGTATGTGAAGGGGGCTGTGTGAGGTGGGGTGTGTGAGGAGAGGGTGCTAGGGGGGCTGTGTGAGGTGCAGTATGTGAAGGGGGCTGTGTGAGGTGCAGTATGTGAAGAGGGCTGTGTGAGGTGGGGTGGGGTGTGTGAGGAGGGGGTGCAAGGGGCTGTGTGAGGTGGGGTGTGTGAGGAGAGGGTGCTAGGGGGCTGTGTGAGGTGGGGTGTGTGAGGAGAGGGTGCTAGGGGGGCTGTGTGAGGTGCAGTATGTGAAGGGGGCTGTGTGAGGTGGGGTGTGTGAGGAGAGGGTGCTAGGGGGGCTGTGTGAGGTGCAGTATGTGAAGGGGGCTGTGTGAGGTGGGGTGTGTGAGGAGAGGGTGCTAGGGGGGCTGTGTGAGGTGTTTGCTGATGACTGCACCCTTATGACACACCAAGAGAACCACCTACAGACCATCACTGACAGATTCTCTGAAGCATCTAACCTGTTGGGTCTCACAATTAGCCTCGGAAAGACAGAAGTCCTCTTCCAGCCTGCACCAAACAGTGCTCCTCCACAGCCGTGTATCACTATCGATGGCACACAACTGAAGATAGTGGGCAGCTTTAAGTACCTGGGCAGCACAATATCAAGTGATGGATCCCTTGACGAAGAGATTACAGCGAGGACCCAGAAAGCCAGCCAGGCACTTGGGAGATTGCGTACTAAAGTTCTTCAGCACAAAGATGTTCGCCTGTCAACTAAACTCAAGGGATATAATGCCGTGGTCCTCACCTCTCTCTTGTATGGCTGTGAAACATGGACCCTGTACCGTAGACACATCAAATGGATGGAGCAGTTCCACATGTGCTCCCTACGGTCCATCATGCGAGTACACCGGCAGGACTGAATTACTAACCAAGAAGTGCTTGATAGAGCTAGTTCCACAAGCATCGAAGCCAAGACCCTCCAGATCCAGCTTCGACGGTCTGGCCATGTTCTCCGCATGGACGAAAGCAGGACCCCGAGGCAGCTGTTCTACGGGGAGCTGGTACATGGTAGTCGCAAACAGGGACGCCTGAGGAAGAGGTCTAAGGACAACCTGAAGACCGACTTGCAGTGGACAGGCCTTCAGCCTCGACAATTTGAACTAGCTGCCGCAGACAGGACTAACTGGCGTTCCCTTACGAGAAAAGCAGTGACAAAGTTTGAGGACGACCGCCGCCGACACCTCGCAGCTGCACGTGAAAGACAACATAGAGCTGTGTTCTCTCCTGTCCTGACAACCGGCGTCCCATGCCCTATTTGTAGCCGCATGTGCGCTTCGACCTTTGGGCTCTGGAGCCACATGCATTTCCACAAATGAAATGCACAACATGTCTTCCTCGGCTCCCGAGAGACAACCAACAAAAGAACGCAATTGCAGTGTGGACGTAAGTATTGTTTTTCCGGAAAAACAGCCATTTTTCCAGAAAAACTCTGCGGTGTAGACATACCAGGACTGGGCTAACAAACCCTTCCCTGATTCGAAGTGAGCAGAGAATTGACTTGAGCCAGCAGTTTGTTCCATCTCTGCTCCAAGTGACAGCCAAGAACTTTGCACCTGGTGTACATATGTGAGTCCTTTGCCCATTTTAACTTTCTTTGCTTTACCTCCCTTCGATTCTTCTTGCTAAGCCCATTTTATAGCAAAGCGAGACTTGGTCATCTAATGCTCTCTACCAATTGATTCCATATTGTGTAAGATAACAATTATACCCTGATCTGCAGGACATCCTGCTACTCAGGATGTGGCAAAACTATCTGCTTAGTTGGCAGTTCTATGGCTGTTTCTGCTTTTTGCTTGTCAGCAATGAAACGTACCCGTTTACTCCCAGTTTTCTCAGCATGATCACACTGAACTATGCCGGATACACATAATTGTGCAAAACACATCCCTGCCACTCAACGCCCCAGCCTGGCCTGCGTGCTACGTGCACCAGACTTGAGAGAGGTCCGGGTTTGGCTTGTTAGAAATCAGTCCTTTGGGCAAGGCAGACACTGTGGTTTTGGTTAAGACAGGGCCACCTAGGCTCCCTTATATGGGGGAAGCCCAGGGAGCCTCTGGGGGCCGGGGACATGGGGGGGCACCAAAATACAAGTTTGCCCAGGTGCCCTTTTCCCTAAGGCCAGCCTGTGGGATCAGGTGTGGGGCTGGAGAGAGACGGGAACTGAAACAGCCTGGATTGGGGCCAGCACCCTCCATTGACCTCCCCCTCCCACGAGACAGCTTGTCTCTTCCCTGGCTTGAATGGGAGTCAGTGTCGTCGTCCCCCCCCCCGGCCAGGGGAATGCCCATCTCCCATCCTCCCCGCCCCTGTCTTCACTCAGCTGCTCCACATCCCTCTGGCCGCAGGGGCTTGTCCCCGCTTTGCTGTCCCCACCTGGGCCAGTCACAGCCCAACCCCCTTTTGCCCACCGCTCGTGTGCCTAGGGTGAAATCTGGGTGTGAAATTGGGGTATGGGGTTCCACCCCCCCCCCCCGCTCCCATACCAGTTTCTCCCCAGGACAGACTCCACCCCTGCCCCTGCCCCAGGGAGCTACTTACTCCCCTTCAATCCCTCCCACTCCTTCCACAGAAGGAAACTGAGGCAGCAGCAGAGTTTAAAATACAGCCAGGATACCTGGGTTCTCTCCCTGGCTCTGGGAAGGCAGTGGGGTGGAGTGGTTAAAGCTGGGAGGGGCGGGGGCTGGGAACCAGGACTCCTGGGCTCTCTCCCTGGCTCTGGGTGGGGAGTGGGCTCCGGCACTGAGGGCAGGGGAGGGGAGTTATCAATAGCCGAGCGCGGGAAGAGCAGACACACAGGGAGCCACATGACCCAGCGCACCCCCAGCTGCTGGCTGCCTGCCCAGGCCTGGCTCAGAGAGCTCCCAGCCTCTGCACGGACACGGCTCCCTCAGCAACCAGTCACCCTGGCTCTCTCCCCGGCGCTGAGGGATTCCTGCCCGCCCGGCTCTCTCTTACCCTGGCAGAGCAGCATGAGGAGGATTCCGAGGCCTCGCCTGGTGCAAGGGGGCATCTGGCCGGCTCCTGGCCCCCACATCCTCTTGCTCCGCAGCTTTGGGGGCAGCCACAAGCCGGGCCTCACAGGCACCCCAATTGGCTCCTTTCAGGGGGTCCCAGGTCACTCCATGAGGAGGCAGTAGTGCCAAAAGGGGGAATGAGCTGAGCAGGGAAGTGTGGCTTAATGGTTAGTGCAGGGGGGTGCTCAGACCCACGATGCCTGAGTTCTAGTCCTGGCTCTGAGAGGGGTGTAGTGGTCAGAGCATGCAGTGAGTGCAATGCCACGGCAGCTGTGACTGCCCCCTTTAGGGAAACCACTTCCTGCCAAACCCATCCGGCCTCCCACGGGGCAGGCTGATGGGCCCGTCTTGCACGCACAGAGCTGTGGCCGTGCTGTCTCTCGGTGTCCAGTGCCCTGAGCCGGACACCCCGCTCTGGTTTCACACCAGCTGCTGGCAATTGCCTGTTTGATGGTGGGGGGAGGTGATACTGGCCAGGGTTTGAGCAGGGCTGGGGACCAGACGTGTCCCTCCTGCCCCCCGCGATGCTGCATCACCAGCAAACTCTCTGCCCAACCCCCATTTCCAGCCTGGGACATCCTCCACTAGCCGGCCCCTCGCGAATTCACCTGCAGAGCAACACCCGCCAGTGCCCAGCCCCCAAGAGCTGCGTCTTGGCGCCATCACAGGTGGGCTCTGGCAGCGTCACGGTGTCATGGGAGCTAATGGGACGCTTGAGGAAATGGTTCTCATAGAATCCTAAGAGAGGAAGGAACCTTACGAGGCACTGAGTCCAGCCCCCTGCCCTCACGGCAGGACCAAGCACCATCTAGATCGGGGTGGCCAACCCATTTAACAAAGAGAGCCAAAACAGTGGCAGAAAAAATGCGAAGAGCCGCACCAGAATTGTCAAGCACCAAAAAAAGAGCCCCCTAGAGCAGAATTGTCAAGCAAAAACAAAAAAATTTAAAAAAAAATTTTTTTAAAGGAGGCTGCCCCTTTAAGAGGGCCGCCATCTTGGGCGCCATTTTTAAAACCCTGCAGCTCCGACCCCGTAAGCACAGAGAAGGTGGGGGCCGGGCGGAAGCTGGTGGGGAGCTGTTTGAGGGGGGTGCAGGAGCAGCTTCATGAGATGCACTTTTGGGGGGCAAGAGCCGCATGTGGCTCACGAGCTGTGGATTGGCCACGGCTGGTCTAGATCGTCCCTGACAGGTGTCTGTCCAACCTCCCTTGGCAATTTATTCCAGTGTTTAGCCACCCTGATAGTTAGGAAGTTTTTCCTGATGTCCAACCTAAACCTCCCTTGCTGCAGTTTAAGCCCATTGCTTCTTGTCCTACCATCAGAGGCCAAGGGGAACAATTTTTCTCCCTCCTCCTTGTAACACCTTTTTAGATACTTGAAAACTGCCATCATGTCAAAGAATCATAGAATCCTAGGGCTGGAAGAGACCTCAGGAGGCCATCGAATACCCTCTCAGTCTTCTCCTTTCCAGACTAAACAAGTCCAATTCTTTCAGTCTTCCCTCACAACTCATGTTCTCTAGACCTTTCAGCTAGACCTTTTTGTTGCTCTTCTCGGGCCCTTCTCCAATTTCTCCACATCTTTCTTGACATGCAGTGCCCAGAACTGGACACAATACTCCAAGTGAGGCCTAACCAGCGCAGAGCAGAGCGGAAGAATGACTTCTCGTGTCTTGCTCATAACACTCCTGTTCATGCAGCCCAGAATCATGTTGGCTTTTTATGCAACAGCGTCACCCCGTTGATTCATATTTAGCTTGTAGTTCACTAGACCCCTAGATCCCTTTCTGCTGGACTCCTTCCTAATGTCCAACCTAAACCTCCCTTGCTGCAGTTTAAGCCCATTGCTTCTTGTCCTGTCATAAGAGGCCAAGGAGAACAATTTTGCTCCCTCCTCCCTGTAACACCCTTTTAGATACGTGAAAGCTGCTCTTATGTCCTCTCTCAGGTGTGGTCTACGCTAGGAATTAACTGGATTAGGTTGATTTTCTAAACAATGAGGCGGCACCACCAAACCTGCTCCATCAACATTAAGGGCCATTAAAGTCGATTTCTGTACCCTCCATTTCACTCAGCGTCATGATAAATTTGACCTCCGTTGGTCGACTTTAGGGTAATGCTGATGCAGTGCTATGAAAGCCAACATTCTTGGCCTCCAGGAGGTATCCCACAATGCTCTGCTGTGACTGCTCTGGCCAGGACTTTCAACTCCGCTGCCCTCGAGGTGCACAGGAAAAGCCCCGGGAATATGTGAATTTCATTTCTTGTGTGGCCAGCGTGGCGAGCAGAGCTCAGATCAGGCAGCCCACCTGGGCAGCCCACCTGGCCATGAATGCCCAGGGTCACAGACGAGCGCCAGCGGGGAGCATGCTGGAGATCCTGGACCTCATTACCGTGCAGGGAGGGGAACCTGTTCTCGCAGAGCTACGGAGCAGCAAAAGGAACGCCGATCCTGATGTCAAAATCTCACAGGGCACGGTGGAGAAAGCGCACACCAGGGACACCCAGCAGTGCCACACGAAAACAAAGGAGCTCAGGCAGAAGACAAAGGAAGCAAACGGATGGTCTGGAGCCTCACCGTAAACATGCCACTTCTCTGAGCTGCTGCATGGGACTCTGGTGGGGACCCATGGTGAGGAGGAGGAGGAGGAGAATGGTCAGCAGGTAAGCCAAGATCCAAAGCCAGGACCTTTCAACAGCGCTGGAGACAAACCCATCCTCCCAGGAGGGCTCACTGCCGAGCCCAGAGGGCGGGTCTCACTCTGGTCCTGCTGCTCCTCAGGGCGGGGGAAAGCCATTCGCAAAGATTCCTGCATGTGGCCTGACCCATATGAAAGTTTGGCAGTCGCTGCTGGTCGTCCCGTCGCTTCTCGTGTCTCGCTCGCCGCACTCCTGTGAATGCAGCCCAGAATGAGCTTTGCTTTCCCTGCAACCGTGCCCCACGGATGACTCAGGTGTCACTTGTGGTCCACTCTGACCCCTAGATCCCTTTCTGCAGTATCCTTCTGAGACAGTCACTTCCCATTCTGTAGGTGTGACATGGCTTGTTCCTTCCTAAGTGGAGCACTTTGCATTTGTCCTTATTAAACTTCATCCTATTTACTCAGACCATTTCTCCAGTTTGTCCAGATCATTTTGAATTGTGACCCTGCCCTCCAAAGCACTCACAACCCCTCCCAGCTTGGCATTGTCCGCAAACTTAATAAACATATTCTTTGTGCTATTCCCTAAGTCGTTGATGAAGATATTGAACAGAACTAGTCCCAAAACAGACCCCGGCAGAATCCCACTTGTGCTGCCCTTCCAGCATGACTGTGAACCATTAATAACTTCTCTCTGAGAATGGTTATCCAGCCAGTTATGCACCCACCTTATAGTCGCCCCATGTATGTTTTATTTCCCTAGTTTATTGTTAAGAGGGTCAGGCGAGACCACATCAAATGCCTTACTAAAGTCTAGGTATACCACATCCGCCACTTCCCACTTATCCACAAGGCTTGTTATCCTATCAAAAAGACTCAGCGGGGGAGCTGTGTTTGTCTGTAACTTTAAAAACAATGAGTAGTCCAGTGGCATCTTGGAGACTAACAAATATATATAGGATCATGAGCTTTCGTGGGCAAAGCCTACTTGAGCTGGAGTACAAATAACAAAAACCAAGTTATTTATAACAGAGAAGAGAGAGAATTGTTTTAGGTACCTGTCAGTTGTAGTGTTGGTGTTAATGAGGCTAATTAAGTGGGCAAGAAGTGTTCCATATTTAGTTTTTGATATAAAAATGTAATGTTAAAAGCAGGACAGGCTGGCTTTATAATGTGACATCCAATTCATGTCTTTGTTCAAGCCCAGGGAAACAGTGTCAGATTTGCAGATGAAGGTCAATTCTGCTTTCTCTCTGTGATTGGCTGGCGAAATTCTTTTCATAGAATCATAGAACACTAGAACGGGAAGGGACCTTGAGAGGTCATTGAGTCCAGTCCCCTGCCCTCATGGCAGGACCCAGTACCGTCCAGACCATCCCTGATAGATGAGTAGAAGAACGGCTACTTTTAAATCCATGACTGAGAGCCCAGGCAGATTAAAATGTTCCCCTGCAGGTTTCTCTGTGTTACCATTCCTGATGTCCGATTTGTGTCCATTTATCCTTTGTCACAGAGACTGTCTGGTTTGGCCAATATGCATGGTCGAGGGGCATTGCTGGCACATATCACAACAGAGCTCTATAAAACTTTAGCGTCGACGAGTCCACTCAGTCCTACTTCTCATGCCTTCAATCGCTCAGACAAACTTTTTTAGCTGATGTTGCAAGATGCCTGTCAGATGCACTAAAGATCCCTATGTCCCATCATGCTTCAGCCACCATTCCTGAGGGCATGTCCATGACGATGACAGGTTCTTCTCGATAACGAGCCAAAGCAGAGTGGGCGGATGTAATACAGGAGGTTTCTGGGGACACCACTGAAAGGGGTCAAATCAGGGAAATTGCTCAGAAACAGGGCTACTTACAGCCCAAGCCTGGGGTCCTTCCCTTTATGGCACCAAACCTTACGAAGAGCACTTCTGTTTGCCACACTGGCTAACCAGAAACCACACAAGCAATCCCTTTAGGCACGCCGGTTTTCCTGTGCCAGCACCAGCACCGCTCCTTACACAGGTGAGAGGTTATGAAAACCAGTCTCACCAAATCCAAACAGGTTCTCCCAATCACAAGGATCGACCACATCCTCCGGTCAAATTCTACCTCAGATCTTACCCAAAAGAGCCGGCTGGGCTGATCCTTTAGAATCTAAAAAGGTTTATTAATAAAAAGAAAGAAAGGAAAGGTGAGAAAGTTGTGAAGGGAATCCAATCACACATGCCAGTTGCAAGCTCCTGGGGCAGGCTTGGAGCAGAGGTGGAACAATCTGCTGGCTTAAAAGAAGTCTCTGGAACACACCCTCTGCTAGGCCGGGTCATCCGTCCTCTCAGGCTCCAGTTCCCAGCAGAGACCCTTCAGAGGGGATTATCCAGATTGAAGACAAACGGTGGAACCTCCAGGGCCCTTTTCATACCCTTGCCCATGTGGAGGGAATCCCCTTGCTCTCGCTGTGTGAAAGTCTGTCCCAAGATGGAGTTTGTCACATGAGCAAGTCACCTGACCAGGCAGGACTCGGTCCCCTTTAGGCAGCAGCTCTGGCCCACATGCTGCTCTGAATGTTCACAGCAAATCTCCTCAGATGTGGATCGGCACCACTTGAGGTGCATTGTCAGTCAAGTGCTGCTAGTCACTTAACTAATAGGCTCCTCACAATACGTTGGTATCTCCCAGAAGCAAACATCTCATATACATTTAAGAACATAAGAACATAAAAACGGCCATACTGAGTCAGACCAAAGGTCCATCCAACCCAGTAGCCTGTCTGACGACAGTGGCCAGCGCCAGGTGCCCTGGAGGGGGTGGACCGAAGACAATGATCAAGCGATTTGTCTTGTGCCATCCATCTCCAGCCTCTGACAAACAGAGGCCAGGGACACCATTTCTATCTCCTGGCTAATAGCCTTTTATGGACCTACCCTCCATGAAATTATCTAGCTTCTCTTAAAACTCTGTTATAGTCTTAGCCTTCCCAGCCTCCTCTGACAAGGAGTTCCACAGGTTGACTATGCGCTATGTGAAGAAGAACTTTCTTTTATTAGTTTTAAACCTGCTACCCATTAATTTCATTTGGTGTCCTCTAGTTCTTCTGTTATGGGAACTAATAAATAACTTTTCTTTATTCACCCTCTCCACACCACTCATGATTTTATATACCTCTATCATATCCCCCCTCAGTCGCCTCTTTTCTAAACTGAAAAGTCCCAGTCATTTTAGCCTCTCTTCATATGGGACCCATTCCAAACCCCTAATCATTTTAGTTGCCCTTTTCTGAACCCTTTCCAAGGCCAAAATATCTTTTTTGATGTGAGGAGATCACATCTGTACTCAGTATTCGAGATGTGGGCGTACCATAGTTTTATACAGGGGCAGTAAGATATTCTGGGTCTTATTTTCTATCCCTTTCTTAATTATTTACAGAGCCAATACTCATAACTTCAGCTGCAAAAATGATACAAGGCTCTGAACAGTAGCAACAGAATCAGGGAACCATACGTTTTCTAGACATACCTCACTTGGTCCACTTTTTCCAAGATTTGGTGCTACCACGTAACAGTGATTTGTATGTTAAACTGCAGCAAAGGAGGATTAGGCTGGACATTAGGAAAAACTTCCTGCCTGTCAGGGTGGTGAAACACTGGAATAAGTTGCCTAGGGAGGTTGTGGAATCTCCATCCCTGGAGATATTTAAGCGCAGGTTAGATAGACATCTACCAAACAATACAGTGTTTGATCCTGCTATGAAGGCAGGGGACTGGACTTGATGACCTCTCCCAGGTCCCTTCCAATTCTATTATTACAATCCAATAACGTCACAACAGAGACCTTGTTCATTGTCATCATCCAAGTCAGATGCCACCAGCATTTGGTGGTTCAGGTTCTGTAGTTTCTGTATCAGAGTCCTGCTCTTTTAAGACATCTCAAAGCATGCTCCACACCTCTTCCCTCTTGGATGGTTGAAGACACTCCAGAGGCTTGGAATCATAGATTCCTAGAACTGGAAGGGACCTCAAGAGGTCATTGAGTCCAGTCCCCTGCCCTCCCAGCAGGACCAAGCACCGTCTAGACCACGCCTTCTGGGTGTGGATCATTGTCCCATGTAGTGGGACATAAATCACACAGGCTATGTCTACACTGCATGCTTATTTCAGAAGAAGCTATTCCGGAAGAAATACTTGATAATAGCTTCTTTCGAAATAGCACTTCTACACTACAAGGACACCTGGAAATTAGTCCGAGGCCGGCTCCCCTAATGTGGACACACCACCTCGACTTATAGCCCCAGGAAGCACAGGGGAGTAATTATTCTCAATGGCCTGGGGGAGGAGCTATTTCGAAATAGCCGCAGTGGAGTGTCCACACGACCGCTATTCCGAAATCGCTATTATGGAAGAGGCATTATTCCTCATGGAATGAGGTTTACAAATACCAAAATAAGCTACCCGGTATTGCAAAATTATTTCAAAATAACGGGCGAGCCGTGTAGGTGCTCACATAGTTATTTCAGAGTAATGGGTGCTATTCCAAAATAACACGCTGTGTACTCATACCCTGATAGGGCAAAAGAATGAATTTGCTCTCCAGCCTAAGCTGAGAACTCAAGTTATGGAGGCTCATGCACTGAGCTCTGGGGTTCCCAGGTTCAATTCCACCAGCTGGCATTATGCTATTTTTGGAAATCTCACATTGGTATTTCTTTGTATTTTGTCAGATCTACAGTGAAAGCATTCTTAAAACAAATGACATGTGCTGTGTGATCATCCGAGATGGACAGAACATGGAATATACAGCAGAGTGTGGGTAGAACACAGCACGGGAGGCATACAGCTCTCCCTCTAGGAGTTCAGTCACAAATCTAATTAGCATAGTATTTTTTTAACAAGTGTCACCGATATGGAAGCATGTTCTCTGGTGCATTTGAATATTTAGTATATCTGGCACGTAAATACCCTTGCAATACCAGCTACAAACGTGCCATGCAAATCCCTGGTCTCACTTTCAGGTGACACTGTAAATAAGAAGCAGGCAGCTTTCTCTTCCGTCAGTGTAAACAAATGTGCTTGTCTGACCGATTGGCTGAACAAGAAGTAGGACTGAGTGGACTTGTAGGCTCTGAAGTTTTACATTGTTTGGTTGTTGAATGCAGATAGGTGACAAAAAAAATCTACATTTGTAAATTGCACTTTTATGCTAAAGAGATTGCACTGTGGTACTTGTGTTAGGTGAACTGAAAAATACAATTTCTTTTATAATTTTTACAGTTCATTTATTTGTAATAAAAATAATAATATAAAGTGAGCGCTGTAACTAAAATCAGTATTTGAAAAATGTAAAACCCTGCCAAAAATACTGAAAATACTGGGATTCTATTGTTTAACAGTCCAATTAAAACTGTGATTAATTCCTTTATTCACAATTAATTTGAGTTAACCGTGTGAGTTAACAGCGATTCATCAATAGCCCTATTATTTACCTTTTCACATAAAACATGAACCGGGGGCAACCTGACAAAATGCACAGGCAGCAGGTGTAATGAGAACTAACATGGAACTCCTTGCTAACTGGCTTCAAAAAAGGATGACAAGCTCCCAGAGGATCGGGAGCAGCCACATGTGGCCAGCATGGGTAGATGCCCGGGACAACCCTAAACGGCTGGCTGCTGGAAGACGGGAGGAGAAGATGGGTTGGATCGCTGGCCCATTCTGTGTGCTGCCCCTGGAGCCCTGGTCCTGGTCATCAGCCGGCAGGGGGAGCGGGTGTTCTCATGTGGCCTGCAGTGTTAGTTGCGAGGCAGGCCGTGCTTCCACAGGCAAACAGCAGGGAAATCCCCCATAAGTGTCACCTCCCTCCTTCAGCCGGTATCAGGTGGGCGCTTATACCTGAGTTGGTCACTGTATGCTGGTCAGTACGGTAGCAACAGCCCTTTTTCAACATGGTCCATGGGCAGGTTAGAATCAAGCCTGAGCATGTATGTGAGTAAATACGATAACAATGGGCCCTATGCGTGGGTTGGGAGGGGAAAGCTTCCTGTGGGGTTGCAGGGATCTGTAATTATGGTAACAATGCAGGGGGAGGCTGTTCCTCCCCCCTGGGCCAGCCAGATTCCCCCTGCCCCACTGGATGAGAGCTGGCACTCCCTGGAGGGGAAAGGCCCCACATCCTTTTCCCTGCCCAGCAGCAGTCCCAACCCCCGCTCTACCCACCAGCCCTTACTGCCCTCCCAGAGTCAGGGAGAGAACCCAGGTGTCCTGACTCCCACCCCATCCCACCCCACACCTTGCTCTAACCACCAGTCCCCACTGCCCTCCCAGAGCCAGCAGGAGAACTCAGGTGTCCCTTGGTGCACATCTGAGGGGAGTCTGGGGATATGAAGGGTGGAGCAGGGGGGAAATCACTCACCAGACAAGAAGAGTCTTTGAGAACAGGATCTTTATTCTCCATGGTACATAAAGGGGTCCCATTGTAGGGCCTGTCCCCACTCTTCCCCCCATGGGGGGGGTTGTTGGGGGAATCAGTCTCAGGACTCTGCAGGCTCCGTCTGGCCCCACAGCTCTGGGAGCAGCGCAGGGCCCAGGCTTGGCTCTAGGAGGATCGGTGGGCAACCAGCGTCACCACACCTGGGGGGAAGAAAGAGAAATGAGCTGAAAGCAGCGACGGAAGCATCATCTGGTACCCTGCGCCCCACCCCAGAGGCAGCTGCCTTTTGACACTCACCGGCGAGGAGGAAGAGGGGGCAGGCGGCCCAGCCCAGGCCGAAGGACCAGCCGAAGATGAGTTGTCCCTGGGCGGCATTCACAGCCTCAGAAAACTCTCCAGTGTACACCGCCATGGCCACCAGGGCACAGAACCCTAGGGCACAGGGAACAGCACGGACCCTCCTTAGTGCAGCCCATGCGCAGCCCCCGGCCCTGCCCTGCCTGCCACCAGGGGGAGCTGCCAGAGCCCCAAGCAGGATTTGTGAGGGGGGAGGCCGGGACTCAGTTCCCCTTGGCTGGCTGTGGGTGGGGAGGGTGAGTTCCCTGAGAGACAAGTTTCCTAGGAGAGATGGGGACGTACCTGCCATGAAGCTGGCCAGGAAGGAGAGCAGGGCCAGGGGCACAGAGAGGAGGTGGGAGCGCCAGAATGAGGCGAGGAGAGCAAAGCAGGAGAGACACCCAGCGATCGCAGCCAGAAGCGTGAATGCCCGGGTGACCTTTAAAGAGTCTGTAGCAAAGGAATGGGGTAAATAACCAACATTGCACTGGTTACAGGACCCAGGAGTCCTGGCTCCCAGCCCCCCTCAACCTACCAGCCCCCACTCCCCTCCAAAAGCAAGGAATAGAACTGCCTGATGGTGCTGGTTGGTGGCAGCGGTGGGTTCCCCGGAAGCCTTACCTGATGCTGAAGAAATTTGCCCACACGCTGAGTCCAGGCAGCTCTTCCATAGCCCCTCATGGAGGGACCCGAGGACAGTGCTGGCCACCCGCCAGTAGTCGGAGCCCAGGGCCACCAGCAGCAGCAGGAGGCTGAGCAGGGCCAGGGCAGCACTGGGGATCTGAAGAGGCAGCATCGTGGGGGGAGTTGAGGGGCAGCGCTGGGATCTGGGGTGCACCTGGGAGTGGGGAATGAGAGTCAGAGGGATCCCCAGCCCAGAGCTGCTGGGAGGAGCCTGCAGGGAGGGAGTGGGGCATGGGAGGAGGGATGGGGTGAGCTGTGTGAGGAGGGTGGGGTACGGAAGGAAGGGCGTGCAAGGAGGGACAGGGTGGGTGTTATGGGGTGCGTGGGGAGGGACAGGGTTAGGGTTATGGATGGGCACAGATGGGTACAGATGGGGTATGCAAGGAGGGAGGGGGAAGGCTGTGAGGAGGGAGAGAGTGGAGTGTGTAAGGAGGGATGGGGTGGGACATGTGGGGAGGGATGGGGCAGGTTGTGAGGAGAGAGGGGGTGGGTTGTGGATGGGGATGGGACGAGGAGGGAGGGTCCCCAAAAGACCCCTGCTGTTGAGGGCTCTTATGGGGGGTGGGGGATGCTCTGTTGGCTGGGGGAGGGGAGGACGCTGGGAGGTTTGGGGCTGGCTGGACGGACGGAGCGGTGTGTGATGGGACGGATAGACGGACGGGGGTGGCTATGTGTGGGGGAAGGGTGGCTACATGTGGGGGTGGGGCTGGCTGGACAGACAGGGTGGAGTGTGATGGGACAGATGGACGGAGGGACGGACAGAAGGTGGCTACATGTGGGGGTGTGGGGCACGCTGGGGCTGTGGGGCCAGACGGACACTCAGGTGGCCCAGGCACTCCATGCTGTCCCAGGGTCTCTCTCTAACTGACCCCCCGAGCGCCCCCTCACCTCTCTGCCTGCTCCCTCGCAGGGCTATGCCAGCCTGGCCTGGCCCCGCTGCTCACCCCTGGGGGACTCTGGTTCCCGGGCAGCTTCCTGGGAGGGGCAGGGATACAGTCAGGGCCCATTGCACCATCCCCACATCCTCTTTGCCACTTCCTCCCACAGCCCGCGAGTGCCCCACCCCCGGCCAGCGCCCTCGGCTGCTCCCATCTGCCCCCAGCCTGCTTCATGAGGGGAACTCCAGCGAGAGAACCCAGGGTCCAGACCCTCCCCAAGGCTCCTGCATCCACTCCCCTCCCGCAGCCAGGAGAGAACCCAGGCATAAACCCCTCTGCTCTGACCACTAGTCCCCACTCCCCTCCCACAGCTGGGAGAGAACCCAGGCATAAACCCCTCTGCTCTGACCACTAGTCCCCACTCCCCTCCCACAGCCGGGAGAGAACCCAGGCATAAAACCCTCTGCTCTAACCACTAGTCCCCACTCCCCTCCCACAGCCGGGAGAGAACCCAGGCGTAAACCCCTCTGCTCTAACCACTAGTCCCCACTCCCCTCCCACAGCCGGGAGAGAACCCAGGCGTAAAATCCCTCAGCTCTAACCACTAGTCCCCACTCCCCTCCCACAGCCGGGAGAGAACCCAGGCGTAAAACCCTCTGCTCTAACCACTAGTCCCCACTCCCCTCCCACAGCCGGGAGAGAACCCAGGCGTAAACCCCTCTGCTCTAACCACTAGTCCCCACTCCCCTCCCACAGCCGGGAGAGAACCCAGGCGTAAACCCCTCTGCTCTAACCACTAGTCCCCACTCCCCTCCCACAGCCAGGAGAGAACCCAGGTGCCCATTGTTGCACACTTGAGGGTGGTGTGGGGCCAGGGGGTCCCTCACCAGACAGGCAGCTCTGAGAACAGGCCCTTTAATCTCAGGGATGGGGGAGGGGGTTGCCATTTTTTTTTTCTGGAGTAATAAGAGGAAGGTGGAAAAATCCCTGCTCAGGTCTGTGGGAGCCTAGGGACGGGGACACACACACACACACACACACACACACACACACAGAGCCCCTCCAGCAGGGGGTACAGAACACACCCAGAAGAGCTTGTCCCCACCAGCAGGGGGCAGCAGGAACACACACACCCCTTCCCCACATTGGTCAGTCCCTTGGTGCTCCCACAACACAGGTCCCTGCAGGCACTGGGGAAGCCACTGGCCCCGGGGCACACAGCCGAGGTCTAGTCAGGGACGAGCCTTTGCAAGGGGCTTCTCTGGCTCCCCGTTGTCGAGACAGCTCACAGAGCCATGAAATCCCGGGGCGGGCAGAGACCTCAAGAAGCATCGAATCCAGCCCCCTGCCCAGAGCAGGAGCAACCGGACTCAATCATCCCAGCCGGGACTTAAACACCCCTAGGGATGGAGACTCCACCCCCTCCCTAGGGAACCCAGCCCACTGCTTCCCCACCCGCAATGGTCTCAGGTTGCAATGGGGGAGGTCTGGGTTGGATATTAGGAAATTGTTTGTCCTAATATCCAACCTAGACCTCCCCCACTGCAACCTGAGACCATCACTCCTTGTTCTGCCATCTGCCACCACTGAGAACAGCCTCTCTCCAGCCTCTTTGGAACCCGCCTTCAGGGAGTTGCAGGCTGCTACCAAATCCCCCCTCACTCTTCTCTTCTGCAGACTAAACAGACCCAACTCCCTCAGCCTCTCCTCGTAGGTCATGGGCTCCAGCCCCCGAATCCAACCCTCTGCTGGACCCTCCTCCAATGCGTCCACATCCTTTCTGTAGTGGGGGACCCAGAACTGGACACAATACTCCAGATGCGGCCTCACCAGTGCTGAATAAAGAGGAATAATCACTTCTCTGGATCTGCTGGCAATGCTCTTCCTTAACGCACCCTAATATGTCGTTAGCCTTCTTGGCTACAAGGACACCCTGTTGACTCATCTCCAGCTTCTCATCCACTGTAACCCCCAGGTCCTTTTCTGCAGAACTGCTGCTTAGCCAGTCGGTCCCCAGCCTGTAGCAGTGCTTGGGAGTCTTCCGTCCCATTCACATGCTTCATTGGCTTCACAGATCTGGGACACAATTTTCCAAAGAGTCTCAATGATCACGGTGTCTTATTCTCACAGGACTGAGGCCCCTGCGGGTTAGGTCTTCAAAGGTGAGCACCTTCCAAAATGGGACTTAGGAGAATGTGGAAAACTCACCCTTTCCTGAGCTTTTATTTCTAGATCTAAAAACCTAGGTAATTCACTGCAAACAACTTTGTGAATCTTTCAGCGGGAGTTAAGACATGGGGCTGATCCGCAGGCTGGGTCTCCACTGTGCGGGACTTTCTGAATATTGCTTGTTCCAAATGAAAACAAAAAGTCAAAATCCTGCAAAAGGAGAATTCCAAAAAATGTCTGTCTGGGACCCTCCGAATGTTTCAGTTTGTTTGCTTCAGGCTTTCAATAGTCTATTAAAATAGCCAACAACACCAATATCCTCTATATCAGTGTTTCTCACCAGTACGAGTACCCTTAGGGGTACTTGAGAGAAGTCTGGGGAGTACATCAACATAACTGAAATTTGGAGAAAACTGAATTTTTGTTTTAAGTTTTACAACGTTTTATTATTTTTGTACTTTTTACACCCGAAAATGTCATCACCCACCTGGCTATGATTAAGTTGTTTAAACAAATGTGTTGCAATGGTAGAAAAAATATTTGTGTGTCTGAAAACTGCAGGTACTGGGGGGTACTTTTTTTTTTTAAGGGGCACTTTATAAATAAAAGGTTGAGAAACACTGCTCCATATCATATCAATGCAAGCTTCAATGCTTATTTAAAATGTTTACCCTGCCTCTCTATTTAAAGTATTTGAGGTGGCTTACAAATGTTACACAATGTTAAGTCATATTCTGAATGTTTTGTGAAATGAAAATTATTTGACTTTTCCCATTGAAAGCCACACGTTCCTGTGAAAAATGTTGATGGCTACATAGATTACTTTAAAAAAAAAAAGTCTGGGCAATTCAAGGTTTTGTGAGGATTTCAAACTGTTGAAATATTTCAAATTGTTTAATGCATCTCAAGTCTTTTGAGACAGCTTTGTTCTGCCGCAAGGAAATGCCTATCTGAAAAATAAAAGATGGGTGTGACAATTTAGGCACCGTAAGGAAGACCACGCTGGTGTCTGAAACCGCATCGTTGTCTTAAAAACGTATTTCAAAGAAAGGAAAACATGTTGTGAGCATATGTTTGTCCCTAACCGGAGCTGTTAGATGCTATGAAAATAAAAAAATAATCATTTCATTCTAAATATTTCAAGCAGTTTGATACCAGTGTCCGGCCGGTCTGACCTTTGACCAAAAGAACTAGGGAATTATTTTTTGTTGTTGTTTAAGAACCAGTGTTGGGATATCAGAAGATCCACCTACAAACACGCCACATGGTTTACGACCCCGTTAGGGTTTGCGGCAAAAGAGCACCAAGTGATTTTGGGGCTAGAAATCAACAGAGACAAACTGCCTTAAGGACCTTTATTCTTTTTCGTTTAGACAAAGACCAGGAAAAGCAGGGAAATTCGATGCCTAGAAGGTTGTTAAAGGTAGAAGTTGGGGCTCCCTGGGCAAAGACACAAAACTTTGAAACTTTGGTTCCAGCTGCTAGATTTGCCTTGGCCAACGCTACTCGGGGAGGTGCGGAGATAGAAATTTCTCAGCAGTGGTCACTTCCGGGGCCAGTTTAATACATCTGCTCATCAGTCGAAGCTACAGCACAAGTACAGAGGCTTGAGATTTTAAATCCAGGTCTAGGGGAAGCACAGTCCCAATGGGAGCTCAGGACACGTGGGTTCCAAGGCCCAGCATGTGCCACTGGGCAGGGCATCCCATTTGGCCGTGCCTCGGTTTCCCCCAGGCTGTCTAACGTGGGGTGATGTTTGCCGGATTTGATTTGAAAGCTCTTCGGGGCAGGAGGTTGGCTCTGGGTGTGTCCAGTGCCGAGTGCCAAAGGGGGATTGGCAGCCGTGGGCGATTTATCTGCCAGATCTCTCACCTGCCTGGAAGCAGGGCGGGGGCGGGGGGGGGCAATGAAGGGCCTTGCTGGAGAGCCAGGGGCGGGCAATCTCTCACCCCGCGGTGTCTGCGATTCACTGCGGCGGCATAGCTGAGGGTTTAGCGCGTCTCGGCCACGCGCTGGCATCCGTGCATCCGATATGCGCACATGTAAAAGATCCCTGAGGGTAGGAGAGAGGGGCTGGTTAATAGTGCCGAGAGGTCAGGGCTCCTGGCTCCCATCCCTAGCGCGGGGAGGGGAGGGGAGGCTAGTGTTTAGAGCAGGGGGAACTGGGGCCAGGACCCCTGGGTTCTCTCCCTGGCTCTGGGAGGGGAGACCAGTGGTTAGAGTGGGGGAGGGGGGACAGGGAGCCAGGACTCCTGGGTTCCCTCCCTGGCTCTGGAAGGGAAGGGGAGGGGGACTGGGAACCATGACTCCTGGGTTCCCTCCCTGGCTCTGGGAGGGGAGGGGAGACCAGTGGTTAGAGCGGGGGGAGGGGGACTGGGAGCCAGGACTCCCAGGTTCCCTCCCTGGCTCTGGGAGGGGAGGGGGACAGGGAACCAGGACTCTGGGGTTCCCTCCCTGGCTCTGGGAGGGGAGGGGGACTGGGAACCAGGACTCCTGGTTCTCTCCCTGGCTCTAGCTTATGATTAGAGCCAGGGCAGTCCCGGGCAGGGAATGTGAAACAAGGAATTGAATCACAGGATTGCCACCCCCAGGGGGCAGGGCCCCGCTGGCAGACCCCTCTCCCCAGGGCTGGGGCTGGCACCCCGGGGCAGGGCCATACCTGCAAAGAAGGCCATGAGCAGGGCCACCCAGCCCAGGATGTAAGACCACGAGAAGCGCCAGTCGCCGAACCGCTTGCCCAGGAAGTTGACGGTGACTCCGGTGTAGATGGCCATGGCCAGGAGGACAAACAGCGCTGTGGGGGGACAGAGACTGATGGCAGGACAAGGGGCCGAAGAACCCGCTACAGGCGTCTGCAGTGTAACTAGACTCTGCACCCCTCCCAGAGCTGGGGGGAGAATCCAGTCCCCCCACTAACCACTAGACCCTGCTCCCCTCCCAGAACTGGGGGGAGAACCCAGGAGTTCTGGCTCCCAGCCCCCCCCAACCAGTAGACCCCCACTCCTCTCCCAAAGCTGGGGGTAGAACCCAGTCTCCCCTCTAACCACTAGATCCTGCTCCCCTCCCAGAGCTGGGGGGAGAACCCAGGAGTTCTGGCTCCCAGCTCCCCCCCCCATCAGTAGACCCCATTCCCCTCCCAAAGCTGGCTCCCAGCCCGCCCTGCTCTATCCCTAGCCCAGGGTTGAGGAACCTTTTCGGGTTGGGGGCCGCTGACCCACAGAAAAATCATTCGGGGGTCGCACTCAAGTGAGAAGCCAAAAAAACCCCCAAACACTCACTGACGTGGCCCCTGGCTGAGACTAGGGGGGCCCAGCCTAGTAGATTTTGTGCACTCCAGCCCGGGGGTGGGGGCGGCAGGGGGGCTGGAGCACCAGTGCAGGCTCCCCAATGCTGGGGGGGGAGGGAAGCCAGGCAAGACAGGGCTGCATCTGGCCCTCAGGTTCCCCAGCCCTGCCCTAGACCCTCCTCCCCTACCAGAGCTGTGGTACAATCCAAGCGACCTGGCTCCCAGCTCCCTCTAACCACTAGACCCCACTGCTTGGCTTGTGTCGTGGTGACCAGCGGGGGCCCCACAGCCGTGGGGAGACACTTACTGGAGACAAAGAACATTATCCCGGCAGCAAACGACCGGTTATATCTCTCGAAGGTGGATGGGTGGGCGAAGGACAAGATGCCCGTGATGATGCCAGCGAAGCAGGACAGGGCGGAGAGGATCATGAAGGCCCGGGTGGCGTTCCAGTAGGCTAGAGCAGCAGGGAGGAAACACTCAGAACCGCTTCTGTTTGGAGGCAGATGGCTTGCCCGGCATGAAGATGCAGCCACCTCTGGGCAGAGCAGCTGGGAACAGCAGCACATAACACTGCACAGGGCTGGCTCTCTTGGCACAGAGGTGCAGCTGCCTCTTGGGCGGGAGAGCTGGGGAACAGCCACACATAACACTACACAGGGCTGGTTTGCCCAGGACGGAGAGGCAGCCACCTTGGGGAAGGGCAGCTGGGGAACAGCTGCCCAGGGACAGCTCTCCTGGGGCTGACATGCAGTCGCCTCTGGGGCGGGGCACAGGGGCTGTTCCATTGAACACGATGCAGTACAACGTAAGAGAGGCAGTGAAGGGAAATGGCAGCTCCAGGGAGGATGTAGAGAAGCTGAATGGAATCCCTCCTGCTGCAGCTTGGCCCAGATTCCCGGGTTCAAGCCCTGCCTCTTACAGGCGAAAGCACCCCCTAGTGCTGCCCCGGGGCATTGTAACCAACCCTGCCTGCCAGGGAGAGCCCCTCACCTGCTTCCTGCCGCACAGCGCCCCCTAGTGCTGCCCTGGGGCATTGTAACCAACCCTCACCTGCTTCCTACCGCACAGCGCCCCCTAGTGCTGCCCTGGGGCATTGTAACCAACCCTCACCTGCTTCCTACCGCACAGCGCCCCCTAGTGCTGCCCTGGGGCATTGTAACCAACCCTCACCTGCTTCCTGCCGCACAGCGCCCCCTAGTGCTGCCCTGGGGCATTGTAACCAACCCTGCCTGCCAGGGAGAGCCCCTCACCTGCTTCCTGCCGCACAGCGCCCCCTAGTGCTGCCCTGGGGCATTGTAACCAACCCTCACCTGCTTCCTACCGCACAGCGCCCCCTAGTGCTGCCCCGGGGCATTGTAACCAACCCTCACCTGCTTCCTGCCGCACAGCGCCCCCTAGTGCTGCCCCGGGGCATTGTAACCAACCCTCACCTGCTTCCTGCCGCACAGCGCCCTCTAGTGCTGCCCCGGGGCATTGTAACCAACCCTGCCTGCCAGGGAGAGCCCCTCACCTGCTTCCTGCCGCACAGCGCCCCCAAGTGCTGCCCTGGGGCATTGTAACCAACCCTCACCTGCTCCCTGCCGCACAGCGCCCCCTAGTGCTGCCCTGGGGCATTGTAACCAACCCTCACCTGCTTCCTGCCGCACAGCGCCCCCTAGTGCTGCCCTGGGGCATTGTAACCAACCCTCACCTGCTCCCTGCCGCACAGCGCCCCCTAGTGCTGCCCTGGGGCATTGTAACCAACCCTCACCTGCTCCCTGCCACACAGCGCCCCCTAGTGCCATGCTAGGGTAACGGGGCCAGTCCCTAATGTCCAAGAGCCCCCACCACCCCGCTCCCTGCCGCACAGCGCCCCCTAGTGCCATGCTAGGGTAACGGGGCCAGTCCCTAATGTCCAAGAGCCCCCACCACCCTGCTCCCTGCCGCACAGCGCCCCCTAGTGCCGTGCTAGGGTAACGGGGCCAGTCCCTAATGTCCAAGAGCCCCTGCCAACTTGCTCCCTGCCGCACAGCGCCCCCTAGTGCCATGCTAGGGTAACGGGGCCAGTCCCTAATGTCCAAGAGCCCCTGCCAACCTGCTCCCTGCCGCACAGCGCCCCCTAGTGCCGCACTAGGATAATGGGGCCAGTCCCTAATGTCCAAGAGCCCCCACCACCCCGCTCCCTGCCGCACAGCGCCCCCTAGTGCCATGCTAGGGTAATGGGGCCAGTCCCTAATGTCCAAGAGCCCCTGCCAACCTGCTCCCTGCCGCACAGCGCCCCCTAGTGCCGCACTAGGATAATGGGGCCAGCCCTTAATGTCCAAGGAGAGCCCCCACCACCCCGCTCCCTGCCGCACTGCGCCCCCTAGTGGTCCTTACCAATGTTCTCGGTCTGCATGTAACACTTGCCCGCCAGACAGTAACGCCACAGGCCCTGGTGAGCCAGGCCCCCCTGGAGTCGGTACTGCACCCAGTAGTCAGTGGCCGTGCAAACCACCAGCAGGATGTTCCCCACTGAGGCGCAGAAAAGCCCCCCTGCCATGAAGCTGTACATCCTGCTTGAGCCTGCAGACAGCACACGAGTTAGAGTCGGGGTGGGGGCTGCAAGCAGAACACCTGGGTTCTGCCCCCAAGTCAGGGAGGGGAGTGGGGTCTAGTGGTCAGCGCAGGGGGGCTGGGAGCCAGGAGCCCTGGGTTTTATTCCCAGCTCAGGGAGGGGAGTGGGGTCTAGTGGTCAGAGCATGGGTGCTGGAGCCAGGAGGCCTGGGAGGAGAGCGGCTGGACAGGGACCGTCACAATGTAGCGGTACACAGATGTGTGGCGGGAGGGTTCTCCGGGCCAGTGTGCGTGCGTGGCTGTGTATTAGTGGAGCTGGGAGGGGGCGTCACTGGGGCATGTGTCTCTGTTCCCAGCTCTCTGCATGTGCAGGACAGAGGGGAAACCCCAGGGTGTGTCCCTGAGCCCCCCCCAGTTGGTGCCCCTACCTGTGCCGACCCCAGCGCCCGGCTCTCTGCTCCGCACAGCCCAGAGGAGTCAGCCCTCTGCTCTCCCAGTCGCTGGCAGCGATTTTGCAGAGACCGGCAAATCCCTTCAGGCCCAGGACGGGGGGAGGGAATGGGGGGGGGAGGGGAGAGCTGGGGCGCCCACAGCAGGGGCAGGTGATTCCAGAAGGCCGGGATCTGCAGGCCCAGCAATCCTGCCCTGGAGGCTCAATGCAACCTGATGACTCGGGCAGTTCCATTGAGCGCCAGGAGTGGCCGGACAGGGGCCTCCCCAGACAGCGCGGGGAGCTGGGGGTTCACACAGGAACCTCTCGACAGGCCCCCAGGGGCCTCCTGCAGCCGGTGCCCCCGAGAGGGAGGCCCTGCGCCCCCTCCCCAGAGCCTGCAAAGCTGCATCAAAAGAGAATCAGTGGAAACCCAACGCGGCCAACGTGCCAAACACTTAGTCACGCCCGCCGGGAACTCAGCCGAGCCAATGTGCCCGACGTGGCATTAAAGGGATAGTCCAAACCCGTGTCAACAGGCGAGCGCCCGGCTGGGATTCCCATCCCGGCTGCTGCTCTCTGGGGCCCAGCCCCGTCTCCGCGCCCCAGGCTTCTGGGCCAAGACTCCCATCCGGAGGGATCCTATCAGGGTACCCGTTCCGGACACACCCCGTTCAGCTCCTGGGTTGGCACGCCAGAGCGCCGAGACTGTTTCTCCAGGCGGATTGAACCGAAAACCCGGGACTGACCGAGCCCCCCGCCACAAAGCCCAGGGTGACAGGCAGCAGCAGTTCTCGGTGCTATGCGTGCTGGAGCACCTCTCTTCCCAGTCCTGTGTCATCCCTCGCTACTCTACGGTACCACACGAAGCTGGCTGACTGCACGGAGACCAACGCCTGCCGTCAGCCCAAGTCCCCTCATCCCTCGCTATCCAGCGCAGCCTTTCCATTACCTGCTGGTGGCGATGCAGTCTGTGTGGTATGCAGCCCACCTGCGAGAACTCACAGCAGTGAATTTCTACTGGGGCGTCTCTGCGTCACATACACAACAATTCCCCTTTATTTGGCTCTGGTGAGGCCACATCTGGAGTGTTGTGTCCAGTTCTGGGCCCCCCACTATAGGAAGGATGTGGACGCATTGGAGAGGGTCCAGCGGACAGCGAACAAAATGATTCAGGGGCTACAGCACATGACCTATGAGGAGAGGCTGAGGGAGTTGGGTTTGTTCAGTCTGCAGAAGAGAAGAGTGAGGGGGGGTTTGAGAGCAGCCTGCAACTTCCTGAAGGGGGGTTCCAAAGAGGATGGAGAGAGGCTGTTCTCAGTGGTGGCAGAACAAGGAGCAATGGTCTCAAGTTACAGTGGGGAAGGTCTAGGTTGGATATTAGGAAAAACTGTTTCCCTAGGCGGGTGGGGAAGCGCTGGGATGGGTTCCCTAGGGAGCGGGTGGAATCTCCATCCCTAGCGGTGTTTAAGTCTCAGCTTGACAAAGCCCTGGCTGGGTTGATTGAGTTGGGATTGGTCCTGCCTTGGGCAGGGGGCTGGACTCGATGCCTCCTGAGGTCTCTGCCAGCTCTAGGATTCTATGATTCTGTAAGTCACCTTCAAACGAACCCTCTAGACCAGGGCTGGGCAAGAGCCCGTCAATGAGCCAGATCCGGCCCGCCTAACTCTTATCCAGCCCACACGGCAGCTCCCGGTCCTGCCCCCTAGCACGCTGCCTGGGAGCCGGGACGCACGAGCCCTTTCAACTGCTTCTATTTAAGGGGCTCGCGCCTTCCCCGCGGCCAGCAGGAAATGGCAACCCTGGGGAAGGCGCGCGCCCTTTGAATAGAAGTAGTAGGAAGGCCCGGCACCCAGGCAGCACGCTAGGCCAGGAGCAGCGAGTCCTTGAATAGGAGTTGAAAGAGCTCGCAGTTCCCGCTCCTGCTCCCGTGATGCCTGGAGCCACGCGGGAGGCGCAAGCCCTTTCAACTCCTGCTATGTAAAAGCCCTGCCCCTTCTCAGGCAGCCCACGAGCACTTCACAACTTTCTGAAGTGGCCCCCCCTTTCCAAATGATTGCCCACCCCAGCTCTACACGGCACAGGATACGGGTCTAGGTGTGATGTAATTCCTCTGGGATACATGCACAATTATTCAAATTCACTATTTTAATGGCCCAGAACGATTTGGGGGCGAATGGGGAGATCATTTTGCCCAGAGATGATGGCGATGCAATTTTCTGGGCTACAGAGCTGACCTATACCCAGGCTATGTTGCCTGAACCGGCTAGTTTCTATTATTACACCAATATGCCACAGACACAAGTCTGAAACGTGGCATGAACCCGGGGAGACCCCTTTAGCACCAAGGCAGAACTCTCAGGGCAGTGAGGTTTTACTAGGGTGCACGGAGGTGAAAACAGGAGACTGCCATGGCTGCTCCGCAGGCATGCCGTACACCGCAGACGCAATAAACGCCACCCACCCTTTCAATCACTAGACAGTTGAGAGAAACGTTTATTGCCGAACAGCCACATTTTAACAATCAGTCGACTGTACTCGAGGTCTGGGGCAGTTTACAGCCAAACCGGCTCACCCATGTGATCGATACAGACTTCTACAGAGCCACCTTCAAACTTTTACATCTTCCCTGAGTAAGGGTTTCAACATGTTTGAACAACTCACAGTCCAATTCTCTTTACAAACACCATTTAACATGGTTGGGGATTCAACTCTACCAACACTCGGAAACAACCTGGCTCTTGGGGTGTTTTCAAACCCAGACAGGAAACCACACATCAGAAACTCCAAAGGTGATGCTACAAAATAAGAGATGGGAGGGAGGCAGGGAAAACACACAGAATATCTGGGGGGGGGGGAGGGGGGGAACGACCAAACTTCTGAGTCCCCGACCTTTGATGTTACAAACGTAGGCCCCGATCTTACGAAGTTCGGCAGTTCTCTTCACAGCCCCGCGCGACCTGTGCGCATCCACGCAACACGCAGGCACGTTTGCCTCCTGGGGGACTTACAGATATACACCACGTCACTAATTTGCAGGATGCAGGAAGACTAACTGAAGCTTCATTTTCTAACACGGGCAAAACAGCAAATATTTGCGTTACTGAGAGAAGCCCCCACGAGGTGGCCCTTCGGGGTAGAAGACGGAGGATTTGGGGTTGGCGTCCTGGTTCTTACCCAAACCTCGGAAAGTAACAAAGTAAAAGACACAAATGCCAAGAATTTGGCACCATTTGTAGCTTTTTGGGCAAGCTCCCGTTTCTGATCATTTGAAAACCTAAATCAACATTAAAATCTTTGGACGGGGAAAGAGACGAGATTGGGGCACGGGCGGGAGAGTTGCTCAGGGCAGAGATTAGGGCGGGAAGACCAGGGGTAGAAAGTTTGTTTCAGGGTGGACGGTCACAGGCAGAGGGCGAGGAAGGGAGGGTCATGGGTAGGTGATTTGTTTAGGTGGGGGTTAGGAGGATCATGGGTAGAGGAGACCAGGAATGGAGACTTGTGGGTAGAAACCTTGTTTGGGGCAGAGGATCATGGGAAGAGGGTTAGGGAGGGTCCTGGGTGTCGGGCCAGGAAGACAGGCTCATGGGTAGGCTTGCTGAGGCAGAAGTTAGGAACGGAAGCTCACGAGTAGAAGACCCATTGGGGTGGAGGCCAGGAAGGGGGGATCATGGGTAAGTGAGGTGGGGGTTAGGAGGCATGGAGACTTGAGGGTCTTGTTTGGGGCAGAGGATCATGGGAAGAGGACGAGGAATGGAGGACTGTGGGCAGACGATCTGTTGGAAGGGAGGCTGACGGCTGAACATGGCAATTAACAAACGAGGCCACAGCTGAACTCGGCCGTGCCCACGGAGCTAGGGATGGGCGCTCTGATGGGAGACCCCCGAGGCCCTCGCTTCGGCCCAGGCTCACGCGCTGTCCTTGCTCTCCGCAGCAGCGGGGGCAGGGTCTGTGCGCCTGGCTGCGAAATCGCCAAGCTCAGCCAACCCGTGGCCACGTGGACCTCCCCCTCCCGGGCGCTGCATCCCACCTTCAGCAGCGCCCCCCTGGGGCTTGCCTGCCCAGCGGGGCTCCGAACCAGCACTAGAGCCCCCTTGCACGTCAGAGAAGAGGTTCTGGAGATAGCTGGAGAAGGTGCCGTCCTTGGCAGCCGGTCGGGGCGTTTTCTTCTCCTGGCTGGAGGCCGCTTTAACCTTTGAAGGCACCTCTGCAGGTGGGTGAACCGCTGGCGCCGATTTGGGGGGCTCCTCGTACTCTTTTTCCCAGTCTTCTCCTTCCTGGGATGCCGGGAGGCCAGCTTGGGAAGACTTGGCTTTCTCCGAGACACTCCCTTGGGCAGTGGATCCGGCATAATCCGCCTCCCAGTCTTCCCCAGTGGCTTTGGCTGCCTTGGTTTCCCCCGTGCCAGACCCCCATCTCTGCGGGCACCCGCTTGACCATCTCTTTGCTCCCGGGGCATTCCAGGGGCGGCCATCTTGGTTCCGCTTCCTGGCTGCATAATCTGAACCTGGGGCTCTCCTGGATCCCGGGTTCCACAGCCCCGCCTTCCGAGGGGCAGATTCTTCCTCGCCCCGCGGCCTCTGCCCGCCCCAGGGCTGACTGAAATCCTTCTGCCCCCTTGCTCGTCCGTTCTCCCCCCAACTCCTCGGCGACGGGGACCCACGCTGCTCCCACCTCGGAGAGAAGTCCTGCCAGTCGCCGCGGACCCCGGAAATCCCTTGGGAGTAGCCGGCGCTGCTCTGCCCCACGGCGCTGGACCCATAGCACCCCGCCTGAGCCTGCTGCGGGTTGGCGCAAGCTGGCAGGGGGGTGCAGCAGTAGTGTGGCTGGCACCTGCAGCCCAGTGCTTGCTGGGGAGGCACGCCGTGGCCCAGGGCCAGGGCCCCCTGGCCGCCGTAGAGGGGCGTCTGCGGCAAGGCTGAGTAGGCCCCCATGAGGGCGCTGTTGAGCAGGTAGGACAGGGCATCGAGCCGGATGGGCACCGTGATGGAGGAGAGGGCCCCTGCCGAGGGGCGGCCCAGCATCCAAGGGGTGCCAGAGGCGGGCATGGGGCAGGAGGGCACCACAGGAATCTTCTCCAGCGCAGTCTGGTCCGAGGAGGGCAGCTCTGCGGGGCTGGGGGAGCTGTGGAGGGAATGGCAAAGGGGGTCAGAGATTCCACCCTTCCGACAGGATGGGAATTCGGGGGCTTGGGGCTGAAGAGGAAGAGGTGGTGGTCAGTGGGGGGGGGAGATCTGTGGGGCGAGCCAGCCTCCAAGTGCATAGGGTTTGAGGGTGGTGCAGGAAGGGAAACCCCTGGGGGATGGAGGGTCCCTATGGGGCAGGAGGTGCAGTGAGGAGGGTGCTTGTAGGAGGCACTGTCCTGGCTGGGTGGGGTCTCTGAAGCTAGAAGGGGGGTTCGCCCATGGGGCAGGATGCCCTGGCTGGAGGGAGCAAGGAGCTAGATGGGGGTTCGGATGGGGGCACAGAGGTCTCTGGTTGCAGGCTCTATGGGCTGGAAGTAGCTTCCCCTGGGGGGCAGGTGGCATGTGGTGGTGGGGTTTATGGGCTGGGTGCATTTCCCATGGGGAGGCTGGGAGGCCTACTGGATGGAGTGGGGGTGTCATGTAGGGCAGGCAGTCTCCAGCTGGGGTGAACTATGGGGCTGGGGGGGAAGCTCACAGGGGACTAAGGGTCTCCAGCTGGGGATCCTGTGGGGAGCTAGGGTTTAAGGGTCATTGGAGTGGAAGGGGCTTTAGGGGCTGTGGGGTGGAGGGGGGGGTCCCAGGCTGGGGGAACCCATGAGGGGCTGAGAAGTCTATGGGGTACAGGGCAATCCTATGGAGGGCTGGGGGCTCCTACGGGGTGCTGGGAGTGTGGTTCCTTGATTGAGGGGTCCTGTGGAAGGCTAGGGTCCTAAGGGACAGAAGGGGGCTCCATGGGGTGTCTATGTGGAAGAGGGATCCCTGGGCTGGGAGGGTCCATGGGGTGGGGGTCTGAGGCTGAGGGGGGTGGCTGTGGGTGGCTCAGGGGGCCCTGCCTGGGGGTGTCTATGGGACAGGGGGGTTCCATGGAGGGTCCTTTGGGGGCCAGTCTCCCTGGCTGGGAGGCCCCATGGGGAGCTGAGGAGCCTATGGGACAAAAGGGGGCAAGGCCCTGGGACATTAGGGGATTCTGTGGGGCAGGGGGCCCCGGCTGAGAGGTCCCATGGGAGTCTGGAGAACTTTTGGGGCCGAGGGGGTTCCCTGCCTGGGGGAGTCTATGGGTCCGGGGGAACTTGGGGGGCTGTGGCTGAGTGGGGCGGTGGGCAGCTCTGTGGGTCGAAAGGGATCCCAGGCGGGGGGGCTCAGTGGGGCCGAGGGGTCCCATGGGGGTGGGGTGAAGGGGGGGCCATGGGGCAGCGCCCCTCACCCCGCGCTCCGGGCGGCCCCGCTCGGCCCCTCCATGCCCCGCGGCTCCTCGGGCCGCACAAACCGTCCCAGCGGCCGCCACGCGGTGGGGCGGGGCCGAAAGGGGCGGGGCCGTAAGGCGCGGGGGCGGGGCTTGAAAATGACGGGATGACGTGAGTTTTCTGAAGTGGGACTTACTGGGGCGTGGGCGTGGCCAGTGCCTTTGGGGCGGGGTTTAATCAGATGGGCGGGGCCTTTGGCTCAGCTTCTCCTCCCAGGGGGCTCCCTAAAGGAGCTCTGGAAATGGGGGGGGCTCTCCCCCCGAGTCCCAGCCCCCGCCCCCTGGCCTGGCCATCCTGGCCTAGGGGAGCAGCCCAGCGACCAGTCGCTGCCTACTAGGGTTAGGGGGGCTGGGGTGAAGCGGGGGGCAGTGGTTCTCCGCATGGGTCTCTCCCCTAGATCCTCCCTCTCCATCCACACAAGCACAGCCTGGGGGCTCTGGGGCAGGGAAGGGGTGCCAGGTGTTTGGGGGTGAACCGGGATTGAACCCTCCAAATATGGGGAAAGGGGTAGGGAGAAAGGTTTGACCTGGGTTATAGGGAAGGGGACATAGGGGGCTCCCTGCGGAGAATGGGGAGCCGCTGGGGAGCTCGGATAGAGGGGGACAGCAGGATGATCCTCCCCCGCCCCCCATCCATCGACTCCGTAAGCTAATTGGACCAATATTTCACCCTTTGTATGAGCCACGTAATGCCAGCTAATAAGCTCCCAGCCTTGCCCCCTGGCACCACCCTGGGGCATTGGGCACAGCTCTGACTCCCAGGGGTGAGCCCCACCCCACTCCCTGCAGCACAGCGCCCCTCAACACCATGCAGGGGCATCGGGGTCAGCCCCCAGAACAAAGGGGATAGAGCAACACAAATAATAGTAAAACAAATTTATTCATTTTCAGTATCTACCAATATCTCCCTTTTTTGGTGGATTTACATAAAAACATTCCCACCCCAGAACCAGCAGATACTGAAACTACCAGAGGAGTGTGGCTCTGAAGATTCCCTGCTGTTGCACGCAAGCAGATATGTTCTAGTGTGTGTCATGTCCCCTATAATGCTCAGAACAAGGGAGATTCTCTCTGTCTCCCAGACACTGGGTTCTGTCCCAGCTCTTACAGTGAAATTCCCATGCAGACTCCTCCCTCCCTGCTCCATACCCCTCCCATGCCTTGCAGACGTGGGAAAAGGGGGCTTAGACACCCCGGTCTCTGCTGGGGCTGGTAGCAATGCTCGAGGGATGATGCGGGGTGCCTGCCCTATTGGGAAGGGGGCTGAGAACCCCACGGTTCATTACACACAGCCCTTTGGATGGGATCAGAGCCGGCACCCCCTAGAAGGGCAAAGCCTGGTATCCTGTGTCCAGCGCCCCCAAACACTGTTACTCTCTACAGCTTTACCCAGATGGTGGCACCATGGGGATCTCAGTGGGTGTCTCCCCCTGGTGGTGGGAAGGAGACTAGCAACGAGATGTGCAGGTCCTAGCACCTTTCCTCCCCCACGAGGGTGCCCAGCTCCTTCTTCAGCTCTTGGATTTTGGCCCGGGCCTCAGGGCTGACCCGGGCATTGTCCAGGCCCGGGAGGACGGAGAGGATGCAGCGCAAGGCGTCGGCGTTCTTCACGGCATCCATCTGGTCGGGATCGGCCTTGATCTCTTCCACCCAGTCCAGGTAGGCCTGCAGCAGGCCCATGTCGCTCTCGAACGTGCTGATCACCGTCAGGCCCGGCTTGCACCGCCTCAGCTCCGCCAGCACCTGCTGCCCGGCCTCGCTCAGGCGGTTCCCCACGATGCTGCCAGGGCAGGGAGACTACGTCAGGGCATCGCAGCGCTGCAGCTGCCTCTGGGGTGCAGCAGCTGGGGGCTGGCAGGGAGCTAGTTGGGAGGCGGGTTACATCGTGTGTTGAGATGCAGGTGGAGAGTGGCGGCTGTTTATGAAGGGATCCCTCACGCAGCGTTGAAATGCAGCCACCTCTGGGGTGGGGTGGGAAGGCTGTTCATACGGGGGTCCCTCACCTGGGGCTGGGACGCAGCATCGAGGCTACAACGGATTGCCAGGGGAGAGCTCCCCTCCCCCCTCACAGCACAGTGCCCCCTAGTGCCACGCTAAGGCACTGCTGCTCTAACCACTAGTCCCCACTGCCAGGGGAGGGGACACACCCCCACCGAGGCAGCCCAGCGCCCCCTAGTGCTGCCCTAGGGTGTCAGACCGCCAGAGGAGCCCCCCCCACCTGACAGCCCGGCGCCCCCTAGTGCTGCCCTAGGGTGCCAGACCGCCAGAGGAGCCCCCCCCACCTGACAGCCCGGCGCCCCCTAGTGCTGCCCTAGGGTGTCAGACCGCCAGAGGAGCCCCCCCGCCTCCACCTGACAGCCCGGCGCCCCCTGCAGGGCAGCCCAGGCACTCACGTCAGGAGCCGGAGGCTG
The DNA here is from genome assembly GCA_032595735.1 of Pelochelys cantorii. Lineage (NCBI taxonomy): Eukaryota > Metazoa > Chordata > Testudines > Trionychidae > Pelochelys > Pelochelys cantorii. The sequence goes on from CM064349.1 coordinate 2,010,145, forward strand.
GTGTTGGCCTGCAGGCAGGGCAGCATGTTCTCCAGGCCGCTGTCGGTGATGCCGGTGATGTCCAGGTAGAGCTCCTGCAGGGTGTGGTTGTCCTGCAGCGCCTCCCACAGCCGCCGTGCCCCCTCCGAGCCCAGGCAGTTCCCGCACAGCCTGCCGGGAAGCAAGGCAGGATCCACCCAAGAGTGCAGAAGGAGCTGGCCCAGAAACGACCCCTGCCTGATGGCTCTGGGTGCATCCCCCCTTCCCCACAGAAGGGAACTCGTTCCTCATGGCCTGGCCAGCCCAGGCATCGGTCAGTGCCCAAGGGCAGGGTGGGGGAGGTGCCTGTCCCTGTGGGGAACAGAGCCGAGCCTGGCAAACTCCGTCCCCCGTGGAGCTAGAGGGGCCCAAAGCCCACTTCCTGCCCCCCCCCCCACACTGGGGCTGGATCGGAGCCAGTGCCCCCTAGAGGGGAGAGACCCCGGGCCCCATCCCCCACCCTCTGTCCAGGGCCCGGGCTCACTCACAGCAGCCGTTTCACTTGGCACTGGGGGGATCTCAGCACCTCAGCCTCTATAGCAGCCGCCTCCGTGTCCAGGGAGTTGTAGCGCAGCCTGGGGGGGAGGGAGGACAGTGTGTGAGGGGAGCTCCCGCTCCCAGAGTATGGGATAGAACCCAGGAATCCTGGCTCCCAGCCTCCCCCGCTCTAACCACTAGCCTCCACTCCCCTCCCCCAGCCAGAACCCAAAGTGCTGGCTTCCAGCCTTCCCCGCTCTAACCACTAGCCCCCACTCCCCTCCCACAGCCAGAACCCAGGAGTCCTGGCTCCTTGCCCCTCCCCTGCCACTAGCCCCCACTCCCTCCCCCTGAGCGGGGCTAGAGCCCAGGCCCCCACCCCCCCACTCACTGCAGCGTCTCGCAGCGGTGCAGCAGCCCCCGGATCCTGCGTAGCCCGGCCATGCCCATGTTGCTGTAGCTCAGGTTGAGGTTCTTGAGCCGCCCGGGCTCCGAGGCCCCCAGCACGTAGGCCAGGGCGGCGCAGTCAGCCGGGCTGAGGGCCACCTTGTAGAGGTTGACATCCTCCAGCTCGCGGGCCACCCGGCCCGTCACCTCCTCCTGGCGCAGCTCGGCCACACAGTGCACGAGCGAGAGGAGGCGCTTTCCTGGGCCGGCGCTGAGCCTCCTCCCCAGCCAGGCCGCCGCCGGCTCCAGCACGTCCCCGGAGAAGTCTCCAGCCACACCTGCCAGCTCCCCCCTCATCCCTGAGGGCAGCAGCCCCATGAAGAACCTGGCGAACATCTCGAGATCCTCCCAGCAGAGCTGGCGGCCCTGCAGGAGCTGCTGGGTGCAGCGGAGGAGGCCGGAGCCATCTGGAGCGGCCCAGGAGGGCACCGGGTCCCCGTCCCGCCGGGTGGAACCTTCCCACCAGAGCTCCAGGCAGGTCGTGAGGTCCTCGGCGCCAGGCGCCAGGGCAGCCACGCAGTAGAGCGCGGCCAGGAACTCCTGCACCATCACGTGGAGAAAGCAGTAGCCCAGGCGGTGGTCTCCGGGGAAGATGGGGTTGAGGAAGGCGACGGGAAGGTCTTGGGAGTCGAAGCCAAATTCCCGCAGCTCCTCCAGGCTCAGGCGCCTCTTGCCGGCCAAGAGGGCGGCATACGCCAGGCACCCCAGGCGCCGGACCAGCTCCCCAGCCCCTGGCTCGGGAGGCCAGCCATGTCCCAGCAGGGTGGCCAGATAGCAGCGGTAGACCTCGGTGAGGGTGGTGGGCAGGGAAGGGGCAGCCACCCCGGTGGCCGGGAAGGACTGTGCCAGGGCAGTGCACAAGATGAAGCAGTAGAGGGGGATGAAGCAGAGCCCGGCTAAGCCTGGGTGGCCGGCGATGTAGCCGGAGACAGCGGCGGCGCGCTCGGCATCCCGGAAGAAGCGGCGCACATAGTCCTCCAGCTGGGCCTCGTCGAAGCCCAGGATCAGCAAGTGGCGATCAAACGGGGTGCTGGAGAGGGCCGGGCAGGGCCGGGACGTCACCACGACGGTGGCCCCGGGCAGCAAGGTCCCCTCAAGGAGGCCCCGCACCACATCCCTGGCATGGGCCGGGTGGCCGGTCTGGTGGCAGGGAGTTCCGCTGTCCAGCAGCTGAGGGAATTCATCCAAGCCGTCCAGGAGGAGGAGCAGGTCCCTGGGCCGCGCCAGCAGCTCAGGCAGCACCTCCTGGAGGTGGGGACGCCTGTCGCAGATCAGCCCCTCCAGGGTGACCGGGCCGGGCGCCATACTGAGGTTCCGGCAGGAGAAATCCAGGGTGCAGAGGGGACCCTGGAAAGCCGCCCCCAAGGCCCAGTCATGGAGGATCTTCTGCAGGATCACGCTTTTGCCGATGCCGGCGGCGCCGCTCAGGGCCACCCGGCGGGGGGGCTGGGTGCCGGGGGGCAGCGGGGCCAGGAGGCGGGCCAGGGGGACCTGCTGGGGGGCGTGGAGAGGCAGCAGGCGGGCCCGGCGGGTGGCCAGGGTCAGGTACTCGTGCCCAGGGGGCACGGCGGGGCCAGGGTGGGCCAGCAGCAGCAGCGGGGAGAAGCGGATCTCGATGTGGGCGCAGGAGCGGGCATCGTACACGTTGGTGCACAGCTGCTCGGTGTGCAGCAGCAGGGAGGTCCGATGGCGCTGCAGGGCAGCTGTGGGAGAGGGGGTGTCGTGTGTCTGTGCCCCGGGGCCTGCCCCTCGCACCTCCGTCTGCCCCCAGCTCCAGATCCTGCTGCCCCTCTCCCAATCCCCGCCACTGCCCCCCATGTCCCTGCAACTCCCCCAATCCCCGACCCTGCCCCCAGCCCCTCTTCCAATCTCCATCCCCCTGCAACTCCCCCATCCCCACCCCTGCCCCAGCCCCTCTCCCATCCCCCTGCAACTCCCCCAATCCCCGACCTGCCTCCCCAGAGCTCCCCCAGGCCTCCCTCAACCCCCATCTCTGTCCCTGACTCACCCCCAACCCCGAGATCCTCCCCCAGCTCCCCTAACCCAACCCACCAGTCTGGGCCTTGCTCCCAGGCCCCAACCCTCTCCCCTTCCATCTGTCACCCCAGCTCTCCGCCCCCGACGCCCGAGCTCCCCCCAGCCCTCCCGGCCTCTCTACCTTTCAGCTGGGGGCTCGGGGCCCTTCTGAAGCTCAGGTTCCCGGGGTGCTCACCATCTGCTGGACAAGGGACAAGTGTCCTTGTTGCTGGGGGGAGGACCCAGATCCAGGCCCCACAGGTGGGTGGGCCCAGCCCCTCCTTACCCACACTTCCCCCATCGCACCCTGTGCTGGCCTCAGAACTGGGGCGAGAGCCCCGGAGTACTGACTCCACGCTCCCCCCACCACACTGGCTCTGATCCCCCAGACTCCGTCCTGCCCCCCAGAGCCAGTGAGACCCCCCCAGAGTCCTGGCTCCCACTCCCCTCTTCTAACCACTAGGCCTCAGCCCCCTCCTGGTGTGCGTGAGAGAACCTAGGACTCCTGGCTCCCACTCCCCTCCTCTAACCACTAGGCCTCAGCCCCCTCCTGGTGTGAGTGAGGGAAGCCAGGACTCCTGGCGCCAAACCCCTCTCCTCTAACCACTAGGCCTCAGACCCTTCCCAGAGCCAGCGAGAGAACCCCAGAGTCCTGGCTCCCACTCCCCTCCTCTAACCACTAGATCTCACACCCTCTCCCAGAGCTGGCGAGAGCTCCCAGCCCACTAGACCTCACTCCCCTCTCAGCCTGTGCCTTGGGCTGATGATCACTCCCTGGTAAGATGCTGCCCAGTTGTGGGGTGCAGGGGTAGGGGAGTCTCACCTGGCCCCTCTTGGGCTGGCTTATACTTCTTGCCATTTTTCCGCAGGATTTTCCGCAGGAAGGAGTGATGGGATTTTGGAGGCCTGGGACTGACTGGGAAAGAAAGGGGATGGAAGGGTGGGCGAGTGGACAGAGAGAAGACCGGTGGGTGGGTACAAAAAGACGTGAGTGGAAGCAGGTTGGACGGACAGATGGACGGACGGAACATGGATGTGTCCTGGGCTGGCCACAAAGGGGGCGGATGGGGGTTGGAGGTGTGGGTGGGTACACGTAAAAAGGCCACTGGGCTGGGAGGAAGGCACGGGAATGGAAGACTGGCTGGGTGCCCCCTGGGAGCTGTATGGGCCACGTGTGGGCGTGACCGGTTCATGACAGATATAAAAAGGGATAATCGGCCGTGTCTATAAAAGAAGCATGGGGGGGGGGGCTGTGCTTGTACAGAGAGCGAGGAAGGGAGGGTTGGGGGGCTGGAAGTGGGGGTGGCTCTGTCAGGCTGGGTGGACACAGAACCTGACTGCCGTGTGGGTAAGGAGCTGGGGAGATGGCGTGGAGGGGGCATGGGACACACACAGGCCACCGGCCGGGTACATAGGGTTGCCAGGTGTCTGGTATTGGCCCGAACAGTCCGGTATGTATTCTCAGCCTCTGTCCAGTAAAAAAAAACCCAGCTTGGGACATTCCCCCCCCCCGCCTCCATGCTGCATTTGGCAGGGGCAGGGGAGAGTGGTGAGTGTGGGGATTTAAAGGCGCAGTGCCTCTTTCTTCTGTGCCTTTTTTTTTTTTCACTCAACCAATTTTTTTCCCTGCCATGTTTGGTATTTTTTTTTTAAAGTATCTAGCAACCCTACAGGGACAAGACCGAACTCACTCCGCTCATAGGAGGAAAATCTTAGCAGGAACACACCCCCCAGCCACCGCACCCAAGTTCATGCAATGCAAGTTGGGTGAATGCAATTGCAGGAGAGTTGCACGGGGGGGGGGGTCATATGGGGGCCAAACTCATCCCTCTTGGTAGGAGGATACTGGGAGGAGTTCTTAGAGGGGTCACACGACACCCTTTCCTTCTGGTCATGTGTCCATCTTGACCCCAGGAGTACTATCTCCAGGGGTGGGACTTCTTGTGGCAAGGGGCGTGGCTAATGGGGTCAGGGGGCGTGGCTAAAGTGTCCCTAATTTGGGGTTCAAAAAATATGGTCACCATACTCATGGAGCCAGGCCCGCCCCATCAAGCCTGCCAGTGGCCCAGGCTGAGGGGTGCCCCCTAGTGGGGCCAGGCCCTACATCCTACCCCCTCCATGCCACCCAGTGGCCTGCCTGGGGGCAGGGTGGGTGCTGGCACCCCTGCGGGCCAGGCCCTGTACCTGGCCGCGATGGAGCCGGTGCGCTCTGCGTCCGGGGGTTGTTCGCCTGCAGCCACTGCTGCACCTCGGCGCCGTAGACCTCGCCCAGCTCCCCCAGCGCCTGAAGGAAGCCCTGGCTCTGCGTGGCCCCCCCGTTGGCCCACTCCAGCAGCGCGATGATCCGGTTGCCGGGGGGGGCTGTCTCCAGAAGGGCGAAGTACTCGGCCTGGCTCAGCGCCCCCGCATCATGCAGCCGGCGCAGCAGGGGCTGGGGGTTCTCTTTGAGCCAGTCCAGCAGGGCCTGCTGGTGCTTCTGGAGCAGCGGGCGGGAGTCCTGGGGGGCCAGCATCTGCTGGGGAGAGATGCAGAGAACCCAGGTGTCCTGGCTCTCGGCCCTCCCAGCACTAACCACTAGACCTCACTGCCTTCCCGGAGCCAGGGAGAGAACCCAGGAGTCCTGGCTCCCAGCCCTCTCAGGGCTAACCGCTAGACCTCACTGCCTTCCCAGAGCCAGGGGGAGAACCCAGGAGTCCTGGCTCCCAGCCCTCTCAGGGCTAACCGCTAGACCTCACTGCCTTCCCAGAGCCAGGGGGAGAACCCAGGAGTCCTGGCTCCCAGCCCTCTCAGGGCTAACCGCTAGACCTCACTGCCTTCCCAGAGCCAGGGAGAAAACCCAGGAGTCCTGGGTCCCAGTGCCCTGCCCCCCCCCCCCACTAGCCCCCATGTCAGGAAAATGCTGTTAATAGGGGAGCAGGGTACCAGCTGGCTGGCTGCGCCCCCTCCTGCTCCTGCCCCACTCCCACCCCCTAGCGCCCTCTGCTCGCTGCGGGGAGCCTGCTCCTCCCCACGGCTGGTCCCCCATCCAGTCTCCAGCCCAGCTGGGCCAATGCGCCTTCCCGGGACACTGAGTAGGGAGGCGGAGGGAGGCAGGGAAGGGGCGGGCCAGGACTTATCTCTACTGGCTCCAGGAACAAAGACGTTGCCCTTTCGTTCCGCTGATCCAGCCAGCAAGTCCCTGGGCTGGGGGTGGGGGGCTGGGAATAGGGCCCCGGGGCCTTTCCCCTCTTGGGGGCACTGCCTCCGACCCAGCCCCTCCACTCCGGCCTCCTTCAGTGTCTGTGAAATGAGTGGGTCCGGTCTCAGCCCCCCGGGCAAGGGGCGCCTCCCGCACGAGCTACCCCCCCCCCCCTTGCTCGCAGCTCCAGCAGACAGGTGATGGCTGGATGGGCCCCAGGAACTGAACGCCTCAGCTCCCTGCTCTAACCATTAGACCCTGCTCCCCTCCCAGAGCTGGGAGAGAGCTCGCGAGTCCTGGCTCCCCCTCAGCCCCTTCTGGAACCCACTGCACCGCCTCCCCTCCCGCCCAAGCCAGGGGAGCACCCGGGAGTCCTGGCTCCCCCCAGTCCCCTCTCTAACCACTAGACCTGCCCTGCCCCCCGGTGTGCGGGTCCTACCTGGGTCCGCGCAGCCCCTGAGCCTGCTCCCGCAGGGGCTCCCAGCACAGCCTGGGGCTCAATCATTAACCACAGGCAGGCGCATGGATGGCTGGGTAAGCGCCGCCTCCCCCTGCCTGGGGGAGAGCAGGGCCTGGGAGCCAGGACTCGCCCCAGCTCGGGGGAGGAGTGGGGGCTAGTGGTTAGAGCAGGGGGGTAGTTCTGTAGCAGCGCATGGACATGCTGGCGTCCTGGTCTAGGTGCATGTAAGGGGTGGTGACAGGAAACAGCTGGGGGGGAGGCTGGGCCCAGCCTGGGGCAGTGGGAGGAAGTGGGGTCCCGGGGGGGCTGCGCAGGAAGCTGTGTGATTTTCCTTGCTGGGGGGCCTTGACAATGAGCCCCCCTCGGAGCCCTGCTGGTGCCCTTCACTCCCGCCCCCCAGCCCTGCCAGTGCCCCCCCCGACCCGCAGCCCCTGCCAGCCCAGCCCTGCCCCCCAGCCCTGCCAGTGCCCCCCCCCGACCCGCAACCCCTGCCAGCCCAACCCTGCCCCCCAGCCTTGCCGGTGCCCCTCCCCCCTGGACTGTCAGCGCTGGCTGCTCAGGGTCCGTACAGTGCGATGTGTGGGTGTGGGTGCCTGTGTTAATTCGTCACCTTATCAGTGCCAGGGGACCATGGCAAATCCGGGCCTTTGCCCTGGGTATCTCCGCTTGTGTGGGCACTGTGCCCAGTGTCATACACAAACATCGCACACACACACAGACACACACAAATACTGCACATACACACACAAACACTGCACACACACAGACACTGCACATACACACACAAACACTGCACACACACAGACACTGCACATACAAACACTGCACACGCACACACAAACACTGCACACGCACGCCCAGAGACACACACATGCAGGCACACACAAACACTGCAGACGCATACACACACACAGGGCCACACAAACACTGCACACACACACACACACAGACACACACAAATACTGTGCGCCCGCGCACACACACAAACACCACGCATGCACTCACACACAGGGACACACAAACACTGCACACAAACACCACATACACACACAAACACCAGATGCACACCACGCACAAACACTACACACATGCACACCACACACTCAAACACAAACACTGCACATGTACAAACACTGCACACACATGCACACTGCACACAAACACACACACAAATACCGCACGCACACACACACACACAAACACACACAAACACCACACACATGCACACCTCACAGTCAAACACAAACACCGCACACACACAAACATTGCACTCACAAACACCGCACAAACAAAACACTGCACACACAAACACTGCACACACACAAACATTGCACACACAAACACCGCAAAAACACACACACACAAACACTACACACTCACACAAACAAACACCGGACACACACTGTGTGTGGGAAGGGACACACATACACAACCTGCTGCCTTCCAGCGGTGCCAGCCCAAGGATCACTCAGCAGCTGAGGGTGGGGATGGGGAGTGGTTGCCCCTACGCCCCCCTATGCCCCTCCACGTGCCAGGGGAGATGTGGGGCGAGGGGAGGGGCGGGAGCTGCTGCCGGCCCGGGGCTACAGAGCCGCGATTCTCACGCTTGGCTGGAGCGCAGAGAGGCCGGCAAGGGGAGAGCGAGGCCGGGCTGGGGCCGCTCCAGGGGCGGGAGGCTCGGGCCGAACCGGCCCTGCCAGGTGAGCACCCGGGAGAGGGGTCCCAGGGGTTACAGGGATGGGGTGGGGGGAGAGAGATGGGTCCCAGGGGTTACAGGGATGCGGTGGGGGGGAGGGGGAGATGGGTCCGAGGGGATACAGGGATGGGGTGGACAGGAGGGAGATGGGTCTCAGGGGTTACAGAGATGGGGTAGGGGGGAGAGAGATGGGTCCCAGGGGATACTGGGGAGGCCGGGAGATGGGGTGGGCGGGAGGGAGAAGGGTCCCATGGGATACAGGGATGGGGTGGGTGGGAGGGAGATGGGTTACAGGGATGGGATGGGGTGAGCGGGAGGGAAATGGGTCACAGGGGATACAGGGATGGAGTGGACAGGAGGGAGATGGGTCCCAGGGGATATGGGGTGGGCGGAAGAGAGAAGGGTCCCATGGGATACAGGGATGGAGGGGAGGGAGATGGGTCCCAGGGGATACAGGGATGGGGTGGGCGGGAGGGAGAAGGGTCCCATGGGATACAGGGATGGAGGGGAGGGAGATGGGTCTCAGGGGATACAGGGATGGGGTGGGCAGGAGGGAGATGTGTCTCAGGGGATACAGGGATGGGGTGGGCAGGAGGGAGATGTGTCTCAGGGGATACAGGAGAGTGGAGTCAGGAGCAGGGAGGGAGATGGGTCTCAGGGATACAGGGATGGGGTGGGCGAGAGAGGGAGGATACAGGAGGAGGATGGTCTCAGGGGATACAGGGATGGAGTAGACAGGAGGGAGATGGGTCCCAGGGGATCAGGGATGAGGTGGGCAGGAAGGGAGAAGGGTCCCAGGGGATACAGGGATGGAGTAGACAGGAGGGAGATGGGTCCCAGGGGATACAGGGATGAGGGTGGGCGGAGAGGGAGAAGGGTCCCATGGGATACAGGGATGGAGGAGGGAGATGGGCCCAGGGGATCAGGAGGGGGGGGGGAGGGAGAAGGGTCCCATGGGATACAGGGATGGAGGGGAGGGAGATGTGTCTCAGGGGATACAGGGATGGGGTGGGCAGGAGGGAGATGTGTCTCAGGGGATACAGGGATGGAGTAGACAGGAGGGAGATGGGTCTCAGGGGATACAGGGATGGAGTAGACAGGAGGGAGATGGGTCTCAGGGGTTACAGAGATGGGGGGGAGATGGGTTACAGGGATGGGGTGTGGGGGAGGGAGAGGGGGTGCAGCAATAGGTTGCTGTGGGTGGGGTCTCTCCAGCAGGGTCTTTCCTCAGGGGGCTCATGCTGGGGGCTGGGGTGCAGAGAGGCAGTAGGGTGGAATACAGCTGGGCCCTGCCTTGGCACCCTTCCCCAGCAGGGGGAGGGCTGGGCTGGGCTGGGGGTGACTGGCTGCCAAGGGAGTCATGTCTGTGCAGGGACCAAGAGCTCCCTGAGCCAGGCCTGGGCAGGCAGCCAACGGCTGGGGGGTGCGCTGGGTCATGCGGCTCCGTGCGTGTCTGCTTTGCCTGCCCCGCTGTCGATAACTCCCCTTCCCCCGTCCTCAGCGCCAGAGCCCACTCTCTGCCCGGAGCCAGGGAGAGAGCCCAGGAGTCCAGGCTGCATTTCAAGCTCTGCTGCTGCCTCACTTTCCCTATTGTCGAAAGGAGACTGGAGGGGTGTGAGCTGCTCCCTGGGGTGGGGGTGGGGTCTCTCCTAGGGGAAGAGCTGGGGGGTGAGGGGGCAGGGTGACCCCATGCCCCAGTTTCACTGCCGGGTTTTCCTTGGGAAGCAAAAGGGGTCTGAGCAGCAACAGCAAAGGGAGCAAGGCCTGAGGCCAGTGAGATGGGCCCTCTGTAGGCAGCCCGGCCCTGGTCTGACGCAAGGGGTGGGATATGGGACACAGGGCCCTTCTCTTGGGGGATGCTGGCCCCGATCCAGGCTGCTCTGCTTCCATGTGTCTCTCCCCAGCCCCAGCGTCACACTGTATCTCGCCCCAAGGAGCTGAGACAGGGAAGGGACAGACATTTGGGGTCCAAACTGAACCCTCCTGACATGGCAGGATCCGGCCAGATGCGACCCGCTGTGAGTCTGACATGGCAGCACCTCCTGCTGGCCCTGCTGGAAGGTACCTCTCTGCCCTCACTGCTCCCTAGAGGCCCTGCCCCAGAGGTGGTTGCATCTCAGCCCCAGATGAGCCATACCTATGTGCGTTGTGTGTGGCTGTTCCCCAATGGCCCCACCCCAGAGGTGGCTGCATCTCAGCTCCAGACGAACCATTTCTGAGCAGCGTTATGTGTGGCTGTTCCCCAGAGGCCCCACCCCAGAGGTGGCTGCATTTCAGCCCCGATGAGCCATCTCTATGCGGTATTATGTGTGGCTGTTCCCCAGTTGCCCCATCCCAGAGGTGGCTGCATCTCAGCAATATGTTGGTGTCTTTCCAGCTTTGTGTTACAGCCATGTCTCTGCATCCTGGGGATCCTCGCTCCCTGAGACCATCCAGGCTCTGAAAGGGTCCTGCGTGGTCATCCCCTGCTCATTCACCTACCCCGGGTCCCGCGAGTCCCTGGAGAGGCCGTTCAGCGTGACCTGGTACCAGTACCGGAGCCGGGGCTACCCGGAGATCTATAGCAGCAAAGGCCCGGCCAGCGTCCTGCCTGAGTACCAGGCCCGGACGGAGCTACTGGGGGACCCGGAGACGGGGAACTGCACCCTGAGCCTCAGCCCCGTGCGGAGCGAAGACGCCATGAGCTACTACGTCTGGATCAACCCCGACTCGGTCTCACACCGCTTCTACGACGTCACTGTCCGGCTGGAGGTGGCAGGTGACCAGAGACCCCCCACCCCGCAGGGCAGCACAGAGAGGCAGCGTGGGGGGCTGGCAGCAGAGGTTCCTCCCCAGAGGCAGCCGCATTGCAAACACTCCACCGAGAGGTGGCCACATGTCAGTGCTGGGTGAGGGGTCCCTGGATAAACAGCCCCCACGCTCCACCCCAGAAGGGCCGCATCTCAGCACCGGGGAGGGATCCTGGTATAAACAGCTGCCCCTCCCCAGAGGTGGCTGCATCTGGGTTCCCTGGCTTGCTGCAGCCTGTCACACCCTCCCCATCTGTCTCCCCAGACGCTCCAGACCCACTGGTGCTGAGTGACCCCGGGGTGCTGATCGAGGGCGACCGAGCCACCATCACCTGCTCCATCCGCCATACCTGCCCCTTGACCCCTCCCGCCCTGGCCTGGAGCCCTGCATGGGGCAAAGCTGTGAGCAGCCATGAGCGGCTGGCGGGGGGCAGCTGGCAGGTGGAGTCGGAGCTGAGCTACACGCCCTCACCTGAGGACCACGGCCGGTACCTGCAGTGCACGGCCACCTTCCCCAGTCAGCAGCAGGCCCGCAGTGGGCTGTACCTGCAGGTCAAGTGTGAGTGAGACACGCTAGGGGGTGCTGGGCTGCAGGGGGATCAGTAGGGGGTGCTGTGCTGCAGGGGGTGGGGTGGGGACACTAGGGGGCCTTGTGCTGCAGGGGGGCAGAGTGGGGGCACTAGGGGGCGCTGTGCTGCAAGGGGCGGGGTGGGGACACCAGGGGGCACTGTGTGGCAGGGGGCGGGATAGGGGCACTAGGGGGCACTGTGCTGCAGGGCGGCAGGGTGGGGGCACTTGGGGGCGCTGTGCTGCAGGGGGCAGGGGGTGGCTCCCCAGGCAGGGGGAGGGGCTTGAGGGCTTGTGGGATGCTCCGGTGGGGGCTGCAGGGCTCTGGGGTGTCGGGGTGGCTGATGGGGACAGGCTCCCGTCCAACGTCCCCCTAACGAGCTCCCCGCCCCCCAGATCGCCCGCGGGGCACGACGGTGGCTGTGCTGGGGCCGGCCCAGCTGAAGGAAGGCGACAGCATCACCCTGAGATGTACCAGCCAGAGCAACCCGCCAGCCACCAGTTACCGCTGGTTCCAGGGGCCGCACCGGGCCCCACTGCGCGGGCTGGGCCGGGGCCCCGAGGTGGCGGTGCCGGCCGTGGGGCGCCACTCGGGGCCCTACCGCTGCGCCGCCGAGAACGAGATAGGCCTGGGGGAGGACTCACCCGCGGTGCAGCTCCACGTGCAGTGTGAGGGGCAGTGGGGCCCGGGCCCTGCCTCTGGGGCACCCGCTCCCCTCTGGCCCCAGGGGGCAGGGCTGGCTCAGGGGTGGGGAATGGGTCCCGAGGTCTTTTCCCTCCATGGGGAACTGGCCCCGATCTAGCACGAAGGTGAGGGGCAGACTCAGGCGGGCAGGGAAAGGGGCCCGGGGCCCCAAAGGAGCACTTGCCCTGATCTGGCCCCAGGATGGGGGGCTGGCTCAGGGGGTGGCGAATGTGGCCCATAGGGAGCACTGACCTCAATCCAGCTGATCTGGGGCGGCCGGGGGATCTGGCTCCCTGCCCCACACGCCCTGTGTCCCGTTGCAGACGCGCCGGAGCTGCTGCCGGGGGGGAACTGCACGATGCGGGGCAGCGGGCCCGGGGGGGCGGCCACATGTTACTGCGCGGCCGAGGGGAACCCCCCGCCCCGCCTCCAGTGGCGCCTGCCCAACCGCATCCTCCCCGGGGACTTCGAGGGCCCCGAGCTGCGGGCCAAGTCCTGGGCGCGAGGCCCAGCCGTGAGCGGGGAGCTGAGGGGCCCGGCCGGGGCCTTGGCCAACGTGTCCTGCGCCGCCGCCAACGCCCACGGGCAGAGCCAGGCCGAGCTGCCCCTGGTGCCTGCAGGTACTGGGGATCCGTGGGGGTGGGGGTGGGGCACCCTATTACCATAATTACTCATGTATACGCCCCAGCCTGGGTGTATGCTGCAGGGCTGGGGGGCTGAGAATGGCCCACCTTATTATCACAATTACCCACATACGTGTTACCACCGGGGTACGTGCCGCATGGCTGATGTAGCTGGCTGGTGGGGTCTGGGCATTGGTGGACCCTGCTATCATAATTACTCACATTTTCGCCTATGTCTGTTATTACCATAATTACTTTACTACACAGATTGGCCCTAGTATAAGTTGCCATTTATTTAATATAGCCTGAGAGTGGGGATGGGGTTACCCTATATTCTCACACCCAAATAGAAGCCACCCCACTAACTTACCCCAGGACCAGGTTACGCAGGAACCGCTGAATAGCTAGTGCGCCTTTACCCTATTTGTGTAGCCATTCGCACCATGAGTACAAGGTGCCTGCCTAATGTAGCTCAGGGGAGGGGACAATAGTGCTCTCTCCCCTTGCATGGGTAGGCTGTAACTACAATTACCCACATACACATGCTGCCCCCCATGCCCTGCTCTACAGTGTTAATCCCACTGCTGACACCAGCTGTTTCTGTCTCTCTTCTCAGGGGATGACAATTTGTTGCTCATGGTCTCCAGTGGAGTCATTGGTGGCTTTCTGCTCCTCTCGGTGCTGGCAATTGTGGCCTGCAAGGTAGCCCGAGCCAGGTGAGGGCACCGGGTCAGGGGCTTGGAGTGGCTTAGCCACAAATGAGCTGTGTGGGTAGTGGGCCCCACTCAGCACCAGGGGGCACAGCGGGCTCAGAATAGGAAAGGGCATGAGTGGAGGGCAGACAGGCCCAGAGAACTGGCCGAGGAGGGTGGATTCATTAGCACACAGGGAGATACCCATGGAAATCAGGCAACTGGGAGGGGATTGGACGCTGCTTTCCTGTAGCATAAGGCTCCTCTAAGAAAGAATTATCCCATGGGACTCCCTGCCACTGTGGATTAGCAGTGTTAACCTGTGGGATTCCCTGCCACTAGATATCATCAGTGTTAATCCACAGGATTTCCTGTGACAAAATGGTATTACCCTTAGCCCATGAGACTCCCTGCCACTGTGGATTGGTTGCATTAAACTCTAGGACTGGCTGCTTCGGGGCAGATTCATCAGCAACTCCAGGACTGTGGGAGCCGAGCTAAAGCCGTTCTCTCCTGCAGGAGAGACGGAGAGGAGGGTCCCTCAATCTGCGGCAACGGAGGCAACGGGGAGCAGCGGCCGTCCCCCAAAGTGGGGAAGCCCAGCAAGGCGAAGAAAGAGGAGCAGTTCAACCTGTACAGCAAGGCCAAGGCAGGGGGAGAGGTGGGGAACGCCAGGGCTTCATGCTTCCCCCGCCAGCCTCAAGGCTAAGCCAGGAGGGACCTGCTGCTTCCCTGGATGGGTGGGGGTTCGCCCCTGTCAGGCAGGGCTGGCTTTGATGCCCCAGTGTGGCACTAGGGGGCGCTGTGTTGCATGGGGCGGGGTCAGGACTCTCCCCTGGCACTGGTCCCAGTGCCCCTGCAGAGCACTAGGGGGCGCTGTGCTGCCGTTGTTTACCCTGAGATACTGGCCAGGACATCCGAGTGCTCCTGGTGACCAGACATCTCCCCAGTTTGTCAGAGCTGGGGGGTTGTGGATCCCGCTTGTCCTGGCCAGGGTCCTAGATAGTTAATTGCATTTGCCTTCCTAAACTCCACTTAGTTGCCATAGATACATTAATTTTCCTTTCCTGCCCTGGGCACCATCGTGGTAGCACGAGTCATCCCCATGCGGCGTTGTGTGGGGCTGTTCCCTCAGCTGCCCCACCCCAGAGGTGGCTGCATCTCAGTCACCATGGGAACCAACCCTTCCTCTTTGTATCCTCAGGAGCTGAGCACTGATGACTACGAGGCCATAGAGCGAGTGGAAAACTATGAGAATTTAGCAGCAGGAGGAGCTGGACATTATGGGAACACTGGCAATTGGCAGCCACTTTTGCTGTCTGACCAGATCTACTCCAATGTCTAGAGCAGGCGTGGAAGAGCTGACAATGCTTCTAAATATCTCTTCTATTTAAACATGTGCTTGTATAGGTAGTGGTAATGATAGGTACAGCCATGGGGGTGAGCAGTAGGATGGCTGCTGGGAACATGGTGGGGGCGGTGGGATACGTCTAGAATCAACACATGTCAGCATCTGAGTTAAGTAGAGTCACTTGTGGCAACATGATGCTCGAGATGTGTTACAGAGAGCGGGAAACTGGTGTCAGCAGTAGGATCGCGGGGAAACTAACCAAACCACCTGCATCTGCCCATAGTCTTCTGCCCACACGAGGGATGGTTTAGTCACCACATGGACCAGCAAAAGTTCCCACAAGCCCACTCGACCCAAGCCATGAGCCAGCTTCTCTGGACATTCACTGATGTCCAATAACCATGCTTCTGCCTCCTTCCCCCCCACAACCATGTGATGCCTAATCAGGTTGGCACCCATTGATGACATAACAGCAGACACCCGATGGAGTAATGCCCCTAGTGTCAGCTAGTCCTTGTGCCATGTCCCATTAACCCCTTAGCCAGGGGGTGGTATGGAGTGAAATGCAGGTAGGACCCTGGAACACTAAGAAGAGAGGATTTTTCTACCACCTCTGATTTCCTAAGCATTCAAACAGCCCCCTAAAATCCTGGAAGGGGAAAATCTCAGTTCCCGAAAAGATTCAAAAGCCCCTTCGAGGCAGGCTGAAAAGGGGGGACTTGAAACATTGTGGCTTCTGAAGGAACCAATCACATTTGCCACCTGCTGCAATTTTACTGCTGGGTGTAATGGTGTTAACCCCTGGAACTCCCTGCCAGAGGATATTAGTGGCGTTAATCCTTGAGAATCACTGCTGTACCACTTAGCAGGGTGATATTTCACCCCACTTTTCCTTTCTAAATCATGAGATCCATCCTTGTTGCTTTGCCCCAAACCTGTGGTGGATTTTGCTGTAAGATTTTCAAAATACACGTATCTATTTTTGTACTTTCAGTGTGTTCACAGAGGTCTGATTATATTATAATACTGTCATTAACCTGCGGGACTCCTTGCCATTGGTTGGTAGCGGGGTTAACCTCTGGAACTCCCTGCCAATGGCTATTATTAAAATTTCCTGCCATGGGGTATCAATAAGGCTTGTCTGCAGTCCTCCCTGCCCCTGGGAATTAGAGGGGTTAACTCCTGGGATTCCCTGCGTCTTGGTACTAGCGGGGTTAGCCTGCAGGACTGCCTGCCACTGGGGATCAGTAGATTTATCTCCCGGGGGGTGTGGTGTCAAGTCAGTGTTAACCCATGGAACTCACTGCTGCAGGGTGGCTGTTATAGTTAAATTCCATGCCAGTCTCTGGAGGAACAGGGGAATGGGACACAGGGCCTGTCCCCTTTCAGAGGGGATGGGCTCTGATCTGGCCCAGGGCAGGGGACTGGCTGGCTGGCTGGGGCACAGATTGGGACATGGGACCTTTCCCTCTGGGGGAGCTTTGGCTGTGGAACTGGACCTGCCAATGGGGCGGACCTGGTGGGGAGGGGGTGATGTGGGGGTGAAATGGGGCTGTTCCCCTTCCCCACAACTGCTCCTATGAGGCTGCCTCAAAACAAGAGATGCTGTCTGGGGCTGGGATGGGGGAGCAGGAGGCTGCGCAGGAGTAGGGAGGAAGGGGGGAGGTGTCGTGCAGGCCTGTGTCCCCTCCAGGGCAGTTTCACCTCAGAGCGCTGGGTGGGGGGGTCTGTCCCTGGGCTTGGGGAGAGGCCAATAGAAACCCAGCTGCCCTGGCAGTGCCCCAGCCCTGCTATGGGACGCACCCCCCCTGAAATCCAGGATCCGCTGGGTGGGTCATTTCCCCCCCCGGTGTGAGCTGTCACCCAGGCCCGGGCCAGTGACTTAGGGACACGCCAAGCTGCTGGGCTGATGGCCGAGAGCCGCTTCTTCCACAGGGGTCCCGGCCTCTCCGCAGGGCGGCCTCCTGCGGGACAGCCCGGGCCCGGCTTGGCATGGGCAGCCGTGGGGGCCGCCCTCACCACATCCAGACCCCTTCTTGGCTACACAACTGCGCGGGGCCTCCTGCAGCTGTGTCTGCGGCCCAGACAGAGCCCTCCGCCCTCCCCGACCCCATCAATCCTCCAGCTCCGGACACGGCCCTACACCCCCCCCCCCCGCCCTCCCCACCATCCTCCTCGTCCACAGCTCTACCCCCGAGCCCTTCCTCCCCCTCCACTGTCCTACCCCCCCGACCTCCCTCCCCCTCTGAAGTCCTACCCCCCTGCCCTCCTCCCTCCCTCGCCTTCCACAGTCCTACCCCCTGCCCGCCTCCCTCTCTCTTCCTACACAGCCCTATCCCCCTCCACCCTCCTCCTCCACAGCTCTACCCCCAGCCCTTCCTCCCCCTCCACTGTCCTACCCCCCCGACCTCCCTCCCCCTCTGAAGTCCTACCCCCCTGCCCTCCTCCCTCCCTCGCCTTCCACAGTCCTACCCCCTGCCCGCCTCCCTCTCTCTTCCCACACAGCCCTATCCCCCTCCACCCTCCTCCTCCACAGCTCTACCCCCAGCCCTTCCTCTCCCTCCACTGTCCTAACCCCTGCCCTCCTCCCTCCCTCCCTCCCTCCCCATAGGCAGCCCTACTCCCTCCACCCTCCTCCTCCACAGCTCTACCCCCCAGCCCTTCCTCCCCCTCTGCAGTCCTACTCCCCTGCCCTCCTCCCTCCCTCCCTATAGGCAGCCCTTAGACATCAGAACGAGTAGACTGGGTCAGACCAAAGGTCCATCTAGCCCAGTGTCCTGTCTGCCCACAGTGGCCAATGCCAGGTGCCCCAGAGGGAGTGAGCAGAACAGGGAATCATCATGTGATCCCTCCCCTGTCGCCCATTTTCAGACACACAGAGGCTGGGGACACCATCCCTACCCATCCTGGCTAGGAGCCATTGATGGACCTAACCTCCATGAATTCATCTATTTCTTTTTTGAACCCTGTTAAAGTCCGGGTCTTCACAGCATCCTCTGGCAAGGAGTTCCACAGGTTGCCTGTGCGCAGCATGAAGAAAAACTTCCTTTGGTTTGTTTTAAGCCTGCTGCCTCTTCATTTCATTTGGTGCCCCCTAGTTCTTGTGTTACGGGAACCAGGAAATAACTTTTCGTTATTCACTTGCTCCACACCAGCCATGATTTTGTAGACCTCTATCCTATCCCCCCTGAGTTGCCTCTTCTCTAAGCTGAAAAGTCCCAGTCCTGTTAATCTCTCCTCACGTGGCAGCCATTCCATCCCCCTTCACATCCCTCCCACCCTCCCCCAGAGAAACCCCTCAGTGCAGCATCCACCTCCCCCCATCCTTATCCAGCCCCTCCCGCCCAGCTGCCCCCGCGGTGGCTGGGGTCTCTCCAGGCCGTGGGGGGTGGCAGGAAGGTTCCATGGCAGTTGGTGACACAGAATCTGGTGTGTGGGTAAGGGCCCCTCAGCCCCCCAGGCCTTCATCTCCTCCGTCCCCTCCCCCCTGCCCCCCAGGCCTTCATCTCCTCCGTCCCCTCCCCCCTGCCCCCCAGGCCTTCATCTCCTCCGTCCCCTCCCCCCTGCCTCCCAGGCCTTCATCTCCTCCGTCCCCTCCCCCCTGCCCCCCAGGCCTTCATCTCCTCCGTCCCCTCCCCCCTGCCCCCCAGGCCTTCATCTCCTCCCCCCCCACCCCTCCGGCCTTCATCTCCGTCTGTCCTGTCCCCTCCAAACCCCCTGGCCTTCATCTCTGTCTACCCCCTCCCCAACCCCATTTCCCCACCACTCCACCCCTATACTTAGCCCTCCCCCTGTCCACTCCCTCACCCCCATCCATCCCCCCTCCTGTCTGTCCCCACACCCCTCCATCCATCTGTCCCTCATTCCCCCCTCCAGTGCCACCCCTCATCCCTGCTCTGGGGTGCACCCCTCCCTCCATCTCTCCCTCCAGCGCCACCCCCCACACCTAGCTGGGAGCTGCCCCAGGGCTGGGTTTCCCTCTGACTCATTCCACCCCCCCGCCCGGCACCCCCAGGTCCTGGCGCTGTCCTGCCCTGAGCTGCCCCCACCATGGTGTCTCTCCGGATCCCCTGCGCAGCCCTGGCCCTGCTCGGCTTCCTGCTGCTGCTGGCCGCCCTGGGCTCCGACCACTGGCTGGTGGCCAGCAGCAGCCTCGTCTCGTCCTACTCGGGGCTGTGGAAAGTCTGTGTGAACTCGGGGTGCTGGGGCTTTACTTCAGTGCCAGGTAGGGGCAGCCCAGCCCCCCCCCTGCTGCAGCTGCCCCCCCCCCCTTCAGGCCAGGACGCCTGGCTTCTGGGAGGGGTTGATACTGGGCTCCTCCATGTAACCCCTGGTCTCTCTTGCCTCCTCAGATTACATTGAATCCACCAGGGCTTTCCTCTTCCTGGCCATGAGCGCTGGGGGGGTCTCCAGCGCCGCTCTCCTCGCCTCCTTCCTCCGCTCCCACCTCGGCCCCGTGCCCCTCACCCTGGTCTCTGCTGTGGGCAGCTTCAGCGCAGGTAATGCGCCCACGCCCCCCACCCCCAGCCCTGGGGAGCCCCCCACAGCCAGGGACCCTGCTCGGGGCTCTGGCAGCTCCCCCTGGTGGTGGGGCGGGGGGGAGGGTAGGGCCGGGGGGCTGTGCATGGGCTGCACTAAGGGGGGGTCCGTGCTGCTCCCTGTGCCCTAGGGTTCTGCGCCATGGTGGCCATGGCCGTGTACACCGCGCAGTTTGCTGAGCCCGTGAACGTCGCCCAGGGACAAGTCTCCTTCGGCTGGTCCTTCGGCCTGGGCTGGGCCGCCTGCCCCCTCTTCCTCCTTGCCGGTGAGTGCAGCGGGGCGCGTCAAAAGGCGGCTGCCTCTGGGGGGGGGGGGCGGGGGCTGGTCCACAGGGACCTGGCGGCTGGTGCCAGCCAATGCTGCTTCCCCCGGGTTCGTTACAGCCCTGAGCCCCTTTCTCTCTTCTCCCCCAGGACTGGTGACACTGCGCAGCCTGAGGGCCTCCTAGAGCCACGTCTGGGGCCTGCCCTGCCCTGGGGATGGGCCGGCGGGCCAGGTGGAGCCTGAAGCATTACGGGAGCAAAGCCTCCCACAGCCGCCAGCAGGGGGGGGCGGGGAGGGAGGTCTGCCACCCCCTGCTGGAGGGCTGGACCCTGCTCTGTGTGTGTGTGTGCATGTGTGTCCCTGCCACCCCGTGCTGGAGGGTATGAGTTCTGGGTGTGTTTGTGTGTGGGGGGGTCCCTATCACCCCCTGCTGGAGGGTATGAACTCTGTGTGTGTGTGTGGGAGGGTGTCCCTATTGCCCCCTGCTGGAGGGTATGAACTCTGTGTGTGTGGGGGGGGGGTGTCCCTATTGCCCCCTGCTGGAGGGTATGAATTCTGTGTGTGTGTGTGTGGGGGGGGTCCCTATCGACCCCTGCTGGAGGGTATGAACTCTGTGTGTGTGTGGGGGGGGGGTGTCCCTATCGCCCCCTGCTGGAGGGTATGAACTCTGTGTGTGTGTGTGGGGGGGGGGTGTCCCTATCGCCCCCTGCTGGAGGGTATGAACTCTGTGTGTGTGTGTGTGGGGGGGGGGTGTCCCTATCGCCCCCTGCTGGAGGGTATGAACTCTGTGTGTGTGTGGGGGGGGCCCTATCGCCCCCTGCTGGCGGGTATGAACTCTGTGTGTGTGGGGGGGTGTCTCCTATTGCCCCCTGCTGGAGGGTATGAACTCTGGGGGGGGGGGTGTCCCTGCCGCCCCCTCCTGGAGGGATAAGCCCTGCAGAGTGTGTGTGAGTGTTTCTTTGTGCCGTGACCCCCACACACATACGCGGAGCTCTCCCCCCTCCCTCTTCTTCCCTATTCCCTGTGCCAGACCCCTTGTTCCATGGAGATTAAAGGCCTGTTCTCAGAGCCGCCTGTCCGGTGACTTATTCCCCCTTAGCGATGGGTGTGTGTGGAAGGCGGACAGGACTCCTGGGTTCCCTGCCAGGCTCTGGGAGGGGAGTGGGGTCTAGTGGTTATAGTGGGGTGGGTGGGTCTGGGAGCCAGGACTCCTGACTATCCCAGGGAGCTGGTGGGGCGGGGGGGGGTGAGCCTGACCCCCAGGAGGGTGCAGTTGGGGAGGGGAGGGAACAGGAGCCCACCTCCAGCGTAGATACAAGAGGCGCCCGGTGGGGGGGGTTAGCCCTGGAGCTGAAGCGTAGGGGGTGTTAACCCTTCAAGGGGGGAGCTGCTGCATGGGGCGGGAGAGGGGATGTCTGAGCCCTGGGGTGGTTGTGGGGTGGGGGGGGGCTGCATTGAGAGGGTGACATTAAGCAGAGTCCTGGCGCAGCCTTGAGTCTGGGGAACACGGCTGTCTGTCCTCGCCCCTGTCTGGCCGTCCGTCCCCAGACACTCAACCCCAAACACCGCCGCACCGCTCCATCTGTCGGCACAGCCCCCCCCACCCCCCCTGGGGACTGGGCTGGGGTCTCTCCAGGCCGCGCTGGGGTCCCGGGGGGCAGGAAGGTTCCATGGCAGTTGGTGACACAGAGGTTGGTGTGCGTGTAATGGCCCCTCAGCCCCCCCAGGCCTTCATCTCTGTCCTCCCCTCCCCCCAGCCCCCCCACCTCTTCATCTCCATCCTCCCCTCCCCCCACCCTCCATCTCCATCATCCCCTCCCCTCAGCCCCCCGCCTTTTCATCTCCATCCTCCCCACCCCCCACCTCTTCATCTCCATCCTCCCCTCCCCGCAGCCTCCCCACCTCTTCATCTCCATCCTTCCCACCCCCTAGTCCCCCACCTCTTCATCTCCATCATCACCTCCCCTCAGCCCCTCAGGCCTTCATCTCCATCCTCCCCTCCCCCCAGCCCCCCCACCTCTTCATCGCCGTCCTCCCCTCCCCTCAGCCCCCCACTTCTTCATCTCCATCCTCCCCACCCCCAGCCCCCCCACCTCTTCATCTCCATCCTCCCCTCCCCTCAGCCCCCCAGGCCTTCATCTCCATCCTCCCCTCACCCCAGCCCCCCTACCTCTTCATCTCTGTCCTCCCCTCCCCCCAGCCCCCCAGGCCTTCATGTGTCCGTCCTCCCCTCTCCCCATTCCCCCCCCCCCGGCCTTCATCTCCTTCCTCCCTTCCCCCCAGCCCCTCCATCTCTTCATCTGTCCGCCCTCAACTCACTCTGCTCTTCCCCTCCCTCCACCCAGCTCACCCCATCGTCGTGTCCACTTGTCCCTCCCGCCCTCCATCCCCACCACCCCTCTGTCCCTATCTCCCACCCATCCTTCTGTCCTCCATTCCCATCCCCCTCCCACCTCTCTGTCCCCATCCCTATCCCCCACCCATCCTTCTGTCCCCATCCCCGATCCATCCTTCTGTCCCCCACCCCCATCCCTCTGTTCCCCCATCCCCCACATCCTGCTCCCCCCATAAACACTCACCCATTGATGCCCATACACACCCACCTCTCCACCCCCCACATGCCCCACTGAGCTGTTCCCATCCCCACCCCTCCATCCACTCCCCACATCCCTGCCCCTGAACACTCCTCCGTCCATCCCGCCGGCCAACAGCTTGCCCGAGGTCTCCATCTAACCCTCATCCCCCCCCAGGTGCTTCCCAGATCCCGGCTCTGGCCCCACCCCCGCGATGGTGCTGCTCCGAATCGCCAGCCCCTCCCTGGCCCTGCTCAGTCTCCTGCTGCTGCTGGTGGCGCTGGGCACCAGCTACTGGCTGGTGATAAGGGAAAGCGGAGACGTGATCCACTCGGGCCTGTGGAAGTCTTGTGTGAATCTGAGGTGTCTGGTGCCTTCGACTGTACCAGGTAAGAGCAGCCCTGTGCCCCCAGGGATCCCACTGCTACCACCAGGCCTGTGGCCCCAGGGAACGCACCGCTGCCACCAGCACTGTGCCCCCAGGAAACCCACCGCTGCCACCAGCCCTGTGCCCCCAGGGATCCCACTGCTACCACCAGCCCTGTGTCCCCAGGGAACCC
This sequence comes from Pelochelys cantorii, assembly GCA_032595735.1. Lineage (NCBI taxonomy): Eukaryota > Metazoa > Chordata > Testudines > Trionychidae > Pelochelys > Pelochelys cantorii. The sequence goes on from CM064349.1 coordinate 2,033,080, forward strand.
ACCTCTGCCACCAGCCCTGTGCTCCCAGGGATCCCACTGCTACCACCAGGCCTGTGCCCCCAGGGAACGCACCGCTGCCACCAGCACTGTGCCCCCAGGAAACCCACCGCTGCCACCAGCCCTGTGCCCCCAGGGATCCCACTGCTACCACCAGCCCTGTGTCCCCAGGGAACCCACCTCTGCCACCAGCCCTGTGCCCCCAGGGAACCCACCGCTGCCACCAGTCACTTCCACTGGGTTCTCGCTTCAGCTCTAGGAAGGGAGTGGGGGTTGCTGGTCAGGAGGGGCTGGGAGCTTGGACTCCGAGGTGCTCCCTGTCTCTGGGAAGGGAGTCAGATTTAAGGGTTAGGGCGGGGGAGGCTGGGTGCCATACATTCACCATTTCAGCCCTGGCCTCTGTTCTCGCAGATCTCCTCAAGGCCTGCAGGGTTTGCCTGACCCTGGCTGCGCTGCTGGGGGCCGTCTCCAGCGTAGCTCTCGTCACCTCCTTCTTCTGCTTCCACCTCGGCCCCGTGTCCCTGCTCCTGGTATCTGCTGTGGGCAGCTTCAGCGCAGGTACCGCGTCCACGGGGCCTCCTGCCCCCGGCTCCTCCTGAGCACAGTGCCCCCAGAAGGGGCCTGTCACATGTGGGGGGTCACCAGCCCCGAGGGGGGTGTTTCCACCTGCCCTATAGCCCCAGGTGCCTGAAAATGTTCTAATGCTGCAGGTCACTGCCCACAGCCAGTCTGTGCCCCCTGCCTGTGGGCCGTGCCACTCGGGCTCCGCACTCTGCCCTGGGCAGCCTGCCCCCCACCTCATGTCCCAACCCCGGTCCTGCCCGGCACCCCCTGTGTTACCTGGCCAGCACCCCCCCCACACACATCCCAACCCCGGCCCCAGCTTGGAACCCCTCCCTCCCAGCACCCGCCCCGCCACAACCCAACCATTGCCCCAGCTCAGAACCCCTCCCTCCCAGCACCTGCACCCCCCACACCCCAACCCCCTCCCTCCCAGCACCCGCCCCGCCACAACCCAACCATTGCCCCAGCTCAGAACCCCTCCCTCCCAGCACCCGCACCCCCCATACCCCAACTCCCTCCCTCCCAGCACCCGCCCCCCCACACCCCAACCATTGCCCCAGCTCAGAACCCCTCCCTCCCAGCACCCGCAACCCCCACACCCCAACCCCCTCCCTCCCAGCACCTGCACCCCCCACACCCCAACCATTGCCCCAGCTTGGAACCCTTCCCTCCGAGCACCCGCACCCCCCCCACCCCAACCATTGCCCCAGCTCAGAACCCCTCCCTCCCAGCACCCGCACCCCCCACACCCCAACCCCCTCCCTCCCAGCACCTGCACCCCCCCACACCCCAACCATTGCCCCAGCTCAGAACCCCTCCCTCCCAGCACCCGCACCCCCCACACCCCAACCCCCTCCCTACCAGCACCCACACCCCCCACACCCCAACCATTGCCCCAGCTTGGAACCCCTCCCTCCCAGCACCCACACCCCTGTCCCTCCCACCGGCTAGCCCCCTGCCCAAAGCCCAACCCGCATTTCACACCCTGCCCCAGCCAGAACCCCTCGTGCTCTCCAGGTGTGGGGCTGAGGCCCGGGGCTCATGCTCTTCCCTGTGGCCTAGGTCTCTTGGTGGCCACCGCGATGGCCATTTACATGTTGCAGAGCCCCAAGGGCATGACGATCGCCACGTCTCGCGTCAGCTACGGCTGGTCCTTTGACCTCGGCTGGGCGGCCTGCCCGCTCTTCCTCCTGACCGGTGAGAGCAGGGAGGGGGCAGGGCCTTCTGGGGCAGGGCGTGGGGCGATTTCTGGAGGGATGCAGCCCCTCTGGGGAGAGACATGGGGACTGTGTACGCAGGGACTCCTCCCCCAGTCCTGAGATGCAGCCACCTGTGGGGTGGGGCGCAGGGGCGCAGCTGCACAGCAACGCAACATGGGATTGGCTCGCCCGGCACTCAAATGTCCCATCGCTGCTGGCCCCTGACTCTCTTCTCTCTGCCCCCCAGGTGTGGTGACGCTTCTCTCCCAAGGATCTTCCACAAGCTGAGTGTGGGGCCCATGCTGCCCCCTGGGGCTAGAGCTGGGGGGTGGATGGAGCCTGCAGTCCTGACGGGCCAATTCCCCCAGCAGCCCCGAGTGTGTGTGTGTGTGTCCCGGCCACAGGGATGCGTGTTTGAGTGTGTGTGTCCCCCTGCCGCCCCTGATGGTGGGAATCAGCCTTGGTGTGCGTGTGTGTCCCTGCCGCCCTTGATGGAGAGTATCAGCCCTGCTCTCTCTCTCTCTCTCTCTCTCTCTCTCTCGTGTGTGTGTGTGTGTGCGCGTGCGCGCATGTGTGTGTCCCTGCCACCCCCAGCTGGAGGGAATCAGCCCTGCTCTGTGCGTGTGCATGTGTGTCCCTGCCACCCCCTGCTGGAGGGAATCAGCCCTGCTCTGTGCGTGTGCGTGTGCGTGTGTGTGTGTGTGTGTCCCTGCTGCCCCCAGCTGGAGGGAATCAGCCCTGCTCTGTGTGTGTGCACGTGTGTGTGTGTGTCCCTGCCGCCCCCTACTGGAGGGAATCAGCCCTGTTCTGTGCGTGTGCGTGTGCGTGTGCGTGTGCGTGTCCCTGCCGCCCCCTGCTGGAGGGAATCAGCCCTGCTCTGTGCGTGTGTCCCTGCCACCCCCAGCTGGAGGGAATCAGCCCTGCTCTGTGCGTGTGCGTGTGTGTGTGTGTGTGTGTGTGTCCCTGCCACCCCCAGCTGGAGGGAATCAGCCCTGCTCTGTGTGTGTGTGTGTGTATGTGTTACCCAGGGCTCCCACACACCCCAGATCCCCACCTTTCTGTTCCCTTTCCTTTCCTCCTGCCAGACCCCTTGTTCCATGGAGATTAAAGGCCTGTTCTCAGCACCTCCTGTCTGGTGACTCACTCCCCCTTAGCGATGGGTGTGTGTGGGAGCCGGACAGGACTTCTGGGTTCTCTCCTCGGCTCTGGCAGGAGAGCGGGGCCTGGTGAGTTGGAGCAGGTTTGCTGGGAGCCAGGACTCATGGGTTCTCTCCCCAGCTCTGCGAAGGAAGTGGTGTCTAGTGGTCAGAGCAGGGGAAGGGGACCGGGACCCAGGACTCCTGGGTTCTGTCTCTTGCTAAGCAGGGTTGGTGTTGGGCTGAGAGGCCCCTCCAGGATAGGAGCAGGGGGCCCTAGGGAGGAAGGGATACAGAGGAGAGGGTGCGGGGGGCTCTTTCCTCCCTCTGGGGCAGGGTCAGAGCCAGGCTGGAGCTGGGGGGGGAGTGGCCTATGGAATAGGGGGGACCATTTATATTACCCACATCGACACTGGTCACCTGGCCCCTCTTCTCCACCTCCCTCCTCCGTCCAATGTTCTCCCCTCGCTGGGATCAGCTGGGCTGCTTGCCGGGGTCCCTCTCTGCCACCCATTGTCGGTCTTGGGGCCAGAACCGGCCGTGTCCTCTGAGCAGGGCCAGGGGCACCAGGGTCCCAGACCCCACGGCTGCAGTTCTGGGCTGTTCGCTGCAACAACAAACTCCCCACCCTTGTCACATTATGTGCCGTAGCGGGGGGCTGTCTGCTCTGTAACCCGGGGTCCCCCTGCACTGGGCTGTGTGATTCCCACTGACTCACCCACATGTGGATTGGCCCAGACACCTAGGCCCAGCCTGAGCAGATAACGAGGCTCTTGGGGGGGGGGAGGAAGGGAGGCGGAGACGGCCACCTGGCTGGGGGGCAGGGCCTGGGAGAGAGGCAGGTTTTTTTTGCAGGGAAACCATGAAGAGAAGAGACTAAGGAGAGTGCTGGGAGTTGAGGGGCCTAGGTACCCCTGCCCCCAAGGTCTGGGGTTGCCAGCCCCTGACTCCTTATGTCCACATCACGTCCATGCTGCGCTGTATCCTGTTCTACTGGCTGCCAGAGTCTCATCTTGCTGCTACGGGGGTGCAGGATTGGGGGGATCCCTGATGCACCGCCACCCATTAAACCAGTAACATCCAGACACTGAGTGCCCCCATGTATGCCACCCCCCTTTGAACCCCCAAAACTCCCCACTTCCTCACTGAGGCAGCACCATGGGGTGACAGGCAGCCGGTCTGCGAGGGGAGTTGGTTTTTAAACCGGCTCCCCTCGCGGACCAGCTGTCGCCTGGCCCCCCACGCTACTGATCCAGTGGCAGCAGTGCGGGGTGGCAGGGGGCTCCTCGGGAGTGGGGCCGGAGCGCACTGGCTGCCAGCCCCGTCCCCGGGGACTGTAGAATAGTCGAGTGACCGCTAAGAATCCTTCCTCGACTCGCCAATGAGCCCACATTCACATCCCTGGCTGTGCGGGTGGGTGAGTCTCACTCCAGAGTTACCCCCCCGGGTTGGGAGGGGCTGCTCTCCTGACTGCGGCGTGTCCGGGGAGGGCTGCCCCAGGGCTGTCGGTGGCATGGGCGCGGTCAGCGGGCTGCAGGGACCGAGATCGGCGAGGTCCGCAGTTAAAACTGGATGCTGAGTGTGAAAGGCCGAAGCCCCTCACCGTGACCCACGATCCCAACATAAGGAGCTGAACCAACGACCCTGACAGAGCCGAGCCTCAAAGGGGCACCTCCGCTCAGAACCGGACAGCTGCTCGCGGCCAGGGCCAGAGAGCAGATCAAGCCCCGCGAGACACCCAGCCCGGCCGCAAGCCAGAGCCAGGGTGGGACCTGGAGAGCTGCAGCAGCAAGCCGGGGCCCGGCTGGAGGAAGAGGCTGAGGAGGGCGCCCAGCCAGGCACAGAGACCCACAGAAGCCCCCAGGAGGCGAAGCAGCCAGACGCCAGCTCCCCGCCCTGGCAGAGAAAGACGGTCCCCCCGCCTGGAAGCTCCGCTCCTCCCGGCGACCCAGATCCGGCAGCGCTTCAAAGGACAACGAGGAAGCTGAGGAACTTCCGTCCCGGTTGGAAGACTCGGGGAAGTTCCTCACCTGCCGGCGGAGAGGGAAACGCCCGTTCTCCTCCAGAACAGGCAAGGCAGGATGTGTGTGTGTGTGGGGGGGGGTTACTGACAGGGACCCCAGTGAGCGTTTGAATCAGGGAACAGTTAAAGAGGCTGTAGGGCAGGGGTGGGCAATCATTTTCCCTGGGGGGCCACTTAATTAATTTTGTGATCACAGGCCGGCGCCATCCTGCCTCCACTCCTGGAAGGGGGGGGCCTGAGACAGAGGGGGCGGGGCTGGGGACTGGCCTTCCCCCAGAGTTGTCTGGGCTCAGGGCTGTGAACTGGAAACACAGCAAGGGGCTCGCGGCTCCAGCCCCTGCCAGAGTAGCCCCACGACCCGCAGCCACGAGCCATTTAAACAGGATCCGGCTGCCCGAGCCACCACCTGGAAAAGCCGCCAGATGCAGCCTGCAGTGTAAGGTGCAGATCACAGCGTTAGGTGGGCCACAGCCGGCCCCGGGGCCGCAGCCAGATCACAGTGTTAGATGGACCACAGTTGGCCCCGGGCTGCAGCCAGATCATAGTGTTAAGTGGGCCACAGCCGGCCCCGGGCTGCAGCCAGATCATAGTGTTAAGTGGGCCACAGCCGGCCCCGGGCTGCAGCCAGATCGCAGTGTTAAGCGGGCCACAGCCGGCCCCGGGCTGCAGCCAGATCGCAGTGTTAAGCGGGCCACAGCCGGCCCCGGGCTGCAGCCAGATCGCAGTGTTAAGCGGGCCACAGCCGGCCCCGGGCTGCAGCCAGATCGCAGTGTTAAGCGGGCCACAGCCGGCCCCGGGCTGCAGCCAGATCGCAGTGTTAAGCGGGCCACAGCCGGCCCCGGGCTGCAGCCAGATCGCAGTGTTAAGCGGGCCACAGCCGGCCCCGGGCTGCAGCCAGATCGCAGTGTTAAGCGGGCCACAGCCGGCCCCGGGCTGCAGCCAGATCGCAGTGTTAAGCGGGCCACAGCCGGCCCCGGGCTGCAGCCAGATCGCAGTGTTAAGCGGGCCACAGCCGGCCCCGGGCTGCAGCCAGATCGCAGTGTTAAGCGGGCCACAGCCGGCCCCGGGCTGCAGCCAGATCGCAGTGTTAAGCGGGCCACAGCCGGCCCCGGGCTGCAGCCAGATCGCAGTGTTAAGCGGGCCACAGCCGGCCCCGGGCTGCAGCCAGATCGCAGTGTTAAGCGGGCCACAGCCGGCCCCGGGCTGCAGCCAGATCGCAGTGTTAAGCGGGCCACAGCCGGCCCCGGGCTGCAGCCAGATCGCAGTGTTAAGCGGGCCACAGCCGGCCCCGGGCTGCAGCCAGATCGCAGTGTTAAGCGGGCCACAGCCGGCCCCGGGCTGCAGCCAGATCGCAGTGTTAAGCGGGCCACAGCCGGCCCCGGGCTGCAGCCAGATCGCAGTGTTAGGCGGGCCACAGCCGGCCCCGGGCTGCAGCCAGATCACAGTGTTAAGCGGGCCACAGCCGGCCCCGGGCTGCAGCCAGATCGCAGTGTTAGGTGGGCCACAGCCAGATCACAGTGGTAGGTGGGCCACAGCCGGCCCCCAGGCCGGATCCTGCCCATCTCTGCTGTCGGGCAAAGACAGAAAGTTCTTGCCGAGTCCCACGGGCGGACACTTGGAAATGCTGGGCGCTGGCTCGCGCCGCCGGTGATGAGGCATCCCATGGACACCCGGGTCCATGCAAACAGGTGAAGGGGCAAAGGCTAATGGGGGTTTTGTTGCCCAAGCGATGGCCAGAGTTGCTTTTCGACAGTCTGGGCCGGGCTTAGGAGCGCAGCGAGGGCCTGGCGGGTGAAGCTAATGGCCATGTTCACATTTGGGGATCTGCTCTCCAGTGTGCAGCCTGCCCCACCCTGGACCTTCTCGGTGCCGGCCACTCTAGGCGCCCCGAGGCACAAGGGGCTAATTGGGACCGAGGCCCCTGGGCAGGGGGAACCTAGGGGTCCATGTGGCCCCACAGCCCCATGCAGCCATCCCCAGGCCCCCCCCCCCACACTCCTCCATCCATCCCCACGCACCCCAGCCCTCCTGGGAGCTGCTCCAGCAGGGCCTGGGGTCTCCCCAGACCCCGCACTGGGTCCGGGGTGGGGGGGGGAAGGTTCCATGGCAGTTGGTGATCCAGAGAGACTGATGTCTGGGTAAGGGCCACCCCACAACCCCTCCCTCCCCCCACACCTCCATCCATCCCCTCTCCCCAGACCACCCCCCCTATAGATCTGGCTGCCTATCCAGACCCGGCTCTTACGCCTGGGCCAGCGTTTCCTGATGACTCTCGTTTTCCCCAACCCAGGAGCCCCCCAGATCCCGGTGCAGCCCTCCTCCCCCGAGCTCTCTCCCTGAAGCTGCCTCTCCAGGTCTCCTGCACCAGCCTGGCCCTGCTCAGCCTCCTGCTGCTGCTGCTGGCCCTGGGCTCCGAGCACTGGCTGGAGGCAAGACGAGGCGATGTCTTCATCTACTCCGGGCTCTGGAAGATCTGTGTGAACTCCATGTGCATCATGCCCTCGCAAATGCCAGGTGCGGGCAGCCAGCAGCACCTGGGAAGGCACCGCTGCCACCAGCCAGCTGCAGCGGGTCGGGGGGTGGGCTGGGAGCCAGGACTCTTGGGTTCTATGCCCAGCTCTGGGAGGGGAGAGGGGTCTAGGGGTTAGAGCAGGCAGAGCTGGGATTCTTGGGTTCTATCCCCAGCTCTGGGAGGGGAGTGGTGTCGGGGGGGGGTGGCCTCCTGGGCTCTATTTGAGTTTGCTGCGGGGTTCCTCTCCACGTCACCCCGGGCTCTCTGGCTCCCTCAGATTACATCGAGGCGACCAAACTGTTCATGATGCTGGGCCTGCTCGCAGGGTTGCTCTCTGCCTTCACCCTCCTTGTCCTGCTCAGCGGCTCCAGCTTCGACTCTCTGCTCCCCCTCATGGTCTCTGCCATGGGCAGCTTCAGCGCAGGTACCGCCCGGGCCCACGGCTCCCCTGTGCCCCCAGCCGGCCCGGGGGAGGTCTGGCCCTGTGCCGGGAGGCCCTGCCGGGCACCCACGCTGTTCCCTGTGGCCTAGGTTTCTGTGTCATGGTCGGGATGGCCGTGTTCACCAGCGACCTGGCCAGCTTCATCAAGATCATGTGGCCCCACATCTCCTTCGGCTGGTCCTTCGGCATCGGCTGGGTCTCCATCCCCGTCTTCCTGCTGACCGGTGAGCTTGCCCGGGGGCGCATCGGAAATGCGGCCACCTCTGGGCAGGGGCGGCGTACGCACGGGGCGGGCTCACCCGGCGCTGGGATGTGGGCCACCTCTGGGCAGGGGCGGCTGCAGGCTGACCGGGACTGGGGTGGTGTCTAGCACGCGCCGAGTTGGCGGTTTTGTTAAATGGCTCTCAGCATCCCCACTCTAACACTTACTGCAGCCCCCGGGAGGGCTGGGGGAGAGCCCCACATACCCCCGCATGGGGATGGTGTAATTACCACGGGGCTGGGGGCCTGCTGAGGGGGGCAAATCAGGGCAAATTGCCTGGAACCAGGGCTACTCACAGCCCAGGCCTGGGGACCTCCTCTGTCAGGCACCAAACCAGCCACACCGAGTACCTCAGCTGCCACCTGGCCAGCAAGGAGCCTCACAAGCAAATCCCCCCAGACACCCCAGTGCTCCCTGTGCCCCACCCAGCCCCCCCTCACACGGGGGAGAGGTAATAACCCATCCCCCCACCTCCCCTCAGACACCCCAGCGTTCCCTGTGCCCCACCCAGCCCCCCTTACACAGGGGAGAGGTTATAACCCATCTCCCACCTCCCCTCAGACACCCCAGTGTTCCCTGTGCCCCACCCAGCCCCCCTTACACAGGGGAGAGGTAATAACCCATCCCCCCACCTCCCCTCAGACACCCCAGCATTCCCTGTGCCCCACCCAGCCCCCCTTACACAGGGGAGAGGTTATAACCCATCTCCCACCTCCCCTCAGACACCCCAGCGCTCCCTGTGCCCCACCCAGCCCCCCCCACACAGGGGAGAGATAATAACCCATCCCCCCACCTCCCCTCAGACACCCCAGCGCTCCCTGTGCCCCACCCAGCCCCCCACACACAGGGGAGAGATAATAACCCATCCCCCCACCTCCCCTCAGACACCCCAGCTCTCCCTGTGCCCCACCCAGCCCCCCTTACACAGGGGAGAGGTAATAACCCACCCCCTCCCCTCCCCTCACACACCCCAGCATTCCCTGTGCCCCACCCAGCCCCCCCACACAGGGGAGAGGTTCTAACCCATCCTCCCACCTCCCCTCAGACCCCCCAGCACTCCCTGTGCCCCACCCAGCCCCCAGCCCCCAGCCCCCCCTTGCACAGGAGAGAGGTTCTAACCCATCTCACCAGCTCCAAACAGGTTCTCCCAATCCCAAAGGGACCAGCCCCGGTCCCAGGGCAATTGATACCTCCGCTTTCACCCAAAGAGCCGGCTGGGCCAGTCCTTTAGCAGCTGCCATGGAAAGGTTTGTGCACAAAAGCAAGAGGGGGTGGGGAGGAGGACGGATGAAGACATGGCCAGGCACTCTCCAATTGCAAAGTGCCTGGGCCCGGCTCTGAGCGGAGGAGGAACAAGCCGCCGGCTCACAAGTCTCAGGAGCATGTCCTGTGTCCGGCTGGGTCAGCAACTCCATCCGGGCCCTTAGTCCACAGCAAAGCGGCTTGGGGAGTGAAGGGCGGGAGTGGGACCCCTGGAGGAACCTGGAGGGCCCCTTGTGTCCCCTTGCCCGGGCGGAGGGACACCCGCGATCCTCTGGTGGGATGGCACCTCCCAAACTGGAGCTGGTCAGATGACAGCTCCCTGCTGTGTCCTTCCTAAGCAAGCAGCCGGGGGGCCCTGTGGGTGGGCAGGCTCCCAGCCGAGCCCCTCGGGGGGTTATCGGCAGCACCGACAGGCCACTGCCCATGTAGCAAAGCCGGTCACGGAGTCGCCGCCCCGCGCCACAGGCCACCGGCATCTGCTGCTGTCTCCCAGACACAAACGTTCCAAGTGCCAGCCCAGAGCCGCTCTCCAGAGCTTCCCCCATGGAAATCCCACACAGCAGCCCGGCCCGGCCCCACCAAGCACCTACATCCAGTAGACGCTTCACCCGGCCCCGAGCCCAGCACGTGGGGCAAACCCACCGCAGGTGGTGCAACACTGAGCTGCCTGCTCCTACGCATATCCAGGGATGTCCCAGACAGCTCGCCTGGCTCTGGGATGCAGTCACCTCTGGGGCAGGGCAGTTGGGGAACAGCCGCTTGTAACGGTGCATGGAGATGGCTCACCTGGCTCTGAGGTGCAGCCACCTCTGGGGCAGGACAGCTGGGGAACAGCCACTTGTTATGGTGCACGGGGACAGCTCTCCTGGCTCTGAAGTGCAGCCACCTCTGGGGCAGGACAGCTGGGGAACAGCCGCTTGTAATGGTGCACAGGGACAGCTCTCCGGGCTCTGAGGTGCAGCCACCTCTGGGGCAGGGCAGCAGGGGAACAGCCACTTGTAACGGTGCACAGGGACAGCTCGCCTGGCTCTGAGGCGGGCAGCTGGATTTCAGTGGCTGCACCTCATTCCAGCTCTGAGCTTGTTTTTGTCCTCTCTCCACAGGAGGGGTGACGCTGCTGGCCCAGGAATCCAACTGGATCGGAGCACGGGGCCTGCACTGCCGGGAGGTGCCAGGGCCCAGTGGAGCCTGCATTGTGGGGGGACTGATTTCCCCAGCCCCCCAGAGCAGGGAGTGGGGGGGAGGAAGGTCCTTGCTACCCCCCACTGGAGGGGCTGAGCCCTGCTCTGTGTGTGTCTCAACCCAGGCAGCACCTCCTCCCCCAACCTCTCCCGCCGTGACACCCCCCCATCCCGGTTCATCCTTCACCCGATTTTCCTTTTAGAAACATTAAAAATTCCATTCCCCAAGCACCGTGCCTGCTCATTTATTGCAGTCTCTCCCGTGGTTGAAAGGGAGCCCGGACTCCTGGGGCCTATCCCCGGCTCTGGGAGGGGAGTGGGATCTAATGGTTAGAGTGGGGGGGAGGGGCAAGGAGCCAGGATGCTGGTCTCTTTACTGGAGCTCTCTTGCCTGGCTTCACCTATTGACTTTCCAGTGTTCGCTCATGCCCTGGGGCTGGCGGGTGTCGGGATCCCCTTAAACCCTCTGTTCCCAGGCCCTCAGCACTTCGGGGTGAGCATTGGGCCACTTCTCCGGGCCAGCGTCCGTAGCCCCTACACTTCCAGAGCCGTTGGATGCCAGAGCCGGCCCCCTGGGCTCCAGACACGATTCCCGGCAAGTGACAGTGACATAAACGGAATCACGGTCCTCTCCGCTATTCGTGGGGCCCCTAGAGCCTTGGCTTCAGAAGCCGAACCCCGACTGCTGAGGCCCTGGCCGAGGCCGCTCAGATTCACTCTCACCCAGGGCAAGGCAGCTGCCGAATGTGCCTCGGGTGGATTGAAAGCCCGTTGGGGGGGGGGGGGTCAGTGCTTTGCCGGGGGGTGGCCCTGGCTTCCGTGCAGTGTCCTTGCGCACTCCATGAGGAGCAGGACGCGGGCGGCAGGGCTGGGTTTCTGGGTGTGAATTGCCGCACCGGATGGAGGAAGGGCCTTTCCCTGCTCCGGGTCGGGCTGTTCTGCTTCCTTATCGTGGATACAATCCCATCACGTGAGCCCAGGATGCAATAAATGTGCTCGATGAGCCAATTGTAGACTCTAAAGAGACCTTCAGCCAGCCCAACTGTCAGCCCAGCGCAAGCATCAGAATATTCCCCAGCGCAGGATCCCGTGTGAACCCGCCCAGGCCCCCGCCCACTGCATATCCCTGCCCCACACGACCCTTTCCCTGCTTTCCCCACTCACCCTGCCTTGGCGCCGGGGCGGGGGTATTCCCAGGAGAAGGAAGGTCACTGGGGGCCCAGGTGCTCAAGGGGCCAGATGGCCCCTGTCGCCCTGACGGGGCCTTTTCCAAGCTGTTTTGGGGGGAGCAGGCCTGGGTGTAGCAGAGGCAGCAGGAGCCATTCCAGCCCAGATGGAGATGAGTCGCTAAAGCTCCATCCTCCTCCCCCAGCTGCCCTTCCTGGTCCAGAAACTGCCTGCTGCCTCTCCCAGAACCTGTCACGGGGTGAGCCCTGACTTTCCTCCCACCCGTCGGCGTCCCACTGCCCCGTTCGTACATCCCTCTGCCCCTGCTGCAGGACCCGCTGGGCTGTCGGCCCAGATCGCTCTGGGAGGGCCGAGCTCTCGGGCTGGGCAGGCAGCAACGGGCAGGGGGAGCCGCGCTGAACAGGTTCTAGCACCATCACCGGGCTGCCGTTCAGAATGGAGCCAGCGCACGCGGCACAGGTTGGCCAAGCGCAGCGGCCAGCACGCAGAGAGGGGGGAAGGGGACCACCCCCAGTCTCTGGTTTATAAGCACTGCAGAATGGCGGGGGGTGAGGCGTGGGGGCCCTGCCTCAAAAGGCTTTTACGATCCTTTCAGGCCTCCCAGCTGCTGCACGCTACAGCTGCCCCCAGCGTGCCCGGACGCAAAGGGAGGCATTAGGCCCCGCTGGAAGCCACAGGGTGCGCCAGCGAACTATTCGAACACTCAGCGCCCACGTGGCCCCCATGAATGGAGGGGGCGGGGCGGCTATCGGGGGAGGGGCTAGGGAAGATGCCCTGCCCTGCAGCGTGGCCAACTCTCTGGAGCTCCCGCCTCAGGAAAAGCTTGTGGCGCTCAGCAGCCCGGGTGGGGTCAGGAGCCATAAGAACACCTGAGCGGCCAGGCTGGGTCAGACCAAAGGTCCGTCCAGCCCCGTGTCCTGTCTGCACACAGTGGCCAATGCCTGGTGCCCCAGAGGAAGTGAACATAATAGGTCATCCCTCCCCTGTCCCTTACAAACAGAGGCTAGGGACACCACCCCTGCCCATCCTGGCTAGTAGCCATTGATGGACCTAACCTCCATCAATCTATCTAGCTCTTTTTGGAACCCTGTTAAAGTCCTGGTCTTCACCACATCCTCTGGCAAGGAGTTCCACAGGTTGAGTGTGTGCTAGGTGAAGAAAAACTTCCTTTTGTTTGTTTTAAACCTGCTGCCTCTTCATTTCATTTGGTGACCCCCTAGTTCTTGTGTTATGGGAACAAGTAAATAACTTTTCCTAATTTCCTTTTTCCACGCCAACCATGATTTTATAGACCTCTATCCTATGCCCCCTTAGTCTCCTCTTTTCTAAGATGACAAGTCCCAACCTTATTCATCTCTCTTCATATGGGACCCGTTCCAAACCCCTGATCATTTTTGTTGTCCTCTTGTGAACCTTTTCCAATGACCCACAAGAGAATTCACCAGGCGCTGTGTTGGCTTCCCTGGTTATCGGTGCGTGCAAACGGGCAGCACTCCCCAGCCTTCCTCCTTCCCGCCCCCAGCACGTTTCCAGACCAAAATGACACCTTGCTCGTACCAGGGAGAAATGTTTTTGTCACCCACAGACTTGCATGGAAACGGCCTGGACTTGGGAACAAAGGAGAGTTTCACTCTTCCCTGGCAGCTCCATAAACGGCGGCACGATCACAGAGCGGCCAACTCCCAAGGGAACATGAGTGACGCTAAGCAAACATCCGCGACTTGGCAGGGATGTGCACTTCCCTGCTGGTTTTACTGCTTGCCGTTCCTGGGGGCTGTTTGAGCTGCAGTGAGTGGAGAACCAGGCCCCAAGGCTGGGTAGAAATAATGGCTCACAGGAACACGCAGCTCGCCGGACATTTCCTAACCGTGGCATTGGGGGGCAGAGCAGAAATCCCTCCTGGACCGATGGCAATGAGCTGTCAATCAGTCAGCCCGCGCATCCGCTCCTCATGCTTCAGCCTCTTCTCCTGAGCTCAGGAAAATCTGCCATGCTGCCAGGGTTCGGCTGGGACATGGGGTCGTTCCTGGGGCTTTCGCTGATGCCCATGTTTCCTGGCCTTGCACCGGAGCATCCCCAGAAGGCAGCGGGACTCCTGGGACCAGCAGCAGCTCTCTCAGCAAAGGCCTTGCTCCGTTTGGTCTCCACTGCAAACCCAAGGCGTGCCCCAAGCCCCACCCCGCGGCTTGGAGACTGGTTATTGCTGACCTGAGCGGCTGCCCTGCACCGGGGCAGGGTCTTCCATGTAATGTGTCAATCAGAGAGTGTGAGGTGAGAGAGGACAAAGGCCCATGGCATTATGGGATACTGGTGGACTGCAAGATTATGGGTCAAGTGGGCGATGTGTTCACGCTGCAAAGCTCCAAAGCTGGGACCCTGGGGCCTGGCTTGAGCTGGGCTCGGCCCCTGCAGGGTGCTGTGTAGACAGAAGAGAATCATAGAATCATAGAACCACAGAGCTGGAAGAGACCTCAGAAGGTCATCAAGTCCAGCCCCTGCTCTAGGCAGGACCAATCCCAACTAGATCAACCCAGCCAGGGCTTTGTCAAGCCGAGACTTAAACACCTCTAGGGATGGAGACTCCACTACTTCCCTAGGTAACCCATCCCAGTGCTTCACCTCCCTCCTAGTGAAATAGTTTTTCCTAATATCCAACCTGGACCTCTCCCACCACAACTTGAGACCACTGCTCCTTCTTCTGCCATCTGTCACCACTGAGAACAGCCTCTCTCCATCCTCTTTGGAACCTCCCTTCAGGAAGTTGAAGGCTGCTATCAAATCCCCCCTCGCTCTTCGCTTCTGCAGACTAAACAGACCCAACTCCCTCAGCCTCTCCTCATAAGTCATGTGCTCCAGCCCCCTCATCATTTTGGTTGCCCTCCGCTGGACCCTCTCCAATGCATCCACATCCTTTCTGTAGTGGGGGGCCCAGAACTGGACACAATACTCCAGATGTGGCCTCACCAGAGCCGAATAAAGGGGAATAATGACATCTCTGGATCTGCTGGCAATGCTCCTCTTAATGCAACCTAATATGTCATTAGCCTTCTTGGATACAAGGGCACACTGTGGACTCATATCCAGCTTCTCATCCACTGTAACCCCCAGGTCCTTTTCTGCAGAACTACTACTTAACTGGTTGGTCCCCAGCCTGTACCAATGCTTGGGATTCTTCCGTCCCAAGTGCAGGACTCTGCACTTGTCCTTGTTGAACTTCATCAGATTTCTTGTGGCGCAATCCTCCAATTTGTCTAAGTTAGGTTAGGTTTGAGCCTGGGCTCGCACTGCAGTGTAGGCACAAAGGCCACAGCGTGTCCTGGGGTGAATTCCTGACTGGACAGAGCAGATCTGTCGGAAACGCAGCCCCCCCCCCACAGGCCTGAGAACACAGCCCCCAAATGTGGCAACCCCCTGGCCCAGCTAACTCCCCTCCTTGGTACAAATTGCTGCCAGATTTCCGCACCGAACCAGCCCAGCTGTAACCATCAGCCCGTGTGCACGCACACACAGCGACCACACACGGGGCTGGTGTCACTGTCTGTGGGAGGAAGCCACATGGCTGGGAGAGGGTCTGCCCTGCAATGCAGCCTTTCTGGCTGGCTCCTGGGGAGGGGGAGCAGAGATTGGCTGGGGGAGACAGTGGGGAAGGTGAGAACTTTTATTGGCCCAACTTCTGCTGGTGAGAGAGACCAGCTGGGGGGCCAGCCCAAGCTCTCCTGCGGGGTGGGGATGGGGGCTCAGAGCCCCCAGCCCAGGGCACCTGGCACAGACTATCTGGCACACGGAGAGAACACCCGTGTCAAGAGACAGTTCCAGCTGAAGCGGCCCCTTAACACCTCTCCAGTCATGGGAGAGGGAAATGGGGGGTGCAGATGCGGGGGGGGGGAAGGTAGAGGAGAGGAGCAGAGAGGGGGATGAGGTGGGGGGAGTTACAGGTGGTTGGGATGAGCCCTAGCTCCAGCCTCTCTGCCCAGCCCTGGGTTTCCTAGCACCAGGCCGGGTGGGGAGGGGCAGGCCCCAGCCTGGCTGGGGAAGCCTTGGGCAGGTTTCCCTGGGGATGAGGCCCAAGAGGGCAGCCATGGGCAATGGTTGGGCAGATGGGTTCACCCATGGGGATGGGGGGGGGGGCGTCTGTAGTATAGCAGGGTGTCTGGGGGCACCGCTGTGAGGTTCAACTCGGGGCAAATTGCCTAGAACCAGGGCTACTTACAGCCCACGACTGGGGTCCTCCTGTGTCAGGCACCAAGCCAGCCACCAAGCAGCATGTCAGCTGCCACCTGGCCAGCAAGGAGCCTCACAAGCAAATCCCCTCAACACCCCAGTGTTCCCTGTGCCCCAGCCAGCCCCTCCTTACACAGGGGAGAAGTTATAACCCATCCCCCCAAACCCCCCAGACACCCCAGCGTTCGCTGTGCCCCAGCCAGCCCCCCCTTACACAGGGGAGAGGTTATAACCCATCCCCCCAAACCCCCCAGACACCCCAGCGTTCGCTGTGCCCCAGCCAGCCCCCCCCTTACACAGGGGAGAGGTTCTAACCCATTTCCCCAAACCCCCCAGCCACCCCAGTGTTCCCTGTGCTCCACCCAGACCCCCCTTTCACAGGGGAGAGGTTATAACCCATCCCCCACTTCCCCTCAGACACCCCAGTGTTCCCTGTGCCCCACCCACACCCCATCCCCCTTGCACAGAGGAGAGGTTCTAACCCATCTCCCCAAACCCCCCAGACACCCCAGCGTTCCCTGTGTCCCACCCACACCCCATCCCCCTTGCACAGAGGAGAGGTTATAACCCATCTCACCAGCTCCAAACAGGTTCTCCCAGTCCCAAAGGACCAGCCCCAATCCCAGGGCAATTGATACCTTGGCTCTCACCCAACAGAGCTCACTGGGCCAACCCTTAAGCATCTAAAACCGAAAGGCTTAATGATAGCGAGAAAGACAAGGCCGAGGGTGGGATTGTTGGGGGGGGCACATTGCACACCCCAACCCCCATGTGCTGGGGCCGGCTCTGAGCTGAGATGTTACCAGCCGCCAGCTTACGCATCTCCGGAGCCCATCCTGCGTAGGGCTGGCTCAGCGCTCCTCCCGCCCTCTCATTGCCGCAAAGCTGGAGGAGCCCTGGCGCGTGCGGAGGGAAAGCCCTTGTCCCCTCGTGCGAAGAGGTCTCCCCGCACGGAGTCTGTCCTCTGAGCGAGTCGCCTGCCCGTGTCCTCAGGGCCGGCACACAACATTTTGGCACCTGAGACGGGGAGCTCAAATGACGCCCCCTTGCCTCCTCGCTTGGGCCAAAACTTTGAAAGGTCCCAATTCTCTGGGTCCTAGTGGCGCCCCCCCCACAGTCTGGCACCTGAGGTGGCCACCTCCGTTCGCCGCATGGTAAGGCCAGCCCTGCGTGTCCTTTCCAGGCAAGCAGCCCTGGGCCCCTGTGGGTGGGCAAGCTCCCAGCCGAGTCCCTGATCGGCAGCAGCGAGGGGCCGTTGCCCATGCAGCAGAGCCGGTCACGGAGTCGCCGCCCCGCGCCACAGGCCGCCGGCACCTGCTGCTGTCTCCCAGACACAAACGTTCCAAGTGCCAGCCCAGAGCCGCTCTCCAGAGCTTCCCACATGGAAATCCCACCGGGACACGGCCGCCTGGACCGGCCCCGCCAAGCACCTGCATCCAGTAGACGCCTCACCCGGCCCCTAACCCGGCATGTGGGGCAAACCCACCGCGGGGGGGTGCAACACTGAGCTGCCTGCTCCTACGCACGTCCAGGAACGGCCCAGGCGGCTCGCCCTCTTTCCCTGCCAGGCCCTGGGGGGGGGGTCTGGTTGTGGGGCCGAGTCCCCGCCCTGCAGGAGGTGCCACAGGCCGTGGGAAGCTCAAGGAGGCCCAGGGCTCGCCCCACCTGGGGAGGGCGTCGCTCACCGGAGCAGGGGGACACGGGGCAGGTTTCACATCTGTGCTGGCCGGGCGTGGCGCCCCTTTGGGGGGGGAGTGCTGGGGGGGGTGGGGAGCTCACTCAGAGGAGGGGATCCGTCCATCCGTCCATCCTTGCCCATGCACCCCCTCTGTCTAGCCAGGGATGGGCCGGGGAGGGATTTCTGCCAGGCCTGAGCCTCCCTGCCCCACCCCACTCCCCAACCAAGGCCCCCAGAGCGAGGGGAATGGAAAGTGAAGGCGGAGGGGAAAGAGCAAGGGGAAGCAGAGAGGCCCTGCCCCTCATTGCCAGGCAGAACCGCCCCATGCGCCAGGCTGGGACAATTCCCGTATTGTTCTGTGGGGACTGATAAGCCCGTTCCCAGATCCTCCCCTCAGGGACACTCCCCTCATGGGCCCCATCCCCCACCACCGTGGGACTCCTGGTTCTTTCCCCCACTCTGGGAGGGGAGTGGGGTCTAGTGGTTACTGGGGCGGGGGCTGGGAGCCAGGACTCCTGGGTTCTCTCCCCCATTCTGGGAGGGGAGTGGGGTCTAGTGGTTACTGGGGCGGGGGCTGGGAGCCAGGACTCCTGGGTTCTCTCCCCCATTCTGGGAGGGGAGTGGGGGGTGCCGGGGTGTCTTATCCCGGGGGGGGGGGAAGTCTTCAGGGGAGCTGAGGAAGGAGGGGTGGGGCCAGAGTGCAGGCAGAGCAGGGGCGGGGGAGGGCGTAGTCGACTGGGATGGTTGGCTTCCCAAACTGCTGACCGGGCCTGGGACGTGGGGGCTCATGGAGCTGCCTGGCAGGAAACAGCCAAGGGCAGAGCAGCAGGGGAGAGGGATCCTTACAGCCGCCAGTGGGCAGAGGGGCTGGGTGCTGGCTGGTCTGGAGCAGGGCTCGGCCAGGGAAGGGGGCAATAGAATACAGGCCGGTGGGGTGGAGAACCAAGGAGAGGCTGGCAGGAGGCGCAGGGAGATCAGAGCCAGGCGGGGCACAGACTGGGGGCGCAGGGGGAAATCACACAGGTACCACAGGCTGCCCCAGCTCCTGCCCGCTGAGCCTATGACCCCCCACAGTGGTGCTCCCTGGGGTCCACCTGTTGGGTGCTGGGGCTGGCTGAGCTGCAGAGCCCCTTGTCCCAGCCTGGCTTCGCAGTGCACAGCCAGGTTGGGGCCGGCCAGGGGCTCTCCACCAGGACCGGCTGAGCGGCTCCCGGGCCCTGCTGACCAGGCTGAAAGCGAGGATGAGACCCATAGGAGTTGGCAGCAGCCCCTGACTGTGGGGCATCGATAGACGGCACCTGCCCCTTGCTCAGAGCCGTGCTGGTTTAGCCTCCAGCCACAATTCTGCATTTTCCACGGCTCCCGTTCGTCTCGGTTTGCCCACCCTGCGGAGCAGAGACCTGGTCGCTGCCCGTCTGGCTCCACCTTGCTGTGGGACTCAGCCCAGCCTCCACCCGGTCCCCTGGGGCCGCAATTTCCCATCTCGCTCTTCCTCCCCTGCCAGGTGTCCCCAGATCCCGGCTCCTCGAGCCCCCAGCTGCCCCTGCCATGCAGCCCCTCCGGATCGTCAGCACCAGCCTGGCTCTGCTCAGCCTCCTGCTGCTGCTGCTCGCCCTGGGCTCTGACCACTGGCTGGCGAATAACAGCGGCATCATTCAGGGGTTGTGGCAGATTTGCTACAATTCAATCTGTGAAAAATATTCTGCAATGAAAGGTAAGGGCAGGCAGCTCTGCCAGGGATCCCACCGCTGCCACCAACCAGCTCCACTGGGCACAACCCTGACTTCCTGGGTTCTTTCCCCACTTCTGGGAAGGAAGAGGGGTCTAGTGGTCAGAGCAGAGTGAACTGGGAGCCAGGACTACTGGCTTCTGTGGGAGTTTGCTGCGGGGTTATTCTCTATGTAACCCTGATCTCTCTTGGCTCCTCAGATTATGTTGACGCCACCAGGGCTTTCCTGTTCCTCGCCATGTTCGCTGGGGGATTCTCTAGCGTTGCTGTCATCACCTCGTTCTTCCGCTCCCACCTCAGCTCCATGTCCCTCACCCTGGTCTCTGCTGTGGGCAGCTTCAGTGCAGGTACCGCGCCCACAGGCCTCCCCCCCACTCCCAGCCCCCCGCAAAACACGGGGACCCTGCTCTGGGCTCTGGCAGCTCCCCCTGCTGGTGGGTCTTTGCATGAGCTACACTAAGGGGTGTGGTGCTGTTCCCTGTGCCCTAGGGCTCTGCGCCATGATCGCCATGGCCGTGTTCACAGGGAAGGTCGTGGCTATCACCCAGGGTATGGCGAACTTCGGCTGGTCCTTCGGCCTCGGCTGGGCCTCCTTCCCCTTCTTCCTCATCACCGGTGAGTGCAGCAGAGGGGTGTCAAAAGGCGGCTGCCTCTGGGGAGGGGCAGGGGGCCGGTTCTACAGGGACCCCTCACCCGGTGCTGAGAGGCGGCTGTTTCTGGGCAGGGGCAGTCAGTCCCTGCGGGTGCCGCTCCCTTCGCTGCCTGAGCCCCATTCTCTGCTCTCCCCCAGGTGCAGTGACGATGTTCATCCCCAAACCCCCCTCGAGCTGAGCCATCAGACAGTATCTGTGCATGCAAATTGAACCGTGCCTGGGGCCGGGTCCCTGCGAACGCCCCACACCCTGCTCACAGGTTCGCAGCCCCCCTCCGGACAGACTATGGGGGACAAGGGCGGCCATAGGCTGGGACTCTGGAGTGCAGGGAGCTGTGGCCTGGGGAGCCATGTGGCATGGGTCAGACTGGATGGCACCTGGTCGGTTTCCAGGAGGCGTGAGAGTGACCAGGCCGGTGTCCCTCCCTGTCTGCAGCTCACCCCAAGAATTCCCCGGCTCTGCCAGAGCCACACAGCTGGGAGATCAGAAGAACATCAGAGTGGCCAGGCTGGGTCAGACCAAAGGTCCCTCTAGCCCAGTATCCTGTCTGCCCACAGTGGCCAGTACCAGGTGTCCCAGAGGGAGTCAACAGAACAAGGAATCATCCAGTGATCCCTCCCCTGTCACCCACCTCCAGACAAACAGAGGCTAGGGACACCATTCCTACCTGTCCTGGCTAATAGCCATTGTTGGGCCTAACCTCCATGAATCTATCTAGCTCATTTTTTAATCCTGTCATAGTCTTAGCCTTTACCACATCCTCTGGCAAGGAGTTCCACAGGTTGACTGTGGCACTGAGTGAAGAAAAACTTCCTTCTGTTTGTTTTAAACCTGTTTGGATCCAGAGAGAAACGTTTCCTTTGAAAAAGCCACCCCATTTGTGTGCTTGGGGCTTTTTGCCCTGCGTTAGCCTGGATGTTTTATTTTTCCCTGGGGAACACTTCAACATTTTTGTGGACATGAACTGCGTTTTCCTGGCCAGTCCGAGGCCCTGCCAGGGCTCCCCTGTAAGCTGTGCACTTGGGCAGCCACCCAGGAGAGAGTCAGGTGTCACCCAGGTGATTAGCAGAGCTCCCACAGCCGCCCACAGCTGGCAGTAGGTGTTTCTACTGGTGGTGCACATCTGCACATGACTCAGGGCACAGAACAAAATGTATTCTGCACATGGATGGAAAAATTAGAGGAAATATTGGTCCCAGTGTCTCAGTACCTCGGATGCCCATTTGAAAATAAATAATCTGCCCACTGGCTAGTCTGTTTGTCTGGGCAGCGGCAGGCACAACAGGGCACTGGGCCCTGTTGGGGAAGGGAGCTGGATGAGTGCCGGCCTCGGAGGTGGGCCCAATCCTTCCATGGGGCAAAGCCCGCCACCACCACATTACCCTGACCCCTCACCTTCCTCCATAGCTCCCAGTGCTCACAACTGCTCCCCAACTGTCCCATCACTCCCAACAGCCTCCCTGGAACCCCACCTACAGTGCCTTCCCCAACCCCACAGCCCCTCCCACCAGGGTCCCCAAGCCCCCATCCGCTGGCCGAGCGCCCAGATCTCACTGCCACGGAGGAAGAAGAAGGAGGCCAGGCAGCCCATGTAGCAGAACCAGCCGTGTGAGGGGAAGACGGCTGAGGTCTTGGGGAGCCACGGCTGGCACACGAGGCTGATCACCAAGACGAGCCCTGGGGCAGGAGAGGAAAGGTCTGGACTGCAGCCTCCTGTCTCCAGCCCCCATGGCACCAGGGTCCCTGAATGCCCAGCCCCCGTGCCTCTCCCCAGAGCTGGATGCATTTCAGCCCCATGTGAGGGATCCCTGAATAACCGGCCCCTGTGCCCCATGCCAGAGGTGCCGATCTCCCCGCAGCTGGTGAGCGGCCCCTGCAGATGCTGAACAGACCGGTCCAGGGCAGAGCCCAGGGGCACCGCTCGCTACCTCGCTGCTCTCTGAAAGCTGCCCTTGGGCGCATGGGATCCTGGTTTGGCTCCTGCACGCACAGACCCACGCGGGGGTGGGGGGCCAAACCCACAAGGGACATGCCTGGGAGAGGGTCTGCCCTGCAGAACAGCCTTCCTGTCCGACCCCCAGGGGCGGGGGGAGATCTGCAGGGAGACTTGGTGGGGGGAGGAGAGGGGATGTCTTTGTTGGCCCAACTTCTGCTGGTGAGAGAGACCAGCTGGAGGGCCACCCCAAGCTCTCCTGTGGGTGCGGGGGGGAGGTGGGAGGGCTCAGACCCCCCAGCTCCGTGCATGAAGGATGTTAAATGTAGATGACTCAACTAATCAGAGAGTCGATGCAAATTGGTTCGATTAGTCGACAAGACCCCTCCTCTGCCTTTGAAATGTAGCAAGAGCTGGGGGCTCTTGTGCATTTGAAAGCAGGAAGTGGGGGCCAGCGGGAGGCGGCTTGAAACCCCCACTGGCCCGTGCTCCCCATGGGGCTTCTGCTTTTGAAATGGAGCAAGGGCCTCCCCCAACATTTCAAAGGCGGAAGCGCCGCCAATTCCCCACTGCGCCCCTACCCCCCACGAGATGGTGCTGGGGGGAATCAGGTTTTAAGCTGGATCCCCCGAACTCTGGCTTCTGGGGGGGAGGGGGGGGGGCGACTAGTCGAGTCACTAATCGACCATCCGATAAGCTCATGTTGGATAGTCGACTAATCACTCAGGGTATGCCTACACTACAGCACTAATTCGAACTAAGCTAATTCGAATTAGCACATCTAGACTTAAAAACTAGTTCGAATTAGCGTTTTGCTAATTCGAACTAGCATGTCTACCTTGAATGGACCCTGAACTGAAGTTAAGGCTGGCCGGAACCAGTGCCGGCAGGGCATCAGCTTAGGACTTAGAGCGTGGAGCTGCTGCCTCAGGCTAGCCGAGGGCCGTGCTTAAAGGGACCCGACCCCCACCCCGGACAGACAGTTCTCAGGGTTCCCCGCTTGCTTGTCTACCTCGATGAGGGACAGCAAAGCAGTCCTGTCTTGGAGTGCCCTGAGTGCCCACACTCAGCACATCACAGCACTCGGCCATCAGCCCAGCTGCACTTGCCGCAGGCTGCCATTTGGGGGGGGTCATTCGGGGGGCTGTCAGGATCCAGGAGGCCCTGCAGGAGAGCTTCCACCCCGAGGAGCCCGCAGAGCCACCCCAGTCCTCCCCATCAGGGGCTCGTGCCCCATTCCTCCCTCACCTCCTTCCACTTACCCCTCCCTAGCCCCCCTTCCTGATGTAAAAAATAAAGGACACGTGTGTTCAAAAATGGAAACTCTCTTTATTTAACAAAACTGAGGGGGGGGTGATTAACCTCTGGGGAGACTGGGAATAGGAGGTGGGAGAGGGGAAGAAAGAGAGTGGGAGAGGGGAGGTGGAAACCTGGGAGGAGGGAGCTGGAAGGGGGAAGCCAGGGGAAGAAGAAGGAGGGGAAGTCTAAAACTATGGTACGCCATATCTTCAGTATTGTGTAGAGATGGGGTCTCCTCACCTCAAAAAAGATATTTTGGCCTTGGAAAGGGTTCAGGAAAGGGCAACTAAAATGATTAGGGGTTTGGAACGGGTCCCATATGAAGAGAGGCTAAAGAGACTGGGACTTTTCAGCTTAGAAAAAAGGAGACTGAGGGGGGATATGATAGAGGTCTATAAAATCATGAGTGGTGTGGAGAGGGTGCATAAAGAAAAGTTCTTCATTAGTTCCCATAATAGAAGGACAAGAGGACACCAAATGAAATGAATGGGTAGCAGGCTTCAAACTAATAAAAGAAAGTTCTTCTTCACAAAGCAAATAGTCAACCTGTGGAACTCCTTGCCACAGGAGGCTGTGAAGGTGAGAACTAGAACAGAGTTTAAAGAGAAGTTAGATAAATTCATGGAGGTTGGGTCCATGGAGTGCTATTAGCCAGGGGGTAGGAATGGTGGCCCTGGCCTCTGTTTGTGGAAGGCTGGAGATGGATGGCACGAGACAAATGGCTTGGCCATTGTCTTTGGTCCATCCCCTCCGGAGTACCTGGTGTTGGCCGCTGTTGGCAGACAGGCTACTGGGCGAGATGGACCTTTGGTCTGACCCAGTACGGCCGTTCTTTTGTTCTTATGTTCTAAGCTCAGGGTTGGGGGTCTCACTGGACCAACTTGATTTTCATGCAACCCTGCTCCTGGGTTCGCATGTGGCCTTTGGTGGCCAGGCTGGCAGCTATCCTGCCCTAGATGGCCACTTTCCTGTGCCTAGTGCGGAGATCGTGGACGTTGGAGGCCTCCCCCCAAACCTGGATGAGGTCCACGATCTCCGCACTAGACCAGGCGGGCGTCCACCTCTTGCGGCCCCGGGCAGGCTCCTGGGAGCCGCCAGCCTGGTCCTGGGAAGAGGCAGAGGGCTGGGTGGCAGCAGGTGGCTGGCTCGTGCTGTGCCAGGTGCAGGGTCTGCTGGCTGGGTGCTGGCAGGCTTGCACCTGGCACGGGCACCGTAGCCAGACCGTGTCCCTTTAAGGGCTTCGGGGCCGGGAGGGGGGCAGATGAGTTTCCCTGGCTTGGCCCAGAGTGGCCACCAGGGCAACCTGGGAAGGGCTAGCCTCCCACTAGTTTGAATTAAGTGGCTACACAACCCTTAATTCGAACCACTTAATTCGAACTAGGCGTTAGTCCTTGTAGAATGAGGTTTACCTAGTTCGAATTAAGCGCTCCGCTAGTTCGAATTAAGTTCGAACTAGCGGTTTGCGTGTGTAGTGCCTATGAAAGTTAATTCGAACTAACAGCTGTTAGTTCGAATTAACTTTGTAGTGTAGACGTACCCTCACATCCCTGCCCAGCGCCCTGGCACAGACTGGCACTCGGACTTACCACCCCTGGCAGGAGACCATTCAACACCGCTCCAGTCATGGGGGAGGGGAGCAGGTGGGGGGGGAGAGGGGTGCAGGTGGGGAGATGAAGATGGAGGAGGGGAGCATGCAGGAGGGGTGCAAATGGGGAGGGGTGCAGGTGGGGGGAGTGGAGCGGGGGGGGGGGGTTGCAGATGGTCGGGATGGGCTCTAGCTCCAGCCTCTCGGCCCAGCCGTGGGATTCGAGGGCCAGGCCGGGTGGGAGGCCTTGGGCAGGTTTGCATGGGGACGAGGCCTGGGCGGGCAGCACGGGCGATGGCTGCGTGGACGGGTTCGCCCATGGGCACAGGAGGGGGCTTTGTCCATGTTTCCCCACCAGGCTGTTCCAGTGCGGGGGGGTGGGGGGGTTTCAGACCTGCCATTGTGGGGCCGTGTCCCACCCTGCAGGAGGTGCCATGGGCCATGCAGGGCCCAGCAGGCACAGGGCTCCCCCAAGCATGGTGGGGTGTCACTCACCAGAGCAGGACACATGGGGAGCTCGCCCAGGGGAGGGGGATCCATCCATCCTTCCGTCCATCCCTGCCCATGCCCCCCCTCTGGCTAGCCAGGGATGGGGGGAGGGATCGCAGCCAAGCCTGAGCCTCCCTGCCCCACCCCGGCCCCCACCCAAGGCCCCCAAAGCGAGGGGGAATGGAAAGTGAAGGCGGAGGGGAAAGAGCAAGGTGAAGCAGAGAGGCCCTGCCCCCCATTGCCAGGCAGAACCGCCCCATGCGCCAGGCTGGGACAATTCCCGTATTCTTGTGTGGGGATCGATAAGCCCGTTCCCAGATCCTCTCCTCAGGAACACTCCCCTCACGGCACACACCCCCAGCCCTGGGAGGGGAGTGGGGTCTAGTGGTTACAGGGCAGGGTCTGGGAGTCGGGACTCCTGAGTTCTCTCCAGCTCTGGGAGGGGGGTGGGGGGTACTGGGGTGTCCTGTCCCCAGGGGGTTGGGAGACTCCAGGGGAGCCAAGGGGGGGAGTCAGGGTGCGGGTGGATCAGGGGCGGAGCAGGATAAGTTGCTCGGGGAGGGAGTAGTTGGCTGGGCTGGATGGGGGGGGTGATTATGGGACTTTGCCCCTTCTCCGCCCCCAGCCCCACCTGTGGGAGCAGCCCAGGTACAAGGCTGGGGCTCAGAGCCAGGGTGGGATCAGCCGAACGCAGCCCTCCGAGGGAGCAGGTGACAGAGCAGGTGAGGGGAATCGAGGGGGTTCATTTACCCACAGCCCCCTGGGCGTAGGCCCCACACAGGGACACTGAGGGGCTGTCCCCCCCCCAACCCATCCTTCCTCACACACAAAGAGCACCTCCCCCCCCCAGCACCTTGCCTAGCCCCCACCTGTGGCTGGCTGCAGGTCTTGCCCTGCCACACACTGGAGCTTGCAGGGCCAGCCTGGAAGGGGCTGAGCTAAGGCTGTGGGACAGGGACAGGGCTGGAGACGGTTGCAGATGCCTGCAGCGGGGGGGCTGGGTGCTGACTGGTCTGGAGCAGCACCCAGATGGGGCGGGTGATAGAATAGAGGCAGGGTGGGAGGATGTGGGGCAGGAGGGGTGAGAACTGGGGAGGGGCTGGCAGGAGGTGCAGGGAGATCAGAGCCAGGTGGGGCACAGACCCCATCACTGGGGGTGCAGGGGGAAATCACATGCCCAGAGTTCAAGGCCAGAGGGCCCCCTGGGTACCATGAGCTGCCCCAGCTCCTGCCCGCTGCACCCACGCCCAAGACAGGACTAGAGAGTGGCACCCGGAGGGCCAGCACAGCAGGGGCTGGCTCTGGGCAGACCAAACCCAGCCCCCCTGGACCAGAGCTGGGAGCCTAAGCAGAGTCTGCAAAGTGCTGCTAGCGGGTGGCTGGGGGACGAGGGTTGAGCCAGGTTGAGCCTTACTGGGCTGGGGCCCTGCGATAAGGCACCAGGGGCTCAGGGAAACTGCTCTGGGGCTGATCCCCCAAGAAGGGGGCAGAGCTGGCTGACAGCAGGTGGCTGCCAGGCAACCGGAGACCCGGGCCGTGGCCTGAAGCCGGAGCAGAGGAAGGGCCCGGGCTGTTTGCCTGTTGGTTTGCTCACCTGGGGGAAGGAATGAACCTGGCTGTAAAAGCAGGGAGGGAGCGGCAGAGAATCGCAGCCCTGGACAGAGTGGGGGGAGGGACGGGGGGTGCTACAGAAGAAAGTGAATCCCCCAAAAGGCCGGGTGGGGGGGCCAAATTCCTTCCTGTGACCATCAGCTGGACCCTGCTGGTGGGGACAGGGAACCTGCCCAGACCTGCCTGAGACAGAACCAGCTTCTGGACGCAGCCCGGCTGCAACAGATAAAAGGTTAACAAAGTGAGAGAACAAGCGTCTGAGCCTCCAGCCAAGGCTCTTGGATCCCAGGCGGCCTGGGGAGAAGTGGGGACACCTCAAGGAAGAAACCCTGCGGGCGGGGCGGGGCCGGATTGACACACAAGCTAAGTACGCTACAGCTTCACCCCGGCTGGGCCTCATTTTCCAAGAGGGGCCGCGCCAAGAAATTGGAGAGTGGTCGAGGGCCGCACCCTTCTACAATATTAACGGAGGAGGTGCAGGATCTGGGAAGGAGGTTGGGTGCAGGAAGGAGCTTGGAGTGGGGGGTTTGGGAGGGAGTTTGGGTTGTGACCTAGGGCAGGGTTTGGGGTGCAGGATCTGGGCACGCCCATACCCCCTTATGGGTGCAGGAGCGGGGCAGAGGATTTGGGCTATGTGGGGTGGGGAAACAGCAGTGGGGGGAGGCAGAAGGAGAGGGGGGACCTGGGATGCCAGTGGCAGGTTCAGGCCAGGAGGTGCTTACCTGGGTGACTCCCGGCCAGCAGGTTATTCAGGCAGGCTCCCTGCCATCCAGGCCCCCTCCAGAGCCATGTGCTTCTGTGAACAGCTGCCAGGCAGAGGGGAAGGAGGGAGGGGTACTTCGTGCACAGCCGGTTATTCAAACAGGCAACTCCCATTGGCTGGAAGATGGCCAATGGGAGCTGCAAGATTACGCTGGGGGGGTGGGGGGACAGCATGTAGAAGCTTCTCCCTCCCCCGCCCCCAGGGTTGCAGCTTTTCAAGGACATTGGCTTTTTGGAGCAGCGGGCGAGAGCCAGGCAGGGAGCCCGCCTGAGGTTCCCGCAGAGCTGGCAGGCCAGATGCAGCCTGTGGGCCATATTTTGCCCAGCCTGGTTTAGGGCCTCAGATTATGAGGGGGCCTCTAAATAGAAAAAAATTCCTAAATTCCATTTTTGGGTAAAGCTGTGGGGCCTCTTAAATGTAATTTAGGGTCTGAGCAGGTGTTAATCTGGCCCTGCCTGTGGTGGGGATGAACTCGGGGTGAGTCTGTGCTACAAATGTGACGGCAGCAGGGCAGCCGGGGGGCATCCCTTCCTACAGCAGTGCCGTGTGGTTCCCTCGCTGTCGGCATCCGGCTCTCTGAGAGGCACGAGCCAGGTTGGCTGGAGACGCAGGGTACCCTGAGACCGGGGGTGGCTGAGCTGCATTGCCCCCGAGTGTCGTGTCCCAGCCTGGCTTTGTGGTGTAGAGCCAGGTCGGGGCCAGCCAGGCGCTGAGCAGCTCCCAGGGCCCTGCTCTGAAGCATGGAGTAAGAGCAAGAGGCGGAGAAGCTGATGGCGGCACCTGTGGGTGATTCTGGGCTGTCGTTACCCATCACCGGCCCTTTGCTCACAGTCGTGGTTCTTTGTCTCAGTTTTCCGCCCTGCGGAGCAGAGCACCGGCTGCTGCCCATCCGGCTCTACGGGCCCCATCTCGCCGCAGGACTCAGCCCAGCCGGTGCCGGGTTCCCGGAGGCCGCGATTTCCCATCTCGCTCTTCCTCACCTGCCAGGCACTCCCAGATCCCGGCTCCTCGGCCCCCAGCTGCCCCGCCATGCAGCCCCTCCGGATTGTCAGCACCGTCCTGGCTCTGCTCAGCCTCCTGCTGCTGCTGCTCGCCCTGGGCTCCAACTACTGGCTGGTGTATAGTACAAACATACATAACGGGCTGTGGAAGTACTGCAGCAGTTTTAACGTGTTCATCAAATCCTGCAGTGCTAGGTAAGGGCAGGCAGCTCTCCAGGGAACCCACCGCTGCCAAGAACCAGCTCCTGGGCACAGCCAGGACTCTGGGTTCTTTCCTCACTTTTGGTAGGGGAGGGGAAGGGTGTCTAGTGGTCAGAGTGGGGGAGGGACACAGGGCCAGGATCCAGGACTCCTGGGTTCTATTTGATTTTTGCTGCAGGGTTATTCTTCATGTAACCCCAGGTCTCTCCTGCCTTTACAGAATTCTATGATACCACCAGGGCTTTCCTGTGCCTGGGCATGATCGCTGGGGGCTCTCCAGCCTCGCTCTCCTCACCTCGTTCCTCAGCTCCCACCTCGGCCCCGTTCCCCTCACCCTGGTCTCTGCTGTGGGCAGCTTCAGCGCAGGTACCACGTCCATGGGGCCTCCCCCCCCCCAGCCCTGGGGAGCCCTCCCCAGGCCAGGGACCATGCTCAGGGCTCTGGCAGCTCTCTCTGGTGGCAGGGGCCCTGGGGCTGGGCATGGGCTGCACTAACCGGGTATCCGTGCGCTTCTCTGTGCCCTAGGACTCAGTGCCATGATCGCCATGGCCGTGTTCACAGCAGAAATTGCACATCCTAGGACTCCAGTCTCAAGCCAACCCGGCAGCTTCTCCTACGGCTGGTCCTTCGGCCTCGGCTGGGCCTCCTTCCCCCTCTTCCTCCTCACCGGTGAGTACAGCACTGGGAGCGGGTCCCCAGGGATCTCTCACCTGGAGCTCAGATGCAGCTGAGTCTGGGGCAGAGCTCAGGGCGGGTTTGTAGAGGGAGTCCTCCCTGGGAGCTGAGATGCAGACCTTGGGGGGTGGGACATGGGGACTCCTCACCTGGTGCTCACATTCAGCCACCTCTGGGGTGGTCCCCATGCGTGCTGCTCCCAGGGTCCCATCACCACCCTGAGCCCCAGTCTCTGCTCTCCCCCAGGTGCAGTGACAATGTGCATCCCCAAACCCGCCTCAAGCTGAGCCTGAAGCCGCACTACCCGGGGGCTGGACGGAGCCATCAGCATCATAGAGCCGATTCCCTCAAGAGCCCAGAGCAGGGGGCAGAGAGAGGGATGAGAATGCAGCACTGGCCCCTCTCAGACCTGGCCTCTCACTACCATGGAGGCCCCCCACCGTCAGCTGTCCCCTCCAGCCATGACCCCCCCCCCCACACACACACACAATGCAGCCTCGTCCTTTGGCATCCAACCCACAGGCTTTGTACAGACATTAAACGGGTCAGTTCCCAAAGCATCGTGCCTGGGGATTTTACGGTGTTTGAAAGGGAGCCTGATGCCTGGGTTCTGTCCCTACCTCGGGGAGGGAAGTGGGGTCTACTGGTTAGAGCGAGGGAGGCTGGAGGCCAGCACTCCTGGGTTCTCTCCCCCAGGGGGCAGGGTGTGATGCTAGTCGGCGTGGGGAGGAAGGAGGGACACGATCTCCTGCCCTGACCAGGGGCAGCGTGAGGCGGAGCGAGGGGCGGCCCTTGGTGGGAGCTGAGCCCAGAGAGCGGCCCAGCCAGGAGGGAATTGGCAGAAAATCCCCAGCCCTGCGGTTCGGTGACTCTGTTCAGAGCCGGCGCTGGGCAAAGGGAACCGAACGGCACCGTGTCGCCTGGAGTGGGTCTCCCATGAGCCTCTGGGACATCGCAGAGTTCTGCTGGCCCCACAGCCCCTTCCCCATAATTCTAGGAACCACGGAATGGCCAGGCTGGGCCAGGCCTCGCGGCGCCATCTCAGCTCCGTGGGAGGCGATGCCCAGAGGCCAGCCCTTGCCAACTCCCTTAACTCCATGCAATTGTCCCACTTGTGTCTCTCCTGTTCCGGGATCTCGGGGGGTTGGGGAGCTGTGCCCAAGCCACATGCCAGCTGGACACAGGGTCACAGGTGGAGCTACATACGCGGGGGGGTGCAGCAGGGGGACACACACACACACACACACACACACAGTGACTCACTGGGGGCAGTTCTGGCCAGGGTTCACCGGGTGAATCTGTTCTGTGGAACCTAGGAGATCATAGGGGGCCCACCTGGCTGAGGTGTTTGAGGGGTGCCCCATGGCACTGAGACCTGTTGGGGGGGGACTGGGTGAGTGCCAGCCTTGGAGGTGGGCCCAATCCTTTCATGGGGCGCAGACACCCCTCCCCCACATTACCCTGATCCCTTGTCTTCCTCCATACCCCAGTGCTCCCACACACACTATCCTATTGCCCCCCCAACAGCCCCACCCATCCCCAGCTCCCTCCCTGGAACCCCACCCACAGGGCCTCCCCCGACCCCACAGCCCCTCCCACCAGGGTATCTAGCTATGCCCCCATATCCCCACCCGCTGACCGAGCGCCCAGCTCTCACCGCCCTGGAGGAAGAGGAAGAGGAAGGAGGCCAGGCACCCCATGTAGCAGAACCAGCCAGGCGGGGGCCTCAGCGTGAGGGGAAGGCGGCTGAGGTCTTGGGGAGCGACGGCCGGCACACGAGGCTGACCAGCGAGATGAGCCTGGGGCAGGAAGAGAGGAAAGGTCTGGGCCGCAGCCTCCTTCCTCCAGCCCCCATGGCACCAGGGTCCCTGAATGCCCAGCCACGGTGCCCCTCCCCAAGGGATCGCTGAATAACCCGTCCCTGTGCCCCACGCCAGAGGTGCCGGTCTGCCCGTGCCCGGTGAGTGGCCCCTGCAGCTGCTGAACAGACCGGTCCAGGGCAGAGCCCGGGGGCCCCGCTCGCTACCTCGCTGCTCTCTGAAAGCTGCCCATGGGCACACGGGATCCCGGTTTGGCTTCCGCATGCACAGACCCACGCGGGGGTGCGGGACCAAACCCACAAGGGACACACCTGGGAAAGAGTCTGCCCTGCAGAGCAGCCTTCCTGTCCGACCCCCGGGGCGCCGCTGAGGGGGCAATTCAGTGCAAATTGCCTAGAACCAGGGCTATTCATAGCCCGAGCCTGGCGTCCTCCTCTATTAGGCATCAAACCAGCCACACCGAGCACCTCAGCTGCCACCTGGTGTTCCCTGTGCCCCAGCCAGCCCCACCTTACACAGGGGAGAAGTTATAACCCATCCCCCCACCTCCCCTCAGGCCCCCCAGTGCTCCCTGTGCCTCCCCATCCCCCACCTCCCTCAGACACCCCAGTGTTCTCTGTGCCCCCCAGGGCCGGCTCTCGGCACCAGCAAATCAAGAACGTGCTTGGGGCGGCACATTTCCAGGGGTGGCATTTCCAGGTAAGCATCTGCCCCCGGCAATGCCTGGCCCCACTCCGCTGATTTTAAAGGACTGTGGGAGACACCACTACCTGCTGTGCAGCGCTGGCACCAGGCACGTCCAGAGCCTGCTGGCCACCCTCTGCCTCCTGCTGCTGCCCGGCTCTGCCGCCTACTTCGGGTCAGCCCTGCCCGTGGGGGGGCCGGGGCGGGTTCGCAGGGGGATGGCCCTGGTGCAGGATGCACAGTCTGCCCTCTGGCCAGGGCCATGGCGGTTGCAGGGGGGGCCAGGGACCTGTCTCGGCCCCTGGGCACGGCCACGCGGATCACTCTGGACAAGGCCCTGCAGGCGCTGGAGAAGCTGCAGGTACTGGTGGAGCAGCCGGGCCTGGGGCTGAAGAACAGCCCCCGCTGCCTGCCCCAGCCCCTGACTCAGACATGCCAGCACCTGCTGCTGATCCGGGGCCAGTCCGGGCCCAGCCTGAGCCGCCTCTGGGAGGCCGGCTACTTCCCCGTGTCGGGGACTCGAACACAGATGGCTTCAGTTCGCTGTCTGACCGCAAAGAGACAGGCAACACCAGCAAGGTCTAATCACAAAGCTCTTTACAGAAGAGTGCACACGACAATAGAGAGCAGCCCGTCTCTACCGAGAACCAGCCCCCGATTTCTAAAGCAAGTAGGGTTATATAGACAGTTCCGTCGCATCATAGACTATTCACTTAAGCAACCCACCCCCTTTGTTAGTTAGAAACTTCTAGCATGGATGCATACCTTGCCAACTATACAAGGTGGCCTTGATACATCAGCAACTTTCTTATTAAGACAGAAGGCAAGTACCAGACAACGAGGAGACAGGGAGTTTTCTTATCAGTTCCTTAAGCAAGCTGTTCAGCTCAGCAAGTACAAAAATGCAGCTGTTTGCTTATCTCATTTTTTTGTAGCTTAGGCAGGCATTTGAAGTACGCCCTTGCTCAACTCATGTCTCAAATTTTGTTCAGGAACTACTCAGAACCCTTTGCTGGACTCTTCTCGGTCTGTCTTAGCATAACCACCCTAGGCCCAATTTTCTGTGGCCTAACAGTCCCCCCTTTGTCCCTAGAGTACCACGAAGGGACTCTTGGGACAACCTTGCGGTACTGGGTGGCGAGCTAACCAGAACCTTGTTCATTATATTTTAACATCACGAGTTTCACATTCCCTTTGGTAAGGGTCTGTCTTGTGTTTTTCAGAATACAAGAAATACAGCATTTGATTAACAAGAAACAGCAATAAGCACAAAAGAATATAGCCGATACTAAAACTATTCCTTGCAAAATCCAAGTTCCCACATGTCCAAACCAGCCTCCCAACCAACCCCAGAGGGTCCAGCTTTTCTCCTGTCTTAGGCTTTCCACAGTTCTTTCAATCTCTGAGGCATCTTCCTCTACTTCCTTGCTGGTGTCAGAAATATACACAGAGCACTCTTTTCCCACTAAGGCACAGACCCCACCCTTACTTGCTAGGACGTAGTTTAGGGCCATCCGGTTTTGGCTTTTTCCCACCCTGGCTCCTGAACCGTTACATGTTCAGCAGTATTCTCCAATTGGGGTCAGGGCTAGGCAGCTATACCCTGGGTTAGTAAACCCTTTATCCTGCCAAGTATCATTTGGGCCCAATTTACTAAACAGTGTGCCATTCATTCGAGTGTTGTTCAGTGGGACTGGAATCATTCGGATACCTCCTTCTGAATGTACGGGACTGTGAGCACATATCTAGCAACCTGTGGAATTAAATTTTTGGGAAACTTGGGTCATTAAAAGTATAAACACATTTGAACCATATAGATTGTAACTGCTAGGTATTAAAAACAAAATTAAGCATAAGTTTAGCATGTATTGTTTGTCCAGCCTTATGCTGGCTGTTCTTCAGGACTTCGTAGTTTGCTTCACCTATCGCTGGCAGGTTTTTCTGGGCCGCAGCTGGTACCTTGGCCTCGGTCTCTCAGGATCATCTGCTTCTGGGCCTGGATTGCCGGTACCAGGCCTGCGCTGATCCCCGTCTACTTCCGGACCTGGGTTTCTGGTACCAGGTCTGCGGTGATCCCCGTCTGCTTCTGGACCTGGGTTTCTGATACCAGGTCTTATTTCTGTGGCCTAACACCCGTGTTCATCAGCATTACGCTGTAGCATTAAGCATTCTTTTAACATTACCAGTATCAGTGGCTTCTGGTGAGCGCAGTTTCTTAAAACTGAAATTACTAAAAAATTATTTGAGGTCCACCATGTCTCAAAATCATTTGTCAGGACTCGCATTAATTTCAATTGAAAGTACCATTGCAAACAATTTAGATTTTACTGAATTACTAAAAGGCTACGCAAGTATAAAAACCAGAAAACTTCAGTTCATATAAATTCTTTTAATTTATGAGAAACTGGGTGTACCGGAAGACACTAACGTTTTTCATTACAGTGTGTAGTTGAACCCAAATTCTTTGTAATTGTGATTTTGTTAAAATTAAATGAGTACACTAATAGGAAATTGTTGTATTTCACTAACTACAAATTTTCTGTTTTCAGTTTTAAAAAATTTTAAACAGTCAAAAAACCCCCAAACCAAACCAAAAAAAAATTGCAAAGTGCAAAGGTGTAAAAGTCAACAAAAAAAAGGGGGGGGGGCGGCCAAAAGTTTTTGCTTGTGTGGCAAAAAACCTAGAGCCAGCCCTGGTGCCCTCCCAGCCCCTCCTTACATAGTGAGAGGTTATAACCCATCCCCCCACCTCCCCTCAGACACCCCAGTGCTCCCTGTGCCCCAGCCAGCCCCCCTTACACAAGGGAGAGGTTCTAACCCATCCCCCACCTCCCCTCAGACACCCCAGTGTTCCCTGTGCCCCCCCAGCCCCACCTTACACAGGGGAGAGGTTCTAACCCATTCCCCACCTCCCCTCAGACACCCCAGTGTTCCCTGTGCCCCCCCCAGCCCCTCCTTACATAGTGAGAGGTTATAACCCATCCCCCCACCTCCCCTCAGACACCCCAGTGTTCCCTGTGCCCCCCCAGCCCCACCTTACACAGGAGAGAGGTTCTGACCCTTCTCACCAGCTCCAAACAGGTTCGCCCAGTCCCAAAGGACCAGCCCCAGTCCCAGGGCAATTGATACCTCGGCTCTCACCCAACAGAGCCCGCTGGGCCGATCCTTTAGAACAGGGGTGGGGAACCTCAGGCCCAGGGGCCACATTCGGCCCCCGGCTTGTCTGGATCTAGCGCCAAGGCTCAAGCCTCCTCCCAGCATTGGGGAGCTCGCACTGGGCTCCAGCCTTCCCTCCCTGCCCCCCACTGCAGGGCTGGAGCACACAACTCGACTAGCCTCCCCGCCGCCTTCCCGGCTGTGGCGTGCGAGGGGAACATGAGACGCATCCTGTGTAGGGGACCCCCTCAGTGAGGGGCTGTTGGTTCTTTTGCTTCTCATTCGTGTGCGGCCCCGGACTGGTTTTCTGTGGGTCAGCGGCCCCCGGGCTGGAAACGGTTCCTCAGCCCTGCTGTCGCCTCTAAAGCCTCCAGGCCTATTAATAAGAAGAGAGAGGCGGCTGAGAGCGGAGTGGTCATGGAAATCACATTACACACACCGGTCCCCGGGGCGGGCTATGAGCAGGGTCGCAACAACCGCCGGCGTAAGGCTATGCAGCACGGCCCAGGTTCGTCAGCCCGCCCGGGCCCTTTATCCACAGCAAAGCTGCTTGGGAAGTGAAGGGCGGGAGTGAGGCACCCCCAGGACCCCTGGTATCCCCTTGCCCGTATGGAGGGATCCCGCTGTCGTCCCGTGCAATGGCAGCTCCCCAGTTCATGGCACGAGCAAGTCGCCTGTCGGTGCAGGGCCCACAAGCGGCCCCAGGGGCCTGGCGACTGTAGGTTTGCAGACACTTCCTCCCGTGCGGCTTGGCAACACTCGCAGGTCACCATTCGCCAAGTGCGGCAGGTCACTTGCGGAGACGCCAGTACGACAGGTGGGCAACGCTGCTGCTGTCTCCCAGAGGTCGATGCTTCAGACTCCAGCCTGGAGCCCGTACTTACCACTTCCCGCCCCAAAATCACCCGGAGCAGAGCAGCACGGACCGGCCCCGCCAAGCACTCGAAGCCAGCACTCGGCAAACCCGCCGCAGGGGGTGCAGCGCTGTCGGCCTCTTCCTGTCAATGTCCAGCAACGTCCCACGGGGAGCGGGGACCTGCGGGGACACTCAGCAGGGGGGTTGACGGGAGGGGAGGGGAGGTCTTTTATTGGCCCAACTTCTGCTGGCGAGAGAGACCCACTGGGGGGCCAACCCGAGCTCTCTGGGGGAGGCGGAGGGCACGCTGCCATTGACGGCTGCCCTTCCCATTTTCTCAGATACTTATACATCGACTGGCTGAGAACTCTGATACTTACCGTCCGGGGTCAGAACACGGAGCAGTAGGAACAAGTCACTGTAGGAAAGCTTAGTAGGGACTGACTTCACCAGGGCTTTTTATGGCACCTGTTGTCAAACTAGGCAAATCTCCCGATGAGCTGGCGTACCCCCTGGAAGGGCTCTGTATGCCCCCAGGGGTACATGTGTCCCTAGCAGAGAGCCACTGCTCTAAGGCAGCACACCTTACTTCCCCCCCTCAGCCAAGCACTTCTGACCCCTTCCCCTTGCCAAGAGCTCAGGCAACACCCTAGGGTGCTGGCTCCCATGGAGGCACTGTGCTCACAAGGCTCTGGATGAGGCACTAGCCCAGAGGTGTTGGAGCAGGGCTGGCAGCACGGATGTGGAGCACAGAAGTGACTCGGTGGACTGAGGTTTCCTGTGTTAAAATGAGGGTGAGAAGGACCCTGCACGTCTCACGAGTCAGGATGTAACAGTGACAGGCAGATGAGCACAGCAGACAGTGGGGGGAGGGACAACTTGTTCCATCTGGTAGCAGAGAGTTCCACTGACACCAGCTTCTATAACCTGGGAGTCAGCAACACCCATCCTACCCTCCTGAGCCAGCCCAGCCCTGCCCTGGAGACAGATTGGAGCCAGCGCCTCCTAGTGGGGAAAGGCCCCATATTCCATCCCCACCCCTCTGAGCCAGCCTGTCCTCCAGCTCACAGCCACATTGTGTTCTCAGCACAGAGCTGTGTTTGATCAACTAGACTTTCTCCTTCTCTACTCCCCCTGCACCTATCTTCTTTCCCTCCTCTACTGCCCAGGGCTCCATCTTGCAGCAGTGAGTTCCACTGGCCGTATCCCAGTTGCTGAGCATATCCAGCCTGGATGTTCTGGAGGAGCTGAGGGTGCCCATATGCCCATAAAGGTCCTCTCTGATGGTGCCTTCCAAACACCCTCTGTATTTCTCTTCTCTCCTCTTCTACTCTTCCATTTCCCTCCTTTGCCCTCACTTCCAGCTCTGCCTCCGTTTCTCCCCAGGGCACCATGGAACAAGAGATCACAACTCTCCTACCAACCACAGAGGCAAACTCCAGACAGAGCCCAGCAGCTGTGAGCCCCGTTTACCTGACCACAGCCAGGTTGCTCTTCATCACCTTCCTGGTGGGTGCAGTGGGGAACGGGCTGTACCTGTGGGTGCTGGGGCTGAAGATGAGGAGGACAGTGACCACGCTCTGGTTCCTCCACCTGGTCTTCTGCTACCTCCTCTAAACTCTGCTGATGCCCTTCTTCGCTGTCTACATCCATCCTGATAGGTTTCCACTGGGTCTTCGGCATGGCCATGTGCAAACTCCTCAACACCTGCATCTCCCTAGCCATGTTCTCCTGCATCTTCCTGCTCACCCTCATCAGCCTGGACCGCTACACCCTCACCTGCCACCATGTCTGGTACCGGCATCACTGCACCGTGCGCCAGGCTGGGAAGCTGGCTGTGGGTATGTGGCTGGTCTCCTTTGCTTTCAGTGCTCCCTACTTGGCTTTCTGGGAGACCCATGTGGTGGACGGGGACAGAGTCATCTGTATCAGCAACTATGCCCTCTCCAGAGACTGGAACAGAGCCGAGGTGCAGGAGCCAGGGAGACGGATCCATCTGACCATGTTCACGATCCGGTTCCTGCTGGGCTTCCTGCTGCCCTTCTGCACCATTGCAGGATGCTACAGCTGGGTGGGGTTGAAGATGAAGGAGAAGAGGCTAATGTGGGCTGGGAAGCCCTTCAAAGTCATGGTGGCTGCGGTGGCTTCCTTCTTCCTCGGTTGGCTGCCCTATCCAGGGGCGGCCCGTCCATATAGGTGAACTACGAGGTCACCTAGGGCGCCAAGTTAAATGGGGCGCCAAATGGTGGCGCAATATCATTGAGGGGTTTGGAGGTGGGGGTGCCGATTCCATGGTTTGCCTACGGCACCAGTTGCTGGCAGCTAGTCTAGGGCCGCCCCTACCACCTCTACCAGGGCTTGAATCTCCACACAAAAGGGTTGCCAGAGTCGGTGACTGGTGCCCTCTTGGTCATTTACACCTTTATGACCTGCTTCAATGCCTGTTTCACCCCCATCCTCTACCTGTTTGTGGGGGGAGAAGTTCTGGCAGGTCTTCAGGACGTCTCTTCCCATGCTGGTCAAGGCGGCGTTTGTTGACGAACTCGGCAGCAGTGCCCCCAAGTCTAGTGTAAGACACGGGTCAGAATTCGAAAACGCATAACAGAACCTGACCTAGGGAGATGTGAGAACGTGGCTTCCCATTTGTACCTCGTTTCTTGGTGGTTCTAAAACCTGATGGGTTCTAGGTATCTGACCATTCGTAAACGTGGCACTGCGCCTGGATTCTAGATTCACAGCTA
Organism: Pelochelys cantorii; assembly: GCA_032595735.1. Lineage (NCBI taxonomy): Eukaryota > Metazoa > Chordata > Testudines > Trionychidae > Pelochelys > Pelochelys cantorii. The sequence goes on from CM064349.1 coordinate 2,071,942, forward strand.
TCTCCAGATTCCCTTGGGTTCTAGGTGTTACAATTTTTTTCAATCTCATTGGGTCCTCAGTGGCAACAGATTCAGTAGCCGTCTCCAGACTCCTCAGCTGGTTTCTTCACCACCAGCAATTGTTAAGGCACGACTGGATGTTTTCCTCTGGGATCTGCTCAAGTTCAACCAGGCACTAATTCAGGGACATTTTCCAGCAGAGCAGACTAGGGGACTATAGGAACATAAGAACAACCAGACTGGGTCAGAACAAAGGTCCATTCAGCCCAGTGTCCTGTCTGCCGACAGTGACCAATGCCAGGTGCTCCAGAGGGAATGAACAGAACTGGGAATCGTCCAGTGATCCCTCCCCTGTCTCCCATTTCCAATCCCTGACAAACAAAGACCAGGGACACCATCCCTACCAGTCCTAGCTAATAACTATTGATGGACCCAACCTCCATGAATTTATCTAGTTCTTTTTTGAACCCCATTAAAGTCCTGGTTTTCCACAACCTCCTCTGACAAGGAGTTCCATGGGTTGACTGCACTGCATATTCCACACTAGTGAGGCCTCATCTCGAGTATTACGTCCAATTCTGGGACCCCTACCACAGAAAGGAGAAAAGTCCAGCAGAGGGCAACAAAAATGATGAGGGGGCTGGAGCACATTCCCTACTGTAGGGGAGCCTGGACAACCCCGTCTTGACCAGAATAATAATGTCTGCATTGTCCAGCCCTGCCTTAACTGGACTAGCAATGGCTGCCTTGACCTAAGTGCGGCTTCTAACAAAGCAAACCAGACCTGATTCAAGCCTAGTATATGTAGGCCAGGCTGAGGAGGGGTGAGCTTTGAGAGTCAGGAGTGCTATAAACCAGTGTTTCTCAACCTTTTTTTATAAAGTACCCCTAACATTTCTAATAAATGAAAATCACCAATGCAGCCATAGAACTATCAATCAAGGATAGTATAGTTTGAATAGCAGGATGTACCCCAAATATGGGCGTATACAATACGTAATCAATTGGTAGATTTTACTAGAACGACCAAATCTCGCTATGGCTATAAAAGTAGGTGTAGAAAAGATAATCGGTGGGAGGGATTGGATAAGGGGTCCCCGCTACCGCACTCGCTGCCACTAGAAGCTGTGCCTGTTCCTACCGACCGATACATTGTGGACACTTCTGCACATGGGGAAACAACGAGGCCATGACTTCCTGTCTGACAATCGTAAGGTCTTAGCAGTGCAACTGTGTGTGATTGATAGAAATAAGTACATGTCTATCCCTATCCTTAAAATTAAGTATCTTGTGTATTGCCCTAGGTGTAGGTGTTATGTATTGTCTCTGCTAGCTATCCTGTGTACTGAAATAGATCTGTGTAACTTTGCATTGCTTTCCTTTACTATTTGTGCACAATAAAGTTAACACGAGTTTATCTGAGGTGTTTTTACTGGCTCCTCTCGTATCTAAAAGCCGAACCACACGACAACTGGCATCACAAACAGGATACGAGGGGACTTGGAGCACCGAGAGGATAAAGGAATCGTGCCATTGTTTAAATGGACACGGGGGTCAAAAGACCAGGATCAGGGACTGTTGCCAGGCTGGCCACTTGGCAACCCCTGGACTGCTCTTGCCCCACTCCTTGCTCAAAACCAGCCACCATTCAGCTGGGTTAGGGATGAGGTGCAGGCAATTTGGCAAAAACCTGGGGAGCTGGCAGACATGCTGACGGGAGTGAAAAAGAGGGAGAAGGGTGTCATTCAACCCGAAACTATCTCCTGGCTCCTATTAACTGCCTTGGAGGCAGGAGATCAGCACATGGATCAGGTTGTTAGTGAAAGAAATAAATTGCACCTGCGATTAGAAGAAGCAGAAAACACCATCCAGCTGCTCAGGCAGGGCATGAGAGAAACACAAACTTTTGCAGACGGGCTGGAGAGGAAGTTAAGTAAACTCCTGTGTCAGTAGGGAGACAGATGACTGAAAGACGTGTTGCTGCCTTTAAGAAAATAAAGTGAGTAGTGCTAAAGTGGCAGCACTATGCAGATGGGATAATTGGGACCCAGAGGACTGGGATGAGAACATCTGGAGTGACAAGGAGGAGGCAGATCAAAACTCCCGAACAAATGGGTCAGGGAGCTACTGTAATACCTCATGCTCCCTTGCTCCGGTGGCTAGTATAATGAAAGAACAGCAGACAGATGAAAGTACAAAAACTACCAAAACTAGGACTTTCACTGCCCCTGAATTACAAGATTTGCAGCAGCAAATGAGCTGGAAACCAAAGGAGACAGTGCCCACGAAAGCTCATGATCCCACCTACATGTTTTGTTAGTCTATAAAGTGCTACCAGAACATTTGTTGGTTTTGTCTGTGACAGAGTAACTCGGCTACCTCCTGTAGCTATCTACAACAGGAAGAGTCAGGGTTGCATGTGTGTCCCTCACTCTCACAGCCCTTGGGACGCAGGCCCGTCCTCACCTAGAGACAGCCACTAGATAGCACAGATGCCTGTCACTGGATAGCAGAGGGATCAGCCTGTGGGACTACCTGCCACTGGATAGCAGAGGGATCAGCCTGTGGGACTACCTGCCACTGGATAGCAGAGGGGTCAGCCTGCGGGACTGCCTGCCACTGGATAGCAGAGGGGCACTCAATGGAGATATGAGGTAAGGTCTGTAATGTGCTTTAATTGCAGGGCTGAGGACCAGGATGCCTGGGTTCTCTCCCCACCTCTGATGGGGTGGAGCATGAGTGTGGGGGTGGAGCGTATAGAAGTCACAGAGCTACGGTGAGTAAACTCACCACAATGGCAGCGTTTTGCAGTGAGGTGACAGACACACAGATGACGCTTTGCCGGCAAACACAAGCCATTCAAGCCTCTTTCTGTGCTGGGTCCATATTTCCACCACCCACCACCCAGGTGAGTCGAGACAATGGGCAGAGAGCCCGATGCTGCATCTGAAGGGGAATTTCCTAGCTCAGAGTCCTTAGATACCACAGACATTTGCTATTCCAAAGGCAAACCAGTGAGACTCCCTGCTACCAGGTACCAATGGGGTTAACCTGTGGGACTACCTGCCACTGGGTAGAAGTATGGTTAGCCTGTGAGACTCCCTGCCCAAGGTACCAGTGGAGTTAGTCTGTGGGAGTCCCTGCCACTGCGTAGAATTGGGGTTAGCCTGAGGTATTCTAAGGGCCTACTGGACTGCTTGTGTTGGTTTTTTTAAAGTTACAGACTAACACGGCTTCCCCTCTCAGTCTCTCACCCCGAGAGGTTCCCACAACATGCAGATAACACAAGAGCCCTCAAAGCTATTGACCAGCTGCTCTAACCACTAGACCCTACCCCAGAGGAGAAAGTAACTTCACATTTCTTACAGGTATTCTACTATTGCACCCTTGTTCCTGCCAGCTCTTGAAATAGCTCCCTGCTGGCTTTGCCACACCTCAGCCAGCTCTTGCCAGAACCCAGCAGTCCCCTTGCTCTAACCACTAGACACCCCGCCCCCGGCCCACTAATGCATTGGTTGTGACTGAGCATTTCTTGTGAGCTCGCAGGCCTGTGGTATTCTGGTTGAGGTGCAGCCTGTGTCATGAAAGGGTGCAAAATACAGACCCTTCCTCCTCACAGGGGCACCTCTCCACAGATGAGCTCTTAGCCCCACACCAGCTGTATTAGAGTGTCTGGGAGCCAGGACCTGTAGCCTGTAGGACTCCCTGCCACTGGATAGCAGAGGGATCAGCCTGCGGGACTGCCTGCCACTGGATAGCAGAGGGATCAGCCTGCGGGACTGCCTGCCAATGGATAGCAGAGGGGCACTCAATGGTGATAGGAGGTAATGTCTGTAATGTGCTGCATTAGTGGGGCTGGGAACCAAGATGCCTGGGTTCTCTCCCCCACCTCTGATGGGGTGGAGCGTGAGTGTGGGGGTGGAGCATGTAGAAGTAACAAAGCTACAGTGAGTGAACTCACCACACAGGCAGTGATTGGCAGTGAGAGGACAGACACACGGCGGGCGCTTTGCTGGCAAACACAAGCCTTCCAATATGTGCTGGGTCCCTATTTCCACCATCCGCCACCCAGGCGAGTCGAGACGATGGGCAGAGAGCCCAACGCTGGATCTGAAAGGGAATTTCCTAGCTCAGGCCTCTTAGACACCACAGACATTTGCTATTGCAAAGGCAAACCAGTGAGACTCCCTGCCAATGGGTAGAGTTGGGGTTAGCCCGTGGGACTCCCTGCCACTGGGTACTAATGGGGTTCGCATGCAGGACTCCCTGCCCCTAAACTTCCCAGACTGCTGATTTCCCTTGCCCACCCCCACCTTTCACCTCACTGAGGAAGGACCTGTTTCCACAATCCGACACAACATACACGGTGTCACAGCACGCTGCTACTGATGGCTGCCCTTCCCGTTTTCCCATTGGCTGAGAACTCTGATACTTACCGTCCGGGGTCAGAACACGGAGCAGTAGGAACAAGTCACCGTAGGAAAGCTTAGCAGGGACTGACTTCACCAGGGCTTTTTATGGCGCCTGTTGTCAAACTAGGCAAATCTCCCGATGAGATGGCGTACCCCCTGGATGGGCTCTGTGCGTCCCCGGGGGTACATGTGCCCCTAGCAGAGATCCACTGCTCTAAGGCAGCACACCTCACTTCCCCCCCTCAGCCAAGCACTGGGGGCCAGCACTCCTGGTCCTGGGTTGTCTCCCCTGCGGGGGCAGTAGGTGATGCTAGTTGGCGCGGGGAGGAAGGAGGGACACGATCTCCTGCCCTGGCCAGGGGCAGTGTGAGGCAGAACGAGGGGCAGCCCTTGGTGGGTGCTGAGCCCAGGGAGCAGCCTGGCCAGAAGGGAATTGGCAGGTTCGGTGACTCTGTTCAGAGCCGGCACTGGGCAAAGGGAACCGAATGGCACCGTCTCACCTGGAGTGAGTCTCCCATGAGCCTCTGGGGCATCCCAGAGTTCTACTGGCCCCACAGCCCCTTCCCCATAATTCTCTGGGGTCTCCCTGACCCACCCCAGCCTCCCCTGCAGTGTCTGGGCTGTCCTGAGCTAGGAGGGCATCTCCAGACTCCTGCAAGGCACCGGTGAGTCCCCAGTCTGGCCTGAGCCAGATCCGGCTCTCGTCTCCAGCGAGCTTTGGCCTGTCTTCACGCTGGACGGGACCCAGGAGCCGGGCTCCTCCCAGCCAGGAACAGCCATGGGTCCAGGCTCCTGTTAGAGCCCCAGAGTCACATCCATCCAGCTCCCCCATTGATCGCCCCCAGACATGCATCCTCCCGCCCCACATATGCCCCATCCCTCCTCACATGTATCTACCCCACGAGCCCTGCATAGATACAGAATTTGTAGCCACAGCCATTAAAATGAGCCATGAATGCAGATACCCACGGCTCTGAAGCCGATTTGCAGGGCTCCCTCTACCCCCATTGCTCTGTCCCATCCCTTCCTCCAGCTGGCAAGGGATGTGAAGGGGAACAAGAAAGGTTTCTACAGGCATGTTAGCAAGAAGAAGGTGATCAGAGAGGGTGTGAGGCCCTTACTGGATGAGGGAGGTAACCTACTGACAGACGATGTCGGGAAAGCTGAAGTACTCAATGCTTTCTTTGCCTCTGTCTTCACAGACAAGGTCACCTCCCAGACTAATGCACCAGGCAACACAATATGCAGAAAAGGACCTGGGGATTCCAGTGGATCAGAAGCTGGAGATGAGTCACCAGGGTGCCCTTGTAGCCAAGAAGGCTAATGGCATATGAGGGTGCATTAGGAGGAGCATTGCCAGCAGATCTAGAGGAGTGATTATTCCCCCTTATTCAGCTCTGGTCCAGTTCTGGGCCCCCCACTATAGGAAGGATGTGGACGCATTGGAGGAGGGTCCAGCTGAGGGCAAACAAAATGATTCGGGGGCTGGAGCACATGACCGATGAGGAGAGGCTGAGGGAGTTGGGTCTGTTCAGTCTGCAGAAGCAAAGAGTGAGGGGGGATTTGGTAGCAGCCTGCAACTCCCTGAAGGGAGGTTCCAAAGAGGATGGAGAGAGGCTGTTCTCAGTAGTGACGGATGCAGAACAAGGAGCAATGGTCTCAAGTTACAGTGGGGGAGGTCTAGGTTGGAGATTAGGAAAAACTATTTCACTAAGAGGGTGGTGAAACACTGGGCTGGGTTCCCTAGGGAGGGGGTGGAATCTCCATCCCTAGAGGTTTTTAAGTCTTGGCTTGACAAAGCCCTGGCTGGGTTGATTTAGTTGGGATTGGTCCTGCCTTGGGCAGGGGGCTGGACCTGATGACCTCCTAAGGTCTCTTTCAGCTCTGAGTCTGATTCTCCAGCCCCGTGTACACGGCTCCAGCCAGTGGATGGCAGGGGTTGAGACAGGCCTCCCAGGGGCTGGTCAGGACCCAGCCCCCTGCTCTGGGGGTCCCCAAACCTCCCCCTGCTAGAATCAGAGACTGGGTATCGGTCGATAATGGCCCTTTGCTGTTCGTTCCCTCTGTAGCCCCTGGCCCTGCCCAGAGGTACAAGAGCCAGGAGAGGGTGGGGGGAGGGGGACAGCCCCCATGCCTCGCCACTTTGCAATATGTTTTGCGGGTCATAATGTTCCCCCAATCTGCAAGCCTCGGGCAGGCCTGAAGCACTGGTGGCAGGGGCTGCCTGCAGCTCCTGCCTCTTCTGGGTGGGTGGGCACTGACATGGGCATTAGGCCCCCCCATCATGGGGCCCCGCCCCCCCCCGCCCATGGTGGCACCCTCTGCTTTTCCCCCAGATCACACCCGCAGCTCAGCCACCAATCAAAGCTGGGCTGTGGTAAAAGCCACCCAGCAAGGCTGGGTTGCTGTGGGGCTTATACCCTGGCCTGGCTCCACCTTCAAGCCTGGCCAGGGGGGCGGGGCCTAGAGGAAGAGGAGGAGCAATGGGCGGGGCAAAAAGGGGCAGAGTCTGTGGCTTCCCTCGGTGTATCAAGAATCTGGCACTCCTGCCTCTGCAGCTCTTGGAAGATGGGACCCTGGGCCCATGGGGCCGGCCCGGCCGTTCTGATGAACACTGCCACGAAACTTTCCACCGCCACACGGTATCTGTGCATGCGAATCGAACCCTGCCTGGGGCCAGGTCCCTGCAAACGCCCCACACCCTGCTCACAGGTTCGCAGCCCCCCTCCGGACAGGCTATGGGGGAGAAGGGCGGCCACAGGCTGGGACCCTGGAGTGCAGGGAGCTGTGGCCTGGGGAGCCATGTGGCATGGGTCAGACTGGATGGCACCTGGTCGGTTTCCAGGAGGCGTGAGAGTGACCAGGCCGGTGTCCCTCCCTGTCTGCAGCTCACCCCAAGAATTCCCCGTCTCTGCCAGAGCCACACAGCTGGGAGATCAGAAGAACATCAGAGTGGCCAGGCTGGGTCAGACCAAAGGTCCCTCTAGCCCAGTGTCCTGTCTGCCCACAGTGGCCAGTACCAGGTGCCCCAGAGGGAGTCAACAGAACAAGGAATCATCCAGTGATCCCTCCCCTGTCACCCACCTCCAGACAAACAGAGGCTAGGGACACCATTCCTACCTGTCCTGGCTAATAGCCATTGTTGGACCTAACCTCCATGAATCTATCTAGCTCATTTTTTAATCCTGTCATAGTCTTAGCCTTTACCACATCCTCTGGCAAGGAGTTCCACAGGTTGACTGTGGCACTGAGTGAAGAAAAACTTCCTTCTGTTTGTTTTAAACCTGTTTGGATTCAAAGGGAAACGTTTCCTTTGAAAAAGCCACCCCATTTGTGTGCTTGGGGCTTTTTGCCCTGCGTTAGCCTGGATGTTTTATTTTTCCCTGGGGAACACTTCAACATTTTTGTGGACCTGAACTGTGTTTTCCTGGCCAGTCCGAGGCCCTGCCAGGGCTCCCTGTAAGCTGTGCACTTGGGCAGCCACCCAGGAGAGAGTCAGGTGTCACCCAGGTGATTAGCAGAGCTCCCACAGCCGCCCACAGCTGGCAGTAGGTGTTTCTACTGGTGGTGCACATCTGCACATGACTCAGGGCACAGAACAAAATGTATTCTGCACATGGATGGAAAAATTAGAGGAAATATTGGTCCCAGTGTCTCAGTACCTCGGATGCCCATTTGAAAATAAATAATCTGCCCACTGGCTAGTCTGTTTGTGAACTATTGAGGCAGGGCCTGCTTCTGCTGTGTGTCTGGGCAGCGGCAGGTACAACAGGGCACTGGGCCCTGTTGGGGAAGAGAGCTGGATGAGTGTCGGCCTCGGAGGTGGGCCCAATCCTTCCATGGGGCAAAGCCCGCCACCACCACATTACCCTGACCCCTCACCTTCCTCCATAGCTCCCAGTGCTCACAACTGCTCCCCAACTGTCCCATCACCCCCCACAGCCTCCCTGGAACCCCACCCACAGTGCCTCCCCCATCCCCATAGCCCCTCCCACCAGGGTCCCCAAGCCCCCATCCGCTGGCCGAGCGCCCAGCTCTCACTGCCACGGAGGAAGAAGGAGGCCAGGCAGCCCATGTAGCAGAACCAGCCGTGTGAGGGGAAGGTGGCTGAGGTCTTGGGGAGCCACGGCCGGCACACAAGGCTGATCACCAAGACGAGCCCTGGGGCAGGAAAGGAAAGGTCTGGGCTGCAGCCTCCTGTCTCCAGCCCCCATGGCACCAGGGTCCCTGAATGCCCAGCCCCCGTGCCCCTCCCTAGAGCTGGTTGCATTTCAGCCCCATGTGAGGGATCCCTGAATAACCTACCCCTGTGCCCCACGCCAGAGGTGCCGGTCTCCCCGCGCCCGGCGAGCGGCCCCTGCAGATGCTGAACAGACCGGTCAAGGGCAGAGCCCAGGGGCACCGCTCGCTACCTCGCTGCTCTCTGAAAGCTGCCCTTGGGCGTATGGGATCCTGGTTTGGCTCCTGCATGCACAGACCCACGCGGGGGTGGGGGGCCAAACCCACAAGGGACATGCCTGGGAGAGGGTCCGCCCTGCAGAGCAGCCTTCCTGTCCGACCCCCGGGGGCGGGGGGAGATCTGCAGGGAGACTTGGTGGGGGGAGGGGAGGGGATGTCTCTGTTGGCCCAACTTCTTCTGGTGAGAGAGACCAGCTGGAGGGCCACCCCAAGCTCTCCTGTGGGGGAGGAGAGGGCTCAGACCCCCCCAGCTCCGCGCCTGAAGGATGTTAAATGTAGATGACTCAACTAATCAGAGAGTCGATGCAAATTGGTTCGATTAGTCGACAAGACCCCTCCTCTGCCTTTGAAATGTAGCAAGAGCTGGGGGCTCTTGTGCATTTGAAAGCAGGAAGTGGGGGCCAGCGGGAGACTGCTTGAGACCCCCACTGGCCCGTGCTCCCCGCGGGGCTTCTGCTTTTGAAATGGAGCAAGGGCCCCCCCTTCAAAGGCGGAAGCGCCACCGGTTCCCCGCTGCGCCCCTACCCCACACAGAGACGGTGCTGGGGGGAATCGGGTTTAAGCTGGCTCCCCCGAACTCTGGCTTCTGCCCTCCTGCTTGCTGCTTGTCTCTGATAGAGGGAATGGGGGGTGGCAACTAGTCAAGTCACTAATCAACCGTCCGATAAGCTCATGTTGGATAGTTGACTAGTCGCTCACGTCCCTGCCCAGCGCCCTGGCACAGACTGCCTGGCACACGGACTTACCACCCCTGACAGGAGACCATTCAACACCGCTCCAACGTCTTGGGGGAGGGGAGCAGGTGGGGGGGAGCGGTGCAGGTGGGGAGGTGGATATGTGGGAGGGGAGCATGCGGGAGGGGTGCAAATGCGAGAGGGAAGCAGGTGGGCGTGTAGATGTGGGGAGGGGTGCAGGTGGGGAGGTGAGGGTGGGGGGTGTAGGTGGGGGAGTGGTGCAGGTGGGGGAGTGGAGTGGGGGAGAGGGCGGTTACAGATGGTCGGGATGGGCTCTAGCTCCAGCCTCTCGGCCCAGCCGTGGGATTCGAGGGCCAGGCCGGGTGGGAGGCCTTGGGCAGGTTTGCATGGGGACGAGGCCTGGGCGGGCAGCACGGGCGATGGCTGCGTGGACGGGTTCGCCCATGGGCACAGGAGGGGGCTTTGTCCATGTTTTCCCACCAGGCTGTTCCAGTGGGGAGCTAGGGGGGGTGTCAGACCTGCTGCTGCCCGGGGGGCCATGTCCCACCCTGCAAGAGGTGCCATGGGCCATGCAGGGCCCGGCAGGCACAGGGCTCCCCCAAGCATGGTGGGGTGTCACTCACTGGAGCAGGACACATGGGGCAGGTTTACACAGCTGTGCTGACCAGACCTGGAGCGTTACTGGTCTGGGGCCCTGGGACGAGGCACCAGGGGCTCTGGGAAGCTGCTCTGAGGCTGATCCCCCAAGGGGGCAGAGGTGGCTGACAGCAGGTGGCTGCCAAGCAGCCAGAGACCCAGGCCGTGGCCTGAAGCCGGCGCAGAGGAAGGGCCCGGGCTGTTTGCCTGTTGGTTTGCTCACCTGGGGGAAGGAATGAACCTGGCTGTAAAAGCTGGGGCATGGCAGGGAGCGGCAGAGAAGCCCAGCGCTGGGACAGAGCCACGGGGAGGGGGGAGGAGGCTTCAGAGGAAAGTGAATCCCTCAAAAGCCGGGAGGGGGGAGGGGGGAATTCCCTCCTGTGACCATCAGTTGGACCCTTTGGGTGGGGACGGAGACCTGGCCAGACCCGCCTGAGACAGAACCAGCTTCTGGACGCAGCCCAGTTGCAACAGATAGAAGGTTAACGAAGCGAGAGAACAAGCGTCTGAGCCTCCGCCCAAGGCTCTAGGGGTATGTCTACACTAGCCACCCTAGTTCGAACTAGGGTGGCTAATGTAGTCATTCGAACTTGCAAATGAAGCCCGGGATTTAAATATCCTGGGCTTTATTTGCAGGTTCCTGGGCTCCGCCATTTTTAAATCCCCCTTAGTTCGAACTCCCTGCCCGCAGCTACATGCAGCACGGGCTAGGTAGTTCGAATTAAAGCTCCTAATTCGAACTACCGTTACTCCTCCTGCAATGAGGAGTAACGGTAGTCCGAATTAGGGGCTTTAGTTCGAACTACCTAGCCCGTGCCGCGTGCAGCTGTGGGCAGGGAGTCCAAACTACCGGGCATTTAAAAATGGCGGCGCCCGGGAACATGCAAATAAAGCCCGGGATATTTTAATCCCGGGCTTCATTTGCAAATTTGAATGACTACATTAGGCACCCTAGTTCGAACTAGGGTGGCTAGTGTAGACATACCCTCGGATCCCAAGCAGCCTGGGGACAAGCGGGGGCCCCTCAGGGAAGAAACCCTGCGGGCGGGGCCAGATTGATACACAAGCTAAGTACGCTACAGCTTCTCCCCGGCTGGGCCTCATTTTCCATGCGGGGCTGCGCCAAGAAATTGGAAAGTGGTCAAGGGCCGCACCCTTGTACAATATTAACGGAGGAGGTGTGGGATCTGGGATGGAGGTTGCGTGCAGAAGGGAGCTTGGGTGAGAAGTCTGGGAGGGAGTTTGGGTGAAGCACGCGGTTGTGACCTAGGGCATGGGTTTGGGGTGCAGGATCTGGGCACGCCCATACCCCCTTATGGGTGCCGGAGGGGGACAGAGGGTTTGGGTTATGTGGGGTAGGGAAATAGGAGTGGGGGGAGGCAGAAGGGGAGAGGGGACCTGAGATGCCAGAGGCAGGTTCAGGCCAGGAGGTGTAAGCACCTGAGTGACTCCCAGCCAGCAGCCCAGCAGGTTATTCAGGCAGGCTCCCTGCCATCCAGGCCCCCTCCAGAGCCATGTGCTTCTGTGAACAGCTGCCAGGCAGAGGGGAAGGAGGGAGGGGTACTTTGTGCACAGCCTGGTCTTCAAACAGGCAACTCCCATTGGCTGGAAGATGGCCAATGGGAGCTGCAAGATTACGCTGGGGCAGGGCAGCATGCAAAGCTTCTCCCTCCCCCGCCCCCAGAGTCACCGCTGTTGAAAGCCAAACTGGGGCCCTCCAGCTGGCTTTTCAGAGCATCCAGTGAGAGCCAGGCATGAGGTTCCCACTGCACTGGCAGGCCAGATGCCGAGGCTTGTGGGCCAGATGCAGTCCGTGGGCCGTATTTTGCTCAGCCTTGTTTAGGGCCTCAGATTATGAGGGGGCCTTTCAATATAAAAGAATGACTAAATTCCATTTTTTTTTTTTTTGGTAATCTTGTGGGGCCTCTTAAGTGTAACTTAGGGTCTTAGCAGGTCTTAATCTGGCCCTGCCCACGGGGGGATAAACTCGGGGTGAGTCTGTGCTAGAAATGGGACGGCAGCAGGGCAGCTGGGGGGCATCCCTTCCTACAGCAGTGCCGTGTGGTTCCCTCGCTGTTGGCATCCGGCTCTCTGAGAGGCACGAGCCAGGTTGGCTGGAGACGCAGGGTACCCTGAGACTGGGGGTGGCTGAGCTGCGTTGCCCCTGAGCGCCATGTCCAAGCCTGGCTTTGCGGTGCACAGCTGGGTTGGGGCCAGCCAGGCACTGAGCAGCTCCCAGGGCCCTGCTCTGAAGCCCAGAGTAAGGGCAAGAGGCGAAGAAGCCGACGGCGGCTCCTTTCAGTGACCCTGGGCTGTCGTTACCCATCACAGGCCCTTTGCTCACAGTCGTGGTTCTTCGTCTCGGTTTCCTGCCCTGCAGAGAGGAGACCCAGCCACTGCCCCTCCGGCTCCACGGGCCCCATCTCGCCACAGGACTCAGCCCAGCCCGCGCCAGGTCCCCTGGGGCCACGATTTCCCATCTCGCTCTTGCTCCAAATCCCAGCTCCTCAGGCCCGCAGCTGCTCTCGCCATGCAGCCCCTCCCGATCATCAGCACCGGCCTGGCTCTGTTCAGCCTCCTGCTGCTGCTGCTGCCCTTGGACTCCAACTACTGGCTGGTGCATACTACAGACATCCATGAGAGGCTGTGGAAGTACTGCAGCCAATCAGTATGGGTATGTCTACACTACAAAGTTAATTCGAACTAACAGCCATTAGTTCGAATTAACTTTAATAGGGGCTACACATACAAACCGCTAGTTCAAATTTAAATCGAACTAGCGGAGCGCTTAATTAGAACTAGGTAAACCTCATTCTACGAGGACTAACGCCTAGTTCGAATTAAGTAGTTCGAATTAAGGGGCTGTGTAGCCACTTAATTCAAACTAGTTGGAGGCTAGCCCTTCTCAGGTTGCCCTGGTGGCCACTCTGGGCCAAACCAGGGAAACTCTTTTGCCCCCCTCCTGGCCCCGGAGTCCTTAAAGAGGCAGGGTCTGGCTACAGTGCTTGTGTCAGTTGCAAGCCTGGCAGCACCCAGCCAGCAGACCCTGCACCTGGCACGGCATGAGCCAGCCACCTGCTGCCACCCAGCCCTCTGCCTCTTCCCAGGACCAGGCTGGCGGCTCACAGGAGCCTGCCTGGGGCCGCAAGAGGCGGGCGCCCGCCTGGTCTAGTGTGGAGATCGTGGACCTCATTGAGGTTTGCGGGGAGGCCTCCAACGTCCACAATCTCTGCACTAGGCACAGGAAAGTGGCCATCTAGGGCGGGATAGCTGCCAGCCTGGCCACCAAAGGCCACATGCGAACCCAGGAACAGGAACAGGTTTGCATGAAAATCAAGTTGGTCCAGTGAGACCCCCGACCCTGAGCTTAGAACATAAGAACATAAGAACGGCCGTACTGGGTCAGACCAAAGGTCCACCTAGCCCAATAGCCTGTCTGCCGACAGCAGCCAGCACCAGGTACCCCGGAGGGGATGGACCAAAGACAATGACCAAGCGATTTGTCTCGTGCCATCCATCTCCAGCCTTCCACAAACAGAGGCCAGGGACACCATTTCTACCCCTTGGCTAATAGCACTCCATGGACCCAACCTCCATGAATTTATCTAACTTCTCTTTAAACTCTGTTATAGTTCTAGCCTTCACAGCCTCCTGTGGCAAGGAGTTCCACAGGTTGACTATGTGCTGTGTGAAGAACTTTCTTTTATTAGTTTGAAGCCTGCTACCCATTAATTTCATTTGGTGTCCTCTAGTCCTTCTATTACGGGAACTAATGAAGAACTTTTCTTTATGCACCCTCTCCACACCACTCATGATTTTATAGACCTCTATCACATCCCCCCTCAGTCTCCTCTTTTCTAAGCTGAAAAATCCCAGTCTCTTTAGCCTCTCTTCATATGGAACCAGTTCCAAACACCTAATCATTTTAGTTGCCCTTTTCTGAACCCTTTCCAAGGCCAAAATATCTTTTTTGAGGTGAGGAGACCACATCTGTACATAGTACTGAAGATATGGTGTACCATAGTTTTAGACTTCCCCTCCTCCTTCTTCCCCTGGCTTCCCCCTTCCAGCTCCCTCCTCCCAGGTTTCCCCCTCCCCTCTCCCACCCCCTCTCTTCCCCTTTCCCACCTCCTTTTCCCAGTCTCCCCAGAGGTTAATTCCCCCCCCCCCCAGTTTTGTTAAATAAAGAGAGTTTCTACTTTTGAACACACGTGTCCTTTATTTTTTACATCAGGAAGGGGGGCTAGGGAGGGGTAAGTGGAAGGAGGTGAGGGAGGAATGGGGCATGAGCCCCCAGTAGGGAAGCCTGGGGTGGCTCTGCGGGCTCCTCGGGGTGGAAGCTCTCCTGCAGGGCCTCCTGGATCCTGACAGCCCCTGGATTGACCCCCGCCCTCCCCGGATGGTAGCCTGTGGCAAGTGCAGCTGGGCTGATGGCAGAGTGCTGTGATGTACCAAGTGTGGGCACTCAGGGCACTCCAAGTCAGGACTGCTTTGCTGTCCCTCATCAAGTTAGACAAGCAAGCAGGGAACCCTGAAACTGTCTGTCCGGGGTGGGGGTTGGGTCCCTTTAAGCACAGCCCTTGGCTAGCCTGAGGCAGCAGCTCCATGCTCTAAGTCCTAACCTGATGCCCTGCTGGCACTGGTTCCAGCCAGCCTTAACTTAGATTCAGGGTCCACTCAATGTAGACATGCTAGTTCAAATTAGCAAAACGCTAATTCAAATTAGTTTTTAGGTCTAGATGCACTAATTCGAATTAGCTTATTTCGAATTAACTAATTCGAATTAAGTTAGTTCGAATTAGTGCTGTAGTGTAGATATACCCTATGTTATCAACAACCTGCTATAAGAGGTAAGATCAGGCAGCTCTTCCAAGGAACCCACCGCTGCCACCAACCAGCTCCACGGGGCACAGCCAGGACTCTGGGCTTTTTCCCTCCACTGGGAGTGGAGAAGGGTCTAGTGGTTAGATTGGGGGAGGGACACAGGGCCAGGAGCCAGGACTCCTGGGTTCTATTTGATTTTTGCTGCAGGGTTATTCTTCATGTAACCCCAGGTCTCTCCTGCCTTTACAGAATTCTATGATTCCACCAGGGATTTCCTGTGCCTGGGCATGATCGCTGGGGGGCTCTCCAGCCTCGCTCTCCTCACCTCGTTCCTTAGCTCCCATCTCAGCCCCATGCCCCTCACCCTGGTCTCTGTTGTGGGAAGCTTCAGCACAGGTAATGCGCCCACGGGGCCTCCCCCCCCCCCCCAGGCCAGGGACCATGCTCAGGGCTCTGGCAGCATCCCCTGGTAGCAGGATGGGGCAGGGGCCATGGGCTGCACTAACAGGGTATCCGTGCTGTTCCCTGTGCCCTAGAACTCTGTGCCATGATCGCCATGGCCGTGTTCACACCAGAAATTGCACATCTTAGGACTCCAGTCCCAGGCCAACCCCCCGTCATCTTCTCCTATGGCTGGTCCTTCGGCCTCGGCTGGGCCTCCTTCCCCCTCTTCCTCATCACAGGTGAGTGCAGGCCCAGGAGCAGGTCCCCAGGCATACCTCGCCTGGGGGTCAGATGCGGCTGAGTCTGGGGTGGAGCCCAGGGCGGGTTTATAGAGGGACCCCTCTCTGGGAGCTAAGATGCAGACCACGGGGGGTGGGACATGGGGACTCCTCACCTGGCGTTCACATCCGGCCACCTCTGGGGTGGTACCTGAGGGTGCTGTTCCCAGGGTCCCATTGCCACCTTGAGCCCCAGTCTCTGCTCTCTCCCAGGTGCAGTGACGATGTTCATCCCCAAGGCCCCCTTGAGCTGAGACTGGAGCCTGGGGCTGGATGGAGCCAGCGGCATCATGGAGCTGATTCCCTCAACAGCATGGAGCATGGGGTAGACAGAGGGGTGAGCATGCAGCCCTGGCTTCTCGCTACCCTGGGGGCCCCCCACCTTCAGCTGCCCCTGCCAGCCTTAACCCCCCGTTCCCCCCCCTCTCCCCCGCAACACACAATGCAGCCTTGTCCTTTGGCATCCAACCCACAGTCTTTCTACAGACATTAAACAGGTCTGTCCCCAAAGCATCACGCCTGGGGATTTTGTGGTGTTTGAAAGGGAGCTGGACGCCTGGGTTCTGTCCCTGGCTCGGAGAGGGGAGTGGGGTCTAGTGGTTAGAGGGAGGGGGCTGGGGTCCAGCACTCCTGGATTCTCTCCCCCGGGAGGGGGGCGGGGCATGATGCTGGTTGGTGCGGGGAGGAAGGAGGGACACGATCTCCTGCCCTGGCCAGGGGCAGCGTAAGGCAGAGCAAGGGGCAGCCCTTGGCGGGAGCTGAGCCCAGAGAGCGGCCCAGCCAGGAGGGAACTGGCAGGAAATCCCCGGCCCTGTGGTTCGGTGACTCCGCTCAGAACCAGCGCTGGGAAGCGAACGGCACCGTCTCACCCAGAGCGAGTCTCCCATGAGCCTCTGGGGCACCACAGAGTTCTACTGGCCCCATAGCCCCTTCCCCATAATTCTAGGAGCCACGGAACGGCCAAGGTGGGCCAGGCCTCGCGGCGCCATCTCAGCTCCGAGGGGGGCGATGCCCAGCAGCCAGCCCTTGCCAGCTCCCTTACTCCGTGCAATTGTCCCACCTCCATCTCCTTCCACACCAGGATCACAGGGGGTGGGGGGCCATGCCCAAGCCATACGCCAGCTGGACAGAGGGTCACAGGTGTAGCTACATACCCGGGGGGGGGGGCGCACAGCAGGGACACACACACAGACACACACAGTGACTCAGGGGGGCAGTTCTGACCAGAGTTCACAGCGTGACTCTATTCCATGGAGCCTGGAGCGTCAATGGGAGCCCACCTGGCTGAGGTGTTTGGGAGGTGCCTTATGGCACTGGACCCTGCTGGGGGGGGAGCTGGGTGAGTGCTACCTCAGAGGTGGGCTCAATCCTTCCATGGGGCACAGACACCCCTCCATTGCATTACTCTGACCCCTCATCTTCCTCCATAGCCTCCAGTGCTCCCACCCAACCCCCTCTATCCTATAGCCCCCCCCAACGGCCCCACCCACCCCCAGCTCCCTCCCTGGAACCCCACCCACAGTGCCTTCCCCAACCCTACAGCCCTTCCCACCAGGGTATCTAGCTATAACCCCGTGTCCCATCCGCTGGCCCAGAGCCTGGCTCTCACCGCCGGGAGGAAGGAGGCCAGGCAGTCCATGTAGCAGAACCAGCCGGGTGGGGGCCTCAGCACCGAGGGAAGGTGGCTGAGGTCCTGGGAGCGACAGAGGCACACGAGGCTGATCAGAAAGAGGAGCCTTACGCCTGTGGCTGGAATGCCGCATGACCCTGGATTCGACTGTTCTGCTACAAACGTCAAAGACAGCTGGGAAAAGATGCAGCCGCAGAGGCCCCGTGACATGCAGTCAGCCAGGGCAATGGTTCGCGGATGCTCTTACTCACCGGGGCCACACCCATGCTGTGAAGTTGTAGGGTCCGGCCGGCTGACGGGCGTTCTCAGGGGCTCACCGGGCGACGTGCTCTGGGTTTTGATGGCGTTTGGCCCTTTGCTTTGGGACGTTGCCGACCCTGCTGTAAGGCGGGCGCCTGGGCGACCCCAGCCCCAGGATGAGACCCACCCACCTCCTCCGCAGAGCCATGCAGGGGCTGCTCCAGGGCGGGGCCCCATGGCCGGAGACTGCCCCTCCCCAGCCATCGTGCGGCTCTGGCCCTAGCGTCAGACCTTC
The DNA here is from genome assembly GCA_032595735.1 of Pelochelys cantorii. Taxonomy (NCBI): domain Eukaryota; kingdom Metazoa; phylum Chordata; order Testudines; family Trionychidae; genus Pelochelys; species Pelochelys cantorii. The sequence continues at coordinate 2,089,854 of CM064349.1, forward strand.
CCCAGGGCTGGAGCTGTGGGCCGCGTGGTGGGCACCAGCTGCTCCAGGAGCCAGGCTGGGGCCGGAGCTGGAGACGTGTGCTGGGTGGAGCCAGCCAGGGCCCCGTGGGGAGGAGGGCGGGGTTGCTCCAGCAGCCAAGGCCAGCTGGGGCCATGGGGGGCAGGGCTGTCCCTGTGGTTGGGGCCAGGTGAGGATGCATGGAGGGTGGGTGGACTGCTCCAGCAGCCAGAGCCAGTTGGGGCCATGGGAGGTGGAAGGCAGGGCTGTCCCTGTGGCTAGGGCCAGCAGGGGGCGTCTGGGGGGGGGGGCCTGCTCCAGCAGCCAAGTCCAGCTGGGGCCGTGTGGTGGGGGGCAGGGGCTACTCCAGCGGCCGGGGCTGCGTAGGGGGGCGGGGCTGCTCTGCTGGCAGCAGCTTCCCTCTGCCCCAGGTGGGGACTCGCAGCAGCCCCGTGGGGAGCAGCCTGGGGCAGCCCCCACCCTGCCCCAGGCTGCCCCAGGAGCGGCACTCCGCGGGGGAGGGGCAGTAGGCGATGCTGGTAGCGCGGGGAGGAAGGGGGGGCACGATCTCCTGCCCTGGCCAAGGGCAGCATTAGGCAGAGTGATGGGTGGCGCTTGGCGGGAGCTGAGCCCAGGGAACGGCCCGGCCAGGAGGGAGGTTCCCTGCCCCGGCACAGCTGCCAAGGAGAGCAGCCGAATGTGGGGCGCCTTCTGGTGGGACGGAGGCCCAGCCTGCGGGAGGGGAGCCCTGGCTGGCGGGACGGAGACCCAGACTGCGCCCCGGGAGCCCATCACTCCAGCATCAGGCCTGGTGGTGCCCACTGACACCCCAGCAGGGACACGCCCGGCCAGGCATTTGCAAACTCTGTTTAATTCAGTGCAATACATTTCCCGATTCCGCGTCCTTCAGCACCAGGATCCCGGCGGGGGGCGAAGGGGCGGATGTGCTGGGCAGCAGCTGGGCGTCCTTGCCCTGTGCGAGCTGGTGCAGCCGCGGCGTCCTGGAGGCACCATCAAGCCAGCAGGACACAGGTCACACGAGTCACTGCGTGCACGAGGGGCTGTGTGCCCAGAGCAGGGCCCGTCCCCTCCAGCAGGGGGCGCACACACACACTCACACACATAGAGCAGGGCTGATCCCCTCCAGCAGGGGGCGCACACACACTCACACACATAGAGCAGGGCTGATCCCCTCCAGCAGGGGGCGCACACACACTCACACACAGAGCAGGGCTGATCCCCTCCAGCAGGGGGCGCACACACACACTCACACACATAGAGCAGGGCTGATCCCCTCCAGCAGGGGGCGCACACACACTCACACACATAGAGCAGGGCTGATCCCCTCCAGCAGGGGGCGCACACACACTCACACACATAGAGCAGGGCTGATCCCCTCCAGCAGGGGGCGCACACACACTCACACACATAGAGCAGGGCTGATCCCCTCCAGCAGGGGGCGCACACACACTCACACACATAGAGCAGGGCTGATCCCCTCCAGCGGGGGTGCACACACACTCACATACCCACACTCGGGGAGCACGCACATGCCCCAGCCCGATCCGGGCCCGGCGTCACTCCGGTGGGGGCAGCTGGGGCTGGGCGCTGGGCGGGGGCGGCTGGAGGGTGGAGCGGGGCTGTGGCCTGTCCTGCTGCGGGGAGACCTGGCTGCGGCTGGGCAGGGGCGTCTCTGGGCACTGGATGTGGGCGATGAGGCTCACCAGCGCTGTGGGGGGAGAGCTGGGCTGAGCAGGGGCTCAGAGGGCAGCCCAGCCCCCCATTACCCTGGACCCTCCCCCCATAGCCCACAGCCCCCCAATCACTGCCCCTTTCCCACCCCCCTCCCCCAAAGTGTCTGTCCCCCTGTACCCCAGTGGCCCCAATCCACAGCCCCCCTATCACCCCATCTCCTCCTCCCATAGCCCCCAGCATCCCCGATCCACAGCCTCCCCATTACCCCAGCCCCTCCCCCATAGCACCCAGCACCCCAATACACAGCCGCCTATTACCCCATCCCCTCCCTCCATAACCCCCAGCCCCCCGATCCATAGCCCCCCTATTATCCCATCTCCCATAGCACGCAGCCCCCAATCCACAGCCCCTCATTACCCTAGCCCCTCCCCCCATAGCTCCCAGCACCCCAATCCACAGCCCCCCCATTACCCCAGGCCCTCCCCCATAGCCCCCAGCACCCCGATCCACAGCCTCCCCATTACCCCAGCCCCTCCTCCCATAGCACCCAGCACCCCAATACACAGCCGCCTATTACCCCATCCCTCCCTCCATAACCCCCAGCCCCCCGATCCATAGCCCCCCTATTATCCCATCTCCCATAGCACGCAGCCCCCCAATCCACAGCCCCCCATTACCCTAGCCCCTCCCCCCATAGCCCCCAGCACCCCGATCCACAGCCCCCCCATTACCCCAGCCCCTCCCCCATAGCCCCCTGTCACGTTACTGGATTTTAAGGGGAGCAGCCAGATCATTGATGCACCCATGGGGGGGGTTGCCCCAAAGTGTATACAAAGGGAGCCATGTCACATGAAAGCTTATGTTCTGCTGATTCTGTACATGCTATTCATGTACTTGTATGATATTTGTATGTGGAGTTATAAACATGTACTCTGTGTGGATGCTGGAAAATTCTCTGTCTGTGGCTGAGCAACATGCAAGGAAAGCTCAGCCTATGGCAACACTAATTAGCAAGGAGACAATGAATCTCTAGGTGCCAATGCACTTCTCAGGAATGTGACTGATACCTAAGGGCTACCGGCATGGAACACAGGGATAGGCCACTGACCAAGTGACCTGCTGTGGCCAAGAAGATGCCAGAGGAGATATATAAGTGCCATGTGGCACCCTCCATCTTGGTCTTCAGCCCAGCTCTTGACCCCAGAGGCAGCCTTGCAGGGAACCACGAGCCAGAAAGAACTGTGAACCCATCCTGACATAGGATGTACACCAAAGACTTTTAAGCCAGTAGTTATAATATCTCTGCTAAGGGCCTGCATCGAGAACTGGGTGATTGGATACATGTCATGTATTCTCCTTAACAACCTTATTCTCACGCTTTTCTTTCTTTTAGTAATAAACCTTTAGGTTGTAGATTCTAAAGGATTGGCCCAGCGTGATCTTGTGGGTAAGATCCAGAGTGTAAATTGACTGGGATCTGTGGCTGGTTTCTTGGGACCAGAAAACCCATTCGGGGTAGGTGAGATTGGGTTCTATAACCCCTCACGTGTGTGTTAGGCCCGGGGCTGATTGGGGCACAGGAAGAGCTGGGGTGTCTGAGGGGTTTTGCTCATGAGGCTTCTGGCTGGCCAGGCTGGCAGCTGAAGTGCTCGGTGTGACTGATTTGTAACCCATTTGGGAAGGTCTCCAGTCTGGGGCTGTAAGGAACCCCAAATTTGAGCAATTCACCCTGAATGAACGTCTTCAGTGGTGCCAAGACCCGGCTTCATCCATCACACCCCCAGCACTCCAATCCACAGCCCCTCTATTACCCCATCCCCTCCTCCCATAAGCCTCAACACCCCCATTTCCCCAGCACGTCCCCCCATAGTCCCCAGTGGCCCAATCCACAGTCCCCCCATTACCCCAACCCCTCCCCCATAGCCCCCAACACCCAATTCACAGCCCCCCCATTACCCCAGCCTCTCCCCCCATAGCCCCCAGCACCCCAATCCACAGCCCCTCTATTACCCCAGTCCCTCCCCCCATAGCCCCCAGAACCCTCGATCCATAGCCCCCCCATTACCCCAGCCCCTCCCCATATCTCCCAGCCCCGCTCCCAGCCCCTCGGTATCTCTCCCAGGCCCCACACCTGGCTCTCACCACTAGCCAGGAAGAGGAAGCTGGCCAGGCAGCCCACGTAGAAGGACCAGCCGCGCCGCGGGTTCATCTCAGGGTGGAAGGGCTCTGAGATCTTGGTGAAGGACACCCTGAAGGTCAGGACACTCGCCAGAGTGCACAGCCCTGCAGAAGGGGCAAGGCATGGGCTGCAGCCTCCCTGCCCGGCCCCACTGGGCTCCCAGCCAGCTGCCCCACCCCAGAGCTAGCCACCAGGCCAGGGCCCTGCGTGATCTGTCCCTGCCCCGCCCCAGAGGTGGGTGCATCCTGGCACAGGTGAGCAGTGCCCACATAACCAGCCCCGCCCCAGAGGTGGGCGCATCCTGGAGCGGGTGAGCAGTGCCCGTATAACCAGCCCTGCCCCAGAGGTGGGCGCATCCCAGCGGGGGCAGGAGGTACCTGTCAGGGAGTTGGTGATCGCGGCCAGCCGGTACTTGCGGAAGGGGTGGAAGGAGGTGAGGACGGAGCAGACGGCGATGAAGCCCAGCAGAGTGGACAGCGTCATCAGGGCTTTGACCACCTCGAACGTCACTGTGGGATCAAGGGCCCAGGCTGGTTACCGAGGAGAATCTCCCTGACCCCAAAACACTGGTCTGAGATACAGTGATTTAGAGCTGGGGGGAGCCCAGGGCTGGCCTGGCAGGGGCTGTGGCAGGGGGTCAGGGGCTGCGGGCGAGAGTGGGGGCAGGGGGGCAGGGGCTGAGGGCGGGAGTGGGGGGCACCGGCAGGGTGGGGGCAGGGGCTGCGGGTGGGAGTGAGGGGCACCAGCAGGGTGGGGCAGGGCTGTGGGTGGGATTGAGGGGCACTGGCAGAGCTGGGTGGCAGGGGCTGCGGTGGAAGTGGGGCACCGGCAGGGGGGGCTGGGGCTGTGGCGGGAGTGGGGGGCACTGGCAGAGCTGGGGGGCAGGGGCTGTGGCGGGAGTGGGGGCACGGGGGGGCAGTGCTGCGGCGGGAGTGGGGGGCACTGGCGGGGGGGGCAGGGGCTGTGGGTGGGAGTGGGGGCCACAGGCGGGGGGGCAGGGGCTGCATGCGGAGTGGGGGCACTGGCGGGGGGCAGGGCCTGCGTGCGGGAGTGGGGGGCACGGCGGGGGGCAGGGCCTGGTGCGGGAGTGGGGGGCACTGGCAGAGCTGGGGGGCAGGGGCTGTGGGCGGGAGTGGGGGCACCGGCGGGGGGGGCAGGTGCTGCGGGCGGGAGTGGGGGGCACTGGCGGGGGGGCAGGGGCTGTGGGCGGGAGTGGGGGCCACAGGCGGGGGGGCAGGGGCTGCATGCGGGAGTGGGGGGCACTGGCGGGGGCAGGGCTGCGTGCGGAGTGGGGGGCACCGGCGGGGGGGCAGGGCCTGCGTGCGGGAGTGGGGGGCACCGGTGCGCTGTCTGCGGGGCCGGGCAGGGGCCCATACCCGTCCCCGTGGGCAGTTTCCTGCAGAACCAGTTCAGGCAGATGTTCCAGAGCCCCATGGTGGTCTCAAACCCGAGGCTGCCGACTTCCAGCCAGTACGGGGAGACCAGGGCCAGCAGCTCTGTCAGCAGGCTCAGGCAGGACAGGACCTTGGTCATTTTCTTGAAGTTCAGCTTCTCAGCCAGCCCCGAAAACACTGGGGGAGGGGCAGATCTGCATTGGGGGGGGCAGGGTCCCCCAGAGCAGCCCCCTCACCAGGGTTCGGCCCCTCCACCCAGAATGACCCCCCCCATTTGATCTCCCAGAATGATCCCTGGCCCCTCGTTAGCTGCATCACCCCCGAAATGATCCCTGACCCCTTGTTAGCCAGCTCCCCCCGCCCCATCACAGCCCTGGCCCTCCATTAGCCACATCGCTTCATGAGGCCTCCTGCCCGTTACATCCCCTCACGAGCCCCAGTGGGCCAGGCCCCCCTTAGCCCCGACAATGCCCCCCCTGTAGCTGGTGCCCCTCCCGGCCCTAGGGTTGCCAGATGTCCGGTTTTCTACCGGACAGTCTGGTATTTGCACCGTCTGTCTGGTAGAAAAATTCAGAAAATACCGGACACGTGCAATGTGCAATGTCTGGGATTTTCTGAATTCCCGGCTGGGCGCCGGACAGAAGCCTGGCGGGGGCAGGAGAGCGACTGGGAGGTGGGGCCGCAATTGGCGCTGGGAGCCCTGTGATCAGGTGCAAAAGCGGGGCGGGGCGGGGCGGGGGCCGGGACTCCCAGCCACTCCCCCCCCAGCTTCTGCACGCGATCAGAGGCTCCCAGTGCCAATCGCAGCCCTGCCTCCCAGCTGAGAGCCTCTGGTCGGGTGCAGAAGCTGGGCGGGGGGAGTGGCTCCCAGCCCCCGCCGGGCTTCTACGAGCAACTCGAGGTAGTGCCTGCCGTGGGGCGCGGCCCCTTGGACTCCGGCTGCGGCCAGTGGCTGCACCCCCCCCCCCCCGCCAGCTCTGCTTCCTGCCCCCCTTCCTCTGGGCCCCCCCCATCCTGTCCAGCCCTGTGACCCCCGACCCTCCCCAGCTCTGCTTCCCAGCCCCCCTTCCTCCCAGCCACCCGCCCCCGTTCCTCCCGGCCAGCCCCGCAGCCCCCAACCCTCCCCAGCTCTGCTTTCCGTCACCCCCCTTCCTCCCAGCTAGCCCCGCGGCCCCCGGACCCCCCCCCTCCGCCAGCTCTGCTTCCCGCCCCGCCCCCCTCCTGGCCAGCCCTGCCCCCCTCCCAGTCGGTCCCTCCCCTCCCCCGCCCGCCCATGATCAAGTGTGTCCGTTTTTTTGGCGGGGTCTACCTGGTAACCCTACCCGGCCCTGTGCCATGTACTTGCTGCAGGGGCAACCCCGACGCCCTTTGGGGTGGGTGGCTGGGTTGGGGTTACCCCCAATCAGCCCTGAGCCCCGATCCCGCTGCCTCCTCACGCCCTCATGTCCCCAGCTGCCACCGCGGGGCCCCGGCTGCCTCCAACTGCCGCGGAATCTCCCCGCCGGCCCGGGTGCCCCGCGCCGACCCAGCAACCGGCAGCGCAAGGGTCTGGGGTCACCGGCCTCCCCTGCTGCGCGGCCCAGAGCCCGGGTCCCTGCTTCATCCCAGAGCCAGAGAGACGGGACCAGCTGCCACCCCCACCCTGCTCACAGAGGGCACCTGCTTCTGGGTGTGAAGGGGGGGCTCCCCCTGGCAGGCAGGGCTGGCCCATGTCCCAGCATGGCACTAGGGGGGCGCTGTGCTGGGGGGGGGGGTGAGGCTCTTCTCAGGCTGGCAGGGCCGGTCCCGCTGGGCCAGGGCAGCCCATAGGGGAACCTGGACAGGCCTCCCATGTCTGCGGTGCTAGGCCTCTTCCGGGCCTTGTCCAAAGTGCGGATCTCTACCAAAGCAAACCCAGACCTGACTCGAGCCTGACGCACAAAGCACGCAGGCCAGGCCGAAAAGGGGGGCGGGGGAGAGTCAGGAGTGCTGCCCCATCCTGCAGAACTTGGACAGGACAGCGAGAGCAGGCCAAGACGACCAGAAACAACCCGGTACCAGCACATCCCATGTTTGAGAGGAGACCATTCCAGAGACAGCCGAAAAACGATGAATTAGGCGCTTTGGCAAAATGTGGGCACAGCAAAATGTTTCCTAACTATTGGCATAATAGGTATCTTACGCAAAATGTCATGAATTGGGAGCTATGAGTAGAGCGGCCAAGTCGCGTATAAATACAGGTGTAGGAAAGATCGTCGGTGGGAGGGATGGGGTAAGGGGTCCCCACAACCTTACTCACTGCAATAAGAAGGTGAACCAGGTCCTACCGCCCGATGCGCTGTGGACGCCTCTGCATGTGGGGAAAGAAAGCGGCCGCGACCTCGTGCCTGACAATTGTAAGGGTAACAGCACTGGAACTCTGTGTGTGTGTGTGTGATTCATAGAATAACTATGTGTACATTCATAGTCGTAGAATTGAGTGGCTCGTGTAGTGCCCTCGGTGTAGGTGTTATATTGTCTGGGCTAACTCTCCTGGGTGTTGGACTAGATTGCTTTGCAATCCGTTGCTGTGACCTTGCCCTGCTTTCCTTTACTATTTGGTTAAAGTGACCAAGCGTTCAGCTGCGGTGTTTTACTGGCTCCTCTGGTGTCTAAAAATCGAACCACACGACAGAGCCCTAGGGGGCGCTGTTCTGTGGGGTGGGGCTCCCCCTGGCTGGCAGAGCTGGTCCGCTGGGCCAGGGCAGTGCTAGGGGGCGCTGTTCTGTGGGGTGGGGCTCCCCCTGGCTGGCAGAGCTGGTCCGCTGGGCCAAGGCAGTGCTAGGGGGCACTGTGCTGTGGGGGGGCGGGGCTCCCCCTGGCTGGCAGGGCTGGTGCCGCTGGGCCAGGGCATTGCTAGGGGGCGCTGTTCTGTGTGGGGTGGGGCTCCCCCTGGCTGGCAGGGCTGGTGCCGCTGGGCCAGGGCAGTGCTAGGGGGCGCTGTTCTGTGTGGGGTGGGGCTCCCCCTGGCTGGCAGAGCTGGTCCGCTGGGCCAGGGCAGTGCTAGGGGGCGCTGTTCTGTGTGGGGTGGGGCTCCCCCGGCTGGCAGGGCTGGTCCTACTGGGCCAGGGCAGTGCTAGGGGCGCTGTTCTGTGGGGGGCGGGCTCCCCCGGCTGGCAGAGCTGGTCCGCTGGGCCAGGGCAGTGCTAGGGGGCGCTGTTCTGTGGGGGGCGGGGCTCCCCCGGCTGGCAAAGCTGGTCCGCTGGGCCAGGGCAGTGCTAGGGGGCGCTGTTCTGTGGGGGGCGGGGCTCCCCCAGCTGGCAGGGCCGGTCCTGCTGGGCCAAGGCAGTGCTAGGGGGCGCTGTGCTGTGGGGGGGGCGGGGCTCCCCCTGGCTGGCAGGGCTGGTGCCGCTGGGCCAGGGCATTGCTAGGGGGCGCTGTTCTGTGGGGGCAGGGCTCCCCCTGGCTGGCAGAGCTGGTCCACTGGGCCAGGGCAGTGCTAGGGGGCGCTGTTCTGTGTGGGGTGGGGCTCCCCCTGGCTGGCAGAGCTGGTCTGCTGGGCCAGGGCAGTGCTAGGGGGCGCTGTTCTGTGTGGGGCGGGGCTCCCCCGGCTGGCAGAGCTGGTCCGCTGGGCCAGGGCAGTGCTAGGGGGCGCTGTTCTGTGGGGGGGGGCTCCCCCGGCTGGCAGGCGGTCTCTGGGCCAAAGCAGTGCTAGGGGGCGCTGTTCTGTGGGGGCAGGGCTCCCCCGGCTGGCAGGGCTGGTCCTACTGGGCCAAGGCAGTGCTAGGGGGCACTGTTCTGTGGGGGGCAGGGCTCCCCCTGGCTGGCAGAGCTGGTCCGCTGGGCCAGGGCAGTGCTAGGGGGCGCTGTTCTGTGGGGGGCAGGGCTCCCGCAGCTGGCAGGGCTGGTCCCGCTGGGCCAGCGCAGTGCTAGGGGGCGCTGTAGCCTTTTCTCTGAGGGTATGTCTACACTACAGCGTTATTTCAAAATATCTTATTTCAAAATAACGCGTCTACACACAAAATGCATTTTGAAATAGCTTTTTGCTATTTCAAAATAGCACGTCCACACTGATCGGACACTGAATCGCATTTTAGGCCAGCCGGAACTGGTTCCAGCAGGGCATCAGGTCAGAAGTTACCTTGTGGCCAGGGCGGCCAGCAGGGCTCTCTGGGAAGGGCTGGAGGCCCCCTATTTCGAAATAAGCGACCACACAGAGCTTATTTCGAAATAGCAATTTTGAAATTGGCACTATTCCTTGTGGAATGAGGTTTACCAATTTCGAAATAAGCGCTCCGCTATTTCGAATTAATTGCAAAATAGCAATTGGTTTGTGTAGATGCTAAGAAAGTTATTTCGAAATAATTTTGCTGTGTAGACATACCCTAAGAGGCAGGGCTTGAATCCCAGGGATCTGGGCTAAACCCCAGCAGTGACAATTCCATTCAGCTTCCCTAAACCCCACTTAGACTTTTCCATTCACTTCCCACCAGAAATTGCCGAGTTGCAGTGAATGAAACAGCCACTGAGCCCTGCCCCAGAGGTGGCTGCATCTGAGCACCCAGCGAGCCCTCCCCATGCAGCGTTATGTACGGCTGTTTCCCACCCACCCCGCCCCTGAGATGGCTGCATCTCAGTGCTGGCTGAGGCCGCACAACCTGAAAATGGAGTCTGGAACTTGGAGGGTGAAGTGGCCTGAGACAGCAGAGCGATTTTGCCGGGAGGGTTCAGTGACTCTCTTGCTTTCGGGGGATGGTTCATACAGGTGGCACCTTGTGCTTGGGCATCCATGAGCAGGACTCCTGGCTTCAATTCCAAGCGTGGGAGAGTCACAAAAACTTGCCGTGCCTCAGTTTCCCCATCTGTAAAATGGGGATAATCTACCTTTGGCTACACAGATTATATTTAGGAGGGGCAGGGACTGTTTCTGTCTGGGCAGAGCCCAGCACGATGGGGCTTTGATCTCAGCCAGCATCTGGGCAGCGCCCGGCACAACAGGTTCCTGATCTCAGAATGACTCACACACCCAGACCAAGCAGGTAAACTCTCAGGACTTTATACAAATGCAGCTGGTGGCACCGGTGGAAACAGGCAAGGAGGGCGCATGGGGCGAGGGCGTGCATGGGGCAAGGGGGCTCTCTGGGTTTCCCCTGACAGCTGTGAGCTCGACCCAGACGACAGGCCGGAGTAAGTAGAGCCCGGATGGAGCCCCATGGACGAGGCAGGGGAATGGCAGAGCAATGCAAAAATATGTGGCCTACAGAGGAAATAGTCCCAGAGGTGGAGGGATACACAATCGAGTTAATTGACAATGTCCCGGCAAGAGAGGAATATGTGATGGTGCGGAAAAGCCTAGAGGGGAAAAAGGCCCAGCAATGGCGAGATATTCAATAAGTGCTGAGTGAGAACAGAAACCCCCCCGGGCACTGTCAGGCTATTCGATAAGCTAATTGGGTCTGCGATCACGTTCCTTCCATGGATGGAGACCTCTAAATGGGGCTGAGAAAAACAAGTCCCTCTGTGGAGGGATATTTTATAGCACAAAGGGTCGCAAAAGAGAAACAGTTCTGGTGGTGGTCGGAGAGGGGGAGGGGGATTGAATAGGCCTGAATGTGAAAAAGTCTCAGTCGTGGAAGGATATTCAGTTGTGCTAAGTACCATCGAAAGAAAAATGTCCCAGTGGTAGCAGGATAGATGGCAGTGCAAAGTGACACTGTTAGGAAAAAACTCCCAGGAGTGGAGGGATATTTGATAGTGCTAAGGCTCGTGAGAGGATAATTAGGCCTGATGGTGAAGGGATCTCCAATAAATCTAGCTAGCATCTATGAGAAAATAGTCCCAGTAGTGGAAGGATATTTAACACTGCAAAAAAATATTCCATTGGCGGATGGCTCTCCCAATGGTGTGAAGAGCCAAGTGAGGTCACAGCTTGGAATATCCATGGACCAATCGGCATCCAGGATCCAGCAGGGTAGGGTGGCTGGTTTGGGCGGGGAGACGGGCCCTGGAAGCCAAGGGGGATGGCGTCCCCGGCTATGCCAGGGATGTGCCCATCCCCCCCTCCGGGGCCACTTGGCTGCCCAGCTTGGTGCCCAGGATAGGCGAATGCTTCTGGGTGATGAGGCTTGATATTCCTGGGCATGGAGAGGAGAGAAGAGTTCTGAAAAATTCCTGGGAACAGAAACTTTTCCAGAAGACAAGGACAAAAACGTTTTTGCCGATTTTGGGGGGGGGGCCCCAAATGCATTTCAAACCCAGATTCTTTTCTTCTGAAAACCAGTTTTGAAAAGGGAATTTTAAAAGCAAAAGTGGTTCCCAAGCTGAAATTTTGTCATGGAAAAATACATTTCAATTACAACTTTTTTCTGAAAATGGTTTTCAATGGATTTTGCCCCCCCCCAACAGATTTTTCCCAAAAAGACATTTTTCAGGAATGAATCTTTTTTAACATAAACAGCTTTTCAAAACCAGAACTTGTTTCCGTTCCATTTTCCTTCAGAAAACTGGATAAGGGCTTCAGGGAAATGCAGTGAAAATGTTCACTACAAACTTCTGATTTCTTTTTGGAAAAATTCCCACCAAAATATAAAATTTGTTCCCCCGCTCCCCAATTAGATTTGGGTTAAAAAGTCTGTTTCTGGAAGGAAAAAATCTCCCCCCATTCTGCAGATGGACCCCTCGTATTGGGGGGACCAGCCCCGCCAAGGAAACATCCCACATTCTCCACCACCCAGGCCCCAGACACAGACATGTCTGGGATCCCCGGCTCGGCCCTACGGGGATGGGAGTGAAGGCGGGGGCCCCTTGGCCCCGCCCCCTGCCCTACATACCGGCGATGGCGAAGGCAGGGCCCACAGCCCAGGACAGGTAGAAGGCCCAGTTGTAGCTGCGCTTGATCTGGGGGTGCTGGGGCACATGGATCTCAAACACGAGGAACGTCACCGAGCCGATCAGCCCTAAAGCCCCTGCGGAGCAAAGGGAGAGTCTGAGGGGCATGCGCCTTCCACTGCCACCAGGGGGTGCTGGTGCTTTGGGGCAGAGGCAGGTATCTCGTGCGCTGTTGCGGTAAGAGGCAGCTCCCCCCCCCCCGATCCAGGATAGTCCCACCCACCCGCCAGTGCAATTTAGGAAGGGCAGGGGGTGATGCCCCCCACCCTGAGATTGGTACCAGGAGCTGCCCTGGGGACCCCCCCCCAAGCTCCAGCACCTTGCCCTGTGGCCCCCCCCACTCCACCCCACACTTACATTCTTACAGGTACTGTCCTATCACAACCCCCAGCCCTGAGTGCACCCCCAGGGGGCTTGCAATAGGACAGTACCTGTAAGAAATGTAAGTTACTTTCATCCCAAGCTTCTCTTCTCCTGGGGTGAGACAGTGTGTGGAGATAGTCCATACAGGCTAGTCCTCCTACCCATCCCCCCAACTCGCCCCTTTATCTGTCCGGCTGTCCACCCCATCCACCCAGCTCCACCCCTCCCCCAGTCCATCCAGCTGTACACACCCCACTGTCCATTCCTCTCCCCTTCTCCGGACACCCCTCCCCCCCGCCAGCCATCATCTGCCCAGTCACCGAGGCAGGTGCCAAATGGGGGGATTTAGAGGGGCAGGATGGCTAAACCCCGAACCTAGGCTGCACAGCTCTACCATTGGCTGCCTGCATGCCCTCTCACTCAGCCTTCCCGTGCCTCGGTTTCCCTCCCTGGCCCTGAGCAGCCCTTGCAGCCACCGGAGGGCAGCAGGGTTGCTGGACCCAGCAGCCTCCCCCGTGCTACCTGCTGTGAAACAAGTCATGGCGGAGACATTGGTTTCTGGGAAGAACTTGCTCGCCTGGCGGAGGAAGGAATCGAAGCAGCACAAGATGGCGACAAAGGCGAAGATGATGCCCAGCAGCAGGAAGCCCCGGCTGGCGTCCAGCATACCTGGGGGCATCAGGAGAATCAGAGGCAGCCCAGCCCGGGCCCGGCCCCAGACATGCCCCCACCTCACTGCCCGAACAATGAATATTTATTGCCTATGGGCAACTGACACTGGACGGGGGATCTGGGAGAAGGCCAATGGTCACCAGCTGAGGGACCCCATGGACTCCAGAGGTTGCCAGCTGATGGACACTGGCTGGTGGATCCCGTGGACTCCAGTTGACATCAGCTGATGGGCACTATCTGGGGGATCCCATGGACTCCGGTGGTTGCCTGCTGATGGACACTGGCTGTGAGACCCCTGGACTCCAGTGGTTGCTGGCTGATGGACACCAGCTGAGGGACCCTATGGACACCGGCTGGGGGACCCCATGGACTCCGATTGACACTGGCTGAGGGACACCAGATGGGGGACCCCATGAACTCCGTTGGTTGCCGGCTGATGGACACCGGCTGAGGGACCCCATGGACTCCAGTGGCTGCCAGCCGAGGGACACTGGCTGGGGGACCCCATGGACTCCGATTGACACCGACTGAGGGACACCAGCTGGGGGACCCCATGGACTCCGATTGACACCGGCTGAGGGACACCAGCTGGGGGACCCCATGGACTCCGATTGACACCGGCTGAGGGACACCAGCTGGGGGACCCCATGGACTCCAGTGGTTGCCAGCCGATGGACACCGGCTGGGGGACCCCATGGACTCTGACACTGGCTGAGGGACACCAGCTGGGGGACCCCATGGACTCCGATTGACACCGGCTGAGGGACACCGGCTGGGGGACCCCATGGACTCAGATTGACACCGGCTGAGGGACACCAGCTGGGGGACCACATGGACTCCGATTGACACCGGCTGAGGGATCCGCCCCATGGACTCCAGCGGTTGCTGGCCCATTGAGATCCGGTCCCGTTGGGCCGCTGGCCAAAGGGCGCAGGGGGACACATACTGGATCTGGGAGGCAGGCCCTTGCAGAAGCTCCCCTTGCACATGCTCCATATCCCAAAATGCAAGGTCCCCACGTCCGAGCTCAGGAGCAGCCAGTAGGGACACGCGCCGGAGAGCAGGAAGAGGAGGAAGCTGAAGAGGCTGAGACAGATGGTCACCGCCCGGTAGGGGAACATCCTGCCCCGTGAGGCGGGGCCGAGCCAGCCTGGAGGGAGAGAGGCGGGGCCGTGAGGAGCCAAGCGAACGCTCAGCCAGGGGGGAGCCCGCGGACGCAGCCCCGCTGACCAGCTGCACCGCCCCAGGACTTCGGGGGGGAGGGAGGAGACCCGGAGGGAGCACACACCAGAGTGCACTGTGCGCAGGGAGCCTGTGCCCACTGCTCCGGGGCAGGCAGATGGATAAATGGGTTGAAGGGGCCATAGGGGGTAGGAGGGGGAGGGGTGGGGACGGATGCAGTGTGGATGGGGATGGGGATGGGGGGATGTAGAGGTGTGTATGGGGACAGAAAGACGGAGGGATGGAGGGGCGGATGAAGGGGTGCGTATGGGGACAGAGGAATGGATGGACAGATGGAGGAAGGGGGAAGGGAAGGATGCACAGGTGAGGGGTGGATGGATAGATGATGGATGGGTGCATGGATGGATGGATAAGGAATGGATTGAGGGTGGATCAGTGGGCGGATGGATGGATGGATGGGTGGATTGAGGGGTGGATCAGTGGGCAGATGGATGGATGGATGGGTGGATGAGGGATGGATAAGGGATGGGTAGATGGATGGATGGATGAGGGGTGTATCGGTGGGCGAATCGATGATGGAGAAGGGATGGAGGAGGGATGAGTGGATGGGTGGATGAGGGATGGGTGGGTGGTGACAGAGAAACAGACCCTTACTGCAACCCCGGACCCCGTGTCTGTGACTCCGCCCAGCGTTGCTGCCGGGGGCTCTGCCAGTCGAGGGGGCTCTCGCAGACACGTCCTGGGCTGGCTGTGCTGAGTTAGGGTGTCCGGCGGGCCAGCAGGATCCTGCTTGGCTGCGGTGGCGGCTCCGTGAGGGCCCCCAACGACTGGTGGAACCCTCTGGGTGTGTCCAACTGCCGTGGAACCCTCCATCCACCAAGCCGGGCCCCTGGCTGGCCCCACAGGCAGCGCCCCGGGCGGGGGCGGGCTGAGAACAGGGAGACGTGGACAGAAACGGCTCGGGGGCAGGGCCAGGGAGTGGGGACAGCGCGGCGGCGGCAGCAGAAGCGCTGCGTTCCGAGCTCCTGGGGCCAGGCCGGCGTCCGGAGAACCGGGGGCTGGGTCTTGCAAAGCTTTGCCCTGGCCATGGGCCTCCCGTGCTGAGCCACAGCCTCTGCCGGGGGGACGCTGCCTGTCGCCAGCTTCCTGCGAAGGAAACACTGCGTTTCCTGCCTTCTCCACCGCCCCTTTGGGGGTCAGTCGGTTCTGGTTCCGCCGCCAGCCTTGCGCTTGCTTTGCCACGTGGGCCTGCAGCCCCAGGGCACCATTGGGGCCAGAGGGAGCCCCACCTGCCCCAGAGGTGGCTGCATCTCAGCGCCGGGCAAGGGGGACCTGCACCCGTACCCCACTTGCAGCACTCCCGGTTCTGCAGGGAATACCTGGCCTAGGGCGGAGGAGCAGTTCCCACGGCCACTTCGCCTTGGCGGCTCATGGCCACCCACATGCGCGAGCCCTCTCCCCTCCCCCAGCCCTTCCCCCTGATCCAGCCCAGCACAGAGCAGAGTCCGGTAGAGGGCTTTGGCCATCACCGTGTCCTCAGTATTAAATCCTAGAATCAGAGCCCCCCAGGGGCCACCGGGGCCAGGCAGTCTCCCCTGGCCTCTGGCCCATTGGCCTGTGGCTCTCTGGGCCCGGGCACCTGTCCCAAGAGCCCGTCTCGCTCTGCTCCGCTGCGCTGCGCTTTGAACTCAGGCCCCTCGCGGCGAAGGGACCAGCCCATCTCCCTCTGTACAGCCCCCTCGGAAGTGTATGCCGCCCACAGCCCTGCCCCATCTCCTCTTTCCCCCACTGGCCACCCGCAGCTCCTTCAGCCTGCGCCCGTCTGGCTCTTGGCCCTTCCCATTGATGGTCCTTGTCCCTCGCCTCCGGATCCTTTCCAGTCGCCCTCCAGCCTTTCTGAGCCTCGGGGACCTCCCCTGCCCCCGGCAGCTGTTCCATCCCCGAGTATGTCGGTGGCCCCGTTCTGTTGTGAAACCCCCACCGCTGGCAGCCCAGGGTGCAGCAGAACCAGCACCGAGCCAGGAACGGGGCCCAGGAGCCCTGGGAGGCCGATGGGGCAGGATGTGAATTAAGGTGACAGGGCTGGAATGATGCCAATAGGGGGCAGGACCTTGGGTTATAACAGTGCCCCCTACAAACCCTGCCCCCTGCAGCACAGCGCCCCCTAGTGCCATGCTGGGGCACTGGGGCCAGCCCTGCCTGCCTGGGGAGACCCCCGCCCCTGCAGCACAGCGCCCCCTAGTGCCATGCTGGGGCACTGGGGCCAGCCCTGCCTGCCTGGGGAGACCCCCGCGCCTGCAGCACAGCGCCCCCTAGTGCCATGCTGGGGCACTGGGGCCAGCCCTGCCTGCCTGGGGAGACCCCCGCCCCTGCAGCACAGCGCCCCCTAGTGCCATGCTGGGGCACTGGGGCCAGCCCTGCCTGCCTGGGGAGACCCCCACCCCTGCAGCACAGCGCCCCCTAGTGCCATGCTGGGGCACTGGGGCCAGCCCTGCCTGCCTGGGGAGACCCCCGCCCCTGCAGCACAGCGCCCCCTAGTGCCATGCTGGGGCACTGGGGCCAGCCCTGCCTGCCTGGGGAGACCCCCGTGCCTGCAGCACAGCGCCCCCTAGTGCCATGCTGGGGCACTGGGGCCAGCCCTGCCTGCCTGGGGAGACCCCCGCCCCTGCAGCACAGCGCCCCCTAGTGCCGGGGAAGGTTCCGTGGCAGTTGGCAGCAGCCGCAGACAGGCCGGGGCAGACAGGTTCTCCGGGGCCATGGGATGGAGTCGCAACCATCTCCGCACCCTAATCCTGCAGCCTCGATGGAAACAAGGGTCTCGATGTCGGGAACAGGCAGTGAGTGAGTAAGGGAGGGAGGGGAGAGATCTGGGCCCCTAAATCACCCGCAGAGCAGCTGGGCCTGTAAAGGGAGAGGGGTGTGTGTGTCTGGGGATAGATAGGTAGATACACACATACTTACAGAGCCAGCTAGCTAGCCAGATAGAAGGGGTGTATGGGGATAGATAGATAGATAGATAGATAGGTGGGGGTGCAGATAGATAGATTAAATTAGATTGTATGAACAGAGGACGGGTTATGGGGCATATGGATACATGGGGTGTATGGGGATGGATGGAGAGATCAGGGTGTATGGGGACGGACAGATGGAAGGGGTATACAAGGATGGACAGATGAATGGGGGTATATGGGGATGGATGGATGGGACGTGTACGGGGATGGACAGATGAATGGGGAGTGTATGGGGACGGACAGACAGATGGACGGAGGGTGTATGGGGACAGACGGATGGATGGATGGGGGTGTACAGGGATGGACAGACGGATAGATGGGGGGTGTATGGGGATGGACAGACAGATGGGGGGTGTACAGGGATGGATGGATGGATGGATGGGGGTGTATGAGGATGGATGGACGGAAGGATTGGGGGTGTATGGGGATGGACAGACAGATGGGGGGTGTACAGGGATGAATGCATGAATGGATGGATGGGATGGACGGGAGTGTACAGGGATGGACGGACGGATGGATCGGAGGTGTACAGGGATGGACAGAGGGATGGGGGTGTACAGGGATGGATGGATGAAGGGTGTACGGGGATGGATGGATGGGAGTGTACAGGGATGGATGGACAGATAGATGGGGGGTGTACAGGGATGGATGGATGGATGGGGGGTGTACAGGAATGGCTGGATGGGGAGTGTACGGGGATGGACAGACAGATGGGGGGTGTACAGGGATGGATGGATGGATGGGGGGTGTACAGAGATGGACAGACAGATGAGGAGTGTACAGGGATGGCTGGATGGGGGGTGTACGGGGATGGATGGATGGATGGCGGGTGTATGGGGATGGACAGACAGATGGGGGGTGTACAGGGATAGATGGATGGATGCAGGGTGTACAGGGATGGACAGACAGATGGGGGTGTACAGGGATGGATGGATGGGGTTGTACGGGGATGGACAGACAGATGGGGGTGTACAGGGATAGATGGATGGATGGGGGGTGTACGGGGATGGATGGATGGGGTTGTACGGGGATGGACAGACAGATGGGGGTGTACAGGGATGGATGGGGGTGTACAAGGATGGACGGACGGATGGATTGGGGGTGTACGGGGATGAGCAGGCAGCTAAGTGTGGTGATGGATGAAGTGGGGGATGGGACGGGCACCAGAGGGGGTCTCCCCCACTCAGACTCCTGTCTCCCCATAGGTCTCCCCCTCCCTATGGCGGCCCAGGGACCCTGCGCTGTGTGAGCACTGGGGCCACCTGCGCCAGCCTGGCCCTGCTCCTCGTTGCCATGGCAACCCCGCGCTGGCTCCTCATTGACTCGCCCGAGGACGGGTACCACAGTGGGGTCTGGTGGCTCTGCTCCCGGCCCGTGTGCACCAGCATCGTCAGGGAGACGCGTAAGGGCCCTGCCTGAGCCCCAGGCTCCCCAGCCCTGCTGGTGCCCCCACAACCCCTGCCCCCCAGCTCTACTTGTGCCCCCAACCCACAGCCGCTGCCCCCAGCCCTGCCAGCTCCTCCCAGACCCACAGTCCCTGCTCCCCGGCTCTGCTGGTGCCCCTCACTCCCAACTTACAGCCCCTGCCTCCCTGACTTGCAGCCCCTACCCCCCAGCCCTGCTGATGCCACTCACTCCCTACCCACAGCCCCTCCCCCAACTGCTCTGCCTGTGACCCTCAGTCCTGACTTGCAGCCCCCCCTTACTCCAGCCCTGGGCTCCCCCCCCGCTGAGCTAATTTACCCTCTTGTTCCCCCTCAGCTTTCTTTAAGGCGATCCGGGCGCTGCTGCTGTTTGCACTGCTGGCTTCCTGCGTGGCCGTGGCCTCTCTGCTGCTCTCCGGCAGGCCCTGCGCCCGATGGCGGGCCTCTCGCTTCCTGGTCTCAGCTGTGGCCAATTTCATCGCAGGTAAAAAGATCAGAACCCTTCCCTTCCCTCCATCCCCTGGGGAAACACAAGCCTCAGGCAGCCAACAGCCCCTGGCTATCCGGATGGCTCCTCTGGCACCAAGGTGCAGCCAGCTCTGGGGTGGGGCAGGTGGGGAACAGCCACACATAACACTGCCGGGGATGTTCTCCTAGCGTGGGGATGCAGCCAGCTCTGAGGCAGGGCAGGTGGGGAACAGCCACACATAACACTTCACAATGATGGCTCGCCCAGCACTGAAATGTAGCCAGCTCTGGGGTGGGACAGCTGGGGAACAGCCACACATAACGCTACCTGGGGATGCACTCCTGGTGCTGGGATGCTACCTGCTCTGGGATGGAACTGCATAGGCTATGCCTTGTCCCCCAGTGGCAGGATACTGGGGGAGTGAAGAGCTGTGGGAGCAGCTGGCCCCATGCCAGGAGCAGCTGATGGCTGGAAACTGGAAGCATTCAGGGGTGTCTGGTCTCCCCAGGGCTGCTCGTGCTGATCAGCGTCGTGATCTTCACAGCCCACGTGATCCTGGGCATTGTTAACCCACAGGCCAGGGCCTCCTTCGAATGGGCCTTCTTCCTCTCCTGGACCCTCAGCCCCATCTTCGTCTTCAGCGGTGAGCCCCACCCTTGAGCAGAGTCACACATGGGGCCTGTGCCCAGGGGCCCTGCCCCCTGCCCTCCTCTTACCCCAGGGGCCACCCCCGGGCCAGCTAGGAACCAGAGCCTGGTCACGGCAGGAGCCGCCAGAATAGCCAGTTGAAAAGGGGCCCCGGTGGCTCCATTGAAATCCAGATGGGACGGCTCCCTACCCCGGCCCTGTCTGGCTCCGGGAAGTGACCACCAGGTCCCCGTGACCCCTGGGCGAAGGTGCGACCAGGGACACTCCGCCCGCTGCCCCCGTCCCAAGTGCCAGCTCTGCAGCTCCCATTGGCTGGGAGCTGTGGCCAATGGGAGCTGCGGGGGCGGTGCCTGCAGGCACAGGCAGCGCATGGCGCCACCTGGCCCGTACACCTAGGAACCAAGGGACGTGCCAGTCGCTGCCAGTTGCTACCTGAGATCAGCCCTGGCTCTTCCAACACCTCAAACCCCCTCCCGCACCCCCAGCACCCTGACCCAGCCCAGGAGCCCCCTCCCACACCCCAGGCCCCCCATTCCCAGGCTCTCCCCAGAGCCTGCACCCCCAGCTGGAGCCCTCACTCCAACCTGCACCCCAACCTCCCGCCCCAACTCAGTGAAAATGTGCAAGTGAGTGAAGGGGGGGGCGGGGAGACTGAGGAAGGGGTGGGGCCACAGGCAGGGGGTGCGGCCATGGGCAGGGGGCAAGCCAAGTTGTCCGTGCCATTAGACAGTTGACAATTGTAGCCAGGCCTCCTGCTGCCAGCTGGGATGCACCCACCGGCTCCTTCCTGCCCCACTGGACTTTGTGCCTGGGGCTGGCAGTTTGGGGGGGCGATGCCCCCTCAGCTCCTCCCCCCCCAAGCTCGGCCCACGCTGCAAGGCCCCTGTTCCGGAATGGGCATGCAGGGCTTCCTGCCCAGTGGTGGCACCCCTGGGCCCAGGGTGTGGGGGGTCCAAAGGCTATCTGGGAAATATTCCTTCCCTACCCCCTATCTCACCACAGTGGGGACAGGCTGGAGGGGGTGAGCCCCACTCCCCATGGGGGGGGGGGGTTCTGCTGTCTAACCCTGCCCTCCCCCCTGCAGGGATCCTGTGTCTCTTTGTCCACAGCTGCCTCCTGGCACCAAGCCCCCGCGTGGGACCCCAGAGCCAGGCCAGCCTGGACCTTGAGGCGTCACTGACCCAGGAGGAGTCAGAGGAGGGGCCAGGGGCAGGAACCCTCCCGCTGGGGCAAGCGTTGCCAACCCAGGAGGGGCCAGAGCAGCGGCTGGGGGCACAGCACTTCCCATTGGAACAGGGGGGGCTAGAGGAAGGGTTGGAGGGGGGGCCAGAGGCAGAGACACCAGCCCAGGAGGAGGGGGACAGGGGGCTGGGGCAGACGTTGCCAGCTCAGGAGGGGCTAGAGTGGGAGCTGGGGGCAGAGCACTTCCCACTGGAACAGGGGGGGCTAGAGGAAGGGTTGGAGGGGGGGCCAGAGGCAGAGACACCAGCCCAGGAGGAGGGGGACAGGGGGCTGGGGCAGACGTTGCCAGCTCAGGAGGGGCTAGAGTGGGAGCTGGGGGCAGAGCACTTCCCACTGGAACAGGGGGGGCTAGAGGAAGGTTTGAAGGAGGGCCCAGGGGCAGAGCCCCTCCCTCTGGGCCAAGTGATGCCAGAGGAGGGACTGGGGGCAGAGCCCCTCCCCCTGAGCCAAGTGATGCTGGAGGGGGGATTGGAGGCAGAGCCCCTCCCCCTGGGCCAAGTGATGCCGGAGTGGGGACTGGGGGCAGAGCCCCTCCCCCTGGGGCAGGTGACACTGGCTCAGGGGGAGCAGAAGGGGGGAGCAGGTTCAGAGCCCTTCTCCCTGGGGCAGGTGATACCGGCTCCAGGGGAGCTGGAGAGGGGGCAGGGGGCAGAGCCCCTCCCCCAGGGGCAGGAGGGGGCTGCACAAGGGGCCAAGGGAGAGCTCAAAGTGGGTGATTCACCTTAGGCCCCCATGGGTGCCTATTAACCTTTGAGTGCCAGGACCCTTGGGGGCAAAGGAGCTGCTGGGTGGGGTGAGATAAGGAGACGAGGCGACTGTGGTTGTGTGGTTGTGTTTGTTGTGTGTGAGCATGGGGGGGGTGGTTGTGTTTGTGTGGGGGTGTGTGGTTGTGTTTGTTGTGTGTGAGCGTGGGGATGTGATTGTGTTTGTTGTGTGGGAGTGGGGGTGTGTGGTTGTGTTTGTTGTGTGGGAGTGTGTGCGGCGACGGGCGCTCGCACAAGGCCTGTGAATCGGGCCTGGCTTCCCCGGCCAGACGGCCACGCTGTCTCTGAAGCGTTGAGGGAAAGAGCTGGGCACTCGGCAGACGGCAGCCGAGGCCATTTCTCCCCCAGCTGCTCTCATGTGCAATTATTCTGATTAATTTGTTCAAATGAAGGCTCCATTGGTGACACAACCTGCCCCTCAGCTCCTGAGCTTTGTGTGGGGAAGCGACGCCAGCAGCCGAATCCACCCAGGCGTCCCGGGCAGCTCCCAATCCCCAGAGGTGTGCGGGCGCCCAACTGCCCTCGGTTCCCTCACTGAAAACGTCCCAAAGTGCCACGGCAGGCGGCCAGGCCACAGGAATTGAGGGAGCCGTGGGGCCAGGCAGCGAGAAGTCAAAGGCCCAAAAGCGGCTTTGCCCAGCCCCAGGACACAGCCCCAGTCGGGCCGGCCCAGTGCCACAGTGAGTCCCTTGAAATGGGAAAGGGGCAGCAGGGGATAGGCCAAGTCTGGATGTGTGGCCACTTCTGGAAAAGAAGAGACAGAAAAGCTGGCGCAGGCCAGCTCAGGGAAGGGACAGCAGAGGGACAGGTCACTAAGAGCTGGGTTAACCTTTGGGACTCCCTGTCCCTGCCACTGGATCAGAGCAGGGTTAACCCAATACCATTACCTCGCTGGCCCTGGAGGGGGGTGCAGGTCCCCAGCTGACACTCCTGCCAGAGCCCACAGTGAATGACAACACCCAGGACCCAGAGCCGGAGCCAGGACTTGGTGGCAGCACATACAGCCAGCAAGACAGTTGCCAAGCAGGAGAGAGAGAGCTCGGCTGCCCCCATCTTGGAACCCTGGCCCAGGGCCATCATAGACAGGGGAGACTAGGCATGGCTAGGCTGAAAAACCTGTGGGGTTAACCTGTGGGACTCCTTGCCACCAGGCACTGCAGGGGTTAACCCCCAGGACTCCCTGCCACTGACCATTGGAGGGGTTAACCCCTGGGGCTTCCTGCTTCTGGACATTCATGGGGTTAACCCCCAGGGCTCCCTGTCACTGGGCATTGGTGGGGTTAACCTGCGGGACTCCGTGCCACTGGGCATTGGTGGGGTTAACACCCAGGTCTCTCTGCTACTGAGCACTGATGGGGTTAACCCCCAGGGCTCTCTGTCGCTGGGCATTGGTGGGGTTAACCTCTGGGACTCCCTACCATGGGGCCTTGGCCAAGTATCCATAAGGGTCTGTCCTGGTGGTCGTCTCCCCATCTCAGCTCTAATCAGGTCTTGACTCCCATGGTAACCCCAGGGTTCCAGAAGCCCCCCGTTCTGTGCTGCCCCCCTGGCTCAGCTCCTGGGCCCAACCTACTGGGCCCCCTGTGGGTAGACAGGGGAGACAGTTCGGATGCAAAGGGACCATTTATTGTGGAGCAGGAACAGACCCGGACACAACTGACAAGCTAGGGGGAACTGACTGTGCTCAGCCCCACAGCGGGACCCGCTGGCTCGAGGGGGGCAGGGAATGAGGCATGCGGCCTTTCCCCCCCAGGGGGCGCTAGTTCCATTGAAGCAAGCGGCAGCAGAGGCTGTTGGGGGTGGGGTCCCTCCAGTCCCCCCATATCCGGGGCTCCAGTCACCTCTTCGCCCGGCAGTTCTGGGTCGCAAGAACGAAGATACCTGGGAGGAGATGGGAGAACTTGGAGACTCCCTCACAGGCCCCCTGCTGCCCCTTCATGCCTGGCCCTCGCAGCGCCCCCTCTCTGACTTGACCCACACCTCCCTTGCCCGATTTCCTGCCCTCGCCATGCACAGCACCCCTTTCCTGCAGCCCCTGCCTCCGGATCCCATAGCACCCCACCCCTGAACCCCAGTAACTCCTGTCCCCCAAAGCACCCCTCCCCTGCAGCCCCTGCCTCCGGCCCCCATATTGCACCCCACCCCCAAACCTCAGTCGCCTCTTCTCCCCCATGGCACCCCTACCCTGCCTCCCACAACCCCAGTCACCTTCTGCTCCCCCACATCACCCCCTCTCTTGCCCCTACACCACACAGTGCCCTGCCCCCCACAACTGAAGTCACTCCTGCCCCCCACAAACCCCTCTTGCGGCACCCCTCTCCTGCCCCTATGCTGCACAGCACCCTCCCCCTGACAATCATAACCCCAGTCACCCCCTGCTCCCCCACAGCACCCCCTCCCCCAGTCCCACCCTCTGGACTAGGCTCTGCCCCCCCAACCCGCAGCAGCACCCTCCCCCTCCCGTGGCACTCCAGCAGGGCTCCCCTGGTGATCCCCCAGCTCACCGCACAGGCCCAGCAGCGGCAGGGCGGCCCAGCCCAGGTAGAAGGACCATTCGAAGGTCAGTTGGATCTGCCCGTCCAGGTTCCTGTGCCACGACTCGGCGCTGTACGCGGCCATGGCAATCAGGGTGCAGCCAGCTGGGGGGGTAGACACCCTGAGCCAGCAGATTTCAACCCCCCCAACCAGATCAACCCCCCACCCTGAAGGCTGGTGCCCCCCTGAGGTGCCAGGCCCTGAGTCCCATCCCCTTCCCCAGGGCCTGCCAGCCCCTCTCCAGCACCCCCAGAGGGGCCAGGCCCCCATCTTCAATCCCTGCCCCTCTCCAGCACCCCCAGAGGCCAGGCCCAGGGCTGGTCCCTACCGGCAGCAAAGGCTGAGAGGGAACCGACCAGGTTGAGGCTCACAGGGCTCTGGAAGCAGGACGTGATGGAGGCCAGCAGGGACAGGATGCAGACGGCCGTGGCCAGAGCAGCCAGGATCAGGAAGGCCCGGGTGGCTTGTATATACCCTGTGGGGAGGGACACGAAGGTTTAATGAGGACCCCCCCCCCCAGCCAACCCTGAGCCGGTGTAGGGGGAGCCTGGAGCAGAGGGAGCAGGGGGTGGTGGGCTGGGCATGAGGGGCCTCGGTAGGGCTCTCTGTGCATGTCCCAAGACTGGGCGAGGGGGCCCTATCACCCGCCCCACAGCCCACCGAGAGGTGGCTGCATCCCAGCACCGGGTTAGGGACCCCTGAAGCCCACTGCTTCACCCTAGTGAGGGCCATGTCTCAGCACCAGGCAAGGGGTCCCCATATGAACACCCCCACGCCCCACCCCAGAGGTAGCTGCATCTCATGGCAGGATGAGGGGTCCCCACATGAACACCTCCCACCCCAATCCCAGAGGTGGTTGCATCCCAGCCCCGGCTGTTTCCTCACCGTAGGTCTCAGTAGGGCGGTGGCACACCCCGGCCATGCACTCCTGCCAGAGCCCGCTGTGGGACGTGTCCTTGGCGCCATAGGCCACCAGCCAGTAGTCGGTGCTGAGAGCCATGCAGAGCAGCAGCAGGCTGAGCACGGCCAGCAGGCAGCTCCCCACGCTACAGGCCTGCATCTCCCTCCGAGACGGGCCGGCTCAGCTAGCGGGACCTGCAAGAGGAGCCCTGAGATGGGGGCATTTCCGGGGTACAGCCCCTCTCCTGCCCAACCCCCCCTGCCCGGAATTCCACCCATTGCAGTGCGAGGGCTGAGTCAAATTGCTGCCCTGACTCATGTTCTCCCCTGCTCTTCAGAAGGCCATGGGGGCTAGCGGTTAGAGCTGGGGGGGGGGGAGAAATGGGGGACTCAGAGCCAGGAGTCTGAGATGAGTGGGGTCTAGTGGTTAGAGTGGGTGGGGGCAGGATCTCTCAGCTCTGCGGTAGGCAGGTGTTCAGTAGTTGTTAGCGCTGCTGCTGCTGCCTTTCCATGAACGTTTCACACCCCACCCACTCCCCGCCTTGGCCTGCTGCTGCAGGACACGCACTGAGGGGGAAAGCGCCCCTTTCACCTTGCAGCTCTTTGACTCCCACCGCGCCCTCAGGCCGAACCCAGCCTACGTCCTGTCTCCCCTCCACACACATCCCGACCTCCCCACCACTCACCGGACCCAGTTTCCACCTTCTCTCCCCTCCCAGGCAAACCCGACCCCTCAGTGACCCGACCCAGTCCCCCCCCTTCTCTCTCCCACCTAATCCACCCTGCGCCCTCTCTTGCCTCCCAGCCAAACCCGCTCCCCGCTCCCGACCGGACACAGTCCGCTCCCCTCTCCCACCTCCCGCCACTGACCGAAGTCCGTCTCCTTTCCCACTCCTCCCCAAACCCTTGTGTCCCCTCCCCACAGGACGCGCAGAAACGTGGGAGCACCCTGGGGGAGGGGTGAAAGTGGCATGGGTCCCCCTACTTCCCTTCCTCTGCAGCTGAGGCAAGTATAAAACAAATTAGGGAAGTTCATGTTTCCCTTTCTGTTTGCACCAATTTATTATCATTACAGATGAAATTCATGAATCCTGCACAGAGCCCAGACATTTGGATTTTCTGAGAATTGCCTGAGAATTACAGAGAACCTGTTCCCTCAGGCTACATAGTTATAAAGCCAGTTTATGAGCTGGGCCAGTCACCATCACCTCAAGTCCACATTCCCAAACTCTGCATCAAACCATTTGGGGCTGCAGTGGAGTCGACCTATACAGCGCACAAGAACTTGCAGAAGCGTTCCTGGGAACTTGCTCTCTGTGCAGTCTTCCAGGCACCATCACAAGTTTATGAGCTGCTGAAAATACCGTATTGGCCTTATGCAATGAGATTACTTCCACCCTATTGGAATATCTCTCAATCCCACTTGATTAGAAAATAGGCCACTCTTTTTAAACTCCTCTTTTCCCCTTTCCACAAAACCTGCCTCTTTATGGGAGATGTTGCCGTAAGAAATGCTAACACGGGAAACAAACAAGTAGGCATGTCAATAATTGCCCTTCAGCTACAGTCTCCTTAACTACAACATTTGATGTATCTCATTCCCGAGTTTTCGTCACAAATGTAAAGCCCCTAAAACTTATATTTATCTGTCAAGCCTTCAGTACCATGATGGCTCTCTAGAGAGAGAATCTAAGAGTATGTCTAGATTGGGGCACTATTTTGGGATACTAGAAGACTGCGGGCTCACAATTCTAGCATCCCTGTAACAGGGTTAAGGGATTTGTCGGAATTGTGCCTTATT
The DNA here is from genome assembly GCA_032595735.1 of Pelochelys cantorii. Taxonomy (NCBI): domain Eukaryota; kingdom Metazoa; phylum Chordata; order Testudines; family Trionychidae; genus Pelochelys; species Pelochelys cantorii. The sequence continues at coordinate 2,116,976 of CM064349.1, forward strand.
TCGAAATTTGGCACTGCAGACAGCGCCAAATTTCAAAATAAGCTCTTTCGACCCAGACTCAGAATAAGCTAAGCAATGTGTGTAGCGGAAATTGCGTACCTTATTCCAACAGAAGGGTGCTGTCTAGAGGTACCCTGAGATTAGAGAGCTGTGTGAATCTTACTGGGGTCAGGCATTTAGCCTACAATTTTCAAATGGGGAGGCTTGAAGTTAGAGAAAACAGGAGCTATGAATGCCGGGCACCTTTGACAACCAGGCTACTGCTGTTTCGGTACCCACATATGGATTAAGGAACCTAACTGTAGGAACACGATATGGAAAATGGGAGACTTGGTATCCTGTGCCCAGAGTGAGGTTCCAGTAAAATATGACGCCTTATACACATAAGAAAGGACATATTAGGTCAGACTATCTGGCCGCGGGCTCCCCTCCCCTGCACGAGGAGAGAGAGGAGCCGCCGCGCCAGGGCTCGCCTGAAGCCGCCGCGAGGGACTCTGCGGCCAGCGGCTCCCGGGGGTGCTGCGGATGTGCTGAGGGGCCGGCGCGGTAGCGCAGCTGGCTGGCTGCCCCGGGCAAACACCTGGGAGCAGGAGAGAGGCAGAGCGCTGGGTGGGGCGCTGGCTGCGCAGGGTCCAAGCTCCGCGCGGAGCAGGAGGGTGTCCTGAGCTCTCCTGGCGCTGATTAGACAAGAGGCCGGAGGGAAGGGGGAAGGGAGCGGCGCGGCTGCAGTCCGAGCGGTGACGGCGGCAGGCGGCTCGGACCATGGACCGCAGCTGCCCGCCCCTGCCGCAGCAAGAAGCGGTGGAAGCCTGGCTGGACGATCACTCGGACTTCACCCGCTCTTATTTTGTTCGGAAAGCTACGATGTAAGGGCAGCGGGCAGGCGGAGCCCCCCCTCCGCACAGACAATCCCCGCGGGCTGCCTCCCCTTGACAACCCCCCCCCCCACACACACACACCTTTCCCCTCCGGACAGCTAGCAAAAACGAAACCAACACACAGCCGCTCCTGTGCCGCTGCCACCCAAGTTCCCAGCAGCGGGCGTGCCCCAGCTCTGCCTTCCCGGCCCGACCCCCAGCGGAGAGGGCGGGGGGGGGGGGGGAGGTGTCGGGGGGAGCGGCTGCCTCACCCCTCGGCACGGTTCCCAGTGGCCACAGGCTTTGCGTGCACCACTGGACACGCTGTCCCAGCCGCCGCGCTTCTCCGGGACAGTGGGAGCGCGTCCCCCTGCGCGCCGCTGGCTGTCCCCAGCGGAAAGCCCCAGTGCGCCCCGTGTGCACAGAGCGGCAAACCTGCACGGGGCGCTTTTCAGGAGCAACCCCCCCAGCAATAGTCCGGGCCTGCTAACCTCGCAGCTCCCTGCGGGCCGGGGGGGCGGGTCACTCGCTGATTCCCAAACTGCCGCTGCTCTTGGGCTTGACATCTCAGCAGCCGCGTGTGCGCTGCGCGGCGAGGCAGGAGAGGGGGCGAGCGGGCTACGGGCCGGGTGGGTTGCGGGTGGTGGGGAGCCGGCGGGGCGCTGCGTTTGAGTGGAGAGAGCTAGAGCCTGGAGTGGGGGGGGGCAGGGCTGCTTCTGCAGTGGGAGGGGGATCTAGCACTGGGGCGCTGACCCTTCTTCCCAGGAGGCCGCGTGGGGCAGCAGGAGTGCGCGCTCCCTCTGCGGGCCGCCGGCTCCGCCGCCCTGCCCATTGCCTTGGGCGGCCACAGGCAGGCCCGCGTCGGGCGGTGAGGCCGGAATGCCGCCCCTGGACATGTGCCGCGCCAAGCACTTGCTTGGTTTGCTGGTGCCTAGAGCCCGCCCTTAGCAGTTAGCTGACAGGAGCATTGGATCTAATTCCTGTATAAAAGAAAGAAAATTAAATAAAGACTAGACCCACTCAGCTCTGACACTGAGGCTTTGTCTACACTACAAGGGTATGTCTACACTACAGCGCTATTTCGAATTAACTTATTTCAAATTAACTAATAAGCTAATTCAAAATAATGCATCTAGACACAAAAACTAATTCAAAATAGCATTTTTTCTAATTCAAAATAGTGCGTCCACATTGAGTGGACCCTGAATCGAAAGTAAGGCTGGCCGGAACCAGTGCCGGCAGGGCATGAGGGTTGGACTTAGCGTGTGGGGCTGCTGCCTCAGGCTAGCCGAGGTCTGTGCTTAAAGGGACCCAACGCGCCCATCCCAGACAGACAGTTCCCAGGTTTCTCTGCTTGCTGGTCCACCTTGCTGAGGGACAGCAGAGCATTTGTGTCTCAGAGTGCTCTACTTGCCCTCACTCAGGACATCATGGCACTCTGCAACATGGAACCAGACCGGCCCCCGGGGACTCTGCTGCATCTAGTGGACACGTTGCCAGCAGCCTGGCTGCACTGTCTGCAGGCTGCCATCTGGGAGCACCACTGAGGGGCTGTCAGGATCCAGGGGGCCCTGTGGGAGAGCTTCCACCCTGAGGAGAGCTAACAGTCTCCCCGGTCTGCCCCACTGGGGGCCTGTGCCCCATTCCTCCCTCTCATCCTTCCACTTACCCTTCCCTAACCCCCCCTTCCTGATGTCAAATAAAATACACGCATTTTCAAAAATAGAAACTGTCTTTATTTAACACAACTGGGGAGGGGGAATGAAACTCTGGGGAGACTGGGGAATGGAGGTGGGAGAGGGGAGGGGGAAACCTGGGAGGAGGGAGCTGGAAGGGGGAAGCCAGGGGAAGAAGCAGGAGGGGAAGCTCAGGGCTTGGGGGGGTGTCTCGTCGGGCCCCATGTCTCCCAGTATGGCGGGTGCGGGGGCCTCGGCGTCCCCGGGGTGATGGGGAGGAGGGTGCAGAGGTTCAGGTGGGGGTGTGTGGAGATTGAGGAGGAGGGTGTGGAGGTTGAGAAGGAAGAGGTGGGAGGGGGCAGGAGTGGGAGGAGGAACAGTAGCTGGGGGGGCAGCAGGCGCTGGGGTGGCACGGGGCAGCATGCTCTGCAGCAGGGCCTGCAGGTTTGAGTACATGGCACAGTCCTGAGCAAGCTGCTCCCGGCGGAGCTGCAGGTCCTCCTGCATCCAGGCCTGGATGGTGTAGTGCAGGGCCCCCAGGTGCTGGTCCCAGTACCCCTGCCGCGTGGTGGTGGTCCTGCTGAGGCCGCGGGTGCGGGAGCATGTCCCGGGCGGGGTGGTGCGCCCTGCATGAGCAGTTGGTGCAGCTGTAGAGAAAGAAGAGAAGTGGTCAGTTCTCCGTGGGGACACAGTGGATGATGCCCAGCCCCCCCCCCCACGATGTGAGGGCGACTGTGCCCTGCACCATGTGCTTGCACAGAGGCCATGGTCAGGATGTCTGGCTCTCCCCTGGACTGGGAGCTGCCCCAAGACTGCACTCAGGCCCCTGTGCCGTGTATAGCGCGGCCAGGGCGGGGGGGGGGGGGAGGGGAGATGTCCCCTGCCTCTGTGTAGAGGGGGCATGTGAAGGGAGAGCGTCCTGCTGGGTCCCACCCTGGGGTCAGGAGCGTGTCAGGTCTCTTCACACACGCATGTGCCAACTGGGCCACGGCCCCTGGGTGTCACGCAGCTGAAGCCACCTGCCCAAGGGTGGCATGGCATGTGCTTGCATGTGCACAGGTGGCTGCGTGATCCGTGGGAGGCATGGCCCACACGTGCGGTCCCTGGTCTCCCTCCCCGCCTCCCCCCGGGTAGGGGACAGTGCTGGCACTTACCTGGTATGGCCTCCCTGGACGACCCTGCCGACTCCGGTGCTGGGACAGCTGATGGTGGCCCCTCTGGTGCGCCCGGGTCAGGGGCCTCAGCTCCCGGCTCGCTGCCTCCCGGGCTGGCGTGGACCGCCCCGCCCCCCAGGAGTCGGTCGAGGGCAGGGAAGTAGGGGCAGGTGGCAGCCCCTGCTGCGGTGTGGCCTCTGGTGGCCTTGGTGTACGCCTGCTGCAACCTCTTGACTTTCAGGTGCTCCTGGGTGCGCCTGTGGCCCTTTCTGGCCATGGTGGCCGCTTTGCGGCCATAGACAGCTGAGTTCCTCCACCTAGTGCGGAGATCATGGAAGTTGGGGGCCTGCCCCCAAACCTCAATGAGGTCCATGGTCTCCGCACTAGTCCATGAGGACACGCGCCATCTACGGTCCCTGGCTGGCCCCTGGGTACTGGGGGACTGGGCAGGGGTCAGCTGGCTGCCACTGGCTGACATTGTGCAGCCACTGGCTGAGGGTCTGCAGCTGCTGGCAGGCCTGGCTCTTGCACTTGCCCAGTGGCCAGACTCTACCCCTTTAAGGGCCCCGGGGCTGGAGGAGAGGAGAAGAGTTTTCCTGGTTGTGCCCAGAGTGGCCACCAGGGGAAACTGGGAAGGGCTGGAGGCCCCCTAATTCGAAATAAGTGTCTACACAGCACTTATTTCGAATTAGCTATTTTGAATTTGGTGTTATTCCTCATAGAATGAGGTTTACCAAATTCGAAATAAGGGCTCCACTATTTCGAATTTATTTCGAAATAGCAGTTTGTATGTGTAGACGCTATTAAGGTTAATTCGAAATAATGGCTGTTATTTCGAATTAACTTTGTAGTGTAGACATACCCCAAGATTTTTGTGGCAGAGAGTATGCTAATGATGGACTCATTAGCATGAGTCATGATGTCATTAGCATATTTTTTGCCAATGGTTTTTGCACAAAAAGAAGCAGCACAGATGCTTCCGTTTTGTGCAAAAAAACCCTTTTGTGCAAAATCCTAGACCCTGTCAGGACTCCTGGGCGCTCTCTCAGGTCTGGGAGGGTAGTCGGGTCTAGTGGGTTACAGCAGGGGACAGATACATTTCAGCTCTTGATAAGAACATCAGAAAGGTCCTTCTACCCAGAGTCCTGTCTGCCAACAGAAGGATTGAACAGAAGAGGCAATCAGCATGATCCAACCCTGGTGCCCATTTCCAGCTTCTGGCAAATGGAAACTAGGTTTCGGTAACTGGTGTTTGGTTCTTTAAAGGATTTGAAATCATAGACAGAGGAATACTTCCTTTGGGGGTTAAACAAAGATTTTATTTCTATTTATTTTTATAATTAATTTTTCATTTAAATTAATGTACTATCTGTGATTCATTTAAGACAGTGTAACATACAAATAAAGAGTAGAAAAAACAGTACAAATAAAATAAGAACAATAACCCCTCCTACAGCTATACCCTCCAAAGTTACCTTTGAACAGTTTGTGGAGGTATCAGACATCCCTATATAATACTTACATTAAGATGGATAGAAGCATTGTTTAGATTCAGGAGATATTCTTTTCTTTATGTTTTTCCTTTCGGATTTTTCGTTGCAACTTACGACCGGTGTTCCCCTTTCAGAGCTTACGAGAGGCAGCGAGATTCAGTGCCGGGAAGGGAGCCCTGGTTGATCAGACCTGGCTTTTTCAGATTCGCAACCCGTCCAATCTTGATCTGTTTAGTCCAACCTTTTATGTCCTGTTTTGGTATTTTTCCTGTCACTTGGCTATGCTGAGGTTAGTTTTTGTTGTCTCATGCTGCCTTTTTAGGAGTTGTTTTTTTTTAACCTTTGTCTACTTTTACTTCCATAAAAGCGGAGTTATCAGTACTTTGTTGCTTTTTCAGTTTTCATCTGCTTTTACTTCCCTAAAAGCGGGATTATTGTTGGTCATCCAATCAAATTTTTGTTTTTTGCTTACGTCTCCTGTATCTTGACAATGCTGCCTTCCTTTTACTTTTCCAACTAAATTAGTACTCATTTGCAGGGCTCGCCGGCGCCGGGCTAAAATCTACTCGCCACGGGCGAGTAGATTACGTTAATTGTCGAGCCCTGCTCATTTGACATATACTGGGTAGGCCTTAACACATCCTTTTCACAGTAGGGACTCTATCCCTGCCAGGAGCGACCTGAGGCTGGCTGTGGCAGCTGGCGCCCTAGGCGGAAGGCGCGATATGCGCCCCCACCTGCACGGCCATCAATGGCCGTGACGTAATCACGGGGCATCCCGGCACCCTGTGACGTCATCATCGGACGCCCGGGGCCGCGGCGCCCTAGGCAACTGCCTAGTTTGCCTAGGTCCACGGGCCGCCCCTGATCCCTGCCCATTCTGGCTAGTAGCCCTTGATGGACCTGCCCTCCTTGAACTTATTTTGTTCTAATTGGAACCCTGTTATAGTTTGGGCCCTTCCGCCATCCCCTGGCAAAGAGTTCCACAGGTTGACTGTGAAAAAATAATTTATTTTGTTTGTTTTAAATCTGCTGCCTAGACATGTAATTGGCTCGGCTTATTGTGTTATGTTAGTGAAGGAATAAATAACATTTCCTGATTTTATTTTTCACACCATTCATGATTTTCTAGACCTGTAACATATTCCGCCCCCTCCCCTTTAGTCATTTCTTTTCCCAGCTGAAAAATCCCAGCTTTGTTAATCTCTCCTCATCTGGAAGCTGTTCCTTACCCCTAATCATTTCCGTTGCCCTTTCTGTAGCTTTTCCAAATATAATAGATCTTTGTTAGAGGGGTGACCAGATCTGCATGCAGTATTAAAGATGTGGGCGTATCATAACTTTATAGAGAGGCAATCTGGTATTTTGTCTTAGTATCTATTCCTTTCCTGATGAGTCCCAATATTTGGTTAGCTGTGTTAGTTTTTAAACTGCCACTGCACATCAAGCAGATGTTTTCAGGGAACTGTCCACAAGGATTCCAAGATCTCTTTCTTAAGTGGTAACCGGTAATTTAGAGCCCATCATTGTTGTATCTATATTTGGGGTTATATTTTCCATGCACATTACTTTGCACTTACCAACACTGAATCCATCTGCCCTTGTGTTGCCCAATCACCTGGTTTTGAAAGATCCCTTCCTCACTCCTTTGTGAGATTAATCCCTGTTCACCCTTTTTCAAGAACATTTACAAGAAGTTTCACAGCAGTGATCCAAATGCAAATCCCAGCAGCACAACACTCATTCCTACACTCTTCCCTCCTCCCCCCCACATCTTTTAAGTGGGCGATGTTTTTATGCAGATCTAATTATCCTTCAGTTATTTGAAAGCCCGGCCTTTTCTTAATCACCCGCCTCCCTCTGTTTATAAGAAACTCCTTGCTCCTAAGGCAAAGCTGCAAGCAGCTCAAACTCTGTGGCAGTGAAGAGCTGCCTCTGGAGTCAGGGCATGAGCTTCAAACAGACATCAAGTATGAGATCCAGGGGTTCCAAAATCTGCCCACCAAACCTCCATAAGTGGCGCCCTTGCTGGTACCTGGCCCCTCATCCCTCTTTCAGGTTCATTCCTTTCCATTGCCCCTGGACGGCTACCCTGGCCCCTCCCCAGCCCCTCTCGGCTCCTGGGCCTACAGCACCACTCCCAGGGCTCTGGACTCCTGGGTTCTCTCTCTGGCTCAGCAAGAGTGGTGTCGGAGAGAGGGTTTTGGTTTCTTCACCCAGGGGCCTCTGTTCCGGGCACAAGGATTGTTAGGAAACAATGGGATCCACCTAACCAAGAGAGGAAGGAGCATCGTTGCAGGCAGGCTTGCAAACCTAGTGAGGAGGGCTTTAAACTAGGTTCGTTGGGGAACGGTGACCAAAAGCCTGAGGGAAGTGGGAAAGTCGGATACCGGGAAGAAATGCAAAGAGGAACGAGCAACAAGGGAAAACCTCTGATTTGAATGGAGAAGGTAGGGCGATCAACTGGTTATCTGAGGTGTTTGTACACCAATGTGAGAAGCCTGGGCAACGAACAGGAAGAATTAGAGGCCCTGGCCCAGTCCAAGAAATATGATTTAATTGGGATAACAGAGGCTTGGTGGGATGACTCGCATGACTGGAGCGCTGTCATGGAAGGGTATAAACTGTTCAGGAAGAACAGGCAAGGGAGAAAAGGAGGAGGTGTTGCACTATACGTAAGAGAGCACGATGATTGCTCTGAACTCCAGTATATAGAGGGCGAAAAGCCTGTTGAGAGTCTATGGGTTAAGTTTAGAGGTGCAAACAACAGCAGTGATGTTGTGGTTGGTGTCTGCTACAGGCCACCAAATCAGGTGGATGAGGTAGATGAGGCTTTCTTTGGACAACTGAGAGAAGCTTCCAGATCACAGGCCCTGGTTCTCGTGTCGTATTTTAATCACCCTGACATCTGTTGGGAGACCAATACGGCAGTACACAGGCAATCCAGGAAGTTTTTGGAGAATGTCGGGGATAACTTCTTGGTACAAGTGCTGAAGGATCCGACCAGGGGCCGTGTGCAACTTGACCTTCTGCTCACAAACAGGGAGGAACTAATACAGGAAATAGAGGTAGGTGACAACCTGGGAAGCAGTGATCATGAGATGGTAGATTTCAGGATCCTGACCAAAGGAAGAAAAGAGAATAGTAAAATACACATCTTGGACTTCAGAAAAGCAGATTTTGACTCCCTCAGAGACCTGATGGGCAGAATCCCCTGGGATGGGCAGAATCCCCTGGGATCTCCTGGGGAAAGGAGTCCAGGAGAGCTGGCGGTATTTTAAAGAAGCCTTATTGAAGGCACAGAAAGAAACCATCCCAATGCATAGCAAGAGAGGCAAACACGGTAAGAGACCGGATTGGCTTACAGGGGAAATCCTTGGTGAACTTAAGCACAAAAAGGGAGCTTACAAAAAGTGGAAACTTGGACAAATGACCAGGGAGGGGTATAAATGTATAGCTCGAGAATGCCGGGGGGCTATCAGGAAGGCGAAAGCGCAATTGGAATTGCGACTGGCTAAGGATGTGAAGGATAACAAGAAAGGTTTCTACAGGCATGTTAGCAAGAAGAAGGTGATCAGGGAGGATGTGGGGCCCCCTACTGGATGAAGGAGGTAACCTAGTGACAGATGATGTGGGGAAAGCTGAAGTACTCAATGCTTTCTTTGCCTCTTTATTCACGGACAAGGTCGGCTCCCAGACTAATGCGCTAAGTGATGCAAGATGGGATGAAAATGGTCAGCCCTTGGTGGGTAAAGAACAGGTTAGGAACTATTTAGAAAAGCTAAACGTACACAAATCCATGGGTCCGAACTTAATGCATCTGAGGGTACTGAGGGAGTTGGCAAATGTCATTGAGGAGATCTTGGCCATTATCTTTGAAAAGTCATGGAGATCAGGAGAGATCCTGGATGATTGGAAAAAGGCAAATGTAGTGTCCATCTTCAAAAAAAGGGAAGAAGGACGATCCAGGGAACTATAGGCCAGTCAGTCTTACCTCGGTCCCTGGAAAAATCATGGAAGGGATCCTTAAGGAATCCATTTTGAGGCACTTGGAAGAGGGGAAAGTGATCAAGACTAGTCAGCATGGATTCACAAAGGGCAAGTCGTGCCTGACCAATCTGATTAGCTTCTATAATGAGGTAACTGGCTCTGTGGACGTGGGAAAGTCAGTGGATGTGATCTACCTTGACTTTAGCAAGGCTTTTGATACGGTCTCCCACAATATTCTTGCCAGCAAGTTAAGACAGTGGTCCCCAACCTTTTGGGGCTGCCGAGCACCCGGGGCGGGGGCCACGCATGCGCCGGGTGCCTGGGGCCCGGGGCACAAGAATGGCTTGGGCCGGCCCTGGCGGGCGCACATAAATACCCCAGTGGCTGCCATGGCACCCACGGGCACCGCGTTGGGGACCACTGATTAAGGGAATGTGGATTGGGTAAATGGATGGTAAGATGGATAGAAAGCTGGCTAGAAGGCAGGGCCAAGCGTGTAGTGATCAACGGCTCGATGTCAGGATGGCGGTCGGTTTCTAGCGGAGTGCTCCAAGGTTCGGTTCTAGGACCGGTTTTGTTCAATATCTTTATTAATTACCTGGGTGAGGGGATGGATTGCACCCTCAGCAAGTTTGCAGATGACACTAAGCTATGGGGAGAGGTAGATACACTCGAGGGCAGAGATAGGGTCCAGAGTGACTTAGACAAATTGGAGGATTGGGCCACAAGAAATCTGATGAGCTTCAACATGGACAAGTGCAGAGTCCTGCACTTGGGACGGAAGAATCCCAAGCATTGTTACAGGCTGGGGACCAACCAGCTAAGTAGTAGTTCTGCAGAAAAGGACCTGGGGGTTACAGTGGATGAGAAGCTGGATATGAGTCAACAGTGTGCCCTTGTAGCCAAGAAGGCTAATGGCATATTAGGTTGCATTAAGAGGAGCATTGCCAGCAGATCCAGAGATGTCATTATTCCCCTTTATTCGGCTCTGGTGAGGCCACATCTGGAGTGTTGTGTCCAGTTCTGGACCCCCACTATAGGAAGGATGTGGACACATTGGAGAGGGTCCAGCGGAGGGCAACCAAAATGATGAGGGGGCTGGAGCATATGACTTATGAGGAGAGGCTGAGGGAGTTGGGTCTGTTTAGTCTGCAGAAGCGAAGAGTGAGGGGGGATTTGATAGCAGCCTGCAACTTCCTGAAGGGGGGTTCCAAAGAGGATGGAGAGAGGCTGTTCTCAGTAGTGACAGATGGCAGAACAAGGAGCAATGGTCTCAAGTTGTGGTGGGAGAGGTCCAGGTTGGATATTAGGAAAAACTATTTCACTCGGAGGGTGGTGAAGCACTGGAATGGGTTCCCTAGGGAAGCAGTGGAGTATCCATCCCTAGAGATTTTTAAGTCTCGGCTTGACCAAGCCCTGGCTGGGTTGATTTAGTTGGGATTGGTCCTGCCTAGAGCAGGGGGCTGGACTTGATGACCTCCTGAGGTCTCTTCCAGCTCTATGGTTCTATGATTCTATAAGGGGAGAGGGAGGGTCCAGTGGTTAGACCTGGGCGGGTGCTGGGAGCCAGGACTGAGAGGTTCTCTCCCTGGCTGGGGAGGAGAGAGAATCATAGAACCACAGAGCTGGAAGAGACCTCAGAAGGTCATCAAGTCCAGCCCCCTGCCCTAGGCAGGACCAATCCCATCTAATGTGTGGAGTCTAATGGCTAGAGTAGGGGGAGGGGGCAGAGGTCAGGACTCCTGGGTTCTCTCACTGGCTTGGGGAAGGAAGTGGGCTCTAGCAGTTAGAGTGGAGGGAGCTGTAGTGGCGAGGGGGGTGATGGCCAGTTTTGGGGAGCAGAGCGGGATATCTTCTTACCTTGCTGCTGGGTGCCCCCTGCACACTCTCTCCAGCTGCACCCAGGCACCGGCTGTCCCTCCGAGCAGATGGGGTCAGCGAGAAAGGGAGTGGGGCTGTTACTTAGCAGGAAGGATCTGGGGGGGGGGTGCTTTGTGGGCAGAGTGAGTATCAGAGGAAAATGTGCATCTGTCCCTGCGTACCCTGATCCCTGTGTGCCTTGATCTCTGTGTGCCCCAACGAGCCCTACCCCGATCCCTGCATACCCCACCCAGCCGTGCCCTGATCGATCCCTGTATACCCCAATCCCTGCATACCCCAGACAGCCGTACCCAAATCCCTGTGCACTCCAACCCCGCTTCGCAGGTGCTGCTCCCCAAACTCCTTTGCTCCCCCGAATCCCGCCCGAGCTGGAGCTCCCCCAAGGCCACCAGGGGGCGTGGCCGGGCACAGTGGCCATCAGAGCGCCCATGCTGGCCACCAGGGGGCGTGGCCGGGCACAGCGGCCTGCAGAGCCCCAAGCCGGTCACCAGGGGGCGTGGCCGGGCACAGTGGCCATCAGAGCGCCCATCTGGCCACCAGGGGGCGTGGTCGGGCACAGCGGCCTGCAGAGCCCCAAGCCGGTCACCAGGGGGCGTGGCCGGGCACAGTGGCCATCAGAGCGCCCATCTGGCCACCAGGGGGCGTGGCCGGGCACAGCGGCCTGCAGAGCCCCAAGCCGGTCACTAGGGGGCGTGGCCTGTCTGGCTCACTCTTGAGTCCGGTGGGCCCAGCAGGGGTCTGGTCCCGCTGCTGCCTCCCAGGGCGCGGCGCCTCCCCCCCCCCCGCCCTGCCAGTGCCCCACCCACAGCTCCTACCCCCTCCCCCCCGCTGCCCACCCGCTCTGCCACCCCAGCTCTCTCCCCTGCAGGGGCCGGTGGATCTTCCACCCACGTGGGCTCCTGCGGGCAGCTCGCATCGCCCTGACTGCGCGGCTCTCGCTGGCTTCGTGGCCGCTGTATCAGCCCTGAGCCGCTGCTCCCTCCCGGCTCGCCCCCGGCCCCCGCAGCAGCCAGCTCCGCGGCAGGCAGCGCCTGTCCCCCGGCCGGGCCGGCGGGGCCACCCCCTCTGGGGCTGGTTACACAGGGACCCCTCGCCCGGCGCTGGGATGCAGCCACCTCTGGGGCGGGGCGCGCGGTGCTGGTCTCTGCTCCGCTGTTTTGAGCCTCCTCACGCCCCGAGACCCGCGATTGTCCCGGCCCCAACAGTCGCCTGAGCCTGGGGGAGCAGGAGCAGCTGGCTGGGAAGTGACCGGCCTGGAAACCCGGGGTGTGTGTGTCTGCGCGCCCTGCCCTGTGTGTGTATGTGTGTCTGCGCCCTCTGCCCGTGTGTGTGCGTCCCCTGCCCTGTGTGTCTATGTGTGTCTGCGACCTCTTCCCGTGTGTCTGCGACCTCTTCCCGTGTTTCTGAGCCCCTTGCCCTGTGTGTGTGTGTGTTGGTGTGTGTGTGTGTGTGTGTGTATCTATCTGCGCGCCCTGCGTGTCTATGTGTGTCTGCGCCCTCTGCCCGTGTGTCTGCGCCCCTTGCCCTGTGTGTGTGTGTGTGTGTGTGTATCTGCGCGCCCTGCGTGTCTATGTGTGTCTGCGACCTCTTCCCGTGTGTCTGCGACCTCTTCCCGTGTGTCTGCGCCCCTTGCCCTGTGTGTGTGTGTGTGTGTGTGTGTGTGTGTATCTATCTGCGCGCCCTGCGTGTCTATGTGTGTCTGCGACCTCTTCCTGTGTGTCTGCGCCCCTTGCCCTGTGTGTGTGTGTGTGTGTGTGTGTATCTGTGCGCCCTGCGTGTCTATGTGTGTCTGCGACCTCTTCCTGTGTGTCTGCGCCCCTTGCCCTGTGTGTGTGTGTGTGTGTGTGTGTGTGTGTGTGTTTAGGATAGTCAAGACAGAAGCAGACTGTGAGGGACTCCAAGAAGATCTCACCAAACTGAGTGATTGGGCAACAAAATGGCAAATGAAATTTCATGTGGATAAGTGTAAAGTAATGCACATCGGGAAAAATAACCCCAACTATAAGTACAGTATGATGGGGGCTAATTTGGCTAGACAAATCAGGAAAGAGATCTTGGAGTTATCGTGGACAGTTCTCTGAAAACTTCCACACAGTGTGCAGCGGCGGTCAAAAAGGCAAATAGGATGCTAGGAATTATTAAGAAAGGGATAGAAAATAAGACCCAGAATATCTTACTGCCCCTGTATAAAACTATGGTACGCCCACATCTTGAATACTGTGTACAGATGTGATCTCCTCACCTCAAAAAAGATATTTTGGCCTTCGAAAGGGTTCAGAAAAGGGCAACTAAAATGATTAGGGGTTTGGAACGGGTCCCATATGAGGAGAGGTTAAAGCGACTGGGACTTCTCAGTTTAGAAAAGAGGAGACTGGGGGGGATATGATAGAGGTCTATAAAATCATGAGTGGTGTGGAGAGGGCCGATAAAGAGAAGTTATTTATTAGTTCCCTAAATAGAAGAACTAGAGGACACCAAATGAAATTAATGGGTAGCAGGTTTAAAACTAATAAAAGAAAGTTCTTCTTCACACAGCGTGTAGTCAGCCTGTGGAACTCCTTGCCAGAGGAGGCTGTGAAGGCTAGGACTATAATAGAGTTTAAAGAGAAGCTAGATAATTTCATGGAGGTTAGGTCCATAAAAGGCTATTAGCCAGGGGATAAAATGGTGTCCTTGGCCTCTGTTTGTCAGAGGCTGGAGAGGGATGGCAGGAGACAAATTGCTTGATCATTGTCTTCAGTCCACCCTCTCTGGGGCACCTGGTGCTGGCCACTGTCGGGCAGACAGGATACTGGGCTAGATGGACCTTTGGTCTGACCCAGTACGGCCATTCTTATGTTCTTATGTTCTATGTTCTTATGTGTGTGTGTGTGTGTGCGTCCCCTGCCCTGTGTGTGTGTATGTATCTGCGCACCCTGCGTGTCTATGTGTGTCTGCGACCTCTTCCCGTGTGTCTGCGCCCCCTGCCCTGTGTGTGTGTGTGTGTGTGTGTTTGAGTCTGCGCGCCCCTTAACCATTATCTCCCTCCTCTCCCAGAGCTGGGGAGAGAACCCAGGGGGTGTGGAGCAGCCATTGCCCCTCTGCAGTCAAAGCGGGGGAAGGGATGGCTTGTCCCCTTCTCAGTGGTGACTCGCTGAGCTGTGCCGGTGGTGACCCCACCCCCGAACCACAGGGACAGGAAGCGGGGGGTGCAGAGAGAGAAACAGCTCAGCAAGAGAGCGCGAGGCGGGAAGGGGGCAGGTGACACTGGGGGGGTGGGGAGGGGGGTGAATGAACGGACTGAGGAGTTGGGGTGGACAGAGGCACCTAAAGGGGGTGTCTGGGGAAGGCGAGAAATGGGGTGTACAGGGCTAGATGGATATAAGACGTGTAGGGGATGGATGGGCCAGGTACACAGGGATCGGCTGGTATCCTGGTACATCTGGCTGGGGTACGCAGGGATCAGGCTACACAGGGATTGGGGTATGGCTGGCTGGGGTATGCAGGGATTGGGGTACACAGAGATCAGGGTACGCAGGGACAGACGCACACAGTTTCCTCTGATGCTCACTCTTGCCACAAAGCCCACCCCCTTGCTCCTTCCTGCCAAGTAACAGCCCCACCCCCTTTCTCGGTGACCCCATCCGCTGGGAGGAACAGCCGGGGGCCTGGGTGCAACCAGACAGAGTGTGCAGGGGGCACCTAGCAGCAAGGTAAGGAGACGCCCCCTTCGCCAATATAGCTCCCCTTTGCTCCAACCACTAGACCCCACTCCCCTGAGCCAGGGACAGAACCCAGCAGTCTTGACTCCCTACCCCTTCCCATCTAACCACTAGACCCCACTCCCTTCCCTAAGCTAGAGAGCGAACCCAGCAGTCCTGGCTCCCAGCCTCCCCACCTCCACTGTACCCTGCCCTAACCATTAGACTCCTCTCCCTGCTTCACAGTCAAGGAGAGAACCCAGGAATCCTGTCCCCCAGCCCCCTCCCCCTGCTCTAACCATTAGACCCCCTCACTGGGCTGGGGAGAGAACCCAGGATCCCTGAGCCCTGGGAGTGGTGCCTTAGGTTCCCAGGAGCCCAGAGGGGGCTGGGAGAGGGTCCGGGGTAGCTGTCCAGAGGCAGTGGAAAAGAATGAAGCTGGTAGATGGATAAGGGGCCAGATAACAGGGTAGATGGGCCCATGGAGCTGATCTGTGGCAGCAGGACATCAGGCTGAGGGGACCATGGGGCTGAGCGAGGAGGATCCATGGGGCTGATCCCCCCAGACAGGGGCCCGAGTTCCTCAGAGCAGCCGCCATGCAGCTCAGGTTGCAGGGAAGGCGTGAGAACAGCTCGGGAAGTGGTTGGGGTGTGAAACGCTGCTGGGGAGAGCAGTAGCAGCACTAACCATTAGCAAACACTCCTCCCCACCCACACTGGGGCTAGCGAGAGACCCCGGAGTCCTGGCCTCTCCCCCCCCCCCCAAGCTCTAACCACTAAACCCATGGCCTTCTGAAGGGCAGGGGAGAACATGAGTCACGGCAGCAATTTGGCTCAGCCCTGGCACCGCAGAAGGCCCAGCCACAGTGAGGGGCGGGTGGGATGCCGGGCAGAGGGGCTGGGCGGGGGAGGGGCTGTGCCCCGGAAATGCCCCCAGCTTGGCGTTCCTCTTGCAGGTCCGTAGCTGAGCCGGCCCATCTTGGAGGGAGATGCAGGCCTGTAGCGTGGGGAGCTGCCTCCTGGCCGTGCTCAGCCTGCTGCTGCTCTGCATGGCTCTCAGCACCGACTACTGGCTGGTGGGCTACGGCCCCAAGGACACGTCCCACAGCGGGCTCTGGCAGGAGTGCATGGCCGGGGTGTGCCACCGCCCTACTGAGACCTACGGTGAGGAAACAGCCGGGGCTGGGATGCAGCCACCTCTGGGGTGGGGCACAGGAGGTGTTTACATGGGGACTCCTCGCCCTGCCCTGGGATCTGGGGTGGGGGTGGAAGGTATTCATATGGGGACCCCTCACCCTGCCGTGAGATGCAGCCACCTCTGGGGTGGGGCATGGGACGTGTTCTTGTGGGGACCCCTTGCCTGGCACTGAGACATGGCCCTCACTGGGGTGAAGCAGTGGGCTCCAGGGGCCCCTAACCCAATGCTGGGATGCAGCCACCTCTGGGTGGGCTGTGGGGCCGGTGATAGGCCCCCATCGCCCAATCTTGAGACATGCACAGAGAGCCCTACCGAGGCCCCTCACGCCCAGCCCACCCCTCCCCCCCTGCTCCCTCTGCTCCAGGCTCCCCCTACACCGGCTGAGGGTTGGCTGGGGATGGTGGTTCCTCATTAACCCTTCATGTCCCTCCCCACAGGGTATATACAAGCCACCCGGGCCTTCCTGATCCTGGCTGCTCTGGCCGCAGCCGTCTGCATCCTGTCCCTGCTGGCCTCCATAATGTCCTGCTTCCAGAGCCCCGTGAGCCTCAGCCTCGTTGCTTCTCTCTCAGCCTTCGCTGCCGGTAGGGACCAGCCCCAGGCCTGGCCTCTGGGGGGTGCTGAAGTGGGGCAAGGATTGCAGACTGGGGCCTGGCCCCTCTGGGGGTTGTTGGAGCAGGGCTGGCAGGCCCAGGGCCAGGGAATGGGGCTTGGGGCTTGGCCCCTCTGGTGGGGATGCTGGAGTAGAGCTGGGAGGCCCAGGGGGCAGGGAATGGGGCACAGGTCCTGGTGTCGGAGCAGGCCTGGTGCCCAGGGACATGCAATGGGGCTCAGAGCCCTCAGGGGGACACCAGCCTTTAGGACAGGGAGCCTGGAACCTGCTGGCTCAGAGTGTCTACCCCTCCCTGCCCCAGCTGGCTGCACCCTGGTTTCCATGGCCGTGTACAGCGCCGAGTCGTGGCACAAGAACAACGACAAGCAGATCCAACTGACCTTCGAATGGTCCTTCTACCTAGGCTGGGCCGCCCTGCCGCTGCTGGGCCTGAGCGGTGAGCTGGGGGGTCACCATGGCGAGCTGGGCTGGGACTCCACAGGGGAAGGCTGCTGGGGCAGGTTGGGGGGAAGGAGCCCATTTGGAGGCCAGGTGCTGTGGGGGCAGGCGAGAGGTGTTGTGGAGGGAACAGGGTGAGTGGGATTGTGGGGGGCTGGGGAGAGGGTTCCATGGGACAGCATGGGAGGACTGAGGTTGTGGCTCTCCACCCTGGCTGTGTCTCTGTCACCAGGTATTAGACAAGTACTGGGATGGGCATTAATTTGTGATGGAGGCACTCCAAGAATTTGAAAAGTGGTCAAGGGCCACACTCTTCCAAGAGGAGGAGGAGGAGGTGCGGGGTCTGGCATGGAGGTTGGGTGCAGAAGGGCGCTTGGGGTAAGGGAGGGAGTTTGGGTGAAGGAGGCAGTTGTGACCTGGGGCACTGGACTGGATTGTGACCTAGGGCACGGAATTGGGGTACGGGAGGGGGTGCAGGGATTTGGGTTGTGAGCTAAGGCAGGAGGGGACTGGGTGCCAGATCTGGGAGGCAATATGGGTACAGAAGGGAGGCAGAGGATTAGGGTCTGTGGGTTGGAGAAGGGAGGGGCTGAGGTGCCAGAGGCAGGCTCTGGCCAAGAAACTTACCAACCAGCAGCTCTTCCTGAATCAGCCTCCCTGCCAGCCAGTGTCCCTCTCAGATGTGGGGCAGCCCAGCTAACTGGTGATTAATCAGCCCTGCCCAGTCAGTCAGCTTCCTGCATGGAGCCCAGAGCCGGTTAATCCCCTGTGGGGCCAATTAATCCCCTGTGAAACTGTGTCACTGCACAGCTTAGAGGGAACAGGCTGCCTGATCTGTCCCGCACAGGCTGCAGCCATGTGCTCTGGAGCCCCTTGTGCTTCGTGGCTGCCTGTTATTGAAACAGGCAGCTCCCATTGGCTGGTTTCTTAGCCAATGGGATTGTGCTGGGGGCGGGAGCAGCCCCTAAATCTTCCCCCTCACTCCAGGTTCACAGTTTAAAAAAAAAACAACCACCCAGTGGCCTGCGAGTGGGGTGAGGTAAACAGGGAGCCTGCCCAGGGCTCCCCGCAGCGTCCACGGGCCAGATCCGGTGGCTTGGCAGGCTGGATGTGGCTACAGGCCGTATTTTGCCCACGCCTGGTCACGTACAGCACAAAATGGCTGAAACAACAACGACTTTATTAACACAACAGCAAACGTAAAGAACACACACGAAATCGGGGTGTTATCATGAAAGAGTGGTGTGAAGGCAGAACCCAAAATGCGAGTCGCTAAAACTGGGGGCAATACAAATAACGGGATCACACCCCCATCTTGGTGTTCGGAGACAAAGGTTGCTGGATGTCCAGGATGGAGGAAGGGAACCCAGGGAAACAGGACGGAGCCGTAGAGGCTCAGGCAGGCAGCCGGTCTTCTCTCACTCCACCTTGAATTTTCTTTTTGTGCCGTGCCGCCCTGAGTGTGGTGTGTGGGCACGAAGACGAATGAGGGAACGTGAGCGTGTGTGTGTGGACAGTAGATCTGGGAGATCAGCTGCCTGGCCTCACTGCAGGCACTTTAACCTAAAACGAACATGCTGTGCCCAGCAAGTGCGACAGGCGTGGAGCTGCCCCTCCCCCCCAGCGGCATGGCCCAGACACACTCTCTGGCAGGAGATTTCCAGTCTCCGTGGTGGCACCAACCAGGCTCCTACCCCCGCGGCCTGAGGGGCACAGACGGGTTGTGGCTCCGACCCCCCCTGAGTCGCACAGAGCCCTGGGGGCGGGTGAGTACCCTTGTCAGCCCTCTTGTCGCCCAGCAGATTGAGGTCAGGTGACCCCCACTTTTCCCACCTTTTCCCTTTTCCCGCCTTCAGGCCAGGGTTGGCAACAGGGAGGCTGATCACTGTCTTTAGAGGCGAAATTAAAATGGTGGACCCACAAACTGGCGCCCCTCCCCCGACACAGGAGCGGAGGGTGACTGGGATTGTGGGGGCCAGGACACTGTGGCATAGGGGCAGGAGAGGGGGTGCTGTGGGGGACAGGGGTGACTGAGGTTCAGGTGTGGGGTGCCATGGGGACAGGAGTGCGGGGCTGCAGGGAGGGGGTGCTGTGAGGAGCAGGGGGTGACAGGTTCAGGGTGGGGTTCCGTGTGGGGGCAGGAGGCAGGGACTGCAGGGAGGGGGTGCTGTGTGTGACAGGGGTGACTGGGGTTCAGGGGTGGGGTGCCATGGGAGCAGGAGATGGGGGCTGCAAGAAGGGGGTGTGTGCATGGTGAGGGCAGGAAATCAGGCAAAGGACGTGTGGGGCAGGTGGGGGGGGCGCTGAGAGGGCCGGGCACAAAGGGGCAGTGAGGGGCGGGGGGGCTGTGGAGCTGTCTCCAAGTTCTCCCATCTCTTTCCAGGTATCTTCGCCCTTGTGGTCCGCCGGGCGGGGTACGAGCAGTTGTAACCGGAGCCCTGGAGATGGGGGGACTGGATGGACCCCACCTCCAACAGCCTCTGCTGCCCCCTGCTGCAATGGAGCTAGCGACCCTGGGGAGAAAGGCCGCACGTCTCATTCCCTGCCCCCCTCGAGCCAGTGGGTCCCGCTGTGGGGCTGAGCACAGCCAGCACCCCCTAGCAGCTTGTCAGTTGTGTCTGGGTCTGTTCCTGCTCTGCAATAAATGGTCCCTTTGCATCTGAACCGTCTCCCCTGTCGACCCACGGGGGCCCAGTGGGCTGGGCCCAGGGGCTGAGCCAGGGGGCGGCACGGGCCACAGGGGTTCTGGAACCCTGGGGTTACCATGGGAGTCAAGACGTGATTAGAGCTGAGGTGGGGAGACAACCACCAGGACTGACCCTGATGGATACCTGGCCACGGCCCCATGGCAGGGAGTCCCAGAGGTTAACCCCACCAACGCCCAGTGGCAGGGAGTCCTGGGGGTTAACCCCTCCAGTGCCCAGTGGCAGGGAGTCCCACCGAATAACCCCACTAGTGCCCAGTGGCAGGGAGTCCCATAGGATAACCCCACAGGTTTTTCAGCCTAGCCGTGCCTGGTCTCCCCTGTCTATGATGGCCCTGGGCCAGGGCTCCAAGATGGGGGCAGCTGGGCTCTCTCTCTCCTGCTTGGCAACTGTCTTGCTGGCTGTATGTGCTGCCACCGAGTCGTGGCTCCGGCTCTGGGTCCTGGGCATCGTCATTCACCGTGGACTGTGGCAGGAGTGTCAGCTGGGGGCCTGCACCCCCCTTCAGGGCCAGCGAGGTAGGGGCATCGGGTTAACCCTGCTCTGATCCAGTGGCAGAGACTCCCATGGGTTATTCACACCTTTATCCAGTGGCATGGAGTCCCATGGATTAACTCTGCTCTCAGTGGCTGGCAGTGACCCACATTAACTCCAGTGAGGCCAAGTGGCAGGGAGTTCCACATGCTTCATCATCATCAGGAAGAGGCTAGATCGGGAAACTGGCTGAAAGAAGAGTGTGTGTGGGGGGGTCAGCTGTACCCATCAAGAGGCAGCCCTGAGTGGGGGGCACCTCCCTCTTCCCTGTTGTCAATACCCAGTGCATGGAGCATTGGCGCCATCCACTGCCCACATGAGGACACAGCGGTGCATGATGCTGGGGGACCCTAGGGCAGAAAGGCCCCAGAGTGTGCAGAGGTTCACTGATCCCCTCTCTCATTCTGCTCCTCCTCCCCCCCCAGCATATGTGGGAGTGTCGAGGGGATGCCTGGTTCCAGCTGTCCTGACCGCGTACCTCTCCGTGCTGTGTGGGGCCCTGGCACTCACTCCCTGTCCAGCCCCCAAGGGGCTTGATTGGGGCCGGGGGGCTGCTGCCCTCTGCTTTCTCACAGGTAAGAGGCACCCCAAACCCTTCCCGCATCCTCTGCCCCCCAAACAGCCCCCCCCTACTCCCAGCCCTCCTTACCCCCAACTGCCTTCCTCCCCTCCCTCACCCTCATGTTCACTGATTGTTTCCCATCACGGAGTAGGGTTGCCAGATGGTTGAAACAAAAATACCGAACACCCCCCCATCCCCCCAAAAAAACCTGGGAAAAAATTCCGTTGAAGGGAAAAAAAGGGGGGAGGGGAGGGAGACCAAACTTGTTGATCAAAACCAAAAAAAAAAGGACTCCAAGTAAGCCAAAAAAAAATTAAAATAAAACAGCATTAAAACATCATGACCCCTTTAAGAGTTAGTGCAGGGATAGGAACAGGGGAACGGTTGAGCACTAAGACCCAGGGGAAAGCATTGCTTCCCCTAGGTCTTTTGGCCCACAGCCTTGGGGAACGAGGTAAGCATGGGGGCTGGGGCCAGGGGGCTGGGGTGTCAGGAGCCAGGGAGGGGTTCGGGGGAGGGAGGCCAGGTGCTGAGTGTTTGTAGGGTTACCAGGTGCCCAGCATTTTCGGCTCCTCTCCGGGGAAAAATTCAGAAAATACCCGACATTTTAGGTGTCCAGTATCTCTGAATTTTTTTACCAGACAAGAGCCGAAAATACTGGACTGTCCGGGTGAATACCGGACACCTGGCAACCCTATCTCCGAGTGGAATGAATTTTGTTATGTGCACCACTATGGGGGGAGACGTGCGACACGGAGGTGACATGCAACATGTCACCTTCACATTGGTGCACAACATATGAGTCACATAGCGGGGGAAGGGCCAAGGGGTTTGCAGCCTGGAAGGAGGCTCGGGCCTGGTGCAGGGGGCCGTTGAGACGGCCCTAGGAGTGGGGCCAGGGTTGGTTTGGGATGAAAGCAGGTCCTCTGGGATCCCCCCACTCTCAGAACAGCACCTGGGTGGGCAGGAGACTGGGCTGGAGAGGGAGCAGAGCCAGGCCACCCTGGCCATGGCAGGATTGGGCTGGGCCGGCCACCATGGCAAGTTGGAGGGTAGGGGTGAGGTGGCTTCCCCTAGTCCCTACCCTGTGCAGCTTGAGTGCCTGCTAAATAGCTTAAAGGGGACTTAGCAGCCCACTGTCTGCCCCCCCAACTCCTCCCCTGCCCCATCCTCTCCATCCTCACTCCTGACCCCCAACCCCTTCCTCTGGCCCCGGATCCCTGCTGTTTCCCCCCAGCCCCACATCTTCTGTCTCACAGGTACCTTGGCCACGCTGGCTCTGGGCAGTTTCATGGTTGGCTCAGCCGGGGAAGCGGGCGGCAGCTGGGCCTGGTCACTGGTGGTGGGCTGGGCGGCCGTGCCTGCAGCCTGCTTGGCAGGTGAGCACCAGGGAGGGTGCAGAGGGTGGAGGGGAGGGGAATGGAAGAGAGGCTGACATCTCCCCTCCCCTGCCCAATCCATTCCAGGCACCTGCCACTGCCAGGCTCTGTGGAGGGAGCGACGCTTGCACAGCGGCCAGAGAGGACCACCCAGCTCCAGTGATGCCCTGGCCCCCCATCTGGCCCCCAAACAGAGCTATTAAACCCCGTCTGCCAGCTGGAGACACACCACAGGGCGTGGGACTGAAACATGGATGGCTCATCTGGCTTGGGATGCAGCCACCTCTGGGGTGAGGCTGCTGGGAACAGCCATATGGAATAGCACCCAGGGCTGGATCCCCGTGAGCAGGAGCAGCCGCCTCTGGGGGGAGGGCATCCGGTTGTAACTAACATTGAACCGGCCTGCCCCACAACCACTGCTGCTCACAGCCAGGAGCCTGGGGCAGCATCTTTGCAAGTACACAGCCAGAGACATGCCCTGCCCCACATCCACTGGCCCAGGTGCTGCCCTATCCCACATCACTGGCCAGACCCATGGTCAGAGACAGGCCCTGCCCCACATCCGCTAGCCCAGGCCCTGCTCAGATCCATGGCCAGAGACGGGCCCTGTGTAGGGCTGCCAGATGTCTGGTTTTGAACTTTCTGTCCGGGAAACAAATTGAGAAAATAGAAATGTCGGGTAGTTTCTAATTAAGGAAGTTTTATTATTATCAGGAGTATCCGTACGTAGTTGCGACTGCCGGGCTGGTCGACAGGCTCACAGTGCCGGAGTCACACGGCGGGAGCTTGCCCACCAGCCGGCAGTACGCGGGGGGGGGGGGGGGGATGCAATCCGCCGGACTTGCCCCTGCACCCCACCAGGACCGTGCACAAGACGGGCAGCGCCCCAGGATCTGCATGCGCCCAGGTCAGTCCTGCTCCCTGCCGGCTGATTCCCCCCCCCCCGGCCAGCTCCACTCCCTCCCCCCCCCCAGCCCTGCTTCCCCCCGCCCCGCCCATCTGAGATCAAGCGTGTCCCGTATTTTTTTGAACCCCCGTCTGTAACCGCAGCCCTGGGAACGGACCCAGCGGGGGGCGGGGCCAGGAGGGGGAGGAGCGAAGAGCCGCATCCTGGGTTCCCTTCCGAGGGGGCGGGGCTCTAAGGCCCAGCCCAGGGAGCCACAAAGCCCCGCCCCGCCCCCGCGGCTGGCAGCTGGAGTCCGGATCAGGTGTTCACGACTCCTCGTCATAACGTGGCCTGGCACCCGTTGGGTTGCGGCGACCGTTTCTGCATGCCGATTGGCCAACGGGAAGAGCCCCGCCTGCCTCGCATGGTGATTGGTTCAAGGAGGTGGTTTTCCGTTATGATTGGTGGTGAATAGCCCCTGCTCTGATTGGCTGCCTCGGGAACCGATACACGCTCTGATTGGTCAGCTACTCTACACCCACCCCCTGCGAGCGCTGATTATCATCAAGCCTAGATTCGATCTCCGCTGATTGGGCTCCGCTCCCCTTAGCCGTGACCGACCACGCGCCCCACATGCCGCCTTCCCATTGGCTGCGCCGCCTCCCACCTTTGTGCGGCGCCGATTGGTTCCGCCGCCGGCTCCGCCCCCCCTTCGATTGGCCGCCGAGCTCCGGATCCGCCCTGCCGCGGGCTCCGCCCGCTGATTGGCCAAGAGCCCGGAAGAAGGCGTGGCCAGGTCGCGGAGTGGGGGTGATGGCGGCGCTGCGGGCGCTGGTTGGGGTGAAGCGGGTCATAGATTATGCCGTGAAGGTGGGCGGGGCTCCGGCCGCTGGGTCCCCCGTGGGGGGCGGGGCTCCGGCCGCTGGGTCCCTGGCGGGGTGGGGCGCTCGGACCCCCCCTGCCCCCACGTTCCGTTTAGTTTTTACATCCTGTGCGGAGCCAGTTTTGTTCCCTGCGCCGAGGCCCGCGCCCTGCGCACCACGCGCGAGACACCTGGGGGGGTCCCTGTCCCGGGGGGGGTCCCTGTCCCGGGGGGGGTCCCTGGCTCGGGGGGGGGTCGCCGCGCCAGGTCCCTGTCCCGGGGGGGGGTCCCTGGCCGGGGGGGGGTCGCCGCGTCGGGTCCCTGGCCCGGGGGGGTCGGCGGGGGGTCGCCGCGCCGGGTCCCTGTCCCGGGGGGGGTCCCTGGCCGGGGGGGGGTCGCCGCGTCGGGTCCCTGGCCCGGGGGGGTCCCTGGCCGGGGGGGGGGGTCGCCGCGCCGGGTCCCTGGCCCGGGGGGGGTCCCTGGCCCCGGGGGGGGGTCGCCGCGCCGAGTCCCTGTCCTGGGGGGGGGGGTCTCCGAGGCCAGGACCCAGCGACGCTCTGCCTGCAGGTGCGGGTGCGGCCGGGCAGCGGGGTGGTGACGGACGGGGTGAAGCACTCCATGAACCCCTTCTGCGAGATTGCACTGGAGGAGGCCGTGCGGCTCCGGGAGCGGCGCCTGCTGCAGGACATTGTGGTGGTGAGCTGCGGCCCGCAGCAGTGCCAGGTACTGGCCCCCTGTGTCCCCGTGCCCCCCCCCCCCGTGCCCCTCCCTCCTGCCCTGGCTCCCAGCAGTGCCAGGTACCAGCTCCCATTTTCCCCGACCCTCACTCCCTGGTACTTGTCCTCCTAACTCCCCAGTTTTCCTTCCTATGCCAGGCACCAAACACCGCTTCTGCTCCCCCTCCCACGCAGCCCCTTTGGGTCCCTCAGTGCCCCTCACTGCTAGGGAACTGCCCTGTTGCCCTGCAGTATGGGGTACCAACCCCACTTAGCGCCCTAGTGCCAGGTACCTGCCCCCCAGCTCCTCCCACGATCCTCCTACAAACCCGTAGGCTCCCCTCTGTGGCCTGCCCACAGCCTCCCTGCAGCTCTCAGGAAACCCCTCCCCCCCTGAAATGTGTCTGCTTTTGGGATGCGCTGCACCCTGCCCCTGGTGTCACACTGGGGCCAGTCCTGCCTGCTGGCGAGAGCCCCCACCCCTGAAGCCTGCCACTGGGTCCCTGTCTAGGCTCTGCTGGCTCCTCCCCCGGCCCAGCTCTGTCCTGGCTCTGCAGCCCCTGTGGGCCCTCGATCTTTAGCCACTGCTCCTCATGCCCGACCTGCAGCTCCTGCCAGCCCAGCCATGTCCCCCCCAACCCTGCTGGTGCCCCTCATTCCTGACATGTAGCCCTGCCAGCCTAGCCCTACATTTCCCCTCATTGATGGTTCCCAATTTCAGCAGCCTGCTGGAAGTGGAATGTGCCAGGTCTCTTCCCCGCTCAGAGGGACAGACGCTGACCCGCCCAGGCTGGGCAGGGAGCCAGCCCCGCTCCGGGGTTGGGAACATGGTTGGGGGACTGAGGTCGGGACCAGAGGCTGCCTCGCCTGCCCCTGAATTCTAGTTCTGCCCCTGCCCAGGAGACCATCCGGACTGCACTGGCCATGGGGGCTGACCGGGGGGTGCACGTGGAGATCCCAGCCCCGCAGTACGAGACCATCGGCCCCTTCCAGGTGGCCAAGATCCTGGCAGCGCTAGCCAAGAAGGAGGGGGTCAGCCTGGTGCTGCTGGGCAAGCAGGTGAGTTCCCCTCCCGTGTTCAGCCCAATGGGCCCATCTACCCCCACATCCTGCCTACTCGCTTCCCACAGCTCGGGCCCATCTACCCCAGCTGCCTGCCTGCCTGCCTGCTGTGCTGCATGACTTGGGACACTGTTCCCAGCTCCCGGGGAGCCTCATGGTGGGATAGGGAGGGAGCCCGAGGGCCTGGCTCAGGGAGTGACTTGTCTTCTCCTTCCCAGGCCATCGACGATGACTGCAATCAGACGGGGCAGATGACAGCAGCGCTGCTGGACTGGCCCCAGGTGCCTGGCATGGAGGGAGCCTGGGGCATGGGGGTGGGGGGGAGGGCCTGGGAGCTGGGAATGACGGGGAGGGGGTCTTGGCAAGCGGGGCATGGGGCCAGGGAGGGAAGACTGGGGAGGATCCTAGGGGAGGGTGCTCTCTAACCCCCCTGCCTTGGTACTGCAGGGGACCTTCGCCTCAGAACTGACGCTGGACGGGCAGCAGCTGACGGTGGAGCGGGAGATCGATGGGGGCCTGGAGAGTATCCGGCTCAAGCTGCCAGCCGTGGTGACAGCCGACCTGCGGCTCAATGAGCCCCGTTACGCCACTCTGCCCAACATTATGGTGAGGGGGGTTATGGGAACCCTCATGCCAAGATGCAGCCACTTC
Organism: Pelochelys cantorii; assembly: GCA_032595735.1. Classification (NCBI taxonomy): domain Eukaryota; kingdom Metazoa; phylum Chordata; order Testudines; family Trionychidae; genus Pelochelys; species Pelochelys cantorii. The sequence goes on from CM064349.1 coordinate 2,143,313, forward strand.
TGGGGTGGGGCAGGGGCTGGTGGCAGCTCCAGCTGGGAGATGCAGCCACTTTTGGGGTGGGGCAGCTGGGTAACTGACAGGATCCCATGGTGGGAACTGGAAGTAGGGTCCGTCTGGACCCCTTTGTGCCTGGCCTGGGCTGCCTTAGTGCTTTGCCAGCCACAAGCCACCAGGTGCTGTTATCACCGAGCCACCAGCAGGGGGTGCCCCCCATAGCTAGATCCCAAGACCTCTGCCCCAGGGACAGGCCCCAGCCCGGCACCCCGGAGCTGCACTGCCCGGGGCACATTCCTAGCCCAGGTGCAGTGTGAGGCTGCAGCCTTGCTGGGCAGGGCTTAGATCGGCACCGTCCTGCCCCCACACGGTGCAGCCAGAGGATGTGGGCGCCCTGCGATCCCGGCCCTCTCCTCTGGCAGGATCTGCCCAGCGCGCTCGTTGCTTCCAGCCCAGGTGGGGGAGGAGAGGGGCTGGCTGCCTGGGAGACACTCACCTGGCCCTGGCCTGCGGCGATGCGGAGTTGCTGGCTTGGGGGGCCCCCCCCTTCTCGCCCAGTTGGTTTCCTGCACCTGAGTTGGGGGTGGAGCCAGGAATCCCTCACTTGGCGTCCCCTGCTGGTCGGTGACTGAACAGCCTCCTGGGTGGGCCACAGGCAGCTTCCAGCGCATTTCCTCCTATGCCATCTCCAAGCCGGGGCATTGGCATGGAACAGCTGGGTCCGGCAGGTCGCAGCCTTCACACGGCTGCCTCTGCCCAAGGCTGCGGGCACGGACAGTGTGTCCCGGGCACAGCCCCACGGCACCACGTTACCCTTGCGGGAAACATCAGGGATGCCTGGGTTCTCCCCCATGCTCAGGGAGGGGAGGTGGGGCTAGTGGTTAGAGCAGGGGCTGGGAACCAGGTTACCTGGGTTCTCCCCTATGCTCAGGGAGCAGAGTGGGGGCTAGTGGTTAGAGCACAGGCTGGGAGCCCAGGACATCTGGGTTCTCTCTCCAGCCTGGGGGGGGCGCTAATGGTTAGGGCTGGGAGCCCGGCTGTTTGGGTTCCATGCCTGGCTGTCATCTCAGAAAGCCAAGAAGAAGAAGATCGAGGTGCTGAAGGCCTCGGACCTGGGGGTGGATCTCACCTCCCGGCTGTCAGTGCAAAGCGTCCAGGAGCCGTCCCAGCGCCAGGCCGGCCTCAAGGTGGAGACGGTGGAGGACCTGGTGGGCAAGCTGAAGGAGGGGGGTCTGGTCTGAGCCCCCAGCTGGTGAGTGCAGGGCTGGGAGTGGAGGGGAGGTTATCCAGGGGCTTCTGCTCCCCCCCCCCCCTTTCTGAACACTGACCCTCCCCCTATGTCTGCTTGCTCCCACTGATCTCTGTGCTTTTTCTCTCTTCTAGCCTCTCCTGGAGCCGCTGCATCCGGCCCTCCTGCTGCTGTGACGGGCAGCGCCCTGGGGGCCCCTTCCCCAGGACCTGGTGCTGCCCCCCCATTTTAACCATGCTGCCTTCCAACCTGACGGCTGCCCGGAGCCGCTGCTGTGTCAGCGCCGGCGCTCAGGAACCATAAACCCTACGGGGGTCTTTGGAGAATTCCTGTCTGTCCTTTGTCTGTCTGCTTCCAGCCTTGTGCCCTGGGGGCATCCTGGCCTGCGGGGGTGGGGTGAGATTTGGGGGCACATGGGTGGAGTTTGGGGGTTGGGGGTTGGTTTTGTGGAATGGGGGTGGGGTTATTGTAGGGTGGGCGTGGTCTGGGAGAAGGTGGGGTTTAGTGGGGAAAGGAGGGGGAGAGTGGTAGAGTGGGTTTGGAAGGACTTGGGTGTGTTATGGCGGGAATGATGTCCATGGGCCCCCAGGGAGACCTGGCTGCGCTGGGGCCCTTCTCTGGAGCTGGGGTCCCTCCCTCCTGGGCTCAGCAAGGTGACTCCTCCCCTTGCTCGCAACCAAGGAGTGGGGCCCTTGGGGGGGGGGGGGGGAGAAAAAGGAGGCAGCACCTGCTGCTCCTCTGGAACTCCCTGCCACGAGATGCCCCTTGGCACGAACATGGAGCTCAGGCCCTGCCAGGCTGCGAGGGCTCGGCTGTGATGAGGTGCTGCTGCCTGCAGCCGGCTCGGGACCTGCCTGAGCCAGATCCCCTACTCGCCCCATCCTGGCTCCCAGCGCCCACCTGGGCTGATTTCAGAGGGAAGCTGAAGTCCACAGGTTGTGATTCAGGAGTGTGGAGCAGCCTGAAAAGGGGTCTCGGGGTCCTGGGAGGGGCCCAGGGCTTACCTGAACTCTGCCCAGGATATCACCATGAATTGGAGGGGAGGGGCTATTGCCCCTTGCTGGAGCCATGCGCGGGGGGGGCCGCACAACCCAGCCTTGGTCTGGCACGTTTCATAGCCCCACAATTTTCCTGCCCTGCGTGGGGCAGCTGCGCCCTGCTGTGGGGGCAACGCAGCCAGCTGTGGGCTGGAGCAGCAGCATGTAACGGGAGGGGACTTTGGGGGGGGGGGGGGCGTGCAGCTGCCCAGAGCGCAGCACCCGGCGGGGGGCGCGACATTGCGGCTTGTTATAGCAGCTGCCTCCCCTGGGCCCGGAGGCCTCCCTGTGTCCGGCCCGGGGCTGTTTGTAGAAATGCCCCGGCCCCTCCCTGCGCTACGGAGAACCCGGGAGTCCGGACCCTCCCTCCCCCCCCAGCCCCCGCCCCGCATTCGGCACTTGTCCCGATCACTGCCCCGCCCGCCCCTGCCCCCGGCTTCATACCTGGCGGAGCTGCGCCTGACCCCGCCCCACCCGCGCCGGGCGTGTCCCCCCCCCTTCCCCCCTCCCCGCCCGTCATGGCCGGCAGGTGCCGGGACACCTGGGCCGCGCCGCTGCTGCTGCTGGGTGAGTGCGGGGGGGGGGGGGCTGCGGGGCCGAATCGCTCCGGGAAGATTCACCGGGACCTGCCCCTAGTGCGCCCCCCCCCCCCGCGGGGACGGGCCGCTGGCTGGGGGGGGCGGCGCGAAGAAGCGGGGAGTCCCAGCTGGCCCCTCCCCTTTGGTAAGAGGAGGTGAAGAATCCCAGAGTCCTGGCTCCCAACCTCCCCCTCGCGCTAACCACTAGCCCCCGCTCCCCCCCCCCCCAGTTATGGGGCTGGGGACGATCCTCCAGGGAATCGCCGCCCTGGCTCATGCTGCTAGGGCTGGGAGAGCCCCGCCCCCTGGGCTCCACCACCCAGCATCTGCCCACAGCCCTGGGGGCCTCCGAGTCTGCCCCCCCGCCCGCCAGCTCCAGCTTCGGCTCCGCCTCCGCCTAATGCAGCCTCGGGCTCCAGGCCCAGCCCAGGCTGCAGTGGGGTGGAGGGCTGGTTCCTAATGGGGGATTGGGGATGGCTCACCCCACCCCACCTCTGGAGCGGGGCTGGGGAACAGCCACACATAACACCGCGTGGGGGGTGGCTGCTCTAGTTCTCATTTGGCTGTTGCAGGGCAGGGCTGGGCTGGCAGGAGTTGGGAGTGAGGGGCACCGGCAGAGCTAGGGGGTCAAGGCTGGGCTGGCAGGGGCTGTGGGTCGGGACTGAGGGCCAAAGGCAGGGCTGGAGGGCAGGGCCTGTGGGTCGAAAGTGAGGTGTAACAGCAGGACTGGGCTGCCAGGGGCTGTGGGTCAGGAGTGAGGGGCACCAACAGGGCAGGGCTGGAAGGCAGGGGCTGTAGGCTGGGAGTGAGGGAGACCAGTAGAGGGGGCAGGGCTGGGCTGGCAGGGGCTGTGGGTCAGGAGTGAGGGGCACCAACAGGGGTGGGGGGGCAGGGCTGGAAGGCAGGGGCTGTAGGCTGGGAGTGAGGGAGACCAGTAGAGGGGGCAGGGCTGGGCTGGCAGGGGCTGTGGGTCAGGAGTGAGGGGCACTGGGGGGGCAGGGCAGGGATGGGCTAGCAGGGGTTGTGGGTCGGGAGTGAGGGGCACTGGCAGGGCTGATTTTCTCCCAGACTTCTCTCTGCATTGATCTATTTTGGGACAAGCCAGCTGCTCCCGTCAAAAGCTCCCTTCCCCTTGTCCCGCTGCAGCTGGGCCCTTGACTGAGCGAGGGGAGAGGCCAGGCCAGAAGCTGCAGAATCCAGCCCAAGAACTGGCCGGGGTGTCCCGCCAGCCACCAAGGTCACTGTGACAGAAAGCGATTCAGAAAGAGTCCTGCTGGTGTCCCGCACTCCCGACCCACAGCTCCCCCCCACCCTGCCGGTGCCCCTCACTCCCGACCCACAGGTCCTGCCCCCCTAGCCTGCTGGTGCCCCTCACTCCCGACCCACAGCTCCTGCCCCCCCCAGCCCTGCCAGTGCCTCCCACTCCTGCCAGTGCTGCCCCCTGCAGTGCTCTGCCTGTACCTATCAGTTTTGGCTCTGGGAGGGGAGTGAGGTCTAGTGATTACAGCTGGGGGGCTGGAAGCCAGTTGTAGCTGGGGAGTGCTGGGAGGCTGGACTCCTGGGTTCTATTCCTCCGTCACCACAGGCTGCCTGTGACTGGTGGTGGGGCAGGGAGCGAGTACATGTGGGGACCCATCAGCTGCTCTGGGGCCGTGGGGGTGTCTGGCAGAGGAGAGTCAGTCTCCGTGCTGGGGTGAGGGGAGGCCACTGGGTAGAGGGCAGGGGGTTGTATTGGGCGAAGAAGACATGGGGTGGGGAAACCGAAGCTCAGAGCTAACCAGCGTCCCCACCTGCCCCCCAGGCCCCACCCTGCTCCTCTCTCTCCAGCTGCCCCCCAGCCCCCTGCCAGTGCTGCTGGAGGGGAATCTCTCGATCCCGCTCTCCTACCCGCTGGCCCAGCCGCCCCCCAGCATTGTGTGGCGGAGGAACCTGATGGCGCTGGCGGCTGGATACCTGGCTCCCAATGGCTCCGTGGCCGTGGCCCCCGCCTACCAGGCCCGGCTCAGTGTGGACCCCCACGGGGGGGCGCTCACCATCGCCCGCGTCACCCTCCAGGATGCCGGCACCTACACAGTCGAGGTCTTCCCGCTGGGGGGCCAGCTGTGGAGGGGGGAGGTGCAGGTGGAGGTGTATGGTAAGTGGGGGCGCCTGGGTTGTATGCCCATTCCTGCGAGGGCAGTGGGGCCTAGTGGTTAGAGAGGGACTCCCAGGCCTGTCTCCTGTCCTGTAGAACTGGTAGGGAACGTCTCGGTGATGCCCACTTCGCTGGAGGTGACAGAAGGCGCCGAGTCGGCAGTTCTGACCTGTGCCCCCATACGGGGCACCGTCACCTGGACCAAGGATGGACAAAGCCTAGCCCAGAACCCCCGCTACCAGGTCTCGCCTGGGACTCTCCAGATCAATCAGCCTGGCTGGAGTGACAGCGGCACCTACAGCTGCACCGTGTCCAACCCGTTCAGCCGCGGGACCAACACCGCCTTGATCCGGGTCTATTGTGAGTGCAGGCAGGACGCCGGGGTAGATGGGCCTGTGCTGGGGCAGAAAATGGCAAAGGGTGGGGATCCCGGGCTGGCTGGGCCCCCATGGGGGGAGGGGATCCTGGGCTGGCTGGGCCCAAGGGGGGGAAATACTAGACATGTCCCCCCCCCCCCAGTTTGGACTCGGTTCTGGTTCCCTTCCCAGACGGGCCAGAGCCCCCCACAATCAGCATCTCATCAGATGGCAACCCGGAGCCCCAGCGCTACGTCCGGGTGAACAGCACGGTGGTGCTGAGCTGCCGGGCCCTGTCGGACCCGCCTGCTGAGATCTACTGGAACCTGGCGGATGCCAGCGACCCCCTGGTCCCAGCCCAGCCTGACCTGACGCTGCCACGGGTCCAGCTCAGCCAGGCCGGGTCCTACTCCTGTGTTGCCAGCAACCCGAAAACCCAGCACCGCCGGCGCACCACCCAGACCCTCACCGTCACCCGTGAGTGTCCCCGGATCGTGAATGGGGCCTGTCTCCTCCAGGGGGCGCCAGCTCCCATCCAGCCCCTAGGCAGGGGATTGGCTGGTTCGGGCATGGGGCAGGGCTATGGGGCTGATCCATGTCCCCCTCTCTCAGAGATCCCCCCTGGATCCCCGATTTGCTCCCTGGATGCGGTGGCCAATGGCACGGCCCTTCGGTTCCGCTGCTCCTGGGCCGGGGGCTCCCCTACCCCCACCCTGAGTCTGCAGGGGCTGCCAGGGGATGAGGAGCAGGGGGTCGGCTCTGCCCTGGAGCGCACCCTGAGCCCCCCTCTGCCCAGCCTCAATGGCACCCGCATCACCTGCCTGGGAAGGCACCTCGCCGCCGAGGGGAACTGCAGCATGACGCCTGGTGAGAGCCAAGCCCACCGCTGGGGGCGCAGTACCGGCTCCAGCCAGCAGAGGCCACACTGTGCGGGGCAGGGGGTCCCTACCGGCTGGGCAGGGCATGGCCCATGGCAGCAGAGTTGGTGCCCAATGGATGGGGGGGGTGGGAGAAGTGAGGGGGGTGAGGCCTGGACGTCCAGTGGGTAGGGGGAGAATGAGGTTGGAGGGGCTAATGTCCAGGGGGTGTGGCCTGGAGTGTGAGGACACAGCTAATGTCCAGCCAGTGGGGGCAGGGGCAGGACACTATGGGTGTGATTAGCATCCTGGGGGAGGGGCCAGGATAGTATCCAGGGCAGGGCTTGTATCCAGGGATAGGGACCAGAACACTATAGATGGGGCTAATATCCAGGGGGAGGCACCAGGACATGGTGGGTGGGGCTAGCATCAAAGGGGTGGGGCCAGGATGGTTGGGCAAAAGGGGGAACGGTTGGACAATGGAGCGGGGTTAGCACCTGGCAACTCTATCCAAATCAATCCCCCAATGCTCCCCTCCAATGCTCCTCCCCCCCAGAGGCACCCTCGGGGGTGTCTCTCTCATTCCAGGCCTCCCTGGAGCCTGGGGGCCGGGTGCTGGTGCAGCTACGGTGCCAGGGCACGTACCGGCCTGTGGAGATCGGCTGGGCCCGGGCCGGGGCAGCGCTGGGCGCAGGCGGGCGATACCAGGTCAGCGCCGACGGGGCCCGACTCACCATCACCAATTTCACGGCCCCGCAGGACCTGGGGAACTACTCAGTGCGGTGCCAAAACCCGCTGGGCTCGCAGGAGAGTAACCTCACGCTGACAGGTGGGAACCTAGGAGTCCTAGCTCCCAACCCCTTCCCTGCTGAAACCACGAGTCCCCACTCCCTTCCCACCCCTCAGGTGTGGAGACCCCTCCCTCCAACGCCCCCTCCTCCCTGCAGGTCCTGCCATCTCCAGCTGGAGCCTGGGGCGTGACTCGGAGCCCAGCTCCGCCTGGCTGAGCTGGGTCGTGCCCGAGGGCTCGGTGGTCACCGAGTTCTGGATCCAGGTCCAGGGGCCCTTGGGAGGCCGGGCAGCTGGGGAGTGGCAGACGCTGCAGGCACTAGGGGGCGCCAATCGCTCCAGCACCACAGGGGGGCTGCAGCCTTACAGCGCCTATTCCTTCCGCCTGCTGCCCCTGCTGGGCACCCAGCCTGGGGAGCCCAGCCGCACACAGACACTCCCGCCAGGTGAGTGGGGGGCGGGGTGGGGCAGGATGCCTGGGTTCTCTTCCCAGCTCTGCGAGGGGCGTGGGGGCTAGTGATTAGAGCTAGGGGAGGAGTCTGTGAGCTTTTTCTGCATTTTTCTCCCTGGCACTGGGAGGGGAGTGGGGTCCAGTAGTTAGATCAGGGGAAGTGGGGAGGGGGGACGGGGACTCCTAGGTTCTCTTCCTGGCTCAGTGAGGGGAGTGGGGTCTAATGGTTGGGGTGGGGGCTGGAAGCCAGGACGCCGGGGTTCCCTCTGTCTCCCCTTTCTCTGCAGCCTCTACCCTGAGCCCCGGCGCCATTGCGGGCATCGTTTTGGGCTCGATCCTGGGCATGATCCTGGTCCTTGCCCTCCTTGTGCTGCTGATCTACTTCCTCCGGCACGATGGGGTGAGTCTGAAACCCCCCCACGCTGCAGCCTGCAGGGAAAGGGGGCTTGGGGCAGGATGTGCTGCTCTTAGCCAATCAGAGGCAAGGGGAGAATTGCTAAACTGGTTCCAGCCAATGGGAGAAAGGGCTGCTCTTCTCCAATCAAATGCAAGGATTGGAATCACTGCTCTGCCCTTGGCCAATCAGAAGACAAGAGGGGATGGCGTTGCTAAAATATGGGCTGACCAATCAGATGCTGGAGTGGTTTGTGAATTGTTCATAGCCAATGGGGTGTAAGGGGTGGGATCTTCCCCAGGGTTTGGCCAATCAAATGGCAAGGGTGGAGTAACCATTGGCCAAGCAGTTGTCAGGGGCAGAACAACTCGCCAGCTCTCAGCCAATCAGATGCCAGAATGGACTCCTTGCCCTCCACTCCCCAATCAGGAAGAAGGGCTGTTGTCATTGGCCAGTGAGCAGCAAAGGGTCTTGCTGCCATTGACCAATCCAAACACAGTGGCTCTGTCCTTATCCAATTGGAGTTTGGAAGGCAGGACACTGCTTCCAGCACCAGTCAGACTTCACAGGTTCAGTTGGGGGTGGGGCTGGTACCAGCCAATCAAAATTCAGGGATGGGGGGGGTGCGGGTGCCCTGGCTCCAGCCAATGGGAAGCAAAGGAATCAGTCAGTGATCTTACCAGTGGCCAATGAGAATTGGATGTTCCTGGCACCAGCCAATTGGGCTCTTTCTCTCCATCAGGAAAGAGGGAGAAGAGGCCCCTGACTCCGCCAGGCACCCGCCAGCATTACCTGCCCCGCCAGGTGCGTGCAAGGGGGCAGGGCCATCTGTGGGCAGAGCCTAGAGGCGAACTCTGCTGCCCATGACTTGCCCGTGCCTCAGTTTCCCTGTCCTGAGGTTCATGGCGTGTCGCTGTGTTCTAGTTCCCCAACGGGAGAGAGTCGGACCCCATCGAGCCCCCAGCCTCGCCCACCTGGGGGTCCCCGCGCTGCTCCTGGGGTGACGGCAGCCTGTTCTACATCAGCTACGAAGAGCGTCTGCGCATCCATGGCCCCCCCGTCTCCTGGGTAACTGCACCCCCAGGTTACAGGCTACCTTGTCCCCTGCAGCATGGCGCACCCTATAGACCTCCACCCTGCAGCATGGCCCCTATAGATCCCCCACCCCCTGCAGCACAGCGCCCCCTATAGATCCCCACCCCCTTCTGCACAGTGCCCCCTAAACACCCCCACCCTGTAGCTCAGCCCCCTATAGATTCCCCCACCCCCTGCAGCACAGCGCCCCCTATAGATCCCCACTCCCTTCTGCACAGTGCCCCCTAAACATCCCCACCCTGTAGCTCAGCCCCCTATAGATTCCCCCACCCCCTGCAGCACAGCGCCCCTATTGATCCCCCACCCCCCTGCAGCACAGCACCCCCTATAGACTCCCACCCTGCAGCACAGCGCCCCCCTTGTGCTACCCTTGGGCACTGGTCCAGCCCTGACTGCTGTCTGGCTCCCTAGCCGTACATCTCTTCTTCTCCTTCCTCTTCCCAGCCCGGGCGCCCTGGAGAGGGCCGAGACGGCAGGGGCTGCGGGCTCCCCGCTCTGGCCAGTCAGCACGACTCCAGGATTGCACGCAGTGCCACGAGGGTGTGACTGGCGCCGGAGTCCCGTGTGGGAGCCAGGCAGCTGGGGAGTCCTGTGGGGCCTGAGAGGCGTCTGGCGAATGGACTGATGCTCTGTGGGGCCCCCCTCTGAGTATCCCCGGTCACATGCTCACCCCCAGCTCCCCAGAACTGCCAATGGGGCTGGGGGGGGAGGGAGGGGGTTCCACATGCCTCAGCTGCTGGGAGGGGTTAGAGGGAGAAAGGGACTGGCCAGGAGGGGGTGGGACTTCCTGTCTTTCTCTGTGTACTTGGGAGAGGGTGGGACTTCCTGTCTTTGCAAATCATCTCAGGTTATACCTGGCTCTGATTGGTTGGACATCTAGTTTTGCTGTCAGGGTGATGGCCGAGTGGGGGTGGGCTGAGGGCTGGATCATTGACCGTGGGTGTTTTGACAGAAGGCAGCAGGATTACAGGTGTTGATCTATTTTGTGCATAACAAAATGATTTATATTTTTAAGAATGTGATTTTGGAACTTTTTTTGCCAATAAAAACCCGATTTCCAGCAGGCGGGGGGAGGTCAATCCATAGGGCAAGAGTCGTCGCTGGTGCAGATTTTTTTTTAAATCTGTTTAACTTGTGGAACTCCCTCCCTCATGATATCAAGGCCGGGCAGAGCCTGAAAGGCCTGGAGCTGCCCCTGCAGGTGGGAGGGGATGGGCCCTGCTGTGGCTGTTTTCCTGCCTGCAGCCCACGGTGACCCCCCCCCCCATCACAGCTCTTCACCCCAAACACCAGTTTGCACCCCGCCCCCCATAGGGACAATCCGTCCCCTACAGACTGATGGACCCTGGATTTGAATCATGACCCCGGCGATGGGCAGTGTGGGGCCCCGGCCCCAGCAGGGTAAGGGGTAGCCTCCTGGCTGGCTAATCCATGGGGCAGAAGGGGTAAGGAACTGAGGGGGGGAGAGTTCATTGAATCTTTTGGCTTTAGAGAGAGGAGGGGAGGGTTAGGGCTGTCACGGTCTCACAGGTGGGGCCCACACTTGGCCCTGGTGCTCCCCAAGTGGAACCCCCCTCCAAACAGCCCCTCCTCGCAGAGCCCCCTGCAGCATGACAGACCCTCCTTGGGGATCCCCCTCTCTCCTGGGGGCCCACCCCTCAGCCTCTGGCGTCACCTCTCTGGGCCTTCAGCCTGCCACTGCTGTGAGCCCCCTCGGGGTCCCCTCCCTCTGGGCCCCGGGCCCAACCCCAGAGGCTCTTAGCCAGTGTCACACGGGCAGATTTATTGAGCTTTGAACCCAGCAGAGTCTCTCGCAGGTCTGCCCTCCCCAGCCCAGCCCAGCCCAGCCCAGCCCATCTGTCTCCCCTGCCACCAAGTAGGCTCTGCCTGCCCCGTCCCGCAGCCCCCTCCTCCCAGCCAAGCCCCCGCTGCCCCCCTCCAGCAGCCCCTCCCCTGGCCTCCATCTTCTGTCCAGGTAACAGGGTCATGGGGGCCCCTCCCTCCGTCCTTTGCCCCCGGCTGGAACCCGCTGGGTGGGGCACCCGGGGCCTCTCTCTGCAGCCTATTGGCCTCCCTCTGGCCAGACCCGGCTGTGCTCTCCCAGCTGGTTCTGCAGGGCACCTGTCACTGGGGTCCCCAATTCTGTGCTGGTCCCTGCCCCTCCCCTCGTTAACCCAGTAACCCCCCGGGACACGGAGTGCCCCCCGCAGGCAGCCCTGCTTTGAGCCCCTAACTGCCCCCCTTCCCCAGCACAGGGAGGGGGAGGCTGGACCTTGGGGGGACAGAAAGGTGCAGCAACTAATAACAGCTATGCTGGCCCCTCCCCCTGCCCCGAGCCAGGGTGGGAACCCAGGAGTCCGGGCACCCACCTCCTCCCCCGCTGTGGCTGACTCTGGGGTTTTGGCCCTGGCTCCTCAAGTCATTTCTGTTGCTCTTACACAGGCACCCGCCGGGACAGCGCCAAGAGCCAGGCTCCGGTGTGGGGCCAGCGCTGTGATTGGCCAGCAGCTCGGAGCCTGGGGGGGGGAGGGGGGGCTTGCGCCTTTGGGGAGCACTGGCCCTGATCCGGCCTCAGGGTAGGGGACGGGCTAGGCTCCCCCCATCCCACACTGCCTTGCTCTAATCACTAGACTCCCCCTCCCCTTCCAGAGCTGGGGAGCGAACCCAGGAGTCCTGCAAGCTGGGGTCAGGGCTGGGCTGTGGGGGTGCCTGGCTGACCTGGGGCTCTCCTTGGCAGACCCCCCTCAAATGGCGGTTTTCTCCCTCCCCCCACACTGCAAAATTATCCCCTTCACCGCAAAGTGCATGAGCCAGCGGCTCCCAGCATCCTGCACGGTAGGCTGGTGCCCCGCTCCTGACTCACAGCCCTGCCTGCCCAGCCCTGCCCCCCCCCCCCGTCCTGCCGGTGCCCCTCATGCCTGCCAGTGCCCCTCACTCCCGACCCTCCATGCCCACTGGCCAGGGGTGCAAGTGGGCCGGGCCGATACACCACAGGGACATGAGTTGTGGCCGGTACCTCATCCCAGAAAGACGCCCCTGCTGGTCAGCCCGTTCCTGCCCCCTGGCTGCCCTGTCTCTGTGTCCAGGGCTGAGGCCTGGGGGTTGGGGCTGGGGTTGCCACGACGCTGCCCCTCCTTGTCCCACCCCACCAAGCTCTGTCCCCTGGGGGGGGGGTGTGTGACTATGACACCCCCACTGCACTCACCCCCATCCTGCCTCCAGCCAGCGTCCCCCTCCTCATCCAGTCACACCCTGTCCCTCCCCACTTCCCTGTCCCCTTCCCACCCAACCCCCACCCCTGCCCTCCCCCACAACCCATCACCCCCTGCCACCCCCACCCCCCGTACCCACACCACAGGCCACACCTACATCGCTGCTTTTCTTGCATTTTATTGGAAAAAGGAAGGTGACTTATTTTTTATGCTATTTTTTAACATCGTTCCCCCTCCCCTCCCCCCCATGGAGTTTGACAAATTAAACCAAAGGGTGTTTCAAAGGAAAACAGAGCGAATCGAGCGAGCGCCCCACGAGGCCACTCGCACGGGGGATCTCGGGCTCCCGGGGGGAGGGGGATGAGCTGCCCCCCCCCCAGAGCCTTGGTGGGGATGGAAGACAAAGTGGCTTGTTAGTGTTTTCTTGCAATAAAGTTTTGTTTTCTTTTTTACAATAGATTTTTGTCTTTGTTCCCATTTGTGTTGCAAATGTTGAGGTACAGAATCGAGTGGCATGCCTTGCCCCCATCCACCCATCGCACCTGGCCTCTGGGCTGGGCCTGGTCTCCTTTGGGGATCTGCTGCAGTCCTGCCCAGATTCCTTCCCTGCTCCGGGCTGCAGTGACTGGCCTTCCCCTTCCTCCTCTGCTCCCCTCCTCCCTGCCTGGCCTTTTCCACTCCCTGCCTCTGCTCACCTTCCTCTGCTCTTCTCCTCCGTGCCAGGCCCTTCCCTTCCTTCCCTGCTCCCTGCCTCCACTCACCCTCCTCAGCTCCCCTCCTCCATGCTTGCTAACTGCCTCCACTCACCCTTCGCCACACCTCGCCTTCCCTGCTTCTTCCCCTTCCTCCTCTGCTCCCCTCCTCCATGCCAGGCCTTGCTCGCGCCCTTCCCTTCCTCCTCCGCTCCCCTTTCGCCACACCTTGCCCTCCCTGCTCCCTCCCCTTCCTCCTCTGCTCCCCTCCTCCATGCTTCGCCATGTCTGCCCCACTCCCTGCCTCTGCTCACCCTCCTCAGCTCCCCTCCTCCATGCCTCGCCATGCCTGCTCCCTGCCTCCGCTCACTCTTCGCCACACCTTGCCTTCCCTGCTCCCTCCCCTTCCTCCTCTGCTCCCCTCCTCCATGCTTCGCCATGTCTGCCCTACTCCCTGCCGCCGCTCACCCTCCTCAGCTCCCTGCCTCCGTGCCTCGCCATGCCTGCTCCCTGCCTCCACTCACCCTTCGCCACACCTTGCCTTCCCTGCTCCCTCCCCTTCCTCCTCTGCTCACCCTCCTCTGCTCCCCTCCTCCCTTCCTGGCCTTTTCCACTCCCTGCCTCCGCTCACCTTCCTCTGCTCTTCTCCTCCATGTCAGGCCTTTCTCGTTCCCTTCCCTTCCATCCCTACTCCCTGCCTCCGCTCACCCTCCTCCATGCCTCGCCATGCCTACCCCACTCCCTGCCTCTGCTCACCTTCCTCTGCACCCCTCCTCCATGTCTAGCCTTTCCTGCTCCCTCCCTCTGCTCCCCCTCAAATGATCCATTTCTCCTTTCTCTCGTATTCTCCATTCCCCCCTTCTTTCCTCTCTGCGCTCATCCTGCTGCCCCCCTTCCTCTCCTCCATTCCTCTTTTCTGTCCTTCGCCACCCCCTGGCCTCCCAAGCTACCCCCCATCCCATCCTTAACCTCAAGCTGAGAGCCCAGCAACACCCATTGCGGGAGAACAAAGATCCTGCCTGTGGGTCACCAGCAACCCTCCAAATTCCCTTACCCATCAGCTCTGGAGAAGTCAGGAGTCAGCCAGTGCTGTGCATGAGCTCCAGCTGTGCAAACCAAGTGCAAAAGGGGGGACAAGTGGGTGGCTTCCCGTTCTCTACCTTTGCAGTGTATTCACACATGGTTTGCATGTTTACACAGTCTGTACACCATGTTTACACTCACTTTGCACAATGTTTACACCCTGTTTACAGCTCCCTCACACTTCATTTAGAGAGGCATAGCACAGAGTTAATCCCTTTACAGAGGCTATGCACAGATTTTACACCTTGTGTACACTGGCTTTACACCAGGGTTGCACATGCGTTGCTGCGTTTACACCCTATGTGCACGGTCTTTACGCAAGCTTTACAGATGCTTTGTGGTGCTGAAACCATTTACACATTCTTTACACCCTGTCGCCATCTGCTCTGCATCAAGTTTACAACCTGTTTACACATACATTACATTAGGTTGACAGATGTTTTGCACCAACTTTCCACGCAGTCTGCATGTGCATTAGGCCCGTTTTCACATGCTTGACATCCCCTCTCCCTGGACTGTACACACAGTTTCCATGTGCTTTGAAAACCGTGTGTGATGTTTGCACAGAATTTACACACTGCCTGCATCAGCATTGCACAGTTTACATGTGGTTTACACATGCTTTACACCTTGTTTGCATGCAGGTAAAACCTGTACATCCTGTTCTACGGGTGTACACGTTCTCTGGGCGCTGGTCTATGCCTCATTTACACAGCGTTGACAAGTAGGATGCATTTCTTTTGTCCCTGAAATGTATACCATGTTGCTATGTGGCTTACACTTGGTTTACTCATGTTTACATGCTCTTGTGCATGTGGTTTAAACCCTGTTTATGCAACGGTCACAAAGAGTGAACGCCCTGCTTGTGCATGCTTTCCACAGGGCGTATGTATGGTTTTTCTGCCAGCGACTCTCACTCTGCATGTGCTTTACACAGCACTTACAGTTTGCTTGCATGTAACTAACTGACTCATGCTTTACACAGACTGTACAACTCATTTACACATAGTTGCATGTGCTTTACACTGAATGTACACATGCTTACAGCGAGTTTACACCACGTCTGCATGCCCTGTACACACGCTTGTTTACACAGAGGTTAGGCCTTGTTCTGCCACTGTTTGCATGGGATTTACTCAGCGTTTGCTGCTTGTTTACATAGGTTTGACCTGTAATTTACCCCAGTCTGCATACACTCTATAGAGTTTACACCTTGTTCACCCAGGCTTTACACACAACTTATGCTGTGGCTCACTCCTCTTTTGCACACTTGGTTCCTTGCACATACACATTTGACACCTTGTTCATGCTGCACGCATGGCTGTGAGCACTTCCTGATTCACATGTGAGCGCGTGTAAATCAAATTCTCAACATCCATTTGCAGGAACACCCACCCAACTCTGTTTTCAATTACAGCAGTGTGTAAATACCCTGTAAGTCCAACGAGCCATTCCCGAGTCACACTGAAAGCAGGTATTGGGCTCCCGGTGGCTCTAGTATTAAGCAGTGATATGTATCACATGTGATTCGTCATATGACATACATAGCATATGGCACATGGGTTGCCCAGCTGTGCATGTAGCTTGCACATGTAGTTCTACACTCTTAGCGTGTATTTCGTGCACACAGTCTCTGCTTTTGGCTGCGGCTGACAGATTGGTTACATGTGGTGGTGGGAGACTTACACGTGATTTCCACACTGGCAGCACATGCTTTACTTGTGGTTAATACATGCTGTTCTCATGCTGTATGCAGCGGCTTAATAATGATTTGCATGAAGTTTGCACATGGTTTGCTTGTGTTTTACGCTTTGTTTATTCATGGTTTGCATATGAGTCACTCATGCTTTATATATGGCTTGCTCATGATTAGCATGCGTCTTGCACATATGGCTTCAGGATGTTCACTCATGACTTACACATGCTTTGCATATGATTTTACACTTTGCTCACTCATTGGTCACTGCTGGTTTGCTTGCTTACACATAATTTACACATGGTTTACTCGTGGTTTACACATGCTTTACACAAGGTTTACTCATAGCATACATGTACTTTACATGTCATTCGTTGCTTGCAAGTGCTTTGCGTTGTTTACACAAGATTTACTTGTAGCATCCATGTGCTTTGCACATAATTTACTCATCCTTTAGGTATGGTTTATTCATTGTTTTCATGAGTCACCCACTGTTTACATATGCTTCACAAAATTGTTTGCAGTTTGGCACTGTTTGCAGATACAGTACCCAGCAGTTCCACGTGGCTTGCATGGGTTTTTAAAATAAGCATCTAGTGTAGCTATAAACAGAAAGTAAATGGGTGTAAAGCAAGTTAACAACTTTGCAAAAACAATGTAACCAGCCATAAACTAAATGGTCAGGTAAACTTGATATGAACACTAAGGGCTTTTAGCAACAGGGATAACAGGGTCAGACTTTATAAGCTGTATTTTGCTGAACGCGCTAGTGTCGCAAAGGCAGCGTAATGTTGCCAGCTGATCCGGCGTGACTCCAGATTCACCCTAGGGAGCTAAATCCAAATCCAGGCCTGAGCTCAGAACCATCTTGCAACTCGGGCTTGGATCAATGGGTGGAGGAGGCCAGGTTTTATTCCTGAATACCATGGGCACAGCTTCTTGTCTGGTCCTCAGAGGTTGAGGAGAATAATTTTTCCCTCTCTGCCTTGTAACAACCTTTTAGATCAGGGATAGGGAACTTTTTTCGGGTTGGGGGCCACCCACCCGCAGGAAAACCAGTCGGGGGCCGCACACAAGCGAGAAGCAAAAAACAAAACGAACCCCTCACTGACGTGGCCCTGATGAGAAGGAGAAAGACCCTCCCCACATTCCCCTCATGCGGGGGGCGGCCGGCTGGCCTAGTAGATTTTGTGTACTCCAACCTCTCAGTGGGGGAGCAGTGGGACTGGCGCACCCGTGTGGGCTCCCCAGTGCTGGGGGGCAGGGCATGAGCCTCAGGGGCCGGATCCAGGCAAGCCAGGGGGCTGCATCTGGCCTCCAGGCCTGCGGTTCCCCACCCCTTTTAAATACTTGAAAGCTGCTGTCACGTCCCTGCTCAGTCGTCTCCTTCCCAAACTGAAAAAGCCCAATTCCTTCAGCCTTGTCTCATAGCTCATGTTCTCTAGACCTTTCCTCATTTGTATTGCGCTTCTCTGGACCTTCTCCAATTTCTCCACATCCTTCCTGAAATGTGGGGCCCAGAACTGGACACAAGACTCCAGCTGAGGCCTAATCAGCACAGAGTAGAGAGGAAGAATGACTTCTCGTGTCTTGCTCCCAGCACTCCTGTTCATGCCTCCCAGAATCATGTTTGCTTTTTTTGCAACAGCGTCATACTGCTGACTCTTATTTAGCTTGTGGCCCACTCTGACCCCTAGATCCCTTTCTGCCGTACTCCTTCCTAGACAGTCGCTTCCCATTCTGTAGGTGTGACACAGATTGTTCCTTCCTAAGTGGAGCACTTTGCATTTGTCCTTATTGAACTTCATCCTGTTTACCTCAGACCATTTCTCCAGTTTGTCCAGATCATTTTGAATTATGACTCTATCCTCCAAAGCAGTCGCAACCCCTCCCAGCTTGGTATCATCTGCAAGCTTAATAAGTGACCTCTCCATGCCAATAGCTAAATGGTTGATGAAGATACTGAACAGAACCGGTCCCAATACAGACCCCGTGGAACCCCACTTGTTCTGCCCTTCCAGCCTGACTGTGAATCATTAATAACAACTCTCTGAGAACGGTTCTCCAGCCAGTTGTGCCCCCACCTTACAGTAGCCCCATGTAGGTTGCGTTTCCCGAGTTTATTGATGCGAGACCGTGCTAAGGGCCTTATTGACATCTAGGTACTTTAGGGGTGTCTCTTCTGGGCTGTGATGGGGGGTCTCTCCCCCGCCCGGCTCCCAGCTCCGTGGGCAGATCGCTACCAGTGCCAGGAACTGGGTTGAGGTGGCCACTCACAAACCGACTGGGACAAACCTGCCACGGCGACCAAGCCGAGAAACCACTTCAGACGCAGCGTTTCCCCAGCCCCACAGGATACAGTCCTGGCCCGGTGATCTCGCGGCCTGCGCCTGGCAGAGCCGCTGTGCTCAGTGCGTGGCTCGGATTCATGTCCGTGCGGCTACAGAGCCCAGGGAACGGGCAGAGTGGTTCCAGGGCTTGGGCGGCGTGGCAGTGGGGAGCTTCAGCTTCGTTTGTGGCCCCCAGCAAGTCCTCACAAGGCTTCCGCACCCAGTCAGAGCCTGCGGGGCTCCAGCTGCCAACGGCGCAGACGTAGACACGCTCTCCCCTGCGGGAGGTGAGCTCCCTGTCCCACCTCTTCTGCCCATGGCCCCGCCCACATCTCATCTCAGGCCCCACCCTCTGCCCACTCAGGCCCCGCCCCTTCCACTTGCCACCTCCTTCCTCTCCTTCCCCCCTCTACTCCACAAGGCCCCCCCGCCCATAGGGATGTGGGTGAGGAGTTCAGAGGGGAGGCGATGCAGGCAAGGAGGGGCTCACCCAGGCAGGTGGGTGGTGGGGCCCTGGGGAAGGGGCGGATCAGGGAGAGGAAGGGGCGGAGCAGCAAGGCAGGAAGGGGCAGAGAAGTCCAGATGTCTGGCTATGGGTCAGCGGTGGCTGCACCGGGGGACCCAGCCTCCCCAGCCAGTCCCACTCGCCACCTCTGCCCCCATCCCAGAACGAGTCGCAGTCCCAAGGGAACCGACTGCAAAACCCACGGGCTCACACGGGCCTTGGCAGGCGGCCACGGGAGGCGCTGAGCGTCGCCCTGCCGCCTGGGGAACCTCCCTGCGGAGGAGCCAGGTGAGCACGTCGCTGGGTTGCACCCGGAGGGAGCCCGGGGGTCGGCAGGACCCAGCCGATGATGCTGGGACGAGTGGCAGCGCTTGGTGAGTCTCCCCGTCCACCAGGTCCCCGGCTGGCGTCCACTCCCACGGCCCTGCCTTGGAGCAGCCCGCAGAGCCCAGAGAATGAGCCCAGCTCGCGGCTCGCCAGGCAGGAGCAGGACAGATGCGCTCAACTCCAAGGCTCTGAAGCAAGTCAGCGGGAAGGCAGCGGGCATGGAGCTAACCGCAGCCGGGCCAGCGTGCGCTGCGCGGGTGCAGAGCCCTGCGGGAGGCTGATCTCCAGGAGAGTCGCCGGACAGGAGAGATCCTCCGGGGCACCGCGATCATGGCTCGACTGTGACGGAGCAGTGCCCAGGTGCTGGGCAGTACGCCGACCGACGCACGTCCTGCGCTGTCCACACCAACGGCGGGGAGGGGCTCAGCCAAACCAGTGGGGGAAGGGGCGGAGCTGGTCCCTTGTTCCCACAGAGGCCTTTCCGCCTGGGCACTGTACGTGGTCCGGCTGCAGGTCAAGCGCTTGACCAAGCCAGCGCTGCTAACCCCTACTGGGATTCGTGCGCATACTTGGCTATGAGGCGCCAGGCAGGGTCTAAATCCACCTGGCGTGGGCGGAGGAGACAGTGGGAAACACTCCCAGAGAGGAGACGCCACGGGGCAGCCCTGCCTGCTACAAAGCGGCTGACTCCCTGGCGATCTCCTGCAGCCCAGCGAAGCCGCTCGCACCCGCCGGAAGGAGGAGCTGGCCTCAGCCCTTGTGGGACAAAGGCTGCAGCGGGTGAAGGACGGCTTGCAGCACTCGGCCAGCGCACGGCGTGATGCCGTGGGTTTCGGCTACAGGAGCCACAGCGCCAGTCACAACTTTTGGAGGGGCCCGTCTGGAAGGGAGGAACAGTCGAAGTGCATCGGCGGAGGGCCGCGGCTCTGCCCACGGGTCTGGGCATTTCTTCAGTGCTCCCGTGGGGTTGATCCTCATGAGAAGAGGCTGCAAAACTCCAGGCTTTTGCCCAGGCCACGGAGGCTCTAGGGCTCCCTGCGAGCCGCTATCCAAGACGTCTGGAGAGATTCCTTCCTAGCACGCTGGCCATGAGTTCACGCTCCCACGCCCGGACTAGGAGGTTGGCAGGAAAGATCAAATTCTCCTGCTTTGAGCCAGCCCCCAAAGAGTCTCTGGGGCGGGAGGAGAGGGGCTCTGCCGGGCTCCGCCCTGGCTTGGAGGTGTCCAGCTGCCACGTTTGTCATTCGGAGACCAACCCGACGCCGTGCAGAGCTGCCGTGGGGGATGGTTTCCAGGATGGAGCCAGCTACTGACAAGTGGAGCAGCTACACCTGGGAGGGCAAATACCAAGTGGCGGAATGGCTCCGGCACAGGGCCCGGCTCCGCAGCTGCTCCGGGGTTCAAACAGCCACGGAAGAACCCAGCACCACCAGCCAGAGCTGTTGGGCAGGTGGCGGGAGGCTCTGGGGAATAGGGGCAGAGCAGGAAGAGGCAGATCGAGAGCGAGACCTCAGAGTAAGGGGTGGAGTTGGGGGTAGGGCCTCAGAGTAAGGGGCGGAGTTTGGGGCAGGGTCTCAGAGGAAGGGGCGGAGTTTGGGGCAGGACCTCAGGGTAAGGGGGAGAGTTGGGGGGACCTCAGAGGAAAGGATGGATTTGGGGGCGGGGCCTCAGAGGAAGGGGCAGAGTTGGGGGCAGGGCCTCAGGGCAGGTGGGGGTGGCGCCTCAGGGCAGGTGGGGGCGGGGCTCTCATGAGCAAACATTAAAAAGTCAGCGCCTTTGGGATGACTGAGCTAATCCAGAACTGGGCATGGACAGGTCTCAGAGGCCAGATCATCACACGTGTTGTGTGTTACATGCTGTGCTCTTGAACGGACGGGAGCGAAAACCAAGCCCATGCCCCCTGTGCCAGAGCTGTGCCAGCATGGCACTGACATGGGGCAGCATGAGAGCATGAGGGGCAGGGGACCTGCAGCCTGGTGTCCAGTCGCCTGTAGCCCAGCGCCCCCTAGTGCCAGGCCGGGGCATTGGGGCCAGCCCTGCCTGCCAGGGAGAGCCCCCAACCTGCTCCCTGTAGCGTGCTGGGTTTTCTGGTGGTCCCCCCTTCAAGCACTGACCAAAGCCAGCCCTGCCTCGTACATGCAGAGCTGCTTCATGTGACCCCAACCCCCTCTCTGTCCTTGGACCCCCTGCTCAGCCCCCAACATCTCTTCTCAATGCACCTACAGCAGCGTGACAGCCCAGCCCCTTCTGCAGAATCCCAGGGGCTGGCTGGCTCAGGGGGGTGGAGAATGGGGGAGGGCCTGTCCCCTCCAGGGGGGCGCCAGCCAACACGCTAGTGAGTCTGCGAGGGTCCACACCTGCAGGGGAGGTCGGACACAGGACCGCATCAGGCACCACTGATGGGTGATGAGTCTGTGGCTGTGATGTCACTGGTGATGTCAGAGGGGGGCGGGTGTGATGATTTCCTGCAGAGGCTGTCAGCAAGCGATTGGCTCTGCTGTTAAGAGGTCAGACTCCAGGCTGGTTCCAGTCATGACGTCAGTGGTGGGCAATGGGGCTGGGATGTCACAGAGAGCTTTGATTGGGCGGTGTCTGCTGCATCAGCACCTGTGATGTCAGTGGTGACACCCATCCCCCAGCTGTGATGTCACAGTGATGTCAGAGCTCAGAGAGGATGACCCCAGGGCTGGCGAGGCAACGAGGGAGGCGGTGCCATCACTGTGACATCACAGAAAGCCACCACTGCAGCCATGACATCACAATTGCCTGGCTGCACCTCTTTCACCTGCTCCTTCTCCAGCCAGCGAAAAGACCCAGTGAGCACAGGGAGGATGATGGTCATGCTGGCACGCCTGTGGACCCTGAGCTGGCTAGCTCTCAAGGGTGCCCATCACCCCGGCATCTGGGCACTGCACCCTCTGTAACATCTTCCCCCTCTCCTGCCCCGCAGGCAAGCTGGGCAGCGCAATTCTCCCCATTGTACCGATGGGGAAACTGAAGCAGGCTCACCCAAGGTTGGTGGAGGTAGGAATAGAACCCAGGTGGCCAGACGCCCAAGCACTCACCCTCTCCAGCTGGAATCCTGGCCAAAACCGTAATACACCTAATAAACAGCAATAAATAGCACAGTGGGGTCCTACGTGGTGACTGCAACGCCTGGGTGTTACCGTAATACACTTAATAAATGGCACTTGAATACACAGCACCTAGCAAAATGGGGTTTGGGTGCACAATGGAGGTTCCTGGACATGACCGGCACACACCAAATCAACACTAACGAGGGCAATTCAGGTAGATTTATGTTTGCTGGCAACATACACAATAACTAAGGCTGCTAATTCCAGCACCCTGGACAGCTCTGTGCCTACGGACACGCTGGGAACAAAAGCCATGCAGGGTTGTTTAGAAACCCCAAGCGCAGCTCCCCAGGGAGACTGAACCCGACTTCGCCAATCCGGATTTCCTGCCCTGGACAAAACCAAACAAGCAAATGGTCAGACCCAACGATATCGGCTCCCAGAAATCAGAGTCAAACATTCTGCGGGAAAATCAACTAAACACAAACCCTTCCCATGCTGGCACGGAGGCCTTCGCATGCTTTGGCGTCTTTGGCCTCGTTACAAATCAAATCACATGAAGGACAAACAAGCAAGGAAATTCACAGGCCAGAAACTTGGGGATGTGTGTTAACGTCTCACTCCCAGTGACCGTCTCAAGCCAGCCCCGACCCACGTGTCTGGTCCGATGCTGTTCTGTGTGATGAAAAAATCTGGTGTGGGGGAAAATGAGGGATGGGGGGCAGGGTTCCCACTGGAGCTTCAGGGTGAACTCTAGGGCAGATGGAAATTCTCCAGTGGAACGTCCCCTTTTTTCACTGAAAATTGTCTTTTCCCATATGAAGAAATGAAGCTGAAAATGTACACATGCCCACATTAGGAGAACCCTGCACGGATGCAAAATCCGCATCCGTCCCTGCGAAAATCGTCCCCGCTGCGGATTTGTAGGGCTTTCCCCATTCGATGTGAGCAACATGATCAACCCAAAATGACACCCCCCCTCCCTCCAGAATTTCATTTCACAGAATGTTTCAATTTCATTTTGTTGTGTTCTGGGAGTTTCAAAACTGCGGCTTTTCCTGGGAAAACAGAAGAGCTGGTGTCTACTCAGCTGTTCTCAACTGCGGGGCCTTTTGCACCATTCCCTGGGGCAGACATGTTAATAGGGATGGAGGCTGGATACCAGGGTAGATGGGCCCATGTGGATCTGATCTGGGCTGGCATGGAGTGGGCTGGTTACACATCTCAGAGAGGAACAGCCCTGCAGACATGTACTCGGTAATATGCCAGGAATGAGGTCTGCCCTCATGCTGTAAGCACATACACATGTCTCCCAGTAGCCAAGCAAGCACAGTCCTGAGCACATCCTGGAGACCCTACAATAATAAACCAAATGTGCACAATTCCCAGCCATTCCAGAAGACCCTACAATAATAAGACAAGCTCACAGAGCTCCTAGGATTCACAGGAGACCCGACAATAACACACCAAGTCTGTGCACGCCAGGGACTCCCAGAATAGAGAACAAGCTAAGTGAGAAACCTCCAGCACTTCCAGGAGACCCCACAATAATATATCAGTGCATAACTCCTCCCAGCTGCCCAAATGTTTAATACCAAAAAAAATTCCTAACTTTATTAACTTAATTTCATTAAGGTGATAAATATCAACCTATTATTATAGGGTCTGTCAGGAAAGCTGATAGCACATGACCCGGTTTTATTATACGGCGTTTCAGGATGGACAGGGTGGTACACATGCTGGTTTGTTATTGTAGGGTCTCTCTGCCAGGACTGCATTGGCAGTCTGTTGTTATATCTTTCAGAGGGGTAGCTGAGTTAGTCTGTAACAGGAAAAACTTTAAAAACAACAAATAGTCGAGTAGCACTTTAAAGACTCACAAAACATGTAGATACTACCATGAGCTTTCATGGCTACAGCACACTTCCTCAGATGACTGGACCATCTGAAGAAGTGAGCTGTGCCCACAAAAGCTCATGATCCCATCTACATGCTTTGTTAGTCTTTAAAGTGCTACCAGACCATTTGTCGTTTTTAAAGTATTTCCTGTTATTATAACGTCTCCCACAAGCGGAGGGGATGGGCTCACTGGTGTATATTGGTGTGGCTGGACCCGTTTGTTATTGTAGGGTCTCCTGGCCTCCCACTGCCACGTCCCTGCTCTGTGCATGACGACACCAACTTCGCAAATGTTCCTCAGGCCCCACAACACGCCCCCCAGCGGCTGCAGGAAGCCGGAGCCCCCCAAACCATCCCCTGCTTGTTGACTCACTCTGGCTCGGCGAGGAGGAGCGCGGAGGTGGCGTTGGGGCCTGCCCCCGCCATGCGTGGAGCAAGGGAAGCAGACCCCTTAGCCAAAGAGACAGGCGGTTTCCTCATTCAGCCCTAAGCCCTTCTCCATCCAGCGCTGGGGAGCCGGGTCTCAGACGAGGGGCACGCAAGTCCCCTCGGGCCCATATTGCCGGGATGTCTCAGAGCCATCGTCCTGAATCCAAATCCCAGGGAGGCAGCCAGCTTCCAATTTGGTCTTCTCCGCGCAGGGGCAGGGAAAGGACCGAACAACGCAGGGAATTCCCAGCCTCCAAACTTCCAGAAGGAAGGAAATCCCTCGCCTGAGAAATGGGAGAAAATTCCCGAGGGAAAGCAAAACACTTGGTGAGTGCCAGAAAGGTGCAGGTGCCAAACCCCCGGGCATCAATAAGCCAACTGCAGGTGCAAACCCCGTCAGTCAGGAAAACTGCACATGCAAAACAACTGCATTCATTAGGGAAATGCACAGGTGAAACCCCTCTTAATTAACTAACAAAGTTGCAGGTGCCAAACCTTGGTTAATGAAGGACATTGGTGAGGCAAAAATCTTCGTCAGTTAGGGAAGTGGGTGCAGAAAGTTGTATCGAGGGAGGAAATCGCCAGCCCCTGAAACTTTGTGAAGGCAGGAAATTCCCTATCAAAACTGGCACTGATTGAAGGCAAATTGCAGGCCACAAAACCTGGACTTCCCCACCGGGCAACCGAATTTGTGAGGTGGCAAACTTCCCGCTGGGGCAAATTGCTGGGGAGTCACAGCTGAAAGAGGGATCCTTCTGGGTTGTTTGTTAAGGAAGGAATGTCACAAAAAGCTTGCTGCGCTACGGAAACACTCAACCGAAAACCTCTGATCTGGGGGGATTTGCACCCCAGAAAACTTTATGAGCTAAATAAATCTGCAACCGAGAACTGGGGTAATTTTAACCCCCTGCAGACTAAGAGAGTCCACAGTTGAAACCTGTGTAAACTAGAGAAATTCAGAGTCAAATTCTTGTGACATTCTCCCCACGAAGACCAAATCCAGTCTCAATTCGGATCATTCTCAGCCCACAAACAACTTTGTGAACGAAGGACATCTCTAGCATCAAACCTCTGTAAACAAGGGAATTCTCAGCCCCCAAAAGATTGTGAACTAAGAACATTCACAGCCTCACGCTTGTGTAAACAAGGGTCATTTTAAGCCCCAAAAGCTTTGCCAAGGAAGGACATTTTCAGCCTCCAACCTGTGTAAACAAGGGAATTCTCAGCCCTGCAACGTTGTGAGCGAAGACAATTCTCAGCCCTGAAAGCCGGCAGGAATTCAGAGTACAGAACCTGTGTAAATCCGGGTCGTTCACAGCGCAAAAAACTTTCACTGAGAAACTTTTCAGCCCCAAATCAGGGAAAACGCCCCTCTCAAAAACTCCATGCGTGCTGGGGATATGCAGCTCCCAGTGTTTCCGAACGCCGGGGGCACTCGCCTCTCGCACCAGCTGAGAACCCCAAAGTCTCCTAGAAGGGGAACAACTCCTCATCCCTAGGCCTATCTCGGGGGCCTCCATGGGGCCCAGCTGCGCCGGCCATTAACCCTTTAAAGCCCTGTGTCTCTGTAGGTCAGTTTGTTTGTCCTGGTAGAACAAGTTCAGCTGGAAGTGTCTGGGATGGGAAGTGACGGAAAATGGCTGTAGAAAGAAATGCATATTTTTTTTGTCGTTTTTTTTTTTTCTTTTTCATGGTTCCCTCACAGTGCTGGGGTTCTCGATACGATTTGTTTCTTTGTTTTCTCTCTTGGTCTCGCCCGGAAAGAAGAAGATCACTCTCTCTCCGCGCGCTCCCTTCCTGCTCCAGCTGCCGCGCCTTCCGCCTGCTGGACGCGCTAGATCTTAAACAAGAGAGTCACGAAGGCGGATGACAGCAAGCCCAGGAACAAGGGGGACTCCATGCCCGTCACAGCTATGTTCTCCAGAGAGCCAGGCCCTGGCAGGAGAAGGAAGAGGGTTTCAAAGCCAGCAGCAAGACTCCCCAGGACTGGGGTGCCAGGGGTGATTTCCAGAACCACGTGAAGTGCTGGTGTCGTGGGTTCAAGGGAAAAGGCGGGGGGCCAGGACGCTGGGTTCTGCCCTGGTCAGGGAGGGCAGTGGGGCCTATGGGGTGGAGCAGAGGAATCCCTGGACCTAGGACATTACATCTATTACTAGAGCCAGTCCTGAGAGACAGTGGGCGGGGCTGTGGGTAATGGCGGGTGGGCCAGAGTGGGGGATAGTGGGCAGGGCTGTGCAGGACACGGGTGGGACTGCAGTGGGAAGGACCAGTCGTGAAGGACACTGGGCGGGGCTGTACGGAATCGTGGGCGGGGCCAAGGTGGGGGACAGTGAGTAGGACCAGTCGTGAAGGACACTGGGTGGGGCTGTAGGGTACAGTGGGCAGGGCTAGGGGTGAAGGGCAGTGGGCAGGGCTGTCGGGGACAGTGGACATGGCCAGGGTGAAGGGCAGTGGGCAGGGCTGTGGGGGACAGTGGGCGTGGCCAGGGTGAAGGGCAGTGGGCAGGGCTGTGGGGGACAGTGACACGGGGTGGGGGACGTACGTATCAGCCGCAGGCTGGCGTTGGAGGCTCCCAGCTTGTTGGAGGCCAAGCAGGTGTAGTTCCCATAATGCCGAGCGGTGACGTTGTCGATGAGCAGCATGGAGCGCGTGCGCTCGTTCCGGATCCGCAGTCCCTCGAGGCCCCCGAAGAGTCTGCTGGGGAGGGGGTGAAATGGGAGGGGAGAGAAGGGAGCGTTACAAGGACCTCGCAGCTTCACATACCTGGTAGGGGATTTATCAGCAAACCAGCATCAAACATGAAAAACTACAGAACCGGCAGGGCTGGCAGGGGCTGTGGGGTGGGGTGAGGGGCACCGGCAGGGATGGGCTGGCAGGGGCTGTGGGTCAGGGGTGAGGGGCACCGGTGGCACTGGGGCAGAAGGGCTGGGCTGGCAGGGGCTGCGGGACGGGAATTAGGGGCACTGGCAGGGCTGGACTGGCAGGGGCTGTAGGTCGGGGGTGAGGGGCATCGGCTCAGCTGTGAGTTGGCTCCTTTGATCTCCAAGGTCGTTTATTTTCATTTGCCCCATGAATTCCCCATTGGAAACCTGTCCCAAGAGTTGGCACGTGGCTGATGCCAGAGAGTGACTCTCCTGGAGCGAGGGCGGGGGGACTCCCCCATTCAGGGATCACCTGTCATCATTAAACCTGTGAGCACAGACAACCGGCCTGACAAAGTAACAACAGCCCACGAAACAACCCCCCTCAAGGCATGAGCCTAACCAACCACCACTAGACCCAGCAACGAACCCAGCCGGGCCATATTCAAGGCACCACACAAAACCCAAGAACCCACCAAACAAATCAACAGACCAACCAACAAAAAAACAACCCTGATATCATCAAACAACCAACTTACCAAACAATACGGGCAACAAAATGGCAAATGGAATTTACTGTTGATAAATGTAAAGTAATGCACATTGGAAAAAATAACCCCAACGATACGTACAATATGATGGGGGCTAATTTGCTACAACTACTCAAGAGAGAGATCTTGGCGTCCTTGTGGATAGTTCTCTGAAAACATCCACTCAGTGTGCAGCGGCAGCCAAAAAAGCAAACAGAATGTTAGGAATCATTTGAAAAGGGATCGAGAATCAGACAGAAAATATCTTGTTGCCTCTATATAAAACCATGCTACGCCCACATCTTGAATACTGCGTACAGATGTGGTCGCTTCATCTCAAAAAAGATATATTGGCATTGGAAAAGGTTCAGAAAAGGGCAACAAAACTGATTAGGGGTTTGGAACGGGTCCCATATGAAGAGAGATTGAAAAGACTTGGACTTTTCAGCTTAGAAAAGAGGAGACTAAGGGGGGGATATGATAGAGGTCTATAGAATCATGACTGGTATGGAAAAAGTAAATAAGGAAAAGTTATTTACCTCATTCCCACAATAAAAGAACTAAGGGTCACCAAATGAAATTAATAGGCAGCAGGTTTAAAACAAACAAAAGGAAGTTTTTCTTCACTCAGCGCACAGTCAATCTGTGGAACTCCTTGCCAGAGGATGTGGTGAAGGCCAGTACTTTAACAGGGTTCAAAAAAGAGTTAGATTCATGGAGGTTAGATCCATCAATGGCTACTAGCCAGGATGGGTAGGAATGGTGTTCGTAGCCTCTGTTTGTCTGGAAATGGGTAACAGGGGACGGAGCACAAGAGGATTACCTGTTTGTGATCCCTCCCTCTGGGGGATCTGGTATTGGCCACTGTTGGCAGACAGGACACTGGGCTGGATGGACCTTTGGTCTGACCCAGTCTGGCCATTCTTATGTTCTTACGTAATAAGGAACTCAGGTATCGAACAGCAGTAGCCCACAAACCAACAATCTGAATAAAACAACAATCAATCAACCCAACAACCACACCAACAAGCCAACGATGAACCCACTCAACAAACCATCACTTAACGAACACAACAACCAACCCTGCAAACCAACCAACAAACAAACCAACAACCAGCTGAACAAACTATCAACCAACCTAACAATCAGCCCCATGGACCAATTGAACCAACATATAAATTCCGATAACCAATCCTTCAACCAACTCAATAAACCAACAACCAGCCAACTCAACAAACCATCTGTCAACTAAACTGCCATACCAACAACCACCTAACAACCAACTCACTAACCAGCCAATCCACCATACCAACAATCACCCACCAACCAACCCAACAACCAGCCAACCTATCGTACCAACAATCACGCAACAACGAACCCACCAGCCCACCCACCATATCAACAATCACTCAACAATCAACCCACTCACCAGCCAACCCACCGTACCAACAATCACCCAACAACCAACCCAACAACCCTCCACACCTCCAGAAAGGGGATTAATCTTTCCGGGACAAGACTCTCACAGCTCGGATCTCACTGAGAGGGGAACTTGGACACCTAGGTGACCACGGATCACTTGATGCCATGTGGCCAATGAGAGACCAGAGGGTGGCTGACTGGATGTCAGACTCCCATGAGGGCAGGCAATGGGGCCCTCTGCTGAGGGGTGGGCGAGGTGGGGGAGAAATCACTCACTGCTTCTCATCCTTGAACCACTCGAACTCAGCGGCGGGCACGGCCATCGCCTCACATCTCAGCAGCGCCCGCTTCCCCATGGGGGGATAGGCATCCTTCACGTCCTTGATGGTGGGAGGATCTGAGAGGAGAAAGCAAAGGAACTGAAGGAGAGAAGCCAGCGCCCCCTAGAGGCTCCTCTGAGCCAGCCTGGCCTGCCTGCACTGAGGCTGGATGGGAGCCGGCGCCCCCTAGAGGCTCCTCTGAGCCAGCCTGGCCTGCCTGCACTCAGGCTGGATGGGAGCCGGCGCCCCCTAGAGGGGGAAGGGGGAAGGTCGACTCACAGTTGACCGTGATCAGGACCCTCTTGGTGTCGGCCACGGAGACGCCATTGGCCGTGATACACTCATACTCCCCGGCCTGCTGCCTGTTGATCTCGGTGATTTCCAGATATTCCCCTTCGCTGGTGAAACCGTCTGTGTGGGGAGGAGGTGTGGAGCAGGGGGAGACAGACACAAACACAGACTTACACACGAGAAAAGACACACAACAACACAACAGTTATCAACCCCTCCTGAGATGTGGCCACCGCTGGCCAGGGCTGGGGGGGCAGGGGCTGCGGGGTGGGAGTGAGGGGCACAGCAGGGCTGGGACAGCCCAGGGCTGAGGGGGCAGGGGCTGCGGGGCGGGAGTGAGGGGCACCGGCAGGGATGGGGGTGGCTGGAGCTGGGGAGGGGGCAGCAAGTCGGGTTCTCGTTCGATTCCTCCATGTCAGCTCCAGCCTCTCAGTCTCCTCTCCACTTGGATCCCCTCCCAACCTTCTTCCCCCCCCATATCCAGCTGATTCCTCCATAGTATCCCCCCTGCCCTGATCCACCCACATCACCCCTCCTTCATTCACCCCCATTGACCCCTCCCCGCTCACCTGCCCCCAGGCTCCAGCCCTGGCCCAGCCCGCTCCCCCTCACCTCTCAGCTGCCGCCAGGTGACGGTGGGCTCTGGCTTGCCCGTGGCCATGCACAGCAAATTCACGTTGCTCCCTTCGTTCACTGTCACAGCCGACGAGATATTCGTGATCCGAGCTGGTACTGGGGGTGGGCGGTGGAATCGGTGAGCACGGCACTAGCCTCCATCCCCCTGGGGGCGCCCTCCCCTCTAAGCCCCATGCCTGGTGCTGCACAATTGACGGAGGGGGCCTGGCACCCAGATGCCCCAGCCCAGAGGTGGCCGCATCTCAGAGCCAAGAAAATAAGCCTGGTATAAACAGCTCCCCCACCCCACCTCAGAGGTGGCCACATCTCAGAGCCAGGGAAAAAAGCCCGGTATAAACAGCTCCCCCACCCTGCCCCAGAGGTAGCCACATCTCAGAGCCAGGCGAGGAACCCTGGGATAACCAGCCTTGCGCCCCACCCCAGAGGTGGCTGCACCTTGATGCTGGGTGGCATGTAGGGGGTTAACGTTGGACTTCCCCTCCCCCCCCGGGTGATGGAATTTGACGGCGCAGCCAGAAAAAGCCGCCCCCCGACGTGTCTCTCCCCACAGCCTCGCTAACGAGGCCCGTGGTGGGAGCAGATTGGCTGGAATGACGCAGGCCACGGCCAATCAGGAGGAAGCAGGAACAGCTGCGGCAGGGACCCCGCAATTGTCCCCCCACATCCAATCAGGCTCCATTGTCCCCACTTCCTGGCGCCGCGGCCCGTGGGCACCTGGGGGGCGGGCAGCTGAGATGGCAAAACCTCCCCAGCCGGCCCTGGGCTGGGGGGAGGGAGGAATGATTCCTGGCTCCGATCACGCACGCGGGGCCACCTCCAGGATGGGGCGGAGGCTGGTTAGACGGGGATCCCTCCCCCGGTACTGAGATGCAGCCACCTCTGGGTTGGGGCTGGGGGGACAGACATCCCAAACCCAGCCCCACGTCACAGGGCCTGGGGGGTGGGATCTGGGGATGCCGCAGGCGCTGGGGACGGACACTCACGGGTCCAGCACAAACCCAACGGCAGGGAACTCCCCCCACTGTCCCTCCTCCCCACCCTCTCCCCCTCCCCCCAGCTCACCCACAATCTCTGCACAGCCCCTCCTCAGGGACCAGCCCCCACCCCCTTCTGCAGCCCCCAATCCCCCTCCCCCCCACTGCACACTGCGTAGACCCCCTCCCCTGCAGGACTTCCCAGCCCCTCTGCTCTGCCCCCACTGGTCCTCACTCCCCATCCCACCCACAGGCCCATATCCCTGCTCAGCCCACAGTCACTGCCGATTCCCCCATCTCCCTCTGTCCCACCCCTGCCCAGCCCCCAACCCCAACCCCCAGGGCCCCGCACACCTGCCCCCCCACCCAGCCCCCCCCGTACCATGCACGATGAGGTAGACCTGCGCCGTGTGGGGCTTGGCCTGCGTCTGGAAGGAGCAGGTGTACAGCCCCTCATCCCACACGTCCACCCGGGCGATGAGGATGCTGAACTCGGCCGGGCTGTTGGTCAGCAGCTGCACCCGCGGGTCGATGGACCACTTGTCATTCCCGGCGTACAGGATGTTGGAGCGGTTCAGCCAGGCCACCCGGGTCACCTGCTCGTCGATGTAACAGCTGGGGGCAGAGACAGCGGGGCTGCGGGTCGGGAGTGGGGGGCACCGGCAAGGCTGGGGGGCAGGGTGGGCTTGGCAGGGGCTGCAGGATGGGAGTGAGGGGCATCGGCAGGGCGGGGGGGGGAGGCTGCGGGTCAGGGGTGAGGGGCACCGGCAGGGCTGGGGTGGACTGCGGGTCGGGACTGAGGGACACCGGCAGGGCTGGGGGGCAGGGGCCATGGGTCGGGGGTGAGGGGCACCAGCAGACTGGGGGGCCCAGGCCTGTAATCCCTCCCCCCAGTCCCTGTCTCACTGCTGTCCCATGCACCCTGGTTCCCAGCCCAAAGGCGATTTCCATTCTGCCTCCTGGAAAATTCCACTTTGCCTCCCAGCTGGGAACCAGCCGCTCCCCAGAGGTGGCTGCATCTCAGCCCCAGGCTGGGAGCAAGAGCCTTGAAAGAGCTCTCGGAGCTGGGAGCCAGGACTCCTGGTTCTACCCTCAGCTTATGCATGGGTGAGATGCCGGAGTTGTTACAGCTCATTTTATCATCCCCCCCGGACCCGCTGGGACAAATGGATTAGCAGCAGCCACGCAATTCCCTGCCGGTACCCCTCACTCCCGCCCCGCAGCCCCTGCCAGCCCAGCCCTGCCCCCCAACCCTGCCAGTGCCCCTCACTCCTGCCCCGCAGCCCCTGCCAGCCCAGCCCTGCCCCCCCAACTCTGCCAGTGCCCCTCACTCCCGCCCCGCAGCCCCTGCCAGCCCAGCCCTGCCCCCCCAACTCTGCCAGTGCCCCTCTCTCCCGACCCGCAGCCCCTGCCAGCCCAACCCTGCCGGTGCCCCTCACTCCTGCCCCACAGCCCCTGCCAGCCCAGCCCTGCCCCCCCAACTCTGCCAGTGCCCCTCTCTCCCGACCCACAGCTCCTGCCAGCCATGCCCCTAACCCCCCTGACCGGCTGCCTCTGCCACTCTGGGCTGCGAGCCCTCCCTCGGGACAGGAGACCGACTCTGTGGGGTTTTCTCTCCACTGAGGCCACAAGCACTAAATAATTCCAGGCCCCAGCACTCCAGGCACCAGCTGCAGGACTCAGATTGGACGGTGCGCGAGAGAGCCGTGAGGGGTTCTCCCTGCCCCATTGCCCCAGCACAGCACTAGGGGGCGCTGCGCAGGAAGGGTCCCACCCCTAGATCTGTTCTGGGAAGCAGGCTGGGAGCACCCCCTGCAGGCGGTGTGAGGAACACGGCCTGCCTGCGACCAGCCGAGTGCCATGGTGGGAGGGGATGGCAGGGGGAAAAGGGGGGGCGGAAATTACAGACAATGCTGGGGGTGTTGGGAAGAAGATATGAGGGGAATATTGGGAAAGGGATACGGGGGGCAATACAGGGGGGGCATGTGGGCTCCCTTCCCCTTCAGCACCCACTGGGCCATCCCACTCCCTGCTGCCCCCCCCACTTCCCGCCATATCTAGGTCAGCCCAGCCCCATTGCCCCAGGCAGAGCCGTCGGGAGGGCTGAGTGGGAGGGGGGGGGGGGAGAGGA
The DNA here is from genome assembly GCA_032595735.1 of Pelochelys cantorii. Classification (NCBI taxonomy): domain Eukaryota; kingdom Metazoa; phylum Chordata; order Testudines; family Trionychidae; genus Pelochelys; species Pelochelys cantorii. The sequence continues at coordinate 2,176,662 of CM064349.1, forward strand.
GCTGGATGTAGGTCAGCGCTGAGCATGACTCAGGCTGGCTGGTGCATTGCAGGGGAGGGGGGGAGAGAGAGAAGGGTGTATGGGAACAGATAGATAGATAGATGGGGTGGGGATGGATAGATTGACAGACAGATAGATAGAGGGAGTGGGGATAGATAGATAGATAGATAGAGGGGGTGTATGGGAATAGACAGATAGATAGATAGAGGGGGTGGGGATGGATAGATAGATAGATAGAGGGGGTGGGGATAGATCGATAGATGTGTGGGGATGGATGGATGGATATAGGGGGTTTCAGGGCCGATACAGGGGGTGTCTGGAGATGAATGGATGGACGGACGGATGGATGGATGGGTACAGGTGTTTCAGGGCTGATACAGGGGGTGTCTGGAGATGAATGGATGGACGGACGGATGGATGGATGGGTACAGGAGTTTCAGGGCTGATACAGGGGGTGATTGGGTGGATCACAACTACTCACGTCCCTTCCTGTTGCCCAAAGACACCCACCCACCCCCAGCTTGGTTATTGGTACCATAGGACACAGACCCAGCGGTTCTGATCCAGTTTCTGCAGTGCAGTTTATTATTGTAGGGTCTTTCATCAGTGCCAGATTGTTACTGTAGGTCTCTCAAGCACCATTTAGCATCACTGGGTCTCTCACCCTAACCCTAATGGTGCCAACTTTTTTATTGTAGGGTCTCCAGCTCAGATGAACTCTGCTGCCCTCGCCCAGGGCTCCTTCCACCCAGCCCTGCCAGTGCCCCTCACCCCAACCCACAGCCCCTGCCAGCCCAGCCCTGCCTCCCACCTGCCGGTGCCCCTCCCTCCCACCCCGCAGCCCTGCCAGCCCAGCCCTAGCACCAAAGCAGGTTTGCTGGGTAAGCAGACAGACTTTTGACATCACTGTTCCTAGCACAGTGGTGCCCCGGTGCCCATGAAGACGTGAGCGGTGACAGCTTTAGGGGGACTCACAGTGTGAGGAGGGGACGTGATGAGGCTGGGGCGCTGCAAGGTCACTCTGCCAACAGCTTCCCGCAAGATGGAGCCGGACGAGATCCTTGGGGGTGGGAAGGGAAACTCGGAGCCGTGCTGCTGGGCCAGAGACCCCCAGCCACACGGCTACAGCGTGGGGGAGTGCAGGCAGGGACTCACCTCAGCGTGGCGTTGTCCCCTTGACACACGGTGTAGTTGTCAGCCGGCTGGTTGTACTCCAGGCTCCCCACGAGCAGCCCTGAGGTCAGAAAGAGACAAGGGATGAGATAAAGCACAGAGAGGATTCTCACAATGCTGAGATGCAGCCACCTCTGGGGTGGGGCCTAGGGGCTGTTTAATTCACCGCAACTCAGTACAGTTTAGGTGGGAAGTGAATGAAAATCTCAGCTCGAGGGAGGATTGTGGGAAGCTGAGTGGAGTCGCCCCAGCTGGGAGGGGGGGGTCCTGAGGCCAGCCCTGTCTGCCAGGGAGATCCCCCATTCCGCCCCTTGCCCCACAGCACCCCATAGCATCCCTGCATTGCTGCCCCTCCATTACCAGCCCCAAGGTGGTTGGAAAGCAGCTGCTACCTGGGGGCAGAGGGGGTTATAACTGAAATGTGATCTCAGCTGGGCCCAGCAGGGGGCGCTCACCCTACACACAGGCCTCCCAGCCTCAAAGTTGTTTTAGGAGGGCGGAGATGGAGCTGGGGGTGGAAAATCCAAAGGTTCTTCCCCCAAATGGAGAACAAAAGAGATCAGGAACATAAAGAACCCAGGAGTCCTGGCTCCCAGCCCCCCTGCTCTAACCACTAGCCCCCCACACCCCTCACTGTGCCAGAAGAGAACCCAGGCGTCCGGGCTCCCAGCCAACCCCAGGGCACCTGTCAGGATGCATTGGGAGGATTTCAGTGACGGAGCCTCCCATTCCCCCCCCCCCCGCGCCTCATCAGCTGGTCTCATCCTATCACCCTCACCTCAGTCCCTGCTGGGCCTCCCCCACGGAACAACCACCTCACTGCGGTGTGGGGCCAGGCGAGCCCAGGGCTGGGAGGGCAGGGGCTGTGGATCAGGGTTGAGGGGCGCCAGCAGGGCTGTGGGGGCAGGGGCTCTGGGTTGGGGGTGAGGCTGGGGAGCAGGGCTGGGGGGGCAGGGGCTGTGGGTCAGGGGTGAGGGGCCTGGCAGGGCTGGGGAGGCAGGGCTGGTTCTCACAGGGGCTGTGGGGTGGGGTGAGGGGCCCGGCAGGGCTGGAGGGAGCAGGGCTGTGGGTTGGGGTGAGGGGCCCAGCAGGGCTGGGGGGGGCAGGGCTGTGGGTTGGGGTGAGGGGCCCGGCAGGGCTGGGGGGAGCAGGGCTGTGGGTTGGGGTGAGGGGCCCGGCAGGGCTGGGGGGGGCAGGGCTGTGAGTTGGGGTGAGGGACCCGGCAGGGCTGGTTCTCACCGGGGCTGTGGGTCGGGGGTGAGGGGCCCAGCAGTGCTGGGGGGGGGCAGGGCTGGTTCTCACAGGGGCTGTGGGTTGGAGTGAGGGGCCCGGCAGGGCTGGGGGGGGCAGGGCTGGTTCTCACAGGGGCTGTGGGTCGGGGTGAGGGGCCTGGCAGGGCTGGGGGGGCAGGGCTGGTTCTCACAGGGGCTGTGGGTCGGGGTGAGGGGCCCGGCGGGGCTGTGGGTCGGGGTGAGGGGCCCGGCAGGGCTGGGCTCACAGGGGCTGAGGGCTGGGACCAGGGGCATCAGAGACTCTTTTCTCTCCAGCGTTCGACCTTCCCGGCTCCCTGAGGTAGAAAGGACGCTAGCGACACGCAGCCACGTGTGCCCACACGGCTCAGCGGGGACGTGACTCCAGCATGGGGGGGCACCAGGCTGGCTGGGCCCAGGGGGTGATTGGGGCGGGGGAGGGGACCCTGGGATATTTGGCTGGTGGGGGGGGACCAGGGGGCTAGAGGCAGGAACACGCTGCCTGGGCCCCAGGGCCGGCCTCATGCACCTAAGCGCGGTCAAAGTCGGCGAGGAGCCTGCAGTGAAACGGGGCATCCCGCCCCCCCGCCCCCCATGGGCCCAGACTGGGACACCAGGACTTTCCCCTCCAGGGGCATCGGATCTGATCCAAGTTAGGATGCAGGGCTGGGGGGGGACAGGGTTGCAGGTCGGGAGTGAGGGGCGCTGAGAGGGCGGGGGGGCAGTGCGGCGAGGCGGCTGGGGCTGGGCAGGAGCGGGGGCAGCAGCCGGTTGGTTACTTTGCATTCAGAGCCAGCGACAAGGTGACAGGGGAAGACGGCACAGACAGCGATCGATCATCCCCAGCCAGCACTGCCTGCCAGCCCCTCGCCGCCGCCCCACAGCCCCTCGCCGCCCCACAGCCCCCCCTGCCAGCCCCTCACCGCCGCCCCACAGCCCCCCTGCCAGCCCCTCACTGCCGCCCCACAGCCCCCCTGCCAACCCCTCACTGCCACCCCACAGTCCTGCACCGCCACCCCACTGCCCCCGCCCTGCCAGCCCCTCACCGCCGCCCCACAGTCCCTGCCAGCCCAGCTCTCGGGGGGTATTGAGGTGGCTGGCGCTGCACTAGAATAACTCCCCTTCCCCCATCAGGCCACCATGCCCCACTGGGACCAATGGAGACGCCCCAACACAGTCTGGTTTGGGCTAATTCAGGTGATTTATGGTGCTTGGTCATGACGCTCCTTGAGGTGCAGCGAGGCCTAAATACAGGAGCAGGGGGGCTGGAAGTCTGGACGCCTGGGTTCTCTCCTGGCTCTGGGAGGGGAGTAGGGCCTAGCAGTCAGAGCTGGAGCCTGGATGCCTGGGTTCTGGGCTGGGGGAGCAGGGCCCAGCAGTTCCATGCGGGCACTGTGCAGTGATCTCACCGTGGCCTGGAGCTGGTAAGAAAAGGCAGCAGTGCAGGTGGGGTTTGTACGTCCCCTCAGGGCGCCGTTAGTCAACTTGGGGGAGGGTGTCCCTGCTGGTCTGTTATGTAACACACACCCACACGTGCTCTGCAGGGGGCAGCGCACACACCTCTGGCCAGCAGTGGGAGGGGTGCAGAGCTGGGCACAGCTGGCCGTCTCCCACTCAGAGCCACATACCGCTGCACTGGGGGAAACCGAGGCAGGGATTGGGCCTGTAGGTTCCCCCCCTCGTTGGGCAGGTTCTGACACCAGCTCCCTGAGGACTCACTCTGCCAGGGCCAGGGCTGGATTTAAATAGAGGAACGGGGGGTGTCTGGAGACAGGCGGACAGGGCATGCACCAGAGATACGGGTGTATTCATCCCTCCCTCCCCCTCTGAGTTTCCTGCTTCTTCCTTCCCATCCCCTCGCTCACACCAATATGCCTCTCAGCTGCCTGGCTTTGTGCACCCTTGCAGGGGGGGTAAGACTGCAAGCCTCAGTTTCCCCTCTCATCCCGCCTCGCCCAGGCTTTGCCCCAGTTCCCCCTGCCCTGGATGCCCCCATCTCTCGCAGGCTGCAGTAGGCCCAGGGAGGGCTGTGAAACACTGGAATTGGGCACAAAGGGGCGGGGGGAGGAAATTGTCTTCTGCCTCCACAGCAGGAGGACGCTGATAGGAGCTGGCAGGGCTGCAGCTTCCCCCCTTTGCTGCTTCCCGGCCCAGTGGCCTTTTCAGAATCAATAAACTCTTTTGGAACTGCGCGCTCAGACCGGGTGGCATCGTGTGTCGCGGCCCAGTTCCCCCCAGGCACGTCATGCTGAGAGCCAGGGCCTCCCAGCCCCCCAGGCAGCCTCTCCCGAACCACAAGAGTGCCCCCCCCCGACTCATCTCGTTGAGACTGATCTCTAGCACCATCTCGCTTCTCCGTGAAAGCACGGGACTAAAATCATGCGACTGTCTTCAAATTACCCTACGGGGAAGTAAGAATAGGACCTCTGTACCCTCCCAAGCATGTCGTAAGAGGTGACTAAGGAGGGCTGGGCATGGGTCTAGCAACCCCATCCTGTAAAAATAAACACAGGCTACAAAAACATCAATTTCAACCTGAATAGCAAGCCAGCCTCAAAGAGGGATTATGATGCAGGGCAGCCAAACCCGAAAGGATATGTGAATGTGAGGAAAACGGGCAAAAGCTGGAGAGAATTAGAAAAGGTGGCACAAGACAGAGAGGCTTGGAAAGGAATTGTTGAGGGCCTATGCGCCCATAGGCGCTAAGGGCAAAGAAGAAGTCTTCAAATTGGCCCCAAACACGTGTGTGTTCTAGAGTGGCCTAGGGGATTGGGCATTTGATGGGGGATCCTTGGGTGGGGGGGGTTCTAGTTCTGCTTTTCCCCCACCCACCCTGGGAACAAGTGAGGATGCTGTGACTAAGGGCACATCTACACAGCAGGGTTTAACGCAAAATGAGCTACATTAATTGTGTAGCTTATTTCAAGTTCGGGGGGGAGGAAGAGCTCAGTGGTTTGCACATTGGCCTGCTAAACCCAGGGTTGTGAGGCCAATCCTTGATGGGAGGGCCATTTAGGGATCTAGGGCAAATGTGTCAGGGATGGTGCTTGGTCTTGCCATGAGGGCAGAGAACTGGACTCACTGACCTTTCAAGGTCCCTTCCAGCTCTATGAGATAGTATATCTCCATTTATTATTATGTATTTGTCTTCAAAATCATAACCTACAAGTGGCTAGGCTGGGTCACACCAAAGGGCCGTCCAGCATTTAAACAGCAGGATAAAGGATCCACAGAAGGAAAGGCAGCAGGTTAGGTTCTGGAATAGCCTAGGGGCTAAGGCATTTGCCTAGGGAGCACAGCCTAGTGGGCTCAAATCCCACCTACCCATCCTGGGAACAGCTAGACAGCCAACACTGGCCACCTCAGGGATGGAGCTGGCTCACGTGCTCAGAAAGAAGGGTGGCCAATGCCAGGTACCCCAGATGGAACAAACAGAACAGGGAATCATCCACTGATCCATTCCCAGCTTCTGACAGACAGAGGCCAGGGACACCATCCTGGCCACTAACCACTGAAGAACCCAGCCTCCAAGAATTTATCAAGAACTTTTTTGACCCTCTTATAATCTTGGCCTTCACAACATCCTGTGGCAAGGAGTTCCACAGGTCATATGAAACTTTGGTTTGTTTTAATCCTGCTGCCCCTTCATTTCACTGGGTGACCCCTAGTTCTTACATTATGACAAGTAACTAATTGATTCCTAGACCCACGTGATCACCGTCAAAATCGTGACATTGCCAACAGGAGCAAATTGTTGCGTGCAGCCGGAGGAGACTGATCCCTTAGAACCAGGCCCTTCACCTTCAAAATCATGAGATTGCTGTCCAAAAGCATGAGCCCATCTTCAAAACCGCAAGACTGCCGCAGATTGTGAGATTACCCCTAAAACCCAGACAAGACTCCCTGCACCGCCCACGCTGGCCCCCGGAGACCAGGCACTGCCGTGAGAATCAGGAGATTGCTCTGAGAAAGCCTCCCAAGACTGTCTCTGAAACCCAGCGACTGCCCTGCATAATCATGGGGTTGCTGTGGAATCGCCCAGCGGCCTCGCCAGGCCGTCAGAGCGGCGTCGAACGCAGGAGACTGTCCCACAAAATAACAAATTTGTGTCAAAATCAGGAGCTGGCACTGAAACCCTAATGATCCCTCCAGTCCTGACTGCCCCCAGATCACAGCCCTGGGTTGCAAAGGCACAGCGCCTGCCGCCAAACCCACGCCAGCCATGCGTTCGGGGGCTTTTTTATTTGCCTGCTGGGTTCCCAGATCAGGGACCGGAGGAAATCGCAACCTCCCACTTTTCTCCCAGCCACGGGGCCAGAAACTGACTCTTTCAGTGACAGAGCTGAGAGCTCCGACACTCACAGGCTGCTGGCCGAGGCACAGCTGGGAACACTCACCAGGACAGAGATGTGATCAGGAGATGAAGTAAACACTTCCCTGCTGTATGGCACAGGCGGACAGACAGATAGAAGTGAGTGGAGATTAGATAGATAGATAGATGGTGTGTATGGGAATAGATGGATGGATGGATAGATAGGGGGTGTATGGGGGTGGAATGATGGATAGATGGGGGTGTGAGGGGATAGATAGATGGGGTGTATGGGTATAGATAGCGTGTGTGGGGATAGATGGATGGATAGATAGATAGGGGGTGTATGGGGATGGATGGATAGATAGGGGTATATGGGGTGGATGGATGGATAGATAGGGGGGTGTCTGGGCACAGATAGATCAGGCAGGTGGCAGGGGAGGATGGATGGAGAAGGCCGTGTTAACCACTCTCCATCTCTCTAGCCCATTGTCCTCACTGAGCTCTTTTGTTTTCATGCTGAGATGTCGGTGTCTACCCTCCCTGCCCCCCCTGTGGCCTTTCCAGAGGCAGCTGGCCTGAGAACCGGGAAGCCCAAGGCTTCGGGAGAACCACCTTGGAGTTATTTCTCGGTTCACTTCCCCCACCTTCCCCCTTCTGTGGGTGCATGGGTGGGAGGTCCCTCTGCTCTGAATCTCAGCAGCACAGGGGTCAGAGCAAAGGGGACCTCAGGAACTGGCCTGGAGCCACAATCCCAGGGACAATGAGCAGTGTGTGTGTGTCCCTGCTGCTGGGGACAGAACTCAGGAGTCCTGGCGCCCAGCCCGCCTGCTCTGACCACTACCCCCCCCTCTCCTCCCAGAGCCAGGGAGAGAACCCAGGAGTCCTGGCTCCCAGACTGTCTCCCAATCTGGCACAGAAAGCAGGAAAGAGGCAGAGCTGCTTTGTCACTGACAAATGCCTAATGGGGGCAGATTTGTCTATTTCACACCATCCCTCTCCCTGCCCCCGCCCTGCATCCAGGTTCATTTCGGGGCATTGGTGAGAATGGGGAGGGGTCAGAGAAGGATCCTGATGGGGGGCAACCCTGCAACAATAAGGGCCCCCAAGAGTCCCTACAATAACAAACCAGCATGCAGAGCCCAGGAGTTCTGAGAGAAACCACAATAACAAAGCAGCCCTTCCAAGTGACCCTACAATAACAGGGGATCTGTTCTGTTCCCAGAGGACTACCCCCCTCCCCAGACCCATTCAGCAGCACACCCAGGACCCCCCAGCTGTGCCCGCCCCCCAGGGAGATCTCGCTAGCTGGCTATTAAACCACCCTCTCGTTCTACCTAGCTGTCCACCCTTTCGTTATCTGTTCCTCCCTTCCAGAGCTCCCTCCATTGTCTGCATCCATCCACCCTCCGGCTTTCTGTTTAGCCATTCTTCTCACCACATCCATCACCTCTCCCCATCACCATCCATTCATCCACTCTGCTTCCCAGCCTCCCCCACCCCCCTGTGTATGTGTCTGCCTACCTGGAGATAGGGCCCGGGCTGGGGCAAGAAAAAAGAAAAGGCAGCCAGGTTGCCACTACAGAGGGGAAGCAGATAAATTGTTGCCTGTTTATACCCCACCTAGCTTGGGGCTCTACCAATGCCCCCGCACCCCATCCCAGGGTCTTTGGGCTCCCCAGCCTGTTGGGTTTGCTGCCTTCTTTCCCCACCGCCAAAGCCCCCAGCCTCCCTGGCAGGCAGATGGGGGAATGGGCTTAACCCCCAACCGGGGCAGCATCAGAGCCTGGTGATAGAACTACGGGACTGGAGAGGTGAGGGGGCATGTGTGGCTAGATAGACAGATAGATAGAGGGGGCATGTGGGGATAGACAGATAGATAGAGGGGGTGTGTGGGGATAGACAGATAGATAGAGGGGGTGTGTGGGGATAGACAGATAGATAGAGGGGGTGTCTGGGGACAGACAGATGTGCACTAAAATCTACTCTGATTTCTCTTCTATGTCAACACGCGGTACATGTACGTCTGTACCTCTAACAGTAATACATAAGAACAAGCACAGACGCACGCACACTAAGAGACACGCAGAAAACTACACAATCCATAAACATACTCATGCACAATCACAACACAAGCACACTACTACAATCATACAAATACACATGACAACACTGTGCAGATGAGTGTGTTCATACATTCACTTTCTCACAAACACACACACCTCATGAAAGAGAGTCATCCAGAAAAGCATGCTCCTACAGTCACACACACAACTGCATACACACAACCGTATGTATTCTCATCAACACACAGACTTACACAATCACAGTCACCCAATCACATAACACAACCACACAAATCCTCACAAGCGCTGACACACACACACAAAACCACACACCTTCTCCCCAACTCAGCCTTCCGTGCACAATACACAGCCACAATCACACCCACACTTACAGAAACACACAACACCCTCCTGAGCCATGTAACTGCTCTCAGCCACAACATCTCTTGTCAAGGCTGGAAGGGAGGGAAGGAGAACAACTTTTCACTGACTGTAGTCAACCCCATTCCTCTGATCACACCAACGTCAACACTTCTGAATCTGCCTGTTGTCTCTTGTACCCTCCAATTGGGAGCCGTCTGGGACAGGAACGGTCTTTTTTGTTCTGGGTCTGTACAGCACCTGGTGCGGCAGCGTCCTGGACAACAGCAGGTGTTGGTGGAGCGATGGTAACACACACTTCAGTCAGAAAGATCGAGAATCGAACCAGGCCTCCCAGGCTGTTGTTTAAAGGGTTCCAGAGGGGCCGCCAGTGTCCGGGGCAGAACGGGGCAGGGCGTGCTGTGAAATGCCACCATCTCTCGGAGGTCCAGCTGTTCTCCAGCAGCCCCCTGCCTTCCCGAGCAGCAGGATGGGCAAAGCCACCCCACTGCCCATTGACGGGCGAAGGACACACACCCTGACCCTGCCTGGCGTGGCCCCAAGACTCGGAGTCGTAGCATGGAGCCAGACCTGGGAGCGTCACGATCCCCCAAGTGAGCAGCAGCAGGTCCCTCCGGCTGGCACAACAGCCCCTCGGTTTATTATCAACCAGGCTGATACAGAGAGTACCGACCCCAGAGCTCCCCTGAGCAAACCGGTCCCAAGGGCCTGGCTCCAGGACAGTTGGTTGATCCCAGTGGCCGGTCTCTGTTCCAGGCGCCGAGGCCCAGGGGAACAGGAATACCCCAGTATGGGAGCTAGGAAAGTGAGACACGGAGAGACTAAGTGACAGGCCCATGGTGATCCAGCGATCTGTGGCAGAGCAGGTGGCTCAGCTATGGTAGCTGGTATTTCACGGCAGGAGCCAAACCCTGGTCCATCCTTCCCAGACACTGAGACCATCCACCCGGTTACACCAGCCCCTGTCGTGGCCACGCAGCCACCCACCTCCATTGTGGCCACCGACCCCCCAATCATGGCCACGAGGCCACCAACCCACCCAATTGCCGCCACATGGCCATTGATCCCCCATCGTGGCCACCAATCCCCCCAATCGCAGCCATGCGGCCAGTGACACCCCGCCCCAGCACGGCCACGGAGCCTGCTGACCCAGCAAAAGTATCCCATAACGTCAACGCCACCAATCCCTTGCCCTCAATCATCAATCTCAGTAGAGCCAGGCCAACCTGCCCCCCGAACCGGCCTGTGCATCGGATGGGTTGGGGCCGCACTCTGGGGGGCCCCATGGTAGCAACTGTTCCACGGATGGGACCAGGGGGCCTAGGGAGGCCTGGGGGGTTACATGCGGGGCCTGGTGTGCAGCAGCAACGGGGTCACCCCCCCCCCCACTTCATTCGCTGCAGCGGGAGCCAGAGTGACCCGGCAGCCAGCCCAGCTCTGTGCTGTGCCTGGCGGGAAGGGGAGGCCGGCCCCTGCGGCTGTCCCACGCCAGGCTCCCCGGTAACGCCCCACTCAACTTGCCTGGGTGTGGGGCCTTTGGGCAAGGGGGGCAATGGGGACAAAGAAGGGGAGGGACCTGGGGGAGGGAGGGTTTGTCCTGCCCACCCCAATCCCACCAACCTCAATCCCTCTGAGTGACCCCGCCCACCCCAATCCCCTAACACCAGGACCACCTTGCAAACACCCCAGTGCCACCCTCCCCGCAGACACCCCGGCGCCACCCACCCCGGCCCCACCCTCCCCGCAAACACCCTGGCCCTACCCACCCCACACACATCCCGGCACCACCCTCCCCGACAACACACGGGCGCCACCCTACTCCACAAACACCCCGGCGCCACCCACCCCGCATATACCTAGACACCACCCACCCCGCACACATCCCGGAGCCACCCCGGCACCACCCTCCTCACAAACACCCTGGCCCCACCCATCCCGCACACATCCCGGTGCCACCCACCCCGCACATACCTAGACACCACCCACCCCGGCGCCACTCACCCCAACACGCCAGCCCCACCCACCCCGACAACACCCCGGCACCACCCACCCCGCAAATACCCAGCGCCACCCTCCCCCGCAAACACCCCGGCCCCACCCACCCTGCACACATCCTGGCACCACCCTCCCCCACCAATACCCCGGCCCCACACTCCCCGACAATACCCCGGCCCCACCCTCCCTGCACACATCCTGGCAACACCCACCCCAACAACACCCCGACACCACCCTCCCCGCCAACACCTCGGCGCCTCTCTCCCCCGCAAACACCCAAGCACCACCCTCCCCGCACATACCCCGGCACCACCCACCCCAACAACACCCTGGTGCCACCCTCCCAGCAAACACCCCAGCACCACCCTCCCCACACATACCCCGGCACCACCCTCCCCGCCAACACCCGGGCGCCACCCAGGACCACCCCACAAATACCCCAGGGCCATACTTCCACCCGCCAGGAGATCAGCCCCTGCCAGTTACCAGCCCCCATGAACCCATGGCCAGCACGTCAGTCGCAGCTCCAGCTCTTCTGAGCCAGCCACGCTCACAGCGACGCCCCGACCCCAACCCGAAACCCAGCCCCCGAATTCCACGGCACCGGGAGCACCTCAGAGATGCCGCGCAGGGACCCAGGGATTCAGCAGGGCCCTGCAGGGCCCCACGGCTCTGGCCACGAGCCAGGGCCCAGGTGCCAGGGCAGAGGAAATTCCTGCTGGTGTTCCCTGACTGCAACCGGGCAGGTCTGCGCCTGAATCCAGCCATCCCCGCCCCCCGCATCCAGCTAACCCCGAACGCACCTCTCTGCCCCCCTCCCCCCATACATATCCCCCATCTAGTCGCCCCCCCCTCTAGCTAACCCCGAACGCACCTCTCCGCCCCCCTCCCCACCGCCCCATACACATCCCTCATCTACCCATCCCCCGCATCCAGCTAATTCTGAATGCACCTCTCTGCCCCCTCCCCCAGTCCCATATCCATCCCCCCATCTACCCATCCCCCGCATCCAGCTAACCCCAAACGCACCTCTCTGCCATCTCTCCCCTATAGCCCTGTCTACCCACCCATCGATCTCCCCCACCCCCCCACCCATTCCTCCCCCACAGCCCCATATACCTATCTGTCCCTCCCCCGACCCCTCTACCTATCTCTGTCTATCCATCCATCCTCCACCCATCTAACCCTGAACACACCTCTCTGCCTCTTCATCCCCCACAGCCTTCTATCTCCCCACCCACCGATCTCCCCACAACCCCCTCTACTCATCCATCCCTCCCCTCACACGCATCTCTCTGCCCACCGAGCCAAGCCCACCCACATCTGTCCATACACCCACCTACCAGCTATCTACCCCTCAGCTACCCATCCGTCCCCCTTCCCACCTATCCAACCCCCTGTGCCTCTCTCTGTCCATCTAACTCCCATCCCGCTATCTACCTACCAATCCATCCCACACAGCCCTCTGTCCAGTCAGCCAGTCAACCCCATAGGCACCTATCTACCCTCCCCCACTCCTCTCTAGCTACCCATCTGTCCCTCCTTGTTCCTTCATCCACCCACCATCTAGCCCCATATGCCTCTATCTACTGATCCGCCCCCACAGATACGATTCCCCCATCCCCCACTTATCTACCCATCCATCTCCTCTCTATCCACCTATCCATCCACCCACATGCCCTCTATCTATCCATCCCTATACGCATCCCTCTATCCTTCCATCCCACCGACCCTGTATCCCCACCCTCCATCTACCTATCGATCCATCCCCCGCCCTCTGTCCCTCCATCCCACCGGCCCTGTATCCCCACCCTCCACCTACCTATCGATCCATCCCCCGCCCTCTATCCTTCCATCCCACCGGCCCTGTATCCCCACCCTCCATCTACCTATCGATCCATCCCCCGCCCTCTGTCCCTCCATCTCACCGGCCCTGTATCCTCAACCTCCACCTACCTATCGATCCATCCCCCGCCCTCTGTCCCTCCATCCCACCGGCCCTGTATCCCCACCCTCCATCTACCTATCGATCCATCCCCCGCCCTCTGTCCCTCCATCCCACCGGCCCTGTATCCCCACCCTCCACCTACCTATCGATCCATCCCCCGCCCTCTGTCCCTCCATCCCACTGGCCCTGTATCCTCAACCTCCACCTACCTATCGATCCATCCCCCGCCCTCTGTCCCTCCATCCCACCGGCCCTGTATCCCCACCCTCCATCTACCTATCGATCCATCCCCCGCCTTCTCTCCCCATCCACGTGTATCCCCACCCTCCCTCCTATCGATCCTCCCCCGCCCTCTGTCCCTCCATCCCCGCCATCCCCACCCTCCACCTACCTATCGATCCATCCCCCGCCCTCTGTCCCTCCATCCCACCGGCCCTGTATCCCCACCCTCCATCTACCTATCAATTCAACCCCTCCCTCTATCCCTCCAGCCGCTCCATCTACCCCATGGGCACCTCTCTATCTACCCATTCCCCCACCCCTCTCTCTCTCCAGCTGCCCCATCTACCCATCTCCATCGCCCATCTATCTAACCCGATATGCACCTCTGCATCCAATAACCCCACACTCCTCTATCTATCCATCCATCCCCCACCCACCATCTACTTATCCCCATTTGCACCTTTCTACCCCATCCCCCACACCCTTCTATCCACCTACCCCCTCTATCTCCTTTCCCATCCATCCCCCACACCCTTCTAGCTATCCCCAAATGCACCTTTCTAGCCATTTAGCATCCACCATCTACCTCCATACACACCTCACTCTCCACCTCCTCCCCTCGATCTACCTGTCTGGCCACCTTTCCATGCCCATACCCACCCCTGCACCCATCCATGTCTGTGCACCCCCCTGTACCCATCATGTCCATATGCATCCCTGTACCCATCCATGCCCGTATGCATCCCTGTGCCCATCCATGCCCGTACCCACCCCTGCACCCATCAATTTCTGTGTACCCCCCTGCACCCATCCATGCCCATACCCACCCCTGCACCCATCCATGCCCATACTCACCCCTGTACCCATCCATGTCCAAATGCATCCCTGTACCCATCCATGCCCATATGCACCTACCCCTGTACCCATCCATGTCCATATGCATCCCTGTACTCATCCATGCCCATATGCACCCACCCCTGCACCCATCCATGTCCATATGCCCCCTGTACCCATCCATGCCCATACGCCCCCTGTATCCATCCATGCCTGTACGCACCCCTGCACTCATCCAGCCATCCATCTACCCCCATGCATGTCTCATCTAACATACAGACACTGGCTCTTTTTCTTCCAGGGCCACATGCTAGGTCTGTCTCTCTCTGTAGCATTTTCTCCTTCTCCACATCCACACATCCCTTTCCATCCCCTTCCATAGCTAGGGGCCGTCTTCCCACAGCCACACACTCACACATGTGGCACATACGTGTCCACACAGACAGCCTCACAGAGGGAATAGTTTGCGTGCCAAGAGGTACAGAGAAGGAAGGTGAGGGGAAAATTCTGTATTCCAGAGACACACTCAGAGGAGCACATCTGATTATTTCGGAGAAACACAAACACTATTAACATCTATTTCAGCCGTGCATGCGCACACACACACATACACAAATTGTGTATGCCAAGGAGATACGTTAATTGATACAAACTGTCTATTCCCGAGGTACATACGCACAGTGATAGATAATTTCATCAATATTCCAATAGCACACGCGTGCGCTCACACAAATTGTGTAACCAGAGATATAAATGGACAGAGTTAAAATATCAGCATCCCTGTGGCAGAACACACTGATCACATTTATATCTCAGTCTGAAATACACACAGATCAAATGGTGCATACTGAAGGTACACACACTAGTCCGGAGATACAGACACACAAATAAAAATTGTGCATTCCAGAGGCACACACAGAGCAGGGCTCATCCCCTCCAACAGGAGGCAGCGCACACACACACACACACACACACACACACACACACACCATCAAATTGTGGCTTCCATTTGCAAACAGAAATAAAATTGTACATCCCTCTTGGAGATGTGCAGTCTGAGAGAGAAAATCGTGTATCCCAGAGACTGAGTCACACAGAGAGCAAAGTGTGCATCCCCTGCGGTCACCCCCTCCTCCCACAGCACAAATTGTGCATCCCAGTGTCTAACACACACACAGCGATTGAATTGTGCGGCCCAGAGCTGCACAAGACACACAGATCAGTCGGTGCACCCTAGTGTTTCACACGCAGAGCAAATTGTGCACCGAGAGGTAAACCCCCCAAGGTGCGCGCACACACACACACACACACAGAGTGCCCCCCCCCCCGGTGCGCCCAGACGCACACACTCCCTCCGTGTACCCAGACACACATACAAACCTGAGGGGTGCGCGCACACACACACACTTTCCCCTCCCGTGCACACACACGCACCCCCCCAGGTGCACCCCCCAGGTGCGCACCTGCCCCCTGTGCACACGCACACACTCACACGGGGCAGGGCTCAGCCCCGCCAGCAGGGGGCGGCAGAGACACACTTCTCCCCCCACCCCCCCAGGCCGGGCACTGCGGTACCTCGGCAGAGCAGGACCAGCCCCAGCCGGCAGAGCGGCCCGGCGGCCCCGCTCATGGCGTCGGCGGCTCCCCGCGCTCCGGCCCGGGATGCGGCAGCAGCGGGCGCTCGGACGGGGCGAGCCCGGGCTCCAGCCCACCAGCCCTGGCGCATCGAATCAGGGGCTGCGCGGAGCGGGCTGGGGGGGCGCTGTGTGTGCGGGGGAGGGGGGACGGTGGAATGTTAACAGACAGCTGATCGAGGGGGAGCGACCAATCAGGGACCAGGAGCGGGCGGGGCGGAGCCAGGCACGCAAATGAAGACAGGGGAGCGGACCAATGGGAGCGGGGCGAAGCCAGGTCGGGCGGGGGGGCGCTGATTTATGAGGCGTTCTTTGTTACTGCAGCACTGGGGGGAGGGGCGAGGGGGAAGCTCCTCGCACCTGGGATCCCCCCCGCACCCTCCCCCCATCGCCAGCCCCAGCGTCATAGGGGCAGGGGGAGACCCTCCTTGTCCCCTCCAGCCTCGGCCCCCCACCCCGGGGGAGACCGTCTGGGCCCACAAGGGTCAGCCCCCCCACCGCAGCACAGCGCCCCCTAGCGCCCCCTGGGTATGGGGGGCCAGTCCTGCCTGCCAAGGGAGACCCCCCCCCCACAAACACACACCACAGCACAGCGCCCCCTGGCGCCCCCTGGCGCCCCCAGAGCATGGGGGACAGGCCTGCCTGCAAAGGGAGACCCCCCCCCACCGCAGCACAGGCCCCCTCCAGTATGGGGACCAGCCCTGCCTGCCAAGGAAGACCTCCCATGCCAGCACAGCCCCCCCGCCCCCCGATGGGGACCAGTACTCACTGCCAAGGGAGACCCCCCCCCACAGCCTAGCATAGTGACTGCTCTCTTTCTGTAGGGGGTTGCTAGTTACGTGGGGCTTCATTGCTCCTAACCCCCTTCCTGAGGAGGCAGGAGGCCAGGGGGATGGGCAGAGGATGCTCAAGAAGAGCAACTTCCCTGCACTGTTGAGGGACACAGGAGGATGGGACCAGATGATTTTTTTGCAGTCCTATTGGATAGCCCTGCCAACAGGATCGGGCCCTATGGGTCCAGGCCCATTGCTGCCCAGACACACAGCCCAAGCCAGACACACAGCGAGCACCAGCCCCAAAAGAGAAGCAGGCAGGAGTATGCACCCTGTTTTATAGGTGGGGAAACTGAGGCAGGCAGTGATGGGCTCTGCTACTGTCGCACCATCTCCATAAGGGGTGGCAGGAGTCCTGGCTCCTTTACCCCAGTTCCCTGCCAGAGTGAGAGACAGAACCCAGGGGTCCTTGCTTCCCCTCTCCCTCCCCCTCCTTCCCTCTAACCATTAGACTCCCCCGCCCCCCTTCCCAGCAGCCGCAGTGGGTTAGGGAGTCCACTTCAGTGGCTGGATTTAATAAAAGGGTCGGATGATTTTTATGACCATTACTAACGCTGGTTACCATGGCAATGAGGCTAATGACAATGACAGAGGCCGGGTTTCCTGGGTGGGTCCCCCATACGGGGGTGGCATGGGGCATGGGCTGGGAGCCAGGACGCTGGGGTTCTCTGCTGGCTGGGGGAGGGGAGTGGTTTAGAGATGGGACCAGGACTCATGGGCTCTGGAGTCAGCTCTGGGGGGGGGAAATCCTAGTGGTTAGAGCATGGGTGCCTAGCATAGAGAAATGAGAAATGAGGTTTCCTGTTTCACCTCCATATTCTTGGTAAGTCCCTTGATGCAAGACTTAATGGAAACGCTGCCCCTCCCTTTTCTAGCAGAAACCTTCAGTGGCTCTAAGCTCTGCCCAGCGGGTCCAGTCCATGGGACCTCCGACGGGAACTCATCGCTGTTGGGAAACCAGACCCTCAGCTGCAGGGTAGGTGGAAGCACGCGGGAACCAAAAGGGAGGAAGTGGGGCCTAGGGGTTAGAGTCTGGAGGCTGGGATTCCTGGGTTCTGTGCAGCAGCTTCACAGGCCTTTGCTCCCATGATGTGTGTTCAGCCAAGGAGGGGATCCCGGGAGGGGGCTTCACACAACTGTGTCCTGGCACCCTGGAGAGCTCAGTGCAACCCTCCCCTCTGCTCTAACCACTGGACACCACTTCCCTTCCAGAGCCAAGGAGAGAACCCCGGAGTCCTGCCCCCCCCCATCAGATCCTTTCTGTCTCCTGTTGCGGTGCTGAATTCAATTACGTTTATTACCCACAAACAGCAAATATAAACAACCAGGAATAATTGGGAGCACGGCTGCGCTGGTTTCATCCGGACTGGAAGCCCTGGGGGGATTGGATGTGGGGGGGAGGGGGGTCACAGGATTGGGGTGGGGGCTGTGTGGTGCGGGAGTGCAACACACACACACACTCACACACACACTTGCTCTATTACACACTCACACTCGCTAGCTCTCACACACACACACCCGCACACTCACACTCACACACTTGCTCTATTACACTCACTAGCTCTATCACACACACTCACACACACACTAGCTCTATTACACACACTAGCTCTCTCTCACACACACACAAGCTCTATTGCACACAGGGACATAAGCACACTGGGCCCTTGTACCGGTCGTGCTCACAGGTGTCTGTCAGACCCAGGGCTTGGGTACCCCTATGGAAATGGCAGGGGCTGCGGGTCAGGAGTGAGGGACACCAGCAGGGCGAGGGGGGGGCAGGGATGGGCTGGCAGGGGCTGCAGGGTAGGAATGAGGGGCACGGGCAGAGCTGGGGGGCAGGGCCGGGCTGCCAGATCCCCCACCCCCACCCCTAGGCCCTTTAGGACAGTTTCAGTTTCCAGTTCCAGGGGAAGAGGGAACCAGGCTCTGCTCCGGTCTCCCCAGGGCCTCGCTCAGGCCACAGCTGCAGAGCCAGGCCAGACCGGGCTGGAGGTAGGTCTGATGGCACTGAACCCTGGGAGGAGACAGGCAGACCGGGGTGTTTGGGGGGTGGCTGCCAGGAGGCAACCTCCTCCCCCCCATATCTCCTGGCTCCAAGAAGGCGGATTCCCCCGTCTCCCTACTAAGAAGGAGCCAGGAGCCCTGGGGTGCCAGGAGCCCACAATCCGCCCAAGCAATGCTGTTGCTAAGAGTGGCTGTGAGCCTAGGCTAGAGCTGGGAGGGGAGGTCCCCTCTTGTTATAGCAGGTGGGATGCCATGGCTGGAGGCTGCACCCAGCTCTGAGGGGTCGCGCATCAAACAGCAAGTGGGGACATGGGTCAGGGCTCAGAGAAGAGTGACAGGGCCAATCCAAGGGCTGGAAATCCTGCCCAAGGGCCTGGCACAGAGGGAGCTCCATCGGGGGAGTTTCTCCAGAGATGCCTCAGAGGGGACCAGATCCTGGTCTGTCAGCACCTCCCTGAGGAGGAGATTTGGGGAGCAGAGGGCTGGTTAACCCAGCTGGCACAGGCAGTGGGGGAGCCGATGGCCAGGGGATGCAGCCAAATGAATCAAGGCTGGAAATAAGAGGCGGATTTTCCTTGGAGCTTCTGCCCCACCTGAGCGTTCCATGGAGAGCAGGTGTGTCTTGCTGCAGGCTCCGCTCTAGCTCAACCACCAGATATGGGCTGGCTGGAGGAATCCCTGATTCACTGGCCTGTGCAGGAGATTAGATCGGAACAGGAACAGAGCCCAGGAGTCTGGACTCCCAGCTGGACTCCCAGCCTCACTACCCCCATCAAATCCACGATTCAACCAGGAAGGGCCAGTGGATGTAACTGACATGTGGCTAATGTGATCATTGGTGAGGCCATCGGCCTGGGGAACGCCTTGCCACCAGATGCTGCCATGGCCAGTTGCTCAGCCCCAGGAAGGGATGGTGGGGCCAGACTGCGGGGATGCCTGGAATGAAAGTGGTAGCTTTGGGACTCAGTGCCCCGGGAAACTCCTCGCCAGTCACAGTGCAGAGGAAAGCAAGGAGTGTTTCTATGGGTCAGGAGGGCAAAGCAGAACCTTTAGAGCCAGGGGTTCAAACCAGTAGCAAGATATTTGGAAAAGATTTAGACCAGTGGTCACCAACCAGAGTGACCCCACTGCAAAAAGGATGTGAATGCATTGGAGAGGGTCCAGCGGAGGGCAACCAAAATGATTCGGGGGCTGGAGCATATGACCTACGAGGAGAGGCTGAGGGTATGTCTACACTGCCACCCTAGTTCGAACTAGGGTGGCTAATGTAGGCATTCGAAGTTGCAAATGAAGCCCGGGATTTAAATATCCCGGGCTTCATTTGCAACTTCGAATGCCTACATTGGCCACCCTAGTTCGAACTAGGGTGGCAGTGTAGACATACCCTGAGGGAGTTGGGTCTGTTTAGTCTGCAGAAGAGAAGAGTGAGGGGGGATTTGATAGCAGCCTTCAGCTTCCTGAAGGCGGGTTCCAAAGAGGATGGAGAGAGGCTGTTCTCAGTAGTGACAGATGGCAGAACAAGGAGCAGTGGTCTCAAGTTGTGGCAGGAGAGGTCCAGGTTGGATATTAGGAAAAACTGTTTCACTAGGAGGGTGGTGAAGCACTGGAATGGGTGACCTAGGGAAGTAGTGGAGTCTCCATCCCTAGAGATTTTTAAGTCTCAGCTTGACAAAGCCCTGGCTGGGTTGATTTAGTTGGGATTGGCCCTGCCTAGGGCAGCGGGCTGGACTTGATGACCTTCTGAGGTCTCTTCCAGCTCTATGGTTCTGTGATTCTATGACAGGTGATCCTGACTGGGTTGGCTGGGAGGCTGTCAAGTGCCGGCACTTCATTTGCCCCTCTAAGCACTGCCATGCTGCTCCTGCTCTCTGCCTTGGAGCTGCACCCCCCGCCCCAGGAGCCTCTGGCTCGCTGTGCAGGGCATGGGAAGAAGAGGAGGGGGTGCTGATGTCAGGCTGCCCCTCCCTCCACCCTGTACCCCATCTCCACAGAGCAGGGGCAGGGCGAGAGATGGAGGGAGTTTGCTGGCTGCTTTTGGGAGTGGTGCAGGGCCAGGGGAGGGGTGAGCCTGCCTTAGCCCCCCACACCACCACCCAGCAGCCACCTGTGGTAAGCGGTGCCCAGCTGGTGCCTGCATTCCAAACCTCAGCCCCAGTCCTGAACCCCTCCTGCACCCCAAACCCCTGAACCCCAAACTCCCTCCCAGAGTCTGCACCCTGCACCCATCCTGCACCTCAACTCCCTGCCCCAGGCTCAGCTCAGACCTGAGTGAGGGTGGGGGAGGGAGGATGGAGTGAGCAGGGGCGGGGCCTTGGAGAAGGGGCGGGAAGGAGGCGGGGCAAGAGTGTTTGGGTTTGAGGTGAATCCTGGATTGCACTTAAATTCAAAAAGTGACCTCGTGCTTAAAAAGTTTGGAGACCACTGATTTAGACCCGCTTTCTAGCAGGGAATTTCCCCCTTGGGGAGATTATTCCATCCTTATCCAGTAGGGGGTGTTTGTACCTTCTTCAGAAGCAGCTGGGCTTCGCTAGAGACCAGAGGCCGGGGTAGATGGGCCCATTGATCTGAGCGAGAGCAGCAGTTTCTCTTTCTGCTCCAGCTTCAACTCTCCCCTCCCTGCCCCTGATGCAGAAATAGAACCCAGCTGCCTTGAGCCCCAGCTGTTGAGAAGGCCCCAAGCTGCCAGGTGGAAAGCCCCTTCTAGGGCCGGGGAAGTGGCACTTTCTCCTGCGGGTTAGCCCCGTGCCTTTGTGAAACCGCGTCAGCTCTTGAGGTTTCCTGTGTCAGCCAGACACAGTTCCCCTCCGGATGTCACACACAGCGAGCCCCGGCGAGAAGAGACCCCGGGGCTGTCACGTAAGGGCAAAGCTGCACCATTTCTCAGCCTCCGGCCACTTCCGATTCACAAATCCGTCCATCCAGAACTCCGATAGGACCCTCGATGAGGGATGGGCAAGATATGGCCATGGGGCCGGCTCCAGCCCTCCGAGCCTTTCAATCCAGCCCGTGGCCCACCCCACTGGACCCACTGACAGGGCACAGCCCCAGGGCTCAGAGCGGCTGGCTGCTCCATCTGCTCCCTGCGCCAGTTGGGGGGGAGGGAACTTCACACTCTGTGAACCCTCTTCTTCCCCCAAACTCCCTCTCGGACCTCACGCCCTCTCCTGCACCCCAGTCTCCAACCCCGAGCTCCCTTCTGCACCCGACCCCCGTCCCAGCCCCCACGCCCTCTTGGTAGAAAAGTGCAGCACCCGGCCACTTACCAAAATTTGGGAGTGCTCCCCCCCATCCGAAACTATTGCCCACCCTGCCCTAGATGGCTCCAGTCTCACCTCCTGCACACCCCAGGCTAGGACCTTTTCATTGAGACCCCCCCCATTGAACCCTGTCGCTCGTGTTTGCCGAGCATCCTCCAGAAAAGCCCCCCAGTGTTTGTCCCACCGTTCTTAAACTCCTCCAGCGCTGGGACTCCCACCACCGCCCCTGGGGGCCGATCCCGTGGCTTCCCCCACTTGAGAGTTAGGGATTATTCTAACATCTGACCGAAACGGCACAAACGGTAACATCTGGGGCGTGACAGTGTCACGTTTGCAGTTTAAAAAGAATCCATTTTTTAAAACCTTGCACTGTTCGGTTTTTAGCCCACACGCCAGCCTGCCCACGGAGTCTTTAAAACAGGAAAATCAGTTGTTTCCCCCCAAAACCACATATCAAACATCAAACCTTTGGCTAGAAGCCGCTTTCTGAACCTCAAGACTTTTACGAAGCCCCCGAATTATTTCCACAACGGCGGGTTTTAATCAAGCCGCAGAGACGGTTATGGAAACCCGACTGGGATTTTTCTTTAACAAAACTCCATTGTCAAAACCCAAAGCCTTTGGGCTGAAAACAGGTTTTGAAAACTGAATATGTGACTCCAAACAGGGTTTGGTTTTGTTTTTACCAACACTGCCATTCTTTTATCCGCCCCCCAAAACCTGTCCTGAAACTCCCAATCGCTTTCCAAACCCTGAAAAAATGCAGGTTCTGCTTGTTTCACTGGCGACAGAAACGTGGCCATTACATTTTTTAAAAGGAACCAGATGTGGACTGAAATGCCAGTGATAAATCGCTGACATGTCCAGCTGGCTCTGTCCATGTCCCTGTTCCTCCAGGGGTCTCCCTCTTACATAGGCAGGGATGGATCATACAAGCCACTGAGGAGGTGGCTAAAACAGTCTTGGGTCCAGAACGCTCAGTGCCGCAGCTCTATCTTGTGGTAGTGAGTTCCGCCGGCCACGGCCCTGTTGATGTGAGAATTACCCCACCAGGCTATCCTGGAGGGCCAGAGGGTTCCCAAAGAGGTCCGCTCCAATGGTGCATTCCTAATCCTGCCTGTCATTTCCCTCGTCTTGCACTTTTCTTCTTCCCGTCCTGTCGGCCCTTTCAACATCTCTTCTGTCTCTCCCCAGGGCACCATGGACCAAGGCAACACCACCCTCCCACCAACCACAGTAGCAAATTCCAGCCAGAGCCCAGCAGCTCTGAGTCCCGCTCACCTGGCCACAGCTGTGTTGCTCTTCATCACCTTTCTGGTGGGTGTGGTGGGGAACGGGCTGTACCTGTGGGTGCTGGGGCTGAAGATGAGGAGGACGGTGACCACGCTCTGGTTCCTCCACCTTCTCTCCTGCTACCTCCTCTTTACCCTGCTGATCCCCTTCTTCGCTGTCTACATCCTCCTGGGTTTCCACTGGGTCTTCGGCACGGCCATGTGCAAACTCCTCAACACCTGCATCTCCGTGGGCATGTTCTCCTGCGTCTTTCTGCTCACCCTCATCAGCCTGGACCGCTACATCCTCACTCACCATCCCATCTGGTCCCAGAACCACCGCACTCTGGCCCAGG
The DNA here is from genome assembly GCA_032595735.1 of Pelochelys cantorii. NCBI lineage: Eukaryota > Metazoa > Chordata > Testudines > Trionychidae > Pelochelys > Pelochelys cantorii. The sequence goes on from CM064349.1 coordinate 2,200,198, forward strand.
CTAGGAAGCTTGTTGTGGGCGTGTGGCTGGTCTCCTTTGCTCTCAGCGCTCCCTACCTGGCTTTCCGGGATACCCGCATGGTGGACGGGGGCAGAATCACCTGCATCAACAATTACAATATCTCCAGAAACTGGAATGGAACCAAGAGATGGGATCTGGGGAGACGGATCCATCTGGCCGTCTTTGTGATCCAGTTCCTGCTGGGCTTCCTGCTGCCCTTCTGCACCATCGCGGGATGCTACGGCCGGGTGGGGCTGGAGCTGAAGGAGAAGAGGTTGTCACGGTGCGGGAAGCCCTTCAAAGTCATGGTGGCAGCGGTGGTGTCCTTCTTCATCTCGTGGCTGCCCTACCACCTCTACTATGGCTTGATGCCCTTCAAGAGGGTGCCAGAGATGGACATCATCCTGGTCCTTTACATTGTCACCTTCTGCTTCAATGCCTGCTTCACCCCCATCCTCTACCTCTTCGTGGGGCAGAGGTTTCAGCAGGTGCTCAAGAGGTCCCTGCTGGCTCTGATTCGGGAGATTTTTGCTGAAGATCCCAGCAGCAATGATGCTCTGTCCCACGAGAATGGCAGGGTGGCAGCCAGCAAGTCAGGGCTGCCGGACCAAGTGACAGGGCCTCTGGATTCAAGGGCAGGGAGTTTAGACCCTACGACTCTAGAGGAGCTGACATAGAGCTGAATGGCTTCTAGCTGACATAGAGCTGAATGGCTTCTAGCTCTGAAACAGGCTCTAGAGACATGGCGTGTTGTACAATTTCGTGGGTTCCAGATTTCCCCAGGCTTTCACAAGAACCCAAATGGCTGGGTCTAGAACACCATGGATTCTGGTTCATTCCCTTCCTGCCCCGGACGTGATTTCATATATTCTGAATTCTCAATGTGCTCTACAGCCTTGTGGGTTCTAGATATCTTTCCCTTTAGCCTCCTGATGGAGCCCTAGATTGTTCTAGTTTCCTGATTTGTCCTATAATTCCATGAGTTCACTACCTATTTTAGATCATCTAAAACCCACAATTTCTCTGTATGTTCTAGTTTTCTTGAGTAGTTGATCAGGTTCTAGGTCGTTCATGCTTTAAAACCTTGATGTTATCAAATGGGTTATGGATTCCTGATTGTTTCTTAGAACTGTGCATGCCCCAGATCTCACAATGCTCAGTAACTCAGTGGTTCCTAATTCAGTCTAGAAGTGCATGGATTCTAGCTCACTCACCATTTAAAGCGTGTTAGGTTATGTCTAGACTGCGGGCTTCTTGTGCAAGAAGCCTTTTTGCAGAAGAGATCTTCCGCAAAAACTTCTTGCACAAGAGCGCATCCACACTGCAAAAGCTCATAAAAAACGCAATGTGCTTTTTCACAAGAGAGCGTCCAGACTGCATGGACACTCTCTCGAAAGGAAACTCTGATTGCTATTTACAAAATGGCCGCCAGGGCACCTGTGCTTTTTTCAGTTGGCTCTTTTTGCACCAAAACACCCTGTTCCCTGTCCACACACGCCTTTTTGTGCAAGAGCTCTTGCGCAAAAAGGAGTTATTCCTCATAAAAAGAGGAATAGCAATTGCACAAAACCTCCTCTGTTCTTTTGATTTTTTGCACAAAAACGCGCTTGAGGTGTGGATGGCCCGCAAGTTTTTGCGGAAACACGACCATTTTTCTGCAAAAACTCTGTAGTGTGGACATGGCCTTAGACTCCTAGCTGGTTTCGTGGGTCCTAGATATCTCCCCTCTTTAAAACCATGCTATGAACGTATAGGTTCCAGATTCCTTATTGATTCTAGAATTTCACAGGTACCACATCTTGGGATGGTTTTAAACTCAGCAACATCCCATGGGTTCTAAATTTCTGCCTGCCAATCTGTAGCTGCTTGGGGGATCTAGGCCCCTTGATAACTTTGGAGCCAGAGCCAAGAGTTCTACAAAAACAGCCTCTTCTTATGTATCTAGAAGTCTTTCCATCACCATTAAGACCCACAGTTTTAGATGGCATCTTTCGCTAAAACTGGCACAGATCACTTTGAACAACAGCTCAACTAGAACCCTCTTTAGAATTGCAGTCACTCTAGAATCTAGAAATCACCCAACTTTGAGGGAAAACAATTGAAGGAGAGGCTCTGACTAAAAACTCCTGATAAACGCCAACCCTAGGTACAGAGGTCACAGCTAATCTAGCTGAAGAAACACTAGGGCTAGAAAAACTTAAATTCTGGATTGTCCATGACCTTGAGTAAACAAATAGGTTCCAGAGTGCTTGAAATATGCAATGAAAGCTTTACTTTTGCAGCTAGAACTTAGAAACATCTGCAGTTTACTTTCAAAGAGGGGTGATGTCCAGACAAATGCAAGACGCAGAGGATTTTGTAATTCAGCAGAACAATGTGCGCTCTGGAGTTCATTTGATCCAGAATGTTAGTGGTTCTAATCCCTGTCTCAGACATATGGTTCCAAGATTTCAGATGATCTAGAATACAATATCTTTCCTTTAGCGCAACAAGACAACTATGTTCTAGATTAAGCCTAGCCCCCTCTGAATGGTGACGATTCTAATTGCCAGATGGTCTAGAACATGTGGCCTTTCTTCCAAAGTGTTACTTCTTCTAGATCCCATGTTTACACAAATCGTAGTGATTCTGAATACACTGGATTCCAGATTTCATTTGGCCTACATATTCTCAGCACAACTTCTGCATCCTACCTTCATTCAGTGCAACAATAGATCTAATACCCTGCAGGGTGCTATTGGGTATAGGAGTCAGTAAGCAGAAGGAAGGGCTTTTTGACTGGTGTGACTATACAAAGTGTTCTAGATCAGACCGAAGGTCTGGGCTTGATGTAGGAATTATTGTGTGTGGTTCTTTGGCCAGTGTTAATAAGGAGGTCAGCACAGCTGCCCATAAACTCCCTTTCTGCTTTGAAATCAATGGTTCACGTTTTAAAATCGTTCAAGGCATTAATGAATCTAGAACAACACCTAGAACAGCATGGGATCTAGGAGTTATTCTCTTCTAGAATTCAGAACATCATGAAACCCCAAAATGTACATTCTGCAGTGTTTCTACGGGCCTTTGAGCAAGGAAAAATGGATCAAGTCAAAGGATATTTTATCTGCTATCTTCTCTCTTGAACTGTGATTTATCTCTTTTATTAAAACGTGACTGAAAGCAAAATAGCACGATGCAGCAGATGTGAACACTCATTCCAGGAAAGGACACGTTTGCATCATTCTAGATTACTGTTGAGATCTCTGGTTTTGGACTTGGAGGTCATGTTTTTTACACACAAACACACACTCTCTCTCTCTCCAGCACCAATTCCTAAAATAAAGAAAAATAAAAACACTTCTTGTACCCAGCTTTTACAGAGTCATTTTTGTTCTTTTGACAGCTTTTGACACATTCGACTAGCAGGTCTCAAACTTTTTGGCCTGTGGCCACTCTGCTCAACGCAGACCTTCCCGTAGACCAGCAGCCAACCACCCGTGATGGCAAAATGGGTGGGGGTAGGGGGATGGGATGGTGCAGGTGGGGGAAGGGATGTGTGTGAGGGGGATGGAGGTAGGGGTCTTGACATGAGGGGGATGGGAGGCCCTTACCGGGCTTTTTGCCCCTTGCTGCTCCCAGTCTCCTCTCCCCGCTGCGCCCATTGGTTGCGATTCCAGCCAATGGGAGCAGCAGGGAATGCCTCCAAGTGAGTGGCTTCCTGTGCTGCCATTCCCCCAGCCGCGGGGAGGGGCGGTGCATGCAACCACTCCCTCCACCGCAAGCAGGAGCCAGTCCGTGAGACCCCCCTGGAGCTGGCACTGGCACTTCAACCTTGTTGGGGGGAGGCATGGGGCTGGAGGGCCATGCAGGCTCTCACTGTAGGAGGGTGGTAAGCCCCAAGCCAGAGACCCACCTGCAAGACAGTCATGGACCACTAGTGGTCCATGGACCACAGGTTGAGAGCCACTGTATTAGACTATGGTAAGACTCCTGGCTTCTGATCCCAGGCCCCAAAGGGGAGTGGGGTCTAGTGGTCAGAGCAATGGGGCTGGTGAGCCAGGACTCCTGGGTTATGACCCCAGGCCTGGAAGAGGAGAGGGATCTGGCGGGCACCAAGACTTTGTCCAGTCTCAACCAGAGAGGCCTGCCGACCTGGTCCCCAGTTTTATGTGCCCATTTCAGACACAGCAGCTGCCCGAGAGTGGAAACCATCCGCTAGACAGATTAACGGATTAGATTAACCGGATTAACTCACTCATTGTATTTGATTACAAAGATGTGACGGGTTCTTGACTAGATTATCAGGATTATATTAAATGCCTCCCACCGCATCGGACGGGGCGTTTTCATCCGCTTGAGCCCATGGATCCGTGGACTCGCTCCGCAGATGAGACGGGGTAATTTAAAAGGGTGCAGCCGGATATTTGCCGGGGTCACATCGCAGCGTAGATCAGAGGGGCTGTGGAAATTAGCTGCTTCCCTTTGGATAAATGGATTTGATTCACGGGATTAAGGGACGTGATGAGATGAAAGAGACAAATAGAGAACATGGAAGAATAGCACCTGTGCTATGCAACGGGAAACCGGAGAATCACTGAGGGCGGGGGGGCTAGATGGACGGCGCCTGGCCCAGGTACAGGGCGATGGATGGATGAGGGTGTATGCGGATGGAGAGGGGTACGCATGTGGGGATGGAGAGATGGGAGGGGTGATGGGGGTAGAGGGAGGGATAGATGGGGGTGTACGGGGATAGGCACAGGTACACATATGGGGATGGGTGTTAGGAGGGCAGACAGACACAGCCCCCATGCTGGGTGGGGAAGCGGCTGTCTGCGAATCCAGCTCTCTGGTCAGAGCTCCCCATTTGCACACAGGAGGGCCGAAGCTAGTGCTGCACTGCAGCTGTTATCCATAATCCCAGGGCCCCCCGCTCTAACCACTAGCCCTCACTCCCCTCCCTGAACCAGGGAGCTAGGGGGGCTGGGAGCTAGGGAGTGAACCCAGGTGTCCTGGCTCCCAGCCCCCCTACTCTCATCACTAGCGGACTCTCCACAGCTGCCCCCTCGGTCTTGCTGCATCGTGGCCGGTTGTGATAGGAAATCGATGGGCTGGTTCACAGCCTGGGCAGGTCCCTGGGGGCTTTGGGGTTTCTCTGGGCTGATATCTTGGAGGCGCTGAGAGCCAGGGCTGGTCAAAGCAGCAGGACCCTGACCTCTGCATCCTGCCCAGCGAGCCCTGCCACAGGGAACTGCCCCTTTCCTGGGCCAGTTGAGGCAGCATGGAACAGATGGGACTGGGAGCCAGGACACCTGGGTGCTATCCCAGGCTCTGGGAGGGAAAGTGATGTCTAGTGGTTGGGGGTGGTGCTAGGACACCTGGGTTTTATCCCAGGCTCTCGGAGGGGAAGTGGGGTCTAGTGGTTAGAGCAGGGGGGGTGCTGGAAGCTAGAACACCTGGGTTCTATCCCAGGCTCTTGGAGGGGAGTGGGGTCTAGTGGTTAGAAGGGAGCAGGGTCTCATGCCCTCCCCTGGCAGCTCCGGATGCACAAGAGGGTCCAGGTTTTCCCTGAGCATGGCCGTAATGCTCAGAGCAAGCGTGCAGCCAAATCTCCTTGGGGTTGTGCTTTGCGGGAGCAGCTGCTGGGGCCGGTGAAAGATTCTGCCTGCCAGGGAAGGTGGGAGGGGAAGGGAAAAATCAATGAGGCTGCAGCCTCCGTGGGGGGAGAGAGAGACAGATGGAGGCAAAAGCCCTGCCATGCATCATCCCGAATGTGTTTCAGGTGCGGTCAGGGAGCTGGGAGGAGATGGCACAGAAATACGAGATCCCCTCTCCTCCCCTAACCACTAGGCCCTGCTCCCCTCCCAGTGCCAGGGATGGGACCTAGAAGTCCTGGCTCCCGCCCCTCTTCTTGTACCACTTAGACCCCCTCCCCTCCCAAACATGAGGAGAGAACCCAGGAGTCCTGGCTCCCACCGCCTAGTTGGGCTAAGCACTAGACACCCGTCCCCTTCCTCGCTGCCCCTGGTGGGACTAATTCTCTGCCTCTGATCCAAGCACGTACCTACAGCCACCTGCCAGCCACTAGCTGAACTGGTGGGAACTTTGCTTAAATCTTGGGAAACAAAATAATTTAAATACTTAATTATTAATCCGCATTGAACTTGTAATAACTGCCCGGCGGGGAAGGGGGGAGCCGTAGATCTGGGCTGGGTGTTTATTCACAGCGGTAATTGTATTGACAGCCTAAATTCTAATTAACAGCCATTTCCCAAAGAGGTTCTGGCATCGATCACCCTGGATTGACCAGCAACTCCTTCTCGGAGTCTTACCAGTGCCGGGGCCTGTCAGAAATTCTCCTGTCCGTCAAACTCTCATTTGGAGCAACTCTGGGGCAGAGATGGGGCAGGAGGGCTGGGAAGCGGCCGCACCACCACAAGGCCTGGGGCGGCTCATCCGGAGCTGGGATGCAGCCACCTCTGGGGTGGCTAGATAGATAGATAGATAGAGGGGGTGTGTGGGGATAGATACTTAGATAGAGAGATAGAGAGATTGTCTGGAGATAGACGGACAGACAGATGCAGGGGGTGCATAGGGATGGATACATTGATCCATCCCGGGTTTTGTCACTATGGCCTGTTCCTTTGCGAGCCTCTCTCTCCTCTGCCATAGACATTTCCCTGATAGTTGTGTCTATTAAAAGCAAATTATTTTGACTAATACACAGTGCTGTGCCTGATAATAAAATAATAACACTAAACCTTTGGCTGTCCCTCCGGCCTTTGCCCGGTAGGCAGCATGCTCATAAACTCCTGTCTGGTGCGGTGAGTGCCTCTCGCTATCACTGGGGAAACCGAGTCGGGGCAGAACCCAAGAATCCTGCCTCCTATAACCTGCTTCTCTAGCCGCTGAGCCCCACAGCTGGAGACAGAGCCTGGGAGCTCTGGACCCACTCCCCTCCCAGCCAGGAAGAACGAGGCCGTGGGAGAGCGAAGGGAAACCCGTTTTGCTCAGGAGGAAACTCTGCCTCTAAGTTTTTCATTCATTTATTCATTCTTTCAGTCATTTTTTCATTCATTCATTCATCTATTCTCGCTCTCACTTTATGTGATTTCCCTCCCTCGCTTTTGTTGTCGCCCCCTTCCAGACTCTCTGCCATGGCCTGTAAGCCTGGGGCGAAAGGCCTGGATTCCAGGGGCGGCTGTCCCCCAGGGACACACACCCCACATCCATCTCTGTATCAACAACCCCCTTGACCTGCTTTCGACCTGTGTGTCAGATTTCTTCTGTCCTAGGGAAATGCACCGCGATTGGATTCCTTGCTCCAAAATGTCACCCCAAATATATATATCAGGGGGGATATAGATAAAACTTGCCAAAATTATGTTGTTATGGCAACATCTCCAGGCCGCCTCCTCCCTGCGCGGCAGGGGAAATATTGTCCAATACATCATGCACCCAGGGACCTGACAGCAAGAAAATTGTCCCTAACCAGCTCCTGTCTGGGTGATTTATAAGTTCTTAATTTCCCAGTGACACTAGGGTATTTAACTTCATTTGCTACTGTCCCCCTACCCTGCAGGCCCACCTGGCGCCCGGCTCCAGGGGAAAAGAGTCAGCCCTAGGCCCCCTCTGGGAACTGACCAGCCCCCCTCCCCCTCCCCATCTGCAAACTGGTAATTCTGCTCACAGCAGGTGGGGGTCACCTCTAGGGGGTGCTGATAATCTGCCCTCAGCTGGCCCAGGAGGGGGGGAATGGGACATGGGCCCTTGTGCCTCTAGGGGGCGCCGGCTCTAGGGTACTGGCTGGCCCTGGGTAGGGCTGTCTCCCACATCCCCTGCCCCAGCCTGCCCTCCCCACACTGCTCAGCCCCCCCCCATACACACACACACACACACATGGGTGCTGATTGGAATAAATTCCTCGGGGGTTTCCTCAGGCACTTCCCCCATTCTTCATTCTGAGGGGGGTGAGGCTAAAGCCCTGGTCCAGCACTGAGCAAAGTTGTGGGTGGGGGGAATTAAAGTGTAACTTACCTGGGCTTTCCCCCTGTTCTATGCACGCTAGGACTGGGAAGGGAAGTCTAGTGGTTAGAACAGGGGCTGGGGGGCCAGAGCTCCTGGGTTCTCTCCCAGCTGCAACAGAGCAGTGGCGCCCAGGGGGTTAGAGGAGGCCAGGCTGGGAGCCAGGACTCCCAGGTTCTCTTTCTAGACCTGCAAGCGTAGCCCCACTAACGTCAATGGGGCCAGAGCCCAGCTGGGGTCGATCAGTTGTGGCCCCATTGAAATCAGCGTTGCCCTGGACAGGGGCTGGACTCCTGGACCCCTCTGAAGGCTCCGAGGCCCTCTGGTGGGATAACGGGACATCCCTAAGCCTGGCTCCCGGCTTGGCAGCCCTGGTCTGGCAGGAGCAGCCAGGAGGCCTGGCCGGGGATCGCTGGCTCATGCACTAGGGAAGGGGGAAGCATTTAGAGGCGGTAGGCAGCTGGAGGGCCAGTCTGGGGAAGGACACTCTGCCAGAGCCCAGGCTGCAGAGAGGGCAAATGAGAGGGTCACGGCTGGGACTCGGAAGGGAGACCCCTGGGCAGAAATGTTAATGAGGATCCATAGGGGGCACTGTGCTCCCAGGGGCAGGGCGGGGTGATGGCTGCTCCTTGGCAGGCAGGCTGGCCCCAATGCCCTTGAGAGACACTAGGGGGCGCTGTGCTCTCATGAGCACCCGCTGAGCCATCCCCCTATAAACACCGTGAACCGGTTTCAGTTCAGTTCCCCTTTCAATGGCCAAAGGGCCCGTGGCCAGCACTAGCTCCCAAGCCGCATTCTGCTCCCTTGAAACACTTTTCCTTTGAAGCCGGAAAATGGCTTTTAATGAGATTAGGAAGTCCTTTGTCAGCTAATTAACTGGTTTTTCCCTGATACCTAGAGCCATTGGCTCCAGAAGGGTCTGAGAGCAGAGATGTGTTTGTGTGTGTGTGTGGCGTGTGATCTCGCCATCCTCTCTAAGTGGACTGTGTGCGGGTGGGCATTCACCACTACAAACCAACCCAAAGGTCAAAGCATCAAAGTCACCTGCCGTTTGATGGCCTAGCAAGAGTGCATGCACGCACACACATATACATATACACAAGTGCACGCATGAGTGCACGCCCACACATGTGCACATACACACATACATATGCAGACACAAGTGCACACATGCACACGTGCACAAGCACACACATACACATGTGCACGCACATGCAATGACACTATCCCAGCAGCGGCCCAGGTCAGAGGCTCATGTGCCGTGGGCCATTCACCTTGGGTCACACGGCGAAGGTCACACAACCGCGGTGACAGGGTGGCAGCAGGAGTGGTGCCAACCAGGCCACCGTCTGGCAGGGTTCAGGTCAAGCACCAGGGAGTGGGGGCGGGAGGCACAGGTGGGCGGAGATCAAGCAGGGGGCAAAGGTCCCACAGGACCACCGCAGGGTTGCAGGCAAACGTCACAGAGACAGGCATCATGGGAGCAAAGGTCATACAGGGACAAGCAAAGGATGGGGGCAAAGGTTATGTGGAAGGAGGGTCAATCTGGGGCCACTGGGCAGATCCCTCCCTCCCAGTACTGCCTCACACAGGGATGGCTTGACCTGGGGAAGGGGAGGCCTGGGATGAACCCCCATTGCCATCTAAAGGGCCAGCCCCAACCTTCCCCCCTCCCGCCCCAGCACCAGCATCTTTCCACCCTCCCGATCCCACTTCCCTCCCAGAGCCAGAGAGAGCACCAAGGAGTCCTGGCTCCCAGCCCCCCTCCTCCCCCCGCCCCGCTCAAACCCACTAGACCCTGCTGCTCTCAGCCAATTAATACTAACCCCACTGTGGTGCAAATGATTTTATTTAGATTTTATTTTCCTTTGGAAATTGCCTGGTAATCTGCTTTGTAATCGCTGCGGTGCTGATTATGCAAATGGCATGCAAATAAGGCACAAATCAGAGGGAGGTGATAGAGAGTGGGCGCATTAAAAACCGGGGGACGGGGAGGGGGAGCTTGCAGGGTCATTTAGTGGTGAAGGCAATGAGAGGGTGGAAGCAATGTCACTGGTGTCCTAGATAGACAGACAGACAAACAGAGGTGTGTGTGGAGATAGATAGATAGATAGATAGATAGGGGGGTGCATGGGGATGGATAGACAGACAGATAGATAGATCAACAGATTGTATGAGGCCAGACGGCCGGATGGATGGATGGATGGATGGGGAAGTGTGTGGGGATGGGGAGGTAGACAGAGGGGGGTATACGTGGACAAATGGCTGTATAGAGGGGAGCAGCTCTGGGACAGGTAGACAGCTGGTGGGCAGACATTTGCAGGGGTTTTTAGCCACATTGGTCCCAGGATTTGAGACAGGCGAGGGAACAGCTTTTATTGGATCAATGTCTGCTGAGGACAGAGCCGAGCTTTCGAGCTGCAGACCCAAAGAACAGCTCTGAGGAACTCAGACGGCATCTCGCCTCAGCATGGATTCAACACTACTGCAAACTGCCTGTCTGTCTGTTTGTCTGTCTCCACACCTGTCTAGCATCACATGCCCCCTTCTTTCTCCTCCCCCACCCCAGCTCTGTTGGGGGATGGGAAAACAAGGCCCAGGCCTCAGTTTCCTTCCCTGTCTATTTACTGTTCAGCTTGTAAGTTTTCTGAGGCTGGGTCTCTTTTGCTCTGTGACTGTGCAGTGCCCCACAGCGGAGCCTGATCTCAGGGGGGTCTGGGCAGCACCGGGCACATTGGGGCCCTGATCTCCCTCCGCTCCTTTCCTCCCTGACCCATCCCAGCCAGCGCAGCGCAGCTCCGTCTTTGGTATCAGATGAGCAGCCAGTCCAACTCCATTAGAGCCAAGCGCCCCCTCCCCCTGACAGCTGGTACATCAGGCTCTGCTGTGGCTTGAAGAGTATGAGGGACCTAGGGGGAAAGCGTGGGGCTGGGTATCTGACCAAGCCTCAACAATCCAGGCAGAATAAAAACCGGGGCTGGAACTGAGTGGCCAGCAGATACCAGCGTTCCTTCCCGGGAGCATGGGGTGTGTAGACGCCCTACACCGCAGTGGGGAGTGAGACACCCAGACCTGCCAGCGGGAGCGACACCCCCCACTTTTGGGAGAATCCCTCCAGCAGGGGGGTGAGACACCCAGCAAATTTCATTCCCTCGAGGTCCACAGAGTGATGGACTGGCTGGCTCGGGGGGGTGGGGGTAGCCCTGTCCCTTCCCGTGTGGGCTCTAGGTCCCTTGTGCAAGGAGTGTGCCCAGTGTGTCCCTGTTCCCCGCAGGTACTGCCCCCCATGAGGCTGGAGGGGCCACAGGGCACCCCATAGCAGCGGTGCATTGAGAGGGCTGGGGTGGATGTACAGATGTGGGGGTTCGAGGGGGGCTCTCCCCCAGGCCCAAGGCGCTCTGAGTGGGGGGACTGGAAACCGCTCGGGGCCCTTCTTCCCACCCCCTGCTCCCCTGGCTGGGCTGCAGCAAGTAGCTTTTAACACCCCCCCCCCATGATCCACAGGACCCTTGCGCGGAGCCCAGCGCCCGATCCCGCACGTGCTGCAACCCAGCGCCCCCGCCCCGGTCCCAGCACACGCGCCAGGCTGCGCAGCCCTGGCCTAGCGCCGGGCGCCACCTGCCGGCCACAATCCGCCCTGCGCGTGGGTTCCGCTCCTGCGCGCCCCGGCCTGGCCCGCAGGGGGCGCTGCAGGGTCACTGGCCGGCCGAGCCCGAAACCCGCGCGTGTGTTACAAGGAACCAGAAACCGTGTGTGTGTGTGTGTGTGTGCGCGCTCACGTGTGTGTGTGTGTGTCCGTGTGTGTGTGTGTGTGTGTGTGTGCGTGCGCTCACGTGTGTGTGTGTGTGTCCGTGTGTGTGTGTGTGTGTGTGTGTGTGTGTGTGCGTGCGCTCACGTGTGTGTGTGTGTCCGTGTGTGTGTGTGTGTGTGTGTGCGCGCTCACATGTGTGTGTGTGTGTCCGTGTGTGTGTGCGTGCGCTCACGTGTGTGTGTGTGTCCGTGTGTGTGTGTGTGTGTGTGTGTGTGTGTGCGTGCGCTCACGTGTGTGTGTGTGTCCATGTGTGTGGGTGTGTGCGCGCTCACGTGTGTGTGTGTGCGCGCGCTCACGTGTGTGTGTGTGTGTGTGTGTGTGTGTGTGTGGGTGTGTGTGTGCGCGCTCACGTGTGTGTGTGTGTCCGTGTGTGTGGGTGTGTGTCCGTGTGTGGGTGTGTGTGTGTGCGTGCGCTCACGTGTGTGTGTGTGTCCGTGCCTGTGGGTGTGTGTCCGTGTGTGTGTGTGTGTGTGTGTGTGTGTGTGTCCGAAACCGCGGAGGGGAGGGGGTGTTTTACAAGGAACCAGAAACTGTGTGTGTGTGTGTGTGTGTGTGGTGTGTGTCCATGCCTGTGGGTGTGTGTCCGAAACCGCGGGGGGAGGGGTGTTTTACAAGGAACCAGAAACCGTGTGTGTGTGTCCGTGTGTGTGTGTGTGTGTGTTTGTATGCGCTCACGTGTGTGTGTGTGTCCGTGCCTGTGGGTGTTTGTCCGAAACCGCAGGGGGGAGGGGTGTTTTACAAGGAACCAGAAACCGTGTGTGTGTGTCCGTGTGTGTGTGTGTGTGTGTGTCCGAAACCAAGCCTGTGTGTTTTACAAGGAACCAGAAACCATGTGTGTGCACGTGTGTGTGTGTCTGCGTATGTGTCCATATGTGTGTGTGTCTCTGTGTGTGTCCAAAACTGCGTGTGTGTCCGAAACCACGTGTGTGTGTTTTACACGGAACCAGAAACCATGTGTGTTTGCACATGTGTGTGTGGGTATGTGTGAGACAAGGAACCAGACAAGGTCCCTCACCAAAGGCTCTTGTGTAAATTACATGGCCATGGGATAAGAGGGAAGGTCCTTTCTTGGATTGAGAACTGGTTAAAAGACAGGAAACAAAGGGTAGGAATAAATGGTAAATTTTCAGAATGGAGAGGGGTAACTAGCGGTGTCCCCCAAGGGTCAGTCCTAGGACCAATCCTGTTCAACTTATTCATAAATGATCTGGAGAAAGGGGTAAGCAGTGAGGTGGTAAAGTTTGCAGATGATACCAAACTGTTTAGGATAGTCAAGACAGAAGCAGACTGTGAGGGACTCCAAGAAGATCTCACCAAACTGAGTGATTGGGCAACAAAATGGCAAATGAAATTTAATGTGGATAAGTGTAAAGTAATGCACATCGGGAAAAATAACGCCAACTATACGTACAGTATGATGCGGGCTAATTTGGCTATGACAAATCAGGAAAGAGATCTTGGAGTTATCGTGGACAGTTCTCTGAAAACTTCCACACAGTGTGCAGCGGCGGTCAAAAAGGCAAATAGGATGCTCGGAATTATTAAGAAAGGGATAGAAAATAAGACCCAGAATATCTTACTGCCCCTGTATAAAACTATGGTACGCCCACATCTTGAATACTGTGTACAGATGTGGTCTCCTCACCTCAAAAAAGATATTTTGGCCTTGGAAAGGGTTCAGAAAAGGGCAACTAAAACGATTAGGGGTTTGGAACGGGTCCCATATGAGGAGAGGTTAAAGCGACTGGGACTTTTCAGTTTAGAAAAGAGGAGACTGAGGGGGATATGATAGAGGTATATAAAATCATGAGTGGTGTGGAGAGGGCCGATAAAGAGAAGTTATTTATTAGTTCCCTAAATAGAAGAACTAGAGGACACCAAATGAAATTAATGGGTAGCAGGTTTAAAACTAATAAAAGGAAGTTCTTCTTCACACAGTGTGTAGTCGGCCTGTGGAACTCCTTGCCAGAGGAGGCTGTGAAGGCTAGGAGTATAATAGAGTTTAAAGAGAAGCTAGATAATTTCATGGAGGTTAGGTCCATAAAAGGCTATTAGCCAGGGGATAAAATGGTGTCCTTGGCCTCTGTTTGTCAGAGGCTGGAGAGGGATGGCAGGAGACAAATCGCTTGATCATTGTCTTCGGTCCACCCTCTCTGGGGCACCTGGTGCTGGCCACTGTGGGCAGACAGGGTACTGGGCTGGATGGGTCTTTGGTCTGACCCAGTATGGCCATTCTTATGTTCTTATGTTCAGAAACTATGTGTGCGTGTGTGTGTGGTGTGTGTGAGTTACAAGGAACCAGAAACCGTGTGTGTGTGTGTGTGTGTGTGTGTGTGTGTGTGTGTGTGAGAGAGAGAGAAAGAGGTGTACCCATTTGTGTGTTAGTTACAAGGAACCAGAAACCCTTTGTGTGTGTGTTGTTGCAACTTTGTGTGTAGGTGTGTATTTCTGTCTGTGTATTTGTGCATATTTGTGTCTCCCTGATTGTGTGTGAATCTGTGCCCCCCCCCCTTTAGGTCCCTGCAGCACAGCTTCCCCTAATGCTGCCTGGAGTATTGGGACTAGCCCCGGGTACCTAAGTCTGGATGCAGATTAATCTCTGATTGGCTGGATTGGACAATTTGCATTGCAAATTCTGTGGGCCAATTTCTTCTCTGTCTGATCTCAGCCGGGGACTGGACATCCTGAGGTTTCTGGCCCTGACTCATACGCCTGAGGAAGCTTCTGATCATGTTGGGAAGGGGACACAGCAGCAGCCCCAGCTGCAGTGCAGTGCACCACTCCTTCCCTCCTCTCCCCCCCCCCCCCACCCATACACATACACCCTGGCTTCCTCTCTGAGCCCATCCAACCAGACCACGGAGGGAGCTAGGACAATGGTTGGAATAGAGAGATTAAATGTCTCTTGGGCCTTTTCTTAACTCTGTGCTCCCAGGACTGTGCCTCATGTGCTGGCTTTGCTTTCCCCTGGGGCTGGGCCCTCTTTTTCTGCCTGCAGAGAGGCATTGGTGTCAGCAGTGGGATTCCTCATTACTTACCCCAACAACTGGGGGCATCACCCTCAGATACACTCAAGGAGGTTCCCCCCTTCCTGCTCCCAGTGATGGGCTCTGGCTGTCGGCAGCCTCAGGCAGCATCACTTTGTCAGTCACACTAAGGTCATGTTTTCAAGCTTTTCTTCCCCCTTCTCCCTCCCACCTCCCCCCCCCCCCCAGGAAAGGTTAGGATCTGCTGCTATTTTTTAGACAATCTTTCTATTAAGCCGTCACCGTTCCTGTCTGTCTGTCATGGGATCTTCAACTTGCCCCTGCAGCGCATGTGCCTTGCCTTTCCTGCCAGCTCCTGCAGGCATGCTCTGCCTCCTGGCTTCTTCTGTGGTCGACGGGGCAGGCAACCCTCACCAGCTCCAGCTCCCGTGTCCCCCGGCCAGGCTGCTCTCGCCAGCTCCAGGTCCCCCGGCAGGCTGCCCCCGCCAGCTCCAGGTCCCCCGGCAGGCTGCCCCCGCCAGCTCCAGCTCCCGGCCCCCCCTCCCCCCGCCCGGCAGGCTGACCCCACCAGCTCCAGCTCCTGGCCCCCCTGTCAGGCTGCTGATGAGGCAGGCCGCCCCCACCAGCTCCAGCTCCTGGCCCCCCGGCAGTAGTCAAGGGGGGGGGCAGCAGCCCCAGAGCCAGAAGGGCAACAGCCCCAGAGTTGGGGGGAGGGCAGCAGCCCCCAAGCAAGGGAGCAGCAGCCCCAGAGCTAGTTAGCCATCCAATCTTTCTCCTAAATTGCTAACTTAAAACTTCATTTTTGACTTTTTGGTGCACTTTTTTATTATTTTTAGTCTTTTGGTGTGCGTCTAGAAAGATTGTCTTTTTAAAAAGATTTTTTTTTAAAAATGAAACTGAGAATCTGATTAAATCACAGATGCCTCTTCTTCTTCCCACCACCCTCCCATATTTTACCAATGGGGAAACAGAGTCACAGAGAGGCAAAATGACTGGCCCAAAGCCATAGTTCCAAAGCAGAAATAGAACCCAGGAGTCTGAAGAGTTCCAGCCCCTTCCCCCTCTAACCACTAGACGACACTCCTCTCCCAGGGCTGGAACCCGGAAGCCCAGATGAAGCTGCAAGATGCTTTTAAGTCCCTCTCCCCTCTCGCGCAAAGTCCAGCATTTATTATTATTAGATAATCTTTCGATTAAACAGCCACCGTTCTTGTCTGTCTGTCTGTCCTGGGATTTTCAACTTTCACACACACATGCATATACAAACATATGAGTGTACATAGTATTTGTATTGCAAGGGTTGGAAGGGTTTCTGCAAAGTTCTGGAATGGCCCAGGAGTGAGGGTATTTACCTAGGGAATACAGGGTGGTGGGGTTTGAGTCCCATTCCCCTTTAGCAGATCAAGTGTGGCCCCCACTCCCACGCCCCAGAGGCTGGAGCTTGGGCCTGCATTAGGAAGGAAGGATAAGGGCCTGGTACAAGTAGGGTGGGGAGTTCAAGCTCAGCCATGCTGGGAACAGCTAGCAGTTCAAATATTTTGCTCCTTGGTAAGGTGACCATCACACAGTCCCACTTATAAGCAACCTGTTTCAATAAGACCCACTGTGCATCTCTGGCATGGCTTTAGCTTCTGTGAATTGACTGAAAACATGCGACAGCGAGAGGATAAAACATTTATTGAAATTTTAAATAATCTTTGAGAGGAAAAACTCACATGAGAACAACTAAATATTTTCCTGCTTAAATGTGAGAAAAGCAAACAACTAAGGGACTTTTCACCCCAAAAAGCTTTGAGAATCATGCCAACTTGTAAAATGGTAGACGACCACAATAATCAAGTTTTGTCCTGTTTAGACAATGCGAACCTCCAAATGTTCACACTTACAGCGCAAGATACCATTGCTGAACAGAGAAGATGAGTGCCTAGCCTTTATCAAGCTATCCCAAAAAAGATCAATCGAACGGCAGGCATTCCAAAGAGAATTGTAATACAGCTGGGTGCTAAAGTTCCACTTCAGTACAATGTTGACTAAGCAAAAGGCTTGGTCATCGGCAAAACTGGCACCATCACCAATATCATATGGCCCTACTTCTGCCACAACCAAATTCACAAACGTGATATCCCTCAAGTTGAAACTGAATGTGAAGGCGATGTCGGAAAGCACACCACTGAACCAATCACGTGTCAATTTCAAGTGAATCTTGGATACAGCTTGGTGGAGCGGCGAACGCTTCCAACCATCCATGCTTATACAGTCACCGTCCACAAACTACAAGAGACCAGGGTGGGTAGAGCAGTTGCGAACCTTGGCTCTCAATACTTTGCGCCAGTTCAACCATTTGTATAAACAACGAGAAGTCCTGTGGCACCTTATAGACTAATAGACTTATTGGAGCATAAGCTTTCGTGGGCAAAAAGACTCACTTCATCAGGTGCATGTAGTGGAAATTCCAGAGGCAGGTATAAATATACAGGCACATGGAAAGAGAGGAGTACCAATCAAGAGGAAGGCCAGAGATAACGAGGTCAATTTAGTCAGGGAGGATGTGGCCCGCTTCTAGCAGCTGATGTAGAGGTGTGAAAACCAAGAGAGGAGAAACTGCCTTTATAGTTGGCTAGCCATTCATAGCCTTTGTTTAATCCTTAACTGACAGTGTCAAATTTGCAAATGAATTGTAGCTCTGCAGTTTCTCTTTGAAGTCTGTTTTTGAAGTTTTGTTGCTGCAGGATGGCTACTTTTAAATCTGCTGCTGTGTGTCCAAGGAGCTTGAAGTGTTCTCTTACAGGTTTTTGTATATTACCATTCCTGATTTGTGTCCCTTTATTCTTTTACATAGGGACTGTCCAGTTTGGCCGATGTATATGGCAGAGGGGCATTGCTGGCACATGATGGCGTACATTACATTGGTAGATGTGCAGGTGAATGAGCCCGTGATGATGTGGCTGATGTGGTTAGATCCTGTGATGGTGTCGCTGGTGTAGATATGTGGGCAGAGTTGGCACCAAGGTTTGTTGCAGGGGTTGGTTCCTGAGTTAGAGTTACTGTGGTTAGTGTATAGTTGCTGGTGAGAATTTGCTTCAGGTTGGCGGGTTGTCTGTGGGTGAGGACTGGCCTGCCTCCCAAGATCTGTGAGAGTGAGGGATCATTGTCCAGGATGAGTTGTAGATCACTCATGATGCGTTGGAGAGGTTTTAGCTGGGGACTGTAGGTGATGGCCTGTCTTGTAGCAGGAGGCTTCTGGGTACACGTCTGGCTCTGTTGATCTGTTTCCTCACTTCCTTGGGCAGATATTGTAGTTTTAAGAGTGCTTGGTGAAGATCTTGTAGGTGTTCGTCTCTGTCTGAGGGGTTGGAGCAAATGCAGTTGTACCTTAATGCTTGGCTGTAGACAATGGATCGTGTGGTGTGTCCGGGATGGAAGCTGGAGGCATGTAGGTAAGCATAGAGGTCAGTAGGTTTTCAGTATAGAGTGGTGTTTATGAGACCATCACTTATTTGCACTGTAGTGTCCAGGAAGTGGATCTCTTGTGTAGATTGGTCCAGGCTGAGGTTGATGGTGGGGTGGAAACTGTTGAAATCACGGTGGAATTCTTCCAGAGCCTCCTTCCCATGGGTCCAGATGATGATGATGTCACCAATGTAGCGTAAGTAGAAAAGGGGCGCTAATGGACAAGAGCTGAGGAAGTGTTGTTCCAGGTCAGCCATAAAAATGTTGGCATATTGTGGGGCCATGTGGGTGCCCATAGTGGCAGGGCTGGCTTTAGGAAGTGCGGGGCCCAATTCGAACAATTTCGATGGGGCCCCGCAGCAATTTTGGTTGAGCAAAAAAAAAAAAACCACACAAAAGTTTCAACGGGGGGCCCAGGAATTTTAGGAAAACCCTGCACTAAACTCACACCTCCTGTGGCGCAGGCAGCCGACACACTCCTCTTCCAGGGCCGGCAGGGGCGGCAGATTTGTATAATTTTTAGTGGTGCCTCATTAGCCACACCCCCTGATCCCCATTAACCATGCCCCGACCCCCATTAGCCACACCCCCTAACCCACATTAACCATGCTCTGACCCCCATTAGCCACACCCCCTGATCCCCATTAACCATACCCCGATCCCCATTAGCCACACTCCCTGACCCACATTAACCATGCCCTGACCCCCATTAGCCATGCCCCCTGGCCCCCATTAACCAGGCCTCTGGAGGCAACACGCTCAGGGCAAGATGGACACATGACCAGAAGTAAATGGTGTCATGTCACCCATCTCAAAGGACTTTTCCCACCAGCCTCCTACCAACAGGCATTAGTCTGGCCCCCACCAAACCCCCCTCATGCAACTATCCTGCAATTGCATTAACCCAATGTGTGTGACATTAACTCGGGGGCAGAGAGGCTGGGGGAAGTGTTCCCTCTAAAGCTATGTCTACACTCGCGGCTTCTTGAGCAAGTACAGCCGTTCTTGCGCAAGAACCCACAGAGCAGCCACACTGCCCTTCCTTGCGCAAGGAAATTTACAGTACGGCGTGGGAAGAGAGGGCGTCTTGCACAAGAGCTACGCTCTTTTCTAACAGGTGTAAGCTCTCTTGCACAAGAGGGCAGTGTGGATGCTTGGCAGGGATTTCTTGCGCAAGAAATCCCTATGACTAAAATGGCCATCGGAGCTTTCTGGCGCAAGAAAGCGTCCACGCTGCCATGGATGCTCTTGCGCAAAAGCACAGCTCGCACATGGCAGTGTGTGGACGTGTTCTTGCGCAAGACTTCTTGCACAAGAACCCTTGCGCAAGATGTTCTTGTGCAAGAAGCCACCAGTGTAGACATAGCCTAAGAGTTTCCTCCCATGAGCACAATGAATTTTGTGTTGTGCACCTGTACTGAGTTCATGTGGCTTGTTTGGATGTGCCACTGTGGCACCCAAGTTATTAATAAATATTTTATAAACCTCTACCTTTTCTCTCTGCTGCCACGTCTCCTCCCCTTGCTCCATCAGCTCCCCTGGTGCCTGCTGCCCCCCAACTCCTCACCCTCCTCTGCTGTCCTGACTCCTGCCCTTCTCACTGCCCTCAGCCCTCCTGCGACCTGCCCCCCTCCACCAGCCCTTCTCTCCCCCCTGTGCCCACTCCTCCAATAGCCCCACTCTGATCATGTGAGCTACCCCTCCTCATCCCCTCTTCTAACACCTCCCTCTACACACCTGCCCTGCCTCTCTCCTCTGGTGCTGGTCCCTCCCCTGCAGGTGTCTGCCCTTCTGCTTCACCCCAGAATCCCCTGGCACCTGCACCTTCCCTTAGCCCTGCACCCTCCTGGTGCCTCCCCCTTCCCTCACTGCCCCTGCCCCCTTTGCCCTCTTTTTCCCTGATGCCCACCCCCTCACCACTCTCTGCCCCCTTTCCCCTCCTGCCCCTCTTGTGCCCTCACATATGACTTGCTCCATCCCCACCTTTCTCATGCCCACCCCTTCTTTCAAGTCTTCTCCCAGCACCTCCCCATCCCCCCCGTAACACCCAATGCCCTTACCCTCTCCTCTCCCAGCATCACCCTGTCCCCCTCCCAGTGACACCTCCCCTCCTGCCCTTTTCCTCATTGTCTGCACTTGGCCCCCTGACATTTGTCTCTCCTCCTCCCCACAAGCCCCTCTTCCCCTTCCCCCTTCCCCTCCCCACAAGCCCCCTTTCCCACAAGCTCCCCTTCCTCTCCCCCCTTCCCCTTCCCACAAGCCCCCCTCCCACAAGCTCCCCTTCCCCTCCCCACAAGCCCCCCTTCCTCTCCCCCCTCCCCCTTTGCACAAGACCCTTCCTCTTCCTCTCTCCCCCTCCCCCTCTGCACAAGCCCCTTCCCCTCTGCACAAGCCCCTTCCTCTCCTACCCCTCCCCCCTCTGCACAAGCCCCCTTCCCCTTCCCCTCTCCACAAGCCTCCCTTCCCCTCCCTCTAGTTTTCCCCTACCCCTACCTTCTGCCTTCCACTTTGTGGGGCCGGAGTCTGTGCTTGAGCCCCGGACTCCGAACCCGGAGGCAGGCCCTGCCCCGTAATGCGGCGCCAAGACTTTTAAAGTCCCGGGTCGTGATGTCATGTCATGCCTGGGCGTATCCCCGCTCATGGGAATGCCGCGCATGGCAGCAGCAGCAGCAGCCGGCGAGAGGGAGCCGCACAGAGCCGCGCACGGCAGGGACGGTCCAGGGCCGAGGGGGACGCTCTGGGGGTGGGGTGGGAGAACGTGCGGGGGGGCCGGCAGCGGGGGGCCGGGGCCCGTTCCAGGCAAAGCCGGGGGTGAGACCCAGCTCCACGTATTGCTGAAGCAGGGCCCCCGGCTCTGAATAGTAACTCGCACCCATGGCGCCCGGCACTTCCGGGTTCAGGGGCGTGGGGCCCCCTTAGACGCGGGGCCCGATTCGAGGGAATCGGTTGAATCAGCCTAAGGCCGGCCCTGCATAGCGGTGCCACTGGTTTGGAGGTATAAATTGTTCCTAAATCTGAAACAGTTATGGGTGAGGATAAAAGTCACAGAGCTCGGCCACCAGTTGTGCTGTGGCATCATCAGGGATACTGTTCCTGACAGCTTGTTTTCCATCTACGTGGGGGATGTTGGTGTAGAGAGCCTCTACGTCCATGGTGGCTAGGATGGTGTTTTCTGGAAGATCACCAATGCATTGTAGTTCTCAGGAAGTCGGTGGTATCTCCAAGATATCTGGCAGTGCTGGTGGCGTAGGGTCTGAGTAGAGAGTCCACATATCCAGACAGTCTTGCAGTGAGAGTGCCAATGCCCGAGATGATGGGGCGTCCAGGATTTCCAGGTTTGTGCATCTTGGGTAGTAGATAGAATAACCCTGGTTGGGGCTCCAGGGGTGTGTCTGTGTAGATTTGTGCCTGTGCTTGTGTAGGAAGTGTCTCGAGCAGATGGTGTAGTTTCTTTGTGTATTCCTCAGTGGGATCAAAGGATAGTGGCCTGTAGAATGTGGTATTGGAGAGCTGTCTGACAGCCTCCTTTTCGTAGTCGGACCTATTCATGGTGACAACAGCACCTCCTTTATCAGCCTCTTTGACTGTAACATCAGAGTTGTTTCAGAGGCTGTGGCTGCCATTGCGTTCCGCACCGCACGGCTGAGGTTATGGGGCAAGCAATGCTGCTTTTCTACAGTTTCTGCCTGTGTACGTTGGCGGAAGCATTCCATGTATTGGTCCAGTCTGTCGTTTCGACCGTCAGGAGGAGTCCATACAGAGTTCTTCTTGTGCTGTTGGTGGGAGGGTATCTGCGTGTCAGTGAGCAGTTCAGTGTTGTGTTGAAAGTATTCCTTGAGTTGATCATTACAGATCTGTATCATGTTTGTGGGGCTGGTGGGGCAAAAAGAGAGTCTCTAAGACAGGACAGACTCTTCTGCTGGGCTGTGTGTGTACAGGAGGCCCCCGTTTTACGACAGCCCGATTTACGACCCCCCACACTTACGACCTTTTCCGTAAGTGCAGAAGGGGCCGAAATCCCCCGACTTAGGTCCTCGGCCCCGCATTTACGATGGCGTACGATGCCTGTCATAAATGTGGGCTCGAGTTATGACACCCTTGATTTGCGACGCTATCCCAGGAACCGATCGCGTCGCAAGTCGGGGGCAACCTGTGGTTGGATAGATTGACGATATTGCTGGGTGAGTTAAGGGTACCACTATTGGGGCCCCATGTTGCAAGTAGGAGTTTAGACGGCGTACAGTCCTTTTTCCTCTGTAGAGAAGTGAAGTGTGCAATGTAAATCTCCCGTCTTGCTTTAGTAAAATCCAGCCACGTGGAAGTTTATGTGGAAGGTTGTTTTTTTATGGGAGTCTCCAGATTTGAGAGCTCTTTTTTGATGTTTTCCTGTTCACTGTACAGCAGTGGTTCCCAATCTTTTTGATACTGGGGACCAGCAAACCCATTCACAAGCTTTTGGAGGACTGGTAACATTTATTTGCATATTTGCATACTCATTAAGCAAATGATGCATATGCAAATACATTGTTTCTGGTCCTCCCAAAGCCCCCAGTGCTAACAGGAGTGGGCCGGTCGACTGCCCTGCACAGTTTCCCGACCCCAACCCCGAGGTATCTACTTCACCCCCGTTTGGGACTGGTAAGGTTAGAAGGTCCCTCTCAGTCCTGCTGGGTGACTCGGCTTGTATGGGCCCTGGAGGTCGGGTGAGTTGCCCCGTGTCCTCTCCCCCAGTAGCACTTGCATTCATGGGTAAAACCGCAGGCCGCACCCTGCCCTGGAGTGTGTCGCTGGCCCTACCTGTCTGGCGGGTTGTTCTGCCCCCGGCTCCAATCCCAGCCGCTTTATTGGCCGGCGCCGGCTCCCCAGGCTGTGTCTGGTGCCAGGCATTCTGCATCGGTATGCATTGCGCCCGGCCTTCTCCCTGGGTCCTAGTGCCCGCCGCATCTAGCCCCGCCTCCCGGGAGCATGTCCGGCAGAGACCCCGTGGCGGCGGGCTCTCTCCCAAGAATCGTGCGCCAAAATTTTTCTGAGGACCGGTATTTTTTTTCTAAGGACCGGTACTAAGCCGCGGACCACACTTTGGGAAACACTGCTGTACAGGATGCTGATCAAGTGGTTCCTCAGTTTCTTTGAGAGTGTATTGTCTCTCACCACAGTCTGTGCCGTATGTCGATTGCAATGGATTTTTCACCTTCAGCCCATTGGTATGATGTCCATCTATTTGCATTTGGAGAGGAAGATGATATCTGTCTGCACTTGTGCTAGGTTTTTCTTGAGGTTGATGGATTTCCACTCCATACGGCTTAATTCAGTGCCTTGCATGGTGACAAGTATCAGAGGGGTAGCCGTGTTAGTCTGAATCTGTATAAACAACGAGAAGTCCCGTGGCACCTTTCAGCTAACAGATTTATTGGAGCATAAGCTTTCGTGGGCAAAGACCCACTTTGTCAGGTGCATGTAGTGGAAATTCCAGAGGCAGGTATAAATATACAGGCACATGAAAAGAGAGGAGAACCAATCAAGAGGAAGGCCAGAGATAACGAGGTCGATTCAGTCAGGGAGGATGTGGCCCACTTCTAGCAGCTGATGTGGAGGTGTGAAAACCAAGAGAGGAGAAACTGCTTTTGTAGGTGGCTAGCTGTTAGCCTATAAGGTGCCACAGGACTTCTAGTTGTTTGTACAGATTCAGACTAACACGGCTACCCCTCTGATACTTGTCAACCATTTATGGCGCTCACTCAAGTACGTTCTTTTGAAGGCGTAGAGATCGACGAAATCGATCCAAACAAATTAATGGGTGACAATGTTTGTCATACAGATGCCTTAGAAGAATTACAGCGTCTTCGAAGCCTTCCTCCATTTCACCAACAAAACAATTGATCGATCACCTCAATCACTTTGTCCTTGCCTTACACACAACAACTCCTTTTAATTACAAATGTAAATACCTAGTGCAAACAACATTTTGGAAAAAAGTCTAGCTCCAAATATATAAGCATACCAAAATGAACCTTGGAGTTTTTATTAGTTGAAACACTCTAGATTGAAGTCCAAAAAGACAAATATATATATATATATATATATATATACATATATATATAAAACACTTTTAAAAAAGACAATCTTTCTAAAAGTGCACCAAAAGACTAAAAATAATAAAAAAAGTGCACCAAAAAGTCAAAAATAAAGGTTTAAGCTAGCAATTTAGGAGAAAGATTGGATTGCTAACAGTTAGCAATTAGCTTCAATCATACTTAGCCATCCAATCTTTCTCCTAAATTGCTAGCTTAAACCTTTATTTTTGACTTTTTGGTGTACTTTTTATTATTTTTAGTCTTTTGGTGTGCTTTTAGAAAGATTGTCTTTTTAAACAGCTTTTTTTAAAAAAAAAATTATTAAAAAAAATACTTTTAGGCATTAAGGAGCCAGAAAACCCACTGACGGTCCATAAGATGTTGGCTCCCAAATCCCTTTTGAAAACTAGATTTAGGAACCTCAGTAGGTTATAGGGTTGCCAGATGGTTTCAACAAAAATATCGGACACACTTGACATTACAGCACAATCTACATTACATCTTAGTTAGAAAATACCAGACATTTCTGTTTTCTCATTTCTATTTTCTCAATTTGTTTCCTGAACAGAGAGCTCAAATACTGGACTGTCCGGTTCAAAACCGGACACCTGGCAACCCTAGTCGGTTAGGCCTCCCAGCAACCCCCTGCTGTGCTATACAGGTCCGGGCTAGGGTTGCCAGATGGTTGACACAAAAATACCGAACACCACCCCACTCCTCCCCAAAAAATGGGAAAAAATTCTGTTGAAGAGAAAAGGCGGGGGGGAGACCAAAGAATAAAACAGCATTAAAACAGCATGTCCCCTTTAAGAGTTAGTGCAGGGATAGGAACAGGGGAGCGGTTGAGCATTAAGACCCAGGGGAAAGCATTGCTTCCCCTAGGTCTTTAGGCCGGCAGCCTTGGGGAACCAGGTGAGCATGGGGGCTAGGGTCGGGGGCCGGGGGTGTCGGGAGCCAGGGAGGAACTTGGGGGGGGAGGGGGAAGCCAGGCGCTGAGCATTTGTAGGGTTGCTGGGTGCCCGGTATTTTCGCCTCCTGGCCAGGGAAAAATTCAGAAAATACCCGACATTTTAGGTGACCGGTATTCTCTGAATTTTTTTACCGGACAGGAGCTGAAAATACCGGACTTTCCGGGTGAATACCGGACACCTGGCAACCCTAGTCTGGGCCCATCGGCACTGGGTGCATCGGGTAACATCCATGTATGGCGTGCAGTCTGGCTCCCAGGGCCTGCAGCACATGCGATTGCAGACTTACCAGTCCCTTGCATATGCAAAACCATCAGCTGCATGACCAACCTTATGCCTTTGTTCCACAAGTGCAAATGCCTTGTTTGCATGTCAGGCCTTGGGTGAAGCTTCTATAGGCAAATGTAGGGTGTGTGTTGCAGAACCTGGCACATGCATGCCACACAAATGTACCTCATGCATTGCAGACCCAGGTGTCTGCTATCTATATGCAGAGGCGTCATTTGCATTGCAGGAACAGGGTTTGCAGTCTGTAGGTAAATGGAGGGGGTGCATTTCAGAGCCCGAGGCAAGCATTTTATAGGCAAAGGCATGATTTGCATTACAGAGCCCACTGCATGCATTCGAACCTATGCAGGCCATGCATTACAGAGCCTGGTGTGTGCATTAGATATACAAATGCAGCTGGGGCCTTACAGAGTCTGCATCCTGCATTCTGTGGGCAAATGTCTGGTGTGCACAGCTGGTCTTGCGCTCCCTGTTGCAGGCATTAGCTTCCCTGTCATCACCTAGTCTCTCCATCTCCTGGTCCCTCCCCTGTGCCTCCTGGTCCCTCTGTGCATGCCCCTCCCATGCACCTCCTGGTCCCTCCCATGTACCTCTTAAACTCTCCATCTCCTGGTCCCTCCCCTGTGCCTCCTGGTCCCTCTGTGCATGCCCCTCCCATGCACCTCCTGGTCCCTCCCATGCACCTCTTAAACTCTCCATCTCCTGGTCCCTCCCATGTGTCTCCTGGTTCCTGCCCTGCACCTCCTAGGCTCTCCACCTCCTGGTCACCTCCTGAAGGCCTGATTCCATGCCCAGTGGGGCACTCTCACAACACCCGCCCTCCCTGGGGGCACACATGCCTGCTTTGCCAAGGGGGCAGCAATGCAACCCCAGCACCGGGGAAGCTGCTTTCTCAGCACCTTCCCATGCTTGCCCTTCGCCAGCTCCTCCCACTGAACCCAGCCCTGGGGCCCCTTCCACTTCGCTCCACTGCACTTAGCTTCCATCCCAATTTCCTGGCGCTCCCTCGCTCCTCCACGGACCCCAAAGCTGCCGCGGTTCTGGGGGGGTCCCTGGTGCTCAATGGTGTCATCAAACAACCCCGTAACGAGACCTCTGTGCATTGCAGGTTTACTTAGGGATTCGTTGTCCCCTGATAACTGCCCACCCTCTGCTGCAGCCATCCACCCAACCCCCGTGCCTTTCTGTCCAGTCTCCTGCACCTCCATCTCTCCACCCTCCACGCATCTCTCCATCCCCACACATACCCTCTATGGTCCCCTCACTCCTCCAGCCATCCCCCTACATTCGTCTCCATCTACCCCCCCCTCCCCCCAGCATCAAGCCATCAAATTCCCCCCCAGCTCATGAATCTAATTCCTTACCTAGCCAGTCCTGCCACCAGCTCTTGGCTGGTTCTGACCCATGCCCGGAGCACACAAGAGCCAGCAGATGGTACCCATGCCGGCCCCTGGAGTCACCCTGCTGGTCTAAGGTCTGGGGGTTCTAACCTGGGGGGTCCTGTGCTCAGGCCCAGAGCTGGCAGGGCAGATGGGATGTGTTTTGCAGCCACGATCCATCTCACCGCAGAGAGTGGTGGCGTCACAGCAGAGGCCATGTCAGCCACAGACTTATCTTCCTGCCAGGGCCGGATTTATGCACAAGCTAAGTAGGCTACAGTTTAGGGCCTCGTTATGAGGCGCCGCTAAACACAAAAAGGTACTAGTTTTTAGCTGCATCCTCACCTATGTACCGGTCTACCCACAAATATAAAGTTGTATTATTTTGAGTTGCAGAGTCCTTTCTGTTAGAATAATGCCCATTGTTTTGATATTGCTAAACCAGCCCAGCTGCTGGGTAAACTGAGTTACCACCTGCCCTGCCCCTGCAGCACAGCACCCCCTAGTGTCCACTGGGCGGAACTTACAAATGTCCAGAGGCCCTTGGTGACGCCCTGTGCTGCCCCCTGCTGGTTGTTCTGGGAAGTACCCTGGAAATCATCCCTGTCCATTTCTTGTGTCCATGAAGTGGGCCTGTAAGGAGACCTCGCTGCATTTCTGATGTCATTAAAGGATGGTTAGTTATGTCTAGTCAGCCCCCGCAGCAAGTGAACTAATAGCAATTAATAGCCCTAATCATCCATCACTCAAATAATAACTGAGAGAGTAATTCATTGCTGAATTGCTACAATCACTAACAATCTATTGCTGAACTATAATGTATTAATACTACGTCATTAATATCAATGATACATCAGTACATGATAATATATTAATTAACAATATTCTGATGCTAATTAATAACAATGACCTATTGCTAAATTATAGTATATAAATATGAACATTACTTTCTTATTAATTACGATGATCTATTGCTAAATTATAGTATATGAATATGAATATGATGTTGTTAATTAGTTACAATGACCTATTACTAAATTCTAATGTATTAATAAGAATGTTATTGCTAAAATTATTCAATAAACTATATACTTACCTTTCTAATCATGTACTTTAATAGTAATCTATTGCTAAATTTCTATAACTAGCAGTGATTCATCACAGCATGATATTAAATACTAAAAACAATCTGTTGTGAAATTTGTTTACAATTATATATTGGTAATTATGTTAATTAATATCAATAATCTACTACTAAATTGCTATAATTAATAATGATCTATCGCTAAAAGAAACAATATTAATTACTAAGAACAATTTGTTGTGAAATTAAATAACAATTATATATGGATTATTATAATAATGTAAATTAACTGTAATCACTATATTCTGATATTCAGTCATATTCCATTGGTAAAATTACTAAATTATTTGTGAGAAAATTATCGTTGATATCAAATAGCCATGATAATTAATAAAAATGTACACCACAGTCTCAAAATACTCATTAATATTCCATTGCCCAAACCACTACATTAATTATTAGTAATCAAACTACAATTATTAATGTTGATGAATAGCGTATCTCTGTCATGATTAACAAGACTATCCATTACATTCCAGTCCTATTCATTAGCAGCACTATTCCATCGCTCGCCTCATGTAAGGAATGACTGGTAAATATGCTTGTTTGCAGCGTGGTGGCCAGTGGTCTCAGGATATTGGCGAGACAAGTGAGGGGAGGTAATGGGGAAAGAGACGCGCTTTCATGCTGCTGTTCACTTATTCAAGACCAGAATGAAAAGCTGCGGATCAGGTTAGGGCTTGAAAGAGCAACCCCTCCCCTGGTGTTTCTAGTAATAAATTCAGCATTACTAATTAATCAGCATTGCTAATTAATACACTTCCAGCCACATGGCCAAGAAGCTGAAGCCACTTCAGAACGCTGGTTCTGTCTCCGTATGTGGCTCCTTCCCGCTGATTCAGCCAGCATTCAGTGCCCCGCAGGTCATTCCCAGGCTGGGGAATTGTGGATCTGGGCCAGGTGTTGCTTTGGCACAATTCTGCTTATCTCCCAAGAATGGAGGCACAGCTTCTTTCCTCAGCACAGCAGGGGTATGTCTAGACCACAGAGTTTTTTCGAAAAAACTTCACCTGCATCTAGATTGCCACTGCGTTCTTCTGAATTTAAATAGAAAGAATGCGGCGGTTTTTTCGACAGCGGTAAACCTCATTTTATGAGGAAAGAATGCCTTTTTTCAAAAGAGGTCTTTCGAAAAAAGGCATTCTTGAATGCAAACAAGGATTTTTTGAAAGAGAGCATCCAGATTGCCTGGGTGCTCTTTCGAAAAAGCTGTGACTGTCTATACCATGGGTTCCCAAACTGGGGGGGGCATGAAGTAATTCCAGGGGGGTCACGAGGCGACCCAGCCCCCCCCCCCAAGTTTTGCTGCTATTTTTGTTTTTCAGCCCCAGTCAGTTCCTTTTTTTTTTCCTCAACAAGTTTTGCTGCTATTTGGGAGGGGTGGGGGCACCTGAGGGTTTCTCAAAAATCAAAAAGGGTGCGTGATGCCAAAAAGTTTGGGAACCACTGGTCTAGATGATCTCTTTCAAAAGAGGCTTGTGGTCTAGACGTACCCAGGGGGAACAAACTGCAGGGGGAAGTTTCCTTCCTCCGAAATCCAAGCCTGCTTGCTGACAAGACTTTGCCCCAAAATATTTCCCTTGGCTTCCTCTCCGGGTTCCTCTGGCTCACTGCAGCCTTTTTGGGGGATTTCCAGAGCAGACAAATAGCTCATCTTGGTTTAGCAATCATCAGCGATGGATAATCCACCAGGGCCTTGGTAAGCTGTCCCAATGGTTAATTACTCACTGTGAAAATTTCCTCCCTGGTTCCTCTCTGAATCCATCCTGCTGTTGGATCCTGTTAGACCTGCCTCTGCTGGACGGAAGAGCCCGTTAGTAAATATTTGCTCCCCCTGGTGGGTACTTATAGATGGGGGATCATGTCATCCCTGTACCTACTCGGTGTTAAGCCAACAAACGGCTGCAGCTCCTGGAATCTCTCATTTTGAGGCAGGATCAATCATTCTTGTGCCTCCTCTCTGAGCCCTCTTCCAGCTGTTAGACATGGACTTAATCTCATCTGTGTATGCCCAGGCTCTCCACCTTGGCCGTCTCTGTATCACCAGATTGTTAGTCAAGTACAACACAAAATGGTTGAAATAACAACTTTATTAACACAACATTGAACTTAAAGAACAAAATATGAAATCTGGGTGTCCTAACCAAACAATGGTGTGAGGCCAAGACCCAAAACACAAACAACCAAAGTTGAGGCAACAAAAATAATAGGGGATGTCTCAGGATGCAGAAAAGGGAACTGAACAGGACAGATCGCTGCTGCAGAGGCTCAGGAAGATGGCTGGTCTTCTCTCGCTTCGCCTTGAATCTTCTTTTCGTGACACAGCACCCTGTGTGTGGTGTGTGGGCAGGAAGACGAATGAGGGAACGTGAGTGTGTGTGTGTGTGCATGGCCAGTAGATCTGGGAGATCCAGCTGTCTGGCCTCACTGCAGGCACCTTAATCTCTCTCTAAACTGTTTAAAAAGACAATCTTTCTAAAAGCACACCAAAAGAGTAAAAATAATGTTTTCAGCTACCAATATAGGAGACAGATTGGATGGCTAAGTACAATTCAAGGTAGTTGCTAACTGTTAGCCATCCAATCTGTCTCCTACATTCAGAGCCGGCCCAACGTACGGGCCAACTGGGCTACCGCCCGGGGCGCCCCATTGTAGGGGGTGCCACGCGGGGCTGCCAGGCCGGGCGGGGGTGGCACTGCACATGCTCTGCGTCCCCGGGGTGGTGCCATGCATGTGCTGGGCGCGGGGCCACACATGCGCCGTGTATCTGGGGGCGGGGCCACGTATGCACCATGCATCTGAGGCAGGGCCGCGCATGCGCTGGGCGCCCGGGGGCAGGGGGTGCCACACACCCGGGGGCAGAGCCGCGCATGCGTCGCACTCCCGGGGGCGGCACCGCGCTCCCGGGACACACGAATGGCTCGGGCTGGCCCTGCCTACATTGGTAGCTGAAAACTTTATTTTTACTCTTTTGGTGCACTTTAAAAAACTTTTTAAAAAGACATTCTAAATGTACATCTTTTTGGTCTTTTCTCACCATACACACACACACACACACACACACACACACACATGCACACACAGTGGAATTGCTGCCCCCCCCCCCACACACACACTCTGGGGCTGCTGTCCTCCCCCAGCTCTGGAGCTGCTGCCCCCCTTCGGTCTTGGGCTGCTGCTGGGGGGCTGGGAGCTGTGCAGCGCAGCCCAGAGGCAGGCAGGCCACCTGCAGAAGCTGGCAGGGACAGGCTGCTGGGGGGGCCAGGAGCCGGATCTGGTGGGGGTGGCCTGCCACTTTGGCGGCCTGCTGAGGGGGCCGGGAGCTGCGCAGTACAGCCCGGAGGCAGGCATAAGTTGAGGGGGGGGGGCGGCCTGCTGGGGGGGGGGGGCGGGATCTGCGCAGTGCGGCCTAGAAAGACTGATAGAAATAACAACGAACACGCTACGCCCAGCAAGTGCGACAGGCGGGGGGCTGCCCCCCCACAGCAGCCTGCCCCAGACACACTCTCTGTGGCGCCAGCAACCAGGCTCCTGCCCCCACGGCCTGAGGGGCACAGACGGGCTGTGGCTCCGGCCCCCCGAGTTGTGCAGAGCCCTGGGGGCAGGTGAGCGCCCTTGTCAGCCCTCTTGTCGCCCGGCAGATTGGGGGCAGGTGACCCCACTTTTCCCTTCTTTTTCAGGCCGGGGTCGGCGACAGGGCGGCTGACCAGCGCCTCAGAGACACAAAATGGCGCCCCTCCCCCAGCACAGCGGCATCGCCCTGGGGCCAGAGGGGAGATCCCCCGCCCCACACCTGTGCGAGGTTCCCCCATCGCACCCCAGCACAGCTGGAGCCCTTTGGGTGCAGCATGGTGCCAGGAGCTCACAGGCAGCTAATTATTCCCCCCTCCCCCCCCCCGTCAGAGTCCCTGCTCCCCATGACACCCCCCTCTGGCCTGCCAGTCCGGCCAACACCTCTGTCCCGAGCTGCCATGTGGCCCTGTTACAACGCTCAGTGTTTGCTTGCGCCCAGTTAACCAGCGACCCGCAGGGCTCTGTGGCACCGACCCGGCCACTCCGTTACCTGCCACTCCCCCGCCCCACACCCTGCGCCTCGTCTGCAGACGTCATCCGGGCCGAGTTTGTCTTCCAGGCCGTTACAGGAGCCAAGCCCAGACCCCTGCGGATCCCCCTGGAAACACTCGCTGGCTGCCCATTCCCCGGTGCCTTTGGAGACTGCCCAGGTCACCCGATTTGAATTGGAGCCTCAGCAATTTCGCATCCGCTTCGGTTTTGAATCACTGTGTTGCGGGGTGGGTGACGCGCCTTACGGAGGGCAATGTGCATCACATCAACACCGCGCCCGCAGCAGCAGTGTGGGCATCAGATGGACGATGAGCAAGGGCTGGGGGGCGGGGAGCAGTTATTTGTATTGCAATGTGCTCTTGAAACATGGCTCTGATTGGCACTGGCCCTGAAACTGAGCTCAGGGCCCCTTGTGCCGGGCACTGCCCAGACCCAGCCAGAGTCAGGCCCTGACCCGAGGAGTTTATAACCTAAGTAGTCCAGCACAACATTAAAATCCTTATTTTAAAGGTGGGGAAACTGAGGCAGGGCAGCTGCAGTAACAGGGCTGACCTCACTTGCAGCATGTACAGTGGTGTAGGGACCAGAACCAGGAAGCCCAACAAGCATCTGGCAGCACCTCAGCCCAACCCTCCTCTCCTGCCAGCTGCTGCGCTGAGTGCGTCCATCCATGCCCCGAGTTTGTGAGGGCTCAGGTGGAATAACAGGGAGACTGGCTGAGGGGCGAGAGACTCTTTGCGCCTGGGGCACTATAGTTTGGGGGGGGCGGATTATGGGGGAGTCAGGCTTTTGGAACCTGTCTGCAGAGGATTCTGGGATGCCTCCCCCCAATGCAACACTCCAGCATCTTCAAGGCCTAGCTGACTCCACCCTGAGGTGGGGGCAAAGCAGGGATTTGCACCCTGTTTTCCCACATCCAGGGTCCAGCCCTAGGCCTGGCCCCCTTGTCCCTTCCCCCCTCGCTGGGACCAATGCCCCTGCACCCGCCACGCCAGAGATGCCCAGTCCGGGCCTCCAGCACCAGGGGGCTACTTCAATCGGATCTCGGAATATTCCGTGGCGGGCGCCTCCGGGGGCTCCCCCTCTTTGCGCTGCAGCTTAGAGAAGTCGATGGAGGCGTAGTTCAGCTCGTCCGGCTCCTCGGGGCTCAGCCAGGGGCCCTGGACGCCTTTGCTGTGGTGGGCGGCTGGAGCCTTGTGATGCTGAGGGAGAAGCAAGGCAGAGACACCAGGCAGAGGTTGGCAGCCATTTTGCTGCACTAACTGCCTGCGCTTCCCCTACCTCCATACAACTGCGTTTCCTGCATGGGGCGTGCTAGCACATGGCACCTGCTGCCTCCCTCACAAGCCACGGGTTAGCAAGCGCTTTGGGGTCTCCCTGCAGCCCGGGGCAGGGAATGTACTGACTGGATTTCATGCACCGGAGGCGTGAACGACTCCCATGCAGCTTGGGGCAAGTTAATGCCTCCGCTGCATTTCCTGCGCCGACCACGCTTAGCAAGAGGCGGGGGTGGAGGCACATTCTGAGTTGTGTGCGTGGGATTTGATCTTGTGGTTGCCCGGTCCCCACTGACGCATCCACTGCATGTGCTGCAGGGTGCACAGATTTGCAACAGACACGCTGGCCCCGGCATGCCTTGGCTGATCGCATGCACCCCATGCCGCCGCGGGGGGCAGCTGCAGGAACGCATGTCTTGCCCAGTCGGTGCACTCGGGGGCCGCCCCGAATGCATTCGCTGCGTTTTCTCCCCTCTCGGTGAGGCTCCTGGGATGAGCGGCGTTTGCTGCAGGAGTGGATCCCAGGCAGTGCATTTCCTGCACTGGGTACGCAGCGGGGATTGGGTGCTCTGGAGAAGGCTGGCATGCAGCCATGCATTAGTTCAGGGGGCGGAAGGGGGGCTGGAAAGGAGGGGCAGAGACAGGTGGAAGGGAAGGGCAGTTGGGCTTGGCTCCCACTGCCCCCAGGGACATACCATGGGGATGGTGGCGATGTTACTGTAGATCAGGCTGGTGTTGTCGGCCGTGTGCTCCCCCTGGTTGCCGTTGGCCATCTCCTCAGTCTCGGTAATGGGGGGCGCTGGCCCCTGGCTCCGGATCCTGCAGGGAAATGGATCAGGACAGACACATGGGACAGGGTGGGGTGGGATCACTCTGTTGGAAGGGGGAAAGAAGGGGGCATTGCTGGGGGAGGGTGAGTGCAGGGGACTGGGACAGGCCAGGGAGAGGGGCGAGGAGGTGGCAGGGGATCTCAGTGGGGCAGCTGGGGAGGGGGTGAGGGGCATCAGACTCACCTGATCACACAGAGCCCAAGAAGGAAGAGGCCGAGCGCGACTCCCACTCCACAGGCCACCCCGACACCCAGCAGATTGCCAGAGTTCTTCACACCTGTGACAACACACAGCACGGGGCACAGCTGGGCGAGAACCCAGGCATCTGGCTCCCAGCCCCCACGGAGGCATCTGGCTCCCAACCCCCCAGGTGAGAACCCAGGTGTCCGAGTGGCTCACCTCCCTGTGGGGGGCTGAGTTCAAAGTGCAGGGCAGCGTACATCCCATGGCGGTTGGAGCCGAGGCAGAAGATCGAGGCAGAGCCCCTGTCCCCGCTCCCTGCCCAGGTCAGGGTGCTGACAGCCTCGTCCCCCTGGTCCCAGGAGCTGACCTGCAGGGCCCCCCTTGAGCTGTTCCCAGCCAGGAGCTGCCCATCCACCTGCCACTGGAGCTGGGGCGGGGGCTGGGAGCGCAGGGAGCAGATGCAGGTGACGTTGGGCCCCTGGCGCTGGCAGGATGAGTTCTGGCTGGTCCCCGGCTGGGGGCTGTCTGGGGAAAGCAGGAGACATAGCGACAATAGTCAGAGAGAGTCCCAGGGGCAGGGAGATCCATGGGTTAATCCCACTCACAGGGAGTCCTGCAGGTAAACCTCGCTAATACCCAATGGCAAGGAGTCCCATGGATTTATCCCACTCAAAGGGGGTCCTGCTGGTAAGCCCCACTAATCACAAGTGGCAGGGAGTCCCATGGGTTACCCCCACTCACACTCGATGAGCAGCTGGATCGTCCCATAGTCCGAGCTCTCCTCTCTCTGGGCCCAGCACCGGTACAGGCCCCCATCCTCAACTGTCACGTTGGGCAGCTCCAGCCACAGGGGATTCTCCCCCGCATGGTGGGTTCCCTCGATGGCTCGGCTCCCCCCCTCCCAGCTCAGGTTGGCGGGGAAGCAGCTGGGGAGGGAGCAGAGGAACCGCAGGGAGTCACCCTCCTGAGCTAAGAGCCGGGAGCCGTTCGCCACCAGGGTGCCGGGGTCTGGGAACAGAATAACACGGAGCCACTCGCACCCTGAGCCAGCCAGGTCCTACCCGGGACCAGCTTGGGTCCAGAGTGCCCTGGTGGGGAAAGGCCCCAGGTCCCAACCCCCGGCTCAGTGATACCTGGAAACTGTTGGGGGTCGCTGCTGTTAGCTCGGGACACGGAGATTTGCGGAGACCTCAGTGGGGCTGAAAAATCGCAGCCACGTGTTAGATTGGAGAGAGCCCCCCGCTAGCCCCCCCGCCCCACTCCCTGCAGCCCAGTGCCCCCACTAACCCCCATCCCACTTCTTGCAGCCCAGCGCCCCCCTGCTACCTTCCCGCCCCAATCCCTACAGCCCAGCACCTGACACTGACCCCCCTGCCATACTCGTTGCAGCCCAGTGTCCCCCACACTGACCCTCCCACCCTGCTCCCTGAAGCCCAGTGGCCCCCCAGGTACCTCCCTGCCCCAATCCCTACAGCTCAGCACCTGGCACTGACCCCCCCGCCATACTCCCTACACCCCAGCATCTCCCACTGACCTCCCCACCCTGCTTTCTCCAATGCAGAGCCCCCCACTGACCCACCGCCCTGCTTCCTGCAGCCCAGAGCCCCCCACTGATCCCCCGCCCTGCAGCCCAGCGCCCTCTCACTAACGCCCCCGCCCTTCTCCCTACATCCCAGTGCCCCCCACAAATCCCCCGCCCTGGCCCCTGCCACCCAGTGCCCCCAGCACCTTACACTGTACGAGCACACGCAGGGCCCGGCTGGCCGAGCCGTAGGGATTCTCCGCCAGGCACCGATACTCCCCAGCATCCCCCGGGCTGAGATTTGGCAGCTCCAGCCACCCGGCCCCTCCCTGGCCAGGGCTCAGGGACTCGTTCACCTTGACCCAGCTCAGGGTGGCCTGGGGGCTGCTCTCAGCGGCACAGCCCAGGCTCAGAGAGTCGCCCTCGCAGGGCTCCAGAGACACGACGTCGCCCTCGGCTCCCCATGCGAGCGGCTCTGGAAGAGACGAGCAGGCGGGTTTGGCCCCACCAGAGACCCCTGCCTAAGAGCTGAGACACAGCCACCATTGGAGCAGGGCACAGAGCTGGTTTTATGGGATCACCTCACCCGGCGCTGGGATTCGCCACCTCTGGGGTGGGACACTGGGCTGGTTATACGGGGACCCCTCGCCTGGTACTGGGATGCAGCCACCTCTGGGGTGGTGCAGAGTCTCGGTGCCTTTCCATGGCTGGAGTCTCTGCTGCAGAGATCACTCCCTACCCTTTCTCCTCTCCACTGCCCAGCACCCCCTATTGCCGCCCCAGGCTCTGCAGACAGAGGGAGCCGGGCCCACACCTCCCACCTCCCTCCCTGCTGTGTCCTCAGGGTCTCTGCTCTGGGCCCAGACTGGCCTGGCCACGGGCCACTTGTGAATTGGTTGCTTGGGGAGGCAGCCTCTGGACCCACACCTTCTGCCCGAGGCCCCATCCCCACCGGTCCCCAGAGCCCCGTCCCCCACTGTGGCTGCTGGTCCCCAGTCCCAGGCCACCTGAGTGCTCAGTGCCCGGCGGGAGGTGGGCGTGGCCTAAACCTAGCACCAGCCCAGCCATGGGGCAGGCAGCAGGGCCCTGTGGGCAGAGGGGGCCCCAGGTGCTGGCTGATTCCCGGCTCGCGGACTCTCACCGGCACGTCCCTTCCTGGTCAGCGTGATGTTGGGGGGCCCGGGCGGGTCTGCAACACAAACCAGATGGGGGTCAGCAGGCTGGGCAGCCTGGGGGGGGGGGGTTGCTAGTGAGCCCGGAGCCATTCATACGGGGAGAGGGGGATCCAGCATCATGAGGACCAGGAGAGTCTTTGAGAGATCAGGGCCCAGACACCGGCAGCTCCCAGAACCAATGCGGAGAGGCCAGGGCTGCAGGTCAGCCTGATAGACAGGTCTGGCTGGCCAATGAGGGAGTGAGGGGTTGGAGGAGAGCCCGTCCTCCCTGTGGGCTGGGCTTGCCTGGGTCAGACTGAGTGGGGCAAACTTAAGGACCTGGGCTGAGCTGGGACAGGGGCAGGGCCCTGCTGAGAGTGGGGGTGCAGCCAGAGGGGCCAGAGAAGCAGCCCGGGAGCTGGAGGCGGTACAGCAGAGAGTGGAGCTGGGGCCGAGGCTCGAGCTAGGTGCAGGTAGCAGCAGGGGTTTCCAGTGTCAGGGCCCAGCACAGGGCGTCTCCACCAGCCAGAGACCTGGAAGGCCAGACTTGGAGGGGGTCATAACCTCCCCGGGGGCGAGCGGCTGGCCCTGGGGGGAAGGGTACTGCTGCACAGAGCAAGTGTCCGACCTGCAGCCTCCCTGCAGCAGCCAGGGCCTGAGGGGAAGGCCTGGGACCTTCCCTGACACCCCAGAGACGCAGCCTGTGAGTCTCCAGGCACAGAGCGGCTGGCGTCTTTCCAGAGAGTTTCCCTGTGTTTCCTTATTCTCTTTGTACACAATTGACTGTTGCATACATGGCATTTGCTTTGGGCCGGGTGTAACCGCAGTGGGCCAGGGAAGTGTCCGTGTGAAGAGCCGCCCCCCAGCGTTCGGGTGTAAGAGCGGAGCCGTTTAAGTGGGTACCGGATACGCATGAGCTTATCGGTCACACATGGATCCTGGTCGGCTCCCAGAGACCCGGCTGTTACCCCCGAGTAGCCGGGTGATCGCTGGAATTTTCCGCAGTTCCAGGCTTCCCCAATTACACCCAGTGGAACATCCCTGCCCTGCAGTGGGGACACCCGGCCCTGCCCTCGGTGACACACCAAGGTTGGGGGTGAGCCCCAGGAGCCCCGGGCCCAGCCTTGTTGGGGGTCCCGGGGCTCTGCCACGCAGGGGAGCAACAGGGGAGCACTTGAGGGCAGGGAGGCCTCCGGGTACAGGCCGTGGGAGTGGGGACTCGGAGCCTTTCGCTGGCCCATTTCACCGGGGTGGTAAAGGAGCCACGATAGTTCCCCTCAGTAGCGGGACGGGTCCCCCCTGCTGACGCTCCCCGGATCCCTGGCTGTGAGCTCCGCCGGGCAGGGACCGTTCTCCACGTGCACAGCCCCGTGGGTGGCAAAGGGCAGCGACAGACCTGCCTGCGCCCGGCCCGAGAGACGCCCCACCTGATCCAGGGGCCGGGTTGGGGTCACACTGGGAACCAGAACCCTGGGAAACTCAGCCCAAGGGACCAAACCAGAGGCCTGCTCCCCAGACATGTCCTGCCGGGGTCCTCTAACCCCTGCCCCAGTGCCAGCTCCAGCTGAACGGCAGCCCCTGCCAGGGACGCCAGACACCCCCTCCTAGCTCCATGGCCTCCTGCCTTGGTCCCTTTCTTGCAGGCCCTCCTCTCTTGTCCCAGGCTCCACGGGCCAGGCCCATGTGTTGTGCAGCAGGGACACCGTCTGCGCCACAAGGGCGGCCGAAAGCAATGCCCAGAGCAGCCTGATGCTGGTACCCGCTGGCTGGGCCTGGCAGGGTCCATCCTGGCTGCTGTCACAGTCCTGTGGCCGAGGCTCAGTGCTGGGTGGGGAGCAGCGGAGGGGCCTGCGCAG
Source organism: Pelochelys cantorii (assembly GCA_032595735.1). Classification (NCBI taxonomy): domain Eukaryota; kingdom Metazoa; phylum Chordata; order Testudines; family Trionychidae; genus Pelochelys; species Pelochelys cantorii. The sequence goes on from CM064349.1 coordinate 2,239,187, forward strand.
GGCTGGGTACCGGGAAGGGCCTGGGGACCGGTGGAGGGGCGGGGGTCACTCACAGACAATGCGGAGCGGGAGGGCTGTGCGGGTGGACGGGCCCCATTCTGGGCTGTAAGTCACGGTGCAGACGAGCTCTTTGCCATCGTCCCTCGGGCCGGGCGTGAAGCTGAGCGCGGAGCCGCGGGCCCAGGAGCCGTTCTCCAGCCGGGCGGAGACGTCCCTGGCCGTGTCGCTGAACCGCCCCGTCCAGGTGACGCGGGGCGGGGTCCCGGCGCAGCGCCCGGGGGCCGTGCAGGTCACGTTCACCGGCTCCCCGGCCAGCAGCTCCCCGGGCCGCCCCCGCGCCGGCGAGGTCCGGATCTCTGGCTGCGCCGTCAGGCCTGCGACAGGGGAGAGAGTCACCGGGTGCGTGGAGCCTGGCCCCCGGGGGACACTGGCCCGGACGTGGCCGCGGGCAGGGGCTGGCTGGGCAGGGCAGGGGGAGGGTAAAGAGCAGGGGCTGCGGGGCGGTGCGTGCGCTGCGATTACCTGGCACGGAGATGCTGAGCACAGTGTCGGTGCCGTCGCTGTTGGAGCGGTAGGTGAATTTCAACTCCCCCTTCTCCATTCTGTAGTAATAGCTCCCTGTGTCCGCCCCTCGGGCGTCGCTGATTTGCAGGGAGCAGTCGCCGCGCGCTGGATCCCCCGCCAGCCGGAACCGGCCCCGAGTGTCCGGTGACACCGCCCGGCTGCGGTCACTGCTGGCCACGGGCGGGTCAGAGGCCGGATTTGCAGGAGCCTTGTACCAGTGTCCGTAGAGCGGGGCCCGGGGATCCCCAGTGAACCCGGCTGGGGAGGTGAAGGTGAAGCTGCAGGGGACGAGCGCGCAGAGACCCGCCTGCACCGACACCCGCTGCGGCGCCGCCAGTTCGAATCCGGGCAGCTGGGACAGGGACCCTGCAGGGGGCGGAGAGAGCAGAGGGAAGCCCCGCCCCTGCGCGGCGCTGATTGGCTGAGAGGCGAGGCGGGACACGCGTCTGTCAACAGCAGTGGCGACGCGGGCATCATCGCAGGGGTAGGTGAAGGGGCGGGGGGGCCCTGGAGGCTGAGCTGGCTATGGGGGCGGGGCTGGCAGCGGGGGCTACGGTTTTGGGGGGCTGGTAATGGTTTATTTACATATTTGCATATTCATCATTTGCATGATGAATATGCAAATAAAATGTTACCAGTCGGGCAAAAGTTTGTGAATGGGTTTGCTGGTCCCGGTATCAGAAAGGTTGGGAACCACCGCCCTAGGGAACAGAGTCTGCCCCCCGCCCCCAGCCCTGCCGGTGCCCCTCAGCCCCGTCCTGCATCCCCGCCCCGCCCCACGTCCCCAACCCAATCTCACTCCATTTCCATCCATTCACTGAGTCCCCCCCCCCTCCCCCCGACTGGGGCTGCAGGTGCCGCCTACTTACCCCTCCAGAGCAGGGCGAGGATCAGGACCCTCAGCAAGGCCACAGGGGAGGCAGGACCCCCTGCTCTCTGGGAGATCCCCTGAGCTGGCAGCTCCTGGTCCCTGGTGTCCTTCTGCGGGGGCAAGGCTCCGGCCATGGCTGGGGTGTAGGGGTGGCCCAGGCCTACGGACAGACGGGGGTGGGTCAGTGTGAGAGCGGAGGCTGTTTGGGGGCACAGTTCTGCCCTGAGGACTGTCAGTGCTGCCGGGCTCTGCGGGGGCTGCTCTGGGGCCGCTGGTAGCACGGTGACCCCCCACATCCCCCAACGGGCCCCAGAGATCAAGGGCTAAAAAATTCTTCAGTTGTCTAAATCCCGAGACTTTCTCTGACTCACGCGTTCTGCAGGGCCCCGCGGTGTGGGAAGCCGGCGGGGCTGCCGGGCGCCTGCTCTACTCCCACTACCCCTGATCCTCCATGGGAGCAGGCTGGGCTAAGGGAAAGGCCCGTCAGAGACCTATTTGAATGAATGCAAAGCAGCAGGGCTGGCGCAATCAGGGGAGGAAGCTCTGCAGCCCCTAGAGTTGCCAGATGGTTGAAACAAAAATACCGAACACGCTCCCGCCCAAAAAAATTCTGTTGAAGGGGTAAAAAAAGGGGGTGGGGAGGAGACCAGAGTTGTTGAGCAAAAAAAATTTAAAATAAAACAGCATTAAAATAGCATATCCCATTTAAGTGCAGGGATAGAAACGGGAGCGGTTGAGCACTAAGATCCAGGGAAAGCATTACTTCCCCAAGGTCTTTTGGCCAGCAGCCATTTTGTGCCGGCAGCCTTGCGAACCAGGTAAGCATAGGGGCTGGGGTTGGGGGCTGGGGGTGTTGGGGGCCAGAGGGAGGCTCGCGGGGTCTGTGGGGGGGAGGCCGGGTGCTGAGTGCGTAGGGTTGCCAGGTGCCCAGCATCTTCTCCTCCTGGCCAGGGAAAAATTCAGAAAATACCCGACATTTTAGGTGTCCGGTATTCTCTGAATTTTTTTACCGGACGGGAGCCTGGCATGGAGGGGCAGACACTGCTCAGGGAGGCTGGGCGGGGAGGGCAGGTGGGGGAGCTGCACGGTGTCAGAGAGCAGGGTGAGCGTGCAGCCCACATGCTGGCTGGGGCGCTGCCCTGCCCTGTCCCCTGGCACCAAGATCACGGCCACAGAGAACAGTGAGTCCCCTCTGTGGCCTGAGGTGGCTGGCTTTGAACTCTGGTGGAAGAGACTCCTGCCCTCGGCCCAGAGGCCCCAGAATCGATTCTGCCTGCCGGGATATGAAGCTCGCTCCGATCCCCAATGGGAAACTGCAGAAAAGCCTCTTGAGTGTCTCTGGGAGAATCAACAGCAAGAACAGCCCTGGCTCTCACAGGGTCTCCAGTCCCCTGCCAGCTGGGTGCGTGGTCCGGCCTTGGCCAGACAATCCCAGCAGTGTGGGGAGAGCTGCAGTAATTTCCTGTTGCAAATGCTGGTGGAACTGACCCTGGGCCCTGTGCAGCTCAACATGCTGTGCACAAGGGGCGAAGAATTGGGAGGAGAAGCAGGGGCAGCCTTGGGCAGCTGTGCCCATGGGATGGGTGGGTCTAGGATCGTGGCCCAAGGAAGAGCAGCAACATCCCCCCCGTGGGCTTCAGGAAAGCAGCCTGTGCCTCCCCCAGGGAGCGAGTGGGCAGGACCCCTGGGACGCTAACCGGGGGAGAGGAGTCCAGGAGAGCTGGCTGAGCTTTAAAGAACCTTATTGAGAGTGAAGGAACAAACCAGACCCAGGTGCAGTAAGAAAAGCAAATACGGCAGTGTCACAATATTGGATTTTAAAGAACATTGCTGCACCCATGGAGGGTGGTGTACAAGGGGGCCACGTGAGGTGTCAAATGAAAGTTTGTGTCGTACTGATTCTGTATGTGCTATTCACGTACTTGTGTGATATCTGTATGTGGAGTTCTGAATATGGACTCTGTGCTCATGCTGGAAGAGTCTCTGAGACAGAGCAGTGGGCAAAGAATGTTCAGCCACTGACTGTGCTAATTAGCGAGACTCCAGGGACAAGGCTCTCAGAGAGGCCAATACACACCTGAGGGATGCGTCTGGAAATCTGGTTACCTGCAAACCAGCCAGTATCTGATGCTGGCTGACATGGGACACAGGGACAGGTCACTGGGCCATGTGACCTGCTCTGGCCGGGAAGATGCCAGGAGAGGTATAGAAATGCCATGTGGCAAACTCCATTTTGTCTGCAATTCTGCTCCTGATCCCGGATGCAGCCTTGCAAAGGACAGAGAGCCGGGAAGAATCGTGGACCCGTCCTGACATAGGATGTACACCAGAGACTTTTAAGATAGCAGTTTGTAACATCTCTGCTGAGAGCCTGTCTCGAGAACTGGGTGATTCGATGCATGTAATTTATTCTCCTTAACAGCCTTACTCTCATGCTTTTCTTTCTTTTAGTAATAAACCTTTAGATTCTAAAGGATTGGCCCAGCATGATCTTGTGGGTAAGATCCAAAGTGTAAATTGACCGGGGATTTGTGGCTGGTTCTTTGGGTCTGGAAAGACACATTTGGTGTAGGTGAGATTGGGTTCTATAACCCCTCACTGTGTGTTAGGTCTGGGGCTGATTGTGGCATAGGGAGGTCTGGGGCCTCTGAGGGGTTTTGCTTGGTGTGACAAGTTTATGGCCTGTTTGGGAAAATCTCCAGTCTGGGGCTGTAAAGAGCCCTTGGTTAGAGCAATTCGCCCTGAGCGGATGCCCTCAGCGGTGCCCAGATCTGGCCCAGTCCGTCGCGGTGGCGTAGTCGGCAGGATCCACAGATCTTGGTCAATTAAGCTTTGGATCAGGACCCCACGCTGTTCTAAATTTGATTTGTGAGGGTTGAGAGTTTGGTTGGTTAAAGAGGCACTGCAGTGAGTCCGCAACAGTATGAGAGTCTGGACAAAGAGGCTCTAGAAGTTTTGTGTTTGGAGAGAGGCACTGAGTTTAGAGAGAAAGCTTCTAAGGCAGAGCTGAGATCTTTGTTAGTGGCCAGAGATGCTGCAGAAGAAATGGGAGTTCAGGATCCAGGGGCAGCCCGAAGTGGGATGAGGCAGCTGGCGCCCCAGGCGGAACACGCGAATGGCATGACGTCATCAGCGGGCCCCTAGGGCGCCTCGTTGAAGGCGGCGCGCTAGGCGACAGCCAAGTCAGCCTATAGTCACGGGGTGCCCCTGCCAGGATCCAGTGAGGAGATTGCAACGTAAATATAAGCGAGAACTGGAGGAATTTTGTCTGCGAGCGGAGCAGAGAAAGCAGAGGCTAGAAGCTGAACATACAGAGAAGCTAGCAGAAGCCAAGGAGAGATCTGCCAGACTTGAACTTCAGCTCAAGAAAATAAAAGAACTCAAGAGACTGTATCCTCCTGGGAGTTCAGTCTGTAACCATGTGGGTATGTGGGGTGATTATGACATGGCTGATGTGTTTAACCGGGCTGATGTTGTAACACAGCTCCAAGGCATGTATGAGGTTTGTGAAGGGGGTGAGTGTGACTCCGGGCAGTTGTCTGGGGCTGGTCAGTCCTACTGTGACCGAGTGAAGAGTTTCTCCAGCTGTTTGCCTCCGGCAGATGGCCGTGTGTCTGTGCAGGGGGGCAGTGGGCCTGGGAGTGAGGGTTCTGAGGGCCTGTCTGATGCCTCAGAGGTGAGGCTGGAATCAGAAGCAGGGCAGGGCGACCCCAGGGGTCAGACAGTGCTTCTCTGGAGCCGGTTGCAGTATGTGGCCAGAGTGAAGTTTTAGCTGAGGATCCAGATAAAGTTCTGGAGAGTGTTGGGTTGTTGGCTGGTGGTGCTTGTGGAACTGCACTTGCACAAGCTGGAAGTGAGGTGTGTGAAGAAGCACAGTGTGTGGAGGCTGGCGGTTTGGCTGCTGGAAGGAGCAGTGGGTCAGTGAAGGAAGCCGTCTCAGTCACTAGCTGTGTGCCTGAGAACAGCCGGGGTGCTGGGACAAAGGAGAGATGGTCTCTAGTTACCTGTCTGTGTGTGGCAGCAGCATGCCTGTGGGGGAGGGTTTCTTCCCAGTCCTTTGTCTGAGTAAGGTGCCCATCCACCTGTGATGGCTGAGAGCAGGGCTGTTGCCCCAGAGTTGGGATAGATACAGCTAAAGCCCAGAAAGGGGGTGGCCCTAGGTTTGTGTCTGCGGGGGAGAAGGATGCTGTGACTTGGGTGGTTCCAGTCAGCGTCTTGCCAGGATCCCAGAGATCAGACAGTTGTGGCTCGGGTTGCCAGGTGTCTGGTTTTCTACTGGACAGTCCCGTATTTGCACCGTCTGTCTGGCAGAAAAATTCAGAAAATACCGGACACGTGCAATGTGCAATGTCCGGGATTTTCTGAATTTCCGGCTGGGCGCCGGACAGAAGCCTGGCGGTGGCGGGGGAGCGGCTGGGAGGCAGGGCCGCGATTGGCGTTGGGAGCCCTGTGGTCGCACGCAAAAGCCGGGCGGGGCGGGGGCAGTGGCTGGGACTCCCCCCGCCCGGCTTCTGCACACAACCAGAGGCTCCCAGCACCAATCGTGGCCCCGCCTCCCAGCTGGGAGCCTCTGGTTGCGTGCAGAAGCCGGGCGGGGGGAATGGTTGGGAGCCACTCCCCCCGCCCCTGCCCCACTTCTACTAGCAGCTAGAGGGAGTGCCTGCCTGTTGGACTCCGGCTGCGCCCCCCCCCCCCGCCAGCTCTGCTTCCCGCCCCCTCCCTCCAGTCCCCCCCCTCCCGTCCAGCCCCCCTAGCCTCCTATCCTCCCCCAGCTCTGCTTCCCACCCCTCCTTCCTCCCGGCCAGCCCCGCGGGCCCCGCCCCTCCCCCCCCCCCGCCAGCCCCGCCTCCCACTCCCCTTCCTCCCGGCCAGCCCCGCAGCCCCCGACCTCCCCCCCCAGTCCCGCCTCCCACTCCCCTTCCTCCTGGCCAGCCCCTTCCCCCCACAGCTGCGGGGCCCTGCACGGCCAGGCTCGGCCCACCCCAGGCGGGCCCCGGGCTGCGCGCCAGCGGCGGTAGCCGGGCTGGGCACATTTGTCCTGTAGCCACCAGCTCCACACGCCCTCCCCCACGCGCCGGCGTGGGGACGGGGCCAGGCATGCACCCTCCCGCTACCCGGGGCGCAATTAAACTGTCTGCCCGGGGTGCTGGAATGGTTCGGTCCGGCTCTGGCTGCAGGGCCAGGGGAAGGCGAACTGTTGCTTAAGGAAGCTCATGGGGAAGAGAGTCCTGGCAGTGCTTTTAGCAAACAGTTGGCAGTGACTGAAGGAGGCATCAATGCCTTGCTTGGGGGAGATCAGGAGAAAGCTCTGCCTGTAACAGGCAGCAGTTTATTTTGTGGGACACCTGTTTCAGTGCCTGATAGACAGAACTTGTCTGTTAGCAGTGACTCCACTGACTTGGATTTAGAGAGATCCAATGTGGATGATTGTCGAGAGGCTTCAAAGGGACCGAGGATTGTTTCAGATGAGGCAGAAAAAGTCAGAGAATTGGAGCAGTCTGGTAACCAAGTGACTGTATGTGACCAGCTTGCTGGGAAGTCAGTGTGTTTGGGACAGGATTATGTCCAGGTCGATGATGAGAGTAGACAGCGTGTGTCTCAGATTCAGGGGAAGGACTGTGTAGCTAAGTGTGTGGAGCAGAACAGCTGTGTGGTTACTCTCTCTAGGTAAACTCCCATCTCTAGACACTGTGGACACTTGTAATCGATCAGGAAACTTCACATCTGATTCCATGTGGAAGCAGAGGTTGGAAGTAAAAGGAGAAGAGGTTTGTGAGTCTACTGCCTATTGTTGTTACCCCACGGATTGGGGGGAGAGGGAGAATTCCATGGCCATTGTAAACAGGGAAGTCACACCCAGCCAGCCCTTCGTCTCTGGGATCGGGAGTTCAGGATTTGAACCCACAGGACAAGGGGCGGGGCAGAACTTGCTCTGGCAAAGGAAAATTGCAGTTTAACTCTGAAGGGCCAAACCTACAAGGGTATGGAGCCAAAGATACGGCATGATGACAGAAAGTGTTGTCAATATACACTTGATATGGAGCTATTCTTGTTACTGATGTTAACTTTTGTAACCAATGTGCCCTGGTTACCAAGGATTGTAAAAATGTATCATGTGCACGCTGTTTTGGAAAGCCATTGACCCTGTCAAGAAATGTACCAAATGACAGACTGTATGTTAAAGGACCTTGTGATGTTGATACTTCATGGTTAATGCCTTTAACTGGTCTTGGAACTTCTTACAGGACAAAGAAGATTCCGGCCATAATGTACTGTGTGGAAAAGGAAACTGAGGCATACCACCATTTTGTTTTCATGGCTAAGGGCCAAGATGCCTATACTATGAGGGGTGAGAATACTGACATTAACACAATGTTAACTGGATTTCAGACCGTTGCCAGAGCTGGCCTGGATAAATTTACTATTTTCTTTAGTTCTCCGCAAGATCACCTGACACGCATGGGGATCATGCTACAAAAGCAGATCTGATTGGCTGTGATTCTTACCAAGTTTTACTTTGGGTTTATAAAACAGTGCAAGGAGATGATTGTCACTCTGACAGACCTTGCAATGAGGAAGCCTATTGTAGGCAAACCTCGTTGTCATACAGGTGTCCAGTTCTGTACTCTTGTTTCTAATATTGGATTAGAACCCGTACTAGCACAGAGCCAAAACATGGGGAGGCCTGTGACGCCCTCAGTGATGTTACTAGCATTACTTCTGACATCAATGTTGTATTGGGGGTGTCACATTATTGGATTTTAAAGATCATTGCTGCACCCATGGGGAGGGGGGACTGTTTTCCCCAAAGTCTGTACAAAGGGGGCCATGTGAGGCGTCAAATGAAAGCTTGTGTTGTACTGATTCTGTATATGCTATTCATGTACTTGTATGATATCCGTATGTGGAGTTATAAACAGGTACTCTGTGCTCATGCTGGAAGAGTCTCTGTCTGAGACAGAGCAACAGGCAAAGAATGTTCAGCCAGTGACTATACTAATTAGCAAGGCTCCAGGGACAAGGCTCTCAGAGAGGCCAATACACACCCAAGGAATGTGTCTGGATACCTGCAAACCAGCTAATATCTGATGATGGCTGACATGGGACACAGGGACAGGTCACTGGGCCATGTGACCTGCTCTGGCCAGGAAGATGCCAGGAGAGGTATAGAAATGCCATGTGGCAAACTCCATTTTGTCTGCAGTTCTGCTCCTGATCCCGGATGCAGCCTTGCGAGAGACAGAGCCGGGAAGAATTGTGGACCCAGCCTGACATAAGATGTACACCAGAGACTTTTAAGATAGCAGTTTATAACATCTCTGCTGAGAGCCTGTCTCGAGAACTGGATGATTCGATGCATGTCATGTATTCTCCTTAACAACCTTACTCTTCTGCTTTTCTTTCTTTTAATAATAAACGTTTAGATTTTAGATTCTAAAGGATTGTCCCAGCGTGATCCTGTGGGTAAGATCCAAAGTGTAAATTGACCGGGGATTTGTGACTGGGCCTTTGGGACCGGAAAGACCTGTTCGGGGTAGGTAGGATTGGGTTCTGTAACCCCTCACCTGTGTGTTAGGTCGGGGCTGATTGTGGCACAGAGAGGGCTGGAGTCTCTGAGGGGTTTTGCTCAGTGTGACTGCTTTATGGCCTGTTTGGGAAGGTCTCCAGTCTGGGGCTGTAAAGAACCCTTGGTTTGAGCAATTTGCCCTGAGCAGACACCCTGAGCGGTGCCCGGACCTGGCCTGGTCCTTCACAGGCAGGCGACCGGCCTGGCTTGGCAGGGAAATCCTCGGCGAGCTCAAACACGCAAGGGAAGCTCCCAAGCAGGGGAGACATGGCCAGGGGACCAGGGAGGAGGATAAATCTATTACTGGGGCAGGCAGGGGAGCAGTCAGGGAGGCCAAAGCACAATTGGAATTGCTGCTGGCCAGGGATGTGCCGGGGAACAAGAAAGTGCACACAGGCCTGTAGAAACCTAAGAGGGGAGTCAGGGAGGGGGTGGGGCCCTTACTGCGTGAGGGAGGTGACCTAGTGACAGATGATGTGAGAAAAGCTGAAGGACTCAAGGCCTTTTTGCCTCTGTCCTTGAATCCTAGAACCCAGGGCTGGCAGAGACCCAGGTGGCATCGAGTTCAGCCCCCAAAGCAGGACCAATCCCGAGTAAACCTGCACAGAATCGGCTCCCAGATCAGCCGTGGGCAATCACTTTACCAGCGGGGTCACTTAATGAATTTTTTGATCACAGGCCGGCTCCACACCACCCCCCGTTCCTGTAAGGGGTGAGGCCAGGGCAGAGGGGGCGGGGTGGGGTTCTGGCCTCCCATCACAATTGTCTGGGCTCAGGGCTGTGAACTGAAACCACAGCAAAGGGCTCGCGTCTCCAGCCCCTGCCAGAGTAGCCCCACGACCCGCAGCCACGAGCCATTTAAACAGGATCCGGCTGCCCGAGCCACCGCCTGGAAAAATGGCCAGATGCAGCCTGCAGTGTTAGGTGCAGATCACAGTGTTAGGTGGGCCACAGCCGGCCCGGGCTACAGCCAGATCACAGTGTTAGGTGGGCCACAGCCGGCCCCGGGCTACAGCCAGATCACAGGGTTAGGTGGACCACAGCCAGCCCCCGGCCACAGCCAGATCACAGCGTTAGGTGGGCCACAGCCGGCCCCGGGCTACAGCCAGATCACAGCGTTAGGTGGGCCACAGCCGGCCCCAGGCTACAACCAGATCACAGCGTTAGGTGGGCCACAGCCGGCCCCCGGGGCGCATCTTGCCCAGCTCCAGCCCAGCCAGACTGCTGCACTGGACAGCACGGTGTGGGGAGGAGGGGGGCAGCCCTCCCTGGAGAAAGAAGAGGTGAGGGGCTGTTTGGAAGAGCTGGCCAGACACAAATCCATGGGGCCAGAGCTGAGGGATGTGAGGTGCTGAGGTTGTTGGCTGGTGTCGTTGCGGAGCCTTTGGCCATTATCTTTGAAAACTCGTGGCGATCGGGGAGGTCTGGACAATTGGAAGAAGACATATGCAGGGCCCGTCATTAAATCCAGGGAACTACAGCCCCGTCAGCCTCACCTCAGTCCCCGAAAAAATCCTGGAGGGGAACCTCAAGGGACACATTTGGAAGAGGGGAAAGTGATCAGAAACCATCAACATGGATTCACCAAGGGCAAATCCTGCCTGACCAACCTGGTTGCCTTCTGTGAGGAGGTAACTGACTCTGTGGACGTGGGGAAGTCAGTGGACGTGATCCACAGCGTTCTTCAAGCGAGTGATGCAGTCCGGCTTGGACATATGGGCTGGAAGGCGGCTGGGAAGCTGCTGGATTGTCGGGCCCAACGGGGAGGGATCAACAGCTCGATGTCTGGCTGGTGGTGGGTGCGAGGCGGATGCCCCGGGGGTCAGGTCTTGGGCTGGTTTATTAATGGCCTGGCTGAGGGGATGGATTTCACTCTCTGCAAGTTCGCGGATGACACTGAGCTGGGGGAGAGGGCGCGAGGCTGGAGGCAGAGGCAGGGCCCAGAGTGACGTAGGGAAATTGAGGGACTGGGCCTGAGGAAATCTGAAGAGGTTCAAGAAGGACAAGAGCAGAGTCCTGGGCCCGGTGCGACCACACCAGAGCGGCAGGCCGGGGGCAGAGCGAGTCCCTGAGGCCCAGGAAGGACGGTGGTGACTGGAAAGGATCCGGAGGCGAGGGGCCAGGATGTTGGGGGGGGGCAGTGGGGGAAAGAGGAGATGGGGCAGGGCCACGGGCTGCAGACAGTTTCGGGCTGGTCCCTTCGCCGCGAGGGCCCCGGCTTCAAAGTGCAGCGGAGCAGAGCAAGACGGGCTCTCGGGACAGACGACGCGGCCGGGAGAGTCACAGGCCAATGGGCCAGATGCAGGGGAGCTGCTCCCCCATACCGGGTCTGTGTCCCTCCCGCCCCCTTCGCACTGACCGACATCCGTGGGGTGAGCCCAGCTGCGGGAGAAGTTTGCAGTATGTGCCCCCCAGGGGTATCTGTATCTGCCCCCCTGCAGTGCCTGCCCCTCCCAAGTTGACCCCCTGGAGAAGGGGCACCCCCGGCAGTTCCACTTCCCATGTCCCTCGGCTGGCCCTGGCCGTTTGTGGGAAGGGGGCTCAGAGAGGAGAGCTGGGGGGCCCCCTGCAGCCCCTCACCTGACACCCCAGGTCTGAGCCCGGCTCGGGCTAGAGGGGCCCTGGCAGGGCCGTGGGGGTGAACCCCAGGGCTGGGCTCGGAGGGGGCTGTGGGGCGGGATTGAGGGACACCCAGTCTCTGCAGACCCACTCACCCCTGTGGCTGCAGCAAGGGGCTCAGCCCTGGCCCGCGACCCTGCAGCCAGGCTCCCTGGGTCAGCGACTCGGAGTCTGGGGAAGTGTCAGACACAGGAACCCGAAAGCAGAAGTTTGCATTTCTTGGGCGGGGGGGATGCTGTCTTGGAAACCCAGCCCCGGCATCCTGCCGCCTTCCCCTCCCTCCAGCCGGGGCTGCTCGCAGCCTCCCTGCAGCAGGGGCAGGCTACACAGTGTGCGTGGGGCTGGAAATAGAACCCAGGAGTCCCGGCTCAGAGCCCCTCCACACCCCCAGCAGGGACAGAACCCAGGAGTCCTGGGTCTGAACCACACCGCTCTAACCACTACCCCCCACTCCCCTCCCAGAGCCAAAGACAGAAGCCAAGCGTCATGAGTCTGAACTACTCTGCTCTAACCACTGCACCCCACTCTCTTCCCAGAGCTGGGACAGAACCCAACAACCCTGCTCCCCACCCCAACTCTCACCCTTTATTGCTGCTTTTCCGGTGGCACAATCCGAGTTTCACACCAGCAGCTCACACCTGTGGTATTGTTCACGCTGCAGGCCCCAGTCACTCACCCAGAGCTGAGATGCAGCTGCCTCTGGGCCGGAGCGGGGGGGAACAGCGCCCTGGAAAAGCTGGGGCCAGCTGAGGCCGGGTGGCGAATCCCGATCCGGTGGAGCGAGCCAGGCACATGTAGAGACTGAGCAGGCGTGAGTGTCGGGTGGGGGCTGGCGTGAGGTGTGAGATTTCAAGGCAGGAAGGGGAAGTCAGTGGGTGAATCTGGTGCTAGGATGTGTTGCACAACCCGGTTCCAGTGACTGGAGATCTCGGTGCCATCACCGGAAGCGAGAGAGAGTCACAGATATGGGCCAGCGCCCCTGGACAGCCGGCTTCTGCCCACGTGCGATGGGGACTGGCTGGGGGAGAGGAGCGGGGCCCTGGCATTTCTCCTCCAGGGGGCACAGGCCCCGATGCTGCTGGGCCTGGGCCTGGCCGGCTCTGGGGAGGGGATGGGCCTGATGCCTGCCCCCGGAGGGGCTCTGAGCAGGGGAGACATCAGCAAGGGGAGCCGGTCCATTGAGCGCAGACGTTTGTTTCTGTCTCTCGGTTCCTCAAAAGCCTCCCAGGTCCCGGGGCACTGAGCCTGGGGGTCCCCAGGGGTGTGACCCAGGTCACTGTCTGCATGAAGTGAGGCAGCTGGGTTCCCCGGACCAGCACAGGCCAGGCCTGGCCTGGCCTATGGAGGGGAACCGCAGCTGAATCTGGCTTGGGCCATGGAGGCGATTTACACACGGGCTCCCTCTAGTGCTGAGATGCAGCTGGCTCTGGGGTGGGGCGGGGGCAGTTTCTCCAAGGCTCCTTTCCCAGAGTTGAGAAACAAGGGCTTGGAAAACCCCTGGAACTAAAGGAAACTCAGTTCCCCTAGCCCTGCCCAAGGCCCTCGGCTCTGGACCCCGCGCCGTCGGGCTGCTGGGAAGCGGCTTGCTGAGCCGATCTTGCACAAGAGGAAGTTTCCAGTTGGTGAGTTTGCGCCACCTCCACCCTCGGCCCCAGTTCCCGGCCGGGCGGGAGCCGCAGAGAGCAGGTGAGCGTGGCCCCAAGAGGTGGAGGGAGACAGCCCGGGGCGGACCCCTGCTGGGACTGGGGCAGCCAGGCCTAGTGGTTATAACTCGTGTGTTGGGTGCAGGGTGGGAGCAGAAATTGAAATCTGGGCCTTTTTGGAGGGAGCCACTCGGTGCCCCCTCCCCTGAGAACCAGGTGCTGCCCTTCCCAGGCCTCTGGAGGGGTCTCTCTTCCTGGCCCCGGGACCTCAGGGCTGGAGAGATTTGGTGCCCCAATGATTAGTAGGGGGCCCCTGTCTGGCTGGATCCAGGCAAAGCCCTGCGCCTTGGGCTGAGATACGATATAGGGGCCCCCCCAGCCAGGCCAGCCCCTGCTTTGGCGAGTTCCCTTCTGCCGCCGCTTAATCCCCGTTTGGTGTCAGACTCTTTGGAGTTCACTTCCTGTGAAGATCGCCGCCCCCCTCCCCTCCGCCGTTGCTGTTCCCCCCGGGGGTGGCTGCATCCTGGCCCCAGCCTGGGAGCCATCTTCAGACAGCCCCTGTGCTCCACCCCAGAGAGGGTCGCATCTCAGCACTGACCAAGGGAACTGGCCCGAGCCCCCACCCAGTACGCTGGGGAATTCACCCCCACCCGGGCGCCTCAGAGTGGCCACGCCCCTCCCCCCCAACACGCACAGAGTCGACACTTGCAATGAAAGGGGGGGAAACGAGGCACTGGGTGGGGGAAGCCCCACAGACAGAAACCAGGGGACACAAGCCCACCCACGCAGGCTGGGCTGTGTCCTTTCCCGCAGGGTCCTATGCCCAGCCACGGAAATGTCCCTGCACACGCCCAGCCCCTCTGCCCCCCATGCCCAGCCGCTGCCCCGGGTCAGGCAGAGCAGGCGCTCAGAGGGGCAGCTGCAGAGTTCACCCCCATCCCGGGTGGAAGGGGTGGGGCAAAGAGGCACCTTGTAGCTCTGCTGTTGGGGCCCTGGCTTCCCGCCTCCGTCACTCCCTGGTGACTGCTCCTCAGCCCCCCGCTCGCTGCTCCTGGGGCGTCTCCGCCACCCGCCCTGCTGGCCGCGCGTTGGGCCTCTGCCCCCCCCCCCCCACTTACCAGCCAGCGAGTGTCCCTCACTTGCTGCTGCCTGACTCTGCTCTGCCCCCTGCCCACCAGGCCCTTCCTCGTGGCCAGCCCTGTGCAGGACGGGCCGAAGCAGAGTCCCACCTCACGGGGCTCTGCTGGGATCCAGCACTGAGCCAGACAAGCTCCTAACGCAGCCTCGTTAGCTCCTGAGCCTCCTCGTTAGCTCTGAGAACGGGGCGGGGGTGGGGAAGAGGTTCACTTGTCCAGGCTTTTCCATCTCCTGGCCCAGACCCCTTCCCCACCCCTTGTCCTATCCCAGGGCTCTGACATTGGAGCCCCTGGCTGAGCGAGGTTCTCCCGGCTGGGACAGGTGAGGCCCAGGCCTGCACACAGAAATGACAGCCTTGCTCACCGCCTTTCACTGCCCCTGCGCTCGGTGCCCCGGGGTTCCTCCAGGAGCCGTGTGGCGCCGAGAGCCCCCGGGGCCTGTGAGTCGGTGACACAACCCACAGCTGGTGCAGCCATTTTAATGCAACAAACAAACCTCAGTTAGCATCATTTTATACAATCCCTTCTCAAATCGTAGCCACCGTCTGTCTGTGTCCGCAATACGTGTATGCACCCCCAGAGACGGCCTCTTGCTCTGGACACGCACACTAGGGTGTCGATTAATCGCAGCGAACGCACTCAATGAACTGAAACATGAATTGTGATTAAACAATCCCCATCGCACTGGTAAACAACAGACTCGTGATTGGAAAGTATTAAATACTTTGGACTTTGACATTTGGAATGCATGGATTTGATTACAACACAGAATACACGTGTGCGGTGGCCCTTGTCCTTCTCTGTCCTTCCTCGGGGAGGGAGCGGGTATAGAACATGCTATCAGATGTCTTAAAAGAGCAGGACTCCAATGCAGAAACTACAGAACCTGAACCATTCAGAAACGATCCTTCTGCCAGTGGCATCGGACTCGGATGATGCATCCGTTCTGCTTTGGGTCTTTATGAAGCAGAACCTGCCATCAGCATGGACCCACGTCCTCTGGAATGGTGGTCGAAGCACAAAGGGAACGGGTGCTTCGAACATAGCGGGTGTGGAACGCAAATACCTTGTGATGTCAGCAATAGAAGCGAATGCCCGTCCTCACTTTCAGGTGCGACTGTCCATAAGACGCAGGCAGCATTACCTCCTGCCAATATAACCGGACTTTGGGGGAACTAAAAGTTGGGGTGGGGGTGGAAATTATATCTTGTTAATATGAAAAGGTTCAGGGAACCAGAAAGTTTGGTTTCTGGATGAAACGTTTTGTTTTGCTGTCGAGCATTTTAAACAGTTTTTAATTCAAAAGGTAAAAGAGAAAATGTCAAAGCACAGCACGGTATTGAATCACGGAAGTAAAACATTTCCTTTTTGGAAATCCCTGAAGGAAACATCAGGGTTCCTGGTTTGTGGAATTTGGGGATTGTTTGTCCCCAAATGAACAACTGAGTGAAGTCAAGCGGGACTCACACAAAGTTCTGATGTTGCTGATTTTGCGTTTTGTGCCACAAAAATGCTTCTCTGTGATACCTTTGCCCAGAGGTGGCTGGGAAGGGGCCACAGAGCTGCTGGGCTGGATGGCGTCTGGCAGGGATCGGTGAGTAGGATCAACTAGTCTGTTCTGTTCCAGAGGGTCTGGCACTGCGCTCGCCTCGGGGGTAGGCATCACAGAGAAAGTACACACAGGGCAAAGTCCAACAAAGGGCAACACACCATGTGTTTCCTGGGCTACGGCTATGAGCTGGGGGGAGCGGGAGGGACGAGATACCAGGGTAGATGGATCCATGAATGATTTGACCCTGAATGTCTGGGAGGAGGCAGGATAGCAAGCTAGATGGGCCTATGAATGGCTTGACCCTCAGTGGCTGGGAGGAGGCGGGATACCAAGCTAGATGGGCCTATGAATGGTTTGATCCCAAGGGGCCAGGATACCGGGCTAGATGGGCCCATTGGCCTCACCCCGGGCAGCAGTCCCTCAGCTGAGGTCTTGTTCCTCAGAGTGATGAGATTCCAATTCCTTGTCGGCTCTTCGATGGCTGAGGATCTGCTGGAGCTACACACCGGACCTGGGCATTGGGGATCCTCTGCCCCCCAGCCTGTCCTTCCTCCTGCTTCGATAGCCGCACCAGGGTGTCCTGGGAGAGAAAGAGATTCCGGGGTATGTATGTGGCAGGCAGTGTGGACAGAGAGAGGTGGGTGTCTGGGGATGACCCGTACAGGGCTGGGTTAGTTTGTTAGTGGGGCTGGTGCGTGGATAGATGGTAGGAAGGTGGCTAGGTAGGTGGGTGGACCATTAGGTGGGTAGGTCAGTGGGTGGGTAGATGGGTGGGCATGTAGTTATGTAGGTCAGTGTGTAGGGAACTGGGTTTTTGCTTAGAGGGGTGGGGTGATGGGGGGTGGGTAGGTGGGGGAATGTAGGTGGGTAGGGAACTGGGTGTTTGGGTAGAGGGGTGGGCTGATGGGTCGATAGGTCGGATGGGGCCAGCGGCGGATTTACCATCTGTAATAGAGCTGGGTGAGGTAATAGGCCAAGAAGAATCCAGTCACCATGAAGATGAATTTGCAGCTGATTTCGATCAGTGTCCGAGTGCAGTCACCTGTGGGAACAGGAACCCTCTGAGACTCTGGGAGCCCCACCTCGAGCCAGCCAGCCCCCGCCTGGAGCCGGGTCAGAGCCAGCAACCCCCAGTGGGCAGGGCTCTCACCTGTCTTCGGTGAGCTCAGCAGGGCGGCGTACATCCCGTGACGGTTGGAGCCGAGGCAGAAGATCTGGGGTTCCCTGTCCCCGCTCCCCACCCAGCTCAGAGTGCTGACGGCCTCGTCCCCCTGGGCCCAGGAGCTGACCTGCAGGGCCCCCCATGAGCTGTTCCCAGCCAGGAGCTGCCCATCCACCTGCCACTGGAGCTGGGGCGGGGGCTGGGAGCGCAGGGAGCAGCTGCAGGTGACGTTGGGCCCCCGGCGCTGGCAGGACAAGTTGTGACTGGTCCCAGGCCGGGGGCTGCCTGGGGAGAACAGGAGACACAGCGACAATAGTCAGAGAGAACGCAAGGGGCAGGGAGTCCCATGGGATAACCATATTAATACCCTCTTGCAGAGAGTCCTGCTGGTTAACCCTACTACTCATAGACTCATAGAGCTGGAAGAGATCTCAGAAGGCATCAAGTCCAGCCCCCTGCGCAAGGCAGGACCAACCCCAACTAAATCAACCCAGCCAGGGCTTTATCAAGCTGAGACAAACACCTCTAGGGATGGAGATTCCCCCCCTCCCTAGGGAACCCAGCCCAGTGGTTCACCACCCTCCTGGGGAAATAGTTTTTCCTAATCTCCAACCTGGACCTCCCCCACTGTAACTTGAGATCATTGCTCCTTGTTCTGCATCCGTCACTACTGTGAACAGCCTCTCTCCATCCTCTTTGGAACCCCCCTTCAGGAAGCTGAAGGCTGTTGTCAAATCCCCCCCCCCCACTCTTCTCTTCTGCAGACTAAACAGACCCAACTCCCTCAATCTCTCCTCATAGGTCATATGCTCCAGCCCCCTAATTACTTTGGTAAAACAATACCCCAGGGCTGCGTCTACACTGGCATGATTTTGCGCAAATACTTTTAGCGGAAACGTTTTTCCGTTAAAAGTATTTGCGCAAGAGAGCGTCTGCACTGGCACGGATGCTTTTGCGCAAAAGCATCCGTGCCAGTGCAGACGCTCTCTTGCGCAAGAAAGCTCCAATGGCCATTTTAGCCATCGGGTTTTCTTGCGCAAAAAATCAATTTGTCTGTCTACACTGGCCCTCTTGCGCAAGAATACTTATCCCTGAGCAGGAGTGTCGGAGTGTTTGCGCAAGAACCACTGATTTTGTACAGTACAAAGTCAGTGTTCTTGTGCAAATACTCGTGGCCAGTCTAGACAGGTGGAAAAATCTTGCCAGTCTAGACGCAGCCCAGATGTGGCCTCACCAGAGCCGAATAAAGGGGAATGATCACTTCTCTAGATCTGCTGGCAACGCTTCTCCTAATGCAACCCCATATGCCATTAGCCTTCTTGGCTACAAGGGCACATTGTTGACTCATATCCAGCTTCGCGTCCACTGGAATCCCCAGGTCCTTTTCTACAGAACTGCTACTTAGCCAGTCGGTGCCCAGCCTGTAACTATGCTTGGGATTCTTCTATCCCAAGGGCAGGACTCTGCACTTCTCCTTGTTGAATCTCATCAGATTTCTTTTGGCCCAATCCTCTAATCTGTCCAGGTCACTCTGGACCCTTTCCCTGCCCTCTAGCGTATCTACCTCTCCCCATAGCTTAGTGTCATCTGCAAACTTGCTGAGGGTGCAATCCATCCTCTCAGCCAGGTCATTTATAAAGATGTTGAACAAAACTGGTCCTAGAACTGATCCTTGGGGCACTCCGCTAGAAACCGACCGCCATCCTGACATCGAGCCGTTGATCACTATCTGCTGGGCCAAACCGCCTAGCCAGCTTATACTACTACCTTGTTGCAGGCAGTCCCACGGGTTAACTGCACCCACAGGGGATCTTGTGGGTAAGCCCCTCCAACAACCTGTGGTAGGGAGTCCCACAGACTAACCCCCCCTCACACCCAGTGGTAGGGAGTCCCACGGGTTACTCCCCTCACACCTAGTGGCAGGGAGTCCCATGGGTTAACCCTATTCATAGCCTGTGGCAGGTAGTCCCAGGGGTTAACCCCACTCACACTGGACGAGCAGCTGGATCATCTCGTAGTCCAAGCTCTCTTCACTCTGGGCCCGGCACCGGTATAACCCTCCATCCTCGGCTGTCACACTGGGCAGCTCCAGCCACAGCGGATTCTCCCTCCCGCGGCGGGTTCCCTCGATGGCTCGGCCCCCCTTCTCCCAGCTCAGGTTGGCGTGGGAGCAGCTGGGGACGGAGCAGAGAAACCGCAGGGAGTCACCCACCTGGGCCGAGAGCTGGGAGCCGCTGGCCACTAAGGTGCCGGGGTCTGGGAACAGAATAACACGGAGCCACTCGCACCCTGAGCCAGCCAGGCCCGGCCTGGGGTAGGGTCAGGGTTGGCGCCCCGTGAAGGGGGTAGGCCCCAGGTCCCAATCTCCAACTCAGTGATACCTGGGAACTGCTGGGGGCCGCTGCTGTTAGCTCGGGACACAGAGATTTGCAGAGACCTCAGTGGGGCTGAAAAATCGCAGCCATGTGTTAGATTGGAGAAAGCCCCCCATCCCCAATCCCTGCAGCCCAGAGCCCCCCACCCTGCTACTCTCCCTGCCCCGATCCCTACAGCCTAGCACCCAGCACTGACCCCCTGCCACACTCCCTGGAGCCCAGTGCCCCCCACTCACCCTCCGTGCCCTGCTCCCTGCAGCCCACAGCCCCCCACTCACTCCCCCTGCAGCCCAGCACCCCCACTGATTCCCCCGCCCCAATCCCTGCAGCCCAGAGCCCCCACTGACCGTCCACGCTGCTCCCTGCAGCCAAACGTCCCCCAATGTCCCCCACCGCAATCTCTACAGCACAGCTCCCCACACTGAATTCCCCTGCCCCAATTCTTGCAGCCCAGTGCCCCCCATGACCCTCCACCCTGCTCCCTGCATCCCTGGGCCCCCAGCACCTTACACTGTATGAGCACACGCAGGGCCCGGCTGGCCGAGCCGTAGGGATTCTCCGCCAGGCACCGATACTCCCCAGCATCCCCTGGGCTGAGATTCTGCAGCTCCAGCTGCCCGGCCCCTCCCTGGCCGGGGCTCAGGGACTCGTTCCCCTTGGCCCAGCTCAGGGTGGCCTGGGGGCTGCTCTCAGCGGCACAGCCCAGGCTAAGGGAGTCGCCCTCACAGGGCTCCAGAGACACGACGTCGCCCTCGGCTCCCCATGTGAGGGACTCTGGAAGAGACCAGCAGGCGGGTTTGGCCCCACCAGAGATCCCAGCCCAGGAGCTGAGACACAGCCACTTCTGGGGTGGGACACGGGGCTGGTTATATGAGGACCCCTCGCCTCATGCTGGGATGCAGCCACCTCTGGGGTGCCACACAGTCTCGGTGCCTTTCCATGGCAGGAGTCTCTGTTGCAGAGATCACTTCCAAACCCTTCTCCTCCCCGCTGCCCAACACCCCCAAGTGCTGCCCCCAGCTTTGCAAACAGAGAGAGCTGGGCCCACCCCTCCCACCTCCCTCTCTGCAGCATCCTCGGGGTCTCTGCTCTGGGCACAGATCGGCCTGGCCACAGGCTATGAGTGAATCGGTTGCTTGGGGAAGTAGCCACTGTCCCTGCCCCTTCTGCCCGAGGCCCCACCCCCACGTGGGACCCCAAAGCCCCGCCCCTCAGTGTGGCTGCTGGCCACTGCCCCCTGGCTGAACGGTGCCTGGCGGGAGGTGGGCATGGCCAAAGCCCAGGACCAGTCCTGCCATGGGGCAGGGAGCAGGGCCCTGTGGGCAGAGATGGCCCCAGGTGCTGGGCGATTGCCAGACTCGCGCCTCTCACCGGGGCGTCCGTTCCTGGTCAGCGTGATGTTGGGGGGCCCTGGCGGGTCTGCAACACAAACCAGATGGGGATCAGTGGGCTGGGCAGCCGGGGGGGGGGGGGCTGCCAGGGAGTCGGAGCCATTCACACCCGAGGCCGGGGGGAGCAGCCCCAACACCATGAGGATGGGGAAGGTCGCTGAGAAATCAGGGCCTGGAGACTGGCAGCCCCCAGGAGCAATGGGGAGAGGCCAGCGCTGCAGGTCAGTCTCAAGTTACAGTAGGGGAGGTCTAGGTTGGATATTAGGAAAAACTATTTCCCTAGGTGGGTGGGGAAGCGCTGGGATGGGTTCCCTAGGGAGGGGATGGAATCTCCATCCCTAGGGGTGTTTAAGTCTCCTCTTGACAAAGCCCTGGCTGGGATGATTTAGTGGGGTTGGTCCTGCCTTGGGCAGGGGGCTGGACTTGATGCCTCCTGAGGTCTCTTGCAGCCCTATGGTTCTATGATTCAGCCTCATTGACAGGTCTGGCTGGCCAATGAGGGAGTGGGGGCTTGGAGGAGAGCCCAGTTTCTGCTGTGACTGGGCTTGCCTGGGTCAGACTGAGTGGGGTAGAGCTAAGGAGACAGCAGGGGCCTGGGCTGAGCTGGGGCAGGGGCGGGCAGGGACACGGCCCCATGGCAGGGACAGGCAGAGACATGACCCAGCAGCAGGGCTCTGCTGGCAGCGGGGTTGCAGCCGGAGGGGCCAGAGAAGCAGCCCGGGATCTGGAGGCGGCGCAACAGAGAGTGGAGCTGGGGCTGGGGCTGGGTGCAGGGAGCAGCACTGCAGGCCTGGCAGGCCAGACTTGGAGGGGATCAGAACCCTAATGGGGGGTGGGCTGCCGACCCTGGATGGAAGGGCCCTGCCACCCAGAGCAAGTGTCCCAGCAGGCCGGAGAAGGGCTTAGGCAGCCAGAGTCTGAGGGGGAGCCTGGGACCTCCTAGGAGCAGACTGTGACCTGCCCTGACACCCTGTGAGGCTGCATCTACACTACAGGCTTCTTGCGCAAGAGAGCGTCCACACTGCAAAAGCGCATTGGAAACACGATGTGCTTTTGCACAAGAGAACGTCCAGACTGCATGGCCGCTCTCTCGCAAGAAAGCTCTGATTGCCAGTCACAGAATGGCCGCCAGGGCCCCCGTGTTTCTTTCGACAGGCTGTACAGCTCTTGCGCAAAAAGGAGTTATTCCTCGCAAAAAGAGGAATAGCTACACCGCAAAACCCCTCTGTTCTTTTGATCCACTGTACATTTTCTTGTGCAAAAACATGCTTGAGGTGTGGACGCTCCGCGAGTTTTTGCGCAAAAACTCTGCAGAGTGGAGACAGCCTGAATCTCCAGGCCACAGAGTGGCTGGCGTCTTGCCAGCAAGTGTCCCCATGTTTCCTTATTCTCTTTTTACACAGCTGAGTGTTGAATACATGGCATTTGCTTTTAGCCGGGTGTAGCCTTCAGTGGGCCAGGGAAGCGGCCGTGTGAAGAGCCCCCCTGCGTCCGGATGTAAGAGTGGAGCTGTTTAAGCGGGTACTGGATACACATGAGATTATCAGTTACACGTGGCTCCCGGTCGGCTCCCAGGGAGCCGGCTGCCACCCCCGAAGAACCAGGTGACCGCTGGAATTTTCCGCAGATCCAGGATTCTCCAGTTACATAAGAACATAAGACTTGCCAGACTGGGTCAGACCAAAGGTCCATCTAGCCCAGTATCCTGTCTGCTGACAGTGACCAGTGCCAGGTGCCCCAGAGGGGTGGACCGAAGACAATGATCAAGCAATTTGTCTCCTGCCATCCTTCTCCAGCCTTTGACAAACAGAGGCCAGGGGCACCATTCCTTACCCCCTGGCTAATAGCCTTTTATGGACCTAATCTCCATGAATTTATTTAGCTCTTTTTAAAACTCTGTTATAGTCCTAATCTTCACAGCCTCCTCTGGCAAGGAGTTCCACAGGTTACATAAGAACATAAGAACATAAGAATGGCCATACTGGGTCAGACCAAAGGTCCATCGAGCCCAGCATCCCATCTGCCGACGGTGGCCAATGCCAGGTGCCCCAGAGAAGGAGAACAGAAGACAATGATCAAGTGATTTATCTCCTGCCATCCATCTCCTGCCCTTGTTATGAAGGCTAGGGCACCATACTTTATCCCTGGCTAATAGCCATTTATGGACCTAACCTGCAAAAATTTATCAAGCTCTTTTTTAAACCCTAATAGAGTCCTGGCCTTCACAGCCTCCTCGGGCAAGGAGTTCCACAGGTTGACTGTGCGCTGTGTGAAGAAAAATTTCCTTTTATTAGTTTTGAACCTACTACCCATCAATTTCATTTGGTGTCCCCTAGTTCTTGTATTATGGGAAAAGGTAAATAATTTTTCTATAATCACTTTCTCCACACCATTCATGATTTTATATACCTCTATCATATCGCCCCTCAATCGCCTTTTTTCCAAACTGAAAAGTCCCAGTCTCTCTAGCCTCTCCCCATATGGGACCCTTTCCAAGCCCCTAATCATCTTAGTCGCCCTTTTCTGAACCTTTTCTAATACCAATATATCTTTTTTGAGGTTGACTGTGCACTGTGTGAAGAACTTTCTTTTATTAGTTTTAATAAAAATTAATGCTACCCATTAATTTCATTGGGTGTCCTTTAGTTCTTATGTTATGGGAACAAATAAATAACTTTTCTTTATTCACCCTCTCCATACCACTGATGATTTTATATACCTCTATCATATCCCCCCTCAGTCTCCTCTTTTCTAAACTGAAAATTCCCAGTCTCTTTAGCCTCTTCTTATACGGGACCCGTTCGAAACCCCGAATCATTTCAGTTGCTCTTTTCTGAACCTTTTCTAATGCCAAAATATCTTTTTTGAGGAGAGGAGACCACACCTGTACACAGGATTCAAGATGTGGGTGTACCATAGTTGTATACAGGGGCAATAAGATATTCTTCATTCATCCCTTTTTTAATAATTCCTAGCATCCTATTTGCTTTTTTGACCGCCGCTGCACACTGCGTGGAAGTTTTCAGAGAACTGTCCACGATAACTCCAAGATCTCTTTCCTGATTAGTTGTAGCTAAATTAGTCCCCCCTCATGTTATAGGTATAGTTGGGGTTATTTTTTCCATGTGCATTACTTTACACTTATCCACGTTAAACTTCATTTCCCATTTTGTTGCCCAATCACTCAGTTCGGTGAGATCTTTTTGAAGTTCTTCACAGTCTGCTTTGGTCTTGACTATCCAGCGGAACATCCCTGCCCTGCAGTGGGGACACCCGGCCCTGCCCTCGGTGACACACCAAGGTTGGGGGTGAGCCCCAGGAGCCCCGGGCCCAGCCTTGTTGGGGGTCCCGGGGCTCTGCCACGCAGGGGAGCAACAGGGGAGCACTTGAGGGCAGGGAGGCCTCCGGGTACAGGCCGTGGGAGTGGGGACTCGGAGCCTTTCGCTGGCCCATTTCACCGGGGTGGTAAAGGAGCCACGATAGTTCCCCTCAGTAGCGGGACGGGTCCCCCCTGCTGACGCTCCCCGGATCCCTGGCTGTGAGCTCCGCCGGGCAGGGACCGTTCTCCACGTGCACAGCCCCGTGGGTGGCAAAGGGCAGCGACAGACCTGCCTGCGCCCGGCCCGAGAGACGCCCCACCTGATCCAGGGGCCGGGTTGGGGTCACACTGGGAACCAGAACCCTGGGAAACTCAGCCCAAGGGACCAAACCAGAGGCCTGCTCCCCAGACATGTCCTGCCGGGGTCCTCTAACCCCTGCCCCAGTGCCAGCTCCAGCTGAACGGCAGCCCCTGCCAGGGACGCCAGACACCCCCTCCTAGCTCCATGGCCTCCTGCCTTGGTCCCTTTCTTGCAGGCCCTCCTCTCTTGTCCCAGGCTCCACGGGCCAGGCCCATGTGTTGTGCAGCAGGGACACCGTCTGCGCCACAAGGGCGGCCGAAAGCAATGCCCAGAGCAGCCTGATGCTGGTACCCGCTGGCTGGGCCTGGCAGGGTCCATCCTGGCTGCTGTCACAGTCCTGTGGCCGAGGCTCAGTGCTGGGTGGGGAGCAGCGGAGGGGCCTGCGCAGGGCTGGGTACCGGGAAGGGCCTGGGGACCGGTGGAGGGGCGGGGGTCACTCACAGACAATGCGGAGCGGGAGGGCTGTGCGGGTGGACGGGCCCCATTCTGGGCTGTAAGTCACGGTGCAGACGAGCTCTTTGCCATCGTCCCTCGGGCCGGGCGTGAAGCTGAGCGCGGAGCCGCGGGCCCAGGAGCCGTTCTCCAGCCGGGCGGAGACGTCCCTGGCCGTGTCGCTGAACCGCCCCGTCCAGGTGACGCGGGGCGGGGTCCCGGCGCAGCGCCCGGGGGCCGTGCAGGTCACGTTCACCGGCTCCCCGGCCAGCAGCTCCCCGGGCCGCCCCCGCGCCGGCGAGGTCCGGATCTCTGGCTGCGCCGTCAGGCCTGCGACAGGGGAGAGAGTCACCGGGTGCGTGGAGCCTGGCCCCCGGGGGACACTGGCCCGGACGTGGCCGCGGGCAGGGGCTGGCTGGGCAGGGCAGGGGGAGGGTAAAGAGCAGGGGCTGCGGGGCGGTGCGTGCGCTGCGATTACCTGGCACGGAGATGCTGAGCACAGTGTCGGTGCCGTCGCTGTTGGAGCGGTAGGTGAATTTCAACTCCCCCTTCTCCATTCTGTAGTAATAGCTCCCTGTGTCCGCCCCTCGGGCGTCGCTGATTTGCAGGGAGCAGTCGCCGCGCGCTGGATCCCCCGCCAGCCGGAACCGGCCCCGAGTGTCCGGTGACACCGCCCGGCTGCGGTCACTGCTGGCCACGGGCGGGTCAGAGGCCGGATTTGCAGGAGCCTTGTACCAGTGTCCGTAGAGCGGGGCCCGGGGATCCCCAGTGAACCCGGCTGGGGAGGTGAAGGTGAAGCTGCAGGGGACGAGCGCGCAGAGACCCGCCTGCACCGACACCCGCTGCGGCGCCGCCAGTTCGAATCCGGGCAGCTGGGACAGGGACCCTGCAGGGGGCGGAGAGAGCAGAGGGAAGCCCCGCCCCTGCGCGGCGCTGATTGGCTGAGAGGCGGGGCGGGCAGCAGCGCAGGGGCGGGTGAGGGGCGGGGCTAGTGCTGGCGGCTCTGAGGCTGAGCTAGCCATGGGCGCGCTATGGGGGAGGGGGCGATGGGGCTGGGATTGGGGTCAGGCCCTGGGGGGTTGTGTGCAGGGGACTCTGGGGTCAGCGGCGGGCACGGGGGATTCATGGAAGGGTGCAGGGCTCCAGGGGTCAGGGCTGGCACTGGGGGCTGTGCTTTTGGCAGGCCGCTCATGTTTTATTTGCATTTTCATCATTTGCATAATGAAATATGCAGTAGAATGTTATCAGTGTGCCAAAAGTTTGTGAATGGGTTTGCTGGTGCCCGGTATCAAAAGGTTGGGAACCACCAGCATGGGGAACAGAGTTCTGTCCCCGCAGCCCTGCCGGTGCCCCTCACTCCCTCTTCCAGCCCAGCCCCAGGTCCCCAACCCAATTTCACTCCATTTCCATCCATTCACTAAGCCCCCCCCCCCCCCCCACTTCCCTTCAGCCATGGGTTCTGCCCCTCCCCCTGGCTGCGGCTGCAGGTGCTGCTTACTTACCCCTCCAGAGCAGAGTGAGGATCAGGGCCCTTAGCATGGCCACAGGGGGGGCAGGACTCCCTGCTCTCTGGGGGTGCCCCTGAGTCTTCAGCTCCCAGTCCCTAGTGTCCTGCTGTGCGGGCAGGGCTCCTGCCATGGCTGGGGTGTGGGCCTGGCCCGGACCTAGGGACAGACAGGGGGTGGGGGAGGGCAGTGTGAGAGCGGAGGCTGTTTAGGGGCACAGCTCTGCCTTGGGGACCGTCAGTGCAGCCGGGCTCTGCAGGGGCTGCTCTGGGACTGCTGGCAGCGCAGTGACCCCCCAGATCCTCCAACGGTCCCCAGAGATCATGGGCTAAAAAATCCTTCAGTTGGTGAAAATCCCGAGACTTTCTCTGACTCACGATCTTGGCAGGACCCGGAGGTGGTGTGGGAAGCAGGTAGGCTGGCAGCGTTGCTTAGGGCCTGCTTTGCTCCAGTTCCCCCAGAGACCCCCCCCCGGGGGTGGGCAACTATGACATGCCTTGGCAGTAGCTAGGTGGTCCTCAGCCCAGATCCCGCATAGCCCATGAACCAGCCCCCGACCAGAGCAGGGCTGGAAGGGGCCTTCTGCCTTGGGATGGGGGGCAAAGGGCCAGCCCTGAGAGCCCCAACCTCCATCCCCATCCCGGGGGGTCTGCCCTGCCCTTCTGCAGGGTCTGGGAGCCCCAGGGTCTGTCTCTCTCTCACCCCCTTCACGCTGACCCACATCCGTGGGGGGACCCAGCTGCAGGAGGGGGGAGAAGTTTGCAGTATATGCTCCCTGGGGTATCTATATCTGCCCCCCTGCAGTGCCTGCCCCTCACAAACCTACCCCTTGCGGAAGTGGCACCCCCAGTGGAGAGGAAACCTGGGGAGCTCCCTGCCCTCCTCGGCCCCTGACCCGACACCTCAGGTCTGGGCCTGGCTCAGGCTTGAAGGGCCCTGATAGAGCTGTGGAGAGCTGGGCTCGGAGGGGGCTGTGGGTTGGGATTGAGGGGCACCCAGTCCCTGCAGACCCACTCACCCCTGTGGCTGCAGCAAGAGGCCCAGCCCTGGCCTGCGACCCTGCAGCCGGGCTCCTCAGAGTCAGCGACTCGGAGTCTGGGAAAGCAGCATGCACAGGAACCCGAAAGCAGAAGTGGATGCTGGCATCTGGGGAGTGGAGATGCTGTCTCAGAAACCCCAACACCAGCATCCGGAAGGAAGGAAGCAACTTCTCCTTCCTCTAGCCAGGCTGCCCGAAGCTTCCCTGCAACGGGGGCAGGCTGCAGCTTGCTTGTGGGGCTGGAAAGAGAACTGAGGAGTCCTGGCTCTCAGCCCCTCGACACCCCACTCACCTCCAGTGCTGGGACAGAACCCAGGAGTCCTGCCTCTCTCATCCACTCTAAGTCAGAAGACCCTTCTCCCCTCCCAGAGGCAGGGTCAGAACCCAGGTGTCCTGGCTCTGAGCTCCTGTGCGCCCCACTCTTTCCCCAGAGCAGGGGATAGAACCCCAGAGTCCTGAATGCCTGTCTCCCCACTCTGACCACTAGACTCCACTTCCCTCCCAGAGCTGGGGATGGAGCCCAGGAGTCCTTGCTCCCAGCTCCCTCCCACCCCTGCTCTCTTTATTAATGGCTTTTCCAGTAACCTCTTTTGCTTTTGTACATGCTGCAGACACCTATCACTCACCCCGAGCTGAGATGCCTCTGGGGCTGGGCAGCTGGAAACAGCCTCACAGTGACGCAGCCCAGAGGTTGCTCACTTGGCACTCAGATGCGTCCGCGGCAGGGGTGGGGCAGCTGGGAACAGTGCACTGGAACAGCCAGTGCCAGGTGAGGATAGGTAGCTGGGTGCGTCTGGAGACTGGCCTGGCAGGCAGCAGACATGGGTGTCAGGGCGAGGGCTGGGGTGAGATTTCAAGACAGGAAGGAGAAGTCTGTCTGTGAATCTGGCCTTAGGGCAGGGGTGGGCAAAAGGGTATCCGTGGGCCGGATCCGGCCTGCAAAGTGGGTTGATCTCGGCCGAGGAGGCCCTGCTGCTCCCCCAACCCCCAGGCCAATTAGGGTCTGGGCCTGGGGGAGCACGCAAAGCTTCTTCCTGCCCTGCCAGGAGCATGCGGCGCTTTGAAGTGCCATGTGCTGCTCACGGGTCGGGAGGAGACATCACACACTCCTCCGCCCCCAAGGTCTGATTAGCTTGATTGGCCTGGGGGCAGGGGAGCTGCGCGAAGTTTCCTCCGCCCCCCCCACCCCCCGGCCCTGCAAGGCGCGTGTGGCACTTCAAAGTGCCGTACGCTCGTGCAGGGTGGGGGCAGGGCGAAGGATGCTTTGTGCAGTTCCCCAGGCCCTGATTGGCCTGGGGGCGGGGGGAGCGTGGGAAGCCTCCTCCTGCCCTGCAAAGAGCATGGAAGTGCTTCTGGTGGGGGTGGGGAGGGTGGGGCTGGAGGAGGCTTTGCATGCTGCCTCGCCCCCAAGCCCTGATTGGCCTGGGAGTGTGGGAGCTGTGCAAAGCCTCTTCCCGTCCTGCCAAGGGCCTGGGTGCCTAGTGGGAAGGGAGGGGGGCAAAGGGTTACTCGACTGTTCAATTGACTGATATTTAACATCACTAGCCCAGAGCGCTTTGGGATCTGGGGTTTGATTCTTTATGGGTGGTTATGCCAGAGCAGTGCTCGGGGGTGCTGTGCTGCAGGCAGCCGGTTGGGTGACTTATCAGGGGCGTTCCCACCTCACAGCCAGTGCTGGTGCTAGGGGGTGCAGTAGAGGGTCCTTTCCCCTCCAGATCAGTGTAGACCCCAATGCCCCAGTACAGCTCTGTGTCCATAGAGGGACAATCAGGGTAAGAGGCCTTGACTGCTCATGCTGATAGTAGAGCCAATGGTATTTCCCCCAAGAGTCAGCTGCAAGCCCTGGTACCCCAGCTGAATTCTGTTACTGGGAGTTTCTTTCTGGCCTCCCTGTGCTTCCCCTCTGCAGTTTCAACAGGACAGCGATTCTTCCCCCTCCTAAATGCATGAGCTGAGGTTATTTCTTAGTTGCAATGGAAAAATATTTTGCTGCTCTTGTGGGATATGATACAGGGAGAAATGTTCCTTTGCCCACTACCTGTAACAGTGTTATAGCTACAGCATCCATAATTCAAAATGATCTGGACAATGTGGAGAAATAGTCTGAGGTAAATAGGATGAAGTTGAATAAGGACAAATGCAAAGTGCTCCACTTAGGAAGGAACAATCAGTTTCACACACACAGAATGGGAAGCGACTGTCTAGGAAGGAGTCCTGCAGAAAGGGATCTAGGGGTCATAGTGAACCACAAGCTAAATATGATTCAACAGTGTGACGCTGTTGCAAAAAAAGCAAACATGATTCTGGGCTGCATTAACAGGAGTGTTATGAGCAAGACACGAGAAGTCATTCTTCCGCTCTGCTCTGCGCTGGTTAGGCCTCAATTGGAGTATTGTGTCCAGTTCTGGGCACCACATTTCAAGAAAGATGTGGAGAAATTGGAGAAGGATTGAAGGTCTAGATTAAAGGTCTAGAGAACATGACCAATGAGGGAAGACTGAAAGAACTGAGCTTTTTTAGTTTGGAAAGCAGAAGACTGAGAGGGGACATGATGGCAGTTTTCAGGTATCTAAAAGGGTGTCACGAGGAGGAGGGAGAAAAATTGTTCTCCTTGGCCTCTGAGGATAGGACAAGAAGCAATGGGCTTTAACTGCAGCCAGGGAGGTTTAGGTCGGACATTAGGAAAAACTTCCTAACTGTCAGGGTGGTAAAACACTGGAATAAGTTGCCTAGGGAGGTTGTGGACTCTCCATCACTGGAGATATTTAAGAGCACGTTAGACAGACGTCTATCAGGGATGGTCTAGACCAGGGGTGGCCAACCCACGGCTCATGAGCCGCATGTGGCTCTTCTCCCCCAAAAGTGCATCTTGCAAAGCCACTCTTGCGCCTCCTGCAATGGCCCCGGCTTCCGTCGACGGGAGCCTGGTATGGCCAAAAAAAGCCCAAGCTTATTTCTTAAAGGAGCAGCCTCCTTTTTTTTTTCTTGACGATTCTGGTGCGGCTTTTTGCATTTCTTCTGCCGCTGTTTCGGCTCTCTTTGTTAAATGGGTTGGCAGCCCCTAATCTAGACGGTGCTGGGTCCTGCTGTGAGGGCAGGGGACTGGACTCGATGACCTCCCAAGGTCCCTTCCAGTTCTAGAGTTCTATGATTCTGTCTATCCCAAAATGCCCTCTCTAGCTGTCTTTGTCTCTCCCACCCAGATCACCCTACTCCTGTGGTGGAAGCAAATGGAAGGACAGACCAGGTGCCAGGAAATCTGTGGTTACTAACTCAGGCATGTAGATGGGGCTGTTCCTCTGCCACGGGAAGAGCAGAGGAAAACAGAGACTCTCACTGGAATGGGGAAATGAGAAGCGAGACTTCCTCTGGTCGGACAGCCGTCCTGCATCAGACCCATGGGCACAGCCCTACACGGATACGAAATTTGTATCCACATCTGCATTAGTGTCTAGAAGGCGGTTAGCTATAGATTTGCAGGGCACTACCTATGGGCCCATATAGCTGAATGCACAGCTGCCTCCTTGCTGCCCCAGATCTGTCCCATGCACCTGGAAGCACATGGAAGCTGCTTGTAATATTTTTATGACTATTATATATTGGGAAACAACTAACAGTTCTGTGGCACCATAGAGACTAACAAATAAATCATGAGCTTTCGTGGATAAAATCCACTTCATCAGATCAGTTAGTAAGCTCATGATATAATATATTTGTTAGTCTCTACAGTGCCACAGGACTGCTCATTGTTTTTAAAGTTACAGACTAACACAGCTCCCCTTCTGAGATTTTATTATATATTGTGTGTGTTTTCCTGATAGTTATTATGTTGTTTGCTTTATGTTTATGATGACTGATAGGAGCTCTGTATCAGAGGGGTAGCCGTGTGAGTCTGAATCTGCAAAAGCGGCGAGGAGTCCTGTGGCACCTTATAGACTAACTGAAGTGTTGGAGCATAAGCTTTCGTGGGCAAAGACCCACTTCGTCAGATGCAACTAGCACTGGGAAAATCTTTTTTCTGTTGAAAAACTCAGGTTCAAAATGACACCAAAACTTTCCTGAATTTGTGCTGATTTTTTCTGAATTGTTTACATGTTGAAGGAAAAAAACCTCCTCAAATTCTGAAAAAGAATCAAAATGTTCCATTACAACATTTGCCAATAGAAATGTTTTGATGTTTCTGTGTGAAGCTGGTTTTTGCTCGGAAATGTCATTTATTTTTAAGGCCTGACAAAATGTTTTTAAAAGTGCTTAACAATGAAATGAAACATTTATTTCGAGCCAAAACAATTTTTCCCCAAGTTTTTGGGTCTCTGAAAATGTTGATATTGTTTTGTTTTCGGTTTAACACAAGTTGATTTCCCCACACTTCATTGTGACCCAAACATTTCTGGGCTGGGGCAGGAGATTGGGGTGCAGAGGAGGTTTGGGGTTCAGGCTCTGGCCAGTGGGCAGTATCTCAGGTGGCTCTTGGGTGGCAGCACAGGAAGGCTAAGGCTCCCCGTGGCACCATGGGTGGTCATCATGCCTGGACCCTAGACACAGGGGCAGCCAGAGGGCTCCATGTGCTGTCCCTGCAATTAGAACTGCCTCCACAGCTGCCCTTGGCTGGGAACTCCGGCCAATGGGAGCTGTGGTGGCAACGCTTGTGGGCAGCACGGGGAGCCATCTGGCCACGCTTCTGCCTCCTGGGAGCCGCTGGGAGCCAAGCCAGGCAGGGAGCTGCCTTAGCCCCGCTGTGCTGCGCTAAGGGGCTTATAACGGCCTGGAGCTGCCAGGGTCCCTTTGCCTTTGTGGTGCCTGCCCCCGAGCATCGTGGCATAGCTGTTAGCCCAATGACACCATCATGGGTGTGATGACATCATCACTGTGGCTGTGACATCATGTGACATCACAGGTGCTGTGACTTCATAGGTGAGGCATGACGTTATGGGTGCAAGATGTGGTGGTATTAAGCTGTGACATCATAATGGGTGTTGTGACATCTCAGCAGCTCTGTGACATCACTGTGGGGGGGCCTTAGCTCACCCCAGGTGGACGACCTCATTGCTATGTTTATACTGCGAGTGCCGTTGCCATGGGGACGAATCCAAGATGGCCGACGCCACTGTTGCTCCGGGCAACACATCTGCAACCCCCTCGGGGCCCCGCCCTCAACAACACGATTAGTTTCCCTCCTGCCCCTTTCATCGCGAAGGTGCTTGCTGCTTGTCACTCAGGAAAAGCAGCCAATAGACTGCGAGAAGTCGCGGGACGACTGGAAGCGCAGCCAATAGTTTAGGGGAGGAGGCGGGTTTAAGAAACATATTCAATAATAGTTTCGAAGAGTGCATGATCGACAGTAATGTTACCCAATTGGAGTGCAGTGAAGGCGGCTCTGGTTTCTACCTCGCTGATTGGGTATCAGTTAGGGTGGGATTATGTTGGGGTTTTAGCCAATGGAGTTATGGGAGGCGCGGGTTTAGAGCAGCGAGAGCCAATGATTTCGGAGAGTGGGCGGGAGAAAGACACTGCATTAGTCAATAATAATTCAGATGGCTCATTTATATCTCAGCCAATGGGATTCCAGCTCCAAACAGGTACCCGCCAATGGCATGATACGTAGGGCGAGGCCGGTGCCGGAATAGCCAATGAACTGCGGAGGAAGGCGGGACTACAGTCGCCGTCAGCCAATGAGCGCGCAGCCACCCCTGCAAAGCGGCCGAGGCCACCCCGCGCCGTCCTTAGTGCTCGAGCCGGGAGCTAAGATGGCGGCCGCCGACGGAGACGACTCACTCTACCCTATCGCGGTGCTGATCGACGAGCTGCGCAACGAGGACGTGCAGGTGCCAGCCGGGGCGGGGGGAGGCCGTGGCGGGGACAGGCGGCGGGCAGCCGCAGGGCGAGCGGAGCGCGCGGCCGGCGTCCAATCACTGGCCGCCTCCCTGGCCCCGCTCTGCGCCTTGGGAGGCCGCGACTGATTGGGTGGGAGCGTCGCATCGCGCTGCATGGGGGAGCGAATGAGGGGGGCGTCTGATCCCCCCCCCCAGCCCTAAGGGTCCGATGAGAGAAGCCCCCTAATTGGCTGAGCTGCTCCGTTCATTCCTTCTCGTTTCATTCACTGTGGATCGCTGAGCCCTGATTGGCCGCGCGGTGTCGGGTGGGGGGGGGTTAGGTGGGGGGATGGAATCACTCATGGTCCTTGGTTCACGTGACCTAGGGGGTGTCTGATTGGCCTCTTCCCGGGTATAGTCCCCCAACCTAGCCAATCACAGGCTCTGACTCCTCCCCTCCAGGGTTGGGTGGGTGGCAGGAGGTTGATAATTGGCTCCCTGACTCCACAACATACCATGCCCCGCCCCAAATCTGGCCAATCACAAAGTGCTGCAGGATGTACCCTGACAAATGGGGTTGTGGGCAGCTCCAATGGGATTGTCCCTGTCCCTGGGGGGGGGCTCATCCGTGCACTCTCTATGATTGGCTGGGGGAAGTGTCTGTCACGGAGCGCCTGCCCCTGTGGGAGCCAATCCTGAGCCTTCGCAAGGAGATGCCGAATATGGCTGGTGGTGGCGCACCCCAGGACAGGTTGGCTCATGACCATTTGTAACTCGGGGACCAGCTGTACGTGCCACCATGACTTATGTGGCCAAAGTTTGTAAAAACCTGTGGATCCCTCCATGAGCTGCTGGGGAAGGCTGTGGTGTGATGGGGGCACATCCCTTCCAATGCTGCTGGATTGGAAAAGTTTCTGCTTTATAACCATGGTACATATGGAGAGGGCACAGTCCTCTGGTCACTTCCTGTTTGGGGGAGAGGGGGCTTGGGTTCTGGCCTAGGGGCTTGTTGCAGGGGGTGCCCGTGGGATCAGGTAGTTCGGGAGCTGAGGCTGGTGGGAGATGGAGGACATGGGAACAAAGCAGAAGTTTCCCAACAGGGAAGGGGGTTGTCTCTTGGGTGAGTGGAGCTAATTGGGGAGGGTGTTAGATCCACATATGACTTTTTAGGACCTCATTGGAGGTCTAAGCACATACCTAGGGGTGGGGAGTCTGTCTTCTCCCAGTCTCTTCTCTCCTTGGCTATCTCCAGGGAGTGGCTCCCAGGGTGGGTGTGTCAGAAAGATCAGAACTGGCCAGACAGGATGCCCCAGTGGTGACATAGTGAAAGGGAGTGGGAGTACACCCTGCAAAGGGGAAGGCCTCTGGGCTGCATGTACGATTGGGGTGGGGAGTGTGATCTATTGGTTAGAGCAGAGGGAGGCCCAAGGTGCAGGATTCCTGGGTTTCCTTCCCAGCGCTGGGAAAGGTTGTGGGCAGTATTCCCTGTAAGCTGAGGGACAGATTCAGATGCCATGCAGCTTAGTAGCAGCTGGCAGCGTGTGTGTCTACTGGTTGTGCTTATCTGCACATGCCTTGTACCGAATACATTTTGTCACGTGCACCATTTTTTCCATCTAAGGGATCATTGGTTGTGTGGTCTAGATGGTAGATCAGGGCAAGCCTGGAGCTGGGACTCCTGGGTTCTAGCTCCAGCTTTGGGAGGGGAATGGGGTGTTGGGCATTAGAGCAGAGGACTCCAGTTCTTTTCCCTTCTGAATGCAAACATTTGTCCACTGTCTATGGGAGTGTTGCCTGTGTAGCTTGGAAGAGAGACCAGCCTTCTCTGGAATAGGCAAGAGGGCGTTAAACTAACAACGAAAGGGGCGGATAGAAAGAGGGAAGATACAGGCACTGAGCCCAGAATTGAGATGCTGAGAACAAAATCAAGGAACAAAAGGGTGTGAAGTGAAGAAATTCTTGACTTGCCGTTGCTCCAACTGCAGGTGCTTGGGTTACAAACCAAGGGAACTGGGATTACGTGTTTCTGAGCATACACTCGATTACTGAAACCCCCGGGATGAGTTGCACACCTGGAATGTCACAAACCGGTAGTTCTCAGCCTGTGGCCCTGGCGTTGCTGGAGTCCCCACACTGTGTATGAAAGGTCTGCAGAAAGTGGGGGTTACCACAGAATGATGGTTTTCAGCCTGTGCTCCAAAGGCCCATGAGGTCCCCCAGACAATAGCTCAGATTTTTCCCAGAGGTCCCTACCTCCATGTGAAATTGTTTAGGGGTCTGCAAACGAAAAAGGCTGAAAACCTCGGTTATAAATGATTTAGGAAGGATCAGAAGGGTAGGGCACTCTCAAAAAATGCCATTGCCTGTTCAGAGTCACTGTAAGAAAAAGCTCTTGAATGGATCAGCAGAGACACTTCAAGATAAGAGAGTAGTTGAGGTTGGCTATTGACCACCAGACCACACTGGAGAACAGAATCTGGAATGTGCAGGAGAAAAGAGATTGCCTTCCCATGGGGCCTTCAGTTCAATTATATGCTGCGTCATTCAGGCTGCTGGGTCTAAAACATCGCTGGAATTTAAGTGTTATAGGCAGCTTTCTAACTCAAAACGGGTTGCATCGAACATGGGGGGGGGGGAGGAATTCTGTATTAGCCCTTCTCATTCAAGGGGAACTGATCACAGACTTGAAAACTATTTGTAACTTAAGTGCTGGTGATCGTGACTTGGCCACATTTATAGTCTACAGACAGAATAAAACCCACGTCACTGAGAGAGACGTGTTTTATTTGGTGCTTTAAGAGAGCCAGTTTCGCAAAGCTGAGAACAATAACAAGCCAAATAAACTGGGGGGAAGAATTAAATTGGGAAATGTAACTGATAATTGGGCACTGTTTAAGAACCCTTTGATACCTCAAAAGTCCCAGTCAAGGAAGAAGGCCGTATTTGTTTAAACACATAAAACCTCATGTGGTTTAGAAGGAAAATGAAGGCAGCCATCAAAGATGAAAATTACATGTTGGAGGATGAAAAGTGAACTGTAGAAAATTGATAAGGGAAGCAAAGGGAGACAAGGGGAAACATTTGTCCAGAAGAGTAATTGGTGGCTTCTTACAGGTTATGAGTTGTTGGGTTCCCAGTGCTTTTTAAATAGCTCGCTTAAAAGGAAAGCTAAGTTGAATACGGTGTGTTCAGGCCTGCACTTAGCAGTTTCTGAAAACTTTGACAGATTCAGCTTTTGTGTTTTATTTCAAATTTTGACTAAGAGGCTGCTTGTCCCTGCAACGGAAAAAATCAGGAGAAAAAAAATCTAACGTCT
Source organism: Pelochelys cantorii (assembly GCA_032595735.1). Taxonomy (NCBI): domain Eukaryota; kingdom Metazoa; phylum Chordata; order Testudines; family Trionychidae; genus Pelochelys; species Pelochelys cantorii. The sequence continues at coordinate 2,275,852 of CM064349.1, forward strand.
GAGGTTAAGCTCTGGAAATATGCCCCAGTAGGTCACGTACTGTATTAAGAACTGGCTGCTGCGGGGACGGAGAACTTGCACTTCTGTGTGAGGGATTATTTAATACAAATGCACATGATGTTTTGTGTGAGTAATTAAATTCCAGGTGCCATCCTGATGCGGCCAGAAGTGGCTTAGCTGGTGAATGTGCCTTGGTCAGTCACCTTTTCTAACACATTGCATATGCAATTAATAAGTTTCTGAAAATACTGAGCTCTGGAGTTGCTTAAATCCATGTATATGGCTGATGTCCCCTCTGAAGCAGCAAAAAGATCCATTTAGCTGCAATCTGTGTTTTAATGGCCCAGCGAGAAGGCACCTTCCTTTAGAAAATCCCGGCAGTCCACGTGGAAAGTTCCTTTAATTTGGTGATTGAAATGGAGGCTTCCTGCTTGGGGATTTACATATTGGTTGAATTTGCTGTGCTCTGGGGTCTGACTTAGGTTTTAGCCCAGCGTCCCCTTCCCCGTCCATGCCGGTTGCCTGGGTCTCACCCACTCTTCCCTCTCCACAGCTACGTCTCAACAGCATCAAGAAACTCTCGACCATCGCCTTGGCCCTCGGCGTGGAGAGGACCCGTAGCGAGCTCCTGCCTTTCCTCACAGGTAACTAGAGGGCTCCCAGACTCCTGGGTTCTCCCCTCGGGGCTGGGAGGGCAGTCGGGCAAGTAGGTTGGAGCAGGGGGCTCTGGGATCCAGGACTCCTGGGTTCCCCCTTCACTTTGCCCTTCAGTAAAGCACAGCTGATCTGTGCTGCTTAAAAAGAGCATAGCAATAGCTAGTATTGGTGGCGGAGAGCAGGGCTATGGGCGGGGCCAGGAGGTGGGGCTCTGCCCCCCTCAGGACAGGAGCAGGCTCTGGAATGCTACTGATGAACCCTGTGCCCTGGTGAGTCAGGATGCACCTGCCAGCTCTCGGTTCCCCTCTAACCCAGGCGTCTGGCCCGGCCCCTTTCCAGGGCATCTGTTGCCCCTTCCTCGCCCTGCTCACTCACCACGTCTCTTGCAGACACGATTTACGATGAGGACGAGGTGCTGCTGGCTTTGGCTGAACAGCTGGGGACCTTCACCACTCTGGTCGGGGGGCCCGAATATGTGCACTGCCTACTGGTAGGTCAGATCCCTTCCCCCCGTAGGGCATGGGGCCTCGTTGTAGGGGACTGGGGGTCAGGACACCTGGGTGGACAAGAAAAACAAGGATAAGAAACAATGGGCTTAAACTGGAGCAAGGGAGGTTGAGGTTGGACTTGAGGAAAAGCTTCCTACCTGTTGGGTGGTTAAACACTGGAATAAGTTGTCTAGGGGGGTTGTGGAATCTCCATCTCTGGAGATATTTAAGAGAAGGTTAGATAAGAACATAAGAATGGCCATACTGGGTCAGACCAAAGACCCATCCAGCCCAGTACCCTGTCTGCCAACAGTGGCCAATGCCAGGTGTCCCAGACAGAGTGAATCAAACAGGTAATGATCAAGTGATTTCTCTCCTGCCATCCATCTCCATCCTCTGACAAACAGAGGCTAAGGACACCATTCTTACCCATACTGGCTAATCTCCATGAATTCATCTAGTTCTCTTTTAAACCCTGGGATAGTCCTAGCCTTCACAATCTCCTCAGGCAAGGAGTTCCACAGATTGACTATGTGCAAATAAAACTTCCTTTTATTTGTTTTAAATATGCTGCCCATTAGTTTCATTTGGTGGCCCCTAGTTCTTATATGATGGGAACAAGGAAATATCTTTTCCTTATTCACTTTCTCCACACCAGTCATGATTTTATATACCTCTATCATATCCCCCCCTTAGTCTCCTCTTTTCCAAGCTGAAAAGTCCCAATCTCTTTAATCTCTCCTCATGTGGGACCCATTTGAAACCCCTAATCATTTTAGTTGCCCTTCTCTGAACCTGTCAGGGATGAGCTAGACCAGTGTTTCCCAATTTTATTTGGCCACGGAACCCTTTTTAGCTTGAAAGAAATTCAAGGAACCCCTAGGTTCTGAGCCAAAAAAAGACCCGCCACGATTTGTCGAGCAAAAAAAAAAAAAAAAACCCATGCTGAGTCCTGCCACAACTTGTCTGTCTCTTTAAGAGGGGGCGGGGGACTGCTGGGTTCTCACGGAACCCTTACTTTCACTTTGCGGAAACCCGGGGTTCTGCAGAGCACCCATTGAGAAACACTGAGCTAGACAGTGCTGGGTCCTGCCATGTGGGCAGGGGACTGGACTCGATGACCCTTGACATCCCTTCCAGTTCTAGTGTTCTGTGATTCTCTCCCCAGCTCTCAGCGGGGTCCAGTGGGTTTGGGTGGGAGGGGCTGGGGGCCAGGACTCCGGGATTCTCCCCCTCCCAAGCAGGAGGGGAATCATTCCAGCCTCCCTCTCCCTACCCCACAGCCCCCCCTGGAGAGCCTGGCCACGGTGGAGGAGACGGTGGTGCGGGACAAGGCGGTGGAGTCGCTGCGCGCCATCTCCCACGAGCACTCGCCCTCGGACCTGGAAGGCCACTTCGTGCCCCTGGTGAAGCGCCTGGCAGGGGGGGACTGGTTCACCTCCCGCACCTCGGCCTGCGGCCTCTTCAGCGTCTGCTACCCTCGCGTGTCCAGCTCGGTCAAGGCGGAGCTGCGGCAGTGAGTGAGGCCCTGCAGGGCTGGGAGGGAGCGCCTGGGTTGGAGAGAGGGTCGTGGGGCTGAGAGGTGAGTCTGGGGGTGGAGCTGGGAGGCAGACCCCTGCAAATCCGCAGACGTCCCCTGGTAGCCGCAGGTGGCTTTTGTGGTTGTGGGCGTGGATGCGAATTCTGTAGCTAGAACCCTGCTGATTTGCAGATCCCTGCTTTATACCCATGGACAGGGCTCGACAATTTAGGTAATCTACTCGCCACGGGCGAGTAGATTGTACCCCGGCACGGCACCGCAGTGTGATCAGTGCATGTGCAGTGTGCTGAACTGCGCAGCTGGCGAGCCCTGTCCATGGATATCCATGGGTCGCTTTTGTAGGTGTGGGTACAGGTTTTGTATCCATGCGGGGCTGTGCTGGGAGCCACCTCGGCTCTTTGGGACAAACTCCCGTTATGTCATAATCCGTCTCCATAAATGGATCAATCTCCATCTTCAAACGCGGTTCATTTCCCTCCCTTATTGGAGGCAGCTGAGATTCACCCACCTCCGCTGGGTCCATCTGGGGGGCGGGATGCTGGGTTAGGTGGTCCCAGGGGGTGGAGAGAAGGAGGGGGCGGGACATAGGGTTAGCAGGGCTCATGGCGGTGCCCCAATGTGGAGAGAGAGTGGGATCCCAGGTTTGATGGGCCCAAGGGAGTGAGGCAGGGCAGCAGGGAAGGGCCCCTACAGGCGTCTCACTCCCTGTCCCCAACAGGTACTTCCGGAACCTGTGCTCCGACGATACCCCCATGGTGAGGCGGGCGGCGGCCTCCAAGCTGGGCGAGTTCGCCAAGGTCCTGGAGCTGGAGCATGTGAAGGGCGAGATTATCCCCATGTTCTCCAACCTGGCCTCCGACGAGCAGGTGAGAGCTGCAGGGGCTGGGGCCCGGGGCTCCTGGGTTCTCTCCCTGGCTCTGGGAGGGGAGCCAGGTCTGGTGTTAACCCCATCCCTGCCGCTCTCCTGCAGGACTCAGTGCGCTTGCTGGCCGTGGAGGCTTGCGTCAATATCGCTCAGCTCCTGCCCCAGGAGGACCTGGAGTCCTTGGTGATGCCCACGCTACGGCAAGCGGCTGAGGACAAATCGTGGCGGGTCCGGTACATGGTGGCTGATAAATTCACAGAGGTAAATGCTGCTTCCTCCTCAGGCCAGCCATCTGTGGTGACCTAATCTTGTGTGGGCTGGCAGGGGCTGCAGGGCAGGAGTGAGGGGCACTGGCAGGGCTGGGGGGAGCCCTGGGCTGAGGGGGGCGGGGGAGCTGCGGGTCGGGAGTGAGCGGCACCGGCAGGGCGGGGGGGAGCCCTGGGCTGGGGAGGGGGGGCAGGTTGGGAGTGAGGGGCACTGGCAGGGCTGGGGGGAGCCTTGGGCTGGGCAGGGGGGGAGGCAGGTCGGGAGTGAGGGACACCGGCAGGGTGTGTGGAGGTCATGGGGTGGAGGGCCCAGGGCTTACGTGCCTGCCAGTTTGTCCTGTGCTGAAACTGACTGGTTATTGATCTGAACTCTGATCTACTGACCCCCTGCCCTTCCCCCCACAGCTCCAGAAAGCCGTGGGGCCTGAGATCACCAAGACCGACCTGGTGCCGGCTTTCCAGAACCTCATGAAGGACTGTGAGGCCGAGGTGCGGGCTGCAGCCTCCCACAAGGTCAAAGGTCAGCCCTGGGTCCCCTCTGTCCAAGTGGGGGATTGGGAAGGATCAGAACGATCCCCACAGCCAGAGCAGGACTCTTTGGGGGTGTGGCGTGTATCTGTGTGTCGGGGGGGAGGGAGGGATGGGCACTGGCTGGGCTCCCTGTGCCCAGAGCCCTGGGTGATTGGCTGGTGGACAGAATAGGTGGGGGAGGGTCCTGCCCTGCTGGGTGGGGTGTCAGTCTCCTCTGGCCCTGGATCTTGGAGGAGTGTTGCAGGAGGGGTATAAATAGGGGGTAGGATCTGCCCTTGCCGCTGCTGGAAGGGAGTGGCGGGGGGAGCCCAGGTCCCTTGCCACATGTCAGAATTCAGGTCCCCTGTGCCCTGTGTCGTGCTTTGGAAGCCGCTGGCCCAGCCCCCCTGGGAGCTGTTCCTGCCTCGTTAACCCCACAGCCCATTAACCATCTGCCCTCCCCAGAGTTCTGTGAGAACCTCTCGGCCGACTGCCGCGAGAACGTCATCATGACCCAGATCCTGCCCTGCATCAAGGTATGGCCCAGGGGGAGCGGGGTGGGGCTCAGCTCGGAGCCCTTGCTGCTGGCCGGGGCAGCGAGTGTGTTTGGGGTGAGGTGGGGGGTAGGAGCTCTGGGAAGGGTGGGGCAGCGTAGGGCATGGCGGGATGGGGGCAGGAGGGCCTGAGAACCAGGGGGGGTGGTGGTGCACAGGATGGGGGCAAGGGCAGGGGTGCATGGGGGTGGCCTGGGAGGCCGGGGGTGGTTCAGGAGGCTGGGCTGGGGCGTAAGGGGATGGCTGGTGGAGGAGCGGGGGTGAAGAGGCCAGCTGGGCTGGGGGTTTGAGGGAGGCGTCGGCCTGTCGGTGTTAACCCCCCCCCCCCAAACAGGAGCTGGTGTCGGACGCCAATCAGCACGTCAAATCGGCGCTGGCCTCCGTCATCATGGGGCTCTCGCCCATCCTGGGCAAGGACAACACCATTGAGCACCTGCTGCCGCTGTTCCTGGCCCAGCTCAAGGACGAGGTGAGCGCCCCACCCCAGAGCCAGCTGCATCTGCGGGCCACCCGCCGGGCCCATCTCGGGGACGGCCGTTTCTTTTGGGGGCTCCGGGTTCCCTCTCACTCAGCTCTGCTCCCCCCCGCAGTGCCCCGAGGTTCGGCTCAACATCATCTCCAACCTGGACTGCGTCAACGAGGTGATCGGCATCCGGCAGCTCTCGCAGTCCCTGCTGCCGGCCATCGTAGAGCTGGCCGAGGACGCCAAGTGGCGCGTGCGGCTGGCCATCATCGAGTACATGCCCCTGCTGGCCGGGCAGCTGGTAAGGGGCTGTGGGCAGCGCGCCGGCTTCGGGAGCCAGGCCGGGGGGGGCAGGCCCAGCGGGTGACGACCTGTCTCACTAAGCAGGGACGTGTCTGGGGAGGGCTTGGTGAGAGAATCCAGGCTTCCCGGTAGGTCAGAGTGGGCCCAGGTGGCACTGTGGGACGCTGGGCTGCAGGGAGCCAGGACTCCTGGGTTCGCTCCCCTGGCAAACAAGACTGGAGCTGGTTTCCCAGCGCCCGGACTGACGGGCTCTTCCTTGGCAGGGCGTGGAGTTCTTCGACGAGAAGCTGAACTCCCTGTGCATGGCGTGGCTGGTGGATCACGGTGAGTGGCTCAGGGGACCCGCTGCCCTGTGGCCAGGGGGCCTGGGTTTGAGCAGGAACGAAGCCGTGGGAGGCTGCAGGGGGGAGCCGTTCCAAGTGACCAGTGGGCAGAGCTGCCGCCTCTGAGCAATGGCGGGACATGGGCTCTAAGGGTGCAGGAGTCCTGGGTTCTGTGGCTGGCTCTGCCACAGGCTGGCTGTGACCCCGTGTGGGTCTGCGCTTAGAAATCAGGGCTCTGACTCCTCCCTTTAGACTGCGCTCTTCAGGGCTAGGCCTGCCTCGCTGACTGCAGCACCCAGCCCAACAGGCCCTGTTCCCAGCTGGGCAGGGCCTGTCTCTGGCTGGGTCTGGGCCCCTCTCTGGCTGAGTCTGGACAGTGCCTGGCACTACAGAGGCTGGCTCCTACTCTAATATAAGCAATTTAGCTGTAACCGATTGCCAGTGATCACCCTTTGGTCTGTCCAAGTAGGAGGGCTCCCAGATCCTCTGCTTGGGGCTCTTCCAATTGGTCCTCGTTGTCATGGCCAGGACGATCTAGGTCACTTCCCCCAGGGCATCCAGTTCACAAGAAGCTCGTCAGTTTCAGGGCAGCTTTGCAATTGACTAGCCTCTTCAGCTATGTCTGGCTCAGTGCTGTGGGCCCCAGACCTTGTATGTTTGTCTGCCGCCGTGCTGGAAAGGGGGCCAGTTTGCGGGGGATACTGCTCCTGGAGGGTGGTGTTGGGGAAAGGGGGAGCGGGGTGAGGATCCCCCCACGGCGGGTGGGAAAGAGGGCTAGAGAGTAGCATTAGATCTTCCTTTGCCATTCCGGCGCAGGGTTGGAAATGGGGGGGCACCCGCTTGTGGGTGTGGCATTACATAGGACTTTGTTGCGCTCCCCTCTCACCTCCCCAGCCCTGTTACCCCAGGTGGGTGGTTAATGCACCCATATGTTACCAGCTCCCAGGGAGGTGAAGGGCTGAGCCCAGCCAGCTGGGGCCAAGAGCATCTGTGGGGTGAAAATCTTGATGAGCAAAGGGCGTTTCAGTCTAGCCTGGTGGCCTGGCGGGTCTGCTGCCCGCGTCATAGATTTCCAACGGGCTCTGCATCTGCATTTGAAACTTGTCAGGATTCCACACGCACCCCAAGGTTGCAGAGCGCTGGGCCAGCAGGCAGAGGGGATGGAAGGCAGAAAGTCCCAGCCCCCGCCTGGAGGCCTCCCTCCAGTGGCCGGGCTCAGTCCAGGGGAGCTGGAGGACATGGAACAGCCTGTGCTGTGCCAGGCCATGCTGGGGGATCTAATTGGACTCTTCTGGACTTAGATGGTGTAAATCTCTCAGCTCTTGTTTAAATGAGCAGCCAGTTCCAAGCCCTCTTGGCAGCAAACCCGACCCCTGGGGCTGGTGGGGATTTTTAATAGTGTCTGATGGGCTATTATGGACAATCAGCAACTCACCGCGGCAGAAGGCGCCTGTGTGTTAATTCTCAAAAGCATCAGGGCAAAACCCTGACACGTACTGTGTGTTCCTCCAAGTGCTTTGTGGGGCACCTGACGAGCGCCGCTGAGAACGGGCCCTTTGGGGGAGCAAAGCCCCAAAGGGACTAAACAGGCCCCCTCTAAAGGGGCTGGGGAGGGGCAGGATTCCCTGAAGGCTCAGAATCCAGAGGGTGACTGCACCTGGCCCAGCTCCCAGGGTGGAGAGTGGGGGGTCAGTCAGGGCTGGCGCGGAGCCCCGGTGACCCCCGGCGACGTGTTTTCTCCCCCTCCCCAGTCTATGCCATCCGGGAGGCAGCCACCAGCAACCTGAAGAAACTGGTGGAGAAATTCGGCAAAGATTGGGCCCACGCCACCATCATCCCCAAAGTGCTGGCCATGTCCAACGACCCCAACTACCTGCACCGCATGACCACGCTCTTCTGCATCAACGTGAGTGGGCCTGGGCTCTGCCGTGGCTCTGGGCGTGGCAGGGAGCGTAGGGGTGGGAGTAGTGGGGGCTGGGCTCTGCTCTGGCTTCGGCTGTAGCGGGGGGGCATGGGGTGGGAGCAGCGGGGGCTGGGAGCCAGGACGCCTGGGCCCTGATTTGCGCCGTAGGCTCAGGTTCAGTGCTGGCGTAACTTCCCTTCCCCCGACTCCCCCAGGTGCTTTCGGAGGTGTGCGGGCAGGAGATCACCACCAAGCACATGCTGCCCACTGTGCTGCGCATGGCGGGCGACGCTGTGGCCAACGTCCGCTTCAACGTGGCCAAGTCCCTGCAGAAAATAGGACCAATCCTGGACAACAGGTACTGCCAAAGGGCGGGGCTGGGCTGAGCTTGGGAGGAGGCTGGAGTACTGGGGGAGGGGCAGAGGGAGGTGGGGCTCCCCATTGCAGCTGTCCCCACCTGAGCAGCTGTGAAGGGGGGGAAAGGGGAGGGTTCCCTGGGCCAGGGCTCCAGTCTCTTCTGCCCCTGCTCCCTTCGTGGGTCCCACTAACCCCTTGCCCCCCGCAGCACCCTGCAGAACGAGGTGAAGCCCGTGCTGGAGAAGCTCACACAGGACCAGGACGTTGACGTCAAATACTTTGCACAGGAAGCCCTGACTGGTATGGGGAGAGGCTGGGACCGGGTTGGGGGCTCCCTGCTGGGGGGGGCTCACTGGGCCCTGGGCCCTGCCTGGCTGATCCAGCTTGTGGTCCCGGTCTGGGGTGGGGGCGGTAGCTGAGGTCTATAGCAATTCTCCCCCCCGCCCCCCCCCAGCTGTGGGGAGACTTCACTCTGCTGGGCGGGTGATGCTGTTTGGGGGTGTCTTGGTCAAAGGCCCCCTCTCTGCTGTGCACGGTGGGGTGACCAGAGCAGGGAGACCCCCCAAGGGGTCAGAGTTCAAAGGGGAGGTTCCGGATGGTCTCTCCTCCCTGGGGCGATCAGCAGCTCCTCACCCCAGTGTCTGCTCCCCAGTGAGTGGGCTCCGCCCCCCCTCCCCCCCCCATGGCAGGCAAGTCCAGGGCTGTGTTGGGAGAGGGGGACTTCTGGGTTCCCAAGGGGCTGCTTTGGCCCTCCCCCCCAGCTGGGCTCTAGGATTTTAGCTGGCGGGGTGGGTGTCTCTGGGGCTGAGAGCCGCGTACCTGTGGTCTGACCCTCTCTCTCTCCTCCCCACAGTGCTGACACTGGCCTGACCCTCAGGACATGCCCCGTCGTCTCCCTGACCTCCAGCCGCCGTCGGACCTTCGCTCCCCAACCCCCCCAGCCTCTGTGCATGTGTATGAGCCCCTGTCGGGCGGGGGTGCCCGGCGGTCCAACACTCCCCTCCCCAGCCTGATCAGCCCTCTGCTCAGCCAGGGCATCGTGGCCCTTCCCCTCCAGCAGCTCCTCTCCTATCTGGTCACCCCCTCCTGGGGGGGGGGTGCAGCACTCGGCCCCCCCCGCCCCCCTCCACTGAGACAGACACTGCAGCCTGGGGGCAACTCCCCAAGTCCTCCATCCCTGTGCTCCCACCCTCTGGTGCTGCCACATCCCTTCCCTGCAGCTTCACTCCCCCTCTTTCTCCCCCCCCCCCCCCCACGGCATGGGAGAGGGGGATGGGTGAGGTAACATCAGCTCTGCCCCCAGCTGGCCCTGGGCTGTACAGTACCACCGCTGCCTGCCCTCCTCTGCGTTCCCTTCCTCCGGCAGGTTCCTCACTCTCCTCCGCCGAAATCTGCCTCCATCTTGTCCCTGCAGCATTAACCACCCCGGACTCAGCCTGGCTGGCGTAGGCCCTTGCCCCCCCTAGGGAGCCCTGGGGGTGGGGCTAGTGAATCCTGCTGGTCCCCCAGAATCAGAACTCACCCCAGCCCCAGAGCCTCCCTGGGGCAGGTTTTCAGCAGCGAAGAGAGGGGCCCTCCCGCTGGGGATGAGGTTTTTTTACACTGCTCGGGTCAGTTTCACCCTGGGCTGGCTGGCATCTCCCTGGTCAGTTTCACCTTTGGGCTGGGCAGGTTCCTGCAGGCAGCTGTTTGCCTCTGGGGCTGGAGGCATTTCTAAGCCCTGGGACACAGAGCTGTGAAATCCAGCCTGCCCGGCCATCTCCGTGGTGCGAGAGGCTGATCAGAGCCTGGCCCAGCTCCAGCGGCTCTGCTACCTTCCCAGATCTGCCTGCCAGCCAGCCCTCAGCAGGTCTGATCCCTGCCCCAAGGCTGGGGAGCTGCCGCCAGAGGATGGAGCCAGGAGCTTGCAGACAAAGCAGGGGAGGGGAGACTGTGACCTTGCTCTGTCATGGAGCTAAAATCTGCTCGGTGTTCAGCTCCTGGCCTCTGCAGGGATAAGGAGCAACCTTCCCCTCCCCCCCCCCCCCCCATCCTTCAGGTACAGCTGATGGGGCAGGAATGGGAGTAGAATTGCCCCTGGGTTCCCACCTGGGGGCTTCCGTCCTCCCCCTGACCCCGCTGGAAGGTCCCTGGTGTTGTGCCCCTTGCTGGGCAGGGCTGGGAATCTGAGCCATCTAGTGCGGAAGGGGGTGCGGCCTGTTGAAGTCATGGAGTGTTTAACCACCCCTGTTCCCATCCCCGCCACCAAATGCCTGAGCCCCAGCGGGACCATCCCCTCCCCTCCGCTGCCGCCCTGGTGGTCATGCACCGAGCAATGACTGGAGGGTCCTCTGCCCCTTAACAAGACCCTCCCCCTCCTCACACCCTCAGTGAAATGTCACTTTAAATCCAATGGTTTTTTTTGTGTAACTTGTTTTATTATTTTTTTCTTCTCCATGATTAAAGAAATGCTCGACGTTCCTCTGTGGCAGTGGTGGGGGTGGTGCGGGGGTGGGGGGAGTGACACAGCGCTGAAGCAACTTTGGGTCGTTCTGGGGGTGGTTTATACAGGGAGCACTTGCTTGGTGCGGGGATGCGACTGTCTCTGGGGGCCACGGGTGCTGTTTATAACAGGGCCCCTTGTCCCGGGGTGAGATGCAGCCACTGCTGGGGTGGAGTAGCCTTTATCAAGGGCCAGAGCAAGGCAGCAGCTGAGAGGCCATAAAGGCAAATCCCGTGTCCTTTTGAAGCCCCCCAGGGCCTTGCTGGTGGCAGAAGGGATTGGCTGAAGGTGCTGTGGTCTGGGAGCAACAAGGGCCGTAGGCCAAATGCTGAAGGGTTGGTAACCATTCCCGGGGAGTTCTGGCTCCCTTTTCCCTGACACATGCTGCAGCAGCCAGGCCCTGAGAGCCAGTCCTTGCTCTCCCCCGCTCCCCAAATCAGCCAGATCCCCATCCCGGGACGGTGCCCCATTGGAGAGGAAAGGCCCCTCTCCACAATCACCCAGAGATCGGCTAACAAATCCTCTCCTTATTAGTACGGCCCCCCCCTCCCCACAGGGGTCCCCTCCAGGCGTGCTGGCTGAGGTTTGCTGGCATCTGTGCTGGGGAATGGAGGGATGGAAATGGATCCCAGCTGGGGACAGTGGCCGGGCAGAGGGCATTCACAGTGGAGCAGGGTTTGGGTGTTGGGAGTTTTTCCCACTTCAAAATTCCCCTCTTGGTTTACAGAAGGGTTTTGTGTTTGGGGACTGAGGTTTTTCTAAGGCAGGAATCGGCCTGCGCTGGTTTGTGGTTCGGTGCCCGAAAAGTCCCGAATGTTTCTTTTGTATGCTTTTCTACTGCACAGAAGGGGAAAGTCTCATTTGTTGTATTGTGGGGGGGGGGGGGGGAGGCGGTTCTGGCTTATAGGCTGCTCTGATGCTGTAAATGAATTGGCATGTCATAGAGTGGGGTTTTAAGTCCCGCTTGCCCTGAAACGTCCCAGTGGACCCAACCCAGCACTTTTTTCCTCAAATTTTGTGGTGAGTTTCCCAGTCTGGCCCCAGGCTGGGTGAGACAGGCAGGGCGTGGGGCTTCTGGTCTGGTTCCAGCCATGGCTCTGCCCCCAGTTTGAGGGGAAAGGAGGTAAGGGGTGGGGGGCAGTGAGGTGGGAAAATGTCCATCTCAGGCCAGTTAGGGCTGGGCTTCACCAGAGAGCTCCCCTCAGTCCTGGCCTGGAACAGGGGGTTCACCCCTGCAGCTCTGCCCCCTAGTGCTGCCCTGGGGCATTGGGGCCAGCCCAGCCTGCCGGGGAGAGCCCCCAACCCCACTCCCTGCAGCGCAGCACCCCCTAGTGCTGCCTGGGGAAATTGGGGCCAACCCAGCCTGCTGGGGGGAGCCCTCAACCCCGCTTCCTGCAGCGCAGCGGCTCCCCCTTCACACATGGGCTGGTGGGGCCTCCTCGAAAGCTGCCTTGAAGGCTTGCACCAGGGGCCTCCGCACGGCGTCCTGGAACTCCCGGCCCGCGAAGACGTAGAGCAGGGGGTTGATGCAGCTGTTGAGCATGGCCAGGCACTTGGAGAGGGGGATGGCCACCAAGCGCACGGCGCTGGGCATGGGGACTGCGGAGACCCTGGCCAGGGCCAAGGCATGGTAGGGTGACCAGCAGAGGAAGAAGCAGACGATGACTCTGGTGATCACCACGAGGGACCTGCTGGACTTGGCCAGCCTCTTGCGCCTCATGGCCACCACCAGGATGGAGTAGGAGACGGAGATGACCACCAAGGGCAGCAGGAACTGGGAGAGGAAGATGAACACGGTCAAGATCTCGGCCTCTTGGCGCCTCCAGTCTTGGAAGATATCCAGGTTGCTGCAGGAGCTCCGGTTCCTCTCCCAGGAGAGCTCGGAGAAGAGGAATGAGCTGGGCACGAAGGTGGCCAGGGACAGGGCCCAGATGGCGGCACAGGCCACCCAGCTGAGCTGCGGCCTGCGGTGGTTGCGGCACCAGACCGGGGCCACCACCACCACGCACCGGTCCACACTGATGGCGCTGAGCAGCAGGACCCCGCTGCAGAGGCTCAGGCCAAAGAGGCAGTTGGTCAACTTGCAGGCCACAGAGCCAAAGGGCCAGTCCAAGTCCAGCGCCAGGTAGAGGACGGTGACCAGGATGAGCGAGGTGGAGGCCACGTCGGCCACGGCCAGGTTGAAGAACCACACGGTGTTGGGGGTCCAGCGCAGCTTCCAGCCTGTGACCCACAGCACCGCCCCGTTCCCGGCCGCCCCAGCCAGGAAGATGAAGCCAAAGGCCACGGCCGTGGTGACCTTCATGGCCTGGCGCAGTGGTGTCTCTCCAGCCGTGGCATTCACAGGCAGCATTGCCCTGCTGGAGAGACAGGGTCATAAGCACGTACATCAGAAAGGCCAGGCTGGGTCAGCACCAAAGGACACTGGACTGGATGGACATCTGCCCACGGTGGCCAGTGTCAGGGGGAGTGAACAGAACAGGGAACCATCCAGTGATCCCTCCCCTGTCACCTATTCCCAGCCTCTGATACACACAAGCTAGGGCCACCATCTTGGCTAATAGCCACTGATGGACCTATTCATGAATTTATCTAGCTCTCTTTAGAACCCTGTTCAAGTCCTGTTGTCTCAATGTCCTCTGGCAAGGAGTTCTACAGGTTGACTGCACTGTGTGAAGAAAAACTTCCTTTGGTTTGTTTTAAACTTGCTACCTTTTAATTTCAGTTGGTGACCCCTAGTCCCTGTGTTATGGGAACAAGTAAATAAATGTTTCCTTACTCACTTTTTCCACCCCAGTCATGATTCTATAGACCTCTATCCTATCCCCCTTAGTCTCCTCTTTTCTAAGATGAAGAGTCTGTCTCTTTAATCTCTTCCTATATAGTAGCTGTTCCAAACCTGGATCATTTTTTGTTGCTACTTAGCCGGACAGGCCCCAGCCTGTAACAATGCTTGGGCTTCTTCCATCTCAAGGGCAGGACTCCGCACTTGTCCTTGTTGACCTTCCTCAGATTTATTTTGGCCTAATCCTCCAATTTTGTCTAGGTCACTCTGCACCCTGGCCCTGCCCTCTAGTGTGTCTACCTCTCCCCTAGCTTCCTGTTATCTGCAGACTTGCTCAGGGTGCTATTTGGCAGGAAGGGGCCTGGGGATTCCAGTGGATCAGAAGCTGGTGATGAGTCAACAGGGTGCTCTTGTAGCCAAGCAGGTTAACGACGTATTAGGGTGCATTAGAAGGAGCACTGCCAGCAGATCTAGAGAAGCAATTTTCCCCTTTATTCAGCACTGAGGAGGCTGCACCTGGAGTATTGTGTCCAGTTCTGGGCCCCTACTACAGAAGGGGTGGGGATGTATGGGAGAGATCCCAGTGGAGGGCAATGAAAATGATTTGGGGGCTGGAACACGTGACCTATGAGGAGAGGCTGAGGGATTTGGGCTTGTGTCGTCTGCGGAAGAGAAGTGAGGGGGGATTTGATAGCAGCCAAATGAGGAGAGGTTAAAGCGACTGGGACTTTTCAGTTTAGAAAAGAGGAGACGGGGGGGGGGGGGGGGGGGGAAATATGATAGAGGTCTATAAAATCATGAGTGGTGTGGAGAGGGCCGATAAAGAGAAGTTATTTATTAGTTCCCTAAATAGAAGAACTAGAGGACACCAAATGAAATTAAGGGGTAGCAGGTTAAAACTAATAAAAGAAAGTTCTTCACACAGCGTGTAGTCAGCCTGTGGAACTCCTTGCCGGAGGAAGCTGTGAAGGCTAGGACTATAATAGAGTTTAAAGAGAAGCTAGATAATTTCATGGAGGTTAGGTCCATAAAAGGCTATTAGCCAGGGGATAAAATGGTGTCCTTGGCCTCTGTTTGTCAGAGGCTGGAGAGGGATGGCAGGAGACAAATCACTTGATCATTGTCTTCGGTCCACCCTCTCTGGGGCACCTGGTGCTGGCCACTGTGGGCAGACAGGATACTGGGCTAGCTGGACCTTTGGTCTGACCCAGTACAGCCATTCTTATGTTCTTAGCCTTCAACTCACTGGAGGGAGGTTTCAAAGAGGCTGGAGAGAAGCTGTTTTGAGGGGTGATGGATGGCAGAACAAGGAGCAATGGTCTCAAGTGGTGGTGGGGGGGAGCTCTAGGTTGGAGATTAGGAAAAAAGTCTTTCCCTAGGAGGGTGGGGAAATGCTGGGCTGGGCTCCCTAGGGAGGGGGTGGAATCTCCATTTCTAGTGGTTTTGAAGTCCCAGGCTTGACAAAGCCCTGGCTGGGATGGGTTAGTTGGGGTTGGTCCTGCTCTGGGCAGGGGGTGGGACTGGCTGACTCCTGCCGTCTCTTCTGGTGTGGGGGTTGTATGTGGGTGCACCATGGATTTCTAGAGGAGCAATAAGAGATTCTCTGTCTTATTCCCAATCCCTTGTAACTGACTCCCAGCGCTCTGCTGTGGCTGCTGCTGCCCTGAGTGGCTGTTTTCAGCAGTGACTCCAATCTCTGAGCAGCAACAGCTAAATCAGGCCCCAGGGTTAGTTGGCTGTGAAAGGCCCGAGGCTTCAGGTCTCTCGCTGGTTCCTGGAGGGGGTGGGAGCCAGGACTCTTGGGTTTTGCCCTGGCTCGGGGTGGGGAGGGGGGCTGGGAACCAAGACTCCCTGAGACATACTGGAGTCCTGGTCTTAGTTGAAGGCCCGGAGGAGATACAAGCTGGCACTGGAAGGGATAGGATGGGGCGGACGGCGGGGGGGGTCCCTTAGCTGGAAGGGATGGGTGTGAGCGTCTCTCTCTGCTGGAAGGGATGGGGTGTGTGTGTGTGTGTGTGTGTGTGTGTGTGTGTGTGTGTGTGTGCTCTCTCTCTCTCTCTCTCCTTGCTGGAAGGGGTGTGTGTGTGTCTCTCTCTCTGGCCTTGCTGGAAGGGGTGTGTGTGTGTCTCTCTGCAGGGGGGTGTGTGTGTGTGTGTGTGAGAGAGAGAGAGAGAGCTTCCCCACTCTTTGCGTGGAGCCCTGTTTGCTTAGTGACTAATGGGCGCAGTTGCAGTGACCGCAGGCCCCCCGTGTTTGTTCCCAAACAACCAGCTGGGCCCTGCGTTCCCATCCTAATGCGTCAATTTCCCAGCCCCCTGGCGGCAGGAGCGCAGCTGGGTGCGGGGGCCCCGGGGGGCGGTGGTGCTTGGCACTGGGCAAGGAGCCAACTCCCCAAGCCCCTGCTTGGGGGGCGGGTAGGGCTTGATCAGGTCTGGTGGGTCCCAGTGCTCTGTGTCAAGCGGGGAAGCTGGGGGTGGCCTGGGAAACTGGGGGGTTTGGCTCGGGGAGGGGAATGGGGTCTAAGGGGTACAGCAAGGAGGAAGGGACTGACAGCCCACGCGCTTGGATTCTCGCCCTGGTGCTGGGAGGGGAGTGGGGTCTAGTGGTTGCAGCTTGGGGGAGGGGCTGTGCGGCAGGGCGCCTGGGTTCTCCCCCCGGCTCTGGGCGAGAAGTGGAGTCGAGGGGGTGCTGGGGGTTCTCAGCTCTGCGAGGGGAGCGGGCTCCAGGGTTATGGGGCCGGGAGGGGCCGGGACTCTGGCGTGTCTCCCCGCTCCAGGCGGGGGGCAATAGGGAGGGTCTGTTCTTTTCCTCCCCGCCTCCTTATTGCGCTCCCCCCCCCCCTTTGTTCCCAGCCCGGGGCAGGACTCACCTGCCGGCGCCAGGCGTTTTTCTTTCTGCTTTTCGCGGGTCCCGGCGACTCTCTGGAGCTGAAACCCCAGGGCCGGTCCCGGGCTAAGGGGGCGCGGGGAGCCCGGACGCCTGGGTTCGCTCCCTGCCTCTGCGCCCGAGCGGCTGAGGGGCTGCCTGGCGAGTCTGCTCCTCCCTGCGTGCGCGGCTCTGGGGAGAAAGCTGGCCCAGCCCCCCGCCCCGCTCCCCGAACCACTACCCCCCGCTCCCCTCCCGCTCCGCTCTAACCACTACCCCCCGCTCCCCTCCCCGAACCACTAGTCCCCACTCCCCTCCCGCTCCGCTCTAACCACTACCCCCCGCTCCCCTCCCGCTCCGCTCTAACCACTACTCCCCGCTCCCCTAACCGCTTCTGGCTCCCCCCGGACCGCACCCCCCTCCCGGAGCTGCGCTTAGGACCCAGGCGCTGCCCACAGCACTGGACCCCCCAGTCCCCGAGCGAGGAACGAAACGTACTTACTCTCCCACGGCTCTCCCCTCCCCACTCACCTGACCGCCCCCCCCCCCCATGTTCCCAGCTGCGCTGCTGTAGCCCGAGCAACCGGCACTATCCTCAAGGTCTCGGCTGCAGAGAAGGCGGGGGGGCTGTGTGCGGGGAGGGGGGGGGGGAGAAGGAATGTGTGCGGTGTGTGTGCGGGCGGCGGTGAGAGATGTGCAGGAGTGGTGGTGTGCGGGGCAGGCGGAGATATGCGGGGGGGGGATGAGATACATGCGGGGGGGGTGGTTGTGCGGGGCAGGGGTGAGATAATACGGGGGGGTGCAGGACGGGGGAGATATGTGCGGGGAGGGGGACTCATCCCGCCCTGGCTGTGAATAGAACCCAGGAGTCCGGGCAGCTCTGCCCGGCACAGCCCAGCGGGGCAGGAACCCAGCAAATGCAGGATCGCTCCCTGCAGGGGGAGGGCTCCCCAGCGCTGGGAGTCGGCGGGGCCGGGGGCCGGGAGCCAGGACTCCTGAGTGCTCTCCCTGGCCCTGAGAGGAGAGTGGGGTCTAGTGGGTGGAGCAGGGCACAGGCCGGTGTAATGTTGAAAGCTCTCTACATTACACCGGGAGCCAGGACTCCTGCCTTTCTCATGCCTCAGTTTCCCCGGCTTTCCGACGCGGGAAGCGCTGGTTTCCCTGGGGAGAGAGCCCCGGGGGAAGCCCAGAGGCTGAGGGGATGGGCTGCCCGGTTCCGCTGGGCAGGAAGCGGGCGGGACTCACCTGCCTGTGGCTGCCGCAGGGGGAAGAGGGCGTGGGGAGCTGCCGGGCCCGCCTCCGGATCCGCTGCGCGGTCGGCTGGCCGTGTATGGGGTGTGTGTGTCTGAGGTAGGATGTGTGTGGGGCGGTGTGTGTGTGTCTGAGGTAGGGTGTGTGTGTGTCTGGGGTGGGATGTGTGTGTGGGGGGCGGTGTGTGTGTGTCTGAGGTAGGATGTGTGTGGGGCGGTGTGTGTGTGTCTGAGGTAGGGTGTGTGTGTGTCTGGGGTGGGATGTGTGTGTGTGGGGCGGTGTGTGTGTGTCTGAGGTAGGGTGTGTGTGTGTCTGGGGTGGGATGTGTGTGTGGGGCGGTGTGTGTGTGTCTGAGGTAGGGTGTGTGTGTCTGGGGTGGGGTGTGTGTCTGAGGTGAGGTATGTGTCTGTGTTGGTGTGTGTGTGTGTGTGTGTGTGTGTCACAGCTCGTCCCCTTTCATCTGTCCGGCTCCCATCTGTGTTACTTTTCACCCCTACACTCTGGTCAGTGAGCGGGGGCAGGGAGGGGTTCAGGTGTCAGGGCTCCCCAGGGGGTGAGAGATTCTGGCACTGCCAGTGTGAGAAACCCCCAAACCCACATAGGGCCCAGGGGCAGGGACACACACACACACTGAGCTTGGGGACACAGACGCAGACACACAAAGCAGGATTCAGTCCCACCAACAGGGGGAGCAGGGACACACACAGAGGAGGGCTGTGATAGAGATGCAGCGGTGTTAGTCTGGTGTAGCTGAAACAAAAGACAGAACTATGCAGCACTTTAAAGACTAACAAGATGGTTTATAGGTGATGAGCTTTCGTGGGCCAGACCCACTTCCTCAGATCAATATGTGGAAGAAAATCGGCACAAATATATATACCAATGTGATACAATCAAAAAAATGAACGCATGTGAAATTGACAAATCAAATTTTAGAACAGAGTGAGGGTGAGGGGGGGAGGTTAGTTTCTGTGAGGTAATGACATAGGGGTGATAATAGGGGAAGTTTCTGTGAGGTAATGACATTAGGGGTGATAATTGGGGAAGCTATCTGTGTAATGGGTGAGATAATTAGAGTCTTTGTTTAAACCCATACATAAAGTGTCAAATTTAAGCATGAATGACAATTCTGAAGCTTCACATTGAAGTCTGGAGATAAAGTCTCTTTGAAGCAGTATGCATGTTTTAAGGTCATTGAGGGAATGATCAGTCTGGCTGAAATGGCAAGCAACAGCTTTCTCTCTGTGAGAGAGTCTTATGTCTGTTTTGTGTGCATTGATTCTTTGGCGAAGTGTCTGAGACGTTTGTCCAATGTACATAGCAGACGGACACTTGAGGCACATGATGGCATAAATTGTATTTCTGAATGAACAGGAATATGTGTTCTTGATCTTGTAACTGGCATGGTTAGGTCCAACAATGGTGTCAGCAGAGTAAATATGTGGACAAAGCTGGCACCGGGGTTTGTTGCAAGGGAAAGTTCCAGGGTTGGTATTAGTGTGGTATGTCCTGTGGTCGTTGGTAAGAATCATCCTGAGGTTAGGTGGTTGTCTATAGGAGACTATGGGTCTGTCTCCCAGAGCCTCTCGGAGAGTAGTATCCTGTTCCAGTATAGGTTGTAGTTTATTGATAATGCGCTGGATGGGTTGAAGTTGGGGACTATAGGTGATGACAAGGGGTGTTCTATTGTTGGTTTTCCTGGGTCTGTCTTGAAGTAGATGATTTCTGGGTATTCGTCTGGCTCTTTCAATTTGCTTTTTTATTTCTCCGGGTGGGTAGTTGAGGTTTATAAATGCTTGGTAGAGATCCTGAAGTTTCTGGTCTCTGTCAGTGGGATTAGAGCAGATGCGGTTGTATCTAAGGGCTTGGCTATAGACGATGGATCATATGGTGTGTCCTGGATGGGAGCTGGAGGCATGTAGGTAACTGTAGGAGTCAGTGGATTTTCTGTAGAGAGTGGTGTCTAATTTACCATTGGTGATTTGTACTGTGGTGTCCAGGAAATGGATCTCTCGTGTAGAATGGTCCAGGCTGAGATTGATGGTGGGATGTAGGTTGTTAAAGTCTCTGTGGAATGTATCCAGTGTTTCTTGGCTATGGGTCCAGATCATAAAGATGTCATCGATGTAGCGTAAGTAGAGAAGGGGTAATGGGGGCGGGATCTGAGGAAACGTTGTTCTAAGTCAGCCATAAAGATGTTAGCGTACTGTGGGGCCATGCGGGTACCCATGGCTGTGCCGCTGATCTGGAGGTATAAGTTGTCACCAAATTGGAAATAATTGTGGGTGAGAACAAAGTTACACAGGTCTGCTACCAGATTGGCAGTAGTATCCTCTGGGATAGTGTTTCTAATGGCTTGTAATCCGTCTTCATGTGGGATGTTGGTGTAGAGAGCTTCTACATCCATGGTAGCAAGGATGGCGTTATCAGGGAGGTTATCGATGTTTTGTAGTTTTCTCAGGAAGTCAGTAGTATCTCGGAGATAGCTGGGAGTGTTGGTTGTGTAGGGTTTGAGAAGAGAGTCTACATAGCTGGATAATCCAGTAGTGAGCGTGCCGATACCTGAGATGATGGGGCATCCGGGGTGTCCAGGTTTATGGATTTTGGGAAGCAGATAGAACAATCCTGGTCGGGGTTCAGAAGGTGTGTCTGTGTGGATTTGGTCCTGAGTAGAGGTGGGGAGTGTTTTAAGGAGACAGCGTAGTTTCTTTTGGTATTCTGAAGTAGGATCAGAGGAGAGAGGTTTGTAAAATGTGGTGTTGGAGAGTTGTCTAGTTGCCTCCTGGTCATAGTCGGATTTATTCATAATGACCACAGCACCCCCTTTGTCAGCTGGTTTGATGATAATGTCCGGGTTGTTTTTGAGACTCTGGATGGCATAGTGTTCAGCACGGCTGAGATTAGATGTCGCTTGTTGTTTGTGAATAATGTCAGTCTGTGCATTGTTGCGGAAGCATTGTATATAAAAATCCAGTTTGTAATTCCGACCCTCAGGGGGAGTCCATATAGAATTGTTTTTCTTTTGGTGTTGATAGGGGGAATCTGGTTGGTCAGACTGATGTTCAGTAGTAGTTTGGAAATATTCTCGTAGGCGGAGGCAGCAAAAGAAAGCCTCAAGGTCACCACAAAATTGAATCCAGTTAGTGGGGGAGGTGGGGCAGAAAGAAAGCCCCCTGGGTAAGACAGACTCTTCTGCTGGGTTGAGTTTGTAGTTAGAGAGGTTAACAATATTATCTGGTGGGTTGAGGTAGTTGCTGTTGTAGCCTGTGCTGTGGAACAGTTTAGAAAGTTTGTTGTCTTTTCTTTTTAGTAGGGAATAGAAGTGTGTACAGTAGATTTCTCGTCTGGTGGAACAAAAGTCTTGTGAAGTGTTAGTCGGTGTGGAGGTTTGTCTTGAGATGAGATTCTCTAGGTTAGAGATGTCATTCTTGATGGTTTTCTGTTTCTTGTATAAGATGGTAATCAGGTGGTTCCTTAATTTTTTTTTTTGGATAGTGTGAAGCAGAGTCTCTCACTGTAGTCAGTACAGTATGTTGCTGGTTACACACACACACAGAGCGAGCGAGCGAGAGCATGGCTGGTTCCATGCAGCAGGGGGCAGCAGATCCTGCTCTTGACCCAGAACACCCTGGATTCTGGAGCAGAGAGGGGGACATGGAGTCTTTCTCCTCTAGGGAGGTGGGGGTCAGGCCAGGGAACTCTCTGCTACAAGACAGAGCCACTCACCTGCCTCCTCCTGGCCCTGGTGCTCTGTCTGTGGCAGGAACTGCTGCTGCACCCTGAGTGGGGAGAACACGCAGGGGCCTTCCCTTCCTCGCTGTAACTGGGGAAAGCCTCAGTCCCCCAACCTCTTCTCTGCCCCACAGCTGCCTGGTGCTGCAGGCAGGGCTTAGGATGGAAATTGTCCTTCAGCTCCACACAGGGGCCTCGGACTATCCTCTCACCTGCCCCAGGTAGCAGGGCTGGCAGGAACGCAGAGCCAGCGCGACGAGAGACTGGGCTGGGGCGAGAAATGAGAATTTGTCCAGCAGAGAGGCTGTGTGTCCGTCCCTCCCCCAAACCATCCGTGATGCTCACTTCACTCCCTTTATCTCTGAATCTTCACACCCTGCACCCCAGGCTGCTCTGTCGGACCCAGAGAGTGCAAACCACAAATGGAAACAATAAAGCACCATCTGCCTTCACCAGAAAATCCCCCAGTGACTGGCCAGGCCATAAAGCAGTCTGAGCGCCTTAGTCCGGGTGAGTGCAGAGAGCCAGGGATGCATCAAAATGTGGGTCACCCATGTGCGGAATAATTTTATGTGCACCAAGGAATGCGTGAATATGCACAATTTACAAACCTAGCTCTGCTGATCAGCGGGGCGGCAACATAATCTCTCATGAGTGGCCGCACAAGCACCCCAGCTTATAGGGAGCACTGATGTGGGGCTAGCGCTACCCCGGCAATTCTCAGTGCCACCCACTGCCCCTCAGAGGGAGCCGTGTGCTGGGGGTTTGTGATCCGGGGTGCTCAGTGAAAGCCACATGAAAGGGAGCCACTCTCAGTGTCTTCACACGGCTCTGAAACCCCCGGCAGACTCGCATTGGCGGGGAAAGTGGCCCAAAGCTGCCGGGACCCTGCTGGAGTCTGCTGGAGCAACCTGCACTTCTTTGATTGGGGATGATGAAAGAGATGCTGCCCCTGAGTCTGATCTGCTGTTAATATTCACCCGTTGTACTGACGCCCCCGTGCTTTGGAAACTGGCACTTGGCAATGGAGCGGGGGTGTGTCTGTGATGCAAAATCGGGGTGCTTTGGCCCAGGGCTCCCCATGGTACAGCCCATGACCCCCCCCCATGCAGGGACTGAACAGCTTGAGATGGCTCCAACGTTCTCAGTGCAGAGCAAGGGGGAAAAGCAAAGAGAATAAACTTTAGGGAATTCAAGCCCAGACCACCCTGATCTTAGCTATGCAGCAGGCCCACAGATGGGTGCAGCCACCCTGCAAAAGGGAGCCCGCTCCTCCAGCTCTTCACACCTGTGTTTCAGAGGAGTTTACACCTCTGCGAGGTATGGCCTCCCCCGCAAACCGAGTATCAGTAACATGCACACGGAGCCGGCATGTGGGACCGCTGGTCGGCTGATCTAATCAGAGAGATGTTTGTGTTCTCATCTCTGTTATCACCTTTGACTGGGTGTCTTCAGCCACAAAGCAGCTGAGCTGGGCCCACACAAATTCTTCAGGCCTCTGAAAAGTCGGGGCAGGCCATGTGTGGAACTTACTTGGAGACAACCCCGAATGATTTTGTTTTGAGTAAGTGGAAAGAAATGGGGGGCAGGGGGAGGAGGGAGATGTTCTGTTGGTCCGAACGAAATGTGGCCTTATTTGTGAGCTTGGGGTTTATACATTTCCAGTAGAACTAAAATAAAATTGAAGTGCATTTCAAGACAAAGCCATTTCGAAAAAAGAAAATCGGAATGTTTCACATGGAAAATGTTTGACTTTCGGTCACTGAGCAAAACAATTTGGTCAATTGGATACCAATGCCTTAAAAGTGTTGGGGTCAGTAAGTCTGCTCTAACTTCTAGACTCCACTCCCCTCACAAAGCTGGGGAATGAACCTAGGAGTCCTGGCTTGCAGCCCCTTGATTAGGGCTCACTCCCCTTCCAGAGTTGGGAGGAGAGCCGAAACATTCTGAACTGAACTCAACAGAGCGAGCTGCACAGAACTACATTGACAGAGTATCCAGCCTGTTTGCTCCCTGCCCTAGGACCTTACAGAGTTAATACTCCAAAATACTCAGGGATTATCTGTTAGGCAGCTATTTTACGTGGGGGAGAGGGGTTTTCCCAGATGAACACCCTTAAAGAGGCCTGTTCTTCCAAAGGGGGAGCTGATCCCATAGAGAAAAGCAGGGCATGAGAAGCTGTCATTTATTTTGAGAAAGGGGAACTACACAAAAATGAGGAAGTTAGTAAAACAGAAATTAAAAGGTACAGTGACAAAAGTAAAATCTCTGCAAGCTGCATGGAAACTTTTAAAAAACACCGTACTAGATGCCCAACTTAAATGTATACACCAAATTAAAAAAACACAGTAAGAGAACCAAAAAAGTGCCACCGTGGCTTAACAACCAGGTAGAAGAAGCAGTGATAGATAAAAAGATATCTTTGAAAAAGTGGAAGTCAGATCCTAGTGAGGAAAATAGAAAGGAGTATAAACTTTGTCAAATTAAGTTTAAAAATATAATAAAAAAAGCCAAAAAAGAGTCTGAAGAACAGCCAGCCAAAAACTCAAAAAGTAATAGCAAAATGGTTTTTAAGTACATCAAAAGCAGGAAGCCTTCTAAACAACCAGTAGGGCCTTTGGATGATGGAGATGCTAAAGGTGCACTCAAAGATGATAAAGTCATAGTGGAGTAGCTAAATGAATTCTTTGTTTCCATCTTCACAGCTGAGGATGTTAGGGAGATTCCCAAACCTGAACCATTCTTTTTAGGAGACAAATCTGAGGAATTGGCCCAGAGTGGCGTGTTATTAGAGGAGGTTTTTGAACAAATGGATAAACTTAACAATAACAAGTCACTGGGACCAGATGGCAAGAGTTCTGAAAGAACTCAAATGGGAAATTGAGGAACTACTAACTGTGCTTCATAACCTATCCTTTAAATTGGCTTCTGTACCTAATGATTGAAAGATAGCTAATGTGATGCCAATATTTAAAAAGGGCTCTAGAGGTGATCCTGGCAATTACAAACCGGTAAGTCTAATGTCAGTACTGGGAAAATTAGTTGAAACTATAGTGAAGAATCAAAAAAGAGGACTATGTAGCACGTTAAAGACTAACAAGATGGTTTATTAGGTGATGAGCTTTCGTGGGCCAGACCCACGAAAGCTCATCACCTAATAAACCATCTTGTTAGTCTTTAAAGTGCTACATAGTCCTCTTTTTTGTGTCAGCTACACCAGACTAACATGGCTACATTTCTATCACTATTCTATAGTGAAGAATAAAATTGTCAGACACATGGATGAATATAATTTGTTGGGAGAAAGTCAACATGGTTTCTATAAAGGGAAATCATGCCTTACTAATCTGCTAGAGTTCTTTGAGGGGGTCAACAAACAGGTGGACAAGGGGGATACAGTGGATACAGTATACTTAGATTTCCAGAAAGTCTTTGACACGGCCCCTCACCAAAGGCTATTAAGTAAAGTAAGTTGTCATGATACAAGAGGGAAGGTCCACTCATGGACATATAACTGGTTAAAAGACAGGAAACAAAGGGTAGCAATAAATGGTAAGTATTCTGAGTGGAAAGAGGTTCCACTATTCTGAGGGGGGTCCCCCAAAGGTCTGTCCTGGGACCAATCCTAATATGATGGAGACTAATTTAGCTACAACTACTCAAGAGAGAGATCTTGGAGTCATTGTGGATAGTTCTCTGAAAACATCCACTCAGTATGCAGCAGCAGCCAAAAAAGTAAACAATGCTAAGAATCATTAAAAAAGGGATAGAGAATGAGACAGAGAATATCTTATTGCCTCTCTATAAAACCATGGTCCATCCACATCTTGAATACTGCATACAGATGTGGTCACCTCGTCTCAAAAAATGTATTTTAGCATTGGAAAAAGTTCAGAAAAAGGCAACAAAAATGATGAGGGTTTTGGAATGAAGAGAGATTTATAAGATGCAGACTTTTCATCTTAGAAAAGAAGAGACTAAGGGGGGATATGTTAGAGGTCTATACAATCATGGCAGGTGTGGAAAAAGTGAATAAGGAAAAGTTATTTACTTGTTCCCATAAAAACTAGGGGTCACCAAATGAAATTAATAGGCAGCAGGCTTAAAACAAACTAAAGGAAGTTTTAATTCACACAATGCACAGTCAACCTGTGGAACTCCTTGCCAGAGGATACGGTGAAGGCTAGAACTTTAACAAGGCTCAACAAAGAGCTAGATAAATTCATGGAGGTTAGGTCCATCAATGGCTATTACCAGTGCTTTTTTTTGTGAGGGTACTGTAATGAAAATAGCCAACAGCCGGCTGGGTTGTGTGTCTTAAACGGGCCGCATCTCTTAAAAGGGCAATGCCAGCCCCACCACCTTTTTTGCTCAACAACTTTTTCCCTTGAGTACTAGCATCTTTTTTATTTATTTATTTTATTTTTCAAAAAAAGCACTGGGTATTAGCCAGAATAGGTAGAAATGGTGTCCCTAGCCTCTGTTTCCCTAGAGGTGGGTGACAGGGGAGGGATCACATAAGGATTACCTGTTCTGATCCCTCCCTCTGTGGCATCTGGTATAGGCCACTGTTGGCAGACAGATACTGGGCTAGATGGAACTTTGGTCTGACCCAATCTGGCCATTCTTATGTGAGGATTCTTACGTGTCTCAAGTCAGTACACGCTCTTATGAGCTTTGCCCACAAAGCCGAGAATATTCTCAAGTCCAGACATGCCACCCTGAGGAGACCTGTTTCTAAAAGGCTTTAGGCTCAGCCTTTTTTTTTTTTTTAAATGGAGCAACTTGGAGCCTAGGATTTTCTAGAACTAGCCACGTGTCTAGAATTCACAGGACCCTACTGTTTTGTCCAACATGTGGTTGCTGGGAATGCTTGAGGGGCTTGCCCAGGTCAGATCCAATTGGGTTCAGCCTTTGTCACACCTAGAATTAAAGAGGTTCAAGAGTAGCCAGATACCTAGAACTCGAGTGGAGCTACTGTGTGTGGGTGTGTGTATGTGATATAAACACACACCCATATTTTAAAAAAAACCAATAGTCCCCCACAAGGTCTAGACATTGGAGAGGTTCTAGAACATCTTGATTCCTAAGTCTGACAAGTTGTTTTTTTTCAAGGCAAGTTAGTCCTATGTGTTCTAGGAGCTCATCTGGAAACTAGATTGCTCTAGACCACAGGGGGCTGTTTAGGTTTCCAGATCTTGACAGAACTAGAAACCAAGCGGCTCAAGAACCTGCTGGTATCTAGAACACACGGGATCGCATGGGCTTTTGAAACACACTGCGGGTTGGAGAACATGATGTCCCAAATCTTGCCCACAGCAGAGCAGATCACATTCTGACACTGACAGCCCTGGGTTTGAGGGTAACAATTGGGCAGGGTGCCTAGAATGCAGGAGATCCTACTGAATTTTGAATCAGCGACAGGTGGCATCTGTCACGGTTGTCAGTCTTGTTTCATCTGAATTGTAGAATGCTCATGGCTAACGTATCTACAGCCTCCCTGCAGGGCTGTTGGCCCACACAGGCCTGGCTTCCCCAATGACCTCTGCCAGACTTCTGGATAGATTCAGAGATTCCAAGGTAGAAGGAACACTGTGATGGTTTATTTTATTTTATTTATTTACATGATGAGGGGTTTGGAATGGCTACCATTCAAACTGGGACTTTTCAGCTTAGAGAAGAGGAGACTAAGGCGGGAGGGGGATATGATAGAGGTCTATGAAATCATGACTGGGGTGGAGAAAGTGAACAAGGAGAAGTTATTTACTGGTTCCCATAATGCAAGAACTAAGGGTCACCAAATGAAATGAATAGGCAGAAAATTTAAAACAAACAAAAGGAAGTTTTTCTTAGAATCATAGAATCCCAGGGCTGGAAGAGACCTCAGGAGTCATCGAGTCCAGCCCCCTGCTCAAAGCAGGACCAACTAAATCATCCCAGCCGGGACTTAAAAACCCCTGAGGATGGAGATTCCCTCCCCTCCTTAGAAAACCCACCCCAGTGCTTCCCCACCCTCCAACTTAGACCTCCTCCACGGCACCTTGAGAACATTGCCCCTCATTCTGCTGTCTGTCACCACTGAGAACAGCCTCTCTCCTTCCTTTTTGAACTCCCCTCACACTTCTGCAGATTGAACAAGCCCAAATTCCACAGCCTGGCCTCGTAGGTCATGTGCTCCAAGCCCCCTCATCATTTTTGTTTCCCTGTGCTGGACTTGCTCCAGTGCATCCACGTCCTTTCTTTAGTGGGGACCCCAGAATTGGACTCAATACTCCAGATGTGGCCTCACCAGTGCCAACTATGCAATTCAGTCAAGCTGTGGAACTCCTTGCCAGAGGAGGTTGTGAAGACCAGGAAGTTAATGGGGTTCAAAAAAGAACTAGATAAATTCATAGAGGTTGAGTCCATCAACAGTTATTAGCTAGGATAGGCAGGGATGGTGTCCCTGGTCTTTGTTTGTCAGGGATTGGAAATGGGAGACAGGGGAGGGATCACTGGATGATTCCCAGTTCTGTTCATTCTCTCTGGAGCACCTGGCATTGGTCACTGTTGGCAGACAGGACACTGGGCTGAATGGACCTTTGGTCTGACCCAGTCTGGTTGTTCTTATGTTCCTATAGTCCCCTTGTCTGCCCTGCTGGAAAATGTCCCTGAATTAGCCCCTGGTTGAACATGAGCAGATCCCAGAGGAAAAAACCCAGTTGTGCCTTAACAATAGCTGGTGGCAAAGAAACCAGCTGAGGAGTCTGGAGATGGCTACTGAATCTGTTGCCACTGAGGGCCCACTGAGGCTGAAAAAAAATGGTGACACCTAGAACCCATGGAAATCAGGAGATAGCCATGAATCTAGAATCCAGGCGCAGTGCCACGTTTACGAATGGTCAGATACCTAGAACCCATCAGGTTTTAGAACCACCAAGGAATGAGGTACAAGTGGGAGACCATGTTCTCACATTTCCCTAGGTCAGGTTCTGTTATGCGTTCTCGAATTCTGACCCATGTCTTACACTAGACTCGGGGACACTGCTGCCAAATTCGTCAACAAATGCTGCTTTGACCAGCATGGGAAGAGACGTCCTGAAGACCTGCCAGAACTTCTCCCCCACAAACAGGTAGAGGATGGGGGTGAAACAGGCATTGAAGCAGGTCGTAAAAGTGTAAATGACCAAGAGGGCACCCAACACTGACGCTGGCAACTCCTTTGTGTAGAAATTCAAGCCCTGGTACAGGTGGTAGGGAAGCCAACCAAAGAAGAAGGAAGCCACCGCAGCCACCATGACTTTGAAGGGCTTCCTAGCCCATGCCAGCCTCTTCTTCTTCATTTTCCACCCCACCTGGCCGTAGCATCCCACGATGGTGCAGAAGGGCAGCAGGAAGCCCAGCAGGAAACGGATCATGAACATGGTCAGGTGGATCCGTCTCCCTTGCTCCTGCACCTGGGCTCTGTTCCAGTCTCCGGAGAGGGCATAGTTGTTGATACAGATAATTCTGCCCCCGTCCACCATGCGGGTCTCCCGGAAAGCCAGGTAGGGAGCACTGAAAGCAAAGGAGACCAGCCACACGCCTGCAGCCAGCTTCCCAGCCCGGCTCACGGTGCGATGATGCCGGTACCAGAGATGGTGGCAGATGAGGGTGTAGCGGTCCAGGCTGATGAGGGTGAGCAGGAAGATGCAGGAGAACATGGCTAGGGAGACGCAGGTGTTGAGGAGTTTGCACATGGCCGTGCCGAAGATCCAGTGGAAACCCAGAAGGACGTAGACGGCGAAGAAGGGGATCAGCAGGGTGAAGAGGAGGTAGCAGAAGACCAGGTGGAGGAACCAGACGGTGGTTACTGTCCTCCTCATCTTCCACCCCAGCACCCAAAGGTACAGCCCGTTCCCTACTACACCCACCAGGAAGGTGATGAAGAGCAACCCGGCTGTGGCCATGTGAACAGAGCTCACAACTGCTGGTCTCTGGCTGGAGTTTGCCTCTGTGAGTGGTGGGAGGGTGGTGTTGCCTTGGCCCATGGTGCCCTGGGGAGAAACGGAGGCAGAGCTGTAAGTGAGGGCAGAGGAGGGAAATGGAAGAGTGGAAGAGGAGAGAAGAGAAATAGCAGAGGGTGTTTAGAAGGCACCATCAGAGAGGACCTTTATGGGCACCCTCAGCTCCTCCAGAACATCCAGGCTTGATATGCTCGGCAACTGGGCTACAACCGGTGGAACTCATTGCTGTAAGATGCAGCCTTGGGCAGTAGAGGAGGTAAAGAAGATAGGTGCAGGGGGAGTAGAGAAGGAGAAAGTCTAGTTGATCAAACACAGCTTTGTGCTGAGAACACAATGTGGCTGTGAGCTTGCTCAGAGTGGTGGGAATGGAATATGGGGCCTTTCCCCACTAGGAGGTGCTAGCTCCACTCTGTCTCCAGGGCAGGGCTGGGCTGGCTCAGGAGGGTAGGATGGGAGTTGCTAACTCCCAGGGTATAGAAGCTGGTGTCAGTGGAACTCTCTGCTACCAGATGGAACAAGTTGTTCCTCCCCCCACTGTCTGCTGTGCTTATCTGCCTGTCGCTGTTACATCCTGACTCATGAGACGTACAGGGTCCTTCTCACCCTCATTTCAACACAGGAAACCTCAGTCCACCGAGTCACTTCTGTGCTCCACAGCCGTGCTGCCAGCCCTGCTCCAACACCTCTGGGCTAGTGCCTCAGCCAGGGCCTTGTGAGCACCGTGCCTCCATGGGAGCCAGCACCCTTGGGTGTTTCCTGAGCTCTCAGCGAGGGGAAGGGGTCAGAATGGTTGGCTGAGGGGGGGAAGTGAGGTGTGCTGCCTTAGAGCAGTGGATCTCTGCTAGGGGCACATGTACCCCCAGGGGCGCACAGAGCCCTTCCAGGGGGTACCCCAGCTCATCGGGAGATTTGCCTAGTTTGACAACAGGTGCCATAAAAAGCCCTGGTGAAGTCAGTCCCTGCTAAGCTTTCCTACGGTGACTTGTTCCCACTGCTCCGTGTTCTGACCCCCAGATGGTAAGTATCAGAGTTTTCAGCCAATGGGAAGGGCAGCCGTCAGTGGCAGCGTGCTGTGACACTGTGTATGTTATGTCAGATTGTGTAAGCAGGTCTTTTTTCAGTGAGGTGAAAGGTGGGGGTGGGCAAGGGAAATCAGGAGTCTTGGAAATCTAGAGGCAGGGAGTCCCACAGGCGAACCCCATTAGTACCCAGTGGCAGGGAGTCCCACGGGCTAACCCCAATTCTACCCAGTGGCAGGGAGTCCCATGGGCTAACCCCCATTCTACCCACTGGCAGGGAGTCCCATGGGCTAACCCCACTGGTACCCAGTGGCAGAGAGTCTCACTGGTTTGCCTTTGCAATAGCAAATGCCTGTGGTATCTAGGGGACCTCAGCTAGGAAATTCCCTTTCAGATCCAGCATCGGGCCCTCTGCCCATCGTCTCCACTCACCTGGGTGGCGGATGGTAGAAATATGGACCCAGCACAGACAGAGGCTTGGATGGCTTGTATTTGCTGGCAAAGCGCTGTCTGTGTGTCTGTCCTCTCAATGTCAAGCCCTGCCAGAGTGATGAGTTTACTCGCCGTAGCTCTGTGACTTCTACACGCTCCACCCCCACACCCATGCTCCACCCCGTCAGAGGTGGGGAGAGAACCCAAGCATCCTGGCCGCCAGCGTCGCTAATACAGAACTTTACAGACTTACCTCCTATCTCCATTGAGTACCCCTCTGCTATCCAGTGGCGGGCAGTCCCTCAGGCTGATGCCTCTGCTATCCATTGGCAGGCAGTCCCTCAGGGTAACCCCTCTGCTATCCAGTGGCAGGCAGTCCTGAAGGCTGATCCCTCTGCTATCCAGTGGCAGGTAGTCCCACAAGCTACAGGTCCTGGCTCCCAGACACTCTAATACAGCAGATGTGGGGCTAGGAGCTCATCTGTGGAGAGGTGCCCCTGTGAGGAGGAAGGGCCTGTATTTTGCACCCTTTCATGACACAGGCTGCACCTCACCCAGAATACCACAGGCCTGCGAGCTCACAAGAAAAGCTCAGTCACAACCAATGCATTAGTGGGCCGGGGGCGGGGTGTCTAGTGGTTAGAGCAAGGGGACTGCTGGGTTCTGGCAAGAGCTGGCTGAGGTGTGGCAAAGCCAGCAGGGAGCTATTTCAAGAGCTGGCAGGAACAAGGGTGCAATAGTAGAATACCTGTAAGAAATGTGAAGTTACTTTCTCCTCTGGGGTAGGGTCTAGTGGTTAGAGCAGCTGGTCAATAGCTTTGAGGGCTCTTGTGTTATCTGCATGTTGTGGGAAGCTCTTGGGGTGAGAGACTGAGAGGGGAAGCCGTGTTAGTCTGTAACTTTAAAAAAACCAACACAAGCAGTCCAGTAGGCCCTTAGAATACCTCAGGCTAACCCCAATTCTACCCAGTGGCAGGGACTCTCACAGACTAACTCCACTGGTACCTTGGGCAGGGAGTCTCACAGGCTAACCATACTTCTACCCAGTGGCAGGTAGTCCCACAGGTTAACCCCATTGGTACCTGCTAGCAGGGAGTCTCACTGGTTTGCCTTTGGAATAGCAAATGTCTGTGGTGTCTAAGGACTCTGAGCTAGGTAATTCCCCTTCAGATGCAGCGTCGGGCTCTCTGCCCATTGTCTCGACTCACCTGGGTGGTGGGTGGTGGAAATATGGACCCAGCACAGACAGAGGCTTGAATGGCTTGTGTTTGCCGGCAAAGCGTCATCTGTGTGTCTGTCACCTCACTGCAAAACGCTGCCATTGTGGTGAGTTTACTCGCCGTAGCTCTGTGACTTCTACACACTCCACCCCCACCCCCACGCTTCACGCAAGCGTCCAGGCCTCCAAACCTTGTTATTACAGCACATTACAGACCTTACCTCCTATCTCCATTAAGTGTCCCTCTGCTATCCAGTGGCAGGAAGTCCTGCAGGCTGACCTCCGTGCTATCCAGTGGCAGGTAGTTCTGGAGGCTAACCCATCTGCTATCCAGTGGAAGGCAGTCCCACAGGGTAACCCTTCTGCTATCCACTGGCAGGCAGTCCCAGAGGCTGACCCCTCTACTATCCAGTAGCAGGTAGTCCCACAGGCTGACACCTCTGCTATCCAGTAGCAGGCAGTCCCGCAGGCTGATCCGTCTGCTATCCAGTGACAGGCATCTGTGCTATCTAGTGGCTGTCTGGAGGCGAGGACGGGCCTGCGTCCCAAGGGCTGTGAGAGTGAGGGAGCCTCTAGGCTGTAGATGACACATGTGCAACCCTGCCCCTTCCTGTTCTAGAGAAAGCCTCAGGCACGGCCAGCCCTCCCCAGAGTGTTTGATCTACAGGCTCCATTCGCCCAGCTGGGACCCGGACACCCCCAATGAGAACCCGCCACAGTCCCCCCCCACCGCTGCGTATGAGAGACCAAGCTTGAATTCCGAGGGGAGTGGGGTTTAGGGGATAGAGCAGGGTGTGTGTGTGTGTGTGAGGGGGAGCTCGCCGGGTTAGGGTGGGGGCTGGGAGCCAGGGGTCCTGGTTCTACCCGGCGTGGGGCTGTGGCGGGATGGGTTGTGTAGGGGACACAACGAAATGCCACGTCTCTCACTGCTGTGCCTCGGGCTCCACACGTCTCCCTCCCCCTCTCCCCTCTTGTGTGTCCTCCAATCCCCTTTGTGTTCTTACCGCTCCCCCTTAGGGTACCACGGCCCCTCCCTTCCCAGCCAACCCAGCCCCTCCTCACCCTCCCCAGCCCCCTCATGGCCCCCCCTCAGTCCCAGCTGCCCCGGCAGCCAAGGGAGCACCTGTAGTGGGTGGGAAGGGAGACACCGCCTGCCCCATCTTCCTCCTCAGCCTTTCCCACCTGGCCAGCTCCGCCCGCCCCTGCTGCCCGTCTGCTCCTGGCCTCCCCACGCTGAGGCCCAGGCCAGGACGCTGGACCCGGGCGTGAGGCTCGTCTCCTTCCCCTCATCCCTCCCTCCCTGGGTCTCTGGCAACCTCTGGAGATGGGGGGCATTGAGGGGCCATGGTCCCCCCACCCCCATAGAATCGTAGGACTGGGAGGGACCTGGAGAGGCCATCAAGGCCAGTCCCTGTACCCACGGCAGGACCAAACGCCGTCTAGATCATCCCTGACAGGTGTGTGTCCAGCCTGCGCTTAAATATCTCCAGAGATGGAGATTCCACAACCCCCCAGGCAATTTATTCCAGTGCTTCACTAAACCTCCCTTGCTGCAGTTTAAGCCCGTTGCTGCTTGTCCTGTCCTCAGAGGCCGAGGAGAACAACTTTTCCCCCTCTTCCTTGTGACACCCGTTTAGATACTTGAAAGCTGCTCTCATGTCCCCTCTCAGTCTGCTCCTTCCCAGACGAAAGGAGCCCAGTTCGTTCAGTCGCCCTCCCGGGCCGGGTTTTCTAGCCCTTTCCTCGTTTGTGCCGCTCTTCTCTGATCCTTCTCCAGTTTGGTCCCGTCTGTTCTGAGATGAGGCTCCCAGAGCTGGACGCGGCGGAGCCGGAGGAACAATCGCTGCTCGTGCCTTGCTCACAACGCTCCTGCGACCACACCCCAGCGCGGGGGTTGGTTCTCCGTGCAGCGGGGTCACCCTGTTGCCGGGGCGACGCGTGAAGGGGGCGCTGGGGGCACGGGACCCTCCAAACGCCGTGGGTGGGAGGAGCAAGGGGCCAGTGTCTCCGGCCGGCCTGGGAGACCAGCGGGGGGGCGCCCACAGCCGGGGTCGGCCCCCCCCCACGGGCAGCGGCGGGGGGGAGCGGAGCAACGCGGCGTCGCTCTCTCGGCTGCCGGCTGCATTACTCGGGGGAGGGGAGGGGCTGTGGGGTGAGGGGCGCCAGTTTGTACGTCCACCGTTTTGTGTGTCTCTGAGGCGTTGGTCAGCCGCCCTGTCAGTGACTCTGGCCTGAAAAAGGGGGGGAAAGGAAAAAGGCGGGAAAAGGGGGGGGGTCACCTGCCCCTTGTCTGCTGGGCGACAAGATGGCTGACAAGGGCGCTCACCCGCCCCTGAGGGCTCTGCGCGACTCGGGGGGGCCAGGGCCACAGCCCATCTGAGCCCCTCAGGCCAAGGGGGGGGCTCTTTGGCTCGACAGGCTGCCAGGTGCCTGTTTGCTGCCACCATGGAGACTGGAAATCTCCCTCCAGAGAGTGTGTCTGGGACAGTCTTCGGGGGGGGGGGGGCAGCCTTGCGCCCCATGCCTGTCGCGCTTACCGGGCACAGCATGTTTGGTTTAGGTTAAGGTGCCTGCAGTGGGACCAGGCAGATCACACACACATATGCACACAAATACTCTACATACCACACGCAGGATGACGAGCCAAGAGAAGAAGAGAGAAGACAGAGGAGAGAGACCCTCCACCTGCCTGATCCGTTGTATCCTTTTCTCCATGTCCATTATGGAATCATATCTAGCCCACACAGCTTTTTGTAGCATTGCCCACAGCTCCCCATGGGATCCCCTGAACACCTGATATATTACAGGGTTGGGGGAAAGTTTCCCTATTACTCTTGCTTCAATTTTCTCCAGTGCTATGCTGTCTGCCCCTTGATCATAAACACGGAGTAACCATTGGGAGACTGTCTCCTTTGGTTTCCAGCTCATTTGCTGTTGCAAATCTTATAATTCAGGGGCAGTGAAATTCCTAGTTTTGGTATTGAATATCAGAGGGGTAGCTGTGTTAGTCTGGATCTGCAAAAGCGACAAGGAGTCCTGTGGCACCTTATAGACTAACTGATGTATTGGAGCATAAGCTTTCATGGGCAAAGACCCACTTCATCAGATGCATGTAATGGAAATTTCCAAAGGCAGGTATAAGTATGCAGGCCAGAATAAGGATAGAGATAACGAGGTTAATTCAGTCAGGGAGGTTAATTCAGTCAGTCTACTACAAGACAAACCCAAGAAAGAAACCAACAGAACACCACTGGCCATCACCTACAGTCTTCAGCTAAAACCTCTCCAATGCATCATCAGTGATCTACAACCCATCCTGAACAATGATCCCTCACTTTCACAGGCCTTGGGAGGCAGGCCAGTCCTCGCCCACAGACAACCCGCCAACCTGAAGCAAATTCTCACCAGCAACTATACACCGCACCACAATAACTCTAACTCAGGAACCAATCCCTGCAACAACCTCGGTGCCAACTCTGCCCACATATCTACACCAGAGACACCATCACAGGACCTAACCAGATCAGCCACACCATCACGGGCTCATTCACCTGCACATCTACCAATGTAATGTACGCCATCATGTTCCAGCAATGCCCCTTTGCTATATACATTGGCCAAACTGGACACAAATCAGATATTAGGAATGGCAATATACAAAAACCTGTAGGAGAACACTTCAATCTCCCTGGACATACAATAGCAGATTTAAAGGTAGCCATCCTGCAGCAAAAAAACTTCAAGACCAGACTTCAAAGAGAAACTTCTGAGCTACAGTTCATCTGCAAATTTGACACCATCAGTTTAGGATTAAACAAAGACTGTGAATGGCTAGCCAAGTACAAAGCAGTTTCTCCTCTCTTGGTGTTCACACCTCCACATCAGCTGCTAGAAGTGGGCCTCACCCTCCTTGACTGAATTAACCTTGTTATCTCTAGCCTTATTCTGGCCTGTATATTTATACCTGCCTCTGGAAATTTCGACGAAGTGGCCCTTGTCTAGTTTTGGTAGTTTTTGTACCTTCATCTGTCTGCTGTTCTTTCATAATACTAGTCACCGGAGCAAGGGAGCATGAGGTATTACAGTAGCTCCCTGACCCATTTGTTCGGGAGTTTTGATCTGCCTCATCTGCCTCCTCCTTGTCACTCCAGATGTTCTCATCCCAGTCCTCTGGGTCCCAATTATCCCGTCTGCATAGTGCTGCCACTTTAGCACTACTCACTTTATTTTCTTAAAGGCAGCAACACGTCTTTCAGTCATCTGTCTCCCTACTGACACAGGAGTTTACTTAACTTCCTCTCATGCCTGTCTGCAAAAGTTTGTGTTTCTCTCATGCCCTGCCTGAGCAGCTGGATGGTGTTTTCTGCTTCTTCTAATCGCAGGTGCAATTTATTTCTTTCACTAACAACCTGATCCATGTGCTGATCTCCTGCCTCCAAGGCAGTTAATAGGAGCCAGGAGATAGTTTCAGGTTGAATGACACCCTTCTCCCTCTTTTTCACTCCTGTCAGCATGTCTGCCAGCTCCCCAGGTTTTTGCCAAATTGCCTGCACCTCATCCCTAACCCAGCTGAATGGTGGCTGGTTTTGAGCAAGGAGTGGGGCAAGAGCAGTCCAGGGGTTGCCAAGTGGCCAGCCCGGCAACAGTCCCTGATCCTGGTCTTTCGACCCCCGTGTCCATTTAAACAATGGCACGATTCCTTTATCCTCTCGGTGCTCCGAGTCCCCTCGTATCCAGTTCGTGATGCAGTTGTCGTGTGGTTCGGCTTTTAGATACGAGAGGAGCCAGTAAAAACACCTCAGATAAACTCTTGTTAACTTTATTGTGCACAAAATAGTAAAGGAAAGCAATGCAAAGTTACACAGATCTATTTCAGCACACAGGATAGCTAGCAGAGACAATAACATAACACCTACACCTAGGGCAATACACAAGATACTTAATTTTAAGGATAGGGATAGACATGTACTTATTTCTATCAATCACACACAGTTGCACTGCTAAGACCTTATGATTGTCAGACAGGAAGTCATGGCCTCGTTGTTTTCCCATGTGCAGAAGTGTCCACAATGTATCGGTCGGTAGGAACAGGCACAGCTTCTAGTGGCAGCGAGTGCGGTAGCGGGGACCCCTTATCCAATCCCTCCCACTGATTATCTTTTCTACACCTACTTTTATAGCCATAGTGAGATTTGGTCGTTCTAGTAAAATCTACCAATTGATTACGTATTGTATACGCCCATATTTGGGGTACATCCTGCTATTCAAACTATACTATCCTTGATTGATAGTTCTATGGCTGCATTGGTGATTTTCATTTATTAGAAATGTTAGGGGTACTTTATAAAAAAAGGTTGAGAAACACTGGTTTATAGCACTCCTGACTCTCAAAGCTCACCCCTCCTCAGCCTGGCCTACATATACTAGGCTTGAATCAGGTCTGGTTTGCTTTGTTAGAAGCCGCACTTAGGTCAAGGCAGCCATTGCTAGTCCAGTTAAGGCAGGGCTGGACAATGCAGACATTATTATTCTGGTCAAGACGGGGTTGTCCAGGCTCCCCTACAGTAGGGAATGTGCTCCAGCCCCCTCATCATTTTTGTTGCCCTCTGCTGGACTTTTCTACTTTCTGTGGTAGGGGTCCCAGAACTGGACGTAATACTCGAGATGAGGCCTCAGCAGTGTGGCATATGCAGTGCAGTCAACCCATGGAACTCCTTGCCAGAGGAGGTTGTGGAAAACCAGGACTTTAATGGGGTTCAAAAAAGAACTAGATAAATTCATAGAGGTTGAGTCCATCAACAGTTATTAGCTAGGATAGGCAGGGATGGTGTCCCTGGTCTTTGTTTGTCAGGGATTGGAAATGGGAGACAGGGGAGGGATCACTGGATGATTCCCAGTTCTGTTCACTCCCTCTGGAGCACCTGGCATTGGTCACTGTCGGCAGACAGGACACTGGGCTGAATGGACCTTTGGTCTGACCCAGTCTGGTTGTTCTTATGTTCCTATAGTCCCCTTGTCTGCCCTGCTGCAGAATGTCCCTGGTTGAACTTGAGCAGATCCCGGAGGAAAACACTCAGTCAAGCCTTAACAATAGATGGTGGTGAAGAAACCACCTGAGGAGTCTGGAGATGGCTACTGAATCTGGTGCCACCACTGACCCACTGAGATTGAAAAAAATTGTGAGACCTAGAACCCATGGGAAACTGGAGATAGCCATGAATCTAGAATCCAGGCGCAGTGCCGTGTTTACGAATGGTCAGATACCTAGAACCCATCAGGTTTTAGAACCACCAAGGAACGAGGTACAAATGGGAAACCACGTTCTCACATCTCCCTAGGTCAGGTTCTGTTATGCTTCTCGAATTCTGATCCATGTCTTACACTAGACTCGGGGGCACTGTTGCCGAGTTCGTTAACAAACGCCGCCTTGACCAGCATGGGAAGAGACGTCCTGAAGACCTGCCAGAACTTCTCCCCCACAAACAGGCAGAGGATGGGGGTGAAATAGGCATTGAAGCAGGTCCTAAAGGTGTAAATGATGAAGAGGGAACCAGTCACCGACTTTGGCAGGTCCTTTGTGTAGAGATTCAAGCCCTGGTAGAGGTGGTAGGGCAGCCAGCTGAGGAAGAAGGACACCACCGCTGCCACCATGACTCCCACTGGCCTCTTCTCCTTCATCTTCAACCCCACCTGGCCGTAGCAACCCGCGATGGTGCAGAAGGGCATCAGGAAGCCCAGCAGGAAACAGATCACGAACATGACTAGGTGGATCTGTCTCCCTGGCTCCTGCACCTAGGCTCTGTTCCAGTCTCCGGAGAGGGCATAGTTGCTGATACAGATAATTCTGCCTCCGTCCACCATGCGGGTCTCCCGGAAAGCCAGGTAGGGAGCACTGAAAGCAAAGGAGACCAGCCACACGCCTGCAGCCAGCTTCCCAGCCCGGCTCATGGTGCGATGATGCCGGTACCAGACATGGTGGCAGGTGAGGGTGTAGCGGTCCAGGCTGATGAGGGTGAGCAGGAAGATGCTGGAGAACATGACTAGGGAGATGCAAGTGTTGAGGAGTTTGCACATGGCCGTGCCGAAGACCTAGTGGAAACCCAGGAGGACGTAGAAAGCAAAGAAGGGCATCAGCAGAGTGTAGAGGAGGTAGCAGAAGACCAGGTGGAGGAACCAGAGCGTGGTCACCGTCCTCCTCATCTTCAGCCCCAGCACCCACAGGTACAGCCCGTTCCCCACTGCACCCACCAGGAAGGTGATGAAGAGCAACCCAGCTGTGGCCATGAAGTGGAGCTCACAGTTGCTGGTCTCTGGCTGGAGTTTGCCTCTGTGAGTGGTGGGAGGGTGGTGTTGCCTTGGTCCATGGTGCTCTGAGGAGAAATGGAGCCGGAGCTGGAAGTGAGGGCAGAGGAGGGAAATGGAAGAGTGGAAGAGGAGAGAAGAGAAATAGCAGAGGGTGTTTGGAAGGCACCATTGGAGAAGACCTTTATGGGAATCCTTGGATCCTCCAGAACATCCAGGCTGGATATGTTTGGCAACTGGGCTACGGCCCTCCCTTAACGAGAACAATGTCTGCAGTGCTAGGCTTTGTTCTGGCCTTGTCTAAAGTATGGATCTCTAACATAACACCCTAGGTCTGACTTGAGCCTGGGTACACATGTATGTACGCACGCAGGCCAGGCCAGAAAGGGTGGGGGAAAGTCAGGAGTGCTGCCCAATTATGCAGAACTTGTACAGGACAGCGAGACCAGGCCAAAAAGAGCAGAGACAATCTGGTACTAGTACATCCCATTTTCTTGATAAGAGAAAAATTCCAGAGACAGCCAGAAAAAGTATTAATGAAACGGTTTTGCAATATTTTAGTATTGCAAAATGTATCCTAGCTGTTGACATAATCGGTATTTTACGGAAAATGTAGTTGATTGGTAGATATGACTAGAATGACCAATTCTCGTTTTGCTATAAATATAGGGGTAGAAGGTCTAATCAGTGGGAGGGATTGAGTAAGGTGTCCCCGCTACCTTACTCATTGCAACAAGAAGGTGAATCAGTTCCTCCTGCCTGATGCATTGTGGACGCCTCTGCGCATGGGGAAAGAAAGAGGCCACGACCTCCTGTCTGACAATGGTAAGGGTAACAGCATTGGAACTGTGTGTGGGTGGGTGTGTTTGTGTGTGATTCAAAGGAATAAGTATATGTATATTCATATTCTTATAACTAAGTAGCTTGTGTATTGTCCTAAGTAAAGGTGTTGTTATACTGTCTGTGCTATCTCATGTATTGAAATAGATCTGTGTAACTTTGCACTGCTTTCCTTTACTATTCTGTGCACAATAAAGTTAACAAGAGTTCATCTGAGGTGTTTTTACTGGCTCCTCTCGTATCTAAAAACTGAAACACACAACACCGGTGGAACTCACTGCTACAGGATGAAGCCCTGGGCTATAGAGGAGGTAAAGAAGATAGTTGCAGGAGGAGTAGAGAAGGAGAAAGTCTAGTTGATCAAACACAGCTCTATGCTTAGAACACAACGTGGCTGTGAGCTGGAGGACAGGCTGGCTCAGAGGGGTGGGGAATGGAATATGCTCCAATCTGTCTCCAGAGCAGGGCCGGCTGGCTCAGGAGGGTAGGATCGGTGTTGCTGATTCCCAGGGTATAGAAGCTGGTGTCAGTGGAACTCTCTGTTACGAGATGGAGCAAGTTGTCCCTCCCCACACTGTCTGCTGTGCTCATCTGCCTGTCTCTGTTACATCCTGACTCATGAAACGTACAGGGTCCTTCTCACCCTCATTTTAACACAGGAAACCTCAGTCCACTGAGTCGCTTCTATGCTCCACAGCCGTGCTGCCAGCCCTGCTCCAGCACCTCTGGGCTAGTGCTTCAGCCAGGGCCTTGTGAGCATGGTGCCTCCATGGGAGCCAGCACCCTTGGGTGTTTCCTGAGCTCTTGGCGAGGGGAAGCAGTCAGAATTGCTTGGCTGTGGGGGGAAGTGAAGTGTGCTGCCTTAGAGCAGTGGCTCTCTGCTAGGGGCACATGTACCCCCAGGGACGCACAAAGCCCATCCCGGGGGTACGCCATCTCATCGGGAGATTTGCCTAGTTTGACAACAGGCGCCATAAAAAAGCCCTGGTGAAGTCAGTCCCTGCTAAGTTTTCCTACAGTGACTTGTTCCTACTGCTCCGTGTTCTGACCCCAGACGGTTAAGTATCAGGGTTCTCAGCCAGTCGATGTATAAGTACCTGAGAAAACGGGAAGGGCAGCCGTCAGTGGCAGCGTGCTGTGACATCGTGTGCATTGTGTCAGATTGTTTAAGCAGGTCCTTTCTCAGTGAGGTGAAACATGGGGGTGGACCAGGCAAATCAGCAGTAGGGGAAGGTTGAGAGCCACTGGGTAGAGCTTAATTGGGGAACAGCTCAGGGCTTAACATCAAGTAAGAGAGACAAATTCACCCACATCACAGACCTCCCCCACTAACTCCACTGAGTGCCCCTCACAGGCTAACCTCACTCTTAATCAGTGTCAAGCTGTCCCGCAGGCTATCCCCACTGCCACCTAGGGGCAGGGAGTTCCACAGGCTAACCCCTCTGTTATCCAGTATAAGGCAGTGCTACAGGCTAACCCCACTTTTACCCAATGGCAGGGAGTCCCACAGGCTAACCCACTGGTACCCGGTGGCAGAGAGGCTCACTGATTTGCCTTTGCAATAGCAAATGTCTGTGGTGTCTAAGGGGCCTGAGCTAAGAAATTCCCCTTCAGATTCAGCGTCGGGCTCTCTGCCCATCGTCTCGACTCGCCTGGGTGACAGATGGTGGAAATATGGACCCAGCACAGACAGAGTCTTGGATGGCAAAGAGCTGTCCGTGTGTCTGTGCCCTCACTGCCAAACCCTGCCTGAGTGGTGAGTTCACTTGCTGTAGCTCTGTGACTTCTATACCCTCCACCCTCACCTGCTGTCTGAGATCCACAAGCTGCAAACCATAAACAGAAATGATCATTGGACACTGTCGTAGCAAAGAACCCACAACAGCAGCACGCACCGGCTTAGAGCCAGCCCCTGCTCCCCTCCCAGAGGTGGGGAGAGAACCCAGGTGCCCTGGCCCCGAGCCCCACTAATACAGTAGATGTGGGGCTAGGAGCTCATCTACTGGGAGGTGCCCCTGTGAGGAGGAAGGGCCTGTGTTTTGCACCTTCCGTGGCACACCCAAAGATAACAACAGAGATAACCTGTTAGCTCACAAGAAAAGCTGACACACAGTGATGCTACTTCTAGCAAAGGAAGGAAAGGGGTCCAGTGGTTAGAGTAGGGGCGGGGGAGATCTGGGAGCCAGGGCTGCTGGGTTCTGTCCCCAGCTCCAGGAAGATAGGGTGTAGTGGTTAGAGTGGGTGAGCAATAGCCGTGGGAGCTCTTGTTATCTACATGCGGTGGGAAGAGATCGGTGTGAGAACACATGTGCAATCCTGCCCCTTCCTGTTCTAGATAAAGCCTCAGGCACATCAAATCCTCCCCAGAGTTGTTTGTTCGACAGGCTCCATCCTCTGAGCTCAGAGACCCCGTTCTCTGCATCTTCGCGGGGAGAACTAAGCCACCTCCCACTGCTCTGCTCCAGGTGGCTTTCCTTGATCATCCTGGCAGTGAAGCGCCTGAACCCAGGGGGAAGCAAGGCAGAGAAGGTGAGGGGCCGGCACTGGAGCTGGCCAGAAAGTGCCGGGAGTGAGAGAGCACTGGGAACAGGCCAGTCCAACGGTTCCTGCTCTGAAACCTGATGGGTTCCAGGTACCTGAGTGTCTGTAAACCCTTGGGCTCCCAGAGTCCTTGTCGTCTGCAGAACCCCACACGCTTTAGGCCTCTGTGTGATTCCAAAGCCAGTGGGGTGTTCAGGGTTTTGGATCACAGGCTGGCTCTGGAAACGTGGTTTGTCTTAGGTTGCCCACTGTGGCCTCACCTCACTGATTCTGGGATCTTCTTTGATCTAAGTTCCCTCGTGTGTTTACACTCAATAGGGTCCCTGAGTCCTACATTCCTGACTGGGGCTAGGACCTCGCTGGGTTTGGATGTTTTCACCCTTTGTAGAATCCAACAGGAAGGCCAGTCACAGTCTCCCACTATGTACCAATGGAACGTGGAAGTGACTTGGCCAAGGTGTAACCCGCACAAATTTCTCTATCCCTTCCATACTGTAGGGAAACACACCTTTACCCAGTTCCTAGGGCTCAAGGTGCAACCCTATTAATTTACACATTCCCCCTTACCCAATTTCTAGGGTTCAGGGTGCATCTTCCTGTGGGTTTTGCAGGATCTTTAGCCACTGAAAGAGCCTCACACAGTAATATCCTTATTCTCTATTTATTGACAATCCCCAAGCAAGCAGAATACACATGCTAAGCACACAGTGTCATGCTCACCAGTCCTGATGCAGGCAGGCAGACTTCCCCTGTTGGCCAGGCGAGGTCAGTCTCTCTGGGTCTTAGCTGCTGCACATCACGGTTGTGCAGGAGAGTCCTGGCAGCTCTGGTCTTAGGCTGTGTCTTGGAGGTGAGTTCTTCCTGGTGTTCCTTGTCTCCCTTTGGTCTTCTTCCAGTCTTTTGCTTCCTTCCTTCTGCTTCTGTTACTTCCGATCTTCTTCCT
This sequence comes from Pelochelys cantorii, assembly GCA_032595735.1. Taxonomy (NCBI): domain Eukaryota; kingdom Metazoa; phylum Chordata; order Testudines; family Trionychidae; genus Pelochelys; species Pelochelys cantorii. The sequence continues at coordinate 2,319,477 of CM064349.1, forward strand.
CCTGGTCCCCTTCTTGGACCCCAGTTTATATAATGAAACCTGAGTCTTGCTTAGCTATACCTTAGCCAATTATTTTAGTATAATTTTATTAATCAATCATAACAAAATTATCTAACCAATCATACCCCACCACCTTAATTGATTTACACCTAGTAAAATTAATTATACAACAGACAGGAACAGTTACAAACCAGACAGAGATCACACAGTCAAACAATAGGAAAGTGTAATGACAATGATCATAGAATGAGGATTCCACACCATTCTCTATTGATAAGCAGTTTCTGTCCAGACAGAATGGTGTGACTTCAGTTTTCTTTACCCCTCTTGAGATCTGCTTCTTTATCTGGTGACAGTGGGGGAGCTATCTGGACAAAGTCCCCTCCTCACAGCCTGGTGTGACACTTTGTAATATAATTTAGATGGAATGTGAGTATGTGACTCCAAGCCTTACAGTTAATGGCTGCTGCTCTTCAGTCCGGCTGCAGAAGGCGGCTTTGGTTCAGGCCTACCACAGGCCTTCCAACATGGCTACAGAAAAGCCATGCTGTTACAAAGGTGACTCAGCCCGCCAGTGGCAGAGCCAGGAATGGTACCAACGCCTCCTGAGACCCAGTCCCAGTCTCAATTTGCCCTGACTCCTTACACAGTGCACTTTGTCATGCAGGGACTGTCTTTCTTTGTACAGCACCTGGCGCAGCAGAGTTCGAATTTCCCACTGGTTCTATCCAGGCAGCGGAGCCGGGGCTCGTTTTAAAGCAATGGCTTGTTCTTAGGTGGGGGCTCTGCTAAGACAGGGTCCAAAGGATCATTTCTATTTATGATTTGCAGCTTTTTGATCTCAGAGGGGGTGGAGTGTGTAGAAGATACAGAGATAAGGGGCGTGAACTCAATACACACAGCTGCACGGGCACTTTGCTGGGAAACAGGTGCCCTTAGAGTCTCTGTGCTGGGTTCCAGTTCCCACCACCCGCTGCCGAGGTAAGTGCCCCCTTGATGGGTTTGAAGGGGAATTTCCTTGTTAAACCCACTTAGAAGGCCCAGAAATTTGCTATTGCAAAGGCAAGCCAGCAGGACTCCCTGCCACTGGATATCTGGCTAGTTCTTGAACCTCTTGAGTTCTAGGTGGGACACTGGCTTGAAACCCAATCAAATCTGTCCTGGGCGAGCACCTTAAGAGTTCCCAGCAGCTACATGTTTGACAAAACAGAATCCTGTGAATTCTAGATATGTGGCTAGTTCTAGAAACTCCTGGGCTGCAAGTCGCTCCATTTCAAAAATCAAATGGCAGAACCTAGAGCCTTTTAGAAACAGTCACAATGGAGTCAGCCCCCCTTTGTTCAACCAGTCCTCTCTAAGGGTACGTCTACACTAGCCCCCTAGTTCGAACTAGGGAGGCTAATGAGGGCGACCGAAATTGCAAATGAAGTGCAAGATTTAAATATCCCACGCTTGATTAGCATATTCCCGGCCGGTCGTCATTTTGGAAACTGACTAGTCCGAAGTAACTGCCCGCGTCTACATGCAGCAGAGAAGCGCGATTCCGAGATAAACCCCTTAGTTCGAATTAACAGTTAAACCTGGAATGAGGTTCATTCTCCAATCCCACACTGGGAAAGCTGAGCCTAACCAGGCTCACCTGGTGGAAGAAGCCCCGCCCCCACAGCCCTGCTGGGCACGCTCAGACTGCAGCCGGGGTATAAAAGCCTGGAGGAGGCTCAGTCTGGGCTTCTGCAGGGGAACTGCCAGAAATGATGGTCCTGGGAACTGGCCAGTGAGACGCCTACATGACTGTCTAGTGAGAGTGGTAGGAAGGAGGCCTGAGCAGAGCTCCCGCAAGGGAGCTGCCAGAGGTTCTGGATCGGGAGGCCAGCCAGTGAGACATCTGTGCTACAGAGGATCTGGAGGAAGGACCCTGGCAGGAGGCCAGTGGAGATTGGTGGGAAGTAGCTCAGGGTGGGATATCGAAGTCTGTGGCTCTCAGCGTGTTGCGGTGGGATTCCCCACTGAGAGCAGTGGAACATGCCACTGATGATAGGGCCCTGGGCTGGGACCTGGGGGAGTAGGGAGGGCCTGGGTCCCCCCCACCTCCTCAATCCCAGAGCTGGGGGAGAGCAGCTCCTGTGTGCTAGAGACTCTGGCTGTTAGGCGGCACTGCCCTGGTGAACGGGGTATTGGGGTATAACCACCACTGTGTTGTAGGAGATGCTGGGTTGGGTGTGGCCCTAAGAAGCCCAGGGACCTGGCAGCACCCCTGGGAGACCTCTGACACCTGGTCAATCAGAGAGGAGCTTTTAAGGAGCCAATCAGGGTGTAGCTGGCTGGGGCTGTATCAGAGGCAGCAGCGCGGGGGGGCGAGGGGGCCAGGTGGGAGCTGGTCCGCGAGGGGAGTTGTTTAAAAACCAGCTCCCCATGCAGGCGGGCTGCCGGTTGCCCCACGCTGCTGCCTCTGATATAGAGGCAGCAGTGCAGAGTGGCGGTAACCCCTGTCTAGCGGGAATCTGAGCTCCTGGACCTGATGTGGGGCAAGGTGGGGATGTGCAGGAGGGGAGGGGGTACAGGGAAGCTGCGTGGTGTGTGTGTGTGTGTGTGAAATACATGCAGGGGGGGGGGAGAAGGGTGATCCCACCCTGGTTGCAGAGCCGGCCCAAGCTACGGGCTGACCGGGCTACCGCCTGGGGCGCCCCATTGTAGGGGGTGCCATGCAGGGCGGGCGGGGGTGGTGCCACGCGTGCGCCAGGGCGCCTGGGGGCGGGGCTGCACTCCCGGAGCCCGGGGCACACTAATGGCTCGGGCTGGTCCTGCCCGGTTGTTCATAGAACCCAGGAGTCCAGGCTGCTTCCCCACCCTGCTCTGCCCAGCACAGCCCAGCCAGGCAGGGAACCCAAGACTCCTTCCCTTCCCCCCAGCATCCCACAGCAAATGCAGGATCGCTCCCTGAGGGGGAAGGGTTCTCAGGGGCTGGGAGTCAGCGGGAGCGGGGCCGGTAGCCAGGACTCCCGAGTCCTCTCCCTGGCCCTGAGAGGGCAGTGGGGTCTAGTGGGTGGAGCAGGGCACAGGCCGGTGTAATGTTGAAAGCTCTTTACGTTACACCGGGAGCCAGGATGCCTGCCTTTCCCCTGCCTCAGTTTCCCGAGCTGTCCGAGGCGGGAAGTGCTGGTTTCCCTGGGAGAGAGCCCCGGGGGAAGCCCAGAGGCCGTGGGGATGGGCTACCCAGTTCCGCTGGGCAGGGAGTGGGCGGGACTCACCTGCCTGTAGCTGCTGCCGGTGGAAGAGGGCATGGGGAGCTGCTGGGCCCACCTCTGGATCGGCTGCGTGGCCGGCTGGCCGTGTCTGGGGTATGTGTCTGGCATGGGGTATGTGTCTGTCGGGATGTGTGTGTCACAACTCGCCCCCCTCCACCTGTCTGGCTCCCATCTGTGTTACCACACACACACACACCGTGGCGCTCAGTGAAAGCCGCATGAAAAGGAGCCGCTCTCAGTGTCTTCACACAACTCTGAAACCCCCAGCAGACTCTCACTGGCAGGGAAAGTGGCCCGAAGCCGCTGGGGCCCTGCTGGAGTCTGCTGTTAATATTCACCCGTTGTACTGACGCCCCCGTGCTTTGGAAACCGGCACTCTGCAATGGAGGGGGGAGGTGGGGTCTGTAATGCAAAGTTGGGGTGATTTGGCCCACGGCTCCCACGGTATAGCCCCCGACCCCCTCATGCAGGGACTGAACAGCCTCAGATGGCTCCAACGTTCTCGGTGCAGCACAAGGGGGAGAAGCAAAGAGAACAAAGTTTAGGGAATACGAGCCCGGACCACCCTGATCTCAGCTACGCAGCAGGACCGCAGATGGGTGCAGCCACCCTGCAAGAGGGAGCCCACTCCTCCAGCTCTTCACACCTGTGTTTCAGAGGAGTTCACACCTCTGCGAGGTACGGCCTCCCCTGCAAACCGCGTGTCAGTAACATGCACATGGAGCCGGCATGTGAGGCCACTGGTCGGCTGATCTAAAAACAGAGATGTTTGTGTTCTCATCTCTGTTATCACCTTTGACTGGGTGTCTTCAGCCACAAAGCGGCTGAGCTGAGGCCACACAAATTCTTCAGGCCTCTGGTTGTTCTGAAAAATCGGGGCAGATCACGTGTGGAACTTACTTACCACAAATGATTTTGTTTTGAGTAAGTGGAAAGAGATTGGGGGTGCGGGGGGAGGAGCTGTTCTGTTGGTCCGAACGTAATGTGGCCTTATTTGTGAGCTTGGAGTTTACACATTTTCGGTGGAATTAAAATAAAATTGAAGTGCATTTCAAGACAAAGCCATTTTGAAAAAAGAAAATCGGAATGTTTCACATGGAAAATGTTTGACTTTTGGTCGCTGAGCAAAACATTTGGGCCAACTGGGTACTAATTCCTTAAAAGTATTGGGGTCAGTAAGTCTGCTCTAATGGCTAGACTCCACTCCCCTCACAAATCTGGGGAATGATCTCAGAAGTCCTGCTCTCAGCTGCCGGATTCAGGCCCACTCCCCTTCCAGAGCTGGGAGAAAAGGCCAAGAATTCTGAACTGAACTCAACAGAGCTGCACAGAACTGTCTTGGCAGAGTATCCAGCCTTTTTGCTCCCTGCCCTAGGAACTTGCGAAGTTATACTCCAAAATACTCAGGTACTATCTGTTAGGCAGCTATTTTACGTGGGGGAGAGAGATTTTCCCAGATGAACACCCTTAAAGAGGTCTGTTTTTCCAAATGGGGGAGCTGATCCCATTGAGAAAATCCCAGTGTTAAAAGGTGTCTCAAGTCAGTACCCGCTCTATGAGCTTTGCTCACAAAGCTGAGAATATTCTCAAGTCCAGACATGCCACCCTGAGGGCACCTATTTCTTAAAGGCTTTAGGTTCAGCATTTTTTTTTAAATTGGAACGACTGGGAACCCAGGAGTTTCTCTAACTAGCCACATATCTAGAATTCACAGGATCCTATTGTTTTGTCTAACATGTAGTTGCTGAGATCGTTTGAGAGCTCACCCAGGTCAGATCTGATTGAGTTTCAAGCCGTTGTCACACCTAGAATTAAAGAGGTTCAAGAGCTAGCTAGATACCTAGAACTTGAATGGTGTGTGTGTGTGTGTGTGATATAAACACACCCATATTTGAAAAAACCCAGTAGTACCCCATAAAGTCTAGACATTGGAGACGTTCTTGAACTTGTTCCTAGGTCTGACAAGTTGTGTGTGTGTGTGTGTGTGTGTGTGTGTGTGTGTGTGGTTTTTTTTAAGGCAATTTCGTCCTATGTGTTCTCGTATTTCATCGGGAAACTGGGTTGCTCTTGACTGGTGGTTCTCAACTGGTGGTCCATGGACCACTGGTGATCCCTGGTGACTTTTTTGGTGGTCCACAGGAACATTGTCCAAAGTCACACGGCGTGAGCAGGCACCGCCATTAGGCTGTTTTATGCTGTGTTCACAAACATGCGGCGTGACTTTTATCATGTCTCAAAAAGGAGGTGGTCCACAAAAATGTTTTGATTGGCCTGATGGTCCGTGGACTGAAACAAGTTGAGAACCACTGCTCTAGACCAGTGTTTTTTTTAAACTTTTTTGCTGTGTCTACATTGGTGCGATCTTGCGCAAAAGCAGCTGCTTTTGCGCAAAAACTTGCTGCCTGTCTACACTGGCTGCGAGTTCTTGCGCAAGTACACTGACGTTCTCATGTATGAAATCAGGGCTTCTTGCGCAATAACTATGATGCTCCCGCTCAGGAATAAGCCCTTTTGCGCAACTGTTCTTGTGGAAAAGGCCAGTGTAGACAGGCAACATGAATTTCTTGCACAAGAAAGCCCTATGGTTAAAATGGCCATCAGAGCTTTCTTGTGCAAGAGAGCGTCTACACTGGCATGGATGCTCTTGTGCAAAAGCATACGCCAGAGTAGACTCTTTCTTGCACAACTACTTTAACTCAAGAACTCTTGTGCTAAAGAGTTTTTGCACAAGATCATGTCAGTGTAGATGTAGCCTTTGAGATCACAGAATACCAGACAATAATATTTTTTTATGTGGAACACCTATGAATATTTTATTTTCTTTTAAAAAAATCGATTGGCATATTCTGATATTGCTGGTGTCTTGTTTCCAAATGCCTTTTAACTGTTTGATGGAACCTTAGCACTATTAAACAAAACCTCCAAGCAAATAACGCATTGCAGGCAATCGTCTTTATACATGAATCCAAACGCTAGGTATGAAGGATCAAATTTTTAACATACCGTTTTCTTCCTTTTTTGATCCGGGGAAGATGTGCCACATTGTTGAGAAATGGAAATGTTTACGTGTACTTCACTCGTTGATGGTACTGGTTCCTCAGCAGTACTATTTTCACTCCTGCCTTTTTTTATAAAGAAATGTAACTTACTCTGTTTACTCATATCGGTGGAAATAATAAATTCAATAAATTATCATGCGTGTTTGCGAACGTCAAGCAGCTGACTGACAGCATAGCCACCGTGCTGGCATAGCTCATGTGCGGCACTTCAGTGTTAGTTTCTATGCCGCCGTATGGCTAACATAAGAAGAAGATTAGAGATGAGAGGGGAGGCTAATACAATGTTAGCCAACTTTGCTGAGATGTAGAAATAAAATGATGTTTCAGTATCTTCATTACTGTTATCGTTGTAATGTGATTAATTATTGTATAACTTTGAATTATTATTCCAAACGGTCGCAGCACACCTGCAAGTTGTTCACTGAACACAGTTTAAGAAACACTGCTCTAGACCACAGGGGGCTGCTTGGATTTTCAGATCTTGGCAGACCTAAAAACCAAGTGGCTTAAGAACCTGCCAGTATCTGAAACACACTGGGGCTTGGAGAACAAGATGTCCCAAATCTTGCCCACAGCAGAGCAGATCACATTCTGACACTGACAGCTCTGGGGCTCAAGGTTAACAATTGGGCAGGGTGCCTAGAATGCAGGAGATCCTACTGAATTTTGAATCAGTGACAGGTGCCATCTGTCACGGTTGCCAGTCTTGTTTGATCTAAATTGTAGGATGCTCATGGCTAATGTATCTATAACCTCCCCACGGGGCTGAGGGCCCACACAGGCCTGGCTTCCCAAATAACCTCCGCCAGACTTCTGGATAGATTCAGGGATTCCAAAGCAGAAGGAACATGCTGATTGTTTTGTTTTATTTTATTTTATGTTATTGTATTTACATCATGAGGGGTTTGGAATGGCTGCCATTCAAAGAGAGATTAAAAAGACTGGGACTTTTCAGCTTAGAAAAGAGGAGACTAAAGGGGGGGATATGATAGAGGTCTATACAATCATGACTGGGGTGGAGATAGTGAACAAGGAAAAGTTATTTACTGGTTCCCATAATGCAAGAACTAAGAGTCACCAAATGAAATGAATAGGCAGAAGATTTAAAACAAACAAAAGGAAGTTTTTCTTAGAATCACAGGGCTGGAAGAGACCACAGGAGTCATCGAGTCCAGCCCCCAGCCGGGACTTAAAAAACCCTAAGGAGGGAGATTCCACCCTCTACCTAGGGAACCCATTCCAGTGCTTCACCACCCCACAACTTAGACCTCCCCCACGGCACCTTGAGACCATTGCCCCTCGTTCTGCTGTCTGTCACTACTGAGACCAGCCTCTCTCCTTCCTTTCTGAACCCCCCTCACTCTTCCGCAGACTAAACAAGCCCAAATCCCTCAGCCTTTCCCAGTAGGTCATGTGCTCCAGCCCCCTCATCGTTTTGGTTGCCCTCTGCTGGACTTTCTCCAATATATCCATGTCCTTTCTGTAGTGGGGGCCCCAGAAATGGATGCAGTACTCCAGATGTGGCCTCACCTGTGCCAAATATGCAATGCAGTCAACCCATGGAACTCCTTGCCAGAAGAGGTTGTGGAACACCAGGGCTATGTCTACACTGGAGGCTTCTTGTGCAAGAACATCTTGCGCAAGGGTTCTTGTGCAAGAAGCCTTGCGCAAGAAAACATCCACACTGCCATGTGCGAGCTGTGCTTTTGCACAAGATCACCCATGGCAGTATGGACGCTCTCTTGCACAAGAAAGCTCTGATGGCCATTTTAGCCATAGGGCTTTCTTGCGCAAGAAATCCCTGCCGAGTGTCCACACTGCCCTCTTGTGCAAGAGCTCCTGCACAAGAGGGCTTACACCTGTTAGAAAAGAGCATAGCTCTTGTGCAAGAAGCCCTCTCTTACCACGCCGTACTGTAAATTTCCTTGCACAAGAGTGGGCGGGCAGTATGGACGCTCTGCGGATTCTTGCGCAAGAACAGCTGTTCTTGCACAATAGCCCACCAGTATAGACATAGCCCAGGACTTTAATGGGGTTCAAAAAAGAACTAGATAAATTCATGGAGGTTGGGTCCATCAATAGTTATTAGCTAGGACGGGTAGGGATGGTGTCCCTGGTCTTTGTTTGTCAGGGATTGGAAATGGGAGACAGGGGAGGGATCACTGGATGATTCCCTGTTATGTTCATTCCCTCAGGGGCGCCTGGCATTGGCCACTGTCGGCAGACAGGACACTGGGCTGGATGGACCTTTGGTCTGACCCAGTCTGGTTGTTCTTACATTCCTATAGTCCCCTCATCTGCCCTGCTGGAAAATGTCCCTGAATTAGCCCCTGGTTGAATGTGGGAGGAAGGAAGGAAAACACCCGGAGGAAAACACCCAGTCGTGCCTTAACAATTGCTGGTGGTGAAGAAACCACTCAGAGGAGTCTGGAGACGCCTACTGAATCTGGTGCCCCTGAGGACCAATTGAGACCTAGACAGACTGTGAGACCTAGAACCAATGAGAATCAGGAGAGAGCCATGAATCTAGAATCCAAGTGCAGGATGGTGTTTATGAATGGTCAGACACCTGGAACCCCTCAGGTTTTGAAATGGGGTGGGCAATACTTTTTGGTTGGGGGGTGGCATGGCTAGGATACTTCTGGGCTTCCCCACCCACAGACCATGATTGGTCTGGTGGTGGAAGAGCCTTTTTGCCCCCTCTTCCCACTAGGCACCCGGGAAGAGGCTGTGCACGCTCTCCCACCCCCAGGCCAATCAGCGCGTGAACCCGCCTCCTGCCCTGTGAGGACCTTGTGGTACTTTTAAGCTTCCTCCCGCCCTACCCCTGCCTTCGACACTTCAAAGTGCCATGCGCTCCTCGCGGGGTGGGAGGAAGCTTCATGCCCTCCCCCACCCCCAGGCCATTCAGGGTCTGGGGCAGGGGAGCTGCGTGAAGCTTCCTTCGCCCTGTCCTCACGTATGGCACTTGAAGTGCCGTTCACTCCTTGCAGGGTGTGGGGGAGGGGGAGGAAACTTTGCGTGCTCTTCCTGCCCCCAGGCCAATTAAGGCCTGGGGACGGGGGAGTAGGTGATGTCTCCTCCCACCCTGTGAGGCGTGCATGGTGCCTCAAAGAGCTGCGTGCTCCTGGCAGGTCAGGAGGAAGCTTTGTGCGCTCCTCTGCCATCAGGCCTGAATTGGGTTGGGGGGGAGGGCAGGGCCTCTGAGGGCTGGAGCAATCCACTTGGTGCACCAGATCCGGCCCACAGAGGCCCTTTTGCCCACCCCTGGTTTAGAATCACCAAGGAACGAGGTACAAATGGGAAGCCACATTCTCACATCTCCCTAAGTCTGATTCTGTTATGCATTCACGAATTGTGACTCAAGTCTTACACGAGACTCGGGGCCACTGCTGCCAAGTTCGTCAACAAACGCCGCCTTGACCAGCATGGGAAGAGATGTCCTGAAGACCTGCCAGAAATTCTCCCCCACAAACAAGTAGAGGATGGGGGTGAAACAAGCAGTGAAGCAGGTCGTAAAGGTGTAAATGACCAAGAGGGCACCCGACACCGACTCTGGCAACTCCTTTGTGTAGAAATTCAAGCCCTGGTACAGGTGGTAGGGCAGCCAGCCGAGGAAGAAGGACACCACCGCTGCCACCATGACTTTGAAAGGCTTCCCAGCACACACCAGCCTCTTATCCTTCATCTCCAACCTCACTTGGCTGTAGCATCCCACGATGGTGAAGAAGGGCAGCAGAAAGCCCAGGAGGAACCGGATCACAAAGACAGCCAGATGGATCTGTCTCCCCAGATCCTGTGTCTCAGTTCCATTCCAGTTTCTGGAGATATTGTAATTATTGATGCAGGCGATTTTGCCCCCGTTCCCCATGCGGGTCTCCCGGAAAGCCAGATAGGGAGCACTGAGAGCAAAGGAGACCAGCCACACTCCCACGACAAGTTTCCTAGCCCGGCTCATGGTGCGTTGATGCCGGGACCAAAGAGGCTGGCAGATGAGGGTGTAGCGGTCCAGGCTGATGACGGTGAGTAGGAAGACGGAGGAGAACATGCCCACAGAGATGCAGGTGTTGAGGAGTTTGCACATGGCCGTGCCAAAGACCCAGTGAAAACCCATCAGGATGTAGATAGCGAAGAAGGGGATCAGCAGGGTGAAGAGGAGGTAGCAGAAGACCAGGTGGAGGAACCAGAGCGTGGTCACCGTCCTCCTCATCTTCAGCCCCAGCACCCACAGGTACAGCCCGTTCCCGAACATACCCACCAGGAAGGTGATGAAGAGCAACCCGGCTGCAGCCAGGTGAGCGGGGCTCACAGCTGCTGGTTGCTGGCTGGAGTTTGCCTCTGTGAGTGGTGGAAGGGTTGTGTTGCCTTGATCCATGGTGCCCTGGGGAGAAACGGAGGCAGAGCTGTAAGTGAGGGCAAAGGAGGGGAACGGAAGAGTTGAAGAGGAGAGAAGAGAAATAGCAGAGGGTGTTTGGAAGGCACCATCAGAGAGGACCTTTATGAGCACCCTCGGCTTCTCCAGAACATCGAGGCTGGATATGCTCAGCAACTGGGCTACAGCCGGTGGAACTCACTGTTGCAAGATGGAGCCCTGGGCAGTAGAGGAGGTAAAGAAGATAGGTGCAGGGGGAGTAGAGAAGGAGAAAGTCTAGTTGATCAAACACAGCTCTGTGCTGAGAACACAACGTGGCTGTGAGCTGGAGGACAGGCTGGCTCAGAGGGGTGGGGATGGAATATGGGGCCTTTCCCCACTAGGAGGCACTGGCTCCACTCTGTCTCCAGAGCAGGGCTGGGCTGGCTCAGGAGGGTAGGATGGGTGTTGCTGACTCCCAGGTTATAGAAGCTGGTGCCAGTGAAACTCTCTGCTACCAGATGGAACAAGTTGCCCCTCCTCACTGTGCTTATCTGCCTGTCGCTGTTACATCCTGACTCGTGAGACGTGCAGGGTCCTTCTCACCCTCACTTCAACACAGGAAACCTCTGTCCACTGAGTCGCGGCTGTGCTCCACAGCCGTGCTGCCAGCCCTGCTCCAACACCTCTGGGCTAGTGCCTCAGCCAGGGCCTTATGAGCATGGTGCCTCCATGGGAGCCAGCACCCTTGGGTGTTTCCTGAGCTCTCAGCGAGGGGAAGGGGTCAGAACTGCTTGGCTGAGGGGGGGAAGTGAGGTGTGCTGCCTTAGAGCAGTGGATCTCTGCTAGGGGCACATGTACCCCAGGGGGCACACAGAGCCCTTCCAGGGGGTATGCCATCTCATCGGGAGATTTGCCTAGTTTGACAACAGGCGCCATAAAAAGCCCTGGTGAAGTCAGTCCCTACTAAACTTTCCTACAGTGACTTGTTCCCGCTGCTCCGTGTTCTGACCCCGGACGGTAAGTATCAGAGTTCTCAGCCAGTCGATGTATAAGTATCTGAGAAAACGGGAAGGGCAGCAGTCAGTGGCAGTGTGCTGTGACATCGTGTGCATTGTGTCAGATTGTGTAAGCAGGTCCTTTCTCAGTGAGGTGAAAGCAGGGGTGGGGAAGGCAAATCAGAAGTCTGGGAAGAAGTCTGGGAAGTCTAGGGGCAGGGAGTCCCACAGGTTAACCCCACTAGTATCCAGTGGCAGGCAGTCCCACAGACTAACCCCACTGCTACCCAGTGGCAGGGAGTCCCACAGGCTAACACCACTGATACCTGGTGGTAGGGAGTCTCCCTGGTTTGCCTTTGCAATGGGAAATGTCTGTGGTGTCTAGGGGGCCTGAGCTAGGATATTCCCCTTCAGATCCACTGTAGAGCCCTCTGCCCATCATCTTGACTCACCTGGGTGGCAGGTGGTGGAAATATGGACCCAGCACAGACAGAGGCTTGAATGGCTTGTGTTTGCCGGCAAAGCGCCGTCTGTGTGTCTGTCCTCTCAACATCAAGCCCTGCCAGTGTGATGAGTTTACTTGCCGTAGCTCTGTGATGTCTACACTCTCCACCCCCACACCCATGCTCCACCCCCACCAGAGGCGGGGAGAGAGCCCAAGCATCCTGGCCCCCAGCCCCGCTACTACAGCACTTTACAGACATTACCTCCTATCACCATTGAGTGTCCCTCTGCTATCCAGTGGCAGGCAGTCCTGCAGGCTAACCCCTCTGCTATCAAATAGCAGGCAGTCCCACAGGGTAACCCCTCTGCTATCAAATAGCAGGCAGTCCCACAGGGTAACCCCTCTGCTATCCAGTGGCAGGCAGCCCTGCAGGCTAACCCCTCTGCTATCAAATAGCAGGCAGTCCCACAGGGTAACCCCTCTGCTATCCATTGGCAGGCAGTCCTGCAGGCTGACCCCTCTTATATCCAGTGGCAGGCAGTCCCACAGGCTACAGGTCCTGGCTTCTAGCCACTCTAATACAGCTGATGTGTGGCTAGGAGCTCATCTGTTGAGAGGTGCCCCTGTGAGGAGGAAGGGTCTGTATTTTGCACCCTTTCATGACACAGGCTGCACCTCAACCATAATACCACAGGCCTGTGAGCTCACAAGAAATGCTCAGTCACAACCAATGCACTACTGGGCCTGAGGGGGGCAGGGTCTAGTGATTATAGTAAGGGGACTGCTGGGTTCTGGCAAGAGCTGGCTGAGCTGCGGCAAAGCCAGCAGGGAGCTATTTCAAGAGCTGGCAGTAGCACAATACCTGTAGGAAATGTGTAGTTATGTTTGCCGCTGGGGTAGGGTCTAGTGGTTAGAGCAGGCGATCAATAGCTGTGAGAGCTCTTGTGTTATCTACATGTGGTGGGAAGCTCTCGAGGTGAGAAACTCAGAGGGGAAGCCGTGTTAGTCTGTAACTTTATCAAAAAACCCCACGAGCAGTCCAGTAGCCCCTTAGGCTATGTCTCTACTCCTTCTTTCTTGTGCAAAAGCCTATGCAAATGAAATGCGGATTAGCATATTGCCTCATTTCATTTGCATATTTAATTAGGGAGCATTTTTGCACAAGAGGCTTTTGTGGAAAAAGGAGCTGTGTAGATGGCTCCTTTTTGTGCAAAACCCCCCTCTTGCACAAGAGCCGTTCTTCCTCATTTTTTCAGGTGTTCACTGTAATGGCACATCCAGTTCATGTCTTTCCTCTGTGTGTCAGCTTTGCATATGAAGGCCAGTTCTGTAGACTCTCTCTGTCCTTGGTCCCTGAAATGCCTCTGAGTGCCCAGGCAGGTTAAAATGTTGCCCCCAGTTTCTGTGTGTTCCCATTCCTGATGTCTGATGTGTGTTTATCCTTTGTCCCAGGACTGTCTGATTTGGCCCATAGCCCCGGCAGAGGGGCCTGGCTGGCACAGATCACATTAGCGGATGTGCAGTTGTAGGAGTCTCTGATGTGGTAGCTGATGTGATTAGGGCCTGTGATGGTGTCGCTTGTGTAGAAGTGTGGAGAGAGTTGGCACCAGGGTTTGGTGCAGGGGTAGGTTCCTGGGGGAGTGTGCCTGAGGTGTGATGTGTGCCTGCTGGTGGCTGTCTAGCGGTGAGGATGGGCCTATGTCCCAAGGGCTGGGAGAGTGAGGGAGCCTTTTCCAGGATAGGCTGTAGAGACAACACATGTGCAACCCTGCCCCTTCCTGTTCTAGATAAAGCCTCAGGCACGGCCAGCCCTCCCCAGAGTGTTTGTTCTACAGGCTCCATCTGCCCCGCTGGGACCCGGACACCCCCAATGAGACCACAGACCCCACCACAGACCCCGCACCACTGGGTACGAGAGACCAAGTTTGAATTCTGAGGGGAGTGGGGTCTAGTGGTTGGAGCAGGTGTGTGTGGGGCGGGGGGGAGGGTTCTGCTCCCAGTTCTGGGAGGGGGATGGGGCCCACAGGGTTAGGGTGGGGGCTGGGAGCCAGGGGTCCTGGTTCTACCCGGCGTGGGGCTGTGGCGGGATGGGTTGTGTAGGGGACACAATGAAATGCCGCCTCTCTCACTGCTGCGCCTCGGGCTCCACCCGTCTCCCTCCCCCTCTCCCCTCTTGTGTGTCCTCCAATCCCCTTTGTGTTCTTACCGCTCCCCCTTAGGGTACCACGGCCCCTCCCTTCCCAGGCAACCCAGCCCCTCCTCACCCTCCCCAGCCCCCTCATGGCCCCCACTCAGTCCCAGCTGCCCCGGCAGCCAAGGGAGCACCTGTAGTGGGTGGGAAGGGAGACACCGCCTGCCCCATCTTCCTCCTCAGCCTTTCCCACCTGGCCAGCTCCGCCCGCCCCTGCTGCCCGTCTGCTCCTGGCCTCCCCACGCTGAGGCCCAGGCCAGGACGCTGGACCCGGGCGTGAGGCTCGTCTCCTTCCCCTCATCCCTCCCTCCCTGGGTCTCTGGCAGCCTCTGGAGATGGGGGGCATTGAGGGGCCATGGTCCCCCCACCCCCATAGAATCGTAGGACTGGGAGGGACCTGGAGAGGCCATCAAGGCCAGTCCCTGTACCCACGGCAGGACCAAGCGCCGTCTAGATCATCCCTGACAGGTGTGTGTCCAGCCTGCGCTTAAATATCTCCAGGGATGGAGATTCCACAACCCCCCAGGCAATTTATTCCAGTGCTTCACTAAACCTCCCTTGCTGCAGTTTAAGCCCGTTGCTGCTTGTCCTGTCCTCAGAGGCCGAGGAGAACAACTTTTCCCCCTCTTCCTTGTGACACCCGTTTAGATACTTGAAAGCTGCTCTCATGTCCCCTCTCAGTCTGCTCCTTCCCAGACGAAAGGAGCCCAGTTCGTTCAGTCGCCCTCCCGGGCCGGGTTTTCTAGCCCTTTCCTCATTTGTGCCGCTCTTCTCTGATCCTTCTCCAGTTTGGTCCCGTCTGTTCTGAGATGAGGCTCCCAGAGCTGGACGCGGCGGAGCCGGAGGAACAATCGCTGCTCGTGCCTTGCTCACAACGCTCCTGCGACCACACCCCAGCGCGGGGGTTGGTTCTCCGTGCAGCGGGGTCACCCTGTTGCCGGGGCGACGCGTGAAGGGGGCGCTGGGGGCACGGGACCCTCCAAACGCCGTGGGTGGGAGGAGCAAGGGGCCAGTGTCTCCGGCCGGCCTGGGAGACCAGCGGGGGGGCGCCCACAGCCAGGGTCGGCCCCCCCCCCACGGGCAGCGGCGGGGGGGAGCGGAGCAACGCGGCATCGCTCTCCCGGCTGCCGGCTGCATTACTCTGGGGAGGGGAGGGGCTGTGGGGTGAGGGGCGCCAGTTTGTACGTCCACCGTTTTGTGTGTCTCTGAGGCGTTGGTCAGCCGCCCTGTCACCGACCCCTGCCTGGAAAGGGCGAGAAAAGGGGGGGGGTGTCTCCTGCCCCCAATCTGCCGAGCGACAAGAGGGCTGACAAGGGCGCTCGCCCGCCCCCAGGGCTCTGCGCAACTCGGGGGGGCCAGGGCCACAGCCCGTCTGAGCCCCTCAGGCCATGGGGGGGGCTGTTTGGCTCCACAGGCCTCCGGAGGCAGGAGCCTGGAAATCTCCCACCACAGACTGTGTCTGGACAGTTTGCTGGGGGGTCAGCTCCTCATCCCACGCCTGTCGCGGGGCACAGCGCATTCATTTTAGGTTAAGGTGCCTGGAGTAAGGCCAGGCAGATCTCACACACTCTCTCTCTCTCTCTCTTTCTTTTCCACCATTTGCCTTGGCGTCTGCATACCACACGCAGGACGACAAGCCAAGAGAAGAAGAGAGAAGTCGGAGGAGACAGACCTTCCGCCTACCTGAGCCTTTGTATCCTTCTCTACATCCTGAGACATCCACCTTCATTTGTCTCCCAACACTGTGATGGTGGCATGATCCCCTATTGTGGATGCCCCAGTTTTAGTTACTCATAAATTGGGTTCTGACTTCAAGCCACTATATCATTGTGACAACCTGATTTTGTGTTTTACATAAGAACGGCCAGACTGGGTCAGACCAAAGGTCCATCTAGCCTGTCTGCAGACAGAGGCCAATTCCAGAAGTCCCGGAGAGAGTACAGGTGACCCCCGACTTCCGACTGCCCAACCTACAACCCCCCACATTTATGGCTACCCTGCTCCTGGAGCCACGGGGCTGCCTACTGCCTGACTCAGCCCCCAGCTGGCTGGCTCAAGGCGCCATTTGCGTCGCTCTGAGGGGCCGCCTACCTACTGGCGCAACCCCCAGCTAGCTCAGGGCACTGTTCACGCCACAGTGCAGGGCTGCCTACTCCCAGCAGAGCCCCCTGGCTTCAGGAGACTAAGCAACTCCCAGGAGGCAAAGCAGGCCAGGAACGGAACCCCCCTTCTTAACATTGCCCCGATGGGCAATAAGGGTTAGAGTTATGATGGCCCGACTTACAATGGCTCTCTGAAACCAATTAAGTCATAAGTGCAGGGGTTACCTGTAAACACAACGGGTAATCATCATGTGATCTCTCTCCTTTCATCCATTTCCAAACTAACAGAGGCTACGGACACCATTCCTATTCATCCTGGCTAATAGCCATTGATGGACCTAACCTCCATGAATTCATCCAGCTCTTTTTTGAACCCTCTTAAAGTCCTGGTCTTCATAACATCCTCTGGCAAGGAGTTCCATAGGTTGACTGTGTGCTGAGTGAAGAAAAACGTCCTTTAGTTTGTTCTAAACCTGCTGCCTATTAATTTCATTTGGTGACCTCTAGTTCTTCTATTGTGGGAACAATTAAATAACTTTTCTTTAGTTACTTTTTCCTCACCAGTCATGATTTTATAGACCTCTATCATTTCCCCCCTTAGTCTCCTCTTTTCTAAGCTGAAAGAGTCTTTTAAATCTCTCTGCATATGGGACCTGTTCCAAACCCCTGATCATTTTTGTTGCCCTTTTCTGAACCTTTTCCAGTGACAATATGTCTTCTTTGAGATGAGGTGACCACATCTGTACGCAGTATTCAAGATGTGGGCGTGCCATGGTTTTATATAGAGGCAATATGATATTCTCTGTCTTATTCTCTATCCCTTTTTTAATGACTCCTAGCATCGTTTGCTTTTTTGGCTGCCACTGCACATGGAGTGGATGTTTTCAGAGAACTATCCACAATGACTCCAAGATCTCTTTCTCGAGTAGTTGTAGCTAAATTAGTCCCCATCATATTGTACGTATCGTTGGGATTATTTTTTCCAATGTGCATTACTTCACATTTTCCACTTTAAATTTCATTTGCCATTTTGTTGCACAATCACTTACTTTGGTGAGATCTTTTTGAAGCTCTTCACTGTCTGCTTTGGTCTTAACTATCTTGAGCAGTTTAGTATCATCTGCAAATTTTGCCATATCACTGTTTACCCCTTTCTCCAGTTCATTTATAAATACGTTGAATAGGATTGGTTCCAGGACAGACCCTTGGGGACCTCACTAATTACCTCTCTCCACTCTGAGAATTGACCACTTATTCCTACCCTTTGTTTCCTGCCTTTTAACCAGTTATCAATCCACGAAAGGACCTTCCCTCTTATCCCATAATCAGATGACAAGAGGGTTTTGTTTTGTAAGTTCCCTGTTGGGTTAATACAATTCTTGTTACTTCCACCATTTTATGCTGCACTTGACAAATAATCTGGTGACAGAGATAAGGGCAGGATGGAGAGCCTGTGCTTGCATGGGCAAGAGTACAGTGCCGGCCAGGAGTGTCTGCCTGTTTCTTGGTGCCTGCTGGCCATGTTTCAACACTCACGCCACTCCATCCTCTGCATCCTCACGAGGAGAGGCTCTGGCTTAAAAGCTGGTTCCCCCCAGCACTGTTTCTGCTCCCCTCTTGCTACCTCTATCAGAAGGGGCAGGGGAGGCTGGGACTCTGGCCTGGGACTCTGGCCATGGGGAGTTCCAGCGGGAAGTTGGGACCCCCAGCAGACAGGGGCTGCTCCTGGCTTGGCAGGCAGCCCTTCTCGGTCCTGCCTTGTGTTGGGACCAAGCCCTGCTGCAGCGCTGCAATTTAAAAGGCAGTAGGATCCGGGCAGCCTGCTCCGCCCCCTCCCCAGATCCTGCTGCATTTTAAATTGCAGAGCCACAGTGGAGTTTGGTCCCAGCACTAGCCGGGACTGAGCGGGGCTGCCTTCCCCTATGGAGTAATTGATAACAATTCTATCCACTATTCAATTACTAAAATAACCTCAATTTAACATCCCTAGTACAGATGTGGTCACCTCATCTCAAAAACAATCTCTTGGCATAGGAAAGGGTACAGAAAAGGGCAACAAAAATAATCAGGGGTTTGGAACAGCAGCCATATGAGGAGAGATTCAAAAGACTGGAGCTTTTCACTTTAGAAGAGAGGAGACTAAAGGGGTGGGTGGGGGGATAGCATAGAGGTCTGTAAAACGATGACTGGTATGGAGAAAGGAAATTAGGGAAAGTTCCCATAACACAAGGACCAGGGGACACCAAATGAAATTAACAGTTATTAGGTTTTAAAACAAACCAAAGAAAATATTTCGTCATAAAACACACAGGCACCCTGTGGAACTCCTTGCCATAGGATGTTATGAAGACCAGGACTTTAACAGGGTTAAAAAAAACCTAGAAAAATTCATGGAGGTGTGGACCATTAATACTTATTAGCCAGGATGGTAGGAATGCTGTCTATAGCCTCTGTTTGTCAGAGACTGGACATAGGCAACAGGGGAGGGGGCAGCTGGCATTGGCCATTGTCAGCAGACAGGACACTAGGCTAAATGGACCATTGTTTGACCCAGTATGGTGGTTCTTATGCTCTTGCTGCTCTGCAGAGTGGCCTACTGGTTAGAGAAGGGGAGGCTGGAAGCCAAGACTCCTGGGTTTGGTCCTTGGCACTGGGGATGGGGATGAGAACTCCAGGGCTGTGTGAGGGAGGGGAGTTCTGTCTCTTAGGAATTCCAAGGTGGGGAACACCTCATCTGATTAATGTGAAAAAGAGTAAACTTCACCAGTCACAGACCTCCTCTATTGCGTGCTCCAGGCTAACCCCAGTAGTACCTAGTGGCAGGCAGTCTCACAGGGTAACACAGCTAATACCCTGTGGCAGGGAGTTCCACTGATTTGCCTTGACAATGGCCCATTTGTGGCTTCCAGATGCCCTTAGAAAGAAAATTCCCCTTAAGACCCGGCCTCTGCCCATCATCTCAACTCACCGGGGTGGCACAGGAGCCAGTGAAGACAGAGACTTGGATGGCCTGTCTGTCCAGCAAAGCATCTGTGAGTCTGTCCCAGTGCTCCTGAGCCCTTCTCTGTGTGGTGAGTTCTATTCTTGTAGCTCTGTCTTCTACACACTCCACCCCCAGCTGCTCTCTGAGATCCACAAGCTGCAAACCAGCAACGGAAATTGTCACTGGACACTCTTAGCAAAGAACCCACAGCAGCAGCAGGCACCAGCTTATAGCCAGCCCCTGATCCCCTCCCAGAAGCAGAGAGAGAAACCAGGTGTCCTGGCCCCCAGCCCCACTAACACAGCAGATGTGGGGCTAGGAGCCCATCTATTGGGAGGTGCCCCTGTGGGGAGGAAGGGCCTGTGTTTTGCACCTTTTTGTGACACAGGCTGCACCTCAGAGATAACCCTGAGCTTTTCATGCAAGCTCACATCACTAATGATACATTACCTGGCCAAGGAGTGAGTTGTCTAGTGGTTAGAGCAGGGGGACCGGGGGCCAGCACTGCTGGGGAGGGGCCCAGAGGTGAGACAGGGTAATAGCTCTCAGGGCTTTTGTGCTATTTATGTGTGGTGGGGACGTGCTTCTGTGAGAAAACTTCTGTGAAATCCTGCCCAGCATAAAACCTCAGCCCCAGCAAGCCCTCCCCAGACTGGGCGTGTGTATTCTTGGAGCTGGGACCTCCAGGCCCTTGTTGGGAAACCAACTCTGCGGGGAAAACAAAACCTTCAAGAGCCGGGGATGGGAGAGCCTGGTTCTCCCTGTATCAGGTGGTTTGTGCAGGGAGGAGACAAATGCAGGTTTTGCCGGGCCTGGGCTCTGCACATCTGACTCTCCCTCATCGCCAATCCCCTCTATTTTCCACACTGCTCCTTAGGGTCTCACAGCCCCTCCCCCAGCCCAGTCCCTCACAGCCCCTCCCCCTTCCCAACCATCCCATCCCAGCCCCTCACAGCCCTTCCCAGCCAGCTCAGCCCAGCCCCTCACAGCCCCTCCCCCTTCCTAGCCAGCTCTGCCCAGCCCAGCCCCTCACTGTAACTCCGCTCACCAGCTGCATGGCCTGGGTTTCCACTGGTCACGCCCAAGCGCCTCCTGCTCTGGGCACATTCTCATCCATCCTCCTCCTCAGCCTTTCCTGCCTGGCCAGCTCTGCCCGCCCCTGGTGCCTGTCTGCTCCTGCCCTCCCCACACTGTGGCCCAGGGCAGGATGCTGGCCCCGGCGTGTGGCTCGTCTCCTTCCCCGGGTCTTTGGCAGCTCCTGGAGGTGGAGGGGCAGGATCAAGAGTTACACCCTCCCCGGAGAGGAGGCCAGGCCCAAGACTCAGGCCTGTAGGAGATGGTTCCATCGTGTGAATTTTGGGCACAGTTCCTGCGGCCTCTGCCGGCGTGGGATGCCATGGCTGGACGGGATGGAGAGGACAAATAACGGGCTGGTGGGGTGGCCGTGAGGGCCTCATTCTTCGTCTGCTGGCTGCCTGACCACCTCTCCCATGGCCTGCTGCTCTACAAGAACGCAGCACCGGCCAGGAGCGCCTGCCTGCTTCTTGGCACCCCCCGGCTGTGTGTCACTCACACCACCTGTCCTCTGCATCTTTGCAGGGAGAGGCTCCAGCTGGAGCTAGGATGCCCCCCGCCCCCACCACTCTGCTCCAGGCAGCTTTCCTTGACCATCCCGACAGTGAAGCGTCTGAGCCCGGGGGGGGGGGGGGAAACAAGGCAGAGAAGGTGAGGGGCTGGCACTGGAGCTGGCCGGAAAGTGCCAGAAGTGAGAGCATTGGGAACAGATCAGCCCAATGGTTCCGCAGGTATCTGAGTGTCTTTAAACCAGCCGTGTCCCTGGGCTCCCAGAGTCCTTGTCATCTGCAGAACCCCACACGCTCTAGGTCTCTTCGTGTTTCCAAAGCCAGTGGGGGCGTTCAGGGTTCTGGATCACAGGCTGGCTCTGGAATCGTGGTATGTTTTAGGTTGCCCAGTGTGGTCTCACCTCACTGATTCTCACGGGGTCTGCATCGCTGGCTGGCTGGTTAGGATCTTCTTTGTGCGAAGTCTCCCAGGGTGTTCAAGCACAACAGGGTCCCTGAGTCCTAGATTCCTGACCGGGGCTAGGACCTCACTGAGTTTGGATGTTTCCACCCTTTGTAGAATCCAACGGGAAGGTCAGTCGCTGTCTCCCACTTTGTACCAATGGGATGTGGAAGTGGCTTGGCCAAGGTGACTCAGCCCGCCAGCGGCAGAACCAGGAATGGTACCGATGCCTCCTGAGGCCCAGTCCCAGTCTTGATTTGCCCTGACTCCTTACACACTGTGCTTTGTCACGCAGGGACTGTCTTTCTTTGTACAGCACTTGGCGCAGCAGAGTTCGAATTTCCCACTGGGTTCTATCCAGGGAGGGGAGCTGGGGCTCATTTTAAAGCAATGGCTTGTTCTTAGGCGAGGGCTCTAAGACAGGGTCCGAAGGATCATTTCTATTTATGATTTGCAGCTTTTTGATCTCAGAGGGTAAGTGGGGGTGGAGCATGTAGAAGACAGAGATAAGGGGCGTGAACTCAATACACACAGCTGCATGGGCACTTTGCTGGGAAACAGGCGCCCTTTCAGTTTCTGTGCTGGGTCCCAATTCTCACCACCCACTGCCGAGGTAGGTCAAGATAATGTAGAGGCCCCGTCGTTCAGTCTGACAGGGAATTTCCTTGCTCAGTCTACTTAGAAGGCCCAGAAATTTCCTGTTATAAAGGGAAGCCAGTGGGACTCCCTGCCACTGGACATCAATGGAGCTAGCCTGTGAAACGCCCCTTCACCGAAGAGAGGAATTAACTTGTGGGACTCCCAGAAACTGGAGATTCGTGGCATTAACAGGGGGCATGCAACAGAGATAGGTAGAAGGGGAGATCTGGGATGTGGGCATTCTTTCTCTCTACTGTTTCATGTTAATCCCCTGGAGTGTTCCCCACTTTTGGAGTCTAACCCCTAAGGCCCTATGTCCTTCCCCCAACCTAAGATTCCTCAGTCCCAGCCCCTTCCTCCTTCTCTAACCACTAGGCTGCTCAACAGCACCGAGAGGACTCCATGCTAACCAGGCCAGTCAGAGTCAGGGTGGGCAGCCCGGCTGCGGGTGCAGAGAAACAGCTTGGCAAATGGAGGCTTCCTGTGTCGCAGAGAGGGAGGAAATGACCCTGCACATTCTCACAAGCTAGGGTGCAGCAGCAAATGCTAGGACAGGCAAAGGAGCACAAAAGACGGAGGTGTGGGAGGGATGGCGTCTTCTGCCTTGTGGCAGGGAGTTCCACAGACACAAGCTCTCGTGTGTGTGCATTTGACAGCACCAATCCACAGTGCACTGAGCAGACCTGAGCCCCTGTATTGCGGCCAGATCAAAGCTGGACACCCTGTAGGGGAAAGGCTTTGTGGTCCATTCCCTGGCCCCTTGAGCCAGCTAAGCATCCAGATGGCAGGCAAGTGGCATTCTCTGCATTTGCTCTCCTTGAGTGTCCCCTTCCCCTCTAGTAATCCCCCAGTCTCCCCCTCACAGCGCTCTCCAGCAGCAGTGAGTTCCATCAGTCGTAGCCCAGGTGTGGAGAATACCTTTCCTGGACCATCCGAATGAACAGAGGGGTCCATAGAAGCCCTCTCCAATAGTGTGTTCCTAACCCCTTTGGTATTTCTCCTTTTCTCCTCTTTCACTCCCTTTCTCTTCCTCTGTCCTCCTTCCAGCCCCTCTTCCGTCTCTCCCCAGGGCACCATGGACCAAGGCAACACCACCCTCCCACCAACCACAGTAGCAAATTCCAGCCAGAGCCCAGGAGCTGTGAGTCCCACTCACCTGGCCACAGCCGGGTTGCTCTTCATCACCTTCCTGGTGGGTGCCGTGGGGAACGGGCTGTACCTGTTGGTGCTGGGGCTGAAGATAAGCAGGACGGTGACCACGCTCTGGTTTCTCCATCTTCTCTCCTGCTACCTCCTCTTCACGCTGCTGATCCCCTTCTTCGCTGTCTACGTCCTCCTGGGTTTCCACTGGGTCTTCGGCACGGCCATGTGCAAACTCCTCAACACCTGCATCTCTGTGGGCATGTTCTCCTCCGTCTTCCTACTCACAGTCATCAGCCTGGACCGCTACACCCTCACCTGCCAGCCTATTTGGTCCCGGCATAACCGCACCATGAGCCGGGCTAGGAAACTTGTTGTGGGCGTGTGGCTGGTCTCCTTTGCTCTCAGCGCTCCCTATCTGGCTTTCCGGGAGACCCGCATGCTGGACGGGGGCAGAATCGCCTGCATCAACAATTACAATATCTCCAGAAACTGGAATGGAACCAAGAGATGGGATCTGGGGAGACGGATCCATCTGGCCGTCTTTGTGATCCGGTTCGTGCTGGGCTTCCTGCTGCCCTTATGCACCATTGTGGGATGCTACAGCTGGGTGGGGTCAAAGATGAAGGATAAGAAGCTGGTGTGGGATGGGAAGCCCTTCAAGGTCATGGTTGCCGCAGTGGCTTCCTTCTTCCTCGGCTGGCTGCCCTACCACTTCTCCCAGGGTGTGACTGTCTACAGGAAGGAGCTGCCAGAGTCAGTGTCAGGTGCCCTCTTGGTCATTTACACCTTCACAACCTGCTTCAATGCATGTTTCTCTCCCATCCTCTACCTGTTTGTGGGGGAACAATTCAGTCACGTCTTCAGGACATCTCTTCTCACCTTGGTCAAGACAGCTTTTGTTGACAACCTTGGCAGCAGTGCCGCTGAAGTGGAAGATGTGGGTAAGAACCTGAGAACACAAAACAGGAGACATCCTAAAGTTGCCCAGACTTAGGGAGAGTTGAAAACTTGGTGTCTTATTTGTTCCTAGATCCCTGATGTTTCTGAAACCTGGTGGGTTCTAGCTATCTCACTCTTTATAAAGCCTGCAGTGTCCCTGGGTTCTAGAGTCCCTGCTCTCTCCAGAATTCTATATGTTCTAGGTCTCTCAAATTTTTCCAGATTCAATCGGTCATCAGTGGCACCAGAACAGTAGCCTTCTCCAGGATCTCCCACTGTGTTCTAACCCATCTTTTGTATTCTGAATCATCAGTTGGCTCTGGAATCTCATTAATTCAAAGTTCCTTGATATGTTCAAATTGAAAGTCCATGGGTTATAGATTCCTGGCTGGAGGTAGAACTTCATTGGATTCTAAAGAGATTTAAAACCACATAGAAGCCAACCGGTATCAGATGGTTAGAAAAAGTTTCATGGCAGTTCTGGATTTCTAAATAATTTCAAATCCATTAACCGTTGTGTTTTATAGATAAGCCAGTTCTTCTCTAGTGCACGTCTTCAGTAGATTTGAGGAACTTTGCCAAGGTCAGTAGCAGTCTCCTGATTTTTACAAATGGGGAAACTGAGGCACAAAGCAGGGATGTGACTTGACCAAGGTCACCCGGTAGGCAAGGGGCAGAACTGGCAATAAATCCAGCTCTCCTGAATCCTAGCCCAGGTCTCTGTCCAATGCATCTCCTTATACTGTGAGCTGGGACAAGGACTATGATTTTGGTTTGTCAGTTAGGCGGGGTTGTCCTGATGGGTTCCTGATGGCTCTTCTACTCCATCAGTGAAGCAGAAACTTTTGGCTGCGTGCATGTGTACGTGTACTCCCCTGTCTAATGCGCTAACTGTGTGCAATTAGTCAACATGACAAACTCTGAGAGAGCCCCCAGAGACCGCAAATCAGATAAGGATCAAAAGCATCTGGCTAGGTTCATTGCCAGGTGAAGTACAATACTTGTTGTCAGCGAACAGACTCGCCACTGCACCACGGTGCATATGTATACCGTGACAAAGGACTAACACCTAATCAACGCTCTGGATTCTAGTGTCACCCTGTCGGTCAGCTGACGACCACCCTGTTGCACAGGGAAGACTGCAATGATTAATTTGATCTAATTGAACTTAGGCTCGCTCTGACTATAGTTATTAAATCATCCCTGTTTCAGAAGCGAGGTACGCCCGAGACCATATCTATCACCGGCGGAGTTTCAAAAGAAATAGAC
Source organism: Pelochelys cantorii (assembly GCA_032595735.1). NCBI lineage: Eukaryota > Metazoa > Chordata > Testudines > Trionychidae > Pelochelys > Pelochelys cantorii. Next base: position 2,344,866 of record CM064349.1, read on the forward strand.
AGACACTCAATTTTGGGGCCAAACCATATATTGTAAATGAATTTAGGAAGCATACACAGAAATTGAACAACAACTTGAGAACCAACCCTAACCCAGAAAAGACAGGAGATAGAAAAGTCCCTCAAACAATAGGTATATATATTACAGTTATTCCGTTGGTTGATACTACAGCCGACCTCTACACCTTGACTCACGACCTCTACACCTTGACTAATAGAAAGCCACGATGGAGGAACGGTGAGGAGATCCCTTGAACTCGATCACCAGGCCTTAAGACACCGGTCCGTCTTAGGATCCTCGGCTTCTCCAGTAGCAGTCACGCACAGGAATCACAGGAAAGCGACTGTTCAGCACGCTCCAAAGGCGATAATGATGTTGGTCTAGCCACCACTGCTCCTGGCCTAATACCTATACATGGGAATACACCACATGCAGGCGGCCACTGAAATAGCCAGCTAGCTAAACACTTGCTGCTACACTCCTGATGGTAACAATGGATCAAACAACCTCTCACACACTCATACCAACAAGATAGACTTGGGTAGACAGACAAGACAACAGACTAGCTTCACACGATCCGGTAGGTATGAACCCACAGAAGGAATGAACCTGATCCTCTCAGACACAAAGGGTTATATTGTCTCAAAGGTGGGAAAAACTATGGAGGGCTGAGTGCACTTATTAGTGACGTGTGCACATAGGTTACCTAGGGTGGTGGGCAGATCTGAGGTGCCCAGTGCATAATGGGTGGTGTGCATAACCTTAGAGGGTCGTGTGCACTCTGTTGGGATGGGGTGCACAGACTAGTACCAAGTGCAAAGCGTAAATTAGGCGGGAAACTGAGGTGGGAAGAATGATCTCTGCCTCTCACCTAATATGGCTCCCACTGTGACTCCATTTTGTATTTACCTCACAGTATCAGCATCCCATTCCCATTTCAAAATCCACGGTAACAACCCTTTGGGGTGCACTTTTATACACAGGGCAAACAAGTTACACATCACTCCTGACGTATCAGGTTTTCACCCTCTGTGGGCAACCCCCTCCCCACAGAAGGGGGGTTCCCATTACTATCCACCATGACAGTCCTGCGCCTGAGTGGGTATGTTTGTATGTTGTTTGTGGGGAGGTGGTTGGTACCAAGTGTCACGTTACTGGATTTTGGGATGCTGCTGCAAAAGCAGATCTGATTGGCTGTGGTTCTTACCAAGTTTTACCTTGGGTTTATAAAACAGCGCAAGGACATGGTTGTTGCTATGACAGACCTTGCAATGAGGAAGCCTATTGTAGGCAAGTATGGTTGTCATACACTTGTCCAGTTCTATACTCTTGTTTCTAATATTGGATTAGAACCCGTACTAGCACAGAGCCAAAACATGGGGAGGCCTGTGATGCCCTCAGTGATGTTACTGGCATCACTTCCTGCATCAATTTTGTGTGAGGGCTGTCACGTTACTGGATTTTAAGGGGAGCAGCCAGATCACTGCTGCACCCACGGGAGGGGGTGGGTGTTTGCCCCAAACTTTGTATAAAGGGGGCCATGTGAGGTACCAAATGAAAGCTTATGTTCTACTGATTCTATGTGTGCTATTCATGTACATGTGTGATATCTGTATGTGGAGTTATGAATATGGACTCTGTGCTGATACTGGGAGTGTTCTCTGCCTGGGACAGAGCAGTGGGCCTGAACTGCCTGCTCTAAGGAAGGAATGTCCAGTCAATCACTATGCTAATTAGCGAGGCTCCAGGGACAATGGCCCTCAAGGTGCCCAATACACACCTGAGGAATTTGTCTGGGACCTGCAAACCAGCCAATATCAAGGCTGCTGATTTGGGACACAGGGATAGGTCACTGGGCCATGTGACCTGCTCCAGCTTGGAAGATACCAGGGATGGATATAAAATGCCATGAGGCAAACTCCATCTGGCCTTCAATTGTGCTACTGATTCCAGATGCAGCGTTGTGAGGAACAGCGATCTGGGAAGAATCGTTGGCCCATCCTGACATAGGATGTACACGAGAGACTTTTAAGAAAGCAGTTTGTAACATCTCTGCTGAGAGCCTGCATTGAGAACTGGGTGATTCAATGCATGTCATGTATTCTCCTTAACAACCTTACTCTCACGCTTTTCTTTCTTTTAGTAATAAACCTTTAGATTTTAGATTCTAAAGGATTGGCCCAGAGTGATCTTGTGGGTAAGATCCAAAGTGTAAATTGACTGGGAACTGTGGCTGGTTTCTTGGGATTGGAAGAACCCGTTTGGGGTAGGTGAGATTGGGTTCTATAACCCCTCACGTGTGTGTTAGGCCCGGGGCTGATTGTGGCATAGGGAGAGCTAGGGTGTCTGAGGGGTTTTGCTTGTGAGGTTTCCTGCTGGCCAGATCGGCAGCTGAAGCACTCGGTGTGACTGGTTTGTGGCCTATTTGGGAAAGGCCTCCAGTCAGGGGCTGTAAGGAGCCCTGTTTTTGAGCAATTTGCCCTTAGCGGACACCCTCAGTGGTGCCCAGACCCAGCCCAGTCCATCACACCAAGGTGTTTCTTAATGAGGTGCTCTGTTGTGACCCCTCTGGAAGGTGCTTGCAGCTTGTGCCTGGGACCTCTTAGGTCTGAGTGTTTCTCTATTATCAGCCCCATTCTTGCCAGCTTCTGTGAGCAGGGCCTGCCCCTTGCTCACAGCTTACCTCTGCTTTAGATTAGCTAAGTCTTGACCATTACTGTCTAGGCCTCAGGCATCACACTCGGCCAGTGATATGTGGGCTGATGTTTCAGACCCTCATCTTACTACAAGCACCTAGTACAGCAGGATCAACCGTGTGAGATCAGAGAACCAGAGATTCCCAGGGTTGGCAGAGGCCTCAGGAGGTCACCAAGTTCAACCCCCTGCCCAAAGCAGGACCAGCCCCAACTCAACCCTCCCAGCCGGGGCTTTGTGGGGGTGGGTGGGAGGGCAGAACTGGATGCAACACTCCAGATGTGGCCTCCCCAGTGCCAAATAAAGGGGAATAATCACTTCTCTGGATCTGCTGGCAATGCTCCTTCTAATGCACCCCAATATGCCATTAGCCTTCTTGGCTACAAGGGCGCCCTGTTGACTCATCTCCAGCTTCTCATCCACTGTAACCCCTAGGCCCTTTTCTGCAGAACTACTACTTAGCCAGTCGGTCCCCAGCTTGTAACAGGGCTTAGGATTCTTCCATCCCAAGGGCAGGACTCTGCACTTGTCCTTGTGGAACCTTGTCAGATTTCTTTTGATCCAATCCTCTAATCTGTCTAGGTCACTCTGGACCCTAGCCCTGCCTTCCAGCGTATCTACCTCTCCCCATAGCGTAGTGTCACCCGCCAACTTGCTGAGGGTGCAATCCATCCCCTCAGCCAGGTCATTAATAAAGATGTTGAACAAAACCGGCCCTAGAAGCTACCTTTGGGGCATTCCGCTAGATACTCACTGCCAACCAGACATTGAGCCGTTGATCACTATTCATTGAGCCTGACAATCTAGCTAGCTTTCCAGCCACCTTGCAGTCCCTGTATCCACTCCATACTTCTTTAACTTGCTGGCAAGAACACTGTGGGAGACCGTATCAAAAGCTTTGCTGAAGTCAAGGTATATCACATCCACTGCCTTCCCCATGTCCACAGAGCCAGTTACCTCCTCATAGAAGGCAGTTAAGTTGGTCAGGCATGACTTGCCCTTGGTGAATCCACGCTGACAGTTCCTGATCACTTTCCCCTCTTCCAAGTGCTTCAAAATGGATTCCTTGAGGATCCCCTCCATGATTTTTCAGGGACTGAGATGAGGCTGACCGATCTGTAGTTCCCTGGATTGTCCTTCTTCCCTTTTTTAAAGATTGGCACTACATTTGCCTTTTTCCAATTATCCAGACCTCAATGATCGCCACAAGTTTTCAAAGATAATGGCCAATGGCTCTATCAGCCAACTCTCTCAGCAGGCCTTTCAGATGCATTAGATGAAATCCAGCTCCATGGATTTGTGTATGTCTAACTTTTCTAAATACAGTAAAACTCCAATTGTCCAGCATCCAGTGGTCTAGCACTCCTGATAGTCTGGCACCAACTGGAACCTGGAAGTGCTCCAGCCAGCCGGACAATTGGAGTTCCTGTCAGCCCCACGCGCGCTCACGGGCCAGGAAAGGGAAGGGGAGGAAAGGGGAAGGGGATTATACCCCTGTGACGGGTCTGCCGGGACCGCACTGTGTCCAGCTGGGGGGTGGGGTCGGCGGGGAACGGCGCGGCGAGGGGCGAACCCTCCGCAGTTTTGCAGGGAGGCGGGGGAAGCCCCGTGCAGTCGCCTGCTACAGGCCGGCTGGGGCTGCAAGCGGCAGCGGCGGACTTGGGGAAGCAGCTGAGCAGAGCAGCTGGGGTGCTGCCGGGCTGGTCCCACAGCACCGCCCCTCACCTGAGCGGCGCTGCGGGACCAACCCAGCAGCACCCCAGCTGCTCTGCTCAGCTGCTTCCCCAATTCCGCCGCTGCCATTTGCAGCCCCAGCTGGCCTGTCACCGGCGGCTGTGCGGGGCTTCTCCCACCTCTCTGCAAAACGGCGGAGGGTTTGCCCCTCGCCGCACCGTTCCCCGCCGACCCCCACCCCCGCCAGTCGTAGTGCGGGTCCCGGCAGTCCCGTCACAGCCCTCCTGTTACTCCAGCATATCTGATAATCCAGCACCCCCTGGGTCCCAAAGATACTGGATTATCGGAAGTATACTGTAGTTCTTAACCTGTTCTTTCTCCACCGAGGGCTGCCCACCTCCTTCCCATACTGTGCTGCCTAGTCCTGCGGTCTGGGAGCTGACCTTATCTGTGAAGACAGAGACAACAAAAGCTTTGAGTACTTCAGCTTTTCCCACATCATCTGTCACTAGGTTACCTCCCTCATTCAGTAAGGGTTCCACACCCTCCCTGAACCCCCTCTTATTGCTAACAGGCCTGTAGAAACCTTTGTTATTACCCATCACATCCCTTGCTAGCTGCAATTCCAATTTCTCTTTGGCCTTCCTGGTTACACCCCTGCCTGCTCGAGCAATAGATTTATCCTCCTCCCTGGTCATCTGCCCAAGTTTCCACTGGTTGTGAGCTTCCCTTTTGTGTTTGAGCTCGCCAAGGATTTTCCTGCTAAGCCAAGCCGGTTGCCTGCCATATTTGCTCTTCTTACTGCACATCAGGGATGGTTTGTTCCTTCACTCTCAATAAGGCTTCTTTAAAACACAGCCAGCTCTCCTGGACTCCTCTCCCCATGTCAGTGTCCCAGGGGATCCTGCGATACAGTGCAACTCCTCCACCTTTTCTCCCCCACCAGTCCTTCCTGAACAGTTTATACCCTTCCATGACAGTGCTCCAGTCATGTGAGTCGTCCCACCAAGTCTCTGTTATTCCAATCACATCATAGTTCTTTGACTGTGCCAGGACTCCCAATTCTTCCTGCTTGTTTCTTGGACAGCAGCAGGCACTGGCTTAGAGCCAGCCCCTGCTCCCCTCCCAGAGGCAGGGAGAGAACCCAGGCCCACTAATACAATAAATGTGGGGCAAAAAGTTCATCTATTGGGAGGTGCCCCTGTGAGGAGGCACCTCCCAACAGATATATTTTGCACCCTTCCATGACACACTCAAAGATAAACACAGAGATAACCTGTGAGCTCACAAAGAAAAGCTGAGTCAGAAATGATGCAACTTTCAGTAAAGGAGTGAGGGGGGTCTAGTGGTTAGAGAAGGGGCAAGGGGGATCTGGGAGCCAGGGCTGCTGGGTTCTGGTCCTAGCTCCATGAGATAGGGTCTTGTGGTTAGAGTGGGTGAGCACTAGCCGTGGGAGCTCTTGTGTTATCTACATGTGGTGGGAAAATCTCAGGGTGACACATGCAATCCTGACCCTTCCTGTTTTAGATAAAGCCTCAGGCACATCAAGTCCTCCCCAGAGTTGTTTGTTCTACAGGCTCCATCTCATTGGAGCTAGGAGAGCCCCAATGAGAACTCGCTACAGAGCTCCCACCACTGCATACCAGAGACCAAGGTTGTATTCTGAGGGGAGTGGGGCCTAGTGGTTACAGCAGGCTGTGGGGGTGTGTGTGTGTTTCTGCTCTCAGTTCTGGGAGGGGAATGGGGCCCACAGGATTAGAGTGGGGGCTGGGAGCCAGGACTCCTGCTTGTACTCAGCGTGGGGCTGTGGCGGGATGGGTTGTGTAGGGTAGAAAATGAAATGCTGCATCTCTCACTGCGAGGGTTTGGGCTCCACATGTCTCCCTCCCCGTCTTGTGTGTCCTCCCATCGCCTTTGTGTTCTTCCTGCTTCTCCTTAGAGTACCACGGCCCCTCTGCATTCCCAGCCAGCCTGGCCACTCCCCACCCCTCTGCATTCCCAGCACCTCATGGCCCCCACTCAGTCCCAGCTGCCCCGGCAGCCAAGGGAGCACCTGTAGTGGGTGGGAAGGGAGACACCGCCTGCCCCATTTTCCTCCTCAGCCTTTCCCGCCTGGCCAGCTCCGCCCGCCCCTGCTGCCCGTCTGCTCCTGGCCTCCCCACGCTGAGGCCCAGGCCAGGACGCTGGACCCGGGCGTGAGGCTTGTCTCCTTTCCCTCATCCCTCCCTTCCTGGGTCTCTGGCAGCCTCTGGAGATGTGGGGGGAGGATTGAGGAGCTCTTGCCCTCTGGGGAGGGCCAGAGCCAAGACCCATAGAATCGTAGGAGTGGGAGGCACCTCGAGAAGCCATCAAGGCCAGTCCCTGTACCCACGGCAGGACCAAGCGCCGTCTAGATCATCCCTGACAGGTGTGTGTCCAGCCTGCGCTTAAATATCTCCAGGGATGGAGATTCCACAACCCCCCAGGCAATTTATTCCAGTGCTTCACTAAACCTCCCTTGCTGCAGTTTAAGCCCGTTGCTGCTTGTCCTGTCCTCAGAGGCCGAGGAGAACAACTTTTCCCCCTCTTCCTTGTGACACCCGTTTAGATACTTGAAAGCTGCTCTCATGTCCCCTCTCAGTCTGCTCCTTCCCAGACGAAAGGAGCCCAGTTCGTTCAGTCGCCCTCCCGGGCCGGGTTTTCTAGCCCTTTCCTCGTTTGTGCCGCTCTTCTCTGATCCTTCTCCAGTTTGGTCCCGTCTGTTCTGAGATGAGGCTCCCAGAGCTGGACGCGGCGGAGCCGGAGGAACAATCGCTGCTCGTGCCTTGCTCACAACGCTCCTGCGACCACACCCCAGCGCGGGGGTTGGTTCTCCGTGCAGCGGGGTCACCCTGTTGCCGGGGCGATGCGGGAAGGGGGCGCTGGGGGCACGGGACCCTCCAAACGCCGTGGGTGGGAGGAGCAAGGGGCCAGTGTCTCCGGCCGGCCTGGGAGACCAGCGGGGGGGCGCCCACAGCCGGGGTCGGCCCCCCCCCACGGGCAGCGGCGGGGGGGAGCGGAGCAACGCGGCGTCGCTCTCCCAGCTGCCGGCTGCATTACTCGGGGGAGGGAAGGGGCGGTCGGGGGAGGGGCGCCAGTTTGTACGTCCACCGTTTTGTGTGTCTCTGAGGCATTGGTCAGCCGCCCTGTCAGTGACTCTGGCCTGAAAAAGGGGGGGAAAAGGAAAAAGGCGGGAAAAGGGGGGGGTCACCTGCCCCTTGTCTGCTGGGCGACAAGAGGGCTGACAAGGGCGCTCACCCACCCCCGAGGGCTCTGCGCAACTCGGGGTGGGGGGGGGGGCACAGTCCTTGTTAAGTCCACTTAGAAGGCCCAGAAATTTGCTATTGCAAAGGCAAACCAGTGGGACTCCCTGCCACTGGATCTCAACAGAGTTGGCCGGTGAAACACTGTCCCACAGTGTAAGGCAGGGTCCGACCAGCAGTTTTCAAACTTTTTTCCCATGACCTAGATGAAAAAAATTGTTGATCCTGCGACCCAGCATAATTTGACTGGAGTGTGGGCTGCGGGGTGGGGCTGAGGATGAGAATTTTGAGTGTAGGAGGGAGCTCTGGCTTCGGTGGGTGAGTGAGTGTGTGTGTGTGTGTGTGTGTGTGTGTCAGGGCTGGGGCAGGAGGGGCTTACCATGAGTGGCTCCCGGTCAGTGTTGCAGTGGGGGTGCTAAGACAGCTTTCTGGCCTCTCCTGACCAGGCTGCACCCAGCCAATGGGAGTGTGGCGCCAGTGCTCAGGGCAGGAGCAGTCATGGAGACCTGTGCACTCTCCCCCCCCCCACTCCCCCACCGCCCCACCACCTAGGAGCCGGGCCTGTTGTGGTCACTTCTGGGGTACAGCACAGTCTGTGGTGCCAGCAGAGGCAGGGAGCTGGCTTAGCCCCCACACCCCACTCACCTGATCCCCCTGCAGCAGTGAAACCCAGCGCCTGACATTCCACCCCCAGGGCCTGTGAAACTCCTCCCCACTGGGGAAGAGGGGAATTAGTCTGCGGGACTCCCAGCCACTGTAGAGCCATGGCATTAACAAAGGGCATGCAACAGAGAGAGGTCAGTAGGTGAGACCCAGGATGTGGGTGATTTTTTTTCCTCTACCGTTTCATGTTAATCTGCTGGGTAGTTCCCCATTTTTGCAGTCTAACCCCTAAAAGCCCACATCCTTCTCCCATCCTAGGAGTCCTGGATTCTGGCCCCTCCCTCCTTCTCTAACCACTAGGCTGCTCAGCAGCACTGAGAGGACTCCGTGCTAACCAGGCCCGTCAGGGGCAGGGTGGGCAGCCCGGCTGTGGGCTAGAGAAGCAGGTTGGCGAATGGAGGCTTCCTGTATCGTGGGGAGGGAGGAAATGACCCTGCACATTCTCACAAGCTAGGGTGAAGCAGCAATTGCTGGGACCGGCAGAGAAGCACGAGAGACGGGGGTGGGGGAGGGGTGGCTTCTTCTGCCTTGTGGCAGGGAGTTCCACCGAAACAAGCTCTCACATGTGGATTTGACAGCACTGATCCCCAGCGCACTGAGCAGGCCTGATTCCCTGCCTTGGGGCCAGGTTAGAGCTGGCCACCCTGGAGGGAAAAGGCTTTGTGGTCCATTCCCTCTCCCCTTGAGCCAATTAAGCATCCAGATGGCATTCTGTGCATTTGCTCTCCCTGAGTGTCCCCTTCCCCTCTAGTAATCCCCCAGTGCCTGCCCCGCTCACAGCACTCTCCAGCAGCAGTGAGTTCCATCAGTCATAGCTCAGGTGTGCTGAATACCTTGCCTGGACCGTCCGAATGAACAGAGGGGTCCATAGAAGCCCTCTCCAATAGTGTGTTCCTAACCCTTTTGGTATTTCTCCTTTTCCACTCCCTTTCTCTTCCTCTGTCCTCCTTCCAGCCCCTCTTCTGTCTCTCCCCAGGGCACCATGGACCAAGGCAACACCACCCTCCCACCAACCACAGTAGCAAATTCCAGCCAGAGTCCAGCAGCTTTGAGCCCCGCTCACCTGGCTGCGGCTGGGTTGCTCTTCATCACCTTCTTGGTGGGTGTGGTAGGGAACGGGCTGTACCTGTGGGTGCTGGGGCTGAAGATGAGGAGGACGGTGACCACGCTCTGGTTCCTCCACCTTATCTCCTGCAACCTCCTCGTCACCCTGCTGATCCCCTTCTTCGCTGTCTACATCCTCCTGGGTCTCCACTGGGTCTTCGGCATGGCCATGTGCAAACTCCTGAACATGTTTGTCTCCATGGGTATGTTCTCCTCCATCTTCCTGCTCACCCTCATCAGCCTGGACCGCTACACCCTCATTCACAAACCCATCTGGTCCCGGAGCCACCGCACTCTGGCCCTGGCTGGGAAGCTTGTTGTGGGCGTGTGGCTGGTCTCCTTTGCTCTCAGCGCTCCCTATCTGGCTTTCCGGGAGACCCGCCTGGTGGACGGGGGCAGAATCACCTGCATCAACAATTACAATATCTCCAGAAACTGGAATGGAACCGAGACATGGGTTCTGGGGCATCAGATCCATCTGACCATGTTCGTGATCCAGTTCCTTCTGGGCTTCCTGCTGCCCTTATGCACCATTGTGGGATGCTATATCCGGGTGGGGTTGAAGATGAAGGAGAAGAGGTTGGCATGGGCTGGGAAGCCCTTCAAAGTCATGGTGGCCGCGGTGGCTTCCTTCTTCCTCGGCTGGCTGCCCTACCAGCTCTTCCAGAGTGCGACTGTCTACAGGAAGGAGTTGCCAGAGTTGGTGTCGGGTCCCCTTTTGGTCATTTACATCATCACTGCTTGCTTCAATGCCTGTTTCTCTCCCATCTTCTACCTGTTTGTGGGGGAGAAGTTCTGGCTGGTCTTTAGGACGTCTCTTCTCACCCTGGTCAAGACAGGTTTTGTTGACAAACTCAGTAGCAGTGCCCCGGCACTAGTGGAGGACACGGGAGTGAACTTGAGAACACAAAACGCGTTATGTCCTAAAGACTGAAGGAATCTTTGCCCTAAGACTTAGGGAGAGTTGGAAACTTGGCCTTATTTGTTCATGGATCCCTGATATTTTTAAAACCTGGTAGGTTTCAGGTATCTCACTGTTTATAAACCCTGCAGTGTCCCTGGGTTCTAGAGTCCCTGCTCTCCCCACAGTTACATATGTTCTAGGTATCTGAAATTTGTCAGTTGGATGTGAGTGGCACCAGATCAGTAGCCTTCTCCAACTTCGTGTTTGCCTGTCTTCTAAGCTTCTGTGGATGCCAGGACTCCTCAATTCACAAGGGCTGTGTCTAGACTGGCGCGATCTTGCGCCAGAGCTATGCAAATGAGGCTCGGCGTGGAATATCGCCGAGCCTCATTTGCGTAACTAATGAGCCGCCATTTTTGCGGAAGAGGCTCTTGCGCAAGATGGAGCTGTCTACACTGCCCCGTCTTGCGCAAGAAAAACCCTCTTGCGCAAAGCTGTTATGCCTGAAAATAATCAGCATAACGGCTTTGCGCAAGAGCGTCTTCCGCAAAATGGCGGCTCATTAGTTATGCAAATGAGGCTCGGAGATATTCCACGCTGAGCCTCATTTGCATAGCTCTGGCGCAAAATCGCGCCAGTCTAGACACAGCCAAGGTGTAAGAGACATTGACTGCAGTGTTTGCTTCCTTGACCTCCAGCTGTGGAGACGGCACTGACGGTCAAATTAAAGTACATTGACTCCTGCTATGCAATTAACGAAGATGGAGTGGTGTTTCTTAATTCGTCCTTCCAGGTAAGTACAGTCAAGGCCCAAGTCTGCAAAAAGTCTCTTTATAAATAAATGGCATGAATAAATGGGAATGGAGAAAGGCTGTTCACAGTAGTGACGGATGGCAGAACAAGGAGCAATGGTCTCAAGTTACCGTGGGGGAGGTTTAGGTTGGCGATTAGGACAAACTATTTCCCTAGGCGGGTGGAGAAGCACTTGGATGGGTTAACTGGGGAGGGGGTGGAATCTCCATCCCTAGAGGTTTTTATCTCGACTTGACAAAGCCCTGGCTGGGTTGGTTCAGTTGGGGTATGTCTAGACTGCATCCCTCTGTCGGCAGAGGGATGCAGATTAGGCAGGTCGACATTGCAAATGAGGCAGGGATTTAAATATCCCATGCCTAATTTGCATAAAAATGGTCACCACGTTTTGCTGACTCAGCACTTTGTTGGCAAAAAGCGGCAGTCTAGAGGGGGATCTGTCGAGAAAGAAAGCCTTTTTCGACAGATCCTGTAAACCTTTTTGTAAAAAAGGAACGTGGGATAATAACCCTACTCCTCCCACCCCTGCTAGGCTTCTGCGCAATCACAGGCTCCTAGCGCTGATCGTGGCTCCGCCTTCCAGCCGCTACCCCCACCCAGGCCAGGCTTCCGTCTGGTGCGCAGCCGGAAAAATCAGAGAATACCGGACATTGCACATTGCATATTTTCTGATTTTTTTACTGGACAAAAAGCGCAAATACCAGACTATCCTGTAGAATACTGGACACCTGGCAACCCTGACAGCCGCAGTCCCCTTACTGTTGTGATTTGCTAAATTTGATCTGCTGTTTGTTTGTTTGAAGGAGCTTCTAAAAGGTTTGAAATCTAGAAGCCTCTGTTAATTGGCTGAGCCTCAGTCAGGGGGAGGGGCTACTAGAGCTATATAAGCCTGTGACTCAGCGACCAGGGAGCTTGTGAACAGGAGCAGCTAACAGGGAGTTTGGAGGGGGAGGTTAGAGGGCACGAGGGACTTCTGACCTTCTTAAAAACAACTCTTATAATAATCTATATTCCAGAGGTTTAAAAAGAATCCCAGTTTCTGCTTAAACTTATTCATTAGAAAAATGGAGACAGAAGCCCAGCAGCAGAGTGGGGGCTATCCTGTTTATTGCGTCGAGTGTAACATGTATGATTACCTGCCCTGTGGGTGGGTGGCGTATGTGTGCACCCGTTGCAAGGAGCTCCTGACCCTCAGAGACTGGGTTCGGGCTTTGGAGGCCAGGGTGGCTGAACTGGAGGAGCTAAGGGAGGTAGAGAGATATGCTGATGAGACTTTCCGGGACATTGTAGTACTGTCCCACCTCCAGTCTGAGAGCCCCAGTGCTCTTAAGGAGGATGAAAATCTCAAGGAAACAGAGCATTCAATGGGAGCAGAGGGAAACCATCCTGTAGTTGGGACCCTCCTCCCAGAGGATGTTGCGGTATCCTCTCGCACTGAGGATACCTCTGAGGGGGAGGGAATGCCAGTTAGGAAGAGGCAGGTGTTAGTAGTGGGTGATTCGATTGTTAGAAACATAGATAGTTGGGTTTGTGATGACCGGGAGAACCGTATGGTCACTTGCCTGCCTGGTGCGAAGGTTGCGGATCTCTCGAGGCATCTAGATAGACTTATGCGTAGTGCTGGGGAGGAGCCGGTGGTCGTGGTACATGTAGGTACCAATGACGTAGGGAAGGGTAGGAGAGATGTCCTGGAGGCCAAATTTAGGCTGCTAGGAAAGAGACTGAAATCCAGGACCTCTATGGTGGCATTCTCGGAAATGCTTCCGGTTCCACACGCAGGGCCAGGTAGGCAGGCAGAGCTTCAGAGTCTCAATGCGTGGATGAGACGATGGTGTAGGGAAGAGGGGTTTGGATTTATTAGGAACTGGGGACACTTTTGGGAGAGGGGGAGCCTATACAGGAAGGATGGGCTCCACCTAAACCAGGGTGGAACCAGACTGCTGGCACTAAACATTAAAAAGGCTATAGAGCAGTTTTTAAACTAAGAGATGGGGGAAAGCCGATTGGTGCGGAGATGCACGTAAATCGGAGGGAGACTTCTCTTAGAGGAGAATCCATTGATAGAGAGTCTCTAAGCTGTAGTCAGAAAGAGAGGAGGGGAGAGGGCAAACCATGGACCAGAGCAGACAAACAACCGCATACAAAGGAATCCAGTGCACCAGGGAAGGGCAGACAAATAAGCAGTGGCAAATTTTTAAAGTGCTTCTACACAAATGCTAGGAGTCTGACTAATAAGATGGGTGAACTAGAGTACCTAGTATTAAATGAGGAGATTGACATAATAGGCATCACTGAAATCTGGTGGAATGGGGAAAATCTGTGGGACACAATCATACCGGGATATAAAATATATCGAAAGGATAGAGCAGGCCGGGTGGGTGATGGAGTGGCACTGTATGTGAAAGATAATGTAGAATCAAATGAAATAAAAATATTAAGTGAATCAACATGCTCAATAGAATCGCTATGGATAGTAATTACATGCTCCAATAATAAGAAATTAGCAGTAGGGATATATTACCGACCACCTGACCAGGACAGTGATACTGACATTGAAATGCTGAGGGAGATTAGAGAGGCTACCAAAATAAAGAACTCTATAATAATGGGGGATTTAATTATCCCCATATTGACTGGGTACATGTCACCTCAGGAAGAGAAGCAGAGATAAAATTTCTCAATGGCCTAAATGACTGCTTCTTGGAGCAGCTGGTGCAGGAACCCGCAAGGGGAGAGGCAATTCTTGATTTAGTCCTGAGTGGAGTGCAGGATCAGGTCCAGGAAATAACCGTTACAGGACCGCTTGGGAATAGTGACCATAATATAATAACATTCAACATTCCTGTGGTGGGTAGAACACCTCAGCAGTCCAGCACACTGGCATTTAATTTCAAAAAGGGGAACTACACAAAAATGAGGAGGCTAGTTAAACAGAAATTAAAAGGCACAGTGACTAGAGCCAAATCCCTGCAAGCTGCATGGAAACTTTTTAAAGACACCATAATAGAGGCCCAACTTAAATGTATACCCCAAATTAAAAAACATAGCAAGAGACCTCAAAAAGTGTCATCGTGGCTTAACCACCATGTAAAAGAAGCAGTGAGGGACAAAAAGGCATCTTTCAAGAAGTGGAAGTCCAATCCTAGTGAGATAAATAGAAAGGAACATAAACACTGTCAAATCAAGTGTAAAAAAGAAAAGCAAAAAAAGATTTTGAGGAACAGCTAGCCAAAAACTCAAAAAGAAATAACAAAATGTTTTTTAAGTACATTAGAAGCAGGAAGCCTGCTAAAAAACCTGTGGGTCCCCTAGACGATCGAACTATAAAAGGCGCAATCAAGGACGATAAAGCCATTGCGGAGAAACTAAATGATTTCTTTGCTTCAGTCTTCACGGCTGAGGACATTGGTGAGATTCCCAAATCTGCACCGTCCTTTGGGGGTGATGAATCTGAGGAACTGTCCTGGATTGAAGTGTCATTAGAGGAGGTTTTGGAACAAAAAGAAAAACTTAATGTTAACAAATCTCCGGGACCGGATGGCATTCATCCAAGGGTTCTAAAAGAACTCAAATGGGAAATTGCTGAACTGTTATCTGTGGTTTGTAACCTATCCCTTAAATCAGCTTCTGTACCTAATGACTGGAAGGTAGCTAACGTGACACCAATATTTAAAAAGGGCTCCAGAGGCGATCCGGGCAATTACAGACTGGTAAGTCTAACTTCAGTACCGGGCAAATTAGTCGAAACAATAGTAAAGAATAAAATTGTGAAGCATGTAGAAGAACATAATTTGTTGGACAAAAGTCAACATGGTTTCTGTAAAGGGAAATCCTGTCTTACTAATCTATTAGAGTTCTTTGAAGGGGTTAACAAACATGCGGACAAGGGGGATCCAGTAGATATAGTATACTTAGATTTTCAGAAAGCCTTTGACAAGGTCCCTCACCAAAGGCTCTTGTGTAAATTACATGGCCATGGGATAAGAGGGAAGGTCCTTTCTTGGATTGAGAACTGGTTAAAAGACAGGAAACAAAGGGTAGGAATAAATGGTAAATTTTCAGAATGGAGAGGGGTAACTAGCGGTGTCCCCCAAGGGTCAGTCCTAGGACCAATCCTGTTCAACTTATTCATAAATGATCTGGAGAAAGGGGTAAGCAGTGAGGTGGTAAAGTTTGCAGATGATACCAAACTGTTTAGGATAGTCAAGACAGAAGCAGACTGTGAGGGACTCCAAGAAGATCTCACCAAACTGAGTGATTGGGCAACAAAATGGCAAATGAAATTTAATGTGGATAAGTGTAAAGTAATGCACATCGGGAAAAATAACCCCAACTATACGTACAGTATGATGGGGGCTAATTTGGCTACGACAAATCAGGAAAGAGATCTTGGCGTTATCGTGGACAGTTCTCTGAAAACTTCCACGCAGTGTGCAGTGGCGGTCAAAAAGGCAAATAGGATGCTAGGAATTATTAAGAAAGGGATAGAAAATAAGACCCAGAATATCTTACTGCCCCTGTATAAAACTATGGTACGCCCACATATCAAATACTGTGTACAGATGTGGTCTCCTCACCTCAAAAAAGATATTTTGGCCTTGGAAAGGGTTCAGAAAAGGGCAACTAAAATGATTAGGGGTTTGGAACGGGTCCCATATGAGGAGAGGTTAAAGTGACTGGGACTTTTCAGTTTAGAAAAGAGGAGACTGAGGGGGATATGATAGAGGTCTATAAAATCATGAGTGGTGTGGAGAGGGCCGATAAAGAGAAGTTATTTATTAGTTCCCTAAATAGAAGAACTAGAGGACACCAAATGAAATTAATGGGTAGCAGGTTTAAAACTAATAAAAGGAAGTTCTTCTTCACACAGCGTGTAGTCAGCCTGTGGAACTCCTTGCCAGAGGAGGCTGTGAAGGCTAGGACTGTAATAGAGTTTAAAGAGAAGCTAGATGGTTTCATGGAGGTTAGGTCCATAAAAGGCTATTAGCCAGGGGATAAAATGGTGTCCTTGGCCTCTGTTTGTCAGAGGCTGGAGAGGGATGGCAGGAGACAAATCGCTTGATCATTGTCTTCGGTCCACCCTCTCTGGGGCACCTGGTGCTGGCCACTGTCGGCAGACAGGCTACTGGGCTAGATGGACCTTTGGTCTGACCCAGTATGGCCATTCTTATGTTCTTATTTCTGTGTATGTGTCATCTTTGTATTGTGAGCTTTATGTAGCTTGTGTTTGGGACAAAGGCTGCCGCTGCCTCCGCTTCATTTCGCCTTCAGTCCTGCTTCTCCCGTCTGGAGCAACGTCTCTGCAAACTGATGCTCAGAGCAAAGGGCTGGCCGACCATCCGAGCCCAGGCCGTGGTACAGAAGGGGTCACAAGCCAGCAAACTCACTGGTGCTGCTAGGAACTCAGAAGTCCTACGTATGCCTCTCAGTACTCTGGCCGTTTGACAGCTCTTTCTTTTCTTTTCATTTCTAAGAAACCCTCGAGTTTAGAGCTGGCTGCAGCGCAGTATTGATCTGGTAACGAGGCTGGCCCTCGGGTGACCAGAAAAACATTTTGGGTTGTGAATAGAATTGTAACTTACTTCTCACTTTACTGGACCAATTTGCTGATTGGCTGCCTGACTTCTTTCTTTCTTTCTTTCTTTCGCTCTCCATTTCACAGCCTGTCGGGAGCTTGGCATTATTCTCAGTGTGGACTTTTCTTGGCACCCTGGAGGTCCCACTATTACCAGATGTGCCTGTTATTCTGGGGCTTGCTCATTTATTGGGGTTGCACTTACGGGGGATTGGGAGGTTAATAATTCTATCCTTGTGCTACTTGTGCTCTCCTACGGAGCTGGATTCTCCCAACTGCCAGTTCTCTCCCAATGGAGCTCTCGTGCAAGAACTAGGCTCCCCCAGGCTGGATTCTTCCCACCCTAGAATCAGAGGAACACACAGACACTCACACCCACAACCAGAGCGTGTCTGAGAGGGCTGGTGAATCAGCACTCACAAGCTGACCCTTGATATGTCCCTGGCCTTAGCAAGCTGGTTGCACAGCAATGCCTGGCTGTGACCCTCCTGCGCCCTTGGACTCAGTGGGCTGGTTAAACGGCACTTTCCGCTGCCGCCCTCATGCACCCCCAGGTTCAGCTCCTCCCAATCCCCACTTTCACCCCACCACCACCGTTGTGCTAGAGACCCACCTGGTGAGCAAACCCCACAGGACTTTGGGGCGCTGCAGGGATCCTTAGCTTAGGTGCAAGGAGTGTTGCCGCAGAGGGAATGGGGAAGCCAAAGCACCCCTGAGAGGCAGCACGTTCGTGAGATGAAAAAAAAAAAGAGAGAGAGAGCGAGCAAGAGAGAAAAGCAACCATCTTAACAACAAAAGTGATTTATTTCTAGGTACAGTAGTAACCAGACAAGGGGAGACTGGCAAACAAAACAGTCACACTATTACATTGAACTGTTACACTATTACATCTACATTTAATCTGATTACAAATATATCTATCCCCTCACTCTCTCACTCACTCAGTCTATCTCTATCTGTCATAAAAGACAGGACTATGCAGCACTTTAAAGACTAACAAGATGGTTTATTAGATGATGAGCTTTCATGGGCCAGACCCACTTCCTCAGATCAATTTGTGGAAGAACATTGGCATGACCGTGTATACCAAAGTCATACAATCAAAAAAAGTGAACACATATAAAATTGACAAATCAAATTTTAGAACAGAGTGGGGTTGAGGTATATATGGTTGTGCCAATTTTCTTCCACATATTGATCTGAGGAAGTGGGTCTGGCCCACGAAAGCTCATCACCTAATAAACCATCTTGTTAGTCTTTGAAGTGCTGCATAGTCCTGTCTTTTGTTTCAGCTAGACCAGACTAACACGGCTGCATCTCTCTCGCTATCTATCTGTCATACACACACATAATAGTACTAACTAACTCATTTCTAGATATCTGGCTAGTTCTTGAAACTCTTGTGTTCTAAGTGACAGTGGCTTGAAACCCAATCAGATCTGTCCTGGCCGAGCACTTTAAGAGTTCCTAGCAGCTACATATTTGACAAAATAGGATCCTGTGAATTCTAGATATGGGGCTAGCTCTAGAAACTCCTGGGCTCCAAGTCACTCCATTTCAAACATCAAACAGCAGAAGCTAAAGCCTTTTAGAAACAGTCAGAATGGAGTCAGCCCCCCTTTGTTCAACCAGGCCTCTCTAAGGGTGTTCCTCTGGGAAACCCCCCTAAAATAGCTGCTTGACAGATAATCCCCAAGTATTCTGGAGTATTAACTCTGTAAGGTCCTAGGGCAGGGATCAAACAGGCCTTGGGCTCTGCTCCCAGCTCTGGAAGGGGAGTGGGCCCCAAGTGGGGGCCTGTGAGCCAGGGCTCTTGGGTTCATTTCCCAGCTTTGGGAGGGGAGTGGGGTCTAGCAGCTAGAGCAGACTTACTGACACCGAAGCTTTTAATGCACTAGTATCAAATTGGCCAAATGGTTTAGCCCAGTGTGGTGGGGCGACTGTCCCACAGTGGCCGGAAGGGGTAAAGCACGTGGAGGGGAGCCCATGCAAAGCCCTGGTGTGACAGGACTGGACCAGCGCCACACTGGGAAAGCTGAGCCTAACCAGGCTCACCTGGTTGAAGAAGCCCCCCCCCCTCCCCCCCGAAGCCCTGCTGGGCACGCTCAGACTGCAGCCGGGGTATAAAAGCCGGGAGGAGGCTCTGCCTGGACTGTCTGCTGAGGAGGGAGGAAGTGCTGCCTGGACTCCTGCAAGGAAACCTCCAAAGAGACTGGCCCTGGGAACTGGCCAGTGAGACGCCTACATGACTGTCTAGTGAGAGTGGTAGGAAGGAGGCCTGAGCAGAGCTCCTGCAAGGGAGCTGCCAGAGGTTCTGGATCGGGAGGCCAGCCAGTGAGACATCTGTGCTACAGAGGATCTGGAGGAAGGACCCTGGCAGGAGGCCAGTGGAGACTGGGGGGAAGTAGCTCAGGGTGGGCTATTAAAATCTGTGGCTCTCAGCATGTTGCGGTGGGATTCCCCACTGAGAGAGCAGTGGAATGTGCCCCTGCTGATAGGGCCCTGGGCTGGGACCTGGGGGAGTAGGGAGGGCCTGGGTCCCCCCCACCTCCTCAATCCCAGAGCTGGAGGGGAGCAGCTCCTGTGTGCTAGAGACTCTGGCTGTTAGGCGGCACTGCCCTGGTGAACGGGGTGTTGGGGTATAACCACAGTTGTGTTGTAGGAGATGCTGGGTTGGGTGTGGCCCTAAGAAGCCCAGTGACCTGACAGCATGTTACTGACCTGTGGCTTTCAGGGAAGCCGTACTTCAGAGGTGTGAACCGCTCGCGAGCACAGGTGTGAACAGCTGGAGGAGCAGGCTCCCTTTTGCTGGGTGGCTGCACCCGTCTTTGGTCCCGCTGCGTAGCTGAGGTCAGGGGGCTGTGGGGGTTTCACATTTGGCAGAGTTCAGTGACTTTGCTGTTTTCCTTCCCTGTGCACCAAGGACGTTGGAGCCATCTGAGGCTGTTCAGTCCCTGCATGGGGGGTCAGGGGCTGCACCATGGGGAGACCTGGGCCAAATCACCCCAATTTTGCATCACAGACCCCACTCCTGCTCCAGTGCCGGTTTCCAAAGCACGGGGACATCAGTACAACGAGTGAATATTAACAGCAGATCGGACTCGGGGGCTGCATCTTATGATGCCACTGACCAAACACCCTGCCATTGCTCCGGCAGACTCCAGCAGGGCCCCAGCGGCTTCGGCCACTTTCCGCACCGATGCAAGTCTGCCGGGGGGGTTCCGAGCCATGTGAAGACACTGAGAGCGGCTCCTTTTCATGCGGCTTTCACTGAGCACCCTGGATCACGAGCCCCCAAGCCTGCCCTGTTCACTCCGCCCCGGCCTGGCTCAGACGGCCAGACGCAAGCCCAGCCGAGCAGGTGCGGGGATGTCGGCGCCCTGCCACTCCCCGGTTCTGAAGGGGGAAGGTTTCTCCGCAGGCCCGGATGCTGGTGCAACCTTAGCACACCTGCTGCGGGAGGCCACGGGCACTTCTCAGCTCAGTGTCGGCCAGGCCCAGCTGCGAGCTGCCCCCTGAATCCGACAGCCCTTTCCTCTCTGCCTGCTCCTGTCCGACCCCCGGGGCATCCACCAGGCCGAACCCCTGCCAGCCGCCGCGTCGCGTCTCTGGGGCACGTGGCCTCTGAGAGCCCTTTGGACTTGGGGCTCCCTCCGAGGGGCAGCGGGAGGTGTTGAGATCTGCCGGGGGCAACCCTAGCCTCACGTTCCTGTGGATCCCTGGCCTGGGCGGCCTAAGGAGTCGGGCGGGATGGCCGTGGATTATCCAAATGGCCGCCTACAGCTGGAATCTCAAGGGCCTTGCAGAACCGTTGGGTGGGCAGGGCGTGGGAAAACCCCACATCCTGATCCCACCCCCTGGCAGAAGTGCCCGGCAGGCATTGGGGAAGCCAACACCTGGCTGTGGCATCTTTTGCTCATGCCTCCGAGGTAGCAGTTAGAGCAGGCTGGGGTAGCTCAGGACTCCTGAGGTCTCCCCCGGCTCTGGGCAGGCCATCGGCTGTTCCCTTGGTGGTTTCTCTGGGGAGACAGTGGCCGAACGATTGTCTCCATTGCTGGTTTGCAGCTTGTGGATCTCAGAGCAGCTAGGGGCAGAGCGTGTAGAAGTCACAGCTCCGAGGAGTGAACTCACCGGGCAGGGCAGGGCAGATTCAGTGATGCTTTGCTGGGCAAACACACCCCAGCCGAGGCGCTGTGCTGGGTCCTGTGAGGTGAGCCAAAATGACGGGCAGAGGCCCCCTTGTTGCGTTTCAAGGGGAATTTCCATGCTAAAAGCTGTCTCAAAGGTGGCAGTGGAGGCAAACCACTGGGACTCCTTGCTGCTGGTGGGATTAGCCTGTGGGACTCAGTAGGTGAGGTCTGTGACATGGGTGGATTTTTCTCTTGTTTCACAGTAATCAGATGCGGTGTTCCTCACTTATGAAACTTGAAGTCTCAGGATCTCACTTTCCTACCCCCTAGTCCAACAGGCTTGGCTCCCAGCTCCTGAAGCTCCAATCCACTAGACTGACTCCCCTCCTAGGGCCAGGAATAGAACCCAGGAGTCCTGGCTCCAATCTCCCCTGCTCTAGCCACTAGACAATCTTTCTAGCAAGGCCATGGGGTGGTGCAGTTCCTGGCAAAGGCACTACCCAGGGGTGCCTGGGGCAAGGCTGGCAGCCCGGCTGTGAGGCAGAGAAGCAGCTTGGTGGCTGGAGGCTTCCTGTGTCGCAATGAGGGTGAGAAGCCCCCTGCATGTTCTCACAAGGCAGGGCACAGCAGCAGCCCCAGTGCCCGGTAGATGAGCACAAGTGATGTGTGGGGGAGGGACAGCTCCCCACCCCTGTAGCAGTGAGTTCCACTGGCCAATGATGTTGCTGAGGGTGCCCTGCCTGGACGTGCTGGAGGACCCAAGCGTGCCCAGAGAGGTCCTGTTCACTAGTGCATCTGTGTCTGGGCCAGCTCCCTAGATCTGCCCCCGAAAAAGAAGGTCTTAGGTGTGGGAATCCCCCTTGCCTCCTCTTTTGAAAGTGCTCTGGAACCCAGCCTCAGACAGGTGTGCCCACTGGCACACGGCCATCTGGGGCTCCGCCGGAGAAATGGGGGGTGGGTTTGGTTGGGGGAAGTCCATGAGATGCAGCCCACAACTGCCTGGAAAACTGGCTTCGTGCTGGGGAGGGGCTTGCAAATCTGGGCTTGTTGGGGCTGGGAGCTCCCGGAATTTCTCTAGGCGGGTGGGGAAGCACTGGGCTGGGTTCCCTAGGGAGGGGGTGGAATCTCCATCCCTAGAGGTGTTTAAGTCCCGGCTTGGCAAAGCCCTGGCTGGGATGATTGAGTTAAGGTCGGTCTTGCTGTGGGCAGGGGGTTGGACTTTATCACCTCCTGAGGTGTCTGCCAGCCCTAAGATTCTATGAATTCGGCCCCCTCCCCCCAAGACATGGGCCGATTTCTCATTTTTGAATTGTGAGAACGTTTGTGGTGCAAAACCCGAAGGCTGGGACCCTGGTGAAACGCCGAGCACCCCTGAGCTCAGCTAGTGCCCTGGGGGCAAAGATCAGCGCACAAACATTTCAGAAGTTTCAGAGGGGGAGCTGAGTTAGTCTATAACAGGAAAAACTAAAGTGCTACCAGACTATTGGTTGGTTTTTTTTAAAAGACTAACAAAATATGTAGATGGTATCATGAGCTTTCATTGGCACAGCCCACTTCTTCAGATGACAGGAGCGGGTTGTGCCCACAAAAGCTAATGATAGTATCTACATATTTCAAATGTTGTTTCACTACTGATGGGTGGAAACTCTGCTTCACAGGCAGTTCACACCTTTGGGGGGCTGTAGCTTGCACGGAAAAGCTTCAGTGAGCAACATCCCCACCCCGCTGGGTGCTGATGGGTGGTGGGGCTAGCACAGACACTGTTCTTAGTCTTTGTGCCCAGAGGTGCGGAGTCAGATCTGCACCCCACCTGCCACATGGGTGCTGGAAGTAAGGGTGCAGGGGCTGTGTACCCAGGCTTTGCACCCAGCTTTCCACCCATCTCCTCTGGGTGGCCCCTGCAGGGTCCCGCCAGACCCATTGCTTTCACCACACCCTGGGTCCTACTGCAGCTCCAGGCCGGGCTGGAAAGGGGCTAGGGTATCGGCTCTCCTGGATCTGACAGTCTGGGCCCCAGTGCTGCAAATGGTGTCCGGCCAGCCCTGTCCGGGAGCCTTCAGCCATCTGAGGGGCACAAACAGTTGTAAGCGGGGTGGGTAACTCAGCACCCTCCCTAAAAGTTGTTCCAGCGCCACTGGCCTGCCGTTTGCTTGGTGTTATAGAATCCTAGACTAGGGCGGGCAAAGACCTCTGGAGGCATCAAGTCCAGCCCCTTGCCCAAAGCAGGACTGGACTCAACTCAATCATCCCAGCCAGGGCTTTGTCAAGCTGAGACTTAAAAACCTCTAGGGATGGAGATTCCACCCCCCTCCCTACGGACCCCAGCCTAGCGCTTCCCCACCCATCTAGGGAAATCGTTTGTCCTAATACCCTGTCTAGACCTCCCCCTGCAACTTGAGCCCATTGCTCCTTGTTCTGCCACCACTGAGAACAGCCCCTCTCCAGCCTCTTTGGAAGTTGAAGGTTGCTCTCAAATCCCCCCTCACTCTTCTCTTCTGCAGATTAAACAAACCCAAATCTCTCAGCCTCTCCAGCTCCAGCTCCCGAATCATTTTCATTGCTCGGGTTAGTCTGTGTCCACAAACAACAGGGAGTCCTGAGGCACCTCAAAGACTGACAGATTTATTAGGGCGTCAGTCTTCGTGGGCAAAACCCACTTGGTCAGATGCATGGAGTGGAGTCCGGAGGCCACACAAATACTGACACATGAAAAGAAGGGTGTTACCGTATCACTTGGAGGCTAGAACTAATGAGGCCAATTCAGTCAGGGTAGGTCTACACTAGCCCCCTAGTTCGAACTAGGGAGGTTAATGTAGGCATTCGAAGTTGCAAATGAAGCCCGGGATTTAAATATCCCGGGCTTCATTTGCATCTTCCCGGGCGCCGCCATTTTTAAATCCCCCTTAGTCCGAACTCTGTGCCCGCGGCTACACGTGACACGGAGTAGGTAGTTTGAATTAGGATCTCTGATTCGAACTACCGGTACACCTCGTGCGAGAGGGGAAATTGCTTTTGTAGTGAGCACAGTCACTCAGGTGTTGTAAAGTATTCAGAGCAGCCCCCCCAAACCTGACAGAAATGACATAGTTTAAGGACACCTGAAAAGGATTATTGCATATTATTTTTTCATAGGTCTGGGACCCCCAATCCAGGCCCTGGACCCTGCTGTGCTAGGAGTTGTACAAACACAGAACAAAGAGTCCCAGCACGAGAGCTCACTGTGTAAGGAGTCAGGGTAGAGAGACTAGGACCTGCTCTCTGGAGGCCTTGTTTTATTCCTGGCTCTGCCACTGAAGGGCTGAGTGACCTTGGCCAAGTCACTGCCATGCTCAATGCCTCAGTTTCCCCATTTGTAAAAGTCAGGAGACTGCTCCTGACCCCCGGGATAAAGGTTTTTGAGGTCTATGGAGGACTAGCACTGTAGAAGTGCTAGCTAGAGCTGTTACAATGCACAGACACTTCTGTAATTTGCTCCCCAATGTACTGAACACCATTTGGAAATCTAGAACCGCCAGGAGACTTTTAGATCAAGCAAAGACAGTGGAACCTGTTGGATTTGATGGTGTGAAAACATCCAAACCCAGCGAGGTCCTAGGCCCGGTCAGGAATCTAGGACTCGGGGACCCTGTAGTGCTTGAACACCCTGGGAGACTTCGCACAAAGACGATCCTAACCAGCCAGCGATGCAGACCCCGTGAGAATCAGTGAGGTGAGACCACACTGGGCAACCTAAAACAAACCACATTTCCAGAGCCAGCCTGTGATCCAGAACCCTAAACGCCCCACTGGCTTTGGAAACACGTGGAGACTTAGAGCGTGTGGGGTTCTGCAGATGACAAGGACTCTGGGAGCCCAGGGACACGGCTGGGTTTACAGACACTCAGATACCTGCAGAACCATTGGGCTGGCCTGTTCCCAATGCTCTGTTGCTCCCGGCACTTTCCGGCCAGCTCCAGTGCCAGCCCCTCACCTTCTCTGCCTTGTTTCCCCCCGGGCTCAGGTGCTTCACTGCTGGGATGATCAAGGAAAGCCACCTGAAGCAGAGCGGTGGGGGGCGTCCTAGCTCCAGCCGGAACCTCTCCCCATGAAGATGCAGAGGATGGGCGGCATGAGTGTTGACACACGGCCAGGGGGTGCTAAGAAACAGGCAGGCGCTCGTGGCCGGCGCTGCGTTCTTGTAGAGCAGCAGGCCGTGAGTGAGGTGGTCGGGCAGCCAGCAAATGAGAAATGAGGCCCTCACGGCCACTCCGCCAGCCCCTTCTTTCTCCTCTCCATCCTGTCCAGCCATGGCGTCCCGCGCCGGCAAAGGCTGCAGGAACTGTGCCCGAAATTCACCTGATGGAACCATGTCCTCTAGCCCTGAGTCTTGGATCCGGCTTCTTCCCCAGAGAGGGTGTAACTTGCTGCAGGTGATACTGCCCCACCACCTCCAGGAGCTGCCAAAGACCCGGGGAAGGAGACGAGCCACACGCCTGGGGCCAGCATCCTGGCCTGGGCCACAGTGTGGGGAGGGCAGGAGCAGATGGGCAGCAGGGACGGGTGGAGCTGCCCAGGGGGGAAAGGCTGAGGAGGATGGAGGAGAACATGCCCGGGGGGGCGGGGAGGCGCTCGTGTGTGACCAGCGGAAACTCAGACCATGCGGCCAGTGACCGGAGTTACTGTGAGGGGCTGGGCTGGGCTGGCTGGGCAGGGGGAAGGGCTGTGAGGGGCTGGGCTAGCCAAGACGGAGGAAGGGGTGAGGGGCTCAGCTGACTGGGAAGGGGGAGGCGCTGTGAGACCCTAAGGAACAGTGGGGAACATAGAGGGGATTGGTGACGAGGGAGAGTCAGATGTGCAGAGCCCAGGCCCGGCAAACCCTGCGTTCGTCTCCTCCCTGCACGAACCGCCTGGCACAGGGAGAACCAGGCTCTCCCATCCCCGGCTCTTGAAGGTCTTGTTTTCCCCGCAGAGCTGGTTTCCCAGCAGGGGCCTGGGTGTCCCAGCCCCAAGAATACACACACCCAGTCTGGGGAGGGCTTGCTGGGGCTGAGGTTTTATGCCGGGCAGGATTTCACAGAAGCACGTCCCCACCACGCGTCACTAGCACGAGAGCCCTGAGAGCTATTACCCTGCTCTCTTCACTCGACCCTTCCCCCAGTCTCCCTGCTCTAACCACTAGACAGCCCACTCCTTGGCCAGGTAATGTATCATTAGCGGCATGAGCTTGCATGAAAAGCTCAGGGTTCTCTCTGAGGTGCAGCCTGTGGCACAAAAAGGTGCAAAACACAGGCCCTTCCTCCCCACAGGGCACCTCCCAATAGATGGGCTCCTAGCCCCACATCTGCTGGATTAGGGGGCTGGGGGCCAGGGCACTTGGGTTATCTCTCTGCCTCTAAGCCGGTGCCTGCTGCTGCTGTGGGTTCTTTGCTAAGAGTGTCCAGAGACAATTTCCGTTGCTGGTTTGCAGCTTGTGGATCTCAGAGAGCAGCTGGGGGTGGAGCGTGTAGAAGACAGAGCTACAAGAATAGAACTCACCACACAGAGAAGGGCTCAGGAGCACTGGGACAGACTCACAGATGCTTTGCTGGACAGACACGTCATCCAAGTCTCTGTCTTCACTGGCTCCTGTGCCACCCCGGTGAGTTGAGATGATGGGCAGAGGCCAGGTCTTAAAGGGAATTTTCTTTCTAAGGGCACCTGGAAGCCACAAATGGGCCATTGTCAAGGCAAATCAGTGGAACTCCCTGCCACAGGGTATTAGCTGTGTTACCCTGTGAGACTGCCTGCCACTAGGTACTACTGGGGTTAGTCTGGAGCATGCAATAGAGGTGACAAGGGAGGTCTGTGACTGGTGAATTTTACTCTTTTTCACGTTAATCAAATGAGGTGTTCCCCACCTGGGAAGCCCTAAGACACAGAGCTCCCCTCTTCATACAGCCCTGGAGTTCTCATTCCTACCCGCAGAGCCAAGGACCAAACCCAGGAGTCCTGGCTTCCAGCCTCCCCTTCTCTAACCAGTAGGCCACTCTGCAGAGCAGCAAGAGCATAAGAACTGCCATACTGGGTCAGATCAAAGGTCCATCTAGCCCAGTGTCCTGTCTGCCCACAGTGGCCAATGCCAGCTGCCCCCTCCCCTGTTGCCTATTCCCAGCTTCTGACAAAGAGAGGCTAGGGACAGTATTCCTGCCATCCTGGCTAATAAGTATTGATGGTCTTCACCTCCATGAATTTATCTAGTTCTTTTTTAACCCTGTTAAAGTCCTGGTCTTCATAACATCATATGGCAAGGAGTTCCACAGGGTGCCTGTGTTGTGTGAAGAAATATTTTCTTTGGTTTGTTTTAAAACCTGATAACTATTAATTTTGTTTGGTGTCCCCTGGTCCTTGTATTATGGGAACTTTTCCTAATTTCCTTTCTCCACATCACTCATGGTTTTACAGACCTCTATGCTATCCCCCCCCCTTAGTCTCCTCTCTTCTAAAGTGAAAAGCCCCAGTCTTTTGAATCTCTCCTCATATGGCTGCTGTTCCAAACCCCTGATCATTTTAGTTGCCTTTTTCTGTACCCTTTCCTATGCCAAGAGATCGTTTTTGAGATGAGGTGACCACACCTGTACTAGGGATGTTAAATTGAGGTCATTTTAGTAATCGAGTAGTGGTTAGAATTGTTATCAATTACTCCATAGGGGAAGGCAGCCCCGCTCAGTCCTGGCTCTTGCTGGGGACAAACCCTGCTGCGGCTCTGCAATTTAAAATTCAGTAGGAGCTGGCGGGGGGGGGAGGGAGAGAAGCAGGCACTGCAGCAGGGTTTGGTCCCGGCACAAGCCAGGACCGAGAAGGGCTGCCTGCCCAGGCAGGAGGAGCCCCTGTCTGCTGGGGGTCCCAACTTCCCGCTGGGACTCCCCATGGCCAGTGGTTGCTGCTGGAGCAGCCTCCCCTGCCCCTTCTGATAGAAGCAGCAAGAGGGGAGCAGAAACAGTGCTGGTGGGGAGCCAGCTTTCGAGCTGACTCTCCCCAGCATTGGCTTCTGCTTCCCCGGCCCCCCTTGCTGCCTCTGAGATAGATGTGAGTAGTCACTTGACTACCCGATAAGCTGATTGCCTAGTCGACTAATTGACTACTGTCTTACATCCCTAAACTGTACGCAGTATTGAAGATGTGGATGTACCGTGGGTTTATATGGCTGCAATAAGATATTCTCTGTCTTATTCTGGATCCCTTTATAAATGACTCCTAACATTCTGTTTGCTTTTTTGGCTGCCACTGCACATGGAGTGGATGTTGTCAGAGAACTCTCCACAATGACTCCAAGATCTCTCTTGTGTGGTTGTAGCTAAATTAGTCCCCATCACATTGTACGTATAGTTGGGATTATTTTTTCCAGTGCGCGTTACTTTACATTTATCAACATTAAATTTCATTTGCCATTTTGTTGCTCAGTCAACTAGTTTGGTGAGATCTTTTTGAAGGTCTTCACAGTCTGTTTTGGTCTTAACTATCTTGAGCAGTTTAGTATCATCTGCAAATTTTACCACCTTCCTGTTTATCCCTTTCTCTAGATAAAGTGTAAATAAGTTGAATAGGATTGATCCTGGGACAGACCCTTGGGGGACCCCACTAGTTACCACTCTCCACTCTGAAAACTGACCATTTATTCCTACCCTTTGTTTCCTGTCTTTTAACCAGTTCTCAGTCCATGAAAGGACCTTCCCTCTTATCCCATGACAACTTCTTACTTAAGAGCCTTTTAAGAACCTTGTCAAAGGCTTTCTGGGAATCTAAGTACACCAGATCCTCTGGATCTCCCTTGTACACAAGTTTGTTGACCCCCTCAAAGAACTCTAGCAGATTAGTAAGGCCTGATTTCCCTTTACAGAAACCAGGTTGACTTTACCCCCAACAAATTATGTTCATGAATGTGTCTGACAATTTCATTCTTTACTATAGTTTCTACTAATTTGCCCAGTACTTACGTTAGACTTACAGGTTTGTAATTGCCAGGATCATGTCTAGACCCCTTTTTAAATATTGGCACGAAGTTAGCTATCTTCCAGTCATTAGGTACAGAAACTGATTTAAAGGGTAGGTTAAACCACAGTTCATAGTTCTGCAGTTTCACATTTGAGTTCTTTTAGAACTCTTGGGTGAATGCCAGCTCGTCCTGGTGACTTGTTTCTGTTCAGTTTATCAGTTTGTTCCAAAATGTCCCCTAATGACACCTCAATCTGGGATAATTCCTCAGATTTGTCGCCTACAAAGAGAGGCTCAGGTTTAAGAATCTCCTTCACGTATTAAGCTGTGAGGACGAATGCAAAGAATTCATTTAGTTTCTCTGCAAGAGTCTTATTGTCTTTGAGTTCTCCTTTAGCATCTCAGTCATCCAGTGGCCCCACTTGTTGTTTAGTCAGCTTCCTGCTTCTGATGTGCTGAAAGTTTTGCTATTACTTGTTGAGTTTTTGGTTGACTGTTCTTCAAATTCCTTTTTGGCCTTCCTAATATCTTTACGCTTCATTGACGGAGTTTATGCTCCTTTCTATTTTCCTCACTTACATGTAACTTCCACTTTTGAAATGATGCCTTTTTATCTCTCATTGCTGCTTTTACGTGGTGGTTAAGTCAGTAACACCTTTTTGGTTCTCTTACTGTGTGTTTTTAATTGGAGTATACATTTAAATTGGGCCTGTATTATGGTGTCTTTGAAAAGTTTCTGTGCAGCTTGCAGGAATTGTATTTTTGGCGCTGTACCTTTTAATTTCTGGTTAACTAACCGCCTCACTTTTGTGTCATTCCCCTTTCTGAAATTAAATGCCACAGTGCTGAGCTGCTGAGGTGTTTGTTGCCACGGGGATGTTAAATTTTATTACAGTATGGTCACTATTTACAGTCAGTCCAGTGCTAAATCAAGAATAGCCTTTCTGTTTGTGGGTTCCAGAACCAGCTGTTCAAGAAGCAGTAGTTTAAAATGTCAAGAAACTTTATTTCTACATCCCGTCCTGAGGTGACGTGCACTCAGTCAATATGGGGATAGCTGAAATCCCCCACTATTTGAGTTTTTTATTTTGATAGCCTCTCATCTCCCTGAGCATTTCATAGTCACTATCCCTGTCCTGGTCAGGAGGTTGATAATAGATCCCTGCTGCTATGTTCTTATTATTGGATCATGGAATTGCAACCCATAGAGATTCTCTGGAACACTTTGGTTCATTTAAGATTTTTACTTCATTTGATTCTACACTTTTGTTTTCACATGTAGTGCCACTCCGCCACAAGCTTGACCTCTTCTGTCCTTCCGATAGTCATACCTGGGTACCAAAAAAAAAAAAAAAAAATCTGTGTCCCATTGATTGTCCTTATTCCACCAAGTTTCTGTGATGCCTATTATATCAATATCCTCCTTAGATATGAGGCACTTTAGTTCACCCATCTTATTATTTAGACTTCTAGTGTTTGTACATAAACTTGTCACTGTTTAGCAGTCTGCCATCTCCTGATCTGATTGGATGGGGCTCTTTCATTTGGCTGTTTCTCATCTGGTCTTACCCACACCTCATTTTCCATCCTCTCCTTTTTACTAGGACATGGAGAATCTCTAATAGACCCTTCCTGAATAGATGTCTCTGACCGATCCATGTGTTTCTCTGCATCCGTCGGCTCTCTCCCAGCTCTTCATTTAAAAAACTGCTCTACAACCTTTTAAATAAGTGCCAGCAGTCTGGTTCCATTTTGGTGTAGGTGGAGCCCATCCTTCCTGTATATGCTTCCCCCATCCCAAAAGTTTCCCCAGTTCCTAATCTAAATCCCTCCCTACACATCTCATCCACGCAACAAGACCCTGCACTTCTGCCTACCTGGCCCTGTGTGTGGAACTGGAAGCATTTTAGAGAATGCTACCATAGAGGCCCTGGATTTCAATCTTTCCTAGCAGCCTAAATTTGGCCTCCAGAACCTCTCTCCTACCCTTCCCTATGTCATTGGTACCTACATGCACCACGACCACTTGCTCTTCCCCAGCACTACGCATAAGACTATCTAGATGTCTCGAGATCCGCGACCTTTACACCAGGCAAGCAAGTCACCACACGATTCTCCCAGTCATCACAAACCCAGCTGTCTGTTTCTATTGATGGAATCCCCCATCACTAAAACCTGCCTTTTCCTAATGACTGGAGTTCCCTCCCCTGGAGAGGTATCCTCAGTGCAAGAGGATCACACAACATCCTCTGGAAGAAGGGTCCCAGCTATGGGATGTTTTCCCTCTGCTCCAATTGACTGTTCTCCTTCCCTGAGCCTTTCACCCTCCTTAATAGCACAGGGGCTATCTGACCGGAGGTGGGACAGTTCTACAGTGTCCCAGAGAGCCTCATTTATGCACCTCTCTGCCTCCCATAGCTCCTCCAGTTCATCCAACCCGGCCTCCAAAGCCAGGAGGGCCAGGAGCACCTTGCACCAAATGCGCACGTACACCACCCACCCACAGGGCAGGGAATGACATGCTACACTGGGTGCAATAAACAGGACAGGCCGCACGCTGCTGCTGGGCTCCTGCCTGCATCTTTGTACTCCTACAGCTAATGCGTTCCTTGATAGGGTGTTTGATTAATGAGGTGGTTTTAGTTTAGTTCAAGGAAGTTTTAAAGAATGCCAAGTGTATCTAGCCTCCAACACAACTCCCGCTCTGAACTCCCTCACCCCCTCCCCCGTTAGCTGCTCCAGTGTGCTAGCTCCACTGCTTGCTTAGAAACAGGCTTTTTATAGCCCTGGCCTTCCTGAGTGGCCCTGCCCCTGGCTAAGGCTTGATGGGTGTGAAAGGGATTCGGTATCGAAGAAGATTCCAATCTAACAAGGTCACGGGTGGGGCACAGTCTGAGGCAATAACCCAGAGAAACAGCTTGGTGGACAGAGGTTTCCTGTGTTACAGAGAGGGGGGGACGAACCCTGTCTGAGCCCATGGGCTGGGATGTAACAGCAGTTCCTGTGACAGGCAGATAACAGCTTGTTCCACCTTGTAGCAGAGAGTTCCACTGGTGCCAGCTCCTGCAGGCTAGGAGACGACAACACCGATCTCACCTTCCTGAGCCACCCTGGAGACAGACTGGAGCCAGCACCTCCTAGTGGGGAAAGGCCCCATAGTCCATTCCCACCCCTCAGAGCCAGGCTGCCCTCCAGTTCATGGTGTTCTCGGCATAGCTGTGTGTTAGACCAGCTAGACTGCCCCCTTCCTCACTCCTGCCATGTCTGCTCTTCCTCCTCTGCTGCTCATCGCTCCATCTTGCAGCAGTGAGTTCCACTGGCCATAGCCCAGTTGCTGAGCATATCCAGCCTGGACGTTCTAGAGGACCAGATGGTGCCCATAAAGGTCCTCTCCAATGGTACATTCCTAGCCCATTGTGGTATTTCTCTTTTCCTCCTCTTCCACTCTCCTCTCATCCTGTGTTGTCCCTTCCAAGTCTAACCCCTTTTCCGTCTCTCCCCAGGGCGCCATGGAACAAGAAATCACAACTCTCCTACCAGCAATGGAAGCAAATTCCAGCCAGAGCCCAGCAGCTGTGAGTGCCACACACCTGGCTGTGGCTGGGTTGCTCTTCCCCACTTTCCTGGTGGGTGTGGTGGGGAACGGGCTATACCTGTGGGTGCTGAGGCTGAAGATAAGGAGGACGGTGACCACGCTATTGTTCCTCCACCTGGTCTCCTGCTACCTCCTCTTCACCCTGATGATCCCCTTCTTCGCCGTCTACGTCCTTCTGGGTTTCCACTGGGTCTTCGGCATGGCCATGTGCAAACTCTTCAACACATGCTTCTCCCTAGCCATGTTCTCCTGCATCTTCCTCCTCACCCTCATCAGCCTGGACCGCTACACCCTCACCTGCCACCATGTCTGGGCCCGGCATCACCGCACCATGAGCCGGGCTAGGAACCTTGTCGTGGGTATGTGGCTGGTCTCCTTTGTTCTCAGCACTCCCTACCTGGCTTTTCGGGAGACCCATGTGTTGGAGGGGGGCAGAATCATCTGTATCAACAATTATGCTCTCTCCAAAGACTGGAACAGAGCTGAGAATCTGGATCGGGGGAGACGGATCCATCTGGCCATCTTTGTAGTCCGGTTCCTGCTGGGCTTCCTGCTGCCCTTCTGCACCATTGCAGGATGTTACGGCCGGATGGGGTTGAAAATGAAGGAGAAGAGGCTGGCGTGGTCTAGGAAGCCCTTCAAAGTCATGGTGGCCGCGGTGGCTTCCTTCTTCCTCTGCTGGCTGCCCTACCACCTCTACCATGGATTGAAGCTCTACAAGGATGTATCAGAGTCGGTGACAGTTGCCCTGATGGTTATTTACACCATCACATCTTGCTTCAATGCCTGTTTCACCCCCATCCTCTACCTGTTTGTGGGGGAGAAGTTCTGGCAGGTCTTCAGGACGTCTCTTCTCACCCTGGTCAAGGCGGCATTTGTTGACGAACTCGAGAGCAGTGCCCGTGAGTCTAGTGGAAGACAAGGGTCAGAAATCCAGAACATATAAGAGGGGATGATCTGAATTTGCCCAGACTTAGGGAGAGTTGAAAACTTGGCGTGCTCCATTCATTGT
This sequence comes from Pelochelys cantorii, assembly GCA_032595735.1. NCBI lineage: Eukaryota > Metazoa > Chordata > Testudines > Trionychidae > Pelochelys > Pelochelys cantorii. The sequence goes on from CM064349.1 coordinate 2,378,258, forward strand.
TAGATCCCCAATGGGTCTAAGGCCTGATGGGTTCCAGGTGTTTCTCTATTCATAAACCCTGCGTGTTCCTAGATTCTAGATTCACAGCTATCTCCAGATTCCCATAGGTTCTAGATCTATCAGTATTTTCAATCTCAGACAGTCATCAGTGGCACCCTTCAAGGGCACCAGAGCAGTAGCCAGATCCAAAACTTTGTTAGGTTAGAGCACAGTGAGAGATTTTACCAGAGTCACTTGGTTTTTCCATCACTAGCTGGCTCTAGAATCTCATTCTAAGTCTCTCATTGTGTTCAAATTCCAAGTCCATTGATTTTTAGATTCCTGACTGGACTCAAGACCTCACTGGAGTTTATGTGGTTTGAACAGGACTCTAGAATCCAAGTTCCAGATGGTTTGCTAGAAGGTTAATTGTGGTTCTAGATTTCCAAATGGTTGAAAATTCAGTAAGTGTAATATATTATAGAAGAGCCTGTGTGTTATAATAAGAACATCTAGCTTTTCTCTAGTGCTTGTTATCAGTAGAGCTGAAAGAATTTTACTAAGATGGTGTTAATAGCAATCTCCCAGTTTTCACAAGTGGGGAAACCTAGGCAGAGGTCAGGGAAATGACTTGGCCAAGGTCAGTGGCAGAACTGGGACCAAACCAGGTCTCCTGCATCCCAGCCCAGGTCTTTCTTTATTGTATCTGTTTAGATTGTGAGCTCTTTGAGACAGGGACCTTCTTTTCCCTCTCTGCAGCAGGGTTCTGAGTCAAGACTCTGGCTCCCAGAGCTGCTGAAATAAATGGCACTAATAAATAATTATTCCTGGGTGTTCCCTGAATTACAGTCTTTCTCTAAGATTTGTGTGGCAGTTCTGCAATAATTTATAACCACCGTGGGACTGGGTTATTTAGGGTGTGGAGACTCTGGTTTAATTGAAGAGTGTCCTCTAAGGAAAAGAAGCCAGAAGAAAGAAGGGCAGCTACACAGAAATCACCAGCCCATGAACGCTTCCGGCTGGTGACAAGGTAACATTTGAGCTAGTAACTGTGCCACTGTATGGAATATGGGGGACCGTTTATAATCTTATGGATGCCAATATTAGGAAAATGCAGGGAAATAGACCAGATGTGTCATGTGAGGTACCAGTGTAAAAGTTATGATTTGCTAAATATGATCGCTAAGAGATTTACCTGGCATTGTTTGGGTTCTTAACTCTTGTTTTTTTTAATAAAAGGAAAATGTATGTGCTTTACTTAAATGATTTTATATATAGATACTAGCCAATTAGCCCATCAAAGACAGGATTTTCAGGTCTCTCCTCCATGTCGGTCTTCTCTCCTGAGCCTCCGGTCTCTCACTCCATGTCTCTCTCTCTCTCTCTCTCTCTCTCTCCCCTCCTACTGCCTCCCCCCCCCCTCAGCTCTCCTGCCTCTCACTCGGGGGACCGTTTGGGCTCTGCACTCCCTGTGCTGCATGGGGAGCGCGGAGCCTCAATGGTCGCTTGCGCCACTTGCTCCCACGTGGCGGCCTGGCTGAGTGGTGCAGAAGTCAGCCGAGCGCCACGGCGGGAGGCGAAGGGGGGTGGGGTGGTGACGTTCACGGCCAGGGGGCAGGGCCTGGAGCCGCTGTCATGCCGCACGTCACCGTCCCCCACCCCCCCTTCGCCTCCCGCCGTGGTGCTCAGCTGACTTCGGTGCCGCTCAGCTGGGCCACCACGGGGGACCAAGCGGCCGTTTGGGCTCCCCGTGGCAGCCCGGCTGAGCGGTGCAGAAGTCAGCAGAGCGCCATGGCAGGAGGCAAAGGGGGGCGGGGCGGTGATGTACACGGCCAGGCCCCACCCCCTGGCCATGTACATCACCACCCCACCCCCCTTTCCGTGGTGCTCAGCTATGGCAGGTGGTGAGTTATTGTTTCTATTTGTGGTTTGCATTCTCTGGGTCCGATAGAGCAGCAGGGTATGACGATTCAGAGATAAAAGGAGTGAAGTCAGCACATGGGTGGGTAGGGGACTACCAGACATGTGCTAGTGTCAGGGTTAACCTGCGGGACTCCCCGCCTCTGGAGTTTGCAGAGTTCACTGGTGGGGCTCCTTGCCAGAGCGGATTAGTAAGGTGAAGCCGCAGGGCTGCCTGGCACAGGGTATTAGCGGGATTAACCTATGGGATGCCATGCGGAGGGCTGGATTTGTCAGAGGGTGAATTTCAAGTCAATGAGATGAGACATTCCCTATTTATAATGCTCAAACTCCATCCCATGTCAGTCAGGTTCCAACCCAGGAGTCCTGATTCCCAGTCACCATCCTCCTCTGCTAAGAGTTGCATCATTTGTGAGCCATCCTCTGTTGTGAGCTGGGGATCTCTCCAGGCTGTGGGACACCCCTCCATTCTCCGAAAGGACTTCAGCAAACCACAGGCCTGTTCTCTCCCTGGGGTCTGTTTCAATCTGTGAGGTGCTGGTCAAGCATCTGGGGTAGCAAAGTGGGGAACCTAGAAGTCAGGACTCAGGAACTTCCAGGAAGCCAGCAAAGGCTGGTCCATTGGTGTTTTTTCTGCTAAGACAGTGTCAGAATGATCCTTTCCAGACCAGGTGGGGTGGAGCATGTAGAAGACAGTGAGCTCAACAAACAGGGCAGGGCTTGGGGGTGGCAGCACAGACACATGGGCACTTTGCTGGGAAAACACATTAGGTATCTCAAGATTTCCTAACTGAATAGAGTTCTTCAGGGTTCAGATTCTAGATTTGTGTTTGTTTGGTGTCTCTTGGCATCTTATCTTCTAGGGTCCTGGGAGTTCTAGATTCCTGATTAGATCTAGGGCAGCTTTAGCATTTAGAACCAAATAGTTTTAAACGCCATATGATCCCACGAGTTTTATATTATCCTGACTCTAGAACCATGTATCCATGTCAAACTGCTTTTGAACGGCATAAAATCCCCTGTATTCCAGGTCTATAGGTCTTCATGGATTCCAGCTTTCTTAATATGGCAAAGCCTGGTAGGGTCCCTCGGGTTCTAGATTCCTGGCTAGATCTAGAAGCGTGTTCTCTGTGTGTGGTTTTAATCTAAAGTGTGTTTCACAGGTTCTAGAATCCTGACTCCCTAGAACTTCGCACATTCAACCACTCTCCCACCTGTCTTTTCTTAGAGCCTTGGTCATTCCAAGCACTTGGTAATAAAGCTGGTTTCATGGTGGGCTTCGAGATTCCTGCCTGGCACTGTAACTTCATGGTTCTAGGTCTGCCAAGGGTTTTAAATATCTGGAACCAAGAGCTCTTAAAGAAAACCCCTCCTAATGCTGCATCTAAAACTGAGAGGCTTCTTCCCTGCCAATGGGAACTAGGCTGGGGACCCAGAGGACCAATATGCAACTGAAGGAAATAAAATGAACCTGAGAAGGGGAGTGTTTTGTATCCCTTGTGGTGTTCACACAAGGGAGTGATGGACAGGAGGAGTGCTGGCCATATGTTTAATTCTTTGTGTATTCAGTAGTAAATGTAGTGAGTTCATGTACCTTATTAACTATGTTTTTTCCTAGCTCTCCAGGAAGAAATCACAGCCAGTGTGGGCCATCTGTCCAGCATGCCTATGATTTGAGGGGCATGTGATGGACAGGAGGAGTGCTGTCCAGCACCCAGTGACTAAAGGGTTAAACTCAGGTAGCTAGCAAGGGTGTTGACAGGGGGCCAGAAGACCCAATGGGGATACGCGCTGAAATCTGAATTGGTTACAGCTACCTGGTCTGCTCTTCCCTTGTGTGTTCTAAGTAAGAGCTGGAGGGAGCAGAGGCAGGGACCAGAATCATAAGAAATATGGGACACGGGAGTAACTGGACCTTGAACTATGGATCAGCCCGGATCATGAGTAGAGGGAGAAGTGGATCTAGTCGCGACCAGGATATTTGTCTTTGCTTTTGTGGTTTGGTTTGAATGTCTGTGTGAATCCATGCCTCCCCTCCCCCATTCACCATCTAAGAGTTGTTCCCAGAGATTTTCTCTGTTTTAATTTGTTTTGCTTACTTGCTCTGTAACACCTATCAATCAAGTCTGCCTTACTGAATAGATCTTCTGTTGTATTAATACAAATCCCTTTTTTAAGGGGATGATTTGATTCTTTTGTCCTGGAAAGTAAGAGGGGGTCTGTGTGCGCATTTGCCTTCCTAGCATGGATAGTCGGCTACCAGAGATTTCAGCTTGTTTCTCTCTTTTCCTTTTCCAAGCTCTTTGGGGCAAAAGAGCTTGCGGTACCCAATAGGCAGGAATTCAGTGTTCCCTTCTGTTTTTTAGGGTGAAATCACTGGATGGTGGCAGCTCTTTGGGTTTGTTTTTTGTCAGAGCTACTGCTATATCCAATTCAAAGTTCAGCACTGTATCCCCATTGGTTCTTCTCCCCTGCCAACCCCCGTGCTAGCTACCTGAGTTTAATCCTTTAGTCACCAAGTGCTGGCCAGCAATCCTCCAATCCACCACAAAGAGAAACTGAGGCAGGGAGCCACAGCACAACCTCTGTCCCCAAGGTGGCAGTCAGGAGGCAGGAACCCTGTTCCTGTGGGTTGACATCGCTCATGTCCAGTTCCAGGCTGTTCCCAGGGCTGATGTGGCTTGTGATCAGTGACAGGGAGTCCCACATGTTCACGCCACTGATCGTATCTCTGTGGCTTCTTCAGGTCAGACTCTGAACTCAGAAGGAAACTCTGTGGCCATCTTGTATGACTTCCCGTACAAGCCCAAGAACTTCCCCAAACTGATTCCTACATCAGACTAAGAAGAAAACCACCCTGCCTGGATTAACAATAGCTGGTGATAGAGACTACACCACACGTCTCGATCAATGGTAAATCCCCCTTGCTGTGAAAGTTAATTATCTTATGTCAAGCCTGAATTCGCTGGACCTTCCTGTGCTAGGCTGACCAGTCCCCTGCAGCAGTCCTGACAAATCCCACGTCACTGTCTCTGTGTTAAGCCACAGCGCTGGAGTCCCTCAGTCTCAGACCGCATCCACACGGGAGTGCCGTGTAGCACTCCATGTCTCAGGCCAAAGGGAATTAAAAAGCTTCCCTTCCTGGAGCCAGTGTCTGTAGGTGTGTGTGACGGGGGGGGCACTGCCCTCCCGCAAGCACCCCTGCTCAGCCGCAGGCAGGCTCTGGCCTTGCTTCAGTCAGCGGGAGTCTTCAAAAAGGCTTGTAGCTACTCACCCCTCCAGCTGAGTCCCACACAGCCGGGGTGTTCACAGCCCCCTGCCAGGGTGCATCTCTAACAGGGGCCAGCCTGGTGCCCTCTGCCAAGTGTCTTGAGTCCAATCCAGGCTCCATCTCTTTCCCCGCTCAGGAGAGCGGAGCCTCCAGGGCTTCTTGGAGACAGTGTCCCGACAGCTCCCCACTCCGAGCCGTGTCTGGTTCCACCAGCCCTTTTAACCGTCTCCCTTTTGAGGTCTGAGCTGCCACTGAGCCTGCAGCTTCTCTTATAGTCCTCCCTGGCTCCTGGTTGGCTGGTTACTCCATGGCCTCTCTAGCCTCCTGGAGGACTTCTCTATAGCCTTAGGTCCTAGCCCCATTATAGCGTGTGGCTGGGTAGACTAGGCCCTGAGATCTCTTGCTGGAGGCCTCGTGGCTTTGCCTTAGAAAAGCTCAAGGAAAAGGGTCCTCCAAGCTGCCTCGAGTGGCTGTGAGGGAAGCAGCCAATGGGAGAGCTGCAGAGAGCAGCCAATGGGGGCCAAGCAGGCCCATATAAAAGGTGCTGCAGTGCAGATATAGCAAAAATGTATATTTTAGTATTGGTTATAAGACTAGCTGTACGATGCATAATGCTGTGATGTATAATGACTTGCTTTTAAGTTCTGTAGCTTCTATTTCTCTCTTTGTGTCTCAGGATTAGATAACGTTACTGTAAGGCCTTGCTCCCTGTTAGCATTACAAATTACATTGTGCCTCATGTCTGCATCACAAACTAAGTCCTGTCTTCTAGCAACTATTGATCTTGTCTGAAACTCTGTACAGTTGTGTGGTGGGAGTGGAGGGTGTGTGAGTGAAAGCCAGAACAGATCCCCAGGTGATCAAGAAGAAGTGGAAACTTTGAAGATAACGAGGAAACAGACATTGTGTCTTGAGGCTGAATTGAATTAGCAGCATTGATGAACCCTGGAGGCAGGCAGAGACCCTTAAGACAGAGACAACAATGGGCAGCCTGACAATCCCCATTAAAGGATAACTCTGGGGAACACAGATTCACACCTCCTAAGGTGTGCTTGTAGCATGACACTGCAATACCAATAGACTCCATTTGGAACTGACATGTATAAGAAGGGGAGCTCTTGCCATGGGACTTGGGGATCAGTCCCGCAAGCCAAGCCTCAGAGGAGTCTCAGAGAAACCAAACTCCTTGCTCAGTCAGCCTGGCCTGGCCAGTAAGACTGACTTAGCCTCCATGGACTAGTAACGATGCACCATCTGCAGGACCTCTGTGTGTGTGCATGTGGGGGGTTGTCTTTATAAAGCAGCTGCTAACTGCCTCTCTGCTGTATTCTTAATAAACATGGCGTGGTGCCTTTTCCCCTGAAAAGATCCCATGTGCTTCTTATAAGCATAACACAGAACAGTGGGGTTTCTCCCCGGAGTTGGAGGGGGGTGGCTGGAAGCGACAGGACCTTGGACAGAGCAGTGCTGCTGGGGATGGTGAGATGCAGGAAATTGTAGCAGTGACTGGGTGTGTTGAACGGGACAAGGCAGATGGCTGAGTTCTATAGGGCCCTGGGCTGGGGTCTGGTGCAGTGAAGGGACCTGGATTCCACCCCCCCCCCCATGAGGACTTTAGATGCACCTAAAAAGAAGGAACCAAACTCTGTTACTGGCCCCCAGGAGGGCAGTGGCTGGACAGGCCCTGAGCAGGCGAAGGCCTCGCCCAAAGGAGGGAGCCCTGGAGAATTCCAGGGCGGGGGCAATTGGAGGGAGCCCAGAGGGGCTGAAGCCCACCAGCTGGGCGCTGTGTTACGCCTCGTGGGACAGACTGAGCAGTGAGCCTGGGACTGGGCTGCAGGCAGACGTTCCAGAGGGGCTGAGACCAGCTCCTGTTGGATGTGGAACCAGGCTGGATTCGACCGGCATTGCCCATCCTGGAGCATGTGACGCGGCTGGGGGCCTGAAGAGTCGCTGCAAGGCAGGAAGCCAGGCCACGCGCGTGCTCTGCTATGGGGCCAGCGAGGGGCAAGGGTGCCCTGGGACCAGCTCTGACAAGCCCTGTCGACCCAGTGGCAGGGAAGGACTCAGGCAGCCGGACGCTCCGCTGCTGACACGAGGGCTGGAAGAGGTGGCGCTAAGGTAGCAGGCACCCTGTTACAGAGATGCTTGGGCCAAATCTGCTTGAATCCAGAGGTGGAGGATCCCATGGGTTAACTGCACCTGGTATCCAGTTGCAGGGAGTGCCAGGGGTTAACCTCTGCCCAGTATCTGGTAGCAGGGAGTGCCAGGGCTTAGCTGCCGCCCCAGTATCCAGTAGCGGGGAGTCCCAGGGGTTAACCAGCCTCTGGTATCCAGTAGTGGGGAGTGCCATTGGTTAACCACTCCCCAGTATTCAGTAGTAGGGAGTGCCATTGGATAATCACATCCGGTAGCAGGAAGTGCCAGGGGTTAACCGTCCCCTTGGCATCCAGTAGCGGGGAGTCCCAGCAGTTAACCACACCCAGTATCCTGTCGTGCGCAGTGCCAGGGGTTAACCACGCCTAGTATCCAGTTGTGGGGAGTTCCAGGGGTTAACCACATCTGGTATCCAGTCGCGGGCAGTGCTGTGGCTTCCGTGCATGGCTGAAATGAGCCCAGATCCATTGATGCCCTTGGGGCTTTGCGGGGAACGATCCTCGTCGTGCGACTCGTGGACAAAGCCGGGGCTGGCAACACCCTCTCTGCGGATGCTGATGCTGCTGGCGATGCGGGTTGTCTCATTCTTGTGAGTTCCCCTCTCTTCTTGCTTTTGGTTCGTTCTCACGCCACAACAAGTGCTGCAGAGAAAGCCACCGCCCCCTCCAGCCGCCGCCTATGTGGTCAGGCCGCGCTTTGTTATTGCTGGATGTCACTTGCACGTACACCTGCCGCAGGCTCAGGCAATGCTGACCACAGATGGAAGCCACGGCTCAGATGCCGTTTTAGCAGCAAAAGCCACAGCAGCTGAGTCAGCTGCTTAAAAACCCGGCTGAAGTTGCAGCCCTGCAGAGCCTGGCTCCATGACCTGGAGCTGCAGCGGCACGTGACTATGCAGGGCCCCCGGCCGGTGTGTTTGAATCCCGCCCTGCGCAGAGAACGTCGCTCTTCCTGCCAGAAGAGCCCATGTTTCAAAGGCCTTGCAGGCCCAGTGGGGTTGTCTTGAGCCTTGAGACCTTCTTGGCACTGAGAGGAAAGTGGCAAGGACCGACCAACTGCGATCGATTGGTCAAGGGGCCCTTCATAGACCTTCCCCCACCCTACGTAGCTTCTCTGAATTTTTTTCAGGTGGAAACTCAGATCCCCTTGGACTCCAGCCCAGTAGCACAGGGGCTGTCGGAGAGATTGTGCCCTTTTCTACCCAGGGAGACCACCTGGCGTCAGGCTGCTTGTAGAGAGCCAGGCCGGGGAAGATTGCAGCTCGGTAGGGCTTGATTCTCCACCCCTCTATGCTCCGTGTCTATCGGGGAGGGAAAAGTGCAACCGTGTACACAGTCAGCCAACGGGGTCATCAGCCAACATTCATGGCAACACGCAGGCTCCCGGTACGCACGAAACCTCCCAGAGGTTGTTCTGGTCTGTAGGCGAGGACTGGCCTGTCTCCCATGGCCTGTGAGAGGGAGGGGTCATCTTCCAGGGTAAGTTGTAGATTGATTGTCAGTGATGTGCGGGAGGGGTCTAAGCTGGGGCTGTAGGCCCTGGTCTGCACTAGAGAGTTAATTCAAAATAACAAGCGGAGCCTCCGCACTGCCAAGCCCGTTATTTCAAAATCCGCCCTGCTGCTTTCCTCGAGGGATACGGGTTATTTTGAAATAGCGGTCGAGTGGACACTCCACTGCTGCTATTTCAAAATAACTACCCCCTCCCCAGAGTCATTCAAACTCATTACTCCCCAGTGCTTCCTGGGGCTCTAAGTTGAAGGAGTGCATCCACGTTAAGGCTACATCTACACGGCAGCGCTAGTTTGGGATACCTCTGGTTTCCTGAAATAGCTATTCTGCATCTTTTGAGCGCACCCGTTATTTCAAAATATAATGGGCTCGCTATTCCGACATTCCCTGCAAACCTCATTCCATGAGGAGTAAGGGACGTTTCGGAATAGCGGGTTATTTCAAAATAAGTGCTGTGGGGACAGTGCCAAATTTCAAAATAAGCTATTTTGAAATAAGATCAAACTCAAATACACAATTTGCCTAGCTCAAATGGCGTATCTTATTTCAAGGTACAAGTGCAGTGTATATGCACCCTATGGGAGTCTGCCTCGGACTAATTTCGAGGTTTCCCTGTAGTATGGACACGCTATAGTGTAGATGTGCCCTAGGTGATAACCAGTGGTGTTCTGTTATTTTCCTTGTTGGGCCTGTCTTGAAGTAAGTGACTTTTGGGTACTTGTCAATCTGTTTTCCCACTTCCCTGTGTGGGTATTTCAGTTTTCAGAATGCCCAATAAAGATCTTGCAGGCCTTTGTCTTGGTCTGTAGGACTGGAGGAAACCCACCTGTATCTTCCCTTTAGGAGGAGTTCTTGAACAAACGGACTCACAGACAGATGGAAAGATGCACATTTCTAAAATATAGAGACAGAAGACTAGCAGATTTACCTGACATTGCTTGGGTCCATAATTCAGGAATTCCAAGTGTATTTTACTCCTTCATCTCTATAAATGCTAATCATTCGCTCGGTCTTAACACAAAATAGCACTAGTCAATTTGGTTTTCAAATACATTTTTTTTCTAGTTTTCAGACCTTAAGCTTTGATTTAGCTGTGCCAAAACCGACCACTACTCCAAATTTCTCTTTCATCTCTTTTCTGTAAGGGTACGTCTACACTACAGCGTTAATTCGAGTTAACTTAATTCGAAATAGTTCATTCGAATTAAGCTAATTCGAATGAACGCATCTACACACAAAACCTATTTCGAAATAGCGCGTCCACACGGAGTGGACCCTGAACCGAAGTTAAGGCTGGCCGGAACCAGTGCCGGCAGGGCATCAGGTTAGGACTTAGTGTGTGGGGCTGCTGCCTGAGGCTAACTGAGCTCCATGCTTAAAGGGACCCTACCCCCACCCCGGACAGACAGTTCTCAGGGTTTCCTGCTTGCTTGTCTACCTTGATGAGGGACAGCAAAGCAGTCCTGTCTTGGAGTGCCCTGAGTGCCTGCATTCAGCACATCACAGCACTCGGCCACATGGAGCCAGAGCTGCCCCGGGCATGCCGGTGTGTCTCGTGGGGTCGTTGCCATCAGCCCAGCTGCACTTGCTGCAGGCTGCCATTCGGGGTGTCCATCAGGGGGCTGTCAGGATCCAGGAGGCCCTGCGGGAGAGCGTCCACCCCGAGGAGCTCTCAGAGCCACCCCGGTTCTCCCCACCCGGGTCTCGTGCCCCATTCCTCCCTCACGTCCTTCCACTTACCCCTCCCTAGCCCCCCCCTTTCTGATGTCAAATAAAAGACACGTATGTTCAAAAATAGAAATTGGGTTTATTTAACAAAACTGGGGGAGGGATGAACCTCTGGGGAGACTGGGAAAAGGAGGTGGGAGAGGGGAAGAGAGAGGGTGGGAGAGGGGAGGGGGAAACCTGGGAGGAGGGAGCTGGAAGGGGGAAGCAAGGGGAAGAAGTGGGAGGGGAAGCTCAGGGCCCAGGGTTGCGGGTCTCGCTGGACCAACTTGATTTTCATGCAAACCTGCTCCTGGGTTCGCATGTGGCCTTTGGTGGCCAGGCTGGCAGCTATCCTGCCATAGACGGCTGCATTCCTCCATCTAGAGCGGAGATCATGGACGTTGGGGGCATCCCCCCCAAACCTGAATAAGGTCCATGATCTCCACCCTGGACCAGGAAGGTGCCCGCCTTCTCCAGCCGCTGTCAGGCTCCTGGGAGCTGACAGACTGCTCCTGCGGAGCGGTGGAGGGCTGGCTGCCAGTGGCTTGCTGGCTCATATTTTGGGGCCACTGGGTCAGAGGCCCCGGTGGCCACTGCTGGCTCTGGGCTGGTAGGCTTGAAGCTGGCACAGGCACTGTGGTCAGCGTCTACCCTTTTAATGGCTCCGGGGCTGGGTGAAAGGAGAGTAAGTTTTCCTGGTTGTGCCCAGAGTGGCCACCAGAGCTCCCTGGGAAGGGCTGGAGGCCCCCTATTTTGAATTAAGTGTCTACACAGCACTTAATTCGAAATAGCTATTTCGAATTTGGTGTTACTCCTCGTAGAATGAGGTTTACCAAATTCGAATTAAGTGCTCTGCTATTTCAAATTAATTTCGAAATAGCGGTTTGCATGTATAGACGCTATTAAAGTTAATTTGAAATAACGGCTGTTATTTCTAATTAACTTTGCAGTGTAGAAATACCCTCAGGATTACTGAGAAGCGATTCTATTCCAGGTTCACTCTGTTTTTCTGGCTCATCTTGGTTCACTCTCTTTCAGCATTTGCTCAGTGATGCCTTGTGATGTGTTCTCCAGGCACATGTCCTACGGGAATGAAATCACACCCAGGTGCCCCAGGCTCCTCCGGCCTCCTGCCCCCACCTGTGCTGCAGGCCCCCACAGCACTGAGAAGCCTGAAGACTCTGTTGGAAAGAACAGGCAGACCCCGAGGCAGCTGGGGGAGAAGGGCAGCTTTACTGGAGATACTGGCTCCGTCTGGGACCCCCCAACCCAGGATGCGAGTGAGGAACGGACTAACCCAGGTTCACCTTGATATCTTAGCGAGAATGTAAATACTCGGATCCATTGCACCACTCTTGAAGCCTCAAGTTAGTAATGTGAACACCCATTGAATGCATGATCATCAACCTGTGATGAATAGACTTTGACCCGCCCCCGTTCAGAGCATTTGAGTTGATGCAGGCAGTTCTTGCACTGCGAAACTCCTTAAATAGCAGCTACAAGGAGGAAAGATGTGACGCCGAGCCCTTTCCACACCAGGGAGTTATTTTGGAATAAGCCCCCTTCTTTTCACGTCAAAATCTGCTCTCCAGCTCTCCTCGGGGAAGAACGCTCATTTTGAAATCATTATTTGGAAACAGCAGCAGCAGGGCATCCACACTCGCGCTATTCTGAAATAACGACTCCTCAGAGTCATTCGAACTCTACTCCCCAGTGCTTCCTGGGGCGCTAAGTCGAGGGAGCGCGTCCACAGTAATGGAACCTGCCTCAGACTCATTTCAAGGCTTCCCCGTAGCGGGGTCACGCTATTTCGATTTTGTTATTTCGGGAGCTATGCAGTTGGTTTTAGTTATTTTGAAAGAGCTGCCTAGTGTAGACACACCCTGAATGAAGACCTCAGAGTGAACGGGAGCGGATAAGGGGCTAAGGAAGGCAGCATGGCTCATGCACAGACCATTCATGGAAAGTTATAGCTCTCCTGAGCAAGCAGGGAAAGAGGAATCAAAACAAGTGCGTCAGTCAATGGAAGCAGGGTGTGCCTGGGCCATGCCCCGTTGCCATGGTCGCAATTACCCAGAGCCCTTATTTAACCCTCACACTCCCCAACAGACTCCCACAGAGGGGCCTGGCCTAGGTTTATGGGACAAACATGGATATGAAGGAGGCAATGTCCAGGGAGGGCATGAGGGGGTGAGCAAAACAGCTCACTCAGCTGTTGGACACCCTGACTTTTGGCCTGTCACTTGTAATGATGTAAACTCTCACTTCTGCAGTCAACCCTCTTGTTTCGCTGCTTATCTTGACCAGGGCACTTGTGGGAAGCGTCTGGTAACTCTGCTCTGGTTTGCAAGGGCTGGTGCTGTCATACGTGGGTAGGGTAAGTTTGCAACCTTAGGCACATGAATTGTTTGGGAGCGGTAACAGCAGGAGTAGCAGGCTAGTCCAAGATTCGCCCGCACTAGCACTCCTGGTTTTGGGGCTCTGGCCCTCCTGGAAGACACAAGTGATGGTACATTTGTCACATGGCTCTGGCTGTACGTTTACAGCCGCCCACCACAAGTGAAGTGGCAAACCCAGGTATAGATTTGTACAGCCCATCGTGAGCGGTGCAAGGTGGCCCGTCCCTGAGGGGCAGTGCTGGGTGGGTCTGGCTGGGGCCGTGCCTGGTGCGAGTCGTGACTGGCTCTGGCATGGGGCCCCCCATGTGGTTGTGCTGAGTGACCGCAGGGCCTGCGGGGGTTTGCTGCTGGTCACTAGCAAAGCCTGGGGAAAGCCAGCTCAGACTGGAGAGGCAGGGAGCCCAGCAGGCCCATGGGCCCAGGCTGCCCCCCAGGTGCCCTGTCCCACTCGTTTTGAAACAGTGGCTGATGCTTGCGTGGTGGTTTGTCTCAGACTGTCCGGTGTTCTTTTCCGTTTATGGTTTGCAGAGTAGCTGGGGGCGGAGTGTGTAGAAGACACAAAGCTAAGGGGAGTGAACTCACCACACAGAGGAGGGCTCGGAACTGCAGGAGACAGACTCACGGATGCTTTGCTGGGCAAACACACCCCATCAGAGGCTCTCTCTGCGCTGGCTTCGTGATTCTACAATCTGCTGCCCAGGTGAGTTGAGAGAAAGGGCAGAGGGCCCCTGGTTGGGTCTAAAGGGGAATTCCCATGCTAAGGCCTCCTAGAAGCTGCAGATTTTTGCTGTTGTCAAAGGAAGCCAGTGGAACTCCCTGCCACTGACTTTCACTGGGGTTAATCTATGCAGCAAGAGTTGCATCCTCTCCAGGGAGGGCCGGAGCCGATATCATAGAATCGTAGGACTGGGAGGGACCTGGAGAGGTCATCAAGGCCAGTTCCTGTACCCACGGCAGGACAGAGCACCATCCAGACCATCTCTGACAAGTGTGTGTCCAACCTGCGCTTAAATATCTCTAGGGATGGAGATTCCACAGTCTCCTTAGGCAATTTATTCCAGTGTTTCACCACCCCCTGAAAGGAAATTTTTCCTAATGTCCAACCTAAACCGCCCTTGCTGCAGTTTAAGCCCATTGCTTCTTGTCCTGTCCTCAGAGGCCAAGGAGAACAACTTTTCCCCCTCTTCCTTGTGACACCCGTTTAGATACTTGAAAGCTGCTCTCATGTCCCCTCTCAGTCTGCTCCTTCCCAGACGAAAGGAGCCCAGTTCGTTCAGTCGCCCTCCCAGGCCGGGTTTTCTAGCCCTTTCCTCGTTTGTGCCGCTCTTCTCTGATCCTTCTCCAGTTTGGTCCCGTCTGTTCTGAGATGAGGCTCCCAGAGCTGGACGCGGCGGAGCCGGAGGAACAATCGCTGCTCGTGCCTTGCTCACAACGCTCCTGCGACCACACCCCAGCGCGGGGGTTGGTTCTCCGTGCAGCGGGGGTCACCCTGTTGCCGGGGCGACGCGTGAAGGGGGCGCTGGGGGCACGGGACCCTCCAAACGCCGTGGGTGGGAGGAGCAAGGGGCCAGTGTCTCCGGCCGGCCTGGGAGACCAGCGGGGGGGCGCCCACAGCCGGGGTCGGCCCCCCCCCACGGGCAGCGGCGGGGGGGAGCGGAGCGACGCGGCGTCGCTCTCCCGGCTGCCGGCTGCATTACTCGGGGGAGGGGAGGGGCGGTCGGGGGAGGGGCGCCAGTTTGTACGTCCACCGTTTTGTGTGTCTCTGAGGCGTTGGTCAGCCGCCCTGTCACCGACCCCTGCCTGGAAAGGGCGGGAAAAGGAAAAAGGCGGGAAAAGGGGGGGGGTCTCCTGCCCCCAATCTGCCGGGCGACAAGAGGGCTGACAAGGGCGCTCGCCCGCCCCCAGGGCTCTGCGCGACTCGGGGGGGCCAGGGCCACAGCCCGTCTGAGCCCCTCAGGCCAAGGGGGCAGGCTCTTTGGCTCGACAGGGCACTGGGAGCCTGAAGAAATCTCCCACCAGAGAGTGTGTCTGGGACAGGCTGCTGGGGGGTTCTGGCTTCATGCCATTATCTCGTTGTGACAACCGGATTTTGTGTGTTGTTCTTTAAATTTGCGGTTGTGTTAATAAAGTCATTGTTACTTCAGCCACTTTGGGTTGCCCTTGACTAATGGCCGCTGACCAAGGCACAGGCAGGGTGGGGGGCCTGGCTCACAGAGAGAACTCGTCCATGTCTAACAGGGCTGCCCCCAACACTGCTACCCCGGAGGCCTCAGCAAGAGATTCCCCCAGGCACTGGGACTGCCCCCACTCCTGCCTGGCGCTTCTGTCCACCCAGCGGTTCTGTCAGGCCCTTGGGATTACGGCTGCGGGCGGCCATTTGTTGAGAGCCTGTTGGATAACGCAGCACCACCCAGCCCGACTCCTTCGGCCGCTCGGGCCAGGGATCCACAGGAATGTGGAGCTTGGGTCCCCCTCGGGAGATCTCAACACTTCCCGCTGCCTCTCGGAGGGAGCCGCAAGTCCAAAGGGCTCTCAGAGGCCACGCACCCCAGAGACACGACGCGGCGGCTGGCAGGGGTTCGGCCTGGTGGATGCCCCAGGGTCGGCCGGGAGCGGGCAGAGAGGAAAGGGCTGTCGGACTCAGGGGGCAGCTCGCAGCTGGGCCTGGCCGACACTGAGCTGAGAAGTGCCCGTGGCCTCCCGCAGCAGGTGTGCTAAGGTTGCACCAGCATCCGGGCCTGCGGAGAAACCTTCCCCCTTCAGAACCGGGGAGTGGCAGATCACCAACATCCCCGCACCCACGCGGCTGGGCTTGCATCTGGCTATCTGAGCCAGGCCGGGGCGGAGTGAACAGGGCAGGCTCAGGGGCCCCTGATCCAGGGCACTCAGCGAAAGCTGCATGAAAAGGAGCCGCTCTCAGTGTCTTCACATGGCTCAGAAACCCCCGGCAGAGTCGCACTGGCGGGGAAAGTGGCCGAAGCCGCCGGGGCCCTGCTGGAGTCTGCCGGAGAAACGGGAGGGTGTTTGGTCAGTGGCATCATAAGATGCAGCCCCCAAGTCCAATCTGCTGTTCATATTCACCTGTTGTACTGACCCCCCCCCCCGGTGCTTTGGAAGCCAGCACTCGGCAATGGAGCAGGAGTGGGGTCTGTGATGCAAAGTTGGGGCGATTTGGCCCAGGTCTCCCCATGGTGCAGTCCCTTACTCCCCCATGCAGGGACTGAACAGCATCAGATGGCTCCAATGTTCTCGGACCAGAGGGAAGCAAAACAGCAAAGTCACTGAACTCTGCCAAATGTGAAACCCACACGGCCCCTGATCTCAGCTACGCAGCAAGATCAAAGACGGGTGCAGCCACCCTGCAAAAGACAGCCCGCTCCTCCAGCTGTTCACGCCTGTGCTGGCGAGCGGTTCACACCTCTGTGAGATACGGCCTCCCCCGCAAACCAAGTGTGAGTAACATGCACACGGAGACATGGGAACTTTGACACAGCCCCTCGGCCTGTGCCAGTAACCGACTCTTCGGGGCCCTGGTTGTTCTGAAAACCTGGGAATGGGGGGTCCACAGGGAGATGACCCCAAATGATTTTTTTTTTTTTTGGCAAATGAAAAGGGCAGGGGGAGGGATTGTTTCAGGCCAAAGAATTTTCCCCCCTTGCGCATGGTTTTTACACCTTTTAAATACAAATCAGATTTCAATGTAGCACGTGTGCAGAGAAAGCCGTTTCAGACAAGAACACGGGATGTTTCACTGCGAATGTGAACGTTCGGTGGCCTCCAAGCCCAACCCCTCTGTCTCAGGGGCCAGCCCCAGTCTGTATGGGCCATGTCTCCGGGGCAAGATTTGGTGCAAGAGGGAAGGGGGGGACCCAGACCCGCCCACGACTCGGGGTCCCGACCCAGGGTCCCTCTGGCAGCAGCTTTGTCCTGCCCCTCCCTCAACCCCCCTTCAACCGCCTTGAATTTGTGGGCCACTTCCCCTGTGGCCCCTGCACCTTCCTGGTCCTTGTCACAAGGTCAGAGCCTGGCAGAGAGCAGGCAGGAGCCTCCCTCTCTAGCCCCCTGGCGCCTGCCCAGCCCTGCTCTCCCCAAGGTGCCTCCCTGTTCAGGGCCTAACTGCGCCCTCTCTGCCGAGCAGTTCCTTTTATACAGGGCTGCTCCAACCAGCTACACCCTGATTGGCTCCTTAAAAGCTCCTCTCCGATTGGCCAGGGCTCTGCACAGGCTCCCTCCAGCCTACTATAACTCCTTCTGGCCAATGTGGGACAGTTGCTCCCCCACAGTGAGCTAAACAATTTGGCCAATTTGATACTAGTGCATTAAAAGCTTTGGTGTCAGTAAGTCTGCTCTAACTGCTGGACATCACTCCCCTCCCAAAGCTGGGGAATGAACCCAGGAGCCCTGGCTCCCAGTCAAGGCCCACTCCCCTTCCAGAGCCTGGAGCAAAGCCCAGGAACTGTGAATGGTACTGAACAGAGCTCACAGAACTACACTGGCTGAGGACCTGGCCTGTTCACTCCCTTCCCGAGGGCCTTACAGAGTTCATACTCTGGAATACTTGGGGATTATCTGTCAGGCAGCTATTTTTGGGAGGTTTCTCAGATGAACACCCTTAGGGAGGCCTGGTTTAACAAAGGGGGGGCCTGACTCGATTGTGACTGTTTCTAAAAGGCTCTAGCTTCTGCCGTTTGATGTTTGAAATGGAGCGACTTGGAGCCTAGGAGTTTCTAGAACTAGCCACATATGTAGAAGTCACAGGATCCTACTCTTTTGTCAAACATGTCTCTACTGGAAGTCGTAAGGTGCTTGCACAGGTCAGATCTGATTGGGTTTCAAGGCAGTGTCACACCTAGAACTCAAGAGGTTCAAAACAACCAAATATCTAGAAACCAGTTGGTACTATTGTGTGTGTGTGTGTGTGTGTGTATTATTGATAGATAGATTAGCTAGAAACCAAATAGAACCCCTTGAGTTCTAGACATATGACTGGTACTTGAGCATCCTTGTATCTAGACCTAACAACATAATGTTTTGACTGGAGCTAGCAGCTGGGATCTCCAGGGTGCAGAGCAAAACCCGCACTGGAATGCCAAGGGCTGAGTGCGCAGTTGAATGAAGAGCAGATTCTCCCAGAAGCGGTGGCTCCTGATCCCCATACACTGGTAGGAAAGAAAGTAAGGAAGGAAGGAGTCAGGCAGCCAATTAGCAGATTGGTCCAGTAAAGTGAGAAGTAAGTTACAATTCTATTTACAACCCAAAATGTTTTTCTGTTCCCTAGAGGGCCAGCCATGTTAGCAGATCAATGCCGCGCTGCAGCCAACCCTAAACTCGAGGGTTTCTTAGACACGACAAGAAAAGAAAGAGCTATCAAATGGCCAGAGCAATGAGAGACATACGTAGGACTTCTGAGTTCCTAGCAGCACCAGTGACTTTGCTGGCTTGTGACCCTCTCTGGACCACAGCTTTGGCTGGGATGGTCGGCCAGCCCTTTGCTCCGAGCATCAGTTTGCAGAGATGTTGCTCCAGACGGGAGAAGCAGGATGAGGAATTGGCACTGGGTCTCCTTCACTTGGTAACGTAGAGCAGTAATCGAACCAGGACAGTAATTGGTCGTGGGCGGTAATTGGTCTAGGGTGGTAATCAGTCTTGGGCAGTAATCGGTCTAGGGTGGTCATCAGTCTAGAGCAGTAATCGGTCTAGAGCAGGGCTTCTCACAACAAATTTTGGTGGCTCCAGGGTGTAATTTTTCTCAAAGACTTTAGGAAAATCAGATAAATATGCACAGTTACATGACCAAAGGATTGCCATTTATTTATGTAGAGGCTTTTGGCAAACTCAGGCCTTGTCTATACTTACCTAGAATGTCGAATCAAGATACACAACTCCATCTTCATTAATTGAGTAGCAGGAGTCGATGTACCTTAATTTGACCTTCAGTGCCATCTCCACAGCTGGAGGTCAATGGAAGCAAACACTCCTGTCAACTTCTCTTACACCTTCTGAATTGAGGCGTCCTGGTGTCAACAGGGGGTTAAAACACAGTGGGAGACCTAAGGCAAACATAATCCTGGAAAAGGCTACTGATCTAGTGCCATGGAGAACTAACTGAAAAATCTGAGAGACATAGAACACATGGAATTGTGGAGAGAGCAGGGACTCTAGAACCCAGGGACACTGCAGAGTTTATAAACAGTGAGATACTTGGAGCTCACCAGCTTTCAGAAACATCGGGAATCTAGGAACAGATAAATCACCCAAGTTTTCAACTCTCCCTAAGTCTGGGGAACTTTTTAGTTCTTGACTTCTAACCTGTGTGTTCCACTAGTGCTGGGCACTGCTGTTGAATTAGTCAACAAAAGCTGTCTTGCCCAGAATGAGAAGAGACAGTCTGAAGACGTCCCAGAACTTCTCCCCCACAAACAGGTAGAGGATGGGGGAGAAATAGGCATTGAAGCAAGTTGTGAAGGTGTAAATGACCAAGGGGGCACCCATCACCGACTCTGGCAACACCTTCCTGTAGACAGTCACACTCTGGAAGAGCTGGTAGGGCAGCCAGCTGAGGAAGAAGGAAGCCATCGTGGCCACCATTACTTTGAAGGGCTTCTCAGCCCATGCCAACCTCTTCTCCTTCATCTCCAACCTCACTTGGCTGTAGCATCCTACAATGGTGCAGAAGGGCAGCAGAAAGCCCAGGAGGAACCGGATCACAAAGACAACCTGGTGGATCCATCTCCCCAGACCCCGTCTCTCATTTCCATTTCAGTTCCTGGAGATATTGTAATTGTTGAGACAGGCGATTCTGCCCCCGTCCACCAGGTGGGTCTCCTGGAAAGCCAGGAGAGCGCTGAGAGCAAAGGAGACCAGCCACATGCCCACAGCCAGTTTCCCAGCCTGGGCCACAGTGCGGTGGTTCTGGGACCAGAAGGGACACTGAGTGAGGGTGTAGCGGTCCAGGCTGATGAGGGTGAGAAGGAAGACGGGAGGAGAACATGCTCATGGAGATGCAGGTATTGAGGAGTTTGCACGTGGCTGTGCTGAAGACCCAGTGGAAATTCAGGAGGATGTTGAACGCAAAGAAGGGGATCAGCAGGGTGAAGAGGAAGTAGCAGGATGAGGTTGGGATGGCCCAGGAGGGAGAGGTGCTGTGAGGAGTCAGGCTGGCGGGAAGAGGGCTGGGATGGGTGAGAAGGGGGGTAGTAATGGGCTATGAGAAGAGTGGAAAAATAAAGGGAGACTGGAGACGAGGGAGAGTCAGATGTGCGGAGCCCAGGCCTGGCAAACCCCGTGTTCCAGTCTCCTCCCTGCACAAACCAGCAAGTCCCTCAGCCTGCTACAGGGAGAACCGGGCGTCCTGGCTCCCAGTCCCCACCTGGTGCTGCATGGTGCTGCATGGGGAGCGCGGGGCCCAAACGGCCATTTGCGCTGCTTGCTCCTGCGTGGCGGCCTGGCTGAGCGATGCAGAAGTCAGCCAAGTGCCACAGCGGGAGGCAACAGCGCCACCCAGAGGGAACAGCCAGGGGCCTGGCCTGGACGAGCGTGCATCAGGAAAGTGAGCCGGATTCAAAAGGAGGAAAGAGGAGCAGACACAGAGGACGCGGAGGAGACAGAGAGGGGAATGGAGGAGGCGGATAGGAGGCAGAGGACAGCGAGAGAGAGAGTGAGAGAGACGCAGCAGGAGGAGAAGAAGAGAAACACAGAGTGAGAGGCGGGAGGGGGAGAAGAGAAAGCGAGAGATGGAGAGAGAGTCAGGAGGTGGACGAGAGCTGAGAGAGAGAGAGGGTGAGGCAGTAGGAGGAGGAGAGAGAGAGAGGCTGTTTGCATCGCTTGCTCCTGTGAAGGGGGGGCAGGGTGGTGATGTATATGCCTAGGGGACAGAGCCTGGATGAGCATGCATCCCCGACGGAGACAGAGGAGAGCGGAGAGAGAGTGAGAGGCAGGAGGGGGAGAAGAGAAAGAGAGAGACGGAGAGAGAGGCAGAAGGTGGAGGAGAGCTGAGAGAGAGAGGGGGAGGCAGTAGGAGGAGGAGAGAGAGAGAGACACAGAGCAAGAGACCGGAGGCTCAGGAGAAAAGACTGACACGGAGGAGAGACCTGAAAATCCCGTCTTATGATGGGCTAATTGGCTAGTTTTATTAATATCAGCAGAACTGATTTAAAAGGGCCTGTGTGTTGTATAGTCTTGCCTTAATCTTTGTACTCATGCCCATCAGTGCAAGAATCTATTTGCATATATTTGCATAGATATGTATTTGCATGTTTATGCAACCACATTTAAGTTGTGGCCTTCAACATGTGCTGTGAGTATCATTGTGGCCCCTGGGGCTTCCAAAGGTGAGTTGCCCCGAACTAGACTATCCCCTTCCTCAGTCCTGCCATATCTGCTCTTCCTCCTCTGTTGCTCATCGCTTCATCTTGCAGCAGTGAGTTCCACCGGCCATAACTGAATTGCTGAGCATATCCAGCCTGGATGTTCTAGAGGACCAGATGGTGCCCATAAAGGTCCTCTCTGACAGTACATTTCCAGCCCATTCTGGTATTTCTCCTTTCCTCTTCTTCCACTCTCCTCTCATCCTGTGTTGTCCCTTCCAAGGCTAACTCCTCTTCCATCTCTCCCCAGGGAACCATGGAACAAGAGATCACAACTCTCCCACCAACAACAGAGGCAAATTCCAGCCAGAGCCCAGCAGCCGTGAGTGCCATGCACCTAGCCTCAGCAGGGTTTCTCTTCCCCACCTTCCTGGTGGGTGTGGTGGGGAACGGGCTGTACCTGTGGGTCCTGGGGCTGAAGATGAGGAGGACGGTGACCACGCTCTGGTTCCTCCACCTGGTCTCCTGTTCTGCCTTTGCCACCCTGCTGATCCCCTTCTTTGCTGTCTATGTCCTACTGGGTTTCCACTGGCTCTTCGGAATGGCCATGTGCAAACTCCTCAACACTTGCATCTCCGTGGTCATGTTCTCCTCTGTCTTCCTGCTCACCCTCATCAGCCTGGACCGCTACACCCTCACTCACCATCCTGTCTGGTCCCAGAACTACCGCACCGTGCACCGGGCTGGTAAGCTGGCTGTGGGTGTGTGGCTGGTCTCCTTTGCTCTCAGCACTCCAAACCTGGCTTTCCGGGAGACCCGCATGGTGGACGGGGGCAGAATCGCCTGCATCAACAATTATGCCCTTTCCAAGGACAGGAACAGAACTGAGATGCTGGATCTGGGGAGACAGATCCATCTGGCCGTGTTTGTGATACGGTTCCTGCTGGGCTTCCTGCTGCCCTTCTGCACCATGGCAGGATGCTACAGCCGGGTGGTGTTGAAGATGAAGGAGAAGAGGCTGGAGTGGGCTGGGAAGCCCTTCAAAGTCATGGTGACTGCAGTGGTTTCCTTCTTCCTCAGCTGGCTGCCCTACCACCTCTACCACGGATTGAAGCTCTACAAGGATGTACCAGAGGCGGTAACAGGTGCCGTCGTGGTCATTTACACCGTCATGTCCTGCTTCAATGCCTGTTTCACCCCCATCCTCTACCTGTTTGTGGGGGAGAAGTTCTGGGAGGTCTTCAGGATGTCTCTTCTCACCCTGGTCAAGACAGCATTTGTCAATGAACTGGAGAGCAGTGCCCATGAGTCTAGTGTAAGGAATGTGTCAGAATTCCAGAACACTCAAGAGAAGATGATCTGAATTTGCCTGGAAGACGTGGCATGCCCCATTCATTGTTAGATCTCTAATGGTTCTAAGGCCTGGTGGGTTCTAGGTGTTTCACTGTTCATAAACTTTGAGTGTCTCTGGATTCTAGATTCACAGCTATCTCCAGATTCCACTGGGTTCTAGATCTATCAGTATTTTTACTGGCACCAGAGCAGTAGCTAAATCTAGAACCTTGTTTGGTAAAACCTCCCACAGGGATCTAACCTGAGTCACTTGGTTTCTCCATTGCTAGTTGGGTCTAGAATCTCATTCATTCTAAGTCTCGTATTCAAACTCCACATCATTTGTGGTTCATTTTGTGTTGTGAGCTGGGGATCTCTCCAGGTTGTGGGACACCCCTCTGTCCCCATGAAAGGACTTCAGCAAACCACAGGCCCTTCCTATCCCTGGGGTCTGTCTGAATCGGTGAGGTGCTGGTGAAGCATCTGGGGTATTAAAGCGGGGAAGTTGGAAGCCAGGAGCTTACAGACCAGGTGGGGCGGAGCATGTAAAAGACCAGCCCCCCTGAAGTGGAGCTGACAGACAGGGATCAAATCCCACGTCACTGTCTCTGTGTTAAGCCACAGCACTGGAGTCCCTCAGTCTCAGACCGCGTCCACACGGGGGTGCCATGTAGCGCTCCATGTCTCAGGCCAAAGGAAATTAAAACGCTTCCCTTCCTAGAGCCAGTGTCTGTAGGCGTGGGTGACGTGGGGGCAATCCCCTCCCACGAGCAGAGCACCCCCCTTTGGCCGCATGCAGGCTTCTGCCCTGCTTCCGTCAGCAGGAATCTTTAATAAGCCTTGCAGCTACTCACCCCTCCGGCCAAGTTCCATGCTGCGGGGGTGTTCACAGCCCCCTGCTGGGGTGCACCTCTAACAGGGGCCTGGCCCGGTGCCCTCTGTCGAGTGTCCATGTCCAATCCATGCTCCATCTTTTTCCCTGCTCAGGAGGAGAGCGGTGCCTCTTGGGCTTCTCCTTGTGACAGACCGGGCCGGATCTAGGCACCACTGAGGGTGTCCACTCAGGGCAAATTGCTCAAAACCAGGGCTCCTTACAGCCCAGACTAGAGACCTTTCCAAACAGGCCACAAACCAGTCACACCAAGTGCTTCATCTGCCAATCTGGCCAGCAGGAAGCCTCAGACACTCCAGCTCTCCCTGTGCCCTAACCAGCCCTGGGCCTGCACACAGGTGAGGGGTTATAGAACCCAATCTCACCTACCCTACATGGGTTCTTCCAGTCCCAAAGAACCAGCCACTGTTCCCGTTCAATTTATACTTTGGATCTTACTCACAAGTGCAAGCCAGGCCAATCCTTTAGGATCTAAAATCTAAAGGTTTATTAAGAAAAGAAAGAAAAGCAGGAGAGGAAGGTTGTTAAGGAGAATACATTACATGCACCAATCACCAAGTTCTTGATGCAGGTTCTTAGCAGAGATGTTAAAATCTGCTAGTTGAGAAGTCTCTGGTGTACATCCTATGTCAGGATGGGTCGGCAATCCTTCCTGGCTCTCTGTCCCTTGCAAGGCTGTTTCTGGGATCAGTAGCAAAAGCGAAGACAAGATGGAGACCTCATGGCACTTTATATCCATTCCTCGTGTCTCCCAAGCAGGAGCTGGTCACATGGGTCAAGTGACCTGTCTGTGTTTCACATGCCAACAGACATTATGTCCTGGTTGGTTTTCAGGTTTCCAGAAGCCTTCCTCAGGTGTGTATTGACCACTCTGAGAGCCAGTGTCCATGCAGCAGTGCTAATTAGCATAGTCATTGACTGAACAATCCCTCCTCCCAATAGGCGGTCCAGGCCCATTGCTTGCTCCCAGATAGAGAATATTTACAATACAAGCACAGAGACCATATTCATAACTTCATATATAGAAATCATACAAGGACATTAGTAGCACATACATAATCAGTAGAACATAAGCTTTAGTTTGACACCTCACATGGCCCACTTTGTACAGAATTTTGGGCAAACGCCCCCCCCCCCCCCGTGGGTGCAGCAGTGATCTGTCTGCTCGTTATAAAACCCACTAACATGACACTCCTCATGGAGACTGTGTCCCCATAGCTCCCCACTCTGAGCTGTGCCTGGTTGCACCAGCCCTTTTAACTGTCTCCCTTCAGGTCTGGGCTGCAACTGAGCTGCGGGTGACCCTGCAGCTTCTTTTATGGTCCTCCCCGGCTCCTGTTTGGCCAGTTACTCCAGGGCCTCTCTAGCCTCCCAGGAGGACCTCTCTATGGCTTTAGGACAGGGGTGGGCAATAATTTTGGACCAGGGGCCACTTCAAAACTTTTTGAAGTGTCCCTAGCCTGCCAGGAAGGGGCGGGGCCTAAGCTGGAAGGGGAAGGGCCAGGATACCTCTGGGCGACCTCACTCCCAGACCATGATTGGTCTGGGGGTGGGGGAGCCCCTTTGCCCAGCCTTCCCAGTAGGCACTCATACACCTGGCAGGGCAGGAAGAGACTTCCCATGCTCCCCCATCCTCAGGCCAAGCAGCAGGGCCTCTGTGGGCCAGATCAATCCACTTGGTGGGCCAGATCCAGCCCACAGAGGCCTTTTTGTCCACTCCTACCTTAGGGCCTAGCCGCATTACAGCGTGTGGCTGGGTACACTAGGCCCTGAGATCTCTTGCTGGAGGCCTCCTGGCTTTGCCCCAGGAAAGTTCAAGGAAAAGGGTCCTCCGAGCTGCCTAGAGTGGCTGTGAGGGAAGCAGCCAATCAGACAGCTTCAGAGAACAGCCAATGGGGGCCAAGCAGGCCCATATAAAAGGGGCTGTAGTGCAGAGCACAGTGGTGTTTCTCCCTGGAGTTAGAAGGGTGTGGCTGGAAGTGACAGGACCTTGGACAGAGCAATCCTGCTGGGGATGGTGCGATGCGGGTCCCGGCTGAGGAACATGCTGGGGACCCAGGGAACTGTAGCAGTGACTGGGTGTGTTGAAGGGGACAAGGCAGGTGGCTGAGGTCTATAGGGCCCTGGGCTGGGGTCTGGCGCAGTGGGGGGACCTGGATTTCATCCCCGATGAGGACATTGAATGCACCTGAAAAGAGGGAACTGAACTCTGTTACTGGACCCCAGGAGGGCAGAGGCTGGACAGGCCCAACAGGGTGAAGGCCTCGCCCCAGCCAGGGAGCCTTGGAGAATTCCAGGGCGGGGCAATCGGAGGGAGCCCAGGGGGGCTGGAGCCTGCTGGACGGGCGCTGTGCTGGGCCTCGTGGGGCGGAGTGAGCAGCGAGCCCAGGACTGGGCTGCAGACAGACGTTCCAGAGTGGCTGAGATGGCCCCCGTTGGCTGTGGAAACAGGCCGGGTTCAATAGGCATTGCCCATCCCGGCACATGTGATGCAGCCGGGGGGTTGAAGAGTCGCCGCAAGGCAGGAAGCCAGGCCAAGCACATGCTCTGCTATGGGGCTGGCGAGAGGGGAGGGCGCCCTGGGACTAGCTCTGGCAGGCCCCGTCAGTCCCGTGGGAGGGATGGACTCGGGCAGACGGACGCTCCGCTGCCCATGCGAGAGCTGGAAGAGGCCATGGACAGGTGCTGAAAGCCCATCAGGAGGTACCCAAGGGCTTAGGGGAGCCGTTCATCCCTCTGCCAGGGCCCTGGGGCTACTTACACCCGGCGAGCTGGCTGGGCAGCGCCCATGCGCTATGTTCCTCTGTAAGCACGGGCAGCACGTACGGCAGGTCTCCCACAGCATCATCATTCCTGTGGCTCGTCTCTGCCCCCTCCCTGATCTATCGCTGCCCCCTGGACTGGGGGCATTGGAACCGGACGCAGGATCCTGGCAGGGATCTATCAGTAGGGTTCCCAGCTATCTGGTTTTGAGCTTTCTGTTCAGGAAACAAATTGAAAAAAAAGAAATGAGAAAATAGAAATGTCCAGTATTTTCTAAATAAGATGTCATGTAGATTGTGCTGTAATGTCAAGTGTGTTTGGTATTTTTGTTGAAACCGTCTGGCAACCCTATCTAACGGGCCGAGCAGTCTAGCTCCCAGCAGGGGGAACCCAGGGGCAGGACTCCTGGGTTCTGCCCCAGCTCTATGAGGACAGTGGGGTCTATGGGTTAGAGCAAGGGGGCAGGGCTGGCAGCCCGGCTGCGCAGGTTCTCTTCTGTTTACAGGGGGGCTTGTGTTCGGCATGGTGGCACAGGCAATGCTGATCTTCCTTGACCTGTACCCCTGTCTGCCCCCTTCTCCAGCCTCTGGGGTCCCTCCCTCCTAGGCCTTGCCCTGACAACACTGTCGACCCCAAGGCAGTGCGGGGGGAGGGGAAGTCCATTCCCAGCTCTGGCTTTTCTGCTTTGCCACCATTCAGGCGGGGGGAGGGGAGGGGCTGGACCTCAGGTCAGGACTGCAGGTGAGGAAACCATTGGTCGGCCACTCATTCCCCACCTGGTTCTCAGTCCCTGTTCTGCTGGACACCGGCGTGTGCGACGGCTCCCCTGGTCGTGCTGTCCCCTACTGGGCACCAGCCCAATGGCCCATTCCCACCCCCCCGAGCCAGCCCATCGTCCAGATCCGAGCTGAGCCATGTCCTCTGCCTGGGTCTGTGTCCGACCCGCTGAAGGATTCCCCCTTCTCCTCCCTCCTTCACTGGTCTCTTGTCCCTGGCCAGCTGCCAGACTGGCAGCGCGAGTGCCAGCAGTGAGGTAGGCCCTGCGAGTGCCCCCTGGCCACAAGGTGGCGCTAAGGTAGCAGGCACCCTCGTACAGAGCCCCTTGGGCCAACTCTGCTCGAATCCAGTGGAGGAGGGTCCCATGGGTTAACCACGCCCAGTATCCAGTCACGGGAAGTACCAGGGCTTAACCACGCCCAGTATCCAGTCGCAGGGATTGCCAGGGGTTATCCACATAGGTAATCCAATTGAGGGAATTCCAACAGTTAACCACCTCCCACTATCCAGGTGTGAGGAGTGCCAAGGGTTAACAAGTATCCAGAGTAGCAGGGAGTGCCAGGGGTTAACAGTGCCTGGTATCTAGTCGCAGAAAGGTGCAGAGGTCAACCACACCTGGTATCCAGTAGCAGGGAGTACCATGGGTTAACTGCCCTTAGGCTCAGCACTTGCAGTTGCTGATCTGTCTGGAGCAGCAAAAGCTTCTTTTTGCCCTGAGACTTTTCCTTCCTGGTGTTGCACTTTTTGGCGCAGGCATTTGCCATATCATGGGCAACCGCGCCCCAGGCAGGACAGTCCCACATGGCTACACCCGTGTTCATAACAACGCCCCATTGCTCCGCTCTCTCCTGTTTGCACAGCTCATGCTGGCAGGTTTCAATCAGCAGCAGGACCCCTCCGGCCTGTGCCCGCAGGGCTGGGTGCTCACAAAAGGCAGAGTCACACGGCAAACTCAACCCGGGGTTCTCCAGCTCAGCTGACCCTTTCTATTGTTTTGCCAAACTCACAGGATTTGAAATCCAACCCCATCGGTTGGTTTAGTCCCTGTGGGACTGGTTGCAGTGCAAAATTCCTGCCTCTTGGCTGGTTAGGCTTCTCCGCCGTGTACTGCGGGCCCTCCAATCACTCGACGACTTGTACATTTTAATCTGTGGTGCTATCAGACTGAAACCAATTCAATCTCCTCTCCTGGGGCTTCGTCTGCACCTGGGGAAACCCAGCTGTTTGCCGTCCCGCGTCTCTGGCTGCAGGCGGCCTGGCTCCCCCCATGGCTTTCACTTCCCTGCTTCTCGCTGCCCCAAATGTTCAGAAATGTGGAGTCAAACCCCCCACAAGTCACGTGATTGGCTTTCAGATCCGGAGATGCTGCACATCTACTCGACGTGGGGGTCTTTCATTTTCCTTCTTCTTCCAGAGCCTGGAGGGGCTGGGGTCACCTCTGGACCGGCACGCGGGTTAGAATCTTCCATCCATGGCTGAAATGATCCCAGATCCATTGATGCCCTTGAGGCTTTGTGGGGAACAATCCTCGTCGTGTGACACGTGGACAAAGCCAGGGCCGCTGATGCTGCTGGCCATGCGAGTTGTCCCATTCTTGTGAGTTCCCCTCTCTTCTTGCTTTTGGTTCGTTCTCACGCCACAACAAGTATTGCAGAGAAAGCCGCTGCCACCTCCAGCCACTGCCTATGTGGTCAGGCCACGCTTTGTTATTGCTGGATCTCACTTGCACGTATGCCTGCAGCAAGCTCAGGCAATGCCGACCACAGACGGAAGCCACGGCTCAGATGCCGTTTTAGCAGCAAAAGCCACGGCAGCTGAGTCAGCTGCTTAAAAACCCTGCAGAGCCTGGCTCCATGACCTGGAGCTGCAGCGGCACGTGACTATGCAGGGCCCCCCGGCCGGTGTGTTTGAGTCCCGCCCCCGGCAGGTTTTGCTCTGAGAACATCTCTCTTCCTGCCTAAAGAGCCCATGTTTCAAAGGCCTCACAGGCCCAGTGGGGTTGTCTTGAAACATGAGACATTCTCGGCACTGGGAGGAAAGTGGCAAGGACCAACTGACTGGGATCGATTGGTCAAAGGGCCCTTCATAGACCTTTCTCCTGCCCCATGTAGCCTCTCTGAATCTTTTTCAGGCGGAAACTCAGATCACCTTGGACTCCTGCCCAGTACCACAGGGGCTGTCGGAGAGATTGTGCCCTTTTCTACCCAGGGAGACCACCTGGCATCAGGCTGCTTGTAGAGAGCCAGGCCGGGGAAGATCGCAGCTCGGTAGGGCTTGATTTTCCATCCTCCACGGTCTGTGTCTATCAGGGAGGGAAAAGTGCAACCGTGTACGCAGTCAGCCAACAAGCCTGGGGTCATCAGCCAACATTCATGGCAACATGCAGGCTCCCGGTACGCACGAAACCTCCCAGAGGTTGTTCTGGTCTGTAGGCGAGGACTGGCCTGTCTCCCACGGCCTGTGAAAGGGAGGGGTCATCTTCCAGGGTAAGTTGTAGATTGATTGTCAATGATGTGCGGGAGGGGTCTAAGCTGGGGCTGTAGGCCCTGGTCTGCACTAGAGAGTTAATTCGAAATAACAAGCGGAGCCTCCACACTGCCAAGCCCGTTATTTCAAAATCTGTCCTCCTGCTTTCCTCGAGGGATACGGGTTATTTCGAAATAGCGGTCGAGTGGATGCTCCACTGCTGCTATTTCAAAATATCTACCCTCCCCCCAGAGTCATTCAAACTCATTACTCCCCAGTGCTTCCTGGGGCTCTAAGTTGAAGGAGTGCATCCACGTTAAAGCTACATCTACACGGCAGCGCTAGTTCGGGATACCTGTGGTACCCTGAAATAGCTATTCTGCATCTTTTGAGCACACCCGTTATTTCAAAATATAACTAACTCTGGTATCCCGAAATACCTATTACGTATCTTTTGAATGCAGTCATTATTACAAAATATAACAGGCTCACTATTCCGACATCCCTGCAAACCTCATTCCATGAGGAGTAAGGGACATTTTGGAATAGCGGGTTATTTCGAAATAAGTGCTGTGTGGACAGCTCCAAATTTCAAAATAAGCTATTTTGAAATAAGATCAAACTCAAATATACAATTTGCCGAGCTGAAATGGCGTATCTTATTTCAAGGTACAAGTGCAGTGTAGATGCACCCTACGGGAGTCTGCCTCGGACTAATTTTGAGGTTTCCCTGTAGTATGGACACGCTATAGTGTAGATGTGCCCTAGGTGATAACCAGTGGTGTTCTGTTATTTTCCTTGTTGGGCCTGTCTTGAAGTAGCTGACTTTTGGGTACTTGTCTGGCTCTGTCACTCTGTTTTGCCACTTCCCCAAGTAGGTATTTTAGTTTTAAGAATGCCCAATAAAGATCTTGCAGATGTTTCTCTCCGTCTGTAGGACTGGAGCAAACCCGCTTGTATCTTCCCTTTAGGAGGAGTTCTTGAACAAACGGACTCACAGACAGATGGACAGATGCACATTTCTAAAGTATAGAGACAGAAGACTAGCAGGTTTACCTGACATTGCTTGGGTCCATAATTCAGGAATTCTATCAAGTGTATTTTATTTCTTCATCCCTATAAATGCTAATCCTTCGCTATGTTTTAACACAAAAGAGCGCTAGTCAATTTGGTTTCCAAATACATTTTCTTTTAGTTTTCAAACCTTAAGCTTTGATGTAGCTGTGCCAGAACCAAGCACTACTCCTAATGTCTCTGTTTCATTTCTTTTCTGTAAGGGTTATTGATAAGCAAACCTGTTCCAGGTTCATCCTATTTTTCTGGCTCATCTTGGTTCTGTCCCTTTCAACATTTGCTCAGTGATGCCTTGTGATGTGTTCAGCAGGCACATGCACTACAGGAATGAAATCACACCCAGGCGCCCCACCAGGGAGTTATTTCAGAATAAGCTCCCTTCTTTCGAAGGCATAAGCGGAGCATCCACACACCCGAGCCCGTCACGTCGAAATCTGCTCTCCTGCTCTCCTCGGGGAAGAACACTCATTTTGAAACAGCAGCAGCAGGGCATCCACACTCGCGCTATTCTGAAATAACGACTCCTCAGAGTCATTCGAACTCTACTCCCCAGTGCTTCCTGGGGCGCTACGTCGAGGGAGCGCGTCCACAGTAATGGAACCTGCCTCAGACTCATTTCAAGGCTTCCCCGTAGCGGGGTCACGCTATTTCGATTTTGTTATTTCGGGAGCTATGCAGTTGGTTTTAGTTATTTTGGAAGAGCTGCCTAGTGTAGACACACCCTGAATGAAGACCTCAGAGTGAATGGGAGCGGATAAGGGGCTAAGGAAGGCAGCATGGCTCATGCACAGACCATTCATGGAAAGTTATATTTCTCCTGAGCAAGCAGGGAAGGAGGAATCAAAACAAGTGCGTCAGTCAATGGAAGCAGGGTGTGCCTGGGCCGTGCCCCGTTGCCATGGTCGCAATTACCCAGAGCCCTTATTTAACCTTCACACTCCCCAACAGACTCCCACAGAGGGGCCTGGCCTAGGTTTAAGGGACAAACGTGGATATGAAGGAGGCAATGTCCAGGGAGGGCATGAGGGGGTGAGCAAAACAGCTCACTCAGCTGTTGGACACCCTGACTTTTGGCCTGTCACTTGTAATGATGTAAACTCTCACTTCTGCAGTCAACCCTCTTGTTTCGCTGCTTATCTTGACCAGGGCACTTGTGGGAAGCGTCTGGTAACTCTGCTCTGGTTTGCAAGGGCTGGTGCTGTCATACGTGGGTAGGGTAAGTTTGCAACCTTAGGCACATGAATTGTTTGGGAGCGGTAACAGCAGGAGTAGCAGGCTAGTCCAAGATTCGCCCGCACTAGCACTCCTGGTTTTGGGGCTCTGGCCCTCCTGGAAGACACAAGTGATGGTACATTTGTCACATGGCTCTGGCTGTACGTTTACAGCCGCCCACCACAAGTGAAGTGGCAAACCCAGGTATAGATTTGTACAGCCCATCGTGAGCGGTGCAAGGTGGCCCGTCCCTGAGGGGCAGTGCTGGGTGGGTCTGGCTGGGGCCGTGCCTGGTGCGAGTCGTGATTGGCTCTGGCATGGGGCTCCCCATGTGGTTGTGCTGAGTGACCGCAGGGCCTGCGGGGGTTTGCTGCTGGTCACTAGCAAAGCCTGGGGAAAGCCAGCTCAGACTGGAGAGGCAGGGAGCCCAGCAGGCCCATGGGCCCAGGCTGCCCCCCAGGTGCCCTGTCCCACTCGTTTTGAAACAGTGGCTGATGCTTGCGTGGTGGTTTGTCTCAGACTGTCCGGTGTTCATTTCCGTTTATGGTTTGCAGAGTAGCTGGGGGCGGAGTGTGTAGAAGACACAAAGCTAAGGGGAGTGAACTCACCACACAGAGGAGGGCTCGGAACTGCAGGAGACAGACTCACGGATGCTTTGCTGGGCAAACACACCCCATCAGAGGCTCTCTCTGCGCTGGCTTCGTGATTCTACAATCTGCTGCCCAGGTGAGTTGAGAGAAAGGGCAGAGGGCCCCTGGTTGGGTCTAAAGGGGAATTCCCATGCTAAGGCCTCCTAGAAGCTGCAGATTTTTGCTGTTGTCAAAGGAAGCCAGTGGAACTCCCTGCTGCTGACTTTCACTGGGGTTAATCTATGCAGCAAGAGTTGCACCCTCTCCAGGGAGGGCCGGAGCTGATATCATAGAATCGTAGGACTGGGAGGGACCTGGAGAGGTCATCAAGGCCAGTCCCTGTACCCACGGCAGGACAGAGCACCATCCAGACCATCTCTGACAAGTGTGTGTCCAACCTGCGCTTAAATATCTCTAGGGATGGAGATTCCACAACCTCCCCAGGCAATTTATTCCAGTGTTTCACCACCCCCTGAAAGGAAATTTTTCCTAATGTCCAATCTAAACCTCCCTTACTGCAGTTTAAGCCCATTGCTTCTTGTCCTACCGTCAGAGGCCAAAGAGAACAATTTTCCCCCCACCTCCATGTAACACCCGTTTAGATACTTGTAAGCTGCTCTCATGTCCCCTCTCAGTCTGCTCCTTCCCAGACGAAAGGAGCCCAGTTCGTTCAGTCGCCCTCCCGGGCCGGGTTTTCTAGCCCTTTCCTCGTTTGTGCCGCTCTTCTCTGATCCTTCTCCAGTTTGGTCCCGTCTGTTCTGAGATGAGGCTCCCAGAGCTGGACGCGGCGGAGCCGGAGGAACAATCGCTGCTCGTGCCTTGCTCACAACGCTCCTGCGACCACACCCCAGCGCGGGGGTTGGTTCTCCATGCAGCGGGGTCACCCTGTTGCCGGGGCGACGCGGGAAGGGGGCGCTGGGGGCATGGGACCCTCCAAACGCCGTGGGTGGGAGGAGCAAGGGGCCAGTGTCTCCGGCCGGCCTGGGAGACCAGCGGGGGGGCGCCCACAGCCGGGGTCGGCCCCCCCCCCCACGGGCAGCGGCGGGGGGGAGCGGAGCAACGCGGCGTCGCTCTCCTGGCTGCCGGCTGCATTACTCGGGGGAGGGGAGGGGCTGTCGGGGGAGGGACCGCAGTTTGTACGTCCACCGTTTTGTGTGTCTCTGAGGCGTTGGTCAGCCGCCCTGTCAGTGACTCTGGCCTGAAAAAGGGGGGGAAAGGAAAAAGGTGGGAAATGAAAAAAGGCGGGAATAGTGGGGTCACCTGACCCCAATCTGCCGGGCGACAAGAGGGCTGACAAGTGTGCTCACCCACCCCCAGGGCTCTGTGCGACTCGGGGGGCCGGAGCCACAGCCCGTCTGAGCCCCTCAGCCCACGGGGACAGGTTGCTGGCTCAACAGAGAGTGTGTCTGGGACAGGCTGCTGGGGGGAGCAGCCCCGCGTCCTGCGCCTGTCGCGCTCGCCGGACACAGCGTGTTTGTTTTAGATTAAGGTGCCTGCAATGGGACCAGGCAGCCAGATCCCCTCTGTCTGTCTCTGTCTCTCATGCACACGTGCATGTACACGCATGCACACACATGCGCGCACTCACGCACACATGCACACATGCTCTCTTCCACCATTTGCCTTTGCGTCTGCACACCACACGCAGGACAACGAGCCAAGGGAGCAGAGAAGACGGAGGAGAGA
The DNA here is from genome assembly GCA_032595735.1 of Pelochelys cantorii. Classification (NCBI taxonomy): domain Eukaryota; kingdom Metazoa; phylum Chordata; order Testudines; family Trionychidae; genus Pelochelys; species Pelochelys cantorii. Next base: position 2,412,339 of record CM064349.1, read on the forward strand.
GACCTTCCGCCTGCCTGAGCCTTTGACTCCTTCCCTCCATCTCGACTCATCTGGTTGCCGCAGGACCCAGCACAGCGCCTCGGCTGGGGTGTGTTTGCCCAGCAAAGCGTTGCTGAATCTGACCTGTCCCGTGTGGTGAGTTCACTCCTCGGAGCTGTGACTTCTACACGCTCCGCCCCCAGCTGCTCTGAGATCCACAGGCTGCAAACCAGCAATGGAGACAATCGTTCAGACACCGTCTCACCAGAGAAACCACCAAGGGAACAGCCGGTGGCCCCTGCTCCCCGACCAGAGCCCGTGGAGACCTCAGGAGTCCTGAGCTACTCTGGCCTGTACTAACCGCTACCCCGGAGGCCTCAGCAAGAGATTCCCCCAGGCACTGGGACTGCCCCCACTCCTGCCTGGCGCTTCTGTCCACCCAGCGGTTCTGTCAGGCCCTTGGGATTACGGCTGCGGGCGGCCATTTGTTGAGAGCCTGTTGGATAACGCAGCACCACCCAGCCCGACTCCTTCGGCCGCTCGGGCCAGGGATCCACAGGAATGTGGAGCTTGGGTCCCCATTGGGAGATCGCAACACTTCCCGCTGCCTCTCGGAGGGAGCCGCAAGTCCAAAGGGCTCTCAGAGGCCACGCACCCCAGAGACACGACGCGGCGGCTGGCAGGGGTTCGGCCTGGTGGATGCCCCAGGGTTGGACGGCAGCGGGCAGAGAGGAAAGGGCTGTCGGGCTCAGGGGGCAGCTCGCAGCTGGGCCTGGCCGACACTGAGCTGAGAACTGCCCGTGGCCTCCCGCAGCAGGTGTGCTAAGGTTGCACCAGCATCCGGGCCTGCGGAGAAACCTTCCCCCTTCAGAACCGGGGAGTGGCAGGGCGCCGACATCCCCACACCCGCTCGGCTAGGCTTGCGTCTGGCCGTCTGAGCCAGGCCGGGGCAGAGTGAACAGGGCAGGCTCGGGGGCCCCTGATTCAGGGTGCTCAGTGAAAGCCGCATGAAAAGGAGCCGCTCTCAGTGTCTTCACATGGCTCAGAAACCTGCGGCAGAGTCGCATTGGCGGGGAAAGTGGCCGAAGCCGCCGGGGCCCTGCTGGAGTCTGCCGGAGAAACGGGAGGGTGTTTGGTCAGTGGCATCATAAGATGCAGCCCCCGAGTCCGATCTGCTGTTCATATTCACTCGTTGTACTGACCCCCGCCCTCCCCCGTGCTTTGGAAACCGGCACTTGGCAATGGAGCGGGAGTGGGGTCTGTGATGCAAAGTTGGGGTGATTTGGCCCAGGGCATCCCATGATGCAGCCCCCGACCCCCAAATGCTTGGACTGAACAGCATTAGATGGCCCCAATGTTCTCCGTGCAGAGGGAAAGAAAACAGCAAAGTCACTGAACTCTGCCAAATGTGAAACCCACACGGCCCCTGATCTCAGCTACGCAGCAAGATCAAAGACGGGTGCAGCCACCCTGCAAAAGACAGCCCGCTCCTCCAGCTGTTCACGCCTGTGCTGGCGAGCGGTTCACACCTCTGTGAGATACGGCCTCCCCCGCAAACCAAGTGTGAGTAACATGCACACGGAGACATGGGAACTTTGACACAGCCCCTCGGCCTGTGCCAGTAACCGACTCTTCGGGGCCCTGGTTGTTCTGAAAACCTGGGAATGGGGGGTCCACAGGGAGATGACCCCAAATGATTTTTTTTTTTTGGCAAATGAAAAGGGCATGGGGAGGGATTGTTTCAGGCCAAAGAATTTTCCCCCCTTGCGCATGGTTTTTACACCTTTTAAATACAAATCAGATTTCAGTGTAGCGCGTGTGCAGAGAAAGCCGTTTCAGACAAGAACACGGGATATTTCACTGCGAATGTGAACGTTCGGTGGCCTCCAAGCCCATCCCCTCTGTCTCAGGGGCCAGCCCCAGTCTGTATGGGCCATGCCTCCGTGGCAAGGTTTGGTGCAAGAGGGAAGGGGGGACCCAGACCCGCCCACGACTCGGGGTCCTGACCCAGGGTCCCTCTGGCAGCAGCTTTGTCCTGCCCCTCCCTCAACCCCCCTTCAACCGCCTTTAATTCGTGGGCCACTTCCCCTGTGACCCCTGCACCTTCCTGGCCCTTGTCACAAGGTCAGAGTCTGGCAGGGAGCAGGCAGGAGCCTCCCTCTCTAGCCCCCTGGTGCCTGCCCAGCCCTGCTCTCCCCAAGGTGCCTCTCTGGGAAGCAGCTCTGTCCCCTCCCTGTTCAAGACCTAACTGCGCCCTCTCTGCCGAGCAGTTCCTTTTATACAGGGCTGCTGCAGCCAGCTACACCCTAATTGGCTCCTTAAAAGCTCCTCTCCGATTGGCCAGGGCTCTGCACAGGCTCCCTCCAGCCTACTATAACTCCTTCTGGCCAATGTGGGACAGTTGCTCCCCCACAGTGAGCTAAACAATTTGGCCAATTTGATACTAGTGCATTAAAAGCTTTGGTGTCAGTAAGTCTGCTCTAACTGCTGGACATCACTCCCCTCCCAAAGCTGGGGAATGAACCCAGGAGCCCTGGCTCCCAGTCAAGGCCCACTCCCCTTCCAGAGCCTGGAGCAAAGCCCAGGAACTGTGAATGGTACTGAACAGAGCTCACAGAACTACACTGGCTGAGGACCTGGCCTGTTCACTCCCTTCCCGAGGGCCTTACAGAGTTCATACTCCGGAATACTTGAGGATTATCTGTCAGGCAGCTATTTTAGGGAGGTTTCCCAGATGAACACCCTTAGGGAGGCCTAGTTTAACAAAGCATGGGCCTGACTCGATTGTGACTGTTTCTAAAAGGCTCTAGCTTCTGCCGTTTGATGTTTGAAATGGAGCGACTTGGAGCCCAGGAGTTTCTAGAACTAGCTACATATGTAGAAGTCACAGGATCCTACTCTTTTGTCAAACATGTCACTACTGGAAGTCGTAAGGTGCTTGCACAGGTCAGATCTGATTGGGTTTCAAGGCAGTGTCACACCTAGAACTCAAGAGGTTCAAAACAACCAAATATCTAGAAACCAGTTGGTACTGTTGTGTGTGTATTATTGATAGATAGATGGATTAGCTAGAAACCAAATAGAACCCCTTGAATTCTAGACATATGACTGGTACTTGAGCCTCTTGGGTTCTAGACCTAACAACGTAATTTTTTGACTGGAGCGGGCAGGTGGGATATCCGGGGTGCAGAGCAAAACCCGCACTGGAATGCCAAGGGCTGGGCGGGCTGTGGAATGGAGAGCAGATTCTCCCAAAAGTGGTGGTAGCACAATAATTACAGTCCCCAATCAGTCACAAATCGAGCTCCTCATCCCCATACACTGGTAGGTCAGAAAGGAAGGAAGGAAGGAAGGAGTCAGGCAGCCAATCAGCAAATTGGTCCAGTAAAGTGAGAAGTAAGTTACAATTCTATTCACAACCCAAAATGTTTTTTCTGGTCCCTAGAGGGCCAGCCACGCTACCAGATCAATACTGCGCTGCAGCCAACCCTAAACTTGAGGGTTTCTTCGAAATGACATAAAAAGAAAGAGCTGTCAAATGGCCAGAGCAATGAGAGACATATGTAGGACTTCTGAGTTCCTAGCAGCACCAGTGAGTTTGCTGGCTGGTGACCCCCTCTGGACCACGGCTTGGCTCAAATGGTCTTCCAGCCCTTTGCTCCAAGCATCAGTTTGCAGAAATGTTGCTCCAGATGGGAGAAGCAGGATGAGTAATTGGCACTGGGGTCTCCTTCACTTGGTAGTGTAGAGCAGTAATCGGTCTAGGGCGGTCATCAGTCTAGAGCCGTAATTGGTCTAGAGCAGTAATCGGTCTAGAGCAGGGCTTCTCACCACAAATTTTGGTGGCTCCAGGGTGCAATTTTTCTCAAAGACTTTAGGAAAATCAGATAAATATGCACAGCTACATGACCAAAGCATTGACATTTATTTATGTAGAGGCTTTTGGCAGACTCAAACCTTGTCTATACTTACCTAGAATGTCGAATCAAGAAACACAACTCCATCTTCGTTAATTGTGTACCAGGAGTTGACGTACCTTAATTTGACCATCAGTGCCGTCTCCACAGCTTGAGGTTGATGGAAGCAAACACTCCAGTCGACTTCCCTTACACCTTGTGAATTGAGGAGTACTGGCGTCAACAGAGGGTTAGAACACAGTGGAAGACCTAAGGCATGCAGGATCCTGGAAAAGGCTACTGATCTGGTGCCACTGACAACCAACTGAAAAATTGGAGAGACCTAAAATATAAGGAATTCTGGGGAGAGCAGAGACTCTAGAACCCAGGGACACTGCAGGGTTTATAAACAGTGAGATACTTGGAGCTCACCAGGTTTCAGAAACATCAGGAGTCTAGGAACAAATCAATTGCCAAGTTTTCAGCTCTCCCTAAGTCTGGGCAACTTTTGAGTTCTTGACTTCTAACCTGTGTGTTCCACTAGTGCCGGGGCACTGCTGCCGAATTAGTCAACAAATGCTGTCTTGACCAGGATGAGAAGAGACATCCTGAAGACCTCCCAGAACTTCTCCCCTCCAGATACTATCTCGTGGTTCCATTCCAGTTCCTGGCGATATCGTAATTGTTGAGGCAGGCGACTCTGCCCCCGTCCAGCAGGCGGGTCTCCTGGAAAGCCAGGTAGGAGCGCTGAGAGCAAAGGAGACCAGCCACACGCCCACAGCCAGCTTCTCATCCTGGGCCACAGTGCAGTGGCTCCGGGACCAGATGGGATGGTGAGTGAGAGTGTATTGGTCCATGCTGATGAGGGTGAGCTGGAAGACGGAGGAGGACATGCCACGGAGACGCAGGTGTTGAGGAGTTTGCACGTGGCCATGCCGAAGACCCAGTGGAAACCCAGGAGGATGTAGATGGCAAAGAAGGGGATCAGCAGGGTGAAGAGGAAGTAGCAGGAGACCAGGATGAGGTTGGGATGGCCCAGGAGGGAGAGGTGCTGTGAGGAGTCAGGCTGGTGGGAAGGGGTGGGGGCTGTGAGGGGCTGGGATGGGTGAGAAGGGCGGGGGTTGTAAGGGGCTGTGAGAAGAGTGGAAAAATACAGGGGAGACTGGAGATGAAGGAGAGTCAGATGTGCAGAGCCCAGGCCTGGCAAACCCCGTGTTTCAGTCTCCTCCCTGCACAAACCAGCAAGTCCCTCAGCTCGCTACAGGGAGAACCGGGCGTCCTGGCTCCCAATCCCCACCCCCAGGTTCTCCCATCCCTGGCTGTGGAGGGCCTGGTTTGTGAAGAATATGCACCCAGTCTGGGGAGGGCTTACTGGGGCTGAGGTTTTATGCTGGGTAGGATTTCAAATGAGTTTTCTCACAGACGCACGTCCCCACCACATGTCAATAGCATGAGAGATCTCAGAGCTATTAACCTGCTCTCACCACTGGACTTTTCCCCACTCCCAGTGCTGGGTTCTGAACCCAGCAGTCCTGGCTCCCAGCCCCCCCCATGCTAACCCCTCTTGTTGACCCTTCCCCCACTTGTTGTCCAGATAATGCATCATTTATGTCTGAGCTTCTCTTGTGAGTTCACAGTTTATTTCTGTGGTTATCTCTGAGGTGCAGCCTGTGTCACGAAAAAGTGCAAAACACAGGCCCTTCCTCCTCACAGGGGAACCTTCGACTAGATGCGCTCCTAGCCCCACATCTGCTGTATTAGTGGGGCTGGGGACCAGGGCACCTGGGTTCTCTCCCTTCCTCTGGGAGGGGAGCAGGGGCTGGCTCTAAGCCAGTGTCTGATGCTGTGGTGGGTTCTTTGCTTCAACTGTGTCCAGTGACCATTTGTTTATGGTTTGCAGCTTGTGGATCTCACAGAGCAGCTGGGGGCGGAGAGTGCAGAAGACACAGAGTTAAGGGGAGTGAACTCCCCACACGGAGGAGGGCTCAGGAGTGCTAGGACAGACTCACAAATGCTTTGCTGGAGAAACACACCTCATCCAAGTCTCTATCTGCACTGGCTCCTGCGCCGCCCAGGTGAGTCGAGACAACAGGCAGAGGCAGGTTTTAAGGGGAATTTTCTTTCTAAGACCACGTACAAGCCAAAGAAATGGGCCATTGTCAAGGCAGACCAGTGGAACTCCCTGCCACAAGGTTAAGATGAGGTAGCAGGGGAGGTCTGTCACAGGGGTGAATTTTACTCTTTTTCACATTCATCAGATGAGGTGTTCCCCACTTGGGAAGTTCTAAGACATAGGACTCCCCTTCCCTCCCACAGCCCTGGAGTTCTCACCCCCATCCCCAGAGTCAAGGATCAAATCCAGGAGTCCTGGCTTCCAGCCTTTCCTTCTCTAATCGTTAGGTCATTCTGCAAAGCACCAAGAGCTTTAGAATGTAAGAATGGTCATACTGGGTCAGACCAAAGATCCATCTAGTCCAGTATCCTGTCTTCTGTTAAAGTCATGGCCTTCACAATATCCTTTAGCAAGGAGTTCCACAGGTTGACTGTGCATTGTGTGCATAAATACTTCCTTTTGTTTGTTTAAAACCTGCTACCTATTAATTTAATTTGGTGATCCCAGTTCTTGTGTTACGGGAATGAGTAAATAACCTTTTTTCTTAATTTCCTTTCTCCACACCAGTCATGGTTTTATAGACCTCAATCATATCCCCCATAGTGTCCTCTTTTTTTAAGATGAAAAGTCTGAGACTTTATAACCTCTCCTCATATTGCAGCTGTTCCAAATTCCTGATAATTTTTGTTGCCCTTTTCTGAACTTTTTCTAGTGCCAAGATATCTTTTTTCAGATTTGGTGACCACATCTATATGCAAGATGTGGGTGTCCCATGGATTTATACAGAGGCAATAAAGTATTCTCTGTCCGAATCCCTATCCCTTTTTTAATGATTCCTAACATTCTGTTTGCTTTTTTTGGCTGCTGCTGCACACTAAGTGCATGTTCTTAGAGAACTGTCCACAATGACTCCAAGATCTCTCTCAAGAGTGGCAACAGCTAATACAGTCCCCATCAATTTGTACGTATAATTGGGATTATTTTTTCCAATGTGCATTACTTTGCAATTATCAACATTAATATTCATTTGCCATTTTGTTGCCCCATCATCTAGTTTTTTGAGATCCTTTTGAAGCTCTTCACGGCCTGCTTTACTATCCTGATCAGTTTAGTATCATCTGCAAATTTTGTCACCTCAGTGTTTACCCCTTTCTCCAGACCATTTATAAATAAGTTCAGTGCTTTTTTTGTGAGAAAAAAGGTGCCCATACTCCAGGGGAAAATTGTTGAGCAAAAGCAAACAAACACACAAAAAAAAGAGGAAAAAAGGCGCATTGGGGGCTGAAATGCGGTTGCGGCCCCTTTATGAATTTCATGTCCCAAGTGGACTTCTGTTGGGAGTCAATCTGCCCCAGGAAAATACCAGTGAAGTATACTCTGGCAATAGGTGCCAGCACTCCGCAGGGAAATGCTGTTCATTTCCGGTATGCTGGGAAAATAGGTGCTGGCATGCCATACCAGGGCGTACCGTCACAAAAAAAAGAACTGAATCAGTTGAATAGGATTGGTCCCAGTACAGAGGATTGGTAGACCCCACTAGTTACCTCTCTCCATTCTGAAAACTGACCGTTTATTTCTACCCTTTGTTTCCTGTATTTCAATCAGTTATCAATCCATGAGAGGACCTTCCCTCTTATCCCATGACAACTTACTTTACTTAAGAGCCTTTGGAGAGGGACCTTGTCAAAGGCTTCCTGGAAACTAAGTACACTATATCTACTGGATCCCCCTTGTCCACAAGCTCAAAGAACTCTAGTAGATTAGTAAGGCATGATTTCCCTTTAAAAAGAACCATGTTGACTTTCCCCAACAAATCATGTGCATGAACGTGTCTGACAATTCTGTTTTTTACTATAGTTTCAGCTAATTTGCCTGGTACTAATGTTAGACTTACCGGTATGTAATTGCCAGGGCCAGCTCTGGAGCCCTTTTTAAATATTGGCGTCATGTTAGTTAAACTCCAGTCGTTATGTGTGGCAGCTGATTTAAAGGACAGGTTACAAACCACAGTTAATCGTTCCGCAATTTCACATTTGAATCCTTTCTGAACTCCTGGGTGAATGCCATCTGGTCCCGGGGACTTGTTACTGTTCAGTTTATCAATTTGTTCCAAAACCTCCTCTAATAACACCTCAATCTGGGACAATTCCTCAGATTTGTCACCTCAAAAGAATGGCTCAGGTTTGGGAATCTCCCCAATATCATCAGTCATAAAGGCCAAAGCAAAGAATTCATTTAGCTTCTCTGCAATGACCTTATCCTCTTTGAGTGCTCCTTTAGCATCTCGATCGTCCAGGGGCCCCACTGGTTGGTTAGCAGGCTTCCTGCTTCTGACATACTTGAGGCTGGCACACCCTGGCCAAGGCTTGATGGGTGCGAAAGCGATTTGGTATAAAAGATTCCAGTGTAACAAGGCCATGGGTGGGGTGCAGTCTGAGGCAATAACCCAGAGAAGCAGCTTTGTTGATGGAGGCTTACTGTGTTACAGAAGGGGGGAAGAACCCTGCCCATTTCCATGGGCTGGGGTGTAGCAGCTGTTCCTGTGACAGGCAGATAACAGCTTGTTCCACCTTGTAGCAGAGAGTTCCACTGGTGCCATCTCCTGCAGGGTAGGAGACAGCAACACCGATACCACCTTCCTGAGCCGACCCCACCCTGGAGACAGATTGGAGCCAGCGCCTCCTAGTGGGGAAAGGCCCCATAGTCCATCCCCACCCCTCTGAGCCAGCCTGTCCTCCAGCTCACAGCCACGTGGTGTTTTCGGTGTAGCTGTGTGTTAGACCAGCTACACTAGGGCTACTCAACACTCATGGGGCCCGTGGCCCATTGGTTTGCAGCCCACGGTGCAGTTAGGATTTACATGGGGCTTGACACGTTGCCTGCAGGTGGGAGCCAAAATAAAAAAGGAGCCAATAGAACGGTCTTCTGTTGAGATGCGTTTTCGTAGTTAAACCCTGGTCTGTCATTGCTCATTAAAAGTGCTGTCGTATAGGCAGAAATCGGGTAACTATGGCATTTTATTAATATCAGCAGAACTGACTTAAGTGGGCCTGTGTGTTGTGTAGTCTTGCCTTAATCTTTGTATTCATGTCCATCAGTGTGAAAGAAGCTATTTGCATATATTTGCATATGTATTTACATGTTTATGCAACCACACTTAAGTTGCAGTCCTCAGCATGTGCTGTGAGTATCATTGTGGCTCCCGAGGCTTCCAAAGTTGAGTAGACCTGAACTAGACTGTCCCCTTCCTCACTCCTGCCATGTCTGATCTTCCTCCTCTGCTGCTCATCACTCCATCTTGCAGCAGTGAGTTCCACCGGCCATAGCCCAGTTGCTGAGCATATCCAGCCTGGACGTTCTAAAGGACCAGATGGTGCCCATAAATTGTGCCCAGATTGTGTCTTCTCCAATGGTACATTCCCAGCCCATTGTGGTATTTCTCCTTTCCTCCTCTTCCACTCTCTTCTCATCGTGTGTCATGCCTTCCAAGTCTAACTCCTCCTCTGTCTCTCCCCAGGGAAGCATGGAACACAAGATCACAACTTTCCCACCAACCACAGAGGCAAACTCCAGCCAGAGCCCAGCAGCTGTGAGCCCCATTCACCTGGCCACAGCTGGGTTGCTCTTCATCACCTTACTGGTGGGTGCTGTGGGGAATGGGCTGTACCTGTGGGTGCTGGGGCTGAAGATGAGGAGGACAGTGACCACGCTCTGGTTCCTCCACCTGGTCTCCAGTTCTGCTCTCATCACCCTGCTGATCCCCTTCTTCACTGTCTATGTCCTCCTGGGTTTCCACTGGGTCTTCGGCACGGCCATGTGCAAACTCCTCAACACCTGCGTCTCCCTAGCCATGTTCTCCTCTGCCTCCCTGCTCACCCTTATCAGCCTGGACCGCTACATCCTCACTCACCATCCTGTCTGGTCCCAGAACCACCGCACTGTGCACCGGGCTTGGAAGCTGGCTGTGAGCGTGTGGTTGGTCTCCTTTGCTCTCAGCGCTCCCAACCTGGCTTTTCGGGAGACCTGTGAGGTAGACAGGGGCAGAATCGCCTGCCTCAACAACTATGCTCTTTCCAAAGACTGGAGCAGAGCTGAGATGCTGGATCTGGGGAGACAGATCCATCTGGCTGACTTTGTGATCCAGTTCCTTCTGGGCTTCCTGCTGCCCTTCTGCACCATGGTAGGATGCTACAGCCGGGTGGTGTTGAAGATGAAGGAGAAGAGACTGGTTTGGGCTGGGAAGCCCTTCAAAGTCATGGTGGCTGCAGTAGCTTCCTTCTTCCTTGGCTGGCTGCCCTACCACCTCTACTATGGATTGAAGCTCTACAAGGATGTACCAGAGTCGGTGACGGGTGCTGTCTTGGTCATTTACGCTGTCATGTCCTGCTTCAATGCCTGTTGCACCCCCATCCTCTACCTGTTTGTGGGGGAGAAGTTCTGGGAGGTGTTCAGGACGTCTCTTCTCACCCTGGTCAAGGCGGCGTTTGTTGATGAACTCGAGCACAGTGCCCGCGAGTCTAGTGTAAGACACGGGTCAGAATTGCAGAACACTTAAGAGGGGATGATCTGAATTTGCATGGACTTAGGGAGAGTTGAAAACTTGACATGCCCCATTAATTGTTAGACCCCAATGGTTCTTAGGCCTGGTGAGTTCCAGGTGTCTCACTGTTTATAAACCCCAAAGCTGCGTCTAGACTGGCATGATTTTGCGCAAATACTTTTAATGGAAAAGTTTTTCCGTTAAAAGTATTTGCGCAAGAGAGCATCTATATTGGCAAGTGCCTTGCGCAAAAGCATCCGTGCCCAGTATAGACGCGCTTTTGTGCAAGAAAGCTCCGATGGCCATTTTAGCCATTGGGCTTTCTTGCGCAAGAAATTAAAGTGGCTGTCTACACTGGCCCTCTTGCGCAAGAATACTTGTGCAAGAGGGCTTATCCCTGAGCGGGAGCATCAAAGTATTTGCGCAAGAGCCACTGATATTGTACAGTACAAAGTCAGTGCTTTTGCGCAAAATCTTGCCAGTTTAGACACAGCCCAAGTGTTCCTGGATTCTAGATTCACAACTATCTCCAGATTCCCCTGAGTTCCAAATCTATCAGTACTTTCAATCTCCGACAGTTGTCAGTGTCACCTTTTACTGGCACCAGAGCAGTAGCTAGATCTAGAACATTGTTTGGTAAAATCTCTCACTGTGTTGTAACCTGAGTTGCTTGGTTTCTCCATCGCTAGCTGGCTCTAGAATCTCATTGATTCTAAGTCTCTCTGTTCAAACTCCACATCATTTGTGGGTCATCCTGTGTTGTGAGCTGGGGATCTCTCCAGGTTGTAGGACACCCTTCTGCTCCCATGAAAGGACTTCAGCAAACCACAGGCCTTTCCTCTCCCTGGGGTCTGTCTGAATCCATGAGGTACTGGTCAAGCATCTGGGGTATTAAAGCGGGGAAGTTGGAAGCCAGGATCTTACAGATGCGGTGGAGCATGTAAAAGACCAGCCCCCTGCGGCGGTGCTGACAGACAGGAAGCAAATCCCACGTCACTGTCTCTGTGTTAAACCACAGCGCTGGAGTCCCTCAGTCTCAGAGCACGTCCACACAGGGGTGCCATGTGGCGCTCCACATCTCAGGCCAAAGGAAATTAAAATGCTTCCCTGCCTGGAGCCAGTGTCTGTAGGCGTTTGTAACAGGAGGATTGGGGGGGCTTTCCGCGAGCACCCCCACTCGGCCGCTGGTGGGCTCCGGCCCTGCTTCAGTCAGCAGGAGTCTTTCAAAAGCCTTGTGGCTACTCACCCCTCCGGCTGAGTCCCACGCCACAGGGGTGTTCACAGCCCCCTTCCGGGGGGCCTGGCCAGGTGCCCTTTGCCGAGTGTCCAAGTTGAATCCAGACTCAGTCTCTTTCCCTGCTCAGGAGGAGAGCAGTGCCAGGGGAGCTGTCCTGAAGGCAGTGTCCAGACAACTCCCCCCACTCAGAACTATGTCTGGTTCCACCAGCCCTTTTAACCGTTTCCCTTGACGTCTAGGCTGCAACTGAGCGGCTGCTGAGCCTGCAGCTTCTCTTATAGTCCTCCCCGGCTCCTGGTTGGCTGGTTATTCCATGGCCCCTCTAGCCTCCTGGAGGACTTCTCTATAGCCTTAGGGCCTAGCCCCATTACACCCCATTACAGCGTGTGGCTGGGTAGACTAGGCCCTGAGATTTCTTGCGAGAGGGCTCGTGGCTTTGCCCCAGAAAAGCTCAAGGAAAAGGGTCCTCCAAGCTGCCCCAAGTGGCTGTGAGGGAAGCAGCCAATGGGAGAGCTGCAGAGAGCAGCCACTGGGGTCCAAGCAGGCCCATATAAAAGGGGCTGCAGTGCAGAGCACAGTGGGGTTTCTCGCTGGAGTTGGAGGGGGGTGGCTGGAAGCGACAGGACCTTGGACAGAGCAGTGCTGCTGGGGATGGTGAGATGCGGGTCCCGGCTGAAGAACATGCTGGGGACCCAGGGAACTGTAGCAGTGACTGGGTGTGTTGAAGGGGAAAAGGCAGGTGGGTGAGGTCTAGAGGGCCCTGGGCTGGGGTCTGGCGCAGTGGGGGGACCTGGATTCCACCCCCGATGAGGACGTTGGATGCACCTGAAAAGAGGGAACCGAACTGTGTTACTGGCCGGACAGGCCCCGAGAGGGCGAAGGCCTCGCCTCCAGGGAGAGAGCCCTGGAGAATTCCAGGGTGGGGCAATCAGAGGGAGCCTAGAGGGGCTGGAGCCTGCTGGACAGGTTCTGTGCTGGGCCTCGTGGGGCGGACTGAGCAGTGAGCCTGGAACTGGGGAGTCTTTTATCCCCTCTGCCAGGGCCTGGGGGCTAGTTACACCTGGCGAGCTGGCCGGGCAGTGCCCTTGTGCTACGTGCTCCCGTAAACACAGGCAGCACGTACGGCAGGTCTCCCACAGCTTCATCATTCTTGTGGCGCGTCTCTGCCCCCTCCCTGATCTATCGCTGCCCCCAGGACTGGGGGCATTGGAACCGGACACGGGCTCCTGGCAGGCAGGGCTGGCCCAGCCATGAGGCGAACTGAGGTGGCCGCATGAGGTGCCAGATTGTGGGGGGCTCCACTAGGACCCAGAGTGAGGACAATTGTGTCTGCTGCTGGTGCCTATGTAGCTAGCAGAGCAGCCCCATGAGAGGAGCAGAACAGGAAGGAGGCAGAATTGAGACCTTTCAAAGTTTTGGCCCAAGCGAGGGGCCATGGGGATGTCATTTGAGCTCCCCACCTCAAGGGCCAAAACGTTGTGGGCCGGCCGTTCTGTCAGGGATCGAACAGGCTGAGCAGTCTAGCCCCTAGCAGGGAGAACCCAGGGGAAGGACTCCTGGGTTCAGTCCCAGCTCTGGGAGGGCAGAGGGGTCTATGGGTTAGAGCTGGTAGCCCAGCTCTTTGAATCATCGAATCCTTGGGTGGGAAGAGACCTCAGGAGTCTTCGAGTCCAACCCCCTGCCCAAAGCAGGACGAATCCAGCCCAGACTTAAACACCTCTTGGGATGGAGATTCCACCCCTCCCTAGGGAACCCAGCCCAGCGCTTCTGCATCCTCCTAGGGAAATCGTTTGTCCTAATCTCGAACCTAGACCTCTCCCACTGCAACTTGAGAACATGACTCCTGGTTCTGCCATTTGTTGCTACTGAGAACAGCCTCTCTCCAGCCCGTTGTAACCCCCCTTCCAGGAGTTGCAGGCTTTTATCAAATCCCCCCTCACTCTTCTGCAGACTAAACAAGCCCTAATCCCTCAGCCTCTCCTCGTAGGTCGTGCGCTCCAGCCCCTGAATCATTTTGGTCGCCCTCCGCTGGGCCCTCTCCAATGCACCCACATCCTTTCTATAGTGGGGGGCCCAGAACTGGACACAATACTCCAGATGTGGCCTCACCAGAGCTGAAAAAGGGGAATAATCACTTTGCTGGCAATGCTCCTCCTAATGCACCCTAATATGTCATTAGCCTTCTTGGCTATAAGGGCCCCCTGTTGACTCATCTCCAGCTTCTCATCCATTGTAACCCCCAGGGCCTTTTCTCCCAAACTGCTACTTAGCCAGACAGTCCCCAGCCCGTCGGAGGGTTTAGGATTCTTCTGCCTCAAGGGCAGGATTTGGCACGTGTTCTTTTTGAACCTCTTTCTTTGGGCCCAATCCTTGAATTTATCTAGGCCATTCTGGACCCTGTCCCTGCCCTCCAGCATATCTACCTCTCCCCCTAGCGTAGTGTGATCCACGAACTTGCTGAGGGTGCAATCCATCCCCTCAGCCAGGTCAGTAACAAAGCTGTTGAACAAAACCAGCCCTAGAACTGATCCTTGGGGCATTCCACTAGAAACCGACCGCCAGCTAGACACTGAGCCGTTGATCACTACCCGTTGGGCCCGACAATCTAACCAGCTTTCTCTCCACCTTACAGTCCATTTATCCAATCCAGACTTCCTTAACTTGCTGGCAAGAACACTGTGGGAGACCATCAAAAGCCTTGCTAAAGGCAAGATGTGTAACACTTTAAACACCCCCATGTCCACAGAGCCAGTTACCTCATCATAGAAGGCAACCAGGTTGGTCAGGCAGGACTTGCCCTTGGTGAATCCATGTTGACTGTTCCTGATCACTTTCCCCTCTTCCAAGTGCCTCAAAATGGATTCCTTGAAGATCCCCTCAATGATTTTCCTGGGGACTGAGGCAAGGCTGACTGGTTTGTAGTTTCCTGGATTGTCCTTCTTCCCTTTTTTAAAGATGGGCCCTACACAAACCTTTTTCCAATCATCCGGGACCTCTCCCGATCTCCATGAGTTTTCAAAGATACAGGCCAATGTCTCTGTAGTCACATCTGCCAACTCCCTCAGCACCCTCGGATGCATTAAATCCAGCCCCTTGGAACTGAGCATGTCTAGCTTTTCTAAATAGTTCTTAACCTGTTCTTTCCCCACCGAGGGCTGCCCACCTCCTTCCCTTACTGCACTGCCTAGTGCAGCAGTCTGGGAGCTGACCTGTGAAAACAGAGGCAAGAAAAGCTCTGATTCCTTCAGCTTTTCCCACATCGTCTGTCACTCGATTACCTCCCCTCTCTGATCACCCTCTTATTGCTAACAGGCCTGTCGAAAACTTTCTTGTTCTCCTTCACATCTCTTGCCAGCTGCAATTGCCCTTTGGCCTCCCTGATAGCTCCCCTGCCTGCCCGAGAAATAGATTTATCCTCCTCCCTTGGGTTCTGTTCTGTTTACAGGGGGGCTTGTCTTTGGCACAGTGGCAAAGGAGTTGCTGATCTTCCATGCAGAAGCACGAGGGTCCCTGTACCCCCTTTTCCAGCCTCTGAGGTCTCCCCCTCCTAGGCCCTGCCCTGGCAACACCATCGACCCCGAGGCAATGAAGGGTGGGGAGAAGTCCGTTCCCAGCTCTGGGTTTTCTTCTTTGCCACCATCCAGGCGGGGGAGGGAGGCACGGGGAGGGGCTGGACCTCGGGGGCCAGGACTGTGCGTGAGGAGACCGTGGGCCGGCCACTGGTTCCCCACCTGGTTCTCAGCCCCTGTTCTGCTGGACATCGGCGTGTGCGGTGGCTCCCCTGGATGTCGTGCCCCCTAGCGGGACCAGCCCCATGGCCCATTCCCACCCCCTGAGCCAGCCCATCATCCAGGTGTGAGCCAGGCCGTGTCCTCTGCCTGGGTCTGTGTCTGATCCACTGAAGGATTTCCCCCTTCTCTGCCCCCTTCACTGGTCTCCTGTCCCTGGCCACCTGCAACTGGTAGCACGAGTGCCAGCTGGGAGGTAGGCCCTGCGAGTGCCCTCTGGCCACGAAGTGGCGCTAAGGTAGCAGGCACCCTCGTACAGAGCCCCTTAGGCCAACTCTGCTCGAATCCAGTGGTGGAGGAGCCCATGGGTTAACCACGCCCGGTATCCAGTCACGGGGAGTGCCAAGGGTTAACCACACCTGGTATCCAGAGTAGCAGGGAGTGCCAGGGGTTAACCGTGCCTGGTATCCAGTAGCAGGAAGGGAGGAAGGGCCAGAGGTCAACCAAACCAGGTATCCAGTAGCAGGGAGTGTCATGGGTTAACCGCCCTTAGGCTCAGCACCTGCAGTTGCTGATCAGTCTGGAGCAGCAAAAACTTCTTTTTGCCCCGAGACTTTTCCTTTCTGGCGTTGCACTTTTTGGCGCAGGGTTTTGCCGTATAATGAGCAACCACACCCACATGCAGGACAGTCCCACATGGCTACAACCATGATCATAACAACACCCCATCGCCTCCGCTCTCCCCTGTTTGCACAGCTTGTGCTGGCAGGTTTCAATCAGCAGCAGGACCCCTCCAGCCTGTGCCCGCAGGGCTGGGTGCTCACGGAAGGCAGATTCACGTGGCAAACTCAGGCCGGGGTTTTCCAGCTCAGCTGACCTTTTCCATTGTTTTGCCAGACTCACAGGTTTTGAAATCCGCCCCCGTCGGTTGGTTTAGGCCAGTGGGACTGGCTGGCAGTGCAAAATTCCTGCCTCTTGGCTGGCAAGGCTTCCCTGTCGTGTGCCATGGGCCCCCCAATCACTCCGCGGCTTGTACATTTTAATCTGCGGCGCTATCAGACTGAAACCAATTCAGTCTCCTCTCCCGGGGCTTTGTCTGCACCTGGGGGAACCCAGCTGTTTGCCGTCCCGTGTCTGTGGCTGCAGGCAGCCCAGCTCCCCCCATGGCTTTCACTTTCCTGTTTCTCGCCACCCCAAATGTTAAAAAATGGGGAGTCAGCCCCCCCCCCCAAGTCACGCGATTGGCTTTCAGATCCGGAGATGCCGCACATCTACTCGACGTGGGGGGTCTTCATTTGCCTTCTCCTTCCAGAGCCTGGAGGGGCTGGGGTCACCTCTGGACCGGCACGCGGGTTAGAATCTTCCGTCCATGGCTGAAAGGAGCCCAGATCCATCGATGCCCTGGGGGCTTTGCGGGGAACGATCCTCGTCATGTGACTCGTGGACAAAGCCAGGGGCTGGCAGTGCCGTCTCTGCGGACACTGACGCTGCTGGCCACACGCATGGGTCTGTTCTTGTGAGTTCCCCTTTCTTCTTGCGTTCGGTTCGTTCTCACGCCACAACGAGTGCTGCCGAGAAAGTCACCGCCCCCTTCCGCCCCCCAGTTGATACCTGCGTGGTCAGGCCACGCTTTGTCATTGCTGGATCTCGCTTGCACGCACGCCTGCAGCAGGCTCTGGCAACACCAACCACAGTTGAAGCCACGGCTCACACGCCATTTTAGCAGCAAAAGCCACGGCAGCTGGGTCAGTTGCTTAAAACCAGGCTAAAGTTGCAGCCCTGCAGAGCCTGGCTCCGTGACTTGGAGCTGCAGCGGCGTGTGAATATGCAGGGTCCCCCCCGGCCGGTGTGTTTGAGTCCCACCCCCGGCAGGTTTTGCTCTGAGAACATCTCTGTTCCTGCTGGAAGAGCTCATGTTTCAAAGGCCTCACAGGCCCAGTGGGGTTGTCTTGAAACATGAGAGCTTTTTGGCCCTGGGAGGAAAGGGGCAAGGACCAACTGCCTGGGATTGATTGGTCAAGGGGCCTTACATAGACCTTCCCCCACCTGATGTAGGGTCTCTGAATTTTTTTCAGATGGAAACTCAGATCCCCTTGGACTCCAGCCCAGTAGCACAGGGGCTGTCGGAGAGATTGTGCCCTTTTCTCCCCAGTGGGTATGTCTAGACTACATGCCTCTGCTGACAGAGGCATGTAGATTAGGCTACCGGACATAGTCAGTGAAGCAGGGATTTAAATAATCCCCACTTCATTAAAATAAAAATGGCCACCGCGCTGTGCCGATGATCAGCGGATCCGGCACAGCACGGCAGTCTAGACGTGGATCTGTCAGCAGGGGAAGCCTTTGCCGACCGATTCTGTAAACCTCATTTCATAAGGCATAAGGGATCAGTCAGCAAAGGCTTCCCCTGCTGACAGATTGTTGGCACAGCGCGGCTTCATTGACTATATTGGGTAGTCTAATTTACATGCCTCTGTCAGCAGAGGCATGTAGTCTAGACATACCCAGTGAGACCACCGGGCATCAGGCTGCTTGTAGATCAGTGTTTCTCAACCAGTGGTACCCTTAGGGGTAATTGAGAGAAGTCTGGGGAGTATGTGAACAGAACTGAAATTTGGAGAAAACTGAATTTTTGTTTCAAGTTTTGTTTCAAGTTTCAGCCTTTATTATTTTTGCACTTGTTACACCCAAAAATGTCATGGCCTGCCCGGCTACAATTAAGTTTTTTAAATAAATATGTTGCAATGGCAGAAAAAAATGGTGTGTCTGAAAACGGTAGGTACTGGGGGTACTTATATATATATATATATTTTAAAAGGGGGTACTTTATAATGAAAGGTTGAGAAACACAGAGCCAGGCCGGGGAAGATCGCAGATCCATAGGGCTTGATTCTCCACCCCTCCACACTCCCTGCCTATTAGGGAGGAAAAAGTGCAACGGTGTACACAGTCAGCCAACAAGCCTGGGGTCGACCGGCCAACGTTCATTGCTACACGCAGGCTCCTGGTACGCACCAAACCTCCGGGGGGGGGGGGTGGAGGCATTGTTTGTAGGCGAGGACTGGCCTGTCTCCCATGGCCTGTGAGAGGGAGGGGTCATCCTCCAGGGTCCGGTGTACATTGGTTGTCAATGATGTGCTGGAGGGGTCTAAGCTGGGGGCTGTGGGCCCTGGTCTACACAAGAGAATTAATTTGAAATAACAAGCGGGGCCTCCGCACTGCCAAGCCCTTTATTTCAAAATCTGCCCTCCTGCTTTCCTCGAGAATAAGGGTCATATTGAAATAGTGGTCGTGTGGACACTCCACTCCTGCTATTTTGAAATAACGCCCCCCACCAGAGTCATTCAAACTCCTTACTCCCCAGTGCTTCCTGGGTAGGGTTGACAGATGGTTTAACAAAAAACACTGAACTCCTCCCCCCCCCAGCAAAACCCCCCAGGAAAAAATTCTGTTGAGGAAAAAAAAAGGGGGAGCCAAAGTTATTAAGCAAAAGGTGCACCACTCCCTCCAGTTTGGGGCCACACATAATCCACAATGCACCCACCTGTACCCGAGCCAGGCCTCCTGCAGCGTCCCCCATCCCAATGCTCTCACCCCCGCCTCACACCCAGTCCCCCCTACAGCCCCCGCATCCCAGTGCACTCCCCCTCCCTCTGAGCCCCCTCCCCAATCAAATCTCCCCCCTCCCCCCGCAGAGCCAGGCTCCTGAGGAACAGGACCGTCGGGTAAATTAATCTGACCTTTTAAAGTGGTTGCTCCTGCCGCCCGGCTGCCTCGGCTCACAGCTTGTAGGGGAGGCATCACCTGGCCAGCTCCGGGTCTCTGCTGGTCACGTGGGCCAGAGCAGTGTGCTCCGCTCCCAGCCCAGCCCAGCGCCTCCCTAGCGAGGCGCCCAGCAAGTGCCCCCTCATGCCCCTTTCACTGTGACTCTGCTGTGCTCCTCACTCCCCTGCCCCCGCCAGAGGAAAATTGTCCCCGCCCGGCTTCTGTCCCAATGAAACAGGAAATACCAGACATTGCACATTGCACGTCTGGGATTTTCTTTTTTTTTAACCGGACGGAACCCGCAAATACCGGACAGTCCGGGTGAAAACCGGACACCTGGCAACCCTATTCCTGGGGCTCTTAATAGAGGTAGCACGCCCATGTTAAGGCTACATCTGTACTGCAGTGTTATTTCTGGAAGCCTCCGCTATTGCAAAATACCTATTGCGCATCTTTTGAGGGTGCCCATTATTTCAAAATGTAACGGCCTCGCTATTCCGACATCCCTGTAAATAAGTAAGGGACATTTTGGGAATAGCAGGTTATTTCAAAAGAAGTGCTGTGCAGACAGCGCCAAACTTCAATTGAAGCTATTTTGAAATACACTCAAACTAAGATACACAATTTGCCGAGTTCAAATGGCGTATTTTATTTCGAGCTACAAGTTCAGTGCAGACGTACCCTGAGGGAGCCTGCCTCGGACTAATTTTGAGGCTTCCCTGTAGAATGGACACGCTATTTTGAAACAGTTATTTCAGGAGTTATTATTTTGGAATAAGTTATTTTGAAATAATTTCCTAGTGCAGATGTGCCCTCGGTGATAACCAGGGGGATTCTGTTATTTTCCTTCCTGGGCCTGTCTTGAAGTAGCTGACTTTTGGGTACTTGTCTGGCTCTATCAGTCTGTTTTCCCACTTCCCCAGGTAGGTATTTCAGTTTTAAGGATGCCCAATAAAGATCTTGCAGATCAGGGCCGTCCTTAGGATTTATGGTGCCCTACGCGAGATTATTAAACTGGTGCCCCTATGCCTGACTTGCTCTTCCACCCCAGCCCCTCCCCTTCCCAGAGACCCCAGCAGCCAATCCCTTCCCCTCAGACTGTGCTGCAGGCAGCACATTTGGGTCTCTCTAGGACCCAGCCCTGCTGTTCCATGCTCCACTGCTTCCCATCATAGGTGCGCGCAGCACATTTCATTAGGGTGTGCACCCAAAGAATTTTTTTAAATGTACTCTTTGACCCCCCATTAGCCACACCCCTGACACTCTGTTAACCACGCCCCTGGCCCCCATTAGCCACGCCTCTGGAGGCAACACTCTCGGGGCAAGATGGACACATGACTAAAAGTAAAAGGTGTCATGTGACACCCCCCCCCCGCCCCAAAGACTCTTCCCACCATCCTCCTACCAACAGGGATTAGTTTGCTCCCACCAAGCCCCCCTCATGCAACTGTCCTGCAATTGCATTACCCCAATGTGTGTGACATTAACTCGGGGCTGGAGAGGCTGGGGGAAGTGTTCCCTCTAAGAGTTTCCTCCCATGAGCGGAATGAATTTTGTGTTGTGCACCAGTACTGAGTTCACGTGGCTTGTTTGGATGTGCCGCTGTGGCACCCAAGTTATTAATAAATATCTTATAATCTTCTCCCTTTTCCCTCTGCTGCCACGTCTCCTCCCCTTGCTCCATCAGCTCCCCTGGTGCCTGCTGCCCCCCGACCTCTTACCCTCCTCTGCTGTCCTGACTCCTGCCCTTCTCACTGCCCTCAGCCCTCCTGAGACCTGTCCCCCTCCACCAGCCCTTCCCCCCCTGCCGTGCCCATTCCTCCAGTAGCCCCATGCTGATCATGTGAGCTACCCCTCCTCATCCCCTCTCCTAACACCTCCCTCTATACACCTGCCCTGCCTCTCTCCTCTGGTGCTGGTCCCTCCACTGCAGGTGTCTGCCCTTCTGCTTCACCCCCAGAATCCCCTGGCACCTGCACCTTCCCTTAGCCCTGCACCCTCCTGGTGCCTCCCCCTTCCCTCACTGCCCCTGCCCCCTTTGCCCTCTTTTTCCCTGATGCCCACCCCCTCACCACTCTCTGCCCCCATTCCCCTCACACATGCCTTGCTCCATCCCTGCCTTCCTCATGCCCACCCCTCCTTTCAAGCCTTCTCCCAGCACCTCCCCCTCTGGCCCCCAATGCCCTTCCCCTCTCCTCTCCCCGCATCACCCTCTGCCCCTCCTGCCCTTTTCCTCATTGTCTCCACTTGCCCTCCCTCCTCCCGCATTTGTTTCTCTCCTCCACCATGTCCCTTGGTGCCTGCTCCTTTCTTCTCCTGACCTGCTCCCCCTCCCATCAGCACAAGCCCCTTCCTCTCCCACCCCTTCCCCCTATTTTTCCTGCACCCCTCCCTTTTGCCTTCCAGTTTGCAAGGCTGGAGTCTGCTGCAATCGGGCCCCAGAAGTCCCCGCACTTCTGGCTAGACATAGGTGGGCACCTACAGAGCAGGGTGCAGAGACCCTTCCCCCCACACACAAGAGGGCACAGATGAGCAAAGTTCCCTCCACGTGCTTGGAGGGGGCGGCCCCCGCATTGCCAGCAGGGCTCTTCCTTGCAGGCAGCCTGCCCACTTGGGGCGGGGCGGGGGGGGAGAGCTGCACGCTGCCTGCGCTTGGGGTGGGTGCAGAAACTCACCGCAGAGCAGCGCATTGCAGTGCAGTAGCATGATCCCGCTCAGCCAGACGGTGCCCGGGCACAGCGGGAGGCGGGCGGGGGGGGGCCTGAGGGCACTTCATATCTTTTGTGACTATGAACTTACCTAGACTGTCTCAGAAGGCAAAACAGAATGAAAAAGCTCATACTTTATCATCACTCTGAATGTGTTTGTGCGCGCCTTTCCTGTTACCCGTAGGACCACGCTCTCCTTCCCAGCCAAATGACGGAGCATTGGGATAGTTCGGACATGCTGAGGAGACATGCTCTTGGCTTGCAAGTGTTAGTAGCTGATCACAAGGATCATTCAGACATGAGATCTTTCCCTTTCAACCACAATCACATTGTCACTGGGATAATCGACCAAATTAAACACAATCATCTGTTTTCAGATAGTTATCTCCCAAAAAGGTCAGTGTTTCATTTTCCTCTGTGCTATTTCCAGAATACCTGAAGCCAAGCACACCGAATCATATTTTCAGAAGAAATCAGCATTCTCTAGCCTCAGCAGTCACAACCCTGGCTCTTTCCTCAGCTCCTAGTGCACGTTTCCTGGACACTCACTTAATTCCGTCTCAAACGGGGCTCCTCAGGCCTCCTGCCCTAGGGCCAGGACCAGCACTGATCCCCAAGATACCCCAGTTACTTATACACACCTGATCCCGCAAAACTCATCTGGCCAGTCTTGAAGCTTCTGGTTTGCAGTTTTCTCTGTCTGCTCCACCCCCTCCTCTTCCTCAGCGTCTCCCCTGGCACAGCCATGGCTGGAGCATGCACCAGCTGCCATCTGGGTCCGTCTCCTCGGCCCGCGCAATGGGAGCCGCGCCCGGGGCCCTGCCTCTGCCCAGAGCACACGGGGCACGTTGCCCTGCTTCCCGGAGTGCGGCCCTGGAGGGAGGCCGCCGGGGGGTTGCGTCCCAGGCAGAGGCAGGACAGGCCTCAGGAAGTCGGAGAGAGAGGCCCAGCTATTCGCTGTGCCCGGGCAGCGTTTGCAGCCCCGGCCCCGCCGCCATCCCGCCTCTAGCCAGGCTCTGCTCCCCCCCACACTGAGCCTCCTTCCCCGAGCCGCAGCTGGCCGTTTTTAAAAATGGCGCCATAACGTCACGCCGATGTGGCTCCATCCCCTTTGGTGCGCCGCGCATGACCCTGACCCCAGCACAGCCCTGGCTCCACCCATCCGCTGCTGCCCGGGTTAACGGCGCATACTCGTGCCTCTCGCGGCCATGCCCACTTTCCCTTCCACCGGCCCGGTACCTTCCCCAGTTGGGGTCAGCTTGCCAGCCTCCTTGATGGAGCCCTTGGTCCAGCGGGGTCTGCTAGTGGGGCCATCCGTCCCAGCAGAGTGGTGCCCCAGAAAAGTGGTGCCCTACGCAGCTGCGTACTCTGTGTATGCCTAAGGACGGCCCTGTTGCAGGTGTTTGTCTTGGTCAGTAGGCCTGAAAGAAACCTGCTCGAATCTTTCCTTTAGGAGGCGTTCTTGAACTAACGGATCCCAGACAGACAGACAGATGCGCATTTCTGAAATATAGAGATAGAAGAACAGAAGATTTACCTGACATTGCTTGGTATGTCATTGAGAAATTCCATCAAGTGTATTTTATTCCTTCATCCCTATAAAGCCTTCACTATGCTTGAACACAAAGCGCGCTATCAATCTGGTTTCCAAATATGAGCGCCCATCGAACGCACGATCATCACCCTGGCATTTGAGTTGATCCTGGCAGTTCTTGTACCACAAAACTCCTTAAATCAGCAGCTTACAGGGGGGCTAGCCCTGAGCCCATTCCCCACTAGGGAGTTATTTCTGAACAAGCCCCCTTCTTTCGAAGGCATAAGCGGAACATCCACGCACCCGAGCCCATCACGTCGAAATCTGCTCTCCTGCTGTCCCCGGGGAAGAAGGCTCATTTCGAACTCGTTATTTTGAAACAGCGGCACCGGGACGTCCACACTCCGGCTATTGCGAAATAACAGCTCCCCAGAGTCACTCGAACTCTACTCCCCAGCGCTGCCTGGGGCTCTGAGTGACCGCAGGGCCTGCGGGGGTTTGCTGCTGGTCACTAGCAAAGCCCGGGGAGAGCCAGCTCAGGCCGGAGAGGCAGGGGGCCCAGCAGGCCCACGGGCCCAGGCTGCCCTGTCCCACTTGTTTGGAAACAGTGGCTGATGCTTTCGTGGTGGTTTGTGTCAGACTGTCCGGTGTTCATTTCTGCTTATGGTTTGCAGAGTAGCGGGGGGAGGAGCTTGTAGAAGACACAAAGCTAAGGGGAGTGAACTCACCACACAGAGGAGGGCTCGGAAGTGCAAGGGACAGACTCTCGGATGCTTTGCTCGGCAAACACACCCCATCAGAGGCTCTCTCTGCGCTGGCTCTGTGGTTCCACAACCTGCTACTCTGGTGAGTTGAGAGAAAGGGCAGAGGGCCCCTGGTTGGGTCTAAAGGGGAATTTCCAGGCTAAGGCCTCCTAGAATCTACAGATATTTGCTGTTGGCAAAGGAAACCAGTGGGACTCCCTGCCACTGGCTTTCAGTAAGGTCAGTCTGTGGAACTCCCTGCCACTGGCTTTAAGTGGGGTTAACCTGTGGGACTCCCTGCCACTTGTGCTCAGTGGGATTAACCTGTGGAACTCCCTGCCACTGGCGCTCAGTGGGGTTATCATGGGGACTGAGTAGTCAGAGTACGCAAGTGAGATGTGTGTTGTGTGAGTGACACTTCCTCCCATTTCATCTGAAACAGATGACGTGTTCTCTATTCACCAAATTCTTCTTCCCTCCCACTGCCCACTGCCCAGGAGTTTTCTCCCGTCGCTTCCACCCCTTCCCAGAGCTAGGGCTGGAGCCTGGGAGTCCTGCCTCCCAGGCTCTCTAACCATTAGGCAATTTTGCCCAGCACGGGGGATGCCAACCTAAGAAGGCTGTGGGGATGCCGTGCCAGACAACCCCAAGTCCCAGGTGCACAGCACAGCTTGAAGCACCACAGAGGACTAGAAACAGCTCCGTAGATTGAGACTTCCTGTGTGAGACGTGGGGAGGGAAGGACTCTGTCTATTCTCATGAGTCAGTGTGCAGTAGCAGCAGCAGGCAGAGGAGCCCAAGGGATGAGGTGCGGGATGAATGGCTTTTTCCCCTTGCTGCAGGGAGTTCCGCGGGCTACAGCTCCTGCAAGCAGGGCATTACCACAGCCAATTCCCACCTGTTTAGGTCAGTGAGTCCCCACACTGAAGACAGAACCAGCACCCCCCGCTGGGGAAAGGTGACACCCCCCATTTCCCACCCTTCTGAATCAGCTTGCCCCTCCTTCCGGTCACAGTCTCAGTGTTGACCTGTTCTACAGCTGTCTCTTCCCGACCCCCCTTCCACTCTGCTATGGAGCTTGTCTCCCCCTACTGGCCGTAGCGCTATCTTGTGGCAGTGAGTTCCACTGGCTCTGCCCAGTCATTGGGATTGCCAGCCTGGATAGTCTAG
Organism: Pelochelys cantorii; assembly: GCA_032595735.1. Classification (NCBI taxonomy): domain Eukaryota; kingdom Metazoa; phylum Chordata; order Testudines; family Trionychidae; genus Pelochelys; species Pelochelys cantorii. The sequence continues at coordinate 2,437,752 of CM064349.1, forward strand.
AGAAATTCCAGGGAACCAGAGGGTGTCCTGGTGCATTCCTTGCCTGCTCTGTTATGTCTCCCAGCCTCTTCTTCCACGGTCCTGTCTCATCTTCTATTGCCCTTTCCAGTCCCTCTTCTGTCTCTCCCCAGGGCATGATGGAGCAAGGCAACGGGACCCTCCCGCCTGTAACCTGGGCAAATTCTAGCCAGTCACCAGCACCTATGAAGGACGTTCAGCTGGTTGCAGCCGGGTTGCTGTTCCCCACCATCCTGGTGGGTGTGGTGGGGAATGGTCTGTACCTGTGGGTGCTGGGGCTGAAGATGAAGAGGACGGTGACCACGCTCTGGTTCCTCCACCTGGTCTTCTGTTCTGTCCTCTTCACCCTGCTGATCCCTTTCTTCATCGTCTACATCCTGATGGATTTCCAGTGGGTCCTCGGCACAGCCACGTGCAAACTCATCAGTGCCTGTACCCACCTGGGCATGTTTTCCTCTGTCTTCCTCCTCACCCTCATCAGCGTGGACCGCTATACCCTCACCTGCCACCCTGTCTGGTCCCAGCATCACCGCACCGTGCCCCAGGCCAAGAAGCTGGTTGCAGGGGTGTGGCTGGTCTCCTTTGCCTTCAGTGCTCCCTACCTGGCTTTCCAGGAGACCAGCACATTGGGGGACGGCAAAGTCACTTGCACAGATTATTACGTTGGCTCCAGAAACCAGGCTGAATATGCCTCGCAGAAGCACGTACACCTCGTGCTGTTTGTGAGCAGGTTCCTGCTGGGCTTCCTGCTGCCCTTCTGTGTCATTGCAGGATGCTACGTCCGGATGGGCCTGACAATGAAGAAGAAGGGACTGGCCCGGAGCGGGAAGCCGTTCAAAGTCATAGTGACAGCAGTGGTGTCCTTCTTCTTTGGCTGGCTGCCCTACCACCTCTACTATGGCCTGACACTCCTCAAAGAGGAGCCCAAGTCATTGACTGTTACCTTCCAGCTCATTTGTGTCATCACGTTCTGCGCCAACGTCTGCTTCACGCCCGTCCTCTACCTCTTTGTAGGGCAGACGTTCCATCAGGTCCTCAGGGCGTCCCTGCTCTCTGTGATCAAAGCAGCTTTTTATGAGGATCTCGACAGTGATGGGTTGGGACCCGAATCCAGTGGGAGGAACCAGTGAGAAACTGACTGCATGGAAGTATAGAAAAAACTTGGAGCTTGGCTAGTTCTTGCTACCTAGTGACATTAGTTTCATGGGATTCTAGGTATTTTAACAGTTTCTAGCTTGAATAGTTCCTTGGATCTATATCCAGAGCTGGCTCTAGATAGTCGTGTGTTCGAGGCACCTTGGCACATCCTAATCCCCCTAGCATCTGGAGAGTTCTAGATTCCTCTTTGGTTTTAGAATGGTTTCAGGCCACGTGTGTAAGTAGTTTTAAACTCTATATGCTCCTGTGAGTTCTATATTAAACTGACACTAGAACTGTGTGTCGTTTTAGAGTCCAAAATATGTTCAAACTGCATAAACTCCCATGCATTCCAGATACATCACTGTACGCCGATCCCCCAGGGATTCCAGCTTTCATTATGGCTACGTCTAGACTGGCATGATTTTCTGCAAATGCTTTTAATGGAAAAGTTTTCCGTTAAAAGTATTTGCGCAAGAGAGCTTCTAGATTGGCACGGACGCTTTTGCGCAAAAGCATTTTTTGCGCGTAAGCATCCGTGGCCAATCTAGACGTGCTTTTGCGCAAGAAAGCCCCGATCGCCATTTTAGCCATCGGGGTTTTTTTGCGCAAAACAAATCTGAGCTGTCTACACTGGCCCTTTTGCGCAAAAGGACTTTTGCCCTAACGGGAGCGTCAAAATATTTGCGCAAGAAGCACTGATTTCTTACATTAGAATGTCAGTGCTCTTGCGCAAATTCAGGCGGCCAGTGTAGACAGCTGGCAAGTTTTTGCGCAAAAGTGGTCGCTTTTGCGGAAAAACTGGCCAGTCTAGACACAGCCTATATGTCAGAGCCTCCTGGAGTCACTTGGGTTCTAGATTTCTGGATAGTGCTAGGACCTCACACTCTGTAACTGGTTTGAAACCCTCTTCCCCCAGCCCTGAGCCCCCTCACACACACAGAACCCCTTGCCCCCACCCTCACCCCGAGAATTTGCTACGTGCCCCCGTATGGCGGTGACGTGTCCCACGTAACAAAATTCATGCTGCAGCTGGGTGTGAAAAATCGGAAGAGTGGTCAGAGCAAGGTGGGGCTTGGAGCAACGTTCCTTCTCATCTTTCCCAGCCATGTGCAGATTGTTCCCCTCCACGTGTGGAATACATTTTGCTACATGCGCCGGGGTATGTGCACCACCATGAGAAACACAAAACCTCAGTGTGGGGCAGCGTTGGAATCTCTCCTGAGAGGCTTGCAGGGGACACTGGCTTGGAGGCAGAACTCCTGGGCTGTGCCTTGGCAGTGGCAGGGGAGCGGGGTAGCTCTGGCTGTGACTCTCCCAGCACAGGCGGAGGATGAATTTTGCTAGGACCCCCACACTCCCACTTTCGCGGTGACACTTGTCTTGTGCAACCCCTGCCGTGGCGAGATGGGCCCGGACATCTCGTTTGCAAGCAAGTGGCAGGACACGTCCACACACACAGCTGGAGGCCGAGCCGGGTCCCACGGTGCCGCTGGCCACCTGCTTGCTGGGGTCCACAAAGGGGCTGGTCCTAGATCAGCCAGGGAGGCTGCTGAGGCTATGGGGAGAAGCAAGATGTGCACAGGCCAAGGCCAGCTCAAAAAATGGCTGAGGGGGAGCTGGGCTCTGGGCTGTCTCAGGGAGCTGCTGATGGGGAGAGTTGAGCTACGGGAGCTGTCGTGACCATCTGGCATGTACAGAGCAGGTTGGGAAATGCTGTGATAGGAACTGAGATGGGCCCTGGTCCTTCTGCCCAGCTCAGAAGGGGAAGTGAACATCACTCAGAAGTGGGACCTGACCTCCTGCGGAGCTGAGTTGCTCCACACCAGGGAGAGCTCCGGCAGCCCCATCAAATCCCCCTCCCGCAGAGCCAGGCAGCAGAGGATCCAGATGGGTAAGTTAGTCATACTTTTAAAGTGGCCGCTCCTGCCGCCCGGCCCGACTGCCTTGGCTCGCGGTGTGTTCATGGAAACAGCACATGGCCAGCTCACTGCTCCGCTCCCACCCCATCCTGGCACCCCCCTAGCATGTTGCCCAGAGACAACTGCCCCCCCGCTCTCCCTCACTACGCCTCTGTTGTAGGACTTCTGAGTTCCTAGCAGCACCAGTGAGTTTGCTGGCTGGTGACCCGCTCTGGACCACGGCCTTGGCTCAGGTGGTCTGCTAGCCCTTTGCTCCGAGCGTCAGTTTGCAGAGACGTTGCTCCAGACAGGAGAAGCAGGCCGAGGAATTGGCACTGGGGTCTCCATCACTCGGTAGGGTACAGCAATAATTGGTCTAGAGGAATAATCGGTCTAGAGCAGTAATCGGCCTAGGGTAGTAATCGGTCCAGAGCAGTAATCGGTCTAGAGCAGGGCTTCTTCCAACAAATTTTGGTGGCTCCAGGGTGCAATTTTTCTCAAATACTTTAGGAAAACCAGAGAAATATGCAGTTTCATGGGCAAATCATTGCCATTTATTTATGTAGCGGCTGTTGCAAGACTCAGGCCTTGTTTGTACTTTCCTGGAAGGTCGACTCAAGAAACACCACGCCACCTTCGTTAATTGCGTAGCAGGAGTCGATGTGCCTTAATTTGACCATCAGTGCTGTCTCCACAGCTGGAGGTGGACGGGTGCAAACACTCCTGTTGACCTCCCTTACACGCTGTGAATTGAGGAGTCCTGGTGTCAACTGAGGGTTAGAACACAGTGGGGGACCGAAGGCAAACACGATCCTGGAGAAGGCTACTGATCTGGTGCCACTGACAACCAACTGAAAAATTGGAGAGACCTAGAACATATGTAACTGTGGAGAGAGCAGGGACTCTAGAACCCAGGGACACTGCAGGGTTTATAAACAGTGAGATACCTAGAACCCGCATGGTGGAAGGGGGCAGAATTGCCTGCATCAACAACTATGCTCTTTCCAAAGACTGCAACAGAGCTGAGATGCTGGATCTGGGGAGACAGATCCATCTGGCCATCTTTGTGATCTGGTTTCTGCTGGGCTTCCTGCTGCCCTTCTGCACCATGACAGGATGCTATGGCAGGGTGGGGTTGAAGATGAAGGAGAAGAGGCTGGGGTGGGCTGGGAAGCCTTTCAATGTGATGGTGGCCACAGTGGCTTCCTTCTTCCTCAACTGGCTGCCCTACCACATCTACCACGGATTGAAGCTCTACAAGGATGTACCAGAGTCGGTGACTTGGTCATTTGCACTGTCACGTCCAACTTTAATGCCTGTTTCACCCCCATCCCCTGCCTGTTTGTGGGGGAGATGTTCTGTTAGGTCTTCAGGATGTTTCTTCTCACCCTGGTCAAGGAGGCGTTTGTCGACGACCTGGAGAGCAGTGCCCGTGAGTCCAGTGTAAGACATGGGTCAGAATTCTAGACCTCTTAAGAGGGGATGATCTGAATTTCCCTAGACTTAGGAAGAGTTGAAAATTTGGCATCCCCCATTCATTCTTAGATCCTCAATGGTTCTAAGTCCTGGTGGGTTCCAGGTGTCTCACTGTTCATAAACCCCGAGTGTTCCTGGATTCTAGATTCACAGCTATCTCCAGATTCTCCTGGCTTCTAGATCTATCAGTATTTCCAATCTCAGACAGCCATCAGTGGCACCCTTCAATGGCACCAGAGCTGTCACTGTGTTCTAACCTGAGTCGCTTGGTTTCTCCATCACTAGCTGGCTCTGGAATCTCATTCATTCGAAGTCTCTCATTGTGTTCAAACTCCAAGTCCTTGGGTTTTACATTCCTGACTGGATTCGGGACATCAGAGTCTAGAGTTGTGTTCAAACCACATAAAATCCAACCAGTTCCAGATTGGTGGCTAGAAGGTTAATTGTGATTCTAGATTTCCAAATGGTTGAAAATCCTGACACAGGGTATTTGGAGGATTAACCTCTGGGATGCAATGCAGAGGCCTGGACTGATGTCAGAGGGTGACTTTCAAGTCAAGGAGATGAGAAATTCCCTATTGATAATGCTCAATCTCTGTCCCTGGTCGGAGTCAGGTTCCAACCCAGGAGTCTTGATTCCCAACCACCCTCCTCTTCTGCTCTAACCACTAGGCTCCCCAGTCCTTGGCTAGGAGTTGCATAATTTGTGGATCATCCTGTGTTGTGAGCTGGGAATCTCTCCAGGCTGTGGGACACTCCTCTGCCCCCATGAAAGGAAACCACAGGCCCTGCCTCTCCTGGGGTCTGTGTGAATCCGTGAGGTGCTGGTCAAGCATCTGGGGTAGCAAAGCAGGGAAGTTGGAAGCCAGGATTTTACAGACCAGGTGGGGCGGAGCATGTAACAGGCCAGCCCCCTGCGGCGGTGCTGACAGACGGGGATCAAATCCCATGTCAGTGTCTCTGTGTTAAGCCACAGCACTGGAGTCCCTCAGTCTCAGACTGTGTTCACACGGGGGTGCTGTGTAGCGCTCCACGTCTCAGGCCAAAGGGAAATAAAACGCTTCCCTTCCTGGAGCCAGTGTCTGTAGGCGTGTGTGACGGGGGGGGGGGGAGAGGGGGGCGGAAGGGGAGGGGGAACTGCCCTCCTGCGAGCACCCCTGCAGTGGCCCTGCTTCAGTCTTGAAAAAGCCTTGCGGCTATTCACCCCTCCGGCCGAGTCCCATGCCCCGGGGGTGTTCACAGCCCCCTGCTGGGTTGGACGGCTAATAGGGTCCAGCCCGGTGCCCTCTCCCAAGTGTCCGAGTCCAGTCCAGGTTCTGTCTCTTTCCCCTCTGAGGAGGAGAGAGAAGCCTCCAGGGCTTCTCCTCCTGTAGACGGTGTCCCAGCAGCTCCCCACTCTGAGCTGTGCCTGGTTCCACCAGCCCTTTTAACCATCTCCCTTCAGGACTGGGCTGCAACTGAGCAGACCTGAGCCTACAGATTCTCTTATAGTCCTCCCCAGCTCCCCATTGGGTGGTTACTCCAGGGCCTCTCTACCCTCCTGGAGGACCTCTCTATGGCCTTAGGGCCTAGCCCCATTACACCCCATTACAGCGTGTGGCTGGGTAGACTAGGCCCTGAGATTTCTTGCGAGAGGGCTCGTGGCTTTGCCCCAGAAAAGCTCAAGGAAAAGGGTCCTCCAAGCTGCCCCAAGTGGCTGTGAGGGAAGCAGCCAATGGGAGAGCTGCAGAGAGCAGCCAATGGGGTCCAAGCAGGCCCATATAAAAGGGGCTGCAGTGCAGAGCACAGTGGGGTTTCTCGCTGGAGTTGGAGGGGGGTGGCTGGAAGCGACAGGACCTTGGACAGAGCAGTGCTGCTGGGGATGGTGAGATGCGGGTCCCGGCTGAAGAACATGCTGGGGACCCAGGGAACTGTAGCAGTGACTGGGTGTGTTGAAGGGGACAAGGCAGGTGGCTGAGGTCTAGAGGGCCCTGGGCTGGGGTCTGGCGCAGTGGGGGGACCTGGATTCCACCCCCGATGAGGACATTGGATGCACCTGAAAAGAGGGAACCGAACTGTGTTACTGGCCGGACAGGCCCCGAGAGGGCGAAGGCCTCGCCTCCAGGGAGAGAGCCCTGGAGAATTCCAGGGTGGGGCAATCAGAGGGAGCCTAGAGGGGCTGGAGCCTGCTGGACAGGTTCTGTGCTGGGCCTCGTGGGGCGGACTGAGCAGTGAGCCTGGAACTGGGGAGTCTTTTATCCCCTCTGCCAGGGCCTGGGGGCTAGTTACACCTGGTGAGTTGGCTGGGCAGTGCCCTTGTGCTACGTGCTCCCGTAAACACAGGCAGCACGTACGGCAGGTCTCCCACAGCTTCATCATTCTTGTGGCGCGTCTCTGCCCCCTCCCTGATCTATCGCTGCCCCCGGGACTGGGGGCATTGGAACCGGACACGGGCTCCTGGCAGGCAGGGCTGGCCCAGCCATGAGGCGAACTGAGGTGGCCGCATGAGGTGCCAGATTGTGGGGGGCTCCACTAGGACCCAGAGTGAGGACAATTGTGTCTGCTGCTGGTGCCTATGTAGCTAGCAGAGCAGCCCCCTGAGAGGAGCAGAACAGGAAGGAGGCAGAATTGAGACCTTTCAAAGTTTTGGCCCAAGCGAGGGGCCATGGGGATGTCATTTGAGCTCCCCACCTCAAGGGCCAAAACGTTGTGGGCCGGCCGTTCTGTCAGGGATCGAACAGGCTGAGCAGTCTAGCCCCTAGCAGGGAGAACCCAGGGGAAGGACTCCTGGGTTCAGTCCCAGCTCTGGGAGGGCAGAGGGGTCTATGGGTTAGAGCTGGTAGCCCAGCTCTTTGAATCATCGAATCTTCGGGTGGGAAGAGACCTCAGGAGTCATCGACTCCAGCCCCCTGCCCAAAGCAGGACGAATCCCAACTCAATCATCCCAGCCAGGGCTTCGTCGAGCCGGGACTTAAACACCTGTAGGGATGGAGATTCCACCCCATCCCTAGGGAACCCCTCCCAGTGCTTCCCCACCCTCCTAGGGAAATTGTTTGTCCTAATCTCCAACCTAGACCTCCCCCCCTGCAACTTGAGACCATTGCTCCTTGTTCTGCCATCTGTTGCTACTGAGAACAGCCTCTCTCCAGCCCCTTCGGAACACCCCTTCCGGGAGTTGCAGGCTGCGATCAAATCCCCCCTCACTCTTCTCTTCTGCAAACTAAACAAATGCAACTCCCTCAGCTTCTCCTCGCAGGCCATGTGCTCCAGCCCCTAAATAATTTTGGTTGCCCTCTGCTGGACCCTCTCCAATGTGTCCACATCCTTTCTATAGTGGGGGGCCCAGAACTGGACACAATACTCCAGATGTGGCCTCACCAGAGCCGAATAAAGGGGAATAATCACTTCTCTGGATCTGCTGGCAATGCTCCTCCTAATGCACCCTAATATGCCATTAGCCTTCTTGGCTGCAAGGGCGCCCTGTTGACTCATCTCCAGCTTCTCATCCACTGTAACCCCCAGGTCCTTTTCTCCCAAACTGCTACTTAGCCAAACAGTCCCCAGCCTGTCGGAGGGTTTAGGATTCTTCTGTCCCAAGGGCAGAATTCTGCACATGTTTTTTTTGAACCTCTTTCTTTGGGCCCAATCCTCGAATTTATCTAGGCCACTCTGGACCATGTGCCTGCCCTCCAGCGTATCTACCTCTCCCCCTCGCTTAGTGTGATCCACGAACTTGCTGAGGGTGCAATCCATCCCGTCAGCCAGGTCATTAACAAAGCTGTTGAACAAAACCAGCCCTAGAACTGATCCTTGGGGCATTCCACTAGAAACCGACCGCCAGCTAGACACCGAGCCATTGATCACTACCCGCTGGGCCTGACAATCTAGCCAGCTTTCTATCCACCTTACAGTCCATTTATCCAATCCAGACTTCCTTAACTTGCTGGCAAGAACACTGTGGGAGACCATCAAAAGCCTTGCTAAAGGCAAGATGTGTAACATCTACCGACTTCCCCAAGTCCACAGAGTCAGTCCACAGAAGGCAACCAGGTTGGTCAGGCAGGACTTGCCCTTGGTGAATACATGTTGACTGTTGCTGATCACTTTTCCTTCTTCCAGGGGCTTCAAAATGGATTCCATGAGGATCCCCTGAAGGATTTTTCTGGGGACTGAGGCAAGGCTGACTGGTCTGTAGTTCCCTTGATTGTCCTTCTTCCCTTTTTTAAAGATGGGCACTACATTTGCCTTTTTCCAATCATCTGGGACCTCTCCCGATCTCCACCAGTTTTGAAAGGTAAAGGCCAATGTCTCTGTAGTCACATCTGCCAACTCCCTCAGTGCCCTCGGATGTATTAGATCCAGCCCCTTGGAACCAAGCATGTCCTGCTTTTCTAAATACTTCTTAACCTGTTCTTTCTCCACCGAGGGCTGCCCACCTCCTTCCCATACTGCACTGCCTAGTGCAGAAGTCTGGGAGCTGACCTGCGAAGACAGAGGCAACCCGGGTATCCAGTCATGAAGAGCACTCAGGGTTAACAACCCCCAGTATCCAGAGTAGCAGGAAGTGCCAGGGGTTAACTGTGCCTGGTATCCAGTAGCAGGAAGGGCCAGAGGTCAACCACACCTGGTATCCAGTAGCAGGGAGTACCATGGGTTAACTGCCCTTAGGCTCAGCACTTGCAGTTGCTGATCTGTCTGGAGCAGAAAAAGCTTCTTTTTACCCTGAGACTTTTCTTTCCTGGTGTTGCACTTTTTGGTGCAGGGGTTTTGCGTATTGTGGGCAACTGTGCCCCAGGCAGGACAGTTCCACATGGCTACGCCCGTGTTCATAACAACGCCCCATTGCTCTGCTCCCTCCTGTTTGCGCAGCTCAGGCTGTCAGGTTTCAATCAGCAGCAGGACCCCTCTGGCCTGTGCCCACAGGGCTGGGTGCCCACAAAAGGCAGAGTCACACGGCAAACTCAGCCCTGTGTTTTCCAGCTCAGCTGACCCTTTCCATTGTTTTGCCAAACTCACAGGATTTGAAATCCGTCCCTGTCGGTCGGTTTAGTCCCCGTGGGACTGGTTGCAGTGCAAAATTCCTGCCTCTTGGCCGGTTAGGCTTCTATGCCATGTACTGTGGGCCCCCCAATCACTCGACGACTTGTATATTTTAATCTGCGGTGCTATCAGACTGAAACCAATTCAATCTCCTCTCCCGGGGCTTCGTCTGCACCTGGGGGAACCCAGCTGTTTGCAGTCCTAGGTCTCTGGCTGCAGGTGGCCTGGTTCCCCCCATGGCTTTCACTTTCCTGCTTCTCACTGCCCCAAATGTTCACAAATGCGGAGTCAGACCCCCCACAAGTCACGCGACTGGCTTTCAGATCCAGAGATTCCGCAAATCTACTCCACCTGGGGATTTTTCATTTGCCTTCTCCTTCTAGAGCCTTGAGGGGCTGGGGTCACCTCTGGATGCGGGTTAGAATCTTCTGTCCATGGCTGAAATGAGCCCAGATCCATTGATGCCCTCAAGGCTTTGTGGGGAATGATCCTCGTCGTGCGACTCGTGGACAAATCCAGGGGCTGGCAGCTCCATCTCTGCGGATGCTGACGCTACTGGACATGCGAGTTGTCCCGTTCTTGTGAGTTCCCCTCTCTTCTTGCTTTTGGTGCGTTCTCACGCCACAACAAGTGTTACACAGAAAGCTGCCGCCCCCTCCAGCCGCCTCCTCTGTGGTTATTGCTGGATCTCGCTTGCACGTATGCCTGCAGCAGGCTCAGGCAATGCCGACCACAGATGGAAGCCACGGCTCAGATGCTGTTTTAGCAGCAAAAGCCACGGCAGCTGAATCAGCTGCTTAAAAACTCGGCTGAAGTTGCAGCCCTGCAGAGCCTGGCTCTGAGACCTGGGGCTGCAGTGGAGTGTGACTATGCAGGGCCCCCGGCCAGTGTGTTTGACTCCTGCCCTGCGCAGGTTTTGCTCTGAGAACATCTCTCTTCCTGCCTGAAGAATCCATGTTTCAAAGGCCTCGCAGGCCCAGTCGGTTATCTTGAAACATGAGACCCTCTCTGCACTGGGAGGAAAGTGACAAGGACCGACCAACTGCGATTGATTGGTCAAGGGGCCCTTCATAGACCTTCCCCCGCCCCATGTAGCCTCCCTGAATTTTTTTCAGGTGGAAACTCAGATCCCCTTGGACTCCAGCCCAGTAGCACAGGGGCCGTCAGAGAGATTGTGCCCTTTTCTACCCAGGGAGACCACCTGGCGTCAGGCTGCTTGTAGAGAGCCAGGCCGGGGAAGATCGCAGAGCCGTAGGGCTTGATTCTCCACCCTCCACGCTCTGTGTCGATCAGGGAGGGAAAAGTGCAACCGTGTACACAGTCAGCCAATGAGCCTGGGGTCATCAGCCAACAATCATAGCAACATGCAGGCTCCCGGTACGCACGAAACCTCCCAGAGGTTGTTCTGGATCCGGGGAGCGGGATTGTCTATAGGCGAGGACTGGCCTGTCTCCCACAGCCTGTGGGGGGGGGGGTCATCTTCCAGGGTAAGTTGTAGATTGATTGTCAATGATGTGTGGGAGGGGTCTAAGCTGGGGCTGTAGGCCCTGGTCTGCACTAGAGAATTAATTCAAAATAGCAAGTGGAGCCTCCGCACTACCAAGCCCGTTATTTGAAAATCTGCCCTGCTGCTTTCCTCGAGGGATACGGGTTATTTCGAAATCACAGTCAAGTGGATGCTCCACTGCTGCTATATCGAAATAACTACCCCCCGAGTCGTTCAAACTCATTACTCCCCACTGCTTCCTGGGGCTCTAAATAGAGGTAGCACGTCCATGTTAAGGCTACGTCTACACTAACTCTGGAATCCTGAAATGCCAATTCCTCATCTTTTGAGTGCCCCCGTTATTTCAAAATGTAATGGGCTTGCTATTCTGCTGTCTCTGTAAACCTCATTCCACGAGGCGTAAGGGACGAATAGCGGTGTTGCAGTGTGGTGTCCGCCACTGTCGGTTACGTTCCCGTGCGGCCCGCCACTCGCTGTCTTGCCTCCCCTGGGAATTTCCCACGCCGGGGATCCCAGGTGTCCAGCATCTGTCCCAGTGGTACCTCCGTGTGGGGGTTGCCGCAGGGTAGGGGGGCCCGGGCCCGCCCTCTCTCACGGGCCCCAGCCCAGGGCCCTAAGGGCAGGTTCGTTCGAACCTGTGCAGCCGGTGTGGGTCTTAGCCTGCAACCCGTCGGCTCACCGGCCAACCTCCAGGCCCCGCCCTGGGCTGCTTCCTACCCCGCGGGCTGGTAGCTCTGCCTTCCTCGGACCGACCCCGCGGCCATTCCCCACCTTCCTCTGGGCCAAACCCTCCTCCGTGCCAAGATCCCCCTCCTTCCTCCTTCTCTCTCTCTGTCCTGTCCTCGTCCTCCCCTCTCCTCCTCTCCCTCTGCCTCCAACTTCCCTTCTTTTAACCTTCCTGCCCCCGATGTCACCCGCCCATCCTCCGGGCGTCCTTGCGTCCCTGCCCGTCCCCCTTGCTGACGTCACTCCCCACGTCAGCCTTGGCCCCGCCCTGCCATTGCGTCACGCTCGCACACGCAACCCCGTCCCCGCCGTTCAGATGGGCCGCCGCTGCCGTGCACGGCAGACAAAGCCTCCGTGCCTCTCGGCCCGCCTCGAGGAGCGTGAGCACGACTGCTGGGTCAGTGCGGAATGGATCCACTTTGGAGGGGGCGAGGCGGCCCGTCCCATCACAAGCGGGTTATTTCAAAATAAGCAAGGTGTAGACAGAGCCAAATTTCAAAATAAGCTATTCTGAAATAAGACGAAACTAAATTACACAATTTGCCGAGCTCAAATGACGTATCTTATTTCGAGCTACAAGTGCAGTGCTGACGTACCCTATAGGAGCCTGCCTCGGACCAATTTTGAGGCTTCCCTGTATTGTGAATACACTATTTTGAAATTGCTATTTCAGGAGTTATTAGTTTGAAATAAGTTATTTTAGTTTGAAATAAGTTATTTTAAAAAGGGCTCTAGAGGCGATCCTGGCAATTACAGACCGGTAAGTCTAACTTCAGTACCGGGCAAATTAGTTGAAACAATAGTAAAGAATAAAATTGTGAAGCATGTAGAAGAACATAATTTGTTGGACAAAAGTCAACATGGTTTCTGTAAAGGGAAATCCTGTCTTACTAATCTATTAGAGTTCTCTGAAGGGGTTAACAAACATGCGGACAAGGGGGATCCAGTAGATATAGTATACTTAGATTTTCAGAAAGCCTTTGACAAGGTCCCTCACCAAAGGCTCTTGTGTAATTACATTGCCATGGGATAAGAGGGAAGGTCCTTTCTTGGATTGAGAACTAGTTAAAAGACAGGAAACAAAGGGTAGGAATAAATGGTAAATTTTCAGAATGGAGAGGGGTAACTAGCGGTGTCCCCCAAGGGTCAGTCCTAGGACCAATCCTGTTCAACTTATTCATAAATGATCTGGAGAAAGGGGTAAGCAGTGAGGTGGTAAAGTTTGCAGATGATACCAAACTGTTTAGGATAGTCAAGACAGAAGCAGACTGTGAGGGACTCCAAGAAGATCTCACCAAACTGAGTGATTGGGCAACAAAATGGCAAATGAAATTTAATGTGGATAAGTGTAAAGTAATGCACATCGGGAAAAATAACCCCAACTATACGTACAGTATGATGGGGGCTAATTTGGCTACGACAAATCAGGAAAGAGATCTTGGAGTTATCGTGGACAGTTCTCTGAAAACTTCCACGCAGTGTGCAGCGGCGGTCAAAGAGGCAAATAGGATGCTAGGAATTATTAAGAAAGGGATAGAAAATAAGACCCAGAATATCTTACTGCCCCTGTATAAAACTATGGTACGCCCACATCTTGAGTACTGTGTACAGATGTGGACTCCTTACCTCAAAAAAGATATTTTGGCCTTGGAAAGGGTTCAGAAAAGGGCAACTAAAATGATTAGGGGTTTGGAACGGGTCCCATATGAGGAGAGGTTAAAGCGACTGGGACTTTTCAGTTTAGAAAAGAGGAGACTGAGGGGGGATATGATAGAGGTATATAAAATCATGAGTGGTGTGGAGAGGGCCGATAAAGAAAAGTTATTTATTAGTTCCCTAAATAGAAGAACTAGAGGACACCAAATGAAATTAATGGGTAGCAGGTTTAAAACTAATAAAAGAAAGTTCTTCTTCACACAGCATGTAGTCAGCCTGTGGAACTCCTTGCCAGAGGAGGCTGTGAAGGCTAGGACTATAATAGAGTTTAAAGAGAAGCTAGATAATTTCACGGAGGTTAGGTCCATAAAAGGCTATTAACCAGGGGATAAAATGGTGTCCTTGGCCTCTGTTTGTCAGAGGCTGGAGAGGGATGGCAGGAGACAAATCGCTTGATCATTGTCTTCGGTCCACCCTCTCTGGGGCACCTGGTGCTGGCCACTGTGGGCAGACAGGCTACTGGGCTAGATGGACCTTTGGTCTGACCCAGGACGGCCGTTCTTATGTTCTTAATTTCCTAGTGCTGATATGCCCGAGGTGATGACCAGCGGGGTTCTGTTATTTTCCTTGTCGGGCCTGTTTTGAAGTAGCTGACTTTTGGGTACTTGTCAATCTGTTTTTCCACTTCCCTGCGTGGGTATTTCGGTTTTAAGAATGCTCAATAAACATCCTGAAGTTGTTTGTCTCATCTGGGAACAAACCTGCTTGTATCTTACCTTTAGGAGGAGTTCTTGAACGAACGGACAGAGAGACAGACAGACAGATGCACATTTCTAAAATGTAGAGACAGAAGACTAGCAGATTTACCTGACATTGCTTGGGTCCGTAATTCAGGAATTCCATCAAGTGTATTTTATTCCGTCATCCCTATAAATCATTCGCTATGTTTTAACACAAAAGAGCGCTAGTCAATTTGGTTTCCAGATATATTTTCTTCTAGTTTTCAAAACTTAAGCTTTGATTTAGCTGTGCCAAAACCGATCACTACTCCAAATTTCTCTGTTTCATCTTTTTTCTGTAAGACTTATTGAGAAGCGATCCTATTTCAGGTTCATCCTATTTTTCTGGCTCATCTTGGTTCAGTCTCTTTCAACATTCACTGAGAGAGATCAGCCTAGGGGCCTGGACTTTATTTGGTGTTTCTGTTTTTTTGCTGTTTTGTCTTATGCGAAGCAATCCCATTCCAGGCACATCCTGTTTGCCTGACGCAATCCACCCCTGACCTTGCTTTTAGTTAGGAGCAGTGGACACTGCCTGCCAAATCTGGTGATCTTAGCTCAGACAATTTAGGAGGAGTTCTTTACCAAGCAGAGAAACTCTCTCAACTATATAGCAGATTGTGATCTTGCAAATAAAACAGGCCAAATTAAGAAAGGTTACGAAAGACTGAAACCCACTGTTCTGGCTAAATGTGTATATGCAGTTTTGACATTGTGTTCATACAAATCCAGGGCGGGCAGAGACCTCAGGAGTCATCGAGTCCAGCCCCCTGCCCAGCGCAGGACCAGCCCCAACTCAATCTTCCAGCTGTGCTGCAGGCCCCCATGGCACTCAGAAGCCAGAGGCTGTGGTGAGAGAAGGCAACTTTATTGGAGATACTCGCTTCTCCTGGGCCCCCCCAACCCGGGATGTGAGTGAGCAACAGACTAACCCAGGTTCACCCTGATATCTTAGCGAGGATGTAAATACGCGGCTCCATTGCATCACTCTTGATTCCCTAATTCAGTCTTGTGAACACCCATCGAACGCGCGATCATCACCCTGTGATGAACAGACTGAGACCCGCCCCTGTTCACAGCGTTTGAGCTGATGCAGGCTGTTCTCGCACCACAAAACTCCTTCAATCGGCAGCTACAAGGGGGAAAGGGGATGGGACCCTGAGCCCTGGTCCCCACTAGGGAGTTATTTTGGAACAAGCCCCCTTCTTTCGAAGGCAATAGCAGAACATCCACACGCTCGAGCCCGTCACGTTGAAATCTGCTCTCCTGCTCTCCTCGGGAAAGGAGGCTCATTTCAAAATTGTTATTTCGAAACAGCAGCAGCGGGGCATCCACGCTCCGGCTATTCCGAAATAACAACTCCCCAGAGTCACTCGAACTCTACTCCCCAGCGCTGCCTGGGGCTCTGAGTGACCGCAGGGCCTGCGGGGGTTTGCTGCCGATCACTAGCAAAGCCCTGGGAGAGGCAACTCAGGCTGGAGAGGCAGGGGCCCAGCAGGCCCATGGGCCCAGGCTGCCCCCCAGGGGCCCTGTCCCACTAATTTAGAAACAGTGGCTGATGCTTGCGTGGTGGTTTGTCTCAGACTGTCCGGTGTTCATTTCTGTTTATGGTTTGCAGAGTAGCTGGGGGCGGAGCGTGTAGAAGACACAAAGCTAAGGGGAGTGAACTCACCACACAGGCAGGGGACAGACTCTCGGATGCTTTCCTGGGCAAACACACCCCATCAGAGGCTCTCTCTGCGCTGGCTCCGTGGTTCCACAACCTGCTACTCCGGTGAGTTGAGACACGGTTGGGTCTAAAGGGGAATTTCCATACTAAGCCCTCCTAGAAGCTATAGATTTTTCCTCTTGTCAAAGGAAACCTGTGGGACCCCTTGCTGCTGGTTTTCAGCATGGTCAGTCTGTGGAACTCCCTGCCACTGGCTTTCAGTGGAGTTAGTCTCTGGAATTCCTTACCACTGGCTTTCAGTGGGTTAACCTGCGGGACTCCCTGCCACTGGCAGTCCATCTGGGTAATTCGTGGAGCTCCCTGACACTGGCATTCAGTGGGGTTAACCTGTGGAACTCCCCACCAGTGGCATTCAGTGGGGTTATCATGGGGACTGAGTAGTCAGTGTTTTCAAATGAGATGTGTGGTGTGGATGACACTTTCTCCCATTTCTCCTGAAGCAGATGAGGTGTTTTCTATTCACCAAACTCTACTTCCCTCCCACTGCCCAGGAGTTCCAGCCTGCCACCTCCACCCCTTCCGAGACCTAGGGCTGGAACCTAACAAGGCTGTGGGGATGCCGTGCCAGACAACCCCAAAGGTCCCTGGTGCATGGCACAGCTCGTAGCACCTCTGAGGGCTTGAAATAGCTAGGGCTGGAACCTAACAAGGCTGTGGGGATGCCGTGCCAGACAACCCCAAAGGTCCCTGGTGCATGGCACAGCTCGTAGCACCTCTGAGGGCTTGAAATAGCTCAGTGGATTGAGGCTTCCTGTGTGAGAAGTGGGGAGGGAGGGATCCTGCCCATTGTCACAGGTCAGCGTGCAGCAGCAGCCCGCAGAGGAGCCCAAGGGATGGGGTGTGGGACGAATGGATTTTTTCCTGTTGCTGCAGGGAGTTCCACGGGTACCAGCTCCCGCAGGCAGGGCTTACCATGGCCAATTCCCACCTGCTTCAGCCAGTGAGTCCCCGCACTGGAGACAGATCCAGCATCCCCTGGTGGGGAAAGGCTGTACCCTTGAGAGTCAGCTTGTCCCCCCCCAACCCCCATCACAGTCATGGGGTGTTCTTAGTGTTGACCTGTACTAAGACTGTCTGTTCCTGCCCCCCCCCCCACTTTCCACTCTATAAGGCATTCATCTCCCCCTACTGGCCGTAGCGCTATCTTGCAGCAGTGACTTCCACTGGGTTTGCCCAGAAACTGGGACTGCCAGCCTGGAAAATCTAGAGAAATTCCAGGGAACCAGAGGGTGCCCTGATGCATTCCTTGCCTGCTCTGTTATTTCTCCCCAACCTCTTCTTCCAAGCTCCTGTCTCATCTTCTGTTGCCCTTTCCAATCCCTCTTCTGTCTCTCCCCAGGGCATGATGGAGCAAGGCAACTGGACCCTCCCGCCTGTAACCTGGGCAAATTCTAGCCAGTCCCTAGCATCCACGAATGACATTCAGCTGGCCTCAGCGGGGTTGCTGTTCTCCATCTTTCTGGTGGGTCTGCTGGGGAATGGTCTGTACCTGTGGGTACTGGGGTGGAAGATGAAGAGGACGGTGACCACACTCTGGTTCCTCCACTTGGTCTCCTGTTCTCTCCTCTTCACCCTGCTGATCCCCTTCTTCATCGTCTACATCCTGATGGGTTTCCACTGGGTCCTTGGCATGGTTATGTGCAAACTCATCTGTACCTGCACCCACTTGGTCATGTTCTCCTCTGTCTTCCTCCTCGCCCTCATCAGCATGGACCGCTACACCCTCACCTGCCGCCCCGTCTGGTCCCAACATCACCGCACCGTGCGCTGGGCCTGGAAGTTGGTTGCAGGGGCGTGGCTGGTCTCCTTTGGCCTCAGTGCTCCCTACCTGGCTTTCCAGGAGACCAGCACATTGGAGGATGGCAGAGTCACTTGCACGAATTATTATATTGTCTCCAGAGACCAGGCTGGAGATGCCTGGAAGGAACACATACACCTCGTGCTGTTCATGAGCCGGTTCCTGCTGGGCTTCCTGCTGCCCCTCTGCGTCATTGCAGGATGCTACATCCGGATGGGCCTGACAATGAAGGAGAAGGGACTGGCCCGGAGTGGGAAGCCCTTCAAAGTCATAGTGGCAGCAGTGGTGTCCTTCTTCTTCGGCTGGCTGCCCTACCACCTCTACTATGGCCTGACACTATTCAAAGAGGAGCCCAAGTCATTGACTGATGCCTTAGAGCTCATTTGTGTCATCATGTTCTGCATCAACTTCTGCTTCACGCCCGTCCTCTACCTCTTTGTGGGGCAGCCGTTCCATCAGGTCCTCAGGGAGTCCCTGCTCTCTCTGGTCAAAGCAGCGTTTTATGAGGATCTCGACAGCGATGGGTTGGGACCCGATTCCAGTGGGAGGAACCAGCGAGAAACTTACTGCACGGAAGTGTAGAAAAAACTTGGGGGTGGGCTAGTTCTTGCTACCTAGTGACATTAGTTTAATGGGATTCTAGGTATTTCAACATTTTCTAGCTTGAATATTTCCTTGGGTCTAGATTCAGAGCTGGCTCTAGATAGTCTTGTGTTCTAGGAACCTTGGCACATCCTAATCCCCCTAGCGTCTGGAGGGTTCTAGATTCCTCTTTCATTCTAGAATGGTTTCGGGCCACGTGTGTAAATAGTTTTAAACTCTATATGCTCCCATGAGTTCTATATTAAACTGACTATAGAACTGTGTGTCGTTTTAGATGCCAAATTGTGTTCAAACTGCATAAACTCCCATGTATTCCAGATACATCACTGTACGCCGATCCCCCAAGGATTCAACTTTCATTATGTGTCACAACCTGGTAGAGTCGCTTGGGTTCTAGATTTCTGGATAGTGCTAGGACCTCACACTCTGTAACTGGTTTGAAACCCTCTGCCCCCAGCCGTGAGCCCCCTCCCACACTCAGAACTTCTTGCCCCACCCTCACCCTGAGAATTTGCTATGTGCCCCCATACGGCGGTGACGTGTCCCACGTAACAAAATTCATGCCGCAGCTAGGTGTGAAAAATCAGAAGAGTGGTCAGAGCAAGGTGGGGCTTGAAGCAACATTCCCTCTCATATTATCCAGCCATGTGCAGATTGTTCCCCCCCATGTGTGGAATAAATTTTGCTACATGCGCCGGGGCTTGTGCACCACCAGGAGAAACACAAACCTCGCTGTGCGGCAGCGTTGGAATCTCTCCTGAGAGGCCTCTCCCACCCCCACCCTCCCACCGCTTTCGTGGTGACACTGGTCTTGTGCAACCCCTGCCGCAGCGAGATGGGCCCGGATGTCTCTTTTGCAAGGAGGTGGCAGGAGACATCCACACACGCGGCTGGAGGCTGAGCCAATTCCCACGGTGCTGCTGGCCACCTGCTTGCTGGGGTCCACAAAGGGGCTGGTCCTAGATCAGCCAGGGAGGCTGCTGAGGCTATGGGGAGAGGCAGCATGTGCACAGGCCAAGGCTAGCTCAAAAAACGGCTGAGGAGGGAGCTGGGCTCCGGGCTGGCTCCGGGAGCTGCTGAGGGGGAGCTGGGCTCCGGGTCAGCTCAGGGAGCTGCTGATGGCGGGAGCTGAGCTCCAGGAGCTGCTGTGACCATCTGACGTGTGTAGAGCAGGTTGGGATGGGAACTGTGATGGGAACTGAGATGGGCCCTGGTCCTTCCGCCCAGCTCGGAAGGGGAAGTGAACATCACTCAGAGGTGGGACCCAACCTCCCGCAGAGCTGAGCTGCTCCACACCAGGGAGAGCTCCGGCAGCCCAACCAAATCCCCCTCCCGCAGAGCCAGGCACCAGAGGATCCAGACGGGTAAGTTAATCTTACTTTTAAAGTGGCCGCTCCTGCCACCCGGCCCGACTGCCTCGGCTCACAGTGTGTTCAGGGAGGCAGCACGTGGCCAGCTCCTCCCGGCTCACTGCTCCACTCCCACCCCAGCCTGGCACCCCCCTAGCGTGGTGCGCGGGGACAACTGCTCCCCTCCCGCCCCCCGGCTCTTCCTCACTACGCCTCTGATGTCGGACTTCTGAGTTCCTAGCAGAACCAGTGAGTTTGCTGGCTGGTAACTCCCTCTGTACCACGGCTTTGGCTCAGATGGTCGGCCAGCCCTTTGCTCTGAGCGTCAGTTTGCAGAGATGCTGCTCCAGACAGGAGAAGCAGGATCAGGAATTGGCACTGGGGTCTCCATCACTCGGTAGTGTAGAGCAGTAATTGGTCTAGAGCAGTAATCGGCCTAGGGTAGTAATCGGTCCAGAGCAATAATCGGTCTAGAGCATTAGTTATTCTAGAGCAATAATCAGTCTAGAGTAATAATCGGTCTAGAGCAGTAGTTATTCTAGAGCAATAATCAGTCTAGAGTAATAATCGGTCTAGGACAGTAATCGGCCTAGGGCAGTAATTGGTCTTGAGCAGGGCTTCTTACAACAAATTTTGGTGGCTCCAGGGTGCAATTTTTCTCAAATACTTTAGGAAAACCAGAGAAATATGCACAGCTACGTGGCCAAATCATTCCCATTTATTTATGTAGAGGCTGTTGCAAGACTCAGGCCTTGTTTGTACTTTCCTGGAAGGTCGACTCAAGAAACACCACTCCATCTTCATTAATTGCACAGCAGGAGTCGATGTACCTTAATTTCACCTACGGTGCTGTCTCCACAGCTGGAGGTGGATGGGTGCAAACACTCCTGTTGACCTCCCTTACACGCTGTGAATTGAGTCGTCCTGGTGTCAACAGAAGGTTAGAACACAGTGGGAGACCGAAGGCAAACATGATCCTGGAGAAGGCTACTGATCTGGTGCCACTGACAACCAAATGAAAAATTGGAGAGACTTAGAACATATGGAATTGTGGAGAGAGCAGGGTCTTTAGAAACCAGGGATACTGCAGGGTTTATAAACAGTGAGATACCTAGAACCCACCAGGTTTCACAAATATCAGGGTTCTAGGAACAAATAAGTCTCCAAGTTTTCAGCTCTCCCTAAGTCTGGGCAACTTTTTAGTTCTCGACTTCTAACCTGTGTGTTCCACTAGTGTCTACGTCCTTCTGGGTGTCTACTAAGTCTTTGGCACGGCCACGTGCAAACTACTCTACACCTGCATCTCTTGAGCCATGTTCTCCTGCGTCTCCCTGCTCACCCTCATCAGCCTGGACCGCTACACCCTAACTCACCATCCGATCTGGTCTCAGAACTACCGCACCATTTGCTGGGCTGGGAAGCTGGCTGTGGGTGTGTGGCTTGTCTCCTTTGCTCTCAGCGCTCCCTACCTGGCTTTCCAGGAGACCCGCATGGTGGAAGGGGGCAGAATTGCCTGCATCAACAACTATGCTCTTTCCAAAGACTGGAACAGAGCTGAGATGCTGGATCTGGGGAGACAGATCCATCTGGCCATCTTTGTGATCTGGTTTCTGCTGGGCTTCCTGCTGCCCTTCTGCACCATGGCAGGATGCTACAACCGGGTGGGGTTGAAGATAAAGGAGAAGAGGCTGGGGTGGGCTGGCAAGCTTTCAATGTGATGGTGGCCACAGTGGCTTCCTTCTTCCTTGGCTGGCTGCCCTACCATGGATTGAAGCTCTACAAGAACGTACCAGAGTCGGTGACAGGTGCTGTCTTGGTCATTTACACTGTCACATCCTGCTGCAATGCCTGTTTCACCCCCATCCTCTACCTGTTTGTGGGGGTGACATTCTGGTAGCTCTTCAGGACGTCTCTTCTCACCCTGGTCAAGGAGGTGTTTGTCAACAAACTCGAGAGCAGTGCCTGTGAGTCTAGTGTAAGACATGGGTCAGAATTCTAGACCACTTAAGATGGGATGATCTGAATTTCCCTGGAGTTGAAAATTTGGCATCCCCCATTCATTGTTAGATCCCCAATGTTTCTAAGTCCTGGTCGGTTCCAGGTGTCTCAATGTTCATAAACCCCGAGTGTTCACAACTATCTCCAGATTCCCCTGGCTTCTAGATCTATCAGTATTTCCAATCTCAGACAGCCATCAGTGGCACCCTTCAATGGCACCAGAGCTCTCACCGTGTTCTAACCTGAGTCACTTGGTTTCTCCATCACGAGCTGGCTCTGGAATCTCATTCACTCTAAGCCTCTCATTGTGTTCAAACTCCAAGTCCTTGGGTTTTACATTCCTGACTGGATCCAGGACATCACTGGAGTCTAGAGTTGTGTTCAAACCACATAGAATCCAACCAGTTCCAGATTGGTGGCTAGAAGGTTAATTGTGATTCTAGATTTCCAAATGGTTGAAAATCCTGACACAGGATATTTGTAGGATTAACCTATGGGATGCAATGCAGAGGGCTGGACTGATGTCAGAGGGTGATTTTCAAGTCAATGAGATGAGAAATTCCCTATTTATAATGCTCTATCTCTGTCCCTGGTTGGAGTCAGGTTCCAACTCAGGAGTCTTGATTCCCAACTACCCTCCTCCTCTGCTCTAACCACTAGGCTCCCCAGTCCTTGGTTAGGGGTTGCATCATTTGTGGGTCATCCTGTGTTGTGAGCTAGAGATCTCTCCAGGTTGTGGAACACCCCTCTGCCCCATGAAAGGAAACCACAGGCCCTGCCTCTCCTTAGGGTCTGTCTGAATCCGTGAGGTTATGGTGAAGCATCTGGGGTAGCAAAGCAGGGAGGTTGGAAGCCAGGATCTTACAGACCAGATGGGGTGGAGCATGTAAAAAAACAGCCCCCTGTGGCAATGCTGACAGACAGGGATCAAATCCCACTTCATTGTGTCTGTGTTAAGCCACAGCGCTGGAGTCCCTCAGTCTCAGACCGTGTCCACACGGGGGTGCCGTGTAGCGCTCCATGTCTCAGGCCAAAGGGAAATAAAACGCTTCTCGGAGCCAGTGTCTGTGGGCGTGTGTGACGGGGGGGCACTCCCCTCCCCCGAGTACCCCCGCAGCAGCCCTGCTTCAGTCTTTAAAAAGCCTTGAGGCTATTCACCCCTCCAGCCGAGTCCCACGCTGTGGGGGTGTTCACAGCCCCCTGTTGGTTTGGACGGCTAATAGGGCCCAGCCCGGTGCCCTCTGCCGAGTGTCCGAGTCCAGTCCAGGTTCCGTCTCTTTCCCCTCTGAAGAGGAGAGCAGAGCCTCCAGAGCTTCTCCTCCTGGAGACAGTGTCCCAGCAGCTCCCCACTCTGAGCTGTGCCTGGTTCCACCAGCCCTTTTAACCGTTTCCCTTGACGTCTAGGCTGCAACTGAGTGGCTGCTGAGCCTGCAGCTTCTCTTATAGTCCTCCCCAGCTCCTGATTGGCCAGTTACTCCAGGGCCTCTCTACCCTCCTGGAGGACCTCTCTATGGCCTTAGGGCCTAGCCCCATTACACCCCATTACAGCATGTGGCTGGGTAGACTAGGCCCTGAGATTTCTTGCTAGAGGGCTCGTGGCTTTGCCCCAGAAAAGCTCAAGGAAAAGGGTCCTCCAAGCTGCCTAGAGTGGCTGTGAGGGAAGCAGCCAATGGGCGAGCTGCAGAGACCAGCCAGTGGGGGCCAAGCAGGCCCATATAAAAGGGGCTGCAGTGCAGATTACAGTGGGGTTTCTTGCTGGAGTTGGAGGGGGGTGGCTGGAAGCAACAGGACCTTGGACAGAGCAGTGCTGCTGGGGATGGTGAGATGTAGGTCCCGGCTGAAAAACGTGCTGGGGACCCAGGGAATTGTAGCAGTGACTGGGTGTGTTGAACGGGACAAGGCAGGTGGGTGAGGTCTATAGGGCCCTGGGCTGGGGTCTGGCGCAGTGGGGAGACCTGGATTCCACCTCCCCATGAGGACTTTGGATGCACCTGAAAAGAGGGAACTGAACTCTGTTACTGGCCCCCAGGAGGGCAGAGGCCTGACAGGACCTGAGAGGGCGAAGCCCTCACCCCCAGGGAGGGAGCCTTGGAGAATTCCAGGGCAGGGGCAATTGGAGGGAGCCCAGAGGGGCTGGAGCCCGCCGGACGGACTCTGTTCTGGGCCTTGTGGGACAGATTGCTCAGCGAGCCTGGGACTGGGTTGCAGACGGATGTTCCAGAGGGGCTGAGACTGGTCCCCATTGGATGTGGAACCAGGCCGGGGTTTGACAGGCTCTCAAGGCTGTTCCTTACTCTGGCACGATGAATGCAGAAATGGAGGCCCCAAAGAACACCCCACAACGTGATCTCCACAGGTTTTGGTACAAAACGTCCCTGTACATCCTAATACCTGGACTTTGGGGAATCTGCTGCCACCATCAAGTGCTTCTGAACCCACAACCAGGGGTCGACACTTGAACCCAACCCCAGGGGAATCCCAACCTCCTTTCCCCAAAGAGCTTGAAAAAGAAGGGAGAAAACACACCCTGAAGTCTGTGGTTGCTGTCCCTAGCCAGGGGCAGGCAGGTATCCACAGACAGAGTTTCCAGGACACAGAAATGAACCAATACCAGGTTACATTAAAAACAAGAAAGAACTTTTATTATCAAAATAATACCACCATTGCAAAGATAGTTGGAATGGCTAGATGGTAAGAGCCACCAATTAATATACTCATGGGGGACCCCCATGGGCTCAGGACTTGGTTACAAAAGAGAAGAAAAACCATTTCTAACAGCACAGACATCAGATCCAAATTCCCAAACCAGAAAACAATAAACCCTGACAGATTTATCTAGACTTAACCCAACTTACACATTATGACGAGTCTTTTTCTTGGAGAGAGACATGTCTTCTGTCTCCCTCGGAATCTAGAGAGCCAACTGGCTCAGAGAGAAAGGAGGGAAAACCCCAAAATTCCTTAGTCTCGGTTTAAAATTCCTACCTGCATTTCTATTGGCTGTCCGCTACCTGGCTCGGCACAGGGACAAAGTTAACCCCTTAGGGTATGTCTACACTTGCAGCCTAATTCAAACTAGGGCTGCAAATGTAGGTATTTGGAATTGCAAATCAAGCCCTGGATTTAAATATCCCGCGCTTGATTTGCATCTTCCCGGCCGGGCGCCATTTTTGAAATTTACAAGCCCGAAGTAACTGCCCGCGTCTACATGCGACAATGAGACGGGCGTTTGAAATAAAGCCCTATTTCGAACTACCTGTTATTCCTCCTGCAATGAGGTTTAACAGGTAGTTCGAACTAGGGCTTTATGTCGAACGCCCATTTCACTGCCGCATGTAGACGTGGGCAGTTACTTCGGGCTTGTAAATTTCAAAAAATGGCGCCTGGCCAGGAAGATGCAAATCAAGCGTGAGATATTTAAATCCCGGGCTTGATTTGCATTTCCGAATGCCTACATTTGCAGCCCTAGTTTGAATTAGGCTGCAAGTGTAGACATACCCTCAGTTCCCAGGTGCTGGGACTTAAATGCCACTAGGGCTGGAGATTCCACCCCCTCCCTAGCTGTTGTCTGGTTGTCACTGAAACATGCTGTAAGTTGGGGAATCCGCCCGATTGGCTTCCCAGAGACAACAGGAGGAAAAAGAACCAATGCTTGGGTGGGTGTCAAACAACCATCACCTGCTGTTGTCCAGCAAGGACGCTACAGCACAATGAGGCCTCATCCAGGCAATCGCTCAGTTTTCACTGGGGACTCAGCGACACCCCCAGACGGGCCTGGCCTTGTGATGTGTTCTCCAGGCACATGCCCCACGGGAATGAAATCACACTCGGGGGCCCCAGGCTCTGCCGGCCTCCTGCCCCCACCTGTGCTGCAGGCCCCCATGGTACTGAGAAGCCTGAAGACTGTTGGGAAGTACAGGCGGACCCGGAGGCGGCGGGGGGAGAAGCCACCTTTGTTGGAGATACTCGCTCCATCTGGGACCCCTTAATCCGGGGTGCGAGTGAGCAACGGATTAACTCAGGTTCACCTTGATATCTTAGTGAGAATGTAAATATGTGGATCCATTGCATCACTCTTGATTCCTTAATTCAGTCTTGTGAGCGCCCGTTGAACGCACGATCATCACCCTGTGATGAACAGACTGAGACCCGCCCCGTTCACAGCGTTTGCGCTGACGCAGGCTGTTCTCGCACCGCGAAACTCCTTCAATCGGTAGCTACAAGGGGGAAAGGGGATGGGACCCCGAGCCCTGGTCCCCACTAGGGAGTTATTTCGGAATAAGCCCCTTTCTATCGAAGGCAATAGCAGAACGTCCAGACGCCCGAGCCCGTCACGTCGAAATCTGCTCTCCGGCTCTCCTCGGGGAAGAAGGCTTGTTTCAAAATTGTTATTTCGAAACAGCAGCAGCAGGGTGTCCACACTCTGGCTATTCTGAAATAACAACTCCCCAGAGTCACTCGAACTCTCTACTCCCCAGCACTGCCTGGGGCTCTGAGTGACCGCAGGGCCTGCGGGGGTTTGCTGCTGGTTACTAGCAAAGCCTGGGGAAAGCCAGCTCAGGCTGGAGAGGTAGGGGGCCCAGCAGGCCCATGGGCCCAGGCTGCCCCCCAGGCGCCCTGACCCACTCGTTTGGAAACAGTGGCTGATGCTTGCGTGGTGGTTTGTCTCAGACTGTCTGGTGTTCATTTCTGTTTATGGTTTTCACAGCAGCTGGGGGCGGAGTGTGTAGAAGACACAAAGCTAAGGGGAGTGAACTCACCACACAGGCAGGGGACAGACTCTCGGATGCTTTGCTCGGCAAACACACCCCATCAGAGGCTCTCTCTGCGCTGGCTCTGTGGTTCCACAACCTGCTGCCCAGGTGCGTTGAGACAAGGACAGAGGGCCCCTGGTTGGGTCGAAAGGGGAATTTCCAGGAGAAGGTCTTCTAGAAGCTATGGATTTTTGCTGTTTTCAAAGGAAACCAGTGGGACTCCCCGCCACTGACTTTCAGCAGGGTTAGTCTCTGGGATTTCTTACCACTGGCTTTCCGTGGGGTTAATCTGTGGGACTCCCTGCCACTGGCGCTCATTGGGGTTAACACATGGAACTTCCTGCCACTGGCATTCAGTGGGGGTTAATCTGTGGGAACTCCCTGACAGTGGCGCGCAGTGGGGTTAACCTGTGGAACTCCCTGCCATTGGTGTTCCATTGGTCTAACCTGTAGAACTCCCCACCAATGGCATTCCGCGGGGTTATCATGGGGACTGAACAGTCAGAGTTCGCAAGTGAGATGTGTGTTGTGTGAGTGACACGTTCTCACATTTCACATGAAACAGATGGGGTATTCTCTATAGCCCAAACTTTACTTCCCTCTCACTGCCCAAGAGTTCTGACCTGCCGCCTCCACCCCTTCCCAGAGCTAGGGCTGGAACCTGGGAGTCCTGGCTCCCAGGCCCTCTCACCATTAGGCCATTCTGCCCTGCACAGGGGATGCCAACCTAACAAGGGTGTGGGGACGCCATGCCAGACAACCCCAAAGGTCCCTGGGTGCATGGTACGGCTCGCAGTACCTCTGAGGGCTTGAAACAGCTCGGTGGACTGAGACTTCCTGTGTGAGAAGTGGGGAGGGAAGGACCCTGCCCATTCTCACAAGTCAGTGTACAGCAGCAGCAGCCTGCAGAGGAGCCCAAGGGACGGGGTGCGGGATGAATAGATTTTTTCCCCTTGCTGCAGGGAGTTCCACGGGCACCAGTTCCCGCAGGCAGGGCTTAACATGGTCAGTTCCCACCTGCTTGGGCCAGTGAGTCCCCCCACTGGAGAGAGATCCAGCACCCCCTGGTGGGGAAAGGCTGTACCCTTGAGAGTCAGCTTGTCCCCCCCCAACCCCCATCACAGTCATGTGGTATTCTTAGTGTTGACCTGTACTAAGACTGTCTCTTACCCCCCCCCAAACTTTCCACTCTACTAAGGCATTCATCTCCCCCTACGGCCGTAGCACTATCTTGCAAGCGGTAACTTCCACTGGGTTTGCCCAGAAACTGGGACTGCCAGCCTGGAAAATCTAGAGAAATTCTAGAGAACCAGGTGGTGTCCTGATGCATTCCTTGCCTGCTCTGTTATTTCTCCCAACATCTTCTTCCAAGCTCCTGTCTCATCTTCTATTGCCCTTTCCAATCCCTCTTCTGTCTCTCCCCAGGGCATGATGGAGCAAGGCAACTGGACCCTCCCACCTGTGACCTGGGCAAATTCTAGCCAGTCCCCAGCACCCATGAAGGACGTTCAGCTGGTTGCAGCCAGGTTGCTGTTCCCCACCATCCTGGTGGGTGTGGTGGGGAATGGTCTGTACCCGTGGGTATTGGGGTGGAAGATGACGAGGACGGTGACCACGCTCTGGTTCCTCCACCTGGTCTCCTGTTCTGTCCTCTTCACCCTGCTGATCCCCTTCTTCATCGTCTACATCCTGATGGGTTTCCAATGGGCCCTCGACACGGCCACGTGAAAACTCATCAGTGCCTGCACCCACCTGGGCATGTTTTCCTCCATCTTCCTCCTCGCCCTCATCAGCATGGACCGCTATACCCTCACCTGCCACCCTGTCTGGTCCCAGCATCACCGCACCGTGCCCCAGGCCAAGAAGCTGGTTGCAGGGGCATGGCTGGTCTCCTTTGCCCTCAGTACTCCCTACCTGGCTTTCCAAGAGACCAGCATGTTGGGGGATGGCTGAGTCACTTGCACAAATTATTACATTGTCTCCAGAGACCAGGCTGGAGATGCCTGGAAGGACCTCCTGCTGTTCATGAGCCGGCTCCTGCTGGGTTTCCTGCTACCCCTCTGCGTCATTGTAGGATGCTACGTCCAGATGGGCCTGACAATGAAGGAGAAGGGGCTGGCCCGGAGCGAGAAGACCTTCAAAGTCATGGCGGCAGCAGTGGTGTCCTTCTTCTTCGGCTGGCTGCCCTACCACCTCTACTATGGCCTGACACTCTTCATAGATGAGCCCAAGTCATTGACTGATGCCTTACAGCTCATTTGTGTCTCTGCGCCAATGTCTACTTCACGCCCGTCTTCGACCTCTTTGTGGGGCAGACGTTCCATCAGGTCCTCAGGGCGTCCCTGCTCTCTCTGGTCAAAGCAGGTTTTTATGAGGATCTCGACAGCGATGGGTTGGGACCCGATTCCAGTGGGAGGAACCAGTGAGAAGCTGACTGCATAGAAGTGTAGAAAAAACTTGGGGTTGGGCTAGTCCTAGCTACCTAGGGAGTTTAGTTTCATGGTTTTCTACGTATTTCAACGTTTTCTAGCTTGAATAGTTCCTTTGGTTCTAGATTCAGAGCTGGTGCTAGATAGTCTTGTGTTCTAGGCACTTTGGCATATCCTAATCCCCTAGCGTCTGGAGAGTTCTGTATTCCTGTTTGGTTCTAGAATGGTTCCGGGCCATGTATGTAAATAGTTTTAAACTCTATATGCTCCTGTGAGTTCTATATTAAACTGACTCGAGCGCTGTGTGTTGTTTTAGATGTCGAAATGCTTTCAAACTGTATAAACTCCCCTGTATTCCAGATACATCGCTGTGGGCAGATCCCCCAAGGATTACAACTTTCATTATGTGTCACAGCCTGGTAGAGTCGCTTGGGTTCTAGATTTCTGGATAGTGCCAGAACTTCACACTCTGTAACCAGTTTGAAACCCTCTGCCCCCAGCCGTGAGCCCCCCCTCCCACACTCAGAACCCCTTGTCCCCACCCTCCGCCTGAGAATTTGCTACGTGCCCCCGTTCGGTGGTGACATGTCCCATGTAACAAAATTCATGCCGCAGCTGGGTGCGAAAAATCAGAAGAGTGGTTAGAGCAAGGTGGGGCTTGGAGCAACATTCCCTCTCATCTTTTCCAGCCATGTGCAGATTGTTCCCCCCCATGTGTGGAATAATTTTTGCTACATGCACCGGGGCATGTGCACCCACCAGGAGAAACACAAACCTCGCTGTGGGGCAGTGTTGGAATCTCTCCTGAGAGGCCCGGCTTCCAGGGGACACTGGCTTGGAGCCAGAACTCCTGGGCTGTGCATTGGCTGTGTCAGGGGAGCGGTGTAGCTCTTGCTGTGACACCTCCAGCACAGGCGGAGGGTAAACTCTGCTATGACTCCCCACGCTGCCGCTTTTGCTGTGACACTCATCTTGTGCAACCCCTGCTGTGGCGAGATGGGCCCAGAAGTCTCTTTGGGAAGGAGGCGGCAGGACACTTCCACACACGCGGCTGCAGGCCGAGCTGGGTCCCACGGTGCTGCTGGCTACCTGCTTGCTGGGGTCTGCAAAGGGGCTGGTCCTAGATCAGCCAGGGAGGCTGCTGAGGCTATGGGGAGAGGCAGGGTGTGCACAGGCCAAGGTTGGCTCAAAAAAACGACTGATGGGGGAGCTGGGCTCCAGGTTGGCTCGGGGAGCTGCCAAGGGCGTAGCTGGGCTCTGGGAGCTGCCATGATCATCTGGCATGTGCAGAGCAGGTTGGGAAATGCTGTAATGGGTCCTTCCGCCCAGCTCTGGAAGGAGAAGTGCCTGTCACTAGGAGGTGGGACCCGCCATGGAGCTGAGCTGCCCCACAGCAGTGAGAGCTCAGGCAGCCCAACCAAATCCCCTCCCACAGAGCCAGAGCCAGACGGGCAAGTTAATCTGACTTTTAAAGTGCCTACTTCTGTTGGCTGCCTCGGCTCGCAGTGTGTTCGGGAGGCAGCACGTGGTCATCTCCTCCTGGCTTGCTGCTCTGCTCCCACCCCAGCCTGGCACCTCCCAGCATGGTGCCCAGAGACAACTGCCCCCCCCCCGCTCCCACTCATTATGCCTCTGATATAGGACTTCTGAGTTCCTAGCAGCACCAGTGAGTTTGCTGGCTGGTGACCTCTTCTGGACCACGGCCTCGGCTTGGATGGCCGGCCAGCCCCTTGCTCCAAGCGTCAGTTTGCAGAGATGTTGCTCCAGACGGGAGAGGCAGGATGAGGAATTTGGACTGGGGTCTCCATCACTTGGTAGAGTAGAGCAGTTCTCAGTCTAGGGCAGTAATCGGCCTAGGGCAGGGCTTATTTATGTAGAGGCTGTTGCAAGACTCAGGCCTTGTCTGCACTTACTTGGAAGGTCGAATTAAGAAACACCACTCCATCTTCATTAATTGCGTAGCAGGAGTCGATGTGCCTTAGTTTGACCTATGATGCTGTCTCCACAGTTGGAGGTCGATGGGTGCAAACACTCCTGTTGACCTCCCCTACACCGTGTGAATTGAGGAGTCCTGGCGTCATCAGGGGGTGAGGACACAGTGGGAGACCGAAGGCAAACACGATCCTGGAGAAGGCTACTGATCTGGTGCCACTGACAACCAACTGAACAATCTGAGAGACCTAGAACATATGGAATTGTGGCGAGAGCAGGGACTCTAGAAGCCAGGGACACTGCAGGGTTTATAAACAGTTAGATCACAAGTCCAGGCCTGTCTTGGGGCTTTGCTGGGTGTGAAAAATCAGCAGAGTGGTCAGAGCAAGGTGGAGCTTGGAGCAACATTCCCTCTCATATTTCCCAGCCATGTGCAGACTGTTCCCATCCATGTGTGGTATAAATTTTGCTACATGCACCGGGGCATGTGCACCACCAGGAGAAACACAAACCTCACTGTGGGGCAGCATTGGAATCTCTCCTGAGAGGCCTAGTTTAGATAGCACCAGATTTCAAAATAAGCTCTTTTGAAATAAGATCAAACAAAGTTACACAGTTTGCCGAGCTCAAATGGCGTATCTTAGTTCGAACTACAAGTGCAGTGCAGACGTACCCTAAGGGAGCCTGCCTCAGAGTAATTTTGAGGCTTCCCTGTACTGTGGATACACTATTTTGAAATAATTATTTCAGGAGTTATTATTTTGAAATAAGTTATTTCCAAGTAATTTCCTAGTGCCCTACGTGATAACTAGCGGCGTTCTGTTATTTTCCTTGTTGGGCCTGTTTTGAAGTAGCTGACTTTTGGGTACTTGTCTGGCTGTGTCAATCTGTTTTGCCACTTGCCCAAGTGAGTATTAAGAATACCCAATAAAGATCTTGCAGGTGTTTGTCTCGGTCTGTGGGACTGGAGCAAACTCACTTGTATCTTATCTTTAGGAGGACTTCTTGAACAAACGGACTCACAGACAGATGGACAGACAGATGTACATTTCTAAGATATAGATACAGAAGACTAGAAGATTTACCTGACTTTCTTGGGTCCGTAATTCAGGAATTCCATCAAGTGTATTCTATTCCTTCATCCCTATAAATGCTAATCCTTCGCTATGTTTGAATGCAAAGGGCGCTAGTCAGTTTGGTTTCCAAATACATTTTCTAGTCTTCAGACGTTAAGCTTTGATGTAGCTGTGCCAGAACCAAGCACTACTCCAACATTCTCTGTTTCATCTCTTTTCATTAGGGGTTACTGATAAGCCATTCTGTTCCAGGTTCATCCTGTTTTTCTGGCTCATCTTGGTTCAGTCTCTTCCAACATTCACTCCGTGATGTCCATCTCGGGGACTGGACGTGATTTGGTGATTCTGTTTCTTTGCTGTTTGGTCTTATGAGAAGCAATCCCATTCCAGGCACATCCCGTTTGCCTGGTGCAACCCAACTCTGACCTCGCTTTCAGTTAGGAGAAGCGGACGCTGCCTGCCGAATGTGGTGGTCCTAGCTCAGACAATTTTGGAGCTGTTCTTCACCAAGCAGGGAAACTCTCTCAACTGTAGAACAGATTGTGAACTTGCATATAAAATAGGCGACGTGGGGAAAGGTTACAAACGGCAGAAACCCACTGTTCTGGATAAGCGTGGATATGCAGTTGTGAAATTGTGTTCATAGACTCCTGGGGCGGGCAGAGACCTCAGGAGTCATCGAGTCCAACCCCCTGCCAGGAGCAGGACCAGCCCCAACTCAACCATCTACCCAGGGCTTGGTCAAGCCAGGACTTAAACACCTCTAGGGATGGAGATTCCACCCTCTCCCTAGCTGTTGTCTGGTTGTCACTGAAAGATGCTGTAAGTTGGGGAATCTGCCCAATTGGCTCCCCGGAGACAACAGCAGGGAAAAGAACCAATGCCTGGATGGGTGTCAAACACCTACCACCAGCTGTTGTCCAGCAAGGGCGCTACAGCACAATGAGGCCACAACCAGGGAATCACTCAGTTTTGCCAGGGGACTCAGCGACACCCCCAGACAGGGCTTGTGATCTGTGTTCTCCAGGCACATGTGCTACAGGAATGAAATCACACCAAGGGGCCCCAGGCTCCGCCGTCCTCCTACCCCACCTGTGCTGCAGGCCCCCACGGCACTGAAAGCCTGAAGACTCTATTGGAAAGAACAGGCGGACCTGGAGGCGGTGGGGGGAGAAGACACCTTTATTGCAGATACTTGCTCTGCCTGGACCCCCCCAATCTGGGGTGTCAGTGAGCAACAGACTAACCCAGGTTCACCCTGGTATCTTAGCAAGAATGTAAATACGCGAATCCATTGTATCACTCTTGATTCCCTAATTCAGTCATGTGAGCGCCCGTCGAACGCACGATCATCACCCATCACCCCGTCATGAATAGACTGAGACCCGCCCCCTTCACAGCGTTTGAGTTGATTCAGGCTGTTCTCATACCACGAAACTCCTTCAGTCGGCAGCTATAAGGAGGAAGGGGGACGTGACGCCAAGCCCCGGTCCCCACTGGGGAGTTATTTCGGAACAAGTCTTCTTCTTTCGAAGGCATAAGTGGAATGTCCAGACGCCCGGGCCCGTCACGTCGAAATCTGCTCTCCTGCTCTCCTCGGGGAAGAAGGCTCGTTTCAAAATCATTATTTTGAAACAGCAGCAGCGGGGCGTCCACACTCCGGCTATTCCGAAATAGCAACTCCCCAGAGTCACTCGAACTCTCTACTCCCCAGCACTGCCTGGGGCTCTGAGTGACCGCAGGGCCTGCGGGGGTTTGCTGCTGGTCACTAGCAAAGCCTAGGGAAAGCCACCTCAGGCCGGAGAGACAGGGGGCCCAGCAGGCCCATGGGCCCAGGCTGCCCCCTAGGGGCCCTGACCCACTCATTTGGAAACAGTGGCTGATGCTTGCGTGGTGGTTTGTGTCAGACTGTCCGGTGTTCATTTCTGTTTATGGTTTGCAGAGTAGCTGGGGGCGGAGCGTGTAGAAGACACAAAGCTAAGGGGAGTGAACTCACCACACAGGCAGGGGACAGACTCGCGGATGCTTTGCTGGGCAAACACACCCCATCAGAGGCTCTCTCTGCGCTGGCTCCGTGGTTCCACAACCTGCTACTCCGGTGAGTTGAGAAAAGGACAGTGGCCCCTGGTTGGGTGTAAAGGGGAATTTCCATGCTAAGGCCTCCTAGGAGCTGTGGATTTCTGCTGTTGTTAAAGGAAACCAGTGGGACTCCTTGCCACTGGCTTTCAGCAAGGTCAGTCTGTGGAACTCCCCGTCACTGGCTTTCAGCAGGGTTAGTCTCTGTGATTCCTTACCACTGGCTTTCAGTGGAGTTAACCTTGGGACTCCCTGCCACTGGTGCTCAGTGGGGTTAAGGTGTGGAACTTCCTGCCACTAGTGTTCAGCACGGGTTAACCTGCGGAACGCCTATCCCCTAGCGCTTTGTGGGGTTAACCCGTGGAACTCCCTGCCACTGGCATTCAGTGGACTTATCATTGAGCCTGGGAGTCAGAGTTTGCAAGTGAGATGTGTGTTGTGTGAGTGACACTGTCTCACATTTTACCAAATTCTACTTCCCTCCCACTGCCCAGAATTTCTGACCTACCGCCTCCACCCCTTCCCAGAGGTAGGGTTGGAACCTGGGAGTCCTGGCTGCCAGCACCTCTAACCATTAGGACATTCTGCCCCACAGAGGGGAGACCAACCTAACAATGCTGTGGGGATGCCGTGCGAGAGAACCCCAAGGTCCGATGCACAGCACGGCTCGCAGCACCACTGAGGACTAGAAACAGCTCGGTGGACTGAGGCTTCCTGTGTGAGAAGCGGGGAGGGAAGCCTCCTGCCTATTCTCACAAGTCAGCGTGCAGCAGCAGCAGGCAAAGGAGCCCAAGGGGCGGGGTGCGGGATGAATGGATTTTTTCCCGTTGCTGCAGGGAGTTCCATGGGTACCAGCTCCACCACTCAGGGCATTACCATGGCCAATTCCCACCTGCTTGGGCCAGTGAGTCATAAAATCTTGGATTCATAGAATCATAGAGCTAGAAGAGACCTCGGGAGGTCCTCAAGTCCAGCCCCCTGCCCAAGGCAGGACCAACTCAACTAAATCAACCCAGCCAGGGCTTTGTCAAGACGAGACTTAAAAATCTCTAGGGCTGGAGATTCCACCCCCTCCCTAGGGAACCCAGCCCAGCGCTTCACCATCCTCCTTGGGAAATAGCTTTTCCTAATATCCAACCTAGACCTCCCCGCACTGTAACTTGTGTCTCCGCACTGGAGACAGATCCAGAGCCCTCTGGTGCCAAAAGGCCCCACCTCCCATTCCCCACCTTTCTGAGTCAGCCTGTCCCCGCCCCTGTCACAGTCATGTGATGTTCTTAGTGCTTACCTGTTCTGCCACTGTCTCCCCCCTTCCTCCACTCTACTAAAGCATTCAGCTCCCCCTGTTGGCTGTAGCACTATCTTGCAGCGGTGAGTTCCACTGGTTCTGCCCAGAAATTGGGACTGACAGCCTGGATACTGGGTGTCCTGATATATTCCTTGCCTGCTCTGTTATTTCTCCCAACCTCTTCTTCCACACTCCTGTCTCATCTTCTGTTGCCCTGTCTAATCCCTCTTCTGACTCTCCCCAGGGCACGATGGAGCAAGGCAACGGGACCCTCCCGCCTGTAACCTGGACAAATTCTAGCCAGTCCCCTGTACCCACGAAGGACGTTCAGCTGGCCTCAGTGGGCTTGCTGTTCCCCACCGTCCTGGTGGGTGTTGTGGGGAATGGTCTGTATCTGTGGGTGCTGGGGCTGAAGATGAAGAGGACGGTGACCACGCTCTGGTTCCTCCACCTGGTTTCCTGTTCTCTTCTCTTCACCCTGCTGATCCCCTTCTTCATCGTCTACATCCTGATGGGTTTCCACTGGGTCCTTGGCACGACCATGTGCAAACTCATCAGTGCCTTCACCCAACTGGGCATGTTTTCCTCCGTCTTCCTCCTCGCCCTCATCAGCCTGGACCGCTACACCCTCACCTGCCACCCTGTCTGGTCCCAGCATCACCGAACCGTGCGCAGGGCCAAGAAGCTGGTTGCAGGGGTGTGGCTGGTCTCCTTTGGCCTCAGTGCTCCCTACCTGGCTTTCCAGGACACCAGCACATTGGGGGACGGCAGAGTCACTTGCACAAATTATTATACTGCCACTGGAGACCAGGTTGGAGATGCCTGGAAGAAGCACGTACACCTCGTGCTGTTCATGAGCCGGTTCTTGCTGGGCTTCCTGCTGCCCCTCTGCGTCATTGCAGGATGCTACGTCCGGATGGGCCTGACAATGAAGGACAAGGGGCTGGCCCGGAGCGGGAAACCTTTCAAAGTCATGGTGGCAGCGGTGGTGTCCTTCTTCTTCAGTTGGCTCCCCTACCACCTCTATTATGGCCTGATGCTCTTCATTGAGGGGCCCAAGTCATTGTCTGCCACCTTCCAGCTCATTTGTGTCATCATGTTCTGTGCCAACGTCTGCTTCACCCCTGTCCTCTACCTCTTTGTGGGGCAGACGTTCCATCAGGTCTTCAGGGTATCCCTGCTCTCTCTGGTCAAAGCAGCTTTTTATGAGGATCTCGACAGCGATGGGTTGGGGCCTCATTCCCGTGGGAGGAACCAGCGAGACACTGACTGCCTGGAAGTATAGAAAAAACTTGGGTCTGGGCAAGTTCTAGACACCTGCTGACCTTAGCTCTATGGGGTTCTAGGTATTGCAATATTTTCTAGCTGAATCATTCCTTAGGGTCTAGATTAGAATAATAGAATCCTATAGCTGGATTAGACCTCAGGAGCTCATCAAGTCCAGCCACCTGCCCAAAGCAGGACCAATCTCAATTAGATTTATGGCTGGCTATAGATTTATAGCAGGCATATCCTTATCCCCCTAGTGTCCTGAAGGTTCTAGATTCCTGTTTGGTTCTAGAATGGTTTTCGGCCATCTGCGTAAGTAGCTTTAAACTCTTCATACGCTCCTGTGAGTTCTATATTAAACTGACTCTAGAACTGCGAGTTGTTTTAGATGTCAAAATGCTTTCGAACTGTATAAACTCTCGTGTATTCCAGATACATCGCTGTGGGCGGATCCCCCAAGGATTACAACTTTCATTATGTGTCACAGCCTGGTAGCGTCACTTGGGTTCTAGATTCCTGGGCAGTGCCAGAACCTCACACTCTGTAACTGGTTTGAAACTCTTTGCCCCCAGCCCTGAGCCCCCTCCCACACTCAGAACCCCCTGTCCCCACCTTCACCCCTTGTCCCCAACTTTAGCCAGAGAGTTTGCTACATGTCCCCATACGGCGGTGACGTGTCCCACGTAACAAAATTCATGCCGCAGCTGGGTGTGAAAAATGGAAGAGTGGTCAAAGCAAGGGGGGGCTTGGAGCAACGTTCCCTCTCATATTATCCAGCCATGTGCAGATTGTTCCCATCCATGTGTGGAATACATTTTGCTACATGCACCGGGGCATGTGCACCACCAGGAGAAACACAAACCTTGCTGTGGGGCAGTGTTGGAATCTCTCCTGAGAGGCCTGGCTTCCAGGGGACACTGGCTTGGAGGCAGAACTCCTGGGCTGTGCCTTGGTGGTGGCAGGGGAGCGGGGTAGCTCTTGCTGTGACACTCCCAGCACAGGCGGAGGGTGAACTCTGCTAGGACCCCCCCCACTCCCACTTTCGCAATGACACTCGTCTTGTGCAACCCCTGCTGTGGCGAGATGGGCCTGGACGTCTCTTTGGGAAGGAGACGGCAGGACACGTCCACACACGCGGCTGCAGGCCGAGCCAGGTCCCACGGTGCTGCTGGCCACCTGCTGCTGGGATCTGCAAAGAGTCTGGTCCTAGATCAGCCAGGGAGGCTGCTGAGGCTGTGGGGAGAGGCAGGATGTGTGCAGCACAACCAAATCCCCCTCCCGCAGAGCCAGGCACCAGAGGAACCAGAAGGGTAAGTTAATCTGACTTTTAAAGTGGCTGCAGCCTGGCTGCCTCGGCTCACAGAGTTTTCAGGGAGGCAGCACGTGGCCAGCTCCTCCCAGCTCGCTGCTCCGCTCCCACCCCAGTCCGGCACACCCCTAGCATGGTGCCCGGGGACAACTGCCCCCACCCCACCTCCCACTCTCCCTCACTATGCCTCTGATGTAGGACTTCTGAGTTCCTAGCAGCACCAGTGAGTTTGCTGGCTGGTGACCCCCTCTGGACCACGGCCTCAGCTCAGCCCTTTGCTCTGAGCGTCAGTTTGCAGAGACGTTGCTCCAGACAGGAGAAGCAGGATAAGGAATTGGCACCGGGATCTCCACCACCTGGAATCATAGAGCAGTAATCGGTCTAGGGTGGTAATCGGTCTAGAGCAGTAATCAGTCTAGAGCAGGGCTTCTCGTAACAAATTTTGGTGGCTCCAGGGTGTAATTTTTCTCAAAGACTTTAGGAAAACCAGAAAAATATGCACAGCTACATGGGCAAATCTTTGCCATTTATTTATGTAGAGGCTTTTGGCAGACTCAGATCTTGTCTCTACTTACCTAGAACATCGAATCAGGAAGCACCACTCCATCTTTGTTAATTGAGTAGCAGGAGTCGATGTGTCTTAATTTGACCTTCAGTGCTGTCCCCACAACTGGAGGTTGATGGAAGCAATCACTCCTGTTGACTTCTCTTACCCCTTGTGAATTGAGGAGTCCTGGTGTCAACAGGGGGCTAGAACACAGCGGGAGACCGAAGGCAAACACGATCCTGGAGAAGGCTACTGATCTGGTGCCACTGACAACTAACTGAAAAATTTGAGAGACCTAGAACATATGGAATTGTGGAGAGAGCAGGGACTCTAGAACCCAGGGACACTGCTGGGTTTATAAGCACTGAGATACCTGGAACCCATCAGGTTTCAGAAATATCAGGGTTCTAGGAACAAATAAGTCACCATGTTTTCAGCTCTCCCTAAGTCTCGACTTCTAACCTGTGTGTTCCACTAGTGTTTACATCCTCCGGGTTTTCCACTGAGTCTTCGGCACAGCCATGTGCAAACTACTCTATATCTGCATCTCCCTAGCCATATTGTCCTACAGCTTCCTGTTCACTCTGATCAGCCTGGACCACTACACCCTCAGTCACCATCCCATCTGGTCCCAGAACCACTGCACCCTGAGCTGGGCTGGGAAGCTGGTTGTGGGCATGTGACTGGTCTTCTTTGCTCTCAGCGCTCCCTACCTGGCTTTCTGGGCGACCCACATAGCGGACAAGGACAGAATCACCCGCATCAACAACTATGCTCTTTCCAATGACTGGAACAGAGCTGAGATGCTGGATCCGGCAAGACAGGTCCATTTGGCCGTGTTTGTGATACGGTTCCTGATGGGCTTCCTGCTGCCCCTCTGCACCATGGGAGGATGCTACAGCCGGATGGTGTCGAAGATGATGGAGAAGAGGCTGACGTGGGCTGGGAAGCCCTTCAATGTCATGGTGGCCACAGTGCCTTCCTTCTTCTTTTGCTGGCTGCCCTACCACCTCTACCATGGATTGGAGCTCTACAAGGATGTACCAGAGTCGGTGACGGGTGCCCTCTTCATCATTTACACTGTCACGTCCTGCTTCAATGCCTGTTTCACTCCCATCCTGTACCTGTTTGTGGGGGAGAAGTTCTGGCAGGTCTTCACGACATCTCTTCCCACCCTGGTTAAAATGGCATTTGTCGATGAACTCGAGAGCAGTGCCCTTGAGTCTAGTGTAAGACATGGGTCAGAATTCCAGAACATATAAGAGGATGATCTGAATTTGCCTGGACTTAGGGAGAGCTGAAAATTTGGAGTCCCCCATTCATTCTTAGATTCTGAATGGTTCTAAGTCCTGGTGGGTTCCAGGTGTCTCACTGTTCATAAGCACCGATTGTTCCTGGGTTCTAAATTCACAGCTATCTCCAGATTCCCCTGGCTTCTAGCTCTATCAGTATTTCTGATCTCAGACAGTCATCAGTGTCACCTTTTACTGGCACCAGAGCTGTCACTGTGTTCTAAGCTGAATTGCTTGGGTTCTCCATCATGAGCTGGCTCTGGAATCTCATTTATTCTAAGTCTCTCATTGTGTTCAAACTCCAAGTCCTTGGGTGTTAGATTCCTGACTGGATCCAGGACATCACTGGAGTCTAGAGTTGTGTTCAAACCACATAGAATCCAGCCAGTTCCAGATTGGTGGCTAGAAGGTTAATTGTGGTTCTAGATTTCCAAATTGTAGAAAATCCAGTACGTGTAATATATTAGATAAGAGCCTGGGTATTATCGTAACTACATCTAGTTTTTCTCTAGTGCTTGTCATCTGTAGAGCTGAAAGAATTTTACCAAGGTGATCAGTGGCAGTATCCCAGTTTTTGCAAGTGGGGAAACTGAGGCAGAGATCAGGGAAATGACTTGGCCAAAGTCACTCAACAGGCCAGTGGGAGAACTAGGAACAATCCCAGACCAACTGCATCCCACCCCAGTTCTCTATTCATTATATCTGCTTAGATTGTGAACTCTCTGGGACAGGGACTATATTTTTAGCACGTTTGTACAGTGCCCTGGTGCGGCAGGGTCCTAGGTGAAGACTGAGGCTCCCAAAGCTGCCAAAACAAGTCATGCTAATGAACAATTATTCCTGGGTGTGTCCAGGAGAAAGAAGGGCAGCTGCGCAGAAATCACCAGCCTGTGAACACTTCAGGGTAGTGACATGGTACCATCTGAGCTGGTAACTGTGCCACTGTATGGAATATGGGAGGCCATTTCTCATCTTTTGCATGCCAATGTTTAGCAGTTGCAGGGAAATGTACCTGATGTGTCATGTAGGGTACCAATG
Organism: Pelochelys cantorii; assembly: GCA_032595735.1. Classification (NCBI taxonomy): domain Eukaryota; kingdom Metazoa; phylum Chordata; order Testudines; family Trionychidae; genus Pelochelys; species Pelochelys cantorii. Next base: position 2,478,458 of record CM064349.1, read on the forward strand.
TAAAAGCTACAATTTGCTAAATATGATCAGCTCGGAGACTTACCCGGCGTCGCTTGGGTCCTTACTCATTCCAGGGTTTTTTGGAAAATAAAAGGCAAATGTACATTTTCCTTTTAACATTGAAATGCTTTATTGAAATGAGTCTAGATCTAGATGTGGGGCTAGTTCTAGAAACAGCTGGGTTCCAAGTGATTCTCTTTTGAAAGCTAAAGGATGGAGAGAGGCCTCATCCGGAACTGAGACATTCCTTTGCTTTGCTGGTGAAGGACACGGCTGCCCTTAGGAACCAGGCTGGAGCTCCAATCTCTTTGGCCACATGGCTCCCTCGGAGAGGTGGCCGGTGACAGGGCCCTCTGAGCCCACCCAGTCTAAGGGGCCCGGCTGGGCCGTGCTGCAGCCTCAGTTTTGCTTTACGTGCTGGCTAGTCACTGGGGGTTTCCGGCCATGGCAGATGGTTCATTATTGTTTCCATTTGTGGTTTGCATTCTCGGGGTCCGACAGCAGCCGGGTGCAGAGTGTGAAGACTGAGAGATAAAGGGAGTGAAATGAGCACATGGGAGGGTGGGGGGCACCCAGCCTCTCTGCTGGACAAATACTCACTTTCTCCCCGGCTGTCTCTTCACGCTGGCTCTGCATCTCCATTAGCTAGAGTCAGGGTTAACCTGCGGGACTCCCCGCCTCTGGAGTTTGCAGAGTTCACTGGTGGGGCTCCCTGCCAGAGGGGATTTCTGAGGTGAAGCCGCAGGGCTGCCCGACACAGGGTATTTGTAGGATTAACCTCTGGGATGCAATGCAGAGGGCTGGATTGATGTCAGAGGGTGACTTTACAGTCAAGGAGATGAGAAATTCCCTATTGATAATGCTCAATCGCTGTCCCTGGTTGGAGTCAGGTTCCAACCCAGAAGTCTTGATTCCAAGCCACTCGCCTTCTCTGCTCTAACCACTAGGCTCCCCAGTCCTTGGCTAGGAGTTGCATCATTTGTGGGTCATCCTGTGTTGTGAGCTGGGGATCTCTCCAGGTTGTGGGACACTCCTCTGCCCCCATAAAAGGACTTCAGCAAACCACAGGCCCTTCCTCTCCTGGGGTCACCTGAATCCATGAGGTGCTGGTCAAGTGAGGTGCTGCCGAGTGGCCAAGTCCAAACCAGGCTCCGTCTCTTTCCCCGCTCAGGAGGGGAGTGGAGCCTCCAGGGCTTCTCCTCCTGGAGACAGTGTCCTGACAGCTCCGCACTCTGAGCTGTGCCTGGTTCCACCAGCCCTTTTAACCGTCCCCCTTCAGGTCTGGGCTGGAACTGAGCTGTCCTGGCTCCAGATTGGCTCGTTACTCCAAGGCCTCTCTAGCCTCCTGGAGGACTTCTCTATAGTCTTCCGGCCTTGCCCCATTACAGTGTGTGGCTTCGTAGACAAGGCCTTGAGATCTCTTGCTGGAGGCCTCATGGCTTTGCCCCAGAAAAGCTCAAGGAAAAGGGTCCTCCAAGCTGCCTAGAGTGGCTGTGAGGGAAGCAGCCAATGGGAGAGCTGCAGAGAGCAGCCAATGGGGGCCAAGCAGGCCCATATAAAAGGGGCTGCAGTGCAGAGCACAGTGGGGTTTCTCCCTGGAGTTGGAGGGGGGTGGCTGGAAGCGACAGGACCTTGGACAGAGCAGTGGTGCTGGGGATGGTGAGATGTGGGTCCCGGCTGAAGAACATGCTGGGGACCCAGGGAATTGTAGCCGCGACTGGGTGCGTTGAAGGGGACAAGGCAGGTGGGTGAAGTCTATATGGCCCTGGGCTGGGGTCTGGCGCAGTGAGGGGACCTGGATTCCACCCCCCCCATGAGGACTTTGGATGCACCTGAAAAGAGGGAAGCAAACTTTGTTACTGGCCCCCAGGAGGGCAGAGGCCGGACAGGACCTGAGAGGACGAAGCCCTCACCCCCAGGGAGGGAGCCCTGGAAAATTCCAGGGCAGGGGCAATTGGAGGGAGCCCAGAGGGGCTGGAGCCTGCCGGACGGACTCTGTTCTGGGCCTTGTGGGACAGATTGCTCAGTGAGCCTGGGACTGGGCTTCAGACAGACGTTCCAGAGGGGCTGAGACTGGTCCCCGTTGGATGTGGAACCAGGGTGGGGTCTGACAGGCTCTCAAGGCTGTTCCTTATTCTGGCACGATGAATGCAGAAGTGGGGGCCCCAAAGAACACCCCAAAACCTGATCTCCACAGGCTTTGGTACAAAAGGTCCCTGCACAGTCCTAACCCCTGGACTTTGGGGAATCCGCTGCCACCATCCAGTGCTTTTGAACCCACAACCAGGGGTGGACACTTGAACCCAACCCCAGGGGCATCCCAACCTCCTTTCCCCAAAGAGCTTGAAAAAGAAGGGAGAAAACACACCCTGCAGTCTGTGGTTGCTTTCCCTAGCCAGGGGCAGGCAGATATCCACAGACAGAGTTTCCAGGACACAGAAATGAACCAATATCAGGTTAAATTAAAAAAAAGAAAGAACTTTTATTATCAAAATAATACTACCTTTGCAAGCATAATTGGAATGGCTACATGGTAAGAGCCACCAATTAATATACTCATGGGGGACCCCCATGGGCTCAGGACTTCATTACAAAAGAGAGGAAAACCCATTCCTAACAGCACAGACATCAGATCCAAATTCCCAAACCAGAAAACAATAAACCCTGACAGATTTATCTAGACTTAACCCAACTTACACATTATGACGAGTCTTTTTCTTGGAGAGAGACATGTCTTCTGTCTCCCTCAGCATCTATCTAGAGAGCCAACTGGCTCAGAGAGAAGGGAGGGAAAACCCCAAAATTCCTTAGTCTCGGTTTGCAGTTCCTACCTTCATTTCTATTGGCTGTCCGCTACCTGGCTAGGCACAGGGACAAAGTTAACCCCTTAGTCCCCAGGTGCTGGCCAACCCTCATGGTCATGACCCAGGTATTGCCATCCTGGTGCATGTGATGCAGCCAGGGGGCTGAAGAGTCGCTCCAAGGCAGGAAGCCAGGCCAAGCACGCGCTCTGTTACGGGGCCGGTGAGAGGCGAGGGTGCCCTGGGACCAGCTCTGACAAGCATCGTCGGCCCCTTTGCAGGGACGGACTCGGGCAGCCGGACGCTCCCCTGCCAACACCAGGGCTGGAAGAGGCTGTGGGCAGGTGCCGAAAGCCCATCAGGAGGTACCCAAAGGGTCAGGGGTGCTTTCGTCCCCTCTGCCAGGGCCTAGTTAAACCTGGTGGGCTGGCTGGGCAGCACCCACACACTACATGCCCCTGTAAGCATGGGAAGCACATACAGCAGGTCTTTCACAGCTTATTCATTCCTGTGGCTCATCTCTGCCCCCTCCCTGATCTATCGCTGCCCCCGGGACTGGGGGCATTGGAACCGGACGCAGGCTCCTGGCAGGGATCTAACGGGCCAAGCAGTCTAGCTCCCAGCAGGGGGAACCCGGGGGCAGGACTCCTGGGTTCTGACCCAGCTTTGTGAGGACAGTGGGGTCTATGGGTTAGAGCAAGGGGGCGGGGCTGGCAGCCCGGCTACGCAGGTTCTGTTCTGTTTACAGGGGGGCTTGTCCTGTGGTGGCACAGGCAACGCTGATCTTCCTTGGCGGGGGCACAAGGGTCCCTGTACCCCTGTCTGCCCCCCTCTCCAGCCTCTGGGGTCCCTCCCTTTTCGGCCCTACCCTGACAACACTGTCGACCCCAAGGCAGTGCGGGGGGAGGGGAAGTCCGTTCCCAGCTCTGGGTTTTCTTCTTTGTCACCATCCGGGCAGGGGAGGGGAGGGGCTGGACCTCCGGGGGCTGGGACTGCAGGTGAGGAGACCGTGGGTTGGCCACTGGTTCCCACCTGGTTCTCAGCCCCTGTTCTGCTGGACACCGGCGTGTGCGACGGCTCCCCTGGTCGCGCTGTCCCCTACTGGGCACCAGCCCAATGGCCCATTCCCACCCCCTGAGCCAGCCCATCGTCCAGATCCGAGCCGAGCCACGTCCTCTGCCTGGGTCTGTGTCTGACCTGATGCAGGATTTCCCCTTCTCCGCTCCCCTTCACTGGCCTCCTGTCCCTGGCCAGCTGGCAGCGCGAGTGCCAGCAGTGAGGTAGGCCCTGTGAGTGCCCCCTGGTCACAAGGTGGTGCTAAGGTAGCAGGCACCCTCGTACAGAGCCCCTTGGGCCAACTCTGCTCGAATCCAGTGGTGGAGGGTCCCATGGGTTAACCACGCCCAGTATCCAGTGGCGGGGAGTGCCAGAGGTTAACCATCTCCCATATGCAGTAGCAGGGAGTGCCAGGGATTAACCACACCTGGAATCCAATTGTGGGGAGTGCCAGGGGTTAACCATCCCCAGTATCCAGTTGTGGGCAGTGTCTGGGGTTATCTGCGCCTTGTGTCCAGCCGTGGAGAGTTCCAGGGGTTAACTGTACCTGGTATCCAGTCACAGGCAGTGTCAGGGGTTAACCATGTCTGGTATCCAGTTGTGGGGAGTTCCAGGGGTTAACCGCACCTGGTATCCAGACACGGGCAGTGCTGTGGGTTAACCACCCTGAGGACCAGCACTTGCAGTTGCTGATCTGTCTGGAGCAGGAAAAACTTCTGTTTGCTGCAAGACTTTTCCTTTCTGGCATTGCACATTTTGGCGCAGGCGTTTGCCATATCATGGGCACCTGCACCCCAGGCAGGACAGTCCCACATGGCTACACCCATGTTCAGAACATCGTCTCCGCTCTCTCCTGTTTGCACAGCTCAGGCTGGCAGGTTCCAATTAGCAGCAGGAGGCCTCTGGCCAGTGCCCACAAGGCTGGGTGCTCACTAAATTCACAGGGCAAACTTGGCACCTGGTTTTCCGGCTCACCTGGCCCTTCCGTTGTTTTGCGAAATGTGCAGGATTTGAAATCCGTCCCCGTCAGTCGGTTTCATCACCATGGCGCTGGCTGGCAGTGCAAAATTCTTGACGTGGGGGTCTTTTCATTTGCCTTCTCTTTCCAGAGCCTCGAGGGCCTAGGGCACCTCTGGACCGGCGCGAGGGTTAGAATCTTCCGTTCATGGCTGAAATGAGCCCAGATCCATTGATGCCCTGGGGGCTTTGTGGGGAACAATCCTCATTGTATGACTCATGGACAAAGCCCGGGGCTGGCAGCACTGTCTCTGCGGACGCTGACGCTGCTGGCCACATGAGTGGGCCTGTTCTTGTGAGTTCCCCTCTCTTCTTGCTTTTGGTTCCTTCTCACGCCACAACAAGTGTTACAGAGAAAGCTGCTGCCCCTTCCAGCTGCCGCCTGTGTGGTCTGGGCCACGCTTTGTTATTGTTATTGCTAGATCTCACTTGCACGCACACCAGCAGCCGGCTCAGGCAACGCTGGCCACAGATGGAAGCCACGGCTCAGACGCCGTTTTAGCAACAAAAGCCACGGCAGCTGGATCAGCGGCTTAAAACCAGGCTGAGGTTGCAGCCCTGCAGAGCCTAGGGTTTGCCAGACGCTTTCCACAAAAATCCTGAGCATGGCAAACTTGGTTGAGCAAAAAGCAAAAACAACAACAACAACAACAACATAGGAGACCAAAGTTCTTGAAGGAAAAAAAAAAAAGGTTGCTGCATCTTTAAATAGCCCCGCACTCCTCACTCCTCCGCCCTCCCCAGATGCGGCAGGGGAAGGCTCTCCCTGCTGGGCTTCTGTCCATGGGAAACATTTCATATGTCCAGTATTTTCTGGGTTTTTTTACCCGATGGAAGACCCGAATACCGGACTGTCCAGGTGAAAACCAGACACCTGGCAACCCTAGCAGAGCCTGGCTCCTTGACCTGGAGCTGCAGGGGCATGTGACTATGCAGGGCCCCCGGCTGGTGTGTTTGAGTCCCGCCCTGCGCAGAGAACGTCGCTCTTCCTGCCAGAAGAGCCCATGTTTCAAAGGCCTCGCAGGCCCATGTGCCCAGTGGGGTTGTCTTGAAACATGAGACCCTCTCGGCACTGGGAGGTAGCACGTCCATGTTAAGGCTACATCTACACTAACTCTGGTATCCCGAAATACCTATTCCATGTCTTTTGAGTGCACTCATTATTACAAAATATAACAGGCTCGCTATTCCAATGTCCCTGCAAACCTCATTCCACGAGGAGTAAGGGACTTTTGGGAATAGCAGGTTATTTCGAATAAGCGAGGTGTAGACAGCGCCAAATTTCAAAATAAGCTATTTTGAAATAAGATCAAACTACGATACACAATTTGCCAAGCTCAAATCACATATCTTATTTCGAGCTACAAATGCAGTGCAGATTTACCCTAAGGGAGCCTGCCTCGGACTAATTTTGAGGCTTCTCTGTAGTGTGGACACACTATTTTGAAATACAGGGCATCCCCGCTATAATTTGCCCCAGTATTCATCCATTCTGCACTAAAGTCACTGATGTTTGCAGGAACTGATGCATTCTAAGTCCTGCTATTCCCCACTCTTAAGTTTTGCAACTCCCCTCCTCCCCAGTTTGCATGAACGGAAGTCAGCTGCAGGCAGGGGCGGCCCGTGCGTATAGGCCAACTCGGCCGTCGCCTAGAGCGCTGCCTTCAACGGGGCGCCCAATGATAATGTCACACCATTGAGGGCCTGGCAGGCGGGGGTGCCGATCAAGGGGTCTGCCTGGGGCACCGGCTGCCGTAAGCCTGCCTAAGGTTGCCCCGGCTGAAGGAAAAAAATTCCCCGCTTTAAGTTATTTCACCATAAGTTTTTTGGAACGTATCTTGGACTAATAGTGAGGACGGCCTGTAGTTATTTTAAGAGTTATTATTTTGAAATAAATTATTTCAAAGTAATTTCCTAGTGCAGCTATACCCTCGGTGATAAACAGCGGGGTTCTGTTATTTTCCTTGTTGGGCCTGTATTGAAGTTGCTGAGTTCTGGGTACTTGTCTGGCTCTGTCAATCTGTTTTCCCACTTCCCCAAGTGGATATTTCACTTTTAAGAATGCCTGATATAGATCTTGCAGGTGTTTGTCTCGGGCTCCAGGACTGAAGCAAACTTGCTTTTATCTTATCGTTAGGAGGAGTTCTTGAACAAACAGACTCACAAACAGACAGACAGACAGATGCACATTTCTAAAATGTAGAGACAGAAGACTAGCAGATTTACCTGACATTGCTTGGGTCCGTAATTCAGGAATTCCATCAAGTGTATTCTATTCCTTCATCCCTATAAATCATTCGCTATGTTTTAACACAAAGGGCGCTAGTCAATTTGGTTTCCAAATTCATTTTCTTCTAGTTTTCAAACCTTAAGCTTTGATTTAGCTGTGCCAAAACCGATCACTACTCCAAATTTCTCTGTTTCATCTCTTTTCTGTAAGGCTTATTGAGAAGCGATCCTGTTTCAGGTTCATCCTATTTTTCTGGCTCATCTTGGTTCAGTCTCTTCCAACATTCGCTCAGTGACATCAGTCTCGGAGACTAGACTTGATTTGGTGATTCTGTTTCTTTGCTGTTTGGTCTTATGAGAAGCAATCCCAGGCACATCCTGTTTGCCTGGCACAACCCAACCCTGACCTTGCTTTTAGTTAGGAGCAGTGGACGCTGCCTGCCGAATGTGGTGATCTTAGCTCAGACAATTTAGGAGCTGTTCTTCACCAAGCAGGGAAACTCTCTCAACTATGGAACAGATTGTGAACTTGCCTATAAAACAGGCCACATGAAGAAAGGTTATGAATGGCTGAAACCCACTGTTCTGGCTAAATGTGAATATGCAGTTGTGAAATTGTGTTCATACAATCCTGGGGTGGGCAGAGACCTCAGGAGTCGTTGCGTCCAGCCTCCTGCCCAACGCAGGACCAGCCCCAACTCAATCTTTCTAGCCAGGGCTTGGTCAAGCCAGGACTTAAACGCCTCTAGGGCTGGAGATTCCACCCCCTCCCTAGCTGTGGTCTGGTTGTCACTGAAACATGCTGTAAGCTGGGGAATCCTCCGGATTGGCTCCCTGGGTACAACAGGAGGAAAAGGAACCAGTGCCTGGGTGGGTGTCAAACAACCGTCACCAGCTGTTGTCCAGCAAGGGCGCTACAGCACAATGAGGCCACATCGAGGGAATCGCTCAGTCTTGCCTGGGGACTCAGCAACGCCCCCAGACATGCCCCACGGGAATGAAATCACACCCAGAGGCCCCAGGCTCCGCCGGCCTCCTGCCCCCACCTGTGCTGCAGGCCCCCACAGCGCCGAGAAGCCTGAAGACTGTTGGGAAGAACAGGCGGACCTGGAGCCGGCGGGGGGAGAAGGGCACCTTTACTGCAGATACTGGCTCCGTCTGGACCCCTCCACCCAGGATGCGAATGACCAACGGACTAACCCAGGTTCACCTTGATATCTTAGCGAGGATGTAAATACGCGGTTCCATTGCATCACTCCTGAAGCCCTAATTCAGTCTTGTGAGCGCCCGTCGAACGCGTGATCATCACCCTGTGATGAATAGACTGAGACCCGCCCCCGTTCACAGCGTTTGAGCTGACGCAGGCTGTTCTCGCACCACAAAACTCCTTCAATCGGCAGCTACAAGGGAGAAAGAGAATGTGCCACCGAGCCCTGGTCCCCACTAGGGCGTTATTTCGGAATAAGCCCCTTTCTATCGAAGGCGTAAGCCGAGTGTCCAGACGCCCGAGCCCGTCACGTCGAAATCTGCTCTCCGGCTCTCCTCAGGGAAGAAGGCTCGTTTCAAAATCGTTATTTTGAAACAGCAGCAGTGGGGCGTCCACACTCCGGCTATTCCGAAATAACGGCTCCCCAGAGTCACTCGAACTCTACTCCCCAGCGCTGCCTGGGGCTCTGAGTGACCGCAGGGCCTGCCGGGGTTTGCTGCTGGTCACTAGCAAAACCTGGGCAGAGCCAGCTCAGGCCGGAGAGACAGGGGGCCCAGCAGGCCCATGGGCCCAGGCTGCCCCCCAGGGGCCCTGTCCCACTAATTTAGAAACAGTGGCTGATGCTTGCGTGGTGGTTTGTGTCAGACTGTCCGGTGTTCATTTCTGTTTATGCTTTGCAGAGTAGCTGGGGGCGGAGCGTGTAGAAGACTCAAAGCTAAGGGGAGTGAACTCACCACACAGGCAGGGGACAGACTCTTGGATGCTTTGCTCGGCAAACACACCCCATCAGAGGCTCTCTCTGCGCTGGCTCTGTGGTTCTGCAGCCTGCTACTCTGGTGAGTTGAGACAAGGACAGAGGGCCCCTGGTTGGGTGTAAAGGGGAATTTCCATGCTAAGGCCTGCTAGAAGCTAGATTTTTGCTGTTGTCAAAGAAAACCAGTGGGACTCCCTGCCGCTGGCTTTCAGCAAGATCTGTCTGTGGAACTCCCTGCCATTGGTTTTCAGCGGAGTTAGTCTCTAGAATTCCTTACCACTGGCTTTCAGTGGGTTAACCTGTGGGGCTCCCTGCCACAGGTGCACCATGGGGTTATTCCATGGAACTCCCTGCCACTGGCGTTTAGTGGGGTTAACCTGTGGAACTCCCCACCACTGGCATTCAGTGGGGTTATCATGGGGACTGAGTAATCAGAGTTCGCAAGTGAGATGTGTGGTGTGGGTGAGACTTTCCCCCATTTCACCTGTAACAGATGGCGTGTTCTCTATTCCCCAAGCTCCACTTCCCTCCCACTGCCCAGGATTTCTGACCTGCTGCCTCCGCCCCTTCCCAGAGCTAGGGCTGGAACCTGGGAGTCCTGGCTCTCAGGCCATCTAACCATTAGGCCATTCTGCCCCGCACAGGGGATGCCAACCTAACAAGGGTGTGGGGATGCCATGCCAGACAACCCCAATGTCTGCGGTGCATGGCATGGCTCGCAGCACCTCTGAGGACTAGAAAGAGCTCAGTGGACTGAGACTTCCTGTGTGAGCAGTGGGGAGGGAAGGACTCTCCCTGTTCTCACGCGTCAGCGTGCAGCAGCAGCAGGCAGAGGAGCTCTGGGATGGGGTGCGGAATGAATGGCATTTTTCCCTTCACCGCAGGGAATTTTGCAGGTACCAGCTCCCGCAGGCAGGGCATTCCTACGGCCAATTCCCACCTGCTTGGGCCAGTGAGTCCCCGCTCTGGAGACAGATCCAGCGCCCTTTGGTGCGGAAAGGCTGCACCTGCCGTTCCCCACCCTTCTGAGTCAGCCTGTCTTTCCTCCCCTCCCCACCCAGTCACAGCCATGGGGTGTTCTTAGTGTTAACCACTGTCTCCCCCCTCCTTCCACTCTACTAAGGCATTCATCCCCCCCTTCTGGCCGTAGCAGTAGTGAGTTCCATTGGGTTTGCCCAGTTATTGGGACTGTCAGCCTGGATAGTCTAGAGAATGTCTAGAGAACCAGATGGTGTCCTGGTGCATTGCTTGCCTGCTCTGGTATGTCTCCCAGCCTCTTCTTCCATGCTCCTGTTTCATCTTCCGTTGCCCTTTCCAATCCCTCTTCCGTCTCTCCCCAGGGCATGATGGAGCAAGGCAACGGGACCCTCCCGCCTGTAACCTGGACAAATTCCAGCCAGTCCCCAGCACGCACGAAGGATGTTCAGCTGGCTGCGGCTGGGTTGCTCTTTCTCACTGTCCTGTTGGGTGTGGTGGGGAATGGTCTGTATCTGTGGGTGCTGGGGCTGAAGATGAAGAGGACGGTGACCACGTTCTGGTTCCTCCACCTGATCTCCTGCTACCTCCTCTTCACCCTGCTGATCCCCTTCTTCATCGTCTACATCCTGATGGGTTTCCACTGGGTCCTCGGCACAGCCACATGCAAACTCATCAGTGCCTTCACCCAACTGGGCATGTTTTCCTCCGTCTTCCTCCTCGCCCTCATCAGCCTGGACCGCTACACCCTCACCTGCCACCCTGTCTGGTCCCAGCATCACCGCACCGTGCGCCGGGCCAAGAAGCTGGTTGCAGGGGCGTGGCTGGTCTCCTTTGGCCTCAGTGCTCCCTACCTGGCTTTCCAGGACACCAGCATGTTGGAGGACGGCAGAGTCACTTGCAGTAATTATTACAATGTCTCCAGAGACCAGACTGGAGATGCCTGGAAGGAACACATACACCTCGTGCTGTTCATGAGCCGGTTCTTGCTGGGCTTCCTGCTGCCCCTCTGCGTCATTGCAGGATGCTACGTCCGGATGGGCCTGGCAATGAAGGAGAAGGGGCTGGCCCGGAGCGGGAAGCCCTTCAAAGTCATGGTGGCAGCGGTGGTGTCCTTCTTCTTTGGCTGGCTGCCCTACCACCTCCACTATGGCCTGATGCGCTTCATTGAGGGGCCCAAGTCATTGACTGATGCCTTTCAGCTCATTTCTGTCATCATGTTCTGCACCAACGTCTGCTTCACGCCCGTCCTCTACCTCTTTGTGGGGCAGACGTTCCATCAGGTCCTCAGGGCGTCCCTGCTCTCTCTGATTAAAGCAGCGTTTTACGAGGATCTCGACAGCGATGGGTTGGGACCCGATTCCAGTGGGAGGAACCAGCGAGAAACTGACTACATGGAAGTATAGAAAAAACGTGGGGCTGGGCAAGTTCTGGACACCTGCTGACCTTAGCTTTATGGGGTTCTAGGTATTTCAATATTTTCTCGCTGAATACTTTTGTGGGGTCTAGATTCATAGCTGTCTCTAGATAGTCGTGTGTTCTAGGCACCTTGGCGTATCCTAATCCCCCTAGCGTCCAGAGGATTCTGGATTCATGTTTGGTTCTTGAATGGCTTCAGGCAACCTGTGTAAGTAGTTTTAAACTCTATATAAACCCTTGAGTTCTATATTAAACGGACTCTAGAACTGCGTGTCATTTTAGATGTCAAAATGCGTTCGAACTGCATAAACTCCCATGTACTCCAGATCGCTGTGTGCAGATCCCCCAAAGATTCCAATTTTCATTATATGTCACAGCCTGGTAGAGTCACTTGGGTTCTAGATTCCTGGATAGTGCCAGAACCTCACACTCTCTACCTGGTTTTTAACACTCTGTCCCCAGCCCTGAGCCCCCTCCCATACTCAGAACCCCTTGTCCCCACCCTGAGAATTTGCTACATGTCCTTGTATCATGGTGACACGTCCTATGTAACAAAATTGATGCCAGAGCTGGGTGGCATATGTGTGGAATCAATTTTGCTACATGCACCGGGACATGTGCACCACCAGGAGAAACACAATCCTCGCTGTGGGGCAGCGTTGGAATCTCTCCTGAGAGGCCCGGCTTGCAGGGGACACTGGCTTGGAGGCAGAACTCCTGTGTGTCTTGGCGGTGGCAGGGGAGCGGGGTAGCTCTGGCGGTGACATCTCCAGCACAGGCGGAGGGTGAACTCTGCTAGGACCCCCCGACTCGCACTTTCACGGTGACACTGGTCTTGTGCAACCCCTGCCATGGCGAGATGGGCCCGGACGTCTCTTTTGCAAGCAGGTGGCAGGACACGTCCACACACGCGGCTGCAGGCCGAGCCGGGTCCCACGGTGCTGCTGGCCGCCTGCTTGCTGGGGTCCTCAAAGGGGCTGGTCCTAGATCAGCCAGGGAGGCTGCTGAGGCTGTGGGGGGAGGGAGAGCAGGATGTTCACATGCCAAGGCCAGCTCAGGAAATGGCTGAGGGGGGAATCTGGGCTTCGGGTCGGCTCAGGGAGCTGCCAAGGGGGGAGCTGGGCTGAGAGCCAGCTTGGGAGGCTGCCGTGGGGGGAGCTGGGCTGAGAGCCAGCTTGGGAGGCTGCCGTGGGGGGAGCTGGGCTCTGGGAGCTGCCGTGACCATCTGGCGTTTGCAGAGCAGGTTGGGAAATGCTGTGATGGGTCCTTCCGCCCAGCTCTGGAAGGGGAAGTGCCTGTCACTCAGAGGTGGGACCCTCCATGGAGCTGAGCTGCCCCACAGCAGGGAGAGCTCCAGCAGCCCGACTAAATCCCCTGCCCACAGAGCCAGACACCAGAGGAAGCAGACGGGTAAGTTAATCTGACTTTTAATCTGGCCAGGCTGCCTCAGCTCGCAGTGTGTCCGGGGAGGCAGCACGTGGCCAGCTCTTCCCGGCTCGCTGCTCCGCTCCCACCCCAGCCCAGCACCCCCCTAGCATGGCACCCGGGGAAAACTGCCCCCCGCCGCTCCCCCTCACTACGCCTCTGACGTAGGACTTCTGAGTTCCTAGCAGCACCTGTGAGTTTGCTGGCTGGTGACCCCCTCTGGACCACGGCCTCTGCTCGGATGTTTGGCCAGATGTTGCTCCAGACGGGAAAAGCAGGATGAGGAATTGGCACTGGGGTCTGCATCACTCGGTAGTGTAGAGCATAATCGGTCTAGAGCAGTAATCGGTCTAGAGCAAGGCTTCTCGCAACAAATTTGGGTGGCTCCAGGGTGCAACTTTTCTCAAATATTTTAGGAAAACCAGATAAATACGCACAGCTACATGGCCAAAGCATGGCCATTTATTTATGTAGAGGCTTTCGCAAGACTCAAGCCTTGTCCATACTTACCTGGAAGGTTGAATCAAAAAACACCACTCCATCTTCGTTAATTGCGTAGCAGGAGTCGATGTGCCTTAATTTGACCCACGGTGCTGTCTCTACAGCTGGAAGTTGATGGGTGCAAACATTCCTGTTGACCTCCCTTTCACCTTGTGAATTGAGGTATCCTGGCATCAACAGGGAATGAGGACACAGTGGGAGACCAAAGGCAAGCACGATGCTGGAGAAGGCTACTGATCTGGTGCCACTGACAACCAACTGACAAATTGGTTAGAACCAACCTAGAACTTATAGAATTGTGGAGAGAGCAGGGACTCTAGAACCCAGGGACACTGCTGGGTTTATAAACAAGGAGATACCTGGAACCCATCAGGTTTCAGAAATATCAGGATTCTAGAAACAAATAAGTTGCCAAGTTTTCAGCTCTCCCTAAGTCTGGGCAACTTTTTAGTTCTTGACTTCTAATCTATGTGTTCCACTAGTGTCTACATCCTCCTGGGTTTCCACTGAATCTTCAGCACGGCCACGTGCAAGCTACTCTACACCTGCATTTCCCTAGCCATGTTCTCCTGAGTCTTCCTGCTCACCCTCATCAGCGTGGACTGCTACACCCTCACTCACCATCATGTCTGGTTCCAGAACCACCGCACTGTGCACCGCGCTGGGAAGCTGGCTTCGGGCGTGTGGCTGGTCTCTTTTTCTCTTTCCAGGAGACCCACCTGGTGGACGGGGGCAGAATCGCCTGCATCAACAGCTATGCTCTTTCCAAAGTCTGGAGCAGAGCTGAGATGCAGGATCTGGGGAGACAGATCCATCTGGCCGTCTTTGTGATCCAGTTCCTGCTGGGCTTCCTGCTTCCTTTTTGCACCATGGCAGAATGATATGGCAGGGTGGGGTTGAAGATGAAGGAGAAGACTGGTTTGGGCTGGGAGGCCCGTCAAAGTCATGGTGGCTGCAGTAGCTTCCTTCTTCCTTGGCTGGCTGCCCTACCACCTCTACTACAGATTGAAGCTCTACAAGAATGTACCAGAGTTGGTGACGGGTGCCGCCTTGGTCATTCACACCTTCACATCCTGCTTCAATGCCTGTTTCATCCCCATTCTCTACCTGTTTGTGGAGGAGACGTTCTGTAGGTCTTCAGGATGTCTCTTCTCACCCGGGTTAAGGTGGCATTTGCTGATGAACTCGAGAGTAGCGCCCGTGAGTCTAATGAAAGACACGGGTCAGAATTCCAGACCACTTAACAGGGGATGATCTGAATTTGCCTGGACTTAGGGAGAGTTGAAGATTTGGCATCCCTCATTCATTCTTAGATTCCCAATGGTTCTAAGGCCTGATGGGTTCCAGGTATCTCACTGTTCATAAACACTGAGTGTTCCTGGATTCTAGATTCACAGCTATCTCCAGATTCTCCTGGGTTCTAGATCTATCAGTATTTCCAATCTCAGACAGTCATCAGTGGCACCCTTCAATGGCACCAGAGCTGTCACTGTGTTCTAACCTGAGTTGCTTGGGTTCTCCATCACGAGCTGGCTCTGGAATCTCATTCACTCTAGTCTCTCGTTGTGTTCAAACTCCAGGTCCTTGGGTTTTAGATTCCTGACTAGATCCAGGACATCACTGGAGTCTAGAGTTGTGTTCAAACCACATAGAATCCAACCAGTTCCAGATTGGTGGCTAGGAGGTTAATTGTGGTTCTAGATTTCAAAATGCTTGCAAATCCAGTAGGTATAATATATTATAGAAGAGCCTGGGTATTATCATAAGAACATCTAGCTTTTCTCTAGTGCTTGTCATCCATTGAGCTGAAAGACTTTTACCAAGGAGATCAATGGCAGCTTCCCAGTTTTTGCAAGTCAGTATACTGAGGCAGAGGTCAGGGAAATGACTTGGCCAAGGTCACTCAACAGGCCAGTGGGAGAACTAGGAACAATCCCAGACCAACTGCATCCTAACCCAGAAATTCATTATTTCTGCTTAGATTGTGAACTCTCTGGGACAGGGACTATATTTTTAGCATGTTTGTACAGTGCCCTGGTGCGGCAGGGTCCTGGGTGAAGACTGAGGCTCCCAGAGCTGCCAAAACAAGCAGTACTAATGAACAATTATTCCTGGGTGTGTCCAGGAGAAAGAAGGGCAGCTGCGCAGAAATCACCAGCCTGTGAACACTTCAGGGTAGTGACATGGTACCATCTGAGCTGGTAACTGTGCCACTGTATGGAATATGGGAGGCCATTTCTCATCTTTTGCATGCCAATATTTAGCAGTTGCAGGGAAATGTACCTGATGTGTCATGTAGGGTACCAATGTAAAAGCTACAATTTGCTAAATATGATCAGCCCGGAGACTTACCCGGCGTCACTTGGGTCCTTACTCATTCCAGGGTTTTTTGGAAAATAAAAGGCAAATGTACATTTTCCTTTTAACATTGAAATGCTTTATTGAAATGAGTCTAGATCTAGATGTGGGGCAAGTTCTAGAAACAGCTGGGTTCCAAGTGATTCTCTTTTGAAAGCTAAAGGATGGAGAGAGGCCTCATCCGGAACTGAGACATTCCTTTGCTTTGCTGGTGAAGGACACGGCTGCCCTTAGGAACCAGGCCGGAGCTCCAATCTCTTTGGCCACATGGCTCCCTCAGAGAGGTGGCCGGTGACAGGGCCCTCTGAGCCCACCCAGTCTAAGGGGCCCGGCTGGGCCGTGCTGCAGCCTCAGTTTTGCTTTACGTGCTGGCTAGTCACTGGGGGTTTCCGGCCATGGCAGATGGTTCATTATTGTTTCCATTTGTGGTTTGCATTCTCGGGGTCCGACAGCAGCCGGGTGCAGAGTGTGAAGACTGAGAGATAAAGGGAGTGAAATGAGCACATGGGAGGATGGGGGACACACGGTTTCTCTGCTGGATGAATACTCACTTTCTCCCTGGCTCTCTCCACACTGGCTCTGTGTTTCCGTTAGCCCCGCTACCAGACATGTGCTAGTGTCAGGGTTAACTTGCGGGACTCCCTGCCTCTGTAATTTGCTGAGTTCACTGGTGGGGCTCCCTGCCAGAGGGGATTACTGACATGAAGCTGCCTGACACAGGATATTTGTAGGATTAACCTATGGGATGCAATGCAGAGGGCTGGATTGATGTCAGAGGGTGACTTTACAGTCAATGAGATGAGACATTCCCTATTTATAATGCTCAGTCTCTGTCCCTTCTCGGAGTCAGGTTCCAACGCAGGAGTCTTGATTCCCAACCATGCTCTTCCTCTGCTCTAACCACTAGGTTCCCCAGTCCTTGGCTAGGAGTTGCATCATAGCAGTCCTGTGGACACTCCAGTGCTGCTATTTCAAAATATCTACCCCCCACTCCCTAGAATCATTCAAATTCATTACTCCCCAGCACTTCCTGGGGCTCTAAATAGAGGTAGCACGTCCATATTAAGGCGACGTCTACACTAACTCTGGTATCTCGAAATACCTATTCCATGTCTTTTGAGTGCGCTCATTATTTCAAAATTAGCTAATTAGCCCGTCATAAGACGGGATTTTCAGGTCTCTCCTCCACGTCGGTCTTCTCTCCTGAGCCTCCGGTCTCTCGCTCCGTCTCCGTCTCCATCTCCGTCTCTCTCTCTCTCTCTCTCTCCTCCTCCTGCCTCCCACTCTCTCTCAGATCTGCTCCACCTCCTGCCTCTCTCTCTGTCTCCTTCTTTCTCTTCTCCCCGTCCTGCCTCTCACTTCTCTCCGCTCTCCTCTGTCTCCATCGGGGATGCATGCTCGTCCAGGCCCCGCCCCCTGGACGTGTACGTCACCGCCCCGCCACCCTTCACCTTCCACCGTGGCGCTTGGCTGAGTTCTGTGCCGCTTAGCTGGGCCGCCGTAGGGGAGCAAGCGGCCATTTGGGCTCCCCCGTGGTGGCCCGGCTGAGCGGTGCAGAACTCAGCTGAGCACCACGGCGGGAGGCGAAGGGGGGCAGGGCAGTGACATATAGGTTTGCCAGGTGTCCGGTCTTCTACCGGACAGTCCAGTTTTCGGGCCCTCTGTCCAGTACAAAAAATCAGAAAATACTGGACATGTGCAATGGCCAGTATTTTCTGGTTCTCCGGCTGGGCGCCAGACTTCCTGGCGGGGGCGGGGGAGTGGCTGGGAGGGGGGGCGCGATCGGCGCTGGGAGCCTCTAGTTGCCTCTGGGAAGCAGGGGAAGCTCTGTCCCTGCTCCTGGGGGCTGTTCCAATGAGTGCTGGAGCCGCAGCTGGACTTGCTTCGCTGGGACCATGAGTGGGGCAGGCAGCACCCTGGGATCTGCATGCGCCCGGGTGAGTCCGGCTCCCCACCAGCCGCTTCCCTCTCCCCGCCCCCCGCCAGCCGGTTCCTCCTCCCGATCTCCCACGGCCAGCCTCACTGCCCCCGACTCCCACCCCCGACCAGCTTTGCTTCCTGCCGGCCAGCCCCGCAGCCTCCAAACCCCACCCCCGACCAGCTTTGCTTCCCGCTGGCCAGCCCCGCGGCCCCCGACTCCCACCCCCGACCAGCTTTGCTTCCTGCCGGCCAGCCCCGCAGCCTCCAAACCCCACCCCCGACCAGCTTTGTTTCCCGCTGGCCAGCCCCGCGGCCTCCGACTCCCACCCCCGACCAGCTTTGCTTCCCGCCGGCCAGCCCCGCAGCTTCCAACCCCCACCCCCGACCAGCTTTGCTTCCCGCTGGCCAGCCCCGCAGCTAGGGCCAGCTTTAGGAAGTGCGGGGCCCGATTTGAACCGTTTTGGCGGCCACCCCCCACCCACACCAAGGATTTTTTGTTGAGCAAACAACACATCACAACAAATATCATATCAGAAGTAGATCTGATCAAAATGTATATCAATATAGTTGAACATTTTCAAAAAAAAAAAATGCCATCCTTTATTATGCAAAATTTTACACAAAATTAAATCAGTTGCCTTAAGTGTAGGTCAAATATTTTCAATTGCAAACAATCCAATTTTTTCAATAAAGTTTAAAGTTTGATTTTTAAAAAGTTACCAGAGAGCGTTGCAGTTTTTTGTTACATTGATTTACTTTTTAAATAGCAAAAATGGAGTCTTAGTTAAGAAAGTGTCAGTTCTGTGGTCAAATTCCAGTCCTTAGTGATTTCAGCACCACTGATTTCACTAGGTAATATGGTACCTCACCACCATTGCCTCCTTTGCACTGCCCTTCAACACATATTGCCTGCATGTTGAGTCCAAGGTCAGTCCACACAAGATTTTATCAATGATTTTTGCTCAAGCGATCACTGAGACAAGACAAGGACTCTCAACTGATTCTAGTCAGCTCTGCCTTTAAACACTGGATGTAAAGTGTCCGATATGATTGAGGACTCCCAAATAGACTCTACACCACCAGAAATAAAACCTGTTTCCATCTTCTGTGACTTTCAGTTAGATGTGACTCACTATCCTCTGCTTAGTGTTCAAGTTATGGTAGACCCTAAGCCAGGTCATATTAAGTTCAGGTCTTTAACTTTTTAATCATACAATATGGATAACAACATTTCATTCTCCCAGCTCCAAGTCTTAAGTGAATTTCAAACCAAAAGAGCCAAAACTGAGCACCTTGACATAGCAAGTGTGTCTACGGATCTCTGTGGCAAAGTAGGTTGTCTATATAAATAAGGTCTGCTCCTGAAGCCTTTTCCTACAGTTGATTAACAGCTGGCAGTAGATAGCTCGTTCAGACCACTGGCTGATCATAGTTAGTCACCCTGACCAGTCATTAACCATAGTCATGGACTCACCCTACTCTCCATTGTCTCTATGATTCTCTGATGACCTGTAACAAAAAAGGAGGGTGGAAAGGGAAACTGAAGGGAGAGACCTCTCCAAATTCACCAATCAAAGAGCAGTATTGCCAACCCAAAAAATCACAAGGAACGCCTACACAAAGTTATGAGACTGGTCTACAAATCATAAGATTTTTTAAAAATAAAACATGTTGGATTTGTATTGGCCTTTTGTTTCTTGAATATTTAGGGTTCATGTTTTAAAGCTTTCCTCCTTAGCTGTAAGGCCCAGAAGAATAGAGAATTTTTTTTAAATGAAAGCTGAGATTCCTACATAATCAATTGACTCCAGGCCTTCAGAAAAACACCAAATGTTTTGAGACTCATGGTAAAACAGTGGAGGAATTCTTGTGAGCCCATGCTTTGCCCACAGTATAAATAAAAAAAAACCCCAATATCTTCTCCACTAAACATCCTAATGAGATACTGCAAATGGTGAACTGAATTCAACAGCTCCTGATATGAACAGGTATCAACCTAGTTTTTCATATTTGAGATGTGTTACCAGGAATCATACATGACAATATGAAATCTTTCCACTCTCAAGTCAGCATATTCACAAAGCACCTATAATTTTGATCCATGCATTTATTGGATAGTGAAAGAGAAAGGAGGGGAATTAGCGTAGATAAATGTTCAAATTAAAAAAAAAAAGCCTGAACGAATTAGGACTGGGCTTCTACATCTCACATTCAGAACTGACTAGGACGCTCATCACCAGATTTTCAAAGGTGCGTAAAGATCAGATAGATATCTTTGAAGATCCGAGTTGGCAACTGTCTCTTTAGGAGCTTAATTACCTTTGAAAATCTGAGCTTAGATTTCCAAGTCCAATTTTCAAAAATGACTTTAGTCACTCAAGTGCTTTTGAAAATTTTAACTGGGGGCCTAAAGAGACAAAAATAGACAAAAGGCAGGAGATATGGCATTCCTTTTTAAAAAGTGTGACATCTATTTTTAACTACATTTTATATTATTTTTCTCCCAGGGGCAACTGACCCCTCCGGCCCCCTCACTACGCCACTGCCCCCCCTCCTGCAGTTCTATCATCTTATGCATGTGCAAGGTCCGTGAGAGCCATCCCATGAATCTGCAGTTAGTGTCTGTGGCGCCTGCTTCTGGGTGGTGTCTCAATGCTGCCACATTCACCTCCAAAGAGGGGGCTTCCCAAAGCAGACCCTTGTTGCTGACCCCCAAGACATCCACAGATCCAGTCTCCTTTCAATGGGCCCCCTTCCCAGGGCTCACTGATCCTGGATCTGGCTTCCATCCCCTCTCCAACCCCCACCAGAACTACTGTGCCCTCCTGGCTTAGGAAAAGAATAAACAGGAGGATTGGAAATGAACCCGCCCAGTCTCACGTCCCTTAGGCAGGGAATGAGCCATCTACATTAGGCCCCAGCTGGAGTATCATGTCCAGTTCTGGGCGCCACATTTCAGGAAACGTGGAGAAACTGGAGAAAGTCCAGAGAAGATCAACGCAAATGATGAAAGGTCTAGAGAACATGAGATATGAGGCAAGGCTGAAGAAATTGGCCTTGTTTACCTTGGAAAAGAGAAGACCGAAAAGGGACATGAGAGCAGCTTTCAAGTGTATAAGAGTATCATAAGGAGGAGGAAGAAAAATTGTTCTGCTTGGCCTCTGAGGTTAGGATGAGAAGCAATGGGCTTAAACTGCAGATATTTAAGACCAGGTTAGACAGACACCTGTCAGGGATGAGTTAGGGCAACTCAACTTTGGAAGCCCCAGGGGCCACACTGATACTTACAGAACATGCTGAGGGCCTCAACTTAAGTGTGGTGGCATATGCAAGCAAATATATACAAATAGCTTCTCTCACACTGACAGGCATGAATACAAAGATTAAGGCAAGCCTACACAACACACAGGCCCCATTTAAGTCAGTTCTGCTGATATTAATAAAATGCAATATTTACCCGATTTCCACCCATGTGACAGCACTTTTCATGAGCAATGACAGTCCAAGAACTTAACTACTAAAACACATATCAACAGAAGATTGTTACACTGACGACTTTTTTGTTTTGGCTCCCACTTGCCGGCCACGTGTCGATCCCCACATAAACCCAAACTGCACCGCGGGGCACAAACAAACTGGCCGTGGGCAGCATACCACGTTATTAATAAATATTTTATAAACCTTTCTCTTTTCTCTCTGCTGCCATGTCTCCTCTCCTTGCTCCATCATCTCCCCTAGTACATGCTGCCCCCAAACTCCTCACCCTCCTCTGCTGTCCTGACTCCTGCCCTTCTCACTGCCCTCAGCCTTCCTGCGACCTGCCCCCCTCCACCAGCCCTTCTCTCCTCCCTGAGCCCACTCCTCCAATAGCCCCACTCTGATCATGTGAGCTACCCCTCCTCATCCCCTCTTCTAACACCTCCCTCTGCACACCTGCCCTGCCTCTCTCCTCTGGTGCTGGTCCCTCCCCTGCAGGTGTCTGCCCTTCTGTTTCACGCCCAGAATCCCCTGGCACCTGCACCTTCCCTTAGCCCTGCACCCTCCTGCTGCCTCCCCCTTCCCTTACTGCCCCTGCCTCCTTTTTCCCCGATGCCCATCCCCTCACCACTCTCTGCCCCCATTCCCCTCATGCCCTCACACATGCCTTGCTCCATCCCCACCTTTCGCATGCCCACCCCTTCTTTCATGTCTTCTCCCAGCACCTCCCACCCCCCTTTAGCCCCCAATGCCCTTCCCCTCTCCTCTCCTCTCCCAGCATTACCCTGTCCCCCCTCCCACTGACACGTCCCCTCCTGCCCTTTTCCTCATTGCCTGCACTTGGCCCCCTGGCATTTGTCTCTCCTGCACCCCTGTCTCTTGGTGCCTTCCCTTTCTTCCCCCTCCCGCTCTGCACAAGCCTCTTTCTCTCCCACACCTTCCCCTAGTTTTCCCCTCCCCTACCTTCTGCGTTCTGCGGGGCCGGACTCCAAACCACGTGCGCTGCCACTGACGCCTTTGCAGTTTCAAAATCCCGGGCGTGACGTCACGTCACACCCGGGCGTCTCCCCGCTCACCTGCATGGTGGCAGCAGCAGCCGGCAGCGTGCGCAGGTAAGGGCGGGGAGCCCTGCCAGCCGAGCTGAGGGAGCCGACTTATGGGTGCAGGGCACGGGGCCCCCTTAGGCGTGGGGCCCGAATCGGCCGAATCGGCTTAAGGCCGGCCCTGCCTGCAGCCTCCGACCCCCACCCCCGACCAGCTTTGCTTCCCGCTGGCCAGCTCCTCCCCCGTTCTGTCCTGGCCAGCTACGCTGCCTCTGAGCCCCCCCAGCTCTGCTTCGCGCCCCCCCCCCCCCCAGCCAGCCCTGCTCCTCTCCCGGCCGGTCCCTCCCCTCTCCCGCCCCCGATCAAGTGTGTCCGTTTTTTTTTTTTTTTTACCCTAGCCTAGTGATGTACACGGCCAGGGACGGGGCCGTGTACATCACCCCCGCCCTCTTTCTCTTTCTGCCGTGGTGCCTGGCTGAGTTCTGCGCCATGGGGGAGCAAGCGGCCATTTGGGCTCCCCCGCGGCGGCCCAGCTTAGTGGCGCAGAACTCAGCCGAGCGCCACAGTGGGAGGTGAAGGGGGGCGGGGCCGTAACGTACACGGCCCCGCCCCCTGGCCATGCACGTCACTGCCCCGGCCCCTTCCTCTCCTGCTGTGGCACTCGGCTGAGTTCTGTGCCGCTCAGCCGGGCCGCCGTCGGGGAGCAAGCGGCGCAAGCGGCCTTTTGGGCCCCATGCTCCCCATGCAGCACGGGGGTGCTGCATGCAGACTGCGGGGCCCAAACGGCCGCTTGCACCACTTGCTCCCCCACAGCGGCCCGGCTGAGCGGCGCAGAACTCAGCCGAGTGCCACGGTGCAAGGCAACAGCGCTCCCCAGAGGCGACTTGTAATGCTACAGCGTTACAGAGTCACCGACATTGGGCTACTATATATATGATATCACGGGCTCCCTATTCCAATGTCTCCGCAGGCCTCATTCCAGGCGGAATAAGGGACTTTTGGGGGAGCGGGCTATTTTGAAGTAAGTGCGGAGTAGACAGCGCCAAATTTCAAAATAAGCTATTTTGAAATAAGATCAAACTAAGATACGCAATTTGCCAAGCTCAAATCATGTATCTTATTTGGAGCTACACACGAATTTGAAATACAGGGCATCCCCGCTATAATTTGCCCCAGTATTCATCCGTTCTGCACTAAAGTCACTGATGTTTGCAGGAACTGATGCATTCTAAGTCCTGCTATTCCCCACTCTTAAGTTGTGCCACCTCCCCTCCTCCCCCCCGCCACCCAGTGTGCACGAAGGGAAGTCAGCTGCAGGAAAAAAAAAATCCCCGCTTTAAGTTGTTTCACCATAAGTTTTTTGGAACGTATCTTGGACTAATAGTGAGGACGGCCTGTAGTTATTTCAAAAGTTATTATTTTGAAATAAGTTATTTCAAAGTAATTTCCTAGTGCAGCTGTACCCTCGGTGATAACCAGCGGGGTTCTGTTATTTTCCTAGTTGGGCCTGTTTTGAAGTAGCTGACTTTTGGGTACTTGTCTGACTCTGTCAATCTGTTTTCCCACTTGCCCAAGTGAGTATTTCACTTTTAAGAATGCCCGATACAGATCTTGCAGGTGTTTGTCTCGGTCTGTGGGACTGGAACAAACTCACTTGTATCTTATCTTTAGGAGGAGTTCTTGAACAAACGGACTCACAGACAGATGGACAGATGCACATTTCTAAGATGTAGAGCCAGAATACTAGCAGATTTACCTGACTTTCTTGGGGCCGTAATTCAGGAATTCCATCAAGTGTATTCTATTCCTTCATCCCTATAAATGCTAATCCTTCGCTATGTTTGAATGCAAAGGGCGCTAGTCAATTTGGTTTCCAAATACATTTTCTAGTTTTCAGACTTTAAGCTTTGATGTAGCTGTGCCAGAACCAAGCACTACTCCAACATTCTCTGTTTCATCTCTTTTCTCTAGGGGTTACTGAGAAGCGATTCTGTTCCAGGTTCATCCTGTTTTTCTGGCTCATCTTGGTTCAGTCTCTTCCAGCATTCACTCCGTGATGTCCATCTCGGGGACTGGACGTGATTTGGTGATTCTGTTTCTTTGCTGTTTGGTCTTATGAGAAGCAATCCCATTCCAGGCGCATCCCGTTTGCCTGGCACAACCCAACCCTGACCTCGCTTTCAGTTAGGAGAAGCGGACGCTGCCTGCCGAATGTGGTGGTCCTAGCTCAGACAATTTCGGAGCTGTTCTTCACCAAGCAGGGAAACTCTCTCAACTGTAGAACAGATTGTGAACTTGCATATAAAATAGGCGACGTGGGGAAAGGTTACAAATGGCAGAAACCCACTGTTCTGGGTAAGTGGGAATATGCAATTGTGAAATTGTGTTCATAGACTCCTGGGGCGGGCAGAGACCTCAGGAGTCATCGAGTCCAACCCCCTGCCAGGAGCAGGACCAGCCCCAACTCAACCATCTACCCAGGGCTTGGTCAAGCCGGAACTTAAACGCCTCTAGGGATGGAGATTCCACCCCCTCCCTAGCTGTTGTCTGGAAGATGCTGTAAGTTGGGGAATCTGCTCGATTGGCTCCCCGGAGACAACAGCAGGGAAAGGAACCAATGCCTGGATGAGTGTCAAACACCTACCACCAGCTGTTGTCCAGCAAGGGCGCTACAGCACAATGAGGCCACAACCAGGGAATCACTCATCTTGCCAGGGGACTCAGCGACACCCCCAGACAGGGCTTGTGATCTGTGTTTTCCAGGCACATGTGCTACAGGAATGAAATCACACCCAGGGGCCCCAGGCTCCACCGGCCTCCTACCCCACCTGTGCTGCAGGCCCCCACGGCACTGAAAGCCTGAGGACACTGATGGAAAGAACTGGCGGACCCGGAGGCAGCGGGGGGAGAAGCCACCTTTATTGCAGATACTTGCTCTGCCTGGACCCCCCCAATCCGGGGTGTGAGTGAGCAACGGACTAACCCATGTTCACCTTGATATTTTAGCAAGGATGTAAATACGCAGATCCATTGCATCACTCTTGAAGCCCTAATTCAGTCATGTGAACGCCTGTCGAACGCACGATCATCACCCAGTCATGAATAGACTGAGACCCGCCCCCTTCACAGCGCTTGAGTTGATTCAGGAAGTTCTCACACCACGAAACTCCTTCAATCGGCAGCTACAAGGGGGAAAGGAGATGGGACCCCGAGACCTGGTCCCCACTGGGGAGTTATTTCGGAACAAGCCCCCTTCTTTCAAAGGCATAAGCGGAACGTCCAGACGCCCGAGCCCCGTCACGTCAAAATCTGCTCTCCTGCTCTCCTCAGGGAAGGAGGCTCACTTAAAAATTGTTATTTCGAAACAGCAGCACCGGGGCGTCCACACTCTGGCTATAATGACTCCCCAGAGTCACTCAAACTCTATTCCCCAGCGCTGCCTGGGGCTCTGAGTGACTGCAGGGCCTGCGGGGGTTTGCTGCTGGTCACTAGCAAAGC
Source organism: Pelochelys cantorii (assembly GCA_032595735.1). Lineage (NCBI taxonomy): Eukaryota > Metazoa > Chordata > Testudines > Trionychidae > Pelochelys > Pelochelys cantorii. The sequence continues at coordinate 2,504,138 of CM064349.1, forward strand.
CTGGGAAGAGCCAGCTCAGGCTGGAGAGGCAGGGAGCCCAGCAGGCCCATGGGCCCAGGCTGCCCCCCAGGCGCCCTGTCCCACTCGTTTGGAAACAGTGGCTGATGCTTTTGTGGTGGTTTGTCTCAGACTGTCCGGTGTTCATGTCTGTTTATGGTTTGCAGAGTAGCTGGGGGCGGAGCGTGTAGAAGATACAGAGCTAAGAGGAGTGAACTTACCACACAGGCAGGGCTTGGGGCTGCAGGGGATAGACTCACGGATGCTTTGCTGGGCAAACACACCCCATCAGAGGCTCTCTCTGGGCTGGCTTCGTGTTTCTACAACCTGCTACTCTGGTGAGGTGAGATGAAGGGTAGAGGGCCCCTGGTTGGGTCTAAAGGGGAATTTCCAGGATAAGGCCACCTAGAAGCTTTGGATATTTGCTGATGTCAAAGGAAACCAGTGGGACTCCCTGCCGCTGGCTTTCAGCAAGATCAGTCTGTGGAACTCCCTGCCCCTGGCTTTCAGTGTGGTTAGTCTCTGGGATTCCTTAACATTGGCTTTCGATGGGGTTTACCTGTGGAACTCCCTGCCACTGGCATGCAGTGGTGTTAACCCATGGAACTCCTTGCCACTAGCATTCAGTTGGGTTCTCATGGGGACTGGGTAGTCAGAGTTTGCAAGTGAGATGTGTGTTGTGTGAGTGACACTTTCTCACATTTCACATGAAACAGATGGGGTGTTCTCTATTCACCAAATTCTACTTCCCTCCCACTGCCCAGAGTGCTGACCTGCTGCCTCCACCTCTTCCCAGAGCTAGGGTTGGAACCTGGGAGTCCTGGCTCCCAGGCCCTCTAACCATTAGGCCATTCTGCCCCGCACAGGAGATGCCAACCTAAGGCGGCGTGGGGATGCCTTTGCACACAACCCCAAGGTCCCTGATACACGGCACGGCTCGCAGCATGACAGAGGACAAGAAACAGCTCAGTGGATTGAGGCTTCCTATGTGAGAAGTGGGGAGGGAAGCCTCCTTCCCATTCTCACAGGTCAGTGTGCAGCAGCAGCAGACAAAGCAGCCCAAGGGACAGGGTGTGGGATGGATTTTTTCCCCTTGCACCAGCTCCTGTACTCAGGGTGTTACAGCAGCCAATTCCCACCTGCTTGGGCCAGTGAGTCACAGAATCATAGAATCCTGGAGCTTTGAAGAGACTTCAAGAGGTCCTCAAGTCCAGCCCCCTGGCCAAAGAAGAGCCAATCCCAGCTAAATCAACCCAGCCAGGACTTTGTCAAGCGGAGACTTAAAAACCTCCAGGGAACCCAGCCCACCCCCTCCCTAGGGAACCCAGCCCAGCGCTTCCCCACACGCCTAGGGAAACAGTTCTTCCTAATATTCAACCTAGACCTCCCCCGCTGCAACTTGAGTCCCCGCACTGGAGACAGATCCAGAGCCCTCTGGTGGGGAAAGGCCCTGCCTCCCATTCCCTACCCTTCTGAGTCAGCCTGTCCTCCCCTTCCCCCCGGTCACAGTCATGTGGCATTCTTAGTGTTGACCTGTTCTATGACTGTCTCTTCACACCCTCCCCCCCTTCCACTCTACTAAGGCATTCATCTCCCCCTGTTGGCCGTAGCACTATCTTGTGGCGGTGAGTTCCACTGGCTCTGCCCAGAAATTGGGACTGCCAGCCTGGAAAATCTAGAGAAATTCTAGAGAACCAGAGGGTGCCCTGATGCATTCCTTGCCTGCTCTGTTATTTCTCCCAACCTCTTCTTCCAAGCTCCTGCCTCATCTTCTGTTGCCCTTTCCAATCCCTCTTCCGTCTCTCCCCAGGGCATGATGGAGCAAGGCAACTGGACCCTCCCACCTGTGACCTGGGCAAATTCTAGCCAGTCCTCCATACCCACGAAGGACATTCAGCTGGCCGCGGCTGGGCTGCTGTTCCCCACCGTCCTGGTGGGTCTTGTGGGGAATGGTCTGTACCTGTGGGTGTTGGGGTGGAAGATGAAGAGGACAGTGACTACACTCTGGTTCCTCCACCTGGTCTCCTGTTCTGCCCTCTTCAGCCTGCTGATCCCCTTCTTCATCATCTACATCCTGATGGGTTTCCATTGGGTCCTCGGCATGATCATGTGCAAACTCATCAGTGCCTGCACCCACTTGGTCATGTTCTCCTCCGTCTTCCTCCTCGCCCTCATCAGCCTGGACCGCTACACGCTCATCTGCCGCCCCGTCTGGTCCCAGCATCACCGCACCGTGCGCCAGGCCAAGAAGCTGGTTGCAGGGGCGTGGCTGGTCTCCTTTGCCCTCAGTACTCCCTACCTGGCTTTCCAGGACACCAGCACGTTGGGAGATGGCAGAGTCGCTTGCACAAATTATTACATTATCTCCAGAGACCAGGCTGGAGATGCCTGGAAGAAGCACGTACACTTCATGCTGTTCATGAGCCGGTTCCTGCTGGGCTTCCTGCTGCCCCTCTGCGTCATTGCAGGATGCTACGTCCGGATGGGCCTGACAATGAAGAAGAAGAGGCTGTCCCGGAGTGGGAAGCCCTTCAAGGTCATGGTGGCAGCGGTGGTGTCCTTCTTCTTCGGCTGGCTGCCCTACCACCTCCACTATGGCCTGATGCTCTACAAAGAGGGGCCCAAGTCATTGACTGCCATCTTCCAGCTCATTTGTGTCATCATGGTCTGTGCCAATGTCTGCTTCACGCCCATCCTCTACCTCTTTGTGGGGCAGACGTTCCAGCAGGTCTTCAGGGCGTCCCTGCTCTCTCTGGTCAAAGAAGCTTTTTATGAGGATCTTGACAGCGATGGGTTGGGGCCTCATTCCCGTGGGAGGAACCAGCGAGAAACGGACTGCACAGAAGTATAGAAAAACTTGGGGCTGGGCAAGTTCTAGACACCTGCTGACCTTAGCTTTATGGGGTTCTAGGTATTGCAATATTTTCTAGCTGAATCATTCCTTAGGGTCTAGATTAGCGGAATAGAATCATAGAGCTGGAAGAGATCTCAGGAGGTCATCAAGTCCAGCCTCCTGCCCAAGGCAGGATGTCAATTAGATTTATAGGTGGCTATATATTTATAGCTGGCTCTAGATAGTCTTGTGTTCTAGGCACCTTGGCATAACCTTATCCATCCCTGTAGTGTCCACAAGGTTCTGGATTCCTGTTTGGCTCTAGAGTGGTTTTGGGCCATCTGCGTAAATAGTTTTAAACTCTATATGCTCCTGTGAGTTCTATATTAGATTGACTCTAGAACCGCGAGTTGTTTTAGAGGTCAAAATGCTTTCGAACTGCATGAACTCTCCTGTATTCCAGATACATCGCTGTGGGCAGATCCCCCAAGGATTCCAACTTTCATTATGTGTCACAGCCTGGTAGAGTCACTTGGGTTCTAGATTCCTGGGACGTGGTAGAACCTCACACTCTGTAACGGGTTTGAAACCCTCTGCCCCCTCCCACACTCAGAACCCCTTTCCCCCCACTCTCAGCCGGAGAATTTGCTGCATGTCCCCATATGGCAGTGACGTGTCCCATGTAACAAAATTCATGCTGTAGCTGGGTGTGAAAAATCGGAAGAGTGATCAGAGCAAGGTGGGGCTTGGAGCAATGTTCCCCCTCATCTTTTCCAGGCATGTGCAGATTGTTCCCAGGGGTTTGGAATGGGTCCCAGATGAGGAGAGATTAAAGAGGCTGGGACTTTTCAGCTTGGAAAAGGGGAGACTAAGGGGGGATATGATAGAGGTCTGTAAAATCATGAGTGATGTGGAGAAGGTGAATAAGGAAAAGTTATTTACTTGTTACCATAATATAAGAACGAGGGGCCACCAAATGAAACTAATGGGCATCAGGTTTAAAACAAATAAAAGGAAGTTCTTCTTCGCACAGCACATAGTTAATCTGTGGAACTCCTTGCCTCAGGATATTGTGAAGGCCAGGATTATAACAGGGTTTAAACGAGAACTAGATGAATTCGTGGAGGTTAAGTCCATAAATGGCTGTTAGCAGTAGGGGTAAGGAATGGTGTCCCTAGCCTCTGTTTGTCAGAGGGTGGAGATGGATGGCAGGAGAGAGATCGCTTGATCATTGCCTGTTTGATTCACTCCCTCTGGGACACCTGGCATTGGCCACTGTCGGCAGACAGGGTACTGGGCTGGATGGACCTTTGGTCTGAACCAGTATGGCCATTTTTATGTTCGTATTCACATGTGGAATAAATTTTGCTACATGCACCGGGACATGTGCACCACCAGGAGGAACACAAACCTCGCTGCGGGGCAGCGTTGGAATCTCTCCTGAGAGGCCCGGCTTCCAGGGGACACTGGCTTGGAGCCAGAACTCCTGGGCTGTGCCTTGGCGGTGGTAGGGGTGCACTGTCACTCTGGCTGTGACATCTCCGGCGCCGGCGGGGGGTGAGCTCAGCTAGAAAACCCACCCCCCACCCCCACCGCTTTTGCGGTGACACTCGTCTTGTGCAACCCCTTCTGTGGTAAGATAGGGCCGGATGTTTCTTTTGCAAGGAGGCGGCAGGACACTTCCACACACGCGGCTGCAGGCCGAGCCGGGTCTCACGGTGCTGCTGGCCACCTGCTTGCTGGGGTCTGCAAAGGGGCTGGTCCTAGATCAGCCGGGGTGGGGGGCGGATGGGACAGGATGTGCATAGGCCAAGGCTGACTCAGGGAACAGCTGAGGGGGGGAGCTGGGCTCTAGGGGCAGCTCATGGGGGAGGTGGGCATGGGGCCAGCTTGGGGAGAGTCTGAGGGGGCAGCTGGGCTCCGAGCTATGTCAGGGAGTGGCCAAGGGGGGAGCTGGGCTCTGGACTGGCTTGGGGAGCTGCTGAGGGGGAACTAGGATCCGGGCCGGCTCGGGGAGCTGCCAAGGGGGTAGCTGGGCTCTGGGAGCTGCTGTGACCATCTGGCGTATGCAGAGCAGGTTTGGAAATGCTGTGATGGGAACTGAGATGGGCCCTGGTCCTTCCGCCCTGCTCGGAAGGGGAAGTGCCTGTCACTCGGAGGTGGGACCCGACCTGCCACAGAGCTGAGGCGCCCCACACCAGCGACAGCTCCAGCAGCTGTGGAAGAAGAGGTCCCTCCTCTTCCTTACCCCCCGCCAGTACATAGCCAGGTGAGCTTGGGTTCCCTTTGAGGAAAAAGGGCTGGGAGCGAGGGCAGAGGGGAGTAGTGGTGAGAGCATCAGGGTGCTGGGTGGGAGCCAGGACTCCTGAGTTCCTTTTCCTCCCTTGCTCTGGGAGGGAAGTGGGGTCTAGTGGCTAGAGTGTGTGTGGGGGGGAGGGGGAGCTGGGCGCCAGCACCCCTGGCTTCTCTCCCCAAGCCAGAGGAAGGCAGTGGGGTGTAGTGGTTACAGCACCTGCACACTTGTTACCTCCCTTGGCAGCTGCAGGGTTCCGTGCGAGGGCTGCACTTCACACAATCGGGCGGTGCTCCTCTCCTTGCCGGGGGCCAGGGGCCATGCCGGGGGCCGGGATCAGCTCTAGGGGAAGCTGTGGTGGTGACTGAGAGACCGCAGTGCGTGTGGTTTCCCAACCCCTCTTCCGGAGGGGAGGGCTGGCGTGTGTGTGAGGGGTGGGGGCCGCAGCATGGGGGGGGCAGTGAAGGGGAGATCGAGGGGAGAGGAGAAATTGGGTTTTGGAGGGGGACCTGGGAATCCAGCGAGGGGGGAATTTGGGGGGGCGGGGGCTGGAGGCGTGAGGAGTGGAGGGGGGGACTGTGCTGTGGTGCCGGGTGAGGGGTGGGGGCCGCAGCATGGTGGGGGGCAGTGAAGGCAGGATTGAGAGGAGAGGAGAAATGGGGTTTTGGAGGGGGACCCGGGAATCCAGCGAGGGGGGGATTTGGGGGGCGGGGGCTGGAGGCGTGAGGAGCAGGTGGGGGACAGTGCCGTGGTGCCGGGTGAGGGGTGGGGGCCGCAGCACGGGGGGGGCAGTGAAGGGGGGATCGAGGGGAGAGGAGAAATGGGGTTTTGGAGGGGGACCCAGGAGTCCAGCGAGGGGGCAATTTCGAGGGACAGGGGGAGCTGGCAGCAGGGGAACCAGAGGGCCCTGTGGCCAGCATCTCACCGGACCCCTCCCCCATAGCCATGAATGGCTCGGCCGCCCCGTCCAGCGCCACCGAGGAGGCCATGCGGATCATCGCCATCACCACCAATGCCCTGGTGCTGGTGCTGGGCCTGGTCGGCAACAGCCTGGTGATCTGGATCACCACGGGTGGCCGCCGCGGGCCGCCCACCTTCCCCTCGGCCTGCTACCTCCACCTGGCCGTGGCCGACCTGCTCTTCTCGGCCGGGCGCATCCCCGCCATCACGCAGGAGGCCCTGCGCTCCCACTGGCCCTTCGGCCGGGCCCTCTGCAAGCTCCACTCCTTCGCCCGCTACCTGGTCGTCTTCGCTGGCGTCTTCATCCTCACCCTCATCAGCCTTCACCGCTGCCTGCTGGTGGCCCAGCCCATTTGGGTCCGCAACCGCCGCAAGCCCCAGCTCGGGTGCTGGCTGATCGCCGGGGCCTGGCTCCTGGCCATCTGCTTCAGCATCCCCTACCTGGCGGTCCGGGATGTGCAGACCACCCAGGGGGAGACCTTCTGTGGCTACCAGAAAGACCTGCGGCATCTGGCCGAGGTGCCGCTGAGGTGGAGCCGGTTCTTGGGCGGGTTCCTGGTCCCTTTCACCATCATCACCACCTCCTACGTGGTCCTGGCCTGGAAGCTGAGGAAACGGCGCTGGGACGGCTACCGCCGGACCTTCACCCTGGTGCTGGCCGTGGTGGCGCTCTTCTTCGCCTGCTGGCTGCCCCACCACGTCCTGGTGCTCTTCAGCACCTACCGGAAGGATAAAGAGACGTGGGGCGTGCCACTCAAGCTGGCCAACGCCTTGGCCTACCTCCACAGCTGCCTCAACCCCGTTCTGTATGGGCTGGTGGGCTACGCCCGAAGCAGGGGACGCCGGAGGGGCTCCTTCCTGGGCATCTTCCGCAAGGCCCTGGCCGAGGAAGAGGAGGGGACAGGTGGGACGGAGGCATCGCAGAGCATCAGCCATAATAGCGGAGGGAGCAGAGGAACCAGGACTCCTGGGTTCGATTGTTCAGATCTCCCGTGATTGCCTTGTGTGTGTGCGCATGTGTGAGCTAAAGCCAGTCTCTGACTCTGTCTCTTCTATCAGCTTCTATTTCTTCACCCACCAAACAGCAGCGGTTTGTCTGTTTTCACTGCGCACACCCATGGGACACGGCGAGTCACTCGCTGCGGGTCAGGGCAGCCCTCAGCCAAAGGGGCCCCGATCTCTACCTGTTGCTGAGGGGCAGGAGACGGAGTCCCCCCCATGGCGAGAGTTTGCGGGACTGGCTCGGTTGGTGGAGGTTTTCTATCTCGGAAAAGTTTGGGAAGAAAGCGTTGAAAAGTGTCGCCGTGGAAACGGCACCTTTCCAGGTCCACGGGCTGCTTTCTTTTAAATGTAGGCTCATTTTTGTTTAAAAGATGTTTAAATGTCAACATTACAAATGGAACATGCTGAAACGATCCCACCGAAATATTATGATGGAGCCACGTTGAAATTTTCCCCTCAGATTTTCAAGCTTGTGAAATTTTTGGGGGACATTTCCTCCCTATTTAGCAGGGTAAAAATGTTCAAAAACTTACATAAGAGTGGCCAGACTGGGTCAGACCAAAGGTCCATCTTGCCCAGTGTCCCATGTGCCCACAGTGGCCAATACCAGGTGCAAAAAAAAATGTTGCAGGGCAGAAAATACCTGCTTGGATGGACGGATTATTTTAGAACAACCCACTGCAGAACTGCTGCCATCTGCCTCCTACACAGTTTGGGCCTGTGTGTGAGACAGTCAGCGGTTGCATTTAAGCCAATAGCTGCCGCAAGCCAATCTGCTTCAGGTTCAACAGGGCCAGCAAAGAAGCCACTTTCGGGACTCGAGAGAGCTACAGGCAAGGGGAACTGCCACCCAAGGTCACGGGGAAAGTCATGTGATTGGTCCGTGCCTCAGTCTCCATCCTCCTCTTTGTAAAATGCTTTGAGATGTACTGAGAATGCTGTAGAACTGCTAGAAATTACACTGTCATATAGAAGTGTAATTAATATAAGCAAGAAAAATGACCCTGGGCTTAGGAAAGCTGTCCTGTGCAGAAAGGGTTAAACGTTGAGCATGTTTAATCTTGAGGGAAGACTGTGAGGGGGGGGGCGGGGATGGGAGGAGGGGGAGCTGAGCAGTGGTGACAACTAGGGAGGGAATGACCAGCCCCTCCACATATCACTCCTTGCCTGGGGGCTGAACCTCACTTCTTCCCACCCACCCCTACTCCTCACCAGGCCCTGCCTCCCCCAGACTCTGCCCCTCCCCGCCACCTCCCCCTAAGGTCATCTCCACATCCATCCACTGCCGCAGGTGAGTGGGGGGGGGGGCTACTAATCCCCTGGGCCCTGCTGGGCTCCCCAAAGTGTGGGGCCCAAAACCGTCCATGGGATGGAATGCCTCTGTGTGCCGGCTGCTGGCCCCTTGCCCCTCCCTCCCATGGCATTGGGGGGGCATGACCCTTCATGCCCCCCTGCATTGCCCCTGAACCTCAGCAGGTTTGCAAAGAGGATGGGGATCAATCATTTCCCACGTCCTCCCTTCGGAGGGCAAGAAGCAAAGGGCGTCAACTGCCGCCAGGGCCTTTGCGGTTGGGTGTTAGGGGAAAAACGTCCCAGATCTGGTGGGAGTCTGGAACCAGCTACCCCAGGATCCCCGGCACTAAGAACAGGTTGTCACCGGGTTGCTTGGGCCTGCCGGGGAAGGAGCAGAAGACCTCTGGAGGTCCCTTCCAGGGCCGATTTCTATGGTTCTGAGACCTTCTAACCTGGGGCTCCCAACCTGTGGCCCTGCAGGGGGGGTCCATGGAAAGGTTTTAAAAGTCAGGATCGGGTCCACCGCAGGGGGCCCAATCCTTTCTTTTCTTTTCCTTTTCTCCCCCCCCCCCCCCCTCGGAGCGTGCGGGGATGCAGCTTGCTTTTGATCCTGTTTGCCTAAGCTAAGGGAGCGAGGGGAAAGTGCTTGCGTCCTGTGCATGCCCCTCACACACCAGCCAGGCGGGAGAGGCGTGCATGGCCTGCAAGCACTTTCCCCACACTCCCTTAGCATCCGGAGAACAGAATCAAAAGCAAGCCGTGGACCGGCACGCACGGCTGCTGCCCACTCCCGCCGCGCTCCCCAAGCTCCGCCCGTACCCCCGGCCCTCCCGAAGTTCCGCCCTTTGGGAGCTGGCAGTTCCAAGCTCCCTTTGGCCATGAGAGTCCCTTGCTCCGTGGCTGGTGTGACGACGCGTCGGGGAGCGCCCGACCCTGCACCCCGATCTGCAGGCAGATGTGACTCTCCGCCAGCCAGTAGAATAGAAGGGTTTATGCTTCTCAGAGATACAGCCCAGCAGAGGCTCGATAGGAGCCAGGGCAGAGCCTTAGTCCTCTTGAGGGGAAGAGGCTTCACCCCCTTCCTTGGTCTAAAACCATCCTCCCTTTCCCTCGCCCAGCCGAGACTAACCCACACTCCCAGCAACTGGTCCCTCAGCCCCCCAGGCAGCCCCGCCTCCTGCACTGTCTTGCTCCCAGAGCCAAGGTGTATCTCTTGTCACCTGGTCCCCCGGAGGTGGGACTGACATACTTCCACAGTGAGTCATGCCTGGCCTCTTCTCCCCTCATGCAGAGAGAGCTGCGGGGAGGGGGAACTGAGGTACACACACACACAATACAGCAGCGACTGTAACAGCACCCCCGCTACGTCACAGATGGGCAGGGGACGGAGGAGCCGGGGGCTGAGGAAGCAGCGCAGGCAAAGAGCAGCCAATGGGAGCTGAGAAGCTCCGTGCCCTGCGGTCGGCACGTCCCTCGGCCCACGCTGAAGCTGACAGGCTGCGGCCTCCTCTGGAGTCAGCTTATAAACGGGTCAGTCACTTTTTACCCTTTTGGTCTCTTTTTTGAATATGCTGCCCCGCTCTAACCGTTCAAAAGCTATTAGTGTGGCGGGTTGGGCCGCTCGCAAAAATGGATCGTTGGAGGGGTCCGTGAAATTGTAATAGATTGAAAAGGGGTCCATATGCTCGAAAAGGTGGGGAACCCCTGTTCTAACCTGTTCCAACAGGTTACAAAGTGCAACAAAGTGGTTCTGTGGAGCAACACGAAATGGTTTGTACTGGGTGTGACGGAGCGTCGGGGTTCCCCCTGATCCTGCAGCCCCGGAGCAGCAAGAACAGACTCCGTCAGCCAGTAGAATAGAGACGGTTTATTGCTTCTCCGGGATACAGCACAGCGTAGATGTGGTGTGGTTTCAGGAGTCAGGGCCAGGATGCCTAAAACCCCTTGGATTAGGGGGTCCATTGTCACCCCTAGACCCTCAGCAAAGGCTGTTTCTGTCATGTTTCTCAGCCAGCAACTGCCCTTTCCTTGAAACCTCCCTTCCTTTGTTCCCTCCCTGCCCTCAACCAGTCGGAGTGGTTGGGTCTTTGCCTACGTGACCTTAGGCATCCCCCCTGCTAGGCCGTGCTATAGACACCGGCCAGTAGGGGTCACCCCCAGCCCAAACACAGCCACCAGTGAATGCCCAACAGAGTGGACAGCCCCCCATTACATCACACCGGGCATTTCTGAAACCACGCGGGGTTTGTGGGGACTTCGGCCATTTCAGCGTGAGATGAAAGAAAAGTTGGAACCGTCAGAATTTCCCATGGGACACACGTTCCTGTCGGCTTCCCTTGCTAGTTGGAAAGGATGCATTTGAAGAAGAATTACGAGTATGAGGGCTTTTACGGGATTTCTGGTTCTTTAGACTAGAAACTGCTTGTGGAAGGGACGGCTGACCATTTCCCCGGTCACACGACACCAGCAAAACGGCAAATGAATGTTAATGGTGATAAATGCAAAGTAACGCACATTGGAAAACATCGTCCCAACTGTATGTACAACGTGATGGCACCTAAATGAGAGAGAGCGATCTTGGGGTGTGTCTAGACTACAGGGTTTTGTTGACAAAAGTGCATTTTTGTCAACAAAACTATACCTGTGTCTACACTATCGCCGAGTTCTGTTGACATAACGTCGACAGAATTCGGAGGTAGTGTAGACACAGGTATAGTTTTGTCGACAAAAGTCCACTTTTGTCGACAAAACCCTGTAGTCTAGACACAACCTATGACGTCGACAGAACTCGGCAGTTTTGTCAATGGCGGTAAACCTCATTCTACGAGGAATAACGCCTTTTGTCGACAGAAGACGTTATTGCATCTACACTGTCCTTTGCGTCTACACTGTCATGTCGACAAAGCAGCTTACTTTGTCGACAGAACTGGATGTAGTCTAGATGCTCTTTGTCGGCAGAAGTTTTGTCGACAGTATCGACAAAGAGCGTCTAGACTACAGGCTTTTGTCGACAGAGTTTTGGCGAACTCGGTGGCAGTGTAGATGCAGGTATAGTTTTGTCGACAAAAGTCCACTTTTGTAGACAAAACCCTGCAGTCTAGACACACCCTTGGGGTATGTCTAAACTACATGGCTCCGTCAATGGAGCCATGTAAACTAGTTTACCCAGCATAGGCAAAGAAGCGGGGATTTAAATTTCACGAGGCATAAGGGATCGGTCGGCAAAGGCTTCCCCAGCCAACCGATCCGCGTCTAGACTACCGCGCTGTGCTGGATCAGCTGATCGTCGGCACAGTGCAGTGGCCATGTTTATTTTAATGAAGTGGGGATTATTTAAATCCCCGCTTCTTTGCCTATGCCGGGTAAACTAGTTTACATGGCTCCGTTGATGGAGCCATGTAGTCTAGATGTACCCTTGGAGTCCTTGAGTGGATGTTTTCAGGGAACTACCCAAAATGTACAGCAGCAGCAGCAGCTGAAGCAAACAGAATGTTGGGAATCATTAAAAAAGGGATCGAGGATAAAACAGAGAATATCTTATTGCCTCTGTATAAATCCATGGTTGCCTACACCTTGAATCCTGCGTACAGATGTGGTCGCCTCATCTCAAAAAGGGTATTTTAGCATTGGAAAATGTTCAGAAAAGGGCAACAAAATGATGAGGGGTTTGGAACGGCTGCCATATGAAGAGAGATTTATGAGACAGGGACTTTTCTTTTAGAAAAGAGGAGGCTAAGGGGGATATGATAGAGGTCTATAAAATTATGGCTGGCGTGGAATAAGTGAATAAGGAAACATTATTTACTTGTTCCCATAACAAAAGAACTAGGCTTCAGGGGGTAGCTGAGTTAGTCTGTAACAGGAAACACTTAAAAAACAACAAATAGTTTAGTAGCACTTTACAGACTAACAAAACATGTAGATGGTATCATGAGCTTTCGTGGGCACAGCCCACTTCTTCTTCTTCTTTCATCTGAAGAAGAGGGTTGTCCCCACGAAAGCTCATGATACCATCTACATGTTTTGTTAGTCTTTAAAGTGCTACCAGAATATATGTTGCTTTTTAAATTTGTAAGAACTAGGGGTCACCAAATGAAATGAATAGGCAGCCGGTTTAAAACAAACCAAAGGAAATTTTGATTCACACAATGCACAGTCAACCTGTGGAACTCCTTGCCAGAGGATGTTGTGAAGACCTGGACTTTAACAGGGTTCAGTGCATGGAGGTTAGGTCCATCAAAGGCTATTAGGCAGGATGTTCAGGCATAGTGTCCCTTCCTCCGTTTGTCCGAATCTGGGAATATGCGACAGAGGAGGGATCGCTTGATGATTCCCTGTTCTGTTCATTCCCTCTGGGGCACCGGGCATGGGCCACTGTGGGCAGACAGGACCCTGGGCTGGATGGACCTTTGCTCTGCCCTAGCCTGGCTGCTCTGATGCTCTTAAATATGAGATCCGGTGCATTCACATGGTGGAGCTTGTACCGCGTTCACCGGGACCGAGTGTAGCCAGTCTCCCAGGCGCAGAACAATTGGCAGACAAGTGCTGCAGACCTGTCTGTGGCTGGAAGTGACATCTCAGACTCAGCTTTTTGCCAGCGTTTGGCTGCACTCAGGGTAGCTTGGAAACCTCTGAGGGGGTAATGGCAGACGGTCGGGCGGCACAGGCCACGGAGAGCGACTGGAGCCAGGCAGGGCACAGGAAGGCAGCCCCAGTGATGGGAATGTGGCCCATTGACGCCGATGGGGCGACAGCTCATTGACCCCAGCCGGGGATTTGGCCTCCCAGTCCCATTGCTCCCCCCCCAGCCAGGTGGGGCGCTGAGGACACCCTGTGAGAAATTAACAGGTAGTTGCGACCTGCAAGTGCTGGGTCCAGCGGGGTGTCAGCCAGCCGGCCGTCTGCGCTGAGCGGGTGTTGGGTTACAGGCGCAGAACAGGTAAAGGTCGCTGTCTTAGCATCTCCCGGCTGCCTCGAAATCCCCGCGACTGGCGACTGCGCTGGAGGCTTCGCGCCGAGTAACCTTTAGCTGCCTCCTTTGTGCGACCTCATTTCCACCTTCCCCAGGTGCCAAACCAGCCCTGGGTCCCCCGCCCCCGCCCCCACCCTGCCCGTGCCCCTCACTCCCGACCTGCTCCCCTGCCCTGCCAGTGCCCCTCAATCCCACCCTGCCCCCCCCAGCTCCATCCCCTCCCCTGCCCTGCCAGTGCCCCTCAATCCCAACCTGCTCCCCTAGCTCCACCCCCCCCCACCCTGCCGGTGCCCCTCCCTCCTGCCCTGCTCCCCCAGCTTCACCCCCCCAGCCCTGCCAGTGCCCCTCACTCCCGCCCTGCCCCCCCAAACTCCACCCCCCAGCCCTGCCATTGCCCCTCACTCCTGCCCTGCCCCCTCCAGCTTAACCCCCCCAGCCCTGCCAGTGCCCTTCACTCCCACCCTGCCCCCCCAAACTCCACTCCCCAGCCCTGCCGGTGCCCCTCACTCCCGCCCTGCCCCCCCAGCCCTGCCGGTGCCCCTCACTCCCACCCTGCTCCCCTGCCCTGCCAGTGCCCCTCAATCCCACCCTGCCCCCCCAGCTCCATCCCCTCCCCTACCCTGCCAGTGCCCCTCACTCCCAACCTGCTCCCCTAGCTCCACCCCCCTCCCACCCTGCCGGTGCCCCTCCCTCCTGCCCTGCTCCCCCAGCTCCACCCCCTCCGCCCCACCAGTGCCCGTCACTCCCGCCCTGCTCCCCCAGCTTCATCCCCCCAGCCCTGCCGGTGCCCCTCACTCCCGCCCTGCCCCCCCAAACTCCACCCCCCAGCCCTGCCGGTGCCCCTCACTCCCGCCCTGCCCCCCCAAACTCCACGCCCCCAGCCCTGCCGGTGCCCCTCACTCCCGCCCTGCCCCCCCAAACTCCACCCCCAGCCCTGCCATTGCCCCTCACTCCCGTCCTGCCCCCCCCAGCTTCACCCCCCCAGCCCTGCCGGTGCCCCTCACTCCCGCCCTGCCCCCCCAAGCTCCACCCCCCCCAGCCCTGCCGGTGCCCCTCACTCCCGCCCTGGCCCCCCAAACTCCACCCCCCCAGCCCTGCCAGTGCCCCTCACTCCCGCCCTGCCCCCCCAAACTCCACCCCCCAGCCCTGCCACTGCCCCTCACTCCCAACCTGCCCCCCCCAGCTTCACCCCCCCAGCCCTGCCAGTGCCCTTCACTCCCACCCTGCCCCCCCAAACTCCACCCCCCAGCCCTGCCGGTGCCCCTCACTCCCGCCCTGCCCCCCCAAACTCCACCCCCCAGCCCTGCCGGTGCCCCTCACTCCCGCCCTGCCCCCCCAAACTCCACCCCCCCAGCCCTGCCGGTGCCCCTCACTCCTGCCCTGCCCCCCCAGCTTCACGCCCCCAGCCCTGCCAGTGCCCCTCACTCCCACCCTGCCCCCCCAAACTCCACCCCCCAGCCCTGCCGGTGCCCCTCACTCCCGCCCTCCCCCCCCAAACTCCACCCCCCCAGCCCTGCCATTGCTCCTCACTCCTGCCCTGCCCCCCCAGCTTCACCCCCCCAGCCCTGCCGGTGTCCCTCACTCCCACCCTGCCCCCTCCAGCTCCACTCCCCCCGCCCTGTGGTGCCCCTCCCAAGCCTCAGCCCCTGCCAGCCCAGGCCTGTCCCTCAGCCCTCCCGGTGCCCCCTTTGTAAATGCCCTGCTATACCTGCCCCCTCGGCTGTTCGCCAGGTGTCCGACAAGGCCCTGCATCGGGCATGTGCTGCCATCTACTGGCCCCATGGCTTTACTGCCACGCTCAGCCCAGAGCCTTGGACTACACGGGGATGCAGCCGCCTCTAGGGTGGGGCTGGGGGCTGGTTATACAGGGGCAGAGCAGAACTGGGGGGGGGCTGCTGTAGGGTGGGGTCAGGCGCACTGGGGGTGCTGAGAGCCACCGAGGCAAACTGCAAACCCTGCATCGATGGACACCTCTTCCCTATGGGGGGAATGGAGGGCAGGGAGAGGATGGGGGGGGCGGGGAGCGGGATGGGAGGCAGAGAGGAATCCAGGGAAGGGGGGGGCAGAGACAGATCTGGGGGGCTGCTCTGCCTCCCACCCCGGCACTGCAGCTGGACGGTTGAATCTTGCTTTCTTCCCCGTGTCCCTGGCAGACGCAGAGCATGGGACTCCTGCCCCCCCCATTCCTGCGCCTTCCTCCCCCCAGAGGCTGCGTGGGGGCAGGGACCTGGCCTCTCCGGGGAGGGGGAAGTCAGTGGGGGGGGGGGGAGCTGTTCACAAAACTGGCCCTGCAAAGCCATGGCGGCAGCCGGAGCCTGGACCAGCGCGGGGCCTGGGGGCCGGGAAACAATCAGACGAGGCCACACCCGGGGCAGCCACAGGCCCAGAGCAGGAGCCGGGCAGAGCTGAGGCTGTGTCATTACAATCGGTCTGTTCACCCAGGCTCAGCTGGGCCCCCGAAGAGACACTGGGGGAGGGGGAATTGTGGGTGGGGCCCCAAGGCCTTCGTCCCACTCGCCCCTGGAACATCCTGGGGAGGCCTCCCCAGGCGTCGGGCGCATGAATCTCTCGCTCTGTTGGACGTGGGGCTGTGACAGGCTGCACCCCCCCGGCCAGGCCCTGCACCTGCGCCCCCATCACCCAGCTCAGAGACCCGAGTCACTCCCCAGCCACCCCGGAGCTCACAACAGGGGCTTCAGCCAATCCCCAGCTCCCCGCTCTGCCCCCCAGAGCTGCCCCCTGTGGCCCTGCTCAGAGCCTGGACAGGGGCAGCTCAGTGCCCAGCCCACCCCTCCCCCAATGGGGGGAGTCCCCCCCCCGCCAGCTGTGGGAGCCGGGGTTTCCCAAGGTCTGCGACCAGGGCATGCAGGGGGGCCCATGGCAAACAGGGTGATTAGCTGCAGCCAGAGCCGGGCTCGGGTGGGGAGCAGTCAGCGCGGGGGTCCCAGCTGGCACCTAGGAAACAGAAGGGAACTCACAGGCTGGGGGCTGGAAATGAAGCCGGATTTGAACCGAGCCACGTCCCCCCCGACAGATGGGACCAGTCGGGGGTAGATCCCCAGCCAACAGGCTGGGACTTTCCTATGGCCTGGACACCCAGGTGCACAGTGTCTCCAGGGGCTGGGCTGGGGTGAGGCCCAGTCGTGACGTCACTTCCCCTCTTTATAGCTCCTCCGGGTTGGTAGAAAGGCCCTTAGTTGTGAGGTGGGGCAGGTCGCCCCACGGTCTGTGCTCTGAGAAACCCCCCTCGGTTGCAGCTCCTGGGGGGGGGCCGGATTCTCTGGTGGCGGCTCATGAGAGAATGGCTGCTCCGTTGTCGTACCTAAGCACCTAACTCACACAGGAGCATTTGGAAATCTCTAAGTTGATTGAATCCCATCGTGTGCAGGCAGGCAGCGAAACAGTGACAACTATAAGTGTCGGTGCACAAACGGCAGAGGTCTAACGAATCAATTGGGTGAACTCGAGTTATGAAATGAGGAGATTGGGGAAACAGGCATCAGAGAAACTTGGTGGAACCTGGATGATCAGTGGGACAGGGTGATACCCGGGTACCAATTATATCGGAAGGGCAGAACAGGCTGGGTTGCAGGGGTAGGGTGCTGCCGCTGTATGTGAAAAGAACCTAGAATCAAATTAAGTAAGAACCGAACTGCAGCATGGACGTTCTATGGATAGTTATTCCATGCTCTAAGGACAATATAGCAGGGGGGATACATAACCAGTCGTAGTGACTGTGAAATACTCAGGGAGATTAGAGAGGCCTTAAACAGTTACATCTCAGTTATAATGGGGGATTTCCACTACCCCCATATTGACCGGGGACACGTCACTTCAGGATGGGATAGAAAGTTTCTTGAGACCTTAAACGGCTCTTTCTGGGAACAGCTTTTTCTGGCACCCATGCAGGGAAGGGCCATTCTTGCTCAGTGGAGCGGGGGATCTAATCACAGAGGTGACTATACCTGGACCGCTTGGGAACAGTGACCATCAGATAATTAGATTTAACATCCCCATGGCAACAAAAACACCTCAACAGCCCAGCACTGGGGCATTTAATTTCAGAAAGGGGAACGCCACAAAAATGAGGCAGTTAGTTAAACAGAAATTGAAAGTTATGGGGACAAAAGTGAAATCCCTGAAAAGTGAAAAAATGTTTAAACGCACCACGATAGAGGGTCAACTTAATGAATAGTCCAAATTAAAAAACATAACAAGCGAACAAAAAAAAGTGCCACTGTAGCTCAACAACCAATTACAGTGGCCTGAGAGCACGGTTTAGAAAGTGAAAGTTCGCTCCTGCTGAGGAAGCAGAAAGGAGCATACAGCTCTGGCAAGCAAAGGGTATAAATAGAATGAGGGAGGCCAAAATAGAAACGGAAGAACGGCCAGCCAGACTCAGAAAGGATCAGCAATTTTTTAAGTCCCTCAGAATCAAGAATCCTGCCTCCCATGAGTGGGACAGGCTAAAAGTGAAATTCCTGCAAGCCACGTGGGAACTTTGTTAAGCACCATCATAGAGGCTCAAGTTCAATGTGTGTGCTAAATTAAAAAAAAAAGCGAGAGCACTAAAAACGCACCACGGTGGCTAAACAAAAAGTAAAAGCTGCTGGGAGAGGCAAGAGGGCCTGGTTTAGAAAGTGGAAGTTAAGCCCCACTGAGGAAAATAGAAAGGAGCATAAACTCTGGACCCTGAAGTGTACTAATGCAATGAGGGAGGGCAAAAGAGCTTGGAGAACAGCCAGGCAAGGACTCAAAAGGGAATAGCAAAAGAATGTGTCATTTGTCAATTGTCAGAAGCAGGAAGCTGCTAACAAACCAGCAGGGCCGCTGGACGATCGAGATGTGAAAGGACGATAAGGCCATTCCGAGAAACAAAATGAATTCTTTGCATTGGTCTCCACAGCTGAGGGTGTGAGGGAGATCCCCACACCTGAGCCCTATCTTTCAAGTGACACATCTGAGGAAATGCCCTTACTGAGACAACATTAGAGGAGATAACGTCAATAACTCACCAGGAGCAGACAGTATTTCTAAAGGAACTCAAAAGTGAAATTACAGAAGTGCTCGCTGTGGTTGTAGCCTGTTACTTAAATCTCCTTCTGTGCCAGATAACTGGAAGATAGCGAATGTGACACCAGTTTTAACAAGGGCTCTAGTGGCAATTACAGACGGGTAAGTCTAACGTCAGTGTCGTGCGAACTGGTGGAAATCCCAGTAAAGAGCCGACTTGTCAGACACAGAGATGAACCCAGTTTGTTGGGGAAGAGTCAACGTGGTTTTTGTAAAGGGAAATCCTGCCTCACTGATTTACTCGAGTTCTTTGAGGGGGCCAAAAACACGTGCATAAGGCAGATCCAGTGGAGATGGTGCACAAGATGAGACATGGTAGGAAGGTGCCCGGCCAGGTTTATCGTAAGTGAAGCCCGGTCTCTAGCACCCTGGAGCAGACGTCTACAGTTCTGCTAGTACCTGAGTGCCCAGACAATGGACTCAGCGCAGGCAGTGGCTGGGCTTCCCACTGCCCCCTGGGCTGGACAAGGGCAGCCCCTCTGAGATCCATGGTTATACCTAGACACAAACAAGTTACACCTCACTGCTGATGTATCAGGGTGCTGACATTGTTAGATACCACCTAGTACCTTGTACATGGGGGTTGGACCTAAGCATCTCTGTCCATCATGCTGTCATGCTGGCCCTGTCCTGAACCAGGGTCAGGGTGTCCCTCTTATCTGTGTGGAGTGTGTTGGTCCCAAGATGTTTCCGAGCCAGCTGTTCTGGTGCCACCCCTCTGGACAGTGTTTTCGGTCTGTGCCTGGTACCTCTGAGGTGCAGGTGTTTCTGAAATATCAGCCTGGATCCTGCTGGATTGGGTGAGCCGGGCCTGCCTCTTGCTTAGAGCTCAAGTTTGCTTTGTAGCAGCAGAATTGTGTCTACTTTCAACTAGGCCTCAGGCCTCACCCCAGGCCTGTGAGGCATGGCCATATGTTTCAGGCCCTCTTGTTACTGCAGGTGCAATGCCAACAAAATACCACCCCCCCACCAAATAAATGCACCCCATAATGGTGTCACCATGGACCATACATGGAAACACATTGATTTAGGGTGAAGTGATGGTGAAAACAAAAATGTATTGAATTTTGGAGGTATTAGGAAAGGGACAGCTAACACGCCAGAAAAGATCACATGGCCTCTGTTGGAAGCCATGGGACGCCCACACCTTGAAAACTCCATAAACAGGGAATGGGAAATGGGGGGGGGGGATATGACAGCGATCTATAGACCCATGACTGGTGTGGAGGAGGTACATAAGGCAGTGGTGCATCCTCCTCTACCTCATAACACAGGCACTAGGGGGCGCCAAATGAAATTAGTAGGTCGCAGGTTTAAAACATGCCAAAGGAAGGATTTCCAGAGGGGAGAGGAAGGCAGGGTGCCCCGTGTGGTGCTTCGGCATGAAGCCAGCTGGTCGGGGAGCTTGGATGCAGGGGGAGGGATGCTCCCAGCTCAGTTCCAGGCTTCCTGCTGTGCTCAGCAACAAGACATAGCCCTGAGGGCCCCCATCACCACCACAATTTTGAAGTAATATGAGGGGCTGAAACTGCACATACCAGCTCCCTGCTTCTTGTGCCTAGGGAGTGAGGGGAAGCACAGAGACTGCTGCCGCCCTCCTCTGCCCCTCCCCTGAGCAGCCGGAAGCGAGACGATGCAGTAGGCTGGGCACTTTCCCTCACTCCCTAGTCACAGGAGGCAGGAAAAGTAGAAGGGAGATGTTTTGTGTGGCTGCAGCCTCTTATAGTCCCCGAAATAGAGCCCTTTCCCCCCCACACTTACCATGCCCCAACACAACCCTGTGTCCTGAACCTTGCACCTCCATATTCCCTCATGCTTTGAGCCTCCCTGCTCCAGCCTCCTGCCCTGAATCTCCAGATCCCATTGTTCAATATCTGTTCCAGTCTGAATACTTACAGACTGGGATCAAGTCACCTTCTCTTTGTTCAGCTACAAGGATTTAGTGCCTACATCTCTCGGCTCTCGTTACAAGGCAGGTTTTCTAATCCTGTAAAAGGAGGCCCAGAATTCACTTGCCATAAAAGACAATTTTGGGGTCAAAAGGAAACTATTAGTCCCAGTGCACAGAATTCTTCCTCCAGGCAATATCGACATTCCAGGCCCTGCATCCCCTAAAATTGGCCCTCGCACCTTGGGGCCAGAGGGGGGTGGCACTGGGGCTGTTGGCCAGTTCTAGCCCAGAGTGGTCGGTGGTGTGCGGGTTGCGAGAATGTTGCCGGTACCTCAGAAACTCTTCCTCCATAGTGAGATACAAGATGGGACTAAGGCAGCTGTAGAAACACACCAGAGCCAGGACACAAGCCAAGGTGATTTCAGTGTCTTTGTAAGGCACAAAGTACAAAGACGTAATCCGCAGGAAGTAGAAGACATGATACGGCAGCCAGCAGAGGAAAAAGGTCGGGATCAAGCAAGGAAGGATCTCGAGGGGCTGGGTGGCCTGGATCAGCCGGTTCCTTCCCAGCCTGGCAGCGAGAACGATGCAGAAGGTTGGGATCAGGCTCAAGGCTAATGGGATTAGAAACCCGGCCAGGAACTGGATTGCGACGGTGGCCTTCACCCTCCCTGGATCCACTTGGAAATTCATGCTGGTGCTGGCAGGTGGGACGAGGGATTCCCAGAGGTCACCGTACCACAAGCTAAACCCAGCAGACAGGGCTCATGTGCCCAGCACCCCCCAGAAGGCTAGGGAGGCCGTGCGGTGTTTCTGGGCCCACTCAGGCCGTGCTGTGAGGACGCAGCGATCGATGCTGATGGCCGTGAGGAGGAAGGCACTGGAGAACGTGTGCAGGGAGGTGATGGTGCTGCTCAGCCTCCTGGCCCAGTCTACAAGCAGTAAGTAGATGAAGACAAATCTGAGGGGCAGGAAGAGGATGAAGATGAAATTGGACATGGCCGGGTTCAGGAACAACAGGGCGCTGGCTGTCCTCTCCACACGGCAGCCGGCAATGAAGAGGACGTAGCCATTCACTTTGCCCCCCCCACCCCGATTGCCTCCTGGCTGGAGCAAGAGACCAGAGCCTGGCTGGGAATTGGCCTCATGAGATCTGAGCCCCACCTCTGTGCAGGGACCCCAGCCTGGCCCAGCCAGCACTAAGGAAACCCCAGCGCTGGGCTAGAGACTACACAAACCACAGCCCAGTATTAACAGCCAGGATCCCAGCCCCCATTTCCCTGTTATGCTGTCCCACTTCCCCAGTCTTTGCCCTGCATCTGGGAGTGGGGAACTGCAGTTCTGCATTGCAGTGCACACGGATTGTTACTCGCCGTTCTGGTGCCTAGTGAGGAATCCATTTCTCAAATCCCAGTTCCTGAATCTCGTTTGGTTTCTGTTTTGTCACATGCTTGCTGACAGGTGTTAAGAACATAAGAACGGCCGTACTGGGTCAGAATAAAGGTCCATCTAGCCCAGTAGCCTGTCTGCCGACAGTGGCCAGCACCAGGTGCCCCAGAAGGGGTGGACCGAAGACAATGATCAAGTGATTTGTTTCCTGCCATCCTTCTCCAGCCTCTGACAAACAGAGGCCAAGGACACCATTTCTATCCCCTGGCTAATAGCCTTTTATGGACCTAACCTCTATGAAATTATCTAGCTTCTCTTTAAACTCTCTTGGGTATGTCTACACTGCAAAGTTAATTCGAACTAACAGCCGTTAGTTTGAATTAACTTTCATAGCATCTATACATACAAACCACTAGTTTGAACTTAATTTGAACTAGCGGAGCACTTAATTCGAACTAGGTAAACCTCATTCTACGAGGACTAACACCTAGTTCGAATTAAGTAGTTCGAATTAAGGGCCGTGTAGCCACTTAATTCGAACTAGTTGGAGGCTAGCCCTTCTCAGGTTGCCCTGGTGGCCACTCTGGGCCAAACCAGGGAAACTTTTCTGCCCCCCTCCTTGCCCCGGAGCCCTTAAAGGGGCAGGGTCTGGCTACAGTGCTTGTGCCAGTTGCAAGCCTGCCAGCACCCAGCCAGCAGACCCTGCACCCTGCACGGCATGAGCCAGCCACCCGCTGCCACCCAGCCCTCCTCCTCTTCCCAGGACCAGGCTGGCAGCTCCCAGGAGCCTGCCTGGGGCTGCAAGAGGCAGGCACCCACCTGGTTTAGTGCGGAGATCGTGGACCTCATCCAGGTTTGGGGGGGGGCCGCCAACGTCCATGACCTCCGCACTAGGCACAGGAATGTGGCCGTCTAGGGCAGGATAGCTGCCAGCCTGGCCACCAAAGGCCACATGTGAACCCAGGAGCAGGTTTGCATGAAAATCAGGTTGGTCCAGTGAGACCCCCGACCCTGAGCCCTGAGCTTAGAACATAAGAACGGCCATACTGGGTCAGACCAAAGGTCCATCTAGCCCAGTAGCCTGTCTGCTGACAGCGGCCACCACCAGGTACCCCAGAGGGGATGGACTGAAGACAACGACCAAGTGATTTGTCTCGTGCCATCCATCTCCAGCCTTCCACAAACAGAGGCCAGGGACACCATTCCTACCCCCTGGCTAATAGCACTCCATGGACCCAACCTCCATGAATTTATCTAACTTCTCTTTAAACTCGGTTATAGTTCTAGCCTTCACAGCCTCCTGTGGCAAGGAGTTCCACAGGTTGACTATGTGCCATGTGAAGAAGAACTTTCGCTTATTAGTTTTAAACCTGCTGTCCATTCATTTCATTTGGTGTCCTCTAGTCCTTCTATTATGGGAACTAATGAAGAACTTTTCTTTATTCACCCTCTCCACACCACTCATGCTTTTATAGACCTCTATCATATCCCCCCTCAGTCTCCTCTTTTCTAAGCTGAAAAGCCCCAGTCTCTTTAGCCTCTCTTCATATGGGACCTGTTCCAAACCCCTAATCATAGTAGTTGCCCTTCTTTGAACCCTTTCCAAGGCCAAAATATCTTTTTTGAGGTGAGGAGACCACATCTGTACACAGTACTGAAGATATGGCGTACCATAGTTTTATACTTCCCCTCCTCCTTCTTCCCCTGATTTCCCTCTTCCAGCTCCCTCCTCCCAGATTTCCACCTCCCCTCTCCCACCCTCTCTCTTCCCCTCTCCCACCTCCTTTTCCCAGTCTCCCCAGAGGTTAATCCCCCCACCCCCCCCAGTTTTGTTAAATAAAGAGAGTTTCTATTTTTGAACACACGTGTCCTTTATTTTTTACATCAGGAAGGGGGGCTAGGGAGGGGTAAGTGGAAGGAGGTGAGGGAGGAATGGGGCACGAGCCCCCGATGGGGAGGACTGTAGTGGCTCTGCGGGCTCCTCGGGGTGGAAGCTCTCCTGCAGGGCCTCCTGGATCCTGACAGCCCCCCGATTGACCCCCCCCCCCCGGATGGCAGCCTGCGGCAAGTGCAGCTGGGCTGATGGCCGAGTGCTGTGATGTGCCGAGTGTGGGCACTCAGGGCACTCCAAGACAGGACTGCTTTGCTGTCCCTCATCGAGGTAGACAAGCAAGCGGGGAACCCTCAGAACTGTCTGTCCGGGGTGGGGGTCGGGTCCCTTTAAGCACAGCCCTCGGCTAGCCTGAGGCAGCAGCTCCACACTCTAAGCCCTAACCTGATGCCCTGCCGGCACTGGTTCCAGCCAACCTTAACTTCAATTCAGGGTCCACTCAATGTGGACATGCTAGTTCGAATAAGCAAAACGCTAATTCAAATGAGTTTTTAGGTCTAGATGTGCTAATTCAAATTAGCTTATTTCGAATTAACTAATTCGAATTAAGTGAGTTCGAATTAGTGCTGCAGTGTAGACATACACTTATAGTCCTAGCCTAGTCCTATAGTGTTGAGCAAATAATGATTGAAAAGGGGGAGGGGGATTTTATTGTGTTAGTTTGACAAATAAAAGATGCAGAATTTTAAAAAATTGTGCGCAGCAGTTTTGATTTTTTTTTCTTGTAGAATTTTTAATGCAGAGTTCCCCCCCAGGCACTTAATCTGCTTTATGCAATATATTTGACAATGCCCCAATAAAATGTGAAGGCAAACCATGTGTCGGCATCAGTGCATATGGACACTTGTATTTCTAGCTCTGATTTGGTGCACAAGTCATTCTGAAGTGCGGAGAACCTTGTGGCTACACAGGACAAGTCAGAGTCCTGAGTAGGGTTGCCGGATGGCCTTCCAAAAAATACCGAACACGCAGGCTAAAGATTTGTCGAGCAAACAAACAAACAAACAAACCACCGCCACCACCATGGTATGTTTAATACTTAACTTCATTATAAACAGTCTCTTTCATACACCATATATTTTGCATTGGATTGTGCAGCTTTTATACAATTTTTATTTTTCAAATCCTCAACAGTGTACATCCTGCAATCCTATAATCACAGGCTCCCAGCGCCGATCGCGCCCCGCCTCCCAAACACTCCCCCGACCCCCGCCAGGTTTCTGCACGGGACCAGAGGCTCCCAGCGCCAATCGCGGCCCCACCTCCCAGCCTGGGACTCCCAGGCACTCCCCCCGCACACACCAAGATTCCAACGAGTGCCCAGCCGGAAAATCAGAAAATACCAGGCACTGCACATGTCCGGTATTATCTGATTTTTTTTTACCAGACAGAAGGCGCAAATATCGGACTGTCCAGTAGAATACCGGACACCTGGCAACCAGGGGAACAGGAGTCTGGGAAGATTGATAGCCACTGGTCTGCAGGGTCTTTGCCCGCTTATAGGACTTCGGGGGAGGGGGCAGATTTTGGGGGTCCATGGCCGATTTCACCCCAGAACGGAAGCTGGAAGGTTGAATCTCTCTTGCTAATCTATGTCCTTGAGGAATCAGACCCGGCATCTCAGAACTGATCCCCTCGTGGCACACCCCACTTGCGGCCCCCCTCCCGGGAGCTCTCCTCTCGGGGGCAGGGCAGAGCACGAGGGTCGTGGCTGAGCAGGGGGGAGAAGCTCATGAAGCAACTCAGCCCCCGAGGCAGCCAGCTCCATACAGGCGTCAAAGGGCTCGGCCCAGCGCTGGGCCCTCTCATGATGTGGGCGCACCAGGGCAGCCGCAGCCGCAGAGCAGGAGCTGAGCTGAGCCGGGGCCGTGTTGCTGCGAAACTCCAGCTGGCTCACACCTGGGGAGGCGCCAGACCCAGCTGGGTCCATTAAAGTAAAGCTGGGTGGGGGGTGATTGTGGGGCCCACCGCCCTTGGCCCCGCTCACCCGTGAGCGACCTTGCCATCCAGGTTGGAGCTCACAACAGGAGGCTCCAGGCATCCCCCAGCTCCCCGCCATGGCCCCCAGAGCTGCCTTCTGAGGCCTTGTTCAGAGCCCAGCCAGGGGCAGCTCAGTGCCCAGCCCACCCCTCCCCCTGATGGAAGAGTCTCCCATCCCCCACCCCCAGCTCTGGGAGCTGGGCTGGGGTTTCCCAAACCCTGTGACCAGAACACATAGGGGAGAGGGGGCACGGCAAACAGGGTGATTAGCTGCAGCCAGAGCCAGGCTGGGATGGGGAGCAGCCAGCGTGGGGGTCACACCTGGTACCTGGGAAACAGAAGGGAACTCGCAGGCTGGGGGCTGCAAACAAAGCCGGATTTGAACTCAGCCATGTCCCCCTTGACAGACGGGACCAGTCGGGGCAGATCCTCTGCCAACAGGCCGGGACTCTCCTCCCACCGGGACACCCGCCCCACTGAACGCCCAGCCCTGAGCCACCATCTGGCTGCTCCATTGTCATATCTGAGGCTACAGCTACACTACGCGCTTTGCCGGAAGAGGCAATGAAAATGAAGCACCAATTAGCATTTTCTCACGTTTCATTTGCATAATTCCTTCCAGTTCATTTTGGGGCAAGATCCTTATGCTTCTCCTTGGGAGAACAGCTGGGTGAGGGTTTTCCCAGCATTGCAACGTGTTCAGTAAGACACAAGCAACACTGCACAGCCTCACCCACAAGGCGAGCACAGGTACAGTCCAGCAGCGTTTTCATGTTCATTAGATGAAGACTCTTAGAGGGACTCCTCTTACGGCGGGCTCGGTACAAAACACCCCACGATTACATGACACTGGTGGAGGTGCGGGCTCCAGGGTGCTGTTGGGAGGTGCTCAGTGCCAGAGACACCCTCATTGTATTTAAAGCCCCCAATATTTAAACATCACCTCATCCCATTGGCCTCCAAAACAGGGCTGGATATTTCTGCCTTTCCAAGACTTTTAATGGAGTTTTGCAGCCTCCCCGACACTTACAATTTGGCAGCGGTATTGTTCAATATCTGTTCCCATCTAGATACTTACAGACTGGGATCAAGTCACCTTCTCTTTGTTAAGCTACAGATTTAGCGCTTAGATCTCTCAGCTCTTGTAATAAGGCAGGTTTTCTAATCCTGCAAAAGGAAGACAAAATTCACTTGCCATAAAAGTCAATTTTGGAGTAAAAAAGAAACTATTAGTCCCAGTGCACAGAATTCTTCCTCCAGATAATATCGACATTCTGGGCCCTGCATCTGCTAAAATTGGCCCTTGCACCTCATGAAGGGGGAGCTGGAGGATGGGGCTGATTGCCTGGTCCTGGTCCTGAGTGGTCTGTGATGTGGGAGTTACAAGCACTTTGCCGGTACTTCAGAAACTTTTCCTCTGTGGCGAGGTTGAAGATGGGACTGACACAGCTGTAGAAATACGCTCGAGCCAGTACAGAAGCCAAAGTGCTATCAGTGTCTTTGAAAGGCACAAAGTATGGAGCTGAAATCCACAGGAAGAAGAAGACGTGATACGGCAACCAGAAGAGGAAAAAGGTCTGGATCAAGCAAAGAAGAATGTTGAGTGGCTGGGTGGCCTGGATCAGCCGGTTCCTTCCCAACCTGACAGTGTGATCGATGCAGAGGGCTGGGATCAGGCTCAAGGCTAATGGGATCAGAAACGCAGCCAGGAACTGGATGGCAACAGCGACCTTCGCACTCCCTGGATCCACTTGGAAATTCATTTTGGTGCTGGCAGGTGGGAAGAGGGATTCCCAGAGGTCACCGTACCGCAAGCTGAACCCAGCAGACAGGGCCCATGTGCCCAGAGCCACCCAAAAGGGCAGGGAGGGAGTGCGGCATTTCTGGGCCCACTCAGGCCGTGCCATGAGGATGCAGCGATGGACGCTGATGGCTGTGAGGAGGAAGGCGCTGGAGAACATGTGCAAGGAGGTGATGGTGCTGCTCAGCCTCCTGGCCCAGTCCACATGCAGGAAGTAGATAAAGACAAATCTGAGGGGCAGGGAGAGGATGAAGATGAAATTGGACACGGTGCGGGTGGGCGGGGTGAGGGGGCAGACCCGCAGCAAACAGGCTTGGCCTCTCCTCCGGCCTTGTCTCCAGGGGCTGGGCTGGGCTGGGCTGGGCTGGGGGTTCCCAGTCGTGATGTCACTTTATAGCTCCTCCCATTTGGCTGGAAAGGCCCTTTGCTGTGAGGTGGGGCAGGTCGCCCCTCGGTGTGTCCTCTGAGAAAACTCCCTTGGCTGCAGCTCCGGGGGGGGGGGCAAATTCTCTGGTGGGGGCTGACGAGCCCTGAGCCACCATCTGGCTGCTCCGTTGTCGTACCTGAAGGGCTGGGTGTGGGTGTTCCAAGAATCGCAACTTACTTCAGTAACACACACAGCAAGACTTCACAGCCTCAGCCACATGGAGAGCGCAGGCACAATCCAACAGGGTTTTCATTTTCATCAGAGGAGGACTCTTAGAGGGACTCCTCAGACGGCGGGCTCGGTACAAAACACCCCACAATTACATGACACTGGTGGAGGTGGGGGCTCCAGGGTGCTGTTGGGAGGTGCAGAGTGCCAGAGACACCTCCCTTTTAATTAAAATCCCCAAGAGTTAAACATCATCCTATTAGCCTCCACAACAGGGCTGGATATTTCTGCCTTTCCAAGACTTTCAGTGGAGTTTTGCAGCCTCCCCGACACTTACAATTTGGCTGTGGCATTCACCTGCTTCTCATTTTTCTCAGTCTCTCTGATCCTGGAATCAGACGCTCAGGTGGGAATTTCAGCTTCCTTTGCTTTTCAGGTCACTTTCTAGCCTTTGTCATTGCAAAGAAATGCTTGAAAGAGCCCCCAGGGAATCAGAACGCACAAAAGAACCCACAGGCCCCTTTCAAATCCACCTCCTGATGTTTTGGGGGGCAGCTGGTGAGGTTAGGAGGCAAATGCTTGGCTATGAAAACAATGGACTGGATTTTTCAAAGTGGTGAAGGGAGTTAGGCCTCAAATGTTCCCACTGCAGGTCAATAGGAGTGAAGCCCCTAACTCACACAGGAGCATTTGGAAATCTCTACATTGATTGAATCCCATCGTGTGCAGGCAGGCAGCGAAACAGTGACAATTGTAAGTGTTGGTGCACAAACGGCAGAGGTCTAACGAATCAATTGGGTGAATTCGAGTTATGAAATGAGGAGATTGGGGAAACAGGCATCAGAAAAACTTGGTGGGTTGCGGATGATCAGTGGGACATGGAAATACCCAGGTAGCAATTATATCGGAAGCAAAGAACAGGCTGGGCGGGGAGGAGTGGGGGAAAGGAGGGAAGGGGCGCTGTTTATCTATATGTGAAAAGGGCCAAGAATCAAATTCAGTAAGAATTTTAAATGAACCAAACTCTGGTAGTTACTTTCTCAGTCAGTGGGATTCTTCAGCTCCTCTGTAAACGTATCACTGGGGGAGGAGCCATTTCTGTTGTGTTGTTCTCAGTGTTTGTATTGTCTTGTGGCAGGGTTTCTGTAAGTCTGTTCACTTGGGAGTTAACTGCCTGGTTCATCAGTGAGCGGGCTGCCTCACAGTGATCCACGGCAGGGGAACAGGCTGCCCAGACCCCAACTGAGGATCCCTGCGAGCAAGTGGAGAGATGGTTTAGACTCAGCATATGGTGGAGATTGGATGAGCAGAGGCACAAACTGAGGCTTTGGTGAACTAAATCTGAGCTTCTGGGGCCTCTCCAACTTTTCCTGTTGTGTCTGTGGGGAGTAGATTGTTCACATTTTACTTTTGGTTTCCTGTTTGCTTCTGTTTGTTGTAACTGTGGACAGTATCTGTGGGTTAGACAATGGGCGTGTTCTGTTGTAAGAATTAGATGATTTGTTTTTCCATAAGATTTTATAAAGTAATTAAACTCATTCTGTATTTTCTTTTGGAACGTGAATGTAGGGAGGCTGACACTGGGCAATCCTTGCTACAGTTCCTTAGAGACTGAACTCTGGCTCTCCAGTACTTTGTGCAGAAGTTGGTGGGCTTGGGGGGAGAAAGGAGAGGGTTAGATGCTGCAGAAGGGTAGTGAAGTCTGGCCCACCGAAGTTTACACATGGACTTTCGATGGACAGTCATTCCATGCTCTAAGGACAATATAGCAGCAGGGATACATGACCAGTCGTAGTGACTGTGTAATACTCAGGGAGATTGGAGAGGCCATAAACAGTAAAAAAATTTCAACTATCCCCATATATTGACTGGGGACACGTTATCTCAGGATGGGATACTAAGAGAAAGTTTCTTGAGACCTTAAACAACTCTTTCTGGGAACAGCTTTTCCTGGCACCCACACAGGGAGGGGCCATTCTTGCTCAGTGGAGCACAGGATCAGATCAGCAGTGACATCAGCTGCACTGCTTGGGAACAGTGACCATCATATAATGGGGCCTGTCATTCCCATGGCAACAAAAACACCACATTTAATTTCAGAAAGGGGAACACCACAAAAATGCGGTGGTTAGTTCAACAGAAATTGAAAGTTACAGGCCAAAAGTGAAATCCTGGAAGCTGCAGGGAAAAAAAGGTTTAAACCCAAAAAGACAGAAGGATCAACTTAAATGTACACCCCAAATTAAAAGACTCAAAAGGGAATAGCAAACAAACATGCAGTTCGTTAGAAGCAGGAAGCTGCTAACCAACCAGTGGGGCCACTGTACGACCAAGATGGGAAAAGACGATAAGAATTGTCGAAGCAAAAGACTTCCTTGTGATTAGGCGGCTAACAAAAAGCTTTATTAATCAATAAGGCACAAAGTGAGCCAAACATGACCCCAGCAGAGCTGGACCCAGTAAGGCTGCTCAATACAAATCAAACCAGTATTTTATACCCTTAACCAAACAAGTCTGACGTCAGGGCAAGAAATCAAAGTGAACTTCAAAGAGAAACTACTATCAGCAAAGAAAGAAACAGGCATCAGGGAGTGGGAGCTTCAGCTCAAAATAGTTCATTAACGCATTCCAACAGCTCGTCCTTCTGGCTTTTCTCACATCGGTGAAGGTCAGTTCACTCTCTAGCATACGTGCAGAAGCAAGACACTTAAATGGCTTCTGTTATACGAAGTGGCTTCTAGCTAAATATGAAATGGTTTCCACAACTCCCCCCTTTTAGCCTTTTAAAGGCTAACTTTGAAGCCATTTCATAAATCTATTTCCATCAAAGTTTTTACGTACATCTCTTGTTACTTTCTTTGCTCATCATGTTTTAACATCATGAGTTCCACATTCCTTTTGGTAAGGGCTTGTCCCGAGTTTTTCAGAATACAAGAAATACAGCATTTGATTAACAAGAAACAGCAATAAACACAAAAGAATATAGCCGATACTAAAACTATTCCTTGCAAAATCCAAGTTCCCAAATGTCCAATCCAACCTCCTAACCAACCCCAGAGGGTCCAACTTTCCTCCTGTCTTAGGCTCACCACAGTTCTTTCAATCTCTGAGGCATCTTCCTCTACTTCCTTGCTGGTGTCCGTAATATACACACAGCATTCTTTTCCCACTAAGGCACAAACCCCGCCCTTACTTGCTAGGACGTAGTCCAGGGCCATCCGGTTTTGGAGAACCATTTGCCTTACTTCTCCTAACTCCTTATTAATGGCTCAGAGAACTTTGGTTGTGGCATTAGCTACTTTCTCGAAAGCTACTCCCAGCCTCTGAATTTCCTTTACTGAGTATGCCACACCCAACCCTGGGATCATTATTCCCCAAAACCGCTGTGTTTCTGTTATCTCTCGGTAGTTTCGGATTCTACTACCAGGGAGGCAGTCAATGATTCGAATGGCTGGGAAGACTGCCCCAACATAGCAGGTTCCACTCCAATCTTTGGACAGTGTTTTATAAGCCCTATGGCCACATATAAAGTAATGGCCGACCTTTGCTGTTAAGGTTTTATGGCATTGGGGCTCCATCATCCACTGCAAATAGTACCCATCGATTCCGAAGTCATAAGGGCCTTTGTTTTTCTCCCAGGTATTATTTCTATACCAGACCCCATTCCGGACAACACTTATCTCACACCTGCTTTTTCTCACCCTGGCTCCTGAACCATTACATGTCCAACAGTATTCTCTAACTGGGGCTAGGGCTAGACGGATATACCCTGGGTTAGTGAACTCTTTATCCTGCCAAGTATCATCTGGCCTCAATTCACTAAACAATGTGCCATTCATCTGAGTGTTGTTCAGCGGGACTGGAATCATGGGGATGCCTCCTTCTGAATGTACAGGACTGTGAGCACATACCCAACAATCTGTGGTATTAAATTCTTGGGAAACTTGGTTCATTAAAAGCATAAACACATTTGAACCATATAGGTTGTAACTGCTAGGTATTAAAAACAAAATTAAGCCTAAGTTTAGCATGAATTGTTTGTCCAGCCTCATGCCAGCTGTTCTTCAGGACTTCATAGTTTGTTTCACCTATCGCTGGCAGGTTCTCCTGGGCCGCAGCTGTTACCGTAGCCTTGGTCTCTCAGGTTCGTCTGCTTCTGGGTCTGGATTGCCGGTACCAGGCCTGCGCTGATCCCCGTCTACTTCTGGACCTGGGTTCCTGGTACCAGGTCTGCGGTACTCCTTGTTGGGGCCGACCTTTGTGGGGGCTGGAACCCGTTTGCAGTGGGAGGCGTGGATCCAGGTGAGCAATCCCTCACACTTTACAGCTGTATGGATGGTCAGGACTTGGTAGGGACCCTTCCACCTGGGTTCCAGGGCAGTCTTTCACTGGTGAATCTTCCCACAAACCCAGTCTCCTGGTTGTAGTTTATGGCACAGCTCAGCTGGGGCCTCCTGGAAGGCCTCCTTAACCTGTGGATGATAGGACTGTACACACCTCATAAGTTCCTGCAATACTTGACTATGCTTGCTTTAACAAGTGTGGCATCAGGCAGGTCAATTTCTGAGCTGCTCAACAGTCTCATAGGCCGGCCACACACAATCTCATATGGACTGAGTCCAGTTTTCTGATTAGGAGTGGCTCTCATTCTCATTAGGGCAATCGGGAGTGCTTCTACCCATGTTAAGCCAGAGTCCTCACATATTTTTGCGAGTTTATTCTTTAAAATCCCGTTTCGTCTCTCTACTGCTCCTGCGCTCTCCGGGTGTCGCGGGCAGTGCAGCGCTTGTTGGATAGAGTAGTACTTTGCCAGATTTTGTACAATTTGTCCAGTAAAGTGTGTGCCTCTATAACTGGAGATCATGAGGGGTATTCCCCATGAAGGGATGTAGTGGTTTAGAAGTTTCTTTGTCACTGTGATGACATCAGCTTTCCTACAGGAATAAGCTTCTATCCATCCCGAAAACAAGCAAACAATAACCAGCACGTATTCAAAGGATTGGCATTAAGGCAACTGAATAAAATCCATTTGTAAATTCAGGAATGGTCCCAAAGGTGGAGGTCTGGTTGCTGGAACTGTCTTTACAGGTTTACCCACATTGTGGGCTTGGCAGACAGGGCAAGCCAGACAGTAATCTTGGGCTGCTTGGGAGAATTTGGGAGCAAACCAATTTTGTTTTAGGTTTGCTACCATCCCCCCTTTGCCAACGTGCAACAATCCATGGAGCACGGAGGCAAGGTGAGGTAGCAAGACCACTGGGGCAACAATGTGGCCATCAGAGCTGCGCCACAAGTGGTCTGGGTGCAAGGTGCACCCTGCCAGTCTCCACTCCTGCTTTTCTGATTCTGGGGCTTGGTCTTGCAGGAGGGCCAGTTCCGAAAGGGAAGGCATAGGAGATGCCGATGGTAGGAGAGAAGAATAATGCTTCAGCCCGAGGAGGACATAAGGCGGCTGCCTTAGCAGCCCAATCAGCCATATCGTTCCCTATTGCAACTTCATTAGAAGAAAAGGAATGAGCTTCACACTTAACAATAGCAAGAGCCGCGGGTGACAATACAGCGTCAAACAAAGCAGTCACATAAGGTCCATTCTTTATACAGTGGCCAGAGGAGGTAAGAAAACCTCGCTGCTTCCAGAGTGTGCCAAAATCATGAACTACACCAAAGGCATACTGGGAGTCTGTGTAAATAGTAGCAGAAGCTCCCACAGCAATATGACAGGCCCATGTAAGAGCCATTAACTCAGCCACCTGTGCAGAAGAAACAGCAGGTAAAGGAGCAGATTCCACTATATCCCAGACAGTACAAACTGCATAGCCCGCTACTAAAACTCCGCTAGAATTATATAAGCAAGAACCATCTGTGTAAAGCACAAAGTCAGGGTTTTCTAAGGGGGTTTCAGAAAGGTCGGGTCTGGGAGAAGTGATTGTGTGAACAACTTGCAAACAGTCATGAGGGTTGTAGGGAGCAGTGTAGCAGGATTTAAAGAGGCACAACAAACCACAGAAACATTAGGAGAGGCGAAAAGGAGCCGTTCATATTTAACAAGACGGGCATTAGAAAGGTGCTGAGTTTTCCCTTTCAAGAGCAATGCTGACACTGAATGAGGAACAGCCAATGTTAAGGGAGATTGTAAAACCAAAGGCTCTGCCTGCTCTAAAATTCGTGCGGCCGCTGCAACTGCATGCAGGCAGGGAGGGAAAGAAACTGCCACAGGGTGAAGATAAGTACTATAATAAGCAAGAGGGCGATGTTTATCACCATGTTTCTGCACCAGCATACCCAAAGCACATCCTTCTTTTTCATGACAAAACAAAGTGAAATGACGGGAGTAATTAGGTAAGCCCAAAGCAGGAGCAGACCCCAAAGCCTGCTTTAGGGATTTGAAAGCAGCATCTTGCTGAAAGCCCTGCAGGATTGAAAAAGGGGTAGCATTGCGAGTGAGATCCTAGAGTGGTTTGGCTAACTGAGAAAAGTTAGGAATCCATTGTCTACAATAGCCAGCCATACCCAGGAAAGAACGGACTTGAGAAGGACTAGTGTGCTTAGGGGCAGAAAGGATTGCCTGGATTCTGTCAGCAGAGAGGTGATGGCTAAGAGGTCGTGGCCTAAATACCGAACCGTAAGCTTGCAGAGCTGAAGTTTTTGTTTAGACACTTTATGACCCTTTTTGGCTAGAGCAGTGAGAAGTACAACAGAATCTGATCTGCAGGCCTCAAGGGAAAGGCTGCAAAGAAGCAAATCATCGACATACTGAATAAGAGCAGAGCCAGAAGGGAATGTAATGTCAGAGAGGTCCCGCTGTAGAATTTGTGAAAAATAGGTGGGAGAATCTCTAAAACCTTGTGGCAGGAGAGTCCAGCAGTGTTGTTGTCCTTTATAAGTAAAAGCAGTAAGGTATTGGCAGTCAGGATGGAGGGGAACACTGAAAAAGGCAGAGGAGAGATCAACAACAGTAAAATAGGTAGAATCAGGTGGGATAGAGGAAAGAATAGTGGCTGGGTTAGGCACAACAGGAAATTGAGAGATAATAATAGAACTGATAGCTCGAAGATCCTGGACGAAACGATAGGTGTCCCCTTCCTGGTTTCTTTATAGGCAGTATAGGGGTGTTACACTGACTTGAACAGCAAATAAGAACACCTTGTGCCAAGAGGTCAGAAATAACAGGTTTAATCCCTGTCTCAACTGCTGGATTCAGTGGGTATTTAGGGATACGGGGCAGGGGCTTAGTTGTGTCAACAGAAATGTAAACGGGATCCACTGATATCCTGCCCACTTTGCTTGGGGTGGTGGCCCACAAACAGTTGGGGACCCGAGACAAAAGGTCAGCATCTGATTCAAGAATAGAGGGGAACAGGGAAGCGGTAGGATCCTGTAGTAGGTCCTGCACCTGCTCTCGGGTCCGTGCAGGCACCTCAAGATAAACCCCATCTGGAGTACAGAAAACAGTGCAGTGCAATCTGCACAATAAATCCCTTCCTAACAAATTCACAGGGGAAGTAGGATTTAGAAGAAAAGAATGATGCTCTGAAATGGGCCCTAACACAAGAGGGACAGATTTGGAGACAGGGTAAGGTACAACTTCATTAGGAATGCCAACAGCGTTAACAACCTGGTTAGAAAGGGGGATAGAAAAAGAAGACACTTGGAGGGTGGACCTGCTAGCACCTGTGTCCACTAGAACCTGGGTGTTTTGTCCAGCAACCTGGCAAGTAAGAGTGCCATCTGAATTCAGGGGAATAAGCGGAGATAAAAGGGTGAAGTTGCAATCCTTCTCTGGGCACCCCTATTTACTCTCAACCTCCGTTAGGTTAAACTGACCTTGTGGAGTTCTGAAAGCTGCAGGCTCTAGCAACCCAGGGCGGTACGGTCACTGACTCTTCCAGTGTCCAGGCTGTTTGCAATAGTGGCAAATATTTGCATTTGTTACTGTCCTGTGGTTGCCTCGGCCGGCGGCATCCCCAGACCAAGGTGGTGCTACTCTCGGTGGTCCATATGAGCCCCATGGTTGTCATTCTGTGGGGCGCCCTCAACCCCTGCCTGTTTTAGAAGGCAAAACCATACGTTTAGGTTCTTTGTCCTGTTTAGCCTTTAGGCACTG
The DNA here is from genome assembly GCA_032595735.1 of Pelochelys cantorii. Lineage (NCBI taxonomy): Eukaryota > Metazoa > Chordata > Testudines > Trionychidae > Pelochelys > Pelochelys cantorii. The sequence continues at coordinate 2,540,212 of CM064349.1, forward strand.
TCTGCAGTGGTTTGCCACTGTCAAAAGGTCCTCTAAAGTTTTAGTTTCCCAGCCTATAGTTATTTGCTTTAACTGGGTTTGGATAGCCGAGTTCAATCCATTAACAAAAGCAGCACTCCGGGCCTGCTTAGCAGTGTTGGCTGGCTTGTCAATGCCAGAGTGCCTTTCAAACACTCTTGCAAGCCTTTCCAAATAGGCACCCGGCGATTCATTTTCTTCCTCCTTGCAGGTGTTAATTTTACGTTTGGGAATCTGTACGTTTGGGAAAGACTGCAAGAATACTATCAAGTAGTCTGTTCCTAGCATGAATGAGAGCTGTGATATAACCTTGTGAGTCCGGGTCTCCTGAAATAGGCTCAGGAGGCCACCCTGCCTTCTTTAAAATCTTGTCATGCTTATCATCAGGCAGAATCACCCTTAAAAGCTGGTCAAGGTCTTGCCAATTTGGATCATAAGACCGATTACTAGTGCCAGGTCTGGTTTGAATTTTACCGGGTCTTCTTCTACTGGGGGAAATCTTTGGCCATGGCATGTAACTCGGTCCTGGTCCAGGGCTGGTAAACTCGCATGCGCCCTCCTTGTGGGTTTGGGACTTCCCGTAAAGGACAAACTGCGGTTGTGCTAATATTCTTCCCCTCTGTGTGTTTCCCTGATCGCAACTGATAAGTTATGTGGTGCACTTCTTTTCCCTTTTGTTCCCTCCCACCATTAACCACTGGGCTCTCCAAATCTTCCTGGGACGGGGGAGCTGGGTCCAGATATGGTGGAGGATTCCACACAGAGCACAGGGCATCGGTCATGTCATCCTGTGAATCAGGGTTTGAGAGACAAGGGTACATTTGCCCCATAGGTGGTGCACTAAGCTGTGTTATTGCTGCTTTAGGTTGAGCACCAGATTCTTTTAGCTGCTTCATCTGTGCTTGCAGCTTTTCCTGAGTATCTTTAAAACTTCTCAATTGAGATTCTTTCTGTCTTTTAAAAGTTTCTTCATACCATGGTAGATAGGCAGACCATTGCAGATCGACCCTCAAGCGTGCCCCTTAAATTTAGGATCTTCCTGGCATCAAAAGCCCCCAGTGATGGGAACTGCAGTTTAGGATCGTTTTGGGTATACAAATTCCACTTATCTAAAAACTTGCAAGTATTTTTCCCATAATGAGTATACATAAAGATAGCCAGACTGCCCTTAGTAGGCACTGGAATTCCTGTAGACTGACCTATCCCCATTTTCTCTTGTGCTTTGAAAGACTCTGTGAGGCACCGAACCGGAGTTCACCTGCTCACACTATTTTCTTCTGCGAGGCACCGAACCAGAGTTCACCTGCTCGCAAGATCCCCCCGTTTTGGTTGTGAGGCATTGGACCAAAGTCCACCTGGCTCGCAGCGGTTTCTGGCACCGGCCCCAGCCCCAGCCCGGCAGGACACCTCGTCCTGGCACCTGGAGACAGCCTGACGGAATGGGGAACTACGATGGCCTGGGGTTAGCCTTAAAGGTTAGTCTTACTTTCGCAAGTAACAGATGGTATGTCTACACTAGCCCCCTAGTTCAAACTAGGGAGGCTAATGCAGGCATTCGAAATTGCAAATGAAGCCCAGGATTTAAATATCCCGGGCTTTATTTGCATGTTCCCGTCCGGTCGCCATTTTTAAATTTCACTAGTCCGAAGTAACTGCCTGCGGCTACACACGGCAGTGAAATGGTAATTCGAACTAAGTCCTTAGTTCGAATTAACTGTTACTCCTAATGGAATGAGGAGTACGGACTGCCGTGGGCAGTTACTTCGGACTAATGAAATTTAAAAATGGTGACTGGACGGGAACATGCAAATAAAGCCTGGGATATTTAAATCCCGGGCTTCATTTGCAATTTCGAATGCCTACATTAGCCTCCCCAGTTCGAACTAGGGGGCTAGTGTAGACATACCCAGAGAGAGACAACAAAGCTTTCCCACAGTTTCGTGTGCCGAACGAGAGTAATGGCATCACATCAGTCTTTAGCATCCAAACACAGAGGGTCCAGCGCATGGCTGCCTCACTAGAGACACCGGTGTGCCCTTTTGGAACTGTGACACATAAGACAGGCCTAATAGGCAAAGACAGATGCAGACAAACAAAATGTTAGCCGCTCCACAAAAGTGAAATCCGTAGCTCCCCTCACCCCGACGGCCAGCCGTCACTCCAAATCCCAAGCCCTCTCCAGGAGATTTCGTAACAGGTATCCCCCTTACCTTCTATTGCACGCTTGAGAGGCTTGGAAGTGGAGCGCCGGTCCCTCCATCCGGGCAAGTGGCACATTAGGATCTCGGTGGAACCTCCAAATTGTCGAAGCAAAGGACTTCTTTGTGATTAGGCGGCTAACAAACAGCTTTACTGATCAATAAGGCGCAAAGTGAGCCAAACGTGACCCCAGCAGAGCCGGGCCCAGTAAGGCTGCTCAATACAAATCAAACCTAATATTTCATACCCTTAACCAAACAAGTCTGATGCCAGGGCAAGAAATCAAAGTGAACTTCAAAGGGAAACTACTATCAGCAAAGAAAGAAACAGGCATTAGGGAGTAGGAGCTTCAGCTCAAAATAGTTCATTAAGGCATTCCAACAGCTCATCCTTCTGGCTTTTCTCACATCGGTGAAGATCAGTTCACTCTCTAGTATACGTGAATTCACTCTCTAGTATATCTCGAATTGCAGTTTCACTGCTGTGTGTAGCCGTGCGGCAGTTACTTTGGACTAGTGGAATTTCAAAATGGCGATATTTAAATCCCAGGCTTCATTTGCAACTCTGGTCGCCTGTTTTGCCTACCTAGCTCGAATTAATGAGCTAGTGTAGACATACCTTGAGGGGTTAACAAGCATGTGGACAAGGGGGATCCAGTGGATCTAGCATACTGAGATTTCCAGAAAGTATTTGAGGAGGTCCTTCACCAAAAGCTCTTATGTAAAGTGACCTTTCATGGAAGAGGAGTCAAGGTTCCATCATATCTCGGTAAATGATTAAGAGGTAGGAAGCAAAGGGTAGGAATAAAGAGTCATTTTCAGACTGGAGAGTGGTGACTACTGGTGTCCCGCAGGGGTTCACACCGGGCCCAGTGCTAGTCAATCTATTCATAAATCATCTAGAAAAAAAGCTAAACTGTGAGGAAGCAAAATTTGCAGGGGATACCAGAGCACGCAGCTGAACCCAGAGCAGAGTGCAAAGAATGACAAAGGGGCCTGACAGAACTGGGCCTCCGAGGGACAAAATGGTGGATGACATTCCGCGTTGATAACTACAACGTAATGGGCATCGTAAAACGTCATCCCGACTGTACATGGAAAGTGCTGAAGGGTCCAAAAAAGCATCATGCCTGATCTGAACTAGAGGGATAAAGACAGCAATGTGGCCCCCGACCTTGTCCTGCTCCCATTCACACCTTACCTGGTCCCAAGCCTGCACGTTCCCTGATGTGACTGAGGGACAGCTGTTATTGTCCAATTATTTTTAATTCCTTGTAATGGGCCTGGGAATGCCAAGCCCGGGACCAGGGGTGAGGGATGGGTTTGTGTGTCTGAGCCTGGGCAGTGCTCCCCAATAACGGATACATGCGACTAATATCCAAAGGCCGTGTGTTCGAATCACCTCAGGCCGCCGAATGTCCTCAGAAGTCGCCAGTGTGGTGTCTTGACAGGGATTTCGCTCTGTCAAAAGTGCCCTCAGCACCACAGCAGACTCCATGTGATGAGACACAGTGGGCAGGTGCCCAGCCAGGTTTATTGTAAGTGAAGCCCGGTCTATAGCGCCCTGGAGCAGACGTCCACAGTTCTGCTGGTACCCGAGTGCCCCCGACAATGGACTCAATACAGACAGTGGCAGGGTTTCTCGCTGCCCCATGGGCTGGACAAGGGCAGCCCCTCTGAGATCCATGGAGATGCCCAGATACAGACCAGTTAAGCCTCAGTGCTGATGTGTCAGGATGCTGACGTTGTTAGATACCACCGTGTAGGGTTAAAATTCTCTGAAACACCATCTTGGGCACAGGTGTCATTTTGAGAGCCTAAACAACAACAGGGACTCCATTTTGGCCACCCTTCTTCTCCTTCCTTTTCCTGATCTTTCTGTGTTTTGGCGGGAAACCCAGCAGACATGTGATCATAGTCTGCCTGGTAACAGCAAGGTACTTAAAGGCTGCCTCCGGCTTTGTCTGGGGTTGCCCATCTGAGCGGCAGAGTGCAGGAGCCATTCAGAGGGGTACACCAGGGTCCACAAATATTAGGTATCGGGGTTGTGGGAGGTGCACTCGCATGCCAGGAGTGATATCCATCGTCACTCCTCTCTGCCTAGGACACACTTGCACCCACGACGGCGCAGGGAAGAAGGGTTTCTTAGGCTGAACAGATCCAGCCGAAGGAGGTTCCTGCTGTTCCGATCCTGCTGCTTTTCCAGATGACTGAGACCGAATCTGGAATCCAGATTCCACACCTTGTCAGGAGGCTCCCAAGCTGCGAGATGTGGTATTGTCCCTGTGACATTCTTCCTCCAGTCACCTGGGTTCTTACCTGGTACTCACCTTAAGTCGCAGTCAAGCCTATTTTGTTCTATTTGCTGTGTGGGGTCCTATCTTATTCCTCTTTATAATTACCTTGTTTGTTGCTTAATAAATCCTTGTTAGTTCACCTCTACTCTCTGTCCTAGTCCTTGGGGAAATCCTAAGAACTCCCAATGATAGATATGGGTTTGGGGATGGGCCTGAAAGCCAGCTTAGGTTGAAATTATTAATTTTCTGGTTAACAACTCAGTAACTTGTACATGGGAGTTGGACCAAAACATCTCTGTCCATCATGCTGTCATGCTGGCCCTGTCCTGAACCAGGGTGTGTCAAGGCTATTCCCCACTCTAGCACAATGAATGCAGAAGTGGGGAACCACAAAAGCAACCTAAAATTTGAACTCCATGGGCTTTGGTACAAAACTTCCCCCAAAATCCTAACACCCGGACTTTGGGAAATTAAAAAAAATTGATGCCACCACCCAAGTATTACGAGAAAAGCCAGGGAAGAGATCACTTAGGAAATCTCAGCCCTAAAGTAAAGCCAAGACACAAAAATTAACCAATACCAGGTTAAATGGAAAAAGAAAGAACATTTATTATTAGAACAAGACCCCAGTTACAAGCATAGCATGAATGGCTAGATGGTAAGAGCCACCAGTTAATATACTAATAGAGGATTCCCCCATGGGCCAAAACTTAGTTACAAAAGAGAGGAAAAACCATTTCTAACAGCACAGACATCAGATCCAAATTCCCAAACTAGAAAACAATAAAACCTGATGAATTTATCTAGACTTGACCCTATTTACACATTATGAAGAGTCTTTTTCTTAGAGAGAGACCTGTCTTCTGTCTCCCTCGGTAACCAGAGAGCAAACTGGCTCAGAGACAAAAGGAGGGAAAAGTTAAAAATTCTTTTGTCTCAGTTTGAAATTCCTACCTCCCTTACTAGTGGCTGACCAGATACCTGGCTAGGTTAACCCCTTAATCCCCAGGCTGCTGCCCACCGTCATGGTTATGACAGAGTGTCCCTCTTATCTGTGGGGAGTGTGTTGGTTCGAAGATGTTTCTCACCAGATGTTTTGGTGCCACACCTCTGGACGGTGTTTTCAGCCTGTGCCTAGTACCTCTGAGGTGCGGGTGTTTCTGCAATATCAGATTTGGGACTGCTCAGCTCGGAGCAGAGACGATGAGGGGGGATATGACAGAGATCTATAGACCCATGACTGGCATGGAGGAGGCACAGAAGGCAGTGGTACGTCCTCCTCCGCCTCATAACACAAGCACTAGGGGTCGCCGAATGAAATTAGTAGCTCGCAGGTTTAAAACAAGCCAAGGAAGGATTTCCAGAGGGGAGAGGAAGGCAAGGCGCTCTCATGCGGTGCTCTAGAAGAAGCTGGTCGGTCGGAGCACTTGGCTGCAGGGGGGCGGGGGACGCTCCCATCTTTGCTCCAGGCTTCCTGCCATGGTCAGCAGCAGGCCCCAGCCCTAAGGGCTTCCCTCCCTCACCATTTCAGGGGGGTGTGAGGGGCTGCAACCACACGTACCAGCTCCCTGTTGCTTTTCCTGCTTCCCTTGCCTAGGGAGTGAGGGGAAGCACCAAGCCTGCTGCCTCCTTCCTCTGCCTCACCCTCTGCCCTGAGCCTTTCCTCACCCCTGACCCTGACTCCTGCCCCCTCTAGATCTCCTCACAGACAAGTTCCTGCCCTGACTCCTGCTACACCCCTCCACATTCCCCCTGCCGTGAGTCCCCAGCCACCAAGGGGGGGAAGCCCCTCTGTGGAGGATGTGGGGGGAGCTGCACTCAAGACTTCAGGGTTACAGGGGGTGGCCCCAGAGCAGTAGGGGTCAGGAGCAGGAAAGGGAGGCAGCAGAGGCTGGGGGGGCTGGGCCCACCTTGCACTCACTGACAGCAGCTGGGTGCTGAGCGGGCAGGAGAGGTTGGGGGAAGGGTGCACTCGGGTTAGGGGAGGACAATGACAGGGTAGGGGGGTGGTTATTCCAGGTCCTGCACCCCCCCTATAGAAGTGGCTTCCCAGGCTGAAATCCATAGGGGGGACTGGCTGGGATGGGGCTGTCTCCTGGAGCTGGCAATGGCACACACAGTGGACAGCTATGTAGGGCACCATGAAAGTTGGTGCCATTTGGTGGCACCCTACCCAGCTGCACATTTGTGTATTGGGAAGGAAAGTCCTGGATCCACCACGACCTTTGGGAAATTGCTGTTCAAAATGTTCCCCTCACGTCCAGGCTGAATTTGTCCAGCTGCAGCTTCTGTTCCCTGGCTCATGTTAGACCTTCCTCAGCTGGACTGAAGAGCCCCTTCTTCACTATCGGTTCCCGTCTGGATACTTACAGACTGGCATCAAGTCACCTTCTCTTTATTCAGCTACAAGGATTCAGCGCCTAGATCTCTCGGGCCTCTTTAGAAAGCAGGTTTTCTAATCCTGCAAAAGGAGACCCAAAATTCCCTTGCCATAAAGCACAATTTTGGGGTAAAAAAGAAAGTATTAGTCCCAGTGAACAGAATTCTTCCTCCAGGCAATATTGACATTCCAGGCCCTGCATCCCCTAAAATTGGCCCTACTGGGTGCAGCTCCTGGTGGGGAGGGCTGGAGGGATGGGGCTAGTTGGCTGGTTCCGCTCCAAGTGGTTCCTGGTGTGGGGGTTGTGAGCACATTCCTGGTACCTCATAAACGCTTCGTCGATGGTGAGATAGAAGATGGGGTTGAGGCAACTGTTGACGTATGTCAGGACATAAGTAAATGTGCAGCCTATTTCCAGAAGAGGCCTAGGGTGCGTAGCTGAGAGCTGCATGAAGAAGAAGACGTGATACGGCAGCCAGCAGAGGATAAAGGTTGGGATCAAGCTGAGAAGGATCTTGAGTGGCTGGGTGGCCTGGATCAGCCGGTTCCTTCTCCGCCTGGCAGTGTGAAAGATGCAGAAGGTTGGGATCACACTCAAGGCTAATGGGATGAGAAACCCAGCCAGGAACTGGATCGTGATGGCGACCTTCGCCCTTTCTAGATCCATTTGGAAATTCATGCTGGTGCTGGCAGGTGGGAAGAGGGATTCCCAGAGGTCACTGTACCGCAAGCTGAACCCAGCAGATAGGACTAGTGTGCCCAGAGCCACCCAGCGGGCCAGGGAGGCTGTGCAGCATTTCTGGGCCCACTCAGGCCGTACCGCGAGGATGCAGTGATCAATGCTGATGGCCGTGAGGAGGAAGGCGCTGGAGAACATGTGCATGGAGGTGATGGAGCTGCTCAGCCTCCAGGCCCAGTCCACATGCTGGGAGAAGATGATGATGAATCTGAGGGGCAGGCAGAGGATGAAGATGAAATCGGACATGGCCCGGTTCAGGAACCAAATGGCGCTGGCCGTCCTTTCCACACGGCAGCTGGTGACAAAGAGGACGTAGCCATTCAATGGTGCCCCGGCGAGGAAGGACAAGCCATAGAGCACCAGGAAGAAGACCTGGAGGAACTCCATTCTCAGAGGGGCTACCGTCACAGTATCGCCCCCTTCTCCTCAAGGCTGGGCGCGAGGCAGATGCTGGGCTGAGGGGAGGAAGGGAGAGCAGTGAAAAGGGCTCCAGGACAGGGACAGAGAGAGATAGATGCGGCGTTTATAAACTCCCAGTCCCTGGGCTGAACTGAGGTGGGATCGAATCCTTGTGGTCTGATGGCCCCAGAGGTACAAAGCCCTTAAACGCATCAAACTGCAGGGCAAGCAGGGGACCGAAAGGGTTGACTCAGTGAGGTCACTGCTGAGATGCAGGGTTTGTTTTCTCTGTACCCAGCCCCAAAGGGTTTTGGTTTTACATTGGCGGGAAGGGTGGTTTACAAGCCCAATTTCAGGAAACTACTTTAGCTTCTTTCTGATCATTTGTGTTTCGAAGCCTGGGGAGGTGGAGGAGGGGCGAGTTGCTCAGACGCAGAGATAGAGCTCTGGAGACCTTTCCCCCAGAGCCTCGCTTGGCCCTACAGACAATCATAGAATCATAGAATACTAGGACTGGAAGGGACCTCGAGAGGTCATCGAGTCCAGTCCCCTGCCCCTATGGCAGGACCAAATACTGTCTAGACCATCCCTGATAGACATTTATCTAACCTACTCTTAAATATCTCCAGAGATGGAGATTCCACAACCTCCCTGGGCAATTTATTCCAGTGTTTGACCACCCTGACAGTTAGGAACTTTTTCCTAATGTCCAACCTAAACCTCCCTTGCTGCAGTTTAAGCCCATTGCATCTTGTTCTATCCTCAGAGGCAAAGATGAACAAGTTTTTTCCCTCCTCTTTATGACACCCCTTTTAGATACCTGAAAACTGCTATCATGTCCCCCCTCAATCTTCTTTTTTCTAAACTAAAGAAACCCAATTCTTTCAGCCTTCCTTCATAGCTCATGTTCTCTAGACCTTTAGTCATTCTTGTTGCTCTTCTCTGGACCCTCTCCAATTTCTCCACATCTTTCTTGAAATGCGGTGCCCAGAACTGGACACAATACTCCAACTGAGGCCTAACCAGCGCAGAGTAGAGCGGAAGAATGACTTCTTGTGTCTTGCTCACAACACACCTGTTAATGCATCCCAGAATCGTGTTTGCTTTTTTTTGCAACCGCATCATACTACTGACTCATATTCAGCTTGTGGTCCACTATAACCCCTAGATCCCTTTCTGCCGTACTCCTTCCTAGACAGTCGCTTCCCATTCTGTGTGTGTGAAACTGATTGTTCCTTCCTAAGTGGAGCACTTTGCATTTGTCTTTATTAAACTTCATCCTGTTTACCTCAGACCATTTCTCCAATATGTCCAGATCATTTTGAATTATGACCCTATCCTCCAGAGCAGTCGCAACCCCTCCCAGCTTGGTATCATCTGCAAACTTAATAAGTGTACTTTCTATGCCAATATCTAAATTGTTGATGAAGATATTGAACAGAGCTGGTCCCAAAACAGACCCCTGCGGAACCCCACTTGTTATGCCTTTCCAGCAGGATTGTGAACTGTTAATAACTACTCTCTGAGTACGGTTATCCAGCCAGTTATGCACCCACCTTATAGTAGCCCCATCTAAGTTGTATTTGCCTAGTTTATTGATAAGAATATCATGCGAGACCGTATTAAATGCCTTACTAAAGTCTAGGTATACCACATCCACCGCTTCTCCCTTATCCACAAGACTCGTTATCCTATCAAAGAAATCTATCAGATTGGTTTGACATGATTTATTTTTTACAAATCCATGCTGGCTGTTCCCTATCACCTTGCCACCTTCCAAGTGTTTACAGATGATTTCCTTAATTACTTGTTCCATTATCTTCCCTGGCACAGAAGTTAAACTGACTGGTCTGTAGTTTCCTGGGTTGTTCTTATTTCCCTTTTTATAAATGGGCTCTAGATTTGCCTTCTTCTAGTCTTCTGGAATCTCTCCTGTCTCCCATGATTTCCCAAAGATGATAGCTAGAGGCTCAGATACCTCCTCTATCAGCTCCTTGAGTATTCTAGGATGCATTTCATCAGGCCCTGGTGACTTGCAGGCATCTAACTTTTCTAGGTGATTTTTAACTTGTTCTTTTTTTATTTTATCTTCTGAACCTACCCTCTTCCCACTAGCATCATATATATAGTAGCCCATTGTCTGTGAGTCTGTAACGCTGATGTACGTGGCCATGCCCCCTGGCTGTGTACATCAGCGCCCCGCCCCCCTTCTCCTCCCTCGGTGGCGGTTCGGCCCAGCTGAGCACTGCTCAGCTGGGCCCGGCGGAAGCACCGCAGCGCACCACCGAGGGAGGGGAAGGGGGGCGGGCGCTACACAGGGAGGGGAAGGGGGCGGGGCTGGCTGGAAGGGGGGTGGGAAGCAGAGCTGGGGGGGTATTGGGGGCTGTGGGGCTGGTGGGGAGGATGGGGGTCCCGGAGGAAGGGGGGAGGGAAGCAGCGCTGGCGGGGGGGTGTGTATGGGGGGGCCGTGGGGTTGGCCAGCAGGAAGAGCGGGTGGGAAGCAGAGCTGGGGGGGGAATCGGGGGCCATGGGGCTGGATGGGAGGAGGGGGGTGGAAAGCAAACTGGCGAGGGGGGTGGTTCAGCCACTGGCCGCAGCCGGAGTCCTTGTGTACCTCACCACCCCCCCTTCCTCCTCCCACCGTGGCACTGAGTGGGGCGCCCCTCAGCCGGGCCGCTGCGGGAGAGGGGAATGGGGGGCGGTGACGTAGACAGCCCCGCCCCCTGGCCGTGTACGTCACCGCCCCGCCCCTCCTCCCCCACGGCGGCCCGGCTGAGTGCACAACACTCAACCGAGCCGCCACGGAGGGAGGGGAAGGGGGCGGGGCGGTGACGTACATGGCCAGGGGGCGGGGCCGTCTACGGCACCGCCCCCCTTCCCCTCCTGCTGTGGCACTCAGCTGAGTGCTGCGCCCCTCAGTCAGGCCGCTGGGGGAGCCAGCAGCGCAAGGGGCCGTTTGGGCTCCCCCGGGCTGGGAGGGGAAGGGAGGGCGCTGACATACACGGCCCCGCCCCCTTGCTGTGTACGTCACCGCCCCGCCCCCCTCCCTCGCGGCAGCCCGGCTGAGCAGGCAGCACTCAGCCAAGCGCCACGGCGGGAGGGAAGGGGAAGGGGAAGGGGGGCGGGGAGAGACGGAGGGGAAAGAGAGGCAGGAGGAGGAGGAGAAGAGAAAGAGATGGAGAGAGAGGCAGGAGGTGGAGGAGAGCTGGGGGGGGGGGGAGGCAGTAGGAGGAGAGAGAGAGAGACACAAAGCGAGAGAGCTCAGGAGAGAAGACCTGAAAATCCCGTCTTATGACGGGCTAATTGGCTAGTTCACTATATTAGGCATTCCTTCAGACTTCTTGGTGAAGACCGAAACAAAGAAGTCATTAAGCATCTCTGCCATTTCCAAGTTTCCTGTTACTGTTTCTCCCTCCTCACTGACCAGTGGGCCTACCCTGTCCTTGGTCGAATTCAGCCATGCTCAGCGGCTGAATTAATCTGTTAATCTTTACTCAGCTTTTCGCTCCCTTCGACATCCCTTACTCGTCGTAGGAGCAGTGTTACTGCCCTCGACCAGAGCGCCCCTCTCACGGGCTTCACTAGACCGGCTGAATTGAACCCCGGCAGTTTAACAGCAACAGGTTCAATCTTCGTCGTGTAGACATGGCCTAAAAGTCCCAAATTCTCTTTTTGCTGTTGGTTTCCCAAAGGGGATGGCAACTCTCTCTCTCTTTTTTTTTTTTTTTTTGGAGAATTTAACCAGTGATCAATCCTCCCTCTCCCCCTGTCCTTAAAAAAAAAAAAAAAAAAAGGGATTTCCCGGCTTTCAACAACACTGACAACAAACAAGTCCCCGGGCAGTGCACCGGAGAAAGGGGAGGCCCCTAATGCTTTTTGTGTAATGAAAGGCCTTTGCAAGAGACAATTTGAGTGCCTGGATGGGGAGTCAGGACTCCTGGGTTCCATCCCAGACTCTGCCCCTGAACCACTCAGGGAGCTTGGCCCAGTCACGTCACAGCCTTAGTCCTCAGTTTCCCCTCCAAACATTTGCCTGTGCAGCACCCCTTGAGATGGGAACCCAGAGCTCAGATACTGTTGCTCAACACCCAGCGGGATGGGGGCTCATGACCTCTCACCACAGGAGACAACTGATGTCAACCGGCTCTAGCCACCGGGATTAGAGGAGTGGATGGGGCACGAGGATGGGGGAGATTCAGGGGACGGCTGGGGGCAGAGAGGGCAGAATGACAACCTGTGGGGCAGCTGGAGGGTTTCCCTCATTTCCTTACCTGTGTCTTGAGGGGATGCAGCGTCTCCCAGTCGAGCCCGGTCCAACGTCCCCCACACGACTCCTGTAGCTCACCTGGACTGGCTCAGCCGGCAGCAGGAAGCCGTGTATGTGGGTGTATCTGGGAGGGTGAGCAATGCGGGGAGACCACAGGATGTACTGAGTACAATCACTTCTGCAAAGCCTGGAAGGCCTCCAATGACCATTGCTCCATGCAGCTGTCACATGAATCACAAGCCCACAGCGAGTGGGCCAGGGAACGAGCAGAGATCTGGGGCTGAGACCAACATGTCCAGCCAGCTCCACCAGGTGAGGTCCCAGGAGCAGAGACCCCAGCTGGGACTTTGCCTCCTCCAGTTCCCTCCTGGCTGGGGAACGAGACCAGAGCTTGGCTGGGAATTGGCCACATGAGATCTGAACCCGGCCTCTGCTGCAGGGACCCTTCCCCTGGCCCACCCAGTGCTAAGAAAACCCTCATGCAGGGCTAGAGAGCACACAAACCACAGCCCGGGATTAATGGCCAGGATCCCAGCCCCTGTTATGCCTGCCCCCCTTCCCCCCGCACTCTGACTTTGCCCTGCACCTGGGAGTGGGGAACTGCAGTTCTGCATTGCAGTGCACTGGGATTGTTACTCGCCGTTCTGAATTCATGTGCCTAGTGAGGAATCCATTTCTCAAAGACCAGTTCCTCAATCTCGTTTGGTTTCTGTTTTGTCACATGCGTCCTGACAGGTGTTGCAAAAATCATGATTGAAATTGGGATTATATTGTGTTAGTCTGACAAATAAATGATGTGGAATTTTGGAGAAATTTTAAAATATTATACGCATCAGGTTTGATTATTTTTTTGGAGAATTTTTAATTTTTCACACAGAATTCCCCTCCCAGGTACTTACTCTGCTCTATGAAATATATTCCACAATGGCCTGGTAAAATGGGAAGGCAAAACATCTGTCAGCACCAGTGCGCAGGGACACTTGTATTTCTAGCTCTGATTTGGCTCACAAGTCGTTCTGAAGTGCAGAGAACCTTGAGGCTGCGCGGGAGAAGTCAGGGTATGTCTAGACTACATGACTCTGCCGACAGAGGCATGTAAATGAGACATACCGACATAGTCAATGAAGTGGAGATTTAAATATCCCCCGCTTCATTAAAATAAAAATGGTCACCGCGTTGTGCCGGCTCAGCTGTTTGTCGGCACAATGCGGCAGTCAAGACAGGGATCGGTCGACAAGGAAAGTCTTTGTCGACCGATCCTGTGAACCTCGTTTCACGAGGCATAAGGGATCCATCGACAAAGGCTTTCCTTGTCGACCGATCTCTGTCTTGACTGCCACGTTGTGCCGACAAACAGCTGAGCCGGCACAACGTGGCGACCATTTTTATTTTAATGAAGCGTCGGCAGAGGCATGTAGGCTAGACATACCCTCAGAGTCCTGAGGGGGAACAGGAATCCGGGTAGATTAAGAGCCACTGGTCCTCAGGGTCTTTGCCTGCTGAAAGGACTTTGGGGCAGGGGAGCAGATTTGGGGGACCGTGGCAGATTTCACCCCAGAATGGAAGCTGGAAGGTTGAATCTCACTTGCTAATCTAAATGCTGGAGGAATCAGACACTTCATCTCTGAACTGATCCCTCATGACACCCCCCCCCCCACCTGCAGCCCCCCTCCGGGGAGCTGTCCTCTCAAGGGCAGGGTGGAGCAGGGAGGGAGGTGACTGAGCAGGGGGAGATACTCATGCAGGCGACTCTGCAAAGCCACCCGAGGCCGTCGGCTCTGTGCAGCCCTCAGATGGCTCGGCCCAGCCCTGGGCCCTCTCCTGAAGCAGCGTCTGAGAGACCATCTGATGTGGCTGCACCCGGGGCAGCCGTAGCCCCAGAGCAGGAGCTGAGCTGAGCTGGGGCCGTGTTGACGCAAAACTCCAGTTCATTCACACCTGGGGAGGCACCAGACCCAGCTGGGGCCATTAAAGTAAAGCTGGGTGGGGGGTGATTTGTGGGGCCCACCGCCCTTTGGCCCTGCTCACTCGTGAGTGACCTTGCCAGGTGGTGGGAGTCACAAGGCACCCCCAGCCAGGCCAGAGCTCACAACAGGCGGCTCCAGCCAATCCCCAGCTCCCCGCTCTGCCCCACAGACCTGCCCCCTGGGGCCCTGCTCAGAATCTGGGCAGGGGCAGCTCAGTGTCCAGCCCGCCCCTTCCCCAACGGGTCAAGTTCCTCCCCTCCGGTCCCTTGAGCTCTCCGCACGGCAGCCGGTGACGAGGAGGATGTAGTCGTTCAGTGGCGCCCCGGCAAGGAAGGCCAAGCCATAGAGCACCAGGAATTCTATTCTCGGAGGAGCTGCCGTCACCGTATCGCCCCCTTCTCCTCAGGGCTGGGCAGGGGCAGGGCAGACGCTGGGCTGTGGGGAGGAAGGGAGAGCAGTGAAAAGGGCTCCAGGACGGGGACAGAGAGAGACAGAGACGGCGTTTATAAACTCCCAGTCCCTGGGCTGAGCTGAGGTGGGATCGAATCCTTGTGGGCCGATGGCCCCAGTGGCACAAAGCCCTTAGACGCATCAAACCGCAGGGTGAGCAGGGGACCGAAAGGGTCGACTCAGTGACGTCGCTGCCGAGATGCAGGGTTTGTTTTCCCTGCTCCCAGCCCTAATGGGTTTTGGTTTTACATTGGGGGAGGGGTGACCCAGCCCAATATCAATAAACCACTTTAGCTTCTTGCTGATCATTTGCATTTCGAAGCCAGGGAGGGGGGCAGGAGGGATGAGTTGCTCGGACGCAGAGACAGAGCTCTGGAGATGTTTCCCCCCGAGCCTCCCTCACCCCGGGCCCACACTATGGGACAAGGTTTCTACACAAATGCTAGAAGTCTAACTAATAAGATGAGTGAACTAGAGTACCTCGTATTCAAGGAGGAGTTTGACATAATAGGCATCACAGAAACCGGGTGGAGCGAGGACAATCAGTGGGACACAATCATACCAGGATATAAAATATATTGGAAGGACAGAACAGGTCATGCAGGTGGCGGAGTGGCACTGTATGTGAAAGATAATGAAGAATCAAATGAAATAAAAATCTTAAATGAATCAAGATGTTCCACAGAATCACTATGGATAGTAATTCCATGCTCTAATAAGAATATAGCAGTAGGGATCTGTTATGGACCACCTGACCAGGACAGTGATAGTGACAATGAAATGCTAGGGGAGATTAGAGAGGCTATCAAAAAAAAAAAACCCCCTCAGTAATAATGGGAGATTTCAATTATCCCCATACTGACTAGGTACATGTCACCTCAGGATGAGATGCAGAGATAAAATTTCTCGATGCCTTAAATGACTGCTTCTTGGAGTAGCTGGTACAGGAACCCATAAGGGGAGAGGCAATTCTCGATTTAGTCCGGAGTGGAGCGCAGGATCAGGTCCAGGAGGTAAGCATTACAGGACCGCTTGGGAATAGTGACCATAATATAATAATATTTAACATTCCTGTGGTGGGAAGAACACCTCAGCAGTCCAGCACTCTGGCATTTAATTTCAAAAAGGGGAATTATGCAAAACTGAGGAGGTTAGTTAAACAGAAATTAAAAGGCACAGTGACTAGAGTAAAATCCCTGCAAGCTGCACAGAAACTTTTCAAAGACACCATAATAGAGGCCCAACTTAAATGTATACCCCTGTGATGAGGCGGCACCCCACTTAGTTGTGAAGGGGTGGCACCCTACTCCCTCTCTTCTCAGCCACACCTGAACCCTGCGGTCTCCAAGCTGTCCTTTTTAGTAGAGTTTTACCAGGCTCCTCTGCCTTGCCGGCAGTCTATCAAAGCCACTGTTAGTAGCAGTCCTGTAAGATGTACACCCGCCTATGGCGGACGGGGTAGGGGCACCCAGACCCGCCCTCTCTCACGGGTCCCAGCCCAGGGCCCTAAGGACAGGTTCAATTAGGGCTCTGTCCAGCTGGTGGGGCCTCCTGCCATAACACACCAGACTGTGGGCTACCAGAAAGGAAGCCCCGCCCTGGGCTACTTCCTACCCCCACATTCAGCAGGGAGAAAATTGTTCTCCCTCACAGCTGCCTCTTCGTCCTGGCAGCCAGCCTGCTGCTGGAGATCGGCTTCCTCCCTTGCTCCTTCTCTGTCCCTTTCTCCTGCTCCTGACACTCCTTTCCCTTGCTCCCCTGGCCCTCTTTGAATCTCCTGCCCAGCCTCCCCTGCCGGCCCCTCCCAGTGGCACAGGCGGCAGGCTGCACACCGCATTCCCCGTGAAACACAGGGATTGGAACGGGCTGAGAGTGGGGCGAGTCCGCGCCGACACGGTGGGGTGAGCCTTCCCCATCACAACCCCAAATTAAAAAACATATTAAGAGACCTAAAAAAAGTCACCGTGGCTTAACAACCATGTAAAAAAAGCAGCGTGAGGGAAAAAAAGGCATCTTTTAAAAACTGGAAGTCAGATTCTAGTGCGGTAAATAGAAAGGAGCATAAACACTGACAAATTAAGTGTAAAAATGTAATAAGAAAAGCCAAAAAGGAGTTTGAGGAACAGCTCGCCAAAAACTCAAAAAACAATAGCAAAATGTTTTTAAGTATATTAGAAGCAGGAAGCCTGCTAAAAAACCAGTGGGGCCCCTGGACGATCAAGATACAAAAGGAGCAATCAAGGAAGAAAAGCCATTGCTGAGAGACTAAATGATTTCTTTGCTTCAGTCTTCACGGCTGAGGATGTTGGGGACATTCCCAAACCTGACCCGTCCTTTGTAGGTGATGAATCTGAGGAACTGTCCCAGATTGAAGTGTCATTAGAGGAGGTTTTGGAACAAATAGAAAAACTTAACAGTAACAAGTCACCTGGACCAGATGGCATTCAGCCAAGGGTTCTGAAAAAACTCAAATGTGACATTGTGGAACTATTAATTGTGGTTTGTAACCTATCCTTTAAATCAGCTTCTGTACCCAAGGACTGGAAGACGGCTAACGTGACACCAATATTTAAAATGGGTTCTAGAGGCGACCCTGGCCATTACAGGCCAGTAAGTCTAATGTCAGTACCCGGCAAAGTAGTTGAAACAATAGTAAAGAATAAAATTGTCAGACACGTAGAAGAACATAATTTGTTGGGCAAAAGTCAACATGGTTTCTGTAAAGGGAAATCCTGTCTTACTAATCTATTAGAGTTCTTTGAAGGGGTTAACAAACGTGTGGACAAGGGGGATCTAGTAGATATAGTATTCTTAGATTTCCAGAAAGCCTTTGACAAGGTCCCTCACCAAAGGCTCTTGGTTGTCATGGGATAAGAGGGAAGATCCTTTCATGAATCGAGAACTAGTTAAAAGACAGGAAACAAAGGGTAGGAATAAATGGTAAATTTTCAGAATGGAGAGGGGTAACTAGCGGTAAATGATCTAGAGAAACAGGTGAGCAGTGAGGTGGCAAAGTTTGCGGACGATACTAAACTGTTCAAGATAGTCAAGACGAAAGCAGACTGTGAAGAACTTCAAAAAGATCTCACAAAATTAAGTGATTGGGCAACAAAATGGCAAATGAAATTTAATGTGGATAAGTGTAAAGTAATGCACATCAGGAAAAATAACCCCAACTACACATGCAATATAATGGGGACTAATTTGGCTACAACAAATCAGGAAAGAGATCTTGGAGTTATCGCAGCTAGTTCTCTGAAAACGTCCACGCAGTGTGCAGCGGCGGTCAAAAAAGCAAATAGGATGCGAGGAATTATTAAAAAAGGGATAGAAAATAAGACCCAGAATATCTTACTGCCCCTGTATAAAACTATGGTACGCCCACATCTTGAATACTGAGTACAGATGTGGTCTCCTCACCTCAAAAAAGATATTTTGGCATGAGAAAAGGTTCAGAAAAGAGCAACTAAAATGATTAGGGGTTTGGAACAGGTCCCGTATAAAGAGAGGTTAAAGCGACTGGGACTTTTCAGTGAGAAAGAGGAGACTGAAGGGGGATATGATAGAGGTATATAAAATCATGAGTGGTATGGAGAGGGTGAATAAGGAAATGTTATTCACTTGTTCCCATAATATAAGAACTAGAGGACACCAAATGAAATTAATGGGTAGCAGGTTTAAAACTAATAAAAGAAAGTTCTTCTTCACACAGCGCATAGTCAACCTGTGGAACTCCTTGCCAGAAGAGACTGTGAAGGCTAGAACTATAAAAGAGTTTAAATAGACCTAGATAAATTCAAGGAGGTTAGAGCCATAAAAGGCTACTAGCCAGGGGATAAGGAATGGTGCCCCTGGCCTCTGTTTGCCAAAGGCTGGAGAGGGATGGCAGGAGACAAATCACTTGATCATTGTCTCCGGTCCACCCCCTCTGGTGCACCTGGCACTGGCCATTGTCGGCAGACAGGCTACTGGGGTAGATGGACCTTTGGTCTGACCCAGTACGGACGTTCTTATGTTGAATTCAGCCGCGCAGATGCATCTCTGTTCTCTATTTGGCCTTTGGCGCCGTCCACGCTGCAGGAAGTCACCAGGAGCACATGCTGCTTTCCACTTCCTTTACTCCTTGTAGGAACAGAGTTACCGGCCTCGCCCGGAGTGCCCCCTGAGTTCAGTGACACACCGATTGGAACTCCAGAATACTGACAGAGGCAGCTTCGATCTTCGTCGTGTAGACATGACCTAAAAGTCCCGAAGACTCTTCTTGCTGTTCACCAGTGACCAGTCCTACCTCTCCTCCTGCCCTTTTAAAACATTTTTTAAAGGGATTTCCCAGCTTCCAACAATGGGGTCAATACACCTCCCTCCCCTGCTCACCTGCCCACCTTACCCGTGTCTTGGTGGGACACAGCGTCTCCGAGTTGAGCTCCATCCCAGGTCCCCAAGACGACTCCTGCAGCTCGGCCGGACTGGCTCAGCAGGAAGCAGGAAGTCCCATGTGTGGGTGTATCTGGGAGGGTGAATAATGGACGTATCTGGGTCCAACCACTTCTGCAAAGCCTGCAAGGCCTCCAGCTGCCACTGCTCCATGCAGTTGTCACGTGAATTACAAGTCCCCCACCCGGCCCTAACAAGTTGTCCGTGTTCAGCAGCCCACATCCAGGGCCGGGGGAGCAGCCAGCAGAGAGCTGGGGCTGAGATTGACACGTCCAGCCAGCTCCACTGGGTGAGGTCCCAGGAGCAGAACCACACCCAGCCCTTCAGGTACAACTAGAGTTGACAGATGGTTTAACCAAAAATACAGAACACCCCCCCCCTCCCAAAAAAAACTGTTGAGAAAAAAAAGGGGGGAGATCAAAGTTGTTGAGCAAAAAAAGCCTCCGACAATTATTACGCGAAAAATATAAAAATACAGAAAACCCATCATGGCCTCTTTAAACCCTTTGGGGCTTTTTTTGCTGGCGGCCATCTTGTTTTCTTCCTCCATGCCGGAAAACAGCTTCCCTGCGGAATCAGGTAAGCGGCGGTGGGGGGGAGGAGCGGGAGGGGTCCTGGGGGGCGGCTGGGGACTAGGCCCAGTTCCTGAGTGTCGTAGGGTTGCCAGGTGTCTGGTATGTTTGCCTCCTGGCAGGGAAAAAAATCAGAAAATACTGGACATTTTAGGTAAAACACAACGTATTTTAGTAAGACACACAGCAACATTTCACAACCTCCCTCACAAGGAGAACACAGCTACAATCAAACAGGATTTCATGTTCATCAGAGGAATACTCTCACAACGACTCCTCACACGGCGGGCTCGGTACAAAACACCCCACAGTTACATGACACTGGTGGAGGTGGGGGCTCCAGAGTGCTGTTGGGAGGTGCACATTGCCAGAGACACCCCCATTGTATTTAAAGTCCCTAACAGTTAAACATCACCTCACCCCATTGGCCTCCACAACAGGGCTGGATATTTCTGCCTTTCCAGGACTTTCAATGGAGTTTTGCAGCCTCCCCAACACTTACAATTTGGCTGCAGCATTCTCCTGCTACTCATTTTTCTCAGTCTCTCCAGTCCTGGAATCAGATGCTCGGGTGGGAATTTCAGCTTCCTTTGCTTTTCAGGTAATTTTCTAGCCTTTGTCATTGCAAAAAAATGCTGGAAATAGCCCCCAAGGAATCAGAAGGCACAAAAGAACCCACAGGCCCTTTCAAACCCACCTCCTGATGTTTTCAGGGGCAGCTGGCGAGGTTAGGAGGCTCTGGCTTGGCGATGATGATGCTGGACAAGATTTATCAAAGTGTCAAAGGGAGTTAGGCACCAAATTTTCCCACTGCAGGTCAATAGGAGTGAAGCCCCTAACTGACACAGGAGCATTTGGAAATCTCTACATTGATTGAATCCCATAGTCTGCAGGCAGGCAGTGAAACAGTGACAATTGTAAGTGTCAGTGCAAAAATGGCAGAGGTCTAATGAGTCAATTGGGTGAACTTGAGCTATGAAATGAGGAGATTGGGGAAACAGGTGTCAGAGAAACTTGGTGGAACCTGGATGACCAGTGGGACAGGGTAATACCCAGGTACCAATTATATCGGAAGGGCAGAACAGGTTGGGCGGAGTGGAGGGCGCTGTATGTCTACATGTGAAAAGAGCCGAGAATCAAATTCGGTAAGAATTTGAAATGAACCAAACTGCAGCATGTGCAATCCAGGTACCCAGTAGGGAGCTGTCTCTTGAAGAGACACCCGTGGGGAGGTAGGAGTGAGTTGAGTGTTACTGGACAGATTTAGACTCCATCCCAAGAAGTTTCAGGAGTTTGATGAGTAGTTTGGGGTTGGACTCCATGAGCCAGCAGGCAGGTGGGAGCTGGGAGAAGCTGAGCCAGGAGCAGAGAGCAGGCTGCTTCCGTCACACTAGAGCGCTTTGCAGCAGGTAGGGATTTTGTCAGCCCTCTACCAGGGCAATGCTACTGAGAGCAAGGAGAACCTGGGAGGGGAAATCCCTTCTTCTGTGCTAATTGTCTGCCCGCAATGCTGGGTTGAGTTTGGCCAAACTCTGGTAGTTACTTTCTCAGTCAGTGGGATTCTTCAGCTCCTCTGTAAATGTATCACCGGGGGAGGAGCCATTTCTGTTGTGTTGTTCTCAGTGTTTGTATTGTCTTGTGGCAGGGTTTCTGTAAGTCTGTTCACTTGGGAGCTAACTGCCTGGTTCATCAGGGAGCGGGCTGCCTCGCAGTGATCCACGGCAGGGGAACAGGCTGCCTGGACTCCAACTGAGGATCCCAGGCGCTAGTGGAGAGATGGTTCAGACTCAGCATATGGTGCAGATTGGATGAGCAGAAGCACAAACTGAGACTTTGGTGACCTAAATCTGAGCTTTTGGGGCCTCTCCGACTTTTCCTGTTGTGTCCGTGTGGAGTGGACTGGTCACATTTTACTTTTGGTTTTCTTGTCTGTTTGCTGTAACTGTGGGCAGTATCTGTGGGTTAGACAATGGGCGTGTTCTTTGTAAGAATTAGATGATTTGTTTCTTCATAAGATTTTATAAAGTTATTTAATTAAATTCATTCTGTATTTTCTTTTGAAACTTGAATGTTGGGAGGATGACCCTGGGCAATCCTTGCTGAAATGCCTTATAGACCGAACTCTGAATCTCCAGTTACTTTCTTTGGGACAGGGAAAATGGGGGGAGGAGGGGAGTTTAGACACTGGAGAAGGGCAGTGAAGTCTGGCCCACCCAAGGTTACACATGGACTTTCGATGGATGGTCATTCCATGCCCTAAGGACAATATAGCAGCTGGGATACATAACCAGTTTAGTGACTGTGAAATGCTCAGGGAGATTGGAGAGGCCATAAACAGTAAAATCTCAGTAATAATGGGGGATTTCCACTATCCCCATATT
Organism: Pelochelys cantorii; assembly: GCA_032595735.1. Taxonomy (NCBI): domain Eukaryota; kingdom Metazoa; phylum Chordata; order Testudines; family Trionychidae; genus Pelochelys; species Pelochelys cantorii. The sequence continues at coordinate 2,562,314 of CM064349.1, forward strand.
GACTGGGGACACATCACTTCAGGACGGGACACTAAGAGAAAGTTTCTTCAGACCTTAAAAAATGCCTTCTGGAAACATCTTTTCCTGTCAGCCACATGGGGAAGGGCCATTCTTGCTCAGTAGAGTGTAGGCTCTGGTCCCAGTAGTGACAACAGCTGCACTGCTTGGGAACAGTGACCATCAGATAGATTTAACATCCCTGTGGGAACAAAAGCACGTGAGCAGGCCAGCACTGGGGCATTTATTTTCAGAAAGGGGAACATCACAAAAATGAGACAGTTCAACAGAAATTGAAAGATATGGGACCAAAAGTGAAATCCCTACAAGCTGCAGGAAAAATGTTTAAATACACCATAGTCGAGGGGCAACTTAAATGCATACACCAAATTAGAAGGCTCAAAAGAGAATAGCAAAAGAATATGTAATTTGTCAGAAGCAGGAAGCTGTTGCTAACCAACCAACGGGCCGCTGGACGATTGAGATAAGAAAGGATGATAAGAACATTCAGAGAAACGAAATGAATTCTTTGCATTGGTCCCACAACTGAGCCGTTCCTTTCAAGTGAGACATCTGAGGAAATGGCCCAGATTGAGGTGTCATTAGAAGAGATTATGGACCAAATTGATAAATGAACATCAATAAATCACCAGGAGCAGACAATATTCCTGAAGGAACACAACTGTGAGAATGCAGAACGGCTAACTGTGGTTTGTAACCTGTTACTTAGATCCCCTTCTGTGCCAGATATCTGGACCCTACCTAACATGATGCCAAACTTTAAAAAGGATGCTAGAGGTGATCCTGGCAATTACGGACCAGTAAGTGTAAATCAGTACACGGCAAAGTGGTAGAAGTAGTAAAGAATGGAATTTTCAGACACAGAGATGAACATAAATCATGCCTCAGAAATCTAGAGCTCTTTGAGGGGTTAACAAACTTGTGGACAAGGGGGTCCAGTGGATCTAGCGAACTTAGGTTTCCAGAAGTTTTTGACGAGGCCCCTCACCAAAAGCTCTTAAGCAAAGTGACCTTTCATGGAAGAGGTGTCAACGTTCCATCATAGCTCAATAAGTGAGTAGGAGGTAGGAAGCAAAGGGTAGGAATAAAGGGTCATTTTCAGACTGGAGAGTGGTGACTAGTGGTGTCCCGCAGGGGTCCACACTGGCGCCAGTGCTAGTCACTCAATTCATAAGTAATCTAGAAAAAATGCTAAACCGTGAGGAGGCAAAATTTGCAGGGGATACCAGAGCACTCAGCTGAACCCAGAGCAGAGTGCAAAGAATGACAAAGGAGCATGACAGAACTGGGTGTCCGAGGGACAAAATGGCGGATAACACTCCGCGTTGATAACTACAACGTAATGGGCATCCTAAAACGCCATTCCAACTGTCCATGCAAAGTGCTGAGGGGTCTAAAAAAGCATCGTGCCTGGTCTGAGCCAGAGGGCTAAAGAGGGTGATGTAGTCCCCTGACCTTGTCCTGCTCCCATTCATGCCACACCTGGCCCTGCACCTGCACATTCCCTGATGTGACTGAGGGACAGGTTTTATTGTACATTTATTTTTAATTCTTTGTGGTGGGCCTGGGAATGCCAAGCCCGGGACCACGGCTGGGGGATGGGTTTGTGTGAAGTGCCTGGGCAGTGCTCTCCAATAACAGATACATGTGACTAATATCCAAAGGCCGTGTGTTCGAATCATGTTGGGCCGCCAAATGTCCTCAGAAGTTGCCAGTGTGATGTCCCAACAGGGATCTCGCTCTGTCAAAAGAGCCCTCGGTGCACTGCCTGGGTTGTGTGCAGAGATCCACCACAGCAGACCCCACATGATGGGACACGGTGGGAAAGTGCCCGGCCAGGCTTGTTGTAAGTGAAGCCCAGTCTCTAGCGCTCTGGCGCTGATGTCTACAGTTCTGCTGGTACTCGAGTGGCCACAACAGTGGACTCAGCCCAGGCACTGGTGGGGTTTCCTGCTGCCCTCTGGGCTGGACAAGGGCAGCCCTCTGAGATTCATGGTTATACCCAGATACAGACAAATCTTCACTGCTGACATTCCAGGGTGCTGACCTTGTTAGATACCACCCAGTACCTTGTACATGGGGGATGGACCAAAACATCTCTGTCCATCATGCTGTCCCTGTCCTGAACCAGGGTCAGGGTGTGTCAAGGCTGTTCCCTACTCTGGTATGATGAATGCAGAAGTGGAGGCCCGCAAAATCAACCCAATACCTGATCTCCACAGGCTTTGGTACAAAATCCTAACACCAGGAGTTTAGGAAATAAAAAAAATCGCTGCCACCATCCAAGTATTACAAGAAAAACCAGGGAAGAGATCACTTGGGAAATCTCAGCTCTAAAGTAAAGGCAAGACACAAAAATTAACCAATACCAGGTTAAATGGAAAAAGAAAGAACTTTTATCAAAACAATACCCCAGTTACAAGCATGGTATGAATGGTTGGATGGTAAGAGCCACCAATTAATATACTAATGGAGGATTCCCCCATGGGCCAAAACTTAGTTACAAAAGAGAGGAAAAACCATCTCTAACAGCACAGACATCAGATCCAAATTCCCAAACTAGAAAACAATAAAACCTGACAGATTTATCTAGACTTGACCCTACTTACACATTATGAAGAGTCTTTTTCTTGGAGAGAGACATGTCTTCTGCCTCTCTCAGTATCTAGAGAGCAAACTGGCTGAGAGACAAAGGAGGGAAAAGTTAAAAATTCCTTTGTCTCAGTTTGAAATTCCTACCTCCCTTACCATTGGCTGACCAGATACCTGGCTAGGTTAACCCCTTAGTCCCCAGGCTGCTGGCTAACTGTCAGGGTGTCCCTCTTATCTGTTGGGAGTGTGTTGGTCCCAAGGTGTTTCTGAGCCAGGTGCCACCCCTCTGGATTGTGTTTTCGGCCTGTGCCTAGTATCTCTGAGGTGCAGGTGTTTCTGAAATATCATCCCGGTTCTTGCTGCTTCAGTGAGCCAGGCCTGCCTCTTGCTTAGAGCTCAAGTTTGCTTTGTAGAAGCAAAATTGTGTCTATTTTCAAGTAGGCCTCATGCCTCACCCCAGGCCTGTGAGGCATGGCCGTGTGTTTCAGGCCCTCTTGTTACCACCCAAAAAAAAATACGCCCCCCCCCCAATAAACCCCACCCCATGGGGCATTCAGGGAAACACGTCGATTGAGGGTGAAGCAGTGGCAAAACCAAAATTGTCTAGAGCGTTGGAAGCGTTAAGAAAGGGACAGCTAACATGCCAGAAAAGGTCGGATCACGTGGCCTCTGTTGGAAGTTGTGGGACGCCCACACCTTGAAACCTTCATAGACGTGGAATTGGAAAGGGACCAAGAAGGGCATCAGAAATGATCAGTCTAGGCAACAGCGTCTCTATTAGGAGAGATCAAAGAGACTGGGAGTTCTCAACTCGGAGCAGAGACGATGGGGGGGGATATGACAGAGCTCTGTAAACCCATGGCTGGTGTGGAGGAGGTACATAAGGCAGTGGTCCATCCTTCTCCTCCTCATAACACAAGAACTAGGGGTCACCAAATGAAATTAGTAGGTTGCAAGTTCAAAACAAGCTAAAGGAAGGATTTCCAGAGGGGAGAGTGCCCCCATGTGGTGCTCCGGCACGAGGCCGGACGGCTGGGGCACTCGGATGCAGGGGGAGGGACACTCCCATCCCAGTTCCAGGCTTCCTGCTATGCTCAGCAGCAGGACCCAGCCCTGAGCCCCACCCACCACCATTTCAAGGGGGTAATTGGGGCTGCAGCCGCACATACCAGCTCCCTGTTGCTTTTCCTGCTTCCTGTGACTACGGAATGAGGGGAAGCACAGAGTCTGCTGCCTCCCTCCTCTGCCTCTCCCATGGGTATCTGGGAGTGACAGGGATGCAGCAGGCTGAGCATTTTCCCCTCATGCCGTAGGCACAGGAAGCAGGAAATGCAACAGAGAGATGGTATGTGCAGCGGGAGCCCCTCATACCCCCCCGAAATGGACCCTTCACCTCCACACTCACCGCTCCACACACACAGTCCCATGTCCTTAATCCTGCACCTCCATATCCTGCCTGCTTTAAGCCTCGGAAACCCTGCCCTCAATTTCCACATTCCAACCCTCTGGTGTGAGCCCCTTCTCATCCCTGACTCTGACTCCTGCCCCCTCTAAATCTCCTCATGCCCAAGTTCCTGCTCTGACTCCTACTACGTCTCCCCTGCCCTGAGTGCCCAGGCTGCAAGGGGAAAGGGCAGCCCCTCAGTGGGGGATGGGTGGCTGCACTCCAGGCTGCAGGGCTGTAGGGGCAGGAGCTGTTGTGGGTGGCTCCATAGCCATTGGGGGCAGGAGCAGGGCAGGGAGGCGGCAGGGGCTGGGCCCACCCCACCCCACACTAGGTGCTGAGCAGGCAGGAGGTCTTGGGGGTAAGGGTGCAGTTGGGCTGGGGCAGGGCAGGAACAGAGCAAGGGGTTTATTCCAGGCCCAACACACCCCTAAGAGATGGCCTCCCAGAGTAAAACCCGTGGGGGGGGGGGCGGCCTGGGGGATAGGGCTGACTCCTGCACCTGGCAATGCCGCACACAGCAAGCAGCTGTGTAGAGCACCTGAAAATTTGGCGCGATTTGGTGCCCCACATTTGGTGGCACCCTACCCAGCTGCACATTTGTGTATTGGGAGGGAGAGTCCTGGATCCACCACGACCTTTGCGAAATTGCTCCCGGGGTCAGTGTCTCTGGCCATTCAAAAAGTTCCCCTCACGTCCAGGCTGAATTTGTCTAGGTGCAACTTAAGTTTCCTTGGTCACATTAGACCTTCCTCGACTGGACTGCAGAGTCCAGTCTTCAAAATCTGTTCCCGTCTGGATACTGACAGCCTGGGATCAAGTCACCTTCTCTTTGTTCAGCAACACGGATTTAGCGCCTAGATCTCTTGGCTCTCATTATCAGGCAGGTTTTCTAATCCTGCAAAAGGAGGCCCAGAATTCACCTGCCATAAAAGACAATTTTGGGGTCAAAAAGAAACAATTAGTCCCAGTGCACAGAATTCTTGCTCCAGGCAATATCGACATTCCGGGCCTTGCATCCCGTAAAATTGGCCCTTTCTCCTCATCGTGGGGAGGAGGGAGGGCTGGAGGATGGGGCTAGTTGGCTGGTTCCGGCCCTGAGTTGTCCGTGGTGTGGGGGTTGCGAGAATGTTGCCGGTACCTCAGAAACTCTTCCTCCATAGTGAGGTAGAAGATGGGGTTGAGGCAGCTGTTGACAGATGTCAGGACACAAGCAAATGCGCTTCCTCTTTCCAGACTATGGGGAGGGTGCTTAGCTGAGAGCTGCAGGAAGTAGAAGACATGGTACGGCAGCCAGCAGAGGAAAAAGGTCGGGATCAAACCAAGAAGGATCTTGAGTGGCGGGGTGGCCTGGATCAGCCGGTTCCTTCCCAGCCTGGCAGTGAGAACAATGCAGAAGGTTGGGATCAGGCTCAAGGCTAAAGGGACCAGAAACCCGGCCAGGAACTGGATTGCGACAGTGGCCTTTGTCCTCCCTGGATCCACTGGGAAATTCATGCTGGTGTTGGCAGGGGGGGAAGGGATTCCCAGAGGTCACCGTACCGCAAGCTGAACCCAACAGACAGGACCCATGTGCCCAGAGCCACCCAGAAGGCCAGGCAGGGAGTGCGGCATTTCTGGGCCCACTCAGATGGTGCCACGAGGACGCAGCGATGGACACTGATGGCCGTGAGGAGGAAGGCGCTGGAGAACATGTGCAGGGAGGTGATGGTGCTGCTCAGCGTCCTGGCCCAGTCTATGTGCAGGTAGAAGATGAAGATGAATCTGAGGGGCAGGCAGAGGATGAAGATGAAATCGGACACGGTCAGGTTCAGTAACCACAGTGCGCTGGCCGTCCTCTGCACACGGCAGCCAGTGATGAAGAGGACGTAGCCGTTCAGTGGCACCCCGGTGAGGAAGACCCAGCCACACAGCACTAGGAAGGAGATCTGGAGTAACTCCATTTCAGAGGCGCTGTACTCACAGTATCACCCCCCTTCTCCTCAGGGCTGGGCGGGGGCGGGGCAGACGCTGGGCTGAGGGGAGGAAGGGAGAGCAGTGAAAAGGGCTCCAGGACGGGGACAGAGAGAGACAGAGGTGGCGTTTATAAACTCCCAGTCCCTGGGCTGAGCTGAGGTGGGATCGAATCCTTGTGGGCCGATGGCCCCCGTGGTACAAAGCCCTTAAAAGCATCGAACCGCAGGGCGAGCAGGGGACCGAAAGGGTCGACTCAGTGAGGTCATTGCCGAGATGCAGGGTTTGCTCTCTCTGTACCCAGCCCCAACGGGTTTTGGATTTACATGGGGGGAGGGGTGACCCAGCCAATTTCAATAAACCACTTTAGCTTCTTGCTGATCATTTGCGTTTCGAAGCCAGGGGAGGGGCAGGAGGGGCGAGTTGCTCAGACGCAGAGACAGAGCTCTGGAGACATTTCCCGCCCGAGTCTCGTTTCCCCTGGCCCACACTACAGGACAAGGCTGAATTCAGCCACGTTCAGCAGCTTCAGCCCTGTTCATCTTTACTCGGCTTTCAGTTCCCTTCCACTTCCCTTACTCCTCGTAGGAGCAGGATTACCGGCCTCGACCGGCGCGCCCCTCTCAGGGGCTTCACCAGACCCGCTGAATTGAGCCCTGGCAGATTAACAGCAACACGTTCAATCTCCATCCTGTAGACATGGCCTAAAAGTTCCAAAAGTTCCTGCAAGTTCTTTTTGCTGTTGGTTTCCCAAGGGGGCTGGTGACTCTCTGGGTTTATGTGAGAATTTAACCAGTGACCAATCCTCCCTCTCCCCCTGCCCTTTAAAAAAATTTTTTTTGAAAGGGATTTCCCGGTTTTCAACAACAGTGAGAACAAACAAGCCCCCGGGCAGTGCACCAGAGAAAGGGGAGGCCACTGACATCTTTTGTTTAATGAAAGGCTGTTGCAAGGGTCCATTTGAGTGGCTGGACGGGGAGTCAGGACTCCTGGGTCCATCCCAGACTCTGCCACTGAACCACTCAGGGAGGTTGGCCAAGTCACTTCACAGCGTTGGGCCTCAATTTCCTTTCCAAACATTTGCCTGTGCAGCACCCCTTGTGACAGGACCCCTGAGCTCGGATACTGTCGCTCAACACCCAGCGGGATGGAGGTTCATGACCTCTCCCCACAGGACACACAACTAATGTCAATCGGCTCTAGCCAGCAGGATGAGGGGAATGGATGGGGCAGGAGGAAGGGAGATCCAGGGGACAGCTGGGGTGGAGAGGGCAGAATGACACCCTGTGGGGCAGCTGGAGGATTTCCCTCATTTCCTTACCCGTGTCTTGAGGGGACGCAGCGTCTCTGAGTCAAGCCCCATCTCAAGTCCCCCACACGGCTCCTGCAGCTCACCCGGACTGGCTCAGCCGGCAGCAGGAAGCCATGTGTGTGGGTTTATCTGGGCAGGTGAACAATGGGGGGAGACCACAGGATGTAGCTGGGTCCGATCACTTCTGCAAAGCCTGGAAGGCCTCCAGCGGCCCTTGCTACCTGCAGTTGTCACGTGAATCACAAGTTTCCCACAAACCCCCGGCCGTAGGAAGGTGTCTGTGTTTGGCAGCCCACATCCAGGGGCAGGGGAGCAGGGCAGCCAGTGGAGTGCTGGGGCTGAGACCAACACGTCCAGCCAGCTCCAGTGGGTAAGGTCCCAGGATCAGAGACCCCAGCTGGGACTTTGCCCCCTCTGATCCCCTCCTGGCTGGGGCAAACGACCAGAGCCTGGCAGGGAGTTGGCCACATGAGATCTGAGCCTGGCCTCTGTGCAGGAACCCCGCCCTGGGCCATGCAGTGGAAAGGAAACCCTCGCGCTGGGCTACAGACCACACAAACCACAACTCGGCCTCCAATTTGCCTGCATCTCACCTCTGTTGCCTGGAGGTTCCAGCCCTTGGGCAGGTTTTAGTTCAGCCTGAGACCCCAGGGCAGCCGGTCTGAGGCCAACCTGGGACCCGTCCACAGGGGAATCTCTCTGGTTGCAGGGAGGGGGTTTCCCCTGCTGAATCTGGCCCTGATTGGCCAGGTGTTGGGACCCGCTGGGATAAACAGCCAGGGGACCCGGCCCGCTGTTTTCCTTTTATGCCTGCCTCACCTGCCCCCTCGCCCAGCCCCCCGTCTTTGCCTTGCATCTGGGAGTGCAGGAAATGCAGTTCTGCATTGCAGTGTACACGAATTGTTACTCGCCGTTCTGAATTCATGTACCTAGTGAGGAATCCATGTGTCAAAGAGCGTTTCCTGAATCTTGTTTGGTTTCTGTTTTGTTACCTACTTGCTGATAGCTATTGTGAAAATAATGATTCAAACTGGGGGAATTATATTGTGTTACTGGAAGCCGAATTAACTGTTACTCCTCATTGCATTTTCCTGCACTTCATTTGCATAATCTCTTCCAGTCCATTTTTGCGCAAGAGGTTTTTGTGCAAAACCAAGCAGTGTGGACGTTTCCTTTCTGTGCAAGATCCTTATGCCTCTCCCCGGGAGAGTGGCTGGGTGTCGGATTTCCCAGAATCGCAACGTATTCTCGAACACACTCAGCAACACTGCACAACTCCACCCGCAAGGAGAGCGCAGGCATAATCCAACAGGGTTTTCATGGTCATCAGATGATAACTCTTAGAGGGACTCCTCTCACAGCGGGCTCGGTAGAAAACACCCCACGATTGCATGACACTGGTGGAGGTGGGTGCTCCAGGGTGCTGTTTGGAGGTGTACAGTGCCAGAGCCAACCCCATTGTATTTAAAGCCCCCAACAGATAAAATCACCTCCCCTATTGGCCTCCACAACAGGGCTGGATATTACTGCCTTCCCAGTCCTTTCAGTGAAGCTTTCCAGGCTCCCCGACACTTACAAATTGGCTGTGGCATTTGCCAGTTCCTCGTTTTTCTCAGCCTCTCCGATCCTGGAATCAGACGCTCAGGTGGGAATTTCAGCTTCCTTGGTTTTCAGGTACGTTTCTAGCCTTTGTTATTGCAAAGAAACCCTTGAAATACCCTGCCCACCCCCAAGGAATCAGAAAGCCCAAAACAACCCACAGGCCCTTTCAAACCCACCTCCTGATGATTTCAGGGGCGGCAGGTGAGGTTAGGAGGATCAAGCTTGGCCATGAAGATGCTGGACTAGATTTTTCAGAGTGGCGAAGGGAGTTAGGCACCAAATTTTCCCACTGCAGGTCAATAGGAGTTTGGCCCCTAACTAGATTGAATCCCATCGTGTGCAGGCAGGCAGTGAAACAGTGACAATTGCAAGTGTCGGTGCACAAACGGCAGAGGTCTAACGAATCAATTGGGTGAACTCGAGGTATGAAATGAGAAGATTGGGGAAACAGGTGTCAGAGAAGCTTGGTGGGTCACGGATGGTCAGTGGGACAGGGTAATACCCAGGTACCAATTATATTGGACGGGAAGAAGAGGCTGGCGGATAGTGGGCGCTGTATGTCTATATGTGAAAAGAGCCAGGAATCAAATTAAGTAGGAATTTTAAATGAACCAAACTGGAAAATGTGTAACCCAGGCAACTAATAGGGAGCTGTCTCTTTAAGAGACCCCCATGGGGAGGTGGAGTGAGTTGAGTGTTACTGGGCACATTTAGCCTCCACTCCCAGAAGTTTCAGGAGTTTGATGAGTAGTTTGGGGTCGAACTCCATGAGCCAGCAGGCAGGTGGGAGCTGGGAGAAGCTGAACCAGGAGCAGAGAGCAGGCTGCTTCCGTCACACTAGAGCGCTTTGTAGCAGGTAGGGATGTTGTCAGCCCTCTACCAGGGCAATGCTACTGAGAGCAAGGAGAACCTGGGAGGGGAAATCCTTTCTTCTGTGTTAATTGTCTGCCCGCAATGCTGCACTGAGTTTAGCCAAACTGTTGCAGTTACTTTCTCCATCAGTGGGATTCTTCAGCTCCTCTGTCAATGTAGCAACAGGGGAAGAGCCATTTCTGTTGCATTTGTTTGTATTGTCTTGTGACAGGGTTTCTGTAAGTCTGTTCACTTGTGGGTTAACTGCCTGGTTAATCAGTGAGCGGGCTGCCTAGGAGTGATCCAGAGCAGGGGAGGAGGCTGCCTAGACTCCAACCGAGAATCCCTACAAGGAAGTGGAGAGATGGTTCAGACTGAGCATATGGTGCAGATTGGATGAGCAGAGGCACAAACTGAGACTTTGGTGAACTAAATCTGAGTTTTTGGGGCCTCTCCGACTTTTACTTGACAGAGGCCCGGATATGCTGGCTCATCTGACCCTGGATAACTGTAAACACAGATACGAGAGGGTGATCAAGCCAATAAGCTGACCTAGAGGCTGCAAGAACTGCCCTTGGCTGGCACCTTTATTGATACAATCACACACAGCCGTCCCTGGGAGGGGAATCTCCCGCTGAGAAAAGAATGCCCACTACTCCCAATTTAGTTATCTCTCTTACAAGTTTAAATTAAGTTCACAACTCCCTTGTAAGAACTGGCGTCACAAAGACGAACCAGCACCATTTGGCACCATAGATAAGGAAGAGAATACGTGACCCCCACGGGTATAAAGATGGGTCCAGCAGCACACTCACTCTGAGCGTCAATCTACCATCTACCTGCTGGTCGGGCTAGGTGATTGCCTCCCAAGGTCCACGGGGACGCCCAGCCTCGTATTCGTCTTTCCGAGGAATTGAGGGACCGATCCAGGCCTGACATGCTGGAATCGAGGGATGCAGAAGGGGGTAAAAATTGTACCTGTATGTGTCCTTTTTTTTTAGTGCATGCATAGAATAGAGCTCTCTAAAGATTAAGCTGTCACTTGGTACCATTATTTTTTATATTCCTTTTTCCTTTGTAACCATTTTAAGATCTGTATTTGCTAGCAGTTAAGAAGTAGAACAATAGCCATTGTATCCACATGCTTTATAAGTCCCTTTAATAAACCTGTAACTGTTTAAGCTTTTAACTGACTCCTCCTGTTGCTGTAACAGAACCAGACACAATCAAAAGAACTCTAGCCGGTCACAGGGGCAGACACAGGCAGAGCTGGGTGTTTGGGTTCTGTCACCTCCACGGGAAAGACCCTTTTGGGGCACCCGTCGGCCTTCCCTAGGCTGCCCGCTGCAAAGGGACCCTGGTCCTAGCAGCTAAAGATTCAGGTACAATAAGCTCTTCCTGCAAACTTTGTCAGCCGATGGCTGGGATAGTGCGTGGTGTGTGTGTGTTATACACCCGAGTCTTCAACTGCTAGGACCGGGGTCCCTTCGCAGCGGGCAGCCTATTGGAGGCCTGTTGTGTCTGTGTAGAGTGGACTGTTCACATTTTACTTTTGTTTTTTTCTTTACGTCTGTTTACTGTAACTGTGGACAGTATCTAAGGGTTCTACAATAGGCGTGTTCTGTTGTGAGAATTAGATTATTTGTTTCTTCATAAGATTTTACAAAGTTATTTAATTAAAGTCATTTTTTTAGTTTCCTTTGGAACTTGAATGTTGGGAGACTGGCACTGGGCAATCCTTGCTGAAATTCCTTACAGACTGAACTCTGGGTCTCCAGTACTTTCTACGGGAGTGGGGTTTTTTTAGACACTGGAAATGGGCAGTGAAGTCTGGCCCACTCAAGGTTACACATGGACTTTCGATGGACAGTCATTCCATGCCCTAAGGACAATTTAGTAGGGGGGATACATAGCCAGTTGTAGTGACTGTGAAATACTCACAGATTAGAGAGACCATAAACAGTAAAATCTCAATAATAATGGGGGATTTCAACTGTCCCCATATTGACTGAGGACATGTCACTTCAGGACAGGATATTAAGAGAAAGTTTCTGGAGACCTTAAACGACTCCTTCTGGGAACAGCTTTTCCTGGCACTCACACAGGGAGGGGACATTCTTGCTCAGTGGAGCACAGGATCTTATCCCAGAGGTGACAACAGCTGCACCGCTTGGGAACAGTGACCATCATATAATGAGATTTAACATCCCCGTGGCAACAAAAACACCTCAGTGGCCCAGCACTGGGGTATTTAATTTCAGAAAGGGAATGCCACAAAAATGAGGTGATTAGTTCAACAGACATTGAAAGTTACAGGGCAAAAGTGAAATCCCTGAAAGTTGCAGGAAAAATGTTTAAATCCACCACGATAGAAGGGTCAACTAAAATGTATACCCCAAATTAAAAGACTCAAAAGGTAAAAACAAAAGAACATGTCGTCTGTCAGAAGCAGGAAGCTGCTAACCAACCAGTGGGGACACTGGACAACCGAGATGTGAAAGGACGATAAGAACATTCAGAGAAAGGAAATGGATTCTTTGCATTGGTCTCCACAGAGGAGGGTGTGAGGGAGGTTCCCACACCTGAGTGGTTCCTTTCAAGTGACACATCTGAGGAAATGGCCTAGATTGAGGTGTCATTAGAGGAGATTACAGAACAAACTGATAAATGAACATCAAAAAAAGCACTGGAACACAACTGTGAGAATACAGAACTGCTAACTGTGGTTTGTAACCTGTTACTTAAATCCCCTTCTGTACCAGATAACTGGAGCTTACCTAACATGATGCCAAACTTTAAAAAGGGCTCTCTAGGTGATCCTGGCAATTACAGATCAGTAAGTCTAATGTCAGTGCTGGGCGAAGAGGTAGAAAGTATAGTAAAGTACAGAATTGTCAGTCACAGAGATGAATATAAATCATGCCTCACAAATCTACTAGAGCTCTTTGAGGGGTTAACAAGCACGTGGACAAGGGGATCCAGTGGATCTAGCGTACTGAGATTTCCAGAAAGTCTTTGACAAGGCCCCTCACCAAAAGCTCTAAAGCAAAGTGACCTTTCATGAAAGGAGATGCAAGGTTCCATCATAACTCGGTAAATGATTAAGAGGTAGGAAGCAACGGGTAGGAATAAAGGGTCAGTTTTCAGACTGGACAGTGGTGACTAGAGGTGTCCCGCAGGGGTCCACAGTGGGGCCAGTGCTAGTCACTACATTCATAAATAATTTGGACAAAAAGCTAAACGGTGAGGAGGTAAAATTTGCAGGGGATACCAGAGCACTCAGGTGACCCCAGAGCAGAGTGCAAAGAATGACAAAGGGGCCTGACAGAACTGGGCATCTGAGGGACAAAATGGCGGATAACATTCTGCGTTCTTAACTACAACGCAATGGGCATTGTAAAACGTCATCCCGACTGTACATGCAAAGTGCTGAGGGGTCTACAAAAGCATCGTGCCTGGTCTGAAGCAAATAGCTAAAGACGGTGATGTGGCCCCCCCGACTTTGTCCTGCTCAGATTCATGCCTCACCTGGCCCTGAGCCTGCATGTTTCCTGATGTGACTGAGGGACAAGTTTAATTGTCCAATTATTTTTAATTCTTTGTGGTGGGCCTGGGAATGCCAAGCCCGGGACCATGGCTGGGGGATGGGTTTGTGTGACTGAGCCTAGGAGGTGCTCCCCAATAATGGATACATGCGACTAATATCTAAAGTGTGTTCGAATCACGTTGGGCCGCCGAATGTCCTCAAAAGTCACCAGTGTAGTGTCCTGACAGGGATTTCGCTCTGTCAAAAGCGCCCTCGGTGTGCTGCCCGGGCTACGCACAGACCGCACGCGATGGAACACGGTGGGGAGGTGCCCGGCCAGGTTTATTGTAAATGAAGCTCGGTATCTAGCAGACGTCTACAGTTCTGCGAGTATCCGAGTGCCCCTGAGAATGGACTCAGCCCAGGCACTGGCAGGGTTTCCCACTGCCCCATGGGGTGGACAAGGGCAGCCCCTGTGAGATCCATGGTTATACCCAGTTACAGACAAGTTACACCTCACTGCTGACATTTTAGGGTGCTGACATCATTAGATACCACCCAGTACCTTGTACATGGGGTTGGACCAAAACATCTCTGTCCATCATGCTGTCATGCTGGTCCTGTCCTGAACCGGGGTCAGGGTGTGTCAACGCTGTTCCCCACGCTGGCACAATGAATGCAGAAGTGGGGGCCCGCAAAAGCACCCCAAAACCTGATCTCCACAGGCTTTGGTACAAAACTTCCCCCAAAATCCTAACACCCGGACTTTGGGAAATAAAAAAAACCCTGCTGCCACCACCCAAGTATTCCCAGAAAAACCAGGAAGAGATCACTTGGGAAATCTCAATCCTAAAGTAAAACCAGGACACAAAAATTAATCAATACCAAGTTAAATGGAAAAAGAAAGAACTTTTATTATCAAAACAATACCCTGGTTGCAAGCATAGTTGGAATGGCTAGATGGTAAAAGCCACCAATTAATATACTCATGGAGGATTCCCCCATCGGCCAAAACTTAGTTACAAAAGAGAGGAAAAACCATTTCTAACAGCACAGACATAAGGGATTCCCAAACTAGAAAACAATCAAACCTGATGGATTTATCTAGACGTTACCCTACTTACACATTATGAAGAGTCTTTTTCTTGGAGAGAGACATGTCTTCTGTTTTCCACTAGTATCTAGTTTCCCCACCCCCCCCCCAAAAAAACCCACAGAAGGCTGTTCCCTCTGGGGGGAGCTGTTGCCTGAAATGCTGGCTGTTCCCTCTGGGCGGCCAGTGCTGCATGGGGAGTGCGGGGCCCAAACGGCCACTTGCTCCCCCGCGGCGGCCCGGCTGAGCGGTGCAGAAGTCAGCTGAGTGCCATGGAGGGAGGCGAAGGGAGGCAGGGTGATGACGTGCGGCATGACAGCGGCTCCAGGCCCCGCCCCCTGGCCGTGAACATCATCGCCCCGCCCCCCTTCGCCTCTCGCCGTGGCACTCGGCTGACTTCTGCGCTGCTCAGCCAGCCCGCGTGGGAGCAAGCGGTGCAAGCAATCGTTTGGGCTCCGCGCCCCCCATGCAGCACGGGGAGTGCGGAGCCCAAACGGCCATTTGGGCTCCGCGGTCCCCCGAGTGAGAGGCAGGAGGGGGAGGAGAAGTGAAAGAGAGAGACAGAGAGAGAGGCAGGAGGCAGAGGAGAGCTGAGAGAGAGAGAGACAGAGCGAGAGACCGGAGGCACAGGAGAGAAGACCGACGTGGAGGAGAGACCTGAAAATCCCGTCTTATGACGGGCTAATTGGCTAATAGATGAATAACCGCATATGCGTATGATGACTCTCTGCATGAGAGGGAAGACACTAGACATCTCTAAGGCATCCTGCAGTCAACATGGGAGCATTGATCTGGCTCCAACCCTCCCCCACCTAACTAATCTGGACAGCAGTTAGGTGGAACAGCTATTGGTAAAAACAAGACTCTGTGTGTGTGTGTGTGTGTGTGTGTGTGTGTGTTGTATTATGCAAAAAAGTATTGACTGCTATGTGTGTATTACCAATAAATGTAGCATTTTGCCTTTTCCCCAAAAAAGATCCCATGCAGTACTTTTAAGTACAACACAACCATCCCTGCCCCAGAGACAGTCCCCCAGTACCCTCCATCCCAAAGGCACTCAGCCCCTTCCCCTGAGCCATACCTCCCACAGTGCTCCCCATCCCAATACACTCACCTCACCCCTGCCCCAAAGCCAGCCCCCCCATGCACTCCCCCTCCTCCCCTCAGGGCAAGGCACCCCCAATGCTGGGGGGAGCACTCCCCCAATCAAATCCACCCTCCCCCCCCAGCCAGGCATGGAGGAACTTACCCTTCTTCAGAGCACTGCTCCTCCCACCCAGTGCTGCTTTGGCTTGCACTTTGGCTTGCCTTTTGGAGAGAGCCGGTGCCGGCAGCCGCAGCAGCACTTAGCCGGCAGCTCAAGAGGAGCGTGCCCACTGCTCGGTCCCACAACAATCCGGCGCCCCCCTATTGTGGCGCCTGGGGGCAACTGCTCCCCCTGCCCCCCCTTCGCTATGCCTCTGCCCATGGTGGCGTCTCCTTGGAGAGTTTGTGGAAACACGTCGACTCAGGGTGAAGCGACGGCAAGAACAAAATTGTCGAGAGCATTGTCGGCGTTAAGAAAGGGACAGCTAACACGGCAGAAATGATCGGACCACGTGGCCTCTGCTGGAAGCCATGGGACGCCCACACCTTGAAACCTCCATAAACACGGAATTGGAAAGGGACCGAGAAGGGCGACAGAAATGATCAGGGTATGAAACAGCCTCTCTATAAGGAGAGATGAAAGAGACTGGAACTGCTCAGCTCGGAGCAGAGACGATAAGGGGGGATATGACAGAGATCTATAGACCCATGACTGGCATGGAGGAGGCACAGAAGGCAGTGGTACGTCCTCCTCCGCCTCATAACACAAGCACTAGGGGTCGCCGAATGAAATTAGTAGGTCGCAGGTTTAAAACAAGCCAAAGGAAGGATTTCCAGAGGGGAGAGGAAGGCAGGGTGCCCCGTGCAGTGCTCTGGCAGGAAGCCAGTCAGCTGGGACACTCGGCTGCAGGAGGAGGGACACTCCTAGCCCGGCTCCACCCCTGAGGCCCCCCCCTCACCTTTTCAGGGCTGTGTGAGGGGCTGCAGCCGTACCTACCAGCTCCCTGTTGCTTTTCCTGCTTCCCGTGCCTAGGGAGTGAGGGGGAACTCAGAGCCTGCTGCCTCCCTCCTCTGCCTCACCCTCTGCCCTGAGCCTTTCCTCACCCTGACCCTGGCTCCTGACCCCTCTAGATCTCCTCATGCCCAAGTTTCTGCCCTAACTCCTCCTACACCCTGTTACCAGATTTGCCCGGTACTCTGGGGTATGCTCATTTATCAGGGTTACTCTTATGGGACTGGGGGGAGGCTAACAATTCTACCCGTGTGCTGCTTGTTCTTACTTGTGCTCTCATATGGAGCTGAATTCTCCCTGCTGCCAATTCCCCTCCCACTGGAGCTCTCCTGCAGGAACTAGGTTCCTCCGGACGGGGTTCTTACCACCTCAGCAACACACAGGGTACGACTAGACTCCGTCGACGGAGCCATGTAGATTAGCGTGCTCGAAAAAGGGAAACGAAGTGGCGATTTAAATAATCGCCGCTTCATTTACATCAAAACGGCTGCCGTGCTGTGCCGATCAGCTGTTTGGCGGCACAGCGCGGTAGTCTGGACGCTCGACAGCTGACAAGGGAAGCCCTTGTCGACTGCCCCGGTAAACCTCAGCCCACGAGGCATGAGGTTTCCCTTGTCGACCGCGGAGCGTCCAGACTACCGCGCTGTGCCGCCAAACAGCTGATCGGCACAGCATGGCGGCCATTTTGATGTAAATGAAGTGGCGATTATTTAAATCGCCGCTTCATTTCCCTATGTCTAGAAACCTCATCTACATGGCTCCGTCGACGGAGTCATGTAGTCTAGACACACCCACACAGACACTCATACTCACTAGCAGAGCACGCGTGAGAGGACTGGGTAATCAGCACTCACAAGCTGACCCCCTCATATGTCCCTGGACTCAGCTGGCTGGGTTTAACAGCAATGCCACACTGCCCCCTCATGTGCCTTTGGGCTCAATGGGCTGGATTAAACAGCACTTTAAGCTGCCATCCTCATAAGCCCCCAGATTCAGCACCCCCTATCCCCACTTTTACACCACAATCATTCACTGGTAAACCACACAATGAGGAAACCCCACAGGATTTTGGGCACTGCAGGGATCTTTAGCTTGGGTACAAGAAGCGTTGCTGCAGAGCGAATGGGGAAGCCAAAACAACACCCCTTGAGGAAGAGTGAGCGAAAGAGAAAGAAAGAGAGAGAAGCAACCAGCTTAATAATGAAAGTTATTTATTATCTATATAGGGAGCCAAACACACAAAACAAACAGTTACAATATTAAATCTAAATTGGAACTGATTACAAATGTTAGGTAACCATATAACAGTTTACATAGGGCAGGGTCAGGAGGCAATACTTAGAAAGGTAATTGATGGGGGAGAGAGAGAGAGAGAGAGAGAGACCTCACCACTCCATGGAGCTTTGCATTGATCGGGGTTCCCAGATGGTGATGGGAGCCGGGGGTCCAGAGGGCAGGAGACAAGCAGAGCAGAGCCCCCAGCACGATCAGACAGGAGATGAAGAAGTCTCAATGGAACTGATGCAGTTTAAATCCAGGTATCAGAACAGTTTTTCTTGGGGCAAGGAGAGGCGTTTTTATAGGGATAGGACAATAGTTCAAAGAGAAAGAGGAAAGACAATAGAGACTGATCACCCCTGGTTATGGGTGATGTTCCTTGAACGAGCTCACAATGCAACTAGGCAGTTTCAGTATTTTGGATGTCAATAGGATCGTTACTAGAATTGGTCTGATAATGACTAATTTGGGTGTGAGCAGGCCTGGGTTCATTAGCATCTGGAGTAGAGATTTCCCATCAGGCAGTGCTTCTCTGCTTTCAGTATCCCATAGTTCACTGCGGTTCCTGTCTTGGAAGAGCTGGTCTCCATACTGTATGCTAATGAGTTCTATCTTCAACGCAGATGAGGCTGGGGTGTTTCCTTAATTCGTTTAGGTGGGTCTTCCCCGGCCTTTTCATTGCTTTGTCTGATTCTAGCAAAGGCTTAGGGGAAGGGGGGAGGATGGTTTTCCATGAATGTCACTCCCTGGTTCCCAAGAGCACAGGGCTGGTAGGTAACAACCTCTCCACATCCCCCCTGCCCTGAGTCCCCAGCCACCAAAGGGGGGGGAACCCCTCTGTGAAGGATGGGGGGCTGCACTCACGACTTCAGGGTTGTAGGGGGAGGCCCCAGAGCCGTATGGGCAGGAGAAGGCCAGGGAGGCAGCAGAGGCTGGGATGCTCGGCCCACCCTGCACTCACTGACAGCAGCTGGGTGCTGAGCAGGGAGGAGAGGTTGGGGGAAGGGTGCAGTCAGGTTGGGGCAGGGCAGAGACAGAGCAGGGGGGTTATGCCATGCCCTGTACCCCCCTAATCCCCCACTAGTTGGGGACTTGCTGAGGGATGGGGCTGGCCCTGGAGCTGGCAACACTGCACACAGAGCAGGCAGCTATGTAGCATACCACAAAAGTTGGTGCCGTTTGGTGGCACCCTACCCAGCTGCACATTTGTGTATTGGGAGGGACAGTCCTGGGTCCACCATGACCCTTGGGAAAGGGCTCCTGGGTCAGTGTCTCACGTCCAGGCTGAATTTGTCGAGGTACAACTTCTGTTCCCTGGGTCACGTTAGACCTTCCTCGGCTGGACTGAAGAGCCCCTTGTTCAATATCCGTTCTCTTCTGGATACTTACAGCCTGGGATCAAGTCACCTTCTCTCTGTTCAGCTACACAGACTTAGCGCCTGGATCTCTCAGCTCTCATTATCAGGCAGGTTTTCTAATCCTGCAAAAGGAGGCCCAGAATTCACCTGCCATAAAAGACAATTTGGGGGGGGGTCAAAAAGAAACAATTAGTCCCAGTGCACAGAATTCTTCCTCCAGGCAATATCGACATTCCAGGCCCTGCTTCCCCTACAATTGGCCCTAGTGGGTGCAGCTCATGGCGCAGGGGTGATGGAGAATGGGGCTAGTTGGCCGGTTCTGAGTGCTCAGTGGTATGGGGGTTGCGAGCACATTGCCAGTACCTCAGAAACTCTTCCTCCATGGTGAGGTAGAAGATGGGGTTGAGGCAGCCGTTGACATATGACAGGACACAAGCAAATGCGCTTGCTATTTCCAGAAGAGGCCAAGGGTGCGTAGCTGAGAGCCGCAGGAAGTAGAAGACGTGATACGGGAGCCAGCAGAGGAAAAAGGTCGGGATCAAGCCGAGAAGGATCTTGAGCGGCTGGGTGGCCTGGATCAGCCGGTTCCTTCTGAACCTGGCAATGTGAACGACGTAGAAGGTTGGGATCAGGCTCAAGGTTAATGGGATGAGAAACCAGCCAGGAACTGTATAGCGACAGCGGCCTTCACCCTCCCTGATCCACTGGGAAATTCATGCTGGTGTTGGCAGGTGGGACGAGGGATTCCCAGAGGTCACCGTACCACAAGCTGAACCCAACAGACAGGACCCATGTAATCAGACCTACCCAGAAGGCCAGGGAGGCTTTACAGCATTTCTTGGCCCATTCAGGCCGTGCGGCAAGGACGCAGTGATGGACGCTAAGGGCTGTGAGGAAGAAGGCGCTGGAGAACATGTGCAGGGAGGTGATGGTGCTGCTCAGCCTTCTGGCCCAGTCTAAATGCAGGAAGAAGATGAATCTGAGGGGCACGCAGAGGATGAAGATGAAATCGTAAACGGCCTGGTTTAGGAACCACACGGTGCTGACCGTCCTCTCCATACGGCAGCTGGTGATGAAGAGGACGTAGCCATTCAAAGGCGCCCCGGTGAGGAAAGCCAAACCATAGAGCACTAGGAAGAAGATCGGGAGGAACTCCATTCTCAGAGGAGCTGCTGTCACAATATGGCCTCCTTCTCCTCAGGGCTGGGCGGGGGCGGGGCAAATGCTGGGCTGAGGGGAGGAAGGGAGAGCAGTGAAAAGGGCTCCAGGACGGGGACAGAGAGAGACAGAGGCAGTGTTTATAAACTCCCAGTCTCTGGGCTGAGCTGAGGTGGGATCGAATCCTTGTGGGCCAATGGCCCCAGTGGTACAAAGCCCTTAGAAGCAGCGAACTACAGGGTGGCCAGGGGACCGAAACGGTCATCTCAGTGAGGTCGCTGCCGAGATGCAAGGTTTGTTTTCTCCGTACCCAGCCCCAATGGGTTTTGGTTTTATATTGGGGGTTACCCAGACCAATTTCAATGAACCACTTTAGCTTCTTGCTGATCATTTGCGTTTCAAAGCTGGGGATGGACGCAGGAGGGGCGAGTTGCTCAGACACAAAAAGAGAGCTCTGGAGATGTTTCCCCCCGAGCCTCCCTCACCCCGGGCCACACTACGGGACAAGGTCGAATTCAGCCATGTAACTTCAGCTTTGTTCATCTTTCCTCGGCCTTTGGCGCCGTCCACACTGATATAATATAATATAATATAATATAATATAATATAATATAATATATTCAGTTCAGTCTGAATCCTACGGTAGCCAGGATCATGCCAGGTTGGGACCAGTCCCCAGGGGAATCTCGCTCGGGTGCAGGGAGGGGTTCCCCCGCTGGATGTGGCCCTGGTGCACCAGGAGCTCGGATCCTCTGGGATTAACGGCCAAGAGCTCAGCCCACAGTTTGCCTGCTCCACTCCCCCCCCCGCACCCCCCCCACAGTCTTTGTCCTGCATCTAGGAGTGCGGGAAATGCAGTTGTGCATTGCAGTGTACACGAATTGTTACTCGCTGTTCTGAATTCACGTGCCTCGTGAAGAATCCATGTGTCAAAGATCATTTCCTGAATCTCCTTTGGTTTCTTTTTTGTCACATATTTGCTGACAAGTACTGTGAAAATAATGACTGAACAAAGAGAGCCAAAACAGCGGTGTAAAATATGCGAAGAGCCACACCAGAATTGTCAAGCAAAAAAAAAAAAAAAGGAGAGTGCCTTAGATTTTTGGCCATATCAGGCACCCGTCGACGGCTGCCATCTTAGGCTCGGTGATCACAGGGAAGCCAGGGGACTTTGAGGGGGCCCAGGAGAAGCTTCGCGAGCCACATTTTTGGGGGGGAAGAGCCGTATGCAGCTCGCAACCCGTGGGTTGGCCTTGCCTGTGTTAGTTTGACAAATAAAAGATGTAGAATTTTGCAGAATTTTAAAATATTGTGTGCAGCAGCTTTGATTTTTTTGGTAGAATTTTTAATTTTTTGTGCAGAATTCCCCTCCCGGGTACATACTCTGCTCTATGCAATATATTCGACAATGGCCTGGTAAAATGTGAAGGCAAACCATCTGTCGGCACCAGTGCGCAGGGTCACTAGTATTTCTAGCTCTGATTTGGCGCGCAACTCGTTCTGAGTGCTGAGAGGGGAAACTGAGTTTGGGAACAGTGAGAGCCACTCGTCTGCAGAGTCTTTGCCCACTGATAGGGTTTCGGGGGAGAGGGGAAGATATGGGGGTCCATGGCAGATTTCACCCCAGAATGGAAGCTGGAAGGTTGAATCTCACTTGCTAATATAGGTCCTGGAGGGATCAGACCTGGCATCTCAGAACTGATCCCCTCGTGACACCCCCTCCCCACCTGCAGCCCCCCTCTAGGGAGGTGTCCTCTCTGGGGCAGGGCGGAGCAGGAGGGGAAGGTAGCTGAACCTGGTGGAGATGCTCACGAAGGCGACTCAGGCTCTCTTGTTACTACAGTTACTCACACAGGAGCATTTGGAAATCTCTAAATTGATTGAGTCCCGTCGTGTGCAGGCAGGCAGCGAAACAGTGACAATTGTAAGTGTCGGTGCACAAACGGCAGAGGTCTAACGAATCAGTTGGGTGAACTTGAGGCATGAAATGAGGAGATTGGGGAAACAGGCGTCAAAGAAACTTGGTGGAACCTCAATGACCAGTGGGACAGGGTAATACCCGGGTACCAATTATATCGGAGGGGCAGAACAGGCTGGGCGGGAAGAGCAGGGGGCGGAGGGAGAGGTGGGCACTGTTTATCTATACGTGCAATGAGCCAATTATTAAATTCGGTAAGAATTTTAAATGAACCAAACTGGAACATATGTAACCCAGGCATCTAGTAGGGAGCTGTCTCTTGAAGAGACCCCTGTGGGGAGGTGGAGTGAGTTGAGTGTTACTGGGTGGATTTAGCTTCCACACCCAGAAGTTTCTGGAGTTGGGTGGGTAGTTTGTGGTCTGACTCCATGAGGCAGCAGGCAGGTGGGAGCTGGGAGAAGCTGAGCCAGGAGCAGAGAGCAGGCTGCTTCCTTCACACTAGAGCGCTTTGCAGCAGGTAGGGATGTTGTCAGCCCTCTACCAGGGCGATGCTACTGAGAGCAAGGAGAACCTGGGAGGGGAAATCCCTTCTTCTGTGCTAATTGTCTGCTCTCAATGCTGGTTTGAGTTTGGCCAAACTCTGGTAGTTTCCTTTCTCAGTCAGTGGGATTCTTCAGCTCCTCTGTAAATGTAGTGACCGGGGAGGAGCCATTTCTGTTGTGTTGCTCTCCGTGTTTGTATAGTCTTGTGGCAGGGTTTCTGTAAGTCTGTTCACTTGAGAGTTAACTGCCCGGTTCATCAGGGAGCGGGCTGCCTGGCAGTGACCCACGGCAGGGGAACAGGCTGCCCGGACCCCAACTGAGGATCCGTGCAAGCAAGTGGAGAGATGGTTCAGACTCAGCATACGGTGTAGATTGGACGAGCAGAGGCACAAACTGAGACTTTGGTGACCTAACTCTGAGCTTCTGGGGGCCTCTCCGACTTTTCCTGTTGTGTCCGTGGGGAGTGGCCTGGTCACATTTTACTTTTGGTTTCTTCTTCTGTTTGCTGTAACTGTGGGCAGTATCTGTGGGTTAGACAATGGGCATGTTCTGTTGGGAGAATTAGATGATTTGTTTCTCCATAAGATTTTATAAAGTTATTTAATTAAACTCGTTCTGTATTTTCTTTTGGAACTTGAATGTTGGGAGGCTGACAGTGGGCAATCCTCGCTGGAATTCCTTGCAGACTGAACTCTGGGTGTCCAGTACTTTCTACAGAAGTTAGTGGGCGGGAGGGGTTAGACGCTGGAGAAGGGCAATGAAGTCTGGCCCACTCTATGTTACATATGGAGTTTCGATGGATAGTCATTAAATGCCCTAAGGATAATATAGCAGGGGGGATACATAACCTGTCATAGTAATTGAAGTACTCAGGGAGATTAGAGAGGCCATAAACAGTAAAAACTCAGTAAGAATGGGGGATTTCAGCTATCCCCATATTGACTGGGGACACGTCACCTTAGGAAGGGATACTAAGGGAAAGTTTCTTGAGACCTTAAACGGCTCCTTCTGGGAACAGCTTTTCCTGTCACCCACACGGGGAGGGGCCATTCTTGCTCAGTGGGGCACAGGATCTTATCCCAGAGGTGACAATAGCTGCACCGCTTGGGAACAGTGACCATCATATAATGGGGCCTATCATCCCCATTGCAACAAAAACACCTCAGCAGCCCAGCACTGGAGCATTTATTTTCAGAAAGGGGAACACCACCAAAATGAGGAAATTGAAAGTTACAGGGCAAAAAGTGACAGCTTGCAAACTACAGGAAAAAAAGTTTAAACCCAAAATGATAGAAGGGTGAACTTAAATGTTTACCCAAAATTAAAACACTCAAAAAGGAATAGCAAATGAACATGCAGTTCGTCAGAAGCAGGAAGCTGCTAACCAACCAGTGGGGTCACTGGATGATCAAGATGTGAAAGGACAATAAGGACTGTCAAAGAAACGCAATGATTTTTTTTGCATTAATCTCCACAGCTGAGATTCCCACACCTGAGCCGATCCTTTGAAGTGACACATCTGAGGAAATTCCCAGATTGAGGCATCATTAAAGGAGATTACAGAACAAACTAATAAATTAACATCAATAAATCACCAGGAGCAGACAGTATTTCTGAAGGAACACAACTGTGAGAATGCAGAACTGCTAACTGTGGTTTGTAATCTGTTACTTAAATCCCCTTCTGTGCCAGATAACTGGAGCTTACCTAACATGAAGCCAATCTTTAAAAAGGACTCTCTAGGTGATCCTGGCAATTATGGGCCGGTAAGTGTAACGTCAGTACTGGGCAAAGTGGTAGAAAGTATAGGAAAGAACAGAATTGTCAGACACAGAGATGAACGTAAATCGTACCTCACTGATCTACTAGAGCTCTTTGAGGGGTTAACAAGCATGTGGACAAGGGGGATCCAGTGGATCTAGCGTGCTGAGATTTTCAGAAAGTGTTTGATGAGGCCCCTCTCCAAAAGCTCTTTCGTAAAGTGACCTTCCATGGAAGAGGAGTCAAGGTTCCATCATAGTTGGGTAAATGATTAAGAGGTAGGAAGCAAAGGGTAGGAATAAAGGGTCATTTTCAGACTGGACAGTGGTGACTAGTGCTGTCCCGCAGGGGTCCACACTGGGGACAGTGCTAGTCAATCTATTAATAAATAATCTAGAAGAAAAGCTAAACTGTGAGGAGGCAAAATTTGCAGAGGATACCAGAGCACTCAGCTGAACCCAGAGCAGAGTGCAAAGAATGACAAAGGGGCCTGACAGAACTGGGCCTCTGAGGGTCAAAATGGCGGATGACATTCCGCATTGATAACTACAACGTAATGGGCATCGTAAAATGTCATCCTGACTGTACATGCAAAGTGCTGAGGGGACCAAAAAAATATTGTGCTTGGTCTGAGCCAGAGGGCTAAAGACGGTGATGTGGCCCCCCAACTTTGTCCTGCTGCCATTTTCACCTCACCTGGCCCTGAGCCTGCATGTTCCCTGATGTGACCGAGGGACAGGTTTTATTTTCCATTTATTGTTAATGCCTGTTGGTGGGCCTGGGAATACCAAGCCCGGCATCACAGCTGGGGGATGGGTTTGTGTGTCTGCGCCTGAGTGGTGCTCCCCAATAATGGATACATGCGACTAATATCCAAAGGCCGTGTGTTTGAATCGT
The DNA here is from genome assembly GCA_032595735.1 of Pelochelys cantorii. Lineage (NCBI taxonomy): Eukaryota > Metazoa > Chordata > Testudines > Trionychidae > Pelochelys > Pelochelys cantorii. The sequence continues at coordinate 2,587,716 of CM064349.1, forward strand.
GCTGGACCAACTAATGTCCTCAGAAGTTGCCAGTGTGGTGTCCTGACAGGTATTTCGCTCGGTCAAAAGTGCCCTCGGCGCGCTGCCCGGGCTCTGTGCAGAGAGCAACCACAGCAGACCCCACGCGATGAGACACGGTGTGAACGTGCCTGGCCAGGTTTGTTGTAGGTGAAGCCTGGTCTCCAGTGCCCTGGAACAGACGTCTACAGTTCTGCTGGTACCTGAGTGCCCCTGACAATGGACTCAGCCCAGGCAGGGGTGGGGTTTCCGGCTGACCCCTGGGATGGACAAGGGCAGCCCCTCTGAAATCCATGGTTATACCCGGTTACAGACAAGTTACACCTGACTGCTGACATCGTTAGATACCACTCAGTACCTTGTATGTGGGGGTTGGACCAAAACATGGGTAGATGGTAAGAGCCACCAGTTAATATACTCACGAAGGATTCCCCCATGGGCCAAAACTTAGTTACAAAAGAGGAAAAACCATTTCTAACAGAACTGACATTAGATCCAAATTCCCAAACTAGAGAACCTGACGAATTTATCTAGACTTTACCCTACTTACAGATTATGAAGAGTCTTTTTCTTGGAGAGAGATATGGCTTCTGTCTCCCTCGGTATCCAGAGAGCAAACTAGCTCAGAGAGAAGGGAGGGAAAAGTTAAAAATTCTTTTGTCTCAGTTTGAATTACCTACCTGCCTTACCACTGGCTGACCAGATACCTGGCTAGGTTAAACCCTTAGTCCCTAGGCTTCTGGCCCTCATGGTTATGACAGGGTGTCCCTCTGACCTGTGGGGTGTCTGTTGGTCTGAAGATGTTTCTGAGCTAGGTGTTCTGGTACCACCCCTCTGGACTGTGTTTTCAGCCTGGGCCTAGTACCTCTGAGTTGTGGGTGTTTCTGCAATATCAGCCGGGTTCCTGCTGGATTCAGTGAGCCGGGCCTGCCTCTTCCTTAGAGCTCAAGTTTGCTTTGTAGCAGGAAAATTGTGTCTACTTTCAACTAGGCCTCAAGTCTCACCCCAGGCCCGTGAGGCATGGCCATCTGTTTCAGGCCCTCTTGTTACTATAGTTACCAAGCAAATGCCTCCTCCCCCAGATAACACCCACCCCATGGTGGCATCACAATGGAGCATTCATGGAAAGACATCAACGCATAGTGAAGCTGTGGTGAAAACAAAATCGTCTAGAGCGTTTGCGGCGTTAAGAAAGGGACAGCTAACACGCCAGAAATGATTGGATCACGTGGCCTCTGTTGGACACTGTGAGATGCCCACACTTTGAAACCTGCATAAACATGGAATTGGAAAGGGACTGAGAAGGGCAACAGAAATGATCAGGGTATGAAACAGCCTCTTTATTAGGAGAGATGAAAGAGTCTGGGACTGCTCAACTCAGAGCAAAGAAGATGAGGGGGGATATGACAGAGATCTATAGACCCATGACTGGCGTGGAGAAGGCACATAAGGCCTCCTCCGCCTCATAACACAAGCACTAGGGGTTGCCAAATGAAATTAGTAGCTCACAGGTTTAAAACAAGCCAAAGGAAGGATTTCCAGGGTGAAGCCCATGGGAGGGGACTGGCAGGGGGTTGGGGCTGGCTCCTCAAGCAGGCAATGCTGCACACACAGTGGACAGCTATGTAGGGCACTGCAAAAGTTGGTGCCGTTTGGTGGCACCCAACCCAGCTGCACATTTGTGTATTGGGAGGGACAGTCCTGGATCTACCACGACCCTTGGGAAAGTGCTCCCCGGGTCAATGTCTCACATCCAGGCTGAATTTGTCTAGGTGCAATTCTGTTCCCTGGGTCACGTTAGACCTTCCTCGGCTGGACTGATGAGCCCCTTATTCAATCTCCATTCCCGTCTGGATACTGACAGACTGGGATCAAGTCACCTTCTGTCTGTTCAGCTATGCAGATTTAGCACCTGGATCTCTCGGCTCTCGTGATCAGGCAGGTTTTCTAATCCTGGAAAAGGAGGCCCAGAATTCACTTGCCATAAAAGACAACTTGGGATAAAAAAGAAACTATTAGTCCCAGTGCAGAGAATTCGTCCTGCGGGCAATATCGACATTCTGGGTCCTGCCCCCTAAAATTGGCCCTAGTGGGTGCAGCTCATGGTGGGGAGGGCTGGAGAATGGGGCTAGTTGACTGGTTCCGGTCCCGAATGATCGATGGTGTTGGGGCTGCGAGCACGTCGGCGGTACCTCAGAAACTCTTCCTCCATGGTGAGGTAGAAGATGGGGTTGAAGCAGCTGTAGAAATACACCGGAGCCAGGATACAAGCCAAAGTGCTTTCAGTGACTTTGAAAGGCAGAGGGTGCCTAGTGGAAATCCACAGGAAAAAGAAGGCGTGATAAGGCAGCCAGCAGAGGAAAAAGGTCGGGATCAAGACAAGAAGGATCTTGAGTGGCTGGGTGGCCTGGATCAGCTGGTTCTTTCCCAGCCTGGCAGCGAGAACGATGCAGAAGGTTGGGATCAGGCTCAAGGCTAATGGGATCAGGAATCCGACCAGGAACTGGATTGCGACGGCAGCCTTCACCCTCCCTGAATCTACTGGGAAATTCATGCTGGTGCTGGCAGGTGGGAAGAGGGATTCCCAGAGGTCACCGTACCGCAAGCTGAATCCAGCAGACAGGGCCCATGTAACCAGACCCACCCAGAAGGCCAGGGAGGCTGTGCGGTGTTTCTGGGCCCACTGTACTGTGAGGACGCAGCAATGGACGCTGATGGCCGTGAGCAGGAAGGCGCTGGAGAACATGTGCAGGGAGGTGATGGTGCTGCTCAGCCTCCTGGCCCAGTCTACATGCAGGAAGTAGATGAAGACGAATCTGAAGGGCAGGCAGAGGATGAAGATGAAATCGGACAGGGCCCGGTTCAGAAACAACAGGGCGCTGGCCGTCCTCTCCACACGGCAGCTGGTGACGAAGAGGACGTAGCCGTTCAATGGTGCCCCAGTGAGGAAGGCCAAGCTGCACAGGATGATGAAGAAGATTTGGAACTCCATTCTCGGAGGCGCTGCCGTCACAATATGGCCCCCTTCTCCTCAGGGCTGGGCGGGGGCGGGGCAGATTTTGGGCTGAAGGGAGGAAGGGAGAGCTGTGAAAAGGGCTCCAGGACAGGGACAGAGTGAGACAGAGGCGGCGTTTATGAACTCCCAGTCCCTGGGCTGAGCTGAGGTGGGATCGAATCCTTGTGGGCCGATGGCCCCAGTGGTACAAAGACTTTAGAGACATCGAACCGCAGGGCAAGCAGGGGGCCGAAGGGGTCATCTCAGTGAGGTCACTGCCGAGATGCAGGGTTTGTTTTCTCTGTTCCCTGTCCCAATGGGTTTTGGTTTTACAATGGGGGAAGTGGGTAACCCAGCTGAATTTAAATAAACCAGTTTAGCTGGTTGCTGGTCATTTGAATTTTGAAGGGAGGAGAGGGGAGCAGGAGGGGCGAGTTGCTCAGACGCAGAGACAGAGCTCTGGGTGACATTTCCCCCTGAGCCTTGCTCACCTGGGTGCACCCTCCGGGACAAGATCAAATCCAACCACATTCAGCAACTTCAGTTCCGTTCATCTTTTCTCGGCCTTTGGCTGCCTTTATCTTACTCCTTGAGGAGCAGGGTGACCGGTCCTCTCAGTTCAGAGCCCCTCTTAGGGGCTTCACTACACCCACAAATTCAAACCCCAGAAGATTGACAGAGGCAGCTTTGATCTTCTCTGTCGTGTAGACATGGCCTGAAAGTCCCAAATACTCTTTTTGCTGTTGGTTTCCTAAAGGAGCCTGAGACTCTCTGGTTTAGTTGAGAATGTAAGCAGTGACCAATCCTCCCCGTCCCCCTGCTCTTTTTAACATTTTTTTGAAGGGGATATTTCGGCTTTCAACAACCAAAAATCCCCCTGGCTGTACACTAGAGAAAGGGCAGGCCCCTAACACCTTTTGTCTAATGAAAGGCTGTTGCAAGAGTCCATTTGAGTGGCTGGACGGGGAGTCAGGACTCCTGGGTTCCATCCCAGACTCTGCCACTGAACTGCTCAGGGAGCTTGGCTGAGTCACGTCACAGGTTTGGGCCTCAGTTTCCCCTACAAACATTTGCCTGTGCTGCAACCCTGAAGTTGGACAGTGTCGTTCAACACCTAGCGGGATAGGGGCTCATGACTTCTTATCACAGGACACACAACTAATGTCAACCGGCTCTAGCCAGTGGGATGAGGGGGGTGGGGCAGGAGAAAGGGGAAGATCTAGGGAACAGCTGGAGGGGAAGGGGGGGAGGGCAGAATTACACCCTGTGGGGCAGCTGGAGGGTTTCCCTCATTTCCTTACCTGTGTCTTGAGGTGACGCAGCGTCTCCGACTCGAGCCCCATCCCAGATCCCCCACACAACTCCTGTAGCTCACCCGGAGTAGCTCAGCCGGCAACAGGAAGCCGTGTGTGTGGGTGTATCTGGGAGGGTGAACAGTGGACATAGCTGGGTCCAACCACTTCTGCAAAGCCTGAAACGCCTCCAGCGGCCACTGCTACATGCAGTTGTCACGTGAATCACAAGTGCCCCACCCAGCCCTAGCAAGTTCTCTGTGTTCGACAGCCCACATCCAGGAGGGCAGGGAAGACAGCAGAGAGCTGAGGCTGAGACCAACATGTTCAGCCATCTCCACCGGGTGAGGTGCCAGGAGCAGAGACCCCAGCTGGGACTTTGCACCCTCTTTTCCCCTCGTGGCTGCGGTACAAGACCAGAGTCAGCCTCATGAGATTCTCAACGCAGGCTCTGCTGCAGGGAGCCCAGCACTGGCCCAGCTAGCACTCAGGAAACCCTCACGCTGGGCTAGAAACCACATGAACCACAGGCCGGCATCCAGCCTGCCTGTGTCTCACATCTGTCGTCTCCAGGCCCCAAATGACGTGCCTAGTGAGGAATCCATGGGTCAAAGAGCATTTCCTGAATCTCCTTTGGTTTCTGTTTTGTCACATATTTGCTGACAAGTATTGTGAAAATAATGATGGAAGAAAGAGAGCCAGAACAGCGGTGGAAAAAATGCAAGAGCCACACCGGAATTGTCAAGCAAAAAAAGAAAAGGTGGGCACTTTAGATTTTTGGCCATATCAGGCACCCTTCGACAGCTGCCATCTTGGGCTCGGTGAGCACACGGTTACCGGGGGACTTTGAGAAAGCCCAGGAGAAGCTTTGCGAGCCGCACTTTTGCGGGGGGAAGAGTGACCTGTGGGGCAGCTGAAGGGTTTCCCTCATTTCCTTACCTGTGTCCTGAGGTGACGCAGCGTTTCCGAATCGAACCCCATCCCATCAGCCGGCAGCAGCAAGCCATGTGTGTGCTTGGTTTTTTTTCTTGTAGACTGTTTAATTTTTCATGCAGAATTCCCCTCCTGGATACTTCATCTGCTCTATACAATATATTCTACAATGGCCTGGTAAAATGTGAAGTTATGAAATGAGCAGATTGGCGAAACAGGTGTCAGAGAAACTTGGTGGAACATGGATGATCAGTGGGACAGGGTAATACCCGGGTACCAATTATATCGGAAGGGCAGAACAGGCTGGGCGGGGTGGGGTGCACTGCATGTCTATATATGAAAAGAGCAGAGAATCAAATAAAGTAGGAATTTGTAATGAACCAAACTGGAGCATGTGTACCCAGGCACCTAGTAGGGAGCTGTCTCTTTAAGAGACCCCTGTGGGGAGGTAGGAGTGAGTTGAGTGTTACTGTTGCTGGGTGGATTTAGCCTCCATGCCCAGAAATTTCTACAGTGTGTATGTGTGTGGGGGGGGTTGTTTGGGGTCAGACTCCATGAGGCTGCAGGCAGGGCAGGTGCTTTCTAAAGCCTGGGAGAAGCGGAGGGAGGAGCAGAGAGCAGGCTGCTGTTCCTCACACTGCAGCAGGTAGTGATGGTGTTAACCCTCTACCAGGGATGCTAAATTATATGGTAGGTGGAACCTGGGAGGGAAAATCCCTTCTTCTGTGCTAACTGTCTGCTCTCAATGCTGCTCTGAGTGTAGCTCTTGCAGTTACTTTCTCAGTCAATGGGATTCTTCAGCTCCTCTGTCAGCGTAGCAACGGGGGAAGAGCCGTTTCTGTGGCGTTTGTTTGTATTGTCTTGTGGCAGGGTTTCTGCAAGTGTTCACTTGTGGGTTAACTGCCTGGTTCATCAGGGAGCGGGCTGCCTCGCAGTGATCCACGGCAGGGAAGGAGGTTGCCCGGACTCCAACGGAGGATCCCTGCGAGCAAGTGGAGAGATGGTTCAGACTCAGCATATGGTGGAGATTGGACGAGCAGAGGCACAAACTGAGACTTTGGTGAACTTTTCTTATTGTGTCCGTGTGGAGTGGAATGTTCACATTTTAGTTTTGGTTTTCTCTGTACTTCTGTTTACTGTAAACAGTAGCTGTGGTTTGACAATGGGCATGTTCTGTTGTAAGAATCAGATGATTTGTTTCTTCATAAGATTTTATAAAGTTATTCAATTAAACTCATTTTTTTAGTTTCTTTTGGAACTTGAATGTACGGAGGCTGACACTGGGCAATCCTTGCTAAAATTCCTTACAGTCCGAATTCTGGGTCTCTAGTACTTTCTACAGGAGTGGGGGTTTTTTTAGACACTGGAGAAGGGCAGCGAAATCTGGCCCACCCAAGGTTACACATGGGGTGCATCTAGACTGGAATGATTTTCCGCAAATGCTTTTAACGGAAAAGTAGGGATAGCAAGAGGGGAGCAGTTGAGCACTAAGACCCAGAGAAAGCTTCAGTTCTTTAGGCGGTTGCTGGTGGCCATTTTGTTTTCTTCATGGAGCCAGAACGCAGCTTCCCTGCAGAACAAGATAAGCAGGGAGTCCGGGGCCCTGGGCCCAGTTGCCGAGTGTGTGTAGGTTGCCAGGTGTCTGGTATTTTCGCCTCCTGGCTGGGAAAAAAACCCAGAAAATACCAGACATTTTAGGTGTCCGGTATTTTCTGAATTTTTTTACCAGACAGGAAGCAAAAATACCAGACTGTCCAGGTCAATACCGGACACCTGGCAACCCTACCCTTAATCCCCGGCTGCTGGCCAACCCTCATGGTTATGACAGGGTGTCCCTCTTATCTCTGTGTTGGTCCAAAGATGTTTCTGAGCCAGGTGTTCTGGTGCCACCCCTCTGGACGGTGTTTTCGGCCTGTACCGAGTACCTTTGAGGTACGGGTGTTTCTGAAATATCAGCCCGGTTCCTGCTGGAGTTGTTGACATGGGCCTGCCTCATGCTTAGATCTCAAGTTTGCTTTCAACTAGGCCTCAGGCCTCACCCCAGGCCTATGAGGCATGGCTGTGTATTTCTGGCCCTCTTGTTACTACAGTTACCATGACAAGAAAATACCAACCCTCCCCCAGATAAACCCCACTCCATGGTGGCGTCACTATGGAGCGTTCATGGAAACACATTGACTCAGGGTGAAGCGGCAGCAAGAACAAAATTGTCTAGAGCGTTGTCAGCGTTAAGAAAGGGACAGCTAATATGGCAGAAAAGTTTGGATCACGTGGCCTCTGTTGGAAGTTGTGGGACGCCCACACCTTGAAACCTGCATAAACATGGAATTGGAAAGGGACCGAGAAGGGCGACAGAAATGATCAGGGTATGAAACAGCCTCTCTATAAGGAGAGATCAAAGAGACTGGGACTGCTCAGCTCGGAGCAGAGACGATGAGGGGGGACATGACAGAGCTCTATAAACACATGACTGGCGTGGAGGAGGTACATAAGGCAGTGGTACGTCCTCCTCCTCCTCATACCATAAGAATGAAATTAGTAGGTTGCAGGTTTAAAACAAGCCAAAGGAAGGATTTCCAGAGGGGAGAGGAAGGCAGGGTCCCCATGCGGTGCTAAGGCAGGAAGCCGGTCGGCCGGGACACTCGGCTGCAGAGGGATGGATGTTCCCAGCCCGGCTCTAGGCTTCCTGCTGTCCTCAGCAGCAGGCCCCAGCTCTGAGGGCTCCCCCCTCACCATTTCAGGGGGGTGTGAGGGGCTGCAACCACACGTACCAGCTCCCTGTTGCTTTTCCTGCTTCCTGTGCCTAGGGAGTGAGCTGAAGCACAGAGCCTGCTGCCTCTCTCCTCTGCCTCACCCTCTGCCCTGAGTCTTTCCTCACCCCTGACCCTGACTCCTGCCCCCTCTAGATCTCCTCGCTCCCAAGCTCCTGCCCTGACTCCTGCTACACCTTTCCACATCCCTCCTGCGTAGGGTTGCAAGATTGTTTAACCAAAAATACCAAATACTCCCCTCCAGAAAAAAAAGGAAAAAAATCTGTGAGGATAACAAAAAAAGGGAGGGACCAAAGTTGCCGAGCAAACAAAAACAAAAACAAACACCAACAAAATATAAAAATCAGCTTGGCCCTTTAGGAAGAGGCTTTTTTGCTGGCGGCCATTTGTTTTCCTGCTCCCGCCACGAGACAAGCCCCTGTGGAACCAGGTAAGCAGAAGGGTAGGTGGGCGGGGGCTGGGCCCGGTTGCTCAGTGTGTTATTGGGTTGCCAGGTATCTGGTATTTTCGCCTCCTGGCTGGGATAAAACACAGAAAATACCCGACATTTTAGGTTTCTCTTATTTTCTGAACTTTTTAACCGGACAGGGTCAATATCGGCCACCTGGAAACCCTACCCCTACCCTGAGTCCCCAGCCACGAAGGGGGGGAAGCCGCTCTGTGGAAGATGGGCGGGGGGCTGCACTCAAGACTTCAGGGCCATAGGGGAGGCCCCAGAGCTGTAGGGGGCAGGGAGGTAGCAAGGGCTGGGGGGGCTGGGCCCACCCGCACTCACTGACAGAAGCTGGGTATTGAGCAGGCAGGAGAGCTTGGGGGAAGGGTGCAGTCGAGTTGGGGCGGGGCAAGGACAGAGAGGGAGTTATTCCATGCCCTGTACCCCCGCCCCTCCGATAGTCTTCCAGGGTGAACTGGAACACTATCGGAGGGGGTACTGGCTGGGGGATGAGGCTGGCTCCTGGAGCTGGCAATGCCACACACACAGAGGGCAGCTACGTAGGGCACCATGAAAGTTGGTGCCATTTGGTGGCACCCTACCCAGCTGCACATGTGTGTATTGGGAGGGACAGGCCTGGATCCACCACGACCCTTGGGAAAGTGCTCAGGCTGAATTTGTCTAGGTCTAGGTGCAACTTCTGTTCCCTGGGTCATGTTAGACCTTCCTCGGCTGGACTGAAGAGCCCCTTCTTCACGATCGATTCCCGTCTGGATACTTACAGACTGGCATCAAGTCACCTTCTCTTAGTTAAGCTACACAGACTTAGCGCCTGGATCTCTCGGCTCTCGTTATCAGGCAGGTTTTCTAATCCTGGAAAAGGAGGCCCAGCATTCACTTTGCATAAAAGACAATTTTGAGGTCAAAAGGCAACTATTAGTCCCAGTGCAGAGAATTCTTCCTCCAGGCAATATTGACATTCCGGGTCCTGCACCCCCTAAAATTGGCCCTAGGGGGTGCAGCTCATGATGGGGAGGGCTGGAGAATGGGGCTAGTTGGCTGGTTCCGGTCCCGAGTGATTGGTGGTGTTGGGGTTGCGAGCACGTTGCTGGTACCTCAGAAACTCTTCCTCCATGTTGAGGTAGAAGATGGAGTTGAGGAAGCTGTAGAAATACACCGGAGCCAGGATACAAGCCAAAGTGCTTTCAGTGACTTTGAATGGAAGAGGGTGCCTAGCTGAAATCCACAGGAAAAAGAAGGCGTGATAAGGCAGCCAGCAGAGGAAAAAGGTCGGGATCAAGACAAGAAGGATCGTGAATGGCTGGGTGGCCTGGATCAGCAGTTCCTTCCCAGCCTGGCAGCTAGAACGATGCAGAAGGTTGGGATCAGGCTCAAGGCTAATGGGATCAGGAATCCGACCAGGAACTGGATTGCGACGGCGGCCTTCACCCTCCCTGAATCCACTGGGAAATTCATGCTGGTGCTGGCAGGTGGGAAGAGGGATTCCCAGAGGTCACCGTACCGCAAGCTGAACCCGGCAGACAGGGCCCATATAACCAGACCCGCCAGGGAGGCCGTGCGGTGTTTCTGGGCCCACTCCGGCTGTACTGTGAGGATGCAGCGATCGATGCTGATGGCCGTGAGGAGGAAGGCGCTGGAGAACATGTGCAGGGAGGTGATGGTGCTGCTCAGCCTCCTGGCCCAGTCTACATGCAGGAAGTAGATGAAGACGAATCTGAGGAGCAGGCAGAGGATGAAGATGAAATCGTAAATGGCCTGGTTGAGGAACCACACTATGCTGACCGTCCTCTCCATACGGCAGCCAGTGATGAAGACGACGTAGCTGTTCAATGGCGCCCCGGCGAGGAAGGCCAAGCCATAGAGCACCGGGAAAAAGACTTGGAGGAACTCCATTCTCAGAGGCGCTGCTGTCACAATACGGCCCCCTTCTCCTCAGGGCTGGGCGGGGGCGGGGCAGACGCTGGGCTGTGGGGAGGAAGGGAGAGCAGTGAAAAGGGCTCCAGGACGGGGACAGAGAGAGACAGAGACGGAATTTATAAACTCCCAGTCCCTGGGCTGAGCTGAGGTGGGATCGAATCCTTGTGGGCCGATGGCTCCAGTGGTACAAAGCCCTTAGAGGCAGCGAACCGCAGGGCGAGCAGGGGACTGAAAGGGTCGACTCAGTGACGTCGCTGCTGAGATGCAGGGTTTGCTCTCTCTGTACCCAGTCCCAACGGGTTTTGGTTTTACATGGGGCAAGGGGGTTACCCAGTCCAATTTAAAACAACCTGTTTAGCTGGTTGCTGGGCATTTGAATTTTGGAGGCAGGAGGGGCGGGTTGCTCAGACGCTTAGACAAAGCTCTGAGAGACATTTCTCCCTGAGCCTCGCTCACCGTGGTGCACCCTATGGGACAAGGTGAAATTTAACCACATTCAACAACTTCAGTTCCATTCATCTTTACTCAGCTTTTGGCTGCCTTTGGCTTCGCTTACTCCTTGTAGGAGCAGAGTGACCGCCCCTCTCAGTTTGGAACCCCTCTCAGGGGCTTCACTAGACCCATGAATTCGAACCCCAGAAGATTGACAGAGGCAACTAACGATATCATCCAAAGCCCAGGATTTGGTGGTGATGGGGACTTTAACTTTCCAGATATATGTTGGGAAAATAACACAGCGGGGCACAGACTATCCAATAAGTTCTTGGATTGGATTGGAGACAACTTTTTATTTCAGAAGGTTGAAAAAGCTACCGGGGGGAAGCTGTTCTAGATTTGATCCTAGCAAATAGGAAGGAACTGGTTGAGAATTTGAAAGTGGAAGGCAGCTTGGGTGAAAGTGGTCATGAAATCATAGAGTTCACAATTCTAAGGAAGGGTAGAAGGGAGAACAGCAAAATAGAGACAATAGATTTCTGGAAGGCGGATTTTGGTAAGCTCAGAAAGCTGATAGGTAAGGTCCCTTGGGAATTAAGACTGAGGGGAAAAACAACTGAGGAGAGTTGGCAGCTGCAAGCTATTCCACTGCATAGGATTCCGCAAAAATCCACCTTGGCTTAACCACGAGATCTTGCATGATCTAAAAATAAAAAAGGAGTCATATACAAAATGGAAACTAGGACAAATTACAAAGGATGAGTATAGGCAAACAACAAAGGAATGCAGGGGCAAGATTAGAAAGGCAAAGGCACAAAATGAGCTCAAACTAGCTATGGGAATAAAGGGAAACAAGAAGATTTTTTATAAATACATTAGAAGCAAGAGGAAGACCAAGGACAGGGTAGGCCCACTGGTCAGTGAGGAGGGAGAAACAGTAACAGGAAACTTGGAAATGGCAGAGATGCTTAATGACTTCTTTGTTTTGGTCTTCACCGAGTAGTCTGAAGGAATGCTTAACATAGTGAATGCTAGTAGGAAGGGGGTAGGTTTAGAAGATGAAATAAAAAAAGAACAAGTTAAAAATCACTTAGAAAAGTTAGATGCCTGCAAGTCACCAGGGCCTGATGAAATGCATCCTACAATCCTCAGGGAGCTGATAGAGGAGGTATCTGAGCCTCTAGCTATCATCTTTGGAAAATCATGGGAGACAGGAGAGATTCCAGAAGACTGGAAAAGGGCAAATATAGTGCCCATCTATAAAAAGGAAAATAAGAACAACCCAGGAAACTACAGACCAGTTAGTTTAACTTCTGTGCCAGGGAAGATAATGGAGCAGGTAATTAAGGAAATCATCTGTAAACACTTGGAAGATGGCAAGGTGATAGGGAACAGCCAGCATGGATTTGTAAAGAACAAATCATGTCAAACCAATCTGATAGTTTTCTTTGATAGGATAATGAGTCTTGTGGATAAGGGAGAAGCAGTGGATGTGGTATACCTAGACTTTAGTAAGGCATTTGATATGGTCTCGCATGATATTCTTATCAATAAACTAGGCAAGTACAACTTAGATGGGCTACTATAAGGTGGGTGCATAACTGGCTGGATAACCATACTCAGAAAGTAGTTATTAATGGTTCACAATCCTGCTGGAAAGGTATAACAAGTGGGGTTCCACAGGGGTCTGTTTTGGGACCGGCTCTCTTCAAAATCTTCATCAACGATTTAGATATTGGCATAGAAAGTACGCTTATTAAGTTTGCAGATGATACCAAGCTGGGAGGGGTTGCAACTGCTCTGGAGGAGAGAGTCATAATTCAAAATGATCTGGACAAATTGGAGAAATGGTCTGAGGTAAACAGGATGACGTTTAATAAAGACAAATGCAAAGTGCTCCACTTAGGAAGGAACAATCAGTTTCACACATACAGAATGGGAAGTGACTGTCTAGGAAGGAGTACGGCAGAAAGGGATCTAGGGGCTATAGTGGACCACAAGCTGAATATGAGTCAACAATGTGATGCTGTTGCAAAAAAAGCAAACGTGATTCTGGGCTGCATTAACAGGTGTGTTGTGAGCAAGACACGAGAAGTCATTCTTCTGCTCTACTCTGCGCTGGTTAGGCCTCAGTTGGAGTATTGTGTCCAGTTCTGGGCACCGCATTTCAAGAAAGATGTGGAGAAATTGGAGAGGGTCCAGAGAAGAGCAACAAGAATGATTAAAGGTCTGGAGAACATGACCTATGAAGGAAGGCTGAAAGAATTGGGTTTGCTTAGTTTAGAAAAGAGAAGACTGAGAGGGGACATGATAGCAGTTTTCAGGTATCTAAAAGGGTGTCATGAGGAGGAGGGAGAAAACTTGTTCATCTTGGCCTCTGAGGATAGAACAAGAAGCAATGGGCTTAAACTGCAGCAAGGGAGGTTTAGGTTGGACGTTAGGAAAAAGTTCCTAACTGTCAGGGTGGTTAAACACTGGAATAAATTGCCCAGGGAGGTTGTGGAATCTCCATCTCTGGAGATATTTAAGAGTAGGTTAGATAAATGTCTATTGGGATGGTCTAGACAGTATTTGGTCCTGCCATGAGGGCAGGGGACTGGACTCAATGACCTCTTGAGGTCCCTTCTGGTCCTAGTATTCTATGATTCTCTGTCGTGTAGATATGGCCTGAAAGTCCCAAATACGCTTTTTGCTGTTGGTTTCCCAAAGGGGCTGGAGAATCTTTGCTTTATTTGAGAATGTAACCCGTGACCAATCCTCCCTCTCCCCCTGCTCTTTTTAAAACATTTTAGAAGGGGATATTCCGGCTTTCAACAACCACCGACAACGAAAAAGCCTCCGGGCAGTGCACCACAGAAAGGGGAGGCCCCTAACACCTTTTGTTTAATGAAAGGCTGTTGCAAGAGTCAATTTGAATGGCTGGACGGGGAGTCAGGACTCCTAGGTTCCATCCCAGACTCTGCCACTGAACCGCTCAGGGAGCTTGGCTGAGTTACATCACAGCTTTCAGCCTCAGTTTCCCCTCCAAACCTTTGCCTGTGCAGCACCCCTGAAGTTGGACAGTGTCGCTCAACACCTAGCGGGATGGGGGCTCATGACCTCTTATCACAGGACACACAACTAATCTCAACTGGTGCTACCCAGTGGGATGAGGGGAGTGGATGGAGCAGCAGGAAGGGGGAGATCCAGGGAACAGCTGGAGGGGAAGGGCAGAATGACACTCTGTGGGGCATCTGGAGGGTTTCCCTCATTTCCTTACCTGTGTCTTGAGGGGATGCAGCGTCTCCGAGTCGAGCCCCATCCCAGGTCCCCACACGACTCCTGTAGCTCACCCGGACTGGCTCAGCTGGCAGCAGGAAGCCGTGTGTGGGGGTGTATCTGGGAGGGTGAACAGTGGACATAGCTGGGTCCAACCACTTCTGCAAAGCCTGAAAGGCCTGCAGCAGCCACTGCTACATGCAGTTGTCACGTGACTCACAAGTGCCCTACCCAGCCCCAGCAAGTTGTCTGTGTTTGGCACCCCACATCTAGGAGGGCAGGGAAGACAGCAGAGAGCTGAGGTTGAGACCAACATGTTCAGCCATCTCCACCGGGTGAGGTGCCAGGAGCAGAGACCCCAGCTGGGACTTTGCACCCTCTTTTCCCCTCGTGGCTGCAGTAAAAGACCAGAGTCGGCCACCTGAGATTCTCATTGCAGGCTCTGCTGCAGGGAGCCCAGCACTGGCCCAGCTAGCACTCAGGAAACCCTCACGCTGGGCTAGAAACCACATGAACCACAGGCCGGCATCCAGCCTGCCTGTGTCTCATGTCCGTCGCCGGAGGCCCCAGGCCAGGGGCACGTTTCGGTTCAGCCTGAGTTCCTAGGGTAGCCAGGATCATGCCAGCTTGGGACCAGTCCCCAGGGGAATCTCGCTCGGGTGCAGGGAGGGGTTCCCCCGCTGGATGTGGCCCTGGTGTGCCAGGCGCGGGGATTCGCTGGGATTAACGGCCAGGAGCCCAGCCCCCTGCTCCACCCTCCCTCCGCCCCACAGTTTTCGACCTGTGTCTGGGAGTGCGGGAAATGCAGTTCTGCATTGTAGTGTACACGAATTGTTACTCGCCGTTCTGAATTCACGTGCCTAGTGAGGAATCCATGGGTCAAAGAGCATTTCCTGAATCTCGTTTGGTTTCTGTTTTGTCACCTACTTGCAGGACACACAACTAATGACAGCCGGCTCTAACCAGTGGGATGAGGGGAGTGGATAGGGCAGCAGGAACGGGGAGATGCAGAGAATAGCTTGAGGGGAAGGGGGGGAAGGGCAGAATGACACCCTGTGGGGCAGTTGGAAGGTTTCCCTCATTTCCTTACCTGTGTCCTGAGGATATTCAATGTCTCTGAGTCGAGCCCCGTCCCAGGTCCCCCACACAACTCCTGCAGCTCTCCCGGATTGGCTCAGCTGGCAGCAGGAAGCCGTATATGTGGCTTTAGCAGGCTGAACAATGGGGGAAGACCACAGGACGTAGCTGGGTCCAATCACATCTACAAAGCCTGGTAGGCCTCCAGTGGCCACTGCGACCTGCAGCTGTCACATGAATAACAAGTTTCCCCCACACCCACCTGGCCCTAGCAAGATGTCTGCATTCGGCAGCCCACATCCAGGGCCAGGGGACAGGGCAGCCAGCAGAGAGCTGGGACTGAGATCGACACGTCCAGCCAGCTCCACCGGGTGAGATCCCAGGAGCGCAGACACCAGCTGGGACTTTGTCCCCTCTGATCCCCTCCCAGTAGGGGCAAGAGAGGACATGAGATCTAAGCCCAGCTTCTGTCCAGAGACCCCAGCCCTGGCCCAGCCAGTGCTAAGGAAACCCTCGCACTGGGCTAGAAACCACAGATGTGGTGAGGCCACATCTGGAGTTATGTGTCCAGTTCTGGGCCCCCAATTACAGGAAAGATGTGGATGCATTGGAGAGGGTCCAGTGGAGGGCAACCAAAATGATTAGGGGGCTGGAGCACATGACCTACGAGGAGAGGCTGAAGGAGTTGGGTCTGTTTAGTCTGCAGAAGCGAAGAGTGAGGGGGAATTTGAGAGCAGCCTTCAACTTCCTGAAGGGAGGTTCCAAAGAGGATGGAGAGAGGCTGTTCTCAGTAGTGACGGATGGCAGAACAAGGAACAGTGGTCTCAAGTTGCGGTGGGAGAGGTCCAGGTTGGATATTAGGAAAAACTATTTCACTAGGAGGGTGATGAAGCACTAGGATGGGTTACCTAAGGAAGTAGTGGAGTCTCCATGCCTCGAGGTGTTTTAAGTCCCGGCTTGAAAACCCATGGCTCGGTTGATTTAATTGGGATTGGTCCTGCCTTGGGCAGGGGGCTGGACTTGATGGCCTTCTAAGTTCTCTTCCAGCTCTATGATTCTATGATTCAAACACAGCCTGGTCTCCAACCTGCTGGGGTGTCACCTCCTTCGCCTGCAGGCCCCTCTGAACGTTTCGGTTAAGCCTGAACTCCCAGGTTAGCCGGGCTCAGGCCAGCCTGGGAACTGTCCCCAGGGGAATCTCAGGCACAGGGAGGGGGTTTCCCTGCTGGATCTGGCCCTGGTACCATGATTCTGGGATGCTTTAACCCGAGTGTTGTGAGGAAGGCACGAGGAGTCATTCTTCCGCTCTACTCTGTGCTGATTATGCCTCAGTTGGAATTTTGTGTCTAGTTCTGGGCACCACATTTCAGGAAAGATGTGGAGAAATTGGAGAAGGTCCAGAGAAGAGCAACAAGAATGATTAAAGGTCTAGAGAACATGAGCTAAGAAGGCAGACTGAAAGAATTGGGTTTGTTTAGTTTGGAAAAGAGAAGACTGAGAGGTGTTTTCAGGTATCTAAAAGGGTGTCACAAGAAGGAGGGAGAAAAATTGTTCTCCTTGGCCTCTGATAATAGGACAAGAAGCAATGGGCTTAAACTGCAGCAAGGGAGGTTTAAGTTGGACATTAGGAAATATTTCCTAATATTTCCTAACTGTCAGGGTGGTTAAACACTGGAATAAGTTGCCTAGGGGAATTGTTCTCCTTGGCCTCTGATAATAGGACAAGAAGCAATGGGCTTAAACTGCAGCAAGGGAGGTTTAAGTTGGACATTCCAGGGTGGTTAAACACTGGAATAAGTTGCCTAGGGGAATTGTGAGGAGGGAGGTCAGAGTTGAGGGTTACTGTTGCTGGGCGGATTTAACCTCCAAACCCAGACGTTTCTGGAGTGTGGGGGGAGGTGAGGGGGGGTGTAGTTTGGGGTCAGACTCCATGAGGCAGCAGGCAGGGCAGGTGCTTGTCTAAGGCCTTGGGTGAGCTGGGAGGAGCTGAGAGCTGTTCCTCACACTGCAGCAGGTAGTTACTTTTGGTTTCCTGTTTGCTTCTGTTTGCTGTAACTGTGGATGGTATCTGTGGGTTCGACAATGGGCGCGTTCTGTTGTGAGAATTAGATAATTTGTTTCTTCATAAAATTTCATAAAGTTATTTAATTAAACTCATTTTTTTAGTTTCTTTTGGAACTTGAATGTAGGAAGGTTGACACTGGGCAACCCTCGCTGAAATTCCTTACAGGCTGAACTCTGGGTGTCTAGTACTTTCTACGGGAGTGAGGGGTTTTTTTTAGACTCCGGAGAAGTGCAATGAAATCTGGCCCACCCAATGTTAAATATCAGTAATAATGGGGGATTTCAACTATCCCCATCCTGACTGTGGACACGTCACTTCAGGACGGGTATTAAGAGAAAGTTTAAATGACTCCTTCTGGGAACAGCTTTTCCTGGCACCCACACAGGGACGGGCCATTCTTGTGACATGGAGCGCAGGCTCTGCTCCCAGAGGTGATAACAGCTGCTAAACTTGGGAATAGTGACCCTCAGATAATTAGATTTAAAATCCCCATGGTACAAAAACACCTCAGCAGTTCTGCATTGAGGCATTTTATTTCAGAAAGGGGAATGTCACGAAAACAAGGCGGTTACTTAAACTGAAATTGAAAGTTACAGGCCAAGAGTGAAATCTCTGCAAACTGCAGGAAAAATGTTTAAACGCACCACGCTAGAGGCTCAACTTAATTGTATACCCCATATCAAAAGACTCAAAGGTAAAAGCAAAGAGCATGGAGTTTGTCAGAAGCAGGAAGCTGCTAACCAACCAGCAGGGCCGCTGGACGATCAAGATGTGAAAGGACGATAAGGCCATTCCGAGAAACTAAATTAATTCTTTGCATTGGTCTCCATTGCTGAGGGTCTGAGGGAGGTTCCCTCCCCTAAGGCCTTCCTTTCAAATGGCACGTCTGAGGAAATGTCTGTAACTGAGGCATCATTAGAGGAGATAACAGAAGAAAGCGATGACATCAATAAATCACCAGGAGCAAACAGTATTTCTAAAGGAACTCAGAAGTGAAATTACAGAACTGCTCGCTGTGGTTTGTAACCTGTTACTTAACTCTCCTTCTGCGCCAGACACTGGAAGATAGCGAATGTGACACCAGTGTTAAAAAGGGCTCTAGAGGTGATCCTGGCAATTACAAACTGGTAAGTCTAAAGTCAGTATTGGGCAAACTGGTTGAAATCCCAGGAAAGAGCAGACTTGTCAGACACAGTGATAAACAGAATTTGTTGCAGAAGAGTCAACCTGGTTTTTGTAAAGGGAAATCCTGCCTCTGCGGGTGATTGGGGGCTGCACTCACGGCTTCAGGGCTGTAGGGGCAGGAGCTGTTGGGGGTGGCACCACAGCCATAAGGGGCAGGAATGGGGCAGGGAGGTGTCAGGGGCTGGGCCCATCCCGTGCTCATTGACAGCAGCTGGGTGCTGAGTAGGCGGGATGTCTTGGGGGAAGGATGCAGTCAGGTTGGTGCAAGGCAGGGTCAGAGCAGGGGGGTTATTCCAGGCCCAGCACCCCCCTAACATATGGCCTCCTAGGGTGAAGCCTTTGGAGGGGCTGGCTGGGGGATGGGACTGGCTCCCGGAGCTGGCAACGCCACACGCACAACAGGCAACTGCGTAGGGCACCATGAAATTTGGTGCCATTTGGTGGCACCCTACCCAGCTGTATATTTGTGTATTGGGAGGGACAGTCGTGGATCCACCACGACCCTTGGGAAACTGCTCCTGGGGTCAGTGTCTCTGGCCATTCAAAATGTCCTCACATCCAGGCTGAATTTGTCTAGGTGCAACTTCTGTTCCCTGGGTCACGTTCAGCCGTCCTCGGCTGGACTGAAGAGCCCCTCGTTCAATATCTTCCTACCTGTCAGGGTGGTTAAACACTGGAATAAGTTGCCTAGGGCGGTTGAGAAATCTCCATCTCTGGAGATATTTCAGAGTAGGTCAGGTAGATATCTCTCATGGATGGTCTAGATGAGTGTTTCTCAACCTTTTTTTATAAAGTACCTTCCCCCCCCCTTTAAAAAAAATTAAAATACCCCCAGTACCTACAGTTTTCAGACACACAATTTTTTTTCTACCATTGCAACACATTCACTTGCCATAAAGCACAATTTTGGGGTCAAAATAAACTATTAGTCCCAGTGCACAGAATTCTTCCTCCAAGCAATATCGACATTCCGGGCCCTGCATCCCCTAAAATTGGCCCTACTGGGTGCAGCTCATGGTGCATGGGTGCTTCAGAATGAGGCTAGTTGGCCGGTTTCGAGTGCTCGGTGGTGTGGGGGTTGCAAGCACATTGCCGGTACCTCAGAAACTCTTCCTCCATGGTGAGGTAGAAGATGGGGTTGAGGCAGCTGTTGACATATGTCAGGACACAAGCAAATGCACTTCCTGTTTCCAGAAGAGGCCAAGGGTGCGTAGCTGAGAGCTGCAGGAAGTAGAAGACGTGATACGGCAGCCAGCAGAGGAAAAAGGTCGGGATCAAGCCGAGAAGGATCTTGAGTGGCTGGGTGGCCTGGATCAGCCAGTTCCTTCCCAACCTGGCAGTGTGAATGACACAGAAAGTTGGGATCATACTCAAGGCTAACGGGATGAGAAACCCAGCCAGGAAATGGATCATGACGGCGGCCTTCACCCTCCCTGTATCCACTGGGAAATTCATGCTGGTGTTGGCAGGTGGGATGAGGGATTTCCAGAGGTCACCGTATCACAAGCTGAACCCAACAGACAGGACTCATGTAACCAGACCCACCCAGAAGGCCAGGGAGGCTGTGCAGTGTTTCTGGGCCCACTCCGGCCATGCCGCAAGGATGCAGCAATGGACGCTGAGGGCCATGAGGAGGAAGGCGCTGGAGAACATGTGCAGGGAGGTGATGGTGCTGCTCAGCCTCCTGGCCCAGTCTACGTGCAGGAAGAAGATGAAGACGAATCTGAGGGGCAGGCAGAGGATGAAGATGAAATTGTAAATGGCCCAGTTTAGGAACCACACGGCGCTGACCGTCCTCTCCATACAGCAGCCAGTGATGAAGAGGATGTAGCCGTTCAATGGCACCCTGGCGAGGAAGGCCAAGCCACACAGCACCGGGAAGAAGATCGGGAGGAACTCCATTCTCAGAGGAGCTGCTGTCACAATACGGCCCCCTTCTCCTCAGGGCTGGGCGGGGGCGGGGCAGACGCTGGGCTGTGGGGAGGAAGGGAGAGCAGTGAAAAGGGCTCCAGGACAGGGACAGAGAGAGACAGAGGCGGCGTTTATAAACTCCCAGTCCCTGGGCTGAGCTGAGGTGGGATCGAATCCTTGTGGGCCAATGGCCCCAGTGGTACAAAGCCCTTAGACATCAAACCGCAGGGTGAGCAGGAGACCAAAAGGACCCTCTCAGTTTGGAGCCCCTCTCAGGGGCTTCATTAGATCCGCTAATTAGAACCCCAGAATATTGCCAGCAGCAGCTTCTATCTCCGTCATGTAGATATGGCCTAAAAATCCCAAATATTCCTTTTGCTTTTGGTTTCCCAAAGGGGCTGGCGACTCTCTGGGTTTATTAGAGAATGTAACCAGTGACCAATCCTCCCTCGCCCCTCCCCTTTTTACAAATTTTTTGAAGGGGATTTTCTGGCTTTAACAACAGCTACAACAAAAACACCCCTGGGCAGTACACTAGACAAAGGGCAGGCTGCTAACACCTTTTGTTTAATGAAAGACTGTTGCAAGAGTCTATTTGAGTGGCTGGAGGGAGAGTCAGGACTCCTTGGTGCCATCCCAGACTCTGCCACTGAACTGCTCAGGGAGCTTGGTCAAGTCACATCACAGCCCTGGGCCTCAGTTTCCCCTCCAAACATTTGCCTGTGCAGCACCCCTGAAGTTGGACAGTGTCACTCAACACCCAATGGGACGTGGGCTCATGACCTCTCACCACAGGACACACAACTAATCTCAACTGGTGCTACCCAGTGGGATGAGGGGGGTGGATGGGGCAGCAGGAAGGGGGAGATCCAGGGAATAGCTGGGAGGGGAAGGGCAGAATGACACCCTGTGGGGCAGCTGGAGGGTTTCCCTCATTTCCTTACCCGTGTCCTGCGGATGCAGCGTCTCTGAGTCGAGCCCGGTCCCAAGGTCCCCCACACGACTCCTGCAGCTTGCTCGGACTGGCTCATCCAGCAGCAGGAAGCCGTGTGTGTGGGTGTATCTGGGAGGGTGAACAATGGGGGGAGACCACAGGATGTAGCTGGGTCCGATCACTTCTGCAAAGCCTGGAAGGCCTCCAGCGGCCCTTGCTACCTGCAGCTGTCATGTGAATCACAAGCCCGCAGCCGGGCAGCCAGCGGAGAGCTGGGGCTGAGACCAAAATGTCCAGCCAGCTCCACCGGGTGAGGTCCCAGGAGCAGAGACCCCAGCTGGGACTTTCCCCCCTCCGACTCTCTCCCAGCTAGGGTAAGAGACTAGAGCCTGGCTGGGAATCGGCCGCATGAGATCTGATCCCGGCCTCTGTGCAGGGACCCCGCCCCTGGCCCAGCCAGCATTAAGGAAACCCTCATCCTGGGCTAGCGACCACACAAACCACAAACCACAGCCCGGGATTAATGGCCAGGATCCCAGCCCCCATTTCCCTGTTATGCCTGCCCCCCGCCACTCCCCGTCTTTGCCCTGCATCTGGGAGTGCGGGAAATGCAGTTCTGCATTGCAGTGGACACGAATTGTTAGTCACCGTTCTGAATTCATGGGCCTAGTGAGGGATCCATTCCTCAAAGACCAGTTCCTCAATCTCGTTTGGTTTCTGTTTTGTTGCATGCTTGCTGACAGCTATTGTGAATGTAGTATCCTTACTAAAGGTGTCTCTGCTTATTCTCTGGGAAGATCCTGTGTTCTGCAATTTAGCCCCAGAGACTACAATTCCCATGAACCCTTGAGGAAACCAGGAATAAAGTTTCTTTTTGGGGGGTTTCTGGGTATCTCCATGTGTGTGGAGAGAGACTCACAGCAGTTGTGGTCTCTTCCCTTGGTTTTTGGAAAAAAAGGAGCCAGGCTGCTGTGGAGGAGTTTTAGTCAGTCCAGGAGCTGTTAGGTTGCAGCTACAGACTTGGATTCAGAGCCTTTGGGACTGGAATCTAGCAGGCTGCGTCTGATTGCCCTTTGGCTGTAACTATGGCTAGAAGTACTACTCTGCACCCAGCACACTGAAGGAGGAATCAGAGCCGGCATCTCAGAACTGATTCCCTCGTGACACACACCCCACCTGAGGCCCCCCTCCGGGGAGCTGTCCTCTCGGGGGCAGGACGAAGCTGGGGGGGGAAGTGGCTGAACAGGGTGGAGATGCTCACGAAGGTGACTCTGCAAAACCCCTAAGGCATCCGGCTCCGTGCAGGCCTCCAACGGCTCGGCCCAGCCCTGGGCCCGCTCGTGACACAGGGTCTGAGAGACCATCTGATGTGGCCACATCCAGGGCAGCCGCAGCCTCAGAGCAGGAACTGAGCTGAGCTGGGGCCGTGTTGCTGCAAAACTCCAGCTTGCTCACACCTGGGGAGGCACCAGATCCAGCTGGGGCCATTAAAATAAAGGTGGGTGGGGGGCGATTTGTGGGGCCCACCGCCCTTCAGGCCTGCTCAGCTGTGAGCGACCTTGCCAGGTGGTGGGAGCCACGAGTCACCCCCCAGCCAGGCTGGAGCTCTCAACAGGGGGCTCCAGCCAATCCCCAGCTCCCTGCCCTGCCCCCCAGAGCTGCCCCCTTCGGCTCTGCTCAGAGCCTGGCCAGGGGCAGCTCGGTGCCCAGCCCGCCCCTTCCCCGATGGAGGGATTTCCCCCTCCCCCTGCTCTGGGAGCTGGGCTGGGGTTTCCCAAGAGCTGTGACCAGACCACGCGGGGTGGGGGGCAAACAGTGTTCTTAGCTGCAGCCAGAGCCAGGCCGGGGAGCAGCCAGCATGGGGGTCCCAGCTGGCACCTGGGATGCAGAAGGGAACTCGCCGGCTGGGGGCTGCAAATGAAGCCGGATTTGAACCGAGCTGCGTCCCCGCTGACAAACGGGACTAGCCTTGGGCAGATCCTCAGCCGACAGGCTGGGACTCCCCTCCGGCTGCGACACCCGCCCCATCTAGCACCCTGGTGCACAGACCTGTCTCCAGGGGCTGGGCTTGGAGGGGGCCCTGTCGTGATGTCACTTCCCCTCTTTATAGCTCCTCCCGGTTGGCTGGAAAGGCCTTTGCTGCCAGGTGGGGCAGGTCACCCCACGGTCTGTGCTCTGAGAAACATCCCTTTTTGGTAGCTCCTGGGGGCAGATTCTCTAGTGGGGGCTGACGAGCCCTGAGCCCGTCTGGCTGCTCCATTGCTGTACCCCAGTGGTGGGGAACCTATGGCCCAGGGGCCGGATGTGGCCCCCAGCTTGCCTGGATTCTGCTCCCAAGGCTCAGGGCTCCCCCCCAGCATTGGGAGCCCATGCTGGCGCTTCAGGCCCCTCAACACCCCTCGCTGGGGTTGGAGCACACAAAATCTGCTAGTGTCCCCCCCCCCAGGCTCTGGAGTGTGAGGGGAATGTGGGTTGGGTCTTTCTGCTTCTCAATCAGAAGCCACATCAGTAAGGGGTTTGTTTGTTTTTGTGTCTCACTCGTGTGCGGTCCCTGACTGGTTTTTCTGTGGGCCAGCAGCCCTCGACCCAAAAAAGGTTCCCCTCCCCTGTCATACCTGAAGGGCAGGTTGTGGGTGTTTCCAGTATCACAACCGATTTCAGTAACACACACACACACACACACACACACACACACACACCACTTCACAACCTCACCGACAAGGAGAGCTGGTACATTCTGGGAGATTACTAACATTCAATAGATCAGAACTTTTACAATGAGACCTCACAAGGAGGACTTGGTACATAATGCGTCACAACTAAATCACACTGGTGAATGCAGGGGGGGGCTCTTTTCGAGGTGCTGTTTCGAGCTGCACAGTGCCAGAGCCACCCGCATTTTATTTAAAGCCCCTAAGGTTTAAATGCCACCTCATGCTATTGGCCTCCAAAACAGGGCTGGATACGTCTGGTTTCTGGAATTTCTGGGCAGAGTTCTGTAGTGTCACTGACTCGGACAGTTTGGCTGCGACATTTAACATGCTCATTTCCCTCCAAGCCCGGATCCTGAAATAAGTGGTTTAGGGGGAGTTTCAGCTTCCTTTTCTTTTTATAAAGTAAGTTTCTAGCCTTCCTTGTTGCAGAGAAGAGCTTGAAATGACCTAAAAAACATTGAAGACAAAAAAAGTAGAACTCAAATGACTTTCTTTTCAGCCCAGTCTCGAGGGCTGTGTCTAGACTGGCGCGATCTTGCGCCAGAGCTATGCAAACGAGGCTCAGCGTGGAATATCGCCAAGCCTCATTTGCATAACTAATGAGCCACCATTTTGCGGAAGAGGCTCTTGCGCAAGACGGAGCTGTCTACGCTGCCCCGTCTTGCGCAAGAGGGTTTTTCTTGCACAAGACGGGGCAGTGTAGACAGCTCCGTCTTGCGCAAGAGCCTCTTCCGCAAAATGGCGGCTCATTAGTTATGCAAATGAGGCTCGGCGATATTTCACGCTGAGCCTCATTTGCATAGCTCTGGTGCAAGATCGCGCCAGTCTAGACACAGCCATGATGTTTTGGAGAGCGGCTCATGCGTTTTAGAGACTCAGGCTTGGCCCTGAAGGTGGAGGACGAGATTTTTAAAAGTGGCCAAGAGAGTTAGGTGCCAAGTTTCCATTGCAGGTCAATAGGAGTTAAGTTCCTAATTCAGAGGTGCTTTTGAAAAATCTCATAGTCAATTACCTCATGTACTGGCAGACAGCTAAACAGTGACAACTTTAAGTGCTTATGTACAAATGGTAGAAATCTACAAAATAAAATGGGTGAATGCGAGTGTCATTGGAAATGAGGGGACTGATGAAACAGGCATCGCAGAAACTTGGTGGAACGAGGATAATCAATGGGACACCGTCATACCCAGGAATAAAATATTACAGGTCTTGTAGGTGGGGGCATGGCAGTGTGTGTGAAAGAATGTATTGAATCAAGTGAAGTAAAAAACTTAAATGAGCCCCCCAGTACAAGAGAATTTCAATGGGTAGTAATTCCATGCTGTAAGAGTACAAATGTACTCAGAGTTACATTTATAAGAAGTACACGGGATCATTATAGGGGGAAAGGCAATACACCGCATTCATTGAGAATACAAGGGCAAATCAGTTAGCATATGCTTACATAGACAGACAGACAGAGACCCACCAATCCATGTTATATTCACTAGTCCATGGTCCGTGGATTGATCATGGGTGGAGAAGTGGGGGGTCTATCGATCTGGGCCGACGCTCCAGTCATGGCAGGTCATCCTCATTCTTAAAGCAAACCAGTTCTCCTTTTATAGTAGTTCTTTCCCATCAGGATCAGAGGGTTTTGCATCGTCCTGCTGTTTTCCTGACGGATGTTTGTTAACTCCAGTTGTTTTTCTTGCTCCTGCTCTTCTACGTTCGGCCATGCTAAGCTGGTTTCCGTCACAAATATTTTGTCCCACTTGATAAATGCTTGCCTCCTTTCAGAGCCATCGAGTTGCCCACGGCTTCCATCTCACTGGGGATGTACAGCAATCTGCAGCGTCTGTATGTCTATTCTCGGCTTCTTCCTAGAACATTTGGTCCGGTGGCCTTCGCACTTATCTCTCACACATTCCCCACTCTCTCACACAGAACAAGGCTGATTTCTTTGTTACAGAGAAGCAACCTTTGTTAGAGAAGTGATAGGCACATTTGAACAAGGACATCAAATTACACTTTAAAAAAACCCATTATCACACCCTTTTACTTATTGACTTATTTTACAACACTCATTTTAAAACATAAAACAAATTATCAGACTTTATTCCTGCCTTGGAATCAGCTTTAAACACAATATTCTGGCTGGGGCACCTTTACCAACCGGAAGGGAAAGGTCCTTTCTGCTTTCAGAAAGGGAAGCCGGCAGAGTACCCTAAGGCACATTACTTTGCATAGAGCTACATTTTAGCTGCATGGCTACTTGCTTTAAGAATACGAATATAGCAGGCAGGATATATCACTGACCACTGAACCAGGATGGGGTTAGTGACTGTGAAATGCTCAGGGAGATTAGAAAGGCAATCAAAATAAAAAATTCAAGAATAATGGGGGATTTCAGCTATTTGAATGTTAGTGCCTCTTCTCAGGATGGGATTCAGAGAGTAAGTTTCTTTTCACCTTGAACAACTCCTTCTTGGAGCAGCTGGTCCTGCAACCCATGTGAGCAGAACCAATTTTTCATTTAGTCCTAAGCAGAGCACTGAATCTGGTCCAGGAAGTGACTAGAGCTGGACGGCTTGGAAATAGTGACCATCATAGTAAAGTTCATACCCTTGGGGCAGGAAAAGCACCACAGCAGCCCAGTACAGTGGCATTTAATTTCAGAAAGGGGGATTGCACAACCGCAAAGCAGTTCGTTAAACAGAAATGAAAAGATCCGGGGCTGAAAGTGAAATCCCTGCACGCTGCATGGAGACTCTTTTAAAAGACGCCACAGTAGAAAATCAATTTAAATGTGTACCCCAAACAAAAAAAATACATAGTAAGAGAAAAACATGCCACTGTGGCTACACATCAAAATAGAAGATCTTGTGAGAGACAAAAGTGGAAGTTAAATCCTAGCGAGGAAAACAGAGAGGAGCATAAACTCTGGCAAACGGAGTGTAAAAGTATAATTAGGGGAGGTCACCAAAGAATCTGACAATCAGTTAGCCAAAAAGTTATAGCAAACAAAAATTAATTCCTTCAAAACCAGGAAGCCTACTAACCAACCAGTGGGGCCACTGGACGACTGAGATGCTAAAGGAGCACTAGAGGACAATAGGATCATTGCGGAGAAACTAAATGAATTTTTTGCAGCAGCCTCCATGGCTGAGGATATTGGAGAGAGTCCCAAACCTGAGCCATTCTTTTGAGGTGACAATCTGAGGAATTGTCCCAGATTGAGGTGTCATTAGAGGAGGTTTTGGAACAAATTGATAAACTGAATATTAACAAGTCGCTGGGAGCAGATGGCATTCACCTAAGAGTTCTGAAAGAATGCAAATGGGAAATTGCACAACTATGAACTGTGGTTTGTAATCTATCCTTTAAATCAGCTTCTATACCTAATGACTGGAAGATAGCTAATGTGACGCCAATTTTTTTTAAAGGCTCCAGAGGTGATCCTGGCAATTACAGGTAGGTAAGTCTAACTTCAAAACTGGGCAAACTGGTTGAAATGATAGAAAAGAACAGAATTGTCAGACACAGAGCTAAACATAATTTGTTGGGAAAGAGTCAACGTGGCGTTCGTGGCAATGAACCTTTTTTTCCAGAAGCTGGAAATGGGGATCACTTGATGATTCCCTCTTTTGTCCATTCCCACTGTCAGCAGACAGGACA
This sequence comes from Pelochelys cantorii, assembly GCA_032595735.1. Classification (NCBI taxonomy): domain Eukaryota; kingdom Metazoa; phylum Chordata; order Testudines; family Trionychidae; genus Pelochelys; species Pelochelys cantorii. The sequence goes on from CM064349.1 coordinate 2,615,332, forward strand.
CTGGCTAGATGGACACTTTGGTCTGACTCAGCCTGATTGTTCTTATGTTCTATTCTCATTGAGTCTCAGAGAAGTTACTTCGGACCTAAATACTTTACAAATAGGACCTAGACCCTTTTGAAACGGATGCTTTGTTTCATTAGGCCTGGCTTATCTTCAAGGAACACAGGACAGGGGAAGAGCTGGAGATGCACCGGGAGTGAAGGTGATGTAAGGACAAGAATAACGAGATGAAGATGCAGAAAAAGACAGACCATAGAGAACCAAACACCCCCAAAAATCTAAGAACAAACAAAACCAAAGCTCTAACCTGTTATGTTAAAAAGATTGATGCATCAGTTCTAAGTGTCTCAGGGATCATTCTCATCATCTCCTCTGACCTCCCAGATCCCATGGGCCAAAGAACGGCCCCCCCAATAATTCCTAGAGCAGAGCTTTTAGAAAAACATCCAAGCTTGGTTTGAAAATGACAGTGATGGAGCATCCACCACGACCCTTGGGAAATTGCTCCAGTGATCTGTTACTCTGACCATGAAAAACATACAACTCATTTCCAGGCTGAATTTGTCTAGGTTCAGTTTCTGTTCACTGGACCCTGTTAAACCTTCCTCGGCTAGACCCCAAATTATTACATATATGTTCCCCACAGAGGTACTTACAGACTGCGATCATCCCCCCTTCTCTTCGTTAGGCTAAGTAGCTTGAGATCCTTGAGTCCAGCACTCAAAGGCAGATTTCCTAACCCTATAAGTGTTTGTGTAGCTCTTCTCTAAATAAGACTAGAAAATTAAACTGTTAAAAAGACAATTTTGGGATCAAGGGGAAGGGATGGGGACCAGCGAACAAAACACTTTCCCAATGCCGTTTTCAACATTCCATCCATAGTTTTATTCAGCCGGCTCCGGCTCCAAGGTGTCGGTGGCATGGGGGTTGTGTGCACATTCCCGGTACCTCAGAAACTCCTCATCCATGGTGAGGTAGAAGATGGGGTTGAGGCAGCTGTTGACATATGTCAGGACACAAGCAAATGCGCTTCCTGTTTCCAGAACATGCGGAGGGTGCATAGCTGAGAGCTGCAGGAAGTAGAAGACGTGATACGGCAGCCAGCAGATGAAAAAGGTTGGGATCAAGCTGAGAAGGATCTTGAGCGGCTGGGTGGCCTGGATCAGTCAGTTCCTTCCCAGCCCGGCAGCTAGACTGACATAGGTTGGGATCAGGTTCAAGGCTAATGGGATCAGAAATCCGGCCAGGAACTGGATCACGATGGCGGCCTTCACCCTCACTTCATCCACTGGGAAATTCATGCTGGTGCTGACAGGTGGAAGGAGAGATTCCCAGAGATCACCGTACTGCAGGCTGAACCCAGCAGACAGGACCCATGTGCCCACAGCCACCCAGACGTCCAGGGAGGCCGTGCGGCATTTCTGGGCCCACTCAGGCCATGCCGCGAGGATGCAGTAATTGATGCTGAGGGCCGTGAGGAGGAAGGCACTGGAGTACATGTACAGGGAGGTGATGGAGCTGCTCGGCCTCCAGGTGTAATCGAAGTCCCTGATTAAGACCGACATGTATCTGAGGGGCAGGAAAAGGAGGTAGATGAAATCGGACACAGCCCGGTTCAGGAACCACATAGCGCTGGCCGTCCTCTCCACATGGCAGCCGGTGATGAAGAAGACGTAGATGTTGAATGGCGCCCCGGCGAGGAAGGCCAGGCCACCCAGCACCATTGAGATGGATAGGAGCACCATTTTCGGTGAAGCTGCTGTCACTGTGTCCTCCCCCCCTTCTCCTCAGCATGTGGCAGGAGCACGGCAGATGTTGGGCTGAGCAAAGGAAAGGCGAAGAGTGAAAATGGTTCAGGAGGGGATAAGGGGCCCTACATTCTGGGCCCCTTTTATCCTTCCTATGTCCCAAGGGTGCCAGGGTTGGCTGTCCCCTGGGGGGGTGGCAGGCTCAAACCCTTGACCTCTGGCTCTGGAGGTTAACAAGGCCAGAGAAGGAGAGAGACAGACGCAGAGTTTATAAACTCATGGAGCTTGAGCTCAACTCAGCCACATCAAACCCTTGCAAGCCCATAGTGGTTCAAAGTCCTCAGAAGGAGCCAACCACAAGGGTCAACTCATCTTGCTGTGTCCATTCTGTGCCTGAACTTGTTTTACATAATATCATGGAGTCTTGTGGCCTGTTAGAGCCGAAGGCTACGTCTACACAGCACGCTCATTTAGAAATAATTTATTCTGGACTAACTTAAAAAACAACTAGTCTTACAGCTCCTTAGAGACTTACAAAACACGTAGATGGTGCCATGAGCTTTCATGGGCACAACCCGAATAGTTATTCCGCAATAGCTTATTTCAAAATAGCGCGTCTGCATGGCAGGGAAGGCTCAAAATGAGTCCGAGGGGGAGAAAAGTTTCAACTTTGAAACAACAACAACAAAACAGCCGCCCAGCAAAATACAGCGGAAGAAAGGGAGCAGTTACAAGTCAAACAATTATTGTTAAAGGACGCTACTGCACGAGTATGTTTCAAGGAGCTAGACGGGGTCAGGACTCCTGGCTTCCATCCCAGACTCTGCCACTGAACTGCTCAGGGAGCTTGGACAAGTCACACCCCAACCTCGTGCCTCAGTTTCCCCTCCAAACATGTGTTGAGAGTGCGTGCTGGCTGTGGCCATGGCCCTTTCTGCCTGTGGGTCCCTGCAGCTCCTGGCCAGATGGGACCCCCAATCTCACTCGGGGTCTGTGCACCAGCTGGTGTGAAGAGCCCCTGAGCTCAGACAGCGTCTCTGCAGCCTGTGACGGGGCCCCAGGCCTCCGACAACTGGACCCATCAAAAGCTGAAACCAGCTCTGTGAGGGGTGGATGAGGGGAGTAGATGGGAACAGAGGGAAAGGAGCAAATCCAGGGGGCGGGAGGAGTGAGGTAGAATTTGATCTGCTGGGAGTGTTACCTCATTTCCTTACCTATGTCTTGGGGAGACACAATGCCTCCGAGTCGAGCCCAGTCCCAGGTCCCCGACCCGATGCCTGCAGCTGGCCCAGATGAGCTCAGCCCGGCGCAGGAAGCCGTGGGGTGGGGTGGAGTGGGGTGGGGTGCGGTGGAGGGGGCTGGCCCACCTCCTCCAGATGTGGGTTGCTGATGCAGGCACCTTGCTAGGACCCAGCGGGGGGAGCATGTGGTTTGCTTGTGGCCGTGCTCATAGGAGGCCTTCCAGGCTTTGCAGAGGTGATTGGACCCAGCCACGTCCTGTGACCTCCCCCCACCACTCCCAGATGCACCCACAGGCTTGGCTTCCTGCTGCTGGCTGAGCTAGTCTGCCTCCCGTCAGTGACCCCTCAGGTGCTGCATCCTCCCATATCATGGGCCAAGGAAATGAGGGTGTCTCAGTCTCACAGGTCGTCCCCACACTTGGTCCCTGCAGTTCCTGGGCAGAACCCTCAACAGTGTGACAACCCCCCCTTGGAGAGCCTCCCCTCCAGTGTGACAGACCCCCCTCGGGGAACCCCCTCTCTCTTGGGGGGGGGTCCATCTCCATCTCCATCTCTTTGCCTCCTGGGCTGGTGCCTCTCAGAGGCCTCAGCCTGTGTCTGCTGTGGGCCCCCTTGGGGGGTCCCCTCCCTCTGGGCCCTGGGACCTTCACTCCCAGAGGGGACAGTGCAACCCTGTTCCCCAGCCCAGAGCGACTCTCAGCCAGCGTCACATGGGGGGTGAGTGGTTATTGAGCCTTGAACACAGCAAAGGATCCCTCAGGCCTGGCCCCCCTCCACCCAGCATGTCTGCATCTCCCCTGCCACCATTTGGGCTCTGCCTGCTCTCTCTGCCCTGTCCCGCAGCCCCCTCCTTCCAGCCCAGCATCCTATATATCCCCTATAGCAGCCCCTCCCCTGACTCAGTCTCCTGTCCAGGCAAACAGGGTCACCTGGGCCCCTCTTCTCCCCTCTCCCATCCTCCACCCTTTGTTCCCCCCGGATGGAACCAGCTGGGCAGGGCACCAGGGGCCTCTCTCTGCAGCCCATTGGCCTCCCACGACAAGGGAGGAAACAAGGGGCATGTGGGTGCTGGTGTCTGCGCTGTGAGGTGGGGACAGAGGAGAGTTTGTTTGGGTTGTCTTAACTTTCTCTCATCTAGGCTGCAGGCAGCAAGAGCCAGACACTTTGTCTCAGCACCGCAGCCCTGGGTGGGCTGCAGACATAGGATTCTCTCCTGGGCTGGGGAAGGCTGTTTTGGGGGGGGGGAGGGTGCTAAAATTTCAGATGGGTTAAAAGCTTTTGAATACAGGAACAAAAGGCCAGGTGCACCCTCCCAACGGCCCTGTGCTCCCTGGGGCAGAAATTCAAAATGGCGCTCAAGATGGCGGCCATTGATGGGAGCCTGATATGGCCAAAAAGTCTAAGGTTGTTTCTTAAAGGGGCAGCCTCTTTTTTTTTTTTTTTGATCGACAATTCTGATGTGGCTCTTTGCATTTTTTTTGCTGTTGTTTCGGCTCTTTGTTAAATGGATTGGCCACCCCTGGACTAGCTCGTGACATTTGCATGACGACATTTGAAACGAAGTTTACATTGGTGTTAATGGTTTATGGTCAAGAAGAAAAGGGTTCTTTTAACAGAATTTTTTTAGTGTTGCAGATCTCTGCAAACTCTGATCTTAATGGTTTTTTTAAAATCCTGTGTCACTAAGTTAATAGATGGTAAAGTGTTACAACTGAAAGAACTTTATCATGGATCCTGTTTCACTTGTTTGGCCTTTCAATTGGAGTAGGATTCTGACCACCTGCTCTGAGGGTCACTACTCTTCAAGTTAGTGCTACACACAGGTGAAAGTTGAATCAAATGAAGTAAAAATCATAAATGAACCAAACTCCATCATAGACTCTCTTGGGTAGTAGTTCCATGCTCCAGTAATAAGAATACAGCAGGAGGGATATATCACCGACCACGTGACCAGGACAGTGATAATGCCTGTGAAATGCTAAAGGGAGATGAGAGGCTATCGACATTAAAAACTCAATAATAGTGGGGGATTTCAACAAGTGCTTTTTTTGTGATGGTACTGCCGGGTACGCAGTACCTGCACCTCCAGACACAGTACTGGCATCTCCAGACGCAGTACCGGCACCTCCAGTCAGAGCTCAACAACTTTTCCCCTGGAGTACCGACACCTTTTTTTTTTTATACAAAAAAAAAAAAAAAGCACTGATTTCAACTATCCCCACAATGATTAGGTACACATCACCTCAGGACGTGATGCAGAGCAGAAGTTTGACACCATAAATGACTCTTTCTTGGAGTAGCTGGTCCTGGAACCCACAAGGGGAGGGGCTATTCTTGATTTAGTTCTAAGTGGGATGCAGGATCTGGGCCAAGAGGTGAATACAGCCGGACCACTTGGTAATAGTGACCATCATGTAATATATTTAAATTCTCTGTGGCGGGGAAAATGCCAACACGGTGGCATTTAATTTCAGAAAGGGGAACCACACACAAACAAGGAGGTTAGTGGAACAGAAACTGAAAGGCACAGTGTCAAAAGTAAAATCCCTGGTAGCTGCATGGAAACATTTTAAAGCCACCGTGACAGAGGGTCAAATTAAATGTGTAGCCCAATTAAATAAAAAAACCCTAGTGAGAGAACTAAAAAGGTGCCACGGTAGCTAAACAACAAAGTACAAGCAACCAGGAGAGGCATGAGGGCTTGGTTTAGAAAGTGGAAGTTAAACCCCACTGAGGCAAATAGAAAAGAGCAGACACGTAGGCCAGCAAAGTGTGAAAACACAATGAGGGAGGCCAAAAAAATTTGAAGAATAGCCAGGCAAACACTCAAAAGGCAATAGCAAAAAAATGCCTACTACGTCAGAAGCAGGAAGCCAAAGAGATTCTAAGGAGACACTCAAGGACAATAAGGCTGATAAGGATGATAAGGCCAATGCACAGTAACTCAATGAATTCTTTGCATTGGTCTTCACGGCTGAGGGTGTGAGGGAGATTCCCACGCCTGAGCCATTCCTTTCAAGTGACACATCTGAGGAAATGTTCCCGCTTGAGGTGCCATTAGAGGAGGTTTGTGAACAAATTGATAAGCAGCAATACGTCACCAGGACCGGATGGTATCGCCCAAGAGTCCTGAAGGAACTCAAATGCGAAACTGCAGAACTGCTAACTGTGGTTCGTAATCTGTTACTTACATCTCCTTCTGTAACAGATGACTAGAGAATAGCTAATGTGACACCAACCTTTAAAAAGGGCTCTAGAGGTGATCCTGGCAACTGCAGACTGGTAAGTCTAACGTCAGTACCAGGCAAAAGAATAAAATTGTCAGACACATAGATGAATATAGCCTTTGGGGGAAGAATCAGTATGTTTTTTGTAGAGGGAAACATGCCTCACTGACCTACTAGAATTCTTTGAGGGGGCCAAAAAGTATGTGGACAAGGGGGATCCAGTGGCTCTAGTGTACTTAGATGTCCAGAAAGCCTTTGACAAGGTCCTTCACCAACAGCTCTTAAGCAAAGTAAGTTCTCATGGGATAAGAGGGAAGGTCCTTTCATGGATTGGTAACTGGTTTCAAAGCAACAACAGAAAATATTTCTTCACAGTCAGCCTGGGAAGCTCTTTGCCAGGGGATGTTGGGAAGGCTGGAGCTATAACAGGATTCTAATGAGAACTAGAGACGTTCACAGAGGACAGGTCCGTCAATGGCTCTTAGATGGAGAAGTAAGGGATCCAACATCCTGTCCTGCATGTCCCTCACCTCTGTTTGCGAGAAGCTAGGAATTGGTGACGGGAGGGATCACTTGGGGAACGTCTACGCAGCAGGGCTATTTTGGGATACCGGACATCTCCTGAAATAGCTACCCCACATCTTTTGAACACGCCCACTATTTCAAGATGGGTCTTGAAATAATGAACGTGCTATTTCGGCATCCCTGTAACTCTTGTTCCACGAGGGCTAGGGGATGGCTTGAAATAGTGCCTTATTTCAAAATTTGGTGCTGTGTAGATGCTATTTCAAAATAAATTGCTTCTCTTATTTTGAGTTTAGGGGGCTATGGAGATGCACCCTTGATGATTTCCTGTTCTGTTCACTCCCTCTGGGGCTCCTGGCATTGGTCACTGTTGGCAGACAGGACCCTGGGCTGGATAGAGCTTTGGTCTGACGCAGTCTGGCCACATTCTGATGTTCTTACATAGAATCCAGATGTATCTGCCCCCTGCTGTGACCCACTAGACCCCACTCCGCTCCGAGAGCTGAGCGAGAGCCCAGGAGTCCTGATGGAGTTTCTGCGCAGAGTCAGTAACAAAGGAAGAACATTAAAAATTTAAATCCAACCAGTGTCCCTTAAGTGACTTGCCGCACGATGCCTCAAAATATTGTTATTAGAGTTGAGTGGGTCTAAGGCTACACAGAATCATAGAATACTAGGACTGGAAGGGACCTCGAGAGGTTATCGAGTCCAGTCCCCTGCCCTCATGGCAGGACCAAATACTGTCTAGACCATCCCGATAGACATTTATCTAACCTACTCTTAAATATCTCCAGAGATGGGGATTCCACAACCTCCCTGGGCAATTTATTCCAGTGTTTAATCACCCTGACAGTTAGGAACTTTTTCCTAACATCCAACCTAAACCTCCCTTGCTGCAGTTTAAGCCCATTGCTTCTTGTTCTATCCTCAGAGGCCAAGATGAACAAGTTTTCTCCCTCTTCCTCATGACACCCTTTTAGATACCTGAAAACTGCTATCATGTCCCCTCTCAATCTTCTCTTTTCCAAACTAAACAAACCCAATTCTTTCAGCCTTCCTTCATAGGTCATGTTCTCTAGACCTTTAATCATTCTTGTTGCTCTTCTCTGGCCCTTCTCAAATTTCTCCACATCTTTCTTGAAATGCGGTGCCCAGAACTGGACACAATACTCCATCCAGACTGCAGGCTTCTTTTGGAAGAAGCTTTTTTCGGAAGAGATCTTCTGGAAAAACTTCTTCCAAAAGAGAGCGTCCACACGGCCAAAGTGCATCAAAAAAGCTATTTGCTTTTTCGAAAGGTAGCATCCACACTCAGTTGATGCTATCTCGCATGTAAGCTGTGATTGCTATGGACAGAGTGGCCACCAGGGGCACCTGTGCTTTTTCTTCTTTCCTGTTCTTTCAAAAGTCGTCCCTCTTTCCTGTCCACACACGCCTTTGTGAAAAAGAGCTCTTGCAAAAAAAGGCTTCTTCCTCATAGAAAGAGCCATACCAATGCCGGAAAAACCCCTCTGTTCTTTCGATTTTCTTGCAAAAGAATGCAATTGCAGTGTGGACGTTCCTCAAGATTTTTGGAAAAGTGGCTGTTTTTCTGACAAAACTCTGTAGTATAGTGTCAGGGGGCAGAGTCACCACCATGGCAGTGCTAGGAATTAGCTTGTTTGGCTCTCTGGACGCCTCCCTCCAGCTGGTGTCTCCCTGTGTGTGTTTTACCTCAGCATCCTCTTCAGGACACAACTGTCTGGCAGTGCCCACGCCAGTGTCTCAGCCCCCCTTCCAGGGGTTAGTGTTTATCCTGCTTGTACTCCAGGGTCCTCCCTTCCCCAGGGCACCCAGTTCCCCTGCTCCCCACCTTGCCTCACTGACAGTCTCCATCTAGCCCCTGCCTCAGGGGCAAACTGCAGCCTGTAATGGCCACTCATCAGTGGCAAATAGGCTTTGCCATATGATTGAACCAAAAATACCAAACACTTCCCTCCCCCCCAAAAAAACAGTGGGGAAAAAAATTCTGTTGAGGGGGGAAAAAAGGGGGGAGGGGAGACCAAAGTTGTTGAGAAAAAAAATTAAATAATAAAACAGCACGGCCCCTTTCAGAGTGAGTGCAGAGTTAGAGTAGGGCTAGGAACAGGGGAGCGGTTAAGCACTAAGACCCAGGGAAGGCATTGCTTCCCCTTGGTCTTTAGGCTTTTTGCCGGCAGCCATTTTGTGTTCTTGTTCAAGCCAGAAGTTATCTGGTTCCACAGGGAAGCTAAGCGGTTCCAGGGGCAGGGGGTATCAGGGTCCGGGGGAGAGGCTGAGGGCTGGGCCCCAGGGTGGCCAGGTATCCAGTATTTTTGCCTCCTAGCTGGGAAAAAAAAAAAAAAATCAGAAAATACCAGACATTTTAGGTGTCCAGTATTTTCTGAATTTTTTTTCCCCAGACAGGAGGCAAAAATACTAGACTGTCCAGGTCAATACCAGACACCTGGCAACCCTACAGGGGCAAAGGGGTGTGGACCTGCTGCCCCTGCCTACCATGGCTGCCTCTTTACAGCCCTAGTAGCCTCAGGCCTTGCTTCAGGCCCTGCAGCCTGGGAGCTTGCTTGGCCAAAGCTTCCCCAGCTCTGCCTGCTTGCCTTGCCTTGCCTTGCCTAGCTCTGCTCTGCTCTGCCTTGCCTTCCCCAGCTCTGCTCTGCAAGAAGCATCTTCCTGCTGCTTCCCCGGCCATCAGGTCCCTCCTGCACTCTAGCCAGAGCAACAGTCAATTCTCTCTCTCTCCCAGCATCTTTCTTTATATAACCCCCAGCTGGGCCCTCATTAGTCAGAACGGCCTCAGCTGGGACTTCCCTCGCAGCCGTCACTCAGGGCTGGGGTTTTGCCCTTAAAGGGCCAGTGCAGGGCAAACGCTCTGACCCATGTAGACATACCCTAATCCGTATTCAGTTTTCTTTCTTTTATAGAGGAATAAGATCTAACAGCTAATTGCTAAGTTACCTGCCAAAACACTAGCATTTTCTAGTGCCCAGGTAGCCCCTGGAATCAGGGTTAAATTTGCTTCCCTCCCCAAAACCAGAATGGTGCGGCTGAGAGCGCTGAAAAAGGACAGAGAGATAGAAAGAGTTTATAAACTCCCCAGATCCTGAGCTGAACTCAGATAGGATCAAACCTTCTAGGGCAATAGCCCTACCGGTTCGAAGATCTTAAAAGCATCAGACCACAAAGTGAGCAGGAACCGCAAAGTTCGTCTCGTCTGACCCCTGCCAAGAGGCAGGGTTTGTTATGTCTCTCCCCAGACCAAATGTTATTTGTTTTTACATTTTTTAACTAAATCAAATATTTTAAAGCCCCCACATTTATTTCAAGATGCAAATGTGGATTTCAAGGCAAGGGGAGGTGGCTAAGGGGGAGTCCAAAATGCAGTGACCGAGATAGGAGAGACCCCCCGCATCCGAGCCTCACCAAAGTTCCCAACTAACCTGCTTGCTGGGAGCTTCCCAAAGGAGCTGGTGCGGTTCCTCCCCCTTCCTTTTATAAAGAACAGAATTTTAAAGAAGGGATTCTTCTCCCGTCCGCCATCATGTTGAAATGGAGTCTGTGTGTGGCGTAGGCCATTTTGGGGGGGTGAGTTGGTGGAGCAGGCAAAATCGTCACTGACCAGACTCCCCACAACAATCTCCAGGGACAGAGAGCAGCTTCCCTGGAAGGAAAACGTGAGCGGAAGAAGAGATTGGGACCAAGCCAAACGATTGTTGTGAAAAGGAGGCTGTTGCAAGAGTCCATGTCGGTGGTTAGATGGAGAGACAGGACTCCTGGGTTCCATCCCAGATTCTGCCACGGAAGGCTTGGAGAGCTTGGACAAGTCACGTCCTGGGCCCATGCCTCAGTTTCCCCTCCAAACATTTCTCCAATTAGCATGTGACCTCACTGTGGCCAAACCTGTATCTCCCAATCAGTCTGTGCAGCACCCAGCACAAGGGGGCCCTGAATGCATTTGGGATTTGGGCAGGGCCTTGCCCATTGATCTCCGGTGGGAACTGGGCAGCACCTTGCACGATGGGGCCTCTGACGTTCAAAAGGACCCTCAAGAATTTCAACTGGCTCTCTCCAGAGCAGAGACATGGAGTAGCTGGGGCAGCAGGGAAGGGGGGAGACCCAAGGGGCAGCTGGAGGGTTTACTTCATTTCTTTCTGCGTGTCTTGGGGGGACGCAGCACATCAGAGACGACCCCCATCCCAGGTCCCTGACACGATGCCTGCAGCTCCCCGGACTGGCTCAGCTGGCAGCAGAAAGCCTGTGCAGGATGGTGGAGATCATAGGACATGGCCGGGTCCGATCCCTCTGCAAAGCCTGGCAGGCCTCCAGCTCCCACAGCTGCCAGCAGATGTCACATGAACCACAAAGTCCCCTCGCTGGGTCCCAGCAAGGTGTCTGCATTCCGAGGCCCACATCTGGGGGACAGCGGGCCAGGCACCCCGCAAAGAACAGAGACAGCCACGTCCAGCCAGCTCCACCGGGTGGGGTCCCAGGAGTAAAGACGCCAGCTGGGACTCTGCCCCACTGGCCCTCCTGGCTGGGGAAAGAGACCAGAACCCTGCTGGGAGTCGGCTGCAGGAGATCTGAGCCTGGCCTCTGCTGCAGGGTCCCCAGAACTGCTAAGGAAACCCTCGCGCTGGGCTACAGATCACACAAACCACAGTGCAGCCTCCAGCCGGCCTCTGTCAGCACCGTTAAACACTCCACCAGTGGTGTAGCTGGGCTGCCGGGGAAGCGCGGTCTGCACCGAGGGTCAGCTCCAGGGCACAGGCTCACACAGAGATGGGTTTTACGCACCTGAAGCTCCATCGCAACACCGACGCTGGGGGCTGCTACACACCACGGGGCAGGGAATCATAGAATCATAGAACACTAGGATTGGAAGGGACCTCGAGAGATCATTGAGTCCTGTCCCCTGCCCTCATGGCAGGACCCAGTCCTGTCTAGACCATCCCTGATAGACATTTATCTAACCTACTCTTAAATATCTCCAGAGATGGAGATTCCACAACCTCCTTGGGTATTCCAGTGTTTGACCACCCTGACAGTTAGGAACTTTTTCCTAATGTCCAACCTAAACCTCCCTTGCTGCAGTTTAAGCCCATTGCTTCTTGTTCTATCCTCAGAGGCCAGGAAGAACAAGTTTTCTCCCTCCTCCTTGTGACACCCTTTTAGATACCAGGGAAGGTGAAGGGGGATTTGATTAGCAGCTTAGGACAAGTACCTGAATTATGCTGCTGGGTGGTTTGGCTGCCATGCTGAGCCCCAAGCTTTGGAGAATAGTCTAGGGCAGTGAGACTCAGCCAGAGGTATGCACGCCCCAGGGCAGGCAGAGTTCTTCCAGGGGCACATCAGTTTGTCTCACGATTTGCCTGGCTTCCAAGCAGGCACCATAGACCGCACAAGCAGAGACAGAACATGCTGACATTGAAGACGGACAGTGTCCTGCGTGTTTGCACCTGGGAGGGTGGGTGTTCCACACTATGGCACTGGAGGTCTGCATGGGGGATGCTCACTAACAATCCTCCCCCCCCCAAAAAAAAACCCTATTCCAATCTTTTCCCACCCACACTCAACAACTCTCTGAGTGCACACCCGGGACACACCCCGCAATTTACTTCCATCTCCCCCACCTTCCCTGTAGCCCCGACTCCCCCCAGCCTTTTGCCCTGCTTCTGGGGGTGCAGGAAATGCAGTTCTGCAATGCAGTGTACATGAATTGTTACTCACTGTTTTGTGTTAATATGTCTAGCAAGGAATCCATTTTTCAAAAACCATTTCCTGGATCTTTTTAGTTGTCTAAATGTGTTTTGTCATATACTTATTGACAGGTATTTTGAAATAAATGGACAAAAATAATTGAAAAACTGGGGGGATTATATTGTGTTATCTTGACAAATCATATCTGCAGTATTTTGCAGAATTTTAAAACATTGTGTGCGGAATTTTTCACTTGTTCACATAGAATCTTTATTTATTTTTTCATGCAGAAGTCCACCAAGGAGTGTTTAATCTGATCTCTAGGCTGAAAAGCTTGGGGCTCCACAGGACAAATCAGGATCCTGAAAGGGAAACAGGAGTCGGGAAAGGTTCAGGGCCTCTGGTCTGCAGGGTCCTTTCCCTCTAAGATGTGGCCACCTCTGGGGTTTGTCGTGGGGGCTGTTTATACAGGTGACAGGGAGGAATTTGGGGGGCAGCTATGGGGAGTGGGGTGAGGTTAAAGGTGCAGGAACAACTCGTATAGTGGGGGTGTCGAGAGCTATTGAATCAAACTACAAACTCTGGATAGCACGGAGACCCCTTTAAGCCCAGGGATGCAGCACCTATTGAGGGTTAGGGGGTGATTGGGGGGACATTATGGAATTTACCCTAGAATTGAAACTGGAAGGTCTAATCTCACTTTCTTTCCTGTGTTGTGGGGGAATCGGACACAGCACCTCGGGACTGATTCCCTAAACACGCACATACAGTGTGCAGCTCCATCCCCCGGGGAGCTGTCCTCTCTGCGGGAGTGGGAGGAGGAAAGGGATGACTCGATGGGGATGGGAGACACTTACGAAGCTGAGTGACATTGAGCATCCAAAGTCTCTGAGATGGGCAGCTCTGTGCAAGCCTCAGACAACTTGGCTCACCTCTGGGGCCCCTTGTGATGAAGGGTCTGAGAAAACATCAGCAGAGACGGTTGCCCACATCTGGGGCCTCCACAGCCTAAGAGCAGGAGCTGGCCTGAGCTGCAGCCGCGTTTTTGCAAAAATTCCTTGAGAGGCATCAGAGCTGGATTGGGCCCAAAAGTATCTCTGGGTCAGGAGTGGTTTCTGGGTGAGCCCCACCATCCTTCCCTCCCGGTCACCCTATGAGCACCCGTGTCAAGGCTGTTCCCCACTCTGGCACAACAGATCCAGAAGTGGGAGCCTGCAAGAGCTCTCCAAAACCTTGCCTCTACAGGTTCTGGTACAAAAACTTGTTCCCAAAATCCTAATACCCGGAGTTTGGGGAATCTGCTGCCACCACCCAAGGGAAGAGATCACTTGGGAAACCTCCTCCCTAAGGTAAAACTTTCCCCCTGCCCCAACCTCTGTTTTGCTTGGAGTCGGGAAACATAGAGGGAATCCACAGTTAACAATGGACTCTGCCCTTGTAACTAGGCACTGAGTCCTAAGGACACAACAATCAACCAATCCCGGTTCATTAGAAAAAAGAAACAATTCTTTATTATCAAAACAAAACTACAGTTGCAAGCATAGTAAAGTGGCTAGATGGAAAGAGCCACCAATTGATATAGATACTCAGGGAAACCCCCTGGGCTAAATCTTATTTACAAAGAAAAAAGAAAAACACAATTTCCAGCTCAGACATTAGTTCCAAATTCCCAAACAAGGAAAACAACAAATCCTAATGGACTAGCTAAACTTTTCTTTATTTATACATTGTAAGAAGTCCATTCTTGGAGAGAAAAGTGCCTCCCATCTCCCCCAGTCTTGGAAGAAACTGCTCTGCCTCTCAAACACAGAAGAGAGAGAGAAAAAAAAAACCCTCTCTTCCAGTTTGAAATTCCTACCTGCATTGTTATTGGCTGACCACTCAGTACCTGGCTAGATACAGCGGGTGCTGGTCAGCACTCCTGGTTATGACAGCCCGTGAGAGGCCTCCCCAGGCAGCGGGCACATGAATCTCTTGCTCTGTTGGACGTGGGCTCCAACAGGCATCCCACTGCCAGGCCCTGCACTTGTGCCCGCATCCCCAGGCTCGCCCAGCTCAGAGCCACCAGTCAGCCTACAGCCAGGCCAGAGCTCACAACAGGGGGCTCCAGACAACCCCCAGCTCCCTGCTCTGCCCCTCAAGAGCTGCCCCCTGTGGCCCTGCTCAGAGCCTGGCCAGGGACAGCTCAGTGCTCAGCCTCTCCCTCTCCTGACAGAGAGAGCCTCTGCCCCTCTCTGGGAGCTGAGCTGGGGTTTCCCAAGCCCTGCGACAAGAACACAGGGGGTGGGGGTGGGCAGACATGGCAAACAGGGTGATTAGCTGCAGCCAGCACGGCGGTCACAGCTGGCACCTGAGAAACAGAAGGGAACTCGCAGGCTGGGGGCTGCAAATGAAGGCGGATTTGAACCGAGCTGCATTCCTCTCCCCTCCCCGCCCTTTAGACAGGACCAGCCAGAGGCAGATCCTCAGCCAATGGGCTGGAACTCTCCTCCGGCCTGGACATACGCCCTGTCTAACACTCTGTTGTCCTACCTGAAAGCCTGGTTGTGTTATCCACCTCACCTTCTATTTCAGCAACACACACAGCAAAACTTTACAACCTTCCAGGCAATGAGAGCAGGGACAATCCAACAGGATACTGCTGTTCAACAGATCAAGCCTTTTGAAATGACACCTCACAAGGCAGGTTTGTACCATAATTTAATATTTGTTCCCCACATTACTTACAGACGGTGGTCCCGTCACCTTTTCACCTTCTCTTTGGGAAGCTACATAGATTGAGCTTGGTGTTACTCCACGGCAGGGTTTCTATTCCAACGAATAGTCTAGTAGCACCTTAAAGACTAACAAAACATGTAGATGGTATGATGAGCTTTCATGGGCACAGCCCACTTCTTCAGATGACCGGAGTGTTGGAAGTCCAGATCCAAGAATAAATAAGGGAAGGGGGGGGGGGGGAGAAGGAGAGAGGCAAAATGCCCCTCCCCTGCCCCTGCAGACTCACTCCAATGCACAAATAACCTATTTGTGTCCCAAGGGAACTGGATAGTCCCGTCTTGGCTAAAAAATTACCAAATGACAGTTTCCCTTTGTTTTTACAGTAATGGGATGGCTGAAGGCAATTCTTCTTCTGCCCCCTTCATTTTGAAGCGGACTTTGTGTGAAGTTTGGGCCATTGCAGGAGGGGGAGTTTGTACAGTAGGCAAATCCTCACCTCCAATGTGGAAACCCCCCAGGATGGAGAGTGGTTTCCTCAGGAGAGAAAGGTAAGATTGAAACAAAGAGAAAAAAGCCTCCTGGCAAAACAGCGGAGGAAGAAGAGACCAGTAAGTCTACATCTACACTACGCGTTTTGCCAGAAGAGGCAATGCAAATGAAGCGTGAATTAGCATTTTCTCGTGCTTCATTTGAATAATCTCTCCCAATCCATTGTTGCGCAAAAACAAGCAGTGTAGACATTTCCTCTTTGCACAAGACCCATGTGCCTCAAACACTCGCATTTTCTAGTGCCCAGGTAGCCCCTGGAATCAGAGTTAAATTTGCTTCCCTCCCCAAAATGACACTGCAGAGAGCAATGAAAAAAGCTCTCGGGGTGGACAGGACAGCGAGAGAGAGAGAGAGAGAGAGAGAGTTTATAAACCCTCGGGAACTGACGTGCCAAACCAGAGAATTTTTTAGACTGCGGGAAGTCAATATTGCCTAGTAGTATTACCAACACTTCCCCTGCTTGCTGGGCTGGTGGGGGACATTTAGGGGTAAATATGAGCTAACTAGTAGCACAGAACACCTAGAGCCAGGACTGGTGGCTATAAACAAACTTGATGGGACCTCAGGAAACTTGGCCAAACCCATGAAAAGTGGGCATGTGGCTAACTGGAATCGTGCCGATGACAGATGTTGCTGGATCAGAGTGGTTCAGCCTTTATTTGTTCTCAGGGTGGATACTTACAGAGTATGATCAAGTGACCCCTTCACATTTTCCTTGTTAAGCTACATAGACTGCGCTTCTTGTGTCTCTCACACGAAGGTGGGTTCTTCATTCTCCTCACACTTCCCTGCAGAAAACTGAAAATCTACATGCCAAAATACAATCTGGAGATCAAAAGGAGCCGACAGCAGCCAGTGAACAGAATTCTTTCTCCATGCCATGTTCACCAATACCGTCTATTCCCCTATTCAGCCGGCTCCAGCCCTGTCTGGTCAGTGGTGTCGGGGTTGCGTGCACATTCCTGGTACCTCAGAAACTCTTCCTCCATGGTCAGGTAGAAGATGGGGTTGAGGCAGCTGTTGACATATGTCAGGACACAAGCAAATATGCTTCCTATTTCCAGAAGAGGCAGAGGATGCGTAGCTGAGAGCTGCAGGAAGTAGAAGATGTGATACGGGAGCCAGCTGAGGAAAAAGGTTGGGATCAAGCTGCAAAGGATGTTGAGTGGCTGGGTGGCCTGGATCGGTCGGTTCCTTCTCAGCCTGGCAGCGTGAACGACGTAGAAGATTGAGATCAAGATCAAGGCTAATGGGATCAGAAACCCGGCCAGGAACTGGATCACAAAGGCGACCTTCGCCCTCCCTTCATCCAGTGGGAAATACACGCTGGTGCTGGCAGTTGAGGGGAGGAATTCCCAGAGGTCACCGTACCTCAAGCTGAACCCAGCAGACAAGGCCCATGTGCCCAAACCCATCCAGAAGGCCAGGGAGGCCGTTCGGTGTTTCTGGGCCCACTCAGGATGTGCCACGAGGATGCAGCGATCGATGCTGATGGCCGTGAGGAGGAAGGCGCTGGAGAACATGTGCAGGGAGGTGATGGTGCTGCTCAGGCTCCTGGCCCAGTCTAAGTCGGGGATGAAGATGAAGATGAATCTGAGGGGCACGCAGAGGATGAAGATGAAATCAGACACGGCCCGGTTCAGGAACCACACGGTGCTGGCTGTCCTCTCCATACGGCAGCCGGTGATGAAGAGGACGTACCCGTTCCACATCACCCCAATGGGGAAGGCCACGCAGCAGAGCACCGGCAAGATGATCCAGTACACCATTCTTGTAGGAGCTGCTGTCACAGTATCTCCCCCTTCTCCTCAAGGCTGGGGTGGGGCAGGGCAGATGTTGCGCTGAGGGAAGGAAGGAAGAGCAATGAAAAGGGCTCCAGGAGAAGACAGAGAGAGACAGATGCAGAGTTTATGATCTCCCCAGTTCCTGAGCTGAACTCAGACCGACTAATGGCTGGAAGACCTTAGAAGAACAGAACGACAGGGTGAGCAGAGGGGTGAAACTGTTGTCTCATTTGAGCCCTGCCAAGATACAGGGTTTGTTGTGTCTATCCTCAGCCCGAACAGTTTGTGTTTCTACACAATAGCGGGGATTTTAACTAAACCAAATATATATTTTAAAAAACCCACATTTGCTTCTTCCTGAAAAGTTGAATTTCTATGCAACATGGTGACCTGGGAGCAAAGACAGAGACATACGATACCTCCCTATCTCCCCCAAATTCCCAAACGATCGTCTTACTTGTAGTGTCCCACAGCGCTGGCAATCCCCACATTGGTTTAATATTAGAAATTAATGAATTATCCTTTCATCTTTTTTTAATATTCAAATTTTTTAAATCCATTTTTCTCCCACCGCTGTGCATGTTGAAGCAGACTTTTTGGGTTTAAGGCATTTAGGGGGTGAGCTACTGGAGAAGGCAAAATCCCCACAGAACCCTTCTTTCCCCCAACATGGAAATCTCCGGTGACAAAAAGGTTCCAAGGAGGAGGAAAATAAGATAAAAAAGGCACCCGAAAAAACGCCAGAGGGAGAAGAGAGCAGGAGCAAGCCAAAAGTTTTATTTTTAATGAAAGGACATTTCAAGAGTCTATTTTGCTGTATAGACCAGGAATCAGGACTCCTGGTTTCATCCCAGACTCTGCCACTAAAATGCTCAGGGGGTTTGGGCAAGGCACATCATGGCCCTGTGCCTCAGTTTCCCCTCTGACCATTTGCCTGTTTAGAGTGTGAGTTGGCTGTGGCCAGACTGTTTCTCCCTGTGGATTGGGGCAACACCTGGCATAATGGGACGCCCGAACTCAGTCAGGGTCTGTGCAATGCCCGGTGGGAGGCAGCCCCTGAAGTCGGTCGGAGTCTGTGCAGCACCCTAAACTCTGACTATGGGATGGGCAAATAATATCAGCCGGCTCCATCCAGAGGGGATGAGAGGAGGAGGTGGGGAGAGCAGGAGGGGAAGATCCAGAGGACAGTGGTGGGGGATGGAATGAGATCTAATGGGCAGCCGGAGGGTTTCCGTCAATTCCTTACCCGTGTCTTGGGGGGACGCAGCGACGCAGAGCCGACCCTTGTCCCAAGTCCCCTCACGATGCCTGCAGCTCACCCAGACTGGCTCAGCCAGCAACAAGAATCCGTTCATATGGGGGGATCTCTGTGGGGAGGGGAGCAGTGGGGGGAGATCACAGGACGTGGCTGGGTCTGATCACAGCTCCCACAGCTCTAAGCAGAGCTCACACGAACCACAAGCTCCCCCCACTGGGCCCCAGCACGGTGTCTGCATTTGGCTCCCACATCCTGGGGCCAGCAGGCGAAACACCCAGGGGGGAGCTGGGGCTGAGACAGCCATGTCCAGCCAGCTCCCCCAGGTGAGGTCCCAGGAGCAGAGACACCAGCTGGGACTTTGCCCTCCAGCCCCTCCTGGATGGGAACAAGACCAGACCCTGCTGGGAATTGGCCGCTAAGGAAACCCTCACGCTGGGCTAGAGACCACACAAACCACAGCCCAGCCTCCAACAGGCCTGGGGCACGTTTCGGTTCAGCCTGAGCCCCCAGGGCAGCCGGGCTCAGGCCAGCCTGGGGCTAGTCCCCCAGGGAACCTCACTTGGTGCAGGGAAGGGGTTTCCCCGCTGCACTAGGGATGTAAAATGTCGATGATTTCACTAATCGAATAGTTGATGCTATTTGCATAAGTTATTCGATGAGGTGATAAGGGCATTTCCACCCCAGAGCTGTTGCTTCACTTCAAAGGTGAAAGTGCAGTAGGGAGTACAGGGCCAGCTGGAACTCAAGCCGTCCCCTGCTGGCCCTGTGTTCCTCGTGGTGTTTCAAAGCAGCAGCTCTGCATGGAGCCCAAAATCTGGCCTTATGCTCCACATGGTGCTGCTGCTTTGAAGCACCCCCCCTCCTCCATCACTTGCTGCCTCTTTCTGATAGAGGCAGCAAGGTGGGGGGAAGCAACTAGTCGATTAGTCTGTCAACTATTCCTACCTTGTCCCTATGGCGCCAGGCACCTGGATCCCAGGTCCGGCTCTGGTGCCATCTCTCCCACCAAGGTGCTGAGTGACTTGAGGAGGGGTCAGAGAAGGGCCTGGAGGACGATTAATGGCCAGGAGCCCAGCCGGGGCAGAGACAAAGTCTGGGAGCACCAGATGTTTGTAGCCTTTCTCAGTTTGCAAAACTTGCTGCAGCTGTCTGTACTTTAGGGCCAGGGCTACACTACTGGAGAGATGGATTTCTGCTGCATACGGCTGAATGCAGTGCCTTGCACGTTCAAAAGTTAAGATACACAACTCCAGCCCCTGAAATTTCTCTCATCACTTTCCCTTATTCCTCACGACCCCATGGAGTATGGGGGTTGACAGGAGCACTATCAGCGGTCGATTTGGCAGGTCCTTACTAGACCTGCTAAATCAAACCCCAGAAGATCAATCTCCGGAATGTCGATCTCTGGGTCAGTATAGACAAACTCCAAGACAACTGCGAAGCTATGTCTAGGCTGCAGGCTTCTCTCAGAAGAAGCTTTTTTCCAAAGAGATCTTCCAAAAAACCTTCTTCCGAAAGAGCACATCTATATACAAAAGCGCATCAAAAAAGCGATCTGCTTTTTCGAAAGATAGAGTCCACACTGAATGGACACTATCTCGCATTTAAGCTGTGATTACTATGGACGGAGTGGCCACCAGGGCACCTGTGCTTTTTTCTCTTTCCTCTTCTTTCGAAAGAACTCTCTCTTCCCCTTCCGCACACAACTTTTTCCAAAAGAGCTTTCAGAAAAAGGCTTCTTCCTCATAGAAAGAGGATTACCAGTGCTGGAAAGACCCCTCTGTTCTTTCGATTTTCTTTCGGAAGAATGCAATTGCATTGTGGATGAAACTCAGGTTTTGTCAAAACAGCCGTTTTTCCAACAAAACTCCATAGTGTAGACATACCCTGAGAGTTAATCTCTCTTGGCTCAGGTCTTCCCATCATCCTAGGCTGCTCTGCACACCCCACCCCTTTGATCTGCCTCTCCTCGCTTTGACTCTCTGTGAGTTAATAGTTAAAAGTTGTCATTTTTACGGACCCCCTCCAAAAGATAAAACAATTGAAAATAGAACAAAACAACAAACAAAAAACCAGGTAAAAAATTTAAATACATCCAGTCAATGAATTATTTTAACCCTTGAGTGTGCAACAGCTGGAATTACTCTTAACTTTTTGGAAAATACGGTTGCCCAGCAACAGAAATACTGCCCCTGCTTCTAAGTCTAAGCACTAACTAATATTTGAAACGGTGGCTTTTCTTATTACCACAAAGCATAGTTTTAAATTAGAGTTAATATAAAGTAATGAAAAATGAAATATGCGACTAACTTAATACAACAAATTTGGCAAATATTAATATAAATTATATCAATCTTTATTAAAAGTTTTAATGAAAAAGGTAATAACTTACCTATTTAAATGTTCAACCCTTTTGTTTATTTTTTCTATTTTTTTGTTTGCTTCATCTACTATATATTTGAGAAAGTTTGTCCGTTTTTTCAAGAACTCCTAAACGGTAAGAGTCAGGATCATCAAATTCGGTATGACAACTGAAAGCAAGGTCAGGGTTTGGTTGTGCCAGGAAAACAGGATGTGCCTGAAATGGGATTGCTTCTCGTCAAACCAAACAGAAAAGAAGAGACACAATCACCAAATCAAGACATAACTGAGCAAATATTGAAGATACTGAACCAAGATGAGCCAGAAAAACAGGATGAACTTGCAACAGGGCTGCTTCTCACGGAAAAGAGATAAAACGGAGAATTTTGGAGTAGCGCTCTGTCAGGGCACAGCTAACTCAATGATTAAGGTTTGAAAACTAGAAGACAGTGTTATTGGAAATGAAATGGTCTACAGCCATTTTTTTTATTAAAACATAGCTAATGATAAGAGTTTATAGGGATGAAGAAAAAACTCCCCACACTTAATGGAATTCCCATTTAAAAAAAATTAAACTGAAAAATTTTAACAATCCCTTTCTTTAAAGAAATCCAAAATAAACATTAACTTCATAAAAATAACACTGTATTTTTGAAAAATACAGTCACTTCAATCAAGCATGTACCTTTTCCTTTTATTAAAAAACCCACAACCCTGAGTTACAGATCTGAGCAACAACAGGTAAATCTACTTGTTTTATTTAGTTATAAATAGAATTTTGGCGCCATGAGTTTGTAATTGATAGTTGTCCTGTATGTTATGTATGTTGTCCTTTGTTGTATCCTGTGTGTTACATGACAAGTTTTTATTAGTCTCATTTTGTTGCAACAAAAGTCAATTTCATACCCTTTTACTTAAAACCTGTCTGACACCACAATATTTTAATATCATAATTTTATTATTACCATTTTTTGCAAAGTTCAAAAAGGTCTCGTGTATGTACATATTTTTTTTCCTCAACAAATAATGCAATCAAAAAGAATCCTCTTTTATGAATCAAAATTTGGTTTTTTATTTTTAAATTCAAAGAATAAATGTAAGGGGGAACACCGACATTAAGGTAAAAGGAATTATTCACAAAATGTCAGTGTCTTGCTTCAATGTTCAAATACACTTATAAAATGTCATACCAAAAATGTTTCAAAATAACACGTTATGCATAAAACAAAACAAACAATCCCAGGAGGTTTCCACCAGTTTCGGCCTTTGTCTCCCAAACATAACCACGCATCATGAAAGACTAATACCCTGAAAGTATTTGCATCAACCTGCATCTAAAGTTCGTTTTGGTTTAATTTTTATTCTCTTCTAAGTTATGGTAAAGGGAAGTAGTGGTTGCTAATGTCTGCTCCTAAACACTTAGCAGGAGTGGAATTGGTACCACAAGCAAACACATTCTAAAAGCTTAGTAAAAATGATGTTATGGACTTTTTTGCTAAAGCAGCGTGCTCAGCAGGGGAAAGCAAAAGTCCCTCCCCAGCAGGGAAAATCCCCAACAGCCTCTGAAATTTCCTGCTCCATCAAAGTCCCTGCCAGCTCCAGCTTCCAGCAGCAGCTCCTGGTCTGGGTCCAGCTCCACTCCAGCCACCTGGCTCCTCCATGAAAACTGGAGCCCACCACCTACTCTTCTGCACTGCCTGGAAGAAAAGCCATTTCCCCCCTTTCTCCAAGGCATCATGGGAGTTGTAGTCTCTATGGCTAGATTGCAGATTCTTCCCAGAAATGTCAGAAGCTCCTATAGGAAAAGGGGCCTAGGATAGAGAGGATCAGTTTGTCAAAAACCACTGAACATTTTTGTTGTCTGTTTTGTTACATATCTGCTGACAGGCATTTTGAAATGAATGACCAGCAATAATTGAAACCGGGGTGATTATACTGGGTTAGTTTGACAGATAGTGTTTGCGGCATTTTGCAGAACTTTAAAATATTTACACAGCATTTTTTTTATTCTTGCGGATGTTTAATTTGGGGGGGGGGGGCAGAATTCGCCCAGAGGTATTTAATCTGCTCTATAGCCTGTCCGTGAAATGAAAGTACAACCTTTGTACAGTGCTATTGATTGACCGATTCTACAATGGCACGGTGAAATGTGAAGGCAAACAGTGTGACAGCACCAGTGCGCAGAGACACTTGTGTTTCTAGGTCTGATTTGGTGCACAAGTCGTTTTGAAGTGCAGAGAAACTTGGGGCTACGCAGGACAAGTCAGAATCCTGCTAGGGGAAGAGGAGTGGGAAAGGTTCAGAGCTACTGGTCTGCAGGGTCCTTTTCCTCTGAGATGTGGCCACCTCTGGGGTGTGTCATGGGGGCTGTTTATACAGGTGACAGGGAGGAATTCAGGGGAGGGGCTGCTGTGAGGAGTGGGGGGTGGGCTCAGGGATGCTGGGACAATTTGCATAGTGGGGGTGCTGAGAGCCACTGAGTCAAACTGCAAACCCTGGAGAGCCTGAAAACTGGGAGCTGTCGTCTCCGGAGGGGAGGTGCACGGGGTGGGGGTGGGGCGCATTTGGCTGGTGTAGGAGATGCTCACAAAGGCAGCTCTGCAAAGGCGGCCAGCTCCGTGAAAGCCTCAAACAGCTCGTCCCAGCCCTGGGCCCGCTCGTGACGCAGGGTCTGAGAGACCATCTGCAGAGACGGTCGCCCACATCCGTGGCAGCCGCAACCCCAGAGCAGGAGCTGGGCTGCAGCCGCGTAGTTGCAACATGGCAGCTTGTTCGCCCCTGGAGAAGCACCAGACCCGGCGCAGGCCCCTGAAGTGACGCTGGGTGGGAGGGTGATTTGTGGGGGGCCCCCATCGCCCTTCAGCCCCAGTCACCCCATGAGAGGCCTTGCCAGGCAGCGGGCACATAAATCTCTCGCTCCGTTGGACGTGGGTCTGTGACAGGCTGCAACCCCCTGCCTGGCCCTGCACTCGTACCCTCATCCCCAGGCAGGGACTCGCCCGGCTCAGAGCCACCAGTCTCCCCTCAGCCAGGCCGGAGCTCACAACAGGGGGCGCCAGCCAATTTCCTGCTCCCTGCCCCCCAGAGCTGCCCCTCCGGCCCTGCTCAGAGCCTGGCGGGGGCAGCTCGGTGCCCAGCCTTCCCCTCCCCCCGACGGGAAAGTCCCTCTCCGAAGCTCTGGGCACCGGGCTGGGGTTTCCCAAGCTCTGCGACCAGATCACTCGGGGGGGCCATGGCAAGCAGGGTAATTAGCTGCAGTCAGATCCAGGCCGGGATGGGGAGCAGCCAGAGCGGGAGTCCCAGCTGGCAGCTGGGAAACAGAAGGGAACGTGCAGGCTGGGGGCTGCAAACGACGCCGGATTTGAACCGAGTCGCGTCCCCCTGACAGACGGGACCAGCCGGGGGCAGATCCTCAGCCAACAGGCCAGGACTCTCCTCCTCCCGGGACACCCGCCCCCTCCAGCGCCCTGGTGCCCAGTCGTGTCTGCAGGGGCTGGAGGGGAGGGGTAGACCCAGTCATTAACTTAATCCCCCTTTGCTGCGAGGTGGGTCAGGCCGTCCCCACGGTCTGTGCTCTCAGAAACCTCCCTTGTCGGCAGCCCCTGGGATGGTGGGTTCTTTGCTGGGTGCTGATGAGCCCTGAGCCCTTGTCTGGCTGCACCATTGTCTCGTTATGCTTATAAGGAGCACAAGGGATCTTTTTCAGGGGAAAAGGCAACATGCCGCGTTTATTGAATACAGTAGAAAAGCAGTTAGCGTATGCTAACACAGACAGACAGACATACAGACAGACACAGACACACCCCCATCTTGCCAGTTCATGTTTATAGTGACCACTCTGTTGCTTGCCTTCACTAGTCCGCCATGCCAGTGAAGTACGAAGCTCCAGACCGGGTTCCTTTCGGCCCGGGCTGAGATCCCAGTGGACGTGGCAGCTGATCCTGAAGTCTGTGGCCGCGCAGCCCTTTCTTAGAGCAGTTTCCTTGTGTTGGGGCCAGTGGGGTGCTGCATCATCAGGCTGCCTTGAGGGGGGCTTGTTTTCTCCAGTTGCTCTTCTCACCCCTTATCTATTGTCCCATCAGGCTGGTTTCGGTCACTGCTGTCTTGTCTGGATTGAGAACTCCCGGCCTTCCTCCTGCAGCATCCGCAATATGCCCCCTTCTCACGTTGGGATGTGGTGTCCCTGTCTGTCCTGGTCCCTCCCTAGAACACATGGTGATGGCTTCCCTGCTTATCTCGTCCCACATGCATCCCTCATTCACACACCAGGGAGCGTTCATGAACATAGACACAATATCAGCATTTGGGCAAGGACGCCCACTACCCATTTTCAGAGACACCACCTATGTTTTCCACAATATTCCTCTCAGATAATAATCATAAAGGTTTTGTTCTTGTCCTGAACATTTGACACACAC
Source organism: Pelochelys cantorii (assembly GCA_032595735.1). Classification (NCBI taxonomy): domain Eukaryota; kingdom Metazoa; phylum Chordata; order Testudines; family Trionychidae; genus Pelochelys; species Pelochelys cantorii. The sequence continues at coordinate 2,640,876 of CM064349.1, forward strand.
CATCTGCCTAATGCTAAACTATGGCGACATTATCCTAACTTACATATGGCAAAATAGAATGTTACACTACAGCCGTACCAGAAGGGCTAGGCGTGGGTGTTCCCAACATCACAACCGATGTCAGGAGCACACACACAGCAACACTTCACAGCCTCCCCGAGACTGAAACATGGTCAATCCAACAGGAGATCAAGACTCTTGAAATGACACCTCACAAGGCAGGCTCGGTACATTACACGTAACTACATGAGTCTGACGCGGGTGAACATGGGGGTCCCAGGCCGCTATTTGGAGGTGCAAGCTGCCAAAGCCTCCCACATTCTATTTAACGTCTCTACATTTAAACCCCATCTCACCCCATTAGCTTCCGAAACCGAGCTCGATATGTCTGCTATTTGCAAATGTTTGGTGGCAATTTGTAGCATTCTCGAATGTTACTATTTGGCTGCAGCATTCGCCATGTTTCGCGTTTTTCTGAAAGTCCCAGACCCTGGGAACAGATGACTGGGGGGGAATTTCATCTCCTTTTTCTTTTTTTCTTTAGGTAAGTTTCTTGCCTTCCTTGTGTCAGAGAAAAGCTCGAAATGATCACAAAAAAGAACCCAAATGTCTTTCTTTGCCAACCTATCTCCTGATGTTTTTGGTGAATCGTGAGGTTGAAAGTCTCAGGCTTGCCACTGAAGGTAGAGAACTAGATTTTTTAAAAGTGGCAAAGGGCGTTAGGTGCCAAATTCCCATTGAAAGTCAATAGGAGTTATGCACCTAACTCACAGAGGTGCTTTTGAAAATCTCCAATTCAGTTCAAATACATCATGTCCTGGCAAGACCGCTAAACAGTGACAATTTTAAGTGCTGATGTCCAAAAGCTAGAAGTCTAAATAATGAGATGAGCAAACTGGAGTGTCCCAGATGAAGTGAGGAGATTGATGTAACAGACATCACAGAAACTTGTACCGTGGTATGACAAGTAATGGGACATGGTCATACCCGGGTACAAAATCTACTGGCAGGACAGAACAGGTCAGAACAGAGGGGGACGTGGCGTTTTATGTGAAAGAAAGGGTAGAATGAACTGAAATGAACCAACCGGTGCCACATAATCTCTATGGATAGTAATTCCATGCTTTCAGAATCAGAATAAAACAGTAGGGAGATACCACCGACCACCCGACCAGGACGTTGAAAGTGAGTGTGAAATGCTGGGGGTGGGTAGAGAGGCTATAAATATTAACAACTCAATAATAACGGGGGAGTTCAACTATCCCAGTTGAATGTGTGCCCCTCCTCTCAGGATGGGAGGCGGACAGTAAGTTTCTTGCCTCCTTAAATGACTGCTTCTCGGAGCAGCTAGTCCTGAAACCCAAGGGGAGAGACAATGTTTGATTTAGTCCCAGATGGAGAACAGGCTCTCGTCCCAGAGATTAATACAGCTGGATCGCTAGGTGATAGTGACCATCATATAATTAAATTGAACATCCCGGTGCCGGGGAAGGCTCCACAGAAGCTCAAAGTTGTGACATTTAATTTCTGAAAGGGGAACTTCTCAAAAATGAGGAAGTCAAACAGAAATGAAAAGGGACGGGGCCAAAAGTGAAATCCCTGCACGCTGCATGGAGACTCTTTTAAAAGACGCCACAGTAGAGAATCAACTGAAATGTGCTTGATTTGCATGTTCCTGGCCGGTCGCCATTTTAGAAATTGACTAGCCTGAAGTAACTGCCCGCGTCTACACGCGGCAGTGAAACAGGATTCCGATTTAAAACCCTAACTCGAATTAGCTGGTATTCCTCTTGCAATGAGATTTACAAGCTAATTCGATTTAGGGGCTTTAAATCGGAATCCCGTTTCACTGCCGCGTGTAGACACGGGCAGTTACTTCGGGCTAGTCAATTTCTAAAATGGCAACCGGCCGGGAACATGCAAATCAAGTGCGGGATATTTAAATCCCAGCCTTGATTTGCAATTTCGGTCGCCCTCATTAGCCTCCCTAGATCGATCTAGGGGGCTAGTGTAGACGTACCCTAAGAGAAAAACGTGGCCAATTGATACACCACAGTAAAAGGGGAGGGAAAGGCCCTGTGCATCCTTTCAAAATGGAAGTTAAATCCTAGTGAGGAAAAGAGAGAGGAACATGAACTTTGTCAGATGACGTATAAACATATAATTGGGGAGGCCAAAGAGAAGTTGAAGAACAGCCAGCCAAAGACACAAAAAGTTATAGCAAAAACATTTTTATACTCCCTCAGAAGCAGGAAGCCTGCTAAAGAACTAGTAAGGTGATTTTGGAGAATGTAATGAATTTTCATGCCTGACGGCATCAGGGAGAGTCCCAAACCTGAGCCATTCTTCTGAGGTGACAAATCTGAGGAATAGTCCCAGAGGGTATGTCTACACTAGCTCCCCACTTCAAACTAGGGAGGCTAATGTAGGCATTCGAAGTTGCAAATGAAGCCCGGGATTTAAATATCCTGGGCTTTATTTGCATCTTCCCGTGCGGGCGCTGTTTTTAAATCCCCCTAGTCCGAACTAACTGCCCGCGGCTACACGCGGCAGTCAAACGTTAACTCGAACTAAGTCCTTAGTTCGAGTTAACTGTTACACTTCATTCCATGGGCTTCATTTTCAACTTCGAATGCCTACATTAGCCTCCCTAGTTCGAACTAGCGGGCTAGTGTAGACATACTCACGATTGATTAAAGGAGGTTTTGGAACAAATTGATAAACTAACAGTGACAAGTCCCCAGGGCCAAATGTCATTCACCCAAGAGTTCTGAAAGAACTCCAACGGGAAAGAGTGCATCTACTGACCTGGGTTTGTAACCTACCCTTTAAACAGTTTCTGTACCAAATGTCTGGAAGACAGCTAATATGGTGCCAATCTTTAAAAAAGGCTCTAGAGATGATCCCAGCAATAACAGTTGAATTTCTGGAGTGGGCAAATTGGTTGAAACAAATTGTAAAGAACAGAATTGTCAGACACAGAGATGAGCCTCATTTGTTGGAAATGAGTCAACATGGTTTCTGTGAAGGGAAATCCTGCCTCACCAATCTACAGTTCTTTGAGGGGGCCAACAAGCAAGTGGACAAGGGGGATGCAGTGGACATTGTGTACTTAGATTTCCAGAAAACCTTTGACAAGGTCCCCTCCAAAGGTTCTTCAGCAAAGTAAGCTGTCATAGGATAAGCGGGAAGGTCCACTCATGAATCAGTGACTGGTTATAAGAAAGGGGAAAAAGGCAAAAAACGGTCAGCTGATGAGGAAGAGAAGCAATTTCCGGTGTCCTGAAGGGTCTGGGATGAGTCTCTATGGCAGATTCACATTACCATAAAGGGGTATGAAACACAAAATATTAGAAAGACGAAGACTTTGGAAAAGAGACAATAACGTGGGGATATGGTAGAAATTTATGAAATCATAACTGATGTGGAGAAAGCAAATAAGAAAGTCTTGTGTACTCCATTCCATAACAGAAGAACTTAAGAACAGAAGAACTTAAGAGTTTGCGGCTTTTAAACAACACACAGTAATCGGGGCTCTTTTGTTTGTTATGCGGATGTTTATATTTGGGGCAAAGCAGAATTCGCCCAGAGGTATTTAATCTGCTCTATAGCCTGTCCGTGAAATGAAAGTACAACGTTTGTACAGTGCTATTGATTGACTGATTATACAATGGCACGGTAAAATGTGAAGGCAAACAGTGTGACAGCACCAGTGCGCAGAGACACTTGTGGGGGGGGGGGGGGGGGGGGGGGGGGGGGGGGGGGGGGGGGGGGGGGGGGGGGGGGGGGGGGGGGGGGGGGGGGGGGGGGGGGGGGGGGGGGGGGGGGGGGGGGGGGGGGGGGGGGGGGGGGGGGGGGGGGGGGGGGGGGGGGGGGGGGGGGGGGGGGGGGGGGGGGGGGGGGGGGGGGGGGGGGGGGGGGGGGGGGGGGGGGGGGGGGGGGGGGGGGGGGGGGGGGGGGGGGGGGGGGGGGGGGGGGGGGGGGGGGGGGGGGGGGGGGGGGGGGGGGGGGGGGGGGGGGGGGGGGGGGGGGGGGGGGGGGGGGGGGGGGGGGGGGGGGGGGGGGGGATGGGGAGCAGCCAGCGTGGGGGCCCAGCTGGCAGCTGGGAAACAGAAAGGAACTTGCAGGCTGGGGGCTACAAACAAAGCCACGTCCCCCTGACAGACGGGACCAGCCAGGGGCAGATCCTCAGCCGACAGGCCGGGACTCTCCTCCGGCTGGGACATCCGCCCCCTCAAGCGCCCTGGTACCCAGACATGTCTCCAGGGGCTGGGTGGGAGGGTTAGACCCAATATTTTAATCCCCCTTTGCTGCGAGGTGGGTCAGGCCGTCCCCACGGTCTGTGCTCTCGGAAACCTCCCTTGTCGGCAACTCCTGAGATGGTGGGTTCTTTGCTGGGTGCTGATGAGCCCTGAGCCCTTGTCTGGCTGCACCATTGTCTCGTTATGCTTATAAGAAGCATGCGGGATCTTTTTCAGGGGAAAAGGCAACATGCCACGTTTATTGAGTACAGTCAAAAAGCAGTTAATGTCTGATAACACACACACACACACACGCACACACCCATCTTGCCAATTGATGTTTATAATGACCAGTCTGTTGCTCGCCTTCACTAGTCGGCCACGCCAGTGAAATACGAGGCTCGGGACCAGGTTCCTTTCAGCCCAGGCTGAGATCCCAGTGGAAGTGGCAGCTGATCCCGAAGTCAGTGGCCGCACAGCCCTTTTTTAGAGCAGTTTCCCTTCGTTGGGGCCAGTGGGCTGTTGCATCGTCAGGCTGCCTTGAGGGGGGCTTGTTTTCTCCAATTGCTCTTCTCCAGTTGCTCTTCTCAACTTGTTTTCTCCAGTTGCCCTTATCTATTGTCCCATCAGGCTGGTTTCGGTCACTGCTGTCTTGTCTGGACTGACTGAGAACTCCCGGCCTTCCTCCTGCAGCATCCGCAATATGCCCCCTTCTCACATTGGGATGCGGTGTCCCTGTCTGTCCTGGTCACTTCCTAGAACACATGGTGATGGCTTCCCTGCTTATCTCGTCCCACATGCATCCCTCATTCACACACTAGGGAGCGTTCATGAACATAGACACAATATCAGCATTTGGGCAAGGACGCCCAGTACCCATTTTCAGGGACACCACCAATCTTTTCCAAAATATTCATCTCAAATAATACTCATAAAGGTTTTGTTCTTGTCCTGAACATCAGACACACACCATCTGCCTAATGCTAAACTATGACGACGTTATCCTAACTTACATATGGCAAAACAGAATGTTATACTACAGCCGTACCGGAAGAGCTGGGTGTGGGTGTTCCCAACATCACAACCGATGTCAGAAGCACACACACAGCAACACTTCACAGCCTCCCCGACACTGGAACATGGTCAATCCAACAGGAGATCAAGACTTTGAAATGACACCTCACAAGGCAGCCTCAGTACATGACACGTAACTACATGAGTCTGACGCTGGTGAGCATGGGGGTCGCAGGGCGCTGTTTGGAAGTGCAGGCTGCCAAAGCCTCCCACATTCTATTTAACATCTCTACATTTAAACCCCACCTCTCCCCATTAGCTTCTGAAACAGAGCTTGATGTGTCTGCTATTTGCAAATGTTTGGTGGCAATTTGTACCATTGTCGAATGTTACCATTTGGCTGCAGCATTCGCCATGTTTCGCATTTTTCTGAAAGCACCAGACCCTGGGATCAGATGATTGGGGGGGAATTTCATCTCCCTTTTTTTTTTTCTTTAGGTAAGTTTCTTGCCTACCTTGTGTCAGAGAAAAGCTTGAAATGGTCGCAAAACAAGAACCCAAATGTCTTTCTTTTCCAACCTATCTCATGATGTTTTTGGTGAACTGTGAGGTTGAAAGTCTCAGGCTTGGCACTGAAGATGGAGAACTAGATTTTTAGAAGTGGCCAAGGGCGTTAGGTGCCAAATTCCGATTGAAGGTCGATAGGAATTATGCTCCTAACTCACAGAGGTGCTTTTGAAAATCTCCAATTCAGTTCAAATACATTCTGTACTGGCAAGAGAGCTAAACAGTGACAGTTTTAAGTGCTGATGAACAAAAGGTAGAAGTCTCTCGGAGGCTAATGTAGGCATTCGAAGTTGCAAATGAAGCCCGGGATTTAAATATCCTGGGCTTTATTTGCATCTTCCCGTGCGGGCGCTGTTTTTAAATCCCCCTAGTCCGAACTAACTGCCCGCGGCTACACGCGGCAGTCAAACGTTAACTCGAACTAAGTCCTTAGTTCGAGTTAACTGTTACACTTCATTCCATGGGCTTCATTTTCAACTTCGAATGCCTACATTAGCCTCCCTAGTTCGAACTAGCGGGCTAGTGTAGACATACTCAGATTGATTAAAGGAGGTTTTGGAACAAATTGATAAACTAACAGTGACAAGTCCCCAGGGCCAAATGTCATTCACCCAAGAGTTCTGAAAGAACTCCAACGGGAAAGAGTGCATCTACTGACCTGGGTTTGTAACCTACCCTTTAAATCAGTTTCTGTACCAAATGTCTGGAAGACAGCTAATATGGTGCCAATCTTTAAAAAAGGCTCTAGAGATGATCCCAGCAATAACAGTTGAATTTCTGGAGTGGGCAAATTGGTTGAAACAAATTGTAAAGAACAGAATTGTCAGACACAGAGATGAGCCTCATTTGTTGGAAATGAGTCAACATGGTTTCTGTGAAGGGAAATCCTGCCTCACCAATCTACAGTTCTTTGAGGGGGCCAACAAGCAAGTGGACAAGGGGGATGCAGTGGACATTGTGTACTTAGATTTCCAGAAAACCTTTGACAAGGTCCCCTCCAAAGGTTCTTCAGCAAAGTAAGCTGTCATAGGATAAGCGGGAAGGTCCACTCATGAATCAGTGACTGGTTATAAGAAAGGGGAAAAAGGCAGAAATAAATGGTCAGCTGGTAGAATGGAGAGAGGTAACTAGTGGTGTCCTGCAGGAGGTCTGTACTGGGACCAAGCCTATTCAGCAGATTCACAGATAAATATATGGGGTATGAAACACAAAATATTAGAAAGACGAAGACTTTGGAAAAGAGACAATAACGTGGGGATATGGTAGAAATTTATGAAATCATAACTGATGTGGAGAAAGCAAATAAGAAAGTCTTGTGTACTCCATTCCATAACAGAAGAACTTAAGAACAGAAGAACTTAAGAGGCAGCCTGCTTAAACAACACACAGTGAACCTGTGGGACTCTTTGCCAGAGGATGTTGTGAAGACCAAGACTATAGCTGGGTCCAAAAGAGAATTGGATAAGTTAGTGGAGGGTAGGCCCATTAGTGGCTGTAACCTGGGATGGTGTCCCCAGCATCTGTTTGCTAGAGGCTGGGTATGGATGACAGGGGAGGGATCACTTGGTGATTCCCTGTTCTCTCCATGCCCTCTGGGGCACCTGGTACTGGCCACTGTCAGCAGACAGGACACTGGGACTGAACAAAACCCCAAACTCGAATCTGTTTTGTTAGAATCGATGAATTGATTATTTTAAGTGTCTAAGAAACCATCATCATCATCTCATCTGACCTCCCAGATCCCACGGGCCAGAGAGCAGCCCCCCAATAATTCTAAGAGCAGAGTTTTTAGAAAAACACGCAAGCTTGGTTTGAAAATGCCAGTGATGGAAGATCCACCATGACCCTTGGGAATTTGCTCAGAGGGACCCTACCTCACTGTTAAAAACGTACAACTCATTTCCAGGTCAAATTTGTCTAGGTTCAGCTTCTGTTCGCGCAACCCTGTCAGACCTTCCTCGGCTAGACAGGAAAGCCCGTTAGTAAATATTTGTTCCCTGAGTAGGTAATCACAGACTCTGATCACCCCCCTTCTCTTTGTTAGGCTAACTAGCTCGAGATTCTTAAGTCTATCACTCGAAGGCAGATTTCCTAACCCTGTAACTATTCTTGTGGCTCTTCTCTGAAATAGACAAGAAAATGAGCTTGATTAAAAAAGACACTTCTGGGAACAAGAAGCAGGTATGGGAACCCGGGCACAGAATTCTTTCCCCTTGCCAATATCAACAATTCTATCTATTCCCTTATTCATCCAGATCCTGCCCCGTGTTGTCAGTGGTGTGGGGGTTGCAAGCACATTCCTGGTACCTCCAAAACTCTTCCCCCATGGTGAGGTAGAAGGTGGAACTGAGGCAGCTGTTGAAATACCTCAGGATACAAACAAAAACACTTACTGTGTCCAGACGCCGAGGGGATGCAACTGACAGGAACAGGAAGTAGAAGACATGATACAGCAGTCAGCAGAGGAGAAATGTCGGGATCAAGCCAAGAAGGCTCTGGAGTGGACTGGATCAGCCGGCTCCTTCTCAGCTTGGCAGCTAGTACGATGTAGAAGGTTGGAAAAAAGATCAAGGCTAATTGGATCAGAAACACGACCAGGAACAGCATCCCAACGGCGGCCTTCTCCACTGGAGAATTCATGCTGGTGCTGGCAGGTGGGAAGAGCGATTCCCAGAGGTCACCGTACCGCAAGCTGAACCCAGCAGACCGGGCCCATGTAACCAGACCCATCTAGAAGGCTAGGGAGGCCGTGTGGCATTTCTGGGCCCACTCAGGCCATGCCACGAGGATGCAGCGATGGACGCTGATGGTCGTGAGGAGGAAGGCGCTGGAGAAGATGTGCAGGGAGGTGACGGAGCTGCTCAGCCTCCTGGCCCAGTCTAAGTGGGGGATCAAGATGGAGGTGAATCTGAGGAGCAGGCAGACAATGAAGATGAAATCAGCTATGATCCGGTTGAGGAACCACAGGCGGCGACTGTCCTCTGCACTTGGGAGCTGGCGATGAAGAGGACATAGCCGTTCAACGACACCCCGGCGAGGAAGATCGTCCCATCCAGCACCAGGGGAAGGGCTAGGAATTCCATGCTTGGAGAAGTTACTGACACCATGTCCCCTCCTTCCTCTCAGGGCTGGGTGGGGGCAGCGCAGCCGCTGTTCTGAGCAAAGGAAGGAAGAGCAATGAAAAGGGCTGCAAGGGCAGAGAGAGACAGACTCAGAGTTTATAATTTCCTAGATCCTAGACTCATTTCTCTGGAAATGGGTGACTGGGGAGGGATCATGTGAGGATTCCCTGTTGTGTTCGCTCCCTCGGGGGCATCTGGAACTGGCCACTGTGGGCAGACAGGACACGGGGCTAGATGGACCATTGGTCTGACCCAGAATGGCTGTTCTGATGTTCTTGTGTTCTCAGCTCAACTCAAATAACATCTCAAATCCCCTCTTGCTGGCCAGTGGCACCAATGGTTCGAAGACCATAGAAACCTAGAGGCACCGAGTTAGAAGGGGACCGCCCGGGTCGTCTCGTCTTTTGCCTGTTTATTCCCTGACTGAACATTCCTGGGTTTTACAGAGTATCGGGGTTTTCTACTAAACCAAATATTTAAAAACCCCATGTGCTTCTTGCTGAATGTGTGGATTTCTAGGCGGGGGGTGGGGTGTCCTGGATGCAGATGCAGAGTGTGATACCCCCCCCCCACACACACACACACTCTACACAATCTGACTGCGATTCCCAGATAATCCTTTTGCATTTTTCTTTCTGAAGGGCTGGTGAGTCCCGTCTTTGGTTGAAGAGTTAACAAATGATCATTTCCCCACCTTTCCTTTAAAGAATATTTTAAAGCGAGTCTTCTCTCCCTCTTTCCGTTCGGAAGTGCAGTTCTGCACATTTGAGGCATTTGGAGGGATGAATTAGAGGAGAAGGAAACATCCCCATCAAAAGAAACCTCCCCCCCCCCACTGAAAACTCCAGTGAGTGAGAGCAACTTCCAAGGAGGAGAAAAGCGGAGCTTGAAATGACGAAGACAAAGACACCCACCCTACAAAACGCAGAGGAGGAAGAGAGCAGTAACAATCAACCACGACAAACCAAGAGAGCGATGTTTTTTGTTAAAAGAAGGCTACTGCAGGAGTCTATTTCAGTGGTCAAGACGGGCAGTCAGGACTCCTGGGTTCTCTCCCAGACTCTCCCACTGAACTTGTCACGGAGTTTTGACACATCAAGTCATGGGCCCATGCCTCAGTTTCCCCTCCAAACATTTGTTGAGAGTGTGAGCTGGCTGTGGCCAGGCCCATTTCTCCCTTAGGGTCCCTGCAGCACTAAGCACGCTGGGACCCCCAATCTGTCAGGGTCTGGGCACCCAAGGCCTTCGAAAACAGGACCCAAAAAACCAGTTCAGCAGGCTCTGTCTGGAGCCGATGAGGGGAGTGGATGGGAACAGAAGGAAAGGAGCAGACCCAAAAGGCAGGGGGAGGGAAGTAAAAGGTGACCCACTGAAGCAGCCAGAGCGTTTCCCTCATTTCCTGACCTGTGTGGTGGGGGAACGCGGCGTCTCAGAGTCGATCCTGTCCCAGGTCCCCACATCGAGGCCCGCTGCTTGCCCGGACTGTCTGAGCCCAGAGCCGGAAACCATCCGTCTGGGGGGCTGTCTGGGGTGGTGGGACTGATGCTCTGTGCTGGGGGCCTGCCCCCTCCCCCAGACGTGGGCTGCTGAAGGCAGATGCCTTGCTGGGCCCAGTGGGGGGAGTTTGTGGTTCGCATGAGCTCTGCATGTAGCTCTGGGTGCGGAGGCCTTTCAGGCTTTGCAGACAGAACTGGAGCCAACCACGTCCTGTGATCTCCCCCACACATGTGGGGCTGTAGCTGGGGAGAGACAACAATGGGGGGAGATCACAGGACGTGGCTGGGCCCATTCACGCCTGCACAGCCTGCAGGCCCCCCCGGCGTCCGCAGCTACATACAGAGCTCACCCAAACCACACCTTTCTCCCCACGGGGCCCAGCAAGGGGGCTGCATTCGCAGGCTCACACCCCGGGGAAGGTGGACAGGTCCCCGGCAGAGCACAGGGGCTGAGACAGCCCCGTCTGGCCGAATCCAACAGGAGAAAACCAGGAGCACAGACGCCAACTGGAACCTGGAACCCTCCCATCCCCTCCCGGCTGGGCAAGAGACATGCCGAGCCTGACCTCTGTGCAGGGGCCCCGGCCCCGGCCCACGTTCCAGCCCAGCTAGCGCTAAGGAAACCCTCGCGCTGGGCTAGTGACCACACAAACCACAGCCCGGCGTCCAACTGGCCAGCGTCTCGACCCCTTCGCCTGCAGGCCCCAGGCCTGGGTGTCTTTCCATTCAACCTGAGCCCCCAGGGCAGCCGGGCTCAGGCCAGCCTGGGACCCGTCCCCAGGGGAATCTCGCTGGGTGCACGGAGTTTCCAGAGTTTCCCTCCTGGATCTCGCCCTGGTAGAAGGGTGGGGAAGCCCTGGGCTGGGTTCCCTAGGGAGGGGGTGGAGTCTCCATCCCTAGGGGTGTTTAAGTCCCAGCTAGACAGAGCCCTGGCTCGGATGATTGAGTTGGGATTGGTCCTGCCTTGGGCAGGGGACTGGACTTGATGCCTCCTGAGGTCTCTGCCAGCCCTGGGATTCTGTGATCCCCTGTCCGGCTCTTGTGTCCTCCCTCCCTCCCAGCAAGGTGTTGCGTGACTGACTGTTGTGCGTATAAGAAGCAGACAGGATCTTTTTGAGGGGAAAAGGCAACGCGCCACGTTTATTGAAAATACAACGTGAAAAGCAGCATATGCACTTACACACACCCACGTGCACACACGTCCTGCAGATGGTGTGTAGTTACCAGTCTGTCATGACTGACATCTGTCTCACTGGCCAGTACGACTGACAGAGTGAGGAACTAGGGTCCATCAATCGCGATTAGAGGTCCTCTGAGGCTCGGCTTGCAGGACCGAACCCAGAGTTTACTGGCCAGAGCTCCCCTTCTTAGCTGTGTAAGTTCTCATTGGAGTGGGTGGGTTTGGCAGTGTCACGCTGGAACCCTCCACCCTTAGGAGGTGTGAATCCCAGGGTTTTCCATGGTTCTCCTATGATGGCCATTGTCGGGTTTCCCATGTGTTTGTCTTGTTGTGTCTCACTTCTGGGGGTCTCTGCCAGTCCCCAGCGCTGCTCATACGATTCCACTGCAGACACAAGGGGTGTCTCCTGGTTCTCTTCGTGGTTCCCACTTCTTGACCACCTGGGCGTTTGTGACACTGTCACACTCACACCCACCCCTCCACTCACACCCCACAGTTGTGCAGAGAGCATCAGACAAAGGCTCACGTCGGAACTAGAAGACACGACTTAGTTTGTGGTGCAGACAGGAGGTGCCACGCAATGAGTAATGGCAACAGAAGCAAGGCCTCACGGCAAACGTTCTCCTACCCTGGGAAACGGGGGTGAGATAGACGCAGACAGACTCAACAGCAAGTCCTCCAGGGTGTTTTACATTCATTGCACTGGGCTCCTGAGGCCAATGCTGAAATGTTACAATTTGGGTACATGAGGAGGGATCAGAGAAGGGCCGGGAGCCCAGGCTGGGGGGAGACAGACTCTGGGGGCTCTGGCTGTTCAGTGTCTGCCCTGTGGGGCTGCACTGCGGGAGGAGGCCAGGGAGACGTTACCTGTGCAATCGGAGGAGCATTGCCAAGAGATCTGGGGATGTGATTATTCCCCTTTATTCAGCACTGAGGAGGCCACATCTGGGCTACGTCTACATTGCGCATTCTTGCGCAAGAAGATATGCAAATGAGGCACGGTGATTAATATTGCAGAGTCTCATTTGCATACCGAATGAGCCGCCATTTTGAGCAAGGGACTTTTGTGCAAGAAGGAGCAGTGTACACTACTCCTTCTTGTGCAAAAACCTCCCTCTTGCACAAGAGCCATTCTGCCTGAAAATAAGTGGCAGAATGGCTCTTGTGCAAAAGTTCCTTCCGCAAAAATGGTGGCTCATTAGGTATGCAAATAAGGCACAGCAATATTCATTACTGTGTCTCATTTGCATATCTTCTTGTACAAGAATGTGCAATGTAGATGTAGCCCTGGAGTATTGCATCTAGTTCTGCCCCCTGTCCAGTACAGTATAGGCAGGATGTGGATGAATTGGTGAGGGTCCAGCGGAGGGCGACCAAAATGATTCAGAGGCTGGAGCACATAACCTACGAGGAGAGGCTGAGGGATTTCGGTTTGTTTAGTCTGCAGAAGAGCAGAGTGAGGGGGGATTTGAGAGCAGCCTGCAACTCCCTGAAGGCTGGAGAGAGGCTGTTCTTGTAGGGATAACATATTAAAGTATTAAAAATGATTCCCCAAGTGGAAGTGACTCCCCATAATTTGTTCCCCACAACTTAAGTTTGTGTTTAGATTTAGTGTTATCAAGCTTGATAAGTGTTAGATTTATTATTATTATTATTATGTGTTAAGATTGTTAAATGTTTAAATGTTTAGATTTATTATTATTGCCCCTCTAGAATATAATTTGCTAGGAATGTAATATTAGGTCATGTAACTTAAAACTGTTATGTAGCCAGAAACAGCTCCCCTCTCTGTGTCCCAGGGCACGCTCAAACTTTTGCAAGTGGCTGCTTGTCAAGCCACTAACTCTGCTCTGGGAGCCAAGCCCTGTAATTGATTAAGGGCATTGTTACACAATTGAGGCCCCTTCTCTTCAAAGCATTGTGAACCAATTAACCCTAATCGCAAAGTGAAACATTGTAACTATAACAGTAACTAACTCAGCACTCAGAGAGAGAATGTTTTAAGAAATGCCACCCAGAAACTTTTGTAACTTTTTGTAACTACAACTCTTGTATATGTAAAATTATTATTATACAAAATACTGTATGTTAATTAGGGAATGTATGGAAGAGAGAGAGTGCTTGGACAATGAATGAATGGTTTGAGAGGTGCCAGCCTGAGAATGCAGCATCAAAGGGCTGAAGAAGGCGTCAGGTGCCAGTGCAACCAAAAGGTGTCAAGTGGAGAAAAACTGGAGATTGGAGGTCCACCCTATGAGATCACTAACAAGCACCTGGCAGCCACCCTGAAGACATCAGCATGATGCAGCAATTCCCGTAGACTGGCATAGGAAGAAATTCCTATAAGAACTGGACCAAAAGACTATGGAGTCAGAGTCCAAGGTTCTGCTGCCAGCCCACCAGGAGCTTCAGATGTGCATCTGATCAGGACTTCGCTCCCCACTACCATCACTTTTGTACAGAATACCTGGCCAATACTCTGTCACAAGCAACTTCCAGGCTGGTAACTATAACAACTACACAGAACCTGAATGAATGATTGAATGAATGTTTGCTTCTATCTTTTCTTTATTCTTTATTATTATCTTTACAATAAATGTAGCTTTTTGCCTTATCCCCCTCATAAGATCCTGCTTATTTTTATTGGTACAACAGTCTCAGTGTGGGCAGGTGGCAGAACCAGGAGCAATGGTCTCAAGTTGCAGTGGGGGGAGGTCTAGGTTGGATATTAGGAAAATGATTTCCCTAGGCGGGTGGGGAAGCACTGGGCTGGGTTCCCTAGGGAGGGGTGGAATCTCCATCCCTAGGGGTGTTTAAGTCCTGGCTGGACAAAGCCCTGGCTGGGCTAATTGAGTTGTGTTGGTCCTGCTTTGGGCAGGGGGCTGGACTGGATGACTCCTGAGGGCTCTGCCAGCCCTGGGATTCTATGATCTTAATTCCCCTCTTTAATAGCTTCTCCCGGTTGGCTGGAAAGGCCCTTTGCTGTGAGGGACAGCAAGCCATCGCCCCTGGTCTGTGCTCTGAGAATCCTCCCTTGGCTGCAGCTCCTGGGTTGGAGGATACTTTGGTGGGTGCCGAGGAGCCTTGAACCTTGTCTGGCAGCTCCGTTGTCCCACCAGAAGGGCTGGGAGCCGGTGTTCCCAGCAATTCACATCTGGCTTTTTCTACACTGGGGTGGGAGTGACAAGGCTTCTGCCCGTCACAGGTGCTTAGCTGCTCCCCCGCCCCCTTTGAAGGCCAAAGCTTTAGTAGTTCTGCTGCTAAAATTCGAGTAGGGTGAATGCCGGGTGCAGATAGAAAACTTCCAACCCCCAGGATGTGGTGTTTGCATTGTTGATCATCTGCCAGTATAGAGTAAGCCTTAGAGAGAGAGAGAGAGATGCAACCTCCCCAAAAAAACTTCACAACCTCATGTGCAAGGAGCACACACACACACACGCATGCACACAACAGGATATTCATTTTCCACAGATCAAGACATTTAAAATGACACCTCACAAGGCAGATGTGGTATAAATAGAGACGTAAAACCAGCCACATTCGCTAACCAGTTAAATGGTTCGTTTAACCAGGTTAACCACCAGCAATGGGCAGGAGGCTGCTCCTGCCAGCCAAGCCCTCTGGTTAACTGGTTACCTGGCGTGCATATTGGAAAGGTATATGGTTACCGGGTAACCAGTTAATTGGTTAACCTTTCACATCCCTAGTACAAAATACATTGTAATTATATTACAGTTGTGAATATGGGAGCCCCAGGGCACTGTTTGGATGTGTTAAGTTCCAGAGCCTCCCTCATTTTATGTAAAGTCCCCAATATTTAAACATCACCTCACCCCTTTGGCTTCTAAAGCAGAGCTGGGAACTTCTGGTTTCTGAAACTTTTTTTGCAGAGTTTTGTAGCATCACCAACTCTTAACATTTATTGGCAGCATTCACTGTGCTGCTTGCTGGTTTTCTCAAAGCCCCAGATCCTGGAATCAGATTTTTAGTAGGAATTTATCCTCTTTCTTTTCTTTTCTTTTCTTTTCTTTTCTTTTCTTTTCTTTGTTTCAAAGAAAAGTTTGTAATGCCACGCCCCATTCAAAAACAAAAAATGCCCCAAACCAGAAGGCAAATAGAAGAACCCAAATGTCTTCCTTTTCAAATGAATCTCATCGTGCTGTAGGAGATGGCTCATGAGGTTTGAAGGCACAAACTTGGCAACGAGAAAACAGAGCTAGTTTTTAAAAAGTGGCAAAGGGAGTGCTTTGGAAAATCTCAAATTCAGTTACATGATGTACTCGTAAACAGCTAAAACATGGCAATTTTTAAATGTTTATATGCAAAAGTTAGAAATCTAATTAATAAGGGAGGTGAAATAGAGTGCTTCATAGTAAATGAAGAGAGGAATGTAATAGGCATCACAGAAACTTGGCGGAATGAGGATGATTAATAGGACATGGTAATACTCAGGTAAAAACTGTATAGGATGGACAGAACAAGCCATGCTGGCGGGGGAGTGGTGGTATATGTGAATAAAAGCAATCCAACTGTTCCGTAGACTCTCTGTGGGTAGTAATGCCACGCTATGAGAAGAACAGAGCAGTTGGGATATGTTCATGCCCACCTGACAAGTGATGGGGATAGGGACTGTGATATGCTAAGGGGGATCGGAGAGGCTATACAATTTAAAAACTCAAGAATAATGGGGGATTTCGACTCTTCCCAAATTGACTGACTGGCTACACGGCACCAGAGGATGGGATGCCGAGAGAGAGGTTCTTGAGACCTTATATGACTGCTTCTTGGAGCAGCTGGTCCCAGAACCAACAATAAGGCCAAAAATTCTCTTGCTCAAAAAGACAATTTTGGGGTCAAGAGGAAGCTACTGGTCAGTGAACAGCAATATTGACAATTCCCCTATTCAGCCGGCTCTGGCCCCGAGTGGTCGGTGGCGTGGGGGTTGGGTGCATGTTGCCGGTACCTCAGAAACTCTTCCTCCATGGTGAGGTAGAAGATGGGGTTGAGGCAGCAGTTGAAATACATCAGGAAAGAAGGAAAAGTGCTGTCTGCAGCCAGGCTAAACGGATGGAAGGGAACTGAAATCCACAGGAAGAAGAAGACGTGATACGGCAGCCAGCAGAGGAAAAAGGTCAGGATGAAGCCAAGAAGGATCTTGAGTGGCTCAATTCAAGGCTAATGGGATCAGAAACCCGACCAGAAACTGGATCACAATGGCCTTCATCCTCTTGTTAGCTTCATCCACACCAAAGTACATGCTGGTGCTGGCAGGTGGGAAGAGGGATTCCCAGAGGTCACCGTACCGCAAGCTGAACCCAACAGACAGAGCCCATGTGCCCAGACCCACCCAGCAGGCCAGGGAGGCCGTGTGGTATTTCAGGGCCCATTCAGGCCGTGCCACGAGGACGCAGCGATCGATGCTGATGGCTGTGAGGAGGAAGGCGCTGGAGAACATGTGCAGGGAGGTGATATAGCTGCTCAGCGTCCTGGCCCAGTCTAAGCTCAGGAAGATGAGGACGAATCTGAGGGGCAGGCAGACAATGAAGATTAAATCAGACAAGGTCCGGTTCAGGAACCACACGGTGCTGGCCGTTCTCTCCATACAGCAGCTGGTGACGAAGAGGACGTAGCCATTTAACGGCACCCCGGTGAGGAAGGCCACACCCCACAGCAACAAGAAGAGGTATGGGAGGACCGTCATTCTCAGAGAAGCTCCAGTTCCAATATCCACGTCCTCCTCAGGGCTCAGGGAGGGCAGCGCAGACGCTGTGCTGAGGAAAGGGAGAGCAATTCAAAGGGCTTCAAGAGCAGCAGACAGTCACAGAGTTTCTAATCTCCTCAGAGTTCACAGGGCTGGGGAATGTTTTTTGGGTCAAGGGCCACTGACCCCACAGAAAAATCAGTCAGGGGCTGTGCAGAAGTGAGAAGCCAAAAAAAACTCCAACCCACCCTCTCTGAAGTGGCCCCCAACTGAGAAGGAGAAAGACCCTCCCCACGTTCTCCTCCCTCACCACAGCCTGGGGGGGCCCAGCCTGGCAGATTTTGTGTGCTCCAGCCATGTGGGATGATAACATGAGGGGGAGGGGGCTGGAGCGCCAGTCTGGGCTCCCCAGTGCTGGGGCAGGGGGAGCCCTGAACTTTGGGGACTGTTCCAGGGAAGCTACAGGCTGCATCTGGCCCCCTTAGGTTCTCCACCCCTGGTTTATAAGATCTCCAGATGCTGGGTTGAACTCAAATCCTTGTAGGCCAATGTCACCAATGGCTTGATGACCTTTGAAGAATAGAGCCATACGGTTAGCATGGGCACCACTGGGGCAAACGCCACTGCCGGAATGCGGGGTGTGTCGTGTCTGTCCTCAACCCCAACAGTTTGGGCTTTTACATAGAATCATAGAACCATAGAGCTGGAAGAGACCTTAGAAGGTCATCAAGTCCAGGCCCCTGCCCTAGGCAGGACCAATCCCAACTAAATCAACCCAGCCAGGGCTTTGTCAAGCCAAGACTTAAAAACCTCTAGGGATGGAGACTCCACCACCTCCCTAGAGAACCTATTCTAGTCCTTCCCCACCCTCCTAGTAAAATAGTTTTTCTTAATATCCAACCTGGACCTCTCCCACCGCAACTTGAGACCATTGCTCCTAGTTCTGCCATCTGTCACTACTGAGAACAGCTTCTCTCCAGCCTCTTTGGAACCCCCCTTCAGGAAGTTGAAAGCTGCTCTCAAATCCCCCCTCACTCTTCTCTTCTGCAGACTAAATAGACGCAACTCCCTCAGCCTCCCCTCAGAGGTTATATGCTCCAGCCCCCTAATCATTTTGGTTGCCCTCCACTGGACCCTCTCCAATGCATCCACATCCTTCCTGTAATTGGGGGCCCAGAACTGGACACAATACTCCGGATGTGGCCTCACCAGAGCCGAATAAAGGGGAATAATCACATCTCTGGATCAACTGGCAATGCTCCTCTTAATGCCACCTAATATGCCATTAGCCTTCTTGGCTACAAGGTCACACTGTTGACTGTCCAGCTTCTCATCCACTGTAGTCCCCAGCTTCTTTTCTACAGAACTGCTACTTAGCCAGTTGGTCCCCAGCCTGTAACAATGCTTGGGATTCTTCCGTCCCAAGTGCAGGACTCTATACTTGTCCTTGTTGAACCTCATCAGATTTCTTGTGGCCCAATCCTCCAATTTGTCAAAGTCACTCTGAACTCTATCCCTCCCCTCCAGCGTATCTACCTCTCCCCCTAGCTTGGTGTCATTTGCAAACTTGCTGAGGGCACAATCCATCCCCTCAGCCAGTTTATTAATAAAGATGTTGAACAAAAGTGGTCCCAGAACCGAATCTTGGGGGACTCCGCTAGAAACCAACCGCCATTCTGACATCAAGCCGTTGATCACTACCCGCTGGGCCCGACTTTCCAGCCAGCTTTCTATCCATCTTACCGTCCATTTATCCAATCCACATCCCCTTAACTTGCTGGCAAGAATATTGTGGGAGACCATATCAAAAACCTTGCTAAAGTCAAAGTATATCACATCCACTGACTTCCCCATATCCACAGAGCCAGTTACCTCATCATAGAAGCTAATCAGATTGGTCAGGCACGACTTGCCCTTCATGAATCCATGCTGACTATTCTTCATCACCTTCCCCTCTTCCAAGTGCTTCAAAATGGATTCCTTGAGGATCCCCTCCATGATTTTTCTAGCGTTAAACTGACCAGCCTATAGTTCCCTGGATGGTCCTTCTTGCCTTTTTTGAAGATGGGCACTACATTTGCCTTTTTCCAGTCATCTGGGATCTCTCCTGATCTCCATGACTTTTCAAAGATAATGGCCAAAGGCTCCTCAATGACATTTGCCAACTCCCTCAGTCCCCTCGGATGTATTAAGTCCGGACCCATGGATTTGTGTATGTTTAGCTTTTCTAAATAGTTCCTAACCTGTTCTTTCCCCACCAAGGCCTGTCCACCTTCGTCCCATATTGCATCACTTTGCACATTAGTCTGGGAGCTGACCTTGTCCGTGAAGACAGAGGCAAAGAAAGCATTGAGTACTTCAGCTTTCCCCACATCATCTGTCACTAGGTTACCTCCTTCATTCAGTAGGGGCCGCACACCCTCTCTGATCACCTTCTTCTTGCTAACATGCCTGTAGAAACCTTTCTTGTTATCCTGCACATCCCTTGCGAGTTGCAATTCCAATTGCGCTTTCGCCTTCCTGGTAACTCCCCTGCATTCTCGAGCTATACATTTATACCCCTCCCTGGTCATCTGTCCAAATTTTCACTTTTTGTAAGCTCCCTTTTTGTGCTTAAGTTCACCAAGGATTTCCCCAGTAAGCCAATCTGGTCTCCTACCATATTTGCTTCTCTTGCTACGCATTGGGATGGTTTCTTTCTGTGCCTTCAATAAGGCTTCTTTAAAATACTGCCAACTCTCCTGGGCTCCTTTCCCCTTCATGTTAGCGTAACCAGGGGATTCTGCCCATCAGGTCTCTGAGGGAGTCAAAGTCTGCTTTTCTGAAGTGCAGGGTGTGTATTTTACTACTCTCTTTTCTTCCTTTGGTGAGGGTCCTGAAATCTACCATCTTATGATCACTGCTTCCCAGGTTGTCACCCACCTCTCCTTCCCCTATTAGCTCCTCCCTGTTTGTGAGCAGAAGGTCAAGCTGCGCACGGCCCCTGGTTGGATCCGTCAGCACTTGTACCAAGAAGTTATCCCCAATATTCTCCAGAAACTTCCTGATTGTCTGTGTACTGCTGTATTGGTCTCCCAACAGATGTCAGGGTGATTAAAGTCCCCCATGAGAACCAGGGCCTGCGATCTGGAAGCTTCTCTCAGTTGTCCAAAGAAAGCATCATCTACCTCATCCACCTGATTCGGCGGCCTGTAGCAGACACCAACCACAACATCACTGCTGTTGCTTACACCTCTAAACTTGATCCATAGACTCTCAACAGGCTTTTCTCCCTCTGCATAATACCGGTTTGTTTGTTTTTTACTAAGCTAAATATATTTTTCAAAGCCACATTTGCTTCTTCCTGAGAAGTTGGATTTCTAGCCAAGAGGAGGTGGACAATGCAGGGAGAGAGTGAGAGGCTCTCCCACCCTTCCTACAGCCTCACTGAAATTCCCAAATCCTCTTGCTGTTACTTTCCCCCAGGAGCTGGTGATTCCCATCTTTGATTTTTTGTTTTTAAACTTAATGAACGATAATTCCCCTCTTTCTTAAAATAATGAATTTTTCAAAGTGATTCTTCCACCCGACCCTTCATTCTGAAGTGGGGCTTTTGTGCCGTCTGGGCCATTTGCAAGGATACGTTAGAGCAGTCGTGTCAATATTTTTCCATCCCCCGACTATATCTTTATAAATTATCTCAGTGCAGCCGACCCAGTTACATTGTTTATAATGGGGGCAGCTCCCGAACTGAGACATTAGGTTAGAGCCGGGGGAGGAGGGAGCTGGGGGTGCCTGGCTCAGGGATGAGGCATTGGATTAGAGTGGGTTGGGGGTCGCTGGGGGTGCCTGGCTTTGGGGGAGAGGGGAAGCATTGGGTTAGAGGGGCAGGGGGCTGGATGTGCCTGGCGTTGGGGGAGCGGAAGGGGATTGGGTTACAAGTGGGGAATGGGGGTGCCTGGCTCTGGGGGAGAGAAGGGGGATATTTTGTTAATATTTTGTGGGTGTTTTTATTTATTCCCAAATAAATTCACAAAATGTATTATATTAATTTTATATCAGTAAATATATGTCCATTTTTTTGCAATTGCACGAATAAATATATGTTTATGCAAAACCTCCAACTTACAAAATATCTCCAATTTTCACAGAAGCCTGTTCTGTTTGGTTAACCACTGTCTGTACTTGTTTTTATTTCAACAAAACAAGTTATGTATCAGATAAAAACATTAAAAAGTACCTTCAATTAATATTTAAATTAAAAAATATTATGTGTGAGCAAATAACAATTTTACACATCAAATGATTGTATTGTATTCAAACAAGACCTGAACAAATATTATAATATACCTAAACCATAATCTATAATAATAAATAATTATGACTTTCCAATAGAAGTACATTTTCTTTGGTGGCTCTGAAAGCTATCAGTTTTCGTTTGTGCGGCTCTCAGTAGGCTTCCAGTTTGACATGCCTGAGTTAGAGGAACAGGCAAAATCCCACCAAACAGCCCCTCCTCTCAAAACCTCCCAGGATGGAGAGCAGCTTCTGAGGGGGAGAGAAGTGAGATTGAAACAACAGCAACAAAACACCCGCCTGGCAAAACATCACTGGAAGAAGAGAGCAATAACCAGTCAAAAGACATTTTTTCAAGGAGGGATATTGCAAACGTCTATTTTACTACATAGTGGGGGAGTCAGGGCCCCTACGTTTTATCCCAGACTTGGCCACTGAAGGGCTCAGGGAGCTCGGATGACTCATGGCAGACCCTGTGCCTCAGTTTTCCCTCTAAACATTTACCTGTTTCACGCTAGAATGTGAGCTGACTGTGGCCAAGCCTGTTTCTCCCCGTGGGTCTGTGCTGGACCAGGCAGCCCGCTCTGCCCGGAGTCAGTGAGGGGAGTGGGTGGGAGCAGAAGGAAAGGAGCAGACCCAGGGGGCAGTGGTGTTGGGGGAGGGGAGAAGAGACACAGCAGCAGCTGGAGGGTTTCCCTCATTTCCTTACCCGTGTCCTGGGGGGACGCAGCGTCTCAGAGCCGACCCCTGTCTCAGGCCCCAGTGTGATACCTGCAGCTTGCCCCGACTGGCTCACCCCGGAGCAGGTAGCCATTCATATGGGGGTAGCCTGGGGGGGGGGGCAATGCTCTGTGCCGGGGACCCGCCCACCTCCCTCGGATGTGGGAGCCAAATGCAGACATCTTGCTGGGCCCAGCCGGGGGGGGGGGCGGCATGTGGTTGGGGTGAGCTCTGCATGTAGATGTGGGGCACCGGAGGGCCTGCAGGCTTTGCAGACGTGATCAGACCCAGCCACGTCCTGTGATCTCCCCCCTCTTTTTATCTCACCTAGGCCAGGGGGTCGACCCTGAGATGCTGCGTCCCCCCAAGACACAGGTAAGGAAATGAGGGACACCCTCCGGCTGCCCCACAGGATCTCACTCTGCCCCCCACCACTGTCCCCTGGATGTCTCCCTTCCTGCCGCCCCCAGCCCCTCCCCATTTCCCCTTCTGGTGGAGCCTGTTAAAGTTATTTGTGGCCCCTGTTAGAGGTCAGGGGCCCCGTCATGCTGGCTGCTGCTCAGAGCCCCTCCTCACTCTGAGGCCCATCCCACCCGGTGCTGCACAGAGCCACTGGGCTTGGCCATAGACAGCTCACACCGTGAACAGGCAAATGTGTGGAGGGGAAACTGAGGCACAAGGCCATAATGTTAGTTGTCCAATTTCCCTGAGCAGTTCAGTGGCACAATCTAGGATGGAACCCAGGAGTCCTGACCCCACCCCCAATCCATCCATGGAAACAGACGCTTGCAGCTTCCTTCCTTTTTTACCTAAGACTTTTGGCCTGTGTCTGGTCTCTTCTTCTGCTGGGGTTTTGCTGGGTGGCTCTTTTTGTGTCTGTTCAGTTGTTCCAGTCTTACTTTTCTCTCCCTTGAAAGCTGTTCTCCATCACTGGAGACTTCCATTGGGTGGGGAGGGGGGTTCTGTGGGGATTTTGTTTGCTCCACTAACCACCCCCTTAAAAATGGTTCAAACCACCCGAAATGTCTACTAGAAAATGACAGGGGAGGGGAGAAGAATCACTTTAAAAAATCCATTATTAAAAAAATAATTGGGGTGGAAAAGTCCTTGATGAATTTCTTTTGTTTTTTAAACCAAGCTGGGAGTAGCCAGCTCCTTTGGCAAACTAGCAGCAAGAAGAGTATTTGGGGATGTTAGCTTGGCTTCAGAGGGGCAGGAAAGGGGTCTCATGTCTCTGACTCTGCTCCTCAGAACGCCCCCTCAGAGCACGTTGTCCACCTCCCCTTGTATAGAAATGCAACTTTTTGGCATGAAACAAATGTGGCTTTTAAAAATATATTCGAGATAGTAAAAATCCCCGATATTGTGTAAAAACCAAAAGTGTCTGGGCTGAGGATGGACGCAACTAATCCTTCACCTCGGCAAGGGTGAGAGTCAAGGACCCTTGTGGTCTCCAAATGGCCTTCTGGTCCGATGCTTCTAAGGTCTTCAAACCAGTAATGCCAAGAGCCTACCAGGACTTGATTCTACCTGAGTTGAGCTCTAGATTTGGAGTGTTTATAAACTCTGTGTCACTCCCAAAGATCACAGATTCCCTGACCTCAGGTGGGATTCAGTTCCGTTAGGCTACGTCTACACAGCAGTGTTCTTTTGGAATAACAGGCATTATTCCAAAATAACAAAAAGCGCATCTACACCGCAAGGCATTATTTTGAAATAATGGTGAGCTGGAAGACTTCTTACTCCGACTCCTTTAGCCCTCATGTCACAAGGAGTAAGGGAAGTTGAAGGAAGAGCCCTCTTCCTTCGACTTCCTGTTGTGTCGACAGTGCCAAAAGCCAAATTCAGCTCTTGCGACTTCAGCTACACAATTGATGGAGCTGAAGTTGCGTAGCTTAATTTGATTTTTGCCCTGCTGTGTCGCCATACCCTTACAGTGTACAGGGGAGTTTAGTGTAGAGGAGTTTAATCCAGTGTTTCTTAAACATTTTAAGACCGAGGAACACGAAACAATATTTTTTTATGAAGAACACGAAAGATTTTTTTTGTTGAAAAAGAAAAAGAAGAAAGAAAAAATGTGCATGAAGGGGGACACAGGGAAAAGTTATTGACCAAAAAAAAAAAAAAAGGGTGGGTCTTGGGAGGAAAGTTATTGAGCAAAAGGTCGCCTGCCCCTTTAAGGGCACCCATTTTGAATTCAGTTGTTCTCCGCGGCACACCTCCAACCGCTTCATGGCACAGTGGTGTGCTACGGAACACAGTTTAAGAAACACTGGTTTAACCAAATTAAAAACAAAGAAAATCACCTGATTGTGTCTAACTAAATATTCTCTGTTCACTTACATATCCTGTGTTCCATGGTTCCACCTTTCCTTAGGCACAGATATCGCTAACCAATCCGGGGCTTTCTTCCTGGTTCAGTCCATCTCTCTCACTCCCCAGCTCCTGCTCCAAACTCACACACACAGGGAAAACGGAAACAGGCAAAAACGTGTTTCCTGTCTATCTTCTCCCACTCTCTTCCCATTGGCTCTCATGGCTCCCTGCCAACACTTCCTGGACACCCACAGTTCTGGTTTTAGCCCTTTAGTTCCTGAATGCTGGGTTGTCTAGGAAAGGGTAGGACCCCTCCCATCCATCACAGCAGTCGACTCCCCGCAGGGCTCTGTTCTCTTCCCCCAGCCAGGAGGGATGTATGTGCGTGGGAGGGAGGTGAATGCCAGCTGGTGTCTCTTCTCCTGTGTCCTCTTCCGGTAGATGTGGCTGGATGCGGCTGTGCTGTGCTGGGGACTCTGCCTACCTGCCCCAGACGTGGGCTGCAAATGCAGACACCTTGCAAGCCTCCAGCAGGGGGAGCTAGCGGTTCACGTGACATGTGCATGTAGCTGTGGGAGCCAGAGGCCGGCCAGGCTTTGAAGACGTGATTGGACCCAGCCGTGTCCTGAGATCTCCCCTGTCCTGGGTCCCTGATGCAACAACCACAGCTCACCCAGACTAGCTCAGGCAGCAGGAGGAAGCCGGGCCCGTGGGTGTATCTGGTGAGGGACAACAACAGGAGATCACAGACCGTGGCTGAGTCTGATCATGTTTGCAAAGTCTAGAAGGCCTCCGGCCCCCATGGCTACCTCATGCGAACCACACGCTCCCCCTGTGGGGCCCAGCAAGGGGCTGCATTTGCAGGCCCCCACCCCGGGGCAGGCGGACGTGTCCCCAGCAGAGCACAGAGGCAGAAACGGCCACGTCCAGCCGAATCTACTGGAAAAGGACACAGGAGCAGAGACACCAGCTGGCACCCTGCCCCCCTGGCCCTCCCAGCTGGGGCAAGAGACCACTGCATGAGATACTGAGCCCGGCCTCTACTGCAGGAGACCTCGCCAACCACAGCCCAGCCCCCAACTGGCCTGCATCTCACCTCCATCGCCTGCAGGCCCCAGGCCTGGGGTGGGTTTTGGTTCAGCCTGAGCCCCTAAGGCAGCCGGGCTTAGGACAGCCTGGGACCCGTCCCCAGGGGAACCTCACTGGGGCTCAGGGAGGAGGTTTCCCTGTTGGATCTGGCCCTGGTGCGCCCCTGTGGGTGAATTGCCCCCGGGGTTAATCATCCTCCTTGTTAAAACCTGATGCCTGATTGCCACTGAGCCCCCGGCTCTACCAGTCCCTCCTGCTCTGTGACCCTGCGACAGGCTGCACCCCCAGCCAGGCCCTGCACTCGCACCCCCATCCCCTGGCAGGGACTTGCCCGGCTCAGAGCCACCAGTCACCCCCAGCCAGACCAGAACTCACAACAGGAGGCTCCAGCCAATCCCCAGCTCCCTGCCCTGCCCCCCCAGAGCTGCCCCCTGCGGCCCTGCTCAGAGCCCGGCCAGGGGCAGCTCAGTGCTGAGCCCGCCCCTCCGCAATGGGGAGAATCGCCCTTCCCTCCGCTCTGGGAGCCGGGCTGGTGTTTCCCAAGACCTGTGACCAGAACACACCGGGGTGGCCCATGGCAAACTGGGTGATTAGCTGCAGCCAGAGCCGAGCCGGGGTGGGGAGTAGCCAGCGCGGGGGTCACAGCTGGCAACTGAGAAACAGGTTCCCAGACACATCTCCAGGGGCTGGGCTCGGGGGAGGCCCAGTCGTGACGTCACTTCCCCTCTTTATTGCTCCTCTCGGTTGGCTGCAAAGGCCTTTGCTCTGAGGTGGGGCAGGTCACCCCTCGGTGTGTGTCTGAGAAACCCCCCCTTGGCTGCAGCTCCTTGGGGAGGGGGGGGATTCACATCCATGAACTGCTGTCTGGCTGCTCCATTGTCGTACCTGAAGGGCTGGGTCCCCACATCAGTAACACACACACCGCTTCACAACCTCCCCGACAAGGAGAGCAGGTGCAATCCAACAGGATCTGCATGTTCAGGGCATCAGGCCTTTTGAAATGAGTCCTCACGACGGGGACTTGGTACACGAGAGATCACAATTTTATGAAGTGGTGAACATGGGGACTGCAGGGGGCTGTGTTTGAGGTGGAGAATGTCCAACCACCCCCATTTTATTTAAATCCCCAATATTTAAACACCAACCTCACTCTGCTGGCTTCCAAAAGAGAGCTGGCTACCTCTGGCTTTCCTCACCCTTTGGTGGAGTTCTGCAGCGTTGCTGACTCCTTGCGACATTTGCCAGGCTTGCTGTTTTGCTCCAAGCCCCAGATCCTGAAGTCTGGCGACTGGATGGGAATTTGATCTTTCTCTTGTTTATTAAAGTAGTTTCTACACTTCACTGCCACAGAGAAAAGCTTGAAACGCTCCCCCAACCCAGCACTATTAGAAGGCAAAAAGTGAACAGCCCAAATGTCTTGCTTTTCAAACTAATCTCATGGTTTTCTAGGGGGTGGCTCATTAGGGTTGAAGGTTCAGGGGTGGGAATGAAGAGACTGGACTCGATTTTTAAAAGCAGCGTAGGGAGTTAGCTGCCAAATTCCCACTGAAGGCCAATAGGAGTTAGGTACCTAACACACAGAGGCTTTCAAAAATTTTAAGTCAGTTTTTAAGGTTTCATTTTTAAGGTTTAAAACAAACAAAAGGAAGTTTTTCATTACTCAGCTCACAGTCAACCTGTGGAACTCCTTGCCAGAGGATGGGGTAAAGACCAGGACTTTTAAGAGGGTTCAAAAAAAAGCTAGATAGATTCACAGAGGTTAGGTCCACCAATGGCGATGGGTAGGAAAGGCTTAGCCTCTGTTTGTCTGGAAATGGGTGAGAGGAGAGGGATCATGTAGGATTACCTGTTGTGTTCCCTCCCTCTGGGGCATCTGGTATTGGCCACTGTTGGCAGACAGATACTGGTCTATACGGACCTTTGGTCTGACCCAGTCTGGCCGTTCTTATGTGAATTCAATTCAATCATGTCGTTGCAGACAGCTAAGAAGTAAGCTCAGTGAACTGGAGAGCCTCTTATGAAATAAGGAGATTGATGTAACACGCATCAGAGAAGCTTGGTGAAATGAGGATATGCAAAGGGACACAGTAATACCAAGGCAAAAATGACATCAGAAGGTCACGACGGGCTGTGCTGGTATGGAAGTGGCACTATGTGTAAACGAAAGCACGGAATGAAATGGAGTAAGACTCTGAAAGAGCAGAACTTTCCCATAAATGCTCTACGGGTCATAATTCCATGCTCTAAGGATACAAATACAGCAGGAGGGATATATCAGGTGACCAGGATGGGGAGAGTGACTGTGAAATGCTCAGGGAGATTACAGAGGCTTTAAAAATAAAAAAACTCAAGAATAATGGGGGATTTCAACTCTCCCCACAGTCATAGAACGGTAGAGCTGGAAGAGATCTCAGGAGTCCTCAAGTCCAGCCCCCTGCCCAAGGCAGGACCAAACCCAACTAAACCATCCCAGCCAGGGCTTTGTCAAGTGGAGACTTAAAAACCTCTAGGGATGGAGATTCTACCCCCTCCCTAGGGAACCCATCCCAGTGCTTCACCAACAGCCTAGGGAAATTGTTTGTCCTAATATCCAACCTAGTCCTCCCGCACTAAAGCTTGAGACCATTGTTCCTTGTTCTGCCATCCATCACCACTGCGAACAGCCTCTCTCCATCCTCTTCGGAACCCCCCTTCAGGGAGTTGCAGGCTGCTCTCAAATCCCCGCTCACTCTTTTCTTCTGCAAACTAAACAAACCCAAATCCCTCAGCCTCTCTTCGTAGGTCATGTGCTCCAGCCCCTTAATCATTGTCATTGCCCTCCGCTGGACCCTCTCCAATGAGTCCACACCCTTTCTGTAGTGGGGGGGCCCAGAACTGGACACAATACTGCAGATGTGGCCTCACCAGAGCCGAACAAAGGGGAATAATCACATTGCCTGGGTACACGTCACCTCAGGATGGGATGCAGAGAGTACGTTTCTTGGGACCTGAAATGGGTGTTTCTTGGAGCAGCTGGTTCCGGAACCCCCAAGGGGAGAGGCAATTCCTGATGTAGTTCTCAGTGGCACACAGGAGCTGGTGCAGAGGTGAATATTGCTGGACCGTTTGGTAAGAGTGACCATAATATAGTTAAACTGAACATCCCTGTGGTGGGGAAAACACCACAGCAGCCAACCACAGTAGTAATTCATTTCAGAAAGGGGAACTGCACAAACACGAGGAAGTTAGTTCAACAGAAATGAAAAGGCACCGGACCAAAAGTGGGATCCTTGCAGGATGCATGGAAACTTCTTAAAAACACCTGAATAGAAGCTCAAATTAAATAAACAGCACAAATTTAAAAAAAAGGGAGAGATCGAAAAGGTGTCACTGTGGCCAAACAACCAAGTAAAAGAAGCAGTGAGAGACAAAATGGCAGCTTTTAAAAAATAGATGTTTAATCCCCTGAGAAAATGTAACGCCTAAATTCTGTCAAGTGGAGAGTAAAGATATAATTAGGAAGGCTCAAAAAGAATTTGAAGAACAGCCAGCCAAAGACTCAAAAAGTTATAGGAAAAAACATTGTTAGTATATCTGAAGCAGGAAGCCGGCTAAACACGTAGAGGGGCCCCTGGATGATCGAGATGCTAACACATGATAAGGCCATTGCAGAGAAACTAAATCAATTCTTTGCATCTGTCTTTACGGATGAGGATGTGAGGGAGATTCCCAAACCGGAGCCAGTCTGTCAGTGACAAATCTGAGGAATTGTCCCAGATTGAGGTGCCAGTAGAAGAGGTTTTGGAACAAACTGATAAATTTAACTAACAAGTCACCGGGACCAGATGGCAGTCACCCAAGAGTTCTGAAGGAACTCAAATAAGAAATTGCACAACTACAAACTGTGGTTTGTAACCTATCATTTAAATCAGCTTCTTTACCAGCTGACTGGGGATCACAAACATGACACGAATTTTTTACAAAAGGCTGCAGGTGCAATCCTGGCAATAAGAGGCCAGTCAGCCGAGCTTCACTGACAGGCAAACTGATTGAAACTACAGTAAAGAACAGAACTATCAGACACAGAGATGAGCACAATTTGTTGGGGAAGAGTAAACATTGGTTTTGTAGAGGGAAACGTGTGTCATTGATCTACTAGAATTCTTTGAGGGGGCCAACAAGTACGTAGACAAGAGGGATCCAGTAGATCTAGTGCACTTAGATTTCCAGAAAGCCTTTGACAAGGTCCCTACTTTACTTAAGATCCTATAAGTAAAGCATAGTTAACGAGGCATGTTTCCCTCTACAAAAGGATTAATGAGGCACGTTTCCCTCTAGAAAACCCATGTTTACTCTTCCCCAACAAATTGTGCTCATCTCTGTGTCTGATAGTTCTGTTCTTTACTATAATTATAGGCTCTTCAGTAAAGTAAGTTGTCATGCGATAAAAGGGAAAGTCCTCTCATAGATTGGTAACTGGTTAAAAGACAGGAAACAAAGGGTCGGAATTAATGGTCAGTTTTCAGAGTGGAGAGAGGTAACTAGTGGGGTCCCCCAAGGGTCTGTGCTGGGACCAATCCTATTCAATCGATTTATAAATGATCTGGAAAAAGAGGTAAACGGTGAGGTGGCAAAATTTGCAGATAATACAAAACTACTCAAGATAGTTAAATCCACAGCAGACTGCAAGGAGCTACGAAGGGGCCTCACAAAACTGGGCAACAGAATAGCAGATGAAATCCACTGTTGATAAATGCAGAGTAATGCACATTATAAAACAGCATGCGTATAAAATGATGGGGCTTAAATTAGCCATTATCGCTCAAAACAGCTACCTCGGAGTCATTGTGGAACGTTCTCTAAGAACATCCAGTCAATGGGCTGAGGCATTCAAAAAAGGAAACAGAATAATTGGAATCGTGAAGAAAGGGATAGAGAATGAGGCAGAAAATATCCTAATGCCACCATATCAACCCGTGGAATAACCACACGTGGAATACTGCATGCAGCTGTGGTCACCCCATCTTAATCAAGATATTTTGGAATTGGACAAGGTACATAAAATACAACAGGAATTATCGGGTGGTGGGGGGTGGGAAGAGCTTCTATATGAAGAGAGATTAATCCGGCTGAGACTTTTCAGATCATGTAAGACAGACCTAGCTCTATAAAATCATGGTTTAGAGAAAATAAATCAGGACATGCTATTTACTACTTCTCACATTACAAGGGCAAAATACAAATGAAATTAATAGGCAGCAGGTTTAAAACAAAGAAAGCGCGCAATCACACAGAGCACAAACAACCTGTGGAACTCATTGCCATAGTATGTTGTGAAGGTCAAGACTGTAACAGAGTCCAAAATCCAATTAGGTAAATTCCTGGAGGATACATTCATTAGTGGCTATTAGCCAGGATGGGTAGGGATGGTGTCCCTAGCCGGGAATGGGGACAGCAGAGGGATCACTTGATGATTCCCTATTCTGTTCACTCCCTCTGAGGCATCTGGCATTGGCCACTGTCGGCAGACAGGACACTGGGCTGGATGGACCTTTGGTCTGACCCAGTCTGGCTGTTCTGACGTTATGTTCTCACTGACTCTGTGATGTTCTTATGGGCCTAAGCACCTTTAAAATGGGTGTTAAGCCCTTTGGAAAATGTTGCTTCATAGACCCGTTGATCTTCAGGAACCATGGGAGAGAAGAGGAGCTGGAGGTGCCCAGGAGCGGAGATGACGTGATGACCCCAATACTGACATGAAGGTCCAGAAAAGCAGAGACCATAAAGAACCCAATGATCTAAGAATGAACCAAGACAAAACTCTCACCTATTTCCTTACAATGATCGATTCGTCAATTCCGAGGCCGGCAGGGACCATTGCGATCAGCTCTTCTGACCTCCCAGGTCATACGGGCCAGAGACCTGCCCCAAACCAATCCCTAGAGCAGAGCTTTTAACAACCCAGCCAAGCTGGATTTTAGATGCCCAATGATGGAGAGTCCACCACGACCCTTGGGAAATTGCTCCCACGGTCAGTGACTCTAATCCTTAAAAGTGTACGCCTCATTTCCAGGCTGAATTTGTCTAGGTTCAGCTTCTGTTCATTGGGCCCTGTTACACCTTCCTCGGCTAGATGGCAGAGGCTGTTGCTGAATATTTGTTCCCCACGTAGGTTCTGTCAGACTGTGATCATCCGCCCTTCAACCTCTCTGTTCTGCTAAATAGATTTTGCTGCTTGTGTCTCTCACTCTGGGGCAGGTTTTCCGATCCTTTGATAATTCTTGTGGCTCTTCTCTGAAGAAGGCCAAACAATTCACTTGCTAAAAAAAACAATATTGGGATCAAGAGGAAGTTACAGATCCCAGCAAACAGAATCTTTTCTCTCTGCAAATACCAATAATTTCATCCATTCTTCTAGACAACCGTCTCTGGCCCCGAGTGGTTGGTCTTGTGGGGGTTGCGAACACATTGCTGGTACCTCAGAAACTCATCCTCCATGGTGAGGTAGAAAATGGGGTTAAGGCAACTGTTGACATATGTCAAGACGCAAGCAAATACGCTTACCATTTCCAGAAGAGGCCGAGAGTGCGTAACTGAAATCCACAGGAAGCAGAAGACGTGGTACGGCAGCCAGCAGAGGAAAAAGGTCGGGATCAAGCCAAGAAGGATCTTGAGTGGCTGGGTGGCCTGGATCAATTGGTTCCTTCTCAGCCTGGAAGCTTGAACAACGAAGAAGATTGAGATCAAGATCAAGGCTAATGGGATCAGAAACCCGGCCAGGAACTGAATCGTGATGGCGGCCTTCACCCTCTCTTCATCCACTGGGAAATTCATGCTGGTGCTGGCAGGTGAGGGGAGGAATTCGCAGAGGCCAGCATATCGCGAGCTGAAGCCAAGAGACAGGGCCCATGTAACCAGAACTCCCCAGAAGGCCAGGGAGGCCGTGTGGCATTTCTGGGCCCATTCAGGCCGTGCTGCGAGGACGGTGCGATCGACGCTGAGGGCCGTGAGGAGGAAGGCGCTGGAGAACATGTGCAGGGAGATGATGGAGCCGCTCAGCCACCTAGCCCAGTCTATGTCCAGGATGAAGATGGAGGTGAGTCTGAGGGGCAGGCAGATGATGAAGATGAAATCGGACACAGCCCGGTTCAGGAACCACACGGCACTGGCTGTCCTCTCCTCATGGCAACCAGCGACGAAGAGGACGTAGCCGTTCAATGGCACCCCAGCGAGGAAGGCCAAGCCACACAGCACCAGGAAGAAGATCGGGAGGAACTCCATTCTCGGAGGGGCTGCCGTCACAATATGGCCTCCTTCTCCTCACGGCTGGGCGGGGGAGGGGCAGACGTTGGGCTGAGGGAAGGAAGGGAGAGGAATGATAATGCCGCCGGGAGAGGACAGGGACAGAGAGAGAATCGCAGAGTTTACAATTTCCCAGACCTAAAGCTCATCTAGGATCGAGTCCTTGCAGGGCAATGACACCAGTGGTACAAAGAGGAGCCAAGGACCGCAGGGGTCATCTACCCTACACCCTGCCAACCTGCCGGATGCGTTGTGTCTCTCCTCAGCCTGAGTGCGGTTCTGTTTTACATATTACCAGAGTTTTTATATGAAACCGAACATTTTACAAATAATCGGACAACTAACAACAGGGCCTTGTGCCTCAGTTTCCCCTCCACACATTTCTCTGTTTAGGGCATGAGCTGGCTGTGGCCAGGCCTGGTGGGTCTGTGCAGGCCCTGGTGTGATGGGCCCCAGAGCTAGGAGGGGTTCTGGAGAGCTAACCTCTTACAACGGGGCCCACAAATAACTTCAACCGGCGCCATCCGGGGGGATAAGGGGAGGGTCCGGGGGCAGCAGGGAGAGGGGAGATCCAGGGGGCTGTGTTGGAAGGGAGAACAAGGGGATACAAGGAGGCAGCTGGAGAGTGTCTCTCATTTCCTTACCTGTGTCTTGGGGGGACGCAGCGTCTCCGAACTGCCGGCTGTCCCAGATCCCCGACGTGGTGCCTCAGGCATCTCCCCCAGACTGGTTCAGCTCAGAGCAGGGAGCCGTTCACGTGAGGGGTGTATCGGACGGGGGGGGCGGTATAGGGCAGGTCACCGGACGTGGCTGGGTCTGGTCACATCAGGAAGGCCCCAGCCCCCGCTGCTGCATGCAGACGTCATGAGAACACAAGCTCCCTCCTGCTGGGGCCGAGCAAGGTGTCTGCATTCGGTAGCCACACTGAGGGGTGGGTGGGTGGCGGAGCCGTATTAGCAGGCAGGGCCTGAGACAGCCACGTCCGGCCAACTGCACAGACGGAGGTCCCAGGAGCAGAGATAACAGCTGGGACTTTGTACCCCTCAGGCCCTCCTAGCTGGGGAATGAGACCAGAGCCCCCGAGCCCCCCAAAACTGGCCATTCAGATTCTGAGCCCGACCTCTGCTGCAGGGACCCCAGCCCGGCCCAGCCAGCGCTGAGGAAACCCTCGCGCGGGGCTACAGACCACACAAACCACAGCCCAGCCTCTCACCTGCCTGTGTCTCGCCTCCATTGCCTTCAGGTCCTGGGCCTCGGGCACGTTTCGGTTCAGCCTGAGCTCCCAGGGCAGCCGGGCTCAGGCCAGCCTGGGACCCCGAGCCACGTCATGACACTAACACCAGGCGCTGGGGCAGACCCGGGGCAGGGAAGGCGAAGGGGGCACGCGGTTGCCAGCTGTAACTCCCTAGAGAGGGACAAGTACTGGCAAAGGGCTCTTTGCTCCACACACAAAGGTCTGACTCGGCCCAGAGAGGCAGCTGAGTCCAAAGACACAGACTGACACAGGGCCAGGCCGGAAGGGACCATCACAGCCTCTCCTCCGATTCCTCCTCCAATGCACAGAGCCCCTGAGCTAACTCCTAGCCAGGCCTGTCAGGAGACACCCAGCCCTGCTTCAAACATAGCCCACGATGGACAAGCCACCACCCCTATGGGTACTTTGCTCCCTGGGTTAATTATGCTCCTCGTTAAATGATGCCTTATTTCCAGTCAGAATTTGTCTCGCTTCAAATTCCAGCCATTGGACCAGGCCAGACTCTCCTTGGGGTGACGGAAGCACCTGTTGTTGAATATTTCTTCCATGTGTCAACAGTTATTGACTGTCATGAAGCTTCTCTTTGGAAAACCCAACCGAGTGTCTCAGAGGTGGGCGTGTTTTCTGGTCCTTCCGTCGGCCTTGTGGCTCTTCTCTGAAGAAGTCGCACATGGCTGAGAGCGAGGGCAGTAATCCCTGGGACCGCTTCTCAAGAGTCATGGCGGATTGTCCATCACTGGCAGGTTTTAAATTTGGCAAAGATCTGGGGTACTTCAATGAGGAATTAATTCCAAGTCATTCTGTGGCTTGTGCTGTGTCGAGGGAGAGATTCAATTGTCACAAAGTTTTCCCTCTGGCCTGGGAGGCCATGAATATATGAACGTGACAAAGAACTTGGGAAGAAATCCTGACTCACTAATGCTGATGGGTGTTTTGCTGTTGGCGTGAATGGGGCTCAATTTCTCCTTTGGGTTTTGACCGATGTCTACATGTTGTGAAGAGGAGATGTTAGAGAAACATACCCAAGACTACTGCTGGATAGCTGTGGTATAGCATGACTTTATTTCTGAGAATCCAGACTTCACACAACACCCTCCAAACCACAGAGAGACAAAACAGGCTGCTCCAGAGAGTCACCCCTCCTTAGCTGGGTTGTTGCAGACTGACATTGCTGTTCACCCACAGAGCTTGCCCTCAGAACCAGGAAACCCCTCAGGGTTTAAAAGCACAGCTTGTCCGTGTGGCGTAGTTTTCAGTTCAACACGGGAGACAGGAAGCGTTGAGGGCTGGCTGAAAATGACCACAATCATGCAACGGGAAGAAACAGAAGATGCACCGTGGAAGATCCAAACACCAAAACTGCAGACACCAAAAGACGCAATTTTAACAATAGTTTCTTTTGACCATTTTCAAAAAATGCCACCGAAACCAACTCTAATTAATTCCCTCCCCCCCAAAAAAAGAAACTTGATGTATGAAAACGGGGAATTCTTGGCAAAAAAATGGGATCTGTAGAAAAAAAGATTGTGAGAACTAAGCAATGATACAACCCAGAGCATCAAAAATCTCCATTCTTCGCTAGGAAGATGGCCCCCTATATATCTGCTGCCGACTCGGCTGGCTCCGTTCCCACGTCGGCTGGGGTTTGACAGCTCCGCCTCCGTCCCCAGCAGCCTGCGAAATGCCGTCGTGTGCTAAGGTAGAACAGGGGGTAGAAGCAGCTGTGGAAACAGAGCAGGCTGTGAGCAAAAATGGCCCCCGTCTCCAGGGACGCTGTTGCGTCTGGAGGTGATGCCCTGGGCGAGAGGTCCAAGAAAGCAATGACGTGATACGGGAACCAGCAGAGGAAGAAACAGGCGTGCAACACTAGGAGGGTCCGCAAGGGTTTCTCGGCCCGAGCCACTTGGTTCTGGCCCCGTTTGGCAGCCGGAATGATGAAGCAGATGCTGTTCAAGGCTAGGGGGAACAGGAACCCAATCAGGAACCGGGTGGCGACGTTGGCGGCGTCTCCAGTCTCTCTCAACAAGAGGCTCTGGTCGGAGCAGAGGCCATGGTAGCGCCAGGTGACGATGACAGAGAGAATCCAGGTGCCCAGCATGACCAGGGAAGTCAGGTGGACCGTACGATGGTTCTGGGCCCACGTGGGACAAAGCGTGGTGAGACAGCGGTCAGCGCTGATGGCCGTGAGGTGGAAGTAGCTGGAGAACATGCTGAGGGAGGTGATGATGTTGCTTATCTTGCACAGGAAACTTCTCAAATACCAGTGCAAGCCCAGGGCCAGCTGGGCCACGGTGAGTGGCAGGAAGGCGGTGAAGATAAATCCAGATGTGGCTATGTTCAGGTGACACATTCCATCGACTGTTTTCTTCTTCCGGCAGCCAGCGGTGAAGATGATGAAGCCGTTCCCCGTAATCCCCACAAGGAAGGCCAGGGTGCAGAGCCCCATGAGAGCGAGGTGCATCGTCTCCCAAGGAGCTACACCTTGAAGATGGGCTGCTTCTTCAGAGGTTGTCCTCTGGGGGTAAGCATAGGCCGTGCAGTTCTGGGACAGAGCAAACAAAGAAAGAACAAATGTAAAGTCTTCAAAATGGAGAGAGAGAGACGAGAGACGAGTGGACGATGCAAAAATCTGCCGAGTAGTAGCACTGATAGATGCTGCACAGATTAGCGGTTGTGCACAGCAGCTCCGTCAATGCAGGAGGGAAAAGAAAGCAAATGAGGCTGGTAGAAAAGCAAGAGGGTGACAAGACCTTTTTTTCTCCATGTGTCTCTTCTCTAACAAGTCTTGTGGAGAAAGGGGAAGCAGTGGACATAGTACCTATATAGTAGTAAAGCATTTGATACAGTTTTGCATGACCTTCTTATCAATAAACTAGAAAAATCACCCTAGACGAGGCTACTATAAGGTGGGCGCATAACTGGCTGGATAACTGTTCTCAGAGAGCAGTTATTAACAATTCACAGTCATGCTGAAAGGTAGCAGAACAAGTGGGGTTCTGCAGGGGTCTGTTTTGGGATTGGTTCTGTTCAATATCTTAATCAAGGATTTGGATATTGGCATAGAGAGGACGCTTATTAAGTTTGCAGATGATCGCAAGCTGGGAAGGATGGCAGGTGCTTTGGAGGACAGGGTCATAATTCAAAATGATCTGGACAAACTGGAGAAATGGTCTGAGGTAAATAAGATGAAGTTTAAAGAGACAAATGCAACGTGCTCCCCTCAGGAAGGAACAATCTGTTTCATGCACACAGAATGGGAAGCGGCTGTCTAGGAAGGAGTCCTGCAGAAAGGGATCTAGGGGTCAGAGTGGCCCACAAGCTAAATGAGTCAACAGTGTGAGACTGTTGCAAAAAAAAACCAACATGATTTTGGGATGCTGTGAGCAAGGAGCGCTGTGAGCAAGACACGAGAAGTCATTCTTCCGCTCTACTCTGCGCTGATTAGGCCTCGCTTGGAGTGTTGTGTCCAGTTCTGGGCACCACATTTCAAGAAAGATGTGGAGAAATTGGAGATGGTCCAGAGAAGAGCAACAAAAATGATGAAAGGCCAAGAGAACATGAGCTATGGGGGAAGGCTGAAGGAATTGGGCTTGTTTAGCCTGGAAAAAAGAAGACTGAGGGGAAACAATATCACACTTTTCAAGTATCTTAAAGGGTGTTATAAGGAGGAGGGAGAAAAATTGTTCTCCTTGGCCTCTGAGGACAGGACAAGAAGCAACGGGTTTAAATTGCAGCAAGAGAGGTTTAGGTTGGACATTAGGAAAAACTTCCTACCTGTCAGGATGGTTAAACATGGGAATAAATTGCCTAGGGAAATTGTGGGATCTCTATCATCGGAGATATTTAAGAGCAGGTTACATAAACCTTTATCGGGGTGGTCTAGATGGGGCTTGGTCCTGCCGCGTGGGCAGGGGACTGGACTTGATGACCCCTTGAGGTCCATTCCATGGGACCGGAAGAACCGATTTGGGGTAGGTTAGATTGGGTTCGATAACCCCTCACCTGTGTGCAGGCCCGGGGCTGATTGGGGCACAGGAAGAGCTGGAGTGTCTGAGGGGTTTTGCTCGTGAGGATTCAGGCTGGCCAGATAGGCAGCTGGAGCACTCGGTGTGACTGGATTGTGGCCTGTTTGGAAGGTCTCCAGTCTGGGGCTGTAAGGAGCCCCGAGTTTTGAGCAATTCACCGAGTGGACTCCCTCCGCTGTGCCCAGACCCGGCCCTGTCCGTCACAGTCTGATGCGAACAATTTGGTGAAACCAGCCCAGATTTGTGAAATGTTTTAGTGTCACCAAATTTTCATTTTTCACTGAATCCTCCCGCACTCCAGTTTGATCAAAATATTCACCTCATGCTACTCAAAACCCTGTCAGATGCCTGTGGGCGGGGGGAGGGGACGGAAACACCAGCCACTAACAAATTCAGATGCAAGACCAAAATGTGGGTCGCCTGTGTGGACTGCTCGTTGTTTTTACAGTTACAGACTGACAGGGCGACCCCTCTGAGCCTTTTTATCTCAGTGGGGTTTCAATGATTGTTGAGCAAAGACCCTCCCATGGGTCGGGAGCGGGCCAGGGGGTTAGGCCGCCTGGGTTCTGTTACTGGTTCTGGGAGGGGCGGGGGAAGGTGGGGAGGGCAGGGGGGCCAGGACTCCTGGGTTCTTGGAGGGGAGGGGGGCCCAGTGTTTTACGCCAGGGAGGGCTCTGGGACCGAGTGGCGGGTACAGCCCGGCAGGCCGAGCCCATAAATCTGGCACGTTCCTGCAGAGGCAACATGGCCATGGGAACGGATCTTCCCACGATAAGCTCACGACCCCTGCCCCAAATGGCGGGCTCTGGGGAGAGCTGGGGCTGCCCCGGGGGATCTTGTGGGGCCGAGGCCTGGAGCTCACTGACAGGCTGAGAGGTGCCCGGAGATGTCCCAAGCCCCCGAGATGTCCCATCCGGGACAGTTCTTGCACAAGGGAGGAGCACAAAAAGACTTAACATCCGAGAGCCACTTCCTCTCCCCGCCACGGCTGGGGGCCCCAGTTACGCTAGTTGTGAGGGGGCAGGTCCCCCCTCCAGACCTGAGAATCCCACCCCAGAGCCAAAAAGGGAACCCAGGAGTCCTAGCCCCCCCCCATGCCCTAAGCCCACTTCCCTGCCAGAACTCGGGAGAAAACCTGGGAGTCTAGGCTCTAAGCACCCTCCCCCCCCGCTCTAACCACTAAACTGTGCTCTCCTGCCAGAGATGGAGAGAGGACCCAGCAGTCCTGTCCCACCCCAGTGCCTGTGTCAGGGGTCACATACATTCATTCTTTTCTCCCTGCCTCCCACAGAAGGGACAGAAACCAGGAGTCCTGGCTCCCCTCTCCCCCACTTCTTTAATCCACTAGACTGAACCCAGAGAGAACCCAGAATGCCTAGCTCCCAGCCCCCCACCCAGAGCAGGGATCGAACCCAGGACTCCTGCCCCCACCCCTGCTCTAACACCCCTGGGTCAGGGATGGAGCTCTGGCATCCTGGTCACCCTCTCATACCTCTGGATGGCCCCGATGCTTGGGGGGGGGGGCTCCTTCTCCTTTGGTGGGGCTGCCTGGCCGAGTCTCTCCTCGCAGCCAGTCCCGCCTACTTGTGTGGGTCGGTGGCGCTCAGCGCTGTGGGGGCTGCAGGAGGCTGGGATGGTGCCACCAGCAAGACATGAGAGGAAGTGGCCAAGAAGGGAAGAACACCGAGCCTCCGCCCAGACAGAGAGCGGCAGAAAAATGACGTACCCCCTGGGGTGGGACAGGGCAGCTGGGTCCTCTCTCCATCTCTAGCAGGGGAGCGGGGTCTAGTGGTTAGAACAGGGGGGAGGCTGGAACCTGGACTTCTGGGTTCTCTTCCCAAGTCTGGGAGGGGAGTGGGGTCTAGTGGTTGGAGGGGATGGAGCCAGGATTCCTCGGTTCCTTGTCCAGTTCTGGGAGGGGAGTGATTCTTAGAGCATGGGCGGGTGTGGGAAGATGTGATACTTGTCCCAGGTCTGCGGGGGAGTGGGGTCTAGTGGTTAGGGTAGGAGGCCACTGTGTTAATTTATAACAAAGGTGCCCCAAAGCCAAAGTGGGGACCATGCACCTGAAACGGTCCAGCGTAGAACAGTGTTGAAGAAGGTTCAAGGGGGCTCCCAGGGCCTTCTCGCAAGCCCAGCCAACACCCTTTCGCTAACGCCCCCGGAGGGAGGAGGCAGACGAGTGAATGGCCTTTGTGGGGTAAAGTTCGGAGTCATGCATTGGCTTGCCCTGCCCTGCTGTGCCCTTAGGGGCAGAGAGGCCTGGAAGGGAGCCGCGGCCCTTTTCGCTGCTACCAGAGATTACCCCGAGCCGGGCCCACGCTGCTGGTCCAAGTCTGAGGCTGTTTTCTAGGAGACCCAGCAGGACAACCCCAGAGCTGAAGGGCAAGGAAGCGGAGGCCCGGCGAGAAAACGCCGCTTCCGTCTCCCGTTGCGAGGCTCGCCCGTTGCCTCGCTGCTGGAAACCCCCCAGGCCCATGAGCCACCCGAGGCCTGGCAAATTCAGAGCACCCTCGGGCTGTTCCGGGCGTTGCTTTCGGCCACCCCCCGGCTCTGACAGGCCTCAGGGCTGCAAAATACCCTGGCCTGGCTGGCCAAGCCCGGGGGTAGGTGGGGAGGGACGGGAAGAACCGGGCCGGGGGAGGATAAGGCCCCACAAAGGGGGTGGGCGGGATGGAGCCGGAGACGCTAGAGGGGGCGTCGTCACATGTCCGTTGGGTGGGCCCAGAACCCAACACGCCGACTGTGCTTGGCAGATCTCCAGTCCCACCGGCTCCCGGCTCATAGACTCCTGGCTGAGGAGGGGTTGGCAGAGGCCCCGGGAGTTGGCTCCAGGCTGCGATTTCCCCGGGGTTCCCCCACCCCAGCTCACCACCCACCCTGCTCTGGGGTTCCCATGGCCCCTGTGCCCACTGCAGTCGGCTGTGCGAGGGGGTCGTGAATTCACAGGTAAGAGACGTTGGCAGGCCTAGCTCTTACAACAGTGCTGAGAGCCAGGACAGGAGTGGGGTCTAGTGGTTAGAGCAGGGCAGGGCTGGGAACTAGGACTCCTGAGTTCTATCCTTTGCTCTCGGAGGGGAGGAGGGTCTAGTGGCTAGAGCAGAGCAGGGCTATGAGCTTGGGCTCTATCCCCGGAACTAGGAGTGGAGTGCGGTGCACAGCTCAGTGCAGAGAAGGGCGTGAAGGGCTGGGGACTTGCTGCGGAGGGGGGAGAATGACCCAGCTCAGGAGTTTTGCAGCGCCTGGGCACATCGCCAGGAACTGCTTCTGCTTCTGCCTGTTGCAACAGCCCATTTCCAATGCCACCACTTCCTCTGCTGCCCCTGTCCCTTCTATCTGCCCAGCGCCACGAGCTCTCCAGCCGGTGTCGGGCTCAGACGCCCCTTGGAGCCACGTGCCGGACTAGTGTCCGGGGCATACCAGGGCCAGAGCTGGAGAGGGTCATGGACCATCCAGGCCCACCCTGCCCTCAGTCCCAGCTCAGCTCCTGCCCTGCTCCGCCCCCTAGGCAGGCTGGCCACAGAGCTGGGTCACGAAATTCCTCTGCTCCACCCACTAAGCATGTTGGCCACAGAGCTAGGTCAGGTGCCTGCCTTGCTCCGCCCATCAGGCAGGCTGGCCATGGAACCGGGTCAGGGAGTTGCCCTGCTCAGTCTGTCCTTGGCCCTTGCTGGGGAGCCAGAATGGCAAGCCCCTGAGCCCCCCCCCCCCCCCCCATTTCTCCAGGACCACTGGCCAGATCGTTCATCACCCCCAGGGGGCTGTTGTGGGGAGAGGTGGCTCCTAGCTCCGCCCTCCTGTCACTGCCCATCCACCCTGAATCAGGACCCCCACCAAGTATCCCAGCCTGCCTGTGCCACTGGCATGGACCCCGGATTGAAACAGGGCAACGTGGCCTTGCTGCAGCT
The DNA here is from genome assembly GCA_032595735.1 of Pelochelys cantorii. Classification (NCBI taxonomy): domain Eukaryota; kingdom Metazoa; phylum Chordata; order Testudines; family Trionychidae; genus Pelochelys; species Pelochelys cantorii. The sequence goes on from CM064349.1 coordinate 2,683,066, forward strand.
GGGATCTGCCCCAGTGACCCCAGTGGAGCTACAGCCCATTGACCCAGCTTGGATCTGCCCCAGTGACCCCAGTGGAGCTACGGCCCATTGACCCAGCTGGGATCTTTCCCAGTGACCCCAGTGGAGCTACGGCCCATTGACCCAGCTGGGATCTGGCTGATTTGCCTTGTCATTCTCCCTAGTTCGAACTAGGGGGCTAGTGTAGACATATCCTAAGTTATTCTGTGTCTTATTTTCTACCCCTTTCTTAATAATTCCTATTTGCCTTTTTGACCGCCGCTGCACACTGCGTGGAAGTTTTCAGAGAACTGTCCACGATAACTCCAAGATCTCTTGCCTGATTTGTTGTAGCCAAATTAGCCCCCATCATACTGCACGTATAGTTGGGGTTATTTTTTCCAATGTGCATTACTTTACACTTATCCACATTAACAGGGCTCGCCAAACCGTGGTGAGCCCTGTTCGCCAGCCGCGCTGTCCGGCGCGCTGCACATGCGCAGATCGCCCGAACCCGGCTCTTCCGGGCTACAATCTACTCGCCCCGGGCTGGTTTGGAATAATCGGACTTTTTCATTGACAAGGTCACATCTTCTTTCCCCCAAAACTTTCCCAGGCTGGGACATTGCTGACAGGCCCAGAAGAACTTTGGTTTCAATATTTTTAGACATGAAACCACCTTGTCAAACGTTTCCTGACCCGCTCTGGAAAGGAGAAGAGTCTGAAACCCTCGTCCCCTTTCTTCCCCATGCACAGGGGGTGGGGGTTCCCCCTTTCCTGGAAGCAGGACTTCCCCTTTTGTCTCCTGGAAAGGTGGGGCTGCTTCCTCCTCCTTTTCTGAACCCCACCCCAGCTGCTAATTGGCAGCCCCTTCCCCTGCCCTCCACTGGTTGGCCATGTCTCAGTGCCACTCAATAAGTGGCCGCAGGACATTGAGAGACCAAAGCAGACGCAGCTGGTGGTCCAATCCAATTCTGACCAGGCCAATCAGTGGGGGGAGCCAGGAGAGGGAGGGGCCAACACGGGCCACACCCCCACAGGCAGAGGTGGGATGCTGATGCAATGACATGGGAATAGGGATAGGGCAGTTGTGTGGGGTGGGGAAGGGAAATCTCCCTACCAGGGATGGGGCAGCAGGATGTGGTGCGCTGTCTCCACACTGGTGGGATTGTACTTAAAGTGCTGCAGGGGGGATATGGCAAAATGCCCCATTTACTGGTAACGCATGCAGCAATCGCTACTGAATCGTATGCACATGATATTCTTGTTGTGGTTACCAACTGGTTGCTCCCCCTAACTGCACTGGCAGGTGAGTTAGGTGGGGAGGAGGGGTGGAGCTGATTCGGATCGACGCTCCCATGTCGATCCGGATCAGCTCCCGCCTCACCAGAGCCTAATAAAGAGGAACAATCACTTCTCTGGATCTGCTGGCAATGCTCCTCTTAATGCAGCCCAACCTGCCATTAACCTTCTCGGCTACAAGGGCGCCCTGGTGACTCATCTCCAGCTTCTCGTCCACTGCGATCCCCAGGGCCTTCTCTGCAGAACTGCTGCTTACCCAGTCGGTGCCCAGGCTGTAACACTGCTGGGGATTCTTCCGTCCCATGGGCAGGCCTCTGCACTTGTCCTTGTTGAACCTCATCAGGTTCTCATCTAGTCTGGTACAAAGACATTCTCTTTACCTTAATTATTCTTAGGGACTATTCTCCCAAGACTTAATACAAAAGACTTAATACCAAGTTTCTCTGTAAAAGGACTTGACACAAAGGGATGTGAAAAGGAAGGTTCTCTCTGGGAAGATGTAACCCAGAGATGCTCAACACAAAGTCCTATGAAAATGGTACAGCGTTCCATGCAGATGCTTACCATAGAGATTTAGCTACAGGATGCTCTGGGGGTAGCAGTGGAGACAAGGGGCCAGCCGGCTTCCTTCACCGCTGCCCCCCAGGGCCCGCTGCTCTGTTTCCAGATCTTCCCTGGCTCTGCCCAGCTGCTGCACCAACCCTGCTGTGTGCAGAACCACGGTCCTGCCAGCTGCCTCCCTGGGAGACCCACCGGCTCCACGGAGGGCAGGCTGGGCCATTGGGGGATGCCTCACAAGGGGGATCCTGCCTGGGGCGAGGAACCGGGAGGGGCCCTGGGCTGGCTGGAGGGATCTGATTACCAGGTCTCTCTGCAGATCCAGGTCTCCTTCCGCGGCCCCGGCAGCTCGTGCTCTGGCCAGGCCAGAAAGCTTGGAATTTCCTCTGGCGATTCGTTGGCAAAGGAGTCAGAGAGCTGCCCAGGGCCACCCTGTTCTTCCCCGTCGGCTTCTGCTCTCGGTTGCCTGTTTACTTTTTATCATATCCCCCTTTCTATAGCCCACTCAGCCCCACGCCCCTCCCAGAATGGGGAAGAGAAACCAAGCTCCCAATGCCCAGCCCCCTGCTCTAACCACTAAGACCCACTCCCCTCCCAGAATGGGACAGAAACCAGGGTCCCAACTCCCTGCTCTAAGCACTAGGCCTCACTACCCTCTCAGAGCTGGGCAGAGAACCCAGGAGTCCTGGCTGCCACTCCCACCCCTCTGCTAATTTTCTCGCCTCCGCTCCTCTGCTGGACCATGGGAGGGAGCCCAGGGCTCCCGACTGTCTCTGGTGCCCTCCCTGTTCCTGCCACACAACCTCAGGGGCGGGAAGTAACCCGCCCAGCTCCCCTCCCCCGCCCGTCTGGGCCATGTGTGCCAAAGTCGGAGCTGTCCAGTGCTGACAGACCAGCTCAGTTCTCCGGCTCGGCCCCTGTGGAGGGGGGTGACCAGACTCTAGGGCAGCCTGAAGGGGCAATAAATGAAGAAGCAGGATACCAGTCTACATAGGCCCCTGGGTCTGATCTAGGGTGGCAGTGGGGCTGTGTGTGAAATACCAGGTCACATGGGCCTCTGAGTCCACCCGTTCACTCTACCCACTAGATCCCGCTTCCTTCTCCAAGCCAGGGAAAGAACCCAGGAGTCCTGGCTCCCAACCTCCAACTGCTCTCACCCTTTAAGCCCCTAGGCCCTCCCAGAACTGGGAATAGACCCAGGAATTCTGGCTCCCGGCCCACATGTGCTAACCACTAGACCCCACTCTCCTCCCAGAGCTGAGAATAGAACCCAGGAGTCCTGGCTCCCAGCACCCCCCAATCTAACCACAAACATTTGTGCGTCTAACCCAGTGGACCCCGCTCATCCCCAAAACTGTATTTTCTAGGAAATACGGACACTTTTGTTTTCATTCCTTTGCAGAACAATCCACACACCCACCCCACTGTACCCCGGTGACATTTCCCATGAAATGAAAACTCTGGTTCCCAGCGAGCTCTGCCTTATTTTCTCCTCAGAACCCAGGAAGAGGTTAATTAACTTCCTCCCCCGAGGAGGCTGGGACAAGATTGACTCTTCCCTGGCAAGTGTGGAGAGACTGATTGATCCAATCGCATGCCTGCGCAGCCAGTCGGCGGGTTCCCAGCAAACGGTACGAGAGGAGAGAAACGGCCTCCTCTCTGGCCAGAGCCCTGCGCCGTTCCTCTGCGGCTTCATCGCCCAAAGAGAGACACGAACCCTGGAGCCTTAGGCGTGTAGGAGGGGAAGGCATCTTGCGAGGGCCACCGGTCCAGTCCCTGAAGCACCAAGCACCATCTGACCATCCCTGACAGGTGTCTGTCCAACCTGCTCTTCAATATCTCCAGGGAGGGAGATTCCACAACCTCCCTCGGCAATTTCCCCCAGCGCTTCACCACTCTGACCGGAAGTTTTTCCTAATGTCCGACTTCAACCTCCCTTCCTGCAGTTTAAGCCCATTTCTTCTTGCCCTGTCGGAAGTGAATTTCTCACACCCTTCTTTATAAAAACTTTTTACCTACTTGAAACCTGCTCTCATGTCCCCCCTTGCATCTCTCCTCCCGATGAAACAAATACATTTTTTTCAATCGTCCCTCCCAGGCCCTGCTTTCTAGCCCTTTCCTTGTGTTTGCTGCTCTCCTCTGGCCTTTCGCCAGTTTGTTAACATCTGGTCTGAAATCTGGTGCCCAAAACTGGACACGGGGCTCCAACTCCATCAGGGAGCTGTGCGCAGAAGAGCGACTCCTCGTGCCTTGCTTCCCTCACCCCACAACCGCCAGTGCTCGGCAAAAAGGACCCCGGGAGGCTCCCGCAAGGTATGGAAAGGGATTCTGTTGCATCCATGTGTGACGGGGAACCCGCCGTTCCTTTCTGGAAGCTCCCCGTCGTTTTCTGCGATGGAATCTGTCCCTCTGGTTTCAGAAGAAGCCATGATGGACACCACACTGGTTTTCCATTTGAGAAGCCAGCGTTGGCTGCTTTGGAGACTCAGATGAGGGGAATATCCTGCCAAGACGTAAATTAAAATTGCCCGGAAGCCCCCGCCCAAGGTTCCACCTTCACAGGCAGAGCGACCAGATGCAACAAGGACACAAGGAAGTTCAGATGAACACAATGCCACGAGGAAGAAGGAATGAAGGAGATGGAGGGCAGCCCCTGGGGCACTGGCCCCTACTCCAGGAGAGGGGTCTGGGCCATGCCACGCACAGCAGGGTCTACAGCCGGCACAATGCAGCCCAGCCCTTGGGTCAGGGCAGCGCCTGGTGTGACAGTCTGTACCGTGGGCAGCTCCCCGTACTCCATCCTCCTCTTGGGCATGGAATTGTAACGTTGCATATAATTCAGGCCTCACGAGGGGTCGGGGGAGGCTGGGGCCGGCTGCAACCCGCTGTTCTGTCTGAGTGTGCGTGTCCTCAGTGCACAGGCCGTGAGCAGATTGCGTTGTGCGGCTGTCACGGAACCAAGCCGTGAGTTACGGAATGAGCCAGACAGCTGTGGAATTAGCTCCCCAGAGACAAGAGCAAGGAGTGCGGCCAAGCACGAGGGGACCTGAAACTCACTCAGGGTCTGGGCAGCCCCTGGCACAACAGAGCCCTGATCTCAGTTAGGTCTGGGCAGTGCCTGGCACGACGGGGCCCTGATCTCAGCTGGGTCTGGGCAGCGCCTGGCACAACGGGGCCCTGATCTCAGTCAGGGTCTAGGCAGCAGGGAGAGTAGCCAAACATGATGTGACCTGTCTCAGCGGGGTTCTGGGCAGCGCCCGGCACAACGGGGCCCTGATCTCAGTCGGGTTTGGTGCGGCACTAGGTCACATCTCACCCAGACTTTCTGTAGCTTCTGCTCTTTGCTTGCCCGTCTCAGGGGTGGGGTGTGTCGGGCTGGGGTGTCTCAGGCGGTGGTGTCTGAGCCGTGGTTCCCGGCGTGACAGATGCAACTCAGACAGGCTGACTATGTGGGGAGCCAGGAAGCTGATTTTTTGTGGGTTTCTGTGGGGCTCAGCAGAGGGGGCGGCGAGGGGGGGCTGCCAGTGTCTGCAAACCTCACAGGGGCCCGGCTCCTGCTGCTCCCTGCTGAATGTCAGGTCCCCCGGGCCCCAGCATCGCTGCATTTCTGAGACGGACGCTCTCACAGGCCGGCCTGGCGGGACCAGGAGCCGAGAGCGGGGCCCCAGCCCTGTCGGCCTGGCAGGGCCCCGGCCCGGTCACACCAGGGCGAGTGGGGGAGCAGAGAAACTACAGGGGGTGGCTGAGGGGAGAGAATGAAGTGGAGGCCTGTTCATAGCAGACCAGCTGTCTGAGAAATGGGAGGAGAGCAGGGTCCAGTGGGTAGAGCAGTGGAGGGGGAGCTGGGAGCCAGGACTCCTGGGTTCTCTACCTGCCTCCCAGAGCAGAGAGGGGTTTGTAATGGATTTCCAAACACCCCGGATGCCACCTGGAACCGGTTCCCCGGGCTCCCCCTTGCCCTGTGCTGCTGTGACAAGCTGCCAGGCCCTATAGCCGGTGCTGTCACCAGCCCTCCCACTGCTACAACCCGCCTCCCCCCTCACTGCTGTTACCCACAGGGGCTCTGACCAGCCCCTGCATGGCAGGGCTTCCGCGGGGGTAACTCTGAGACCCCCCAGGCCTGCGGCCCCAGCATGATGCCCCCCTCATGGCTCAGGGCAACTCTCGCCCCGGGGAGCCGCTTTCCTCACACTGGGCCAAACAAAGCCAAAAGCAGTGACGCGCGGGCGTGACGTGGTTCCCAGGGCGGCGCCAAGCAGCTCACCCACGACTAAACCCAAAGCGCAAACTGAACTCAGTGTGCGCCACAGACTGGGGCCTGGTTCGGCCTCTGCTGAGGGGACCAGCCGCCCTGGAATCCGCCTGGGCCCTGATCTTTGGCCCCCCCCCATTGCCAGACCTCCCGTGGGTGGGGGGCGATGCACGCCAGACGCGGTCGCTCCTGGGCTGATGCGGCACGGGCTGGTGCGCAAACCCTGGGGGCTCCCTTGTCTGTTAACTGCCCGTGTGCGGGAGTTACTGCTTGTTGTCAATAATTCCCACCGTTACGGGCGCTCGGGCTGTGTCTACATTGGCAAGATTTTGCACAAAATCTTGCCGCCTGTCTACACTGGCCACGAGAATTTGCGCAAGAACACTGACTTTGTACTGTACAAAATCAGTGCTTCTTGGGCAAATACTCTGATGCGCCCGCTCAGGCATAAGCCCTCTCGCGCAAGAACACTTGCGCAAGAGGGCCAGTGTAGACAGGAACGTTCATTTCTTGCGCAAGAAAGCCGGATGGCTAAAATGGCCATCGGAGCTTTCTTGTGCAAGAGAGCGTCTACACTGGCACGGATGCTTTTGCACAAAAGCATCCATGCCAGTGTAGACGCTCTTTTGTGCAAATACTTTTAACGGAAAAACTTTTCCGTTAAAGGTATTTGCGCAAAATCATGCCAGTGTAGACGCAGCCTTGGTGTCTCTGGCAGAATAGAGGCAGCGGGGAGGGACCTGGGGTGGCCTATCTGGCAGCTGGACACTAGGTGGCGGCATGTTCATAGGCTCTCAGAATCCTAGAGCTGCAAGAGACCTCAGGAGGCATCGAGTCCAGCCCCCTGCCCAAGGCAGGACCAATCCCAACTAAATCAACCCAGCCAGGGCTTTGTCCAGCCGAGACTTAAACGCCTCTAGGGATGGAGATTCCACCCCCTCCCTAGAGAACCCAGCTCAGTGCTTCCCCACTCGCCTAGGGAAATGTTTTTCATAATCTTCAACCTAGACCTCCCCCGCTGTAAGTTGAGCCCATTGCTCCTTGTTCTGCCATCTGCCCCCACTGTGAACAGCCTCTCTCCAGCCTCTTTGGAACCCCCCTTCAGGGAGTTGCAGGCTGCTCTCAAATCCCCCCAACTCTTCACTTCTGCAGACTAAACAAACCGAAATCCCTCAGCCTCTCCTCGTAGGTCATGTGCTCCAGCCCCCGAATCATTTTGGTCGCCCTCCACGGGGCCCTCTCCAACGCACCCACATCCTTTCCTTGTGGGGGGCCCAGAACTGGACACAATACCCCAGATGTGGCCTCACTAGTGCCAAAGAAAGGGGACTAATCACTTCTCTAGATCTGCTGGCAACGCTCCTCCCAATGCCCCTAATATGCCATTAGCCTTCTTGGCTCCAAGGGCGTCCTGTTGACCCATCTCCACCTTCTCCTTCACTGGAATCCCCAGGCAGTTGGTCCCCAGCCTGTAACAATTCTTGGGATTCTTCCATCCCAAGGACAGGACTCTGCACTTGTCCTTGTTGAACCTCAGCAGATTTCTTTGGGCCCAGTGCTCTAATCTTTCAGGTCACTCCAGGCCCTATCCCCACCTCTCCCCCTGGCTTAGTGTCATCCGCAAACTTGCTGAGGGTGCAATCCATCCCTTCGGCCAGGTCATTAATAAAGATGTTAAATGTGACACGTTGTCACCATCTCACCGGATGGGACCTTGACCAGCCTTGGACCATCATGTGTCTTGGGTGGATTTTCTGCTCTAGGGCCCCTTCTGTCCCATGCCCAGTGCTTCACCCTGCCCCACCATGCTCTGCCCCCAAATCACACCCAGGCCCAGTCCCCCCACCCCGACGCGCCCTGCTGTCACAAGGATGCTCCGCTCTAGCTAAAGTGCTCAAAGCTCACAAGACATGTCCTTGATAGTCCAGGGCTACTCAACACGTGTCCTGTATGTTTGTGACCCGCGGTGCCGTTTGGGTTTAAACAGGGCTCAACACGCCGCCCACGGCTGGGATCCTTTGAACACGGCCTCCACTGGGAACACGCTCCACAGTGGCGAGGCATCAAGACGCAAGCGGACGGACTGGCTAGAACAGGGTGTCAGGGTTTCTAGCCCCCAGGGAGGAGGTGCCGGGAGCACCAGTGCATTGTGGGAAGTGCTTTGTATTCATGCCCGGAGTTCTGCAAGCCCCGATATTTTATTTGGAACTTTCAATAAAAGGCAGCGTTAAGGAGGGAAACAGGGGAAGAAGGCCTTTGTGACTGTTCTCAGAGACCAAATGGAAGACCAAATGAAGACCCAATGTCTGCCATGGGGTGCCCCCCACGTCACCCCTGCGTGTAGAAAAGCCTGTCTGTGGTCGTTTTGTTGAATGCATTTAATACAGAGAAATCAGTGAAGGACTCGTTTCATCCTTCTTTGGCTTCCATCCATCCGCATGCATGCATCGGTTCACAGTGTTTGAAGGAAACTCAAGGGGGAAGGACCACATGAGCCTAGACCAGTGGTCTCCAACCTTTTTACGCCCAAGATCACTTTTTAAATGACAGAACAAGCCAAGATCTACCACCCTGCCCCTTCCTCGAAGCCCCGCCCCTTCCTCTCTATTCTCCTTTCTATCACTTGCTATCCCCAACCCTTATACTGCTGCTTCTCCCCCCCCCCCCAATTCTTCTGTAGGAAGAGGTTTTTCCAACATTTGGCCTGTCTAGACTGGACCAAATGTCAGAAAAACCCCTTCTTTTGGAAGCCCCCTTATTCCTTGTGCAAAGAGGAATATAGGGGTTACTGAAAGAGCACGTTTGCTCTTCCACTACAAGATGCAGAAGAACAAACACATCCCTGGATGCAGAAGAGTTTTTCTGGGATATCTCCGGAATCCTGAAAAACTCCTGCAGTCTAGCCGTACCCTCGCTGGGTTGAGGCAGGATGTGTAGGCTCTGGGGTGGGAATGAGGGATTTGGGTGCGGGAAGGGGTGAGAGGTGCAAGCTCTGGGAGGAAATTTGGATTCAGGAGGAGGTGGACAAGGGAACACTGCGTCGGGGAGGGGGCTCCAGGCTGGGCAGTGTTGGGGTAAGATGTAGGGTTAGGGTACTAAGCAAGCCACAGGCTTATGGATATGAGGGTGCAGGAATTTGGGTTGGGGTATGTGAGGGGCTCAGGACAGGGGGCTCCAGTGTATGATAGGTTCAGATTGAGGGTCTGGGGGAAGGGGGAGTGCAAGAGTGTTATGATGCTGTGGGCAGATGGGGGCTTGGCCCCAATTGGGGTTTGTTGGCCAGGCTTCATTTTTAAATAAAATACTGTCTCAAACAAAAAGTTTCTGCATTGTCTTTATTTCTGAGAAGGGCGGGGAACCTGTTTTGAGTCAGGGGTCACTGACCCACAGAAAAGTCAGTTGGGGCCACACAAGTGAGATGCAAAATAAAAACTCCTCCAAAACCCACCCAAGCCTCACTAATGTGACCCCAACTGTGCTGGTGGGAACAGGAGACATGGTATTGGGGAAGGATGCTAGGGGGTACCGGGACAGGGGACAGGGTGCTGGGAAGGGTGCCAATGTGTGCTAGGGCAGGGGACTGAGTGCTTGTAGGTGTTGGGGCAGGAGACTGGGTGCCAGGGCAGGGGACAGGGTGCTGAGGCAGGGTGCCAATGGGTGCTGGGGCAAGGGACAGGGGGCCAGTGGGTTCCGGGGTAAGGGCCTGGGGCAGAGGACAGGGTGTCAGTGGAGACAAGGGACAGGGTGCTGGGATGGAGACAGAGTGCCGGTGGGGCCAGGGGCCAGGGGCCAGGATGCCAGTGGAAGCAAAGTACCAGTGAGAACAGGGGGCAGGGTGTTGGCCGGGGCAGGGGATCCTCGGCATGTGCCCCCCCCCCCGAGGAAGGAAGCTCCAGCAAGAGCCTCCTCCCGGGACTCCTTCCCCCTCCCCAGCACGTGCTTGCCCTCGGGACTCCTACCTCCTGCCCCGCAGAGGAGGGGAGCCCCGGTGTGCACCTCTGCACCCCCCCCCAAGCCCCAGCATGCGCCTTCTTCTGGGCCTCCGACCTCCTCCCAGAGCGCCACAGACCTGGAGGAGGGGAGTTGGCAGCACACTTCCGGAAACCCCAGAAGTGGCACGCAGCTACCAGACTTCCCTCCACCCCGTGGAAAGCCAGCACGACCTCCATTTTCGGAGGTAGGTAGTGGGGCTTCTTGGGGGTGGAGGAAATTTGGGGGGGCCCGAACACCTCGTGATCGACTGGTCGAGCCCTCCCGATCGAGCAGTCGATCGCGATCGACGGGATGGTGACCACGACCTTAGACCGTCTCTGGCAAGGGCATATCAGAACAAGTAGAGCTGAGTGGGGATCACGTTCATGGGAGGGCGGAGTCCTTAGGGTCCATTTTGCACCGTTGATGATGGGAAGAGGTTCGGGCTGACCCCAGCTGCGGTTCCCAGTTCTCAGCAGATGCACGGCTCCTAGGTGGCCAGGGATTCCATCTCCATGGTGGATTTGTCCTTCGTGTTGGCCGTGGTGCTGGCAGCATCCTCGGCGAAGGCTCTTTCAAAGGCAGAGAAGAGGGACCGGCGCAGCTTCTCCTTGAAGTCATGACCCATGAATACATAGAGGATGGGGTTGAGGCAGCTGTTGATGAAGGCCAGGCTGGCAGTCAAGGGGCGGCCGATGATGAGGGCAGTGTCCAGGCTCTGAGTCCAGTTTAACTCCAGGAAGGAGAAGACATGGTAGGGGAACCAGCAGAGGAAGAAAGCCATGATCACAACGGCGATGACCTTGAAGGGCTTACTAGACCGGGTCATGTGACCCCGCCTTAGGCGGACCAAGATGGCACCGTAGCAGCAGATGATGACGGCAAAGGGGATGAGGAAGCCCAAGACAAAGCGGCTGATGGTCATTGCCCGGTGGTTGATGTTGATAGTTCTGTGGATCTCCTCTTTGGAAGTGTTGAAATTATAGTAGCAGTGGATGATGTCCTTGTTACTCGGGGAGGGACCCGTGTGGCGGAAGTAGAGATTCGGAGAACACAAGACCAAGGCCATGACCCACACAGCCAAGGCTACCAATAAAGCCAGGCGAGGCGTGCGGTAGTTCTGGGCCCACACCGGGAGTGTGACGGAGATGCAACGGTCTATGCTGATGACCATGAGAAGGTAGACACTAGCGTAGAGGTTGAGGAAGGCCACGGCTGTGTTGATCTTGCACAAGGCCAGCCCGAAGGGCCAGTGGAAGCCCATGGCAGTGTAGGCCACGCTGAGGGGGAGGAAGAAGGTGAAGATGAAGTCAGCCACAGCCAGGTTGAGGAACCAGATGGTGCTGACGGTTCTCTTCATCCGGAAGCCTGTGATGAAGATGACCAGCCCATTGCCCATCACTCCCAGCACGAAGGCGATGGAGTAGATCACCATGGAGAGCACATGCATGCTCTTGATCAGCGCTTTCTGCTGGGCATCATCTTCATAGATTTCCTCATATTCTCCAGAATAAGCACTGGGGGAGATGTCCAAGAGAGTTGTGGGGAGGGAGGTGACCTTCACAGCCATGGGAGTGTCTCCTGGTTCTCTCTGTTGGACCTTCCTCCACCTGGAAAACACCAACACAACCCCTCCGTTAGCCATCTCCCTGGGCAGCCTCCCAACCAGCCGGTGCCTGGGAGGGAACATCAGTCCTCACAAAGACTCCCATGGCCTGTTGCCCACATTTACACTCGGCGAGACACTTGAACTAAGACGATAGAGAAAGGGGCTCAAGAGACGCTCCTGGCGCCTACCTGGTAAATTAACTTACTGTTTTCTCAGTCACTAGGTTAGGTCAATGTCTCCCAACTGAGGGACGGTGATAAATTGGAGAGGACTCAGAGAAGCAGCATGGGAATTGTTCAGATATTGGAACCCCTGCCTTGTGAGAGATTCTAGGAAATCCAGCTCTCTGGCTTAACAAAGAGCAGTTGAAGGGATGATCTGATCCCAGTCTACAGGTACCTACATGGAGAACAAATATTTGATCATGGGTTCTTTGGTCCAGCAACCGTGTGGGAATTCACCATGGGAATAACTTCCTAATGCCTCAATAAGATTCTCCATCACTGGCAGGTTCAAAATCAAGATGGGAGGTGTTTCTCAAAGATGTGCTTTGCATGCAACAGGAATTATTGGGCGAGGTTTTATGATTAGCTTGCCTTCCTATAATGGGCTTTTCTGGTCGCTGGTGATTCTGAACTCCCCGGGGAATAAAATGGTTTCAGGCTGAACCACAAGGAAAGATTTTTCACAATTTTCAGTAGCTGAAAAAATCAGGAAAAATCAGTTTGGGGAACCATTTCCCTCGACCCAAACGGAACCATATTGTTTGCATCTTGAGCAATTTTAATGGGTTTGAATAATTTAAAACTTGATCTTCCCAAATGAGAAGTCATTTAAAATAGACACATTTTGTTTCAAAAAATGTCCAACGGAAGCCTTTCAATTTGGGGAGGAAATTTGTTTTTTGGCAAGGTGTGTGTGTGTGGGGGGGGGGATTGTCTGTGTCACGTTATTGGATTCTAAAGCTCACTGTTGCACCCATGGGGGGTGTTTGCCCCAAAAGTCTGTACAAAGGGGGCCATGTGAGGTGTCACATGAAAGCTTCTGTTCTACTGATTCTGTGTGTGCTACTCATGTACTTGTCTAATGTCTGCACGTGGAGTTATAATTAGGAACTCTGTGTTGATGCTGGAAGGTTCCCTGTCTGAGGCAGAGCAATGGGCAAGGAATGTCCAGCCAGTGACTGTGCTAATCAGCAAGGCTCCAGGGACAACGAATCTCTAGGTGCTAATACACACGCGAGGAATGTCTGGATCCCTGCAAGCCAGCCAGGAGAACGCTTGCTGCCTTGGGACAGAGGGATAGGTCAATGGACCGTGTGACCTGCAGTGACCTGCTCTGGCCAGGAAGATGCCAGGGGAGGTCTATAAGTGCCATGTGGCACCCTCCATCTGGTCTTGAGATCAGCTCCTGATCCCAGATGCAGCCTTGCAGGGAACAACAAGCCGGGAAGAACCATGGACCCGTCCTGACATAGGATGTTCACCAGAGACTTTTAAAATAGCAGTTTGTAACATCTCTGCTGAGAGCCTATATCGAGAACTGGGTAATTTGATGCATGTAATGTATTATCCTTTAACAACCCTACCCTCATGCTTTTTTTTCTTTTAGTAATGAACTTTTAGATTTTAGATTCTGAAGGATTGGCTCAGTGTGATCTGGTGGGTAAGATCCAGAGTGTAAATTGACCTGGGACCTGTGGCTGGTTTCTTGGGACCAGAGGAACCTGTTTGGAGTAGGTGAGATTGGGTTCAATAAGCCCTCACCTGTGTGCAGGCCCGGGGCTGATTGGGGCACAGGGAGAGCTGGGGTGTCAGAGGGGTTTTGCTTATGAGGCTTCAGGCTGGCCAGATAGGCAGCTGGAGCTCTCGCTGTGACTGGTTTGTGGTCTGTTTGGAAGGTCTCCAGTCTGGGGCTGTAAGGAGTGCTGAGTTTTGAGCAATTTGCCGAGCGGACGCCCTCATCTGTGCTCAGACCCAGCCTGGTCCGTCACAGTCGGATGAGAACAATTTGGTGAAACCAGCCCAGATTTGTGAAATGTTTTCGTGTCACCAAATTTTCATTTTTCACTGAACCCTCTTCCCCCGCTCCAATTTGATCAAAATATTCACCTCATGCTACTCAAAACCCTGTCAGATGCCTGTGGGCAGGGGGAGGGGACGGAAACACCAGCCACTGACAAATTCAGATGCAAGATCAAAATGCAGGTTCCCTGTGCTTGGTTGTGTGTCGCACCACATTCAGTGGATTGTTTTTGACTATTTCAGTGGGGATGTGGAGGAACATTTTAACCCGCCCGGACACTCAGGCCTGGATTGACAAGAAGCCATCCTTCCACGAAGGCATTTCACCAGCCAATCGCAGAGACAGAGCGCGGAGTTGACCTTCATCTGCAAATCCGACAATTTCCCTCGGTTTGATCAAAGACATGAACTGCATGTGGCATTACACAGCCAGCCTGCCCTGCCTTTAACATTACATTTTTACTTCAAAAGCTAAATATGGGACACTTCCAGCCCACGCAATTAGCCTCAGCACCAGGCCTGCCACTGACAGGTACCTTTTTCCCTTCTTTTTCTGTGGTAAATTCTAGGTTCCTGTTATCGCTCTCCAGCTCTTCTGAGGAAGTGGCTTTTGCTGATATATAGATAGATTTATGTTTGTCTCCAAGGTGCCCCAGGACTGCTCGTTGTTTTTACAGTTACAGACTGACAGGGCGACCCCTCTGAGCCTTTTTATTTCAATGGGGTTTCAATGATTGTTGAGCAAAGACCCTCCCATGGGTCGGGAGCGGGCCGGGGGGTTAGGCCACCTGGGTTCTGTTACTGGTTCTGGGAGGGGTGGGGGAAGGTGGGGAGGGCAGGGGGGCCAGGACTCCTGGGTTCTGGGAGGGGAGGGGGGCCCAGTGGTTTACACCAGGGAGGGCTCTGGGACCGAGTGGCGGGTACAGCCCGGCAGGCCAAGCCCATAAATCTGGCACGTTCCTGCAGAGGCAGCATGGCCATGGGAACGGATCTTCCCACGATAAGCCCACGACCCCTGCCCCAAACGGCCGGGTGTGGGGAGAGCTGGGGCTGCCCCGGGAGCTCTTCTGGGGCCGAGGCCTGGAGCTCACCAACAGGCTGAGAGGTGCCCGGAGATGTCCCAAGCCCCCGAGACATCCAACCGGGACAGTTGTTACACAAGGGAGGAGCACAAACAGACTTAACATCCCAGAGCCACTTCCTCTCCCCCCTACGGCTGGGGGCTCCGGTTACGCTAGTTGTGAGGGGCAGGTCCCCCCTCCAGACCTGAGAATCCCACCCCAGAGCCAAAAAGAGAACCCAGCAGTCCTAGCCCCCCCACGCTCTAAGCCCACTTCCCTGCCAGAACTCGGGAATCTTGGCTCCAAGCCCCTTGCTCTAACCACTAGACCCTGCTCTCCTGCCAGAGATGGAGAGAGGACCCAGCAGTCCTGTCCCACCCCAGTGCCTGTGTCAGGGGTCACAAACATTCATTCTTTTCTCCCTGCCTCCCACAGCAGAGACAGAAACCAGGAGCCCTGGCTCCTGGCTCCCCCCTTCTTTAATCTACTAGACTGCACCCACACAGAACCCAGAATGCCAAGCTCCCAGCCCCCCCACCCAGAGCAGGGATCGAACCCAAGACTCCTGCCCCCACCCCTGCTCTGACCCCCCTAGGTCCCTGCACCTCCCCCGGGTCAGGGACAGAGCCCGGACGTCCTGGTCCCCCTTGCGCACCTCTGGATGGCCCCAATGTTTGGGGGGGCTCCTTCTCTGTCAGTGGGTCTGCCTGGCCTAGTCTCTCCCTGCAGCCAGCCCCACCTGCTCGTCCGGGTCAGTGGCGCTCAGCACTCTGGGGGCTGCAGGAGGCTGGGATGGTGCCACCAGCAAGACATGAGAGGAAGTGGCCAAGAGGGGAAGAACACCAAGCCTCCGCCCAGACAGAGAGCAGCAGAAAAATGATGTAACCCCTGACACCCACCCTGGGGTGGGACAGGGCAGCTGGGTCCTCTCTCCATCTCTGGCAGGCGAGGGAGGTCTAGTGGTTAGAGCGGGGAGGAGCTGGAGCCAGGAGGACTCCTAGGTTCTCTTCCCAAGTCTGGGAGGGGAGTGGGGTCTAGTGCTTGGAGGGGCTGGCATCTGGACTCCTGGGTTCCTTGTCCAGTTCTGGGAGGGGTTTGAGGCTTAGAGCTGCGGCGGGTGTTGGAGTGAGGCTTACAGCAGGGGCGGGTGTGGGAAGACAGGACTCTTGTCCCAGGTCTGTGGGGGAGTGGGGTCTAGTCGTTAGGGTAGGAGGCCACTGTGTTAATTTATAACAAAGGTGCCCCAAAATCGGGGACCATGCACCCGAAACGCTCCAGTGCAGAACAGTGTTGAAGAAGGTCTGAGGGGGGTCCCAGAGCCTGCTCGCAAGCCCATCCAATGCCCTGTCACTAACGCCCCCGGAGGGAGGGGGGAGACGAGTGAATGGCCTTTGCAGGGTAAAGTTTGGAGTCAGGCATTGGCTTGCCCCGCCCTCCTGTGCCCTTAGGGGCAGAGAGATCTGGCCGCGGCCCTTTTCACGGCTACCAGAGATCACCCCGAGCTGGCCCGCGCTGTTGTTCCAAGTCCGAGGCTGTTTTCTAGGAGACCCAGCAGGACAAACCCGGAGCCGAAGGGCAAGAAAGCGGCGGCCGGGTGAGAAAACGCCGCTTCCGTCTCCCGCCACGACGCTTACCCATCGCCTCGCTGCTGGAAACCCCCCAGACCCAATGAACCACCCGAGGCCTGGCAAACTTAGAGCAGCCTCGGTCTGTTCCAGGCGTTGCTTTCGGCCACCCCCCAGCTCTGACGGGCCTCAGGGCTGCAAAATACCCCAGCCTGGCTGGCCAAGCCCGGGGGCAGGTGGGGAGGGACAGGAGGAACCAGGCCGGTGGAGGGAAAGGCCCCACAAAGGGGGTGGGTGGGATGGAGCCAGAGCCGCTAGAGCGGGCATTGTCAGGCCGACCCCTCGTCACGCGTCCATTGGGGGGGCCCAGAACCCAACACGCCGACTGTGTTTGGTGGATCACTGGTTCCACCAGCTCCCGGCTCATAGACTCCTGGCTGAAGAGGGGTTGGCAGAGGCCTAGGGAGTTGGCTCCAGGCTGCGATTTCCCTGGGGTTCCCCCGCCCCAGCTCACCATCCACCCTGCTCTGGGGTTCCCATGGCCCATGTGCCCACTGCAGTCAGCTGCGCGAGGGGGTCCTGAATTCACAGGTAAGAGATTTTGGCAGGCCTATCTCTTACAACAGTGCTGGGAGACAGGACTCCTGTGTCCTATCACCCAGTTCTAAGACAGGAGCGTGGTCTAGTGGTTAGAGCATGGCAGGGCTGGGAACCAGTTCTCCTGGGTTCTATCCCTGGCCCTGGGAGGGGAGCAGACTCTAGTGGTTAGAGCAGGGCAGGGCTATTAGCTTGGGCTCTACCCCTGGCCCTAGGAGGGAAGTGCGGTGCACAGCTCAGTGCAGAGAAGGGCATGAAGGGCTGGGGACTTGCTGCAGAGGAGGAAGAACAACCCAGCTCAGAAGTTTTACAGCGCCTGGCACATCGCCAGGTGCTTCTGCCTGTTGCAGTAGCCTGTTTCCGGTACCAGCGCAGGATGGGTTGTCCCCACCACTTCCTGAGCTGCCCCTTCCCTTTCTACGTGCCCAGCGCCACGAGCTCTCCAGTCGGTGTCGGGCTCGGACGCCCCTTGGAGCCATCTGCTGGACTAGTGTCCGGGGCATACCAGGGCCAGAGCTGGAAAGGGTCATGGACCATCCAGGCCCATCCTCCGCTCAGTCCCAGCTCAGCTCCTGCCCTGCTCTGCCCACTAGGCATGTTGGCCACAGAGCCAGGTCAGGTGTTTGCCTTGCTCCGCCCATAAGGTAGGCTGGCCATGGAGCCAACCCTGCCCAATCTGGCCTTGGCTCTTACTGGGGAGCGGGATTGGCAAGCCCTTGAGCCCGCCCCCCGCCCATTTCTCCAGGACCAATTGCCAGAGCGTTACCACCCCCAGGGGGCTGTCGTGGGGAGAGGTGGCTCCTAGCTCCACCCCCTGTCATTGCCTGTCCACCCTGAATCAGGACCCCCACCAAGTATCCCAGCCTGCCTGTGCCACTGGCAGGAACCCCGGAGTGAAACAGGGCAACGTGGCCTTGCTGCAGCTGGGATCTCCCCATTGTCTCCAGTGGAGCTACGGCCCCTTGACCCAGCTGGGATCTTTCCCAGTGACCCCAGTGGAGCTACGGCCCCTTGACCCAGCTGGGATCTCCCCATTGACCCAGCTGAGATCTGTCCCATTGTCTCCAGTGGAGCTACGGCCCCTTGACCCAGCTGGGATCTCCCCATTGCCTCCAGTGGAGCTACGGCCCATTGACCCAGCTGGGATCTTTCCCAGTGACCCCAGTGGAGCTACGGCCCCTTGACCCAGCTGGGATCTTTCCCAGTGACCCCAGTGGAGCTACGGCCCCTTGACCCAGCTGGGATCTCCCCATTGACCCAGCTGAGATCTGTCCCATTGTCTCCAGTGGAGCTACGGCCCCTTGACCCAGCTGGGATCTTTCCCAGTGACCCCAGTGGAGCTACGGCCCCTTGACCCAGCTGGGATCTCCCCATTGCCTCCAGTGGAGCTACGGCCCATTGACCCAGCTGGGATCTTTCCCAGTGACCCCAGTGGAGCTACGGCCCCTTGACCCAGCTGGGATCTTTCCCAGTGACCCCAGTGGAGCTACGGCCCCTTGACCCAGCTGGGATCTTTCCCAGTGACCCCAGTGGAGCTACGGCCCCTTGACCCAGCTGGGATCTTTCCCAGTGACCCCAGTGGAGCTACGGCCCCTTGACCCAGCTGGGATCTCCCCATTGTCTCCACTGGAGCTATGGCCCCTTGACCCAGCTGGGATCTTTCCCAGTGACCCCAGTGGAGCTACGGCCCCTTGACCCAGCTGGGATCTTTCCCAGTGACCCCAGTGGAGCTACGGCCCCTTGACCCAGCTGGGATCTTTCCCAGTGACCCCAGTGGAGCTACGGCCCCTTGACCCAGCTGGGATCTCCCCATTGTCTCCACTGGAGCTACGGCCCCTTGACCCAGCTGGGATCTTTCCCAGTGACCCCAGTGGAGCTACGGCCCCTTGACCCAGCTGGGATCTTTCCCAGTGACCCCAGTGGAGCTACGGCCCCTTGACCCAGCTGGGATCTCCCCATTGACCCAGCTGAGATCTGTCCCATTGTCTCCAGTGGAGCTACGGCCCCTTGACCCAGCTGGGATCTTTCCCAGTGACCCCAGTGGAGCTACGGCCCCTTGACCCAGCTGGGATCTCCCCATTGCCTCCAGTGGAGCTACGGCCCATTGACCCAGCTGGGATCTTTCCCAGTGACCCCAGTGGAGCTACGGCCCCTTGACCCAGCTGGGATCTTTCCCATTGTCTCCAGTGGAGCTACGGCCCCTTGACCCAGCTGGGATCTTTCCCAGTGACCCCAGTGGAGCTACGGCCCCTTGACCCAGCTGGGATCTTTCCCAGTGACCCCAGTGGAGCTACGGCCCCTTGACCCAGCTGGGATCTCCCCATTGTCTCCACTGGAGCTACGGCCCCTTGACCCAGCTGGGATCTTTCCCAGTGACCCCAGTGGAGCTACGGCCCCTTGACCCAGCTGGGATCTTTCCCAGTGACCCCAGTGGAGCTACGGCCCCTTGACCCAGCTGGGATCTCCCCATTGTCTCCACTGGAGCTATGGCCCCTTGACCCAGCTGGGATCTTTCCCAGTGACCCCAGTGGAGCTACGGCCCCTTGACCCAGCTGGGATCTTTCCCAGTGACCCCAGTGGAGCTACGGCCCCTTGACCCAGCTGGGATCTTTCCCAGTGACCCCAGTGGAGCTACGGCCCCTTGACCCAGCTGGGATCTCCCCATTGTCTCCACTGGAGCTACGGCCCCTTGACCCAGCTGGGATCTTTCCCAGTGACCCCAGTGGAGCTACGGCCCCTTGACCCAGCTGGGATCTTTCCCAGTGACCCCAGTGGAGCTACGGCCCCTTGACCCAGCTGGGATCTGCCCCAGTGACCCCAGTGGAGCTACGGCCCCTTGACCCAGCTGGGATCTGCCCCAGTGACCCCAGTGGAGCTACAGCCCATTGGCCCAGCTGGGATCTGGCTGATTTGCTTTGTCATTCTCCCGCAATCTGTGCTGAAGTTCAGTAGCTGTCACAAGAGACCTGGAGAAAGTGGATATCACTGAATCAGTGACTGGTGAGCATAGATAAGAAGATAGACTGGGAGTGCTCATGGGCTAGTCGTATGGGCTCGTGGTGTCCATGCTCCAGGAGTATTCCGAGCCGGGGGCCCTGCTCCACCAATATTTGGAGCTGGGTCTCTCCCCCCCGCCCTGCCTGGAGCGGTCCCTCAGGGCTAGGACAGCCTGTTCTTTCTGTTTGCTGCTCATTCTTTGAAGTTGTAACTAGTAGTCAAATAAGGGCAATAGCCCAGTAGGAAAAGGCAATTAAGTAACCAGTATGTGTGAAGAGACAAAATGCCAGAAGCCAGAGAGATCAGAGCTCCGTCCACGACCGACAGTGGTTGAAGAGAAACTGAAGGGGGGTGTTGGGCTGCCAGTAAAGTGCCTTTTTTTTTTCGAAGCAAGCATCAGAAAAAAGTCATCTTTATGTTTTAAAGTAGGTCTAATTCAAATAAAAATCATTGTACAAAGCCAACTTTGAACTTTTTATTAGTGAACTTAAAATCACAATAACTGAAGCCCTGGCAAACACCTTCACGCTCAGAAATGTACATATTAAAGCCAAGTATCAAACTGACACTAGGGGTAACCATTTGAGAGTGATTGCTTTATTACAAAATAGTCAGGGAGAAAGTTATAAGACTATTAAAAACATTGAAAAATTTCTTATACATCACTAGAACAAAACCAAGCCAGTACATTATGATAAGATTTTTGACCAATCCACCACGTTACAAAATCACCTGACAATATTTTACAAAATCCTTGGTTTGAATATAGACATCATTATGGCACATCCATGCAGGCACAATGGTATGGTGACATTATTTTCATGCTCAATTAGACATCACTGTAAGCAGAAGAAAGTTACTTTATTTCATGTAAAAGAACTTTGGGAGATCTAGTAAACAAAAGAGATTCTGTGAAAGAGAGTAAAGTTACATCTACACTACCCCCCAAGTTCAAACTAGGAAGGCTAATGAGGGTGACCGAAATTGCTAATGAAGTGCGGGATATTTAAATATGCTTGATTAGCATATTCCTGGCCGGTTGCCATTTTGGAAACTGACTAGCCCGAAGTAACTGCCCACGTCTACACACGGCAGAGAAGCATGATTCCAGATAAACCCCTTAGTTCGAATTAACAGTTAAACCTCATTCCACCACCAAAAATTATACAGACCTGCTGCCCCTGGGAGTTATGATACATAGATAGATAGATGAGGGGCGGTGTTTGGTGATAGATAGAAAAGGAGATGAATAGAGATAGAGGGTGTGTATGGGAATAGATAAAGGTGTGTGTGGGGATAGAGAGATGGATGAGGAGGTGCATGGAGATAGAGGATGTGTATGGGAATAGATAAAGGTGTGTGTGGGGATAGAGAGATAGAGAGATGGATGAGGAGGTGCATGGAGATAGAGGGGGTGTATGGGAATAGATAAAGGTGTGTGTGGGGATAGAGAGATGGATGAGGAGGTGCATGGAGATAGAGGGGGTGTATGGGGATCGAGAGAGAAAGAGAAACACACAGAGCATGGAGGCAGATGGAGGGTGGATGGACGATGGGTAGAATAGGCCAGGAAGGTTAAGTCTGCACTAAGCCAAACCCGAGCCCAGCCACGGTCCACCCCCCCCCCCCGCCCCCCCCCCCCACACACAGGTGGGCGTTCCGCCAGCTGGTAGCGGGGGTTGGTATGTGGCCGTAGCTCAGCTGCAGCTCCTCCAGCCAGGGGGCAGGTGTCCCTCCTCCTTCGTGCCCTGCCCCATGGCTGCTACAACCAAAGCAGGTGGGGAGGAATTTGCTCGGTTCTTGGCCACAGGCTCATAACTTCCCCCCACGGGGAGATGATGAAAGACCAGGACTGGTGGAGATGCAGTCATGTGCACGGGGCATGCAGGGCGCGGGGCTGTCCCTCCGTGCTCCTGGCCCGTTCCCAGCATGGGGAGCTGAGTGGGGACTAGATGGAGAATGACAGCCCATTGACCCAGCTGGGATCTGCCTCACTGACTCCAGTGGAGCTATGGCCCATTGGCCCACCTGGAAACTGCCCCAGGGTATGTCTACACTTGCCCCCTTCTTCAAAGTAGGGAGGTAAATGAAGCATACCGAAGTTGCAAATCAAACATGGGATTTAAATATCCCGCGCTTGATTAGCATAATCGCGGCCGGTCGCCATTTTAAAATGTCGGTCGCCCAATTTAACTTGCCACGTGTAGCTGTGGTAGTCCGATTTAAAACCCTTCCCTCGAATTAACTGTTACTCCTCATTGCACAAAGAGTTACAGTTAATTCAAGGGAAGGGTTTCCAATTGAATTTCCATGTCTACACGTGGCAAGTAAATCGGGCAACCTGCATTTTAAAATGGCAACCGACCGCAATTATGCTAATCAAGCACAAGATATTTAACTCCCGCGCTTGATTTGCAACTTTAGTATGCTTCATTTGCCTCCTTACTTCGAACTAGGGGGCAAGTGTAAACATACCCATAGTGACTCCAATGCACCTACGGCCGATTGACCTAGATGGGATCTGCCCCATTAACTCCCACGATGCTACGGCCCATTGACCCATCTGGGATCTGCCCCATTGATTCCAGTGGAGCTACGGCCCATTGACCCAGCTGGGATCTGACCAATTTGCTGGTTCATTGCCCCATATTCTGTTTTCAAATTCAAACTGATTCCCACACAAGCGCCATAAGGAAAGTTTTGCACAGAAGAGACTTTTGCTCCATCTGTTTTGGTCATCCAGGCAAGGGGAGGAGTCCAAGGTACGGTGACCGAGATAGGAGAGACACCCCCCCACCCCTCCAAGTCTCACCAAAGTTCCCAACTAACCTGCCTGCTGGGAGCTTCCCAAAGGAGCTGGTGCGGTTCCTCCCCCTTCCTTTTGTAAAGAACGGAAATTTTAAAAGGGATTCTTCTCCCGTCCGCCATCATGTTGAAGTGGAGTCTGTGTGCAGTGTGGGCCATTTTGGGGAGGTGAGTTAGTGGAGCAGGCGAAATCGCCACTGAGCGAACTCCCCACAACAATCTCCAGGACAGAGAGCAGCTTCCCCGGAGGGAAAAAGTGAGCGGAAGACGAGAGCGGGACCAAGCCAAACGATTGTTGTGAAAGGGAGGCTGTTGCAAGAGTCCATGTCGGTGGTTAGATGGAGAGTCAGGACTCCTGGGTTCCATCCAAGACTCTGCCATGGAGCGGCTTGGAGAGCTTGGACAAGTCATGTCCTGCGCCTGTGCCTCAGTTTCCCCTCTAAACATTTCTCTGATTACTGTATGACCTCACTGTGGCCAAGCCTGTTTGTCCCAATCAGTCTGTGCAGCACCCAGCACAAGGGGGCCCTGAACGTGGTTGGGATTTGGGAAGGGCCTTGCCCATCGATCTCAAGTTGGAACTGGGCAGCACCTTGCACAATGGGGCCTCTGACGTTCAAAAGGACCCTCAAGAATTTCAACTGGCTCTCTCCAAAGCAGAGGCATGGAGTAGCTGGGGCAGCAGGGAAGGGGGGAGACCCAATGGGCAGCTGGAGGGTTTACTTCATTTCTTTCTGCGTGTCTTGGGGGGACACAGCACCTCAGAGACAACCCCCATCCCAGGTCCCCAACACGATGCCTGCAGCTCCCAGGACTGGCTCAGCTGGCACCAGGAAGCCTGTGCAGGACGGTGGAGATCACAGGACATGGCCAGGTCTGATCCCTCTGCAAAGCCTGCAGGCCTCCAGCTCCCACGTGAACCACAAAGTCCCCTCGCTGGGTCCCAGCAAGGTGTCTGCATCCAGAGGCCCACATCTGGGGGACAGTGGGCCAGGCACCCCGCAAAGAACAGAGACAGCCATGTCCAGCCAGCTCCATCGGGTGAGGTCCCAGGAACAGAGACGTCAGCTGGGACTCTGCCCCCCAGCCCTCGCAGCTGGGGAAAGAGACCAGAGCCCCGCTGGGAGTCAGCTGCAGGAGATCTGAGCCCGGCCTCTGCTGCAGGGTCCCCAGCCCTGCTAAGGAAACCCTCGCGCTGGGCTACAGACCACACAAACCACAGTCCGGCCTCCAGCCGGCCTGCGTCGGCGCCGTTAATCACGCCCCTTGTGGCGTAGCTGAGCTGCCGGGGAGGCGCTGTCTGCACCGGAGGCCAGCTCCAGGGCACAAGCTCATGCGGAGATGGATTTTCCGCACTTCCGAGCTGCGTCGCAACTCCAGCGCCGGGGCTGCTGCAGACCACGCAGCAGGGAAGGGGAAGGGGGACCTGAGTAGCAGCTTACGCCAAGTACCTAAATTATGCTGCCAGGTGGTTTGGCTGCCGTGCTGAGCCCCGAGCTTTGGAGAACAGTCTAGGGCAGTGGGTCTCCGCACTGGTGGAGACCCACTGCCCTAGACGCACGGCCCGGGGGCAGGCAGAGCTCTTCCAGGGGTGCATCTACTCGCATCACGATTTGCCTGGCTTCCAAGCAAGCACCATAGAACACACAAGCAGAGACGGAACAAACTACCATTGCAGATGGACAGTGCCCTGTGTGTTTGTGCCCGGGGTGCGGGCACGTGATTGATGAGCTGCACACGATTTCAGTTTTTGGGGCAGAAAAACTTCTGCTGAAATGTTGCTGCTGTTCTGACCGTGCCCAGGGGAGGCACTGTGGGAACGGAGCAGCAGCAGCTCCCAGCCGGTGGGGGAAGAGAACGAGCTTGCAGAGCCTACTTCACAGTGAGCTAGGTCAGGAGACAGGAGCTATGGGGAGACAGACCCTGTGGGAGTGCTGGGGGGGGGTCAGACAGGGCTGTGGGATGACACACTGGGGCAGGAGCAGTATGAGAGTGGAGGGGCAGGGCCGAGGGGGAGGGAGGTGGAGGGTCACACGGTGATGGGGAAGGGGAGCAGAGCTACACCAGGACAGTGTGGGGCTAGGTGGGGGCCCAGAGCCCCACGGGGAGAGCTGAAGGGGCTGCAGGGCTATATGAGGAGGTGGAAGGGGGAGTCTGAGTCGGGGTGGAGGGATAACGTGATCTCAAGTTGCAGTGGGGGAGGTCTAGGCTGGATATGAGGAAAATCTATTTCCCTGGGCAGGTGGGGAAGCACTGGGCTGGGTTTCCTAGGGAGGGGGTGGAATCTCCACCCGCAGACACTTTTAATGTCTGTGTCTGTTTTGATTAGCCTCATTAACACCACTTCTACACTTGACAAGTAACTTCTTTTGTTGTTCTTCTGCGTACCCCTGCCTCAGTAACTTCCACTCCGGTACATCTGATGAAGTGGTTTTACTCACAAATGCTTATGCTCAGATCAGTCTGTGAGTCCCTATAATGCCACAGGACTTTGCATGGTTTCTTCAATGATTCTGTGATGCATGTGGACATGGGCTGCAGGGACACGAGGTGGTGCAGGGACACATGAGGGTGCAGAGACATGTGGGGACAAGAGCAGATCTGCTGACTGAATGGGAGCAGCTGGAGGTCTGCATGGGGGATGCTCACTAACAATTCCCTCCTCCCCCCAAAAAAACCCTGTTCCAATTTTTTCCCACCCACACCCAACAACTCTCTGAGTTCAAACCCGGGCTCCTTCCCAGCAACTTACTTCCCTCTCTTGCAGCTCCCCTGTAGCCCCAACTCCCCCCAGCCTTTTGCCCTGCTTCTGGGGTGCAGGAAATGCAGTTCTGTAATGCAGTATACACAAATTGTTACTCACCATTTTGTGTTAATGTGTCTAGCAAGGAATCCATTCGTCGAAAACCATTTCCTGAATCTTTTTTGTTGTCTGTTTTGTCACATACTTAGGAGGTGTCTAGACTACAGAGTTTGTTTGACAAAAGTGGACTTTTGTCAACAAAACTATACCTGCGTCTACACTACCGCCGCATTCTGTCCACAGTAAGTCGACAGAACACGGCAGTTTTGTCGACAGCGGTAAACCTCATTTTATGAGGAATAACGCCTTTGTCGACAGAGTTCTGTCGACAAAAGGTAAGTGTGGACATGCGGAAGAATTTATGTTGACAATAAAGGCCTCCAGGAAGAAGCCCTGGTGGACACTCCTGCCACAGCTTTCAACTCTATTATTCCTGCTTGTAGACATCTTTAAAAGGCACAGGCACCCAGGATCGGCTTTCTGGCAGCAAGCCAGCTCCAGCCAGGACCCTGACTGCGCAGCTCTTCCTGGTAGGGCCACTCAGAGCCATGTCCCAGGGACAAGTCCCCCAAGACCACCCTGGCCCTTCCAGGGACACATCCCCGCAGGAAGCCAGGGGCACCAAACGCCGGGCACCCTCCTGGTCTGGGCCCGAGAAAAAAGCCCTCTTGGAGCTCTGGTCCGAGGAGGAGGCTCTTTAGGACCCACAGTCCAGGCGGAGGAACGCGGACATCTACGCCAGAATGGCTGATGGCCTAGCAAGGAAAGGCCACCGCCCCTGCACCTTAGACCAGCTCAGAACCAAGGTCAAGGAGCTGCGGCAGGGGTACGTTAGGGCCCATGAGCACAGCTCCCGTTCTGGGGAAACAGCACACTACTGTGCCTATTACGAGGACCTGGACCGGATCCTGGGGCAGGGGAACCCCTACCTCCCGAGAGGGTTGTGGAGTCGGGGTTGGAGACCGCTGTGCAGCAGCGGCCCCAACTCCAGGGTGAGACCCAGAGGACCAGCAGCTCCAAGAGGAGGAGGAGGAGGAGGACACCAGCAGGAGCACAGCGACCCTGACCCAGGAGCCAGACGCCCACACTCAGGAGGCCTCCCAGACAACTCCGGACACCGGGGAGGGAACATCAGGTGAGGGCTGTGAGGGTCCAACACACACAGGGCAGGGCAGGTGGGAGCAAAGTGGATGGTGCAGGGCTGTGACATGTCATGCTGATCACAGCCTGGTGGGGCAGAGGGAAACATGGCTGACCTCAGGGAGGGCCGTCCTACCTCTGCACCCGTGTGGCTGCGAGGCACCACCTGCTCCTGCAGGCAGTGATGCCAGGTGCAGGCATGGGGTGGGGACGCTGGGCTTGCCACACAGCTTCAGGCCTCCCAGCAACCTGCGGGAACCCCAGCTGTGGCCTGACACTTGTCTGTGCTGCTTGGCACTTGTGTGAGGGAGGCAGGATGGTTTCACGAGGCATACCGGAGCAGTTGACAAAAGCTTCCCTTGTTGACCGCGGTGCGCCTAGACGGCCCCGCTGTGCCGGATCAGCTGATTGTCGGCACAATGCAGCGGCCATTTTGATGTAAATGAAGTGGCGATTATTTAAATCGCCGCTTCATTTTGCTATGTCTAGTAAACTCATCTACATGGCTCCGTCGACGGAGCCATGTTGTCTAGACACACCCTAACTGTGCCGCCTCTCCCAAACTTAGGGGAGGATTTAGCTCCACAACGCAACTTCATTAACCCCTCTCTATGCTCAGCCCCATACGGGCCATTGCCGTACATCGCTGAAGATAGAGAGGAGACACGTAAAATAACTGAAAGGGACCAGATCTTCCCTCTGGAGAAACAGGCTCTAGCAACAGTTCTGCCCGATACAAAGTGAAACACTGAATTTTGGGATAAGTTTGCCAGCTTAGGGGAAGTGTTCCTCCAAATCCTGAAGGAAGGGATGTCCTCCAACTATCAAGCTGTATTGGCCCTAGGCATCTTGATTGGAAACACATACATAGACATAATGAAGTGGGCTACTGATTTACAGAACAGGAAGGGAAAGAAAGTAGCTTCAATCAATACTATAGAGGTAGAGGCCACAATCCGTCCAATCCAAGCTACTCTCTGCTATACCTGCGGAAAGCCAGGGCACATAACACAGGACTGCGGGCACAAAAGGAAGCCCAAACTTTGTACCAACTGCAAAAAGACTGGCCACACTAGGAAAGAATGCTTTCACCCCGGAGGAGGTAAGGCAGGATAATGGCTGAGCAGAAGTGCCCCTAGCACACAGGACACACAGAACAGCATGCAGGGGCAGGAGAAACTGCTAAGCAACTCAAGCAACTCCAGGAGATTCTTGAGCGCTGGGCTAGCAAAATATTAACAAGCAGCCAAAACCTTCCCCTCACACACTATTATATTTGGCTCAAGGACATAGGAGGAGGTAAATTACAAACCACCCTAAGTCAACCGGTAGAAATTGAATGTGAAGATGTAATCACTGGAAGCCAAATCTGCCCTAACAAGGAGACACATTCTGCAGCATAGATCTCCTTACAGAGCATGGGGGAGTGGTCCACCCCAGAGCCAGCAGCATAGATCAACCCTGATGCAGCTTGGCTGTTACGAAAATAATAACTTAACTTTTGGATTTACCCGAGTAAGGAACCAGAGAGTGTGGGGGCTAATTGACAAGCCCACCCTTCTTACTAAATTAATAATGGACAAAACCTGTGTCATTGGGAAAAGTCATTTAGCAGGAATCAAGACAGACCATAAGAAGGAAAAAGCATGTGAAAAGAGGGTAAAAGGTTTAGAGCCCTATGGGCAAAGTAAAAGGAATAAGGAAAGCAGTAATAGAGTCATTGGAAAGTTAAATTAATAGGAGTGAGGAAAGTTTTCATATGAGGAACAAAGCAAATGATTAAGGGCATGTGAAGGTGAGAAGCCGACTCCGTGGGAGTGTGGAAGGATTAAACAATTGTTGTAATGTGTGAGGAGAAACCTGCTTTAAAAATGACTCCTTGTTTCTTGCAACCTCTTTCAATAATCTAGGCAAAGAAACAATCAAATTTAAATATTTGGCTACGGACACTTTTGTTAAATCTACTAAAAGGAAAATTAGGAATCCTATTAACACTTAATTAGTTAACCACATTAAAAAATGAAATCTACACATTGTAAATTTGTGAATCTGCTTTGTAGGTTTCAAATGAATTGGTTTTATTTTGTTTTGGATAGGCCCTCTCATTTAAAATTGCAAACAGACAAGGCACAAATTGACTAGTGCTATCTCGGGGCACTCAACCCTTAAGGTTAAATTTGTTTTCTAAAGACAAATTATGATTTTAAAAATCCAAGCTCTGGAAATTCACTGTGTCTCTTTTCAAGGCTGAGTTGATAATACTCTTGGCTTGCTTTCAGATCCAACGTTGTATGTGAATACAGGGTGCCTGGCTGTTTCAAGGAATATAAAATCCACTGTCCACTGAAATAAATTGTCCAAATACAAACAAGATATTTATAAGCACCTGTGATGACACAGCCGGGGTTCCCCCATTCCTGCAGCCCCGTAGCACCAAGAACAGATTCCGCCAGCAGTAGAATAGAGGGGTTTTATTGATTCTCCAGGATACAGCACAGCACAGACGTGGTGTGATTACAGATTCAGGGCCGGGATGTTTCAGACCCCTTGGGTTAGGGCCCATCACCCCTAGCCCTCAGCCCCAGCGACCTCTGTCTGTCTCCCTCATGGTTCCAGCCCAAGACTGACCCTTCCCCCAGCACACACTTCCTTTGTCCCGTCTCTTCCCTTAACCAGTAGAACCCGTTTGGCCACTGTCCTGAAGCCCCTCTTGCTGGGCCGTGCTTACTGACAGCCGCCAGTGGGGGTCCTCCACAGCCCAAGCATAGCAACCAGCAAGGTACTCACACTACACCCCAGCACCTAAGAACATAACATAAGAACATAAGAATGGCCGTACTGGGTCAGACCAAAGGTCCATCTAGCCCAGTATCCTGTCTGCCGACAGTGGCCAATGCCAGGTGCCCCAGAGAGGGTGGACCGAAGACAATGATCAAGTGATTTGTCTCCTGCCATCCTTCTCCAGCCTCTGACAAACAGAGGCCAAGGACACCATTTTATCCCCTGGCTAATAGCCTTTTATGGACCTAAGCTCCATGAAATTATCTAGCTTCTCTTTAAACTCTGTTATAGTCCTAGCCTTCACAGCCTCCTCTGGCAAGGAGTTCCACAGGTTGACTACACGCTGTGTGAAGAAGAACTTTCTTTTATTAGTTTTAAATCTGCTACCCATTAATTTCATTTGGTATCCTCTAGTTCTTCTATTTAGGGAACTAATAAATAACTTCTCTTTATCGGCCCTCTCCACACCACTCATGATTTTATATACCTCTATCATATCCCCCCTCAGTCTCCTCTTTTCTAAACTGAAAAGTCCCAGTCGCTTTAACCTCTCCTCATATGGGACCCGTTCCAAACCCCTAATCATTTTAGTTGCCCTTTTCTGAACCCTTTCCAAGGCCAAAATATCTTTTTTGAGGTGAGGAGACCACATCTGTACACAGTATTCAAGATGTGGGCGTACCATAGTTTTATACAGGGGCAGTAAGATATTCTGGGTCTTATTTTCTATCCCTTTCTTAATAATTCCTAGCATCCTATTTGCCTTTTTGACCGCCGCTGCACACTGCGTGGAAGTTTTCAGAGAACTGTCCACGATAACTCCAAGATCTCTTTCCTGATTTGTCGTAGCCAAATTAGCCCCCATCATACTGTACGTATAGTTGGGGTTATTTTTCCCGATGTGCATTACTTTACACTTATCCACATGAAATTTCATTTGCCATTTTGTTGCCCAATCACTCAGTTTGGTGAGATCTTCTTGGAGTCCCTCACAGTCTGCTTCTGTCTTGACTATCCTAAACAGTTTGGTATCATCTGCAAACTTTACCACCTCACTGCTTACCCCTTTCTCCAGATCATTTATGAATAAGTTGAACAGGATTGGTTGAACAGTTATTTGTTATTTGACAAAATAACATTATTATTAACATAGCACTAATAAGTAACCCTGTAACATTGTATATGATTCTCTTTCAGGAACGGAAAACCTTTTTGCTTGCTGGAATGGTAATTGGCAAGCACCTCGTAGCAGGAAAATTTTCTATAGCAGTAAAGCCTCTCAATTGCCACCCGTGAATAATTTGAAGCTTCACACATTAAACACCCAGTCTGCGATACAAAAGGGAAACTGAGGCATACCACCTTTAACTTAATAATTGAATGATGAAGTAATTCATCCGAGCCCTCTGAAGCTGGTTTACAAAATAAAAGCATATCATTGGGTAACAGCAGGCTGATCGAAAATCAGCAAGAATATCTGTAAAAGAAAAGTATTCTATAGTATAATGTGCCACCCCCATGGGGGTAGAAATGTTTTCTTTGTCTTTCAGAACATCAAAAAACGCTGGTACCAGCTGAAGAGGAACTGAAGAAACAACAACAAAAACCATGGTTCACTATCTGTCATGATATAATGTTGTTTGTGTTCTTGTTCTGTCTAAGTTTGGTTTGTGTTTTAATTAATATGCGTTGCAAATGTTGTTGTGTGTAGGATATTTTAAGTAAAGTAGAAGTGTGAGTTTGAACAAAACAAAATTAATAATTGGGCCCAATCAATTGGCAACGCTAAAATTTAGTAAAAGCATCATAGTGTAAAAGCATCATAGTGTAGTAATTGTTTAAGCTAGGAAAATGCTAACAGTGTCTCCACAGGTGAACAAAAAGGAACTGGAAGTAACCGTGGGTCTGCTCCTGTTACTCCTATGCTGAAAACGAGCAAGGAGTGTGCCACGTGAAAAGAAGGACTGGGAGTGGGGTACTAACCCCCTCCCCACCGGATTGGCTTTGCTTGAATGGCCACACAAATAAAATATTTAGCTTTTGTAAAACTTGCACACCAACCATGGAAGTGGATTGGCCAAAAATAACAAAAAATCTGAAACAACACGGGCAAGTGGAACATCAAAATATTTAAGTAAAGATGCCCACAACATCGATGCCCACAACAATGAGGAAACTAGTAACCTCACCATTGCAATAACAGCTACTTGCCCTGCTACCCATCAGTGCCAGGTGCCTGATGCCTTACAAGGCCTCAAGAATACTTGGAAAGAATTATGGAATTGCTTGGGTTCCCATTAATAATCAAAACATCCGGGAACCATGCTGTGGTCCCATAAGAGGAACAGTGACTCCAGTTAATGTAACCTCCTTTAAATCACATACATAGGACGACAAATACACACTAATAGCGATGAAGTAAACACAGCCTTGGGCCACCCCTCATTCACACATAATTATTTTGTTTATTGTAATGACATGAACACTACGAGGGCAAAGAATACACAGTCCTCCGTGTTAGAGTTTGTATGGAACACTGTGGAAAGAAAGCCAAATACTAATATCAGATCATGCATCAATTATACTAACAAGGTACCCATTGAAGTGGGACCTACTGACCCCCACTGGGGTTTACCACCTAAGGCCAAGACAGAGGTAACCCCTGAGGTGTGGCAATCATTTGTTAAACAATGGCCATCGCTCACTTGCCCCGTTTGGATATCATCAACCAGGTCCTTAAGGACAAAATAGAGCTTCCCGAATGTGCATCATGCCCCGAACAGACCCTGTCCCAGAACCAAGGCTGGTAATGATAGGACCAGTGTTGCCAGTCCTCACCTCGGTTACAAGGTCGAGGTCCGCATTGCCCTGGAGGTATAAACCAGCAGTGCACCAACGTTACCAGACTGACCAACCAAATTGGTAAACGCCTGATTTGGCAAAGATGGGGCTTAGCAGATACCATCGCAGGCTGGTTTGGGCTGGAAACGCTGTCAGCAACACTTATGTCATAGCTCAGCAAGCTGAGAAAAGAAACCGCATAGAACCCAGGCTGACAGATGCAGTAATATCTAATGCCTGTGAAGGCCTAGACACCAGCCAAGCCAATCGATTAATCCTAAATAGTCTAAAGGATCTACCCAGCTCTGTGTCCACTTCATTAAATATAACCAGATATTTAGACCAGAAACTGATTGAATTGTTAATTAACGGGACTAAATTAAAGGAATTAGAAGACCGGTGTTGGAAAATAGGTCAAGCTTTAGCCACTGCTACCCAGAAAATCCTTACAATCCTTCTGGATGGTCAAGTCCACCCTTCCCTTATGGAGGTGGTAAGTCCCATCTACCTCATGCCAATACTCCATGAGAATCCAAAGGCCTATCTGGACAGGCCGTAGCATAACCATTAGCCTTTCGGCCCCTCTGGGCCAGAGCATATTGTTAAAGTCCATGGTATCATCGTTTATTCTGAAGGTGTAGGGGGCTCCCTGTACCTCAGGGATTGTTGCACCCACTCTGATAAAAAAATCTTATGTACCTGCCCATATAACATCATGACGAATCTGTCTAGGTTTAAAGTGGTCGCCACAGAAAAACAAATGCACACCAGCCGAGCTGGTCCAAATGAATGGTACCTACTGGTGTCTGACTACACAGACAGACCACTCCATTGAACTAAATGGAAGGCCCTGCCCCCTACATATCCATCCGTGTGCACAACGGTCCCTCGCAGGGTGATCCTGTCCGTTGACAGGACACGGCTCTACTGCACTTCGGCAATGACGGGTAACCTAACATGGGATCCTGAGTGGCATGGCAAAAGTAATTACCTAGAGGAGGGTCTACTGGTCCTGCAGGCAAAAATCGAGGAGTTGGTGGCCGATGCTCAAGACATATCGGGATTGGCCATCTGAGGTACGCACAGATAGGGAGAACCATGGACCATGCCAAAATATCTTACTCTAAGGCACTCAACCAGGCAGTAGAGGTCAAACCTATAATCATGGGCAGTGCCTTTACTGGCAACGAAATACCTTGGGGATGGATTTGGGTAGTATTTTGCCAAATTATATGGGGAGTTTCAGTTATAACATTCATATAGTGCTGGTGCTGTATCGGCACTTCCAAAGTAAATTAAAAACCCTGAAACTATTGTATTTAACCTGGTGGGTTAAAGACCCCTAAGGTCGAGAGGAGGGAGCTATAGGGGTACACTGAGGAAGTCCATGGTATCTTCCTAAGAACTCTTTCAAATCCTAAATTTGAGGCCTGGGAACACACGGAGCACAGGCAGTTAAATTACTGGCAACCACATTCCAAGAAGGCCTTATCAGAGTGGCTGGTACCTAAACAACCGCACGGAAGCTGCTTTTACTGTCTGCTTTATTCCTAGAAAATAAGCTTGGATCCCAAGGGCCGGGCCAACCCAAGGCAATATCACCTCCGCAGTAGACGTATTGTAGTTCCAGCCAACAAAGTTACCATCAACATGCTTTTGTTTATGTTGGCTCATTGAGCTTGTTAGGAATCATTACCTGTATTATTGATAACATGTTTAACTGGCAATGGGCAGAGACACTGTGAAACGTGTAGTTCATTGGCTTATGTGCTCATTATACCTTGCTGCCAAAACCTATAAAATTGTTTCCACTCCGCCCATTTGTTGCCTGTATAATCTAATGTATGTTTTGATTAAGTCAGTGCTCTCCAGGTTAACCCCTGGTGGGTACTCCACCAGTGCTGGTGTACAATAAATCCTCAGCTTGTTTTCACCACATCCAGAGTGTCCGGAATTATTCTCTACATTTCTGAACAAAAGAGTATTTTAGTTTTTCAAAAAACCAACAGTGAAATAAACTGTAAACATTTATTCAACAACACCTGTCTCTGTTGTCAGCGTGTGATGAATGTGTACAATGTGTGAATGTGGGATCGGGAGGGATTTTGGGGAGGAAGGCACTGGGGGCATGGGGCAATCCCACAATTGGAAGGCCCTGGGGAAAATCATCAGCCTCCTTGGGAGAATTGCTCCCTCAGGGCTTCTCTAATGCGCACTCCCAGCTGGTGGGCTTGCCGGATGGCAGCTATCTGGGGCTGCTCAAAGTGCCTCCTCTCCACATCAGCCCGTGTCCCCCACGCAGGGAGGAAGGCCTCCCCTTTCCTCTCCACTAGGTTGTGCAGCACACAGCATGAAGCAACCACATCGGGGATGTTGTGTTCCCCCACGTCCAGCCGAGTGAGCAGGCATCTAAACCCGCCCTTCAGACGGCCAAAGGCGCACTGGAAGCGAGCCCGATTCAGGCGGGAGTTAAACAGTTCCCTGCTCGCATCCAAGTGGCTAGTGTAGGGCTTCATGAGCCAGGGCATAAGGGGGTAGGCCGCATCGGCCACGATGCATGTAGGCATCTGCACAGCCCTGACTGCATGGTTCCTCTTCCTGCCCCAGCCTGCAGCCTGCGGTACAGGTAGGAGTTCCGGAAGATGTGGGCATCGTGTGCCCGGCCTGACCACCCGACACAAATGTCAGTGAACTGTCCCCGGTGGTCGACCAGGGCCTGCAGCACCATGGAAAAGTTGCCCTTTCTGTCAATACACTGGGCTGCTCGATGGGGCGGGGCACAGATCGGGATGTGAGTCCCGTCCAGTGCTCCACCGCAGTTTGGGAACCCCAGCCCCGCAAATCCGGCCAAGGTGGTCTCCAGGTCTCCGAGGTGGACAGTCCTGTGAAGCAGCTCTGAGTTGATGGCCGTCACCACCTGCAGAAAGGGACAAATACAAACACACAAAACAGGACATTAGAGGAGTTGTGTGAGCTGATGAGAGGTGCCCCCCACCCCTCCCCTCCCAGACCCCAAGAGCCCCCCCTCAGGCAACCCCCCTGTACCCTCCACTCCACCGCAGGGTGAGGCCAGGCAGGCTTCTACCACTCCCACCCCATCCCCCATTCTCTGTGCCCGGTCCTGACCGTCCCCCTTATCCGCCCGCCCCCGCCCCTATGGACTGTCCCCCGAGAGTGACTTACCTCCATCAGGATGGCCCCGACAGTAGACCTCCCCATGCCAAACTGATGTCCCACGGAGCAGTAGCTGTTGGGGGTGGCCAGCTTCCACAGAGCAGTAGCGACACGCTTCTCCAGGGGGATGGCAGGCCACAAGCAGGTGTCCTGGCATTGCAGGGCAGGGGCAAGCCAGGCACAGAGCTCCTGGAAGGTGAACTTCCACATCCAGAAGTTTCGGAGCCACTGGTCATCGTCCCACTGCTGCAGAACAAGCCAGTCCCGCCAGTCAGAACTGGTGTCCAGCCTCCAAACTCACCTATGCAGGAATAAGTTTGGGGGTAAGGGCAGCAGGGCTGCAGCTTGAGTGAGGGGCTCAAAGCTGGGCTCTGAATCCAGCTCTGCCCCAAATGTCATGATGCTCTCATGAAGATGCAGCAGAACTTCCAGCATCACAGTATGGGGCCATCGCCTGCCCAGGGGCAGCTCAGGCTCCATGGCCAAAAACACAGGGCAAAGCACAAAACCAAACCTGGAAATAAACTGCTGTGGTGTCTGAGGAAGCAGGGCAACCAGAACAAGCACTGCAGCAGCTTTGCTTTCCCTCGAGGAGGTAGGCAAGCCAGAAGCAGGAGCAGAGCAACGGCTGTCCAGGAGGATCCCTTTAAGCACGCATCTCTGCAAAGAGCATGCAGCAGCACCTGGAATTTAAGGCTGCCCCTGTGGCCTGCCAGAAGTACTTCCAGGTGCCTTCTTTTGTCGACAGAGCGTCCGGCAGTCTGGACGCTCTTTTTCGACAAAGCAGATCGCTTTTTCGATCCGCCTAATGGAGTCTAGATGCTCTTTTTCCAGTATCTGTCGACAAAACCTCTGTCGAAAAAAGCCTGTCGTCTAGACGTACCTTTACTGACGTGTATTTTGAAATTAATGGCCAAAAATAATTGAAAAACTGGGGGGATTATATTGTGTTATCTTGACAAATCAGATCTGCAGTATTTTGCAGCACTTTAAAACATTGTGTGCAGAATTTTTCACTTGTTCGTGTAGAATCTTTTTTTTTTTTATGCAGAATTCCCACAGGGGTATTTCATCTGATCTATAGGCTGAAAAACTTGGGGCTACGCAGGACAAGTCAGCATCCTGAAAGGGGAACAGGAGTCGGGAAAGGTTCAGAGCTCTGGTCTGCAGGGTCCTTTCCCTCTGAGATGTAGCCACCTCTGGGGTGCGTTGTGGGGGCTGCTTATACAAGTGTCAGGAAGGAATTTGGGGGGCTGTATGGGGAGTGGGCTGAGGTTAGAGGCACGGGAACAACTCATATAGTGGGGGTGTCGAGAGCTACTGAATCAAATTGCAAACCCTGGATAGCATGGAGACCACTTCAAGCCTCGGGATGCAGCATCTATTGAGGTTTAGGGGGCGATTGGGGGAGGAGGGCATTGCAGAATTCACCCTAGAATTGAAGCTGGAAGGTCTAATCTCACTTTCTTTCCTGTGTCGTGGGTGAATCGGACACAGCACCTCAGAACTAATTCTCTAAACACACACATACCACGTGCAGCTCTATCCTCACGGAGCTGTCCTCTCCAGAGGAGTGGGAGGAGGAAAGGGATGATTCGGTGGGGGGGGCAGGCTCTGATCAGGGCCACAGGGGGCAACTCTTGGGGAGCAGGGAGCTGGGGATTGGCTGGAATCTCCTGTTGTGAGCTCTGGCCTGTCTGGAGGGAGACTGGTGGCTCTGAGCTGAGCAAGCCTGGGGATGAGGGTGCGAGTGCAGGGCCTGGCCGGGGGACTCAGGGGGATTCAGCCTGTCACAGCCCCACATCCAACGGAGTGGGAGATCCATGTGCTCAGCACTCTTGGTTATGACAACCCGTGAGAGGCCTCCCCAGGTGGCGGGCACATGAATCTCTGGGAGCTGGGCTGGGGTTTCACAAGCCGTGTGACCAGAGCATGTGTGTGTGCGGGGGGCACAGCAAACAGGGTGATTAGCTGCAGCCAGATCCAGGCCAGGATGGGGAGCAGCCAGCGCGGGGGTCCCAGCTGGCACCTGAGAAACAGAAGGGAACTCGCAGGCTGGGCGAAGCAGGATTGGAACTGAGCCACGTCCCCCTGACAGACAGGACCAACTGGGGGCAGATCTTCAGCCAACTGTCCGGGACTCTCCTCCAGCTGGGACACGCACCCCATCCAATGCCCTGGTGTCCTACCTGGAAGCCTGGCTGTGTTACCCACCTCAGGTTCTATTTCAGCAACACACACAGCAAAACTTCACAACCTCCCAGCTAATGAGAGCAGGGACAATCCAACAGGATACTGCTGTTCAACAGATCAAGCCTTCTGAAATGACACCTCATAAGGCAGATTTGTACCACTTGTTACCTACCAGCCCTGTGCTCTTGGGAGCCAGAGAGTGACATTCATGGAAAACCATCCCCCCTTCCCCTAGGCCTCTGCGAGAATCAGACAAAGCCATGAAAAGGCCAGGGAAGACACACCTAAATGAATTAAGGAAACACCCCAGCCTCATCTGCATTGAAGATAGCATACAGAATGGAGACCAGCTCTTCCGAGGCAGGAACTGCAGTGAACTATGGGATACTGAAAGCAGAGAAGCACTGCCTGATGGGAAATCTCTACTCCAGATGCTAATGAACCCAGGCCTGCTCACACCCAAATTAGTCATTATCAGACCAATTCTAGTAACGATCCTATTGACATCTAAAATACTGAAACTGCCTAGTTGCATTGTGAGCTCGTTCAAGGAACATCACCCATAACCACGACTCTACTGTATTTGGTTAAAAGGATCAATCCCTAGATTCCAAGGCAGGCAGGGAGCATTGTGATCACCTCTTCTGATGTTCCCGATCCCACGGGCCAGAGACCTGCCCCAGAAGAATCCCTAGAATGAGCTTTTAGAAAAACCATCCGAGCTCCATGTAAACTCACCAGTGATGGAGGATCCACCATGGCCCTTCGGAAATTGTTTCCATGGCCAATGACTCTGACTGTTAAAAACATTCCAGGCTGAATTGGTCTAGGATCAACTTCCAGCCCTGGGACCATGTTAGACCTTCCTTTGATGGATAGAAGACCCTGTTATTAAATAAAGGTTGAACCTCTCTAGGCCTGCACCCTTGGGACCTGGCTGGTGCCGAACCAGTATTGTCTAGTAGCATTACCAACACTTCTCCTGCTTGCTGGGCCAGTGGGGGACATTTAGAGGTAAATATGAGCTGAATAACAGCACGGGACACTGAGAGCCAGGACTGGTGGCTATAAACAAATTTGATGGGACCGCTGGAAACTTGGCCAAACCTATGAAAAGTGGGCTGAAATCATGCCGATGACAGATGTTGCTGGACCAGCATGGTTCAGCCTTTATTTGTTCTCAGGGTGGATACTTATAGACTATGATCAAGCGATCCCTTCACATTTTCCTTGTTAAGCTACATAGACTGCGCTTCCTGTCTCTCTCACATTAAGGCGGTTCTTCATTCTCCTCACACTTCTCTGCAGAAGACCAAAAATCTACATGCCAAAATACAATCTGGGGATCAAAAGGAGCCGACAGCAGCCAGTCAACAGAATTCTTTCTCCGTGCCATGTTCACCAATACTGTCCATTCCCCTAGTCAGCCAGCTCCAGCCCTGTCTGGTCAGTGGTGTCAGGGATGCGTGCACATTCCAGGAACCTCAGAAACTCTTCCTCCATGGTGACGTAGAAGATGGGATTGAGGCAGCTGTTGACATATGTCAGGACACAAGAAGATGCGCTTCCTATTTCCAGAACAGGCCAAGGGTGTGTAGCTGAAATCCACAGGAAGTAGAAGATGTGTTAGGGCAGCGAGCAGAGGAAAAAGACTGGGATCAAACCCAGAAGGATCTTGAGTGGCTGGGTGGCCTGGATCAGCTGGTTCCTTCCGAGCTTGGCAGCTTGAACGACGTAGAAGATTGAGATCAAGATCAAGGCTAATGGGATCAGAAACCTGACCGGGAACTGGATGATGATGGCGGCCTTCACCCTCCCTTCATCCAGTGGGAAATTCATGCTGGTGCTGGCAGGTGAGGGGAGGGATTCCCAGAGGTCACCATACCGCAAGCTGAACCCAGCAGACAGGGCCCATATACCCAGACCCACCCAGCAGGCCAGGGAGGCTGTGTGGTATTTCTGAGCCCACTCAGGCCGTGCCACGAGGACGCAGTGATGGACGCTGATGGCTGTGAGGAGGAAGGCGCTGGAGAACATGTGCAGGGAGGTGACGATGCTGCTCAGCCGCTTGGCCCAGTCTATGTGCAGGGAGAAGATGAAGTTGAATCTGAGGGGCAGGCAGAGGATGAAGATTAAATCGGACACGGCCTGGTTCAGGAACCACACGGCGCTGGCCGTCCTCTCCACACGGCAACCAGTGACAAAGAGGACGTAGCCGTTCCACAACACCCCGGTGGGGAAGGCCACGCTGCAGAGCACCAGCAAGGGGGTCCAGTATATTATTCTTGGAGGAGCGGCTGTCATAATATCCCTGCTTCTCCTCAGGGCTGGGGGTAGGGCCGGGCAGATGTTGCGCTGAGGGAAGGAAGGAAGAGCAATGAAAAGGGCTCCAGGAGAAGACAAAGAGAGAGAGAGACAGAGAGAGAGACAGAGAGATGCAGAGTTTATGATCTCCCAGATCCTGAGCTGAACTCAGGCCAATGGCCCCATTGGCTGGAAGACCTTAGAAGAACAGAATGACAGGGTGAGCAGAGGAGCAGAATTGTTGTTTCGTCTGAGCTCTGCCAAGTTACAGGGTTTGTTGTGTCTATCCTCAGCCCCAATGGTTTGCGTTTCTACACAATAGCGGGGATTTTAATGAAACCAAATACATTATTTAAAATAAAACACATTCGCTTCTTGCTGAAAAATTGGATTTCTAGGCAACATGGTGACCTGGGAGCAAAGACAGAGACATACGATACCTCCCTATCTCCCCCAAATACCCAAACGCTCTTCTTGCTGGTAGCATCCCACGGAGCTGGTAATCCCCAGGTTGGATTAATTCCCACATTGCAGGCAAAATCCCCACAAAACCCTTCTTCCCCCCAGCATGGAAACCTCTGGTCATGAAAAGGTTCCAAGGAGGAGGAAAGTTAGATTAAAAAAGCCACCCGGCAAAATGCCAGAGGGAGAAGAGAGCAGGAGCAAGCCAAAATTTTTATTTTTAATGAAAAGACATTTCAAGAGTCTATTTTGCTGGAAATCAGGACTCCTGGTTTCATCCCAGACTCTGCCACTAAAATGCTCAGGGGGTTTGGGCAAGTCACATCATGGCCCCATGCCTCAGTTTCCCCTCTGACCATTTGCCTGTTTAGAGTGTGAGCTGGCTGTGGCCACACTGTTTCTCCCTGTGGATTGGGGCAGCACCTGGCATAACGGGACCCCAAACTCAGTCAGGGTCTGTGCAATGCCCGGTGGGAGGCAGCCCCTGAAGTCGGTCGGAGTCTGTGCAGCACCCTAAACTCTGACTATGGGATGGGCAAATAATATCAGCCGGCTCCATCCGGAGGGGATGAGGGGAGAAGCTGGGGAGAGCAGGAGGGGGAGATCCAGGGGACAGCGGTGTGGGGCGGAATAAGATCTAATGGGCAGTCAGAGGGTTTCCGTCAATTCCTTACCCGTGTCTCGGGGTGACGCAGCGACACAGAGCCAACCCCTGTCCCAGGTCCCCTCACAACACCTGCAGCTCTCCCAGACTGGCTCAGCCAGCAACAAGAAGCCGTTCATATGGGGGGATCTCTGTGGGGAGGGGAGCCATGGGGGGAGATCACAGCACGTGGCTGGGTCCGATCACATCTGCAAAGCCTGGAAGGCCTCCAGCTCTCACAGCTCTAAGCAGAGCTCACGCGAACCACAAGCTCCCCCCGCTGGGCCCCAGCACGGTGTCTGCATTTGGCTCCCACATCCTGGGGCCAGCAGGCGAAACACCCAGGGGGGAGCTGGGGCTGAGACAGCCACGTCCAGCCAGCTCCCCCGGGTGAGGTCCTAGGAGCAGAAACACCAGCTGGGATTTTGGCTGCCAGACCCTCCCGGCTGGGAACAAGACCAGACCCGCTGGGATTCGGCCGCTAAAGAAACCCTCGTGCTGGGCTAGAGACCACACAAACCACAGCCCGGCCTCCAACAGGCCTGGGGCACGTTTCGGTTCAGCCTGAGCCCCCAGGG
This sequence comes from Pelochelys cantorii, assembly GCA_032595735.1. Taxonomy (NCBI): domain Eukaryota; kingdom Metazoa; phylum Chordata; order Testudines; family Trionychidae; genus Pelochelys; species Pelochelys cantorii. The sequence goes on from CM064349.1 coordinate 2,724,724, forward strand.
CAGCCGGGTTCAGGCCAGCCTGGGGTCTGTCCCCATGGGAACCTTGCTGGGGCCAGGGAGGGGGTTTCCCCGCTGGACTAGGGATGTAAAATGTCGATGATTTTGCTAATCAAATAGTTGATGCAATTTGCATTGATTATTCAATTAGCTGATAAGGGTGCTTCTGCCTCAGGGCTGTTGCTACACTTCAAAGGCGAAAGTGCAGCAGGGAGCACAGGGCCAGTTGGGGACTCAAGCAGTCCCCCGCTGGCCCCGTGCTCCCCGCGGTGTTTCAAAGCGGCAGTGCCACATGGAGCCCGGGATCTGGCCCCAGACTCCACATGGTGCTGCCACTTTGAAGCACCTCCTATTCCTTCCCCTTTGCTGCCTCTTTCTGATAGAGGCAGCAAGGTGGGGGGAAGCGACTAGTCGACTAGTCTATCGACTATCCCGACTCTGGCCCTCACCCTGCTGCGTCGGACGCTGGGATCCCCCGTCTGGCTCTGGTGCCCTCTCTCCCACAGAGGTGCTGAGTGACTGAGGAGGGATCAGAGAAGGAGGCTCTGACTGGAGGACAATTAGTAGTCAGGAGCGCAGCCGAGGCGGAGACAAACTCCGGGAGCGCCAACTGTTTATAGCCTTTCTCAGTTTGCCAAACTTGCTGCTGCTGCCTGTACTTTAGGGCCAGGTCTACACTGCTGGAGAAATGGATTTCCAGTCCATATGGCTGAATGCAGTGCCTTGCACGTTCAAAAGTTAAGATACACAACTCCAATTTCTCTCATCACTTTCCCTTACTCCTCACGACCCCATGGAGTATGGGAGTTGACAGGGCTATTATCAGCGGTCGATTTAGCAGGTCCTTACTAGACCTGCTAAATCAAACCCCAGAAGATCCATCTCCAGAGTGTCAATCTCTAGGCAGGTATAAACAAGCCCTAAGACAACTGTGAGAGTTAATCTCTCTTAGCTCACATCTCCCCATCTTCCTAGACTGTTCTGCACACCCCACCCCTTAGCTCTGGCTCGCCTCACTTTGACTCTCAGCAAGTTAATAATTAAAAGTTCCCTTTTTTACAGAACCCTCCAAAAGATAAAACAATTGAAAACAGAACAAAACAACAAACAAAAAACCAGGTAAAAACTTTGCTTTAAATACGTCCAGTAAATAAATTATTTTAACCCTGGAGTGTGCAACAGCTGGAATTACTCCAAACTTCTTGGAAAATATGGTTGCCCAGCATCAGAAATGCTGCCCATGCTTCTAAGTCTAAGACTAATATTTGAAACGGCAGCTTTTCTTATTATCACAAAGATTAGAGTTAATATAAAAATTAGAGTTAATATAAAGTAATGGAAAATGAAATAAGCGACTAAATTATTACAACAAATTTGGCAAATATTAATATAAATTTTATCAATTTTTATTAAAAGTTTTAAAGAAAATGTTAACTTACCTATTTACATGTTTAACCCTTTTGTTTATTTTTTCTATTTTTTTTGTTTGCTTTATCTACTATATATTTCAGAGAGTTTATCTGTTTTTTCAAGAACTCCTAAATGGTAAGAGCCAGGACCACCAAATTCGGTATGACAACTGAAAGCAAGGTCAGGGTTTGGTTGTGGCAGGAAAACAGGATGTGCCTGGAATGGGATTGCTTCTCGTCAAACCAAGAAGAAAAAAAGAGACAGAATCAAGACATAACTGAGCAAACATTGAAACATACTGAACCAAGATGAGCCAGAAAAATAGGATGAACTTGCAACAGGGCTGTTTCTCACAGAAAAGAGATAAAACAGAGAAATTTGGAGTAGCGCTCTGTCAGGGCACAGCTATCACAATTATTAAGGTTTGAAAACTAGAAGACAATGTTATTGGAAATGAAATGGTCTACAGCCATTTTTTTAAATTAAAACATAGCAAACGATAAGAGTTTATAGGGATGAAGAAAAACCTCCCCACACTTAATGGAATTCCCATTTAAAAAAATTTAAACTGAAAAATTTTAACAATCCCTTTCTTTAAAGAAGTCCAAAATAAACATTAACTTCATAAAAATAACACTGTATTTTTGAAAAATACAGTCACTTCAATCAAGCATGTACCTTTTCCTTTTATTAAAAAAACCCACAACCCTGAGTTACAGATCTGAGCCACAACAGATAAATCTGCTCGTCTTGTTTAGTTATAAATAGAATTCTGGCGCCATGCGCGTTTGTAAGTGTAAGTTGTCCTGTATGTTATGTATGTTGTCCTTTGTTGTGTGCTGTGTGTTACATGAATAGTTTTTATTCTCATTTTGTTGCAACAAAAGTCAATTTCATACCCTTTTACTTAAAAACTCTCTGTGACACCACAATATTTTAATATCAAAATTTTATTATTACCATTTTTTTGCAAAGTTCAAAAAGGTCTCGTATATGTACATATATTTTTGCCTCAACAAATAATGCAAAGAAAAAGAATCCTCTTTCATGAATCAAATTCAAAGAATAAATGTAAGGGGGAACATCAACATTAAGCTAAAAGGAATAGTCACAAAATGTCAATGTCTTGTTTCAATGTTCAAATACACTTATAAAATGTCATACCAAAAATGTTTCGAAATAACAATTTATGCATAAAACAAACCAAACAATCCCAGCAGGTTTCCACCAGTTTCGGCCTTTGTCTCCCAAATATAACCACGCATCACGAAAGAGTAATATCCTGAAAGTATTTGCATCGACCTGCATCTAAAGTTTGTTTCGGTTTAATTCTTATTCTCTTCTAAGTTATGGTAAAGGGAAGCAGTGGTTGCTAATGTCTGCTCCTAAACACTTAGCAGGAGTGGAATTGGTACCACAAGCAAATCCATTCTAAAAGCTTAGTAAAAATGATGTTACGGACTCTTTTGCTAAAGCAGCGTGCTCAGCAGGGGACAGCAAAACACAGAAAGGAGTAAGCAGCTATTTTAGCAGGTAACTATTATATTTAGAACCAGAGGATTTACCAGGCATTGCTTGGGTCCGTGGGGGGGGCTCAGGGCAGAGGTAGGGTTGCCAAGTGTCCAGTTTTGAACTGGACAGTCCAGTATTTGAGCTTTCTGTTCGGGAAACAAATTGAGAAAATAGAAATGAGAAAATAGAAGTGTCCGGTATTTTCTAACTAAGATGGAATGTCGATTGAGATGTCATGTCAAGTGTGTCCAGTATTTTTGTTGAAACCATCTGGCAACCCCAGGCAGAGGGGACAGGGCTGGGAGGCTGGGGGGCTGCCCACAGCGACTACCCAGGCCTGCGGCTCCTGGGGGAGCTGGTACTCTGGGGAGGCAGGGGGTGCGTCGGACAGGAGCAGATGTGCCTGACTGAACGGGCGAGGCTGGGGTCAGCCTGGGTCTGCATGGGGGAGGCTCCGGACAATCCCCCCACAGTTAACAACCTGTGACGTTCACATCCAGGCTCCTTCCCTTTCCCTCGGCTCCCCTGACACCCCCACCCACCCAGCCTTTGCCCTGTTTCTGAGGGGGGGGGGGGACGGCAGTTCTGCGTTGTAGTGTACGTGAATCGATACTCAGAGTTCTGCATTAATATACCTAGTGTAACCCCCCCCCCCCATTCCTCCCTGGATTGCTCAGGGCAGGCAACACGCACCCGACGTCCATGATAGGAAAGGAGGCCTGAGACCCCAGTGCTGATGCTGGGGGGGTGGATCCTCTATCCGCCCCTTTGCTGCTCCCTTACCCATAAGCAGGGATGGGCAAATGGGTCTCCGTGGCCTGCCAAGCGGGTTGATCCGACCCGCAGAGGCCCTGCCGCTCCTCTGCCCAAAGGTCAATCAAAGGCCTGGGGGTGGGGAGAAGCGCACAAAGTTTCCACTGCCCTGCAAGGAGATCCAGGGGGCAGCGATGGGGGGTGCAATGAGATCTAATGGGGCAGCCGGAGGGTTTCCGTCAATTCCTTACCCGGGTCTCGGGGGGACGCAGCGATGCAGAGCCGACCCCTGTCCCAAGTCCCCTCATGATGCCTGCAGCTCGCCCAGACTGGCTCGGCCAGCAACAAGAAGCCGTTCATATGGGGGGATCTCTGTGGGGAGGGGAGCCGTGGGGGGAGATCACAGGACGTGGCTGGGTCTGATCACGTCTGCAAAGCCTGGAAGGCCTCCGGTTCCCACAGCTCTAAGCAGAGCTCACAAGAACCACAAGCTCCCCCCGCTGGGCCCCAGCACGGTGTCTGCATTTGGCTCCCACATCCTGGGGTCAGCAGGCGAAACACCCAGCGGGGAGCTGGGGCTGAGACAGCCACGTCCAGCCAGCTCCCCCGGGGGAGGTCCCAGGAGCAGAGACACCAGCTGGGACTTTGGCTGCCAGTTCCTCCCGGCTGGGAACAAGACCAGAGCCCTGTGGGAGTCGGCCGCTAAAGAAACCCTCGTGCTGGGCTAGAGACCACACAAACCACAGCCCGGCCTCCAACCGGCCTAGGGCGCGTTTTGGTGCAGCCTGAGCCCCCAGGGCAGCCAGGCTCAAGCCAGCCTGGGGCCCATCCCCAGGGGAACCTCGCTGGGGCGCAGGGAGGGGGTTTCCCTGCTGGACATGGGATGAGAAATGTCGATGATTTCCCAATTTGCATCGATTGTTCGATTAGCTGATAAGGACGTTTCCGCCCCAGGGCTGTTGCTTCACTTCAAAGGCGAAAGCGCAGCAGGGAGCGCAGGGCCAGCTGAGGACTCGGGCAGTCCCCCGCTGGCCCCATGCTCCGTGTGGTGTTTCAAAGCGGCAGCTTCGCATGGAGCCCGGGGTCTGGCCTCAGGCTCCACACTTTCTGATGGGGGCTGCAAAGTGCGGGGGAGCGACAAGTCGATTAGTCTGTCAACTATCCCTACTCTGTCCCTATGGCGCGAGGTGCTGGGATCTCGGGTCCGGCTCTGGTGCCCTCTCTCTTACCAAGGTGCTGAGCGACTTGAGGAGGGGTCAGAGAAGGGCCTGGAGGACAATTAATGGCCAGGAGCCCAGCCGGGGCAAAGACAAAGTCCGGGAGCACCAGATGTTTGTAGCCTTTCCCAGTTTGCGAAACTTGCTGCAGCCGTTTGTATTTTAGGGCCAGGGCTACACTACCGGAGAGATGGATTTCTACTGCATACGGCTGAATGCAGTGCCTTGCATGTTCAAAAGTTATGATACACAACTCCAGCCCCTGCAATTTCTCTCATCACTTTCCCTTACTCCTCATGACCCCGTGGAGTATGGGAGTTGACAGGGATACTATCAGTGGTCGATTTGGCAGGTCCTTACTAGACCTGCTAAATCAAACCCCAGAAGATCAATCTCCGGAATGTCGATCTCTGGGTCAGTATAGAGAAGCCCCAAGACAACTGTGAGGCTGTACCTAGACTGCAGGCTTCTTTTGGAAGAAGCTTTTTTCCAAAGAGATCTTCCACAAACATTTCTTCCAAAAGAGCGTGCCTGGCACAATGGGCCCTCATCTCAGTCGGGGTCTAGGCAGCAAGGAGAGTGGCCAAGCACGATGGGACCTGGATCTCACTCAAGGTCTGGGCAGTGCCCAGCACAACGGGGCTCTGATCTCAGCCGGGTCTGGGCAGCGCCTGGCACAACGGGGCTCTGATCTCAGCCGAGTCTGGGCAGTGCCCAGCACAACGGGGCCCTGATCTCAGCCAGGTCTGGGCAGTGCCCAGCACAACGGGGCCCTGATCTCAGCCAGGTCTGGGCAGTGCCCAGCACAACGGGGCTCTGATCTCAGCCGGGTCTGGGCAGTGCCCAGCACAACGGGGCTCTGATCTCAGCCGGGTCTGGGCAGTGCCCAGCACAACGGGGCCCTGATCTCAGCCGGGTCTGGGCAGTGCCCAGCACAACAGGGCCCTGATCTCAGTTGGGTCTGGGCAGCACCTGGCACGATGGGGCCCTGATCTCAGTTGGGTCTGGGCAGCACCTGGCACGACGGGGCCCTGATCTCGGTCGGTTCTGGGCAGCGCCTGGCACGACGGGGCCCTGATCTCGGTCAGGTTCGGTGCGGTGCTAGGTCACATCTCACTCAGACTTTCTGTAGCTTCTGCTCTTTGCTTGCCTGTCTCAGGGCTGGGGTGTGTCGGGCTGGGGTGTCTGAGCCGTGGTCCCCGGCGTGACAGATACAGCTCAGACAGGCTGACCGTGTGGGGGGCCAGGAAGCTGATTTTCTGTGGGTTTCTGTGGGGCTCAGCAGAGGGGGCGGCGAGGGGGGGCTGCCAGTGTCTGCGAACCTCACAGGGGCCCGGCTCCTGCTGCTCCCTGCTGAATGTCAGGTCCCCCGGGCCCCAGCGTCGCTGCGGTTCTGAGACGGACGCTCTCACAGGCCGGCCTGGCGGAGCCACAAGCCGAGAGCAGAGCGGGGGGGCAGCCACATCCTGGCTGGGCCCCGGCCCGGTCGCACCAGGGTGAGTGGGGGAGCAGAGAAACTACAGGGGGTGGCTGAGGGGAGAGAATGAAGTGGAGGCCTGTTCATAGCAGACCAGCTGTCTGAGAAATGGGAGGGGACTATGGTCTAGTCGGTAGTGCAGTGAAGGGCAGAGGCTGGGAGCCAGGACTCCTGGGTTCTCTCCCTGGCTCCCAGAGGGGAGTAGGGTCCAGTGGGAAGAGCAGTGGAGGGAGAGCTGGTAGCCAGGACTCCTGGGTTCTCTCCTTGGCTCTGTGAGGGGAGTAAGGTCTACTGGGTAGAGCAGTGGTGGTTCAGTCTTTGGCCCCCCCACGTTGCCAGACCTCCCGTGGGTGGGGAGTGAGGCACACCAGACGTGGTCGCTCCCGCACTGACGCGGCGCAGGTTGGTGTGCAAACCCTGCATCTCAAAGTGCAGTCCCAGGTGGATCTGTGGGAGACCCCCGCGCCCTCCAGATGGTGTCCTGAGACCTGGTGGCACCAGGTGTCCTCACAGATTCACAGCTGCCGTTCCCCCGAGGGTCTCGGGAGGGAGCTCGGCTTCGTCCTCAGGCCTGGGGTTTCCCTTGTGGCCCTTTCCCTCCCACTAGGCGGGAAGCATCTTGCCTCATGGGTGGAAATACCGAGCCCGGGTCACTGCTCCCACGGTCATGTTCCAAACCAAGACTGGTGCACGAATCGGACTCTCCTGTTCAGCAAACCCGCGGCGTCCCACGCACCTAACCTCACGTGTGGCACATCGCCGCGCCGTCCCAATCCCCTCACGGTGAATGGGGGCGGCCGTGTCACAGGATCTGGGGGGTGGAACAAGGGGGCTGGGAGCCAGGACGCTTGAGAGGGGCGTGGGGCCCCATGAGTTGGACCTGGGGGGCTCCCTGGTCTGTTAACTGTCCTTGTGCAGGAGTTAGTGCTTGTCAGAGCCCCGGCTCCCACCCTGGTTGTGTTGGACCCGCTCCAATGCGTCCACCATTACGGACACTTGGTGTCTCTGGCAGGCTAGAGGCAGCGGGGAGGGACCTGGTGCGGCCTGTCTGGCAGCTGGACACTAGGTGTCAGCACATTCATAGACTGGCAGAATCCTAAGGTTAGAAGAGACGTCAGGAGTCATCCAGTCCAGCCCCCTGCCCAGGGCAGGACCAACCCCACTAAATCAGCCCAGCCAGGGCTTTGTCCACCGAGACTTAAACACCCCTAGGGATGGAGATTCCACCCACCCCCAGTGAACCCAGCCCAGCGCTTCCCCACCCGCCTAGTGAAATACTTTTTCCTAATATCCAACCTAGATCTCCCCCACTGTAACTTGAGCCCATTGCTTCTTGTTCTGCCCCCACTGAGAACAGCCTCTCTCCAGCCTCTTTGGAACCCCCCTTCAGGAAGTTGCAGGCTGCTCTCAAATCCCCCCCCCCCAACTCTTCTCTTCTGCAGACTGAACAAACCCAAATCCCTCAGCCTCTCCTGTGAGTAGAAATCCTTTCTGTAATGGGGGGCCAGAACTGGACACAATACTCCAGATGTGGCCTCACCAGAGCCAAAGAAAGGGGAATAATCACTTCTCTAGATCTGCTGGCAGTGCTCCTCTTTTTGCACGCTAATACGCCATTAGCCTTCTTGGCTACAAGGGCGTCCTGTTAACTCATATCCAGCTTCTCATCCACTGCAATCCCCAGGTCCTTTTTTGCTGAACTGATACTTACCCAGTCGGTGCCCAGCCTGTAACAATGTTTGGGATTCTTCTGTCCCAAGGGCAGGACTCTGCACTTGTCCTTGTTGAAACTCATCAGATTTCTTTTGGCCCAAACCTCTAATCTGTCCAGGTCACTTTGGACCCTATCCCCGCCCTCCAGTGTATCTATCTCTCCCGCTGGCTTAGTGTCATCCACAGAGGTGGAATCCATCCCCTCATACAGGTCATTAACAAAGATGTTCAATAAGGCACATTGTCACCATCTCACTGGATGGGGACCTTGACCAGCCTTGGACCATCATGTGTCTCCGGTGGATTTTCCACTCTAGGGTCCCTTCTCTCTTGTGCCCAGTGCTTCGCCCTGCCCCACCATGCCCTGCCCCCAAATCACACCCAGTCCCAGTGCCCGCACCTCCACACGCCCTGCTGTCAAGAAGATGCTCCGCTCTAGCCGAAGCTATCTCAGCTCACAAGACTTGTACTTTTAGTCCAGGGCTACTCAACACGCAGCCTGTATGTTTGTGACCCTTGGTGCGGTTTGGGTTTACATGGGGCTCAACAAGCCACCCACAGGTGGGATCCTTTGAACACGGCCTCCACTGGGAACACGCTCCACAGTGGTGAGGTGTCTCCCAGGTGGGATGAGCACTGAAAGACGCAAGGAGACGGACTGGCTAGAACAGGGTGTCGGCGTTTCTAGCCCCCAGGGAGGAGGTGCCGGGAGCACCAGGGCATTGTGGGAAGTGCTTTGTATTCATGCCCACCAGTGTGAAAGAAGCTATTTGCATATAGTTGCATATATATTTGCATGTCTATGCAACCACACTTAAGTTGCAGCCCTCAGCATGTGCTGCGAGTATCACTGTGGTCCCCGGGGTTTCCAAAGTTGAGTAGCCCTGTGTTAGTCTCTAAGGTGCCGCTGGGTGCCGACTCACGTTTGAAGCACTTCCAGAACTTTTTTCCCCGCCGTAAGGTCTTAAAACTTCTCAACCCTCACTGGGAGATGGAGGCCGATTCTGGGAGACTCCAGGCCAATCCTGGAGGGTGGGTAACCCCAGCTGTGACCTTTGGCCCCACTCCCCTCCCGGAACTTTAGATAGAACCCAGGAGTCCTGGATCCCAGCCTCCCCTCCCTTGCTCTAGCCACTAGACCCCTCCCGGAGCTCTATTTCCAAACAAGACAGCTTTTACTTTTGTGACAAGGGCTTCTAATATGCTCATCACCCCTTTGAGAGACCCCACTGCTACCGCGAACTAACCTGCCCTACAAAGAATTCCCCCCTTACTAAGAAGGTCTTTTTTTTTTTTTTTTTTTTGTAAACAAAGACAACAGATGCTTCTGTTCCAGATCTCTATTGCCTGATGCCCTTTCTCAGCCCCCTGTTCCGACACAATTCCCAGCCCGGAGTTCTGCAAGCCCCAATGCTTTATTTGGAACTTTCAATAAAAGGCAGCGTTAAGGAGGGAAGCAGGGGAAGAAGGCCTTTGTGACTGTTCTCAGAGACCAAATGGAAGACCAAATGAAGTCCAGATGTCTGCCGTGGGGTGCCCCCCACATCACTCCTGGCTGCAGAAAAGCCTGTTTATGGTAGTTTTGCTGAATGCATTTAATACAGAGAAATCAGTGAAGGACCCATTTCATTCTTTGCTGGCTTCCATCCATCCGCATGGATGCATTGGTTCACAGAAGAATAGTGTTTGAAGGAAACTCAAGGGGGAAGGACCACATGAGCCTAGACCATCTCTGGCAAGGGCATATCAGAACAAGCAGAGCTGAGTGGAGATCACGTCCATGGGAGGGCAGAGTCCTTTGGGTCCATTTTGCCCCTGTGGAAGATGGGAAGAGGTTTGGGCTGACCCCGGCTACTGTCCCCAGCTCTAGGCAGACGCACGGCTCCTAGGTGGCCTGGGATTCCATCTCCAGAGTGGATTTGCTCTTCGTGTTGGCCATGGTGCTGGCGGTGTCCTCGGTGAAGGCTCTTTCGAAGGCAGAGAAGAGGGACCGGCGCAGCTTCTCCTTGAAGTCCTGACCCATAAAGACATAGAGGATGGGGTTGAGGCAACTGTTAATGAAGGCCAGGCTGGAGGTCAAGGGGAGGCCAATGATGAGGGCAGTGTCCAGGCTGGGGGTCCGGTGTAACTCCAGGAAGGAGAAGATGTGGTAGGGGAACCAGCAGAGGAAGAAAGCCACGATCACGGCAGCAATGACCTTAAAGGGCTTACTAGACTCAGTCATGTGGCCCCGCCTTAACCTGATCAAGATGGCACTGTAGCAGCACACGATGACGGCAAAGGGGATGAGGAAACCCAAGACAAAGCGGCTGATGGTCATGGCCCGGTGATTTATGTTGATAATTCTGACTATCTCCTCCTTGGTAGCCCCTTCTGGGGCTGTGTTGAAATTATTGTAGCAGTTGATAATGTCCTTGCTGAATGGGGATGGATCCGTGTGGCGGAAGTGGAGATTTGGAGAACACAAGATCAAGGCCAGGACCCACACAGCCAAGGCTACCAATAAAGCTAGGCGAGGCGTGCGGTGGTTCTGGGCCCACACTGGGAGCATGACAGAGATGCAACGGTCTATGCTGATGACCATGAGAAGGTAGACACTAGCGTAGAGGTTGAGGAAGGCCACAGCTGTGTTGATCTTGCACAGAGCCTGCCCAAAGGGCCAGTGAAAACCCATGGCAGTGTAGGCCACGCTGAGGGGGAGGAAGAAGGTGAAGATGAAGTCAGCCACAGCCAGGTTGAGGAACCAGATGGTGTTGACTGTCCTCTTCATCCGGAAGCCGGTGATGAAGATGACCAGCCCGTTGCCCGTCACTCCGAGCACGAAGGCGATGGAGTAGATCACCATGGAGAGCACATGCATGCTCTTGAGCAGCGATTTCTGCTGGGCATCATCTTCTTGGATTTCCCCATATTCTTCATAATAAGTCGTGGGGTAGACGCTCAAGAGAGTTGTGGGGAGGGAGGTGCCCTTCAGAGCCATGGGAGTGTCTTCTGTTCTCTCCGTCAGACCTTTCTCCACCTGGAACACACCAACACAACCCCTCCGTTAGTCATCTCCCCGGGCAGCCTCCCAACCAGCCGGTGCCTGGGAGGGAACATCAGTCTTCACAAGGACTCCCGTGGCCTGTTGCCCACATTTACACTCGGCGAGACACTTGAACTAAGACAATAGAGAAAGGGGCTCAAGAGACGCTCCTGGCGCCTACCTGGTAAATTAACTTACTCCTTTCCTAGTCACTAGGTTAGGTCAACATCTCCCAACTGAAGGACGATGATAAATTGGAGAGGACTCAGAGAAGCATCATGGGAATTATTCAGATATTGGAACACCTGCCTTGTGAGATATTCCAGGAAATCCAGCTCTCTGGCTTAACAAAGAGAAGTTGAAGGGGTGATTTGATCCCAGTCTACAGGTACCTACATGGAGAACAAATGTTTGATCATGTGTTCTTTGGTCCAGCAACCAAAAGTCTAGCAAGGCCCAAAGTGAAACAAAATAAATAACAGGCAAATGTTTAATGCTATGGGAATTCACCATGGGAATAACTTCCTAACAGCTCAAATGGATTCTCCATCACTGGCAGGTTCAAAATCAAGATGCGAGGTGTTTCTCAAAGATGTGCTTTGCATGCAACAGGAATTAGTGGGCGAGGTTTTATGATTAGCCTGCCTTCCAATAATGGGCTTTTCTGGTTGCTAGTGATTCTGAACTCCCCAGGGGACAAAATGGTTTCAGGTCGAACCACTGAAGGGCCAAAATCCCAATAATATGAATGTAAGATTCGGACCACAGTCTTTGTTAAAAATCTCTCACATATGCCCAAACTGGACAGGCCTGGTCTGAGGCCTGGGACCTAACAATGAACAATACTTGGCTAAAGAAAAGTTGAGATAGGCAGGAGACAACCTTGTTTGTTTAACTAAACATAAAACAAGCTGAGACAGCACAACCCCAGGTGGAGAGCAGTAACTGGGGGACTTAACATGAGTTACGGGCACATAACTCATAAAGAGGGGCCTCAGAGTCTACTCTGTGATTCAGGAAGAGATAACAAGTACATACTCCCTGAATGCCAACCAGAGTTCAGGTCGAGGGCTAGCATGACAGCATAAGTTATGCGTCTGTCCCTCACAGATGCCAACCCGAGCTCAAGGGGACGCACTGGTAAACCATACACAGTTGTCATTGCCGGGGACTGTTTACTGTTCTCTTTCCTTTAAGACCCTCTAGGAATGTACCTGTGGGCAAACCTGTCTGAGAGGTGCCACCATCATTTCCATGGACCTGAAATCAACTTTTGAGGGATGACACCTGTGTAATAGCAAACCTGTGAACCTGAGCCATGGGCGGAGCAATGATGTAACCTTTTAGACTATTGGCTTATTGTGCTCACTATGTCTTGCTGCTAGAACCTACCCAGGGGCTCGGGAACTCCCACCCCCTTGCTTCTTTCCGCCCATCGGCACCCTGTATAATCTATCGTAATCCATTGTTTGGCAGTGTCTTACTGAGCCTAACAAGCGAAGTGACACTCCACCAGCAACGTGTAACAAAAGGACTTCTGCTTGGATCTACACGGTGTCAAACTTCTGTTCCTTCAGCCACAATGGAAGATTTTTACAATTTTAAGTGACTGAAAAAGTCAGGAAAAATCAGTTTGGGGAACCATTTCCTTTGACCCAAACAGAACCATATTGTTTACATCTTGAGCAATTTTAATGGGTTTGAGTAATTGAAAACTTGATCTTCCCAAATGAGAAGTCATTTAAAATAGACACATTTTGTTTCCAAACATGTCCAATGGAAACCTTTCAATTTGGGGAGGAAATTTGTTTTTTGGCAGGGTGTGTGTGGGGGCCGGGGGGTGGAGGTTCTGATGCGAACAATTTGGTGAAACTGGCCCAGATTTGTGAAATGGTTTAGTGTCACCAAATTTTCATTTTTCACTGAACCCTCCCCCCCCGCCAATTTGATCAAAATATTTCATCTCATGCTACTCAAAACCTGTCAGATGCCTGTGGGAGGGCGGAGGCAGGGACGGAAACACCAGCCACTAACAAATTCAGATGCAAGATCAAAATACGGGTCGCCTGTGCTTGGTTGTGTGTTGTACCACATTCAGTGGAGTGTTTATGACTATTTCGGTGGGGAAATGGGGGAACATTGTAACCCGCCTGGACACTGAGGCCTGGATTGACAAGTAGCCATCCTTCCACGAAGGCATTTCACCAGCCAATCGCAGAGACAGAGCGCGGAGTTGACCTTCATCTGCAAATCTGACAATTTCCCTCGGCTTGATCAAAGACATGAACTGCATGTGGCATTACACAGCCAGCCTGCCCTGCCTTTAACATTACATTTTTACCTCAAAAGCTAACTAGGGGACACTTCCAGCCCACTCAATTAGCCTCATTAGCCTGCAACTGACAGGTACTGTTTTCCCTTCTTTTTCTGTGGTAAATTCTGGCTTCCTCTTATCACTCTCCAGCTCTTCTGAGGAAGTGGCTTTTGCGGATGAAATCGCATGATATTAGGTATATTTGTATTTGTCTCTGAGGTGCCCCAGGACTGCTCGTTGTTTTTACAGTTACAGACTGACAGGGCGACCCCTCTGAGCCTTTTTATCTCAATGGGGTTTCAATGATTGTTGAGCAAAGACCCTCCCATGGGTCGGGAGCAGGCCGGGGGGTTAGGCCGCCTGGGTTCTGTTACTGGTTCTGGGAGGGGCGGGGGAAGGTGGGGAGGGCAGGGGGGCCAGGACTCCTGGGTTCTGGGAGGGGAGTGGGGCCCAGTGGTTTACACCAGGGAGGGCTCTGGGACCGAGTGGCGGGTACAGCCCGGCAGGCCAAGCCCATAAATCTGGCACGTTCCTGCAGAGGCAGCATGGCCATGGGAACGGATCTTCCCACGATAAGCCCACGACCCCTGCCCCAAACGGCCGGGTGTGGGGAGAGCTGGGGCTGCCCCGGGGGCTCTTGTGGGGCCGAGGCCTGGAGCTCACTGACAGGCTGAGAGGTGCCCGGAGATGTCCCAAGCCCCCGAGATGTCCCAACCGGGACAGTTCTTGCACAAGGGAGGAGCACAAACAGACTTAACGTCCCAGAGCCACTTCCTCTCCCCGCCACGGCTGGAGGCTCCAGTTACGCTAGTTGTGAGGGGGCAGGTCCCCCCTCCAGACCTGAGAATCCCACCCCAGAGCCAAAAAGAGAACCCAGCAGTCCTAGCTCCCACCCCCTCCCATACCCTAAGCCCACTTCCCTGCCAGAACTCGGGAGAAAACCTGGGAGTCTTGCCTCCAAGCTGCCCCCCCGCTCTAACCACTAGACCCTGCTCTCCTGCCAGAGATGGAGAGAGGACCCAGCAGCCCTGTCCCACCCCAGAGCCTGTGTCAGGGGTCACAAACATTCATTCTTTTCTCCCTGCCTCCCACAGCAGAGACAGAACCCAGGAGCCCTGGCTCCCCCCTTCTTTAATCTACTAGACTGCACCCACACAGAACCCAGAATTCCTAGCTCCCAGCCCCCCCACCCAGAGCAGGGATAGAACCCAGGACTCCTGCCCCCACCCCCGCTCTAACCCCCCAGGTCCCTGCACCTTCCCTGGGTCAGGGATGGAGCTCTGGCGTCCTGGTCCCCCTCTCGTACCTCTGGACGGCCCCGATGCTTGGGGGGCTCCTTCTCCTTCGGTGTGGCTGCCTGGCCGAGTCTCTCCTTGCAGCCAGCCCCTCCTGCTCATCCGGGTCGGTGGCGCTCAGCACTGTGGGGCCATGGGAGGCTGGGATGGTGCCACCAGCAACATGTGACAGGAATTGGCCAAGAAGGGAAGAACACCGAGCCTCCGCCCAGACAGAGAGCGGCAGAAAAATGACGTAACCCCTGACACCCACCCTGGGGTGGGACAGGGCAGCTGGGTCCTCTCTCCATCTCTGGCAGGAGAGTGGGGTCGAGTGGTTAGAGCGGGGAGGGGTTGGCGCCTGGACCCCTGGGTTCTCTTCCCAAGTCTGGGAGGGGAGTGGGGTCTAGTGGTTAGAGGGCTGCAGCCAGGACTCCTGGGTTCCTTGTCCAGTTCTGGGAGGGGTGTGAGGCTTAGAGCTGCGGCGGGTGTTGGAGTGAGGCTTACAGCAGGGGCGGGTGTGGGAAGACAGGACTCTTGTCCCAGGTCTGTGGGGGAGTGGGGTCTAGTGGTTAGGGTTGGAGGCCACTGTGTTAATTTATAACAAAGGTGCCCCAAAGTGGGGACCATGCACCTGAAACGCTCCAGCGCAGAACAGTGTTGACGAAGGTCCGAGGGGGGTCCCAGAGCCTGCTCGTGAGCCCAGCCAGCGCCCTGTCGCTAACGCCCCCGGAGGGAGGGGGGAGATGAGTGAATGGCCTTTGCGGGGTAAAGTTCAGAGTCAGGCCTTGGCTTTCCCCGCCCCCATGCCCTTAGGGGCTGAGAGGCCTGGAAGGGAGCCGCGGCCCTTTTCACTGCTCCTGGAGATTACCCCGAGCCGTCCCGCGCTGCTGCTCCAAGTCCAAGGCTGTTTTCTAGGAGACCCAACAGGACAAACCCGGAGCTGAAGGGCGAGGAAGCTGCAGCCCAACGAGAAAACGCCGCTTCCATCTCCAGCTGTGATGCTCGCCTGTCTCCTTGCTGCTGGAAACCCCCAGGCCCGATGAGCTACCCGAGGCCTGGCAAACTCAGAACAGCCTCGGGCTGTTCCGGGCGTTGCTTTCGGCCACCCCTCCGGCTCTGACGGGCCTCAGGGCTGCAAAATACCCCGGCCTGGCTGGCCAAGCCCAGGGGTAGGTGGGGAGGGACAGGAGGAACCAGGCGGGAGGAGGATAAGGCCCCACAAACGGGGTGGGTGGGATGGAGCCGGAGCCGCTAGAGGGGACATTGTCAGGCCGACCCCCCATCATGCATCCGTCGGGTGGGCCCAGAACCCAACACGCCAACTGTGTTTGGTGGATCTCTGGTCCCACCGGCTCCCGGCTCATAGACTCCTGGCTGGGGAGGGGTTGGCAGAGGCCTAGGGAGTTAACTCCAGGCTGCGATTTCCCTGGGGTTCCCCCGCCCCAGCTCACTACCCACCCTGCCCTGGGGTTCCCATGGCCCCTGTGCCCACTGCAGTCGGCTGTGTGAGAGGATCATGAATTCACAGGTAAGAGACGTTGGCAGGCCTATCTCTTACAACAGCACTGGAAGCCAGGACTCCTCTATCCTTTCACCCAGTTCTGGGACAGGAGTGTGGTCTAGTGGTTAGAGCAGGGCAGGGCTATGTGCTTGGGTTCTATCCCTAACCCTGGGAGGGGAGGAGAGCCAACTGGGTAGAGCAGGGCAGGGCTATTAGCTTGGGCTCTACCCCCATCCCTGGGAGGGTTGTGGGGTGCACAGCTCAGCGCAGAGAAGGGCGTGAAGGGTTGGGGACTTTCTGAAGAGAAGGGAGAACGACCCAGCTCGGGAGTTTTGCGGCTCCCGGGCAGATCGCCAGGAACTTCTGCTGCTTCTACCTGTTGCAACAGCCCGTTTCCCATTCCAGCACAGGATGGGTTGTCCCCACCAGTTCCTGAGCTGCCCCTCCCCCTCTATGTGTCCAGTGCCATGAGCGCTCCAGCCGGTGTCGGTCTTGGATGCCCCTTGGAGCCACCTGCCGGACTGATGTCCGGGGCATACCGGGGCCAGAGCTGGAGAGAGTCATGGACCATCCAGGCCCATCCTCCGCTCAGTCCCAGCTCAGCTCCTGCCCTGCTCCGCCCACTAGGCAGGCTGGCCACAGAGCTGGGTCACAAACTTCCTCTGCTTCACCGTCTCGGCATGTTGGCCACAGAGACAGGTCAGGTGCTTGCCTTGCTCCGCCCATCAGGCAGACTGGTCATGGAGCTGAGTTGGGGGCTTGCCTTGCTCTGCCCATCAGTCAGGCTGGCCATGGAACCGGGTCAGGAAGTTGCCCTGCTCAGTCTGGCATTGGCTCTTGCTGGGGAGCTGGATTGGCAAGCCCCTGATCCCCCTGCCCATTTCTCCAGGACCACTGGCCGGAGCATTTTTCACCCCCAGGGGGCTGTTGTGGGGAGAGGTGGCGCCTAGCTCCACCCTCCTGTCATTGCCCATCCACCCTGAATCAGGACCCCCACCAAGTATCCCAGCCTGCCTGTGCCACTGGCATGGACCCCAGAGTGAAACAGGGCAACATGGCCTAGCTGAAGCTGGGATCTGCCCCATTAACTCCAGTGGAGCTATGGCCCATTGACCCAGCTGGGATCTGCCCCATTGATTCCAGTGGAGCTATGGCCCATAGACCCAGCTGGGATCTGCCCCATTGATTCCAGTGGAGCTATGGCCCATTGACCCAGCTGGGATCTGCCCCATTGATTCCAGTGGAGCTATGGCCCATAGACCACTGATCAATTTGCTGTTTCATTGCCCCACACTCTGTTTTCAAATTCAAACTGATTCCCACACAAGCGCCGTAAGGAAAGTTTTGCACAGAAGAGACTTTTGCTCCGTCTGTTTTGGTCATCCAGCATCTAGGGAGCTTGCTGGTCTGTATGGGGGAGGGGGAGAGAGCGCGGATGGCCTTAGGGTGCCTGCAGACAGACAGACAGACAGACAGACTGGGCTCCACTCCCCGGTTCCCATCACTCCCTTAACTGAAGCCGTCAGGAGGAAGTTACTCGCCTGTTTCTGGGGCCTTCTCCGCACGGCAGCGGTTTGTGTGCAAGGTTGCGGTGCTGTGAGGAACCCACTGTTGCTTGTCCACACTCGCTCCTGGTGTGGGCAGAGAGCAGCCACGTGGGCGTGGAGAGCCGTGCACTGGGGGTAGCTCCCCACCCCTGGGCAACTGGCCACAGGGGGCTTAGGGCCAGGTTTTCCAGGCCCCCTGGGGCAAGTCCAGTGTCAGGGAATGCCTGTCTCTCGATCCCATCCTTCCCTGGGCATCCTGCTAGATTGCCAGCCGCTTTCCAGTGGTGTGTGTGACAGGCAGTGAGTGTGACAGCCTGTGTGCGTGACAGGGCATGTGTGTGAAAGGCAGTGTGTGTGATAGGACGTGTTTGTGTCACAGGGTGTGTGTGTGTGATAGGCAGTGTATGTGACGGCACGTGTGAAAGGTAGTGTGTGTGACAGGGCGTGTGTGTGTGAGAGTCAGTGAGTGTGACAATCAGTGAGTGTGACAGGGGGCATATGTGAAAGGCAGTGTGCGTGAAAGGCAGTATGTGTGACAGGCTGCGTGTGTGTGACAGGCAGTGAGTGTGACAGAGCGCATGTGTGACAGGCAGTGTGTGAAAGGCAGTGTGTGTGACACGTAGGGTTGCCAGGTAGACCACGCTAAAAAACCGGACACGCTTGTCCGGGGGGCAGGGGGAGGACTGGCCGGGAGGGGGCCGGGAAGCAGAGCTGGTGGGGAGGGTCGGGGGGGCGGGAAGCAGAGCTGGTGGGGGTGGGGGGTGTCCAGGGGCCGCGGGGCTGGCTGGCAGGAAGAGGGGGCGGGAAGCAGAGCAGGGGGCAGATGGGGGGGGCGTGGGGCTGGAGGGGAGGATGGGGGGTGGGAAGCAGACCTGGCGAAGGGGGGGCGGGGTGTAGCCACTGGCTGCAGCCGGAGTCCTTACGGCCGCGCCCCCGGCAGGCGCTCCCTTTACTTGCCAGCAGAAGCCGGGCGGGGGCGGGGGTAGCGGAGGGGGAGGGGCTGGGAGCCATTCCCCCCGCCCGGCTTCTGCTCGCAGCCAGAGGCTCCCAGCTGGGAAGTGGGGCCGCGACTGGCGCTGGGAGCCTCTGGTCCCGTGCAAAAGCCAGGCGAGGGGAGTGGCTGGCAGTCCCGGCCCCTGCCCCGCCCGGCTTTTGCGCGCGACCACAGGGCTCCCAGCTCCAATCGCGCTCCGCCTCCCAGTCGCTCCCCCACCCCTGCCAGGCTTCCCTCCAGCGCCCAGCTGGGAATTCACAAAATACCGGACATTGCACATTGGACATGTCTGGTATTTTCTGAATTTTTCTACCGGACAGAGGGCGCAAATACCGGACTGTCCGGTAGAAAACCGGACTCCTAGCAACCCTAGGACAGGGTGTGTGTGTGTGTGTGACAGGCAGTGAGTATGACAGGCCGCGTGTGTGACAGGCAGTGTGTGAGACAGGCACTGAGTGACACCTCGGCTCCTGCCACGCTGCTTCCCCTGCCAGGGACGACTGGCAGGTGGCTGCCCCCACGGAGCTGCCCGCTCGGCCGTCAGCCCCTCCGCTGCTTTGCTGCCTCTGGCCGCCCATGCCGGGCAGCTGGACTAGGCCGGACTCGGGTCTGAGGGGAGGCCACAGACAGGGGCTGGTGGGCTCTGGCCAGGCGTGGAGTGTAGGGGAGGCTGGGGCTCGGGGCTGGGGGCTGCAGACCCCGGGAGCAGAGCCCTGAGGGCCTGAGCCTGGACCTAAGCAACGGGGACCAGAGTCCTGGGTGCAGGACCAAGAGGGGGGCCCCTGCATGGAGCCCAGGTACAGGGCCAGGGTACAGGGCCGGGGGCCGGGCCCCAAGCCCTAGGCTGGCGCTGGCTCCCTGCACCCCTAGTTCCCACGCCAATGGGGATGGAGACTTCACCGGCCTTGGGAAATGGCTCCCAGTTCCCTAGCTGCTCAACGCCCGTGCTCCAGGCCACGTCCGGCGTCCGAAGCCCCCAGCTGGGTGCAGAGCCCGGTCTGCGTCCCCCAGGCGCGGCTGGGGGTCCTCGCGCTTTGAGCACCTCTTCACTGGGCCCCTTGCCTCTGGGGCAGGTTTTCTGCCCCCTGAGTCGTCCCCGGGCCTCGTCTCTGCCCCTGCCCATGTGTCCACAGCCTGGAATCGTGGGCCCCAGAACCGAGCACGGGATTCCCGGAGCACGAGGGCCACAGGAAAATCCACCCCCCTCCTGCACGGGGTTCCCCTGCCGTGCCCCAGGACAGCTGGGAGTCATGCACATTGTGGCTTTTCCTCGGGTCACTAATAAACTGGTAAATCGCGTAGGGCCAGGACCCAGACCCGGCGGGACCCTCCCGAAACTCACCTGCCGATTCCCGGGTACAGGTACCGTGTGAGATGCAGAGCTCGCCCCTTTGGAATTCATGCACTGGGGCCAGGGTCGTGTTCGAGGCAGGTTTTGTAATGACAGCGGCGCGCGGCCCAAGGCAAAGGTCTCATGGCTGCCGCAGAGTATGACAGGGCAGCTCACAAATGACCTGCAGCTCCTTTAAAGTGGGGTTCGCAGAGTCTCCCTCCTCCTCCCGGACTTGGGAGGAGAGCTTAGGGCCTCTGCCTTGCAGTGGGGTGATGGGGTAGGGGCTTCTGCCCGGGGAAGGGGGTCTTGGGGCAGGCCCGCCCCGACTCTGAGACGGGAAGATTGTCGGGCACGGCTCAGAGGGCTGGTAAATTTGGCCACTGCTGGCCTATAACATCCGCGGCCTGGCCTTCGTCAGCCAACTTCGCGGTGCCGCCCCACCTGGCAGCCGAGGGCTGGGGCAGCAGCTGTTTTCCATCAACCCAGGCTGCTTGGCGGTAATTCCATCATTCCCTGTTAGTTCTGGATTCATCAGATCTCATCTCAGCTGCTCCCGGATCTCGCCCGAGACCGAGTCCCCCTGACGGACCAGTGATTACCTGGCTCAGCCCATTTTCCCCTTGCAAGTCGGGACAATCCCCATGCACCGAGACGTGCTGCAAATCAACCCCCAGAGTTAAGGGCGGGGGCTGGTTTTAGGGCCAGGAGGAGGGTGGTCCGGATGTCCCTAGGAGGTGTGGGGCCTGGGTCACCCCCCCACCCCAGACACTGCTCCTCCTCTTCCCGTCTCTGCCCCTCCCCATTCAACCCCTTCCTCAAACCCCGCCCTCTATCTGCACCTGCCTGTCTCTTCCCACCCCTGCCCCACCCCTACTCCACCCCTTCCCCAAGCCCCGCCCCTATCCACACCTGCCTGTCTCCTCCCACCCCTGCCCCTCCCCACTCCAGCCCTTCCCCAAGCCCCGCCCCCCATCGCACCTGCCTTTCTCTTCCCTCCCCTGCCCCTTCCCATTCAACCCCTTCCCCAACCCCCGCCCCTATCCACAGCTGCCTGTCTCTTCCCACCCCTTCCCCACCCCGACTCCAGCCCTTCCTCAACCCCCGCCCCTATCCACAGCTGCCTGTCTCTTCCCACCCCTTCCCCACCCCGACTCCAGCCCTTCCTCAACCCCCGCCCCTATCCACAGCTGCCTGTCTCTTCCCACCCCTTCCCCACCCCGACTCCAGCCCTTCCCCAACCCCTGCCCCTATCCGCACCTGCCTGTCCCTTCCCACCCCTGCTCAGACACCTCTCAGCTGGCTTGTGGGGGGGGGGCACTCTGGGGCTGGATCGCTCTGCCTTCCCACCCCTGTTGGTGAGTGCACAGGATGGAGGGTGACCCCTGCTGCTGGCACCAGCCCCCCGGTAATGCCCCAGGGCAGCATGGGGCCCTCAAGCGTGAGGCCCAGGGTGGCTGCCCCAAACCATCCCATGGCTCTGAGGGAGTGTTGGGTTGTGCCCACATTTAGGGGGAGGGGGCGGTATTGTTTTGCTGCTGGTGTTAGCACCGTGCTGGGTCAGGGCGGGGGTGTACGTACCAGGCGACGCCTGCTAAGGTCAGAGCCAGGAGTAGTGGCTAGAGTCACGGGTCGGCTTTAGGGGAAGGGGGTTTTGGGGTGGCCCGGGGTGATGTTGAAGGTTAGGGTTAGGGCATGAGGGCTGGGGGAGGGAGATCCGGGGCACAAATTTCATCCACACACACACATCACATGAACTCGAAACCCCACTTGGATTATGCAAAGAGCGAAGTGTCTGAGAATTAACACCAGACCCACTGAAACACCCCAGGGCCCCCTCTGCCAGGCGTTGCACAGACCCCACCCAAGACCCGGGCCCCATCGCACCCGCCACCACCCCGCCCTGGGGTGAGGATGCCCCTGCCCTCCCAAGGGCTCACAGTCTAGACAACGGCAGAATTATTTCTCACGTTTTACAAATGAGGAAACTGAGGGACAGAGGCACAAGTGACCTTCCCACAGACACCACCCGCCTCTGCCATGCAGGCCACAGGATGGGGAGGGACTCGCCACCAAATTACAGCCATGCTCCGCAGCCACTGACAAGAGCCAGCCATGGGAAGGGAGGGGGAGGCGGGGAGCCAGGACTCCTGAGTTTTGTCCTTGGCTCTGGGAGGGGAGTGAGGGCTAGCAGTTAGAGCAAGGGGGGCGGTGACCCAGGACTCCTGGGTTCCCCACCCCCCGCTCTAGGATGGGAGTGGGGGGTTGGAGCAGAGAGGGGCTGGGAGCCAGGACTCCTGAGTTTTCTCCCTGGCTCTGGGAGGGGCGTGGGGGCTAGCAGACAGAGCAAGGGGGGCTGGGAGCCAGGACTCCTGGGTTCCCCACCCCCCGCTCTAGGATGGGAGTGGGGGGTTGGAGCGGGGGCGGGCTGGGAGCCAGGACTCCTGGGTTCTGTCTCCATACCCTAACCCAGCCACTTCCCGCTCCTGGGGCCAGCCAGGAAGGGTAAAGCTGCCCCGTCCCATTCCCTGCCCTGCCAGCCAGGAGCCGGCGCCCTTAGAGAGGAATGGCCCTGTGGCCCTTTGCCCCTGAACCGGCCGGCCCCCTCTCCAGCAGGTGCCACTGGGCCTTGGCGCTGGCCTTGCCCTTGCCGACAGGGGGAGGGGGCTGGCCGGAGACCTCGCTGAAGGCGCTCTCGAAGGCCGACAGCACCGAGCTCTGGAGCTTCTCCCGGAAATCCCGGCCCACGAAGACATAGAGGAGGGGGTTGAGGCAGCTGTTGAGATAGGCCAGGCCGGAGGCCAGCGGGATCCCCACCGCCAGCAGCGACTGGAATGGGGGCGCCGCCACCGGGCCCGACACCTCCAGGAAGGAGAAGACGTGGTAGGGGAGCCAGCAAAGGAAGAAGGCCGCCACCATGGCCACCATGATCTTGTAGGGCCTGCCGGAGCGGGCCAGCCGGTTCTGCCTCAGCTTGGCCCCGATGCCCACGTAGCAGGTGAGGATGATGGCGAACGGCACCAGGAAGCCCGCTAGAAAGCGGGTCAGCACCATGGCCCGGTGCCGGCACTCCCTCAGCCCAGCCAGCTCCTCCTGCTGGAAGCCATGGGACAGGGCGTAGTTGTTGTAGCAGTGGGTGGTGTTCTCCTGAAAGGGGGAGCTCCCAGTGTCCCGGAAAACCATATACGGGCTGCTGAGAGCCAGGGCTGCCAGCCACGCAGCCCCGGCCACCAGGGAGGCCAGCCGGGGCGAGCGGTGGTTCTGGGCCCAGACGGGCCAGGCCACAGTGACGCAGCGGTCGGCGCTGATGAGGGTGAGGAGGAAGACGCTGGCGAACATGTTGAGGAAGGCCACGGCCGTGTTGATCTTGCATAGGGCCCGCCCGAAGGGCCAGTGGAAGCCCAGGGCCATGTAGGCCACGCTGAGGGGGAGGAAGAAGGTGAAGATGAAGTCGGCCACGGCCAGGTTGAGGAACCAGATGGCGTTGACGGTTCTCCTCATCCGGAAGCCAGTGATGAAGATGACCAGCCCGTTGCCCGTCACCCCCAGCAGGAAGGCGATGGAGTAGATCACCATGGAGATCATGTGCACGGCGCCGTGCAGCCAGGCGCCGGCCTCCGAGCCGCCCTCGTCCTCGTAGTCGCCGTCGTAGTCGTAGGGGGAGGAGGCGTTGTCAGCCATGCTGGGGGAGGCGCTGCGGGAAAGAAGCCCTGAGGGAAGGCCCCGTGCCCCATTCCCCACTCGCCCTGCCCCTCTAAGTCAACCAGGTCCCCCACGGACTCAGATTGGAGCCAGCACCCTAGTGGCAGGGGTGAAAGCAGCTAACATATCTTACAGGTGCTGTTGGGGGGTCAGGGCAGGGGCTGGGGATTTGGGGGTGCAGGAGTCAAGGCAGGAGTTAGAGGGCTCAGGGCAGGAGGTGGGAAGGGGTGCAGGAGTGAAAGCACAGGGTGTGGGGGTTCCGGATGGGGGAGACGGAGCAGGGGTGGGAGGGTTCAGGGCGGGGGTGGGAGGAGATGGAGCAGGGGTGGGAGGGTTCAGGGTGGGGGTGGGAGGAGATGGAGCGGGGGTGGGAGGGTTCAGGGTGGGGGTGGGGGGAGACGGAGCAGGGGTGTGGGGGCTCAGGGCGGGGGTGGGGAGAGATGGAGCAGGGGTGGGAGGGTTCAGGGCGGGGGTGGAGAGAGATGGAGCAGGGGTGGGAAGGTTCAGGATGGGGATTGGGGGGAGACAGAGCAGGGGTGGGAGGGCTCAGGGCGGGGGTGGGGGGAGACGGAGCAGGGATGGGAGGGGGGGTAGGAGGGAGAGCCAAGTCCGCTGGGCGACCACCTCCAAGCAGCCCTCTGCCAGCCCCAGCCATGTTGCCAAGTCCCCGCGGTGACTGGCTGGGCGAGGAGAATCCTGAGGTCGTGCAGCTTCCCCCGGAGCCAGGATGTGGGTGGCTGGGCCGGGAACACTGTGGACATGTGGGATGGGCCCTGCCCAACCCTCCCCCCCATCAGGCTCTCCCCTGCTCAGTGCAGTGGGAGACACCCCCCCCCCCCGAGATGCCCGGCTCCTACCAACTGCCAGGGCTTTCCCTGAGCCCCCAACTCCTCTGTGTGCCCGTGGGCCAGGGCCAGGAGTCCTGGGTTCTCAGCCCAACTCGGGAGGAGAGTGGGGTCTCAAGGGTTGGATCAAGAGGGTTGGGAGGTAGGACGCCTGGGTTCTCTCCTTAGCTCTGGGAAAGGAGTGGGGGCTAGTGGTTAGAGCAGGGCGTGTGGGAGCCAGGCCTTGTATCTGCCCGTCCCCATGCACCCCTCTGCCCTGCACCAAATAACAGACCGGCGGGAGCAGCGATGAGCTAGGATGGGGGGGGGGGGGGACAGATGCACAGTGAGTGTGGGGGATGGAGGTGAAGGGACAGGATGCGTCTGGGACTAGATAAGTGAGCAGGAGGGGTGAAGGGGTTCCTATAGAGGAGGGTGTGGGGAGATGGAGAGATACGCGGGTGTCGGGGGACAGCTAGGAGGCATGGGGGGATGGATAGGTAGGGACAGGGAGTGACTGGGGGACAGATAAGGGATGTGGGGGACAGATAAATACAGGGGGTGTCAGGGAACAGATAGAGAGGAGTCTGGGGGGATATATCAGGGGACAGAGAGAGGAAGTGGAGGAGGATAGATAGAGGGGTCTGGGGGCATAGATCCAGGCAGTGTCAGGGGACAGAGAGGGGTATGGGGGATAGATCCAGGGGACGTGGGGGGACAGATTGTGGGGGGGATAGATCGGGGGGGTTGGGGATGGAAAGGGGTCTAGGAGGATCCATGCCAGGGTGCGAGGACAAATAGAGAAGGGGATGGGGGATTCATCCCGGGGTGCAGGGATGGAGGGGGAGGGGGGACATGCCGGGGTGCGGGGACAGCCAGGGAGGGGGGAGGAGAAAGGGGAGGGGGGACAGCCTGACGGGTCTCTTACCTTGTCCCTGAGTCTCCTCGGCCGGCTCAGTGAGTCTCTGCCGGTGCCCCGAGGCTGCAAAGAGCCTGGTGCTGCTGGGAGGTGCCAGGGAGGGGGAGGCTGGTGCTGGGAGCAGCCCTGCCCCCACCCCACTCTCTGTCCTGGCACCCGGCTGCCCTGGGAGTAGGGGCTGCGTTTGGGGAGCTGTGTGTGTTGTTGGGGGGGCCGTGTTTGGGGAGCTGTGGGGTGTTGTTGGGGGGGCTGCGTTTGGGGAGCTGTGTGTGTTGTTGGGGGGGCCGTGTTTGGGGAGCTGTGGGGTGTTGTTGGGGGGGGCCGCGTTTGGGGGAGCTGTGGGGTGTTGTTGGGGGGGGCCGTGTTTGGGGGAGCTGTGGGGTGTTGTTGGGGGGGGCCGTGTTTGGGGAGCTGTGGGGTGTTGTTGGGGGGGGCCGTGTTTGGGGGAGCTGTGGGGTGTTGTTGGGGGGGGCCGTGTTTGGGGGAGCTGTGGGGTGTTGTTGGGGGGGGCCGTGTTTGGGGGAGCTGTGGGGTGTTGTTGGGGGGGGCCGTGTTTGGGGAGCTGTGGGGTGTTGTTGGGGGGGGCCGTGTTTGGGGGAGCTGTGGGGTGTTGTTGGGGGGGGCCGTGTTTGGGGAGCTGTGGGGTGTTGTTGGGGGGGCCGTGTTTGGGGAGCTGTGGGGTGTTGTTGGGGGGGCCGTGTTTGGGGGAGCTGTGGGGTGTTGTTGGGGGGGGCCGTGTTTGGGGAGCTGTGTGTGTTGTTGGGGGGGCCGTGTTTGGGGGAGCTGTGGGGTGTTGTTGGGGGGGCCGTGTTTGGGGAGCTGTGGGGTGTTGTTGGGGGGGCCGTGTTTGGGGAGCTGTGGGTGTTGTTGGGGGGGCCGTGTTTGGGGAGCTGTGGGGTGTTGTTGGGGGGGCTGTGTTTGGGGAGCTGTGTGTGTTGTTGGGGGGGCTGTGTTTGGGGAGCTGTGGGGTGTTGTTGGGGGGGCTGTGTTTGGGGAGCTGTGGGGTGTTGTTGGGGGGGCCGTGTTTGGGGAGCTGTGGGGTGTTGTTGGGGGGGCCGTGTTTGGGGAGCTGTGGGGTGTTGTTGGGGGGGCCGTGTTTGGGGAGCTGTGGGGTGTTGTTGGGGGGGGCCGTGTTTGGGGGAGCTGTGGGGTGTTGTTGGGGGGGCCGTGTTTGGGGAGCTGTGGGGTGTTGTTGGGGGGGCCGTGTTTGGGGGAGCTGTGGGGTGTTGTTGGGGGGGCCGTGTTTGGGGAGCTGTGGGGTGTTGTTGGGGGGGCCGTGTTTGGGGAGCTGTGGGGTGTTGTTGGGGGGGCCGTGTTTGGGGAGCTGTGGGGTGTTGTTGGGGGGGCCGTGTTTGGGGAGCTGTGGGGTGTTGTTGGGGGGGCTCGTGTTTGGGGAGCTGTGGGGTGTTGTTGGGGGGGCTGTGTTTGGGGAGCTGTGTGTTGTTGGGGGGGCCGTGTTTGGGGAGCTGTGGGGTGTTGTTGGGGGGGCCGTGTTTGGGGAGCTGTGGGGTGTTGTTGGGGGGGCTGTGTTTGGGGAGCTGTGTGTTGTTGGGGGGGCTGTGTTTGGGGAAGCTGTGGGGTGTTGTTGGGGGGCTGCATTTGGGGAGCTGTGTGTGTTGTTGGGGGCTGCATTTGGGGGAGCTGTGGGGTGTTGTGGGTGTTTGTGTTTGGGAGAGGTGCTCATGTCTGTGTCCATCAGTCTGTCAGTCACACACACACACACACACACACACACACCCCAGCCTGCAGGTTCCCACAGGGACAATTCGATCCAGGCTCTGACTCACCTGCCCCCCCCCACTGCAGGGGGTTGGATAGCTCCCCACAAAGTGACTCAGGCCTTCCCAAACCACTGCTATGACAATACCCCCTCCCCCACCACACTGGGTGCCCCTCACTCCAGACCCACAGCTCTGCCGGTGCCCCTCGCTCTCGACCCACAGCCCCTGCCCCCCAGCCCTCCGCCCCAGTGCCTCTCACTCCCGACCCTCAGCCCCTGTCCTCTCCCCCCCCCCCCCAGCCCTCTGCCCTTAACCTGGTGGTGGCGCAATCCAACAGCTGCTGCCCTCAGACCACATCCTGGCCCCGAGGGGCGATGGGGTCCGGCCCAGCCCTGCCTCTGCCCGTGGAAACACAAACAGTCGCTAGCAAAGCCCCAAGCCAGGACAGCAAACCAGCTGGACACCAACAGCGAGGTAGCTGTGTTAGTCTGATCTTGGTCAAACGAAACAAGCAGTCACGTAGCACTTTAAAGACTAACAAGATGGTTTATTAGGTGATGAGCTTTTGCATCTGAGGAAGTGAGTCGGCCCCACGAAAGCTCATCACCTAATAAACCATCTTGTTAGTTTTTAAAGTGCTACATGGCTGC
Source organism: Pelochelys cantorii (assembly GCA_032595735.1). NCBI lineage: Eukaryota > Metazoa > Chordata > Testudines > Trionychidae > Pelochelys > Pelochelys cantorii. Next base: position 2,752,607 of record CM064349.1, read on the forward strand.
TTTTTTTGGTCAGCTAGAAACCAGTGAGTCAGCGCAGTTCCCGGCTGCCTGGTGGCAGGGAAACGCCGGCGCCTCTGGTGGGGCCAGCGCCCAGGCCGGCCGGATGCAGGCGAGGGGTTTCTAACGGGGCCAGGCCAGCGGGAGGGGACATCCCCTCCAGGTGCAGCCCCGGGGCGACACTGCTGGGACTCTGTGTCCCGATCCTGGGCCCACAGTTCCAGGAGGACTTTGGTCAGGTGGGGAGGCTGGGAGAAGAGTGAGAGGAGGATGAAAAGGTCAGAAACCTGCCTCGGAGCCAGACACTCCGGCCCTCCGGCTCTGCCGTGCCCTGGTTCCCAAACTGTTTTCATCCGCCAGGACCAGAGCTTGGTGAGGGGAGAGCGGAGCCCTTCTGCCTGGGCCAGCGCGGGGTCCAAACAACTAATGGGGCTCCCATGGGGCAGGGGAAGGCCCAACTCAGCCCAACGGCTGCACCTGGCGTGAGACACATTCAGGCAGGAGATAAGGTGACCCCAAGGGGGGATGAATTGGGGGGCAGCTGCCTCATGCACTTGGGGGAGTCTCGGCCCCTCCCCTCACCCAGCAATTTTTTAAGCAAGATGGTTCAGTTGATGGGGAGGGAAGAAACATCCGGTGGGGGGGGGTCAGATCATGAATTTTGGGGGCATTTTGATTTGTCGGCTGGATTCGAGACAGGAAAAATTGTTGGAAGTATCCAAAGTATTTAGAGAGAGAGAGAGAGAGAGAGAGGTGTGTGTGTGTGTGTGTGTGTGTCCCTGTGCCGCCTGCTGGAGGGGATGGGCTCTACAGTCTGTGCGGCTCCACTGCCCTCTGGTGGGCAGGATGAGCCCTTCTGTGTGTGTCGCTGTGCAACCCGCTAGCCACGTGTGGCTGTTTGGCCAGGTGAGTGTGGCTAGTTCGCCATAGGGGTAGCCACTGGAGCGGCTACTGCTTCAGAACAGGTTGGACACCAGGGCTCTATAGTGTGTCTGTGACTTCCTGTGTGTTGCTCTGTCCAGGGTGTATCTGTCACTATATATAGTATGTGTGTGTCAGTCCTGTGTGTGTGTCTGTTTTGCTATACAGTGTCTGTGTGTATGTGTTGCAATACACTGTGTGTGTGTTGCTATACAGTGTGTGTGCCTGTCCCTGCTCTGTGTGTGTGTGTGTGTGTGTCTCTACAGCCCCATGGCTCCCCTGCCCAGCTATCAGAGCCCGTAGGACCCTAGCCGCCCGCAGGCTCCAGGCTGAGCTGTGTGTGTCCCCCAGGCCCGGCGGCAGCCGCTGTCCAGCCCCAGGGGACACAGGCCCGAGCAGCGGCTGCGGCAGGAGGGAGGATGTGGCTGCCCCTGACCCCAACGGGGTCTGGGACCAGGGGGAGGGAGCCCCAGAGGCTGCCTGGGGCGGACGCAGCGCCAAGGCCACGGCCCAGTCAGCACATGGACACGTCGCAGCCTCTGCCCCCTTCCTGCCGCGCTGACCCCAGCCCCGAGGGGAGCCCGCCACCCGCTCCCCTGCCGGGCCGGGGCGGGGCGAGAACCCAGGAGTCCTGGGTCTCTGCCAGCCTCCCCCCATGGACGCCAGCACACATCGCACGCGGCTGGCCCCTAAACCGTTCCAGCGCCTGCAGGTGACTCCTGGGTTCTATCCCGGGCTCGGGGAGGGCAGCGGTGTCTAGTGGGTAGAGCTGGGGGGCTGGCGTCAGGACTCCAGGATCTATCCCAGACTTTGAGAGGGGAGCAGGGTCTAGTGGTCAGCGCGGGGGGGAGGGAGAGGGGCTGGGATCCAGAACTCCTAGGTTCTCTCCAAGGCTTTGAGAGGAGAGTGGGGTCCAATGGTTGGGGGGGAGTAGGAGCTGGACCCAAGCTCCTCGGTTCTCTGCCCATTTTGGGGAAGAAGGGGGAGGTCTAATAGCTGGGGGGGGGGCTGGGAGCCAGGACTCGCGGGTTCTATACCAGGCTCTGGGAGGGGAGTGGGGACTAGTGGTCACAGAGCAGGGGGGCTGACCCATCCCTGCGGCTCCTGCTTTGTGTCAGCGGCGGGCGGGCGGCCCCTGGGGACGGGTGTTGCCGGGCGGAGGTTCCCAGGCAGCTGGAGAGGAAATGTCAGTTCCTTGAGCCACGGGCTGATTAACGCGGAGGCAGGGACTGTTTGGCTGATGGTACCCTGCTGCCATGGCAACGCAGCCCGCCTCTGACCACTAGTCTCTGCTCCCCTCCCAGCACCCGGGAGTCCGGGCTCCACTCCTCAGCCCCCTCAGACGCTGTGCCAGCCCCTGGCTTCCCCTATTGCCCAATGCCCAGGCTGGGCTGAGTCAGCCCCTTCTGCAAGCACATGCCCGGAAAGCCGTGACACTGCGCGCCAGACAGGCTGCCCTGGCTGAAGATGTTGGTGGGGAGGCCGCTGCGGGGCCCTGAACCAACCTGCAGCCCCCCCCTTCCTTAGGGCTGGGGCACCAGCCTCCCAGGCTTCACTGCTCCTTGAAGAGGTGCCATCGCCCCTTTATTTCCAGTGGCAGGGAGTTCCACAGGGCAACCCACTGAGAGTTCAGGGGGCAAGGCTTGGCACAATGGGTCTGGCTGACACTGCTAATGCCAGGGTGGGGAATCCCACAGGTTAACCCGGGGGCAGGGAGTTCCACAGGTTAACTCCCTGATGCCCAGTGGCAGGGGGTCCCCTCTGCCCCTGGTGTGTCCCTGGAAGGCCATGCTCACTAAGCACCCCATGGCTTCAGGGCACTGATTTCCAGGCTGGGGTGGGGCAGGCACATGATATCAAAGCTGATGCGGTCAGCAAAGCTGAGCTGCCGACTCAGGGATCCTGGAACCAGCAGCAGAGGGCACCGTGGGCACCATGGGCGGGGGAGCTAGTGGGGCGGGGGCGGGGTTGTGTTATGGGGGGGCTGGGGCAGTCAAGGGGAGGAGGGTCGTGGGAGGGGGGCAGGCAGGGGATGAGAAGTGGGCTTACTGGGGCAGAGGGCTGGGAGGGAGTGGGTGGCAACTGGGGGCCTCAGGACAGAGATCCAGCCCCTAGGCTGGCAGGGCTCACGACCGGGGCCATCCGGTGCTGCAGCCACAGGTCCCCAGCTGGGTCACACAGGCATGTTCTGGGGCACAGCCCCTGGGAGAGACAGAGCGGAGAGCAGGACGCCTGGGTCCCCTCCCATTCCCGTGCCCCATGGAAAGGGGGCCGGCGGGTCCAGTTGTCCTGGGCAGGGCCGGAGCCAGGGGTAGAGAGATTCCTGGCTGGGAGGCGGGTGAGCCCGGCTGGATACCTGAGTCCCAGCTCTGTGCGGGGGGAGGAGGGGCTGGTCCCTGTGGGAACTGGGGCTGAGACCCAGCAAACTCCATGAACACATGGAGCCACTGGACCCGCCCACTCCAGAGCCAACTTGCCCACTTCCCACGGCGCATCACCAGGCCTGTGTCCCATTCCCCGCACGTGGCGGGGGGAGGGGGAAGCAATCCAGTGGTTTTACCCAGGAACTGAGCCCAGCCCCAAACCGCGCCAGGAATGCCAAGAGCCTGAACCACAGGCCACACCTGGGCCACTTCCTGCCCCAAAGCGCCCCCCCCCACCAGCTCCGGCTCCCGATCCCTTCCCTCCTCCCCTTCCACAGGGATGGCATGGCCCTGGCTCACACAACCCAGCCCCTCTCCTCTCACCCCCTTCCCACATCTGCCCCCTTGAAAACTTCCCCAGGGAGAGTCACGAGGCACAGCAGGCTGGGGGTGGGGGCTGCAGGGGAGAGGGATGGGGGCAAATCAGCAGAGTGGACTGACCAGATCTGTGGGGCAGGAGCTGGCACAGCCTGGGGGAAGAGAGGAGGGATCTGTGGGGCAGGAGCTGGCACAGGCTGGGGGAAGAGAGGAGGGATCTGTGGGGCAGGAGCTGGCACAAGCTGGGGGAAGGGAGAGGGATCTGTGGGGCAGGAGCTGGCACAGGCTAGGGGAAGGGAGGAGGATCTGTGGGGCAGGAGCTGGCACAGGCTGGGGGAAAGGAGGGGGATCTGTGGGGCAGGAGCTGGCACAGGCTGGGGGAAGAGAGGAGGGATCTGTGGAGCAGGAGCTGGCACAAGCTGGGGGAAGGGAGAGGGATCTGTGGGGCAGGAGCTGGCACAGGCTGGGGGAAGGGAGGGGGATCTGTGGGGCAGACGTTGGCACAGGCTGGAGGAAGCGAGGAGGGATCTGTGGGGCAGAAGCTGGCACAAGCTGGGGGAAGGGAGGGGGATCTGTGGGGCAGGAGCTGGCACAGGCTGGGGGAAGAGAGGAGGGATCTGTGGGGCAGGAGCTGGCACAGGCTGGGGGAAGAGAGGAGGGATCTGTGGGGCAGGAGCTGGCACAGGCTGGGGGAAGAGAGGAGGGATCTGTGGGGCAGGAGCTGGCACAAGCTGGGGGAAGGGAGAGGGATCTGTGGGGCAGGAGCTGGCACAGGCTGGGGGAAGAGAGGAGGGATCTGTGGGGCAGGAGCTGGCACAAGCTGGGGGAACGGAGGGGGATCTGTGGGGCGGGAGCTGGCACAGGCCAGGAGACGTGGGGGAGGGACTGAGATGAAGGTCATGGCCATGGGGAAGTGGGGCAGGGGGGCGGGGGCGCCTCATTGCTCAAGTCCCATCTATTTATGTTTTTGCCTCCCTGACAACCGGCTCGTCTGGGGCAGGAGCAGGGAGGGTCCCAGAGTCAGCCCCTTGGCTGCGGGTCCGGAGTGAGGGGCGTGGGGGGGTTGTGACTCCCTGATGGTCCCCCCCCCCCATCCCTGACAGGCACGTGGGGGGAGGGGTTGCTCGCTGGGCTGCCCCAGCTACCGGATACTCCCGGAATCCCAGCAACCCCCCTTCCCCCCCCAGTACCTGCCCGCCACGCCCCCCCCCCCCCCGCATTCCAGTCCCGCGGACGCTCCCAGCCCGGGGCGCTGCCGGTAAATGCCTGGCGGGAAGGGGGCAGAGGGTGTGGGACTCCGGGCAGGGCGGGGGTCTGGTTCGCTCTGACTGACGCACATGCAGGGCTCCCCCCTCCCGCTCTCGCCCCCGCCCCCTCTGAGCCCTTCCCTGCGGCTAAAAACTCCCCCGGCTGCAGTAAGGGGGCCAGAACTGACCGCCCGGCAGCGAGCGCGACCGACACCAGGTGAGGGCAGTGGGGTGCAGTGGTTAAAGCGGGGAGGGGGGGGGACAGGAGTTGGGAACTAGGACTCCTGGGTTCTCTCCTCGGCTCTGGGAAGGCAGTGGGGTCTCGTGGCTAGAGCAGAAGGCAGGGGCTGGCTGCCAGGACTCCTGGGTTCTCTCCCCAGCCAGAAGGCAGTGAGGTCTAGTGGTGAGAACAGAGAGTGGGAGCAGGCTGCCAGGACTCCTGGGTTCTTTCCCTACCTCCCCGAAGGCAGTGATGTTTAGTGGTTAGAGCAGGGGGGGTAGGAGCTGGCTGCCAGGACTCCTGGGTCACCTCCCCAGGTCTGGGAAGGCAGTGGGGTGTAGAGATTAGAGCAGAGGGTGGGGGCTGGTGTTGGCAGGTGGGCGGTGAAATTTGTGTGCACGGTTTACTCGATCCATTATTTTCGGGTGCCAGTGGCTGTCTTCTCAATTCCTCCTTCCCGCCCATGTAAGCCCTCTTCTGCCCCTCAGCCCCTGCCACCTTGGGCTGCCCCAGGGGGAGAACCCCCGCCCCATCCCCGAGCCCTGGGGGTCCAGCCCAACCTGCCCAGCCGCCTCTCACCCCAGGCCCGTCCCTTGCAGGCATGGACCTCAGAAAAGCGCCGAAATTCCTCCTCTCTGCCGGGCGCCGCGTCCTCACCGTGGCCTTTGCCCTGCTGGTGCTGGGGGTGCTGACATGGGCCTACGTGGCCGGGGTGCAGCTGGCGGCCGACCGGGACCACATCATGGCCTTCGGCCTCTACGGAGCCTTCCTCGCCACACACCTGCTGCTCCAGAGCTTCTTCGCCCTGCGGGAGCACCAGCGCATGCGGGGCCAGACGCTGGCCTGCAGCTACACCAGGACGGTGGCTTTGACCATCTCGGCCTACCAGGAGGACCCGGCCTACCTGCGGCAGTGCCTGGAGTCGGTGCGAGCCACCCTGTACCCCTCCGACAAGCTGCGCATCATCATGGTGATCGACGGCAACAGCCCCGATGACCGCTACATGCTGGACATGTTCCGGGAGGTCTTCGCCGGCGAGGCCGTGGGCACCTACGTGTGGGAGCACAACTACCACCAGCCGCCCCTGCCGCCGGACGCCCCGGGGGGCGGCAGCCAGGGGCCTGGCGGGGAGGAGCCCGGGCGCTACGCCGAGGTGGAGATGGTGGACCCGGGCCAGCTGGCGGTGGAGGAGCTGGTCCGCTCCCGGCGCTGTGTCTGCATCATGCAGCGCTGGGGTGGCAAGCGGGAGGTGATGTACACGGCCTTCCGGGCGCTGGGCAACTCGGTGGATTACATCCAGGTAGGAGCTTAGAGCTGGGGAGCTCTCCCTAACCCTAACCCTGCCCCCCATGGCTGGGCCCCCTAGGGCCATGCTAGGGCATTGGGGCCAGCCTTGCCTGCCTGCCTGGCAGGGAGCCCCCTTCTTCCCCCCGCAGCACAGCGCCCCCTAGTGCCACCCTGGGGGCATTGAGGCCAACTCTGCCTGCCTGGGGGGGAGCCCCCTTCCTCCCCCCACAGCACAGCACCCCCTAGTGCCACCCTGGGGCATTGGGGCCAGACCTGCCTGTCAGGGGAGAGCCCCCTCCCTGCCCCCCCACAGCACAGAGCCCCCTAGTGCCACCCTGGGGCAGCTGAGGAGAGCCATCAACCTGTCCCCCCACAGCACAGCGCCCCCTAGTGCTGCCCTGGGGCATTGGGACCAGCTCTGCCTGCCAGGGGAAATCCCCCCATCTGCTCCCTGCAGCACAACGCTCCCTGGTGCCCCCCTAGGGCATTGGGGCCAGCCCTCTGCGCCGGCGGAGAGCCCCCACCCTGCCCCGCAGCACAGCACCCCCTGGAGGGCTCAGCAGGTAACCTCCCCCCCTTGGCTGCCCCCAGGTGTGCGACTCCGACACCAAGCTGGACCCCAGGGCCACGGTGGAACTGGTGAAGGTTCTGGAGGCCGACGAGCGCTACGGGGCCGTGGGGGGCGACGTGCGGATCCTCAACATCTCTGACTCCTTCATCAGCTTCATGAGCAGCCTGCGCTACTGGATGGCCTTCAACGTGGAGCGTGCCTGCCAGTCCTACTTCGACTGCGTCTCCTGCATCAGCGGGCCCCTGGGTGAGCCCTGCGGGCCCCTGCTCTGGGTGGGGTGGGGCTGGTGGTTAGACTGAGTGGGAGCGGGGCAGGAGTCAAGGCTCCTGGGTTCTCCCCACAGCTCTAGGAAGGGAGTGAGGTCTAGTGGGTAGACAGGATGGAGGCTGGGAGCCAGGGCTCCTGGGTTCTCTCCCGGGCTGTAGCAGGGGCCGGGAAGGGAGCACTGGGAATTGGGGCTGTGTTGACCTGGCGCTGCTTGCTGCCCTGCAGGCCTGTACCGGAACGACCTCCTGCAGCAGTTCCTGGAGTCCTGGTACAACCAGAAATTCCTGGGCACCCACTGCACCTTTGGCGATGACCGGCACCTCACCAACCGCATGCTGAGCATGGGCTACGCCACCAAGTGAGTGCCTGGCCCAAACCCCTCAGGGCTGTCCCTGGCTCTGGGAGGGGAGTGGGGTCTAGTGGTTACAGCACAGTGTCTGGAGCCAGGACTCCTGGGTCCTTTCCCTGGTCTGGGATGGGAGTGGGGTCTAGCAGTTGGGGGTTGGGGGGCTGAGGCCAGGACTTCTTGGTTCTCTCCCTGGCTCTGGGATGGGAATAGGGTCTAGTGGTTAGAGCCAGGAGGGGGCTGGAGCCAGAACCCCTGGGTTCTCTCCCTGGCTTTCAGAGGAGAGTGGGATCTAGTGGTTAAAGCAGCAGAAACTGGAGACTGGACTCCTAGGTTCTCTCCCGGGCTCTGGGATGGGAGTGGGGTCTAGCAGTTAGAGCAGGGGGCGCTGAAGCCAGGACTCCTTGGTTCTCTCCCTGGCTCTTGGAGGGGAGTGGGGTCTAGTGGTTAGAGCAGCAGCAATTTAAGCCAGGACTGCTAGGTTCTCTCCCGGGCTCTGGGAGGGGAGTGGGGTCTAGTGGTTAGAACCAGGACTCCTGGCTCCCCCCCCAGCCCCGCACTAGCTAAGCGATCCCTCCCCCCAGGTACACGGCCCGCTCCCGCTGCTACTCGGAGACCCCGGCCCAGTTCCTGCGCTGGCTGGCCCAGCAGACCCGCTGGACCAAGTCCTACTTCCGGGAGTGGCTCTACAACGCCCTGTGGTGGCACCGGCACCACCTGTGGATGACCTACGAGGCCGTGGTGGCCGGCGTCTTCCCCTTCTTCGTCACAGCCACCGTGCTGCGCCTCTTCTACGGGGGCAGCCTGTGGGACGTGCTGTGGGTGCTGCTGTGCGTGCAGCTGGTAGCCTGCGTCAAGGCGCTGTACGCCTGCTGGCTGCGGGGCAGCGCCCGCATGCTCTTCATGAGCCTCTACGCCCTGCTCTACATGGGCGGCCTGCTACCCGCCAAGTACTTCGCCATCGCCACCATGAACAAGAGCAGCTGGGGCACCTCCGGCCGCAAGAAGCTGGTGGGCAACCTGATGCCCCTGCTGCCCGTCTCCATCTGGGGGCTGCTGCTCCTGGCTGGGCTGGGGGTCACCATCTACCACGAGGCCCGGGCCGACTGGGCCAGCCCGGTCAAGCAGGCCGAGCTGGGCTACCTGCTCATCGGGCTGGGCGTCTACCTGGGCTACTGGGCCGGCATGGGGCTGCTCTACTGGGTGTGGATCCGGCGTGCCTGCCGCAAGCGGGCCGGTCACTACCGAGTCCAGGTGTGAGCCCACAGCCCGGGGTGCCGTGTTCTTCTCCTTCTACCTCCCATCCCCCCTGGACGGCCGGATTAGATGGGGAAGTGATGGCTAGTGGTGAGAGCAGGGGGGCCAGGACTCCACGGTTCCATCCCCAGCTCCGGGAGGAAAGTGGGGCTTGATGTTTGGTGAGGGCAGAGTGAATCTGGACTCCTGTGCGCTCTCCCTGGGTCTCATAGGGGAGCAGGGTCTAATGGTTAGAGCAAGGGGGCTCTGGGCCAGGACTCCTGGGTTCTCTCATCTCTAAGGCCAGGTCTACACTACAGAAATCTCCTTCCAGTGGCCACTGGGCAGGGACCCAGAGTTCAGCTGGGTGGGGTGGATTATTCACACCCCATCAGCAATGTAGCTGTCAGCCCAAGACGCAGTCGTTCTCCAACGGCCGTCTTTCCCCTTGTGTCTGGTTAACAGCCAGCTCCAGGCAACGGTCTGACCTCATTTTATTTATTAATGTCACCGTCTGCAGCTCCCACCCCAGTGCGGCTCTTCTGGGACTGTCTGAAGCAGTGTTGAAATGCAGCTGCCTCTGGGGCGGGGGGCAGGGGGCGGGGCTGTGACCGGGCACTGAGATGTAACAGGTTTTCTTGTGGGAGCAGCAGGAGCTGTTCAGCCACCATGGCACTGAGATGCGGCTGCCTCTGGGTTGAGGCAGCTGTTTATACGGGGATCCCTCAGCTACTGCAGAGATGCAGCTACCTCTGGGGTGGAGCGATTGTTTAAATAGGCTCCCTTGCCCAGCACTGAGATGCGTCCATCTCTGGGGGGGGGGGGGGCGCGTCATTGATGGGCTTTACCCTGCAGGTGCCTTTCTCTCTGCCAAATGTCTCCCACTGGTCTAAACTCACCTCTTCCAAATCAGAGCTCCCTGCGGGTTTCTGGGAGGATCTCCCTTCACAGCGGCAGTAGGTTTTTATCCTGTGCCATGCCACTTGGGCCCACGAGGCCCACAAATGTTGCAAATGTGGCCTCCTGTCGCCGTTTGCTTGCACTGAAAAGATCCTGTCCCAGAGTCTGCGGTTGGGAGGAAGGTCTGGAGGGGAGAGTCGCTCCTCCTGTTGGGTGGATCCTTTCTCGCCAACAAACCCTAACCCCTCCCCAGCAGGGAAATGAAGGAACGTCGTCTATTTATTTGTCTGTAATAATTACAACGAGCCTTTTCACTGGAGAGATTTTTACTGGGTTTATTTTATAAACGGTGGCAAATAAACATTATTTTTTTTAAACACTGTCTCCTTCTGAACTGTCCTTGTGTTAAATTGGATTATTACTGATAAACCGTTGCTTTCTACACCGGGCGCCTCGCCTGCTGCTGAGATGCAACCACCTCTGGGGTGGGGTGCAGGGGCGTCTATCTGGGAAGCTGAGCGTGCCCCCTTCAGCACAGCGCCCCCTAGTGCCATAGTGGGGCATCTAGGCCAGCCCTGGCTGCCAGGAGAGAGCCCTGACCCTGCCCCCTGCAACACAGCACCCCTAGTGCCATACTGGGGCATCTAGGCCAGCCCTGGCTGCCAGGAGAGAGCCCTGACCCTGCCCCCTGCAGCACAGCACCCCTAGTGCCATACTGGGGCATCTAGGCCAGTGCTGGCTGCCAGGGGAGAGCCCTGACCCTGCCCCCTGCAGCACAGCACCCCCTAGTGCTGTGATGGGGCATCAGGGCCAGTATCCTGGGCTCATCTTATGCACTGTTAAATGGCACTGGTTCTGATCCAAGGGCTCCCTGCTCCTCCCAAGAAGCAGCTGCCCTTCTAGTGTATGACCTGGTCTATGCTACAGCCCAAGGTCAATGCGAAGCCACTTTGGTGGACCTTGCTGCCTCCGCGGTGAACACCCTACAGCCCCACATAAACGCCAGCCCCAGGCGAGGCGCCGGGTGTCTGTGAGCCTCGGTAGGTGACGTTGTACCTTTTGGTCAACCCTGCATCACTCGCGTCGCCTGTTGGCTGCCAGCTCCTGGCCAGTTTCACAGCTCGCCTGTCCCAGGCCCTGGCTCCGGGCGGCTCCTGGAAGCAGCTGTCGGATCCCTGTGGCCCCTAGGTTCAGGGGCAGCCAGGGAGGATTGGCCAGGGACCACAACCACTGGGAGCCACAGAAAGCACTGCTGGGAACCCCCCACCCTCCAGCCGATCCCTCCTACCTCAGCCTGGATTCCCCTCCTGCAACCAAACTCCCTCCCGGAGCTGCCACCCCACCCCTCCCCCACACCCAACCGCCTGACCAGCTCTGAGCCCCCTCCTGCACCCCAAAGCCCTCCTCCCCAGCCCCACCCCAGCGCTCGCACCCCAAGCTGCAGTCCTCCCTCCTCCTCCACACCCCAGCCCCCTGCCCCAGCCCGGTGAAAGTGAGTGAGGTTGCGAGACAGCAAGCAATGGGGGAGGGGCTGGAACAAGGGGGCGCGGCTTCATGGAAGGGGTGGGGCCTTAGAGAGGCGTGGCCTCAGGAAAGAGGCAGGGCAGGGTGTTCATCACCTCTTGCCGGGCGATGTCTCCCTGCACTGGGGCCTCTGTCCAAGCCCCTCGGCTCTGCCCAGCTGCTCCCCACATGTGGTCCTGGTGTCACATGTGGCAGGGCCAGGCCTTGATGTCCCAGCCCTGAGCCGTGGCTCCCCCTGCAGCTCGGCCCTGGTTCCCCATTAGTGCCCTGCTCTGAGCTGCCCCTGCCCATCCCCTGACTCCTCACCCTCTGCCCCTGCCCAGCCCCCAGCCCCCGGTTCCTCCTCCTGGAGGTCCATCGCCAGATGCACCCCGGCCACGTAGGCCCACGTCAGCACCCCCAGCACCAGCAGGGCAAAGGCCACGGTGAGGACGCAGCGCCCGGCGGAGAGGAGGAATTTCGGCGCTTTTCTGAGGTCCATGCCTGCAAGGGACGGGCCTGGGGTGAGAGGCGGCTGGGCAGGCTGGGCTGGACCCCCAGGGCTCGGGGATGGGGCGGGGGTTCTCCCCCGGGGAAGCCCAAGATGGCAGGGGCTGGGAAGCAGGGAAGCAGGGAACAAGGATTAAACGAGGCTGGGAAGGAGGAATAGTCAAGATGATGGCAAATGGCACCCAAAAAATGCGGCAAAAAAATAAACAACCCACATAGAGTGTGACACCAGGCAGGGAACCTAGGAGTTTTTACACCCAGCACCCCGCCCCGCTCTAACCACTAGACCTTCTTCCCTCCTAAGGCTGGGGAGAGAACCCAGGAGTCCTGGCTCTGGTTCCATACCCTCACCATGTCACAGCAGACCCAAGTCCTCTACCAGAGCTGGGAACAGTCCTGACGCCCAGCCTCAGCGCTAACCACTGCACCTCACTGCCCTCACTGCCCTCACCTGGGGCTGGACACTCTCGCTCTGCTGACATTGAACCCACTGTCAGTTCTGGCACTTCTGCTGTGGCTGGGGGAGCTTTGGAACAGGGGGCTGGGGTGACGCACCCCAAATATCTACTAGGGATGTTCTAGTGGAGTCGATTGACCAATAAACCAAAGCTTACCAGTTAATCCTATCAACTTCACGCCCCTCCCCCTTACCAGTGAATTTTTTATCGGGCTGGCCAGCAGCCTAGGTCAGTTCCAGCTTGCACCAGATCCGGGACCTACCCCCGCCACAGCTCTGCATTTAAAGTGTATTAGGAGCCAGCCAGGCAGGCAGGCAGCCCAGCTCACTTCCACCTTGTGCCAGGTCTGGGAGCTCAGCCCCCACCCTGGACAGGGGCTGCTGCCACCCCGCGCTACTGCCTCTGTATCAGAGGCAGCAGCAGGGGGCAACAGGCAGCTGGTCCACGAGGGGAGCTCGGTTTTAAACTGGCTCCCCTCGCGGACCAGCTCCCGCCTGGCACCCTGCACTGCTGCCTCTGATGCAGCAGCAGCAGTGCGGAGTGGCAGGGGGCTCCCTGGGAGTAGGGCTGGAGCGCACTGGCTGCCGGCCCCGCCCCCGGGGACTATAGAATAGTGGAGTAACCAATAAGAATCCATGAGGTTAATCGACTATTCAATTAACCGATATTTAACATTTCAGACTTGGTGTTCTCTTACCAACTTTAAGGTCACAACCTCTTCCTCCACCCAGCTTAGCCCCTCCCCATCCATCCCTCCGTCCATCCCTCCATGCATCCATCTTTCTTCCTTCCCTGCTCCAGCCCAGTTTGTTCCCGCATGCTGGTCAATTATTTTCCATTGGCTCCCTGTGCACTTGAAATGCACAAGGGACTTGTATATTGTTTGGGTCCCTTATTCTCTTGGGGTTCCTCTTTTATGCCCCTTGGACGTCAGAACACTCCCAGCAAACCAATAGCTCTGAAATCTGATTTTCTCTCGCTCTCTTTGGACTCCTGGAGATTTGAACTCCTCCTTCCCTCTGTTCAGACTTAGATGTTTCCAGCCGGCATCTTGGGTGGTAAGTGGGCATCTCCTGACATCTGCCAACTTCCCCTATTGTTTCATTTTCCTCCCTTCATATCCCTTTTGCCCAGGGCAGGAATTCTTTGTGCTCAGTTCAGATTTGTCTCACCTTGAGCGGAAAAGTATCAGACCCAAAATGGGTTCCAGCATCAGGTGACCTGGCCATGTGACTGTGTAGGACCAACCACTGTTTGGGCTGATGGGAAAGACAAATCTATTCACCACTCATTGTCTTGAGCACCAGGCCATTATGTCTCCGGAATATCACTTAGCCCTCGTTAGCACATCTAGAATGAGAAACAGACCCACACCTCCTGTTTCTAACTTCACATGGAAGAATGATACGAAATATCCCCATTCGGAAGCTTGTAACTTTTAACATGCTATGTCCCATGATGCATTTTGCCCAAACAAGCTGTGCATATTCATCTTCAAAAGCCAATTTCCATAAAGCCAGGGGGAGAAGCCCCATGACAGGGGCTTCCAAAGAGGCTGGAGAGAGGCTGTTCTCTTTGGTGACAGATGGCAGGACAAGGAGCAATGGTCTCAAGTTGCAGTGGGGGAGGTCTAGGTTGGACATTAGGAAAAACAATTTCCCTAGGAGGGTGGGGAAGCGCTGGGGTGGGTTCCCTAGGGAGGAGGTGGAAGTCCCAGCTTTGTTGGGGTTGGTCCTGCTTTGGGCAGGGGATTGGGACTAGATGACCCCCTGAGGTCTCTTCCAACCCAAATCTTCTCTGATTCGTTGAGGGTGATGTAATATGTCATATTTCAGTAACCCTTTAACCACTATCATTCACCCTCACCCACAATGTTTGCAGGAATCACATTCTGAGGTTGAACCCTAGATCAGGGCTACTCAACTTTTGAAGCCCCGGGGCCCACAATGACACTCACAGCTACACATGCTGAGGGCCGCAACTTAAGTGTGGTTGCATAGACATGCAAATATATATGCAACTATATGCAAATAGCTTCTTTCACACTGGTGGGCATGAATACAAAGCACTTCCCACAATGCCCTGGTGCTCCCGGCACTTCCTCCCTGGGGGCTAGAAACCCTGACACCCTGTTCTAGCCAGTCCATCCGCTTGCGTCTTGATGCCTACCACTGTGGAGCGTGTTCCCAGTGGAGGCCGTGTTCAAAGGATCCCACCTGTGGGTGGCTTGTTGAGCCCCATGTAAACGCAAACTGCACCATGGGTCACAAACATACAGGCCGTGTGTTGAGTAGCCCTGGACTATCAAGGACATGTCTTGTGAGCTTTGATAGCTTCAGCTACAGCGGAGCATCCTTGTGACAGCAGGGCATGTGGGGGTGCGGGCACTGGGACTGGCTGTGATTTGGGGGCAGGGCATGGTGGGGCAGGGTGAAGCACTGGGCACAGGACAGAAGGGACCCTAGAGCGGAAAATCCACCCGAGACACACGATGGTCCAAGGCTGGTCAAGGTCCCATCCAGTGAAATGGTGACAACGTGTCACATTTAACATCTTTATTAATGACCTGGCCGAGGGGATGGATTGCACCCTCAGCAAGTTTGCAGATGACACTAAGCCAGGGGGACAGGTAGATACGTTGGAGGGTGCGGATAGGGTCCAGAGTGACCTAGACAGATTAGAGGATTGGGCCCAAAGAAATCTGATGAGGTTCAACAAGGACAAGTACAGAGTCCTGTTCTTGGGACGGAAGAATCCCAAGCATTGTTACAGGTTGGGGACCGACTGTCTCGGGATTCCAGTGGATGAGAAACTGGAGATGAGTCAACAGGACGCCCTTGGAGCCAAGAAGGCTAATGGCATATTTGGTTGTATTAGGAGGAGCGTTGACAGCAGATCTAGAGGAGTCAGTTCTGCTGGTATTAATAAAATGCCACAGTTACCCAATTTCCGCCCATATGACAGCACTTTTAATGAGCAATGACAATCCAGGAATTGAACTACTAAAACACATCTCAACAGAAGACGACTAGATTGACTCCTTTTTTGCTTTGGTTCCCACTCACGGGACACCCGCGTACACTCAAACCACACCGCGGGCCACAGACGGGCCGTGGGCTGCATGCGGCTGACGGGCCATGTGTTGAGTAGCCCCGCTCTAGAGAGAGGAAGGGGCTGTGCTAGGCAGGTGAATGCATCTCTCCAGTATCAGAGGGTATGTCGACACTACAGCGTTATTTCGAAATATCTAATTTAAAAATAGTTAATTCGAAATAGCTTATTTCGAAATAACGCATCTACACACAAAATGCATTTCGAAATAGCGTTTTTCTATTTCGAAATAGCGCGTCCACACTGAATGGATGTCGAATCGCGTTTAAGGCTGGTTGGAACCAGTTCTGGCAGGGCATCAGGTCAGAAGTTACCTTGTGGCCAGGGCAGCTTGCAGGGCACCCTGGGAAGGGCTGGAGGCCCCCTATTTCGAAATAAGCATCTACACAGCGCTTATTTTGAAATAGCAATTTCGAAATTGGCACTATTCCTCGTGGAATGAGGTTTACCAATTTCGAAATAAGCCCTCCGCTATTTCGAATTAATTTCGAAATAACGGAATAGCCGTGTAGACACTAGGAAAGTTATTTCAAAATAACTGCTGTTATTTTGAAATAACTTTGCGGTGTAGACATAGCCAGAGAGAACGTGGAGGCGGCGGCGGCAGGTGAGAGTTTTCAATGTTGGGCTAAATTACTGCTTATGATCTTTTATGGCTTTCCATGGAAGCCTGTGGGTGTTCTCGCCAATTTCACAGCTGGGGGGGGGGGAAGGGGGAACTGCAGCCCTGAAATTGACCAGAAAGGCTGGTGGGCCCCTGCTATGAACCCCATGCCTTGGGCTTTTCCCCCGGGGCGGGTGTAGGGCTCCAGGGAGATTGGGACTGCTGCCTGGGCCCTTCATCCTTGCACTCCTGGCAGCCACCCAGGGCCCCAGTGGGGAGCAGGGAGCCAGGACACTGGGGCACCAGGGGCCAGCCGGTCTCTTGGCCCCTCACGGAGGTTGACTGAAGTGTGTGGTGCAGTAATTCCCTCGTATCCCCTCCCAAGCCTCCCCGTTCTGGGTTGTGCCTCATGCCAGCTGCAGATGAGCTGGGCCTTATTCACCCCGGTTACTCAGCGCCCAGGCTGGGCCGGCGCTGACAGATTAGCGGCGAGACGAGGCTGGGATCAGGCACCCTTCCAGCCCGCCCCCACCGCCCCGCACAGCTGGGCTCTGGAAGCGGCTTAGAGACATCTGGCCAGGGCGGGATGCTGGGAAAGTGGGAAATGATCCGCCGTCACTGCCTGGATTTGGCAGGGCTGGGGAAAGAGCCCTGGGACTTTCCCCTCTGAGGGGGCGCTAGCTCCCATCTGGCTCCAGGTAGGGGACTGGCTGGCTGGGAGCGGGGGGAATAGGGTATAGGGCCCTGCCCTGCTGGGAGCCACCCCAGAGAGGCTGCTGTGTTGGGCAAGGGGTTCCTATGTTAACAGCCCCCACGCGCTACCCCAGAGGCAGTCGCATCTCAGAGCCAGATGAGGGATCCCTGTATGAACAGTCCCTGTAGCCCACCCCCGAGGCAGCCGCATCTCAACACTGGACAACCCATCCCCATGCCCCCGGTTCAAGGAGCTCCCACAGAGCCAGCAGTTGTGTGGCTGGGCCCCAACCCCCATCCCCTCCCAGCATCTCTAATTAGCCATTATCTGCCAGGGCACTGGTCAGTTTCCACCCCACCCAGGCTCACTGGGGCCCCTCAGGGGTGGGCCATGGTGGCCAGGGAAGGGGTGGAGGGTGCTGAGGGAATGGAAAGAAGGGTGGGAGAGAGGGAGACACCCTGTTGAGCTCAGCCTTGGGTGGGGGGAGGGTCTGGATGAGACAGACACACACCCACACCCCACCCACAGCCCCACCAGCATCACCCAGCACCCGCCCCACAGACCCCTACCCCATTTCCCACCCCCTCAAGCCGGGCCATCCCCTGCCCCTGTGCCCGATGGCTCTGGCCAGTGGGACCCGGGCTGAGACCTAACAGCTCATGTCACCAAACAGCGGCGTGTTGGGTCTGGTCCGTGTGGGGTGACAGCGCCACCTGCTGGGTCCGGGGGAAACAGCAGCCCCATGAAAGAAAAAAATGCCCCGTCCCTTGGTTCTGGGAGGCAGTTCTCAGCCGGGTCCCCTGGGGTCTGCGGGCTCTGCCAGGGGTGCCCTCCTCACCCAGAAATTTTCAGCCCCAGCGACCTCCATACAAACTCGCATGGCAGGGCTTGTCTCTGCGGCTCGGTGCTGCACCCTGACTCGTGGGACGCCGGGTCTGCCCCCCGTGACTTGCTTTCTATGGCGCCACACATGAAACTCGGCCACTTTTCCATCACTGCCTGTGGGGCGCCGGGGTGCTGCATGTCCCCTCGGTACGCTTTGCAATGAGCGGAAACACGGGGGGACGCGGGACAGAGCAGACCCTGCAGGGGGATGGGCGTCGGGAGTGGCTGAGGGCCAGGGCTGTAGGCCACAGTCAGGGAGCCCAGCCCATGGAGTAGACCCTCCCCACGCACACGGGGGGCTGCCTGAGTCCCCTCTATGCCAACCCCTGCAAGCCCAGCCCTGGGGTCCCGCCAGCCCTGCCGGCGCCCCTCATTCCCGACCCACAGCCCCTGCCAGCCCAGCCCTGGCCCCTCAGCCCTGCCGGTGCCCCTCACTCCCGACCCACAGCCCCTGCCAGCCCAGCCCTGGCAGCTCAGCCCTGCTGGTGCCCCTCACTCCCAACCCACAGCCCCTGACAACCTAATTCTGCCCCCACAGCTCCGCTCGTGCCCCTCATTCCTGACCTGCAGCCCCCCAGCTCTGCCAGTGCTCCTCACTCTCAACCCACAGCTCCTGCCAGCCCAGCCCTCGGGTCCCCCTCCACAGCTCTGCTGCTACCCCTGACTCCCTCCCACCCCACAGCCCCTGCCAGCCCAGCCCCCCATTCTGCCAGCTCTGTAATGATTCTCCCAGCGGCTCTCCACAGAAACAGGATAACAGGCCCCAGACAGCCGGGGGTCACGGTCTTTGATCAGAGCAGCCCAGCGACCTCCGACCGTCCTCTGCCCAGCGGGGCAGGTCAGTCAGGAAGAAGCAGCTGGGGCAGGGCAGGGTCCCAGCACCCCACCCAAGAGGTGGGCGCCTCTCTGCACCGGGTGAAGTTCCCCTGTTGAAGCAGACCCTGGGCCCCACATCAGAGGTCACTTTTGCTCTGCAGGAGTGCCCAGGGTGCTGTGCAAGCCAGGGTGTGAGGGTGAGAGCCCAGAGGAACAGCTCCATCTCAGGCCCACAGACACTGTGCCAGACCAGGTTCCCAGCCATGGGCGCGGGCTGGATGTCAAACTCTCTGGCTCCCAGACCAGGGCTCATTCCTCCAGCAGGGGGCAGAGCGCACACGCACACCCCTCTCTGTCTCTACCATCACCCCCCCACCCCATTCAGAGCTGCAGGGACTTGTGAAGAACACCCAGAGGGGACAGATTGGCGTAAATCCCCTAGCAAAGCGGGCTGGGAGCGAGGACGCCTGGGTCCTCTCCCTGGCTCTGGGAGGGGAGTGGGATCTAGTGGTTAGAGCAGGGGCTGGGCGCAGCTCTGGGAAAGGGGTCGGGAATCCAGATTGTGCAGGAGGGTGGGTGATGAGAAACCAAGACATTAAATGTCCTCGCACGACCCTAACATGTGCTGGCAGCATAAATTCTGTGAGAGGACATCTTGGGCCTGCTCGGGCAAGGGGAGGGCGTCTCTGGCTAGGAGGCAGCTACTAACCTGGGGGGGGGGTCGGTTAATGGCCAGAGACAGAGAAATGACAGACCAGAGACCCTCCTGCCCCCCACGAGGGAGAACCCCACTGGGAAAGGCAAGATTGGCTCCCAATAGGAAAATCCACCCCCAGTGGCCCCCACATCCTGCCCCCTGATGGCACCCCCTAGTTACACCCCTCCCCAACACCCCCTCCTGATCCCCACCCTGCCCCCTGCTGTCCAGCGCCCCCCACTAACCCATTACTCTGTCCCCTGCAGCACAGTGCCTCCCACTGACCCCCACTCCCCCCCTGCAGCCTAGCACCCCTCACTGACTCCCACCCCGCCCCCTGCTACGCAGCACCCCCACTGACTCCTACTCTGTCCCCTGCAGCACAGCGCCCCCTACTGACCCCAACCCCACCCCCGGCACCCCAGCACTCCCCACTGACCCCCACCCTGCCCCTGCAGCCCAGCATCCCCTTGGTGGTGACCTGGCCCAGGGAGAGGAGCAAGGTGAGCTCAGGGATCTGGCCATCTGATTGGCTACCTATGGAAAGAAGGAGCCATCCCAGCGTACATCTACACTAGCTCGTTAGTTCGAGCTAGGTAGGGTAATGAGGGCAACCGGAGTTGCAAATGAAGCCTGGGATATTTAAATCCCGGGCTTCATTTGCAACTCCGGTTGCCCTCGTTACCCTACCTAGCTCGAACTAACGAGCTAGTGTAGACGTACTCCCAGAGTTTCCCCATTGGCTGGAAGAATATGAGGCTAAGGCAGGGGTGGGGCTTCCTAAACATCCCGACTAGAGTCCCCCCCAACCAACCCCCCCATCCTCCAGGCAGGCCACCCCAATTCTGCCCTCAAGCCAGCCCCCCCCCCAGCCTGTCCTCTACCCAGCCCCCCAGCCAGATCTCCCCCAGCCAATCCCTCCATCCTCCAGGCAGGCCACCCCAAGCCTGCCCTCAAGCCAACCCCCCCAGCCTGTCTTCCCCAGCCCCCCAGCCAGCCGCCCCTCCCCAGCGCCCGCTGCAGCCAACTCAGTCAGTCTTCAACACAGCCCCAGCCCGCCCCCTGCTCTAGGGCCAGATCGGACCCACCGCCCCCTCAGAAAGACTAGACCCCGCCCTGGGGCCGGCTGGAGCTGGGGGGTGGAATTTCCCTGCCATTGTCAGCCCCTCCCCCTTCTAGGGCCAGCACCGCCCCCCACCGCCTTCCCTCCCCCTCCCCCTGCTGGGGCCTGCACCGCCCCCCTCCCCCTGCTAGGGCCTGCACCGCCCCCCACCGCCTTCCCTCCCCCTCCCCCTGCTGGGGCCTGCACCGCCCCCCTCCCCCTGCTAGGGCCTGCACCGCCCCCCACCGCCTTCCCTCCCCCTCCCCCTGCTGGGGCCTGCACCGCCCCCCTCCCCCTTCTAGGGCCAGCACCGCCCCCCACCGCCTTCCCTCCCCCTGCTAGGGCCTGCACCGCCCCCCTCCCCCTGCTGGGGCTAGCCCCGCCCCTCTCCCCCTCCCCCTGCTGGGGCTAGCCCCGCCCCTTCCCGGCGCTCCCCGCTGCAGCAGCCTGAGCCGAGGGGGAGGGAGATGGAATTTTTTGCCCTGGCTTCCAGCCAAAGGCAGAGGCTGCCGGGTGGGGGGAGCGCAGGCCTGCGGGGCGGGAGTGAGGGGCACCGGCAGGGCTTGGGGGGCAGGGCTGGCAGGGGGTTGGGGTGGGGAGTGGGGGGGGGGCAGGGCTGGGCTGGCAGGAGGTTGGGGTGGGAATTGGGGGGGGGCAGGGCTGGGGTGGGGAGTGGGGGGCAGGGGGTCCATCATGCTACTCTGATTCCTGACCTCAGCCCCCCCATCCCCACAGATGTCTCTCCTCCCACATCCCTTTGGCCTGGTGCCTTCCCACTCTCTCATGCCCCCCCCCCACAGCGTCTGGCCCCCATACACTGACTGAGCCCCATTTCCCTGAGCCAGCCCTTCCCATCTTGGGCCTCCTCACCCCCTCCTTTTGCCCCACCCCCCCCCTTCAGAACTCAGTGTGAACAGCTGCTGCGCACCACCAGAGGTGGCTGCATCTCAGTGCTGGGCGAGGGGGTCCCGATATAAACAGCTATGGCGCACCACCCCAGAGGGGCTGCATCTCTGTTGTGATTGAGGGGGTAAACAGCCCCCGCACCTACCCCAGAGGTAGCTGCATCTCCCCTGGGCGGGGGGGGGGGGGTGTATTTCCATTCCGCAAAGCTCTTTGGGGCCAAAGTGCTAGAAAAAGTTTAGTTACTGACCCTGCACACGGGTACACAGAGACCAGAGAGTGAAAATGTCTCCCCGACAGCCCTCAGCACACATACACACCCCCTCAAAATGCACACACACCCCCAGACAGCCCTCAGCACGCACCCCGCCCCCTCAAAACGCACACACACACACAGCCCTCAGCATGGACCCCGCCCCCTCAAAATGCACACGCACCCACCCAGACTGCCCTCAGCACGCACCCTGCCCCTTCAAAACACACACACACACCCAGACTGCCCTCAGCACACCCACCCTCAAAATGCACACACACCCACCCAGACTGCCCTCAGCACACCCACCCTCAAAATGCACACACACCCACCCAGACTGCCCTCAGCACGCACCCTGCCCCTTCAAAACACACACACACACCCAGACTGCCCTCAGCACACCCACCCTCAAAATGCACACACACCCACCCAGACTGCCCTCAGCACACCCACCCTCAAAATGCACACACACCCACCCAGACTGCCCTCAGCACGCACCCCACCCCCTCAAAATGCACACGCACCCACCCAGACTGCCCTCAGCACGCACCCTGCCCCTTCAAAACACACACACACACCCAGACTGCCCTCAGCACACCCACCCTCAAAATGCACACACACCCACCCAGACTGCCTCAGCACACCCACCCTCAAAATGCACACACACCCACCCAGACTGCCCTCAGCACGCCCCCGCCCCCTCAAACCCACACACACACCCAGACTGCCCTCAGCACCACTCCCCCCAAAATGCACATGCACACACAGAGCCCTCACACCCCCTCAACACACAGACACACCTGTCAGCCACAGCCAGTGCCCTGCCCACTGTCTCCATCCCTACTTGTGGGTCACACTGGCCCAGTGCATCTTACCTGAGCCCATGAAAACCATTTGGGAAAACCCCTGTCCCCCTAAGAATGCTTCCCCCTCGTGAGGGAGGACCATCAGGGGACTGCATGTTGGGAGTGAGGAGCACGGGCAGGGCTGGCCTGGCAGAGGCTGCAGGTCGGGAGTGAGGGGCACCAGCAGGGCTGGGGGGGCAGGAGCTGCAGGTTGGGAGTGAGGGGCATTGGCAGGGCTGGCCTGGCAGGGGCTGTGGGTCAGGAGTGAGGGGCACCGGCAGGGCTGTGAAGGGAAGTCCAGGCCTGGGACAGCAGTAGTTGTTCGTTATCATTCTATCTCCTGTTAATTAATTCTGCCCCCGATTAGCAGTGGCTAATCCCATTTATGCTGCATTATTTTCTTCTCTCCCTGCAGCGGGATGAGTCCCTGAGGTCAGAGAAGCAAATCGCATCCCCGTCACCCCACTGTGAACACGCAGCATCACCGGCCAGGCCCCATGACTCCGCATTGGCCGGGGGCAGCCAAGACCAGACCCTCCCTCCCCCACTCCCCTACAGTCATCGAGGTGGATTCTGGAGTGCAGGGAATGGGGCTTGGGGCCTTTCTCCTCTGGGGGCCTGGCTGTCTGTCAGGGCAGCAGTGGGTTTGGGGGGGTCAGACTAAGGGAATCCCGAGTGCTAGGGTGGGCATCTTCGCTTTCTGCTTCCGGAATCCAGGCTCCATGGTCTCTCCCGCCCTCCCCCCCCCCCCCACCGATGATGTCACCAGCACCCCAAAGAGCCTCTCCCAGCATGCTGCTCTGCGGGCGCCCTCGGCTGGGAGAAGCAGATGAGGCTTGGGTCCGGCAGGTGAGTTGTAGGGGGGATCAGTGTGTGACTGCAGTGCAGTGGGGGGGGGGCATTGATCCCACTCCCCCCACCAGGCAGCCAGCACTAGGGAAGGACAGAGACCCGGCTGGAGATTGTCTCTCCCTGCGGCTCAACAGCTTCTCCAGGGTCTGGGGCTGCTACCCCCTTGCCCTCTCCCTATATGCCCTGTCTGTCTGTCCATCCATCTGTCCCCCTGCCTCCCTCCATCTGTGTACCCACTCTATCCATTCCCAAGACACCCTCTGTCTGTCTGTCCCCCCACACCCCTTCCATCCATCCCTCTATCCCAGTACACATCCTTCCTCCCCTCATCTGTCCCCCTGCCTCCCTCCATCTGTGCACCCCCTCTATCCATCCCCAGACACTCTCTGTCTGTCTGTCCCTGTCCCTCTGTCCCTCAGTACCCCCTCCATCTATCCCCCTACGCCTGCTTGCCTATCTATCTATCTATGTCTCTCCTTCCTTCCCTGGATTTGTCCATCCATCCCCGGACCCGGGCTCTCTCCATCCCCACCCCCATCTTACCTCCCCCCGCGCAGCCCTGCTCGCCCCCCTCCTCCTCGCCCCCTTTCTGCATCTTTCCTCTGTCTCCGACCAGCAACCTGCCACATTCCCCCGCTGCCCCCCCCCCCCCCGCCGCTCCCGAGCCCAGCGCCAGCTTGGGGCGGGGCGGGGGGCAGCGGCTCCTGCCTTTTCCTCTCCGGCTGGGGGATCGGGGCCCCTCTCCCCCAGGTGCAGCCCGCAGCGGGCCCCCTCCCTGCCGGCTTCCCCCAGCCGGGCCCCTCGGAGGCGCCGCGGCCGGGTTGCGGGGGGGAGCCGGGCGCAGCGGCGGTCGCTGGGCTGGTCAAGTTCGCGCAGCGGAGCCGGAGGATGGGCGGGGGGGCTGGATGGAGGGATCCCAGCCCCCCCAGCACAGCCGGGTCGGCCGCGGTGGGGGGCGGGCAGACGGACGGACGGACGGATCGCAGCACCCCCCGCCCTGGGTTCTTTGTTCATCTGCATGGGATGGGGAGGGGCGCCCCCAGGCGCGCACTGGCCCCCCCACTGCGCGCCGCGGCGCAGCCGGCGCTGAGCAGGTAGGTGGATGGGGTTGGGGGGCTCGGTTCGACGGGGGAGGGGGCAGAGGAGACCCCCCCGATTGGCACTGAGCTGTGTGGCCGGGGTTGTGGGGGTGCTGCCAGCCTGGGGGCTCAGAGGGCCACTCCTCGAATAAAGCTCGGCTGCGAGGGGGTGGGGGCTGAGAATTGGGGGGAAGGGAGTGTCCCCCGGTTTGGCTCCAAGCTGGCGGAGCCATTGAACATGGGGGATGGGGATCCAGGGGGGACTCCTCGGATTGGCACTGAGCTAGGGGGTGGTTGGGGGGGTCTCTCTGATCTTGGGGGAGGGGTGGGTGCAGAGAGAACCCCCAGATTGGCAATGAGCTGTGGGGGAAATTCTGGGGTCTCTGATCCTGGGGGTATTGTTTTTCTGGGGTATCTGGAAAGATAGACACCCGGCTGTTGGGGGGGGGCTTTCCCTGATGCTGCAGGGGGTGGGGTATGGGGGGCAGATCTTTGCTCCTTCTGCCCCCCCAGATGAGGAGGGATGTTTAGGCGGGATGAAGGGAAAGAGTGTGGGGGAGGCGAGGCCCCTCTCTATCTAAGGAAATGGGGAGCAGAGAACCCCTCAAAGACAGAAACACTGGGGTCGAGTGCACCCACTAGCAAATAGGGGGTGGGATTCCAGGAAGGGAGTGGGGTCTGGTGGTTAGAGCAGGGAGGCTGGGAGCCAGGACTCCTGGGTTCTCTCCCCAGCCTTGGGAGGGCAGTGGAGTCTAGTGGGTAAATCTGACCGTGCAAGGGAAGAGGGGAGGCGATGGGGCCTGCTGGCTTTTCCTGGCAGAGGCTTCCTGGGTCTTCTTGCCTAATGAATGTTGCTGAGAACAGGAGAAGGGGTCCGCACGAATATGGGGGGGCGGGTTAGGAAGTGTATGTAAATCCCCCCCTTGCCTGATTTCTGCCTGTCCCTTGGCAATATAATTTATTCTTCCCAAGATGCACCACGCTACAGTCACAAAGAGGGGGAGGGGGAATCCTTAGCTCCCCATGACTGTGTGTAACCAGAGGCTGTGGGTCGGGAGTGAGGGGCACAGGGAAAACTGGGGGGCTGGGCTAGCAGGGGCTGTGGGTCAGGAGTGAGGGGCACCGGAAAAATGGGGAGCTGGGCTAGCGGGGGCTGCGGGTTGGGAGTGAGGGGCACTGGACAAATGGGGGGGGCTGGGCTAGCAGGGGCTGCAGGTCGGGAGTGAGGGGCACTGGGAAAACCGGGGGGGGGGGAGGGCTGGGCTGGGCTGGGCTAGCAGGGGCTGTGGGTCGGGAGTGAAAGGCACTGGCAGGGCTGGGGGGACCTAGGGCCGGCCTGGCAGAGCTGCAAGTCGGGAATGAGGGACACCGGCAGAGCTAAGGGAGGCACCCCAGGAGTGGGCTAGCAGGGGCTGTGAATTGGGAGTGAGGGGCACAGTCAACAAGGGCTGGGGTAGCTGGGGGATGCAGATCAAGAGTGAGGGGCACCATTCTACAGAAGGGTTAATGGGTTCAACTTGAACCGCCCAAAGATAGACATTTGGGGTGCGTGTGACTAAGGTCAAGGGGGGGGGCAGGATGAGGAAGGGCTTCCCTTTGGGGGGGAGTCTCAGGCTCTGTGTGGGGGTGCAGGTTGCACTTTCCCTGAATTGACCAGCCCTGCTCCTGCATTCAGCACCCTGAATCTGAGCCAAGGCCTGGGGGATCCCACTAGGGATTGAGGGAGGGGATTCATGGGGAATTCACACATCATCCCAAATTCCTTGCTGGGGAGAGAACCGAGGCATCCTGGCTCCCAGCCCCCCTGCTCTAACCACTAGACTTTCCTCCCAGAGCAGGTTAACGTGCAGACCCTTTGCAGGGCTGTGGCACTCACGGGGTTAATGTCTGGCAGCAGGCAGTGGGGGGGGGGTATTAAGAGGTCAAGGGGGAGCAAGTCCCAGGTGCAGACTGTCTGTGAAGCCAGACGAGGTCAGAGGTCACGGGCAGGGTCAGGGGTTGCTCCCAGCACTGTCGCCTATGCATAAATGTGAGTGTCTGGGAGAGGAGGTGGGTCTGGCGGGGTAGAGCTGGTGGGGGAGGGGGAAGAGGAGGCAGAGGCTAGGAGCCAGGACTCCTGGGTTCATAGAGCCGCCACATTCCCATCACACAAAGCCATAGAAACAGGCCTAGGAGTGTGTATAAACGTGTGCACACTGAGCCGGTGTGTGTGTGCCTGTGTGGGTGTGTGCTTGTGCCCATGTGGCTCTGTCTGTAGGTGCAGGATGTTGTGTGCCTGTAGACAGCCTGTGTACATCCATCTGGATGGGTGACTGATGGAAAAGGTACATTTGTGGAGGGGGAGCGCACACAGAATCACCTAAACTTTCAGGTACACAATCACAGTTAGATGCTGTTACACAATCAGATTTACAGGGGCACACACTCAGTTCCACCCAGTCAGAGTTGCATCCATGAACAGTAACAGCCAGCCATACATTTATGCACAGTGTCAGTCACACACATGGATAGTCCCAATCACAGCACCCAGTTACACATGGTGACAGTCACACATGCATGTCTATAACTGACCCACACTCAGCTACAACACAATGACAGTCGCGCACACACAGGTGTTCACAAACACACATGCATTTACATACAGTGACAATCACACTCTGACAATGACAGTTGCACACTCTTGCAGTGACAGTTACACATGCTCACTATTAGACATAACTGCATGCAACACCTCCCAATTACATGCTCACAATCACAAGCACTGCTGTTCACAAGCATACACATGCAGTTACACATGGCGATAGTCACACTCACTCACAGTCAGAACTGCACACCATATCTGCCTGTCACATGGTCACAGTTGTATACAATCACACACACACACACACAGTGATAACCACACATACTGCTGTTCATAATGGCACACACACAGTTACAGTGAAAGTCACACACTTACAGTGACAATCACAAACCTAGCTATTTACAGTCACAAATACAGTTACATACAATGACAATCACACAGTGACAGTTGCACACACTGCTGTTCATAATCTCATACCTGGTAACATACAGTGACAGTCACACACACAGCTACTTAAATTACGGTTACACAAACTGTTCACCACCACACAAGTTACAAACAGTGACAGTCACACACACCCAGTGACAGCCTCACATACTGCTGTTCACAAATGTGACTATCTTGTAGGAGGGAGATGAGGGGGGAGGAGTAGAAGCAAGGATGCATGACAGGAATCAAGGGCACAGAGTGGGGGCCTCTCAACATGGCCCCCCACCCCTCATGACTCTCCACTGCAGGACCCCAGGCCTAAACTCCCTCTGCTGCCTCCCCTCCAACCCCATTCTTTGCACGTCTACATGGATAGAATCTGGGTTGGGAGTGAGGGGCACTGGCAGAGCTGGGGAAGGGGAGCACAGGGCTGCAAAAGGGGGGGGCTGCAGGTCAGGAGTGAGGGGCGCCAACAGCGCTAGAGCCAGTTGTTATTTTCTACTTGAACACACTGGTTGATCCAGCTGATTCAGTGACCTTTGACCTAGGGTTGGCGGGGTGAATTTGGATCTGGGTTAGCAGAGATGGCTGGGGCAGAGGATTAGGTTGTGCATAGCTCTGGGGATTGGGCAGTGACAGGTCCTGTTGTGTGAGTGTGTGTGTTTGTGTGTATGTCTATTTGAGGAAGAAGGCCTGATACCTATTGCAGGACAGCAGTGCTCCTCCATTGTGTTAGTTGCACCACAACAGCTGTGTTGCTGCCCAGAGCTGATGGCTGGGTGGTACCAGTGCTGTGCGAAGGTGTTGCTGTTGTGTCCCTGCAGTGGTACAGGCTGTAGGTGTGCTTTCTTTACAGGCGGCGGACGTCGGCCCTGTCTGGCTGTGGTCACGTGCCATGGCTGTGGCGCCGAGCGGCTGTGCTGCTGTCTGGTTGTGCTCCAGGTGTGTTGTGTTGCAGTTGTATGACACTGAGCCGGTGCTTTCGGCAATGTTGTTTCATGTGCATGAGGCCACTCTGGGGTGGGGCACTGGAGCTAGTTATACGGGGACCCCCTCACCCAGTGCTGAGATGCAGCCACCTCTGGGGTGGGGCACCAGCCTGTCCAGCCCCCACTTGAATCTGTTTCCCCATTGACCAGGGAAGGAGCCCGCTTGTGGGGCTGAAGAAGACAGGCAGAGACATGGTGGGAAGGAGGAGGGAGGCAGAAGAAAAGTTGAAGGGGGGAGATGGAGGAGAAGATGAAGGAAAGATTCAGGGGTCAGCTGTTGCTTTTAGAATCCCTCTTCCCATTTTCTCTCTCCCTCTTCTGCTACCCCCCACCTCACACAGGCTACAGCAGGGTGCCAGGACTCCTGGGTCCACTCCCTGGCTCCGGGAGGGGAGTGGGGTCTAGTGATTAGAGCAAGGGTTGGGAGTCTGTCCTGTCTGCCTCAGATCAGCCAGTTCCCCTGCATTGGGGCTAGATTGGGGCTAATAGCCCAGGGTGGTGCCCCCAAACTCCTTGTGGCATCCTTGATTTGTGTGTGTGTGTGTGTGTGTGTGTGTGTGTCCCTCCCAGCCCCTGCTGGAGGGGATGGGCCCTGCTTTGTGTGTGTGTTACTGTGTGGTGTGTGCGCATGCTCACGCTCCGTTGTTGTGTCTCCCTTTCTCAATACCTTGTGTGCAGCTCAGTGTTGCGCCCTGATCTCTGTGCTAGGTTGTGTATCTTTTGCTCCGTGTGAGCCCCCTTGTGACATTCCATGTGGCCAGGTGGCTGTGTGTCTTTGTGTTGCTCTCTGTGGGTGTCAGGGATGGCTCTGTGTGTGATTTGTGTACAGTTGTGTTGCTTTGCATTTTACTGTGGTGCGGGAGGGTCAGTGTATGAGGTGCTAGGTGTGTTTGTGTGTTGTGGGCTGATTATCCGCCTCACTGGGTCAGGTCTGGAGGCCCTGCTCCTGTAGGGACCCCCAACAACCTCCCTTCAGGGGTCAGGGAAAGCCAGCAAGACAGTCTGCTGCCATGGCAACGAGGCCTAACATAGCCCAGAGCCTGACACCCCCCCCCCATTAACTCTTCCTGGTCCAGGCCCTGCTCCCGCCCCCTAGCTCTGCTGGTGCCCACAGCCAGCCCAGCCCTGGGCTCCCCCCACCCTTGTTTTACCCATTTTGTCGGCAATAAGTTGCAAGCCTGGGGAGAGAACCCAGGAGTTCTGGTGCCCCCCATCTAACTATTGGACCCCATACCTCTCCCAGAGCCAGGGATAGAGCCCAGGAGTCCCAGCCAACCTCCCCCCCCCCCCCCGGGGTTAATTTACCCCTGTTTGTGGGATATTAGTTACGTGTGAACATGGCAGTGGTAAACTCTGAAACACAACGCAGTGTGTGTGTGTGTGTGTGTGTGAGAGAGAGAGACCTGCCTTACACATTTGTGTGTAACACCCTTGAGTGTTAACGCAGCTCCCTGAATGTTGCATGAGTTTCTCTGCACACAGGAATATTAGCAGAATGATTGTTTGTGTGATGTCACACAAACAGGTCGACACACACAGGAAATTTTAGAGGGTTGTGTAGTATCACATAGGTGTGTATGCATGCACTGGAATAATAACACAGTGATTGTGACATGTCACACAAGTGCGTCTGCCAGCATACATGGGCACCTCAGCACCAGGCTGATGGAGTACCACACAAGTGTGTAGACACGCAGGCACTACAACACAATGATTGTGTAGTATCACAACACAACTGTTTGCATATGCATTGTCTATACAGGGCCAATGAGGCACCCCAACACCCTTGGCGGGTATCTGGACCCCCCCATGTGCCTTTGCCTGTGAAGTGGGGGCGGGGGTGCAAACATATAGGTGTTTTGTCAGGAGGCTTGTGTGTCCCCGCAGGGCCCCCCACAACTTCTGTGAAAAGCCACTCTTCCTTTTGGAGGGAAAAATGCATTCTTGTAACCTGGCCCCTTCCCTCATGGCCCCGCCCCACACTTACTACAGGATGGGGGGGGGGGCCCCAAGCCCCACCCCACAGGCCTGCAGGGATGACAGGCACCATTGCTGAGCCCAGCCAAACACCTGCGGAGCGGAACTCTTAATGAAGAGCCAGCGAGAGAACCCAGGAGTCCTGGCGTCCAGCCTCCCCCCTCACCTGACCACTAGACCACACTCCCCTCCCAGAGCCAGCGAGAGAACCCAGGAGTCCTGGCGTCCAGCCTCCCCCCTCACCTGACCACTAGACCACACTCCCCTCCCAGAGCCAGCGAGAGAACCCAGGAATCCTGGCGTCCAGCCTCCCCCCTCACCTGACCACTAGACCACACTCCCCTCCCAGAGCCAGCGAGAGAACCCAGGAGTCCTGGCGTCCAGCCTCCCCCCTCATCTGACCACTAGACCACACTCCCCTCCCAGAGCCAGCGAGAGAACCCAGGAGTTCTGGCGTCCAGCCCCCCCCCCCCCATCTGACCACTAGACCACACTCCCCTCCCAGAGCCAGCGAGAGAACCCAGGAGTCCTGGCGTCCAGCCCCCCCCCCCCATCTGACCACTAGACCACACTCCCCTCCCAGAGCCAGCGAGAGAACCCAGGAGTCCTGGTGTCCAGCCTCCCCCCTCATCAGTACACCCCATTGCCCTCCCCACGCTGGGCTCTGGTGCAATCCTGCAGGGGGCTGGGGGTGCTCAGCTGGGGCCCATCTGGGCGCTGCCGATCCAGCCCAGGGGGGAGGAGAGAGTTAACCGCAGGGCCGGCAGCTCCCTTGGATGCCAGCCCAGCTCTGCTCTTGTTACCCACAATCCTTCATTCCCCCCCCCCCTTTCTCTGGCACCGACCGGATCCCTGGCACTGAGGTTGGTCCGACAGACCCCCCCCAGCCAGACCCCCCCCCTTGCCGCCCACCCTTCCCGCCCCCCCCGGGCACCGCCTGGCAGCCCTGCCCAGCCCCCACGCACCATCCTTCACTCCTCCTCTCACCCCCTTTTCTCCTTCCTTTCTTCCCTGCAGCTCGGCCGCGCCCGAGACCCAGCCAGAGCCCTGAGGCCCGTCCCAGGGAGATTCAGGGTGAGCATCTCCCCCTCTTCCGTTGCCCCTTTTCGGCTCAGCTGGCGCTGCGGGTCAGGGTGAGGGGCACCAGCACAGCAGTGGGGGGGGAGCCCAGGGCTGGGCTTGCTGGGGGCTGCAGGTCGGGAGTGAGGGGCACTGGCAGAGCTGGAAGGGGTGGGGAGCCCAAAGGGCTGCAGGTTGGGATTGAGGGGCATGGCAGAGTTGTGGAGATGGGGGGATCTCTGGGGCAGCCGGTCGGGATTGAGGGGTACTGGCAGAGCTGTGGGGCATGGGTCAGGACTGAGT
Source organism: Pelochelys cantorii (assembly GCA_032595735.1). NCBI lineage: Eukaryota > Metazoa > Chordata > Testudines > Trionychidae > Pelochelys > Pelochelys cantorii. Next base: position 2,783,990 of record CM064349.1, read on the forward strand.
GGCATGGGAAGAGCTGTGAGGGTTGGGGGATCGCTGGGGGCAGCTGGTCGGGATTGAGGGGCACCCTCAGCACTAGAAGCGGGGACCCCCATGCGTTCGGATCCCTGGATCCCAGCAGGGAGAGCGCGTGACGGGTGTACAGGAGTCTTGGCTGGACGGACGGACGCGGGGGCGGGGATGGCAGCTGGCACTGGGCGCCCAATACAAAATGGCGGTGTCCCACACCCCACCCTTGCCTCAGCGTGAAGAGTTGGGGCGTGCTGGGACAATTTGGGGTTAACCCTTTCAATACCAGGAGGATTTCAGGTTTCCTGGCCTGTCTCTGCACCTACTCTGCTGGTGCCCCTCACTCCCAACTTGCAGCCCCACTCTGCCATCCAAGCCTGAGGTCCACCCCAGCTTTGCCAATGCCCCTGTCTCCTGACCCAGAGCCCCTACCAGCCCAACCCTGCCGGTGCCCCTCACAGCCAACCTGCAGCCCCCTGCCAGCCCAGCCCTGGCTCCACCCCCCTGTCCTGCCGGTGCCCCTGGCTTCCGACCCGAAGCCCTTGCCAGCCCAGCCCTGGCACCCCTCTGCTATTCCAGCAGTGGGCTGCATTGCAGGTCTAGAGCATGACGGAGCAGCTTGTCAGGAATTCCCCACCAGGGTTGGATCAGGAAGCAGCTCTAGAGAGGGAGGAGAGGCTGCTGTGTGGGTGGGTGGGAAGGGCCTGAAGATGAAGGGGTCCCTGCCCCCACATCCCACCCCACCCCTGCCAATCCCAGCATCTAGCATCAGGAGAGAGCCAGGAATGGCTCAGCCCTGCAGACCCTTCTCCAGGCCTGTACCTCGGCTCAGTCCTGGCAGAGCAACCAAAGGCTGGGAGAGCTGGGGGCAGTGGGTTGGGAGTGAGGGACACTGGCAGGGCTGGGCTAGCAGGGGCAGTGGGCTGGGAGGGAGGGCCTGGGGGGCAGGGCTGGGCTAGCAGGGGCTGTAGGTTGGGAGTGAGGAGCTGCGGGGCAGGGCTGGGCTAGCAGGGCTGTAGGTTGGGAGTGAGGGGCTGGGGGGCTGGGCTAGCAGGGGCTGTGAGCTGGAAGGGAGGGGCTGGGGGTAGGGCTGGGCTAGCAGGGGCTATGGGCTGGGAGGGAGGGATGATCTGGGGGGCAGGGCTGGACTAGCAGGGGCTGTGGGCTGGGAGGGAGGGATGGTCTGGGGGGCAGGGCTGGACTAGCAGGGGCTGTGGGCTGGGAGGGAAGGTCTGGGGGGCAGGGCTGGACTAACAGGGGCTGTGGGCTGGGAGGGAGGAGCTGGGGGTCAGGGCTGGGCTAGCAGGGGCTGTGGGCTAGGAGGGAGGGTCTGGGGTCAGGGCTGGGCTAGCAGGGGCTGTGGGCCGGGAGGGAGGGTCTGGGGGCAGGGCTGGGCTAGCAGGGGCTGTGGGCTGGGAGGGAGGAGCTGGGGGCAGGGATGGGCTAGCAGGGCTGTGGGCTGGGCTAGCAGGGCTGTGGGCTGGGAGGGAGGAACTGGGGGGCAGGGCTAGGCTAGCAGGGCTGTGGGCTGGGAGGGAGGAGCTGGGGGCAGGGATGGGCTAGCAGGGCTGTGGGCTGGGAGGGAGGAGCTGGGGGCAGGGATGGGCTAGCAGGGCTGTGGGCTGGGAGGGAGGAGCTGGGGGGCAGGGCTAGGCTAGCAGGGCTGTGGGCTGGGAGGGAGGAGTTGGGGGCAGGGATGGGCTAGCAGGGCTGTGGGCTGGGAGGGAGGAGTTGGGGGCAGGGATGGGCTAGCAGGGCTGTGGGCTGGGAGGGAGGAGCTGGGGGCAGGGATGGGCTAGCAGGGCTGTGGGCTGGGAGGGAGGAGCTGGGGGGCAGGGCTAGGCTAGCAGGGCTGTGGGCTGGGAGGGAGGAGCTGGGGGGCAGGGCTAGGCTAGCAGGGCTGTGGGCTGGGAGGGAGGAGCTGGGGGCAGGGCTGGGCTAGCAGGGCTGTGGGCTGGGAGGGAGGAGCTGGGGGCAGGGATGGGCTAGCAGGGCTGTGGGCTGGGAGGGAGGAGCTGGGGGCAGGGATGGGCTAGCAGGGCTGTGGGCTGGGAGGGAGGAGCTGGGGGGCAGGGCTAGGCTAGCAGGGCTGTGGGCTGGGAGGGAGGAGCTGGGGGGCAGGGCTGGGCTAGCAGGGCTGTGGGCTGGGAGGGAGGAGCTGGGGGCAGGGATGGGCTAGCAGGGCTGTGGGCTGGGAGGGAGGGACACTGGAAGAGTTGGGGGGAAGAAGGAAGGGTTGCTGAGCACATGGGGAGGGACCTGGCATGTTGCCAAGGACCCAGAGGCCGTTGCTAGGGAACCAGGTTCCCTTGGCAGCCGACTGGCTCTTTTACTTTCTCTGAGTGGCGCAGAGGGGGAGGAGCTGAGCAGGTTGGGGGGTGCGCTCTCCCCAGGACGGCCTGAAGGGGAGGGTCGGGTCCCATATCTGCCTCACCCTTTGACACCCTCCTTGCTCTCATGGCAGACAGCCTTAGACCCCACCCCTCATTGACTCCACCCCCTTAGGAATCTTAAACCCATAGGCCACTCCCCCTCATGGGACCCCGCTACAGACCCCGCCCTCTCATGAATCACACCCCCTAGAACTCCCCCCCCAGCCCTTCATGACCCCTTCCCCCCATGGAGCACCCTCATCCACCCTGCCCTTGTAGGCCACCCTTGGCCTCCCCCCCCCCCTCGCACCAATGACCCCCCCCCAATAGGACCCACCCCCTTTGACTCTTCCCCTTTATGGAATCAACTCCTATTGGGCCCCTCCCTCCACTGACTCTGCCCCCTTCACTGATCTCCCTGTCTTCACCCATCCCTCACCCTGGAGTGGAGAGTGATGGCCTGCGTCCTGATGGGGGTCGAGGAAAGTGCCCCCTCCCCCAGGAGAAGCATTTTCCTGTGTAGGGGAGCAGTCTGAGTGGCTTCCATGGCCTCCCCCTGGCTCTGTGGTGTGCTTGGCAGGGTAGCTGGGGGGCTCTCGGGATGGGACAATGGTGGGCGCAGTCTGGGGGGACTGCCGGGGGGGCTCTGGCTGGTTAGGGGGAAGGTGTTGTCAGGCAGGTTGTGTTTGGCTGCCAGACTGGGGGTGTCTCGGGGGGGAGGGGATGTCTGCCTCCATCCGTGATGTGAATTTAGTACAGCTGAGGGGGGCGGGCACCGGCCAGACAATGGCAGAGGTAGCCATGGCAACATGCCCAGCCGTGCCAACCCCCCTCCCTCCTGCACTGTCTGGAGGAGGCATGACGGATGGATACAGCTCACCCCGGCCCACCATGTCCCATCTCTGGCTATTCCCATACACCCCCATGGCAGCCTGGGCATCGGGCAGGATGGAGGGGGCGCTGGCAGCAGTGCCCGCTGCCTGGGGGGCGTTAGGGACCTGGCACCAGGCCCAACTCTGGGCATTTGCCTCCATCTGCATCGCTCCGTTCCATTGTCTGCTTTATTCCCTCACGCCTTGGCAGCCACCCACTCCCCCCGCGCTTCCTTTCTCTTTCCTCACCCCACCTCCTGCCACCTCCATCTGCCCATCCATGCCAGCCCCCCTGGCTTTCGGGAGACGTGCTTCCCTTCTCCAGGCACCCCCAAACATCGGGGGTGACAGATCAGGCATGAGAGAAGGGGCATGGCCCGTCCTTCCTTCCGTCTGTCCCCCGTTTGCCTGCCTTCCTGCCCCCCCACGCCCGCCATGGCCAGTGACTGAAAAGATGAGGTAAGCAGTGGGGTTTTTCCCTCTTGTTCCCACTTTCTCTTCCTTCCCTTACCTCTTCCATTGGCCAGCAGGGTGTCTCTCATGGGGTGGGGAGAGGGGGAGAGTGAAAGGCCCCCTTTGTGGGGGCGTGCCAGGATTTGGGGCGGTGATTCTGGTGGAGACAGGGAGCCTCATGGAACTTGGGGGAAACCATGAGACCTCAGACATGATTATCATCTGAGAACCCAGGAGTCCTGGCACCCAGCCCCTCCCCTCCCCCAACCAACCACTAGGCCCCACTCCCCTCCCTGACCTGGGGAGAGAACCCAGGGGTCCTGGCTCCCAGCTCTCCCTGCTCTAACCTTTAGACCCCACTTCCCTTCCCAACCCAGGTATGTCAGAGGTAAATTTGGCAAAATGATTCATAGATGCGTGAGGCTGAGAAACCCAGCACTGGGGCAGATTTACTGGGAAGGGAACTCAGGACTGTGGGGAGCTCAAGACTGAACCAGCAGGGGCTCCGGGTCGGGGGTGAGGGGCACTGGCAGAGCTGGGGTGGGAGCCTAGGGCTGGGCTGGCAGGGGCTGTGGGTCGGGGGTGAGGGGCACCGGCAGAGCTGGGGTGGGAGCCCAGGGCTGGGTTGGCAGGGGCTGCGGGTTTGGAGTGAGGGTGGGCGCAGTGTCTGGAGGGGACCCTGAGGGGGTATTAATCTCTCCCAATTCTCCTCTGTAATGTCATCCCTGCTGAGGGCCTGTGAGGGCCTGTGTGGGTGAGGGCTGTGCAGCTGGCAGGGCTACCCCCTGTTCCTGCTGTATGCTGTTTATTAGGTGCATTATAGTAGCCCCCAACAGTCCACGGCTGGCCCCAGCTCCCTTCACGCCAGGTGCTGCACATTACAAAGGCCATTTATTAGGGATATTACAGTAGCCCTCCACCCAGTGCCAGGGCTGGCCCCAGTCCCCTTCACACCAGGCACTGCACATTACGAGGGCCATTTATTAGGGGTGTTACTGTACCCGCCCCCCTCCCCCATTCCAGGGCTGGCCCCAGTCCCCTTTGTGCCAGGTGCTGTACATCACAAGTGCCATTTGTTAGGAGTATTACAACTTCCTGCGTTAGTCTGCCCCCAGACTCCCTCCCAAGCCCACCTTTCCCCCATCCCTCGCCCTTTCTCCACTCCCAGCAGGGAGATCCATCCCCCTCTGGGTGGCGCTTTCCTGGCCAGTGGGTTTGCCGGTGTCACATCTGAGTCCCTATTGATATGGGCCCGCTTCAGCCTGTCGGCGGCTCAGGGGCCTGGTTGGCCCCCTCCCCACTTAGACAGCTGGGTAACCCCCCTCCCCTGGCCTGCCCGGAGAGCAACCATTATCCTCTCCCCACACCAAGATGCTGGGGGATGAGGGAATGAGGCACACGGGAGCTCTGTCATCAAAACATTAAAAAAACTTCCCACTGTGTCATGCTTTGGCCGAGTCCTGTAACCACCCCGTGCCTCAGTTTCCCCATCTATGCTATGAGGTGATGGCCCTGCCCTGCCCCACTGTAATGCTGGGAGGATGAATACCTTGATGACTGTGAAGTGCTCTGAGATCTGCTGATGGAAAATCCTATAGAAGTACTAGGTGTTATTCATGGGCTATAGATTCTAACCCGGAAACGTGATCTTCATTACAGGCCAATATAGTAAAACATCACATTACCTCACTGGAGCCGATTAGCTAGCAGTGTGTAAGAATATTATAACATGCATGGCTGGCTGGCCTAGCCTAATACACACAAATACCATCCCATCCATGTCCCTCCCTCCCTCAGTGTCTACTGTATTATATTTGATGTTTTCTGTTGTATTCTAATATAGAGACATATTCAATATGCAGAGAATATGAGGTGAGGCTATATTATATTTAACGATGCCTGAACAGAGTTTACAGTAATATAGAATTTGTTTATCTATTAGAATATATAATTTCAAATGATATACAGTACATAAAGTGAGTTTTTATACTTCACATTCAACAGTGCTTGAACATACGTTGAAGTATTTCATTCTTTTTGCATTTTATTTAACAAAATTATACATTGTTTATATTAACTTAGAGCACACTTATCTGTTAGAATATGTTTGTGATATAAAACCAAAAAATGAAATATAATATGTAGGTAAAGTACATGATATTACAGTTTATATTAGTAATCCTTAACTGTATATTACAGTAATATTGAACTTATCTGTTCAAAGAATAGAAAATTAAATATAGTGTATAGATAGTATATGAGTTTTTATATTTTAGTTACATTTATTTTAACAATACTTATGCATCCTTTAATATAGATAAGGGCTAGGTCTACACTATAGCCCCGCAGTCTAGACGTACCCTGAGAGATTGTATATTATGCTACATTTAATTTACCAGGGCTTAAAAATACTCTACGTTAATATAGAATATGCATTTTTATATTCTAGATGTAATTGACAAGGCCGAAACATGTTTTACGTTGCTACAGAGCCCGTTGGTCCATTGGAAAACGTGCCGCAAGACCTACATTTCATGTCAGCTGCTAACAGTCTCTATTATGTGGCATGAGACCAGTTGAGGGAGGGGAAGTCTTGCACCACCTGCCGGTGGAGAGCAAAGAAGCTGTGGAGCCAGGCCGAGCTATTCTGCAGGGCCCGGCCAGACACGGCCCAGCTAACCGCCCAGTGGAGCAGATTCAGGCAGCATAGGATGAGAGCCCATTAGCAGTGGAGCGACCTGTGTACGTCCTGGCAGTCCTAGGACACAGGGTTAGTGGTTCCTGCATCCCCCACACTGTGCCCCACCACACCTCCCAGCAGCAGAATCTCTCCAACCCACCGCCCCATCTGTTTCCAACACTGTTCCCTCCCCTCGCCCCCCCCCCCACTTGACCTTCCTCACCCCACCTATCCTCTCCAGTGAGCTCCCAGCTGGGCAGTTGCTGCAGTTCACCCTCACACCCAGCAGGGTGCGTGCAATCCACAGCAGGAGGAGGAGTTCCTAGGGGAAAAAAGAGTGAAACTGAGGCAGAAGAGGGAGAGGGGTTTGACCACAGAAATGGTCTCTCCGGTTTTTTGAGCACCTGAAAGAACTAAATGAATAAAGCTGGAAGCCAGCTCTCTGGGCTTCTCTCCCCAGCTGTGAGAAGGGAGTGGGGTTGGGAGCTGGGACTCTTGGATTAAATACAGGAAGTAAAACGTTTTTGTTTTTCAAAGTCGATAGATTTGTTCAGTGGAACTCTCTCTTTTTACATAACCCTGTGTACCCCCGGACAATCTATCGAGCTAGGTATCTCCACACACCCCTTTCTTTCATTCTTTCTTTCTTTCTTTCCCCCACACCCCATCTATCTATCTACCCACATACACAGCCCTCTCTCCTTCCAGCCATCTCTCCCACGACCCTTCCAGGTTCATCCCTGCCACCTGGGGTCACAGTCTCGTCTTGGGGAGCTCCGAGGCCGGGGCTGCCAGCTGCCAGAACCTGCCGCAGCATTGCCGGTTGCCATAAACCCGTAGATCCGAACTTGCGGTACGACTGCCTCACACAAGCTCGAGTCTGTGGGTATGTGTCGATCCTGGCCAAAACGTCTGGAAACCGACCCCGAGCTGACTCCGCCCACCAGCCTGCCAGACCCACCCATTCCGCTGTAGGCTCCACCCACCTGAGTCGGGCTGAAGCTGAGCCAGCACCCTCTAGAAGGGTGCCCCATGCCCCATTCCAGGTCTCCCTGGACCTGCCAGCCCCCGACCCTGGAGCTGGATCAGGGCACTACCAGTTCATTCCACGCACAAGTAGCTGATGCCTCCAGGGAAACCTCCCCAGCCACTTGTGGGGGCAGCCATCCCCCTGCTTCCTTTTCACTCCCCCAGGGTCTTCCACCTCCCAGCCAACCCTAGGCCTCCCAGCTGGGCCTGACTCGGACCCCTCTCCCCGGCCTGTCTCTGCTGCGTGCCCCAGGCTGAGGTAGTAGGTTGTATGGTTTAGAATAACACCAGCAGGAGATAACTGTACAGCCTCCTAGCTTTCCCTGGGACGCGGCTCAGCCCCTGAGACCAGCCAGAAGGGGGCAGCAATGCAGGGAGGTGAGTAATGCAGCAGTTAGCCAGGGCGGGCTATTATCATCAATAATGATGACCCACGGGATTCCCAGCCACTGGGGACTGGCTGAGTTAACCTGTGGGACTCCCAGCCCTTGGAGATTGGTGGGGTTAACCCACAGGATGATTGCAGAGATTTGGCTGGGGTTGTGTCAATAGGAAATTGTGTGTGATCAAAGGATGAATTAAGGGAAGAGGTTGTTGGGATTTTGACATTTGTGTGGTGTGTGTGTTGCACTGTGCTGTGAAGGAGCTATGGGTGTGTGGTTGTGCAGTGTCATGTCTCGTGTGTGACTCTACTGTGTTGTGTGTGGTAGGAACAGGGTGTATATCGGTATAGTTCACTGGTGTCTTATTTAATATGTATGCGATTTTGGGGTGCATTTATGCATAATTGAGTGAGATAATGTGGTGTATGTAGTTGTGCAGTACATTCAGGTATGTTCTGGTATGTGTATTTTGTGTTGTGTGCTAGTGCAGGGGATGTGTGGCTAGTATCATTGTCATATTGTGCTTGTGTTTGTATTTTACAGTGTGTGTGTTGTGTGAGCAATAATGTGGTGATTGTATAGTGGGTACTAGTTGTGTGATTGTGTACATGGGATTGTCATGTGTGCATAGTGGGTCTTGTGTTGAATGAATGTCGCAGTGAGAGTATATATTATGTGTTGTGTTGTGTTCGGTACTGCACTTTTGTGTATGCATGATGGATATGTATTGTGCATACATTGTGGTAGGCATGGGTGTATTGCATTCTGTGTGTATATGTTATGGCTGTGTGAGTGTTGTGGGAGATATTGTGTGGGTATTCACAATGACTGAGGATGTTGCAATGGATGTGAGGGTGTGTGATGTTATATGTGGGTGGGTGTGGATGGAGTGTATGTTGTGTATGTATTATAGTGGCTGTGTCGCATGTGGTATTATGTTGTGACAGTATTGGGTGTGTAATTGTGATGTGTGTATTATGGTGGTGGGAATATTGGGGAGTTTTGTGTGTTATGGTGGTGGGATATTGCATTGTGTTTGTTATAGTGGTGGTGGGATATTGTGGGACCTTTGTGTGTGTGCTATAGCGGAGATGTTGTGTTATGTGTGTTATTGTGCTGTTATGTGTGTTCTGCTGGTGGATTGTGTGTGTTATAGTGAGAATATTGTGTGTTATTGAGGTATGTTGTGGGGTGTGTGTTATTGTGATGGATGGGAGTATAATGGTGGAGGATATTGGGAGGTGTTATTGTGGGAGTGTAGTCTTGTGTCCGGAGTGTGTTATTGTGGTGTTGTGAGGATGTTATGTATTGAGTTGTGGGTGGATGTTATGGTGGGTGGTGGATATTGTGTCATGTATTGTGGTGTGAAGTGTGATTGTGAGATGTGGATTGCAGGGGTTTTATGTGTTCTGAGTGTATTATTGTGGTGTGGAGTATAGTGTGTTGTGTGGTGGTGTGTGATTGTGGTGTTGTGGAGAGTTTTGTTTGTGTGGTATGGTGTGTTACCTTGTGAAGTGTGACTGTGGTGTGGGGTGATTTGTGTGTGATTGTGGTATGGGGTGATGTGTGGTGTAGTGCATTGTGGGCATGTGTAGTGTGCATGTGTGATTGTGGTGTGGTGGGTAGAGTGTGTTGTGTTGTGGGTGTGTGATTGAGGTGTTGTGTGTGACTTGTGGGCTGTTGTATGTTGTGTGGCGGGGGTGTGATTGTGTTGCAGAGGTGTGGTTGTTTTGTGGGGTATTGTGTGTTGTGGGTGTGATTGTGGTGGATTGTATTCCATTGTGAGTGTGTGATTGTGGTATTGTGGGATGTTATGATCTGATTGTGTTGTGCAGTGTAGTTTGTTGCATTGCAAGTGTGAGATTGTGGTGTGGGATGATGTGTGTGCTTGCGGGATGTGGTGCTGACGGGTGTAGTGTGTTGTGTTGTGGATGTGCATTTGTGGTGTGGGGTGTTGTGTGTGAGATTGTGGGGTGGGGTGTTGTGCAGTGTAGTGTGTTGCACTGCGGGTGTGTGATTGTGGTGTGGAGTGTTGTGTGTGGTTGTGTGGTGTGGTGTTGAACTGTGTAGTGTTACATTGTGGGTGTGTAATTGTGGGGTGGGATGTTGTGTGTATGTGATTGTGGAGTGGGGTGTCGTGTGGTGTAGTGTGTTGTGTTGCGGGTGTGTGATTGTGGAGTGTGGGGGTGTGGTGTTGTGTGATTGTGGGGCAAGTTGTGTGGTGTAGAGTGTTGCGTTGTGGTGTGTGATTGTGGGGTGTGGTGTTATGTGTATGTGATTGTAGGGTGGAGTGTTGTGTGGTGTAGTGTGTTGCACTGTGGTGTGTGATTGTGGTAATGTGGGGTGTCTGTGTGATTGAGGGATGTGGTGTAGTGTGGTGTTGTGTAGTGTGTTGTGTAGCGGGTGTATGATTGTGGGGTGGGGTGTTGTGCAGCAGTGTGTGTTGCATGGGGGGGTGTTGTTTGCATGTGATTGTTGTGCGAGCTGTTGTGAGCTGTAGAGTGTTGCGTTGCGGTGTGTGATGGTGTGGTGTGTGATTGCGGGTTGAACTGTTGTGTGCTATAGTGTGTTGTGTTGCAGTGTGTGATTGTGGGGTATAGTGTTGTGTGTGATTGTTGGGCGAGCTGTTGTGCGCTGTAGTGTTGCCTTGCGGTGTGTGATTGCGGGGTGAACTGTTGTGTGCTATAGTGTGTTGTGTTGCGGTGTGTGATTGTTGGGCGAGCTGTTGTGCGCTGTAGAGTGTTGCCTTGCAATGTGTGATTGCGGGGTGAACTGTTGTGTGCTATAGTGTGTTGTGTTGCGGTGTGTGATTGTGGGGTATAGTGTTGTGTGTGATTGTTGGGCGAGCTGTTGTGCGCTGTAGAGTGTTGCCTTGCGATGTGTGATTGCGGGGTGAACTGTTGTGTGCTATAGTGTGTTGTGTTGCGGTGTGTGATTGTGGGGTATAGTGTTGTGTGTGATTGTTGGGCGAGCTGTTGTGCGCTGTAGAGTGTTGCCTTGCGGTGTGTGATTGCGGGGTGAACTGTTGTGTGCTATAGTGTGTTGTGTTGCGGTGTGTGATTGTTGGGCGAGCTGTTGTGCGCTGTAGAGTGTTGCCTTGCGATGTGTGATTGCGGGGTGAACTGTTGTGTGCTATAGTGTGTTGTGTTGCGGTGTGTGATTGTGGGGCGAGCTGTTGTGCGCTGTAGAGTGTTGCCTTGTGATGTGTGATTGCGGGGTGAACTGTTGTGTGCTATAGTGTGTTGTGTTGCGGTGTGTGATTGTGGGGTATAGTGTTGTGTGTGATTGTTGGGCGAGCTGTTGTGCGCTGTAGAGTGTTGCCTTGCGATGTGTGATTGCGGGGTGAACTGTTGTGTGCTATAGTGTGTTGTGTTGCGGTGTGTGATTGTGGGGTATAGTGTTGTGTGTGATTGTTGGGCGAGCTGTTGTGCGCTGTAGAGTGTTGCCTTGCGATGTGTGATTGCGGGGTGAACTGTTGTGTGCTATAGTGTGTTGTGTTGCGGTGTGTGATTTTGTGGGGGTTGGGTAGTGTTGTGTGTGATTGTTGGGCGAGCTGTTGTGCGCTGTAGAGTGTTGCCTTGCGATGTGTGATTGCGGGGTGAACTGTTGTGTGCTATAGTGTGTTGTGTTGCGGTGTGTGATTGTGGGGTATAGTGTTGTGTGTGATTGTTGGGCGAGCTGTTGTGCGCTGTAGAGTGTTGCCTTGGATGTGTGATTGCGGGGTGAACTGTTGTGTGCTATAGTGTGTTGTGTTGCGTATGGGTAGTTGTGTGTGATTGTTGGGCGAGCTGTTGTGCGCTGTGAGTGTTGCCTTGCGGTGTGTGATTGCGGGGTGAACTGTTGTGTGCTATAGTGTGTTGTGTTGCGGGGTGTTGTGGGGTATTGTTGTGTGGCGAGCTGTTGTGCGGATTTGTGGGTTTGGTTCTGTGGGATTTTGTGATTTGGTCTGTAGAGTGTTGCCTTGCGGTGTGTGATTGCGGGGTGAACTGTTGTGTGCTATAGTGTGTTGTGTTGCGGTGTGTGATTGTTGGGCGAGCTGTTGTGCGCTGTAGAGTGTTGCCTTGCGATGTGCGATGCGGGTCCGACCTGCCGCTCGCTGACTAGGGCTGTGCGGCGCTGCGATTGCGGGGCGAGCGTGGCGCTCAGCAGAGCGCCTGCATTGGATCGCCGCCGGGCCGAACAGAGCGAGACAGGTGGTGCGGGCGGATGGGGGTACAGGTGGCGGATGCCTGGGCGCAGCGCGCGCCGCGTCCAAGTGTGCCTGCGAGGGCATGCGGCGCAGCCAGGACAGTGACACGGCCAAGGACGTGAGCCCAGCGGATCAGGCAGAGTCCGCCGCGGGGCGGGGAGGGGCGCGCCGGTGGCGGGGGAGAAAGGGGGAGCAAGCTTGGCATGGGGTGTTGCCGGGGGAACAGTGGGAGTGGGGGTGGGGTGCGGGATGGGGGATAGGTGAGGGTGATTGTGGGGCGAGCTGTTGTGCGCTGTAGGTGTTGCCTTGGGTGGTGATTGCGGGGTGAACTGTTGTGTGCTATAGTGTGTTGTGTTGCGGTGTGTGATTGTGGGGTATAGTGTTGTGTGTGATTGTTGGGCGAGCTGTTGTGCGCTGTAGTGTTGCCTTGCGGTGTGTGATTGCGGGGTGAACTGTTGTGTGCTATAGTGTGTTGTGTTGCGGTGTGTGATTGTGGGGTATAGTGTTGTGTGTGATTGTGGGGCGAGCTGTTGTGCGCTGTAGAGTGTTGCCTTGCGGTGTGTGATTGCGGGGTGAACTGTTGTGTGCTATAGTGTGTTGTGTTGCGGTGTGTGATTGTGGGGCGAGCTGTTGTGCGCTGTAGTGTGTTGCGTTGCGGTGCGTGCGGCTCCCACCTGCCGCTCGCTGACTGCCCGGCCCCCGGCGGCCGCCCCCGCCCCCGGCGGCCCGGCAGCCGGCGCGGCTCCAGCCAGACAAGCGCCGCATTGCGATACCGGCCGCCGCCGCCCGCCGAGACAGAGCGAGACAGGCGCGGCGGGGCAGAGACGCGGAGCCAGCGAGCGCCAGACAGCGCCCCGGGCCGACAGACAGACCGACAGACACAGCGTCCCCCCACCCCCCCCCCCCCCACGTCCGCCCGCCCCCCCGGCGGCGCAGGCAGCGGCGCAGCCAGGACAGGACACGGCCAAGGACGGAGCCCAGCGACAGGCAGAGTCCGCCGCGGGGCGGGGAGGGGCGCGCCGGGGGGAGCGGGGGGAGAGGGAGGAAAGGGGGAGCGAGAAAGGCTTCGGCATGGGGTGGTGCCGGGGGAGACAAGGAGGGAGGGGTGGGGGATGGGAGGGCAGGGATGGAGGGACAGAGGAAGGGGGATGGGAGGGCAGGGATGGAGGACAGAGGAAGGGGACGGAGGGGTGGGAGATGGGGGGCCAGGGATGGAGGGATAGAGGAAGGGGGGATGGGAGGGCAGGGATGGAGGGACAGAGGAAGGGGGGACGGAGGGGTGGGAGATGGGGGGCCAGGGATGGAGGGATAGAGGAAGGGGGGATGGGAGGGCAGGGATGGAGGGACAGAGGAAGGGGAATGGAGGGGTGGGGGAATGGGAAAGCAGGGATAGGGGAAGGAGGGATGGAGAGGTGGGGGATGGGAGGGCAGGGATGGAGGGGTGGGGGATGGGAAATCAGGGATGAAGGGATAGAGGAAGGGGGGACGGAGGGGTGGGAGATGGGGGGCCAGGGATGGAGGGATAGAGGGGTGGAAGGATGGGAGGGCAGGGATGGAGGCATAGAGGGATAGACTTGGGGGTGTTGCAGGGGTGGGGAATACAGGCTATAGGGGTGTTGGGAGCATGGGCTGTTGTGGTTTTTGCATGGGATGGAAGGTTACAGGCTGTGGTGTGGTTTTGGGGTTGTTGCAGGGGGTGGGTTATATATAGGCTGTGGAGTGTGTTACAAGAGGTGCTTGAGGTATAAGGCTGTGGGGGTATTGGGGTTGTTGCAATGGAAGGTGTTACAGGAGGTGTTGGAGGTGTAAGGCTGTTGGGGAGTTGGGCTGTTGCAGAAGGTGTACGGCTGTAGGGGAGTTGGGGGTTCTTGCAGGGGGTGTCATTCGCAGGCTTTGGAACCATGGGTGCTGCAGGTCTCCTACCCCTCAGTCAAGGGGGCAGCAGGTAAGTACAATGGGCTCCCCGGCTCCTGGCGCCAGGGCGGAGGCTGGCTGTCCCCGGTGGATGGGACCGACAGACGGTTCAGGTGCTACTAGCTCAGCCCCCCCACCCCAGGACACCCCCAGGCATCCCTTGCCCCATGGGGGTCCTGGGCTCCCAAGGGCTGCCCAGCACTCAGCCTCCTGCTGATGGGGGGAGCGGGGGGAGGCTCGTGCTGGGGGGGGGGTGCTTCTGGGAGCAGAACTAAGACCTTGCAAACTTGGCTCACACGCAGAGCTGCTGAACCACATTGTCGCGACCACACTGCTCCCTCCCCCCCCCTCCAAGGCCAGCCAGCCTCTGCCCTGGGGCCAGACCCCCTGTCCCATTCCCTGCCCCCCAACCCTGCCATCTCCCCCCCCCCATCCCTGAGGCTGGGTCAGGGTCGGTGCCCCCTAGAGGGGAAGGGCCCACGTCCTTATTAGGCATCTGCTGGGAGCTGACGGAAATCAGCGTCCGGCCGGTTCTTCAATGCTCTAGATATAGTTGGATTTTGATACAAATGGGGGGGATGCCCAGGGCCTCTTGGGGGTCCTGGCAAGGGTGGGGGGCAGCAGGGGTTCTGGGGACAGTCGAGATCCTGGAGAAAGGGTGGAGTTGTTCAGGTTCGAAGCTCTGTTTCTGGGGTCCTTGGGGGGCTCCGTTCCTCTGAGCTGGCCTTAAAACGGGGCCATGGGAAAGGTCCCCTGTCACTGGGATTTGGGGGATCCCTTCCCTCCTAGGCCCCCCAGACCAGCCGCACAGAGCCAGCCCACAGTCCTTGGTAGCAGCCAGTGGCCAGTGTTACCTGTCGGTGACTGGCCAGAGCTGTGGATAGTTGGGGTAACGGCCCTTCCCAGAAACCGCTCGCTGGGGGGAGCGGTGTCTCTGGCCTTCCCGGGCCTCAGTCTGTGGCTGATCCACCTTCCTGACCACTGTCGCCAGCCCTGCAGCTCCAGGCTGGAGGCTCTGCGTCATGGTCAGTCAGCACCCGCTGTGGGTCACCCCTGCCCCCCCCAGCTCCCCCAGCTGGGAAAATCTGCATTTAACCAGTGCTCCCAAAGCAGCTTGTTTCAATCCCCTGACTGGGATTTGTGTGGGCGCCAAAATCTGCAGATTTCCCTCCCCCCATTGGGAACCCAGCAGTACAGAAGAACAGGCCGGAGAGGCACTCCCTGGCTCCCCGTACCCCCCTACTGACAGCACCAGCAGAGAGACAGAGAGCGAAAATATCGGCGGGGGGGAGGGGCAGGAGTTAGTGGGGAAATGCAGGTTGCAAGTGAGGGGCACTGGCAGAGTGTGGGGGGGAGCCCAGAATGGGGATCAATGGTCAGGATTGAGGGGCATTAAAATCCACCCAAAATCCCCAGGTCAGGCTCCTCCTTCCAGTCCGCTCAGCCCGCCCCCTGGGGGCCCTGCCACTCTAACCTCTCCGCACCCCTCTCTTTGCTCCAGTGGGGCGAATGGGGCTCCCAGGCCCGCGCTCTCCTCCCTCCCTGGCTCGCTCCCGGCAGCCGGCTCTGTCCCTGAGACCCTTAACCTGTGAGGGCAGCGCAGAGTTCACAGGTGAGGTTCTTGGGAGCTGAGCTACTGACCCTGACGCAGCACACGCCAGTGGGACAGGTCTCAGCCCATTGCGCCGGGGGACACAGAGAGCCCCCCCCCCAACCACCAGCTCCCCTTCCTGAGCCAGGTGCTCTGCTCCCTGGGTTAGAACTTATGTGCCACAGACTTCTTGTGCTTCCCTGGACAAGTCGAGTGCCTGTCCGTGCCTCAGTTTCCCCAGCTGCACCATGGCACAACTGGGCCCTGATCGCGGTGGGGTCTGGTGGAGTCTTGGCTGAGCATGGCCTGTGTTTGAGCTGAAACAGGCCTGGGAGGGCACAAAACACTTCTCTCTACCCCCACCCCTGGCTCGCCTGAGGGAGCAGGTTTGACGGGTGTCTCTGTGCCTTTAAGGCTCCTGCTCCCAGAGACACCATCAAATGGCTGAACCCCAAAGCACGCAGCATGGACCCGCTGAGCCAGGCAGTACGGGGAGGCTCATCACCTACGGACACAGACTGAGAGAACCCAGGAGTCCAGGCCCCCCCTTCTAACCACTAGACCCCACTGCCCTCCCAGCTGGGGAGAGCACCCAGGAGTTCTCCCAGCGCCCCTCCCCCCTGCTTTAGCCGCTCGACTCCCATCCCCTTTTCTATAGTAACTACTTGGAGAAACAGCTCTTGCGGCGCCCCTCACTCCTGGCCCGTAGCCCCGGCTAGCGCAGATCTGCACAAGGTGACCCCAGGGCTGGGGGGCAGAGGCTGTGGGGCGGGAGTGAGGGGCGCCGGCAGGGTGGGAGGGGGGCAGGGCTGGGTTGGCAGGGGCTGTGGGGCGGGAGTGAGGGGCACCGGCAGGGCTTGGGGGGGATGGAGGCTTCTCATCCCTTTGATGCACTGATCCTCCTGCCTCGCAGGCCCCCCTCTGTTTAAGGGACATATTAATTCTCAGCTCCATGCTGGGCTGTCTGGTTTCCATGGAGACAGATCTTGGAGGCCGACAGCTCCCCCCTTCTCCTATCGCCCCGAGCTGCCTCCCTCCAGCGCTGGGTGTGCGGGGACCCCTCGCCTGGCGTGGGATGCAGCCGCCTCTGGGGTGGGGTGGCGCCTGGTTATAAAGGGACCCCTCACCCCATACAGAGATCCAGCTGCCTCTGGGGTGGGTGTGGCCAGAATGTGGGCCCACCCTCTCCATTGTGATGTCCCCGCGGGTTCCATGCCCCCTGCGCTGGGCGATGCCTGTCACCTCCCGGCTGTTGCTGCCCCTTTGCCTCAGCCTCCTCCTGGCCCCCTGGGCGCCCGGCTGCCTCTTTTGCTTCTCCACCCCGCGGCAGCGCCTGCGCGTCTGCCAAGTCTTCCTGGGCCATGCCAGTCCCCGGCACACCGCCTGCCTGGGCGCCCTGCAGGCTGCCTTCCAGCCCCACACCCAGCTGGTGGTGGGTGAGTGGGGACCGGGAGCCAGACAGCCGGCCCCAGATCCGCCCCCCAAAACCCATCCCCTGCAGCTCCGTCCGTCCTCTGTTCCCTCCCTCCCTCCTGTCCCTCTGCCCAGCTCTCCCATAGCTCCACCGGGCTCCAGCTGTGTCGTCTGTGGCCTGTGAGTTAGCCTCTCCCGCACCCATCGTGCCATTTCCAGCTCCACCCACCCATCCGGCCATCCCTCAGTTCCACCCTTCCCCTCCTCCAGCTTAGCCACTCTCTAGCCCTCCATCCCTAGCTCCATCATTCCTCCATCTTCCTCTCTGTCCATCCCTGGCTCTGTCGTCCCTCCATCTTCACCTCCATCTGTTCCTGGCTCCATCATCCCTCTGGTTTCCCCTTCATCCCTGGCTCCATCATCCCTCTGTCTTCCCCTCCACTATCCCTGGCTGTCATCCCTCTGTGCTCCCATCCATCCCTAGCTCCATCATCTCCCCATCTACCCCTCCATCCATCCCCATCCCTGGCTCCATCATCCCTCTGTCTTCCCCTCCATCCATCCCTGGCTCTGTCATCCCTTCATCTTCCCCTGCATCCATTCCTGGCTCTGTCATCCCTCTGTGTTCCCATCCATCCCTGGCTCTGTCATCTGCATCTTCCCCTCCATCCATCTTTGTCTCCATTATCCGTCTTTCTCCATCTCTGGCTCCATCATCCCTCTATGTTACCCTCCATCCATCCCTGTCTCCATCACCTCTCTGTCTTCCTCTCCATTCATCCCTGGCTCCATTATCCCTCTGTCTTTCCCTCCATCCATCACTGGCTCTGTCATCTGCATCCTTCCCTCTGTCTATGATCCCCCCATGGGCCGGACTTCAGGGCAGAACTTGTTCCCTTACCCACTCACCCTACTCTCCCCAGGTGCAGTGGAGATGGAGAAGCTGAAGGATACTTTCTCCAATGTCATCTTCTCCCTAGAGGAGAAAGGAATGGCCAAGGGTGGGTCAGGGCTGGTCGGGGCCATGGGGAAGGAGGGAGGGGAGGCCTGGGAGGTGGCTGGGAAAGGGGAAAGAGAGGGATAGGGTGATGTGGGGGAGGGGCTAGAAAGGCAGGGGGAGGAGCCAAGGCTGTGGGGAGGGTGTGGGCAGGGGGCTTGGTTCTGACCCCCTCTGGCCCCCCAGTTCCCTACCAGGTGGCCTTCCTGGAGGTTGCAGCGCGGATCCAGCCGGAGCTGGCTCAGCTGAAACCAGGTGAGACGGGGCCTGAGGGGGGCTGGGAGCCGACTGCCCGGAGGGAGCCACCCTAGCACGTGCCCCCCCCCCACATGCAGCCCATGTCCTGGAGCAAGCGGGGAGGGGCTGGGTCCTCAGGGCCCACCCAGCCCTTGGCCTGCTGTGGGGCAGGGGCTGAGACCCACAAACTCCTCCCCCCGATCAGCCAGTCCCTGCTCTGCAGCTGGGTTGGAGCCAGCGCTCCCTGGAGGGGCCGGGCGTGGGCAGGATGCCGGGATATGGCCTGACCTGGGCTCCCGTTTCCTCCCTTTGCAGCTCCTGCCTGCATCCCGCCTTGTGGTGAGTCCTCACGTCTGGGGGGGGGGCTCCCCTCCCCCCAGCCCTGCCAGTGCCCCTCACACCCAACCCGCAGCTCCTGCTCTACCCCCCAGCCCTGCCAGTGCCCCTCACCCCCGACCCACAGCTCCTGCCCCCCAGCCCTGCCAGTGCCCCTCACCCCCGACCCGCAGCTCCTGCTCTACCCCCCAGCCCAGCCAGTGCCCCCACCCCTGACCCGCAGCCCCTGCCCCCCCAGCCCTGCCAGTGCCCCTCACCCCCGACCTGCAGCTCCTGCTCCCCAGCCCTGCCAGTGCCCTTAATCCCTGCCCCGCAGCCCAGCCACTGCCCCTCACCCCCGACCCACAGCTCCTGCCCCCCAGCCCTGCCAGTGCCCCTCACCCTGACCCGCAGCCCCTGCCCCCGGCCCTGCCAGTGCCCCTCACCCCCGACCCGCAGCTCCTGCTCCCCAGCCCTGCCAGTACCCTTAATCCCTGCCCCGCAGCCCAGCCACTGCCCCTCACCGCCGACCCGCAGCCCCTGCTCTGCCTCCCCAGCCCTGCTGGTGCCCCCACGCTCAACCTACAGCCCCAGATAACCCAGCCTGGGCTCCCCGCAGCTCTGCCGGTGCCCCTCACTACCGACCCCCAGCCCCTGGCCCCCTGGCCCTGGTCTCTCCTGCCCACTTGACCATTCTCCGCAGGGTACCAGAAAGACGCCCAGGTTTACCAGTGTGCCTCATGCAGCACAGTGGAGTGTCAGCTCCCCCTGGACTGCCCAGGTACATGCTGCTCCCCGATCCCCATGGGGTGCTGGGGGCACTGTGATGCTGGGTTCCTCCAAGTGTCCCATTACCCCAGGAGCCCTGGCCAAACCCACCCAAGGGGTTCAACTCAGGCTCCACAACTCGGTCCTGTGCTTTCAGCAGACACAGAAATCCCCCCATCTCCAGCCCCACGTCCCACCCAGGGCAGCCATGTCCCAGTGCCAGATGAAGGGTCCCCCCATCTCCAGCCCCACATGCCACCCTGGGTAGCCGTGTCCCAGTGCCAGGAGAGGGGTCCCTGTATAACCAGCCTCATGCCCCACCCCAGAGGTGGCTGCATCTCAGTGCAGGGCGAGGGATTCCCTGGGGGGAGGGGTTCCTATATAACCAACTCCCCATGCCCCCCCCAGAGCATCCGCATCACTATCCCTGCTTGGACTCTCCCCCCCCCCGCCCCGCCTTTATCTCTGCCAGTGGAGGACGTGTGGAAGACGGAGGGGAACAGGACTGCCCTGAGATGCAGGGTCCCCTTCCAGACTTCCCCCGAAGTGCGGATCAGCTGGAAGTTTGCCAAGGATGTGAGTGTGGTTGGGGGGGGGGGTCTTGTCTCATTTTGTGGCTGCCCATTAGGGGAGCAGAAAAATCAATGGGGGCACCTGGAGGGGGGATGAAAGCAAGTAATTTTACTGGCTGTCCAAACTGGAATGGGGGGGGCTGTCTGTCTGTCTGCTGTCCCCGCTCCATCCCCCTCACCCCTACCCATCTAGTAGCAGTTGTGGAGTCAGCCCAGCCCCCTCGCTCTGCCCAATTCCGATTCCCCTGATGCCCGCTTCCCTGGCCCACACCAGCCAACTCCGCTCGCTCCTGCCCCCAGCTCCGAACCCGAGATCTCTCCCTCTTCCGGAACCTGCGCCTGGGGGCTGGCTCCTCCCTCATCCTCCACCCCACGCGGGTCTTGCACCGTGGCACCTACGTCTGCCAGCTGACTGAGGAGGACGATGTGGTAGCCCGCAAATACTTCTACCTCAATGGTGAGAAGGGGTGTGGGGTTGAGTGGTTAGAGCAGGGGGGGCTGGGAGCCAGGGTACCTGGGTTCCATTCCCAGCCCGGGGAGGGGAGTGGGGTGTAGGGGGTAAGATCGGGGCAGGCGGCTGGGAATGGTGTCTTCTGGGTTCTATCTTGCTCGGGGAGGGAGTGGGGTCTAGTGGTTGGAGCAGCAGGAGCTGGGAGCCAGGACTCCTGGGTTCTCTCTCCCCACAGTGACTTCCAGCAGCCAGGGGGCAGAGACGGACCTGCAGAACATGTTCCTGGCCATTTTGCGGTCCCCAGGGGGGCGGGGGGCCGGTGGGCCTGAGGGACATTTCCCCCGGCTCCCGGAGCTGCTGGCGGAGCCGGAGTCCTTGCACAAGAGGAACGTGGTGCTGCTGATGGTGGGGCTGGCGCTGAGCGCCATGCTGGGCACCCTACTGCTGGGGTGAGCTTGCCGGGCCCCTCCGGATCTGTGCCATGGGCCCCTCCAGCCCGGGAACCTCCCCGCAATGGCCCATCTGGCCTGGGACTCCACCCCCACCAGACCTGACCATTGGGCCCACCCACAGCCTGGTGTCTGGTGGCAGGGAGTTCCCCAGCCCCCCACTTCCTCTTCCTACCAAGCCCGTGGTGGTCCCAAACTCCCTGCTCTGGGGGGGCCTAGCCCAGCCCCCGAGACCCCATTGCCCTTCTGGGTCCCAACTCAGTCCAGCCCCCTTCCCTCCCCACTCCGTAAGCACCCAGCAGTGACACCAGCATGGTGGGGGCTGGAGGCTGCCTCCCTTCTTGGGCTTGTCACTCCCCGCCGGTCTCTGGCCACCCTGCCATGGCTTCCTTCTCTCACTGACTCCTCCCTTCACAGAGGAGATTCCCCTGCCTCTGCTCCCTCTTTTCCTCTCCTCCACCCTCGGACTTCTCT
This sequence comes from Pelochelys cantorii, assembly GCA_032595735.1. Lineage (NCBI taxonomy): Eukaryota > Metazoa > Chordata > Testudines > Trionychidae > Pelochelys > Pelochelys cantorii. The sequence continues at coordinate 2,805,155 of CM064349.1, forward strand.
CCCCCCCCCCCACATATTCTCTTTCTCTCCCCACAGGGGCGTCTGTCACTGGGCCATGGGCCAGCCCTGATGAAACCAGCCCAGGCTGGACCCTCGGCTCCTGCGGCGCCCCAGGATTGGCAGCGTGAATTTCCTGATCAGAATAAACTCACAGTCCAGCCTGAGCCGGAGTCTCACAGTGTGGGGGTGGGCTGCAGGAGCAGGTTGCGGGGGGGGAGGTGGTGCTGGTGGTCAGGGGGCAGCATGAGGGGTGCTGCACTGCAGGGGGGCCCTGTTAGGGTGGGCCCGATGCTCTGAGGTGGTGCGCGGGGTCCTGGGCTGCATGGGGGGGTTGTCAGTGGTGGGGGGCAGGCCTGATGCACTAGGGTAACTCTGGGGAGTGCTGGGCTGGCAGTCAGGGCTGGCCAATGCCCCGGGCCAGCACTGGGGGGGTGCAGGGCTGGGGGGCTGGCTGACGCCAGGACATTTGATGCTGTTGGCACATGCAAATAGCTGGGACAGGGCCTGGGGTGAAGAGGGCTCCCCCATGGGGAGGAGACAGTCGGGGTGAGGGGAAAAGGGGGCGTGGCTTGACGTTTGGGGAGTCTCCCCTCCCCACTTGCCCCGCCCCCTTTGTTCCCCCGCCTCCCGGGACTCGCTGCCTCCCCCTGGCGGCCCGGCGAGCTGGGTGCGGGGGGAGGGGCAGTCACCTGGAAGTTCCCACGGGCCCAGGATCTCCTTATATGGTCAGTGACGTGGCGCGAGGCGGGGATTCCCCCTGCGCGCGGCCGAGCCCGGCCCGGCCCGGCCCGGGGCAAACAGAGCCGCGTGGCCGGGGAGCGAAACGCAGCGCACGGTGCGTCCGGGCCCGGGGCGGGGGGTAGGTAGGGGGGTTCCTCGGGGGGACCCCACGGGCGGACCCCTCGGGGTTCGGGGGGACCCCACGGGCGGGCCCGGCAGGGTTTGGGGAACAGGCTCCGCTGCGGGGGTGTCTGATCTGCCCTTTCGCTCCGACCAGGGGCTCAATGTTGGGGTCTGACCCTCCCTCCCAGAAGCTCAATAGCGCCCCGGGGGATCCCCCCCCCCAGTTCTTTCTTCCTTTTCTCTTTTGCTTTGTGTCTTCCCTCGCCTGCGTCTGCAGCTTCCTCGGAGTACGAACCAGCCGCCCCCCCCCACCCCCAACCCCATGGGGAGGAGAGACTGGGGGAGGGAAAGCTGTGGAGGGAGTGCTGGGGACAGAGAAGGGGTTATGGGGTGCTGGGGACAGAGAAGGAGCTGTAGGGTGAGAGCGGGGGAGGGGTTATGGAGTGTTGGGGGGCAGAGGAGGGGCTGTAGGGTGATGGTGGGGGAGGGGTTATGAGGTGTTGAGCGCAGAGGGGCTCTGTGGTGAGGGTGGGGGAAGGGCTATGGGGTGTTGGGGGCAGAGGAGGGGCTGTGAAGTGAGGGTGGAGGAGGGGTTATGGGGTGTTGAGGGCAGAGGGGCTCTGTGGTGATGGTGGGGGAAGAGTTATGGGGTGTTGGGGGGCAGAGGAGGGGCTGTGAGGTGAGGGTGGAGGAGGGGTTATGGGGTGTTGGGGGCAGAGGAGGGGCTGTGAGGTGAGGGTGGAGGAGGGGTTATGGGGTGTTGGGGGGCAGAGGAGGGGCTGTGAGGTGAGGGTGGGGGAAGGGTTATGGGGTGTTGGGGGCAGAGGAGGGGCTGTGAAGTGAGGGTGGAGGAGGGGTTATGGGGTGTTGAGGGCAGAGGGGCTGTGTGGTGAGGGTGGGGGAAGGGTTATGGGGTGTTGGGGGGCAGAGGAGGGGCTGTGAGGTGAGGGTGGAGGAGGGGTTATGGGGTGTTGAGGGCAGAGGGGCTCTGTGGTGAGGGTGGGGGAAGGGTTATGGGGTGTTGGGGGCAGAGGAGGGGCTGTGAAGTGAGGGTGGAGGAAGGCTTATGGGGTGTTGGGGGGCAGAGGAGGTGCTGAACCTGGTAGATAGAGCGGGGGCTGGGGCGGGGGGAGGAATAATGAGATTTCCCGGAGGTCAGGAAATGTTTCCAAACATCCTGATGTGAGGAAAGAGGCTGTGACGTGGAGGGGGCGGGAGGGGAGGGTGTGTGGGGACGACACGGGCATGTGACTCATAGGAGACAGTTAGGGGGTCAGTTTCAGAACCCAGGTGTCAGGGCAGGGGGAAGATATTTGCCCTGCTGACCCTGATGGAGAACTGGTTGTGGGGGGGAAGCGGAGCTGGGGAGGGAGATGGAGGAAGGTGCTTCCTCCCCTTCCAGCTATTGTTTGGGGGACTGATGAACCGCACCCCTGCCAGGGTCACCTACAGCCACCTCCCTGAGACCAGCCTGGGACTTTCACCCCACCCAGGGGGGGCAGGCGGGCACAGGGTTCCCCAGAGCTAGGTCCAGGATTCCCCAACCTGGGAAGTTCTCCTGAAAATCCCACACATGAAGGGCGAGGGGCTGAGATTGTGAGGGGTGAGGCTTTGCACCTCTGTGAGACCATGTGGCTGTGTGTGCGTGTCTAGGTGTGCCTGTTTATTTGTATGGTTGTGTGTATGCGGAGGGGTGTGCGCCTGGGTACAGTTGTGCATCTGCATGGCTTTGGGTGTGATTGTGTGTATCTGGGGTTGTGCATCTGCATCTCTGAGTGCCTGTATCTTTGTGCGGGGGTCTCTGGGTGGCGGTGTGTTGATAAGCCTGTGCTGGCGTAGCTGTAGGCCCGGCACCGCGGGTGTGAGGGAGAAATGGTGTGCAAGTGTGTCTTGGGAGAGCGCTTCATTTCCCCTCTCTTGGGAGTTAAATGATTGCCAATTAATTCCAGCTAATTAACACTTTTGTGGCCTGGTCAGAGCTGCATAACTGCCCCGGGTTGGCTTGGCAGCTGCCCTTCTGTGGCCTTGTCTCTGGACAACTGGGGTGGTGTGTAGGAGCCCAGCCACAGGGTGTCCCCTTAACCAAGCGGGCGCACAAGACGGCTGCATGGGTCATGTTTAGCATAACTACGGCCGGCCGCAGGTCAGCCCCCAGGGCTGGCTGTGCCAAGAGGAGGCTGGAGGCTGCCAAACCCCCATCCATACCTGCTGGTGGCCGCCTGACTGGGGCTGGCGCAAGCTTGTTGTGGGGTGTGGTCCCCACCCTGGCTGGGGATGTCTCGTTCCCTGACTCCGCATCTGTGCCTTTGGGTGCCTGTAGGTGCTCTGGTTTCTCCAGAGGTGTCTTTCCCTCTGTGCGTTGAGGCCTGCCTGCCTGTGATGTGTGGGGGGCTGCTTGGTTGTGTGTGGGTGTCTGGGGGGTGTCTATGTGCCTCTGTGTGTGTTTTTCTCTGAGGGTGTCTGTGTGCCCACGTGTGTGTTTCTCTGGGGGTCTTTCCCTCTCTGCCTGTGTGTGTGTATTTGGGTGTGAGCAGCTGTCCTGCTGTGTGTGTCTGTGCTTGTTTTGCTTGTTTCTCTGGGGCTGTATCTTTTCCGCCTGTGTCTCTGTCTGGTGGGTGTGTAGGGAGGCGTCTTTCTGCCAGCGTCGCTCCCACGCCTCAGTCCTGGATTTCCGGCTGTGTTGTAACCTTGTGACACCCGGGGCGGGTTGTGGGTGGGAACACCAGGGGCCAGGCTGCGCCAAGAAATGGGCTGAGGCCACCCACGGAGGGGGATACCAGGGTGTCAGGCCCGGGGGAGGTACCGATGGGGGATAGGACGCCAGGGTGAATGGCCCCGGGGGGATTGGATGGGCCAGGAAGCCAGGCAGGCCTTAGGTCTGAGCCCAGCCGAGCAGGCGCGTGGTGATGTAACTGGGCTGCAATCCTGCCGTTGTTCCTGACTCGCAGTGATGTCACCGGCTTGCATCAGCCACACAAACCCCTCTTCCTCCTCACTGGCCAGAGCTCCCCTGGGTCCAGCCCCCCAGTCCCCTGAGCCCCGTTCCCCAGCCCTCTGCTCTGCCTGGTTTTGAGCCCCCCACAAGCAGCTCACCGGGGTCCTGCCCCCCCCAGGAGGAGCCCCGCCCGCGCCATGAGAGAGGAGGTGGAGACGGGCGCCCGGTTCCTGTCGCGCTTGGTGAACCGGCACGGCCGGCTGGACGAGGGGCGCATGGAGCAGTTCGGGGAGCACCTGGCCGCCGTCCTGCATGAGCGGTACAGCCAGCACTGGTACCCCGAGAACCCCACCAAGGGGCAGGCCTACAGGTATGGCCAGGGCTGGGGGCTGTGGTGGGGAGGCTCAGCCCGCTGGGTACCACAGCCCGAGCTGTAGCCGGGGCTCGCTGTGCGGGTGGCGGGGAGGGGAGCTATTTTGCATGGTGCTTGGTGGGGTGGTTGCCTGCTGGGGGTCCCATCAGGCCGCTGGTTCTCTAACCCCTCCCCGGCCTCTCCCACTCCAGGTGTATCCGCATCAACCGGAGGCATCGGGTGGACGAGTCGCTGCTCCAGGCCTGTGTGAACTGTGGGCTGGAGTACTCGGAGCTGGCGCTACCCCGGGAGCTGGCACTCTGGATCGACCCAGGGGAAGTTTGCTGTAGGTGAGTTTCTCCCCTGCCCCCAGCTCACAGCGCCCCTGCTGGGCCCCTCCTGTAGGAGACAAAAGCCCTACTACTGCTGCAGTGCCTGGAGAATCGCCCATAGCTCAGCCCATTGCGCCAGGATTCCTGGGTTCTGTCCCGCCGCAGGGACCCCCCTCCCATGCACCTCTCCCACCAGGCACTAAGCCCTGCCTCACCCCCCCATCTCGGGGCACTGGCTCTCGGGTTGGGACTGGCTGGCTCAAGAGAGCTGGGAACAGGGCACAGGGCCTGTCTCCTCTAGGGGGTGCTGGTTCTGATCCATCCCAGGGCAGGGAACTGGCTTGGGGGGGAGGATGGGGCACAGGTACCATTGTGGACTAATGGGGCCGGGGTGCCAGTTTCTGAAGCACCCTCTCTCCCCCTCCCCCGATGCGCCCATCCCCCAGACTTGGGGAGAACAGCCAGTACTTCACGGTGAGCCCCTCGGAAGGGGCCAGCGGCAAAGGAACCCCGGAGCCTGAGACGTCGGACTATCACTCGGAGTCGCCCTCGGACAGCTCCTCGGAGGACGAGGGATCGGCCAAGCCCGCCCTAGCGCCGGCCCCTGCTCTGGCCCCGAGCCGACCTGTCCCACGGGAGCCTAGCAAACAGGTGATGCGTGAATTGCGGGGGACGGTTCCCTATGGCCCAGCAGGGGAAGGGGGGATCCCTGTCCTTGCGGGGCGTGGGGCTCAGACCCAGCAAATTCACCAATGAACAGGGCTGCTGATGGTGGAGCCCAAGGGAACTAGAGTCACCCTCCCAAGCCAGCCAGTCCATCTCCTTGGGGCTGGAGCGGAGCTGGTACCCCAGAGAAAGGCCCAGCCCCCGAGCCGTGCCCCTGCATCTGGAGTGAACGTTCCAGAGGTGGCTGCATCTTGGCACTGCGCAAGGGATCCCTGGATAAGCAGTCCCCGCACCCCACCCCAGAGCCAGCTGCATCTTGGCACCCGGTGAGCGGAACAGCCCCACCCCAGAGGCAGCCGCATTTCAGTGCCAGGCAAGGGATCCCTGTATAAACAGCCCCCATGCCCCACCCCAGAGGCAGCCGCATCTCAGCGCCGGGCGAGGGGTCCCTGGATAAGCAATCCCTGCGCCCCACCCCAGAGCCAGCTGCATCTTGGTGCCGGGTGAGTGGAAGAGCCCCACCCCAGAGGCAGCCGCGTCTCAGTGCTGGGCGAGGGGTCCCTGGATATTTCGACTCCTGCTAAGGTCTTTTCTTTCCCCACAGGCTGCTGAGTTATTCTACGTCCCAGCCCCCATGTGGCTCCCCTGCACTGCCCAGCGCCTGGTCAGCTACATCCCCACCTACCAGCCTCTCACCTTCTACTACGTTAGCCTCGGAGCAAAGCCCTCGCTGGCCAAGAGACCCAACGCCGACCGGCTGCGGCGCCTCACCCACCGCGCTGCCAAGGCTTAGGGGCAGGGCGGGAGAGGGGAGAGACCCCAGCCCCTCTCCCTCCTGCCCCCAGCCCTTCCTCCCAATGAGCTCCGGCACCCTGAGGCTGAGACTGGGTGGAACTCGTCACATCTATGTCCTGCCATGCAAACAGCGCCACTGGTGGCCATGCAAGGAAGCGGGCTGGAAATGGCTGGAAGCTGGGGATGTCCTCTCCCCCTCCCAGCTGGCCTCTTAGGGGGTTAACCGCCCCTCTTGTCAGGCAGGGGGTGTGACCCCAAGGCCATGGGGCTGAGCCAGTCGAGTCTGTGTCCTCAGGGACCAGCCACACAGGCAAAGCTCAAAGGCAAAGGGAAGGGAAGGGAAGACGGGCCTTTCCCTCCCTGGCTGTGGGGAGGGGAGAGAGGCTTAGCTGTTAGAGACGGGGAAGGTTGGGAACCAGGACTCTTGGGGTTCTCTTCCCAGCCCTGGGACGAGAGTGGGGCCTAGTGGATGGAGCAGGAGGCTGGGAGCCAGGACTCCTGGGTTCCATTGTTGGCTCTTCTGGCACAAAAACAAGCATGTGCACCCACAACCACGCAGGCCGTGCCTCAGTTTCCCACCTGAAGAGCCAGGATGACAAGACTCACCTACCTCAGACAGGTGCTGTAGTACAAACAAATGCAGGGGCACTTTATAAAGGCTTTTTCCAGGCAGGGGAAAGGGTTATGCTAATGATTTTAATATATGTGCTGTAAATAGTGAACCAGTAATTTAATTTATGGGAGTGGAGAGCTGACGGGGGGGGGGGGCGGGGTTGTTAATGTCAAACCTATTTACAGAGGCTTTTTGTAGGGTTTTTTAAAAAAATCCTTTTTCTATAAAAATTCACAAGTGCCAATTAAAGTGAGGTCTGTGGTAAAGCAGGAAAGTGTGTCTGTCTGTCTGTCTGCCTGACTGCAGCCGTGCGGAGCTGGCCTCTCCCGGGCAGAGTGGGCAGGCTGGGAGGATATTTGGGTTATGGCATCAGGTGGTGGCCCCAAGCTTGGCCTGGCCCAGGAGAATTCTGGCCCCAGTATGTTGCCACAGTTGGGTGTATTGTGGCTTCAGTGTGTGCGGTCGGGAGGGCTAGGAGCTAGTTCTGGGAAGGATGTGGGGCCTAAGTGGTTAAAACCGGGGGGGGGAAGGGCAGGGAGTCAGAATTCCTAGGTTTTATTTCAGGGTCTGCTCTGGGACCTTGAGCAGGTAATTTCCCCCTGTCCTCTGAGGACCCCCTGCCCTGCCCCCTGTTGCCCCTAAAATGTCCCAAAGAAAAAATACTGTCAGAAACATGAAGAGATGAGATACGGGCTGGAGCAGCCGCACCTCCAGATATGGCCACAGGAGGGAGCCAGAGGGTCCCATGACCCCTGGAGGGGTTTCCCAGCTCCTCCAAGGAAGTCGCCCTTCTGGCCTGCGGTTGGCCTGCGGAACTCCTTGCCACTGGATGGGGCTGGGGTAGGGACGAGTTTCCAAGCAGGCCTGGTGCTCCAGCAGGAGGAGATGATCCAGAGTCAGAAGAACTCAGGCTCCCAAAAGCATGGGAGAGCAGGGGAGGGGAGCGCAGGACTGGACCCCACGGGGCTGGCAAGGGCCTTGCGTCCTCCCCCCCCCTGCTCCAGCTCCAGCCTAGGTAGGTTCTTTTGCCCCCCTTCCCCACCGTCTCTCTGGACGGCCCCCAACCTCCTCCTTGGCCCTGGGCTCAGCTAACCCTTGGTCAGTTCTCACGTCAGCCTTGTCCCTGAGCGTCCAACTCGCTCTCCCTGGGCCTCCCCTGATATATTCCTGGGTGCCATTGGCCCCTGCAGCCTGCGCCACCCTGCTGAGTCTCCTCCCACATTCCCCCCCCGAACCCTGGCGGGCACCTGGCTCCGCTCTGCATGCAGGATTCCTCCCTCAGACGCGGGCACCAGAATGATGCGGGTGTCAGTGCTAGGCGGGGGCGGGGGGGGGGGTGTCAGAGGACAGCTGGGGTCAGCCCAACTCAGCTCCTAGCAGCTAGTCACAAGAATGTCCGAACAGCCAGACCACGTCTGCGCAATGGCCCATCCAGCCGGGGTCCTGTCTCCGCTGGGGCCAGGAGCGTCGGAGGGAACGAACCGAGCTCAGCGACTCCAGTTCCTGGCAGTCAGGGGTTTGGGGCTCTCCCCATCCAGTGCGTTATTGCAATGTGTTCCACGTGGGGCAGCCTTCGAAGAGCCGGCGGGAGCATCGGCTGCTCCAGAATGCGGTGGCTCGAGTCTTAACGAACACTCGTGACATGGAGCAAGTGGCGCTGGTGCTCCGGCAGCTGTTCCAGCTTCCCATATGTTTCCGGGCACAATTCAAGGGCTTGGCTATGACCTAGAAAGCCCTAAATGGGTTGGGTCTGGGGTATCTGAAGGACGGTCTCCTCCTATACGAACCTGCCCGGGGGCTGAGGTCGGCGGGGGAGGCCCTGCTCCGTGCACTTTCACTTATGGAGATACGGTTGACATCTACGCGGGGCAGGGCCTTCTCAGCCTTCGCCCCTAGGCCATGGAATTCTCTCCCCTGGGATAGTCGCCTGGCCCCAACGTTGGCGTTGTTTCAGCGCCAGGCCAAGGCCACCCTTTTTACCCAGGCTTTTATTGGTGTTTACATGTGTGTGTATGTGTGTGTGTCCCTCCTCTGGAGGTGTTTCAGCAGGTGTTATGCCCCCCCTTTGGGGTCTTGTTTTTTACTTTATATTCATTTATTTATTGTGTTTTTAAACACATTTTGTAAGCCACTTTAAAATATTTTACCCTATTTAAAATATTCAAATAGTAGTACCCATTCATGAGCTTGTCCTCCAGGGACTTGCTGTGAACCTAGATACACTTTTGCCCACTACAGTATCCCCTGGCAAGGAGTTCCACAGGTTAACGGCTCATGGTGTGAAGAAGTCCTTTCTATTGTTTTGTTTTAAACCTGCTGCCTAGCAATTTCATTGGGTGACCCCTGGATTGTGTGTGACTTGAAGGGATAAATAACACTTCCCCGTTCACTTTCTCCATGACAGCCATGACTGTATCAACCTCTATCATATCTCCACATTCAGACTAACCCGGCCGGGTCTTTTCAATCTCTTCTCATATGGCAGCCGTTCCCTATCCCCAGTCATTTTAGTTGCCCTTCTCTGTCGCTTTTCCAATTCCTATATATATATATATTGAGATGAGGCGACCACATCTGCACACAGTTTTCCAATTGTGGGTGTACCGAGGATTTATATAGAGGCATTCTGCTATTTTCTCAGTCTCTATCCCTTTCCCAAGGATTCCCACCTTTCTGGGGGGGTTTGTTTTGGTTTTTTGCTTTTTTTTGTTTGTTTTGTTTTTGACTTTTGCTGCACGGTGAGTGGATGTTTTCAGAGAATTATCCAGCAGGACTCCAAGATCTCCTTCTTAACCCCTAATTTAGACTCCATCCTTGTATACGGAAAAGAGAATCCCAACTATCCAATGGGTATTACTTTTCACTGATAAATGTGGAATTCCATCTGCCGTTTTGTTGCCCCATCTCCCTGCTTTGCAAAATCCCTTTGCAACTCGTCAGTCTGCTTTGGACTTAAGTATCGTGACTAACGTTGTGTCATCTGCAAACTTCACCAACTCTGTGGTTAACCCCTTTTACAGGTCACTGGAAGATTTCCCCGGCATTGCTCTAGTCCTTAATTAATTTTTCTGAGCAGCTGTGTTAGTCTCTAATTTTAAAACCAATGAGCAGTCCTGAGGCACGGTAGAGACTAGCAAAAACATATAGAGGATCATGAGCTTTCGGGGGCAAAACCTACTTCCTCAGATGAGCTGCAGTGGAACCCAGAATTTATAACAGAAAAGGCAGGATGAGAAAAAAACGGTCCCTGTCAATAGCAGGGCCGGTGCTAATGAGGTTAATTGAGTGGGCTGGAAGTGTCCCGTACTTGTCTTTTGGTGTCAGTGAGGTGTTACATGCAGGGGAGGCTGGTTTTATGATGCGACATCCAGTTCAGGGCTTTGTTCAAGCCCAGGAAAACGGCGTCAGATTTGAAGATAAATGTCAGTTCTGCGCTCTCGCTCTGTGATAGGCTGGTGAAATTCCTCTGTAGAACGGCTACTTGTAAATCCATGACTGAAACCCCTGGCAGGTTAAAATGGCCCCCTACAGGTCTGGGTGTTACCATTCCTGAGTCTGATTTGCGTCCATTTATCCCTGCCCGGTTTGGCCCATAGCCACGGCGGAGGGGCCTGGCTGGCACAGATCACACTAGCAGTAGGGTTGCCAGATGGTCTCCCAAAAAATACTGGACACCTGGTATTTTTTGGTCGAGCAAAAAAAAAAAAAAAGGAACGCAGGAGATAAGTGGCGATTGCAATCCCGCCTCCCACCTGGGACTCCAAGGCTGGGAGGTGGGGCCGCGAACGCCGCTGGAAGCCTGTGATTGTACAGAAGCCTGGCAGGGGAGGGGCCACCCACATCAGGCGGCCGTCTGGTGCCCAGCCAGAAAAATCAGAGAATACTGGACACTGCACCTGTCCGGTATTGTCTGATTCTTTTTTTCCAGGCAGAGGGCTCACATACCGGACTGTCCGGTAGATACCAGACACCTGGCAACCCTAATTAGCAGATGTGCAGTCGTAGGAGCCCCTGATGTGGTAGCTGATGTGGTTAGGGCCTGTGATTGTGTCGCTTGTGTAGATGTGTGGAGAGAGCTGGCACCGGAGTTTGGTGCCGGGGCGGGTCCCTGGGCGGGTGAGTCCGAGGTGTGATGTGTGGCTGCTGGTGAGGATTTGCTGCAGGTTGGGGGCTGTCTGCAGACAGGGCCGGGGCTGTCTCCCAAGGCCTGAGAGAGGGAGGGATTGTTTTCCAGGCCAGGTTGTATAGGGTGGTGTTTATGTGACCATTGTGTAATGGCGCTGCAGTGTCCAGGAAGTGCAGCTCTCGTGTGGACTGCTCTGGGCTGAGGGTGAAAATTGCTGCCATCCCGCTGGAATTCTTCAAGGGTCTCCATCCCGCGGGTCCAGAGGATGAAGATGTCGTAATGTAGCGGGAGGAGAGGAGGGCGCTAGGGGCCGGGAGCTGAGGAAACGTTTTCGAGGTCAGCCATATTGTCAGCAGATTGGGGGGCCGTGCAGGTGCCCAGGGCTGTGCACTGGAAGGTGTACGTTGTCCCCAGATGGGAAATCGCTGTGGGGGAGGACAAAGTCACAGTGCTCAGCCGCCAGGTGTGCCGGGGCCTCATCGGGGAATGTCTTCCTGACGCCTTGTCGTCCATTGGTGTGAGGAGCTTCTACAGCCATGGGGCCAGGCCGGGGTGCGCAGGGAGATTGCAGATGATCTGTAGTTTTCTCAGGAAGCCGGTGAGGAGAGAGTCAACAGAACTGGATAATCCTCATTTGCATCCAAAGCGAAGTAGGAGACACTTCCAGCCCACTCAGTTAGCCTCATTAGCACCGGCCCTACAATTGACAAGTACTCCCCCCCCCCCTTTTCTGTTATAAATTCTGGATTCCTGTTACTTCCACTCCAGCTCCTCTGAGGAAGTGGGTTTTGCCCCCAGAAGCTCATGGTCCTCTCTCTTTGTTAGTCTCTAAGGTGCCACAGGACTACTCCATTAATTAACGTTTGCTTTTCTTCATTTCAGTCACTGCTCTGGGGCAGGGCTCGGGGGGGAGGGGTTCAGGGTGCAGGCTGCCCTGGGGGGAGAGGACAACCCCAGCCCTCTGTCACCACAGCCGCTTGGGGCCAGGTGAGAAGCGCCTCTCTGTGACCACTACAGCTCCAGCAGGCACAGCCGGGGGAGGGGGGCACATCTCTGCCCCCTGCACCCCCCCAGCCAGAGTGAGGAATGCAGCAAACTGGGCACTGTCCCCTGGGGGAGCAGCCAGCGATGTCCCCGTATGGGCTGGGGAGGGGAAGCTTCAGCTCTTTCCACCCTCCCTAAAGGGCACCTGGAGTGTGGGGCAGTCCCAGATTGGGGGTGGGGAAGGTCCAGCCAGTCCCTTTCCCCTGCCCGGTGATTCTCTTTTCTGTACAGTTCGATGGGAAACAGTTCCATTCCAGGCACATCCCGTTGCCCTGGCAAAACTCAGCCTTCACCTGGCTTTCAGTTAGGATCAGAGGAAGCTGGGAACTGAATTTGGTGGCCCAAGCCCTTACCAGTTAGGAGGAGTTGTTGGACAGACAGACAGACAAACTCTCTCGGGTATATAGGATAGTAATAGAGATGCAGCCGTGTTAGTCTAGTCTAGCTGAAACAAAAAACAGGACTATGTAGCGCTTTAAAGACTAACAAGATGGTTTATTAGGTGATGAGCTTTCATGGGCCAGACCCACTTCCTCAGATCAAATAGTGGAAGAAAATACGCACGACCATATATACCAAAGGGATACAATCAAAAAAAAGTGAACACATGAAATTTGATTTGTCCTTTTTATATGTGTTCACTTTTTTTTGATTGTATCCCTTTGCTATATATGGTCGTGCCTATTTTCTTCCACAATTTGATCTGAGGAAGTGGGTCTGGCCCACGAAAGCTCATCATCTAATAAACCATCTTGTTAGTCTTTGAAGTGCTACATCATCCTGTTTTTTGTTTCAGGTATATAGGAGACATGTTACAAGCTTTTGCCAGCAGATGGCTCCCTACGTCACAAAATAAGGTCCCAGGGTTGTGAGCTCAATCCTGGAGGGGGCCATTTAGGGATCTGGGGCAAATCTGTCAGGGATGGTCCTTGGTCCTGCCATGAGGGCAGGGGACTGGACTCGATGACCTTTCAAGGTCCCTTCCAGTCCTAGTATTCTATGCTTCTATGACTTCCCAGCCAGTGGCGGGACTGGGGCAGAGCTGGCCCAACACTCCTGCTGAAGCCGGCGGGGACTTTCAGTTGCCTGGTGCCCAGGCCGCAAGGCTGGTTGGCCCCCATCGGGCCGGCTCAGTGTGGCACTGGGGGCAACTCGGTGTGTCTGGGGGGCACTGGTGGGGGTCAGGGGGCCAGTGATGGGGGAGGCAGAGATTCAACCTGGCACGGGGGCCCTCACGCCAGCCACAGCCCCTAGAGCCAGGAGAGACCCCAGTCCCACTTGGGGAGAAGATGCTGGACGGGACCCCTCCCGCTTTGGGAAAGCCGGGCAGCCTGGCCTGTGCTGGGGCCCTCCTAGCACCCACCCACTGGAAATTGCAAGGGAAGGAGCATGGGGGACTGTGGGGCCCGCAGGGGGCTGTGGGCTGCTTTCTGTGGGGAATGCAGGGGGCCAGGGGCTGTGCGCCATGGAGAATGCGGGGGGTCAGGCGCTGTGCGCCGTGGGGAATGTGAGGGGCCAGGGGCTGTGCACCATGAGGAATGTGGGGGGGGCACATGTCATGGGGAATATGGGGACTGTGTGCCATGAGGAGGGTGGGGAAGGTCTGGGGGTGGCCACATGCCATGGGAAACGCGGGGGTGGGTGGGGGCTGTGTGCTGTGGAGAGTGGGGGAGGGGATCGAGAAGTTTGTCACCCCACTGACATTTATTGTCCCTCTCTCCTTCCCAGGAGCTTTTCTTACCAGTCCCCATGAAGTCCCCTGAGCCAAACCCCCCAGCAGGGCAGGGCTGGAAGGGCTCATGAGATGCTGAGGCAGGGCCAAGCCAACTGTCTCCAGTGCAGGTGGGGGGTTTGTCCAGCCTGGGTGACGGGGCGGTCACAGGAGACCCCTTGGGGCTGCCTCCCAGGAGCTGACACGACCACTGCCACTCTCACCACCTGGTCCTGTTGGGCCAGCTCCCTGGTCTCCCCCAGCCACGGCCCCAAGCTGAGATCCCTGCCCCCCTCACTCCCACGGAGCAGCACAGACACTGAAACCCTTCAGCTCTGAGGACAATGCAGTTCTGGGCCCAGCTTCCAGGGAAACCCCGCCCCAGCTGGGCTCAGGACCCCAAATCCATCATCCAGGCCAGCCCCCGGTGGCTCCCCAGGGAGCAGTGATTGTGTTCAGGGTTGAAGAGGCTGCAAGCGAGACCAGGCCGAGCCAGGTGACTTACAGAATTCACAGACAAGCAAACCCAGAGCTAGTTCCAACCTGCTACACTTTCTGCAAACTCACCCTAAAAGTGGTCTGGTTCCAGGCAACCCTCAGCCAGCAAAGAGCGTTTGCGCTCCCCGGGGTCCCCAGCTAGCCTTGTGTGTGTGTTGTGCAAGCCCAAGACAAAGGGACGGGTTGCTTTCCAACATATGCAGGCTTCCTTTTGGACGGGAAAGCCTTGTTTCTAACTGCCCCGCCCCCCCCCCCTCCATGGAAAACTGCCTGGTTGAACGGATACATCGGTGTAAGGTTTGGTCTCGTGTCTTTCCAGGACCAACTCCGGCCCAAACTTAAGAGAGACAATCAGGCTGCTCTCAAGTCGTTAAGCTGCTCACTCTGTCATTCAGGGCACATCTGCACAGCAGGGCTAAAATTGAATTAAGCTACATAACGTCAGCTAGGTTAATTGTATAGCTGGAATGGAAGTTGCTTAACTTGGTTTTTGGCGCTGTTTACAAAGAGGAAGGGGAAGGAAGAGCCCTCTTCCCCCAAATTCCCTTACTCCTGGTGAAAAGAGGGTTACAGGAGGAGTGGCAGTAAGAAGCCTGTTAGTTCAAAATTATTTTGAAATAAGGGGCTTGCTGGGGAAACCTGCAGTCTGGTATTTAGAAACAAGCGCACAGTGTAGACACAGCTGCAGGTGTCCGAGCACTGGAAACACCCTTGAGGGCTTCCCTTGGCACATTTAAACCCACAAGCCATCCACTACTCCACAGCTCTAACTCGACACCCCTGCATGGCACACACCAAAACGAGCTCTGCTCGTCCAGCCGATGGTGACTTGACGACTGGAAGGTTACAGGGGGGTGTATTTTCGAGTTCTGCCCATTTGTGTCCCTATGTCAATTTCATAAAGCGGGGGACAGGGGGAGAGGGACTGTCACTGCCTGGTGCTCAAACCCTCCAGCAAGGGCGTCCCCACAAATACGCCACTGCGGAGGGTGCCACAAAGTTTGGGGAACCAAATGGCCCCACGTTTCATGGAGCCGAGGCAGCTGTGGGCTGTGATATGCAGCGTTCTGGGCTCCGGTGGCCAGCCCCATCCCCCAGCTGATCCCCCACCCCCGTGTGCTGTGCCTAGCAGGGTCGCCCCTAGGGGGTGTGGGGCAGACACCCCCCTGTTCTGCTTTGGCCCTGCCCACACTAGACTCCTACCCCTAAGCTCCCGCCCTTTCCAGCCTTTCCCCAACCCCAATCCACCACTTTCCCAAGCCCCTACCCCGAGCAACTTGACCCAGGGCATTAACGGGGGGGCTCTGTGTCCCACCCCCCAGAGAGCACAGGGTCTGGTTCCCCCCTTCCCTTGGGTCCCCTCTCCTGAACAATGGGGAGTCCCACTGCTGCCGGTGAGTGTGTGTGGGGGGGGGTCTGCACCTGGCTCAGGCATGTGCCTGGCCTGCAGCGGGTCTAGGCTAGCGGTCAGAGCAGGGCCTACTCAGGGCCTCTCCGGGGCAGCTGGGGGCTAACTAATTCTAGCCCCCCCACCAGTTTGGGGGCTGCCCTGTGGCTGACAGTCTGCCCCCAGGCTGGCACTCACTGTCGTGAGCTGCTCCAGACAGTGGACAAACTGGCCATCAGCAATGGCTTTCTGTAGTTATTCAGGAGGGGCTGGGATTTACGACTGTGGCACCCGGACAGGTCTCTGGCTCTGTGAATGATGAGCACCAGAAAGAAGGCGGCTAGCGTGTGTGCTCAGTGATGTGTTGACCACAGTGGACCCCAAAAGAGCCGCTCCAAAGACCACAAATCAGATAAGGATTGAAGGTGCCCAGCCAGGCGCATTGCTAAGCGAAGTACAGTGATAGTTGTCATAGACTCTACAACAGTAGCCTCCGGCTGGACAGACTGTCCCTCCAAGACACCACTTTATATTCAGGTACAAACAACTTACACATCACTGCTGACGTGTCAGGTTACCACCCTCTGACGCTGCTTAGATACCACCCATCACCCTGTGCCTTTGTGGTTTGATTAGATCATCTCTGTCCATCACACTGTCATTTTAGACCCTCTCCTGAATGTGGCTCGATAGCTGTAGGGGGTGGGTACCAAGGTCTTTTTTAAGGAGCTGGTGGTACCAGGTGCTTTCCACTTATGACCGGTACCAATGACTGTTCTGCACCTGGGCCTATTATCAATGACTGTTCTGCTCTCTCAGCCCTGTTCTTGCCAGGTTCTGTGAGCTGGGGCCTGCCTCTGGCTCGCTCACAGCTTGGCCTTGCTTTATGTTAGCCAGGGCTTGTCCATCGTTCGCTCGGCCTCAGGCCTCAGACCAGGCCTGTGCTGCATGGGCTTTTGTTTCAGGTCTTCATCTCACTGCACTTCCAAAGGGGCCTTGGACCCTCCGTCATGTACGGTCTGAGACCCCGCACACCTGCCTCCCCCCTCGGCAAGTCAAGGCCATGCTCCCTGCCTCAGTTTCCCCCTCTGTAAAATAGGGACACCGATCCTGTTAGGCTGTGAGTACTCATGGCAGGGCCTGTCTCTGGCTGGGTCTGGGCAGCACCTGGCACAACAGGGCCATGATCCCAGCTGGGGCAGGCAAACACCCCTGTACTGCCCAGAATGATTCATTTGTCCTAGGCAGGGCAGGAAGCTGGCACAAACCTCAGGGATAGTTCCAGCTTATTTTGTTACACACAGGGAGGGAGCCGTTTTACCCCTAGCACAGAACATGGGCAACACACCAGGAAGACAGACAGACACACATAAATCTCCTCCAGAGGGGCAGTGTGTGCATGCACACACAAACACACACATACATGCACACACATGCATGAACACACACACACACACACGCACAGAGGGAGATGGGGTACCAGATATCTGACTTCTGCAGGATACAGGACCCAGTGAATGCAGCAATCAGCCCATATCTGCTCAGTGAGCTAGCACCGCGGCCGCAGACACACCCAGCTGCTCTGTGTCCTTGTGCCAAAGGTCGATGCCAGCAACAAGCTGCACCAGTTCCAAGCTGAATTTGCCTCGCTGCAGCCTCCAGCTGTCAGCTCCCGTCCTGCTTTGGGCTACTGGATTTAGAGCATCCATGAGCCAATAGTGCAACATCTCTCACAAGGCATTTTCCAGACCCCGGCACTTTGATGTGCAATGTGCAGTGGCCATCAAAAAAGCAAACAAAATGTTAGGAGTCATTTAAAAAGGGATATAGAATAAGTCAGAAAATATCTTATTGCCTCTGTATAAAACCATGGTACGCCCACATCTTGAAAACTGCATAGAGCTGTGGTTGCCTTATTTCAAAAAAGATATATTGGCATTGGAAAAGGTTCAGAAAAGGGCAGAAAAATTATTAGGGGTTTGGAATGGGTCCCACATGAAGAGGGATTAAAAAGACTGGGCTTTTTCAGCTTAGAAAAGAGGAGACTAATGGGGGATATGATAGAGGTCTATAAAATCATGACTAGTATGGAGAAAATCAACAAGAAATAGTTATTTACTAGTTCCCATAACATAAGAACTAGGTTCACCAAATGAAAGGAAGAGGTAGCAGGTTTAAAACAAACAAAAGGAAGTATTTCTTCACGCAGCGCACAGTCAACCTGTGGAACTCCTTGCCAGAAGACATTGTGAAGACCAGGACTTTAATGGGGTTCAAAGATGAGCTAAATAAAGTCATGGAAGACAGTCCCATTGATGGCTATTAGCCAGGATGGGCGGGGATGGTGTCCCAACCCTCTGTTTGTCAGAAGCTGGGAATGGATGACAGGAGAGGGATCACTTGATGATTCCCCGAGGGGTAGCCTGTAACTTAAATTAAAAAAAACCCAAACGAGTAGCACCTTAGAGACTAATAAACAATGCATAGGGTAGTATTATGAGCTGTGGTGGGCACAGCCCACTTCAGATGAGTGAAGCAAGAGGCCTCTCTATTAGCCTCATTTAGCATGGACACTATCGACAGGGTGATTTGTTTCCTCCTTTCTCCTCCCTGCTCCAAGTTTTCTGCTTAAAATTTAGGATTTCTGTACCTCTCTGTGCCTCTTGCACCACTCGTGAAGAAGTGGGCCGTGCCCACGAAAGCGCATGATCCCATCTACATGTGGTGTTTGTCTCAAAGGTGCTGCAGGCCCTTTCATTTTTAATTGTTTTTTGGTGATTCCCCATTGTGTTCCCTCCCTCTGGGGCACCTGGCATTGGCCACCGTGGGCAGACAGGAGAGGCCTTTGGTCTGATGCAGCGTGGCCACTCTGGTGTTCGTGTCATGTATGGCACCCCCTGCAATGCCAGCAGGTCTTCTCTCGGCCACCGATACTGGCTGCTTCAGCACATACCAGCCGCTTTTGGATCCTGACTATGTTCTCCTCACCAGCTGCCTCAGCCTTTCCATCTGCTGGGAGTTAGATTCCTGTTCTGCGTGTCGGCTGAAGGCTTGCCAGTTGGCTTTCCTAGCCCTCGGGCCCTAGCCGAATGGCCTGCGCTTGGGAGTCCTGCAGGCTCTGAGTCAGGGCTGAGGAGCGTGACAGCCAGCATTCCCTGTAAGCCGGGTGCTTGTGTGGCTGCCCAGGAGAGAGCCAAATGCCGCCCAGCTGATCAGCAGAGCACCCGCAGCGAGCTTTGTGTTTCTCCTGGTGGTGCACAGCTGCACATGATCCAGCGCGCAGAACACATTTATTCCGCACATGGATGGAAAAATCCACCCATGGAGAGAAACTATTAGAGGAAACATTGGTGACAGTACCCCCACAGTTTATGAAATTGGCTTATGAATATAAAGATGCGTAACTCAAAGATGCTTGAACAAGGGGCACTGGCAAAGCAGGGTAGTGGGGCGGGAGGCAGCAGCCCAGGGCTGAGCTGGCAGGGGGCAGCAGGTCAGGATTGAGGGGCACCAGCCTGTCCCCTGAACAAACACATACCACATACAAATTCAGGCTGCAGCCAGATATCCTACACTCTGCCCAACACAGGACCCATCCCCACAATCAGTGCACGCAGCATCCAGCCCACGTCTGCTCAGTGAGCTAGCACCACTGGCTCCGGCTCACCCCGCTGGATGTAAAATCTCCCGTGTGGCTGTTGGTAGCTAGCGCCAAGGGTCAATTCCCCTCTTGGGTAACAAGCTGCACCTCAATTAATCTCGCTTCAGCTGCCAGCCGTTGGCTTTTGTTCTGTCCTGGGCCGCTGGGCTTAACAGGCCTCCGAAATCTGAAATGCAACAGCTCAAATCCCTGATGTCTCTTGTGAGGCGTTTTCCAAACCCTGGCTCATTCCTGAGGCTTTCTGGCAACAGCCAGGGTTGAATAGAGGCCTCCTGCTTTACAAGGCATGACAAATGCATTACCTAGGGTGGAATCTCCATCCCTAGGAGTGTTTAAGTCCTGGCTGGACAAAGCTCTGGCTGGGATGATTGAGTTGGGTTGGTCCTGCTTTGGGCAGGGGGCTGGACTCACTGACTCCTGAGGTCTCTGTCCACCCTGGAATTCTATGATTCTATAAATTAAAGGGGCATCTTCTTCCAGGGGAAGGCAGTGTGGGGCATAGGATATTGATTTTAAAGTGTTCCCTTGCCTCCTCCTTAAATCTCACGTAGTACAAGCCCCTGAAAGACCTGAACAGCCAAGGAGGTGAGGGAGGGAAGGGGGAAGCCAAATGGAACAGAGTCAAAAGGAACATGTGAGCTGGTAGGCTCTGGAAGGGGCGCCTCCCCCTCGGGGTCAGTGGGCGGCCACTCTGACCCGCTACAGAGCATAACAACATTGGCTTTAAAGAAAATAGCTTAGATCAGTATTTCTCAACTTTTTTTTTTTTTTAATAAACTACCCCCCTTTAAAAAAAATTAGAAGTACCACCAGTACCTACAGTTTTCAGACACACAACATTTTTTTTCTACTATCGCAACACATTTGTTTAAACAACTTAATCGTAGCCGGGCGGGTGATGACATCTTTGGGTGCAAAAAGTACAAAAATAATAAAGCGCTGTAAAACTTAGTATAAAAATTCAGTGTTCTCCAAATGTCAGTTGTGTTGACGTACCCCCCCAGACTTCTCTGGAGTAGCCCTGAGGGTACTGGTACCACTGCTTGAGAAACACTGGCTGAGATCAAACAGGCTGGCTGGCTGCAAGAGGGCAGGGACTGAGACAGGGAGCTTCCCCCTCTAGGGGGTGCTGCTTTGCAGAGAAGTCCCCCTGGTGGTCACATCTGGAAGTGCAGCTGCCTAGGCTCTGATTTCCCTTATTTCATTGCCCCTGTAAGAGTCCCCCCCAAGGGACACTTTAGCACCTCTGGCTGGAAGGGGAGGGGGAGAGGCTGACTCACAGCTCAACTCCTCTGTGTGCGGCCAGGGCCTGGCCCGCTCAGGCAGCGCCGGCCCATTGTGCAGAGGAGGAAACAAATGCTTGGAACCGAGAAGGGTGAGAATTACTTTCCCAAAGTCGTAGAGCAGAGCTGGGTTAGAAACCAGAAGTTTTGGCTCCCAGCCCCTTCCTCCCCACCCCCATGTTCCCAGTTCTGACTTACAAGACCTCACTCTCTTTCCAGAGCAGGAAAAGAACCCAGGGCCTGGATCCCAGTCCCCCTGCCCCAGCTCTAACCACTAGACCCCACTTCCTTGCCAGAGTAGGGAAAGAAACCAGGGCCTGGATCCCAGTCCCCCTGCCCCAGCTCTAACCACTAGACCCCACTTCCTTGCCAGAGTAGGGAAAGAACCCAGGGCCTGGATCCCAGTCCCCCTGCCCCAGCTCTAACCACTAGACCCCACTTCCTTGCCAGAGTAGGGAAAGAACCCAGGGCCTGGATCCCAGTCCCCCTGCCCCAGCTCTAACCACTAGACCCCACTTCCTTGCCAGAGTAGGGAAAGAACCCAGGGCCTGGATCCCAGTCCCCCTGCCCCAGCTCTAACCACTAGACCCCACTTCCTTGCCAGAGTAGGGAAAGAACCCAGGGCCTGGATCCCAGTCCCCCTGCCCCAGCTCTAACCACTAGACCCCACTTCCTTGCCAGAGCAGGAAAAGAACCCAGGGCCTGGATCCCAGTCCCCCTGCCCCAGCTCTAACCACTAGACCCCACTTCCTTGCCAGAGTAGGGAAAGAACCCAGGGCCTGGATCCCAGTCCCCCTGCCCCAGCTCTAACCACTAGACCCCACTTCCTTGCCAGAGTAGGGAAAGAACCCAGGGCCTGGATCCCAGTCCCCCTGCCCCAGCTCTAACCACTAGACCCCACTTCCTTGCCAGAGTAGGGAAAGAAACCAGGGCCTGGATCCCAGTCCCCCTGCCCCAGCTCTAACCACTAGACCCCACTTCCTTGCCAGAGTAGGGAAAGAACCCAGGGCCTGGATCCCAGTCCCCCTGCCCCAGCTCTAACCACTAGACCCCACTTCCTTGCCAGAGTAGGGAAAGAACCCAGGGCCTGGATCCCAGTCCCCCTGCCCCAGCTCTAACCACTAGACCCCACTTCCTTGCCAGAGTAGGGAAAGAACCCAGGGCCTGGATCCCAGTCCCCCTGCCCCAGCTCTAACCACTAGACCCCACTTCCTTGCCAGAGTAGGGAAAGAACCCAGGGCCTGGATCCCAGTCCCCCTGCCCCAGCTCTAACCACTAGACCCCACTTCCTTGCCAGAGCAGGAAAAGAACCCAGGGCCTGGATCCCAGTCCCCCTGCCCCAGCTCTAACCACTAGACCCCACTTCCTTGCCAGAGTAGGGAAAGAACCCAGGGCCTGGATCCCAGTCCCCCTGCCCCAGCTCTAACCACTAGACCCCACTTCCTTGCCAGAGTAGGGAAAGAACCCAGGGCCTGGATCCCAGTCCCCCTGCCCCAGCTCTAACCATTAGACCCCACTTCCTTGCCAGAGTAGGGAAAGAACCCAGGGCCTGGATCCCAGTCCCCCTGCCCCAGCTCTAACCATTAGACCCCACTTCCTTGCCAGAGTAGGGAAAGAAACCAGGGCCTGGATCCCAGTCTCCCACCCCACTACGCCCCACTCGCTGACTTCCCTTGCCAATGTTTCATTCCCAGCCCACCCCTGCAGCGGCACTGGGAGCACATGAGACTGTGTGGCGCAGGGAGAGAGGACATGACGCAGTCTAACCCCTGGCTGTGTCCTGTAATAACCGGCATCCAGAACAGTCAGTTCAGCCCCACGGGTGAGAAGAAGTGAAGCCAGGCTGTGACGCGAGATGAGCCATTTAATTGCAGAGCGGCAAAGCATCGGGCCTGCACGGCTCAGGCCCCTCCCACAGGGCTGATTCCTCCTGGGGAGAAGAACCTGCTAAGATCAGGGAAAGCAAGAGCTGTGGTTGTGCTCTCACTGGGGTTTGCCTCCTTGCTGACCCCAGTTACCTGGTAGCACTTTGATTAGTGCAGACATGGCTAAAATTATCCCCAAACTCAACAGAAATTTTGGAGGTATAGCAGGTATAGCATTGACCCATGCCCGGGCAAGGGAGGAGATGATGTCTGCGACCTTGGCTGCCACTGAGACACATTCCTTCCGTCTTGCCTTCTTGAGCTCCTCCTTCAGGGCCTCGATCTCTCGTTTCTGCTGCTCGGCCTCCCCCTTCCTCCCCTCCTCCATCAGCCGCGCTTGCTCCTGCAAAGGACAGCAAGGGCAGGGCATGAGGATATTGGGGAGATTCCCAAACCTGAGCCATTTTTTTTTAGGAGACAAATCTGAGGAATTGTCCCAGATTGAGATGTCATTAGAGGAGGTTTTGGAACAAATTGATAAACTGAACAGAAACAAGTCCCCGGGACTCTTTGAAAGAACTCACATGGAAAATTGTGGAACTATTAACTGAGGTTTGTAACTTATCCTTTAAATCAGCTTCCGCACCTAATGACTGGAAGATAGTTAACATGACGCCAATATTTTAAAAGGGCTCTAGAGGTGACCATGGCAATTACAGACCGGTAAGTCTAATGTCAGTACTGGGCAAATTAGTTGAAACTATAGTAAAGCATAAAATTGTCAGACACATAGATGAACATAATTTGTTGGGGGAAAGTCAGCATGGTTTCTGTAAAGGGAAATCATGCCTTACTAATCTACTAGAGTACTTTGAGGGGGTCAACAAACATGTGGACAAGGAGGATCCAGTGGATCGAGTGTTCTTAGATTTCCAGAAAGCCTTTGATAAGGTCCCTCATCAAAGGCTCCTAAGTAAAGTAAGTTGCCATGGGGTAAGAGGGAAAGTCCTTTCATGGGCTGGTAACTGGTTAAAAGACAGGAAACAAAGAGTAGGAATCAATGGTAAGTTTTCAGAGTGGAGAGAGGTAACTAGTGGTGTTCCCCAAGGGTCTGTCCTGTGACCAATCCTATTCAACTTGTTCATAAATGATCTAGAGAAAGGGGTAAACAGTGAGGTGAAAAATTTGCAGATGATACCAAACTGCTCAAGATAGTTAAGACCAAAGCAGACTGTGAAGAGCTTCAAAAAGATCTCACCAAACTAAGTGATGGGGCAACACAATGGAAAATGAAATTTACTGTTGATAAATGTAAAGTAATTCACATTGGAAAAAATAATCCCAATGATACATACAATATGATGGGGACTAATTTGGCTACAACTACTCAAGAGAAAGATCTTGGAGTCACTGTGGACAGTTCTCTGAAAACATCCACTCAGTGTGCAGTGGCAGTCAAAAAAGCAAACAGAATGTTAGGAATCATCAAAAAAGGGACAGAGAATAAGACAGAAAATATCTTATTGCCTCTATATAAAGCCATGGTATGCCCACATCTTGAATATTGCGTACAGATGTGGTTGCCTATTTCAAAAGAGATATATTGGCATTGGAAAAGATTCAGAAAAGGGCAACAAAAATAATTAGGAGTTTGGAACAGGTCCCATATGAAGAGAGATTAAAAAGACTTGGACTTTTCAGTTTAGAGAAGAGGAGACTAAGGGGGGGATATGATAGAGGTCTGTAAAATCATGACTGGCGTGGAAAAAGTGAATAAGGAAAAGTTATTTGCTTATTCCCACAATACAAGAACTATGGGGTCACCAAATGAAATTAATAGGCAGCAGGTTTAAAACAAACAAAAGGAAGTTCTTCTTCACTCAGCACACAACCTGTGGAACTCCTTGACAGAGGATGGACGTGGTGAAGGCTAGAACTTTAACAGGGTTCAAAAAAGAGCTAGATAAATTCATGGAAGTTAGGTCCATCAATGGCTATTAGTCAGGATGGGTAGGACTGGTGTTCATAGCCTCTGTTACTCTGCAGGTGGGTGACAGGAGAGGGATCACATGAGGATTCCCTGTTGTGTTCCCTCCCTCTGGGGCATCTGGCATTGGCCACTGTAGGCAGACAGGATACTGAGCTATATGGACCTTTGGTCTGACCCAGTATGGCCATTCTTATGTTCTTATTACTGAGGGACTTGGGGAACCCCCATTGGCACACCAAGCACTGAGTCCTGCTGATTATCAGCCATGGAGATGGAGCAGCTAAGGGGGTTAATTACAACGAGGATTGGTCCCCTGCAGGTCTCTCTGTTTCGTCTGATGCTAACCTTCTGCTTCCAGGCCTGGCACAGGCACTTCTCACACACTGTACCTGTTGGGCTCCCAGTCAGTGGGTCATGTCAGACCTTTCTCTGCTGGTCTGTAGTTCTTGAGAAACATCTTTGTAGTTGCGTGGGGAAAAATTCCTTCAGGTTCCCATGAAGAGGATCCTCAAGGAATCCATTTTGAAGCCCTTGGAAGAGGGGAAAATGGTCAGGAACAGTCAACAGGGATTCACGATGGGCAAGTCCTGCCTGACCAACCTGATTGCCTTCTATGATGAGGTGGCTGGCTCTGTGGACATGGGAAAGTCAGTGGATGTGATCTACCTCGACTTTAGCAAAGCTTTTGATATGGTCTCCCACGATATTCTAGCCAGCAAGTTAAGGAAGTATGGATTGGATAAATGGACTGTAAGATGGATAGAAAGCTGGCTAGACTGTCAGGCCCAATGGGTAGTGATCAACGGCTTGATGTCAGGTTGGCAGTCAGTTTCGAGAGGAGTGCCCCAAGGATCGGTTCTAGGGCCAGTTTTGTTCAACATCTTCATTAATGACCGGGATTAGTGGATGGTTTGCACCTTCAGCAAGTTTGCAGATGACACTAAGCTAGGGAGAGAGGTAGATAAGTTGGAGGGCAGGGACAGGGTCCAGAGTGACCTAGACAGATTAGAGGATTAGGCCAAAAGAAATCTGATGAGGTTCAACAAGGACAAGTGCAGAGTCCTGCCCTTAGGACGGATGAATCCCAAGCAGAGCCGGCCCAAGGTATGGGCCAGCCAGGCTACCGCCTGGGGCGCCCCATTGTAGGGGGCACTGCATGGGGCTGCCGGGCTGGGCGGGGGAGGCACCATGCATGCTCCGCGTGCCAGGGGTGGGGCCGCGCATGCATAGCACTCCCGGGGGCAGCGCCGCACTCCCGGGGCCTGGGGTGCGCGAATGGCTCGGGCTGGCCCTGATCCCAAGCATTGTTACAGCCTGGGGACCTACTGGCTAAGATGTAATATGGTAGAATGTGGATGAAAAGATGAATATGAGTCAGCAGGGCACCCTTGTAGCCAAGCAGGCTAACGGCATATTAGGGTTGCATTAGGAGAAGCATTGTCAGCAGATCCAGAGAAGTGATTATTCCCCTTTATTCACCACTGGCAAGGCCACATCTGGAGTATTGTGTCCAGTTCTGGGTCCCCCACTACAGAAAGGATGTGGACGCATTGGAGAGGGTCCAGCGGAGGGCAACAAAAGTGATTTGGGGGCTGGAGCACATGACCTATGAGGAGAGGCTGAGGGATTTGGGTTTGTTTAGTCTGCAGAAGAGAAGAGTGAGGGGGGATCTGAGAGCAGCCTGCAACTTCCTGAAGGGGGGTTGCAGAGAGGCTGAAGAGAGACTGTTGACAGTGGTGGCAGGTGGCAGAACAAGGAGCAATTGTCTCAAGTGGCAGTGGGGGAGGTCTAGGTTGGATATTAGGACAAACAATTTCCCTAGGCGGGTGGGGAAGTGCTGGGAGGGTTTCCTAGGGAGGGGGTGGAATCTCCATCCCTAGAGGTGTTTAAACCTTGGCTTGACAAATCCCTGCCTGGGATGATTGGGTTGGGTTGGTCCTGCTTTGGACACGGGGTTGGACTTGATGCCTCCTGAGGTCTCTGCCCGCCCCGGGATTCTGTGAGTCTATGGAATTGAGAGCCCTGCTACCTGCTGGTGGAAGGTTGCTCTTACTGCTAAGTGCAGATTTGAGGAGTTTGATTTCTTGAGCGTCGACAGGTAGAGTGCCTGTCTCCTGGGTGACTCCTTTGGACTGGCACCAGATCTGAAATCTTCTCCACTGTTGTGGGTAGATAGACCGGGGAGCCCCTATCCTACTTTGTGATAGCACTTCCTGTACCTCTGCAGAGTGGGACGTGTCTATGTGCTGGAAGCACGAAGGAGACAGGCGTCAATATCTGCAGGCTGGGATGGAGAATGCATCTCTGGTTCTGCAGAAGGGAGGAAAGTCATTGGTGGACACAGCTCCAGCTGGGACAGAAAAGGGTACCACGCGTGCCTGGGCCGGGTGGACAGATCAGTCAATTTCTTGCTTTTTAGGCTCAGTGGGACTGGCAGCAAGAGAGGCACTGGGGAGAGGTGCAAAGGAGGCCCTCGTGGTATGGGAGGAAGGGAAGGTGCCCCATGGCGTACCGGCCAATTCCTGCTGTGGACTGGGCATTTCTCACGCTGGTAAGTGGTGAAAAGTTCTCTCGTGGGTGTCTCTGGTTGCTGGAGAACATCGAGGCATCTCACCAGATCCATTTTCCATCCGGGGTCGTGTGGGAGCTCCCGGCCTGGGTTGCCACTGTCCTGTTGCGCACGCCAGGTAGGTAGGACGCCAATCTCTTCACGCTGTGGGAAACGCAGCGGTACCAGTGGTGACGGTCAGCACCGAGGTATCTCCATGGCCGGACGTGGCGCTGTGC
This sequence comes from Pelochelys cantorii, assembly GCA_032595735.1. Taxonomy (NCBI): domain Eukaryota; kingdom Metazoa; phylum Chordata; order Testudines; family Trionychidae; genus Pelochelys; species Pelochelys cantorii. The sequence continues at coordinate 2,832,043 of CM064349.1, forward strand.
GCCTGGGAGCTGTGGACGGTACCGGTGTCCGCACTGAAGCAGCCTTCCCCAGGCTCCAGGTTTCTCACACGCAGCCAGGACCGATGGCTCTTTGCCTCTGCCCTTTTGGTCCTTGGGCAGCCCAACCTGCTGGGCTGGGACGGTACCCAGAGAGCTCTGGGTCTCATATTAAGTCGCCCTCGGGGCTGTCATTACCAGTGAGACTGAGTGAGCTGGAGACGGCGTTTGGCTCACACCGGCCTCGCTGTGTGGCCCCACGGCCCTGCTCTCCGAGGCCTTGCATGAGTGGCTGCTGGAGGCCTCCTTGGGCTCCCCTCCCGCTGACCGGAGTCCTGCTGTGAGCCAGAGGGTTGAAGAGCTGCCTGCAGGAAGAGGAGTTGGAGCCTCGGGTCTCTCCTTTCCGGAGCTGGGCTTCAGTGGCTGGCGACAGCCACACTCATGTGGGACGCGTGTTTCTGTCCCAGGCAGCGGCTGCCCGGAGAGGGTCTGTGAGTCCTTGGGATGGACGCCCTGCAACTGAGACGCTCCTTGCAGGCCAGGGAGCCGGGCAACGCCTGTCCGGGGCTCCCCTCACAGAGGGTGAGGAAGGGAACGAAGCCCACCGTGAAGCTGGGTTTCTTAGCGAAATCACCGAAGGAAGGCGAGGGAGGAAAGACCAGGAAAGGGAAGCTCCACAAGGTGGCTCAAGGTGAAAGGCTGAGGAAGTGCACGAGCCGCGGGGGACAGCTGAAGCACCATCTCTAGTCAGGGCGCTTGAGAGGGAACCCAGGGGGTTCCCCCGTGTGTCTGGCATGGCCCAGGGGCAGAGCACTCTTGGGCCAAGCAGACACCGCTACACATGCTGGGCCCGGCCGCACAGGCACGCAGAGCAGGTGCAGGCATGCACCCGGGAAGCAGCCAGAAGGACACGTATTGGGCACCTCTGCCTCTAGCGCCCAGAGGAAATGGCCGAAGCCTCAGTTTGCTGAAAGGCTGATGGCTTTATGGCATCAGCTCCTGTGACCCCAGCGGAGCAACCCCCAATCTCTCCAAGCTGCTGCTGCCCAGGACAGAGGCCCCCCGCCCATGCGCCTGGCTGACCCTCCTCGCACTCCCACCTTCCTTAGCGAACTCTTGGGATGGAAAATCTCTGAGCTTTGAGTCTTCCCCGGCCACCCCCAGCCAGGGATGCGCCACGGCAGAGAAACTTCTCTGCTTGAGCTTTGGGGGAGGCCTCCTGGGGCTGGGCTCAGCCCCTCATAGAGCCAGTGATGGCGCTTGGGTGGCCCCGGCCCGGTGATGGCAGAGCCCCACCCATGAAAGCGCAACACTCCTCGGGAATACGGGCCCTAAGGGACCCGCAGTAGGGAGCCGGGGCAGAGCAGGGAACAGAACTGACGTCTCCAAGTTCTCAGCCGCCACACCCCGCACTGCCCTTTCCCTGATCAGAGGGAGCCGGTCCAACCTCTGTCTGTGAAGCCCCCCCAATCCCGTTACCTGGAGTTTATGTTCAATCGCTCGTTGGTGCTGCTCAATCAGCTCCGCCTTCTCCTTCTCATAGCGCTCCTCAGCACAGCGCACATGCTCCGCCAAGCTCCGCTGTGTGGCCTCCAGCTTCTGCTGCGTCTCCGCTTTCTGCTGCTCTAGGGCCTGCTGCTGCTTCTCAGCTGCCGCGGCCCGTGCTTGCTCGGCTGGGGGGAGAGAGATGCTGGGGGAGCCCGGGGCACAGAGGGGGACCCACCGACAGGGGCCACCAAGGGGGATCATGGTGGCCGGCCCCCGGCACTCGGCAGCGGGAGCATGTTAGGGCGTCTCCATATGTGCCTGGGACAGTCTGGCAGGGCACTCAGAGCGGTCACAGGAGTTAGAATAACTAGACAAAAAGTCTATCCAGGGCTGTAGCTGTAGCTGGGGCTGTCTCAGGATAGGAGAGCGAGGGGGTGGGGGGGAGGGTTAAACCTTTTTGCGGACCCACTTCTCTGGGTGGGAGACACGCTAAATACAAGCTGTATGCTAAGTATCCCAGACCCGTGAAGCCTCCACCCCCACCCCTCAAGCTGGAATTTTGTATCTCTCACCAGCATCGCCAGGCAATAAAAGTCCCTGCCTCACTCCCCGCCATTGTCTTACTGGGAGGAAAAGGATTTGGTCTGGTATCAGTTATACAACCATCAAGCTGCATGAAGAATGAGAATTGCACCAGAGCACCCAGCTATGGAGAGGTGGGGAGTCACCAGCAAGGAAGTCAAGGAAGCTGTGGTTAGGGGGGTAGCAAGAGTCTCAGTGTCATGTGACGCCCAGCCCCCACAACGAACACCAGACCCTGGGGGGCTTCAGATTTGTCAGGGTCAGACTCCCTGGCAACTTGTAACTGACTTAGAAATGTCGGCACAAGGCAAGTTTCCTGGCGTGAGTCGCCTTTACAACGATTCCTTACACACCTGAACACCGAACATCTCTATGTCTCCTCACGTCGTGCAGCCACCCAGTGGCACAAACTTCTACTCTCAGGTCGATTTTTTCACATTGGCTTTCGTAAGAGACAGGGAGTGAACATTTAAAGACATTAACACTCTTCTAAAAAGTATAAAACTTTCTTTCTTAGTTCCTGAAGCCGTCGGGAAAGTGTGGGAAATGACCCACACGTTCCGGTTACTCCTGCCATTCTCCTAGTAACCTCAGCCGCTAAATCCTAATCTGAAACTTCTGGGTATTCTGCTCCAGAGGCGACCAGATGAATGATAGCGTCACCACTAATGAAAGAGTCAGCATCATGCTGGCATGTAACAGTCCATTTGGCTAAATTGTACAGTTAGGCCTTGTCTACACTGGCATCTTCTGTCACCAAAACCTGCCTTTGGGTGCAAAAACAGTGAGAGCGATCACACTGCAATGCGACTTTTGTCAGGAGAGACTCCCCATTTTGGTGTCAAAAAACTTCCACCCCATGAGAGACTTTTGTCTTTCCCCTCCCTTTATTGTTGACAAACAGCCAGTCTGGACTCTGCTGTTTGTTTTGTTGAGGGAACTGGCTTCTGTCAGTACCCCACAGTGCTTGCCCTGAAGTCTGTGCTCAGTGTTTTGTATCTCTGCTGCCCTGCAGGCTTGTGCCCCGCCCCTGTCAAAGCTACTTGAAGTGTCTGACAGCTGAGTGAGCTGCTCTGTTTGGGGAACAAACAAAGAACAAATCATGGGAGTGCTCCTGTTCTGACTGGCTAGGCACACAGGGGCAGGCAGGCTGCTGCTGCAGGGGCAGGGCTGGAGAGACGGCCGTGCTGCTTGGACATTCCTCAGCATGGAGAGCTCCCAGAGCGCCGAGGGAATCCCAAGAAGTGCAGGGATCAGTTCTGCCTTCCCACAGCACTGCATTGCGGGATGCTTACCCACAATGCTTTGCTCTGCCTGTTGCCAGGGCGCTAGCAGTGTGACAATGAGAGCCAGAAAAAAAAAATGTTCATCTGGTTTTCACTTTTGGTGACTTTTGCATGTTGACAGCAGTTTTGTTGCCAAACCTGCCCAGTGTAGACACAGCCTCAGCTTTATGTACCCAAGGGGAAATGAATTCCATTCCTGCTCTCTTCCTGCTCCCTTATCCCCCGACCAAAAGAGAGCAATGTGCAAAGAAACGTAATGACAGGAAATGACTCAAATAGGATTTTAAAGCAGCTAACGCCTTCCAGCTCCTGGGGGCCTGAACTCACCCAGACTTGTATGAAACTCCTCCTTGCATGTGGCTTTGAACCCCAGGCAGGGAAAACATTGCTCCTTGCAGGGGGCTGAGTGGTACCAGGGTGCTGGACAACCGAAGTGTGTAGGGGTATGTCTACATTTGCCCCCTAGTTCGGACTAGGGAGGCAAATGAAGCATACCGAAGTGGCTAACGCAGCGCGGGATTTACATATCCCGCACTTGATTAGCATATTCGCGGCCGGTCACCATGTTAAAATGCCGGTAGCCCGAATTAACTCGCCGTATGTAGACACGGTAGTCCGATCCAAAACCCTTCCCTCGAATTAACTGTTACTCCTCATTGCACAGGGAGTTACAGTTAATTCGAGGGAAGGGTTTTGGATCGGACTACCGCAGCTACACGCAGCGAGTTTATTTGGGCTACCGGCATTTTAAAATGGCAACCGGCCGCAAATATGCTAATCAAGCGCGGGATATTTAAATCCCGTGCTTCATTAGCCACTTCAGTATTCTTCGTTTGCCTCCCTAGTCCGAACTAGGGGGCAAGAGTAGACATACCGTAGGTGAGGAGAGCAGGGTTAGCAGTAGGGATGTTAAGCAGCGGTTAATAACCTAATTGAGTAGTCGATGGAATTTCCATTAACTACTCGATTACTCAGTAAGGGGGCTAGCTCCCTGGAGCAGTGTGAGCCGGGACTGGGCAGTGCCAGTTCGGGACAGCTACAGGACCGACGGATGCAGCTCTGCGTTATAAATATAGTAAGAACTGTCTGACTCTTACTACATTTAAAAAGCAGAGCCACAGCGGTCTGGCAGCTGGCACGAGCCAGGATTGCTGCGTTCTGGCTTGTGCTGGGTCACACGCTTTGGCTCTGCCCTCCCTCTTCCCTGCAAAGACGGTTCTGGGGGAAAACGGCTTTTAAGCCAGCTCCTCCCAGAACCAACTCATGCTCTCCTCCCCTTGCTGCCTCTGATAGTATTCAAGGTTCAAATTGTGTAGTAACTGTTTTTAAGGCTTGTAAAACTTGCAGGACGATATTAACTACTTAAAGCTTGCAATAAATAAGGAAGTGGTTAAGTCCCTGGTGTGTCCTGGTTTCCCTCGGATGTAAAATAAATCGAACTATATGACAGGTAGTCAACTACTCAACTAGTCATTTACATCCCTAGTTAGAACCATAGTTCCTGGTAGGGTGCATGGCTGAGTGGCCACATGGGAAGACCTGCCCACGTTGTTAGCAGCCTGCAGCCCTTCACTAATTAGGTGCTTCTTCCAGAGAGCTCCTGGTGCTGTAGCTGGAAATGGAAAAAGTAAGCTGGTGTGCTTGGTGGGGGAACTGAAGTGGGAGAGAGTAGGATATGCTTTAAAAAAAGTCTCAGCAGCTAGCAGCTCTCGGTCCCCTCCCTCCTCCTCTCCCCTCTCTCTGGCCCATGTTTTGTCTCCTCTGCCACCTCCCCTTTTCTCCCAGGTAACTCCAGCTGGATGTACCCATAAAAGAAGAGAGTGCAGCCCAGATCTAAGAATGACTCTGCTAACTTTGGGCCACAATGCTGAAGCTTGCTGTCCACCCACGTGATTCAGACGCTGCTTAGGTGCAGAAATAAAAATAAATGAATAACACATGTGGAATGATTTCATTCCTCAATCAGTTCACCGAGCTGAATTACACCAGCTTTGAAGAATGAAAGATTTGTGATATGGAAACAAGTGAATTTTTTTTTTAAAAACCCTGTTTCCTAGAAAATTGGGAGTAATATGTGCTCAAAAAAGTGCTCAAAAATGAGCCTATTAAATAACCTAATCTTTAATTTCAAGCATAAAGTGTAACCACTATTTCATGTATGGATACTAATCATAAAATATTCTGTTTGCTATATCAAAAAAATGGACAATTTTGTATTATGCCTCAAAGGAACAGATAATGTAAGATACCAAATGGCTACTGAAAATATTGCAGTATTAATTTTTTGATTTGATTTCATACTAAATAAATGAGGTTACGTACCAACCTTGTTAATGGTCCCTTGTTTTAGTATTTTTTCTTCTATAACATTTTAAAATTAGATATAGCTAAGATATCTGTTGGTAACTGGCAGGCACCACAGTGCTACACACCCGCACAAGCCACATGACCTCAGTATTGGTGCACATGACAAAACTCTCTCTGCTCACAAAAGGAAACTCTCAGAGAACCCATTGCTTTGGGGGGAGGAGGGGAAGGGAGGATACACAAAGAAATGTGACTCTGAGCCTGTCCAGCGGAGACTGTTCTGCCCTAAGAACCCTGTTCATGGGGCCAGGCAGAGTGGGGGAAACGCTCATTGCAAGGGGAGCGACAGAGCAGCTGGCAGCTCGTGGGGCGACGGACCCCACACAAAGCTGGGCCTCGCGAGCTCAGGAAGTGGCTGGTGCCAACCATGGAAAAGGGGAATCAGGTCTGGGGATAGAGCAGACTTCGCTCAGGGCGGCGGGAGAAAAATCTCCCTCTTGGGCAGGATGTTCCATCACTCTAAACCCGCGGCACCCTCTCAGCTGTAGCTGGTGTGCCCCTCTGCTGCAGGCCAGACGCCGGGCTAGATGGGCCCCCACACTGCTCTGCTCTGGCTGTTGTCGCTGAAGCCCACACTTCCTACCTGCCAGCTGCTTCTCGTTCTCTGCCAGGGTCTTGTCTGTTTGCAGGATCGACGCTGCCACGGCCTCCTTGGCACTGAGGAACTCCTTCAGAACCTCGGCTGCCTGGGTGACAGAGGGAGAGCAACCATCATGGGCTTTATTCAGGCCGGGCTCTGGGCTGGCTCTCAGCAGGGGAATGGGGTGGGGGCCTTTCCCCTCTCGGTGCACCAGCTCTGATGCAGGGGACCGACTGGCTTGGGACGGGAAGCACTTGGCTCATCTACTCAGTGGTAAAATGTCCCCATGTGGAATCAAGATTGCCCAGTCTCAGCCCCGTTCCCACAGGGGCAGGGTCCTCTCTCCCCGTGGACAGTAACTGGCCACCATAGCGGAAAGGCGGATGGTGGGATGGACCACGGGGACCAGTTTCTGTCCCCCCACTCATAGGGGTCCCCGTGGAGTGGGGCTAAGGGACACATTCTCCAGCTGGGGGAGGGGAGACACAGAATCCAGCATCATGGGGCTGCAGCTGGGAATGGTCCCCTCTGGGGAGGTGAACGACACCCGAGGTAACAGGGTCCCAGCCTGTCTCCATCACCCCAGAGGCGCTCAGATCTACGGCGTGGGGCAGGCCTGGCTGAAGAGTTTGCAGGGCCCAGGGCAGTGCTGCTGTGCCGCACAGCTCCCAGTCAGGGTAGGGAGTGAGAGGCCGGGTGAGCTGGGCTGGGAGCCAGGCAGCGCGGGGCCCTGAATGTGCAGAGTGCAAGGCAATGGCCTCGCTCGCCTTGCCCAAAGGCCGGGCCTGGTGCCGGGAGGCTGCTGCGATGGGCGCGTTGGACATGCAGAGACAATGGGACGTCAGAGGGACCAGGCCCCACCTACCTTTATCCCTTTCCCAGGCACCTGCCGGTATTTCTCCTCCAGTGCCGCCTGGTCAGCCCGGAACAGCTGGTAGCCCCCGGGCACAGAGTAGCTGCCTCCGCTGATCTTCCCCTCCAGCTCCTGCGAGGCCTCCGCCAGCGCGGCCTTGCAACGACCCACGGACGCCTCCTCGTTCCGACAGCAGAACTCCTCCCTCCTGGCCTCCAGGTCCTCCTGCCGGGGCAGACACAGGGGGTGAGAAACGGGGGCTGAGCTGCGCCAGGCAGGGCAGTGGATCAACACACAAAAGGCAGGGGGTGGATGGGGAATGGGCACCGGGCTTCCTGGGTCCGTCCCTTTGCCTCAGTTTCCTCTGCCTGCCTGGCTTGGGGATGTGCCAGGGCTGCTTTCTTCCAGGTTGGGAGACTGGAGGGTCTTGGGCACTGGGACCAGCCCTTTGCACAGAACCCAGCACAGGGGATGGGGCAGCACTGGGCTGCTGGGTGCTACCACATGGCACCTAATGAACAGCGCCCAGCACGTACAGAGCCTGGCATGAGGGGGCCATTCCCATGAGGGGGCGGAGGCGCTATGCCAGGGCAAACACATTGATCATGATCCTTCCTCATCTAATTGGACCTCGAGCGAGGCAGGGCGGAGCCCAGCCAGCTCTGGGATGGAGACCTCCCCTCCCCCAATCAATGCCCCCCATACAGGTGAAAGGGGGACCCTGCAAGGCAGAGGCACTGATGGGAGGTGCTGGTGCCACCATGCCCACGTAGCCCAATCCCAGCCAAAGGCACTGAGATGCTGGCAGGGCTCTGAGCCGGGGATCCGGCCCTGGGACTGCTGTCGGGAGCCCTTTGGCCCTGTGCTCTGTGGCTGTCCCTGGGGCCGGCTGGGCTGTTCCCCCGGGGAGGAGACACTGCCTAGGAGCCAGGGTCCCTGGCGTTAGCCCCAAGGAAAGGGAAAGGCCAGCTCCGCTCTCTCCCTGGCATGCCCAAAAGCAAAGAGCACCCTGAGTTCCTGGGCCCCGCCACCCCCTGCCTGCCCCTCCCGCAGGCGCCTTGCTGGAGGAGCCGCATCTCCCGGCTGCCTCCCGGCTCACGCTCCCAGCGAGCACGGGCTGAGAAAGGGGAGCGTCCTGGCCATGGAAACGTCCCTGGGTTGGCCAGAAGGGGACAGGCCAGCCTGGTCTCACCGAGTATTTACAGCACAGACTTTGCTGCCGGATGGGGTGCGGAGAAACGCTCCCGCGGGGGCGACTGAAGGAGATTGAATTGTTTCAGCTGCCCGGCTGCCCTGGCTGCTTCATTTCTGGAAGTGACAAGAGCAGGAGGGGGTGACCCCTGCTCCATGGCTTCCTCGGCGCTGGGGACACCAGCAGCCCCCAGCAGCCCAGGCAGGGAGGAAGAGGCAGACACGCAGCAGCAGGAGAGAGGAGGCACCTGCTCCATCTAGCCCGGCGTGACCCTGGGTGCAGCGTTGGTGCCCAGCAAGAGATCACTGCGTGCATCTAATTTTCCTCTTTTGTACATCAGTGGGAATCCGGCTTTCCTGATTTTCCCATTTCTCCCCAGCTCCACCGGGTGGCTGGAAGGTCGCCGACAATTTTGGAAGGGATCGGATGCTCCGTTCCAAGCGATCGCGTCTCAGACCGATGGACAGATGCCTACAGTTACCTGCCCTGGCGCTGTCCCAGAACAGCCCCCCGAAACCATCCGAGACAAGCACAAGGGATCAGAACAACTCGCAGGCACAAAGGAACAGGCGAGTGCAGCCAAACGACAGTTTGAGGATCACACCGTGTGGGGGCGCCCGGAGCGCTGGGGGTCACCTCGCTGAGTGTGGGGGTCAGGGAACTTTGGACCCTGACATGTGTAAAACTGTGTCAGACTGAACCTTTGGGCCTGGGGGGATCCACTTGATTACCTAGAAATTAATGAGATTACGGCCTAGCCGGTGTTGGATGGGTTGGGTTTGCGTTGTAAAGCTTTGTTTCCACCATTCTCTACTTCGTCTAGTGGCCCCTCCCTTACACAGGAGCAGCAACTGGAGGTCTAACTGGTAAACTGAGGCACCCAACTCCAACAAACCCAGGGAATTGTTTCAAAGGGCCTCGGGGACTGGGCTGTGGGTGCCATTAGGGAGCTGAGAACTGGCCGCGGCGGGCCCCACAATCTCCCATTGGCGGGAAGGGTAACAGGAGGGTCCCCCCAGAACCATTCCCCCGGGGCCCGCTGCAGGGCCGTACTCTGAGCTGAGTCTGGAAGGTGTCCTGGTCGTCCTTGAAGGCGCGCCCCGTGAACACCGCCAGTGCCTCCCGCTCGCACTGGGCGTGCAGGCCCAACAGCTCCTGGAGGGTCTCCATGGGCAGCCGGACCCGCTGCTCCATCAGCTCCGTGTAGCACGCCAGGGCGTCGGCCACGGCCGCGGTGTTCTCCTTCCGCGCCAGGGCCTCCACCGCGCTCTCCACGCAGGGCACCGCCCCGCTGTTGATGCTGGCCACATAGCTCTGGGCCAGGCTCCCCAGCGCTGCAGAGAGAAGCGGCAGGTTCTGGAGCAGCCCGTGCTACCGAGGGGAGCGGGCGCGGGCACCAAGGATGCCGCCGGGCTCAGGGGGTCGGGGCGTCTCCGGGGGAGATTCGGGGACCGTGGCAGAGACTGAGCTGAGCCGAGGTCCCGGCACAGCACGGCAATCAAAGGCCTGTGGCTGTCCTGGTGCATAACAGGAGCTTTCCGGGGCTGCAGCGGGGCCACGTGGGGTGGGGAGGGAGCACTCCCCGGCCCCGTTCACCCCCAGCTCTGCTCCTGCTCCTCTTGCAGTGCCAGCTTGTTCTCCCTCAGGCCACTGATAAACAGCAGAGGGCAGGACCTGAGCCCTGCAGACGCCCCGGAGACGCCCGCTGGGTGAGTCCCTGGGTGTGCTCTCCGGCGGCCTGGCGCTAGATGAGTCCTGCTACTCAGCCGCCCCAGTGACCTTGTGGCCCCCCAGGATGGTCATGGGCCGGGCCTTGTCCCAGACGTGATCGCAGAACCTGCACGCGGCATCCAGGAACTCGGGCTCCAGCTCGTCCTCCACGAGCTCCTCCAGCCGGGGCAGCTTCCTCCGGCCCGCCGGCCGGTCAAAGGTGAAGCACTTGCAGGAGGGGAAGAAATCCCGGATGCATTTCTTGGCCTCGGTGGCTTTCTCGCCGGTGTCTGGGGAAAGGGGAGACGGGCAGGTCTAGGTCCAGCTCTCCCATAGCCGGTGACGCCCACAGCCAGGGAGCTGCGGAAAGGCCAGGAAGCCTTGGATTGAACGAGACCTTGGGCTTCTCTAGCGCTCTCCTCGGAGCCCTTGGCAAAGCCACTTCCGCCGCCACCTCGGGGGTGAGACGCAGGAGGGGAGGGAAGGAGAGACCGGGAGCCAGTGGAACGTGGCTGAGGAAGGGGGCTGCTGCCCGGTCGGGGACACTGGGGCAGAACGCTGGGCAGGTGTCCCTGGGGAGCTGGGAGTTTGAACGTCCCTGAGGAGCAGAGTTTTTATTTGTGACACTGGGGCATCGGGGACACCCCTACCCAGTGGGGAGACACCCCACCCCGATCCCTGCAGCCCAGCGCCCCCAGCGACACCCTTACCTGACTCCAGCCTCAGGGCTCTCTCCAGGTACTCGTCCTCGGTGATGGGTCGCCCACCTGCCTCCAGCTGCAGCACGAAGTCCCGCACGGTCCAGACAAAGTCCGGGAAGAACTGCACGAACTTGGCCGCATCCCCCACCCCGTCCCGGCCGCTGCTGGCCTCTTCCACCTTCACCTTGATGCGCTTTGTCAGCTCCAGCGTGTATCTGGGGGCCGGCTAAGGCATGGGAGATGCCATTGCACCTTCCTTTCCCCGCCTGGGCCTTGATTTGGAAGCAGCCTCTAGGGCTGAGCCCTGCCCATCTGCAAAGCCCCCCTGTCGCCCCAGGAAGTAGGAACTCATCACCCGTTGTATATGTGGGGAAACTGAGGCACAAAGACGGAAGGAACTTGCCTGGGCTCCCCCTTGTGGCTCTGGGCGTAACAGACCAGACCCACGCTCCTCCCAGAGATGGGGCTCAAACCCAGAGGCCTGGCTCCCAGCCCCTGCCAAGTGCGCCTTTGCTCAGCAGGTGAGCTCCAGCCGGCTCTGCTCTCACTCCAGGCCCCTGCAGTATGAGTGGAGTCTGCACGTTGCAGACTGGTGCTCTTGCCTGAGGGACCCCCTCATCCCCCGGCTGCCCAGCCTGGGGGCGGCTCTTCCTGCCAGTTTCCCTGCTGTGTGTACCCCAAGGGGTGCCCCTCCCCACACCTCCAGGCCACAGCCTTGCTGGGGGAGGGGGAGGGGGTTGGAAGCTGGTCCCTGCTGCTGCTCAGTCGGGTCCCGCCGTGGGGGTGACTCCTGGGGCTGCTAGATCCCACAGGGGGTGCCGTCCTGGGGCTGCTTTCCCTGCCCGGTAGCTCTCTCCAGTGTGGCTCCCTCGAGGGCAGATACGGCTGCTGTTAAAAGAAGCCCACGCATTGCCGGGGGGATGCCGGACGTCCGGGAGTCGCTGTCTCCCACTGCTCCGTGAGCCGCAGCCCCAATGGCTGAGCGAAGCTCCCGGCCATGGAAGGAGCAACTCAGCCCCTTTGTGAAGCAAGAGAGCTGGGCAGCGAAAGAGGCCACCACCCAAGGCCATGGGCCGAGCAGAAGCCTTTGGCCATGTGTTGCCGTGCAGTCACCCTGCCCGTTAATGCCGCATGCCCTGGCCTCGTGCCAGCTCTGTGCTCGTTCTGCTCAAGTCACCTCATGAGCAGCTTGTCTGCTGAGCTAGAGACCAAAGCCAGGGCCGTGCTTCTGGGGGGAAACTGAGTCACGTTCAGACAAAGGACTAACGGGGTGAAGCTGAGGTGCAATAGATCCACAGGCAGCTGCTCTCAGCTGGCAGGAAAGTGACCTCAGTGAGTGTTGAGAAGATGTGGGGACTTGGACACATGACCAGGGAGGAGGATCAATCTATTGCAGGATGCGGGGCGGAGGGGGGTGTAATCTGGAACTGCAGCTGGCCAGGGATGTGAAGGGAAAGAAGAAGGCTATGTTTACACTGGCCGGTTCTTGCACAAGAAATATGCAAATGAGGCTAAGCGTGGAATATCGCAGAGGGAGGGGAGGGGTGGGGCCCTTATTGGATGGGGGAGGTAACCTAGTGACAGATGATGTGGGTGTGATGTAGTGTTGATACCTTGCTGGTTGCTAGGCTTGGGCTGTGGGTGACCCTACTGGCTGCTGTCTGTACCACGGCCCAGCAGAGTAGCTGATGGGTCAGGCAGGTAACCTGTTCGACCGGTTACCTCCCAGAGAGAGGAACAAAGGGAGGAAGACAGAGGGCAGCCCCTGGCTGGGGGGCAGGGCTGGAAGTTGGGCAGTTTCTGTCTGGTATCATGGGGCTGGGATTTAGGGGCCCAGTCTCCCCCATCTCAAGGGGGGCTGAAGCATCCTAGGCCTGCCCTTTAACCAGATGATATCTGTGCTGTGTTGTATCCTGGAGAAGCAATAAACTCCCTCTATTCTACTGCCTGGTGGAGTCTGTTTGTGCCACTACAGGGGTGCAGGAGGCGGGGGAACCCCAACGCGCCGTCACAGTGGGAAAAGCTGAAGAACTCCAGGCCTTTTTGTCTCTGTCTTCACAGACAAGGGCAGCTCCCACACGGCTGCACGAGGCAGCGCAGTCTGGGCAGGAGGTGGGCAGCCCGCGGTGGAGATAGAACAAGTTAAGGACTACTTAGAAAAGCTGGATGTGCACAAATCCATGGGGCTGGATCTAATGCATCCGAGGGTGCTGAGGGAGTTGGCTAATGTGGTTGCACAGCCATTGGCCGTTTGAAAACTTGTGGAGATCGGGGGAGGTCCCGGGCGGTTGGAGAAAGGCAAATGTGGTGCCCGTCTTTAAAAAAGGGAAGAACAATCCAGGGAACTACAGCCCGGACAGCCTCACCTCGGTCTCCCGAAAAATCCTAGGGAGGGGGTGGAATATCCATCCCTAGGGGTGTTTAAGTCCCAGCTGGACAAAGCCCTGGCTGGGCTGATTGGGTTGGGGTTGGTCCTGCTTTGGGCAGGGGGCCGGACTCGATGCCTCCTGAGGTCTCTGCCCGCCCCGGGATTCTATGAGTCTATGAATAGCAGCTTCATCCTTTGATTTCAGTTCCCTGGTCTCCCTGTGCCCCAATGGCCAAACCTCTCCTCCAGCCTTCAGCTCGACTCTCCTGTGCCCCTGTACAGTGAGCGCTCTGGCAATGGATGCAGGGACCCAGAAGCCGCCTCCCAAAGCCATAACAGAGGGAAACACAATCGCCAGCTTGTGGGGCGGGGGAGCCGGGGAAGGATACTGCAATCTCCCCAGGGCAGAGCCGTCGATGGTGCCCATGCTGTTGTAGACCAGGGTGCTGCTGAGGAGAGCGGCCAGCATGAAGATCCACGTCTCCTTTTTCGTGTTGTCCTGAAATGGAGACATGGCTGAATCCAGCCCTGCCACCCAGGGCTACAGACATGGGGGAGGGAACACTAGTGAAGAGGTCAGGGTTACACCCATCAGCTGCTACACCTGTCAGCCAATTGTGACCTTGATTGTTGTTCATACCACTCTGAGTGTGCCCATATGGTGCAGGGCTTGTCCCCTGCAGCTGGGGGTTGCAAGGACACATGAATAAACACACTCACCTTCTCCATGTCGCCCAGCCCCTCGGTGTCCAGCAGCACCAGGGTGTGGCCAGCCCGGCGGGGGTGGGGCTGGCACCACATCCAGATGCCCTTGGTGTGCGACTGGATAGTGGAGCCCAGCGAGAAGCCTGCAGGCACAAGGGGGGTCAGTGGCAGAGGGGAGGGGCAGAGAACGCAGGAAGGCCAGGAGTCTGGCTGGGGCAAGTCTCAGGGGTGGGAGGAACAGCAGGAGAGGCCCCCGGGGGAGGGAGAGAGCAGGCCAGATGCAAAGGGGTCGGATGCTGCTGCCAGGGGTGGCCCTGACCAGGGCAGAGTTAATGGGGGGCAGCTCTGAGAGTTAATTACTCCCCATCTTACAGCACGGGAAAGTGCCAAAAAATCTGGCTCCAGCCCATATGGAGTCAGCCCCAGAGCCAGGCAGGGGGGCCCAACATGCCAGTTCCCTGCTCTCACCACTAGAGGCTAGAACCCACTCTAACCACTACACTGCACTCCCCTTCTTTATGCAATGTTTGCAAGGCAAAGAGACGTGCAAGAGCCTCTTGCTTGTTCACCGAGCCCTGCTATAAGCCCCACACACGCGTCAGTGCCAGGCGCCCGTCTCGCACTCACCTTTGCTCCTCCCGGCCAGCCGGTTCAGGAGGTAGGACTTGCCGGTGCGGTACAGCCCGGCGATGGCCACCACCACCACGGGCTGGGTGACGCCCGCCAGCACCCGCAGCGCCTCCGGCCGCACCTCCAGCTTCCCCTCGGGGCTGGTCTCAATCAGGCAGATGGGATTCTCCATGGAAATCCGCTGGCCAGAGGCCTTTTTGCAGTGCAGGAAAACCTTCTACGAGGCAAAACTCCTCTTGGCACTACAGCTCTTGTGCAAAAAGGGGGTGTGGATGCTCCAGAGGGGTTTCTTGTGCAAACAGAGCATATGGGAAAAAGCCCAGGTGCCCTGACAGCCATTCTGTGACTGGCCATCAGAGCTTTCTCACGCAGTGTCCATGCAGTGCGGACGTTCATGCGCAAAACCTCATCTGGACGCGCTATTGCACAAGACGTTTTTGTGCAAAATCTCTTGCGCAAAAGGCTTCTTGCACAACAACCCTGCAGTGTAGGCATAGCCTAGCTGTGCAGAGACCGCACAGGCATGAGTTGAGCCCAGCCGGTCAGTACTGACCGGGGAGCAGACATTTGATCCTGGCCGTATCACTCCAGCAGAGAGAGGTACAGCTCCCTGCACACTGGAAATGGGATGTCAGTTTTGACCAGTGCAGGGATCTGACCCCTGGGACAGTGGACGAGGGTGTGGCGGGTTCTCCATCCCTGCGATCGTTATGGCGAGACGGGAGGTTTCCGAGAAGATCTGCTCTGGCAGTTAGCTCAGGGCAGGTCTCTGGTACAGAGCTCATAGCTTGGTCCCTTCTGGCCTTGGGATGTGTGACTGTCCACAGCAATCGCCCCCCTGTCCTGACAGGGGCTGGGGCTGACCTGCCCCCTGCTACCTCCCCACGCTCTGCACGCCCCAGGAGATGGTCCATCGAGAGACCCAGAATGCTACCAAGCAGGGGGGGACCAACACCCGCGGCACCAAGGGACAGCCCGTTAAATGGCAAACCTGGGAAAAAGGAAGGGGCAGCTGTTACAACAAAGGGCTTGGTCAGTGACAGCCAGCAGGACCTGGGTGCGGGGAAAGGATTTAAGGTTAATTAGTAATTAGCCAGTATTTCTAAAAGGCCAACCGGGAGTCCTGAGGCACCTTGGAGACTAACCAACTTAGTGGGGCACCGGCTTTCGTGGGTAAAACCCACTTCATCAAGAGAGTTGGAGTGGAGATTACAGAGGCAGGGTGCATGTAAGGACAACAGAAGAGAGAAGGCGCTTGAGTGAATGAGGCTAGTCAAGCCAGAGTGGAAATGGCTCATTGACACCGGTCTAGATGGAGATGTGAATATGCAGGGAAGGGAAACGGCCTTTGCACTGCGGTAACCAGTTGAGATCATTATTCAGTCCTAAACAGATAGTGCTGAATTTGCACATGAACTCCAGTTCAGCTGTCCCCTCTGTAACCCGGTTTAGAAATTCTTTTGGAGAGGGATGGCTGCTTTCAGATCCATCCCTGAATGCCCAGGGAGGTCCAGGTGTTCCCCTGCTGGTACGTGACCTTTCTTACATCACAAATTTCAGCTGTGTGAAGGGTGAAGTTTGTCACAACCCTGCCGGGGGCCTGCCCCTGATGTTCCTTGTGGCGCTGGGGGTGGGAACATGTACCATGCAGGGAAAGAGGCGCGAATATTTATGGCCGTGAGAGGATTGTTGCCCTACAGGTTTGTGCATGTCAGGGGTCATAAACCTGTAGGGGAGCCCCTGCCCTGAGGCCCTACATCCTCAAGCCCCCGCCCTGACTCCTGCATCCCCCACACCGCAGCCCCTGCCCTGGAGGACCCAAGCAAGGCTGGGGAAATCTTCCAGTTCAACATCGCTAAATAAAAGTTTTCAAACTAGATTTGTCTCCATGAGAGGGTTCTGCCATAGCCCCCGAGGCCTGGCACATTCTGCGTAGCCCGGTTCTGCGACCCAAAGCTCATTCTCTTCAGGTCAGACTAACTATCAAACCTAGACCCCATGCTCAGAGCTGACCTTAGGGGAAACGGAGCCCTGGGATAACTTGGAGTTTGGCAGCTCTGCCCCCTGGGCACGCCCCCTCCCCATTTCCCTGTGCTCCTGTGGACTCTCCCATCCCTGGACCCCCTCACCCCACCTCCCTTGCATTAACTCCTGCCCCTCCTTCCCCCTAACTCCTGCACTGTGCCCCTGTGCTCAACCCCATTTTGCCACCTTCAGCCCAACCCCTGCACTTCCCGCCCATTGGCACCCCCAACCCCAGCTCTGCATTGCCAGGGTGCCTGCCACACTGCCTCCCTGCCCAGCACCACCCAGCCCCTTCTGCCCAGCAACCCCCATGCCCAGTGGCCCCTCGCCCAGAGAGCTCCACCCCAATGCCCAGCGCCCTCCCACCCACAGGTCCCTCACCCTGCCCAGCTCCCCCTCACACCCCCACAACAACCAGCACCCATGGTCCTGAGGGCATCCCGCACTAAACTGTGCATGTTCTGTGCACAATCCTTGAAAATTCTGCACATTTTCCTGTCAATAACTGTGGAGGCTCCATCATGGGAGTGAGGAGCACGGGGGCTGCCTGAAGGGGGGGGGACCACACTCAGCCCCCCCACCCCGAGTCCTGTCCTAGGCCAGGGGCCTGGCAGTGCCATGCCTCTGTGTGCATGGCACAAGGCCCCATGGAAGCATTTACAGGCTGGCTGAGAAGTCAGCCAGGACCCCAGATCCATGAGAGGCAGAAAAGCAAGGGCCCAGACTAATGCCCGAGTCCGGCCCTCATCCAGGCTGTTGCCTGCCAGGGCTCTGGCCACCACCTCCAAGGGGCCTTTGCATTTCCCTCCCAGCCTGGACAGCAAAGAGGCACTTGGGACGGGCATCCTGAAGCCCTGGTTTCCAGGCATTTCCAACTCCAAAAGTTAAAGAATCAGAGAGCAAAGGCTCTGTGTGACTGAACCGTCAGGCTACCTTTTGCGGAGCCTGGGAAAGCTGACTTCCCGGGACCACTTCTTGGCAGCGGGCCCAGAGTTTTAGAACATAAGAACATAAGAATGGCCATACTGGGTCAGACCAAAGGTCCATCGAGCCCAGCATCCCACCTGGGGATTTTTAAACCCTAATAGAGTCCTGGCCTTCACAGCCTCCTCGGGCAACGAGTTCCACAGGTTGACTGTGCGCTGTGTGAAAAAAAATTTCCTTTTATTAGTTTTGAACCTACTACCCATCAATTTCATTTGGTGTCCCCTAGTTCTTGTATTATGGGAAAAGGTAAATAATTTTTCTATAATCACTTTCTCCACACCATTCATGATTTTATATACCTCTATCATATCGCCCCTCAATCGCCTTTTTTCCAAACTGAAAAGTCCCAGTCTCTCTAGCCTCTCCCCATATGGGACCCTTTCCAAGCCCCTAATCATCTTAGTCGCCCTTTTCTGAACCTTTTCTAATGCCAATATATCTTTTTTGAGGTGAGGAGACCACATCTGCACGCAGTACTCGAGATGTGGGCGTACCATAGTTTTATATAGGGGAAGTATGATATCTTTTGTCTTATTTTCTGTCCTCTACTGCCAGGTGCCTTAGAGTTTGTAGTGAGAGGTTTTTTCTGTTCCTGGCCAGCGTTTTACCTTGATAAGGTAAAGAAAAGCTCCAGTATTATGTAAAGGGGGATTCACCTTTAAGGGGCATTGTTATGAAAGGCTTAAGGGTGTGATATGTGGTCCCAAGGGAAGGAAATGGCAGCAAGCAGCACAGAGCTGGGGCCACATACGCACAGGTGCTAATCTGGGTGTTAATGGTCAGCAAGGGGCCGCAGTAAACTTGGAGGTTCAAGCTCCCCTTCCCAGTCTTCATCACTCCCTGGGGGCAGCCAGACCCACCCAGCAGACCCTCCGCCTGGCTGCTTGGTAGCCCCAGCTGGATAATAACCTGGACCAGCCTAGAGCGCATTAGCCAGTGAGGGAAGGGAGAGGAATCTCGCCCCCATCCCTCTTTTTTTTTTGTATGGGGGACGGGGGAGGAAGTGTTGCAATACTGCAGGAGCTGCTTCCTGGTTGTGTCTGTGGGACCTTTCAGTTCTGGAGGTCCAACTCGCGGAGCCAATGGGCCCGTCTCGCTCTTTCTCTGAGGGGCAGACGGGTGGCACAAGGGCAGCGCAGGAACTGGCCGCCGCTCGGGTTAGCCAGACAAGATCTCCAGGCACCGGGCAGGGCTAGCACCGCTCCCGAGCCAGCCCGCGGCCGCAGAGCCTTGTAGCCCGGCCGCGGGGCTTGCAGGCGAGGGGTTTCACGCGGAGCCCGAGCAGAAGCAGGAGACAGCACAGCGCCGTGTGCGCAGGGGGACGGAAGGAGCAATTGACACACGCCACGGGCAGTGCAGAGGGGCTAGAGCAGCGTCTGCCGGCTCCTCGCTGCCCGGCCAGCTCCCTGGGGCCGGGCGGGGATGCCCCCCTCCTGCAAAGAGCCCCGGGCTGCTGCTGGCGGGGATTTCGAGGCGCCCTTCCCCGGCTGCGCTGGGGAGGCTGGTTCACGCGCTGTGAGCGCTCGGGGCTGGCCACGCAGCACCGCGTCTCCCTGTGCCCAGGACCCCGAGCCGGGGCCCCCGCCGGACCCCCATGTCCCCGCGCTGGGGGGAGCCCCGCCCGGCCCCCCGTCCGCACCCAGGCTCACTGAAAGCGAAACCCTGCGGCCCCGCCCCGCTGGGCGCCCTGCCCACGGCGGATGCCCGGCTGCAGAGGCACCAGCGCGGCTGCCCAGACCAAGCGGCTGCGGCTCCGTGGGTGCTGCGGGGAGCCGCGTGCCCGCCCGAGTCCCCGCGCGCCGCTCGCCGCCTTCGCCCCGGGCCGGCAGCCGCGTGGGGCTGCTCCAAGCGCCTTTGCGACAGGGGGAGCGGCCGGGCTGGGGACGTGCCCAGGCGCCCGGAGAGCCAAGGCTTGCACCGGCGCCGGGTCCCAGCTGGCCAGGAAGGGCGCGCGCGGCGGAGCGACGGGCAGGGGACTGGCAGGGCGGAGGAGGGATCTCGCGGTCCCGGGAGTGCGGTGGGGCCGGGAGAGGCGGGACAGGCGGGGCCGTTCCTCGGGGCAGGCGAGGGGCTGAGCTCAGGCTGACCGGTACCTTTGGGGCCGAGGCGCGGGGCGATCGGCGGAGATGTCTCCAGGGCAGCAGCTGGCCCCGTGTGCGCCACGAAAGGGAAGCCCCGCAGCAGGAAGTGCGGTCCCCTTCCATGAGGTGTTGCGGTGGAAGAGGTGAGTGGGGCAAAGGGGGAGGAGACAGCCTCTCCTCCGGCGGTATCTGCCCCTGCTGGCCAAGGGCGAGTGTCCCAGGTGACCCCAGTAGCTAGTGCCTGCGGGGTGGCAATTTATGGGCTACAACGGCAGAGGGATGCCAGCCCTGTTCCGCCACCTCATGTTACACTGGCACCGGGATGGTCCAGACAGTGCTGGGCAGGGGACGGGGCTCGATGACCTCGTGAGGCCCCTGCCTGATCTAATGTTCTAGGATTCATCTGGGTCAAGTGGCCAGTCCCCTTCGGGTGGGCACTTACTGGCGTCTGGGCAAGCGTCAGCAGTGTAGGTCCCCAGAAATTCGTACACTTTCTTCGCAGCCTTGCTTTATGCCGGCATCGCCCGGTGTGCCTGGGGCCCACCCCGCAGCACCACATCATACTGGTCTGAGGGATGTCCTGTGTCAGTGTGGAGAGGCCGTGAGTTCCGGGCCCAGAGGGTTCACCCAGAGATAGCCCGCTTCCAGAAGGCTATTCATGGAGCGCTCTGATAACTCTATGCGCAGCATGCGGATTGGGGTGGCAGAAACCCACACCTTACATTGGGAAGCCAAAGCCAAACATTCAGAGATGGGGGGAGAGGCCCGGAGCCTGACCCGGGGAGGAGAACACTCTGGAGTGCTGTTTCACGCTGCCCCGTAGCAGTTGTTGCTGAAGGTAAGACCTGAGATGTGGTGGCTAAGCAGGTAGGGATCATGGAAGACACTTCGGTTGCGGTGCTTGCCCAGCATCTACTAGCAATGGCAAAGGGTTTGGCCGACGACGGTGTTAAAATCCTACACTCACCGTGAATAGAGCGGGATGGAGAACCTTACCCCCTGAGTATTGGGTGGGAGAGAAACCTTTTAAAGTAACAGTAACCCTCTTGGAACACAACCAGCACCCAGGGCAGGCTGGAGTGACCACCTTGTCTAACCTGAAGCAAAGACCCAGTGCGTCTCCCCTCTACAGTTCAGTGCAACATGGCCCAGTCACACGAAAGGGGACACAGAGTCACATGGAAGGGGACACAGATGAGCCACACAATGTGAGTTGGTTGATCAGCAAATCACTTCCAATCTTCAGGAAAAGGGTAAGGTGCATATACATGTTGGCACTTCTTTGAGGGAGGCGTTGGCCCCATTCTCAAGGAGGCCTTCAGGTAGGTCAGCGTGGATCCCCTGTTGCCACCATGAGGATTGAGGGGCTGCCAGGGTTAGGCTAACATGTTCCTAAATCCCCTAGGTACTAGCATTGGCAAAGTGATTCTAACCCGTGTTATAATCCCGGGTGTATCCCTTGACAGAGTTATGTGTTTGGATCCCATGTGGGGGTGGGGGGAGGTTGGGACCATGTTCCTTTCTATTCAGATAGGGCTCAGAGCTGTCCACAGCTGCAGGTCCAGGTTACCACCTCCCTGCAGAGATAAGGACGCAGCTGTGACAGTGTTTAAGGCGGTACAGCAGTAACAATATGGTTTTTTTGTAGCCACAGTGGAAGGCCTAAACTAAAGCCTTCCTCTGCAACCAGACTGAAGAGCATCCGCCATTAGGTGTAAAGCCTGGAGTCACATCCTCACATTCCATCTAAATGGCATTACAACACTCCAGTCATCTGAAGAAGTGGGCTGTGCCCATGAAAGCTCATGATACCATAAGAACATAAGAAGGGCCAGATTGGGTCAGACCAAAGGTCCATCTAACCTAGTGTCCTGTCTGCCGACAGTGGCCAACGCCAGGTGCCCCAATGGGAGTGAACCAAACCGATAATGATCAAGCGATCTCTCTCCTGCCATCCATCTCTACCCTCTGACAAACAGAGGCCAGGGACACCATTCCTTATCCATACTGGCTAATAGCCATCTACATGTTTTGTTAGAAGCTTCAGGGGGTAGCCGAGTTAGTCTGTACAGGATAAACTTAAAAAACAACAAATAGTCTGGTAGCACTTTGAAGACTGTTTACCAATAGTTGAGGTTGTGGAATCCGCATCTGACTATGATTATGGTTGTCACTTTCCTATTTTTTGTCTGTGTGATCTCTGTCTGGTTTGTAACTGTTTCTGTCTGCTGGATAATTAATTTTGCTAGGTGTAAATCAATGAAGGTGGTGGAGCGTGATTGGTTAGGTAATTATGTTACAGTATGTTATGATTGGTTAGTAAAATTATACTAAAATAATTGGTGATGGTCTAGCTAAGCAGGACTCAAATTTCACTAAATAAATGGGGGTCCATGGAGAAGACCAGCAGGGAAAGGGGGAAAGAGGAAAGGAAGAGCAAGGAAAGACTTGGAGGAAGAACTCACCTCCAAGACACAGTCTAAGACCAGAGCTGCCAGGATTCCTCTGTACGACTGTGACATAATATGGAGATATACCATATTGAGGTTATCAGCTCCAGTCCTCTACTCTCACTGGGTAGGACCAACTCTGACAGATTTGTCCCAGATCCCTAAATGGCTCCCTTGAGGGCTGAACTTGCAGTCCTGGATTTAGCAGGCTAATGTGCAAGCCACTGAGCTAGCCCTGCCCCTAACAGGTCTAGTAGCTAAGATCCTGAGAGCCTGACCTTGCCTTGCCAACAGGGGCAGTCTGCCGGCCTTTGTCAGGCTTGTTGAGCATGACACCATGTGCTTAGCATGTGTATTCTGCTTCCTTGGGGATTGGAAGGATGAGGATATTACTGTGTGAGGCTCTTTCAGTGGCAAAACATCCTGCAGACCCGCAGGAAGTTCTGCCCTGAGCCCTAGGAATTGGATAAAGGTGGGTGTCCCTAAGGTGTGGAAGGGATAGAGAAAGCTGTGCATGTAACACAGCAGATGCCTGCAGCTCAGCGACCAGTTATTCGGGAACTTTGAGTGCGCTGGAATGAGCTGATACTGGAGGCTCAGGCCCCTCAAATGGTCCTGTAGCCCCTGTTGACTCATTTCTGTCTCTCCCATGGATGATCTCCCCTTTTATGGGGTTGGCTACTTGGGAGGAGATACGGGAACCCATTGACTGCCTGTCTGCATACCCCTCTGAGACTACTGGGTAGCCTGCCCTTGTGGTGCCAGTGGGCATGGATGGGGTCTCTAGGACCCCTGCCACATCTGCTGTGGTGTCTTTGGCTACTGCCACCTCCAAGAGGCCCCCTCCCCCAAAAGCAGGAAGGGTCAGGGGACCAAGAAGGGCAAGAGCTCTGTCCGAAAGGTGAAACATCCCTCAGCAGTCGCTCACCCCCTGCTGTGACCCCAGTGTTGGGTGCGGTTCCCCCTCTTTCCCACCCCTCTTGTCCCTCCACCCTCCCTGGGGGCATCGTTTCCCCAGGACCCAGGGTGTACACACAAGCAACTGCCACCTTCCCCTGCCTGCCACTTCCCCCCCACTGCCACCTCCCGGTCAGCTCAGGCCACCTGTGACATAGTGGGGTGCTATCTGCTCTGTAACCCGGGGTCCCCCTGCACTGGGCTGTGTGATTCCCACTGACTCACCCACATGTGGATTGGCCCAGACACCTAGGCCCAGGCTGAGCAGATAACAAGGCTCTTCCCAGGGGGAGACAAAGGAAGGAGGCGGAGACGAACACCTGGCTGGGGAGCAGGGTCTGGGAGCAAGGCAGTTGCTGGCTGGAAAACATGAAGGGAACAGCCTAAGCTGAGGGCTAAGGGTCTAGGGGGGGTGATGGACCCCCTAACACAAGGGGTCTGAGGCATCCTGGCCTGGACTCCTGTAACCACATCACGTCTGTGCTGGGCTGTATCCTGGAGGAGCAATAAACCCTCTCTAT
Organism: Pelochelys cantorii; assembly: GCA_032595735.1. Taxonomy (NCBI): domain Eukaryota; kingdom Metazoa; phylum Chordata; order Testudines; family Trionychidae; genus Pelochelys; species Pelochelys cantorii. The sequence continues at coordinate 2,855,523 of CM064349.1, forward strand.
TCTACTGGCTGGCGGAGTCTGTTCTTGCTGCTACGGGGCTGCAGGACAGAGGGGAACCCCGACGTGCCGTCACAGTGGTGTCAGGAGCAGAATGCACTGCACCCCGTGGATGGAGCTTCCAGCAGCAAGGGACAAGGAGCAGTAGAATGAAGGGGCTTGCAAGAGCCAGGTGTGCTGGAGGCACAGCGAAGTGATTCCTGGGAACCATGGGGCACTGCAGCAGTCGGGGATCAGCAGGGAGATGGCCTACGCCCCACTCCTGAAGGCAGACCGGTGGGGCTCTGCAAAGCGAGGGGTCTGGCCATAGGGAAAACAACCAAGGCCCAGCTGATTGCCCAGCTGGAAGAGAAGGACCAGCCTAGGGGCCTGGATCCTGTCCCGGCTGGGAGCTGCCAGACACCTCCTAAGAATGTCTCAGGCCCTCAGACTCGATGGAGGACTGGAGCCTGCCAGAGAGACGCGGTGCCCATCCGGCCACTCTCTGCCAGCAGCGGTTCCTCTGGGGCAGGGTCCATCCCGGCAGAGCTACGACGGCTGGAGATCGAGCTGCGGCTGAAGGAACTGGAGTCCCAAGAGAAGGAGCGTGAGGACCGTAGAGAGGAATGCCAGGAATGAGAGAGGCAGCAGCAGCATGAGCTGGCCATGGCAGAGCGGAGAAGCCAAGGGGCCCCAGCTGCAGTGAGTGGGGAGGACCCCAGGGGGTCCAGGGCGGCTAGACGCTTTGAAAAGCTCTTGTTGGCCCAATGTAAGAATGTGGGGGACATGGACAGGTTCCTTAGCTCCTGTGAGCAGGCTTGCGAACTGCACCAGATCCCCCCAGCAGACCGGCTGCAACAGCTCACCCCCTTGCTGGATCGGGAAGCCGCAGGGGTGCTCAACCAGCTGGAGGATCTGCAGCCGGGTGACTACGAATGGGTCAAAGAGGCCCTGCTGCACAAGTTTGGCTTGACCCCCGAGACATACAGGAAGAAGCTCTGGGGGGTGCAGAAGGGGCCACGGGAGACCTATGTAGATACGGCCTCCTGCCTGGCGCAATCCTGCCGCAAGTGGGTGTTTGGGGTCGGAGCCCAGACCGCAGAGGACCTGCTTAAGCTGATGATGCTAGAACAGTTCTATGAAGCCTGCCCACCCATTCTGAGGCTGTGGCTCAAGGACCGGAGGCCAGAGAACCCCCCAGGAGGCCGGGAAGCTGGCGGACCAGTTCATGGACAACCGGTCCGGGTGTGAACGGGAGTCCCAGAGAGAGAGGGAATCGCACAGAGACTGGTTCTTGGCTGAGCAATGGAGAGAATCACCTACGAGGTGAGCCCAGGAGACAAGGACCAGCCATCTGTGCTCCAGAGGAACAGCCAGGGCCCGGGCGGAGCTGGCCCAAAAGGGTCCATAGGTTCTAACTTGCCATCACTGCGGGCAAAGAGGCCACAAGAGGGCTCAGTGCACCAGGCACCCATGACCTGAAACTTTCCAGGGTTAACTGGCTGGAGCTGGGGGAAGGGCAGGCCGCCCCAAAGGTGGGGGCCGGCAGGCAAACCTCAGCTCAGAGTGGGGGAAGGACGCTCAGTGTACCTCCCCTGGGAGATCTGACCCTCTGGAGGTGGATGTCTCCGTGTACCGAGTGGGGGCAGGGCAGTTCCTACGGAGCGAGTGCCTCGTGCCCCTGGAGATGGATGACAGCGAGGTGACGGGCTACTGGGACATGGGTGCAGCGGTGACGCTGGCCCGGCCCGAGGTAGTAGCCCCAGACCACATGGTACCTAACACTCAGCTGACCCTGAGGGGCATAGATGGGACCATAGGCGTACGCAGCACATTTCATTAGGGTGTGCACCCAAAGAATTTTTTAAAAATGTACTTTGACCCCCATTAGCCACACCCCTGACCCTGTTAGCTACACCCCTGACCCCCATTGGCCACACCTCTGGAGGTAATACTGTCTGGGCAAGATGGACACATGACCAAAAGGTGTCATGTGACCCCCCCCAAGGGACGTTTCCCACTATCCCCCTACCAATAGGGATTAGTTTGCCCCCCCCCCAAACTCCCCTCATGCAACTATCCTGCAGTTGCATTACCCCAATGTGTGTGACATTAACTTGGGGCTGGAGAGGCTGGGGGAAGTGTTCCCTCTAAGAGTTTCCTCCCATGAGCGGAATGAATTTTGTGTTGTGCACCAGTACTGAGTTCACGTGGCTTGTCTGGATGTGCCGCTGTGGCACCCAAGTTATTAATAAATATCTTATAAACCTCTACCCTTTCCCTCTGCTGCCATGTCTCCTCCCCTTGCTCCATCAGCTCCCCTGCTGCCCCCCAACCCCTCACCCTCCTCTGCTGTCCTGACTCCTGCCCTTCTCACCGCCCTCAGCCTTCCTGAGACCTGCCCCCCTCTACCAGCCCTTCTCTCCTCCCTGTGCCCACTCCTCCAGTAGCCCCACTCTGATCATGTGAGCTACCCCTTCTCATCCCCTCTCCTAACACCTCCCTCTACACACCTGCCCTGCCTCTCTCCTCTGGTGCTGGTCCCTCCCCTGCAGGTGTCTGCCCTTCTGCTTCATCCCCAGAATCCCCTGGCACCTGCACCTTCCCTTACCCTTGCACCCTCCTGGTGCCTCCCCCTTCCCTCACTGCCCCTGCCCCCTTTGCCCTCTTTTTCCCTGATGCCCATCCCCTCACCACCCTCTACCCCCGTTCCCCTCACGCTCCTGTGTGCCCTCTCACATGACTTGCTCCATCCCTGCCTTCCTCATGCCCACCCCTTCTTTCAAGCCTTCTCCCAGCACCTCCCCTTCTCCCCTCTAGCCCCCAAAGCCCTTACCCTCTCCTCTCCCAGCATCACCCTGTCCCCCTCCCACTGACACCTCCCCTCCTGCCCTTTTCCTCATTGTCTCCACTTGGCCCCCTGGCATTTGCCTCTCCTCCACCCTGTCCCTTGGTGCCTTCCCCTTTCTTCTCCTGACCTGCCCCCTCCCTTCAGCACAATCCCCTTCCTCTCCCACCCTTTCCTCTTATTTTTCCCCCTCCCCTCCCCTCCCCTCCCCTTCCCTTCCCTTCCTTCCCTTCAGCTTCTGCCTTCCAATTCACGGGGCTGGAGTCAGAGCTGGCCCAAGCTACAGGCCAGCCAGGCCCTAGCTGGGGTGCCCCTGGGGCGCTGCACAGTGCTGCCAGGCTGGCCAGGAGCCTCCCCAGGGCGCCTCAGGGGGGGCTGCGTGGTGCTGCCGGGCCGGGCAGGGGCGTCCCCAGGGTGCCGTGTGGTGTTGCCGGGCTGGGGGGGGGGGAGGCGCCTCAAGGGGCACCGTGCAGCGTCCCCAGGGCACCTCAGGGGGCGCTGCGCAGTGCTGCCGGGCCGGGGGGAAGGTGCCTCAGGGGGGCCGTGCGGTGCTGCCGGGCCGGGTAGGGGCGTCCCCAGGTGCATAAGGGGCGGTGCTGCGGGGTCCGGAGCGCAAAAATGGCTCGGGCTGGCCGGCATTTGTAGTAGGGCCTCAGCTGCTTGTGGAGCTGGGCTGCACGGTTTGAAAGTCCCGGGCCATGACGTCACGCCATGGCCGGGCATCTCCCCTCTCACCTGTTGCACGGCATTTCAGCACGCCGCGCATGCGCTCTCTCTGCCCCACAGTGCCCCATAGATGGCTGTGGGGAATTTAAAATGAGGGTTTGCAGCGCCCCTGTCACAAATTCCTCTTCTCCTCCAGCAGCCGCTAGCTGGCCCAAGACATTAGGGTGTGCCTAGGCACACCCAGCACACTCTGTGCGCACGCCTATGGATGGAACCCCGTTTAAGGTGCCCGTAGCCTGAGTGCATCTGAAATGGGGGGCCAAGGAGGGGCCCAAGGAAGTGGGGGTGCACCGGCACTTGCCCATGGAGGTGCTGATGGGGTGACCTAGAGGAGTGGGCAGACAGATCCCACAGGGCCCTGGTCACCACCCGTAGCCAGAACCAGTGAGGGGCTGGCGACCCTGACCCAGGGAAGGGCTCCCAACAGGGGGCGCAGGGCCCCATCCCAGCAGACATGGAGTCCGGCCAGGCTAGGACTCTGGACCTAGGCGGCGGGGGGGAACAGGTCCCTGTCTCTGCCCCAGTGGCTGAATTCCAGGTGGAGGTGCAGGCAGATCCCTCCTTGCAGAGGCTGAGGGACCCGGCTGGCCTTGGCGCAGTTCAGCCCCTGGGGAAAGGCTGCCAGGAGAGATTCCTTTGGGAAAGGGGATTCCTGTATCGGGAATGGCTTCTCCCAGTGAAGGTGGGGGTATGGGGGGGTCCAGTGGCAGCTGGTAGTTCCCCAAAAGCATCATCGCAAGCAGGGCCAGCTCTAGGTTTTTTGCCACCCCAAGCAAAAAAATTTTTGGCCGTCCCCCACCTTGGCCTGCTGCTGCAGGACAGGCACTGAGAAGAAAAGCGCCCCTTTCACCTTGCGGCTCTTTGACTCCCACCGTGCCCTCTGGCCAAACCCAGCCTACGTCCTGTCTCCCCTCCACTCACATCCCCGTCCACACACATCCTGACCCCCTCCCCCCACCAAACCCAGTTTCCACCTTCTCTCCCCTCCCAGGCAGACCCGACCCCTCAGTGACCGGACCCAGTCCCCTCCTTCTCTCCCCCACCTAATCCACCCTGCGCCCTCTCTTCCCTCCAAGCCAAACCCGATCCCCCCCTCCTGACTGGACGCAGTCCGCTCCCCTCTCCCACCTGCCCCCACTGACCGAACTCCGTCTCCTTTCCCTCTCCCCACCAAACCCTCGTGTCTCCTCCCCACAGCATGCACGGAAACATTGGAGCGCCCTGGGGGAGGGGTGAAAGTGGCATGGGTCCCCCTACTTCCCTTTCTCTGCAGCTGTAAACATGCCTTCTGAGGCAATTAGAAAACAAATTAGGGAAGTTCATGTTGTTTCCCTTTCTGTTTGCACCACATTCCCAAACTCTGCATCAAACAATTTGGGGCTGCAGTGGAGTCGACCTATACAGCGCACAAGAACTTGCAGAAGCGTTCCTGGGTACCTGCTCTCTGTGCAGTCTTCCAGCACCATCACAAGTTTATGAGCTGCTGAAAATACCGTATTGGCCTTATGCAATGAGATTACTTCCACCCTATTGGAATATCTCTCAATCCCACTTGATTAGAAAATAGGCCACTCTTTTTAAACTCCTCTTTTCCCCTTTCCACAAAACCTGCCTCTTTATGGGAGACGTTGCCGTAAGAAATGCTAACACGGGAAACAAACAAGTAGGCATGTCAATAATTGCGCTACATCTATAGTCTCCTTAACTGCAGTATTTGAAGTATCTCATTCCTGAGTTTTTGTCACAAATGTAAAGCCCCTAAACCTTATATTTATCTGTCAAACCTTCAGTGTCATGATGGCTCTCTAGAGAGAGAATCTAAGAGTATGTCCAGACTGCAGCACTATTTTGGGATACTGGAAGACTGCAGGCGCACAATTCTAGCATCCCTGTAACAGGGTTAAGGGATTTGTTGGAATTGTGCCTTATTTTGAAATTTGGCACTGTGCAGACAACGCCAAATTTCAAAATAAGCTCTTTCGACCCAGACTTGGAATAAGCTAAGCAATGTGCGTAGCGGAAATTGCGTACCTTATTCCAACAGAAGGGTGCTGTCTAGATGCACCCTAAGAGTAGAGAGCTGTGTGAGGTCAGGCATTTAGCCTACAATTCTCAAATGGGGAGGCTTAAAGTTAGAGAAAACAGGAGCTATGAATGCTGGGCACCTTTGACAACCAGGCTACTGCTGTTTCGGTACCCACATATGGATTAAGGAACCTAATTGTAGGAACATTATATGGGAAATGGGAGACTTGGTATCCTGTGCCTAGAGTGAGGTTCCAGTAAAATATGACACCTTATACACATAAGAAAGGACATATTGGGTCAGCTATCTAGCCGCGGGCTCGCCTCCCCTGCACGAGGAGAGAGAGGAGCCGCCAGGCCAGGGCTCGCCTGCAGCCGCCGCAAGGGACGCTGTGGCCAGCGGCTCCCGGGCGTGCTGCGGATGTGCTGAGGGGCCGGCGCGGTAGCACAGCTGGCTGGCTGCCCCAGGCAAACACTTGGGAGCAGGAGAGAGGCAGAGCGCTGGGTGGGGCGCTGGCTGCGCAGGGTCCAAGCTCTGTGCAATAGGGTTGCCAGGTGTCCTGTATTCTACCAGACAGTCCAATTTTTGGGCTCTCTGTCCAGTAAAAAAATTCAGAAAATACCGGCCGTGTGCAATGTGCAATGTCCGGTATTTTCTGGTTTTCCGGCTGGGTGCCCGACGGAAGCCTGGCAGGGGCAGGGGCGGGGGCGGGGGCGGGGAGAGTGGCTGGGGGGCGGGAAGCGATCGGCACTGGGAGCCTGTGGTTGCGTCTGAGGAGGAGGGGAAGCCCGGTCCCTGCTCCTGAGCGCTGGCCAAGCGCGTGGTGGAGCCGCAGCCGGACTCGCTTCGCTGGGACCGTGTGCGGGACGGGCAGCGCCCTGGGATCTGCATGTGCCCCGGTCAGTCCCGCTCCCCGCCGGCCGATTCGCTCTCCCACCCTCCCACCAGCCCCGCTCCGCCCGACCCCCTCCCGACCAGCCCTGCTTCCTGCCGTCGGTTCTCCATCGCCCGATCTTCCCCCGCCAGCCCCGCTCCTGCTGGCCGCCCCTCCCCCAATCTCCCCCCAGCCAGCCCTGCTGCCCCCAATCCTCCCCCCCCAGCTCTGCTTCCCACTGGCCACCCCCCACAGCCTGATCTCCCCCAGCCAGTCCCAGTGCTCCCAACCCCCGCCCCCAGCTCTGCTTCCCGCCGGCTACTCCCCTTCCTCCTGGCCAGCCCCGCTCCCCTCCCGGTGGGTCCCTTCCCCCCCCCACCCCAATCAAGTGTGTCTGGTATTTCTTCTAAGACTACCTGGTACCCTACAAATGGAGCAGGAGGTGGGTCTCCCGAGCTCTCTGGGTGCTGATTAGACAAGAGGATGGAGGGAAGGGGGTAGGTGGGGGGGGCGCGCCCCATGTCCACAGAGCAGCAAACCTGCATGGGGCACTTTTCAGGTGAAGCAGGAGAGGGGACGAGCGGGCTACGGGCCGGGTGGGTTGCGGGTGGTGGTGAGCCGGCGGGGCGCTGCGTTTGAGGGGAGAGAGCTAGAGCGGGGAGTGTGTGTGTGTGTGTGGGGGGGGTCTCGCCAGTTCGGGGCAAGGAGCCGGAGCTGCTTCTGTAGTCGGAGGGGGAAGTAGGGATTCCCTCCACGCCCAGCACTGAGGTGCTGACCCTTCTTCCCAGGCGGCTGCATGGGTACCAGACACCATGGCTCCAGTTCTGGGCTGTTCTCTGAAACAACAAACTCCCCACCTTAGTCACATTAAACCAGTAATTTCCAGGCACTTAGTGCCCCCCTGTATACAATACCCCCCTTTGAACCTCCAAATCTCCCCACTTCTTCATACCTATAATATTTGCTTTTCTTACTGCATATCGGGATGCTTTCTTCCTGTGCCTTCAATAAGGCTTCTTTAAAATACTGCCAGCTCTCCTGGACTCCTTTCCCCTTCATGTTAGCATCCCAGGGAATCCTGCCCATCAATTCTCTGAAGGAGTCAAATTCTGCTTTTTTGCAGTCCAGGGTGTGTATTTTGCTACTCTCCTTTCTTCCTTTGGTCGGGATCCTGAAATCGACCATCTCATGATCACTGCTGCCCAAGTTGTCACCCACCTCTACTTCCCCTACTAGTTCCTCCCTGTTTGTGAGCAGCAGGTCAAGCTGCGCACGGCCCATGATCGGTTCCTTCAGCACTTGTACCAAGAAGTTATCCCCGACATTCTCCAAAAATTTCCTGGATTGTCTGTGTACTGCTGTATTGGTCTCCCAACAGATGTCAGGGTGATTAAAGTCCCCATGAGAACCAGGGCCTGTGATCCGGAAGCTTCTCTCAATTGCCTGAAGAAAGCCTCGTCTACCTCATCCACCTGATCCAGTGATCTATAGCCGACACCAACCACAACATCACCCCTGTTGCTTCCACCTCTAAATTTAACCCATAGACTCTCAACAGGCTTTTCTCCCTCTAAATACTGGAGCTCTGAGCAATCCTACTGCTCTCTTATGGACAGTGCAACTCCTCCTCCTTTCCCCCGCCTGTCCTTCCTGAACAGTTTATACCCCTCCATGACAGCGCTCCAGTCATGCGAGTCAGCCCACCACGTCTCTGTTATTTCAATCAAATCATAGTTCTTTGACTGGACCAGGGCCTCCAATTCTTCTTGTTTGTTTCCCAGGCTTCTTGCATTTGTGTACAAACACCTTAGATAGCCAGTGGATCGCCCTACCTTCTCCATCCGAATCAGGGGTGAGATTCTCCTCCTTTGTTGCTCGTTCCTCCTTGTGTTTCCTCCTGGTATCCGACTTCCCCACTTACCTCAGGGCTTTGGTCACCATCTCCCGACGAACCTAGTTTAAAGCCCTCCTCACTAGGTTTGCAAGCCTGCCCGCGAAGATGTTCTTTCCTCTCTTGGTTAGGTGGATCCCATCTCTTCCTAACAACCCTTGTGCCCGGAACAGAGTCCCATGGTCGATGAAACCAAAGCCCTCTCTGCGACACCACCTGCACAACCACGCATTTACTTCCTCAATTCAACGATCTCTACCTGGACCTTTTCCTTCAACTGGGAGGATGGACGAGAACACCACTTGCGCTTCAAATTCCTTGATCCTTCCTCCCAGTGCTACATAATCTGCTGTGACCCGCTCAAGGTCATTCTTGGCCGTATCGTTAGTTCCTACATGGAGAAGCAGGAAGGGGTAGCGATCTGAAGGTTTGATCAGTTTTGGAAGACTCTTGGTCACATCCTGAATTTGAGCTCCTGGTAAGCAGCACACTTCTGGATGGCAGATGAATGACTCAGTCCCTCTTAGGAGGTGAGTCCCCAACCACCGCAACCCATCTTCTTCTTTTGGGGGTGGTGGTCGTGGAACCCCCATCCCTAGGACTACGCTTCCCATGCCTTCCGGTAGATGGTGTTCCCTTCTGATCTCTTCCCTGAGAGGTCCCTGCCAAAACATTTTCCACCATAGCGCCTTTGGAAAGAGCCTGAAAGCTCTATAGGAATGGGGGGTGTCCAGGAAAGGTGCACGACACGTGTATCTTTAGGAACTCCTGCCACTTCAGACAGCTGCACAGTGGAACTTTTGTCCCAGACAGAAAAATCACAATCAAAGGGGTTATCACGTTACTGGATTTTAAGGGGATCAGACAGGTCACTGCTGCACCCATGGCGGGGGGGGGAGGGGAGTTTGCCCCAAAGTCAGTACATAGGGGGCCATGTGAGGTGTCAAATGAAAGCTTATGTTCTACTGATTCTATATCTGCTATTCATGTACCTGTGTGATATCTGTATGTGGAGTTATAAATATGTACTCTGTTCTCATGCTGGAAGATTCTCTGTCTGAGACAGAGCAATGGGCCAGCAATTGGTCAGTGACTATGCTAATTAGCAAGGCTCCAGGGATAAGGTTCTCAGAGAGGCCAATACCCACCTGAGGAATGTGTCTGGGACCTGCAAACCAGTCAGTATCTGATGACTGCTGACTTGGGACACAAGGGGTATATCTAGACTGCATCCCTCTGTCAGCAGAGGGATGCAGATTAGGCAGGTCGACATTGCAAATGAAGCAGGGATTTAAATATCCCGTGCTTCATTTGCATAAAAATGGCCGCCACTTTTTGCTGATTCAGCACTTTGTAGCAAAAAGCAGCAGTCTAGAGGGGGATCTGTCGAGAAAGAAAGCCTTTTTCGACAGATCCTGCAAACCTTCTTGCAGGAGGCATAAGAGATCTGTCGAAAAAGGCTTTCTTTCTCAACAGATCCCCCTCTAGACTGTCGCTTTTTGCCGACAAAGTGCTGAGTCGGCAAAAAGCGGTGGCCATGTTTATGCAAATGAAGCGTGGGATATTTAAATCCCCGCCTCATTTGTAATGTTGACCTGCCTAATCTGCATCCCTCTGCCGACAGAAGGATGCAGTCTAGACATACCCAGGGATAGGTCACTGGGCCATGTGACCTGCTCCAGCTTGAAAGGTACCAGGGATGGATATAACATGCCATCAGGCAAACTCCATCTTGCCTTCAATTCTGCTAGGGTATGTCTACACTACCACCCTAGCTCGAACTAGGGTGGTTAATGTAGGCATTCGAAGTTGCACAGGAAGCCCAGGATTTAAATATCCCGGGCTTCATTTGCATCTTGCCGGGCGGGCGCCATTTTTAAATCCCCTTACGTCGAACTCCGTGCCCGCGGCTACACGCGGCATGGAGTAGGTAGTTCGAATTAGGATCTCTAATTTGAACTACCGGTACGCCTTGTTCCACGAGGAGTAACGGTAGTTTGAATTAGAGATCCTAATTCGAACTACCTACTCCGTGCCACATGTAGCCGCGGGCACGGAGTTCGACCTAAGCGGATTTAAAAATGGCGCCCGCCCGGCAAGATGCAAATGAAGCCCAGGATATTTAAATCCCGGGCTTCATTTGCAACTTCGAACGCTTACATTAACCACCCTAGTTCGAACTAGGGTGGTAGTGTAGACATACCCCTACTGATTCCAGATGCAGCCTTGCGAGGAACAGCGAGCCGGGAAGAATCGCTGGCCTATCCTGACATAGGATGTTCACCAGAGACTTCTAAGCTAGCAGTTTGTAACACTGAGAGCTGAGAGCCTGCATTGAGAACTTGGTGACTGATGCATGTAACATATTCTCCTTAACAACCTTACTCTCATGCTTTTCTTTCTTATATTAATAAACCTTTAGATTTTAGATTCTAAAGGATTGGCCCAGCGTGATCCAAAGTGTAAATTGACTGGGAACTGTGGCTGGTTTCTTGGGACTGAAAGAACCCATTCGGGATAGGTGAGATTGAGTTAAGCCTGGGGCTGATTGTGGCACAGGGAGAGCTGAGGTGTCTGAGGGGTTTTGCTTGGTGTGAGTGGTTTGTGACCTGTTTGGAAGGTCTCCAGTCTGGGTCTGTAAGGAGCCTTGAGTTTGAGCAATTCGCCCTGAGCAGACACCCACAGCGGTGCCCAGATCCAGCCCGGTCCGTCACAGGGGTGCAAGTGATGACTGTGGTCATGGGTGACACAATCTTGGGTGGGTGACAACATCCCTTGTTGCCATAGCTCATGAAGCCATACACAGGCAGCCTAGACCCCAGCAAGGAGCGGTTCAACTACAGCCTGAGCAAGTGCAGAAGTGTGTTTGAACATGTATTTGGATGTTTAAAGGGTAGGAGGAGGCATCTCCTGACTCAGTTGCACCTCAGTGACCACAGCATTCCTTTGTGGCGTCAGCCTGTTATGTGCTTTGTAGTCTTTGCCAGAGCAAGCGGAAAACTTATCTGGCGGGGGGTAGGGCTGAGGAAAAGCATCTAGTTAGAGAGGCTGAGTGGCTGGATACCAGTGCCATAAGGAGAGCAGAGCATGAGGCAGTACAAATCCGAGTCGCCCTGACAGTTTCATGATGGCCAGTTTTGAGACTTATCCACAATGCTCTTAATGAGTTGCCCCTGCATTCCCTGTCTTTGGCTTTAATCTCCCACCCGACCCTGGTCCTGGCACTCTGCCGGCATGTCCTGCGTGAGGGAGTTCATGCACTCAGTCTGCACCTTGAACACGTCCTCCCTCGTACGTTTTCATTTGCAGAGCTGAGCCAGGCAGATGGATGCTGGAAGAGGGGGAGTATGCAGGGAGCTGGCTGCAGTTCCAGTTGCAATGAGAAGTTACAAGGGCACACATTACAGGAGGCACATTGTGTTATGCCAAACCCTAATCTGTTAGCCTACATGGAAGGTCTCTGTAAAGACAATGGAGATGTGTTCTGGGCAAGGCCAACGTTTTACTTTAAAGCAGGCACTGCAGAGCAGGTGCACAGAGTTTTCAGGGGAGCATCTCAATTCACATTTTGGAGGCATGTAGGCATGCTAAGAGGCCAGCCAATGCAGGAGTCTGAAGGGGGGAGGCCTGTGGGTCTGCCACTAGCATCTATTCCTCATGGGGCTGTGAAGTAGCCAGCCCCGTAGAAGGGGAGATCATCCATGGGAGAGACAGAAATGAGTCAACACGGGCTACAGGACCATTTGAGGAGCCTGAGCCTCCAGTATCAGCTCATTCCAGTGCACTCAAAGTTCCTAAATAGCCAGTTGCTGAGCCGCAGCCATCTGCTGTACCACTTTAAACATTGTCAGAACCAAGTAATCTGGACCCTGCAGCTCTGGACAGCTCTGAGCTCCATCTGAATAGAAAGGAACATGGTCCCAAACCCCGCCCCATCCCCCTGGGATCCAAACTCTGTCAAGGGACACACCCACTCGAATGTCTGGGATTATTACGCAGGTTAGAATCACTTTGCCAGTGCTGGTACCTAGGGGGTTTAGGAACATGTTAGCCTAACCCTGGCAGTCCCTCAATCCTCAGGGTGGGATTAGCTTGTGGTTCTCAAAATGTGGCAACAGGGGAGCCATGCCGACCTACCTGAAGGTCTCCTTGAGAATGGGGCCAACGCCTCCCTCAAAGAAGTGCCAACATGAATATGCACCTTACCCTTTTCCTGCAGATGGGGAAGAGATTTGCTGATCAACCAACTCACATCATGTGGTTCATCTGTGTCCCCTTCCATGTGACTGGGCCATGTTGCACTGCACTGTAGATGGAGAGACTCACTGGGTCTTTGCTTCAGGTTAGACAAGGTGGCCACTCCAGCCTGCCCCGGGTGCTGGTTGTGTTCCAAGAGGGCTACTGTTATTTTGAAAGGTTTCTCTCCCACTGAATACTCAGGGGCTAAGGTTCTCCATCCTGCTCAATGTACGATTTTAAACCCATCATCAGCCAAACCCTTTGCCATTGTAGTAGGCACTGGGCAAGCACCACAACCAAAGTGTCTTCCATCATCCCTACCTGCTTAGCTACCACATCTTGGGTCTTAGGATCAGCAACAACTGCTACAGGGCAGCGTGAAACAGCACTCCAGAGTGTTCTCCTCCCCGGGTCAGGCTCCGGGCCTCTCCCCCCATCTCTGAATGTTTGGCTTCCCAATGTAAGGTGTGGGTTTCTGCCACCCCAATCCGCATGCTGCGCATAGAGTTATCAGAGCGCTCCATGAATAGCCTTCTGGAAGCGGGCTATCTCTGGGTGAACCCTCTGGGCCCGGAACTCACGGCCTCTCCACACTGACACAGGACATCCCTCAGACCAGTATGATGTGGTGCTGCGGGGTGGGCCCCAGGCACACCGGGCGATGCCGGCATAAAGCAAGGCTGCGAAGAAAGTGTACGAATTTCTGGGGACCTACACTGCTGACGCTTGCCCAGACGCCAGTAAGTGCCCACCCGAAGGGGACTGGCCACTTGACCCAGATGAATCCTAGAACACTAGATCAGGCAGGGGCCTCACGAGGTCATCGAGCCCCGTCCCCTGCCCAGCACTGTCTGGACCATCCCGGTGCCAGTGTAACATGAGGTGGCGGAACAGGGCTGGCATCCCTCTGCCGTTGTAGCCCATAAATTGCCACCCCGCAGGCACTAGCTACTGGGGTCACCTGGGACACTCGCCCTTGGCCAGCAGGGGCAGATACCGCCGGAGGAGAGGCTGTCTCCTCCCCCTTTGCCCCACTCACCTCTTCCACCGCAACACCTCATGGAAGGGGACCGCACTTCCTGCTGCGGGGCTTCCCTTTCGTGGCGCACACGGGGCCAGCTGCTGCCCTGGAGACATCTCCGCCGATCGCCCCGCGCCTCGGCCCCAAAGGTACCGGTCAGCCTGAGCTCAGCCCCTCGCCTGCCCCGAGGAACGGCCCCGCCTGTCCCGCCTCTCCCGGCCCCACCGCACTCCCGGGACCGCGAGATCCCTCCTCCGCCCTGCCAGTCCCCTGCCCGTCGCTCCGCCGCGCGCGCCCTTCCTGGCCAGCTGGGACCCGGCGCCGGTGCAAGCCTTGGCTCTCCGGGCGCCTGGGCACGTCCCCAGCCCGGCCGCTCCCCCTGTCGCAAGGCGCTTGGAGCAGCCCCACGCGGCTGCCGGCCCGGGGCGAAGGCGGCGAGCGGCGCGCGGGGACTCGGGCGGGCACGCGGCTCCCCGCAGCACCCGCGGAGCCGCAGCCGCTTGGTCTGGGCAGCCGCGCTGGTGCCTCTGCAGCCGGGCGTCCGCCGTGGGCAGGGCGCCCAGCGGGGCGGGGCCGCAGGGTTTCGCTTTCAGTGAGCCTGGGTGCGGATGGGGGGCCGGGCGGGGCTCCCCCCAGCGCGGGGCCATGGGGGTCCGGCGGGGGCCCCGGCTCGGGGTCCTGGGCACAGGGAGACGCGGTGCTGCGTGGCCAGCCCCGAGCGCTCACAGCGCGTGAACCAGCCTCCCCAGCGCAGCCGGAGAAGGGCGCCTCGAAATCCCCGCCAGCAGCAGCCCGGGGCTCTTTGCAGGAGGGGGGCATCCCCGCCCGGCCCCAGGGAGCTGGCCGGGCAGCGAGGAGCCGGCAGACGCTGCTCTAGCCCCTCTGCACTGCCCGTGGCGTGTGTCAATTGCTCCTTCCGTCCCCCTGCGCACACGGCGCTGTGCTGTCTCCTGCTTCTGCTCGGGCTCCGCGTGAAACCCCTCGCCTGCAAGCCCCGCGGCCGGGCTACAAGGCTCTGCGGCCGCGGGCTGGCTCGGGAGCGGTGCTAGCCCTGCCCGGTGCCTGGAGATCTTGTCTGGCTAACCCGAGCGGCGGCCAGTTCCTGCGCTGCCCTTGTGCCACCCGTCTGCCCCTCAGAGAAAGAGCGAGACGGGCCCATTGGCTCCGCGAGTTGGACCTCCAGAACTGAAAGGTCCCACAGACACAACCAGGAAGCAGCTCCTGCAGTATTGCAACACTTCCTCCCCCGTCCCCCATACAAAAAAAGAGGGATGGGGGTGAGATTCCTCTCCCTTCCCTCACTGGCTAATGCGCTCTAGGCTGGTCCAGGTTATTATCCAGCTGGGGCTACCAAGCAGTCAGGCGGAGGGTCTGCTGGGTGGGTCTGGCTGCCACCAGGGAGTGTTGAAGACTGGGAAGGGGAGCTTGAACCTCCAAGTTTACTGCGGCCCCTTGCTGACCATTAACACCCAGATTAGCACCTGTGCGTATGTGGCCCCAGCTCTGTGCTGCTTGCTGCCATTTCCTTCCCTTGGGACCACATATCACACCCTTAAGCCTTTCATAACAATGCCCCTTAAAGGTGAATCCCCCTTTACATAATACTGGAGCTTTTCTTTACCTTATCAAGGTAAAACGCTGGCCAGGAACAGAAAAAACCTCTCACTACAAACTCTAAGGCACCTGGCAGTAGAGGACAGAAAACTCTGGGCCCGCTGCCAAGAAGTGGTCCCGGGAAGTCAGCTTTCCCAGGCTCCGCAAAAGGTAGCCTGACGGTTCAGTCACACAGAGCCTTTGCTCTCTGATTCTTTAACTTTTGGAGTTGGAAATGCCTGGAAACCAGGGCTTCAGGATGCCCGTCCCAAGTGCCTCTTTGCTGTCCAGGCTGGGAGGGAAATGCAAAGGCCCCTTGGAGGTGGTGGCCAGAGCCCTGGCAGGCAACAGCCTGGATGAGGGCCGGACTCGGGCATTAGTCTGGGCCCTTGCTTTTCTGCCTCTCATGGATCTGGGGTCCTGGCTGACTTCTCAGCCAGCCTGTAAATGCTTCCATGGGGCCTTGTGCCATGCACACAGAGGCATGGCACTGCCAGGCCCCTGGCCTAGGACAGGACTCGGGGTGGGGGGGCTGAGTGTGGTCCCCCCCCCTTCAGGCAGCCCCCGTGCTCCCCACTCCCATGATGGAGCCTCCACAGTTATTGACAGGAAAATGTGCAGAATTTTCAAGGATTGTGCACAGAACATGCACAGTTTAGTGCGGGATGCCCTCAGGACCATGGGTGCTGGTTGTTGTGGGGGTGTGAGGGGGAGCTGGGCAGGGTGAGGGACCTGTGGGTGGGAGGGCGCTGGGCATTGGGGTGGAGCTCTCTGGGCGAGGGGCCACTGGGCATGGGGGTTGCTGGGCAGAAGGGGCTGGGTGGTGCTGGGCAGGGAGGCAGTGTGGCAGGCACCCTGGCAATGCAGAGCTGGGGTTGGGGGTGCCAATGGGCGGGAAGTGCAGGGGTTGGGCTGAAGGTGGCAAAATGGGGTTGAGCACAGGGGCACAGTGCAGGAGTTAGGGGGAAGGAGGGGCAGGAGTTAATGCAAGGGAGGTGGGGTGAGGGGGTCCAGGGATGGGAGAGTCCACAGGAGCACAGGGAAATGGGGAGGGGGCGTGCCCAGGGGGCAGAGGTGTCCGGGGTGGGAGAGTCCACAGGAGCACAGGGAAATGGGGAGGGGGCGTGCCCAGGGGGCAGAGCTGCCAAACTCCAAGTTATCCCAGGGCTCCGTTTCCCCTAAGGTCAGCTCTGAGCACGGGGTCTAGGTTTAATAGTTAGTCTGAGCTGAAGAGAATGAGCTTTGGGTCCCAGAACCGGGCTACGCAGAATGTGCCAGGCCTCGGGGGCTATGGCAGAACCCTCTCATGGAGACAAATCTAGTTTGAAAACTTTTATTTAGCGATGTTGAACTGGAAGATTTCCCCAGCCTTGCTTGGGTCCTCCAGGGCAGGGGCTGCGGTGTGGGGGATGCAGGAGTCAGGGCGGGGGCTTGAGGATGTAGGGCCTCAGGGCAGGGGCTCCCCTACAGGTTTATGACCCCTGACATGCACAAACCTGTAGGGCAACAATCCTCTCACGGCCATAAATATTCGCGCCTCTTTCCCTGCATGGTAGATGTTCCCACCCCCAGCGCCACAAGGAACATCAGGGGCAGGCCCCCGGCAGGGTTATGATAAACTTCACCCTTCACACAGCTGAAATTTGTGATGTAAGAAAGGTCACGTACCGGCAGGGGAACACCTGGACCTCCCTGGGCATTCAGGGATGGATCTGAAAGCAGCCATCCCTCTCCAAAAGAATTTCTAAACCGGGTTACAGAGGGGACAGCTGAACTGTAGTTCATGTGCAAATTCAGCACCATCTGTTTAGGACTGAATAAGGATCTCAACTGGTTACCGCAGTGCAAAGGCCGTTTCCCTTCCCTGCATATTCACATCTCCATCTAGACCGGTGTCAATGAGCCATTTCCACTCTGGCTTGACTAGCCTCATTCACTCAAGCGCCTTCTCTCTTCTGTTGTCCTTACATGCACCCTGCCTCTGTAATCTCCCCTCCAACTCTCTTGATGAAGTGGGTTTTACCCACGAAAGCCGGTGCCCCACTAAGTCGGTTAGTCTCCAAGGTGCCTCAGGACTCCCGGTTGGCCTTTTAGAAATACTGGCTAATTACTAATTAACCTTAAACCCTTTCCCCGCACCCAGGTCCTGCTGGCTGTCACTGACCAAGCCCTTTGTTGTATCAGCTGCCCCTTCCTTTTTCCCAGGTTTGCCATTTAACGGGCTGTCCCTTGGTGCCACGGGTGTTGGTCCCCCCCTGCTTGGTAGCATTCTGGGTCTCTCGATGGACCATCTCCTGGGGCGTGCAGAGCGTGGGGAGGTAGCAGGGGGCAGGTCAGCCCCAGCCCCTGTCAGGACAGGGGGGCGATTGCTGTGGACAGTCACACATCCCAAGGCCAGAAGGGACCAAGCTATGAGCTCTGTACCGGAGACCTGCCCTGAGCTAACTGCCAGAGCAGATCTTCTCGGAAACCTCCCGTCTCGCCATAACGATCGCAGGGATGGAGAACCCGCCACACCCTCGTCCACTGTCCCAGGGGTCAGATCCCTGCACTGGTCAAAACTGACATCCCATTTCCAGTGTGCAGGGAGCTGTACCTCTCTCTGCTGGAGTGATACGGCCAGGATCAAATGTCTGCTCCCCGGTCAGTACTGACCGGCTGGGCTCAACTCATGCCTGTGCGGTCTCTGCACAGCTAGGCTATGCCTACACTGCAGGGTTGTTGTGCAAGAAGCCTTTTGCACAAGAGATTTTGCACAAAAACGTCTTGTGCAATAGCGCGTCCAGATGAGGTTTTGCGCATGAACGTCCGCACTGCATGGACACTGCGTGAGAAAGCTCTGATGGCCAGTCACAGAATGGCTGTCAGGGCACCTGGGCTTTTTCCCATATGCTCTGTTTGCACAAGAAACCCCTCTGGAGCATCCACACCCCCTTTTTGCACAAGAGCTGTAGTGCCAAGAGGAGTTTTGCCTTGTAGAAGGTTTTCCTGCACTGCAAAAAGGCCTCTGGCCAGCGGATTTCCATGGAGAATCCCATCTGCCTGATTGAGACCAGCCCCGAGGGGAAGCTGGAGGTGTGGCCGGAGGCGCTGCGGGTGCTGGCGGGCGTCACCCAGCCCGTGGTGGTGGTGGCCATCGCCGGGCTGTACCGCACCGGCAAGTCCTACCTCCTGAACCGGCTGGCCGGGAGGAGCAAAGGTGAGTGCGAGACGGGCGCCTGGCACTGACGCGTGTGTGGGGCTTATAGCAGGGCTGGGTGAACAAGCAAGAGGCTCTTCCACGTCTCTTTGCCTTGCAAACATTGCATAAAGAAGGGGAGTGCAGTGTAGTGGTTAGAGTGGGTTCTAGCCTCTAGTGGTGAGAGCAGGGAACTGGCATGTTGGGCCCCCCTGCCTGGCTCTGGGGCTGACTCCATATGGGCTGGAGCCAGATTTTTTGGCACTTTCCCGTGCTGTAAGATGGGGAGTAATTAACTCTCAGAGCTGCCCCCCATTAACTCTGCCCTGGTCAGGGCCACCCCTGGCAGCAGCATCCGACCCCTTTGCATCTGGCCTGCTCTCTCCCTCCCCCGGGGGCCTCTCCTGCTGTTCCTCCCACCCCTGAGACTTGCCCCAGCCAGACTCCTGGCCTTCCTGCGTTCTCTGCCCCTCCCCTCTGCCACTGACCCCCCTTGTGCCTGCAGGCTTCTCGCTGGGCTCCACCATCCAGTCGCACACCAAGGGCATCTGGATGTGGTGCCAGCCCCACCCCCGCCGGGCTGGCCACACCCTGGTGCTGCTGGACACCGAGGGGCTGGGCGACATGGAGAAGGTGAGTGTGTTTATTCATGTGTCCTTGCAACCCCCAGCTGCAGGGGACAAGCCCTGCACCATATGGGCACACTCAGAGTGGTATGAACAACAATCAAGGTCACAATTGGCTGACAGGTGTAGCAGCTGATGGGTGTAACCCTGACCTCTTCACTAGTGTCCCCTCCCCCATGTCTGTAGCCCTTGGTGGCAGGGCTGGATTCAGCCATGTCTCCATTTCAGGACAACACGAAAAAGGAGACGTGGATCTTCATGCTGGCCGCTCTCCTCAGCAGCACCCTGGTCTACAACATCATGGGCACCATCGACGGCTCTGCCCTGGGGAGATTGCAGTATCCTTCCCCGGCTCCCCCGCCCCACAAGCTGGCGATTGTGTTTCCCTCTGTTATGGCTTTGGGAGGCGGCTTCTGGGTCCCTGCATCCATTGCCAGAGCGCTCACTGGACAGGGGCACAGGAGAGCCGAGCTGAAGGCTGGAGGAGAGGTTTGGCCATTGGGGCACAGGGAGACCAGGGAACTGAAATCAAAGGATGAAGCTGCTATTCATAGACTCATAGAATCCCAGGGCTGGCAGAGACCTCAGGAGGCATCGAGTCCAGCCCCCTGCCCAAAGCAGGCCCAACCCCAACTCAATCAACCCAGCCAGGGCTTTGTCCAGCTGGGACTTAAACACCCCTAGGGATGGATATTCCACCCCCTCCCTAGGATTTTTCGGGAGACCGAGGTGAGGCTGTCCGGGCTGTAGTTCCCTGGATTGTTCTTCCCTTTTTTAAAGACGGGCACCACATTTGCCTTTCTCCAACCGCCCGGGACCTCCCCCGATCTCCACGAGTTTTCAAACGGCCAATGGCTGTGCAACCACATCTGCCAACTCCCTCAGCACCCTCGGATGCATTAGATCCAGCCCCATGGATTTGTGCACATCCAGCTTTTCTAAGTAGTCCTTAACCTGTTCTATCTCCACCGCGGGCTGCCCACCTCCTGCCCAGACTGCGCTGCCTCGTGCAGCCGTGTGGGAGCTGCCCTTGTCTGTGAAGACAGAGACAAAAAGGCCTGGAGTGCTTCAGCTTTTCCCACTGTGACGGCGCGTTGGGGTTCCCCCACCTCCTGCACCCCTGTAGTGGCACAAACAGACTCCACCAGCCAGTAGAATAGAGGGAGTTTATTGCTTCTCCAGGATACAGCACAGCACAGATGTCATCTGGTTAAAGGGCAGGCCTAGGATGCTTCAGCCCCCCTTGAGATGGGGGAGACTGGGCCCCTAAATCCCAGCCCCATGATACCAGACAGAAACTGCCCAACTTCCAGCCCTGCCCCCCAGCCAGGGGCTGCCCTCCGTCTTCCTCCCTTTGTTCCTCTCTCTGGGAGGTAACCGGTCGAACAGGTTACCTGCCTGACCCATCAGCTACTCTGCTGGGCCGTGGTACAGACAGCAGCCAGTGGGGTCACCCACAGCCCAAGCCTAGCAACCAGCAAGGTATCAACACTACATCACACCCACATCATCTGTCACTAGGTTACCTCCCCCATCCAATAAGGGCCCCACCCCTCCCCTCCCTCTGCGATATTCCACGCTTAGCCTCATTTGCATATTTCTTGTGCAAGAACCGGCCAGTGTAAACATAGCCTTCTTCTTTCCCTTCACATCCCTGGCCAGCTGCAGTTCCAGATTACACCCCCCTCCGCCCCGCATCCTGCAATAGATTGATCCTCCTCCCTGGTCATGTGTCCAAGTCCCCACATCTTCTCAACACTCACTGAGGTCACTTTCCTGCCAGCTGAGAGCAGCTGCCTGTGGATCTATTGCACCTCAGCTTCACCCCGTTAGTCCTTTGTCTGAACGTGACTCAGTTTCCCCCCAGAAGCACGGCCCTGGCTTTGGTCTCTAGCTCAGCAGACAAGCTGCTCATGAGGTGACTTGAGCAGAACGAGCACAGAGCTGGCACGAGGCCAGGGCATGCGGCATTAACGGGCAGGGTGACTGCACGGCAACACATGGCCAAAGGCTTCTGCTTGGCCCATGGCCTTGGGTGGTGGCCTCTTTCGCTGCCCAGCTCTCTTGCTTCACAAAGGGGCTGAGTTGCTCCTTCCATGGCCGGGAGCTTCGCTCAGCCATTGGGGCTGCGGCTCACGGAGCAGTGGGAGACAGCGACTCCCGGACGCCCGGCATCCCCCCGGCAATGCGTGGGCTTCTTTTAACAGCAGCCGTATCTGCCCTCGAGGGAGCCACACTGGAGAGAGCTACCGGGCAGGGAAAGCAGCCCCAGGACGGCACCCCCTGTGGGATCTAGCAGCCCCAGGAGTCACCCCCACGGCGGGACCCGACTGAGCGGCAGCAGGGGCCAGCTTCCAACCCCCTCCCCCTCCCCCAGCAAGGCTGTGGCCTGGAGGTGTGGGGAGGGGCACCCCTTGGGGTACACACAGCAGGGAAACTGGCAGGAAGAGCCGCCCCCAGGCTGGGCAGCCGGGGGATGAGGGGGTCCCTCAGGCAAGAGCACCAGTCTGCAACGTGCAGACTCCACTCGTACTGCAGGGGCCTGGAGTGAGAGCAGAGCCGGCTGGAGCTCACCTGCTGGGCAAAGGCGCACTTGGCAGGGGCTGGGAGCCAGGCCTCTGGGTTTGAGCCCCGTCTCTGGGAGGAGCGTGGGTCTGGTCTGTTACGCCCAGAGCCACAAGGGGGAGCCCAGGCAAGTTCCTTCCGTCTTTGTGCCTCAGTTTCCCCACATATACAACGGGTGATGAGTTCCTACTTCCTGGGGCGACAGGGGGGCTTTGCAGATGGGCAGGGCTCAGCCCTAGAGGCTGCTTCCAAATCAAGGCCCAGGCGGGGAAAGGAAGGTGCAATGGCATCTCCCATGCCTTAGCCGGCCCCCAGATACACGCTGGAGCTGACAAAGCGCATCAAGGTGAAGGTGGAAGAGGCCAGCAGCGGCCGGGACGGGGTGGGGGATGTGGCCAAGTTCGTGCAGTTCTTCCCGGACTTTGTCTGGACCATGCGGGACTTCGTGCTGCAGCTGGAGGCAGGTGGGCGACCCATCACCGAGGACGAGTACCTGGAGAGAGCCCTGAGGCTGGAGTCAGGTAAGGGTGTCGCTGGGGGCGCTGGGCTGCAGGGATCGGGGTGGGGTGTCTCCCCACTGGGTAGGGGTGTCCCCGATGCCCCAGTGTCACAAATAAAAACTCTGCTCCTCAGGGACGTTCAAACTCCCAGCTCCCCGGGGACGCCTGCCCAGCGTTCTGCCCCAGTGTCCCCGACCGGGCAGCAGCCCCCTTCCTCAGCCACGTTCCACTGGCTCCCGGTCTCTCCTTCCCTCCCCTCCTGCGTCTCACCCCCGAGGTGGCGGCGGAAGTGGCTTTGCCAAGGGCTCCGAGGAGAGCGCTAGAGAAGCCCAAGGTCTCGTTCAATCCAAGGCTTCCTGGCCTTTCCGCAGCTCCCTGGCTGTGGGCGTCACCGGCTATGGGAGAGCTGGACCTTGACCTGCCCGTCTCCCCTTTCCCCAGACACCGGCGAGAAAGCCACTGAGGCCAAGAAATGCATCCGGGATTTCTTCCCCTCCTGCAAGTGCTTCACCTTTGACCGGCCGGCGGGCCGGAGGAAGCTGCCCCGGCTGGAGGAGCTCGTGGAGGACGAGCTGGAGCCCGAGTTCCTGGATGCCGCGTGCAGGTTCTGCGATCACGTCTGGGACAAGGCCCGGCCCATGACCATCCTGGGGGGCCACAAGGTCACTGGGGCGGCTGAGTAGCAGGACTCATCTAGCGCCAGGCCGCCGGAGAGCACACCCAGGGACTCACCCAGCGGGCGTCTCCGGGGCGTCTGCAGGGCTCAGGTCCTGCCCTCCGCTGTTTATCAGTGGCCTGAGGGAGAACAAGCTGGCACTGCAAGAGGAGCAGGAGCAGAGCTGGGGGTGAACGGGGCCGGGGAGTGCTCCCTCCCCACCCCACGTGGCCCCGCTGCAGCCCCGGAAAGCTCCTGTTATGCACCAGGACAGCCACAGGCCTTTGATTGCCGTGCTGTGCCGGGACCTCGGCTCAGCTCAGTCTCTGCCACGGTCCCCGAATCTCCCCCGGAGACGCCCCGACCCCCTGAGCCCGGCGGCATCCTTGGTGCCCGCGCCCGCTCCCCTCGGTAGCACGGGCTGCTCCAGAACCTGCCGCTTCTCTCTGCAGCGCTGGGGAGCCTGGCCCAGAGCTATGTGGCCAGCATCAACAGCGGGGCGGTGCCCTGCGTGGAGAGCGCGGTGGAGGCCCTGGCGCGGAAGGAGAACACCGCGGCCGTGGCCGACGCCCTGGCGTGCTACACGGAGCTGATGGAGCAGCGGGTCCGGCTGCCCATGGAGACCCTCCAGGAGCTGTTGGGCCTGCACGCCCAGTGCGAGCGGGAGGCACTGGCGGTGTTCACGGGGCGCGCCTTCAAGGACGACCAGGACACCTTCCAGACTCAGCTCAGAGTACGGCCCTGCAGCGGGCCCCGGGGGAATGGTTCTGGGGGGACCCTCCTGTTACCCTTCCCGCCAATGGGAGATTGTGGGGCCCGCCGCGGCCAGTTCTCAGCTCCCTAATGGCACCCACAGCCCAGTCCCCGAGGCCCTTTGAAACAATTCCCTGGGTTTGTTGGAGTTGGGTGCCTCAGTTTACCAGTTAGACCTCCAGTTGCTGCTCCTGTGTAAGGGAGGGGCCACTAGACGAAGTAGAGAATGGTGGAAACAAAGCTTTACAACGCAAACCCAACCCATCCAACACGGGCTAGGCCGTAATCTCATTAATTTCTAGGTAATCAAGTGGATCCCCCCAGGCCCAAAGGTTCAGTCTGACACAGTTTTACACATGTCAGGGTCCAAAGTTCCCTGACCCCCACACTCAGCGAGGTGACCCCCAGCGCTCCGGGCGCCCCCACACGGTGTGATCCTCAAACTGTCGTTTGGCTGCACTCGCCTGTTCCTTTGTGCCTGCGAGTTGTTCTGATCCCTTGTGCTTGTCTCGGATGGTTTCGGGGGGCTGTTCTGGGACAGCGCCAGGGCAGGTAACTGTAGGCATCTGTCCATCGGTCTGAGACGCGATCGCTTGGAACGGAGCATCCGATCCCTTCCAAAATTGTCGGCGACCTTCCAGCCACCCGGTGGAGCTGGGGAGAAATGGGAAAACCAGGAAAGCCGGATTCCCACTGATGTACAAAAGAGGAAAATTAGATGCACGCAGTGATCTCTTGCTGGGCACCAACGCTGCACCCAGGGTCACGCCGGGCTAGATGGAGCAGGTGCCTCCTCTCTCCTGCTGCTGCGTGTCTGCCTCTTCCTCCCTGCCTGGGCTGCTGGGGGCTGCTGGTGTCCCCAGCGCCGAGGAAGCCATGGAGCAGGGGTCACCCCCTCCTGCTCTTGCCACTTCCAGAAATGAAGCAGCCAGGGCAGCCGGGCAGCTGAAACAATTCAATCTCCTTCAGTCGCCCCCGCGGGAGCGTTTCTCCGCACCCCATCCGGCAGCAAAGTCTGTGCTGTAAATACTCGGTGAGACCAGGCTGGCCTGTCCCCTTCTGGCCAACCCAGGGACGTTTCCATGGCCAGGACGCTCCCCTTTCTCAGCCCGTGCTCGCTGGGAGCGTGAGCCGGGAGGCAGCCGGGAGATGCGGCTCCTCCAGCAAGGCGCCTGCGGGAGGGGCAGGCAGGGGGTGGCGGGGCCCAGGAACTCAGGGTGCTCTTTGCTTTTGGGCATGCCAGGGAGAGAGCGGAGCTGGCCTTTCCCTTTCCTTGGGGCTAACGCCAGGGACCCTGGCTCCTAGGCAGTGTCTCCTCCCCGGGGGAACAGCCCAGCCGGCCCCAGGGACAGCCACAGAGCACAGGGCCAAAGGGCTCCCGACAGCAGTCCCAGGGCCGGATCCCCGGCTCAGAGCCCTGCCAGCATCTCAGCGCCTTTGGCTGGGATTGGGCTACGTGGGCATGGTGGCACCAGCACCTCCCATCAGTGCCTCTGCCTTGCAGGGTCCCCCTTTCACCTGTATGGGGGGCATTGATTGGGGGAGGGGAGGTCTCCATCCCAGACCTGGCTGGGCTCCGCCCTGCCTCGCTCGAGGTCCAATTAGATGAGGAAAGATCATGATCAATGTGTTTGCCCTGGCATAGCGCCTCCGCCCCCTCATGGGAATGGCCCCCTCATGCCAGGCTCTGTACGTGCTGGGCGCTGTTCATTAGGTGCCATGTGGTAGCACCCAGCAGCCCAGTGCTGCCCCATCCCCTGTGCTGGGTTCTGTGCAAAGGGCTGGTCCCAGTGCCCAAGACCCTCCAGTCTCCCAACCTGGAAGAAAGCAGCCCTGGCACATCCCCAAGCCAGGCAGGCAGAGGAAACTGAGGCAAAGGGACGGACCCAGGAAGCCCGGTGCCCATTCCCCATCCACCCTCTGCCTTTTGTGTGTTGATCCACTGCCCTGCCTGGCGCAGCTCAGCCCCCGTTTCTCACCCCCTGTGTCTGCCCCGGCAGGAGGACCTGGAGGCCAGGAGGGAGGAGTTCTGCCGTCGGAACGAGGAGGCGTCCGTGGGTCGCTGCAAGGCCGCGCTGGCGGAGGCCTCGCGGGAGCTGGAGGGGAAGATCAGCGGAGGCAGCTACTCTGTGCCCGGGGGCTACCAGCTGTTCCGGGCTGACCAGGCGGCACTGTAGGAGAAATACCGGCAGGTGCCTGGGAAAGGGATAAAGGTAGGTGGGGCCTGGTCCCTCTGACGTCCCATTGTCTCTGCATGTCCAACGCGCCCATCGCAGCAGCCTCCCGGCACCAGGCCCGGCCTTTGGGCAAGGCGAGCGAGGCCATTGCCTTGGACTCTGCACATTCAGGGCCCCGCGCTGCCTGGCTCCCGGCCCAGCTCACCCAGCCTCTCACTCCCTACCCTGACTGGGAGCTGTGCGGCGCAGCAGCACTGCCCTGGGCCCTGCAAACTCTTCAGCCAGGCATGCCCCATGCCGTAGATCTGAGCGCCTCTGGGGTGATGGAGACAGGCTGGGACCCTGTTACACTCGGGTGTCATTCACCTCCCCAGAGGGGACCATTCCCATCTGCAGCCCCATGACGTTGGATTCTGTGTCCCCCCTCCCCCAGCTGGAGAATGTGTCCCTTAGCCCCACTCCACGGGGACCTCTATGAGTGGGGGGACAGAAACGTCCCCGTGGTCCATCCCACCATCCGCCTTTCCGCTATGGTGGCCAGTTACTGTCCACGGGGAGAGAGGACCCTGCCCCTGTGGGAACGGGGCTGAGACCGGGCAATCTTGATTCCACATGGGGACATTTTACCACTGAGTAGATGAGCCAAGTGCTTCCCGTCCCAAGCCAGTCGGTCCCCTGCATCAGAGCTGGTGCACCGAGAGGGGAAACGCCCCCGCCCCATTCCCCTGCTGAGAGCCAGCCCAGAGCCTGGCCTGAATAAAGCCCATGATGGCTGCTCTCCCTCTGTCACCCAGGCAGCCGAGGTTCTGAAGGAGTTCCTCAGTGCCAAGGAGGCCGTGGCAGCGTCGATCCTGCAAACAGACAAGGCCCTGGCAGAGATCGAGAAGCAGCTGGCAGGTAGGAAGTGTGGGCTTCAATGACAACAGCCAGAGCAGAGCAGTGTGGGGGCCCACCTAGCCCGGCGTCTGGCCTGCAGCAGAGGGGCACACCAGCTACAGCTGAGAGGGTGCCGTGGGTGGAGAGCGATGGAACATCCTGCCCAAGAGGGAGATTTCGCTTCCACCGCCCTGAGCGAAGTCTGCTCTATCCCCAGACTTGATTCCCCATTTCATTGGTCGCGCCACTTCCCGAACTCGCGAGGCCCAGCTTTGTGTGGGGTCCGTCGCCCCACGAGCTGCCAGCTGCTCTGTCGCTCCCCTTGCAATGAGCGTTTCCCCCGCTCTGCCTGGCCCCGCGGACAGGGTTTTCTGGGCAGAGCAGTCTCCGCTGGACAGGCTCAGAGCCACTCAGTCCCCCTTCAAGGAGCAATGCTTTCCCTGCCTGGAGTTCCCAGCCGCATGCCAGGAGGAGTTTCATACAAGTCCGGGTGAGTTCAGGCCCCCTGAGGCCAGGAGGCATCGACTGCTTTAAAATCCCATTGAAGGTCGTTCCTGTCATTGAGCTTCTTTGCACTTTGGCCTTGTTTGGTCGGGGGATAAGGGAGGAGGTAGAGGGGCTGGAAATGGAATTCGATGCCTCTTGGGTACATAAAGCTGAGGCTCTGTCCACACCGGGAAGGGTCGACCACAAAAGTGCAGTCAAACCGCTTTTTGTGCCTCCCATTGTCAGTTTTTCACGGCCTCCCTGCTAGTGCCCCGGAGACAGACAGAGCAAAGCATTGTAGGTAAGCATCCTGCAGCGCAGTGCTGTGGGAAGACAGAGCTCATCCCTGTGCTCCCTGGGATTCCCCCGTAGCTCTGGGAGCTCTACCTGCTGAGGAAGGTCAAAGCAGCACGGCCGTCTCTCCAGCCCTGCCTCTGCTGCAGCAGCCTGCCTGTCCCTGTGTTCCCAGCCAGTCAGAACAGGAGCAACACAATGATTTGCTCTTTGTTGGTTCTTCTAATGGAGCGGCTCACTCAGTTGACAGACACTTCCTGGAGCTTTGACAGGGGTGGGGCACAGGCCTGCAGGGCAGCAGAGATACAAAACACTGAGCACAGCCTTCAGGGCAGGCAGCATGTGATATTGGTGGAAGCCAGTTCCTTCGACAAAACAAACAGCAGAGTCCACACCAGCTGTTTTTTGACAATAAAGGGAGGGGAAAGACAAAAGTCTCTCGCAGGGTGGAAGTTTTTTGACAGCAAAACGGGGAGTCTCTCCTGACAAAAGTCGCATTGCAGTGTGATCGCTCTCACTGTTTTTGCACCCAAAGGCAGGTTTTGGTGACAGAAGATGCCAGTGTAGACAAGGCCTAACTGTACAATTTAGCCAAATGGACTGTTACATGCCAGCGTGCTGCTGACTCTTTCATTAGTGGTGTCACCAGAACTCATCTGGTCGCCTCTGGAGCAGAATACCCAGAAGTTTCAGATTAGGATTTAGCGGCTGAGGTTACTAGGAGAATGGCAGGAGTAACCGGAACGTGTGGGTCATTTCCTGCACTTTCCCGACGGCTTCAGGAACTAAGAGAGAAAGTTTTATACTTTTTAGAAGAGTGTTAATGTCTTTAAATGTTCACTCCCTGTCTCTTACGAAAGCCAATGTAAAAAATCAACCTGAGAATAGAATTTTGTGCCCCTGGGTGGCTGCACGACGTGAGGAGACATAGAGATGTTCGGTGTTCAGGTGTGTAAGGAATCGTTGTAAAGGCGACTCACGCCAGGAAACTTGCCTTGTGCCGACATTTCTAAGTCAGTTACAAGTTGCCAGGGAGTCTGACCCTGACAAATCTGAAGCCCCCCAGGGTCTGGTGTTCGTTGTGGGGGCTGGGTGTCACATGACACTGAGACTCTTGCTACCCCCCTAACCACAGCTTCCTTGACTTCCTTGCTGGTGACTCCCCACCTCTCCATAGCTGGGTGCTCATTCTCATTCTTCACGCAGCTTGATGGTTGTATAACTGATACCAGACCAAATCCTTTTCCTCCCAGTAAGACAATGGCGGGGAGTGAGGCCGGGACTTTTATTTCCTGGCGATGCTGGTGAGAGATACAAGCTTCCAGCTTGAGGGGTGGGGGGTGGGGGCTTTGTGTGTCTGGGATACTTAGCATACAGCTTGTATTTAGTAGTAGAGATGTAGCCCTGTTAGTCTGGTCTTGCTGAAACAAAAGAGAGGACTATGGAGCACTTTAAAGACTAACAAGATGGTTTATTAGGTGATGAGCTTTCGTGGCCCGTGAAAGCTCATCACCTAATAAACCATCTTGTTAGTCTTTAAAGTGCTCCATAGTCCTCTCTTTTGTTTCAGCTTGTATTTAGCGTGTCTCCCACCCAGAGACGTGGGTCTGCAAAAAGATATAACCCTCCCCCCCACCCCATCTCTCTCCTATCCTGAGACAGCCCCAGCTACGGGGCTACAGCCCTGGATAGACTTTTTGCCTAGTTATTCTAACTGCTTAATTCCTGTGACCGCTCTGAGTGCCCTGCCAGACTGTCCCAGGCACATACGGGGACGCCCTAACACGCTCCCGCTGCCGAGTGCCAGGGGCCGGCCACCATGATGCCCCTGGGTGGCCCCTGTCGGTGGGTCCCCCTCTGTGCCCCGGGCTCCCCCAGCATCTCTCTCCCCCCAGCCGAGCAAGCACGGGCCGCGGCAGCTGAGAAGCAGCAGCAGGCCCTAGAGCAGCAGAACGCGGAGACGCAGCAGAAGCTGGAGGCCACACAGCGGAGCTTGGTGGAGCATGTGCGCTGTGCTGAGGAGCGCTATGAGAAGGAGAAGAGGGTACTGATTGAGCAGCACCAACGAGCGATTGAACATAAACTCCAGGTAACGGGATTGGGGGCGCTTCGCAGACAGGAGTTGGTCCAGCGCCCTCTGATCAGGGAAAGGGCAGGTGCGGTTACACAGGAATACAAGATAAGGCACAAGCCCGTCCCTAAAGTAACAAGCTGAGGGAACCCAAAAGTGAAAAGGGGTTTTCTCAGCAAAAGCTGCCAGCAATCTGTGCTGGCTAGAAGCCCTCCCAACCAGCCCCACATCTCCCCGGTTCAGAGAGGTGTTCTAGCTACGTCCATCATTATAGCTGCAGAGAGGGGGACAAGAGGTGAGTTGGAGACCACCCACTCTTTTTCCTACTCCTCTCTGAAGAATCATTTCAGCCCAGCCAGAGTACAGTGAGGATGCAATTGTCCCTGGATGAAATGTTAATTTCTTATTCCCCTTGCCAGAGAATGGCCCTTTAAACAGACCACCGTCTTCTAACAGCTGGCCAGGCTGTCTCTGAGGAAATGGTCTGTGTGTTCCCCACAAGGATAACACATTTTTCCACCATCACGCAGTGAAATCTCATGGCTCTCCCCACGTTTTGCCCAGGCAATCATATTCAGCAGAGCGTGAGGTTAGACATGATACCTCTTTGTGCAAACAAAACACTAACTTGATACAGGTGTGAACATGAGGGGTTTAGTGTCCCACCATGTAAACCCCAGAGTCAGGGCTGGCCCTACCATGAGGCAAACTGAGGCGGCCGCCTCAGGTGCCAGACTGTGGGGGGGGGAGGGGGGGTGCCACTCGGCCCCAGAGTGTAGAACATTGTGTCTGCTGCTGGTGTGTGTGTAGGTGGCAGAGCAGCCTCATGAGAGGAGTAGAACAGGAAGAGGCAGAATCGAGACCTTTCAAAGTTTTGGCCCAAGCGAGGGGGCCTGGGGGCGTCATTTGAGCTCCCTGCCTCAGGTGCCAAAATGTTGTGGGCCGGCCCTGGCTGGAGTCGCAGCCTGTATCAACGGGGGATTCTCCAGGAGGAGCAGGAGAGATCGTCCCCCTGGACTTGGCCCAGGTGTCATCTCTGCTGGGATTGTGTGGCCTGGTCTGGTGCCCGCAGTTCAAGAAGCCCGTTGCTCAGGGATCAGACAAGAGCCACAAAAATGAAAATCGGCCTTGGGGTGAGGTGTGCAAGGAGCTCACCCGGCTTCGTAGCTAGCACAGAGAAGGCGAAGGGTGCCTGGATCCTACCTGTAACTGTCTACACGGGGGCAGGTATTAGTGACAGGTTCTACAGTCCAGTGGGGGAAGGTCTGACGTGGCCCACAGACTGGGAGCCGACAGGTACAGACTGGATGTAATGGGTGAATGTTTAACGGGGCGGGGAATTAACTGTGGGGCTGTTTCTCTCACCTGTCTGCTCTGAGGGCAGGTGTCTGGCCTGGGCTGTCCGGGGGTCCCTTGAGCTGCTCACAATGGTCCCTGCTCTCGATGGCACCTGTGTCTCCTTTCGATGCCCTGGACAGCACCGGCCTGTGGCTGGGCCAGTCACCCGTCCCTGATGCCAGTGACTCGGGTGTGGCTGGAGCGTGTGGCGGACAGGCCCGGGCTGCAGCGAAGGAGGCAGGAAATGGACGAGCCGCCGCCTCCCTGAGCAGTTTGCTCCACTGGCCGTTCCCTGCCCCGATTTCCCACCCCGCTGTGGGAGTGCCTGTGCCAGGCCTGGAGGCGGAAGGTTAGCGTCAGGCGGGACAGTGAGACCCCCAGAGGACCAAGCCTGGTTGTAATTAACCCCCTGAGCTGCTCCATCTCCGTGGCTGATCATCAGCAGGACTCAGTGCTTGGCGTGCCAATGGGGGTGCCCCAGGCTCCCCAGTAGAGCTGATCATGACCTGCCCTTGATGTCCTTTGCAGGAGCAAGCACGGCTGATGGAGGAGGGTTGGAAGAAGGATGCCGAGCAGCAGAAACGAGAGATCGAGGCGCTGAAGACGGAGCTTAACCAGGCAAAACAGCAGCCATGGGCCTCAGTGGCAAGCAAGGCCATAGACATTCTCCCCCCCCTTGTCCAGGCATGGATGTATACTAGAGCTGCGAAATAGCCACGTCTGCACTAAGCAACGTGCTGCTTAAGTGAGGTCAGCAAGGAGGCAAGCCCCAGTGAGAGCATAGCCACAGCTCTTGCTTTCCCCGCACTTAGCAGGTCTCTGCTCCCCAGGAGGAACGAGCCCCGTGGGAGGGGCCTGAGCCGTGCAGGCCGTTGGGGCCGGGGCGCTGCCCGATGCTTTGCCACTCTGCGATTAAATGGCTCATCTCGTGTCACAGCCTGGCTTCACTTCTTCTCACCCGCGGGGCTGAACTGACTGTTCTGGATGCCGGTTATTACAGGACACAGCCAGGGGGTTAGACTGCGTCATGTCCTCTCTCCCTGCGCCACGCAGTCTCGTGCTCCCAGTGCCGCTGCAGGGGTGGGCTGGGAATTAAACATTGGCAAGGGAAGGCCCTGGGCTCTTTCCCTGCTGTCCGGTAAAAAAAATTCAGATAATACTGGACACGTGCAATGTCCGGTATTTTCTGGTTTTCCGGCTGGGCACCAGAAGGAAGCCTGGCGGGGCGGGGGGAGTGGCTGGGAGGCGGGCGCGATCGGCGCTGGGAGCCTCTGGTTGCGTGTGATGCCTTGGGGAGGGGGAGGAGCCCTGTCCGCGCTCCTGAGCGCTGGTCTAGCACATGGTGAAGCCGCAGCCGGACTTGCTTGTGCTTCGCCAGGACCATGCGCGGGACAGGCAGCACCCTGGGATCTGCACATGCCCGAGTCAGTCCCGCTCCCCGCCATCCGATTCGCTCCCCCACCTCCCCGCCAGCCCCGCTCCGCCCGACCCCCCTTGCTCCCCAGCCACCCCTGCTTCCTGCTGGCTGGTTCTCCTCCTCCCGATCTCCCCCAGCCAACCCCACTCCTGCCATCTGACCCCCCACCCCAATCTCCCCCGGCCAGCCCCGCTCCTGCCATCTGACCCCCCCCACCCCGATCTCCCCCGGCCAGCCCCGCTCCTGCCCTCTGACCCCCCACCCCGATCTCCCCCAGCCAGCCCCGCTCCTGCCATCTGACCCCCCCCACCCCGATCTCCCCCGGCCAGCCCCGCTCCTGCCATCTGACCCCCCACCCCGATCTCCCCCAGCCAGCCCCACTCCTGCCATCTGACCCCCCCCACCCCGATCTCCCCCGGCCAGCCCCGCTCCTGCCCTCTGACCCCCCACCCCGATCTCCCCCGGCCAGCCCCGCTCCTGCCATCTGACCCCCCACCCCGATCTCCTCCAGCCAGCCCCACTGCCCCTGCCCCCTCCGCCAGTGCTGCTTCCCAGCCCCCCCCTTCCTCCTGGCCCCCCCTTCTTCCCGGCTAGCCCCACTCCCCTCCCAGCTGGTCCCGCTCCCTCCTGTCCCCGATCAAGTGTGTCCGGTTTTTTTTTTTAGACTATCTGGTAACCCTCGTCACTGATGCCCCCTTTGCCCTCATGGCCACATGGCCTTCAGCTATTTCAGGAGCAGGCCCAGAGGGTGGCAGATCCCACTGTAGGGGTGACCACACAAGAGGAGACATTTTACATTTTTCTGCCCCCTCCAGAGTAACCCTCCCTAAGAACAAGGCCCTTGGACTTGCCAAACACTTACAGCTCAGCCCTGTGTCAGGCTGTTCCCCACTCTGGCATGATGAATGCAGACATTGGGAGCCCGTGAGAGCTCTCCAAAACCTTGTTTCTATAGGCTCTGGTACAAAAACTCCCCCCCCCCCCCCCGAAATCCTAATACCCAGATTTGGGGGAATCTGCTCCCACCACCCAAGTAATTCCAAGATCACTTGCGAAATCCCTTCCCTAACGTAAAACTCTCCCCCTGCCCCAACCTCCATTTTACTTGGAGTTCAGAAATCAGAGGGAATCCACAGACAACACTGGACTCTGCCCTTGTCACTAGGCAAGGACACAACAATCAACCAGTACCTGTTCATTAGAAAAATAACCCCCAAACTTTTATTATCAAAACAAAACTGCTGTTGCAAGTGTACCCCTCCTGTTGGCTAGCCCAGTGTGAGGTTATTCAGCATAGGGGAAGTCGTGTCACTTCTTACACCACTGTGGGAGGCTGGGCCTGAGTCTGCTTGGGCTATGTCTACACTGGCGGGTTCTCGCGCCAGAAGTATGCAAATGAGGCTAAGCGTGGACTATTGCCGAGCCTCATTTGCATACCTAATGAGCCGCCATTTTTTGCAGAAGAGGCTCTTGCGCCAGAAGGAACGTCAACACTGTCCCTTCTTGCGCAAGAAAACCCCTCTTGTGCAATGCCGCTATGCTGATTATTTTCAGGTCCCCGTGCTGCATGCGGAGTGCAGACCCCAAACGGCCGCTTGCGCCGCTTGCTCCTGCGCGGCAGCCCGGCTGAGCAGCTCAGAAGTAATTCGAACACCATGGTGGGAAGCAACAGCGACGCCCGGAGGGAACAGCCAGGGGGCAGGGCCTGGACGAGCGTGCGTTTCTGATGTCAGGAAAGGGCACCGGATTCAAAAGGAGGAAAGCGGAGCAGACACAGAGGATGCGGAGGAGACAGAGAGGAGAATGGAGGAGGTAGAGAGGAGGTGGAGGACAGCGAGAGAAAGAGAGAGAGAGAGAGAGACGCAGCAGGAGGAGGAGATGAGAAACACAGAGTGAGAGGCAAGAAGGAGAGAAGAGAAAGAGAGAGAGAAGGAGAGAGAGGTGGGACGGGGACGAGAGCTGAGAGAGAGGGCGAGACAGTAGGAGGAGAAGAGAGAGAGAGGCCATTTGCGCCGCTTGCTCTCTCACGGCGACCCGGCTGAGTGGCGCAGAGGTTAGCTGAGCACCACTGCGGGAGGTGAAGGGGGGCGGGGAGGTGACGTACACGCCCAGGGGGCGGGAGCTGGACAAGCGTGCATTCCTGACGGAGACAGAGGAGAGTGGAGAGAGAGTGAGAGGCAGGAGGAGGAGAAGAGAAAGAGAGAGATGGAGCAGAGAGAGAGTGAGAGTCAGGAGGGGGGAGAAGAGAAAGTGAGAGACGGAGAAAGAGGCAGAAGGTGGAGGAGAGCTGAGAGGGGGAGGCAGTAGGAGGAGGAGGACAGAGAGAGAGATGGAGCGAGAGACCGGAGGCTCAGGAGAGAAGACCGACGTGGAGGAGAGACCTGAAAATCCCGTCTTATGACGGGCTAATTGGCTAGTTCTGAAAGAAGCTTGCAATTGAGACATAGCCTCAGAGAAAACTGGAGCAGGCAATCCTCAAAGCTGATGGTTATTTTAATACTTTGAGCCACCAAGCCAGCACCAAAACAACTTTGGTAATACCTTATTGGTTACTGAGAAAAATACTCAAAAACACTTCCCTTAAACCAACCCAGCCTTGTCCCATCCAGATGATGAGCATTCCAGAAAATCTTGTTCATTGTATAAACTGTTCTACCAATAAGAACATAAGAAGGGCTGTGCTGGGTGGGTATGTCTACACATCAAAGTTAATTCAAAATAACAGCCATGATTTCAAATTAACTTTAATAGTGTCTATACAGGCAATCAGCTATTTTGAAATAAATTCGAAATAGTGGAGCACTCATTTCAAATTTGGTAAACCTCATTCTATGAGGAATAACACCAAATTTGAAATAGCTAACTCGATATAAGTGCTGTATAGATGCTTATTTCGAAATAGGGGGTCTCCAGCCTTCCCAGGGTCCCTGGTGGCCATTCTGGGCACAACCAGGAAAACTTCCTCTCCTCTCCCCCAGACCCGGAGCCCTTAAAGGGGTAGACTCTGGCCACAGTGCCTGTGTCAGCTCCAAGCCTGCCAGCCCAGAGCCAGCAGTCACTGCCCTTGACCCAGTGGCCCCAAGACATGATCCAGCAAGCCTCTAGCAGCCAGCCCTCTGCCACTCCCTCAGAGCAGTCTGCCAGCTCCCAGGAGCCTTCCAGGGCCCAGAGAAGTTGGGTGCCTTCCTGGTCCAGGGCGGAGATCATGGACCTTATTCAGGTTTGGGGGGGGGGGGGGAATGCCCCCAACATCCATGATCTTCGCAATAGATGGAGGAATGCGGCCATCTATGGCAGGATAGCTGCCAGCCTGGACACCAAAGGCCACATGCAAACCCAGGAGCAGGTTTGAATGAAAATCAAGTTGGTCTGGCGAGACCCCCAACCCTGAGCCCTGAGCTTCCCCTCCCCCTTCTTCCCCTGGCTTCCCCCTTCCAGCTCCCTCCTCCCAGGTTTCCCCCTCCCCTCTCCCACCTCCTTTTCCCAGTCTCACCAGAGTTTCATTCCCGCCCCCCCCCCAGTTTTGTTAAATAAAGAGAGTTTGTGTTCATGACCAGGGCTCAACAAATGCACTCGCCCGCTCGCCCGTGGCGAGTAGATTTTACCAGCTGGCGAGTGCAGGGGCGGACTGGCCCGGTGGGCCATTGTAATGGACTGGCTGAAGCCCGCACTACGGGTGGCGCGGCCCCATCCAATCCGCCAGCCAGTGGAGGAGCAGAGCACCGCCGGGGAGGGGGAACTGCAGTGATACTCAGCGCTGGGCTGCCCGCGTGCAGCTGCGGCACGAGGAGGCGGAGCCGGCAGACGCCAGGACGCTGGCGGGACGTGGCCCTGCTGATTGTAAAGGGCCGCGGCAGCTCGGCTCTGGCTGCGTGTCCCCGGCAGCTGGCTGTGGTGCGCGGCAGAGCCAGGCCCTGCCTCACCGGCTCCAGTCCTGCCACGGCCCCAGCTCCTCGCCGGCGAAAGACCCTCCCTGCCGATCGCCCGGCTCACTGCGCCCGCCCCGCTGCACCTGCCCCACGCCCCATCTGGCTCCCGCCGCCCATTCCCCATGCCGCCCCTGCACCCCGGATCCCCTGCTCTCCCTCTGGCTCTGCGCCACCCTTGCACCCCGCACCCTGCTCCCCCCCAGCTCTGTGCTGCCCGTTCCCTGCACTGCCCCTAGACCCCGATCCCTCTGCCCCTCCCGTTCCCCGCGTCCCATTCCCCGTGACTCCACCGCACCCCGCACACTGCTCCCCCCCGATCCCTGTGTCCCTCTGCCTCTGTGCCTCCTGTCCCCCGTGCCACCCCTGTCCCATCCCCCCCCCCACTGTTCCCTGCACCCCTCTGGTTCTGTGCTGTCCCTGCACCCTGTTTCCCCTGTGGGTTGGGAGTGAGGGGTGCTTGCCCATAGGGAGGGGCTGGACTGGGCAGGGAAAAGGCTGCTGTGACCCAGCAGCAGTGAAAGGGGGAATTCACCTGAAGCGCCTTTGCCTTTATGGAAAAAAATGAATGAAAATGCTTTTTGCTATTTATAGGGCTAAAATGCTGGGACAAAAATGAAAACAAACAAAAACCCATTGCAAAATGCAAATGTGTAAAAGACAACAAAAAAAGGGGGGGGGAATGTTTTGCTTGGCCCTGGGGGAGGGGAAGCGGCTGGGCTGGGCTGTGGGGAGGGGAGGGGAAAAATATGGGGAAGGGGCTTGTGCTGAGGGGAGGGAAGGGGAGGAGGTCAGGCGAAGAAGAAGAAAGGGGAAGGCACCAAAGGACAGGGGTGCAGGAGAGACAAATCCCAGGGGGCCAAGTGCAGACAATGAGGAAAAGGGCAGGAGTGGAGGTGTCAGTGGGAGGGGAACAGGGTGATGCTGGGAGAGGAGAAGGTAAGGGCACTGGGGGCTAGAGGGAGGAGGGGAAGGTGCTGGGAGAAGGCTTGAAAGAAGGGGTGGGCATGAGGAAGGTGGGGATGGAGCAAGGCATGTGTGAGGGCGCAGGGGCATGAGGGGAATGGGGGCAGAGGGTGCTGAGGGGTTGGGTATCAGGGAAAAAGAGGGCAAAGGGGGCAGGGGCAGTGAGGGAAAGGGGAGGAACCAGGAGGGTGCAGGTGCCAGGAGATTCTGGGGGTGAAGCAGAAGGGCAGACACCTGCAGGGGAGGGACCAGCCTCAGAGGAGAGAGACAGGGCAGGTGTATAGGAGAGGGGATGAGGAGGGGTAGCTCACTTGATCAGAGTGGGGCTACTGGAGGAGTGGGCAGAGGGGGAAGAGAAGGCTATGGAGGGGGGCAGGTCTCAGGAAGGCTGAGGGCAGCGAGAAGGGCAGGAGTCAAGACAGCAGAGGAGGGTGAGGGGTTGGGGGGCAGCAGGCACCAGGGGAGCTAATGGAGCAAGGGGAGGAGACGTGGCAGCAGAGGGAAAAAGCAGAAGTTTATAAGATATTTATTAATAACTTGGGTGATATTTATTAAGAACGTATTAGTAATTACTGTTCTTATTCTTATTAGGAATTTATGCCATTAAAAAAAACCACTTTTGGGGGGGGGGAGGGTGGCGAGTCCCTTTTTTGTCTGGTGAGTAGGGTTTTCCATAATTTGTCGAGCCCTGTTCATGACAATACATGTATTTTATTTTACATCAGGAAGGGGGGTTGGGTGCGGGGGTAAATGGAAGGACGTGAGGGAGGAATGAGGCACAAGTCTCCAGTGGGGCAGACCAGGGAGGCTCTTGGTGCTCCTCAGGGTGGAAGCTCTCCCGCAGGGCCTTCTGGATACTGACAGCCCCTCAATGGACCTCCTGGATGGCAGCCTGCAGAAAGTGCAGCCAGGCTCACAGCAACATGTCCAAGAGAAGTATCAGAGTGCCCAGGGGAAGCTCTGTCTCCGTGTGACACAGTGCTGTGGTGTCCCGAGTGAGGGCAACCAGAGCACGCAGAGCCAAAATGCTTTGCTGTCCCTCATCAAGGTAGACAAGCAAGCAGGGAAACCTGAGAACCGGCTGTCTGGAGGGGTCCCTTTAAGCACAAGCCTCAGGTAGCTTCAGGCAGCAGTCACACAAAGACAGTCCTGACCTGGTGCCCTGCCTGAGCTGGTTCCAACCAGCCTTATTTCGATTCAGAGTCTACTCAATGTGGACGTACTATTTCAAAATAGAAAAACGCTATTTCGAATTGCATTTTATGTGTAGACGCGTTATTTTGAAATAGCTTATTTCGAATTAACGAATTTGAAATATGATATTTCAAAATAACGCTGTAGTGTAGACATACCTGGTCAGACCAAAGGTCCATCGAGCCCAGTGTCCTGTCTGCCCACGGAGGCCAGTGCCAGGTGCCCCAGAGGGAGTGAACAGATCAGGGAATCAGAAGCAAGGGACACCAACCCTGCCCATCCTGGCTAATAGCCATTCATGGACCCGTCCTCCATGAATTTATCTAATTCTTCTTTGAATCCTGTTACAGTCTTGGCCTTCACAACATCCTCTGGCATTGTCTGTGCACTGTGTGAAAAAATGCAATCCCAAAGGATTGGACATATTACCCACCAAATCAAGGAATATTTCAGATCTTACCCAAATATGCACTTCTAGCCAATTATCAACTAAACTAAAATGTATTAAAAATGGAGAGAGAGCGTATTGGTTCAAGGATCATTATCATACAGGTATGAACAGAGTTCTTAGGTGAGTTTCATAGCAGAGATGGTGAGTATTAGATGGTTCTTTCCAGAATCAGTTCATTTGGTTATAGTTCAATCTCAATTTCATGGAGATCCTCTGTGAATGAGACTAGAACCTCACTCCTGAAATTCAAACTTCCCCTGATAAAGCTTCAGCAGCTCTGAGAGGAAAGGATCAGGACTCAAGAATGTTTACAGCCCTGGCAGGCTATTAGCAGCCTTTTCACAGCAGGTGTTCCTTGCGTGAACAATAGTGTGTGTGAAGTAACCATTGCTTAGGCATCACCAGTAATGACTACTCGGATTAACAAGGCAATTGTTTATCTTGCAGCATTTGCAGACAGTTTGCTACATACTTCCAGGAGAAATTAAGACAGTGATATTCACACAGTGATATTCACAGTTCATTTAAATATTTACAGCTACTTGTTGATCTCTGAATTAACAGACCGTAGCGATAGACAGGAACTGTTTGGTTACATTGTTAACCTCTAACAATATATAGGTGCACACACAAAACCACAACATTATCTGCTAACTAGAAGACTTACCCAGC
The DNA here is from genome assembly GCA_032595735.1 of Pelochelys cantorii. NCBI lineage: Eukaryota > Metazoa > Chordata > Testudines > Trionychidae > Pelochelys > Pelochelys cantorii. The sequence goes on from CM064349.1 coordinate 2,894,862, forward strand.
ACTGCCTGACTCTTACCTAGCTTTGCCCTGCTCCTTGAGTGCAGGGACTGGTCCCTCCCAGGGTGGGGGCTTTCTCCCTCACCCCCTGGCTCCTCTCATAGTCGGGGATGGGGGGCAGGGAGAGAGCTTTTTCCCTTACCCTATAGCTCCTCCTGGGATGGGGGCATTGTCCTTCCCCCCAGCACCTCCTGGGGAGGAGGCTGTGATGGGGTGAGCTCACAGGAGACTCTTTGGGAGAGTGGGGGGAGGTTTCCTGGAATTCCAGACACGGCCACTTCCACTCACCTTCTGCTCTCTGGGGCTTCTCACTACCCGGTGTTGCTGGGCCAGCTCCCTGGTCTCCCCCAGCCAAAACAAAAAAACAGGACTATATAACACTTTAAAGACTAACAAGATGGTTTATTAAGTGATGAGCTCTCATGGGCCAGACCCCAGCCAAGGCCTTGAGCTGAGATCAACGCCCCTCCCGCCCCAAGAAGCAGCACAGACACTGAACCACTTCAGGTCTAACGACAGTGCAGTTTTGGGCTCAGCTTCCTGGGATCCCCCTCCCCAGGTAGGATCAGAACCACGAAAGAATTACTTAGGCAAGCCCCCTTTAGCAATGAATGGGTGACTGTGCACACTGGTTGCTCCCCCAGGTCGTAATTATCTACACTGGGCTTGATAGTAAATAAATGTGATTTTATTGAGTACAAAGACTGGGATTTAAGTGGTTATAAGTGAGAACGGGAAGAGCAAAGTAGATTACAAACTCAAAATAACAGAAAGCGCTGAGCTACTTTACACTAAATCCTCACTATAAGTTTGTTATAAACTCACCCTAAAACTTTCTTTTCCAGCTGCCTTCCAAACCAGGGAAATCTCTTCCTCTGGGGTCTCTGGATTACTCTCCTCAGGTGTGTCCAGCCAGCCAAAGACAAAAGACCCCTGCTTTCCTATTCATTTTTCAAAGTTTCCCTTCTCCCATGGGAAGTCACCTGGCCGCTCCCTACCAACCACTGCTGAGACTTAAGGACAAAAGGCTGATTGCCCAGACACTGAGGCATCCCAGCCTTGGAATTCCCCTTGATGGCTTTCCATTTACACATTTAAACCCATGCAGCATTCCCTACTCCATATATCTAATTTCTCACACAGGAATGATACACACACCAAAAGGAGATAAATGGATCCAGCAGATTAAGACATTAAGATCGGTAGTTTACATGAAGCAATTTGTCTGAAGCATCTTTGAGTTCTGTGCATTTGTGTCCATGAGTCCATTTCAGAAAACATGGGGGGGGGGGTCTGTCACAAGGGCTGCTTTCTCAATGCCCCTTGTCTGCTTGCGAGTGGGGGGTCCTTCTCACTCCTCCTGACTTCTCCCAGGGCGGGGGGCTGCCAGGAGCTTTTGCCTTCCCCCCTCCCCCACTCACCTGGTCTGCTGGCAGGCAAGATAGTGACCTCCAGTCCCAGCTGGCCACTTTCTTGGTGGTGTGGCTGCCCCCAGGGGTCAGTCTGCACTGTAGCGCTTCCCTGGGCTTGCTACCCCCAGTGGTGACTGTGAGGATTGCATCCCTCCCCTCTCTGGCTCCTCCCTTTCCATGTTATGGAAAACTATCCTGTTCCGGGAAATTCCTAGTTTCTCAGCAAACCAAACCCTGACCTTGCTTCAAGTTATGATAAGGGGAAGCTATAGCTTTGTCTCTCTCTGGGATCCCTCGAATCGAGTAAGATTCCCCTTGGATGCCTATAACTGATGAGTACGTAGCTGAGAAATTAGGTCAATCGTGGCAAGGAACACTCTCCAGCAATGGCTGCCCGTGAGGTGCCTGTGATGGGATTAGGTCACAGGAGACCACAGTTCCCTCTAAGCTGCACGCCTGCATGGCTGTGCACAAAACATTTTAGGTGAGTGGTGCGTTCCGGCTTAGCGGAACACCAGGCGGCTTGACTGGCAGGCGGCTCCCTGTGCCGTGGCTAGAATCAGGCTGCAGTGAGGCTCACCCTTCACCGGCCCCAGTTCTGGTTGGAGCAGTGGGGCGGGGTGCCACGCAGGCTCCTCCTAGGGGTGACTCCTTCAGATCAACCACTGCTAAAACTTAGAGGACATAGGAGATAATTTACAGTTGGTCATCCAGATGTTGAGGGTAACACCCTTGATGGCTTTCATTTGCACTTTAAAAACCATAAACCAGTCCCTACTCCATGGCTGCGTCTAGACTGGCATGATTTTCCACAAATGCTTTTAACGGAAAAGTTTTCCGTTAAAAGCATTTGCAGAAAAGAGCGTCTAGATTGGCACCGACGCTTTTCCGCAAAAGCACTTTTTGCGGAAAAGCGTCCCTGGCCAATCTAGACGCACTTTTGAGCAAGAAAGCCCCAATCGCCATTTTAGCCATCGGGGCTTTTTTGCGCAAAACAATTCTGGGTTGTCTACACTGGCCCTCTTGTGCAAAAGCATTTGCTCAAGAGGGCTTTTGCCCAAACGGGAGCGTCATTGTATTTGCGCAAGAACACTGACGATCATACATGAGATCGTCAGTGCTCTTGCGGAAATTCAAGCAGCCAGTGTAGACAGCTGGCAAGTTTTTCCGGAAAAGCAGCTGATTTTCCAGAAAAACTGGCCAGTCTAGACACAGCCCATATGTCTAACTTTACACACAAGGATGCTACATTCACCAAAATGAGATATTCAGACCCAGCGGATTAAGACGTTAAGACTGATGGGTTACATGAGCCATTTGTTCCAGGCATCTTTCAGTTATGTATATTTGCATCCACAAGTCCATTTCATAAAGCATGGGTTGGGTCCGTCACAGCCTCCATCTCCAGCGGCGCTGACACCAGCAGCACCAATACGGGCTCGGGCATGCCCCTTACATCGGGCTCTCTGATCCTCTTCATGGAGACATGGCTTGATCTCAAAGTGTCGGGCACCGTTCTTGATGGTGGTCCTCCAGGTTACCTGATCCTCCACCTGCCTAGCCCTGGTCTCAGCGTCAATGCCTTTACCAGGGCATTCTTAAGGACGTCCCTGTAGTGCATCCTCTGCCCACTAAGAGACCCCATCCCTGTCCTCAGCTGAGGGTAGAAAATCTCTTGAGGAAAGCATGTGTCAGGCATCCTGACTAGACCATTGTAGCTGCCTGTGGGTGATTATTGCCTCAATGCTGTGAGAATCCACCTCTGCGAGGACGCTAATGTTGGTCCGTCTGTCCTGCCACGTAATGCCCAATACTCTCCTCATGTACCTTTGGTGGAATTTCTCTAGACTAGAACTTTAATATGTCGACGATATGTCCAGGCTTCAGCTCCATATAGCAGCGCTGGGATGCCTATGGCATTGTAGATGACAATCTTGGTCTGCATCTTGATGTCACGGTCATCGTCGATGTCAGCTTTGCTGGATGGATTGCTTTTGATTTAGGGGAAGCGGCTGACATTCTCCAGCACTTGGTCGTCTGCAGTGATGGCTGGTTTAGAGAGCGGTGTGGCAGGTGTTGGCTGAAGGAGAATCTTGGTCTTTCATGCATGGTGAGTGTCATAACCAGGAGTGATGACCAGCACCTGGGGACTAAGGGGTTAACTATGTCTCTTATCCCTAGTGAGGTATTTGGTCAGCCAATAGCAATGCAGGTAGGGATTTTAAACTGGGGCAAATGAATTTTTGTTTTCCCCTCCTTTGTCTGAGTCAGAGCAGTTTCTTCCAAATAACAAGGAGATGGGAGGCCCGTCTCTCTCCAAGAAAAGACCTCTTATAATGTGTAAGTAGGGCAAAGTTAAGATAATCCGTCAGATTTTATTGTTTTCCGGTTTGGGAATTTGGAACTGAGGTCTGTGTTGTTTAAAATGTAGGGTTTTTTCCCTTTAAAAATGTTTTTTCTCTCTTTTGTAACCAAGTTTAACCCAGGGCCTTTTCCCCTGAGTATCTAAATCAATCGGTGGCTCTTTTCCATCTAGCCACTTTCTTATGCTTTCTGATTCTAATTTACCTGATGTTGGTTCATTTTGGTGTCCTAGTTTTACCTCAGGGATGAGATTTCCCAAGTGATCTCTTCCCTGATTTTTCATGGAAATACTTGGATGGTGGCAGCGGATATTCCCCAAAGTCTGTGTATAAGGATTTTGGGGGAAGTTTTGTACCAAAGCCTGTAGATATAAGGTTTTGGGGTGCTTTTGTGGGCCCCCACTTCATTTGTCATACCAGTGTGGGGAACAGCCTTGACAGTGAGTCAATCCCAACATGCAGGAGGCCATGGCAAAAACGTCAACGATTGCTTGGAGCCCATCTTCCAAGATGGCACTGACCTGGGCATCATGAGTGTGTTGAAGTTCTACCACTGACAGCTGTAGGAGAAAGAGAGAGCCTGAAGCATGGGCCAGGTACCTGAACCAAAGTCAGCAAGAGTTATACTATGAGTAATAGACAAGCTGTGTCAAAAGCAGATGTTTGCCAGCAAGTTGGTGTCTCTCACACTAGAACTGCTAGTGCTGCTAAAAGCACATAAACTATGTAAATACACTCCACCAAGACATGATAAGGACGCCCAGCTAAGTACGTGATACAATAGTTTTGAACCAACAGGAGTGAAAGTGGGAGAATGGGTGGTGAATAGGAATGCTTTGGAGATAAGTACAAGGGGAGGTACCAAACCTGTAATTAATTCATGTAAGGTGCGTATCATAAATTTTTTGTTTGTGTCTATAAATATTGGGAAACCTCAACTTAACTCTTTGACCGGACTAGGGGACAATAGTGAAATCCATACTGTTGACTGAGGCATGTCCATTGTCACAGGTACCAATGCACAGAGGTTCGGGGGCTGTCTGGCTACCAATGACTATTAATGTTCTTCCTTTGCCAATAAACGTGACTCAGGTGCCTTCATATCATATCTGAGCCTGTGGTCTTTGGTGGCTCTAGCGAAGTCTATTATGCTAGCAACCTGCACAGAGCTGGCATGAGATATGGAGGGAGCATATGAAAATGCACACATCTGAATGCTTATCACCACTGACTGAGCAGGAGACCTGTCAGGATGCCACACCTGTGAATCCTGAATTTTCTGTATCACTGTCCTGAACGACTACAATGTTGTTGTGATCTTGGTTTTGGCTCTGAAGTGTCCCAGAAAGTCATCTCCAATAACCTGGAGCTTGCTTGCCAAAAAGATCTTAAAGAGGGTAGGTGCTATCACACACCTTTGTTTAACTCAAGCCCTTACATCAATTGGTTCACTTGTGTCGCCATTGTTGAGTATCATGGCCTGCGTGTTGTCGTGTAAGAGACGTAGAATCCTGATGAATTTTGCTGGACAGCCAAAGTGTTGCAGGATCTTCCACAGGGTCTTGCAGTTAATTGAATCGAATGCTTTCGTCAAATTGAAGAGTGCCATATACAGAGGCTGACAATGCTCATGACACTTCTCTTGTATTAGGCAGGCAGAAAAGGTCATATTGGTCATTCCTCACCTGGTCGGATGCCACATTTTGAGTCTGGAAGGACTTCTTCAGGCTCAGATGAGAATTTTACCTCTGGTTGCGAGCAAGGAGATGCCTCAGTAGTTTCTGCAGCCTGTCACCCTTCTTAAAGATGGTCATACTGAGCTTGCTGGGTATGGTTTCCTCTCTCCAGCCATCAGAATGAGGAAGCATAAGCATGACAGCTGGGCTGGACCTCCTTGTTTGAATATCTCAGCGGGGAGTCCATCAGTGCCTGTGGCCTTGTTAAATAGTAATAGAGATGTAGCCGTGTTAGTCTAGTCTAGCTGAAACAAAAAACAGGACTATGTAGCACTTTAAAGACTAACAAGATGGTTTATTAGGTGATGAGCTTTCGTGGGCCAGACCCACTTCCTCAGATCAAATTGTGGAAGAAAATAGGCATGACCATATATACCAAAGGGATACAATCAAAAAAAATGAACACACATTAAAAAGGACAAATCAAATTTCTGCCCCAGATTTTATAATCATGTTTCTTCTGCTGAGATGAGGCGTTGTTATTCCAGGCTTTGAGTGCTCTGCATTTAACATCAGTTAGGTCCTGGATCTCCTTATCGTTAGTATCAAACCAATCCTGATTCCTTCACTTGGTGAGGCCAAGGGTTTCACCACGGGTTTCCAGGATAGCAGTTTTCAGAAAGGACCATGTCTGGAGACAATGCTCTGATGGATCTTGGCTACATAGCTTGTCACTAAGGCTTTGTTGGAAAATAAGCCTTGTCTCCAGGTCCTTTAAGCCCTATGTGTTGATTTTCTTGCAGTGGTTTGGGGTGAGAACATGCCTCTCCAGATTGTCACCTTGATGTGGTGAGTGGGCTTGTGCATTCCAATGAACCTGAGAGCGATGCTGTAGGGAGTCTTGAATTCCCGGTAGGGTCACCCATGGCGGCAAGGTCAAGGGGGGGACCAGACGAAGAACAATCCTAAAAGCCCTCAGTGGCAGAACAGGCAGAGAATAGCAAGGGTAATGCCACAACGACTGTGAAGGCAGATGAAGGCTGTGGTGGACAGGAGATTCCCAATCGTTGTGGATTCCACGCCATTGGACCTAGGCCACCTATCTGTCAAGGGTCATGTGGTGGCTGCAGTGCAACAGTCCCCCCACGTTAAAAGAAGTCACACACAAGCCTCTTCCTATGCACTACTCTCCTAAGAGTAAGCCTTACAGCTACTGGTGAATGGCAGCTGAAGCAGGATTGTGAAATCTGGAAGCTTTTAATCATGGACCAGCACATGGCATGGACACAATGGTGGATGTGTGTACCAGTGGTTCCGTTTTAAGGACCGAGGTGTTATAATGGGCCAGCAGCTGCATCCATGACAGAGCAGCCCTATTTAGGATCTGCTCTGCTCACCCCATATGGGAAGGGGGGTAGAAAAGGTGCCCTAAACATAGTTCACCTCAACTCCCCTGACTGGACAACCGTGTCCAGTGGGTTCACCTCTATGTGGTCAAAATTGAAGATTAAATTTTGGAACATGGAATATTTGGATGTTAAAGGACAATCCAGACAGTGGACAACCTGAAAGACGCACAGCAATTATTGCCCGCGAGCTCTGACAATTTAACATTGGCGTAGCTGCCCTGGCAGAAATGCGTAGGCCAGAAGAAGTACAGCTAAGAGAGGGAGGCAGGGGGTGTACCTTTTTCTAGAAAGGAACCCCTGAAGGAAGAAAAACAAATTTATGGAGTAGGATTTGCCATCAAGAACAAACTAACAAAGAACCTATCTGAAGTCCCTGTTGGCATCAATGAGCATCTCATGACCAACAGGCAACTGTTGTGAGTGCTTATACACCAACTTCAGACACTGAAGATGACGCGAAGGAGAAGTTTTACACCCAGCTGGGCATAGTCTTGAAAGACATGCCCAAAGAAGACAAGATTATTCTTTAGAGAGATTTCAATGCCAAGGTCAGAAGAGATGCAGACCTCTGGCAGACCACCATTGGAAGAGAAGGAGATGGCAATAGCCATTCCAGTGGAGTGCTCCTCCTTATGAAATGTGTGGAACACGAGCTTGTCATCAAGAAAACTCTCTTCTGCCAGAAGAACAAATTTAAGATCTCATGGCAACATCCTCAACTGAAGCGCTAGCACCTTATAGATTATGTCATTGTCTGCTCTCGGGATTGGCACGATATCCTTCTCATGCATGCAATGACTAGTGCTGATGACTGCAGGACCAATCACCATCTCATCCGGTCCATGATGGCGATTAGGATTGTCACCAAATGGAGAACTCAGAAGAAACTAATCTGATGTACAAAGCTTGGATGATCCCACTAGAAGAAGTCACTTCCAGATAGCACTCCAAAGGAAGATGCTGACAGTACACCCTGAATATGTGGAAGAACGTTAGTGTCAATTGAGAAATGTCATCATTGGAGCTTTTGGAGAAAGCATTGGCTACCAGTCCAGGAAGCATCAGGACAGGTTTGATGAGAATGATGTGGAAATTGAACGTCTGCTTGAGGTAAAAAGAAAAACCTTCAGGGCCTGGCAAAGTGACATAAACTGCACAACGAGGAGAGAAGTGTATACCAAGGCCAAGACAGAAATCCAGCGCAAAATAAGGACTCTGAAAAATCAATGGTGAACCGAGAAGGCACAAAAACTCCAGCATCTCACAGATGTCAACAATACAAGAGGTTTCTTCAATGCCACCAAAGCTGTTTATGGACTGAGAAACCATGGAATCAATCCCCTGAAATCAAAGGATGGTACCCAACTCTTGAAAGACAATAAAGCCATTGCTTCTTGCTGGAGGGAGCACTTTTATGAGCTTCTGAATCATCCCTCCACCATAGTCCTAGAATCCCTTGACTGAATCCCTCAGAAACCACCTAGGGACGATCTTGCAATACTTCCTACCCTGAACGAGGTCCGAGCTGCCATCAAAGCAATGAAGAGCAATAAGGCAACTGGACTAGATGAAATCCCTGTCGAAGTCTTCAAAAAAGGTGGGCCAGAGCTCCACAAACAACTCCATCTCCTGAGATCTGGAATAGGGAGCAGATACCAGAAGAGAGGTTCCAAAGAGGATGGAGAGAGGCTGTTCTCAGTGGTGGCAGGTGGCAGAACAAGGAGCAATGGTCTCAAGTTGCAGTGGGGGAGGTCTAGGTTGGCTATTAGGAAAAATGATTTCCCCAGGCGAGTGGTGAAGCACTGGGCTGGGTTCCCTAGGGAGGGGGTGGAATCTCCATCCCTAGAGGTTTTTAAGTCCCAGCTGGACAAAGCCCTGGCTGGGATGACTGAGTTGGGATTGGTCCTGCCTTGAGCAGGGGGCTGGACTCGATGCCTCCTGAGGTCTCTGCCTGCCCTTGGATTGTAGGATTCTATAAAGGAATGTAACTAGGAGTACTGTGTTGGGGGTTCAGAGGTCTGTTTACTCTGGCTGCTCCTCAGTCTCCTGCTCCTTCTTCCAACAAATTAGCCTCATTAGCACCGGCCCTACAACTGACAGGTACTTTCCTCCTGTGATGGGACAGACTGCCTCTGCCCCGCTGAGGTGGGTCTGCCACGCACTGACCCTGCGGTCGTGCTCGCACTCCTGGGAGCAGACCGGGAGGCGCGGAGTTTTTGCCGGCCGTGCACAGCCGCGGTGGCACAGCTGAGCGGCAGGTCTGGGCTAGCTGGATGGGCGGAGCGTGCCCCGGGGCACGCTGGGGCGGAAGGACGCCCCAGCATCAGAAGCGCCGACGGGTGACGTCAGCCCAGCGTGAGAGTGGGCGGGAGGGTTTGAAAAGGGCTGGAACCGGAGCAAGGGTGGAGGAAGGATGGGGAGGAGGAGATAGAGTGCTGGTCCCAGAAGGAGACAGCAGGGTAGGAAGCAGCCCAGGGCAGGGCCTGGAGGTGAGGCCGGCACGCTGGTGAATTTTGGGTTCAAACCCCACTGGCTGGACGGGATCAGGCGAGCCTGTCCTTAGGGCCCTGGGCTGGGGCCTGTGAGAGTGGGCGGGCCCGGGCCCCCCTACCCTGCACCCACCTGACTGCGGAGGTATCAGCATCCAAGTCCCGGGGCGCTCGGGACATTAATGCGGGCACAACAACAGGATTAGAGCGGCTCCTCGGAGTCAATCGGACAGCGAGTGTTGGGCCGGGCGCGAACTGAACTGGCACCAGGCTGCCCCCCACTCTTACACCCCCCCTTTCCCTTCTTGTTCTGTTATAAATTCTGGGTTCCTGTTATTTCCACTCCAGCTCCTCTGAGGAAGTGGGTTTGCCCACAAAAACTCATGAGAATATATATAATATCGTTATGTTCTAAGGTGTCACAGGACCACTCATTGTCAATGATTTTTTTCTTCATTGCAATCATAGTTCTGGGGCAGGATTGGAAAGGAGGGGCTCAGGATGCAGGCTGCCCCAGGGAGAGCGGACGACCCCAGCCCTCTCTCACCACAGCAGCATGGGGAGAGGTGAGAAGCACTTTTCCCTGGCCACTGCAGGTCCAATGGGCACAGCTGGGGGAGGGGAGCATGTCCCCTGGCTGTGGCAGGTCCAGGCTTATCTGTTCCCTGCGCCCCCCAGCCAGAGTGAGGAATGCAGCAAATTGGGCACTTTCCCCTGGAGGAACAGCCAGTGATGTCCCCGTATGGATGGGGAAAGGAGCTCCAGTCCTTTCTGCCATCGCTACAGAGTGCCTGGAGGTTGGGCAGTCCCAGATAGGGGCTGGTTAGAGGAACCCTTCTCCCCCCCCCCCGGCCCATTCCCCTGCCTGGTGAGTCTCTTTTCTGTATGGTTCACTGGGAAACAGTCCCATTCCAGGCACATCCCGTTGCCCTGGCACAACTCAACCTTCACCTGGCTTTCAGTTACGATCAGAGGAAGCTGGGTACTGAATTTGGTGGCCCTAGCCCTTACTGGTTAGGAGGAGTTGTTGGACAGACAGACACACAAACTCTCTGTCATATAGGAGACATGTTGCAAGCTTCTACCAGCAGATGGCTCCCTGTTTCACAAAATAAGATCCCTCGTTCCCTGTGTCCTTAATTTATTTTCATCCTGGGCACTGACCCAGCACAGCCAAACACTGACCTGGCTTTCAGTTATGCTCCGAGGAAGCTGCCTACCAGAGCTGGTGATCCTAGCTCTGACTGGTTCGGCATTCTTGAACGAGCAAATGGACAGACCCACAGACAGACAAACTCTTTCAAATACGTAGCAGACAAGCAGATTTATCCGGCGTGGCCTGGTAGCGCCAAACCAGAGCACAACTCCACATGTCTCCATTTTATCTCTTTTCTGTGCTGTTTATTGAGAGGCAGCCCTCTGCCAGGTTCCTCCTCTCCTCCTGGCTCCTCTAGTTCGGCCTCTTTCAGCATCCACTCGGTGCTGTCTGTCTGTCGGGAGGGCTGCGCTTGCTTTGGTGACTCTGTCTCCTTTCTGTTGGGTTTCCTGAGAAGCAATCTCATTCCAGGCACATCCCGTTGGCTGGGCACCACCACACCCTGGTCTGGCTTTAAGTTCCGGCCAGAGGAAGCTGCAGACCGAATTTGGACCCCTCGTGCTTGCCGTTTAGGAAAAGGTCTTGATCCAACAGACCAACAAACAGGCCACTTCTCTATAGGGATCATTTATGAATGTGTGGAACAGCACTGGTCCCCATAGAGATTCCTGGGGGACTCTTGTGAAAACTGACCATTTATTCCGACCCTTTGTTTCCCGCCTTTTAACCAGTTCTCAATCCATGAGAGGACCTTCCCTGTTATCCCACGATAACTCACTTTACTTAAGAGCCTTTGGGGAGGGACCTTGTCAAAGGCTTTCTGGAGATCTAAGTGCACTACATCCACTAGATCCCCCTTGTCCACATGCTTGTTGGCCCCCTCAAAGGGCTCTCCTAGATTGGCGGGGCCTTGGTTTCCCCTTGTGAAAGTTGTGTTGTCTCTTCCCCAACAAACCCTGTTCCCTCTGTGGCTGAGAACTTTGTTCTTCCCTTGAGTTTCAAGCCGTGTGCTGGGAACTGAAGTTAGGGTCACTGGGCTGTGATTGTCAGCATCCTGTCTGGGTTTTGGGGGACAAGGAGGGAATTCACCACCTGGGGTGGGCTAAGGGATCAGGCCAGGGGGGAGGCAGCCATGTGGTGTGACTGTCCCAGGGGCCCTGGATCTCCCGGAGACTCTGTTAATAATTGACAGCGCCCAAACCTTGCAGCCTTGGGAGCTGTTCAGGGCAGGAGGGGGGAGGTTTTGGTGCTTGGATCAGAGCAGAGTTGGGGAAATGCCGAACGGGAATTTGCTGTCCAAGGGGGAGGGGAGAAATTCCTCCTCTCCGCAGCAGCAGGTGTGTCCCGGATCCTTCAGTGGGGTGTGAATAAGTGAGAGGAGATTGTTCCTGTGCCCATGTCCTGCCAAGGGGACATGAGTCATCGTATCTGGGGTGTCTGCCAGTCACAACAGGACTCCACCATGCCTGGCACTGCCCAGACCCAAGCAGAGACAGGCCCTGCCCAGCTGGGATCAGGGCCCCGTTGTGCCAGGCGCTGCCCAGACCCAGCCAGAGACAGGCCCTGCCCAGCTGAGATCGGGGCACCATAAGTGAAAAGTGTCCCCCCCTGACTCAGGCACATTCTGCCCCCTGTAAATCCCTGCCCCGAGGCCTGCGGCTGTGAACCCCCAGCCCCTGACCTGCTGTTTGGCAACCAGGAATTTGCTCCCACAGCTTGTCCCCAGCCCTGGGAGAGGAGCCCCCTGTCTGTGGCCGCCCCGTGCCCCCACGGGTCTGCCCGCTAGCCACTGCGAAGGGGCCTGCGCCCTGGAGACAGGCCGACCGGGGCCGCTCACTGGGCTCCGAGCAGCAGGCCCAGGAAGCTGTGGTCGGGCAGCAAAGCCGGGCCCTGCGCCGTCTCTCCCCATGGACAGGGAGAACGAAAGACCCGACACCGGCCCCGGGGTGGGGTGGAAAAGCACGAAAACAGGACGTGCAAGAAATAAACCCCCAAGCTGGCACCTTTGGTGGGAGCCGCTTGAAAATGTGAGGTCAGTTGCCGGGCGGGGGGGCAGAGCTGAAAATTCCTTTAAACCCCCCCTCTTTCCCCACTGAAAATCTGTTTCCTTCAAAGTTCACTGTCCGTTTCCTGCTTGGTTGCCCTTTTCTCTCCATGAGGAAGGGGGAGTGGCTGGGCAGGGGGGATAACAAGCAACTCCGACCCCGAGCAAAAGGTCAGTGTGGGGCTCGGTTCGCGGTGTTGATTCCACAAGGGCTGTGCTGACGAATGTGAACCCCAGCTGCTCCCCTGCAAGCCCCCTCGGGCGTCCTCCCCCTGACATTGTCCTTCATCCGTCGCTGCATCGTCAGTGGCGCTCTCTCACTGCCACACCGGCCCAGCCCATAGAAATGCGCCTTCGGCCGGCCACAGGCGTTTTCTGGGCCAGGATCTCCTGCCAAGGAGCCATCCCGAGCCAGTCCCCACTCACCGTTTCCAGATCCCTCAGGGGCCACCAGCTGGTCGCAGATCCTGCCACGAGGCTGCTGTTCCCCTGTTCTCTGTACAACAAGTCCCTGCCTGACCCCAGCGGCAGCTTGGCTCTGGGCTCCAGCTCTGGCCCATTCTAATGGAACAGCCTCCTGTTGGAACATAACACACGCCTGCCAAGTTGCACCAACACCCACCAGATGTGGCCTCGCCAGCCCCTGCTATGAGAGACCCTCTTCCTGTTCCCTGACTCCCTCAACAGCCCTCCCTGTCCGAGCCCCGGCTCCTTTGGGACCTGGTTCTGATGGGGACTTTACTGATCCCAGCTGCAAGGCCATGTCTGATCAGAACATCTGGCGGGAGTCACTCTCTGGCTCCAGCGCCCACGTCCCCCTGCAAGGTTCCTACTCGATGTGGAGCTGCACGAAGGGCACCTCTGCTGTATGCCCAGAAGTGCCCCCAGGTTCCTCCTCCCGGGCTAATTTCCTGTTAATGAAGCCAATGTCTGCTGTGGGATCTCTCCATCCCGGGCACAAAGCCCTGCTGACCCCGGCGCACTGTCTGGACTCCTCATCGCTCCTCCATGTCTCATCCCTCCCGTATTTCCATTCCCCCTTCCCATCCGGGATTAGCAGAGTGGTAGCAGCAAGCCGTGCAGTGCTCCCGTGTGGTCCTAAGGTGGCAGCGTTTGCATTTCAGTGACTCTGTGTGGACTATATCCGAGGGGTTGATGTGTTAGTCGGTATCGGCAAAACCTGCGAGGAGTCCTTAGAGATTAACCGATTTAGTGGGGTATAAACTTTGGTGGGAAAAGACCCACTTCATCAGATGTCTGGAGTGGAGTCCAGAGGCAGCAGAGAAATACTAGCCCATGAAAAGCAGGGTGTTACCTTATCAAGTGAAGAACCCAAACTAATGAGGCCAATTCAGTCAGGGTGGATGTGGCCGAATCCAGACAGCTGATGGGGAAGTGTGAACACCCAGAGAGGGAAAATTGCTTATGCAGTGAGCCAGCCTTTCCCAGTCCCTAGTTACACCTAGATTATTCCTGTCAAGTTTGCAGAAAAAAGAAAAAAATTGCAGCTCTGCAATTTCAGTTTGATGTCTGTTGGTGACCTTTGCGTGTTGGAGGAAGGCCGCTTTTCAATTGCTTACGGCGTTCCCAAGGAAGTGAAAGTCTCCTCTACTGGTTAGTGCATGTTACTGTTCTTGAGGTCAGATCTGCAGCCATTTAGTCTTTAACTTTATTCTAAATCAGACTGCTAGTCTGTTAGGCTATATCTACACAGCAAAGTTATTTCGGAATAACAGCCGTTATTTCGAAATAACTTTCCTAGCGTCTACACAAGCCAACTGCTATTTCGAAATGAAATCAAAATAGCGGAGGGCTTATTTTGAAATTGGTAAACCTCATTCCATGAGGAATAGCACCAATTTTGAAATTGCTATTTCGAAATAAGCACTGTGTAGATGTTTATTTTGAAATAGGGGGCCTCCAGCCCTTACCAGGGTGCCCTGCTGGCCACCCTGGCCACAAGGTAACTTCTGACCTGATGCCCTGCCGGAACCAGTTCCAGCTGGCCTTAAATGCGATTCAGTGTCCACTCAGCGTGGATGCGCTATTTCGAAATAGCAAAAAGCTATTTCACAATGCATTTTGTGTGTGGATGCGTTATTTCGAAATAAGATATTTCGAAATAACGCTGTAGCGGAGACACACCCACAGACTCCTCCTTGGTTTTGCATGGAATATGGGGGACCCTGTGTATCTCTGACATCAATAGTACAGAATTGCAATGGCAAGATATGTGACGTAAAGCGTCAGTGGAAAAGATACAGTTTGCCAAGTATGATCATCTTTGTGCCTATGTATCATCTTTGTGTCGTGAGTTATTAATATGTGCACTGGGCCTGCGTCTCACACCTGTGCTGCATGTCTGGATGTCACCCCCAGACAGATTGGTGTCTGCATTACCGTGCCTGTGTAATAGCCAATTCAGGGTCAACTGTAACCCCTTCGAGAGAAGCCAGGGAGTCAGCAGGACATGTTGGGATGTGCCTATGGACAGGGGTCTCCAAGAACTTTTTTGTGTCCATGTGCTGTGGTAAAGGATGTCCAATCTACGAGGAAAAAATAATCTAAAGGGCAGTTGTATCATGTTCCTTTTGGCTGCAGTCTTGCATCTCAGCTCTGGAACCACTTCCTTACAGACTGAAGCTCTGAACAAAGGACTGCCAGACCCACCCAATCTTTGGACTCATTCCTGAGGGACTTGATTCAACAGGAAAGTCACCCATGCTGATAAAATCTTATCTATGGACTTTGAAGTCAGATATCGATAGACACATTACCTGGCCTTGTAACAACTCTGGTCTTGTCTTGTCTAGGAAAACCTTTCCTTGCAGATACTAAGGGGCTGGGTCGCAGTGAGGTATTTTGGGTAAGATCCAAACTACTCTTCATTTGGGAACGTGGCTATTCGAAGAACATTTTGTGGAGTCAGCAGAGTTGGATGTATTTGCACATCGGGATCCAGGGAGCTGGAATCCCACCAAGGGTTGTGCAGGATTTGTTCCTTCAGCTCCTTGATAACCTGCGTGTTGAATCAGGAGTCTGTGGCGGGTCGGTGAATACAGGCCATCCTCGCGATCCGTCCAAGATATGTTCTAAAAAACGTGGACTTAGAGTGAAACAATGTCAAGCGGGGAATTTTTTTCCCGTTGCTGACTTCCATTTGAGCAAAAAAAAATGTTGCGGTTGACTTGAGAGTGGGGAATGGGAGGATGCATAATGCATCAGTTCCTGCAAGCGCCAACGACGTTGGTGCAGAAGGGATGTATCCTGGAGCGACATACAGCAGGGACACCCTCTATAACTACAATGTTACCCACCAGCTTTGGGAGAACCGTCTCTCCTTTTGCAGCCTGCCCTGACCCTGGCATTTCTACCGAGGGCTGCGCCTAGGGGCCCCAGGTTGCATTGGTGTAGTCAATAGGCTCCACAGAACGGGATAAATTGGAGTTTGGATCGGAACCCGACATTAATCCAAATTGAAAATGTGCTACTGAGACTGGTAAAGGGCAAGGTTAGGGTCATTCAAAGCACTTACCTGTACAGTGGATGAGAAGCTGGAGATGAGTCAACAGGGCGACCCTTGTAGCCAAGAAGGCTAATGGCAGGTTGGGCTGCATTAGGAGGAACATTGCCAGCAGATCCAGAGAAGTGATTATTCCCCTTTCTTTGGCAGCGAGGAGGCCACATCTGGAGTGTTGTGTCCAGTTCTGGGCCCCTCACTACAGAAAAGATGTGGGTGCATTGGAGAGGGTCCAGCGGAGGGCGACCAAAATGATTCGGAGGCTGGAGCACATGACCTACGAGGAGAGGCTGAGGGATTTGGGTTTGTTTAATATTCAGAAGAGAGGAATGAGGGGGGATTTGAGAGCAGCCTTCAACTTCTTGAAGGGAGGTTCCAAAGAGGCTGGAGAGAGGCTGTTCTCAGTGTGGGCAGGTGGCAGAACAAGGAGCAATTGTCTCAAGTGGCAGTGGGGGAGGTCTAGGTTGGAGATTAGGACAAACTATTTCCCTAGGCAGGTGGGGAAGCGCTGGGCTGGGTTCCCTAGGGCGGGGGTGGAATCTCCATTCCTAGAGATGTTTAAGTCCCAGCTGGACAAAGCCCTGGCTGGGTTGATTTAGTTGGGGTTGGTCCTGCTTTGGGCAGGGGGCTGGACTCGATGCTTCCTGAGGTCTCTTCCAGCCCTAGGGTTCCATGATTCTGACCAAACAAGAACTGAAACAACCATGCACAGGTAGAAACAAGCCTCAAAGGGCCTGTTCGGGTCAGAAGATGAGAGATTTTCCTAGGATCAGTGACCAGAGAGAAGGGTCCCTGCCTGTCCCTCCCACAGACATAGCTACTGCAGGAGCAGTCAGTCTGCAAGCCCCGAGAGAAAGCCAGCCTCTCCCACGTGGGGGAGCAAGGCAGAACTTGGAATGCGAGAGCAGGACAACTTGGCCCAGCGGGAGAAAGAAGCTGCCAAGGGAGAAGAAGGATCTTGCAGGAGGCCCGTGGAATTGCTGCAAACTGAGACAGGAGCTGCCAGACTCCGGCTCCAAATCCCAGGGGAGAAGCACGGTCTGTCGCGGCGGGAAGTCCCTCTCCTCTCAAGGCCAGGGGCTGGAAAAGACGTGTCCTGTTCACATGGACAATGCAGATGTGGAGGGATTTCTGTCCACATGGGAAAGACTCGACGACAGTCCTGAAGAGAAAATGCCTGTTCAACTCCCCAGGTGGCCTGGAAAGGCAAGAGAGGCCCATGCACACACTGGCGACCAATGGTAGGGGAGCCTGGACGGCCCTCCCGTCACCAGAACACCAGAGTCTGCAGTTCTAGATCTCATGCCGGCCTTGTCCAAAGTATGGATCTCTAACAAGCCTCCTTAGGTCTGACTCAAGCCTGGGTACACATGCATGTACAAACGCAGGCCAAGCCAGAAAGGGTGGGGAGAGTCAGGAGTGCTGCCCAATTGTTCAGAACTTGGACAGGACAGCGAGACCAAGCCAAAAAGACCAGAAACAACCTGGTACTAGCACATCCCATATTCTGATAAGAGAAAAATTCCAGAGACAACCAGAAAAACTATGAATGAAGTGTTCTTGCAATAGTTTGGCATTGCAAAATGTATCCTAGCTAGTGGCATAATAGGAGTTTTACGCAAAACATACTTGATTGGTAGATATGACTAGAACGACCAAGTCTCGTTTGCTATAAATATAGGGGTAAAAAAGGTAATCAGTGGGAGGGAATAAGCAGGGTTGACCCACAGGTCCTGCTTTCGATGTAACAAGAAGGAATGGACCCCATCACATCAGTGAGCCCAGTGCCTGGCTTTCTGACGCGTGGGAAACAAAGGAACCATGACTGCCTGTCTGGCACTGTAGGTAGCATACGGGTGAAGTGTAGGTGAACTAGGCTTAATTATTGTATTACTAGCCAATTAGCCTGCCATAAGATGGGATTTTCAGGTCTCTTCTCCACATCGGTCTTCTCTCCTGAGCCTCCGGTCTCTCACTCCGTCTCTCTCTCTCTCCTCCTCCTACTGCCTCCCCCTCTCTCTCTCAGCTCTCCTCCACCTTCTGCCTCTCTCTCCGTCTCTCTCTTTCTCTTCTTCCCCTCCAGCCTCTCACTCTCCCTTACTCTTCTCCTCCTCCTCCTGCCTCTCACTCTCTCTCCGCTCTCCTCTGTCTCCGTCGGGGATGCACGCTCGTCCAGGCCCCACCCCCTGGACGTGTACATCACCTTCCCACCCCCCTTCGCCTCCTGCCGTGGCACTCAGCTGACTTCTGCGCCGCTCAGCTGGGCCACCGCGGGGGAGCCCAAATGGATGCTTGTGCCGCTTGCTCCCCTGCGGCGGCCCAGCCGAGTGGCGCAGAAGTCAGCCGAGCGCCACAGTGGGAGGCGAAGGGGGGCAGGGCAGTGACATGTGGCATAACAGCGGCTCCAGGCCCCATCCCCTGGCTGTGAACGTCACCGCCCCGCCACTCTTTGCCTCCCGCTGTGGCGCTTGATTGACTTCTGCAATGCAGCACAGGGAGCGTGGAGCCCAAACGGCTGTTTGGGCTCCACAGTCCCCCAAGTGAGAGGCAGGAGGAGGAGGAGAAGCGAAAGAGAGAGATGGAGAGAGAGGCAGGAGGCAGAGGAGAGGTGGGAGGGGAGGAGGAGAGAGAGAGAGAGACACGGACATGGAGGAGAGACCTGAAAATCCCGTCTTAGGACAGGCTATTGGCTAGTATGATAATAGTCTTCTATTACTTGCTTTTGCATTGCTTTGCACTGTATTAATTGCTTTAGATTTTAAACCTTCAAATTTTAAATTGTACAGTGATTGGTGGTAAGGCTTGTAAAACCTAAATAACTGTGTTAACTGTTTAAAGCTTGCAATAAATAAGAAAATGGTGAAGTCTCTCTGGAGCATTCTGGTTTCCCTTGGGTCTAAAAATGGAACCACACGACACCGACGAGTTAGAAAAGGCAAACCCCCAGCTCCCTTTCTTGCATCTCGGTCTCCAGCTCCCAATCAGCGACTGGGTCCCGTACAGTGAGAACTGACGTCAAACTCTGTTCACTGCACAAAAGGTTTTCCTGGGCCCCAAAGGACATTACCAGACTGGTGTGACTCTTCCCCCAATACCATGCTGCCAGCTGACCTGTTAGTACGGAAAACTGAAAGTTGTATTGGATAAGAAAAGAAATAGAATCCGAGAACACTAGAACGGGAAAGGACCTCGAGGGGTCATCAAGTCCAGTCCCCTGCCCTCACCAAGCACCATCTAGATCAGGGGTGGGGAACCTAAGGCCCAAGGGGCTGGATGCAGCCCACGGCTTGCCTGGATCTGGCCCCCAAGGCTCAGGGTTCCCCCCAGCATTAGGGAGACCAAACTGGTGCTCCAGCCCCTAACCCTGCACCCATGCAGGGCCGGCCCACAACATTTTGGCACCTGAGGCGGGGAGCTCAAATGACGCCCCCAGGCCCCCTCGCTTGGGCCAGAACTTTGAAAGGGTCGATTCTGCCTCTTCCTGTTCTGCTCCTCTCCGGGGGCTGCTCTGCCACCGCCCCCAGTAAAGGAGAACTAGCAGCAGACACAATTTTCTACGCTATGTCTTAGTGGCACCCCCCACACCCCAGTCTGGCACCTGAGGCGGCCGCCTCAGTTCACCTCATGGTAAGGCCGGCCCTGCGCCCATGGACAGGAGCACACAAAATAGACTAGCCTGGGCCCCCCCGTGGGAGGAGAGGGTCTTTCTCCTACTCAGTTGGGGACCACGTTTGGAGGTGTTTGGGGTTTTTTGCTTCTCACTTGTATGCAGCCCCCAACTGATTTTTCTGTGGGTCAGCGGTCCCCAGCCCCAAAAAGGTTCCCCTGATATTGATCCTCTCTGACAGGCGTCTGTCGAACCTGCTCTTAAATATCTCCAGGGATGGAGATTCCACCACCTCCCTAGGCAATTTATTCCAGTGTTTCACCACCCTGACAGGCAGGAAGTTTTTCCTAATGTCCCACCTAAACCTCCCTTGCTGCAATTTAAGTCCATTGCTTCTTGTCCTGTCCTCAGAGGCCAAGGAGAACAATTTGTCTCCCTCCTCCTTGTAACACCCTTGAAAACTGCTCCCATGTCCCTTCTCAGTCTTCTCCTTTCCAAACTAAACAAACCATACAAATAAAAAAGAGCTGTTAAATGGTAAAGCAACCAGATACACACCTATTACTTCAAAGTCCAGAGATAACATTTTTATCAGCATTGGTGAATTTGCTAACTTGTACAGTCCCTTTGAATCGCTCTGAGGAGTCTATTAGCCCTTTGTTCAGGGACCAAAGCAGGACCAACCCCAGCTGAACCCTCCCAGCCAGGGCTTTGTCCAGCCGGGACTGAAACACCCCTAGGGATGGAGATTCCACCCCCTCCCTAGGGAACCCATCCCAGCGCTTCCCCACTCTCCTCGGGAAATAGTTTTTCCTAATATCCAACCTAGACCTCCCGCACTGCCACTTGAGCCCATTGCTTCTTGTTCTGCCACCACTGAGAACAGCCTCTCTCCATCCTCTCTGGAACCCCCCTTCAGGGAGTTGCAGGCTGCTCTCAAATCCCCCCCCCCCACCTCTTCTCTTCTGCAGACTGAACAAACCCAAATCCCTCAGCCTCTCCTCGTAGGTCATGTCCTCCAGCCCCCTGTCCAATGTGTCTACATCCTTTCTGTAGTGGGGAGTATTCCTGGTTAATCAGTTAAACATTCTGTTTAACCAGTTAACTGATTACAGTGGGGGGGGGGGGTTTGCTCCAGCCCACAAGTTAACCATAACTGGTAATCATCACGCAGTAAGGGTGATCCTTACCAGTTAACTGGTTAACTAGCCTCATTCCTAGTGTGCAAGGGGAGGAGTCTTGCGTCAGAGGTATTGTTTGTGTTTTCAGTGCTGGCCTCAGGGTTTATGCTGTTGCTTCCTCTAATAATAAAGCTTCCTTTGTTGACCTCCCCCCCCCCCCCCCCGCGACTCCCTCCCATCCCCAGAGTTACATCTTGGGCAGGGCAGCTTTGCCTCTCCCAAGCGTTCAGGGCTCTCTTTGTGGGGCAGTACACGTACTTCCCCAGGGCTCTGGGTGGAGGCTTGGGGTGGGGTTGGGTTTGCGAATGGACCCCTCGGGAATGGGCTGCTTTTTCTGCCCACCTGGTGAAAAGCTTTCCCTGAGACCCTCGTGAATATCGACTCTCTTCCAGCACGTGAATATCCAAGCCAAGCACCCATCTGGCAGGGCTGATGTTGGGCGTTTCGCTGCCCTGCCCCACAGTCCCCACAAGCTGGGTATTTCCACAGTCTCGCTGGCCCGCGGAGGTGGCTTCGGCGCCGACCTACAGCCCCGCCGAGATCACGTCTCCCTAGTGCAGACGGACCCTGCGTGATGGGCTGGCTGGGGATGCAGTTGCTACGTCAGTGGAAGGGTTTTCCTGCGGGGGCTGTTCCTTTCCCAGAGGCGGGTGCCAGGCTGAGGAAGAATTCTCCCATCCGCCCCGCGGCAGCGAACCCAGGGCCGAGGCAGCCTGCCCGTGGGGCTCAGGGTGTGCAATGTTCCCCGCCCTGTGCAGCATGGCGAGGCTGCTCTACACCAGAAGGGGGCTGGGTGGGGTTCATGTGGTAGCTCATTAGACGGTGTCCCCACAAGCTTTGCCTGCAGGACCATTGGGAGGCATTGCAGAAGCTGAGAACAAGGAGCATTGGGCTCAAGTTATGGTGTGGGGAAGTCTAGGTTGGAGATTAGGAAAAACTATTTCCCTAGGCGAGTGGGAAGCACTGGGCTGGGTTCCCTAGGGAGGGGGTGGAATCTCCATCCCTAGGGGTGTTTAAGTCCCGTCTGAACAAAGCCCTGGCTGGGTTGATTTAGTTGGGTTGTTCCTGCCTTGGGCAAGGGGCTGGACTTGATGACTCCTGAGGTCTCCTCCAGCTCTATGATTCTATGACTTGATCTCCGCTTTGGCTGGTTCCAGCCTCATTCAAAAGTATCTTCATTTCACAGAATAACCAACCCAGCTGCTCCCTCCCCTCCCCTGATCATACTTAGTAATTCTCTCGGGGCACGGGCGCCGGGAGGAAATGCCACCTCCTCTCCACTCGGATCCAGTCCCCAAGCGCCGCAGGGTCAGGGCCACACCTGTGATGCTTTTGTTCTCTCTCATGGCTGGCCCCTGCCAATGGAGTGGGTCTAACCTCCCCTCCCTGTCCCGAAACAGGGGCTCTCAGCGGGGGCAGTGAAGGGCTGGAGTGTGCCTCGTATGGTACAGGCCACAAAGGGTAATGTCAACGCCGGGGTGGGCAAGATCCGGCCCACGGCCGCCCGGCCACTCCCCCACTAGGCCAATCGAGGCCCAGGGCTGGGGGAGTGCGCACAGTTATTTGCTGTTCCTAAGGACTGGCGGGTCGCTCTGGGTGTCGTGCGTCCCCAGCAGGTTGGGGACGGGGAGGTGAGAAACTTCATGCGCTCCCTGCTCCCAGGCCAATCGGGGCCTGGATGGGAGAGTGCATGGAGTCTCCTCCCCCCACCAGGGGCGCGCAGTGCCTAGAGGGAACTGCCCCTTTCTGCCAGAGGCTCCGCCCCTTTCTGCCGGAGGCCCCACCCCTTTTGCGATGGAGCTGGATCATGACCACAACCAACATTTATGAAGTGGCTCCCCCCCCCCCAGCCAAAATTATTGCCCACCCCTGGTCTACACTATTGTAAGCCTGGGTCTGTGGGTTCAACCTGGGCCGGCGCCCCTCCTCCGACCCCTTCAGCACAGCAACAGCTTTGGAGACGTTCCCAGCCTGGGCAGCCCTATGAAACTCTCCCATTTCCTCCTCAGGCCCCCCTGGCCGCCGACAGCCCCCGCTCGGAAACAAATCAGCCAGGGCGGTTCTTGGATTGTCCATCGTCCTGGAAACAGAAACAAACAATCTGTTCGGGGTCGGGGTTCCCTGCTGGGGCTGGTGACACCCCGGAGTCGGCCAAGCCAAAGTCACGATGCCATAAACGTTAAAGCCAGCAGGGACCCCGTGGGTCACCGGGCTTGGTGCTCTGCCGCTCGCTGCCCGCCGCCCTGGACACGAACCCAGCGGCCAAAGGGAGAGCCAACCCTTAACGCCCCCAGCAGGCCGACCCGTCGTGTGCTGCAGGAAGGGGCCAGGAAGTCCCGGGCCCCTCTGGTGGCAAGGAACTGACCGAGTGGGAGAGACTCCTGGGGCGGGCGGGAAGGGAGCTGGCGGTGAGAACGGGCAGTCGATAACACCAAGCGAAAGCTTTTCAGCACCGACGTGCCCCTCCTGGGCTCCCGCCCCTGAATTGTTTATGTTCCCCTGTGCTGGGCCCTCTCCCATGCACCCACGTCCTGTCTGTCGCGGGGGGACCCAGAACGGGACATGACACGTCAGATGTGAGGGGCCGAATGGACTGTTACGGGTGGTTATTATGGGATGCTGGCCTGAGTCTCTGGGGTCCGGCCCTTGAGGCTCCGGCACCGATGTCTCCAGCACCTCCGGACGTGATTTCCCAGCCAGCGGCGGGGCCGGGGCAGAGTTGGCCCAACGCTCCTGCCAAAGCTGGTGGGGACTTTCAGCTGCCTGGTGCCCAGGCCGCAGGGCTGCTCGGCCCCCGTTGGGCCAGCTCGGTGTGACGCTGGGGGCCATGCAACGTGTCCGGGGGGCACTGGTGAGGATCAGGGGGACCAGCGATGAGGGAGGCAGAGATTCAACCCCGCACGGGGGCCCTCAAACCAACTGCAGCCCCCAGAGCCGGGAGAGGCTCCAGCCCCACTCGGGGAGAAGATGCTGGAGGGGACCCCTCCCCCGCTGGGTAAACCAAGCAGCCTTGCCGGTGCTGGGGCCCTCCTAGCACCCACCCGCTGGTAATTGCAAGGGAAGGAGCATGGGGGTGTCTGGGGGACTGTGTGGCCCGCAGGGGGCTAGGGGCTGCTTTCTGTGGGAAATGCGGGGGCCAGGGGCTATGCGCCGCAGGGAACACGGGGGGGGGGGCACATGCCATGGAGAATGGGGGTGGGCGGAGGCTTCGTGCCTGAGGAACACAGGGTGGGGGGCAGCTGTGTGCTGTGGAGAGTGGGGGGCGGGGATCGAGAAGTTTGTCACCCCACTGACATTTATTGTCCCTCTCTCCTTCCCAGGAGCTTTTCTTACCAGTCCCCCATGAAGTCCCCTGAGCCAAACCCCCCAGCAGGGCAGGGCTGGAAGGGCCCCTGAGACGCTAAGGCAGGGCCAAGCCATCCTTCTCTAGTGCAGGTGGGGGGTTTGTCCAGCCTGGGTGACAGGACGTCACAGAAGTCCCCTCGGGGCCTTCCGGGAGCTGACACGGCCACTGCCACTCTCACTGCCCGGTCCTGCTGGGCCAGTTCCCTGGACTCCCCCAGCCATGGCCTGGAGCTGAGATCCCTGTTGTCCCCCCCGCTCCCACCCCCGTGGAGCAGCACAGACACCGAAACCCTTCAACTCTGAGGACAATGCAGTTCTGGGCCCAGCTTCCAGGGAAACCCCGCCCCAGCTGGGCTCAGGACCCCAAATCCATCATCCAGGCCAGCCCCCGGTGGCTCCCCAGGGAGCAGTGATTGTGTTCAGGGTTGAAGAGGCTGGAAGCGAGACCAGGCCGAGCCAGGTGACTTACAGAATTCACAGAAAAGCAAACCCAGAGCTAGTTCCAACCCACTACACTTACTGCAAACTCACCCTAAAAGTGGTCTGGTTCCAGGCAACCCTCAGCCAGCAAAGAGCGTTTACGCTCCCCAGGGTCCCCGGCTAGTCTTGTGGGTGTGTCGTGCCAGCCCAAGACAAAGGGACGGGTTGCTTTCCAACATATGCAGGCTTCCTTTTGGACGGGAAACCCTTGTTTCTAACCTCCCGCTCCCATGGAAAACTGCCTGGTTGAACGGATACATCGGTGTAAGCTGGTTTGGTCGCGTGTCTTTCCAGGACCAACCCCGGCCCAAACTTAAGAGACTACGCAGCAGGAAGTGGACAGAAGAGCCCTCTTCCCCCGACTTCCCTTCCTCCTGGTGAAATAAGCGTCACAGGAGTCCGAGTGAGAAGCCCGTTAGTTCGAAATAAGGGGCTTGCTAGGTAGATGCGCACTCTGGTTTTGGGGGATACGTGCGCAGTGTAGACACAGCTGCAGGTGTCTGAGCACTGGAAACACCCTTGAGGGCTTCCCTTTGCACATTTAAAACCCATAACCCATCCCCTACCCCATAGCTCTACACCCCCGCGTGACACCCCAAAGTGAGCACTGGAGCCCCTAGGCTACAGGGGGTATGTTCTCCAAAGCATCTTCGAGTTCTGCCTATGTGTGTCCCTATGTCAATTCCATAAAGCGGGGGTGGGGGAATGGTCAAACCCTCCAGCAAGGGTGTCCCCACAAATACGCCTCCACAGAAGGTGCCACGAAGTTTGGGGAACCAAATGGCCCCACGTTTCATGGAGCCGTGGCAGCTGTGGGCTGTGATCCTCAGGGTTCTGGGCTCTGGCAGCCATCCCCATCCCCCAGCTGATCCCCCACCCCCGTGTGCTGTGCCCAGCAGGGTAGCCCCTAGGGGGTGTGGGTCTGGGACACCCCCCTGCTTTGCCTTGGCCCTGCCCACACTCCACCCCTACCCCTAAGCTCCTGCCCCTTTCCAGCTCCTCCTTCCCAATCCACCAGTTTCCCAAGCCCCTGCTCCAAGCGACTAGGCCCAGGGGATTAGCGGGGGGCTCTGCTTCCCACCCCCAGAGAGTGCAGGGGCTGGTTCCCCCCTTCCCCTTGGTCCCCTCCCCTGAGCTACAGGGCGTCCCACTGCTGCTGGTGAGTGTGGGGTTCCTGCCCCTGGCTCAGGCACATGCTTGGCCTGCAGCAGGTCTGGGCTAGCAGCCAGAGCAGGGCCTGCCCAGGGGCTCTCCAGGGCAGCTGGGGGCTAACTAATTCTAGCCCCCCCCTCTACCTGCTTGGGAGCTGCCCTGCGGGTGACAGTCTGCCCCCAGGCTGGCACTCACAGTCATGAGCCGCTCCAGACAGTCGGACAAACTGACCATCGGCAACAGTTGCCAATGGGGCCTTGGACCCTCCGTCATGTAGGGTTTGAGACCCCGCACGGAGGGAGATTCCCGGAGAGTCAGTTCTCACCTGAGCCCCAATGTCTACACTGCATTTCTGGACCCCACAGCCCAACTCAGACAACCTGCGGCCATGCGGTGGGACTTTTATTGCCGCAAAAACCTCCCCTCAGCAGCTCAGCGCCTGTCGCGTCTCAGGGTTCCCGAGCGTCTCCACGGCACTCCTGGTTGTGAGCTTCTCTGGACCTCAGCCCAAACTGAGCCTTGGAAACAGCTTCCAAATGGGGCATTGGACCTGCCCTCATTTCAGGTCTGTAAATCCAGCCTGGCCACCTGGCTGGAAGAAGCATGCTAGCTCACCCCCCAGATATGGGCTGGTGGGATATGGCTTGAATAGGCAGGGGGCCAGCCTGGCACTTTCTGACCAGGAACTCTGGCTGGACTGTGATTCAGAGAGGCTGAACTAACCCTGATGGGCGAGGTTCAATATCCCTGCCAACGTGGCACAGTTAGGGTAACATGCTAGAGCAGTGGTCACCAACCAGTGTTCGGGATCTACTGGTAGATCTTGGAGCCTCTGACAGTTGATCCTGATGGGTTTGGCCAAGAAGCTCTCAAACACTGGCACTTCAGCTGCCCCTCGCCACAATGCTGCTCATCTCCTGCCCGTTGCCTTAGAGCTCCCTCCACCTTCCCCCACTTGCTGGGCAGGGCAGGGAAGGAAGAGAAGGGGGCGCTGATGTCAGGGTGCCCCCTCTCCCACCCTGTAGTCTATCTCCACAGAATGGAGGGGGGGCACCACAGGACCTGGGATGGAGGGAGTTTGCTGGCTGCTTTTGAGAGTGGTGCAGAGCCAGGGCAGGGGTGAGCTTGCCTTAGCCCCACTGCACCACCTGTGGTAAACAGTGTCCAGCTGGAGCCTGCATCCTGAACCCCTACCCCAGTCATAAACCCCCTCCTGCACCCCAAGCCCCTGCCATAGCCCTGAGTCCCTCCGACCCAAACTCCCTTACAGAGCCTGTACCTTGACCTCCCCCCGCCCCGCACCTGAACTCCCTGCCCCAGACTCAGATCAGAGCAACTCCAAATCCCTTAACCCAAGACCAGGGTCTGCACTCCAACCCTCTGCCCCTGCTTGATGAAAGGGAGAAAGAATGGGGGAGGGAGGGAGGATGGAGTGAGCAGGGGTGGGGCCCTGAGAAGGGGCACAAAAGAGGCAGGGCAAGGGTATTTGGGTGTGAGGTAGATCTTGGATTGCACTTAAAGTAAAAAAAGTGATCTTGTGCTTAAAAAGGTTGGAAACCGCTGTGCTAGAGACATAAAGGGTAACAAGAAGACATTCTACAAATATATTAGAAGCAAGAGGAAGACCAAGGACAGGGTAGGCCCATTGCTCAGCGAAGAGGGAGAAACAAGAACAGGGAAGCTGGAAATGGCAGTGGTGCTTAATGACTTCTTTGTTTCTGTTTTCACCAAGAAGATGGATGATGACGGGATACCCAACATAGTGAATGCTAGTGGGAAGAGGGTAGGTTTAGAAGTTAAAATAAAAAAAGGAAAAGTTAAACATTACTTAGAAAAGTTAGATGTCTTCAAGTCACCAGGGCCGGATGAAATGCATCCTAGAATACTTAAGGAGCTGATAGAGGAGGTATCTGAGCCTTTAGCTATCATCTTTGAAGAATCATGGAAGTCGGGAGGGATTCCAGAAGACTGGAAAAGAGCAAATCTAGTGCCCATCTACAAAAAGGGAAATAAGAACAACCAGGAAACCTCAGACCATGCAGTCTAACTTCTGTGCCAGGAAAGATAATGGAGCAAGTAATTAAGGAATTCATCAGCAAACACCTGGAAGATAATAAGGCAATAGGTAACAGCTAGCATGGATTTGTAAAGCATAAGTCATGTCAAACCAATCGGATAGCTTTCTTTGATAGGATAACGAGTCTTGTGGATAAGGGAGAAGCGGTGGATGTGGTATACCTAGACTTTAGTAAGGCTTTTGATATGGTCTCACATGACCTTCTTATCAATAAACTAGATAAATACACCCTAGATGAGGCTACTATAAGGTGGGTGCATAACTGGCTGGATAACTGTTCTCAGAGAGCTTCAGGGGGTAGCCGAGTTAGTCTGTTACAGAAAAAAACAACAAATGGTCTGGTAGCACTTTGTAGACTAACAAAACATGTAGATGGTATCACGAGCTTTGGAATACTGTAATTCCAAACTTTCCAGTACATACACAAATTCAATTCACATGCTAACGGACTCAATCGAGATACAGGCTGGTGGGGACTCTACCACTGGAGGTGCTAACAGCTTTCTGAGCTGTATCCTTCTTGTCTCAGCAATCTTTGTATTGACTTTGATCTTTATCTGCTTAGGTTTAAGTTCCCATTCTCCAGATACTTAATGATGCCCTGCTCACCCCTCTTCCCCCCCGCCCCCCCCCCGGCATGCCCCTTCCTCTTTCCTTTCTCTTCCCCTCTCCTATTTATTTCCAGTTTTCATATCTCCTACTCATAACTCCGGTCATCTGAAGAAGTGGGCTGTGCCCACAAAAGCTCATGATACTATCTACATATTCTGTTAGTCTATAAAGTGCTACCAGACCATTTGTTGTTTTGTTCTCAGAGAGTAGTTATCAACGGTTCACAGTCATGCTGGAAGGGAATAACAAGTGGGGTTCCGCAGGGGTCTGTTTTGGGACCGGCTCTGTTCAATATCTTCATCAACGATTTAGACACTGGCATAGAGAGGACGCTTATTAAGTTTGCAGATGATACCAAGCTGGGTGGAGCTGCAGGTGCTTTGGAGGATAGGGTCATAATTCAAAATGATCTGGACAAATTGGAGAAATGGTCTGAGGTAAACAGGATGAAGTTTAATAAGGACAAATGCAAAGTGCTCCACTTAGGAAGGAACAATCAGTTTCACACACACAGAATGGGAAGCGACTGTCTAGGAAGGAGTCCTGAAGAAAGGGATCTAGGGGTCATAGTGGACCACAAGCTAAATATGAGTCAACAACGTGACAGTGTTGCGAAAAAGCCAACGTGATTCTGGGCTGCATGAACAGGAGTGTGGTGAGCAAGACACAAGAAGTCATTCTTCTGCTCTCCTCTGCACTGATTAGGCCTCAGTTGGAGTATTGTGTCCAGTTCTGGGCACCACATTACAGGAAAGATGTGGAGAAGCTGCAGAGAAGAGGAACACAAATGATGAAAGGCCTAGAAAACATGAGCTATGAGGGCAGACTGGAAGAACAGGGCTTGTTTAGTCTGGGAAAGAGAAGACTGAGGGTATGCCTATACCGGCCATTTTTCCAAAAAACCCTGAATTACATCTACACTGCAATTGCCTTCTTCCAAAAGTAAATCAAAAGAACAGAGGGGGTTTTCTGGTATTGGTAATCCTCTTTCTACGGAGGAAGAAGCCTTTTTCCAAAAGAGCTTTTCTGGAAAAAGGTGCGTGTGGATGGGGAAGAGGGAGTTCTTTCGAAAGAAGAGGAAAGAGGAAAAAGCACAGGTGTCCTGGTGGCCACTCCATCCACAGCAATCACAGCTTACATGCGAGAGAGTGTCCAGTCAGTGTGGACGCAATCTTTCAAAAAAGCAGATAGCTTTTTCAATGTGCTTTTGTGTGTGGATGCTCTCTTTCTGAAGAAGTTTTTTCGGAAGATCTCTTCCAAAAAAAGGTTCTTCTGAAAGAAGTCTGCAGTCTAGACATAACCTGAAAGGGGACAAGGGAGCACTTTTCAAGTATCGAAAAGGGTGTCACAAGGAGGAGGGAGAAAAATTGTTCTCCTTGGCCTCTGAGGACAGGACAAGAAGCAATGGGCTTAAATTGCAGCAAGGGAGGTTTAGGTTGGACATTAGGAAAAACTTCCTGCCTGTCAGGGTGGTTAAACACTGGAATAAATTGCCTGGGGAGGTTTGGAATCTCCATCCCTGGAGCTATTTAAGAGCAGGTTGGACAGACACCTGTCAGGGATGATCTAGATGGTGTTGGGTCCTGCCGTGAAGGCAGGGGACTGGACTTGATGGCTCTCGAGGTCCATGCCAGTTCCAGTGTTGTGTGATTCTATGGTTCTGTGCTGCCTAGTGCATGTTAGATCATAGAATCCTAGAGCTGGAAAAGACCTCAGGAGGTCCTCAAGTCCAGCCCCCTGCCCAAGGCAGGACCAACCCTAACTAAATCAACCCAGCCAGGGCTTTGTCAAGACGGGACTTAAACACCTCTAGGGATGGCGACTCCACTACTTCCCTGGGTAAGCCATCCCAGTGCTTCCCCACCTGCCAGGAAAATAGCTTTTCCTAGTATCCCATCTAGACCTCCCACACTGTAACTTGAGACCATTGCTCCTTGTTCTGTCATCTGCCCCCACTGAGAACAGCCTCTCTCCAAACTCTTTGGAACCCCCCTTCAGGGAGTTGCAGGCTGCTCTCAGATCCCCCCTCACTCTTCTCTTCTGCAGACTAAACAAACCCAAATCCCTCAGCCTCTCCTCGTAGGTCATGTGCTCCAGCCCCCGAATCATTTAGATGAAGTCATTTCCTTACCCCGGGCTCCTTGCTTCCTCCTCCCCCCGCCCAGCTCCCTGGAGGGCCCCACCCATGGCCTGTGTTTCACAGATTCCAGTCGTTCGGGGTGTTGATATTTTAATTGCTGTGGGGACAAGGGGCAGAGCTGACGGGACAGGTTAGGCCAGGGGGGAAGGGTCTTTAAATCCAGCGAGAAGCTTCCTGCTAGCTCAGCCATCAGATATGGGCTGGGTGGAGGCTCCTTGGGCGAGGGGCTCTGGTCTATGCTATATGGGTGGCTAGTTGGGCCAGGGAATGGGGGGTGGGGGGATTTCAGGGCTGCGCGGTGCTGGTGCTTTGTCCTAGAGATGATCACACACCCGGGGGAAGCAGGCAGCTGTGCCGACGAGATCTCTGGGGCCCCGTATCTCCCATTTCCCCCCTTCCTGGTGTCAGGATGTACACCCAGAGGCCTGGCCCCTGACACTTTGGAAGGGCTCAGATACGGCAGCCAAATGGTAGAGCCATGCCAGTAGGTCGAGTTTCTCCTCCCGACAGCGTCCAACAGAGTTGTTTCGCACAGCAGCTGTCACGGCCTCTCCCATTCCCACAAGCCTTTCAGGAACTAAGGGTATGTCTACACTACAAACTTAATTCGAACTAACAGCCGTTAGTTCGAATTAACTTTCATAGCATCTACACATACAAGCCACTAGTTCGAACTTAATTCGAACTCGCGGAGCGCTTAATTCGAACTAGGTAAACCTCATTCTACGAGGACTAACGCCTAGTTCGAATTAAGTAGTTCGAATTAAGGGCTGTGTAGCCACTTAATTCGAACTAGCTGGAGGCTAGCCCTTCCCAGCTTGCCCTGGTGGCCACTCTGGGCCAAACCAGGAAAACTCCTCTCCTCTCCCCCAGCCCCGGGGCCCTTAAAGGGGTAGACTCTGGCCAGACGGCACATGCCACAGCCAGCCCTGCCAGCAGTCTCTGCCCCGACCCAGTGGCCGCAGGATGAGCCAGGCAGCCAGTGGCAGCCAGCCGTCCCCTGCCCAGTCCCCCAGCACCCAGGGGCCAGCCAGGGGCTGCAGAGGGCGCGCGCCCTCCTGGTCTAGTGAGGAGGTCATGGACCTCATTGAGGTTTGGGGGCAGGCCCCCAACGTCCATGATCTCCACACTAGGTGGAGGAACACGGCCGTCTACGGCCGCATAGAGGTCGCCATGGCCCGAAAGGGACACAGGTGCACGCAAGAGCAGGTGCACCTGAAAATTAAACAGCTGCGGCAGGCGTACGCCAGGGCCACCAGGGGCGGCGCCTGCCCCTACTTCCCCGCCCTCGACCGACTCTTGGGGGGCGGGGCGGTCCACGCCAGCCCGGGAGGCAGCGAGCCGGGACCGGAGGGGCCACCGCAAGGAGTTCCAGCACCGGAGTTGGCAGGGTCGTCCAGGGAGGCCATACCGGGTAAGTGCCAGCACTGTCCCCTGCCCGGGGAGGGAGGTGGGGAGGGGGACCAGGGACCGCGCGCGTGGGCCATGCCTCCCACGGATCACGCAGACACCTGTGCACGTGCAAGCATGTGCCGTGCCACCCTTGGGCAGGTGGCTCCAGCTGCGTGACACCCAGGGGCCGTGGCCCAACAAGCACACGTGTGTGTGAAGAGACCTGACACGCTCCTGACCCCGGGGCGGGACCCAGCAGGACGCCCTCCCTTCACACGTCCCCTCTACACGGAGGCAGGAGACATCTCCCCCCGGCCCCGGCCTGGCCACACTATACACGGCACAGGAGCATGGGTGCGGTCTTGGGGCAGCTCCCAGTCCCGGGGAGAGCCAGACATCCTGCCCATGGCCTCTGTGCAAGCACAACGGCTCTGACGGTGCAGGGCGCGGTCGCCCTCACGTCGGGGGGGGGGGGCTGGGCATCACCCACTGTGTCCCCAGGGAGAACTGACACTTCCCTTCTTTCTCTACAGCTGCACCAGCTGCTCGTGCAGGGCGCACCACCCCGCCCAGGACACACTCCCGCACCCGCGGCCTGCTCCGGACCACCACCACGCGGCAGGGGTACTGGGACCAGCACCTGGGGTCCTTGCAAGCCCTGCACCACACAGTGGAGGCCTGGATGCGGGCAGACCTGCAGCTCCGCCAGGAGCAGCTGGCTGAGGAGTGAGCCAGAAATGCAAACCTGCAGGCCCTGCTGCAGAGCATGGTGCCCTGTGCCGGTCCTGCGCCTGCTGCCCCCCCAACAACTGTCCCTCCTCCCACTCCTGCCCCCCCTCCCACCTCTTCCTCCTTAACCCCCCACCCTCCTCCTCAATGTCCACACCCCCCACCTCAACCTCCGCACCCTCCACCCCATCCCCACGGGGACGCCGAGGCTCCCTCCCTCGCTGTGCTGGGAGGCGGTTGGCCTGGCAAGACCCCCACCCCTGATCCCTGAGTTTCCCCTCCCCCTTCTTCCCCTTGCTTCCCCCTTCCTGCTCCCTCCTCCCAGGTTTCCTCCTCCCCTCTTCCACCCTTTCTTCCCCTCTCCCACCTCCTTTTCCCAGTCTCCCCAGAGGTTAATCCCCCCCCCCCCTCAGTTTTGTTAAATAAAGAGAGTTTCTATTTTTGAACACACATGTCCTTTATTTTTTACATCAGGAAGGGGGGCTAGGGAGGGGTAAGTGGAAGGAGGTGAGGGAGGAATGGGGCACGATGGGGAGGACTGGGGTGGCTCTGCGGCTCCTCGGGGTGGAAGCTCTCCTGCAGGGCCTCCTGGATCCTGACAGCCCCCCGGATGGCAGCCCCCCGGATTGACCGCCCCAGATGGCAGCCTGCAGCAAGTGCAGCCAGGCTGATGGCCGAGTGCTGTGATGTGCCGAGTGTGGGCACTCAGGGCACTCCAAGTCAGGACTGCTTTGCTGCCCCTCATCGAGTTAGACAAGCAAGCGGGGAACCTTGAGAACTGTCTGTCCGGGGTGGGGGTCGGGTCCCTTTACGCACAGCCCTCGGCTAGCCTGAGGCAGCAGCTCCGCACTCTAAGTCCTAACCTGATGCCCTGCCGGCACTGGTTCCGGCCAGCCTTAACTTCGGTTCAGGGTCCACTCAATGTGGACATGCTAGTTCCAATTAGCAAAACACTAATTTGAATTAGTTTTTAGGTCTAGATGCACTAATTCGAATTAGCTTATTTCAAATTAACTAATTCGAATTAAGTTAGTTCAAATTAGTGCTGTAGTGTAGACATACCCTAAGAGTTGAAATACGAGTTTTCCAGGTGCTGCTTCTTCGGGGCTTCGTCTAGCTTCTCAAAACAGCCTAGGCCTGGCCAATGACCTGCGGCCACTTCCCCTTTGCTTTAGGAATCGGCCTCTCTCGGTTCAGAAGAGGACGGACGTGCATGCACCATGGATCCCGCACACATGCCTCCCTCCCCCAGGGCCACGCTCCCTACCTCAGTTTACCCCTCTGTAAAATAGCATTACTGATCCTCTTAGGTTGTTAGCACTCAGGGCAGGGCCTGTCTCTGGCTGGGTCTGGGCAGCGCCTGGCACGCACACACACAGAGCAGGGCTTGTTCCCTCCAGCCCACCGCATCAGGGAGGGAGGACGGACACACACACAGAGATGGGGAACCAGCTAGCCAACTTCTGCAGGCCCCAGGCCCCAGTGAGTGCAGCATCCAGCCCATATCTGATCAGTGAGCTAGCACCGCGGCCGCAGATGCACCCAGCCTGAATTTACAGGCCTCTCTGTGTTCTTTGGTAACTTGTGCCAAGGGTCGATGCCAGCAACAAGCTGTACCAGTTACAGGCTGAATTTGCTTTGCTTCGGTCTCCAGCTGTCCGCTCCCGTCCTGCTTTGGGCTGCTGGATTTAGTGCGTTCATGAGCCAATAGCTCAACCCCCTCCCCCCACCCCGCCTCTCGATATCTCTCAAAAGGCGTTTTCCCCACCCCGGCTCATTCTTGATTTTTCCCAGCAATGACCAGGCCCCTTTCTGCTTTACAATGCACGATACATTTCTGGGGACTCTTTCCCTAGGGGAAGGCAGTGCAGGGTATAGGATATGGATTTTAAAAGGTCCCTTTGCCTCTTCAGATATCACACGCTTGGAGGCCATGCAAGACCTGAACGGCTGCGGGTGTGAGCGAGGGACGGGGAAGGTCAAATGGCACCGAGTCGAAAGGAGCAACAACCAGGAATCGCTTTCGGCTTTAACTGCAGGGCTACGTCTAGAGTGGCATGATTTTGCGCAAATACTTTTAACGGAAAAGTTTTTCCGTTAAAAGTATTTGTGCAAAAGCGCGTCTAGATTGGCACGGATGCTTTTGCGCAAAAGCGCTTTTGCACAAAAGCATCCCTGGCCAATCTAGACGCGCTTTTGCGCAAGAAAGCCCCGATCGCCATTTTAGCCATCGGGGCTTTTTTGCGCAAAACAAATCTGAGTTGTCTACACTGGCCCTGTTGCGCAAAAGGACTTTTGCCCGAACGGGAGCATCAAAGTATTTGCGCAAGAAGCACTGTTTTCTTACATTAGAACGTCAGTGCTCTTGCGCAAATTCAAGCGGCCAGTGTAGACAGCTGGCAAGTTTTTGCGCAGAAGCAGCCGCTTTTGCGGAAAAACTGGCCAGTCTAGACACAGCCCAGCTGCTTAGATCGCATCAGGGAATGGGGCCCTGGGCTCTTCCCCTCTCGGGGGCGCCGGCCCTGATCTGGCCCCAGCCTGGGAAGGGGCTGGCTCGGGGGGGCAGGGCCTAGGGCAAGGGGCCTTTCCCCTTTAGGGGTCACGGGCCCCTATCCGGCCCAGGGTGGTGACTGGCAGCAATGCGTTAACCTGAGGGCTGCAAGTGGCGCCCTCTGTTGGCCACGACTGGAAGTGCTGCTGCCCCTTATTCCATTTCCTAGGGAAGATTTTTTTTCGCTTAAGGGATGTTTTAGCTCCTAGGTTGGGGGTGGGGGGGGGGCAGGTGCTGGCTCAGAAACACTCAGCACTCTACCCCACTGTGTGCCTGAGGCTGCCCCATGCCACCAGCCACCAGCCCGGGGCAGAAAACAAACGCAGATGAGGTTGGGGAGATTATTTTCCCGGAGTCACGGAGCAGGGCTGTGGATGGAATCCAGGAGTCCCGGCTGGCTCCCAGTGCCCCTGCTCTAACCACAACCCTGCTCTACCCTGTCAGCACTGGGGATAGAACTGAGGACTCCTGGCGCCCTCCCCGCCCAACCCACCACCCCCAGGGGCAGGGGAGGGGGTGTCTAGTTATGGCAGGGAGTGGAAAGACCCAGGTGTCTTGGCTCCCCACTGCCCTGCTCTAGCCACTAGACCTTACTCCCTGCCTTCCCAGTCCCGTTTTAAAGCCCAGCTCAGCCCATCAGCAGCATGCAGGGAGGCTGTGCGGTTCTGTGGCTCCATAAAAGAGGATACAACAAAGTGTAAACCTCCGGTGTCGTTCCTTCATCATCCTGCAGCCGTGAGCGAGTCGACTCAGCCCCGGGTGTGAGCGGTGCTGAAAATGGGGCTGCCACGGGTGAGTTAATCCCAGAGTGTCAAAGCATCAGGACCCCCCATAAGCCCTCAAAGGTCCCTTGTTCCCCAGCTCTGCAGCTAGGCACTCTCAGGCTGCCTGGCCTTGTCCTCCCAGCCAGGCCAGCAAAAGCTGCTTGAAGGTACAGGTCCCCCCTACCCCCCGGCCTCCCCCCACAAATCCTCCAGTGGGTCTTTGACTCCAGTTGCCTTCGGGGGGAGAGTCCAGGGGCTCCGGCCGGGCAGTTCACCACAGGGAAAGTTCAGGGCAACTTGGTCTCGTCTGTCAGCACCTACACGAGTGTTTTGCTAACGGGCCCCTCAGCCCAGCAGGGAAGGTCAGACCCGATCCCAGGCTGGGAGCCGCCAGACAGACTCCGACTGGGAATCAGGGGCGAGATTTTAACAGGGAGGGAATTAACCACCAGGCCCCCCCGAGGGTGGGGGGTGCCCCATCGCTGGCGGCGTGTAACCCCATCAGAGCTGTTTCTCTGCCTGGTCTGCTTGGGGGCAGGTCTCTGGCCTGGCCTGTGCTGGGGTCACACGAGCTGCTCACGACCGTCCCCAGGGCTGCTGCCAGTGCCGTGGGTTGGGCCCGACAGGCCCGGGCTGGGAGGTGGCCGAGCAATTCGCTCCCGTGGTCAGTAGCCTGCTGGGCTCCAAGCCCTGCGTGTCGAAGCCGAACATGGGACGTGGGGCCTGGGCCTGGTGTAGCCTCCCTCTGCTGGGCCGCAGGGCCCTGGGGATGCAGCCTGGGGGCGTCCCCCGGGCTGAGACGCTGGCATCGTGGTATCGGGTGTCTGGGAAACTGAGCGGCTGCTGCTCTTCGCTCCGCCCCCTCCAGCGTTTGCTCCTCGCAGGCCTGAGGCGCGAAGCCGGCGGGTCTCTCCAGCCTGGTCGGCCTGCCCGGGGTGCTTGGCAGGGTGCAAAACTCCCCCCACTCAGTGCCGCAGCCAGGCCCAGCTTGGCCCAGGCTCCGGGACTGAGGTCTCAGAGCCAGCAACTCCCTTCCCTTCAGCCCTTAGGAGAAAACTCTTGCATGGGAATTGAACCGGAGCCAGGGCAGCCGCCCTTCCAGGTGTGGCCACCAGGGGGGTCATTTGCAGGCTTTGTGTGTTGACACCAGTCCCCTGCCATGGGGCCAGATCCGGGCTGGAGCCCCCTAGAGGGGAAAGGCCTCTGCCCCATTCCTTGCCCCCGTGGGCCTGACAGACCCCTGTCCTGGGCCTGGGTCAGGGCCAGTACCCCCTTCCCTGATGCG
Organism: Pelochelys cantorii; assembly: GCA_032595735.1. Classification (NCBI taxonomy): domain Eukaryota; kingdom Metazoa; phylum Chordata; order Testudines; family Trionychidae; genus Pelochelys; species Pelochelys cantorii. The sequence goes on from CM064349.1 coordinate 2,932,183, forward strand.
ATCTAAGCCAATTTTATTTAAAACACAATGAATTCCTGGATGCTGTTGTAACCCACACACCTAGTGTGGTTACTGAGCAATGCAAGTGGTACCTAGACGACAGCAACAGTTAAGACCAAGAGACCTTTACAGCATAGACTGGGAGCCAGCTGGCTTTTAGCTCAGAAGGTAGAAGCTCCTATACTCAGCTCTAAAAGTCCCAGGTTCAAATCCACCAGATGGTGGTTACACTGTACACTTGCTTCTATTTGAGCTTCTGCTTTGCCATGAGGGTCTTTCAGGGATTTTTAATACATGAGGTTTAGAGAGGCAAAAGGACATTTGACAATCCCCATCCTATTCCCCGCACTGCCTTCCCGAGAGGAAGATTCCCCTCTTTCACACCTTGCACAGCAGAAAGGGGCCTCTTTTTAACCCTGGCTGCTGCGGAAAGCCCCCGAAATGAGCCGGGGTGTGGAAAACACCTTGCGAGGGACGTCGGGCCTTTGAGCTGTTGGCTTAGGGAAGAGATGAAGCTTCCAGAGGGCAGTGAAATCCAGTAGCCCAGAAGGGGAGCCGATGGCTGGAAGCGGAAGTGAGACGGATTCAACCTGGGACAAAGGTGCTGCGTGTTACCAGAGGGAGAGTCGGCCCTTGGCATATGGGGGAGCCTTTGAATCCAGGCTGGGTGTGTCTGTGCCTGCGCTGCTAGCTCACTGACCAGATATGGGCTGGATGCAGCACTCACTGCCTGAGGGGACAGGTCCTGTGTTGCGCAGAAGGTCGGACATTTGCCTGGCTCCATATCTGTGCCGGAGGGTGTCCCTGCTGCCGTCTGCCGGGGGGTGGAACTGGCTCCTCGTGTGTCTGTCTGTAGCTCCCAGGTATGTGCCCCGCCTTCTCTGCTGGGGTGAAATCTCTCAGCTCCCACACAAACTGTGCAACTCAATGAGCCCGAACGGTGCCCAGGGTCTGTGCCAGCTCCCTGCCCTGCCCAGCCCAGGAGAAATGACTCATTCTGTGCAGGACAGGGGGGTCTGCCAGTCGCAGCTGAGATCCGGGCCTTGTTGTGCCAGGTGGTGCCAGACCCAGCCAGAGACAGGCCCTGCCCAGCTGAGATCCGGGCCTTGTTATGCCAGGCACTGCCCAGACCCAGCCAGAGACAGGCCCTGCCCAGCTGAGATCCAGGCCTTGTTGTGCCGGGCACTGCCCAGACCCAGCCAGAGAAAGGCCCTGCCCAGCTGAGATCCAGTCCCTGTTGTGCCGGACACTGCCCAGACCCAGCTGGAGAAAGGCCCTGCCCCAAGCTCTCATAGTCTTAACAGGGTTGGTATCCCTATTTTACACTGAGGGAAACTGAGGCAGGGAGCGTGGCCCTGCCTAGCCAGTGGGAGGCTGAGCCAGATGTGCAGGATCCCTGAGCCCTGCGTGTCCTTGTTCTGGGCGGGCGTGGGTGGGCGTGGGAAAGGGAAGTTCAGGAACCGTGGGGAAGTAGCTGGGGGTCACTGGCTGGACCTAGGCCAGTTTCAGAAGCTGAACAAGATCACAATTGGTTGCCCAAGGGCTTCTGGGAAGGGCTGGGGGGACACCTAAGGGGGCAGCAGCCAGGGCTGCTGGGATAAACTATCCTACCGGTGCCCTCGCTCCCGACCCACAGCCCCTGCCAGCCCAGCCCTGCCCCTGCCGCTGCTGGGACCACAGGGATTTCTCCCCATGCGAGGAAGGGCTCAAACTTTCCAGCCGTAGATCCAGGCTGACTTCCGACCCCTCCCGTCCCTCCTGAAAATAGCAGTTGCGGCTCACCCGTCCCTTTATGAATCACATTTTCTCTTCCTCCCAGTTATCTGAGCACCATTATTCACCATGACAGGGCACCTTGGCTCCGGCTCATGCGCTACAGCTCCAGGCTTGCCCAGCTGGCACAGAGATGCAGCCGGCTCTGGGGAGGGACGCAGGGGCCGGTTCTGCAGGGGTTCCCTCACTCAGTGCAGAGGTGCAGCCGGCTCTGGGGAGGGACGCAGGGGCCGGTTCTGCAGGGGTTCCCTCACTCAGTGCAGAGGTGCAGCCGGCTCTGGGGAGGGACGCAGGGGCCGGTTCTGCAGGGGTTCCCTCACTCAGTGCAGAGGTGCAGCCGGCTCTGGGGAGGGACGCAGGGGCCGGTTCTGCAGGGGTTCCCTCGCTCGGTGCAGAGGTGCAGCCGGCTCTGGGGAGGGACGCAGGGGCCGGTTCTGCAGGGGTTCCCTCGCTCGGTGCTGAGGTGCAGCCGGCTCCGGGGAGGGACGCAGGGGCCGGTTCTGCAGGGGTTCCCTCGCTCGGTGCAGAGGTGCAGCCGGCTCCGGGGAGGGACGCAGGGGCCGGTTCTGCAGGGGTTCCCTCGCTCGGTGCAGAGGTGCAGCCGGCTCCGGGGAGGGACGCAGGGGCCGGTTCTGCAGGGGTTCCCTCGCTCGGTGCTGAGGTGCAGCCGGCTCCGGGGAGGGACGCAGGGGCCGGTTCTGCAGGGGTTCCCTCGCTCGGTGCTGAGGTGCAGCCGGCTCCGGGGAGGGACGCAGGGGCCGGTTCTGCAGGGGTTCCCTCGCTCGGTGCTGAGGTGCAGCCGGCTCCTGGGAGGGACGCAGGGGCCGGTTCTGCAGGGGTTCCCTCGCTCGGTGCTGAGGTGCAGCCGGCTCCTGGGAGGGACGCAGGGGCCGGTTCTGCAGGGGTTCCCTCGCTCGGTGCTGAGGTGCAGCCGGCTCCTGGGAGGGACGCAGGGGCCGGTTCTGCAGGGGTTCCCTCGCTCGGTGCTGAGGTGCAGCCGGCTCCTGGGAGGGACGCAGGGGCCGGTTCTGCAGGGGTTCCCTCGCTCGGTGCTGAGGTGCAGCCGGCTCCGGGGAGGGACGCAGGGGCCGGTTCTGCAGGGGTTCCCTCGCTCGGTGCTGAGGTGCAGCCGGCTCTGGGGAGGGACGCAGGGGCCGGTTCTGCAGGGGTTCCCTCGCTCGGTGCTGAGGTGCAGCCGGCTCTGGGGAGGGACGCAGGGGCCGGTTCTGCAGGGGTTCCCTCGCTCGGTGCTGAGGTGCAGCCGGCTCCTGGGAGGGACGCAGGGGCCGGTTCTGCAGGGGTTCCCTCGCTCGGTGCTGAGGTGCAGCCGGCTCTGGGGAGGGACGCAGGGGCCGGTTCTGCAGGGGTTCCCTCGCTCGGTGCTGAGGTGCAGCCGGCTCTGGGGAGGGACGCAGGGGCCGGTTCTGCAGGGGTTCCCTCGCTCGGTGCAGAGGTGCAGCCGGCTCTGGGGAGGGACGCAGGGGCCGGTTCTGCAGGGGTTCCCTCGCTCGGTGCAGAGGTGCAGCCGGCTCTGGGGAGGGACGCAGGGGCCGGTTCTGCAGGGGTTCCCTCGCTCTGTGCAGAGGTGCAGCCGGCTCTGGGGAGGGACGCAGGGGCTACAAGGGGATTTAAAAGAGAGCGAGGTGACTGCATGGAGTTAGGTCCATCAATGGCCATTAGCCAGACTGGGCAGGAATGGTGTCCCTGGCCTCTGTGTGTCCATCCCATGGGGGCACCTGGCCTGGCCACTGTGGGCACCCAGGACACTGGGCAGGATGGGCCTTTGGTCTGAGCCAGACGGGCCTTCTTAGCTCTCACACAGGGATCTCATCCGGTGCTGAGATGCGGCTGCTTCTGGGGCAGGGCGGCGGCCTTAGAGGGGAACTAATCCACGTGGGGGGGCAGGGTGGGACCTGGCAGGGGAAGCCAGGGAGCCACAGGATGTGCCTGGCCTGAGTCAGGGGAGGCAGCCTCACTGCTGACTCAGAGTCCAGCTTGGGGGGAGGGGACTGGGGGGTGAGTCAAAGTGGGGCAGAGACGGCTCTGATGCAACAGTTGCACCTCCTTGGGGGGGGGCATCAGCAGGGCTGGGGGCAGGGGCTGCGGGGCGGGAGTGAGGGGTCCGGCAGGGCTGGGGGCAGGGGCTGTGGGGCCCGGCAGGGCTGGGGGGGCCCAATCTGTGGCTTGGAGTGTTGCATTGAAAACTCTCTAATTCCCGCCCCCCCCTGTGAGCAAGGGGGGCAGACGGGGGGGGAGGGGGCAGGTTCCAGCCCCTCCCAGCGGGGCTCCAGGACTCCAAGATGCCGCCCCCCCCGGCCCGGATCCCCACCGGGGGGGCGGGGCTGGTCCAGGTGACTGACCGAGGACCGCCCCCCCCAGCCCTGGCTCCTGCCCCGCCCCTTTGTCCCGGGCCACATACTCCTGGGAGCCCCGCCCCCGGCAGCCCCGCCGCACCCCTGGGGCCGAACCGCGGCGGGGCAGAGACTGGAGCGGCCGGAGCGGAGCCCAGCGGCAGCTGCAGGTGCCTTCGCCCGTCCCGTCCGGTCCGGTCCCGCTGCCTGCTGCCCGGCCCGGCCCGGCCCGTCTGTCCCCTCCCTCTGCCCGCCTGCCTGTCTGTCTGTCTGTCCCTTCCCTCTGCCCTGCCTGTCTGCCTGTCACTTCCCTCTGCCCGCCTGTCTGTCTGTCTGTCCCCTCCCTCTGCCCGCCTGCCTGTCTGTCTGTCTGTCCCTTCCCTCTGCCCTGCCTGTCTGCCTGTCTTCCTCGATCTGTCCTGCCTGCCTGTCTGTCTGCCTGTCTGTCCCCTCCCTCTGCCCTGCCTGCCTGTCTGTCTGTCTGTCCCTTCCCTCTGCCCGCCTGTCTGCCTGTCTGTCCCCTCCCTCTGCCCTGCCTGCCTGTCTGTCTGTCTTCCTCGATCTGTCCGAGCTGCCTGCCTGTCTGTCTGTCTGTCTTCCTCGATCTGTCCTGCCTGTCTGTCTGCCTGTCTGTCCCCTCCCTCTGCCCTGCCTGCCTGTCTGTCTGTCTTCCTCGATCTGTCCGAGCTGCCTGCCTGTCTGTCTGTCTGTCCCCTCCCTCTGCCCTGCCTGCCCACTTCCCTGCCTCGCCTGTGCGCTCTGTGTCCCTCCCGCTGCACTGCTGCCCTCGGGGCCCTGCCAGCCCCTCATCTGCCCCTCGCCCCGTCTCTGCCTCTTCCACCTTCCCACAGGGCCGGGGCTCCCCTGCGCCCCACCCCCGTGCTCCCGCCGGCTCCCCTCCCCTCCCCCGCCCCAGGCACCTCTTTCCCCCTCCCCTCCTCTCAGCCCTTTCTCTCTCTCTCTCTCCCTGCCCCCGGTTTGTGCCCCCCAGTGTCACGCTGGCTGCTCGCTGGCTGCTGAAGCGCCAGCGCCTCAGGGCAGCTGGGGGGTCCCTGGCCCCCTGCCTGCCCATGCCACCCTATGCCCATGAGATGGGGGCCAAGCAGAAGCCCCCCGAAGCCACCGTCCTGCCTGTGCCAGGGGCGCCGGGCGAGAACCTGCGGCGCTTGCGGCTGCGGAAGGGGCTGCTGAAAGCCGAGGGGCAGCTGGCGGGCTGGGGGCTGGCCCTGGCGCTCGGGGGCCTCCTGCTCATGGTGCTGCACACGGAGCTGGCCTGGTTCGGGGGCTGCAAGGTAGGAGGCTGCAGACCCCCCCCCCGCTTTTCCCCCCAGCCCTGCCGATGCCCCCACCCCTGACCCGCAGCCCCTGCCCCCCAGCTCTGCTCCCCCCCAGCCCTGCCAGTGCCCCCACCCCCGACCTGCAGCCCCTGCCCCCCCCGCCTTGCCAGTGCCCCTCACCCCTGACCAGCAGTCCCTGCCCCCCCAGTCCTGCTGGTGCCACTCATTCCCGACCTGCAGCCTCTGCCCCCCAGCGCTGCCAGTGCCCCCCACCACTTATCCGCAGCACCTGCCAGCCTAGCCCTGCCCCCTAGCCCTGCCGTGCCCCCCAACCCCAACCCACAGACCCTGCCGGTGCCCCTCACCCCTGCCCCCCAGCCCTGCTCCCCACCCAGCCCTGCTGGTGCCCCTCACGCCTGACCCGCAGCCCCCTGATGTCCGACTGGGACACTTGCTCTGACCGAGGCCATGGGGGCCGGGGACCAGTGGCTGTGGCTCTCAGCCCCATCCAGGAACCAGCCCCCACGTGCTGGAATTCGGTGCTTCGGGCCTGGCCTGCAGGAACTTCATTAGCCCAGTTATTTATTTACCACGTGTCGCCGGGGGGGGGGGGGGGGAATCACAGTGCGGTGGCTGGGTGCCCAGACGCCTGGGTTCCCATCCCTTCTCCTAGACCCAGGAGTCCCGGCTCCCTGCTGGGGTCTCGGTCAGTGGGTTGGGTTTTGCTCACTGTTGTGAGTCTCTGACCCTCCCAGCAGTCGGCTCGAGGCTGCCTGGCTCAGTGTCTGGAGCGGGCCTTCGATCTGTCCTGGGTCCTCTCCCAGCCCCTTCCTTCTGTGGGCATGTCTGGGCACGGGCAGGGACCCCGGGGATGGTGCAAAACCCACCTGTGCTGGATGTGGGGGCGTCTCCCCAGAAGGCAGGGCTGGTCCCGATGCCCCAGGGTGGCACCCGGGGGCACTGTGCTACAGGGGGCAGGGTGGGGGGCTCAGTGGGGAAACTGAGGCATGAAGCAGTGAGAGTTTTTCTCTTTCTCTGGGCATCTGCCATCTGCTCCCCCTCAGCCGCCCTGCTCCCTCTCTGGGCACCCGCCAGCCCCATTCCCAAGACGCAGCCAAGACTAGCTGCTCCGATTGTTCCCAACACAATCGCGCCCTTCACCCGGGCTGGGGGGGTGTTGATTCTGGGCCAGTGACAGGATAAATATTGATCCGGATGGAGGAGGTAGCAGTTTGGTACAGAGTGAGATAAACCACCGCCCAAAGGCATGGGGAGGGAGACCTAGTGGTTAGAGGGGGGGAGCAGGGAGCCCGGACACCCGGGTTCCACCGGGGCTGGATTCTGGGTTCCTGGGCCTGCCTTGCCTGCGCCCGGCCTTCCTCTGCAGGATGAATCTCCACATTCCCTGCGGCCTGGCTCCAAAGCCTACCCCCTCGCCGCCGGGTGTTTGCTCAGGGTGGGGCTCGCAGCAGAGCCGGGGCGGGGGACGATCCCCACCCTCCACCCCCTGGGCCTGGGCATCCTATTGGCCTTGCCGGCAGCCGCCTTCCTGGGTCAATTGCAAATAACAACGAGATTTTTGCACTGAGGCCTACAAGGCACTTGGGTCAAACCCCCTCGAGCCACCCACACCGGCTGGGGGCAGGAAATGGGGCTTGTGGCCTATCCCCTCTGGGGGTGCTGGCTCCCATCTGGCCCTGGGGCAGGGACTGACTGGCTGGGGGAGGGGGACAGGGACTGGCTGGCTCAGGGGGGAAGGGATCGATTGGGGGCCCCAGGGCAGGGACTGGCTGGTTCAGCGGTCTGGGGGGCAGGGACTGCCTGGCTCCGGGAGATCTGGGGGGGCCCCGGGGCAGGGACTGGCTGGCTCAGGGGCTCGGGGGGGGGCAGGGATTAGCTGTCTCAGGGGGTCTGGTGGGGCCCTGGGGCAGGGACTGGCTGGTTCAGGGGGAGGAGGGACTAGCTGGTTCAGGGGGTCGGGGGGAGGGGAGGGACTGGCTGTCGCAGGGGGTCTGGTGGGGCCCCGGGGCAGGGACTGGTTGGTTCAGGGGGTCGGGGGGAGGGAGGGACTGGCTGTCGCAGGGGGTCTGGTGGGGCCCCGGGTCAGGGACTGGCTGGTTCAGGGGGTCGGGGGGGGGCAGGGACTGGCTGGTTCAGGGGGTTGGGGGGGAGGGACTGGCTGTCTCAGGGGGTCTGGTGGGGCCCTGGGGCAGGGACTGGTTGGTTCAGGGGGTCGGGGGGAGGGAGGGACTGGCTGTCGCAGGGGGTCTGGTGGGGCCCCGGGTCAGGGACTGGCTGGTTCAGGGGGTCGGGGGGGGGGCAGGGACTGGCTGGTTCAGGGAGTCGGGGGGAGGAGGGACTGGCTGGTTCAGGGGGTCAGGAGGAGGAGGGACCGGCTGGTTCAGGGGGTCGGGGGGGGCAGGGACTGGCTGGTTCAGGGGGTCGGGGGGGGCAGGGACCGGCTGGTTCAGGGGGTCGGGGGGGGCAGGGACTGGCTGGTTCAGGGGGTCGGGGGGGCAGGCACTGGCTGTCTCAGGGGGTTTTACTCCTGTTTTCTCTCCTCGCTCAGTGGTTTGCGTATCTGTTCCTGGTGCAATGCCTCCTCTCGCTCTCCACCGTTGCCCTGCTGGCCCTCATCCTGGCCTTCCACGTCAAGGAGATCCAGGTACCCCCCACGTCAGCCGGGCCAGGGTCCCGATCCCCCCAGGCTTGCCCCCCATAATGCTTCCCAGAAGGGGGTGCGCAGGTGGGGTTGCCGCTTTGGGACTAACGCTCCCCTCAGCTGTTCTCAGCTCTAGGGCAGCCAAGTCAACTAGGGACCCAGGCGCCCTGGCTCCCAGCCCCGTGTCCTGCTCTAACCACTAGACCCTGCTCCCCTCCCTGAGCTAGGGGACAGAACCCAGGCGCCCTGGCTCCCAGCCCCCACTCCAGCCCCCTCCCCCCCAGTGACAGAAAACGCACCGGCAGCTTTTCCGGTAGTTGGGGCAGATCCCATCTAATCTCTGCAGATCGGGCTGAGTCTGCGCCTTACGCGCTGGGGCCCATGTCCCCGCTGCATGTGCAGAGACACACACACAGGCAGGGACACAGACACACACAGATACACACACAGGCACGGACACAGACACACACACGCACAGACACACACATGCAGATACACACACAGGCAGGGACACAGAGACACACAGATACACACACAGGCATGGACACAGACACACACAGGCACGGACACAGACACACACACGCACAGACACACACAGATACACACATGCAGATACACACGTAGGCACGGACACAGAGACACATGCAGATACACACACACAAACATACACACCCAGGCACGGACACAGAGACACACACACAAACATACACACACAGATACACAGACACACACAAACATACACACACAGATACACGCACAGGCACGGACACACAGATACACATACACACACAGACACAGAGACACACATACAGATACACACACAGACATACACACGCATATACACACACAGGCACGGACATATAGATACATACACAGATGTGCACACAGGCATGGACACAGATACACATGCACATGTACACACACACAGACATACACACGCATATACACGCACAGGCACGGACACATAGATACACACACAGATGTGCACATAAACATGTACACACATACACACACAGGAATGGACTCTGAGACACACTCATGTACACACAGGCACAGACACACACACAAATACACACACAAACATACACACATGTATACACACATGCATGGACAGAGACACACACATGTACTCACACATACACAGAGGCAGGCAAACATCTGCACACAGATCCACGCACACATGCATGGACAGAGAAAAGCACACGCATACACACACACGCACGCACGGTGTTGGAGCCACAGCCAGGTTTTGCAGCCCGTGGGCAGGAACGGGAGGTTGATCTTGCGAGGCTGGAAATTTCCTACCCCGGGTTATTGGGGCAGGTGAGCAAAGGGATGGCAGGTGTGAGTCACCCACACCCGCCTCTGGGCCCAGACAGACACACGCCTCTTGGCAGAGACAGACAGACACATGTGTGCACGGGGAGCAGGGCTCAGCCCACACATACACACACGACAGTGGGGGGGGGTGTCTGTGACTGCGTTCTCTCTTGCTCGGCGGGGCAGGGGCAGGGGCAGGGGAGTCTAATGGTTACAGGGGTGGGAGCCAGGACTCCTGGGTCCCATGCTCCCCCCGGCTCTCTCCCCCCACAGCTCTTCATGCTGGACAACTCGCTCCAGGACTGGCGCATCGCCGTGAGCGGCCCCCGGCTGGGCCTGATCCTGCTGGAGCTGCTGGTCTGCGCCCTGCACCCCTTCCCCACGGGGGGCTCCCCCTGCCTGGGCTCCGAGCAGGGCCCCCCCCCGCTCTTCCTGTCGGAGGCCGAGATGCTGCTGTCACTGCTGATGTTCCTGCGGCTCTACCTGGTGCCGCGGGCGGCGCTGCTGCTGAGCCGGGTGCTGGGCGACGCCTCCTACCGCAGCATCGGCTCCCTCAACCAGATCCGCTTCCAGTACCCCTTCGCCCTGCGCCTGCTGGTCAACAGCCAGCCGGGCCGGGTGCTGCTGGTGCTCACGCTGGGCCTCTGGCTCACCGCCTCCTGGGTGCTGTCCGTCTGCGAGAGGTGGGCCGCGGGGCGGGGCGGGGCGGGGCGGGGCGGGACAGGCGGGTGGCTGAGAGCAGATGACTGTAGGCCCAGGGGCACTGTGGGAAAGCGGCCAGCTTAGGGCCCAAGTGCATCGTGGGAAAGCGGCCAACGTAGGGCCCAAGGGCATCGTGGGAAAGCGGCCAGCTTAGGGCCCAAGTGCATCGTGGGAAAGCGGCCAGCTTAGGGCCCAAGGGCATTGTGGGAAAGCGGCCAGCTTAGGGCCCAAGTGCATGGTGGGAAAGCGGCCAACGTAGGGCCCAAGGGCATCGTGGGAAAGCGGCCAGCTTAGGGCCCAAGTGCATCGTGGGAAAGCGGCCAGCTTAGGGCCCAAGTGCATCGTGGGAAAGCGGCCAACGTAGGGCCCAAGTGCATCGTGGGAAAGCGGCCAGCTTAGGGCCCAAGTGCATCGTGGGAAAGCGGCCAGCTTCGGGCCCAAGGGCATCGTGGGAAAGCGGCCAGCTTAGGGCCCAAGTGCATCGTGGGAAAGCGGCCAGCTTAGGGCCCAAGGGCATCGTGGGAAAGCGGCCAGCTTAGGGCCCAAGGGCATCGTGGGAAAGCGGCCAACGTAGGGTCCAAGTGCATCGTGGGAAAGCGGCCAGCTTAGGGCCCAAGTGCATCATGGGAAAGCGGCCAACGTAGGGCCCAAGTGCATCGTGGGAAAGCGGCCAGCTTAGGGCCCAAGTGCATCGTGGGAAAGCGGCCAGCTTAGGGCCCAAGTGCATTGTGGGAAAGCGGCCAGCTTAGGGCCCAAGGGCATCGTGGGAAAGCGGCCAGCTTAGGGCCCAAGGGCATTGTGGGAAAGTACCAACGTAGGGCCCAAGTGCATTGTGGGAAAGCGGCCAGCTTAGGGCCCAAGTGCATTGTGGGAAAGCGGCCAGCTTAGGGCCCAAGTGTATTGTGGGAAAGCGGCCAACGTAGGGCCCAAGTGCATTGTGGGAAAGCGGCCAGCTTAGGGCCCAAGTGCATTGTGGGAAAGCGGCCAGCTTAGGGCCCAAGTGCATTGTGGGAAAGCGGCCAATTGAAGGCTAAAGAGCAGCACAGAAGAGGGGTCTGTGCCAAGAGCAGGCTGGGCAAGTGGCCAGGCAAATGAGACTGGGACACAGAGGGAGGGGGGTCATATTTCAGAGGTGGGGGTGGGCCCAGGGCAGGCTCAATGGGGGGGGTCACTGATGCTGCCTTTGTGACCCTCACGCAGGGAGAAGATGATGGGGGTGGGGCACCTGGAGGGGACACTGTGGCTGATCCCCATCACCTTCCTCACCATCGGCTACGGCGACGTGGTGCCAGTGACGGTGTGCGGACGGCTGGTCTGTCTGTGCACCGGCATCTTGGTAAGAGCGCAGCCCAGCGCCCCCTAGGAAGCCCTGGGGCCAGCCCCACCAGCCCAGCACCCCCTAGTGCAGTCCCGGGACCAGCCCCTCAGCCCAGCGCCCCCTAGTGTGGCCCCGGGGCCAGCCCCCCAGCCCAGCACCCCTTAATACGGCCCCAGGGCCACCCCACAACCCAGTGCCCCCTAGCGTGGCCCCTGGGCCAGTCCCCCAGCCCAGTGCACCCTAAGGCGGCCACAGGGCCAGCCCCCCAGCCCAACTCCCCCTAGGGCAAGCCCCCCAGCCCAGTGCTGCCCCGGGGCCAGCCACCCCCAGCCCCCCGCGCCCCCTAGTGCTGCCGTAGAGCCAGCCCCCCAGCCCAGCACCCCCTAGTGCTGCCGTAGGGCCAGTCCCCCAGCACAGCACCCCCTAGTGCAGCCCCGGGGCCCTGCCTGGCTAACCACATCCCCGTCTCTGCCGCAGGGCGTGGGCTGCACTGCGCTGCTGGTGGCCGTGGCAGCCGACAAGCTGGAGTTCAGCCGGGCGGAGAAACACGTTCACAACTTCATGATGAACATCCAGTGCACCAAGGAGGTAGGGCGAGTGCAGGCGCCCGCTCCCTTCCCAGCGCAGGATGAACCCAGGAGTCCGGGCTCCCACCCCTCCCCCCTGCCCAGCGCCGGGACTGGGGTTGCTTTCACAACGGTGCCAGCTGGGGGGAGGGGCAGGGCCCCCAATGTTCCCCCCCCTCCCGGCCAGGCTCTACCCCACCCCCACTGCCCAGCATGAGGTGACACAGGGGCATTGTGGGAAAACGGCCAAGGCTCCTGGGTCCAGGTGCATCGTGGGATGGGGGAATTCTAAGCCCCAAGGTGCATGGTGGGAAAATGCCCAACCCTATGATCCAGGTGCATTGTGGGAAGTATAGGGAGGACCCCCTCCCCCAGAGCTGGGGCAGGCATGGGGCAAGGCACAGCTGCCCCAGTGCATTGTGGGAAGAACCAGGGGCTCAGGATCATGTCCTGTCTCCTCCGCACCCCCAGTTGAAGAACTCAGCTGCCAGTGTCCTGCAGGCAGCTTGGCTCTGCCACAGGCACAGCAGGGCCAGGACCGGGCACCGGGCGCGGGCACATCACAGGCGCCTGCTGGCGGCCATCCACAGGTGAGTGACGGCACCTGGGTCTGCTCCCAACCAGGGAGCAGTGGAGTCTAGTGGTTAGAGCATGGGGCTGGGCACCAGAACTCTGGAACGGGAGTGGAGTCCAGTGAGATTGGGGAGCCCAGGCCTGGGCTGCAGGTGGTGAGTGAGGTCGCTGTGGGGGCAGGGCTGGGCCAGCAGGGTCTGAGGGTCAGGGGGTGAGGGGCACAAGCAGGGGTGGGCTAGCAGGGACTGTGGGTCGGGGGTGAGGGGCACCAGTAGGGCTGTGGGGGGCAGGGGCTGTGGGTTGGGATGAGGCTGCTAGGGGGCAGGGCTGGGCTGGCAGGGGCTGCAGGTCGGGGGTGAGGGGCACTGGCAGGGGCTGCGGGTCGGGGGTGAGGGGCACTGGCAGGGGCTGCGGGTCGGGGGTGAGGGGCACTGGCTGAGCCCTTTCTCTTGGTTCTGCAGGTTCCGAGAGGTCCGGATTCGGCACCGGAAGCTCCGAGACCAGGTTAACGCCCTGGGGGATGCATCAAAGGTGAGTCCTGCCTGCGTGGCCTGGCCCAGTGGAGGGGAGTCTCTGACTCGGGGGTCCCTGAATCATCTGACCTCTCTGGGCCCTTAAGTAACCCAGCCCCACAGCCCCCTGCTCCAGGATGATCCAGGAGGATAAGCAAAAACCTGCTGGGACTGAGCCAGCAGGAGGCTGGGAGCCAGGACTCCTGGGTTCTTTCCCTGGCCCAGGGACAGGTGTGGGGCTAGTGGTTAGAGGAGGGGGTTGTGGGTTGGGAGCGAGGGGCACTGGCTGCAAGGCGCTGCTGTCCAGGGGCTATTTGTCCCCCCAAGGCTCAGCTGGGGGGTGTCTGACCCTTGGCTGCTCCTCCACAGCTGCAGACACTCCTCTGTGACCTCAGCACCGGGCTCAGCGGCTCCCAGCGGGGCCTGGAGAAGCAAATCGATGCCCTGGACCAGAAGCTGGACGCCCTGACGCAGCTGGTGACGGCTGCCCTGGAGGCCAAACCACCACGGGAGCTGGGATTGCTACAGCCCCACGACAGCCAGACAGGTGGGTACAGTGCCCCTCACTCCCGACCCGCAGCCCCTGCCCCCCCAACCCTGCCGGTGCCCCTCACTCCCGACCTAGTCCCTGCCCCGCCCCACCGTGTGGGTGCCCCTCACTCCCAACCCACAGCCTCTTGAGGGTCCACCCTTTGGCTCCTCCCCCCAGCTTTGCCTACCACCCCACCCCCCTTAGTGTGTGTGTGGGAAGGGGGGGGTAGGGTGTGATAAAGGGCTTCTTTGGTGTAACCTGTCTCCATTTCTCTCTGCTCTGCAGGCCACTGAGGGGCTCACCCAGCATTGGAGCCCAGACCCTGATCAATGGGGCACCTGCCCCATAGGGGCCTGCCAGGACTCAGCTCCCTGCACCAGGGAGATGCCTCTGGGGGGGCTGGAAATGGGTGGAGAACAGCGCCACCTGCCGGCCACAGCTCCACAGTGCCAGGGGCTTGCACACCAGAGGGGGCCTGGTTAGACAGCTCTGCAAAGCACTGGGATGAAACACGGAGGGCACATGCCTTGCTCGAGGGGATTCTTACTGGGGAACAATCTGGGGGGCCAGGGGCAGCAGGCCCACACTTTGCGGCAGGACCCCCCAGCTGTGAGCAGGCATGCAAAGATGGAAGCCATGTGCTTTGCACCAGTAGATTTGATTGTGAAATGTGTAGGACCCAGAGTGTGAGCCACGGAGGACATATGCTTTGTGCACTGGGCTGTGGATTGTCTCCAGGGCCTGAGACACGGCGAGTCTATGCACAAGGCTGAGCAGTGAATGCAAGCCAGTGTGCAAAAGCACCAGGCTGTGAAGTATGGCCAGCCTCCGCATCACACCAGAGCGCTGGGATTGTGAAAAAGTGTGCAAGGGATGCCAGCTGTAAAACATGGCAGACGCGTGCTTTGGCTCTGGTGTGCGAGGGACAAGTGTGCAAGGCTTGGGAAGCACTAGCTTTGCACAAGGGGCTTTGGAATTTTGAAACACAGAGCTCACGGATGTCACAGCTGGGCAGCTCAGCGTGCAAGGGGGCACAGTATGAAAAACAGCAGAGCGTGCACACTCATACTGGGTATCTCAGACCACAGAGTTCAACTCAGGCACCCGGCTGTGCGTACATCACCAGGTGTGCCCAACGCTGGTTCCCCCTGCGGCCCAGCCCGGAGCAGCATGAAATGGCCCCTGGAATGTGGGCTTAAACTCAAGGGACAGTGGTGCCCTGTGGGTTTCACTCGGTCCCCTGAGGACAGTAGGGCCCTGTGGGCTCCCCCTTGCCCGACTCAGGGCATGAACCCAGGGGTCCTGGCCAAGCCCAGCCCCCGTGATTTCCTTCCAATTCCCTACAGTTCCCGCTAGTTTGGGTCTCCCTCACCTGCTGTCCCAAAGCCCCCAAGCCACCTGCATCTCAGGAGGGAGAGGGGGTCCCTGTACAGCCAGCTCCTGCCCCACCCCAGAAGCAGCTGCATCTCCACCCAGGTAGGGGCCCTCTCTCTAGACATTTGGACTTGAGTCAGGACTATCATAGGGAAAAACAGGATTGAGAAATGTACGAGGGGGAGGGGCTGGAATCCCCATGACAGGGCAGCCCAGGGGTTAGATGGCAGCACGATGGTACCAGACAAAGCAGCAGCACAGGGAATAAAAACCATTTGCCAAGTGTCCGTCTCAGTCTCTCTTTTCTGCTCCAGAACTCGATGGCCCTGGGTCCAAAACTCCCACGCCTGCCCCCCTTCAGCTTTCCTCCTCCATAAATGGCCTCTGCAGCCCCTCCCCCCATCCGTCACCCCCAAAACCTTCCACCTACCCCCTCAGACATGTCATTTTTAGCTCCCTTCCCCAGTGTCCTGCTGCCTATTGTGCAGCCCTCTCCCGCTTTCACCTACATCTGGCCAAGCCCTGCCACAAGGACACCCCCTTTCCTACTCCGAATGCCCTGTTGCTTTCCCCAGCCCTAGACGATCTCCCAGACACTGGGGTCTGCTCCTTGCTTGGCAGAGCTTGACCTGGCCCTTCAGAAGGGAGGACAGGGCGTGTGTGCGGAGATGGCAGGCAGGGGTACACTGAGCCCCTCCCCGCTCTCACAATTTCAACATTGCTTGGGGAACCCCCCACCCCATCACCAACACCCTCAGGCCAGGCCCCAGGTGTGGGGGAGAAGAGGCGACAACTGCCGCTTGTTAGCTCTTTAATTAGGAACAATCTAATTACAAGAATCAGGTAGCTCGAGTCCTCCAGACCCCGTTTGAGGGCCAGCGCCCACTGGAGTAGACGGGCCCTGTGCCCCATTCTCTGCCTGCCCTGAGCCAATCAGCCCCTGCCCTGGGGCCAGGTGGGAGCCACTGCTCCCTGGAAGAGACAGGCCCCAGCCCCTGTTCCCTTGCCCCGAGCCCATCAGCTCCCTAGCAGGGAAAGACCCCAGGCCGGGGCCCCCCTCAAGCCGGGGAAAGGAAGCTGGCCAGGCTGTAAACGCCCAGGCCGGGCGGCTGGTTCCGGATGCGGTGCCAGAGGTAGCGAGGCAGGCGCTGGAATCCGGCCCCGCAGGGGCAGCGGAAGCAGGGGGCACCAGGGTGGCGCCTGCCATGCCGGCCCAGTGCCTGGCGCCCCCTCAGGGCCTCCCCGCAGGCAGCGCACAGGAAGGCCGCGGCCTCCAGCTGCCAGAGATGGTGTCGCAGGAGGTGGAGGAGGCCACGGAAGGGCCGGCCGCAGCCACACAGTCGGCGCCCGGGCCCCCGGCGGTGGGAGCGCAGCTGGGCTGCCCGGCGGTAGCGCACCCCGCAGTCAGGGCACCGGAAGTGCCGGTGCCAGCTGGCACCCAAGGAGAGCTCCGTCCCCACCGTGCCAGGCTGGCCAGCCACTACCTCCTCCCAGCTGCTGATGTCTGGCTCCAGCTCCACCACGATGTAATCGTCCTCGGCCTCCGCCTCCAAGCCGCCGCCCGGCGCGTACTCCAGCTCCAGCACCTGGGACAGCTCGCCAGGCTGGGCAGGCATGAGGTGGAGGAGCAAGGGGGCCCGTGGAGAGGGTGGCGGCTTGGCCAGGCTTGGGGGGCGACACTGTTGGTTGAGTGGCGGGAGGTAGCCCGTGAGCTGGAAAGATGTGGGCTGAACGTCTCCAGCCTCGTCGGGAAGCTCCCCTGCCATCTGGCTGCCCCACGGGACAAACCCTTGGGAGTCGGGGAGCAACGGGACCAGGCGGAAGGTCACCGCATCCAGCGCCGTGCTAAGGCCGGGCTCGGCTTCCAGGAACAGCGAGGGTGGGAGCTCGTCTGCCCGCAAGGGCGTAGGGTGGAGGGGACTCATGCCAACTTGGCTTTCCAAGATGGCTGCCGGCTCCTCTGCTCCCATCACCACGGTCCGGAAAGAATGGAGAGAGTTAGCGCCCAGTAGACTAGCCAAGATGGCTGCCTCCTCCTTGAGGTGCACCGGTGGAGTCCCGGCAGCCAAGCTAGCCAAGATGGCTGCCTCCTCCTCGGCGGTGATGACCAGCGTCCTGAGAGGGCTCTCGCCAACCTGGCCGTCCAAGATGGCTGCCTGAAGAGTGTTTGCACCAAGCTGACCGTCCAAGATGGCTGCCTGAAGCGTGCTCCCGCCAACCTGTCCATTCAGGGGCTGTGGAGGACTCATGCCAACCTTGCTGTCCAAGATGGCATCTTGCCCTTCATCCTCCGCGTTCACTGGCTGAACAGGACTCGTGCCAACTGGCCTGGACAGACCGAACTCCTGGCCCAGAGTTGGTTTACGCCGCCGGGTCCCTTTCGGCCGTTCCATGGCCCGTCCCTTGCTTGCTCTCTGGGTCTCGGGCACTGTGGGCATCTGCCGCCCCTTTGGCTGTCCCACGTGCCTCCAAGGGCGGGCTCCGTCCTGCTGTTTCCTAAGGCTGGGTGCACCTTCCCGACTGCTTCGTGGGCAGGGGACGCCCCCAGAACCCCCCTGGCTCTCCCCAATGCCTGGCGGCTCGTACACGTAGGAGGTGAGGGAGCAAGGCCGGGCCCCCAGTCTCCGCTGCACCCAGATGCCTGCCTGTGCCAGCTTGACGTGCCACCTGACGTGTCTGGTGAAGCGGGGCTGGTGGGAGAACCTCTTTCCGCACTCCGGGCAGCGCTGCTTCCTCCGGGTTAGAGAGCGGGGTGGGGCTGGTGGGGGCCGGCGGGCCAGCTCCTGCGCATGCTCCTGGCTGTGCTGGAGATAGTGCCACTCCTCCACGAAGACCTGGCAGCACTCCTGGCACTGGTAGGCCCCAAACGCTTGGGTCCCCAGGGCAGCAGCAGCAGGCCCCGGACGGAAGGGGACGATGATATTCTCGAGAGGCAAGGATTTGGTGGCGAAGGGGGGTGCCAGCCGGTGCGGTGCCAGGGGCCGCGGTGGGCGCAAAGGGGGCAGGAAAGTGGGGGCGCCGGCTTCCCCATCGTCATCGCTGCTGGAAGCTTCCAGGCCTTCCCACGAGAGGCAGTTCTTAGCATTCTCCTGGGGGGCAGGAAAGGGGAGTTAGTGAGGGAGAGAAGCCACACTGGGAAATCCGGTAGAGGAATCCCTCCTCCCTGTGACACAGTGACCCCCAGCCCTGCTCCGGAGCACTGGAATCCCCCAACCCCTGCCCCATACCAGGTTCTCTAAGGAGTTCGCTCCACTTGAACAGTGGAGGAAGGACCTGGGTCCAGGCCAAAACCACCCGCTCTCGCTAATGTGATGCTCCTGCCTCTCTAGCCTGACGCAGCCGCCCCCTTCCCCTCCAGAGGCTGCTGCATCTCTGGGCTGGGCAGGGAGCTCCTGTCCAAACAGCTGCTGCACCCCACCCCAGAGGTGGCTGCATACACCCACCCAGTGCTGCGGCTCCGACACCCGCGCCGGGACCTACCAGCCGCAGCGGCAGCTCCTCCGCGGCCCCGTCTTCGGTCACTTCGATCTCGGCCCCCAGCTCCATGGCGGGCGGGGGCTCCATGCAGGCCTGGGAGGGAAGCAGGAAACTCCCTGGGGGAGGGGGGCCAGCAGCTCGCAGCCCCCCCGCAGGGCTCCACGGGGGTGGGGGCCGGGGTGGGGGGCGCAGGTTCAGACCAGCACGTGCTGGAGCCGGGCCCAGAGCCCGGAGTCCTGCCCCCCCCCCGCTCTAACCACTAGGCCCCAGCCCCTCCCGCAGCGCCCGCGCGCACAGCAAATGGGGGGCAACCCCGGGGGGGCGGGAGGATCCGGGGGCCTTTGCCCCCCCCCGCGCAGCGGGAGCCCCCGGCCCGGATCCAGGCGGGGGGGTCACGGCCCCCCCTCAACAGCCGCGGGCTCCACGCGGCCGGGGCGGCCCATGCGGGGGCCGGGCCCACGGGAACGGGGGGGGTTGCGCCCCTCCCCCACCCCGCGCAGCGCTGGGCTTGGAGGGAAACTGAGTCAGCGGGAGCAGGGCCTGACCACGCGAACAAGCTCCGCCCCTGCCCTCCCACCGCCTGGACCCGCCCCTCCCGCCGCCGCTCGGTGCGCATGCGCACTGCTTGTTCCCCGGCGGCAGCCTAGTTCTGGCGGGAGGCCACGCCCCTGAGCCGGGATCCAGGCGGCCAAGGCCGGAGCAGTGCGCATGTGCAGCAGCGGTGCGTGCGCCTGAGAGGTCGCCATTTTTGGCTACGCCCCCCTCGCGCGCGCAGGCGCGCTCGGAAAACAACGGTGGCCGAGCGGGTTCGTTCCCAGCCGGCGCCCAGATGCGCTGATCGCGTCGCGCGCCGGGCTCCCCCGGCAGCTCGTCCCGGCCGCTCCACGGTACCTCAGCTCCAGTGAACCGCCCGGTATCCCTCCGCCGTTACCGGGGAGACAGCTCCGGCCTCTGCTCTCAGCACCAGCACCTAGGTATCGCTCCGCGGGGCGGGGTAAATAGCGCCGGGTGAGATCCCTCCGAGGGGGCGGGCGGCTGAGACATGTTACCCTGACGGGTATCCTTCCGCAGGTAGTGAGTTCGCGCCTCCTTTTACCTATTACCCCACCGCCGGACCTGTGGTCCTGGCGCCTCTTGACGCAGCGTGTGACCTTCCGCGGGGCATGTAGTCCCTACAGCTTCATAACCGGGGCGGTATTCCCCCACCGGATCTATTTTATATAGCGCCCAGTATCCCTCCGCGGGCTTTATAGCTCTGGGTGGCCGCCTCACCCTTCTGGTCTGTATCCTTCCACAGGCTATATGGGCCCCTACGGGTTGCCTCTTGCTCTGTATCCTCCACAGTCCCTAGAGCCCTGGCGAGTCCCCACCCCCGGCACAGACTGTATGGCTCTGTGGGGTGACCCCTCGCAACCCTCCCGTATCCCTCCGCGGGCCGTATCGCCCCAGGGGTGACTGCCCCTCCCCCGCGCTGTTTCTGCAAGTGGGGGGCACCTGCCCCCGTATTGGCCTCTCCGCTCGGCCCCTCTGCGTGGGGTGAGGTCTCGCCAGGGCTGCGGAGGGATACGGGGCGGGTGGTATCGCCCCTCAGTCCTGTGGAAGGATACGGGCAGGGGGCGCGAGGCGTCACCCCGGGGCTGCACGGCCCGCGGAGGGATACGGGGCGGGTGGTATCGCCCCTCAGTCCTGTGGAAGGATACGGGCAGGGGGCGCGAGGCGTTACCCCAGGGCTGCACGGCCTGCGGAGGGATACAGGGCGCTCTGTGGACTTGGTGCGTAACCCCAATGGCGCCCCCTCCAGCAACCTCGTGCCCCATATCCACCCGCTGCCTGAGAACACCCCAGCGCCTTAACTCTCAGCTTAAATATTCCTCCGCCCCGGGGCAAAGTAGTCTGCCGCGGAAGGGCCTGGTGGTGCGAACCCCAAAGCCAGCTCCGGCGCCGTGTGGTGGTTTGAGCCTCCACTGAGCGGGGTGAACAGTGCCTAGTAGCTTTGTATCCCGCCGCAGGGTAAATAGTGCAGAGAAAATAGTTCCTGTCTTTCTTCTCCGCCCCCCTCCATGTCTCTATGGCTTGCTGGTTGACTAACCCTGGCGCCCTTCCACGTGCCAAGTAAATAGGCCCCAGTGATGGAGTCTCTTGTGGGGGCAGCAATAGCTCAGTGGTTTGAGCATTGCTCTGTTAAACCTAGGGTTGTGAGTTCAATCCTTGAGGGGGCCATTTAGGGATCTGGGGCAAAATCTGTTAGGGATGGTACCTGCTTTTGCCATGAGGGGAGGGGACTGGACTTGATGACTTTCTAAGGTCCCTTCTAGTTCTAGGAGATAGGTATATCTCCATTATATTATTATTTCCCTCCACAGTGTTGAGGAAATAGTTCCCAAGAGCGTGCCTCCACCAGGCACAAAATGACCTCAAACTAGCTACAGGAATAAAGGGAAACAAAAAGACTTTTTATAAAGACATTAGAAGCAAGAGGAAGACCAAGGACAGGGTAGGCCCACTGGTCAGTGAGGAGGGAGAAACAGTAACAGGAAACTTGGAAATGGCAGAGATGCTTAATGACTTCTTTGTTTCGGTCTTCACCGAGAAGTCTGAAGGAATGCCTAACACAGGGAATGCTAGTGGGAAGGGGGTAGGTTTAGAAGATAAAATAAAAAAAGAACAAGTTAAAAATCACCTAGAAAAGTTAGATGCCTGCAAGTCACCAGGGCCTGATGAAATGCATCCTAGAGTACTCAAGGAGCTGATAGAGGAGGTATCTGAGCCTCTAGCTATCATCTTTGGAAAATCATGGGAGACAGCAGAGATTCCAGAAGACTGGAAAAGGGCAAATCTAGTGCCCATCTATAAAAAGGAAAATAAGAACAACCCAGGAAACCACAGACCAGTTAGTTTAACTTCTGTGCCAAGGAAGATAATGGAGCAAGTAATTAAGGAAACCATCTGCAAACACTTGGAAGGTGGCAAGGTGATAGGGAACAGCCAGCATGGATTTGTAAAGAACAAATCATGTCAAACCAATCTGATAGCTTTCTTTGATAGGATAACGAGTCTTGTGGATAAGGGAGAAGCAGTGGATGTGGTATACCTAGACTTTAGTAAGGCATTTGATACGGTCTCGCATGATATTCTTATCGATATAGTAGGCAAATGCACCTTAAGGTGGGTGCATAACTGGCTGGATGACCTAACTCAGAAAGTAGTTATTAATGGTTCTCAATCCTGCTGGAAAGGTATAACAAGTGGGGTTCCGCAGGGGTCTGTTTTGGGACCGGCTCTGTTCAATATCTTCATCAACAATTTAGATATTGGCATAGAAATTACGCTTATTAAGTTTGCAGATGATACCAAGCTGGGAGGGGTTGCGACTAATCTGGAGGATAGGGTCATAATTCAAAATGATCTGGGCAAATTGGAGAAATGGTCTGAGGTAAACAGGATGATGTTTAATAAAGACAAATGCAAAGTGTTTCACTTAGGAAGGAACAATCAGTTTCACACATACAGAATGGGAAGCGACTGTCTAGGAAGGAGTACGGCAGAAAGGGATCTAAGGGTTATAGTGGACCACAAGCTAAATATGAGTCAACGGTGTGATGCTGTTGCAAAAAAAGCAAACATGATTCTGGGATGCATTAACAGGTGTATTGTGAGGAAGACACAAGAAGTCATTCTTCTGCTCTACTCTGCGCTGGTTAGGCCTCAGTTGGAGTACTGTGTCCAGTTCTGGGCACCGCATTTCAAGAAAGATGTGGAGAAATTGGAGAGGGTCCAGAGAAAAGCAACAAGCATGATTAAAGGTCTAGAGAACGTGACCTATGAAGGAAGGCTGAAAGAACTGGGTTTGTTTAGTTTAGAAAAGAGAAGATTGAGGGGGGACATGATAGCAGTTTTCAGGTATCTGAAAGGGTGTCATAAGGAGGAGGGAGAAAAATTGTTCTCCTTGGCCTCTGAGGATAGAACAAGAAGCAATGGGCTTAAACTGCAGCAAGGGAGGTTTAGGTTGGACGTTAGGAAAAAGTTCCTAGCTGTCAGGGTGGTTAAACACTGGAATAAATTGCCCAGGGAGGTTGTGGAATCCCCATCTCTGGAGATATTTAAGAGTAGGTTAGATAAATGTCTATCAGGGATGGTCTAGACAGTGCTGGGTCCTGCCATGAGGGCAGGGGACTGGACTCGATGGCCTCTCGAGGCCCCTTCCAGTCCTAGTATTCTATGATTCTATGCTAGGGAAATAGTCCCTGGCAATCTCTGCAATATAGTCCTCCACCTTTTCAGGGAAATAGTCCCCAGTGGCCTCCTTGGTATGGTATCCCTCCACCACCCATGGGAGGAAGTCCCATGGATTTCTCTTGCAGTGTCCCTCTGCCATGCCAAGGAATAGTTCTCTGAGCTATATCCCCTATGCTGGGGAAATAGTCCCGCGGTGTTGAGCGTCACCCCCCTCTGGTATCTCTCCACCACTTTGGGGAAGTAGTCCCCAGATGTTATTACGTTCTCCCCTGCGGTATCCCTCTGCCGTGGGGCTGGTGTTGACGTGACTCTCACCTTCTCCCTCCCCCCCCCTCCCCGCAGGCGGTGGCCATGTCGGACTCCGGGCACAGCCAGCCCGGCCTGTACGGCCCCGACCGCCGCCGCCGTTGGAACCGTGAAAAGGAGCTGGGCCCCCCGGGCGGCCCCCAGAGTCTGTCGGGGCCGGGCCGGGAGCGCGACTATGGCCCCTGGGACCGTGAGCGCCGGGTGAGTGGTGGGGGAGGGGCCGCAGGGCGGGGGAAGGACAGTGTAAGGACCCCCCCCCGCTCACCCTTCCCTCCAATCTCTCCCTCAGGAGCCCACAGAGGAGCCAGTCGGGTCCGTGATGCAGAAGACACCCATCATCCTGGCCAAGCCGCCCGCGGAGAGGGTAAATCCCATACACAGAGGAGGCTGCCCCCTAGGGCCTGACACCCCCCAGCAGGAGCAGTGCCAGCCCACGGGACTGGAGCGGCTCCATCCGCAGGCAGCTCTGGTAGGGTTGTACCCCACTGCCTGGAGCTGCAGGAGTTACTCTGGCAGCAGCAGTAGGCTGTTAACCAGACCAGCCGCTTAGTGAGGGCATCTCATCTCACTTTCCAGGAGAGTCCAGCAAGAGGGAAGACTGGCCAAGAGCCATGGGTTCTGCCCCAGCTCTGGGAAGGGGTGAGGGGCTGGGAGTCAGGACTCCTGGATCCTGTTCCCAGCTTAAGGAGAGGGGGGCAGGGGCATCCTTGCTAACCTCGTTCTCCCCACAGTCCAAGCTAGCCCCAGCCCCAGCTCCGGTGCCACCTGCCACTGCCCCTCCCCCCATGGAGAAGCCCATCGTGCTGATGAAGTCACGGGAGGAAGGCAAAGGCCCAGCAGGGGTGCCAGAGGGGACTGCCCAGCCCCCCACAGCTGCTGTGAAGGGGGAGAAGGAGGGACAGCGTCCCACACAACCCGTCTACCAGATCCAGAACCGGGGCATGGGCTCCGCTGCGGCCAGCAGCACTATGGACCGTGAGTGTGCTAGGAATAAGCGGGGATTGGGGGAAGGACAAGGGGTAGAAAGCTGTAGCCCCAGAGGGGTGCGATGGGAGAAGAGTCCTGGATTCCCTTTAACGTGCATGTGGTTCCCAGTGCCTGCCACCGGATGGCAGCACCCCTCCCAGCTGAGCAGCTGGACCAGGCTCCTGGCAGCTGGTGAGTGTGGAGGCTGGGGGTCAGGACTCCTGGGGTCTCTCCCCAGTGGGCTGGAGCCGCACGGGGCGGGGACACGATGTAGCCAGGCCTGGCTGTAGGTCTCTCTGAGCCCTGTCTCTTTGCCCCTCCCCAGCCGTGGTGGGCCAGGCGAAGCTGCTGGCACCAGAGAAGATGAAGCACAGCATCAAGCTGGTGGATGATCAGATGAACTGGTGTGACAGCGCCATCGAGGTACCTGGCCCTGGGGTGCCCCCACCCCCCACATACAGACCCTCCCAGTGCCCCCCTGCCCTTGGGAGTGAGGCCAGAGCAGAGCTGGCACCCCATTCCCCGTCCTCCCCCAGCCTGCCAGTCTCTGCCCTGGGGCTGGGTGAGAGCCATCACCCCCTAGAGGGGACAGGCCCCTGCTCCCTGTGCCGCGCTCCCTGCCCTTGCCCTGCTGCTCCTCAGGACTGCTGGGTTCCCGGGGAGCTGGCTGCCACTGAGTGCTGTCTCCTCGGCAGTATCTGCTGGACCAGACGGACGTGCTTGTGGTTGGGGTGCTGGGATTGCAGGGCACTGGCAAATCCATGGTGATGTCTCTGCTGTCAGCCAACCAGCCTGAAGAGGATCAAAGGTGAGGGGTACGAGAGGGCTCGCCCGGGGTCTGGTGTGCTGGGGGGGATGCTGAGTGGCCAGGGCAGGGGGAAAGCTGGGTTGTGGTGGATGGGAGGGGAGATGGGGGGGCGCAGTGGCAAGCGTTTGGGGGGAAGTGCGGGCTGGGCAGGGGGGTGGTGGGATGTTGAGGGGGTGTCAGGTAGGGGATGGGAGGCAAGAAGCAGGTTGAGGAGGCACAACCCCCCTCACTGATCTTTCTCCCCCATCCCAGAGCCTACGTGTTCCGCACCCAGAGCCAGGAGATCAAGGAGCGTGGGGGGAACCAGACCAGCGGCATCGACTTCTTCATCACCCAGGAGCGCATCATCTTCCTCGACACCCAGGTCCCTGCCCTGCCCCTTCCCCAGGGGCACCCCCGCCCAGCCACCCTGTTGGCAGCAATGGCATGGAGATCCCGGGACAACAATACCTTCGGCCACTAGGGGGCAGCACCTCATCACGCTACCATCTGCGGCTGGCTGGGCCATGCCCGCTCAGCTCCTTACCTTGATGAGCTCAGACCTCAGGACTGACGCCTTGTGCTTGGTGAGGTGCCCTGGGCCTGTAGCAGTATGGAGTCTATGTGACACGTGTCAACGGGGGCGAGGGCTGATGGTGGCAGAATGGGGATGGCTGGCTCCATGGCTCTAGCAGTGTGGGATCTCTGCGGGCAGAGAGTAGATTCCCTCCCCCCCCCATTGGCCCATGCAGGGTTAGAGTGGTGTGTTTGTGTGTGCCCCTGCTCCGGGTGTGTGTGTCTGTGTGAGCCCCTCACACCGCTCAGGTCAGATGGACAGACGCTGTAACATTCCCTGCCCCGTGTCCCCCTCCAGCCCATTCTCAGCCCTTCTATCCTGGACCATCTCATCAACAACGACCGGAAGCTGCCGCCCGAGTACAACCTGCCGCACACCTACGTGGAAATGCAGGTAGGCTGCCACCCACCAGCTCCCGCCTGGCCGCAGGGCATGGACTGACCGGCTCGCGGGGGCACGGCACCAGTTCCTCTTGGAGGCGCCAACCTGGCCCTGGCTGGGGTTCAGGGGATGGGTAATGGGATACGGGTTGTTCCCGTTTGTGGGGCGGGCATTTGCATTGCTGGCTGGGTCCTGGGGGGGAGACCCTGCCCCCGAGACTCCTCCTTTGACCGCTGCTCCACTCCCCACAGTCCCTGCAGATTGCGGCCTTCCTCTTCACCGTCTGCCACGTGGTCATTGTGGTGCAGGACTGGTTCACCGACCTCAGCCTGTACAGGTGAGAGGGACTCTCGCAGGCTGGGAGTGGGGCCCGGGGTCCTCCCTTCTGGGGCGCCAGCTCCCATGCAGCCCCGGGGCTGGGACTGCCTGGCTCGGGGTGAGGGGCAAGGGGCCTTTCCTCTTCAGGGAGGGCCAGCTCTCATCCGGCCCCAGGCTGCAGGCACAGCTGGCCCCTTCTACCTCAGCAATTCATGTGTGACTCAAGTTTGCCAGGTCTCAGCCCTGTTCTCAGCAGGGACAAGGACCCTCCATCCATCCCATGAGCACTAAATGGCCTTGGGGACCCAGCCCCCACCACACCCCCCCACTAATTGCTGCTCCCCGTGTCCCCTGGCAGGTTCCTGCAGACGGCTGAGATGGTGAAACCCTCCACACCCTCCCCCAGCCACGAGTCCAGCGGCTCCTCGGGCACCGATGAAGGCACAGAGTATTATCCCCACGTCGGTGAGCAGGCACGGCTCCTGCAGCACAGCGCCCCCTGTGCCAGCCCTGCCAGGGGGAGCCCCACCCCCAACACCACCCAGGGTTGGCCTTGATGCCCAGTCAGGGGAGAGCCCCCAGCCTATCCCTGCGGCCAGTGCCCCCCAGCGCTGCCTGGGTGAATTGGGGCCAAGTTACTCCCTCAGGTGTGGGTCTGTGCAGCTAAATTTCCTTTCCCCCTCCCCCCCCCTCCGGCCCCAGTTTTCCTGCAGAACAAGGCCAAACGGGAGAACTTCTGCCCCCGGAACCTGAAGCAGATGCACATTGTTATCGACAAAATCATGATGCACTCGCACCTGAAATACAAGGGTGAGTCACTCCGCCTGGGCGGGGTGGGGCGGGGCGATCGGGCCCGGACACCTGGGTTCTTGTGGGACTGCGCCAGGCCACAGAGCTAATGGCCCAGCTCTTGCCGGGGAAAGCGCTGGGGGACTTGGAATGGCTGGCGGGGGTGTGCTCACCCCAAAGTAATTCAGCACCCCCCAGTGCCATGCTGGGCATTGGGGACAGCCCTAACTGCCAGGGGAGAGCCCCCATGCTGCCCCCTGCAGCACAGCGCCCCCTAGCGCTGCCCAGGCGCCAGCTGGAAGGTGTGTCTGTCTCCTAGGCACTCTCTCCATGCTGGAGTGTAACATCTTCCCGGGCCTGCCCTACGACTACCTGGACACGGAGGTGAATCTCTTCCTGCTGCCCTTTGCCGACAGCGACGCAGACGACACTTTCCCCAGATCAGGTAGGGCACTGGGATCCTGCCCCGGAGGCCTCCTACCTCCCGTTCCTCTGCTCTGCCTTGCGTGGGTCACGTATATCCCTCCCCCTGCGCTGGGGAGCAGGCGCCTACCGTCCCAGGGCATGGCCCCCTGCATGGTGCAGTCCCCCCGTGCTCCCCCATGTGGCCCCAAGTGTGGCACAATCCCCCATGCCCCCCTGCTGTGTGGTACAGTTCCCCTGTCCCGTACCCCTCGCGGTCCCCCAGTGCGCTACAGTCCCCCTGCCCTCCTCCCACATGGTACAGTCCCCCTGCCTCCCACCCCTTGCGGCACCGTCATAGTACAATCCCCCTGTGCTCCCCTGCATGGCCCCCGGTGTGGTACAGTCTCCTTGTCTCCCACCCCTCATGGCCCCTGCGTGGTACAGTCCTGCGCCCCTCTATGCAGCCCCCCACTCAGTACAGTTCCCCTGCCCTCCCCGCAGGGCCCCCAATGTGGTACATTCCCCCTGCCCTCCTGTGATCCCCAGCATGGTGCTGTCCATGCCGCCCCCTTCCCTTGGCCCTGTTTGTGGTGATGTCCCGCGCCCTGCCCCCACCGTGGTCCTTGGGGCGGTGCTGTTCTCATTTCCCCCCTTGTGCCTGCAGCTCCTGGGGGTGGCCCCCTCTTCTCCCTGCTGCCTGGGTACAAGGGGCACCCCAGCTTCCAGTCGCTCATAGCCAAGCTGCGCAGCCAGATCATGTCCATGGCGCGGCCGCAGCTCTCCCACACCATTCTGACCGAGAAGAACTGGTGAGGGGGGCACAGCTGGGGGTGCTGGAGATTGTGGGGCAAAGGATTATGGGTACAGCTGAGGGGTGTATAAGAGGGGGGTGGGGGAGGGGTTCTCCCCTGGCAGTCAGTGTCAGTCCTAATGCCCCAGGCAGCACTAGGGGGCGCTGTGCCACAGGGAGCGGGGGAGGGGCTGGCCCCAGGCAGCACTAGGGGTCGTTGGGCTGCACGAGGTGCGGTGGGGTGGGGCTCTCCCCTGGCTGTCTGTGCTGACCCACAGACTTTGCCCCCCCGCAGGTTCCACTACGCAGCCCGGATCTGGGACGGTGTGAAGAAATCCTCGGCACTGTCGGAGTACAGCCGCCTGCTGGCCTGAGCGACTGCTGCCTGAGGAGCTGCCGTGCTGGGGGGCCAGACGGGGCCCCTGCTCTCTGCCTCCTGGGGCCGAAGGGGCCTGCCGGGCAGCCCGGGAGGTGCTGTTTCGTCACTGGCTCCAGGCAGGAGGCAAGAGAGGCCAGGCCAGGTGGCAGACACCCCTTCCATGCCACCGTTCTGCTCCTCGAGGGCACCCAGGGCAGAGCTGCCCTGACCACTCCCCCAGCCAGATGGGGAGCTGGGGGGAGCCCATGCTTCTCCCACCTTGGCTGAGAACGCGCCCATAGCCTGCAGGGCAAGATCGGGGAAAGATCGGGGCAGGGGGCACCACTGGGCAGGGCCACAGCCATTGGGCTGGCCCTTCATCTCTTCCCGTTTGTTTCCTTCCTTCTTTCTCCTCCTCCTCCTCCTCCTCCCTTCCCTCCTGTCCTTTCCCTTCCTCTCTCTCCCGCCTCCTCCAGTCCTGCCCCGTCCTCTCTCCCTCCTGCCCGTCCCTTCCTCTTTCTCTCCCTCCCGCCTCCTTCTGTCTTGCCCCTTCATCTCTCCATTCCTCCCACCTTCCCATGTCATCCGCACCAGTCTTAAAGAAGAGTCTTTTCCCTCCCCCATTAATTCCCCCTTCTTTGCTCTTCCCAGAGTCTCTGCCACGTGACTCTGACCCCATACTAGGGTCCCCCCACATTGACCATGGAGTCTGTCTGTGAGGATCCCCCTCCTTGTGCCCCCTCCCCTGCTAATAAAGAGGCCTTCAAGCGAGGCTCTGAATTTGTGATGTTTTAACACCCGAGATCATCCCCTGGCCCAGGTCCAACCAACGGGCCTGACTACCTGGTGTTGACCCGCGGCACCTCCAGGCAATGGCTCTGTCTGCATGGGCAGCAGGTCAAGTGGGGGCTCAGGTTAGGCCAGGGGTGGACGATACTTTTTTGCAGGGGGCTACTCCAAGATTTTGGATAGTGTCCAAGGGCTGCACTTTTCTGTGGAGGGGGTGCAGGGTCTAGGATGAGTGTAGGATGGAGGCGGGGTGCAGAACGGCGCACAGGGTAAGGGGTTGGGGTGCAGGAGAGGTGAGGTCTCAGGGGGTGTTTGAGTTGAGGAGGGGGTTGTGACCTGGGGCAGGGGGATGGGGTGCAGGGTCTGGGAGGGTGTTGGGGTACAGGAGAGGATTCTGGCCTGGGGGAGGGGTGTAGGAGGGGGTGCAGGGTTTGGGAGAAAGTGGTGACCTGGGGCAGGGGGGTGCAGAGGGTTTGCAGGCTCTGGCTGGGAGTCGCTTATCTAAGTGTCTCCTGGCCAGCAGCCCTGGCAGGACCCCCAAGGCAGGCCGGGCTCCCTGCCTGCGGCAGCCCCACATACCTTAGAGCTGCAGGCTGCTCCCTCCAGGTGGCTCTCAGCTCCAGGAGGGGGAGAGACGTGCTGCCCCCATCCCCCAGGCCAATCTTTCAGCTCCTATTGGCTCGTTGTTTCCAGCCAACAGGAGCTGAGGATTGGGCTGGGGGCAGGGAGATTACACGAAGCCTCCCCCTCCCTGCAGAGCAGAGAGCAGCACGGACTGCACTTTAAACCGTGGCAGCTGTGTGCCTGAGGGTCCCAGCAGGGTGTCCGTGGGCCGGATCCAGTGGTTTGGCGGGCCGGATCTGGCCCCTGGGCCGTATTTTGCCCAGCCCTATGTTAGGCCCTCGTGGAGAAAGGGTTGTGAAGTCTGCTCTGTATTCCATCTCAAAGCTGGGGTAGAAGCCAAGGTCCCGGCTAGACCCCCTTCTGGTGCCCAGGTGTCCCGAGTTCACGGGAACAGTCCCGCCCTGAAGGACTGTTTTATATGGGCACCTATTGCCCCTCACTCCCTGTGCCTCGTGTGCACATTGGGTGTCTGGTCCCCCCTGAGCAGGGACAGAACCCAGGAACCCTGGCTCCCATTTCCTACTTCTCCATCACACAAGTGCATTGACCGTTTGTCCTTTAATCAGCCACCTGTGATCCCCTCCCACCCTTCCCCTGGCTGAACCGTGCCCAGGTTGTGCCAAAACCAGGCAGATCCTGTACTAGGGCCACGGTGCTCCCACAATCCTCCACTGGGAGGTGCAAGGTGCCCCTTGCAGGACTCCCAAATAGCACCAGAGTCCGTGGCTTCCCGTTACCCCCCCTCCCTGATCTACTTTCCCCAACTTCTGCTGAGGATCCAGCTCCGAAATCTCTCCTGCCCGCCTGGGGATTTCTGTCACAGCCAGTGAACCGAGCTCAGAGCCGTGCTCCCAGGTCCTTCTTCAGACACCCATCTCAAAGGCCTTTATGAAGATGTCGTGGGCGTCCCTGGCTAGCTCGTTGAGGAAGCTGTGGAGCATGTAATAGGTGGTTCCGAAGGAGACCGCCCCGGCCGTCATGGACCCAACCACTGGCACCAAGCTGAGCAGGTACTCTGTGAACATCAAGGCTCCCCCGCCAGCCTTCGTCAGCATCTTCACCACCAGGTCCTTCGAGAGCTCCTTGGCCAGCGGCGACTGAATCGCCTCCTTGATGTCCTCCACGGGCTTGCCCACCCTCTCGGCCAGCTTGCAGAGTGACTCGTCGTCCAAGCCGAAGTCCCGGCAGTAGGTGGAGAGGGTTTTGACCAGGATGGTCACGTCACAGACCACCGAGAGCCCCGGGATAGGGACGGCAGCAATGCCACAAGAGATGGTGGCCAGCTTCCAGATCTGCTTCTGCCTGGCTTCCTTCTTCCTCTGCAAGATGGCCAGGGACAGGTTGGGTAAAGCCAGGAGGAACGCGTGTCTCTTGTGGCTGGGCAGCTCCTTCTCCAGGGTCTCCTCCAGCGCCTGGAAGTCGTATTTGCCCAGCTCCCAGCTTGAGAGGAGGAAGACGGTCGGGGAAGCCACCCCTTCCTCCTGCAGCAGCTGGCAGCAGTTGTTCCGGATCTGCTCCAAGACCCTGTGCTCGCTGTAGCTCGCCCGCCGCCGCGTTTTGGAAGCAGCCAGGTCGGCATCCACCTTGGAGCGCACAAAGTAGAAGCGCTTGCCCATCTGCTGGATCTCCCGGGCCAGCTGGGCATGGTTGGCACGGAAGCGCTCAGAGGCGAGGAGGATGAAGAAATCGTAGCGGGCGAAGCCCACCTGCTCCAGGTAGGTGCTGGACTGGAACGCCGGGGTGCCGATGCCTGGCAGGTCCCACAGCGTCACGTTGGGGTATGTGGGGTGGGGGTATGGGGTTGGCTCTGTGGTGGTCTCCACCACCCCCGTGGGGGCTGCGCCCTCGTCCTCGTCCTGCAGGCCGAGGATGGCATTGATGAAGGAGGATTTGCCAGAGCCGGACTCCCCGGTCACAGCGATGTCCAGCTGGGTGTTCTCCAAGGACTCCAGGCTCTCCAGGATCTTTGAGGCGGCATCAGCCAAACTGCCCCCTTCCAGGGCATCCCTGATGTCCGTGATCTCCTCGTCGGTGATTGTGTCAAACTCCTCCAGGATGCTGGCCTGGCGCTCATCACTGTGTGGGAGGGGCTGATCCGCCATGGGG
Organism: Pelochelys cantorii; assembly: GCA_032595735.1. NCBI lineage: Eukaryota > Metazoa > Chordata > Testudines > Trionychidae > Pelochelys > Pelochelys cantorii. Next base: position 2,964,052 of record CM064349.1, read on the forward strand.
CTGGGGAGGATGCAGACATGGGGGTTAGTGTAGGGAACAGGACATAGGCCTTTCCCCTCTAGGGATGCTGGCCCTGATCCAGCCCCAGGGGCAGCAGGGAGCTGACAGGCTTGGGGGGTGGGGGCAGGGACTGGTTTCCTTCCTACTGGGGCAGGTGAGCAGAAGGCCAGGGCACTGCTGAGTTGTGGTCTTCCACCCCCCCCCCCCCGCCCCATCTTCACAAGGATAGGTGCAGAGTTCTGCCCTTGGGACAGAGGAATCCCAGGCATTGTTACAGGCTGGGGACCGACTGGGTAAGCAGCAGTTCTGCAGGAAAGGCCCTGGGGATTGCAGTGGATGAGGAGCTGGAGATGAATCAACAGGGCGCCCTTGTAGCCAAGCCGGCTAATGGCATATTGGGGGGCATTAGGAGGAGCATTGCCAGCAGATCCAGAGAAGTGATTAGTCCCCTTTCTTTGGCAGCGGGGAGGCCACATCTGGAGTATTGTGTCCAGTTCTGGGCCCCCCACTACAGAAAGGACGTGGGTGCATTGGAGAGGGTCCAGTGGGGGAAGGGGGGGGAGCAACACAAATGATTTGGGGGCTGGAGCACATGACCTACGAGGAGGGGCTGAGGGATTTGGGTTTGTTCGGTCTGCAGAAGAGAAGAGTTGGGGGGATTTGAGAGCAGCCTGCAACTCCCTGAAAGGAGGTTCCAAGGAGGCTGGCGAGAGGCTGTCACAGGGGGGGCAGATGGCAGAACAAGGAGCAATGGGCTCAAGTTGCAAGGGGGGGAGGTCCAGGTTGGAGATTAGGACAAACTATTTCCCTAGGCCGTGGGGAAGCGCTGGGCTGGGTTCCCTAGGGAGGGGGTGGGGAGTCTCCATCCCTCCAGCTGTTTTAAGTCCGGGCTGGACAAAGCCCTGGCTGGGCTCATTTGAGTGGGGTTGGTCCTGCCTTGGGCAGGGGGCTGGACTCGACTCCTGAGGTCTCTGCCCGCCCGGGGGTCCTGTGATTCTAGGATTCACGTCTCTCTTACACGTGGCCCCGCCGGGGGGCTCAGGCAGAAAGCGGGGCGCGCTCAGGGGCTCCCTGGGGCCCAGCCGCGTTTGGGGCGCTGGGAGAGCGAATGGTGGGGTCCCCGTCTCTCCCTCTGTCCCCCCGAGTCCCCCTCGCTCTTCTGCCCCCCCCAGCTCCCCCTCTCTCCGCTCTTCCCCCGGGTCTCTGCCGCCTGCCCTGGTTGCTTCTCTCCGGCCGGCCATGGCGCCCCCCCCCGCCCCCCTCTTCCCGTGTCGGCTTCCTCCCTCGCCTGCCTGCCTGTCTCAACGTCACTCTGCCCCCGGCCGCCCGGGGTATTTTACCTCCCTCGGCCGGGTCAGATCCGTCCCTGTCTCCAGCCAGCCGGCCCCCCCAGGAATTTACTTCCCACGCTGACACTGCCCGGAGCCTTTCACTTTCGTTTCCTCTGCGCGTGTGTGTGTGTCGGCTGCCCCCTGCTGGATGGAGCCAGCCCTTCTGTGTGTGTGTGTGTGTGTGTGTGTATGCTGCCCCCTGCTGCATGGAGCCAGCCCTTCTGTGTGTGTGTGTGTGTGTGTGTGCGTGTGCGCTGCCCCCTGCTGCATGGAGCCAGCCCTTCTGTGTGTGTGTGTGTGTGTGTGTGTGCGTGTGTGTGTGCGCTGCCCCCTGCTGCATGGAGCCAGCCCTTCTGTGTGTGTGTGTGTGTGTGTGTGTGCGTGTGTGTGTGCGCTGCCCCCTGCTGCATGGAGCCAGCCCGTCTGTGTGTGTGTGTGTGTGTGTGTGCTGCTGCCCCCTGCTGCATGGAGCCAGCCCGTGTGTGTGTGTGTGTGTGTGTGTGTGTGTGTGTGTCGGCTGCCCCCTGCTGGATGGAGCCAGCCCTTCTCTGTGTGTGTGTGTGTGTGTGTGTGTGTGTGTGTAGGCTGACCCCTGCTGGATGGAGCCAGCCCTGCTCTGTGTGTGTGTGTGGTGGGGGGGGGGGGCTTTCTCTCTCCCTCTCCTGCCAGGAACTAGCCCTGAGATGGTGTGTAACAACCAGCCCTGCTCTGTGTGTGTCCCCCTCCTGGACAGCCCCTTCCCCACTGCTCATGTACGGCGCTGCCGATTACACTCAGTGCGGCTGCCCCTGCAGGGACCTGGAAACACTGCCCGGCCACACCCAGCTCCCTGTGACACACGCTGCAGGTTTTGTCCCTTCCCTGCTGGGCCCAGAGCCCTTCACCATCCAGCTTGGGGCTTGCTCAGAAAACAAAACTGTTCCCAGGAGGTGAAAGCTCCGCAGTGAACATGGGATCCTGCCCAGCCCTGTGCCAGCCCAGCCGTGCGAGAGACACCCCCCCCCCGCATCTGCTTGTGATCCACGCCAGAGGGGGCCCGGTTCTGTCACAGCTGCTGGCACAGTGGGGTTCCAACCACAACTGCGTTTATAACCCAGAGAACCTGCGTAAGCTGGCAGGTGCCGTCTCCACGCCCTGTGGCCCCCAGTGCCAGCTACTGGCTGGGCCTGCAAGGTGGAGGGTGATGTGGCTCTCACCGCACACACGTGCCAGCTGCCCAGTGCTCCTGGCCGGGCCAGCAAGCAGCCTGGAGTAGCAAAACGGACCAATAAATGCAGCTGGAGTTGGAGGGGAAGCCCTGTTCCTTGGGCTGTTGCAGCCGCTGACAATTTGTCACTTAACGGCTCCCAACCTTCGCTTTCTTCATATCTGCATCTCTGGGCACAAAGTCATTAGAGGCGCCCCCCACCCCGAATTTCCTGCTGCTGGGAAAATGTAAATCAATAAAAGGGGAAGGGGGGTGACACATGTACCGCAGCACAATGGTGAACATGCACATGGATAAAAGTACGAAACGCAAAGTGCACTATTATCCAGCCAAATGCCGTCCACCTGATCGTGCTCTGTCAGGCCTGAATGCAGCCCGGGTTCGGTACCGGCTGTTGGGGGTGTTTCCGTGTTTGGCTCGTGGGATCGTGTGTTCTAGAACAGTGTTTCTCAAGCAGGGGTACGAGTACCCTCACGGGTACTGGAGAGACGTCTGGGGGGTACGTCAACACAACTGACAGTTGGAGAAAACTGAATTTTTGTTTGAAGTTTTACAGCACTTCATTATTTTTGTACTTTTACACCCCAAAATGTCATCGCTGGCCTGACTACAATTAAGTTGTTTAAACAAATGTGTTGCAATGGTAGGGAAAAAAAATTGTGTGTCTGAAAACTGTAGGTAGTGGGGGTACTTTTTTTTGAAAAAGGGGGGTACTTTTTTTTTTAAAGGGGTACTTTATAAAAAAAGGTTGAGAAACACTGTTCTATAGGATTCCGTGTGTGAGACAAGGAACCAGAAAGTGTGTGTGTGTGTGTGTGTGTGTGTGTGTATCCCACCAAGACCATGAGCAGCAGAGTGTGGGGCTGAGATGGCTCCAGGCTGCGGCGGCAGAGCCAGGGGCCGGAGCAGGCTGGACAATGTGAAGAGGGGCAGTGGATAGTCACTCTCTGGAGCCCAGGCAGAAGGAGGAACCTTGGGGCCTGGTCTCGAGAGTGGAAGCCGGCAAGCAGCCGGGGAAGGTAGATCAGGCATTGCGGGGAGCAGGCCCAGACTTGGGCTGCCGGGGGCTCGCCTGTGGAGGAGCAGCTGAAGGGACTTAGAAGTGAGCCCAGGAAAGGGCAGCCAGGAACGGCATGGTGGGAGGGCCTGGTTCCCTGACCAGTCGCTGGCCAGGCAGCACCAGGCCAGAGACGGAGGCTGAGGATACCCAGAAACCCAGGGTAAACACGTCGGCGCCACATGGCTGTGGCAGGGGGAAACTGGCGAGAGCAGGACAATTTTCCTCATCACAGGCTGCGTGGCCCCTCCAGCGTGACTGCAACCAGCATGCCCTGTCAGCTGGCGCTTGGTTGGCTGCCCAGGAGAGAGTCCAGTGCCGCCCCATTGATTAGCAGAGCACCCACAGCCGGCAGCATATTTCTGGTGGTGCACATCTGCACGCACCTTGGTGCGCAGAACAAAATTTATTTTGCACACAGGTGGAAAAACTGAGAGGGAACATTGAATAGGACCACCCCAAAGGGCCCCTCGGGCTGTATACTCACTGATGTCAGCTGTTTGGCTGCGTGTGTGAGGTCTCCCTGTGTCCCAGCTCCGCACAGACCTCACGCGAGGTGCCCAGTGGACCCGCAGCCTCGGTCGGTAGCGAAGGAACATGGCCAGCGACAGATGGTGCTAGTGCTTGGGCTGTGCAGGTACCAGCACACTGACCCAGGTGCACTGTGGCAATGGACTAGCTCAGTTACATGCAGGACTTTCCGCGATCTCTCAGGACTGCCAGAGACAACTCCCTTAGTTACCTCCTCGGTCACAGACACAAACGAGTTCTGCAGCACGCCTGCCAAATTTCGGCACCTCCCCTGCCCTCTCTGGGTGGTGCCCATTGCCTCGTGCAGGTTGGTGCCCTGTGAGCTGCTTTCGGACGGGGAGTTCCTGGTGTCGCCGGGACCTGGGATTGGTATCGAGGTGTTCTGCTCCCACCTTCCTGGAATGTGCTTGTGCCTCGCACGGCCCAGGGACAAGCGTCGCCGGTTCCTGACGGATTCGCCCACAACTCAGCTTGGCTTCAGATCAGCAGCGTTTTGCCTACGTTCGCCCAGGCCCTCCCATTGACACGGGGCTTGTGTGTCAGGTGACGTTCCCCGGCTGTTTGTCCCTTTCCGGGCAGGGTGTTACCCCTCGTCCCAGAGAAGCAGAAGGCATCGAAGATGGCCCGGTGGGCTCGACTCAGCTTTGCAGTTGTGCTTTACCATTCATGCCTTGTCTCTCCTCTGCTCTGCCCTTCCGCTCCTCTGACCGATGGCCGGGTTTTGTTTTCCAGTTGATGGTAGCCCTCAGGGTGGGCCTGGGAGGGTTAGGCCCAGCCTCCCTGCGCACTAGACTCGGGGGGCTGGTGTTGAACTGCCTGACCTCCCGACAGTTTGCGGGGACACTAAGGGGACCAGTGATCACAAAGGGGGGAGCTGGGCTCTGATGGGCTTGGAAGGGGTGGGGCTTCAGGCAGAAGGGGTGGAGCTTGGGGGCTAGCCTTCACTAGCCAGTTGTTTACCATTGGTCCAGGAAGGAAAGGCCATGTTTCAGATATTAGTGGTTAGGATTAGAAGCCGAGTCGGCATTTCTGTTGCTTGGCAACCACATTTTCAAAAAAGTTTGGAGTAATTCCAACTGTTGCACACCGACGGGTTGAAATAATTAGTGTATTGGGTTTATTTCATCAGAACATAAGAATGGCCGTACTGGGTCAGACCAAAGGTCCATCTAGCCCAGTATCCTGTCTGCCGACAGTGGCCAGCACCAGGTGCCCCAGAGAGGGTGGACCGAAGACAATGATCAAGCGATTTGTCTCCTGCCATCCCTCTCCAGCCTCTGACAAACAGAGGCCAAGGACACCATTTTATCCCCTGGCTAATAGCCTTTTATGGACCTAACCTCCATGAAACCATCTAGCTTCTCTTTAAACTCTATTATAGTCCTAGCCTTCACAGCCTCCTCTGGCAAGGAGTTCCACAGGCTGACTACACGCTGTGTGAAGAAGAACTTTCTTTTATTAGTTTTAAACCTGCTACCCATTAATTTCATTTGGTGTCCTCTAGTTCTTCTATTTAGGGAACTAATAAATAACTTTTCTTTATCGGCCCTCTCCACACCACTCATGATTTTACAGACCTCTATCATATCCCCCCTCAGTCTCCTCTTTTCTAAACTGAAAAGTCCCAGTCGCTTTAACCTCTCCTCATATGGGACCCGTTCCAAACCCCTAATCATTTTAGTTGCCCTTTTCTGAACCCTTTCCAAGGCCAAAATATCTTTTTTGAGGTGAGGAGACCACATCTGTACACAGTATTCAAGATGTGGGCGTACCATAGTTTTATACAGGGGCAGTAAGATATTCTGGGTCTTATTTTCTATCCCTTTCTTAATAATTCCTAGCATCCTATTTCCCTTTTTGACCACCGCTTCACACTGTGTGGAAGTTTTCAGAGAACTGTCCACGATAACTCCAAGATCTCTTTCCTGATTTGTCGTAGCCAAATTAGCCCCCATCATACTGTACGTATAGTTGGGGTTATTTTTCCCGATGTGCATTACTTTACACTTATCCACATTAAATTTCATTTGCCATTTTGTTGCCCAATCACTCAGTTTGGTGAGATCTTCTTGGAGTCCCTCACAGTCTGCTTCTGTCTTGACTATCCTAAACAGTTTGGTATCATCCGCAAACTTTACCACCTCACTGCTTACCCCTTTCTCCAGATCATTTATGAATAAGTTGAACAGGATTGGTCCTAGGACTGACCCTTGGGGGACTCCGCTAGTTACCCCTCTCCATTCTGAAAATTTACCATTTATTCCTACCCTTTGTTTCCTGTCTTTTAACCAGTTCTCAATCCAAGAAAGGACCTTCCCTCTTATCCCATGGCCATGTAATTTACACAAGAGCCTTTGGTGAGGGACCTTGTCAAAGGCTTTCTGAAAATCTAAGTATACTATATCTACTGGATCCCCCTTGTCCGCATGTTTGTTAACCCCTTCAAAGAACTCTAATAGATTAGTAAGACAGGATTTCCCTTTACAGAAACCATGTTGACTTTTGTCCAATAAATTATGTTCTTCTACATGCTTCACAATTTTATTCTTTACTATTGTTTCAACTAATTTGCCCGGTACTGAAGTTAGACTTACTGGTCTGTAATTGCCCGGATCGCCTCTAGAGCCCTTTTTAAATATTGGTGTCACGTTGGCTACCTTCCAGTCATTAGGTACGGAAGCCAATTTCAGGGATAGGTTACAAACCACAGATAATAGTTCAGCAATTTCCCATTTGAGTTCTTTTAGAACCCTTGGATGAACGCCATCCGGTCCCGGAGATTTGTTAACATTAAGTTTTTCTATTTGTTCCAAAACCTCCTCTAATGACACTTCAATCCGGGACAGTTCCTCAGATTCATCACCCCCAAAGGACGGTGCAGATTTGGGAATCTCCCCAACGTCCTCAGCCATGAAGACTGAAGCAAAGAAATCATTTAGTTTCTCCACAATGGCTTTATCGTCCTTGATTGCGCCTTTTATAGTTCGATCGTCTAGGGGACCCACAGGTTTTTTAGCAGGCTTCCTGCTTCTAATGTACTTAAAAAACATTTTGTTATTTCTTTTTGAGTTTTTGGCTAGCTGTTCCTCAAAATCTTTTTTTGCTTTTCTTATTACATTTTTACACTTGATTTGACAGTGTTTATGTTCCTTTCTATTTATCTCACTAGGATTGGACTTCCACTTCTTAAAAGATGCCTTTTTGTCCCTCACTGCTTCTTTTACATGGTGGTTAAGCCACGGTGACACTTTTTTAGGTCTCTTGCTATATTTTTTAATTTGGGGTATACATTTAAGTTGGGCCTCTATTATGGTGTCTTTAAAAAGTTTCCATGCAGCTTGCAGGGATTTGGCTCTAGTCACTGTGCCTTTTAATTTCTGTTTAACTAGCCTCCTCATTTTAGTGTAATTCCCCTTTTTGAACTTAAATGCCAGGGTGCTGGACTGCTGAGGTGTTCTACCCACCACAGGAATGTTGAATGTTATTATATTATGGTCACTATTCCCAAGCGGTCCTGTAACGGTTATTTCCTGGACCTGATCCTGCGCTCCACTCAGGACTAAATGGAGAATTGCCTCTCCCCTTGTGGGTTACTGCACCAGCTGCTCCAAGAAGCAGTCATTTAGGCCACTGAGAAATTTTATCTCCGCTTCTCTTCCTGAGGTGACATGTACCCAGTCAATATGGGGATAATTAAAATCCCCCATTGTTATAGAGTTCTTTATTTTGGTAGCCTCTCTAATCTCCCTCAGCATTTCAATGTCAGTATCGCTGTCCTGGTCAGGTGGTCGGTAATATATCCCTACTGCTAATTTCTTATTATTGGAGCATGGAATTACTATCCATAGCGATTCTATTGAACATGTTGATTCACTTAATATTTTTATTTCATTTGATTCTACATTATCTTTCACATACAGTGCCACTCCACTACCCACCCGGCCTGCTCTATCCTTTCGATATATTTTATATCCCGGTATGATTGTGTCCCACCGATTTTCCTCATTCCACCAGGTTTCAGTGATGCCTATTATGTCAATCTCCTCCTTTAATACGAGGTACTCTAGTTCACCCATCTTATTAGTCAGACTCCTAGCATTTGTGTAGAAGCACTTTAAAAATTTGCCACTGCTTATTTGTCTGCCCTTCCCTGGTGCACTGGATTCCTTTGTATGCGGTTGTTTGTCTGCTCTGGCCCATGGTTTGCCCTCTCCCCGCCTCTCTTTCTGACTACAGCTTAGAGACTCTCTATCAATGGATTCTCCTCTAAGAGAAGTCTCCCTCCGATTTACGTGCCTCTCCGCACCTTTCGGCTTTCCCCCATCTCTTAGTTTAAAAACTGCTCTACGGCCTTTTTAATGTTTAGTGCCAGCAGTCTGGTTCCATCCTGGTTTAGGTGGAGCCCATCCTTCCTGTATAGGCTCCCCCTCTCCCAAAAGTGTCCCCAGTTCCTAATAAATCCAAACCCCTCTTCCCTACACCATCGTCTCATCCACGCATTGAGACTCTGAAGCTCTGCCTGCCTGCCTGGCCCTGCACGTGGAACTGGAAGCATTTCCGAGAATGCCACCATAGAGGTCCTGGATTTCAGCCTCTTTCCTAGCAGCCTAAATTTGGCCTCCAGGACATCTCTCCTACCCTTCCCTACGTCATTGGTACCTACATGTACCATGACCACCGGCTCCTCCCCAGCACTACGCATAAGTCTATCTAGATGCTCAAATACAGGTTTTTCCTTGTTCTGTTTTCCACGGGTTTATCGTGTGGGGGTTTCGGCAAAACTGTAACTTTTAGAACACGGAAAGAGAACAGAAGGGAGGGGGAGAGTAGGGTTAGAACAGCCTAGGAAGGCCGGGAGACCCCAGCCAAGAGAGATTAACTCTATCAAGGGAGCTTAACCTACAGGCGGCAGCAGCAAGTTTAGCAACCTGAGAGCAGAAAGGAAAACTCCACAGGCAGGTACCACTGTTCTGCTTTCAGCGGAGAGCAGAGTGTGGTTCTGCGGGCAGAAGCCGTTTGGAGCTCACCCCCCTGGACAATTGCACATGCAGCTGGGTCGTTTGCCAGTTATCAGCTCTGCTGAGCCCTGCCTGGACTCGCCCTGGGCTGGGCTTCACTGGGCACTTTTCCATGGGCCTGTTCCTTCGCCCGGGGGAAATAGCGAAGGGCAGGTGGGGGCTCTGCCCTCAGGGGAAGCTTGAACCACAACTATGGGGCGGGGGGAGAAGCAGAGAGGGTTGACAAGCCCATGAGCTCACCAGGGTGGGGTGTGTCTGGGTTGTGCCCAGTGTTTCTGTTCTGACTGAAACTCAGGATGCAATGATAAGGAAGTGATCAACGATAATTAGGGACTGTAACCCTGGTAACCCCCCCATATGCACTTGAAATGGCAGTGGCCTGGGGACCCCATTCACCTTTCTTCCAGGCACTGAGGTATTAGTGTGAGAAGTGGGATCCCCTAGAACTTGCCCCCAGCAGCTCAGGTGTCCCTGCTGAGGTGGTGATGGTAGAGGCAGGCCTGCTTTGCTGCTCCCCTTCTGCTCCACACAGAATCCCCTGCTGGGATGGGGTGGGCTTGGCGTTAATGCTCCAGAAAGAGGCACAGAACAACTCCACTCTCAAGGAGATGGTTCAGGCTCTCTGCCGGTTCAGGCAGCAGCACCTCATTAGCTCAAACGTATCTAAATGTGGTCACGTGTCTGGGTTTCTCTCACCAGTGGCGAGGGGTAGGAAAGGACGCTCTCTTTTGTAGTCACTGAACGCGGAGACCCTGCGGCAGTCAGAGGACAGGCGGCAGAACTGACATGCACGAGCTAGGCCTTAATCCCGCCTGGAGTTCCCACTCGAACTGACCATTTTACCAGCTCTTTTCAAACCAGCTCAGACTCCCAGAACTACACCCGTCCTGCGCTGCGGCAGGGGGAGTCTCTGTCAGTTCTGTCGAAGGGCACTGACAACGAGTCGGACCCTGAGGACAACAGCACATGAAAATTTCACAGGGCTTTTTGAGGCTGGAGGCCAGGCAGAGGCAGCCTCCAATGCCGAGGAGAAGTGAGCGTCGCTGGCAAACCCCAAGCTCAACATTGCTGTCACGGGGCACAGGTGCTGGGAAATCTTCCTTTATCAATGTCGGAGCTGCAGGTGGGGTTAGATGGGGGTGATAGAGCCAAAAACAGAGCCGACTGCTCACCAGCTACCCCCGCGTGAGCCTGTGGGACCTGTTGGGGCAGGGTGACGGATTTTTGGCTGGAGATTTGCCTCTAGTAGGGGCATTTTAGCCACTATAACTTCTTAGTCGTGGTTGCTTCAGAGTGGTGCTGATCCAGCCCTGCTGACCTGGCTCCAGAGAGCCAGAGATAGGGGAGACATTCTGTTTGGTGGGCTGCAAAGTGGATGAAGACGTAGCCGGGGCAAGAAGGGCCCATCCGCAGGCCCACCTCAAAGAGAATGTTCTCCCGAGGACCAGGGCGAACGCCAGGAAAGGCCCGAGAGACCCAGGAGCAATCGACCCCAGATCTTCTCTCCAACTGGGAATTCGACCAGGGCGATTTTCCCTTGCTGGAGGAGCCCTCCCCCGAGACTCGGCGTCTGTCCAGCATCTCTCTGGAAATCACAGAGAAGAAATCTGCTTGACAAGGCACTTATGAAAAATGTCCCTGGTGTCGGCTTTGACCGCTGCCCTTCCTATGGGAGGCGTCTCAGGCTGTGAGGCCAGCCTGCTGGTACCCAGGGTCGCCTGCTGTGAGCAATTCCACCTCGGTGAGGACTCCATAGCTGAGCGGACCTGGCCCAGAGCTCAAGGCTGCTGTCAGCTGGCCGCCAGGGGGAGCTCTCCCCTGAGACGTCTTAATGGAGAAGACAGTCCAGGTGGGGCGCAGCCTCGCCCACTCAGTCGGACGATGCTTTGGCCTTGTCCCGGTGATTGGCCCCCACGCAGCCGTCGGGTTGTCCTGTGCCATGTCCTTCTCCCTTCTCAAAGCAGCCAAGAGTCCGGTGGCACTTGACAGAGCAACACATTTATTGGGGGATTGGAACAGAAGCTTTCGACAGCAGCAGCTCACGTCCTCCAAGGCTGAGGAGAGCTGTAGCTCACAGCAGCCTCTGCGCTAATCCCCTAATACGACTGTGAGTCAGTAAAGTGCCCCCGGAATCCTTCCTTTCTGGAGAAGATGGCTGAGGATGCCCAGAGAACATACTCTGAGAATGACTACACTTGGTCAGACTTTGGGTCCTTCTAGCCCAGTGTCCTGTCTGCCCACAGTGGCCAATGCCAGATGCACAGAGGGAGGGAACAGAACAGGGAAACAAAGTGACCCCTCCCCTGTTGCCCATTCCCAGCCTCTGACAAATAGTGATGCCATCCCTGCCTATCCTGGCTAATAGCCATTGATGGACCCATGCTCTGTGAATTTTTCTAGTTCTTTTTTGAACCCTGTTAAAGTCCTGGTTTTCCACAACCTCCTCCAGCAAGGAGTTCCACAGGTTGACTGTGTGTTGTGTGAAGAAAAACTTCCCCTGGCTTGTTTTAAACCTGCTACCTATTCATTTCATTCTGTGATACTTTGCTCTTATGTTACGGGAAGCAGTAAATAACTCTTCTTTATTCACTTTTTTCACACCACTCATGATTTTATAGACCTCTATCATATCCCCCCTCAGTCATCTCTTTTCTGAGCTGAAACTTCCTAGACTTATTAATCTCTCCTCATGACAGCCATTCCATATCCCTAATCATTTCTGTTGCCCTTCTAGGAACCTTTTCCAGGGCCAAGGTAACCTTTTGAGATGAGGCGACCACATCTGTATGCAGTATTCAAGATGTAGGTGTCCCATAGATTTATATAGAGGCAAATAAGATATTTTCTGTTTTATTCTCTATCCCTTTTTTTAATGACTCCCAACATTCTGTTTGCTTTTTTGACTGCCACTGCACACTGAGTGGATGTTTTCAGAGAACTCTCCACAATGACTCCAAGATCTCTCTCTTGAGTAGTTGTAGCTAATTTAGTCCCCATCATATTGTGTATATAGTTGGGAGGATGTTTTCCAATGTGCATTACTTTACATTTATCAACATTAAAACGTCACGTGCCATTTTGTTGCCCAGTCACCTAGCTGTGTGAGAGTCGTTCGAAAGGGTTCACAGGAAAGCTCTGGAGGAAGGTTGGAAAGTGTCAAGATCAAGAAACAAGAGACACACCATGGAGCTGAGTCTAAAACCTCATTCACTGGGCCAAGACACTGTATTGACCTCTTTGAAAAGTTCCAGCTACCCTACCTCCCAGGGCTCTTGTGTGGATTAGCCCATCGGTGGTTGTGAAATGCTCCGTATCTGCTCTAGAACAGCGTTGCCAACTTTCTACAGTTCCGTGCATGGGTCACTAAGCAGCAGCTATGAATGGGTCAGTCCCGTTCCAAGATGTAGTCTCAGTTATTGCAGTCTCTTGATTTAATGGCTTCTTCTCTGTAGGAGTATTGCATGCTCCGGCTGAGTGAAGAGTTAATTTTTTTTGGATCAAGGGCTGAGTTAACCTCTAAAAAAAAATCAGTTATTTAGAATCAAAACGGACATTTCTCTCGAGAAAATAAAACATTAAATTTTAAAAAATCTTTCTGGGTTGAGCGAAACATTGTGTTTGCCCCTAGTTAATGTTTTTTTCTGTGTCGTGTCTGGGTGTTTTCTTTTACCTCTCTGCCCAGCCTCCCCTATGTGCAGGGAAATAAATCTAGCTGCATTTCAAAAGGAAGCACCATTTCAACCCCCAAAGCCACACCATTTCATTTAGAAAATGTCAAAACAAACTTCACTTTTACAGAAAAAGTTTTTATTCGGCCAACGTTCTGTGTCCCGAATGTTGGGATTAGTTTTGGTCATGGCGGGATTGCGTTTTTCAGCAAATGGGCTCTTCAGCTAAATTACATTCACCCAGCTCTCCTCCACGTTACGGGGACTGTGACATATAAACAATTGCAAAGAGGCTTATAGTGCACCAGCAACAGTTGGCGTTCCATGCCAAATCCAAACCCAAATCCGCCCTGTGATCCACTTTATTGACTACAGCAAAACAACATAAGTGTCAGCTCAGAGCTCCTTATGCGTGGCTGCTCCCAGGTTCCTCCTTCAGCTTTGCTCAGCCCACATGCTAGCTGCGTCTACACTGCAGGCTTCTTGCGCAAGAAGCTTTTTGCGGAGGAGATCTTCCGCAAAAACACCTTGCGCAAGAGCGTGTCCACACTGCAAAAGCGCATTGGAAAAGCGATGCACTTTTGTTCAAGAGAGTGTCCAGACAGCATGGTGGCTGGGATAAGAGAAGAATGGGAGTCGCATTGTGCTATCTGGGGGCTGATTGATCAAGGTGATGAAAGCTGCATTCAATCCGAGCACAGAAGAATCTGCCATGGTCCTCTGGTTGGCTCCAGTCTCCATCGGCCAGAGGCAGGTCCACAGCTCACTGATCTTCATTCGCTTCCTCTTCTCTGGCCAAGGCCTTGACCAGGACCCTCTGGGCATCTTCAGTGACCCCATTCAGAAAGCTGTTCAGCATCCTGTAGGTCACGGTGAAAGACCGCTCTGCCGCAAAGATGGTCCCCGCCAGGGGGATCATGCTGACAAAATGCTTTGCTATCAGCAGCCCTTCCCCCATGGCCTGTATCAGCAGCTTCTCGGCTGTTTCCTTGGAGATCTCTTTGGCCAACGGGGACCTGACCACGGACTTCAGGTCTTCCACATGCTTCTGAACCTGGAGGGCGAGGGCATTGAGGGAAATGTCATCCAGGCCAAAGCTTTCACAGTACTGCCGCATGCTGTCCACCAGCGTGTCCACATCGCACCTCACCGAGAGCAGTGGCAGTGGCACAGTCGCAATGGCGCAGGACTTCAACGCCTGCTTCCAGATCTGCCCCTGCAGAAGCTTTTTCTTCTTTTCCAAGATGGGCTGGGACAGGTTGGGCAGGGCCATGAGGAACAGGTGTTTCTTGTGACCGTCCAGTTCCTTCAGCAACTTCTTCTGCAACTTGGGGAACTCGTATTCCTGGAACTCCCGGCTCGACACGAGGAAAACCCGGGGGGAGCTGATCCCCTCTTTGGAGAGACGCTCGATGCAGTCTTTTCTGATCTTCTCCAGGGTCTTCTCCTCACTGAAGCCCTTTTTGTGTTTCTCATTGAACAGGTCCACATCCACCTTGGAGCGCACAAAGTAAAACTTCTTCCCCATCTTGCGGATCTGCCGGGCCAGGAGGGCGTGGTTGGCTCGGAACCGCTCTGAAGCCAGGATGATGAAGAAATCATAGCAATGAAACATCACCTGCCTCAGGTAAGTGGCAGGCTGGAAATCCGGGGTCCCGATTCCGGGCAGGTCCCAGAAGATCACATTGGGGTACTTAGAATGCTGGTACCGCTGTAACTCTCTGGTTGTTTCTGTCACCCCAGTCTCTGCGGCGCCTTGGTCTTCATCGCTCAGGCCCTGGAGAGCATTAAGGAAAGAGGATTTGCCAGCACCTGACTCCCCCGTGATTGCGATGTTGAGCTCGGTGTTTCTGAACAGCTCGTCAGATCTCTGCACAACGTAGGCTGCTAGGGGAAGGTCTCCTGTTTCCAGGGCAGCCTTGATTTCCTCAGTCTCCTTCTCAGACAGACCAGGAAGCATGTTTCTGTCCTTTTTGAACACCTTACCGAAGATAACTGTGAGCTCTTCTATGTCCCTGTGGGGGGAAACACACCCCAAATTACACTGTGTCATTTTCCTCCCACAGAAAAAAGTCACCTAAGAATTGCAATGGGCAGTGAGTAGAAAAGAGTGTTACCTAGTGGACAGAACCCTCGACTGGGACTCAGTTTCTCTATCTGTGAAATGGGGTTAATGAAAAGCAATTTAGACTTACAGAGAGAGACAAGCATGACATAAGAGCTGTGTTTCCTGTGGGGATGGTGTACTCTCTCTGTTCCACGCAAGCCCTGCCCCCACTATGTCCAAACTCCACCCCTCCCCACTACCTCTCTCTTCTCTTCCCTCCACCACTCTGCTCACCTCTTCTAGCCAAACCCCTGAACCCAAATGTAGCAAATGATGTTTGAAAAGAAACCCACTCTTCTAAAATTTCTTTCTATTGAAAACGGAGCCTGTTTTCCACAGCATGCCAGATTGTGACGATTGGACATGCGGAAGGTACCTAATTAAAAGCACTAATTAAAAGCAGCAACAGCTTTTTGGTATACCCTGGAGTTTATCAGAGATTTGTCTGTAAACACTTTGTAGTAAGGGGAAGTCAGCTACATATTACAGAACACATGATGCAACCCTTCTCTGGTTTATATTGTCTTCTGCTGCACAGGAAAGATAGAAAATATGGCAAAAGACTGCTTTGGCTTAACCAAGAGATCTTGCATGATCAAAAAATAAAAAAGGAGTCACATAAAAAATGGAAACTAGGACAAATTACAAAGGATGAATATAGGCAAACAATACAGGAATGCAGGGGCAAGATTAGAAAGGCAAAGGCACAAAACGACCTCAAACTAGCTACAGGCATAAAGGGAAACAAGAAGACATTCTATAAATATATCAGAAGCAAGAGGAAGACCAAGGACAGGGTAGGCCCATTGCTCAGCAAGGAGGGAGAAACAGTAACAGGACACTTGGAAATGGCAGAGATGCTTAATGACTTCTTTGTTTCGGTGTTCACTGAGAAGTCTGATGAAGGAATGCCTAACATAGTGAATGCTAGTGGGAAGGGGGTAGATTTAGAAGATAAAATACAAAAAGAACAAGTTAAAAATTACTTAGAAAAGTTAGATGCCTGCAAGTCACCAGGGCCTGATGAAATGCATCCTAGAATACTCAAAGAGCTGATAGAGGAGGTATCTGAGCCTCTAGCTATCATCTTTGGAAAATCATGGAACACAGAAGAAATTCCAGAAGATTGGAAAAGGGCAAATCTAGTGCCCATCTATAAAGAGGGAAATAAGTACAACCCAGGAAACTACAGACCAGTCCGTTTAATTTCTGTGCCAGGAAAGATAATGGAGTAAGTAATTAAGGAAATCATCTGCAAACACTTGGAAGATAATAAGGTGATAGGGAACAGCCGACATGGATTTGTAAAGAACAAATCATGTCAAACCAATCTGATAGCTTTCTTTGATAGGATAACGAGTCTTGTGGATAAAGGAGAAGCGGTGGATGTGGTATACCTAGATTTTAGTAAGGCATTTGATACAGTCTTGCATGATATGGGTGCATAACTGACTGGATAACCATTCCCAGAGAGTAGTTATTAACGGTTCACAATCCTACCAGAAAGGTATAACAACTAGGGTTCCACAGGGTTCTGTTTTCGGATCTGTACTGTTCAATATCAATTATTTAGATATCGGCATAGAGAGTACGCTTATTAAGTTTGCAGATGATACCAAGCTGGGAGGGGTTGCAACTGCTTTGGAGGACAGGGTCATAACTGAAAATGATCTGGACAAATTGTACAAATGGTCTGAGGTAAACAGGATGAAGTTTAATAAGGACAAATGCAGAGAGCTCCCTCTTAGGAAGTAACAATCAGTTTCACACATACAGAATGGGAAGTGACTGTCTAGAAAGGAGTCCTGCAGAAATGTATCTAGGAGTCAGAGTGGACCACAAGCTAAATATGAGTCAACAGTGTGACATAGTTGCAAAAAAAGCAAACATGATTCTGGGATGCATTAACAGGTGTGTTGTGAGCAAGACACAAGAAGTCATTCTTCCACTCTACTCTGTGCTGGTTAGGCCTCAGTTGGAGTGTTGTGTCCAGTTTTGGTCAGCACATTTCAAGAAAGATGTGGAGAAACTGGAGAGGGTCCAGAGAAGAGCAACAAGAATGATGAAAGGTCTAGAGAACATGACCTATGAAGGAAGACTGAAAGAACTGGGCTTGTTTAGTTTGGAAAAGAGAAGACTGAGAGGGGACATTATAGCGGTTTTCAGGTATCTAAAAGGGTGTCACAAGGAGGAGGGAGAAAAATTGTTCTCCTTGGCCTCTGAGGATAGAACAAGAAGCAATGGGCTTAAACTGCAGCAAGGGAGGTTTAGGTTGGATATTAGGAAAAAGTTCCTAGCTGTCAGGGTGGTTAAACACTGGAATAAATTGCCCAGGGAGGTTGTGGAATCTCCATCTCTGGAGATATTTAAGAGTAGGTTAGATAAATGTCTATCAGGGATGGTCTAGACAGTGCTTGGTCCTGCCATGAGGGCAGGAGACTGGACTCGATGACCTCTCGAGGTCCCTTCCAGTCCTAGTATTCTATGATTCTATGATTTCTAAGCTGATTTTGTTTTTTAAAAGTACCCCGAAGCATCCATAAAGTAACCATTCCAGATGGCTACCTGCTTGTCCCCCCCATCAGTGATAATATTTCAAACAAATCAGCCAGAGCAGGTTTCTGTGTCCATAACACAGTTTGCTGTGTTTAGAAAAAGGGAACCCTTGTTTATTTTGTGGGCTCTCCATGACAATAGACAGTCTAATGACATTTCACCTCCTGTTTATATTAAAAACACGTCTCCAAAGATTGGAGGCCTAATGAAGGACTTTATGTTTTACGACAGAACTGATTTGGGTGGCGGGTTCTCTAGAAACTAGTTCACCGAATAGGCCAAAGGAAGGAAAGGGAAAGTCTTTTGTCGAGCTCTGGGGAAGGAAAGGGACATAAGGGCTCTCTCCACAGTGGGACAAAGGGAGAGGGAATCCAGCAGGGACAGCCAGAAAGGCCAGACCGACTTTGGAAGTAGGATTGCCAGGTGTCTGGTATTGACCTGGACAGTCCGGTTTTTCACCTCCTGTCTGGTAAAAAATTCAGAAAATACCAGACACCTGGACACACTCAGCAACTGGACCCAGACACCTCCTTCCCCCGCCTACCTGGTTTTGCAGGGGAGCTGTCTGGCCCAGAGCAGGAAGACACAAGATGGTTGCAGGCTGATGGCAGCCTCTTAGGTCCAAAAAGCCTCTTAAAGGGGCTGGGTTTTTTTCTTTCTTTTTTTCTTTTCTTTTCTTTTTGCTTCAACATTTTTGGGGTACTTTTTTTTTTGCTCAACAACTTTGGTCTCCTCCTTTTTTTCCCTCAATAGTATTTTTTCCCTGGTGTTTTTTTGGGGGATGGGGGGGTGTTCAGTATTTTTGGTTAAACCATCTGGCAACCTATTTAGAAGCGAGGGCTTTGCACTCTAGTAATGACAATGAAAATGTGTGTTTTGGCTAAGGGCGGCCTTTGGCAGAATTTATTTAAAAACGGCCTCCCGGAAAGTCCAGGCATTTCAGGCTCGAGATGAATATTCAGATTGGGCATCAAAAATCGTTGGAAGGGGTTTTTAGAGTGGTGGGTTTATAATCCTCAGCAACAAACTAATGAACTGTTTAAAGCATATTCTGAGCGAAGGCCTGGTAGGCAAATTACAGTAACGCACGACTGTCAGTGTCGGCGGGTTCAGAGGGGGACCGACTCTACCTCAGGGTCGGCCCATGCTGTGACACGGCCACTCAATGGCTCTGTCACGGGGTCAGTGTTATGCCCACAGGCCTGGCAGCAGGAAGGGTTTTCACTGCTAAGGTATCAGATTCACTGCAGGGGAAGAGGCAGCAGCCTGAGCCAGGCGGCCATGGGGCCTGCAGGGGGTCAGAAGGGGGCTAGGAAGAGGGGAGGGGCTGAGCACTAAGACCCAGTGAGGTCTCTTAAACCCACCACCCATGTGGGGGTCAGGGACCTTGGCTCTGTGTCCCTCCAGCCCCTTTCAATTCCTCCTCAGGCTGAAGTCCCCTCCCCTGCCTCCCTGTCAGGGACGGGGACCCACCACTCCCCGACTTCCCCACATGGTGTCCAGCCATGGGGCACCACGTCCTGCCCATCCCCCCGACTCTGCTGCTCCCGCGGTCGGTCAGAGCTGTGCAGTACGGGAGGGAGGGGAAGGTTCAGTCCCCCCCAAAGCCCCGTGTCTCCTCACACCCCAGCTCTGTCCCCCCTCCTGCCTTCATGCTAACCCCTCCTCCTCCTCCTTAATGCTCATACCCCCTCCCCCCACCTCACTTGCCCCTCCACGCCCAGGGTGTGCTGGGCAGGCGGATGGGAGGCTAGGGGAGGTACAGCTGAGGTGTGAGCTTTGGGGGAGAACCCCACAGAAAGTAACTGCCCCAGACTTCGTGAAGGGGGCCCAGAGGTGCCCTTCCGGAACGTGCCGAGGGACCAAACGTAAAGCCCGGACAACCAGGACGTGACCAGTGAAAAATACGCCCCAAAGCCCCGCAGGGCAGCCCCAGTTCTGCTGCTCTCACTCACCCTTCCGCCTGCCCCGGGGACCCCAGGTCTCTAGGACACCAGATAGTCGACATTCCCCACAACCGGCAGCCTCTGTGTGTGGCAGCAGCCTGCAGCGCTCGGTACGTCCACCCGTCTCCTCTCAGCCCCCTGCCCGGCGAGCGCGTCCTTCCTCCAGCCCGGCCACACCTGCCCGGTGAGTGCGGTGTGTGCCAAGGGTGCAGCACCGGAACCAGCGCAAACAACGACATTCCTGCCAGGTCTGGGCCCCGCCTTTGCTCAGCCAGTCCCGGTGGGTTTGTCCGGCTTCAGGGAGGCGATCACGGTGGCTGCCGACCTCCTGGACCCTGCGTTCACAGCCTGGGGTCCACGGGGCGCAGCTCTGACCTGCCACGTAACCTGCTCCCATGGGCAGAAGCCGCCATTGTTTGCAGCCGTCTCCTCCACAGCAAGGGGGCTTAACGGCGGATGGAGAGCGCTGGGTTGTAATGGGGAGCCCTGGCTCCCATTTCTCTGCTCGAACCACTAAACCTCATGTTCGCCGGCCTGCCTGTGTCTGCGCTGGGGCTGTCAGTGGAGCCACGTCGGCCTGCAGTGGGTTTTTCACATCCTGGACCCCTGCTGTGTAGATGCAAGGAGCCAGCACTGAGCAGGCCTGACAGGGCCCGTCTGCAGGGCAACCGAAGTCCCTCAGTGCCAAGCATCAGGTGACTTGGGCTCCGGGTGCCTAGGCCGAGGAGCTAAGAGCTGTGTAGACGCTACAACACGTGCTCTGGGGAGGGTGTTGGTGTGGGTGGGGGTGTGCAGCCCAGACACCTGCCCCGTAGCCCAAGCCCAGGGAGAGTGAGTTGACTGGCCTGGTCTCAGACTTGGTGCTGGGGCATTCCCCCTGCAGTGTAGATGTACCCACCACGGAGCCCCCTCACTTAGCCATGAGATGGCTGGTTTGGCTGCTCAAATGACCAGCGCTGAGGGAATCGACTTGGCTTGGCAGAATTCGATGTTTTAATATAATTTTGATGGAAAATATCCATGCTTATTTTTAAGTCTTTTTTATCAATGAAAATTTTAAGTTTCAAGAAAGTATGGAGAGGAGGGTCAGGCAGGAATTATTTCATGCTTATTTCCTGACAGTGGATGTGGCAATTCAAAACATTAAATCTTAGTAGACCATTAAAATCATGGTCACCAGCCCCTGTTGAAATATACAATCGACATGGCCTTCACGTCATACTCTAGTAATGTCTCCTGCTGCATTTTTCTTACTCTTCCTAAATTTCAATGATCACAGATGGAATCATTTTTCATCGGTGTGTGTGTGTGTTTGTGTGCGGGTGTGGTCCATTTGACATTTACTGACATTTACTCATGAAAAATAATCCTTTCAAGTGTAAACATACCGAGAGATCTGTGACACACCTGCCTTGGCTCTGCATGTCATTCAGATAAAAAGGCACCTAGAATGATACAAACATTGGGCGGCACCCAGGAAATGGATTACAAACTTGCTGACAGCTCTCCAGGTGTCATTATAAATGGGGAACAACTTTGGGCAGCTGGAACTGGGTGTGTCTGAGCTGCCCACAGGGACTGGGTGTTGGGCCTCCGCTATTTAACATTTTCTATCCCTGCAGACAGCAACAGATCCGTACTACAACATTTGCAGATGACACACAGCGCGGGGGAGTGGTATGTAACGATCAGGACAAGTTAGTGACACAGGTGACCTGGTTCATGTGACAAGCTGGGCACAGGCGGACAAGACCTGTTATTAGATGTCGCAGTCTCAATGCATTCAGCTAGGAGCAGATCATGGGGGATAATACGCTGGACACAAGCTCTCAGTGTGACGCTGGGGCTATCAGAGCTCACCCAGGCCTGCAATGCTGGGACAGAACAGCTCCTGTGCTCATTGGTGTAACAGTCTGTGCACGGGGTGCCTGGTAGGGAGGTGTCTTTCGAGAACCTCCAGCCTGCGGGTGACGCATGACGACAGTGCATGCAATGTGCTACGGCTTCACTGGAGGGTACTGCTAACACACGATACACCCCACCGCCCTGCCCACACAGAGGTTGGTACCCAGGCCTGTGGTGCACACCAGGAGGCAGGTGTGCGAGCTGTCAGCAAAGCCATCAAGTGGGAAGGGCAGAGGCTGAAACCCCACAAAGGGGAGGAAAAGCAGCTGCAAACAGCCTCTCCCGGAAGTGTGGTCCTAGGAGGGACCGACCCTCTGAAAAGGGGACCCGCCCTGCACAGGACTCTCGCTCACTCTGGGCACGGAGAAGAGGCAGGGGAGCAGCCACGACCCCGAAGAAGGATCCTGGCCCACGGAATCCGGCCAGTGACTGCTGGGAACACGTGGTGAGAAGAACTCTGCTTTCAATGCCCCCTGGTCTGTCACAGCCCCGGCTGCCTTTCGTCTTTGTTTTTCTTGCAGCATTTCTGCCTGGCTCCTCCTTTGGATTCACTTAGTCTCGCCCCCCCCATCATTAATATGCCTGCCCCACTGCTGTGCCCAATCCCGTGGGTTTGAATGGACGGGTCTGGGACACTCCACTTGAGGTAACCAGGTTGGCTTGGATCGTTTCTGTTCATAACTGGAGGGACCTTGTAGGAGCCGGCCATGCCCAGGAGTGAGCAGGGCAGTACGGGGCGGGGGCCTTTCTGGGGCTAACTCTGGGCTGGGAGTGAGCTGGGGTCCCCCTGGGGGTAACTCAGGCTGGGAAGGCCTGGGTGGGCCTGGCGGTTGGCAAGCGCGCACAGAGAACAGGGAGAGGCGCGCGGGGTGGGGGTGAGCGTGAGCCGGCTGTCGAGAGGCAACCGCAGCAAAGCCGTGCAAAGCGTGTCCTCAGTTAGCGGGCCAGGCTGACCCCGCTGCTCTGGATTGTACCTTGGGGACATCACAGCGGTGTAAACAGGGGAACTGGCGAGCTCCCCTCTGTGCCTGGCGCAGGTGCAACCCCTGCTGGAATCCTGTGTCCAGCGCTGGTGTCCCATGGGCGCACCAGGCACCCTGTCAGTCTGCCCGGAACGAGCTATTCTGCCCCTGCCAGCAGCAAGAGCCCCCTAGCCCCAAAGCCTCCCCTTGCCCCCAGCCCGTTCTCCCCCTTCCCCACAGTCATCCAGCCCCTCTGCACGGCCCAGCCCACAGGCTGAAAGTCCCGAGTCAGGCCCCTGAGAATCACGAGCTGTGTTAGAGAATCGATTGGTGCAGGCAGGTCTGTTTGTTCCCCCCAGCGTGCAGGGAACTCTCCTCCCATTTCCGGTGCTCGCGGCAGGAACTTGCCCTAGTGGGCTCAGGAGCCATCAAGCCCCGAATTCCTAAATCCGTCTTGTTCCCAAAGGCTCCGTCCAGCCATTCCCAAGCCCCCCCTCCTCCACATCAACTCACCCTCCCAGCCCCACTTTTAATTCCTCCTGTGCCCCCCATCCCGCAGGTGAGCCCTGCCCCCACCCCCTGCATCTGCCAAGGGGGCACCCCCTGAACTCAGCCGGCAGTGTGAAGAACCCAAGCAGCGCGATGTCGCTGTTGCACCCACTCTTGCCCTGGCCAGACCCTTGGATCTTCAGCTGCCCCCCCATGCCTCCCCTAACTTACTCATGGTTAGTTCTGGGACCAAGCTAGCTGTTCATGGACACAGCAGAGGCTGTTCAGGGCCACACTCAGTCTGGCAGCTGGAGAGATGCTAAGGCCGGAAGAGACCGCGTGATCCCTGGCAGAACTGGACCCAGTGACTTAGCAGCATCTCGGAGACACCTCAGGTGCGCAGCCTCTGTCCCAGGTAACCCCTCCCCCTCCCCGGGTCACTCGGGCGCAGGCCGTGCTCCCCTGTGCCAGGGCGCTGGGTGGTTTCACATTACAGGGTATCCTGAGTACCCCAGGGGTGATGTGGAATAGTCAGGGGTCCCCTCCACCCACTTGCTGCAGCCTCTGGTTCCTCAAGGAGTATACCAGGGCGGTGCCCCCACCTGGCTGGCCCTACACACACTGAATGGGGCACCCTGGGAGCCTCCAGGAATCAATATCTGACTCCCAGTAATATCTGACGCCACAACAATTATCAACAATATGCAGCGGATTGGTCCCAGTAGAATGCACCCGCCTTTATTGGGCCACTCAAAGAAACCGGGCTGAACATTCTAAGAGGGAATAAAATCAATTCACGAGGCCCCCAGAAATAAAGGGAATGCATCTCTCTGGCATTTACCCGGCCCCCATATATCCCACCCAGCATGTGCCCCCCTCTGATCGCAGAGCCCACACACTGGCTGGCCTGGGCGCTTGCAGGTCTGCAGCTGGAGGGGGGACAGCCCTGGGCAGGGCGTGTGTGTGTCAGTCCAGGCAGCAACAGCTGCACAATCCCCTGCCACTGGGGCAGGCCCCACCAACTGCCAGCGGCTCTGGTGCCCTGGGCAGGTCTCTCGGCCTCTCTGCGGACCCAGAGTCCGTCTGTTTGCTGGGCTCCGCCCCAGGCAGCGCTTTCCCAAACAGCCTCCGTTACTCACAGTCGCTTCTTTGCAGGCTCTTCACAGCTGCAGGCACAGCCAGAGCGTCTCCCCTCCATGGACAACCCCCACCAGCCCCAGCAGGCTCCCCGCAGTGGTCCCTGGCCTGGAAAAGGCTCCACCCCAACCATCTGGCTCCTCTCTCCAAAGGGAGCCTCCAACTCTCTCCCTGCACTGCCTGGAAGGGAGCAACAGTTCCCCTCCTTTTCCCAAGGGCTCCTGGGAGTTGTAGTCTCTAGGGCTAGATTACAGCACCAAGCCTCCTCCCAGTAAAAGTCAGAGGCTTGGTGCTGTAATCTAGCCCTAGAGATTACAGCTCCCAGTAAAAGGGGCCCGCGCCAGGTTTGTGGCAAACACAGACCAGCGGCTGCAACAAGGAGCTGCAGGTTCCCACTTCAACCCAATCACAGCACCATGGGGCAGAAGGAAACTCCAAAAAGGCTGCTCCGCCCTCCCATAGCAGAGCCTGAAACCCTCCTCTCAGTGTCTTAGGTGACACCTCCAGTGGGAGGATCTCTGCCACAAAGCCATGGGAGTCTCGGGAATTGCCCTGCCCTGCAGCATCGCCCACCGGCCCGTTGCCATGGACGCCCTATGAGGTCACCACCTCCCAGCCTCCTTTCACCAATCAACTGAGGGGCTGCAAAAGGCCCTTATGATGTCATCACCACACCCACCTAGGGTTGCCAGGTGTCTGGTTTTCACCCGGATAGTTCGGTATTCGGGTCCCCCGCCCGGTAAAAACCCCC
Organism: Pelochelys cantorii; assembly: GCA_032595735.1. Lineage (NCBI taxonomy): Eukaryota > Metazoa > Chordata > Testudines > Trionychidae > Pelochelys > Pelochelys cantorii. The sequence continues at coordinate 2,988,717 of CM064349.1, forward strand.
AGAAAATACCGCATGTTTCATTTCCTGTTTCCCTGGGATGAAAGCCCAGAGGGGACAATTTTCCCCTGCCCTGTATGGCGGGGGGCAGGGAGGTGAGGAGTGCAGGGCCGTTTAAAGGCACAGCACCCCCCCCCCCCTTTTTTTTTTTTTTTGCTTAACAACTTTGGTCTCTGCCTTTTTTTTTCTCAACAGAATTTTTTCTGGGTGTTTTTTTGGGGGGGGTATTTGGTATTTTTTGTTAAACCATCTGACAGCCCTATACCCAGCCCCTGCCCCTGGCAGCCCCTTTGCATGGCTGAGCTGCTCCCCTCTTCCCCTCCCTCCACTCACTGTGAGTTTTGTGGATCAAGCCGGCTGCCCATGGGCACAGCAGAGGCTGTTGAGAGCCACACGCAGCCTGGCCTAGATATGCAAAATGTAAAACCAGAAAAGACTCTTAGATCGTCTCATCTGATCCCCTGCCCACCCCAGGCCTCCTGCCTGGTGCACTAGTGAGTTCTGCACCAAAGCCTCCTGGGACACCCCTCCTCACATGGGCTCAGAACCCAAATCAATCATCCAGGCCATCCCCCTTTAGCACTGAAAGGAGGATGCGTGCACTGATGTTTAACAATCATTTACACAGGGCTGGATAGTACATACAAGTGTTTTTATTCAGGACAAGCAGCGGGATTTCAGTGGCTGCAAGTGAAAACAGGCCGCATACAGTGAATTACAAGTTTAAAACAACAATAACGCAAGAGCTAATTCCAACATACACTCACGATCACGACAAAGTCACCCTAAAAGTGTCCTTATTGCAGCCAAGCCTCCAAACCAGAGAAGTCCCCTTTCCTCGGAGTCTTTCGTTATCCTCTTTGATGGGCCACGCCAGCCAAAGACCAAGGGACAGCCAGTTCCTCATTGTGTTATACAGGGCCGGCTTCGGGAAGTGCGGGGCACAGTTTGAACAGTTTTGATGGGGCCCCGGCAACGAGGATTTTTTGTTGAGCATGACACGCCACAGAGCTGTGGGAGGGGAGCAGCCAGCGTGGGGCCCTCTTAGGCATGGGGCCCAATTCAGAAAAATCGGTTGAATCGGCCTAAAGCCGGCCCTGGTGTTATAGATCCCACTTGGGGTGGGAATTCTCTGTTTCTACATTCCACCCTTTCACGGAAAGTTACCTGACGAGCCCCTACCAGTTGGGGTGGTCCCAAGTTTTCCTAAGACCAGTCTCTGCTTGGATTCAAAGGACAAAGGAGGCTGTTTACTGGTGATCACTCAGACATCAAGGGAAACACCCTGGATGGCTTTTGTTTGCACATTTAAAGCCATCAGCCATTTCCTATCTCATCACACAAGAGTGAGACACACACCAAAGCAAGATCCACAGCCCTGGCAGACTGTGACATAGAGGGCGATAAGTTCCCTCAGACGTTTTGTCCAAAGCATCTCGGAGTTCTGCATAGTTGTGTCCATCAGTCCAGTTCATAAAGTGGGGGAGGGTTAGGGTTCATCACAACGGTAACAGGTTGTCTCTCACACTTGCAGATTTCCACAAGGATAGCATCTTTTCCAAAAGCCTTGCCACTTGACAGCAAATGACTGACCTTGCTTAGCTCTTCTACAGTGGGTCCTGCATCTAGCTTTGCTGTAACAGGTAGAGTTGGTATTTGATAGTCCAGCCTCCCACCTGTCCCCACAACTGCTAATGCGAGACCCTTTAGATACCATCCACCAACACCAGCACCGCCAAAGACCCTCCAGGCCTCCCACTCACCTATCCAGAAACCAGGGCTGTCAAGAAATTTTAAAAAATAATGATGCTGAATTGCGCTGTTACACAATAATAGCCTGCCGTTTCGCGGAATATTTTTGGATTTTTCTACATTGTCCAATATACTGATTTTAATTACAAAGCAGAATACAAAGTCTACAGTGCTCACATTATTTTTGATTACAGATATTTGCACTGTAAAAACAAAAGAAATATTATTTTTCGTTCATCTCCTACCGGTACCGTACTGCAATCTCCTTATGTTTTTTAAATTGTGCTTTATTGATTAGTCGGCTGCATGAGTTAACCGTAATTAATTGATAATCCTACCCCAAACCCCAACACCCACTCATCCTGTTTCTCCAACACCCCTCAGTCCTCAGTGCACCCCCCCCAGAGATCCTCCAGCCCTCACCCACCTACTATGGCATCTCTAGGAAACCCAGCACCCATGTGTGGGGGATACACCCATAGATGTGTGTGTAGGGATGGATGAACAGACAACATTACAGGGGCTACTTAGTGGGATGCGGAGCAGCCTCCGTCTGTGGGGTGCTCCTCCCTCCCCATGTGCTGCTGCCTCTTCCATGGGGAGCTCGGACCCCCTGTGGACAGGGGCTGCTGCCACCCCATGGTCTTGCCTGTGTATCAGAGGCAGCAGCGCAGGGCGAGGGGAGCCCTTTTTCAACTGGCTCCCCTCGCGGACCAGCTCCCGCCTGGCACCCCACGCTGCTGCCTCTGATACAGCAGCAGCAATGCAGAGTGGGAGGGGGCTCCCTGGGAGTGGGGCTGGAGTGCGCTGGCTGCTGGCCCTGCCCACAGGGACCATCGAATAGTCATGTAACTGTTAACATTTCATGCAGTCACACAACTATTTCCTTCCACGTATGTACCACCCCGCTATCTACTTGTCTGGCGTGAGCTTTCAAAGGCACGTGAGAAAAGGGGGAGGGGGGAGAGAGAAAGAGAGAACCCAAAAGGTCCCCCAACCCTATTTTAGCTTTCCCATTCTCATTCCAAAGCCTTGGTCAGCACACTTTGGGCATCATCGGCAAGGTTTGCCACAAACTCATCCAGAAGCTCTCGTATCAGAATTAAAGAAAAACCTGAACTGAACACTGGTATCCACCAGTACAGTCCGTTCCGGGTTCTCTTTTCCATCTCGGTCTTTATATCAGCATATGTTATTTTTGAGGCTAGTGGAGTCTTCATAATATCTGTGAGGTTGCCGATGCACTTCCGAGTCTGCTTAGCAATTGCTTCGAGGGAATTGTCATGCAGGCCAAAGTCCTTGCAATAATCTCTCATACATTCTGCCACAATGGCAGCACTCGCCTCCTTAGAGAAGATAAAAGCGACAGAGAGACCGAGACCTAGGGTACCTGGCCTCCACGTTGTCCCCTGGATCTCCCTTTTCTTCTCTTGTAGGACAGAGCGAGAAATGGTAAGTAACATCTCAGTATGTCTGCTGAGGATGGATGAAATGTAGGTCTTCAGGCGGAGTAAATCATACTTGTTATGATTCCAAATGGATGTAAGAAACACGTCAGTGCAGTCAATCCCTGCAGTTTGCAGACAATTGCTGCAATCCTTTCGGATCTGGTCCAGGGTTTTCTCCTCGGAGTAGCCTTTTTTCTTTTCATTATCCAAGTCCATGTCCACTTTGGAGCGCACAAAGCAAAAGCCTTTTCCCATTTTCTGAATCTCTCGGGCAAGGCTGAAATGGATGGCTCTGCAGCGTTCAGAGGTGATGATAATGAAAAAGTCATAATTGCTGAAATGTGCATTCTCAATGTATTGGCTTTCTTTAAAACATGTGCCGATTCCTGGCAGATCCCAGAAAATTACACGAGGATTACTGGGAAATATGTATGATTCAATTTCCTTTGTAGTTTGGAATGTCCCTGTTTTGGCAGCACCTTCATCATTATTCTTCAGACCCCTAATTGCATTAATCAAGGAAGATACACCAGAGCCAGATTCTCCTACAACAGCAACATTACACCTTGAAAGAATAATCTTTGTGATAGAAACTGCTTTTGAAAGATCACCAGTTTTGACAGCTACCTTGAATTCTTCTGTTGACATGATGGCATTAATAGCTCCTATTTCTTACTATCAGAAAATTGGATCCAAGCCAACTCTCATAAATGGGATATGTAATATTAGTGACTACAGGAGCTTAGCAGCACTCGGAAAAGGACATCAAAGGCTACAAACCATCATGCTTCAGGGCACAGGCCAAACATTAATAAACAGAGATAATGAAACCAACACCTCATGTAGGAAGGTTATCACATCACTGTGAACCAGGCAGTTTCTTGCCCTTCCCTCTGACAAGCAGCTCAGACTGGTCACACTTGGAGACAAGAAGTTGGTCTAGAAGATGAAGCAGGGGTCTGATCTGGTTTGCAGATTCCTAAATTCCAAGAAAAGACAAAGAAACAGTTAGATTATTATCAGTAATCTTGGGTACCTCAGAATGTTTTGCGACTGTAACTTCTAAACTGGGATGTTCACAGTCACTCAACCTGGACCCTTGCAGCCTACAAGCAACATGCCAGACATGTTCTGGCTTCCACCAGCCTTTGTTACAACCAGCAAGGGGTCCCGAATAGACTCCTAGTCCTGACTGTTTTGCAAACCATGTGCTCTGCAATGTCCAGCTCTCTCCTGGACTGTTGAGAGAAATGACGTGGTTGGTTTGCTCGTCCAGACCAGGGGCCTCCAACTTTTTCATGCCCAAGATCACTTTTTGAATTTGAGGGCAACCCAGCATCTACCCTGCACCTTCTCCAAGGCCCCACGCCTTCCCAAAGCCCTGCCCACTCCACCCTCCTCCCTCCATCACTCTCCCCCATCAATTCACTTTCGGTTGGCTGAGACAGAGGATTGGGATGCAGGAGGGGTTAGAGTTGCAGGCTCTGGGTGGGGGGTTGGGTGCAGGAGGGTCTCCAGGCTGGAGTAGGGTGTTGGGTGCAGGACAGGGTGAGAGGTGTGGGCTCTGGGAGGGAGTTTGGGTGCAGGATGAGGTAAGGGTTCCAGGCTGGCACAGGGTGTTGGGTGCAGGAGGGGGTGACAGGCATGAACTCTGGGAGGGGGTTTGGGTGCAGGAGAGTCTCCAGGATGGGGCAGGGTGTTGGGGCGCTGGTTGGGGTGAGGGATGTCAGTTCTGGGAGGGAGTGTAGATGTAGGAGAGGTTTCCAGGCTGGGGCAGGGTAATGAATGCAGGAAGGGATGACATGCATGAGCTCTGGTAGAGGGTTTGGGTGCCGGCTCAGGGCTGGCACAAGGGCTGGATGTGGCCAGAAGGTGCTTACCACAGGCGGCTCCCAATCGGCAGCACCGTGGGGCTCAGACAAGCTGCCTTTGCCTGGCCCCCAGCTGCTCCTTGCAATGCTGGCTGGGAGCAGTCCCCTCTGTGGGCAGCCCTTGGGGGTGGGGAGGAGGGAGAAGGAGTGTCCATATACTGCCCTGCTGCCCGGTGCCTGCACGCTCCACCCCATTGGACAAGTCCCAGCCAATGGAACCTGCTAAACTCCCAGAACGCGGGCAGAGACGTCAGGAGTCATTGAGTCCAGCCCCCTGCCCAATGCAGAACCAGCCCCAACTCCATCATCCCAGCCAGGAATTGGTCCAGCCAGGTCTTAAAAATCTCCAGGGATGGAGTTTCCACCCGCTCCCTAGGGAACCCATTCCAGGGATTCCCCATCTGCCTGGGGAAATTGTTTGTCCTAATCTCCAACCTAGACCTCTCCCTCTGGCATGCCTGGTTTAAACACACTGTAATCGTAATTGGAACATATTGCCATGACTCTTAACACCCATTGCACACAGACATCACCCCAGAATATCATGGGCAGTCGGTACAGCTGGAGCCCAACCTCCTGTCTTGCCCCCTCCTCTGAGGCCCCATCCACACCATGGGGAGGGGATGAGCACACACCCCTCAGTCTCCCCAGAGCAGCGGGGATGGAGGTGGCCACATGGCTCCAACTCCCCTGGCCCCCCGTGCACCAGGAAGGGAGGTGGTGGTGTAGCCCAAGTCGTCCCCGAGCCCAGGGAGGGCAGGCACAGGGGGCAGCAACACTATGCCCCCTGGAACGCCTACAGCAGGCATTCTGGGGGCAGAGTGTGGGCAGAGCCAGGCTAGCAGTTTGGGAAGGCTGGGTCTTCTCCTGCCTAACCACTGGATACCCACACAGAATATTGATAATGTCTGAATATCAGTTTTCAAATGATACCTCACAAGGCATGTTTTGTACAAAGATTACTACAACAGGGCATAGTGTGTGAATACAGGGGTGCTTTGGGTCACAGGGAATGCACGTTAATATTATAAATATTTTTTCTTAACTGAAGGGCGCCTGACCCCCCCATGCCAGGAATTCACTCACATTTTGATCCTCACCCTGTACTTCTGTCTCTTAAAACTTAGGTACATCTACACAGCTGTGTTATTTTGGAAGATCTGACATTATTCCGAAATAACATCTACTCTGCAAGCCATTATTTCATCATAATGTTGAGCTGGGGGACTTCTTACTCTGACTCCTGTAACCCTCATTTCACGAGGAGTAAGAGAAGTTGGGGGACCAGTGTTCTTCCTTCGACTTCCTGCTGTGCCAACAACACCAAAAGCCGAATAAAGCTATTTCGACTTCAGCTACGCAATTGACGTTGCCGACGTTGAGTATCTTAATTCGATTTTAGCCCCGCTGTGTAAATGTACGCTAAGTGTACTGTGTGAGGCTAAAGAAAGATTCAGAGGGATAAATGAGGAAGGATATTGGAGAAGCAGACCCTGAAAGAGTAACAGAGTGAGACTAAGTGGCGGAGTCTTGGAAACCGACCTGATCTGAGATAATAAGTGAAAGATTTAAAAGGTGGTAAAAGCAGTGCATACAAGGAAAATGTATTGTTATTCCTCTGGAGACTGGAAGCTTAGTTAATGTTTGTTAGACCATGATCACCTTCTTCTGAGTCATTCAATAGAATTGAGTAGAGAATTCTGGATTTCAGATTGGAGTTGTCTGAAAATCCCAGCCCCCTCAATTATTTCACAAGTGAAATCTGTTCTGTATAGAGTGTCTCCACAGCTTATCAGTTTAGTCACAAAGCATTTTGTTTATATGTTTGTTCTTTTTATGCTCTTATTCAGCCTCCCATTCCTGCTCAGCCAGCTCTGAAATTTCTAAAACTGCACAGAAAAGTGTTTTATGGTCATCAGCCCAATTAACTATACAGCTTTGCCCCAAGTCCCACCTAATACATCTCTAGGCAGAAGAGCCCTGTCTGTGTTACAATGGCAGAGTTCAGTGCTGGTCGGTATTTAGCAGCCATTTCTCATGTATCTTCAGCCTTTTAGCAACTAACACATTTTTACCAAACAATTTAAGCAGCCACAGATCAGGAATCTCTTACCTTCTGCTCCCCAGTGATGAATTAATCTGATTGTGAAGGGAAAATATAAACATTGGTGATTTTTTTCCCTTTGTGATTCTGCTTCTTGCCGTCTTCCCAAGAGTCTGAGGTGTGCGAAATATAGAAATGGAAAGTAAAACTCCTTTTTGTGCAGAGCAAAGTTCAAGCCTTCCAGTGGTGACTCTGAAAAGAGAGATGCAATAATGAAGGGGGCTGAGCGAGAACCAACACCCAGGGTACATGTTTGCTTAAAAAAAGTGACGTAATTCATTCAGATTGAGCTACATTAGCTGACTTGGTTTGCCATCGCAGGAAGGACGTGTCATGGCTCACAGGTCGTGCCCACGCTTGGCGCGTTGGCCCCCAGGTGGAACCCCCTTCAGTGCCACAGCCCCTTCTCAGGGAGCCCACTCTCTCCTGGGGGTCCGCCCCTCTGCCTCCAGTGCGGTGCCTTTCCTGGCCTCCAGTCTGTCTCTGCTCTGAGCCCCCCTGGGGAGGTCCCCTCCCTCTGAACCCCTGGAGCCTCCCCTCGCAGAGGGACTAGTGCAGCCCTGTCCTCCAGCCCAGAGCGACTCCCAGCCAGCACCCAACTGGAGGCTTTACTGAGCTTTCAACGCAGCAAAGGATACCTCAGGCCTATTGGCCTGCCCCACCCCCCCCCGTGCAGCACGTCTGAGTCTCCCCTGCCACCATGTGGGCTTTGTCCCCTGTCCAGATCAGACCCCGTCTTCCAGCAGAGCCTCCAACATCCCCTACAGCAGCTCCTCCCCAGCCATTAAAGTTCAAACAGTGGGATTTCCGTGGTTGCAGATGAAAAACGGGCAGAACAAAGTAAACTACCTAATTAAAACGAAAATGCACAGCTAATTCAAATTCACTAAAAAACTCGTTACAAGCAGCCCCCTACCCTGACGAGCTTGTTGTTATTTCAGGCCTGTCTTCAAGTCATAGATGATCATTTATTGAGACTTGGATTTCCAGTGGTTCCCTTTGTTTCTCTTGTATCTTAGTGTGTCAGACCTTTCCGCAGGCTAAAAGAAGATAAAAGGACCCATTTTTATATAGGTTCCCACTTTGGGTGGAAATCTGTTGCTCTCTATGCCCACCTTCCATGGAAAATTATTTGGTCAAACCCCTACCAGGTGGTCCCTGGGACTAACTGCTGCTTAGACTTAAAGGACAAACAAGGCTGTTCTCAAGTTGTTACGTTGATCAGCCAGTCATTAAGGCTTCTAGGAGCACCACTGAGGGTTTACATTGGCACATTTAAAACCATAAACAATTTCACACCTCATATTTCTTCTAACGTTTCAGACAAGACTGATGCATGCAGCCAGATTGGCTATCCAGATCCAGCAGATTGTAATATTACAGCTGGTAAGCTAAATGAGGTATTTTGTCCGAAAAATCTTCAAGTGATGCTTTAGAGTTAGCAACCAATGTTATAAAGTATGGGGGGAGGAGAAATTGTCAGTTAGGGTTACCAGATAGCTTCAGAAAAAATACCAGACACACTTGATTGGGGGTGAGGGCGGGCAGGGGGGCGGGAAGAAACTGGCCAGGAGGGTGTTATGCTTAAACTAAGCACACAAGATCTTGTATAGGGAAAAGGCAGTGCGCCACATTTATTGAGAATTCAACAGTTGCATATGCTGTTCAATCACACACACACACAAATCATCATGCATACACAATCCCACCAGATGATGTCATAGTTACCAGTCCAGAGTCTGTGTCAATCTAGTGGCCAGATAGACAGAGCACGGGGGGGAGCGGGGCATTTGTCGGTCACGATCTCATGCTCCTCTCGGGATGGTGTCTTGGCAAGACGAAACCCAAAGTTCCATAGCAAAGCACCCTGCTATTTATAATCCTTCTTCTCTGTTAAAATCCATGGATCCTGCTTTGTCAGCTTGTGACTGGAATGTTATCTTGTTGAGATCAATCGTTTCCATTAAAGTCTATTAGCCGGGGGATAGAAATGGTGATCCTGGCCTCTGTTTGTCAGAGGCTGGAGAGGGATGGCAGGAGACAAATCACTTGCTCATTGTCTTCGGTCCACCCTCTCTGGGGCACCCGGTGCTGGCCAGTACGGCCGTTCTTAAGTTCTTATGTTCTTAAACATCTCTTCAAGGCTCATCCTGTAATCAATTGTCCTTTTGGGGGTGCCCGCTCCACTTCCAGGTTCATCAATCTGCCAATCTGATCCATTCTTTGACCATGGGTACGCACTAATGGTTTCTCTGCTCTTTGCAGTCTGTCTTTTACAGTTTGTCTTCACCCCACATTCTCCCCCTTCTTTGGCCATATGGCTTTAACGATGACCTTCGCACCGTAATTCATTCATGCAAACAGTCTCTCACATAGAATCCTTTAAAGGTAAACAATACTGTTTTATATTAAGCAAAATCAAAATCAAAACAATTCACATCGAAGTCCCAGGCCTTTGATATTTCTAATCTCATTAACATAAACACAATACCCAGTACTCTGTCTCTTTACGCACTACACTTTAAAACAAAGAGATATAGGAGATATATACTTAACTAAAAGGACTTAATTCAATACAATATTAAATGTATATTGCTATATTACTATATTGCCAAACCTAAAATGCAAATATAAAAAGAATAAAGTTGTCAGCCTTAACAAGGGGAGCAGGGCTGCCGGGAGGGGGGGACGGGAAGCAGGTCTGGTAGGGGTGGGATCGGGAGCAGCAGGGCTGGCCAGGGAAGATTGGGCAGGGTGGCCGGCGGGAAGCAGAGCTGGTTGGAGGCAGGGGCGGGGGCAACGGGACTGGCTGGGGAGCATGGAGGAGGGTCGGGGGGAATGGGGCTGGCCAGGGGAGATTGGGAGAAGGAGAACCGGCTGGCAGGAAGAAGGGCTGGCTGGGAAGGGGTCAGAGGTAGCAGGGCTGGCTGGGCGGGAGAAGGGGCGGGGGGAGAGAATCAGCCGGCAGGGAGCAGGACTGACCTGGGCACATGCAGATCCCAGGGCACTGCCCATCCCGCGCACAGTCCCGGCGAAGCACGAATGAGTCCGGCTATGGCTCCACGATGCACTTGACCAGCGCTCAGGAGCATGGACGGGGCTTCTCCTCCTCCCCAAGGCGTCACTCCTACGTCAGAAGCAACCACAGGCTCCCAGTGCCGATCGTGCCCCGCCTCCCAGCCACTCCCCCTGCTAGGCTTCTGTCGGGCACCCAGCCGGAAAACCAGAAAATATTTTAAAATAACTGGGACTGGTCTCTCAGAATATGTGCTAAGTGCTTATGCTAAGCAGTGAGTTCCACTTTACCTTTGGCAGTGAGCCCCTGGCCTGCTGTGCCCGGCAACCTTAGCTCAGTGCAGTGAAACTGGCCTGGGAAGACTTAAAAACCAACAATCGTTGCAGCACCTTAGAGATGAACAAATCATGTTGATGGGATCATGAGCTTCCGTGGGCACAGCCCACTTCTTCAGGTGAAAGAAAGGCTGCTGCTGGGAGAAACTCTCAGAAATGGTCACTGCCATTTTCTGGGGACGATGATTGCAGCTCTCCACGTGGTGGAGAATGTGGGTACCTAGATCCCTGTTAAAAAGGGGAGGGTGAAGGGTGTTAAAATATATATGTATATGTATATCTTTAGTTACAGCTAAGGGGAGATAGACTGGGAATAGGTAAATATGAACACTTACAGGCAACAGTTCCAGACGGAACGCTATAAACCCGGTGAACAACCGCAGGTGGTGGCTCAGCGACTGTGGGAGGCCGCATGGAGGTGGTTAGAGCCAGAGAAACATACTCGGGCAGGTAGCCGAGCTCATAATTTTGGACTGGTTCCGACAAATGCTCCCGACCCAGGGCCAGACATGGGTGCAGCGTCACCGGCCTTTGATGCTGGGGGAAGCCATAGGGTGAATGGAAGACTACCTGACCGCTGGCGACCTGGGTGAGTGAGTGAGAGGAACACGAGAACTGCCCGGAGCAAAAACTTTGGTAGGACGTGCACGACACAACCGGGGATGAAACAGGCACGGCGGCGCACAAGCGGCTTCACAGACACAGGGGGAAGATCCCCATCAACCTCCTAATTGGACGCCGGGTGGGGAACGCAGTGTCATGTTACTGGATTTTGAGGCTAGCAGCCATATCACTGCTGCACCCATGGGGGAGTGTTTGCCCCAAAAGTGGGTACAAAGGGGACCATGTGAGGTGTCAAACAAAAGCTTACTGTCTACTGATTCTATATATGCTATTCATGTAATTATATAATGTCTGTGTGTGAAGTTATAAGCATGTACTTTGTGTGGATACCAAATGTTTCTCTGTATGTGGTTGAACTATGGGCAAGGCAGCTCAGCCTATACACATGCTAATTAGCAAGGTTCCAGGGACAATAGGTCCCTTAAGTAACCAAGACCCACCTATGAAGGAATCGAGGTGCCTGGTCAGAGACCATGTGACTCTAGCCAGCTTGGAAGAAATGAGGAAGGAGGGATAAATATGCCATGTGGTCGACTCCATCTCGGTCTTCAGATCTGCTCCTGACCCCAGCTGCGGCCTCGCAGGGAATCACGAGCTGGGAAAAACTATGGACCCATCCTGCTATAGGATGTGCAACAAGGACTTTTAAGCCAGCAGCTATAACATCTCTGCTAGAGCCTGTATCGAGAACTGGGAGATTCAATGCATGTAATGTATGATACTTTAACAACCTTACTCTCCTGCTTTTCTTTCTTGTAGTAATAAACCTTTAGATTGTAGATTCTAAAAGATTGGCTCAGCGTGATTTGTGGATAAGATCCAGAGGGTAAATTGACCTGGGATCTGTGGCTGGTTTCTTGGAACCAGACAGAACTTGTTCGGGGAAGGTGAGATTGGGCTCTAAGACCCCCTCACCTGTATGTGAGGCCCGGGGCTATTTGGGGCGCAGATATTGCTGGGGTGTCGGAGGGGTTTTGCTCATGAGGCTTCAGGCAGGCAGCTGAAGCGCTCCATGGGACTGGTTTGTGGCCTGTTTGGGAAGGTCTTCAGTCTGGGGGCTGTAAGGATCCCCGAATTCGAGCAATTCGTGCTGAGCGGACGCCCTCAGCTGTGCCCAGACCCCGGCCCGGTCCATCACACCCAGACCGAAGGGCCAATGTGCATCAAAGAAGAGATCCGCCTGCTGAGGCCAGATCTTAATCCCCGAAGCGTATGTTATGAGCATGGGCAAGAAGGACACTTGAAACAAGATTACCCCTTTATGGACTGCGTGTACGACCAGGTCATGGCTGCTAATCTCCGAGCGAGACCCCGGGATCAGACAAAGATTACTGTACAGGTAAGACTAGAGGGAAAACCAGTGACCGCCCTGGTGGATTCTGGGTGCAGCCAGACCATGGTCTGGACAGAGTTGGTCCCCGAGTAGGAGGCGGCAGATGGTACAGTCCTGGTGCAATGTATCCACGGAGTTATTAAGACGTATCCGACAGGGTGGGTCTGCCTGTCTGATGGGGTGGATGAATTTGTTTGCAGGGTAGCATTAACCTCAAAACTCATATACCTGGTCCTCCTGAGGTGGGACTGGCCCAGATTTTGGTGCATCCTGCGCGACTGGGACCGGTGGGGACAGGGTCAACCGTGACCAGCAACGAGTGAGAGCTCAAGAGGGGAAACGTCCCGAGATCGTGGGGAGGTGCACGACCCCGAGAAGACCCTCGCTTCGGAGGAGGCAGGAGTGGATGAGGACTTCCAATGGGAACAACAGGAGGATCCCTCCTTGACGCACATGTGGGAGCAAGCCGAGGAAGGGACGGGGGATTGTGACCCCGGTACACCTTGTGGCCCGACCCCTTGGTTTGAGGTAAGAGCTGACCGGCTGTACCGTATCGCAAGACTGTCTGATGGACAGACAGAAGTCAGCCAATTGTTGGTCCCCCCACGGTACCGGAGGCAGTTATTAGACCTCGCCCATGCTAATCCATGAGCAGGACATCTGGGTCGGGAAAAAACCCTCCAACACGTAACACAAAGATTCTTCTGGCCAGGGATTTATAAGGAAGTCAGAGACTTTTGTGAATCCTGCCCTGAATGCCAGAAGACGGGTCAGGAGGCGGTACCAAGAGCTCCCCTAGTTCCACTACCTGTAGTGGATGTCCTTTTCAACTGGGTGGACCTGGACCTCGTGGGGCCCTTAGAAAGGTCCCGATGGGGAAACCAATATATTTTGGTCCTAATAGATTATGACACATGGTATCCTGAGGCCGTCCCCACTCAAAAACAGGACGGCGCCAACACTGGCTAACAAGCTAGTGAAGGTTTTTGCACGAGTGGGAATCCTGAGGGAGTTGTTAACGGACCAAGGGACCAACGTGACTTCCAAGCTGATGGCTGAACTGTGTTGCCTTTTGAACATTAAGTCATTACGTACCTCAGTTTACCATCCTCAGACAGATGGACTGGTTGAACGTTTCAACAGGACCTTAAAAGGGATGCTGCGGTGGTTTGTTGAGTTAGACCCAAGGGACTGGGACCTGTTATTACCAGCACTATTCACAGTGTGAGAAGTGCCCCAGGGCTTGATGGGATTTCCCCCATTCGAGTTACTTTATGGTAGACAACCAGGGGGGGATACTGGATTTATTGCGGGAGACTTGGGAGGAGCAGGATTCGAGGGTGAAGGGTACAGTGCCTTATATTTTAGACTTACAGAGGAGACTACATACCGTAGGGGAGTTGGCTAGAGAAAACCTCCTTCGGGCCCAGAATAAGCAGGCTCAATATTATAACCAGGGTGCTAAGCCCTGAACATTCCAACCAGGAGACAGGGTGCTCCTGCTTTTACCAGCACCGCATTCAAAATTGTTGGCCAAATGGCAAGGACCCTTCGAGGTCTTGCGACAGGTAGGACCCGTTGATTACGAAATCAAGTTATCAGGGAAGCATAAGGACAAACAGATTTACCATGTCAACTTGCGAAAGACGTGGAGGGCTCCCTTCTGTGGGAATTCATGCATGTCCTGTCTACACAACCAGGTAAGACCCCTGTGATAAGCCACCATATCTCAGTGGCCCCAGGACAGAAGGTACGGGATCACTCTGATTGCTGTTCAGGTTGGGAGTCCATGATTGTGGCAGAGCGCTTGCCCTGCACTGGTCCTTTAAGGGGAAAACCCCAGGGCCTGAGAGCAAAGCCCAGCTGAGGCAGTACTAGCTAATGAGGGCCCAACTGGGGGCTATATAAAGGAGAGCAGTCTGCTACTCAGGAAGGGGAGAGCAGTAAGGACCTGGTGGCTAGGAAAGCAGGAGACTCCCTGGAGCTAGGGCAGTGCTGGGGAAACTCTGGCCAAGCAAGCTCCCATGCTGCAGGACCTGGAGCAAGGCACAAGGCTACTGGAGCTTTAGTGAGGCAGCCATGGTAGGCAGGGGCAGCAGGTTCAGTGATGAGTGGCCATTACAGACTGCAGTTTGCCCTGAGGCAGGGTCTAGATAGAGACTGGCAGTGGGTCACTGAGACAAGGTGGGTACAGAGGGACTGAGAGCTCCCTGGGAGGAGAACAGGGTACCCTGGGAAAGAGAGGACCCTGGGGTTTGAGTGGAGTAAACAGCCACCCCTGGAAAGGGGACCCAGACACTGGTGTGGGCACTGCTGGAGGGGAGTGTCTAGAAGAGGGCGCCATGACCAAGGAGAAACATAGGGGGACACCACCTAGAGAGAGGTGTCCAGTGGGGCAAGAGAGCCAATTCCCAGGATGCCCGGCTGGGGGCACCAGGGTGATGAGTCAGCCCCCCAACACTGACATACTGTGTGACCATCTGTGACCATAGCAGTGAGCACAGCAGCAGAGAGCAGCGTGGGATCTATTCTTTCAGACACAGAGGGCGAGCCCACAGCAAACAGAGGCCGCTGAAGCAGAAGCAGGGTGCTAGGTGCTAGAGCAAGGGTGCTACTGATGCTGTTACAATGCTTTTGGTCATCAGTGTAATTTTTGCTGACAAAACTGAGCGTGCGAGGTGCAAGGAATGGAGAATCTGAAATGGCTCAGCAGCACAGTCTGAGTTATAGGGAGCTTGGAACAATCCCAGGGCCGGCGTGGCACGTGCCTTCGCATCTGATGGAAACCGAAAGCAACAGGCTGCCCTTTCTCAGAAATAGGAGATAGTCAGGAAGGGGCCTGGCTGTGAGTCATCAACAGAAAACTCCGGAAGTCCCTTTCTTGCAAGGAAACAGGCCCCTAAACACAGGCCAGAATGCCAGAAATAAAACCTGCAGCCAGATCCCCAACTGCTACAATTATCTCTGCCCCCTGCAACTCACCTTCCAAGATCCATGGTTTCTACGCACACCTGTCACAACCTATGCACCTCATCCAGTGCCCTAAATGTCCTAGAGACAGCTGGTGGAGTGAAACCAGACCATCACTTCTCTCTTTGGTGAGCTCACACAGGAAAATGGTCTGTCCTCGCCCTCAAAGGCACCCTGCACAGCACTTTCTGAAGGAGACCCTGGGGCATATGGTAATTGGGGAACATCTATGCCATGTTACATTTGGTTTGTGCGAATAGGGCTGGTTCTAATCAATGGGCAGCCTGGCTCGCTTGTAGGGTTGCCAGATGGTTTTAAAAAAATACCTGAACAAAATTTGTCAAGCAAAAAGGGGAAACCTGAGGGCAGGATTCGGGAGGTCGGGCCGAAATGCGGTCACGCCCCTAAGACCAGCTCTGTGGCTGGCCCCTTGAAAATGGCAGCCCCAGGCAACCGCCCGGCTCGTCCACCGCTAAGACCAGCTCCGTGTGTGAACACTGTTGGCACTTTGGGTGACAAAACACTTGCATCCCCCGGGAGGGAGTTTTGCTCTGTCAGCAGGAGCTGACGGCAAAACTTGGTTGTTCATGGTTATTTTAAGCATCCATTAACAACAAAAATGTTGTCGATCAAGCGTAAGGGTAGACAAAGCTTTACTCTGAGCCAAAACACCATGGACTGAGCAAAAGCCCTTGCTTTAGGGCTTATTGCAACAATCTGTGACCCAGTAACCTCTTTGGGCATGTCTACACTACAGCATTATCATATATTTAGTAGCCCAATGTCTGTGACTCTGTACTGCTGTAGCGTTTGGTGTTGCCTCTGGGTGGTGCAGTTGCCTCCGTAACGTCCTTCGCCCCCCCGCCGTGGCACTCGGCTGACTTCTGTGCCACCCAGCCGGGCCACCGCGCGGGAGCAAGCGGCGCAAACGGCTGTTTGGGCTCCGCGGTCCCTTTAGTGCTACAAACCTCTCATGCGACGGACAAAGATCTGGGGAGTGGGGAAGTGAAACCTGAACAGCAGATGTTGCTGCCCTAAAAACACAGTCACAGTGGAGCATTGTAGGGGATAATTCTGGACAACTGGATGCAGTGAAAACAAGCAGAGGATTTATTACACACCAGCGCTGGTGGAGTACCAACCAGGGGTTAACCTGGTGAACACTAGTTAATCAAAACATTACAATAGATTATATAGGCAGCAGATAGATGGAGGGGAAGCAATTTCATAGGTTCTAGCAGCAAGACAAAATGAGCACATAAGTCAATAAACTACGAAGGTTACACAGCATCTCTGCCCAGCGCTAATTAAACATCTTATCACTAGTACAGGTATTCCTAACAAGCTAAATAAGCCAACATAAACAAAACAGACATGTTAATGGCAACTTTGTTTGCTGAAATTATGATGCGTCTACTGTGGGGTGATAGTGCCTCGCGTTGGTGTGGTCCTTGGGTTCCAGGCTTATTATCTAGGGTTAAAGGGAGACAGTGAGAACAACTTCCGTAAAGTTTGTTTTGGTACCAGCCAGGGTCTTATCGGAGTGAGGCCCTCTTGGATTGTGGTTGCCAGGGCGACCAGGGTCATGTTAGCTGCTTCTCTGTGTATTCCCAGGCCTGTCTCAAATTTAGGATTAAATAGGGGTTCTTAGCAAAATACCATTGACTGCCTCAGTTTACCCCTACAAGCATCTACACATGCCTTATTTCGAAATAACTATTTCAAACTATTTTGAGACCCCGCCTGCCACTTGCTCCAGCCCCTCCCTCTGTTGCTTTCTCTCTGCCACCCTCACTCACCTTTACTGAGCTGGATCCGGGGAGTGGCATGTGGGAGGAGGGCTCCAGGGAGCGGCTGGAAGGTTTAGGGGGCAGGAGGGGTCTCTGGGCTGGGGACTAGGTGGTTGGTGCATGGGAGCAGTAAGGGGCAGGTTCTGAGAAGGGGTTTGGGTGCTGGAGAGGGTTCTTGGGAGAGGGTTTGGGTGGAGGGCTGGAGTCTGGGAAGGGGCAGGATGCAGGGAGGGGCTCTGATCTGGGGCAAGAGGATGGGTGGGCCTGTGGGGAGAGGGGTTGGGGTGCAGGCTCTGGGAGGAATAGAGTGCAGGAAAAGGTTCTGACCTGGGGCAGGGAGATAGGTGGGGATGGGGATGTGAGGTGTAGGGTGGGGAAGGGGGATACTGTGCAGGAAGGGGTTCTGACCTGGGGCAGACCAGGTGTTCCAGTTGAAAAGTGGATGCCTGACAACCCCAGTGGACTTACCAGGTAGGTGTGGAGTAGTGGCAGTGTGGCCTAGTGGGTAGGAAGTCAGAGTGGGAGACTGGACTCTTTGGGTACAATCCCTGGCTTTGAGCCAGCAGCCAGGACTCCTGGGTTCCACGGAGCGGAGAGGGGTACCTAGTGGCTAGTGTATGGGGGGACCAATGGGAGTTCTGGGAATCAGGATCCCTGGTTCCTTCCATGAAGGGCAGTGGGGTCTAGGGGATTAGGTCACTGCAGACCAGGTGTCAGACCTTCTGAGTTCTAGCTCTGGGAGGGCAGTGGTGTCTAGCAGTTAGAGCAGGGGGTAGCTGGGCATCAGGACTCCTGGATCCGTAGAGTGGGGAGTATGGTCTAGTGGTAATAGCATATAGAGGGGAAAAGACAGTGTTCTTCATACCTACTCTCTGCTTGGCCACTGACTCATGGACAGAGCCTGGGAAAAAAATCCTCTGGGCTGGCCTCAGCCTGGCAAAGCTCAGCTTTGTGTGCCTGGGCTCCCTGAACAACACACAGGGAGGAGGCGCTGAGAGTGGGATCTACAGAAACCAGCCTGCTGAGCCGAGAGGTGTGGCCTAAGGGATTTAGTCTCCTCCATCTGCCCCAGGATTCCCAACCAGGAGCCCTTTTCTGGGTGATGTTCAGGGTTACCCAGAGGCCCAGGCTGAATTGCCATCCCCCCCTCCAGCGCTCAGACCCCCTGAGGGATGCCAGATGCAGAGGAGAGATTCCTGGGAGGGGCCTGCAGAGACAGCTACCCCCTGAACCCAGCTCTGGCCTGGGGGAACAGGTCCTACCCCGGCCCACCTGTGCACCCTGGGTGTTTCTCTCAGCCTCTGGGCACGGACTCACTGCCTCCCTGCCAGCAGCGCCCTCCGTTCATGAGCTTCCCCCCACTTTGGCCCTCGCCTCAGCCCCGGCCCTCAGTTGTGTCTGGCACGAAACCCAACAGAAGTCTGTCTGACACGGCTCCACATAAAGATTCCAGTGAGGACAAGTCTACACAGGGCCACTGACTGGAGAGGAGTGGGGAGCTGCCCTGGGGACTAGTGACTCCTGGCCATGGCCACTGTTTCCTTGGAGCGACTAGAGCCCCAGGACCTTCAAATTGCCCCCAATACCCTCTGTAGCCCTGACAGCAGTGAAGGCCTGGTAGGGGGGAGGTTAGCCCTGAGCCCCACCCCTTCTGCCTGAGGCCCCACCCCTAGCCCCGCCCCTTCTCCCTGTGGCCCCGCCCCTTCAGGGCAGCTTGGAGCTGGCTCTTCCCAGGGCCCAGCGGAGCTTCTCGTCAGTCCTCAGTTTAAGGCTTGGAACCATACGATTACAGATAAAAGAAAACTATAAATCACCACCTAGAACCTGAACAAATTCCCTCCCGTCTAACGGGCTATTTCTCACTCAAAGGTCGGCCTGAACACTGTTGGTCTGGCAAGAGAGCCGGGATCCGCTCCTCATGAGCCTCCCACGCCGGCAGAGCGACACCGCCACAGTGCGCCGAGGAGACGTCCCCGCTTCATTCAAAGTGGAACAGCATCACCAGGAGAGACCGAGAGAGCTGGCACCACAGCACATCCCACAGCCCCATCCGCAGGACAGCAACCTAGCACGTAGGAAACCTGGATTCATTGCTGAAAATGAGATTGCTAGTTTGGTGCTAAAACTAACGGTGCTGAGGTAATCCACGCTGGCTGGGCAGCATTCCACTGTTTTATATATAACCCTTCTGCCAGGTTGTGTCGGCAGCAACCAGGGCTGGCTTCAATAGCTGGGGTTCCTCTCCATCCACTCATCCACCCAACACAGAACTGACTCTAGTCCCCACCAGTAGCCTGGGAAATCCACATACACACCCCTGGGCACCTCTGAGGGGCAGTGCTTCCCCCCTCACACACAGGCTGTGTCTACATTGGCAAGTGGCCGCTTTTGCGCAAAATCTTGCCGCCTGTCTACACTGGCCGCGAGTATTTGCGCAAGAACACTGATGTTCTACTGTATGAAATCAGCGCTTCTTGCACAAATACTCTGACGCTCCCACTCAGGGATAAGTCCTCTTGCGCAAGTGTTCTTGTGCAAGAGGCCAGTGTAGACAGGTAACATCAATTTCTTGCGCAAGAAAGCCCGATGGCTAAAATGGCCATCGGAGCTTTCTTGCGCAAGAGAGCGTCTACACTGGCATGGATGCTTTTGCGCAAAAGCAAATCTTTTGCGCAAAGGCACATGCCAGTATAGACGCTCTCTTGCGCAAATACTTTTAATGGAAAGATTTTCCGTTAAAAGTATTTGCGCAAAATCATGCCAGTGTAGACGCAGCCACAGAGTCTGAGTGTGGAAAAGAAACTTTCAATACAAAGGGAGAGAAGTAACATGGCATTGATTTTGGAAAAAATACAGACAGAGTCCATAGGAAAACGCCACAGACACAGTCCACAGAGTTCAAACAAAGCCACGAGTGACCGTCCCTGCTCAAATAGGTTGGGCACTGTCTTTGCCCTCTCAAGTCCAGCAATGTAAGTGTCCCATTCACAGGCCCAACGCTCCTCTGCACCCCCCTCAGTCACGGCCCTTGGCCAGGGCAGACCAGAGCTCAGAGGTGATCTGCAGAGCTCACCTCCCATAGGGGGCAGGTCGGAGGCATCTCACCCACTCCGCGGGTCACTTGTCATCTACCTGCTCGCTGCTCTGTGGTGCGGCCCTGCTGGCCATTTGTTGCCCCTCGCTGCTGGCTGCGCCACGCACCTTTCCACCAGGGTTGCCCCTCGCTGCCTGCTTCACTTTACAGGGGACCCTGAGTACCCCGGGGGTGATGTGGCATAGTCAGGGGTCCCCTCCACTCCCTTGCTGCAGCTCCTGGTTCCTAAAGGAGTATAATAGGGTGGTGCCACCACCTGCTGGGCCTGCACACACTGAATGGGGCGCCCTGGGAACCTCCAGGAATTAACGTATTCCAGTAGTAATCTGGCTGTAGCCCCAAACCAACCACTGGAAATACCACACACCAGATTGGTCCTGGTAGAATTCACCCACCTGTATTAAAGTACTATGGAAACCGGGCTGAACATTCTCAGAGCGAATAAAATCAATTCACAAAGACCCCAGAAATAAAAGGAACTCACTAGCGTTGCCAGGTGTCCGGTTTTGAATTGGACAGTCCGGTATTTGAGGGTTCTGTCCAGGAAACAAATAAAACATATAAAATAAAACAAATAAAACATATAAAATGTCGGGTATTTTCTAATTAAGGAAGTTTTATTATTATCAGGAGTATCAGTACGTAGTTGCAAACTGCCTGCCTGGTAGACACGCTACATCAGGGGTAGACACGAGGGGGTGGACGGAGCTGGGGCGGGATGAAATCCCCAGGGCTGGACTTGCTTGTGCTTCGCCGGGACCCTGCATGGGACAGGCAGGGCCCTGGGATCTGTGTGTGCCCAGGTCACTCCTGCTCCCCGCTGGCCGATTCTCTCCACCCGCTCTCCTGCCAGGCCAGCCCCGCTCCTCCCAGACAACCCTGCTTCCCGCTGGTCTGTCCTCCCTCCCCTCCCCGATATACCCTGGCCAGCCCCGCTGCCCCCGACCCCCCGCCCAATCTCCCCCAGCCAGCCCTGCTGCCCACCGGCTGGTTCCCCCCTCCCCCACCTCCTCCTGGCCAGCCTTGTTCCCCTCCCAGCCTGTCTCCCCGCCCCCCTATCTGAGATCAAGTGTGTCTGGTATTTTTTTTAAGCCACCTGGTAACCCTACGTCTCACTGGCATTTACCCGGCCCCCATGTATCCCACCCAGCGCATGGCTCCCTCTGCATCGCGGAGTCCCACACACTGGCTGGCCTGGGCACTTGCAGGCCTCCGGCTGGAGTGGAGACAGCCTTGGACAGGATGTGTGTGTGTCAGTCCAGGCAGTAACAGCTGCACAATCCCCCTGCCACTGGGGTAGGCTCCACCAACTGCCAGTGGCTCTGGTGCCCTGGGCAGGTCTCTCGGCCTCTCTGCGGACCCAAAGTCCATCTGTTTGCTGGGCTCCGCCCCAGGCAGCGCTTTCCCAAACCGTCCCAGTTACAGTCACGTCTTTGCAGGCCCTTCCCAGTCACAGGCACAGCCAGGGCCTCTCCGCTCCAGGGACAATCCGCACCAGCCCCAGCAGGCTCCCCGCAGCAGTCCCTGGCCTGGAAAAGGCTCCACCCCAGCTGTCACGTTATTGGATTTCACAGGGAACAGCCAGATCATTTCTGGGTCCACAGGGGCAGGGGTGTTCGCCCCAAAGTCTGTACAAAGGGGCCATGTGAGGTGCCAAATGAAAGCTTCTGTTCTCCTGATTCTGTGTGTGCTACTCATGTACCGGTGTGATGCTTGTATGTGGAGTTATGAATATGGACTCTGTGCTGGTGGTGTGAATGTTCTCGGCCTGAGACAGAGCAGTGGGCCAGGACTGCCTGTCCTGAGGAAGGAATGTCCAGCCAATGACCGTGCTAATTAGCACAGCTCCAGGAACAATGGCTCTCAGGGTGGCCAATACGCACCTGAGGAAGTCGTCTGGAAACCTGCAAACCAGCCAGGGCATAATGGCTGCTGGTATGTGAAACCCAGACAGGTCACTTGATCATGTGACCCGCTCCAGCTTGGGAGACACCAGGAATGGATATAAAAGGCCGTGAGGCGGTTTCCATCTTGTCTTCACTCTTGCTACTGATCCCAGAGGCAGCCTTGCTAGGGACAACGAGCTGGGAAGGATTGCCAACCCATCCTGACAGAGGATGTTCACCAGAGACTTCTAAGCTAGCAGTTTGTAACATCCCTGCTAAGAGCCTCCATCAAGAACTTGCTGATCGATGCATGTAATGTATTCTCCTTAATAACCTCACTCTCAATCTTTTTTCCTTTAGATTTTAGATTCTAAAGGGTGGCCCAGCGTGCTCTTGTGGGTAAGATCCAAAGTGTAAATTGACCAGGGATCTGTGGCTGGTTCTTTGGGACCAGGAGAACCCGTTCGGGGTAGGTGAAATTGGGTTCTATAGCCCCTCATCTGTGTGTAGGCCCAGGGCTGATTATGGCACAGGAAAAGCTGGGGTGGCTGAGGGGTTTTGCTCATGAGGCTTCCTGCTGGCTGGATTGGCAGCTGAAGCGCTCTGTGCCACTGGTTTGTGGCTTGTTTGGGAAAGGCCTCCAGTCGAGGGCCGTAAGGAGCCCTGGTTTTGAGCAATTCGCCCTGAGCGGACACCCTCAGCAGTGCCCAGACCCAGCCTAGTCCATCACCCCAGCCATCTGGCTCCTCTCTCCAAACGGGAGCCTCCAACTCTCTCCCTGCACTGCCTGGAAAGGAGCAACAGTTCCCCTCCTTTTCCCAAGGGCTCCTGGGAGTTGTAGTCTCTAGGGCTAGATGGCAGCACCAAGCCTCCTCCCAGTAAGTCAGAGGCTCCGATAGCAAAGGGGCCCGCGCCAGGTTTGTGGAAAAGACAAAACAGCGGCTGCAACAAGGAGCTGCAGGTTCCCATTTCAACCCGATCACAGCACCATGGGGCAGAAGGAAACTCCCGAAAGCCTGCTCCCCTCCCCCATGCTCACATAGCAGAGCCTGAATCCTCTCTCAGTGCCCAAGGAAACACGTCAGGCGGGAGGGTCCCCTGTTGCAAAGCCAGGGGGGTCTCTGGGATTGCCCCAGCCCCGCAACATCACCCACCGGCCCGTTGCCATGGATGCCCTTCGAGGTCACCACCTCCCGACCTCCTTTCACCAATCAGCTAAGGTGCTGCCAAAGGCCCTTGTGATGTCACTGCCACCCCCTGCCCCTGGCAGCCCCTTTGCATGGCTGAGCTGCTCCCGTGCCCCCCCCCGCCACGGTGAGTTTTGTGGATCAAGCTGGCTGCCCCGGGCACAGCAGAGGCTGCTCAGGGCTACATGCAGCCTGGCCTAGATCTATAGAGTTTAAAACCAGACAGAGCGTTAGATGATCTGCCCATCCCTTTCTCCCCCCTCCCCCCAGCCTCCTGCCTGGTGCGGTTGTGAGTTGAGAACCAAAGCGCCCTCCAGAAAGGCCCCTGGTCCACGCTGGACGACATCAGGGGATGGAGAAAGCCCCAGTGCTCAGGGAGCTGGGAGGAAATCAGTGTTGTGAAGGGAAGGGAACTGACCCCCCCGGCCACACTTGTGAGCGTGTCTCATACCCCACACACCCAGCGGCTCTGTGCTAAGGTTGCACAAGTCACCGTAATTCTGGTGCTTCCGAGCTTTTAAAGGCCTGGTCTCTGCACAGATCTTGGTCCTTACAGAGCCATTGGGGCCAGGCTGCGTTGCTTTATTCCGACCTACGTACCCAGCCCAGCCCAGCCCAGCTTCCAGTGAGTGCACAGATCTAGCTCCATAAAAATGCCGCCCACCGACGTAACTCATTCCCCTCTCTGCATTGGTACGCAGGCCTGTACACAGACACAGCTGTGTTCCTGGTAGCGGGAAGGCACCACCCGCCCTACAGCAGAAGAAGGGAAACCAGCCCCTGCCCACCGGTACTCTAGGCTGAGTTAAAACAAGGATGTGAGGCTCTCGTTCAGAGATCGCCTCCCCCGGCGCATGGATACACGGTCCTCGGACACCCTGGTGATGGGTAGAAAACGGAACTGAAAGCCCCCTTATTCCATGGGTATGACAATGTCAGGGCAGGGGTGTCATGGGGCTGCCCCTAGTGGTGAGAGGGGAAAAGGGAAACCAAACAATAGAAACCCCAATGCTCCCTGGCTACGTCTAGACGGCAGGCTTCTTTCGGAAGAAGCTTTTCCCGAAGAGATCTTCCGAAAAAACTTCTTCCGACAGGGAGCGTCCATGCTGCCAAGGCGCATCGAAAAAGCCTTCTGCTTTTTCGAAAGATAGTGTCCACAGTGATTGGACGCTTTCTCACAATTAAGTTCTGATTACTGTGGATGGAGTGACCACTAGGGCACCAGTGCTTTTTCCTGGAGGCCTCGTCTTTCAAAAGAAAACTTTTTTCCCCATCCACACACACCTTTTTCTGAAAGAGCTCTTTCGGAAAAAGCATTGTTCTTCGTAGAAAGAGGTTTACCAATGTCAGAAAAACACCTCTGTTCTTTCCATTTTTTTCTTGAAAGAATGCAATTACAGTGTGGACGTAACCCAAGGTTTTTCCAGAAAAACTCTGCCATGTAGACATACCCTCAGTGATTTCAAGGGGCAAAGACCTGGGCAGGGAAAAAATCTCCCACCTAAAGCTGGCAATTTCCGTGCCTTGAATGTGGCCAGCACCAAGTGGCTCAAGAGACTCTGAGGCGCTGACCTTCTCTCCACAGACAATCCTTTAGCTGGGATCTGCCCCATTGACTCCAGTGGAGTTATTACAGCTGATTTGCCCCCGTGGAGGGATCTGGTCCATTACTGTGGGTAACATGCTCAGACACCGAAGCGCTGGAGGAGGCCAGAGGGACCCAGGTAGACAGAAGCGGGTTCAATACAATTTTATTTCTCTTGTATGAATGTCAAGGGGGAAGCTGCTTTGTGGGGTGGAACCGCAGAAGCGCTGAGCCGTCACTGCCCAGTCTCCTTCCTTAGGGCGCTTTGGCAGGTTTACAACGACGCCCCTGGACGGTTTATGGGGCTGGAACATGGGACCCCTGCAGAGAGAAACACGAATCTTCCCTGCGTGGAGTCCAAGGCCATGTCCACTAGGCAGGCCCCTCCCATGCGACACCCAAATCCTAGATGCTTTTTTTCCCTTCTGCCTCCAGGGCTTTGCTCAGCACCCGCCGGGTATCGTCAGCCACAGAGGCCAAGCCCTTCCACAGCAGGAAGTAGGTGGCGAGCAGCGCCGCCCCTCCGGACACCATGGCCCCAAAGATGGGGAGACGCTTCCACGAACACTCCTGTGCCATCACCGCGAATCCCACCGCATCCACCAGCAGTCTCAGGGCCATCATGGGGGTCGGTCCCAAAGTGGACATCACAGCCCTCAGCTCCTCCACTGGTTTCCCAACCTGCCGGGCGAGTGCGGAGAGGGACCTGTTGTCCACCCCGAAGCGGCTGTAGTAGCGGAGCAGGTGCTTCCAGAAGATGAAGAAGGTGCCCAAGAAAGCGAGGCCTGGAAGGGGAATGGCAGCGAGGAGACAGGAGAGAAGGGCTGGTTTCCAAATTTCCCCCTCCAGGGCGGCTTTGTTCTGGATGATGATGGGGGAAGCGACGGCCGGCAGGCTGAGCAGGAAGGCGAGTCTCTTCAGGCCCGGCAGGTCCTTCTGCAGCGTCTGCCGCAGGAGGGGAAAGTCATAGCTGTTGGGTTCCCAGCAGGACACGACAAAAACCTGCGGGTGGCCCACCCCTTCAGCAGCCAGGCCCCTCCGGCAGTCCTCCCGGATCTCCTGCAGGATCCGCTCCTCGCTGTAGCTGGAGGGACGCTGCCGCCGGGAAGCCTCCAGGTCCATGTCGGCTTTGGAGCGCACAAAGTAGAACCTCTTGCCCATGCCCTGGATCTCGCGGGCCAGCTGGGCGTGCGCGGCGCGGAAGCGCTGGGAGCCGACAAGGAGGAAGAAATCGAATCGGCCCAAACTGAGCTGCTCACAGTAGGTGTTCAGAGGGAAATGGGATGTGCCCGCCCCTGGCAGGTCCCAGAGGGTGACGCCTGGCAGGATAGGGTCTCGATAAGCCATCGTCTCCGTCACGGTCTCTAGCATCCCAGTTTCAGCAGCACCTTCATCACCAGCACGCAGCCCCCGCAAGGCGTTGATGAGGGAGGACTTCCCGGAGCCTGGCTCCCCCGTGACGGCGATGTGGAGCGTGTGGCTGTTGAACGACTCCGGCGTTCTCTGCTGCACGTCGGAAATTGCATCTGTCAGGCTCCCTCGTGAGACTGCGGCTTGGAATCTTGCGACAGCCATGGTGCTCGGTCTGCGGCAGAGCGGGAGAAACATTTCAGCCCCAAGTTAATGCTCCCGCTGGAAAATCCTGTGCTGACATCAGATAGCTTATGCTGGCAACGTCAAGCCCTTGGCAGTAGGGAAAACGCACATTTGTTGTGACCTGTGTCACCTTAACTCTGCCCCTCACGCATCTGGCCCAGGCATGGAATGAGGCAGGGCCAGTGTGAAAAAACCCCCAAAAATCCTTTCATGGCTGTAATCATTATTTCATGTCTAATCTAACAGTGCGTATGAATCCTGCCTGAGATCAGCCCCCTTTGTGCCAGGCACCGACCAGACCTGGACCAAGATCAGGGCCCCATCATGCCAGTGGCTGCACAAACCACTCCAAAACCAAGGCCTCTGTCAGGCTGGGTGCCCAACTCACAAGCAGAGGCAGTGAGTTACATGAGCCCGTGGTATCCTGGCACCAGGACTATTACCCGCTGGGAGCCAGGCTCCATCAAAACTTGCTGCCTGCGCTCTCCTGCCTCCCCCCCTCATGGTGATTTACAACATCCTGGAGGCTTCCGCCTGCTGCTCGCTGCCAGGGCTGCCGGCCTGTGCGTCCCTGCGGTCCAGGGTCTCTGCACGCCGCTCCCAGCATGGAGACCCCCCCCCAGCCCCACAGCCAGAGGGGGGTGCCCCCAAGTAGGCGTGGCACCCCCACCCCCTCAGCCTTCTGTGCACGCCACTCCCTCCAGAGCCTGCCCCGGCTCCTCCGTCCTGCCCCAAACTCCCCACAGCCACCCCCAAACTCTCCCCCACAGCCTGCAGTCAGGGCCACACCCCCCTCCCAGAGCCGGCACCCCTCCCCTACCCAAACTCCCTCCCAGAGCCACGAGCGGGGGGGAGGGATGCGGGGTCTGGGCACCACCCACATTCCTGCCGCTGCGGCCCACCCAAGCGCGCAGACACGGAGACAATCGGGGGGCGGGGGGGGGGGATCCCGGTACTGCTGCCCTGCGGGGCGCGGGGTGGGCCGTGAAATGGCAGAGCGGGGCAGCCCCCGCAGCCGCTTCCCGTGGCTCCCGCCTCCCCCAGGCTGCCAAGGGGCGCAGAGCGCCCCGCTTTGTGCGCCCTGTGCCAGCTGCGCGCCCGGGGCCAGAGCGCGCCGGGATCGGGGCTGGGGGCAGCGCGCAGCGATGGAGCGGGCCGCTGAGGGGGCGGGGGCCGCAGAAAAATCCCGGCCCGGCCCCCCCCCCCCAGCTCCAGTTACCTTCCTCCGGCTGAGCTGCGCCCCGACCCGCCCCGCCCGAGCTGCGCGCGGGGGAAGCGAAAGCGAAAGCAGCGGGGCTGCCGGGCAGCCCCCCCCCCCCCCGCTCCCCCTCCGGCCGCGGCGCTGGCAACACCCCCCTTGGGGCATTTCCGGGGGGCTCGCTGTCCCCCCCCCCCCACAGCAGGGTTTTACACACACACACCACCAGGGTCCCACACTGGGGCAGCAGGGTCCTGCGCAGGTTGTGTGCGAGGGAGGGGGCGCTGCTGGGGTGTGAGCTCGCTGGTAACTCCTCAGGCCAGTTGGGGCTCACCAGGGGAGATCCCCCAGCAGCTCCCGGGGCTGGGCCCACTTCCTCCTGCTCTAACCACTCCTCAGTCCAGCCCCGCTCCCCCTGCCCTGGGCACAGCCAGGGGCGGCCTGTCCATAGAGGCGAACTAGGCGGTCACCTAGGGTGCCAAGTTAAATGGGGCGCCAAATGGTGGTGCAATATCATTGAGGGATTTGGAGGTGGGGGCGCCGATTGCATGGTTTGCCTAGCTGGCAGCTAGTCTAGGGCCACCCCTGGGCACAGCGCACACTAGGGCAGGACTTCACCCACCCTTTGGCCCTGGACCCCGCTCAGTGCTCAATGCAAACCTTTCCCCGGGCCACCCGCTGCTACTGACGTAATTACCCCCCAGCCACGGTGCCAGGGCCGCAGCCGGGCAGGGCGGTGTCGGTTCACTAGTAGGACAGAAATATTCCTGGAAATCCTTAAACTCATTGAAGCGCCTCCACTTTGTCGGGTTAGTTCATCAAACTTCATTTAAAAACACTTCTCCTGCGGCACACAGAGTGAGGTCACTGCGTCACTCTGCGTCCCGCAGCCCCCCCGTGCTGGGCAGTCTCACCTCCCTTCGCCCTTCTTCCCCCCCCCCCCCCCGGTGTGCTCGGCTGGGCCCTGTGAGACCTCAGAGCGCCCCCTCGGCAGCAGGGAGGAGAGGGCGGGGCGTCCGCCCTCCTCAGCAGCCAGGGGTTGAATGGGGGGAGCCAGGTCTGGTGGCCAACAGCAGGGGGCAGGGTGGCCTCGGCCAGGAGAGGTGGGGTTAGGGTTAGGCTGGGGGGGGCGGAGGGGGGAGAAAGGGCCCAGGCTGGCGTGGCTGGGTGTGAGGCGGCGCAGGGAAGGTGAGGGGACGTGGGCTGGGTGGGTGTGACAGGGGTAGGGGATGGGGGGGAAGGGATGGGGGGAGGGAGTAGGGACCCAGGTTGATGTGGCTACAGCCCGACCTCTCAAACCCCAAACCTTCACTGAGACCCCTCATTCCCCTGGTGCTCCAGCCCCATGGGGAGGGGCAGGGAGGACTGAGGTTCAAGGCCTCAGACCCGATTAACTCTTCTGGGGTTCTGGGTGGATTTTGTGGCTCCCCTTGGCTCTGGGGTTGGGCCAAAAATGAGGGGTTCAGTGTGGGAGCTGGGGCTGGCAGTCAATGGGATAGGGCTGGGGGTGCAGGAGCAGGCTGGGAGTAGGGTGTCTGGCTGGGGGAAGAGGGCAGGAGCCAGGGAGGAGAAGGAGCAAGGGAGGGTGCAGTGTGTGGCCAGGAGAGAAGGTGCAAGAGCGGGCTGGGGGTAGGTGTCTGGCCAGGGGGGAAGGTGCAGGAGTAGGCTGGGGGTGCGAGGTCTGCAGGAGCTCTTGCGCAAGAGGGCAGAGTGGACGTGCGACAGGGATTTCTTGCGCAAGAAAGCCCTATGGCTAAAATGACAGGACTATGCAGCACTTCAAAGACTAACAAGATGGTTTATTAGCTTTCGTGGGCCAGACCCACTTCCTCGGATCAAATTGTGGAAGAAAATTAGCATGACCATAATATATACCAAAGGAATACAATAAAAAAAAAGTGAATGCATATAAAGTTGACAAATCAGATTTTAGAACACAGGGAGGGTGGGGCGGGGGGAGGGAAGGTTAGTGTCTATGAGATAATGATATTAGGGGTGGTAATTGGTAAAGCTATCTTTGTAATGGATGAAGTAATTAGCAACTTTGTTAAGGTCCATTCGTAAAGTGTCAAATTTAAGCATGAATGGATCTCTAATTCGAACTACCTACTCCGTGCCACGTGTAGCCGCGGGCACGGAGTTCGACCTAAGGGGATTTAAAAATGGCACCCGCCCGGCAAGATGCAAATGAAGCCCGGGATATTTAAATCCCGGGCTTCATTTGCAACTTCGAATGCCTACATTAACCACCCTAGTTCGAACTAGGGTGGTAGTGTAGACATACCCTAGGAGACTATGGGTCTGTCTCCCAGAGCCTTTCGGAGTGTGGTATCCTGTTCCAGTATAGGTTATAGGTTATTGAAAATGCGTTGGAGGGGTTTAAGTTGGGGGCTGTAGGTGATGACAAGTGGTGGTCTATTGTTGGTTTTCTTGGGTCTGTCTTGAAGTAGATGGTTTCTGGGTATTTGTCTGGCTCTTTCAATTTGTTTTTTTTATTTCCCCGGGTGGGTAATTGAGGTTTATAAATGCTTGGTAGAGATCCTGAAGTTTCTGGTCTCTGTCAGTGGGATTAGAGCAGATGTGGTTGTACCTAAGGGCTTGGCTATAGGCGATGGATCATATGGTGTGTCCTGGATGGGAGCTGGAGGCATGTAGGTAACTGTAGGAGTCAGTGGGTTTTCTGTAGAGAGTGGTGTCTAATTTTCCATCTGTGATTTGTACTGTGGTGTCCAGGAAATGGATCTCTCGTGTAGAATGGTCCAGGCTGAGATTGATGGTGGGGTGTAGGTTGTTAAAGTCCCTGTGGAAAGCATGAGATTATCACACAATTATGGGATTAGGATCAAACTGCTCTTTGGCTCAACTGATTCCAAACCCAACACCATTACACTCCATACATGCGTGTGGCTAACTCTTGTGACGGCCGCAGCATTTGGATTTCCCACTACAGATTCTGGAGTTGTATGATCATTGAAGAATTTCCATTTTTACTTAAAAAAGAACTTTCTAGCCCTAGTTTTAGTGGCGCTGCAGAACAGCAGGAAAAGTTGCCCAGCACACCCTCAAAACGGGAGACAAACAAAGAAAAATATTTTTTCAATCTCGTGATGTTTGAACACTCCTGGTTGATGTTACTGGGAGATGCTTGTTCCAGTGACCTCGCCGATTTGTAGCATGGCTGAGACACACAACCTGCTCATTGGCTTCACTTCTTTACATCCAAGGCGGGTGCGAAAGGCCACAGAGTCTGCTCCAGGCACTGGCTGGCCAGCCGTGCAGGCCACGTACTAAAGAGACACCAGCTGAAGGCAAAGTTGGTTGTGACACCAAGTTACATCCACTGAAGACCGTGGTGCATCCGGTTGGGTTTCCTGCATTAGATGTTTGGCTGCTCTAACAGTCCACCAGAAAACCTAGAAACTTGACACTCATGGTGGGAAATTAAAGAATGAAAATGCTGCTTTCTTTTAGCTTGATTATTAACATGCGAGCTAGGGGGGTTATGGTCCAATCTCCAGCTGGGAATGAGTATCTCATCCACGAACACGTCTGCTGATCACTGAAGCTTTTTCCTGCCTTCCCCCAAAGCCGTCTGCCGAACTCTTTCGGCATCTTCAGCCACTTCATTGACAAAGTGCAACATCATGAAGTAAGTGGTTGCAAAAGAGATTCCTGCGGCTAACAGGGGACCAGCGATTGGTATGACTGCAATTAATGCTGGGAAAGCCTTCTCTTTTAGCAGCAGTTTGATGACAACTTCATTAGTTATTTCTTCAGCCTCAAGACATGTGATAACAGCCTTCAGCTCTGCTATGGGCTTCCCACACTGCCTGGCCAGAGCAGCTAACGAGCCGTCATCTAGGCCGAAGTACTTGTAGAAGCCAATCATGGAGCCTAGCAGCAAGGCGATATCACAAGCGACAGGGAGCCCTGGGATTGGCACAGCATTGATTAAAGCCGACCCCACGGATATGAGCCACACCAGCTTCTGCAGAGTAGCTTTCTTCTCCTTGATGATGTCGGCAGACAGGTTTGGGAGACTGAGCAGGAAGGCGAGTCTCTGCAGGCTTGGGAGATCATCCCGCAAAGCCCTGATCAGAGCAGGAGCATCGTACTGCGTGAAGTCACAGCTGGAGAGAAGGAAAATCTCAGGGTGGCTCATTCCTGCCCTTTGCAGGTTCTCCCTGCAGTCCGCCTGGAGTCGCTGCAGGACCATCTCCTGACAGAACGTCCTGGGGTGATCCCTTTTTTCGTTGCACAAGTCGTTGTCCACCTTGGAGCGCACAAAATAGAACCTCTTGTCCATCCTCCCGATCTCATGGGCCAGGGTGGCATGGCTGCATGTGAAGCGCTCCGAAGCAACAATCACAAAGAAATCGTAGCTCTTGAAATTCACCTTGTGCAGGTACGTGTGTGGGTGGAAATCCCGGCCCCCAATGCCGGGCAGGTCCCACAGCCTCACATTGGGGTGGTTCGGATGGGGATAAACAGTTGGCTGCTTTGTCGTTTCTGTCACCCCAGTGGGGGCAGCCCCGTCGTCCTCCGCCGTCAGGCCCCGCAGGGCATTGATGAAGGACGATTTCCCCGCCCCCGTCTCTCCTGTGACTGCGATGTTGACAATGGTGGATTCGAATGACCGTAGCTCTGCCTGAGCAATAGAAGCCACGTCAGCCTGCCCTTTGTCTTGGAAAAGAGCCACGAACTCCTCAAACACCTTTATGGCATCATTGAACAGATCCTTTGGCTCCGACCCGAGATCCAGACCTTTCATGAGCGCGGAGACGGACACCAGATCCATGGCACCTGCAAGAGAGCCCCTCTTCCCAAGAGAAGAAAAGGAAAAGGGGCATTTCAGGGAGTATAAATGTAGCCTTAAAAACACACAGCGGCTCACGTAGCACCCTACACACGTGCAGCAGGGAGCTGGTTTCACTCCCACCAACCTATGTGCTGAAAATTGCTGCCCTGGCTCCAAGGTGCTGATTAGAATTCCATTCTAGGCCTAAGTTTTGCCAAAGAACATTGACGGCTTGTGTTTGAACAGCCAGAAACTTTTCGTGTCTCAGTGTCTACTGGCATCACTGTCTAACACCCCCCTCAGATTTTCTGACCCTCCATCTCTTCCCACAGCTGTGGACATGTAAATCGACACAAATGTGTCAAGCTCATAATTTTACACAACAGGGAAACCTGAAATCACTAGACATGCAATAAACACTTAAACCAAGATGGAAGCAGGGTCTGAACAACTGCTTGCAATGCAGCCAACTTCATGCCTGCCAGGTGTGAGCTGTAAGACTGGTTCAACGTATTTCCTTTACCCCTGTTCTAAGGATAGACCTAAAGCAGACTCCATAAGGAGTCTCTTTGTTTTCCAGTGGAAGCAGGAATCTTTTGGCCACCCTAGGTGGTGGCTAAGAGTTTAAATCACTAAGGCAATGTCTACACTGGTGCAAAAATGGCCGTTCTTGCACAAGAACCCACAGAGTGTCCACACTGCCCGCCCGCTCTTGTGCAAGAAGATTCGCAGTACAGCGTTGGAAGAGAGGGCTTCTTGCGCAAGAACTACGCTCTTTTCTTACAAGTGCAAGCCCTCTTACACAAGAGCTCTTGTGCGAGAGGGTAGTGTGGACAGGCAATAGGAGTTTCTTGAGCAAGAAAGCCCTATGTCTAAAATGGCCATCAGAGCTGTCTTGCGCAAGAGAGCGTCCACACTGCCATGGATGCTCTTGTGCAAAAGCACATGGCAGTGTGGACGTGTTCTTGTACAACATGTTCTTGCGCAACAACCCGCCGGTGTAGACATAGCCCTTGGCTACATCGACACTGCAAGCTTTTGGTGCAAGAACAGCTGTTCTTATGCAAAAACTTGTGGAGCGTCTACACTGCACGCATGTCCTTGCACAAGTACATTTACAGTAAAGCATCAGAACAAAGGGCTTTTTGAGCAAGAGTTATTCCTCTCCCTACGAGGAATAAGCCCTCTTGTGCAGGAACTCTTACGCAAGAAGGTAGTGTGGATGGGCAACAGGAGTTTCTTGCACAAGAAACCCCTACGGTTAAAATGGCCATCAGAGCTTTCTTGCTCAAGAGAGCGTCCACACTGCCATGGATGCTCTTGCTCAAAAGCACATCTCTTGTGCAAAAGCACATGGAAGTGTGGACGCACTCTTGTGCAAGACATTTTGTGCAAGAACTCTTGTGCCAGTTCTTGCACAAGAAGCCTGCAGTGTAGACATAGCCTAAGAGCCGAAGTCACTGGTTTGGCCTGGAGCCAGACCCATTGTGACTGGTGGGCAGCTGGTAGGAGCAGTGGCAGGTGGCCATCAGGGCAGCTGGCAGGAGCGACCAGTGGGCACCCAGCAGAGCGGCTGGCAGGAGCAGGCAGCCAGCACGACAGCTGGTGGGAGTGACCAGCAGGCAGCTGGTAGGAGCATTGGCAGGTGGCCAGCAGGATGGCTGGAAGGAGCAACTGGCGGGCAGCTGGCAAGAGAAGCGGCAGGCAGCCATCAGGGCAAGCGGATCACAGGAGCAGCACGCAGGTGGTATGCCCTCAGGCTCAGGGAGTGGAATCATCAGGGTGATGTGTCAGGGTTCGCACTGACTGGACAGAGCTGTAAGTGGGCCATTTGAAGTGGGGTATGGAGAAAGCTTAAGTAGGTGAAAGACCCTCGCATGGTTGGACTAGTGAGCCTGAGGGGCAAAGGACATGGCTCAATCCGTATGAGCTGGGATGGTTACTCGTGGGGAGGGGGGTTATGAACTCTTTATGGTATTTTCCCAATTTAATACCATGTGACTTCTCTCTCTCTTTCATTAAAAGATTCTTTTCTACCTTCAGACTCTGTGCTTGCGAGTGGGGAAGCATTGCCTCTCAGAGGTGCCCAGGCTACTGGGTGGGGGTTCAAGCTGGTTCTGTGTGGGATGGAAGAAAAGGAACCCCTAGATATTGAACCCAGCCCTGGCTGCTGCCAGCACTACTTGGCCGAATGGTTACACTGACATTGCTCTAACTTAAAAACCTGCATTTGGGCCTTTTTTCTCCTCTACGCAGGTTCCAGTGTAGCTCCAGGTTTCAGATCTCCGTGAGGGGTGAGCAGAGATGGCCGGTGTCCTTATTCCTTCGTTGGCAGGCCTTCTAGTTGATAGGAGCTGCCATTTGGTTTTGTGAAGAGGAATTCAGGGTCTGAATTCTCAGTTCTGTTCTGTCACAGCACTGGGGCAGCCTGACGGGGATTTAGTGTAACTGAGACACTCCCTAGTTCCTCGGTACCTTCCCCCACCTCAGAGCTCCACAGCTCCACCTTGTCCCTGTCTCCCTCAGGCCCCCTCCCTGGCTTCTCCTCATCCCCCTTAAACACCCTAATTTGCCCCCAATGCCCTTCTCTCCCCAGCTACCTCCAACTTCCTCCCCGTCGCAGCAGAAGCAGCTACCAGCTTTCTTCTGTGCGAGGCAGGAGCAGAGTGCGGGTGTTTAGTTAGCGGGGTCGGACCCTGCCCGGCAGTGGCAGGCTGCAGGAAAGACGCTATCTGCCGCGGGTGCTGGCTGCCAAACAACTGGGGAGGTGACTGCTCGGCCCTTCCCCTAGTTGATAATGGCAGGGCCACAACCAACCCCGGAAACACGTCCCACTGGAATCCAGTGTTCAGAGCCTCCGACCCCAAGGGGAAGCTGGTTCCCTGTCACCAGGGTGGGGGGATGCCCGGGCACCTCAAGCCAAAATTTCAACCACCTCGAAACCTGCGTCATAAGCTCTGAGAGTCCCGCTACCAATCCCGTCGTCTCCGGGCCGAAGGGGGCAGCCGTTCGGTGCTCCACACCACACAACTCCCATGATTATTCCAAAATCGTGGACATAAGATGAGTGCCACAGGCCGTCAGGATTTCTTTAGTACCACGCGCCCTGCCAGAGACAGGGAGTAGGGCCGTGGCTCCCCAGAAACGCCTCACCATAAAAACAGTGAGTCAGCTCCCCTCCCCCACCGCCCTGAGCTTCCAAGCCTGGGGAAGCTCAAACCGGAACCCCCATGGGTAGGGGTGGCTGGTCCCCAAGGGAATGGGGGGGGGCTGCTAAATCTGCCTGGGCCTAAAGCTAATGGAAACTCTTAGGCTAAGTCTACACGGTCACTTTACTGCACTGCAACTTTCTGGCTCATAAGGTGTGAAAAAACACCCCTCCCCCCCAGCACAGCACAGCAAGTCCCAGCACTATACAGCACCAGTGTCAATGGGCTCCCAGCATTGGCGGCTGCTCCCCTCCTGGAGGTGGTTTACTTAGATCTCTGGGAGAACTGCCCTCCCCCCCCGCACTCCAGTCATGGCCACGATTCACTGGAATGCGCTGCCATGGCTGTGCCCTTATTTTAGAAATGCAGCCAAAGCCCAAGCGGTTCAAACGCACCCTACCCCAAGAGCCAGCAGCCCTGCCCTCTGGCAGCAGCGTGGTGTAGTCAATCTGGGGACGTACCTTCTACAGACTGGACTGGTGCACCCTGTGTCCCGGTCCTGGAGCCCCTGCAGGGTCCGGGGAACCAATCTTTGCAGCTGGAAGAAATTCGGCGGTTAGGGGGAACTCTCAGGGCTTTACTTCAGGAGCTGAACCAAGAGAAGGAACTGACTTTCCCCGAGTGATTGAAGAGGTTGCAGGGATAGTGAGGTGGTGGGTTAGGGCTGAAAAAGGAGAAGCTTTTTGTAATTAGGGGTAGGGCCGGATTTGATCCCTCCCCTACCGGGAACAGAGTCTAAATAAACCCTGTCCAGTTTTATTGTTCATTTCCCTTTTCTTTGTCACAGCTGCAGGAATGAATCATTCCTTCCGGGCAGCTTCCTTCTGCCACATCTGAAATCCCAAACTCTCTGCACACAGAAACTACCTGGTACATAAAGAGAAACATGGGAAATTGTTTCCCTGCCAAGATGTCTCCCACTCTCAGAGATCAGGATGGGGTCTGATTCTCTACCACAGAATCGTAGAACCGGAAGGGACCTCGAGAGGTCATCAGGTCCAGTCCCTGCCCTCATAGCAGGACGAAGCACCATCTCGACCATCCCCAACAGGTGTCTGTCCAACCTGCTGTCATAACCAAGAGAGTTGACCTGGAGTTGACCAGCAGCCTGGTGACTAAGGGGTTAACTATGTCTCCTGTTCCTAGCCAGGTATCTGGTCTGTCAATAGCAATGCAGGTAGGGATTTCAAATTGGGACAGAGGAATTTTTAACTTTTCCCTCCTTTGTCTGAGTTAGAGGGGTTTTTTCCTAAGAAACGGGGAGATGGGAAGACCCATCTCTCTCCAAGAAAAGTCTTCTCACAATGTGTAAATAGATTAAAGTTTAGTTAGACCATCAGGTTTTATTGATTCCTGGTTTGGGGATTTGGAACTGAGGTCTGTGCTGTTAGAAATGTTTTTTCTTTCTTTGAAAGTGTTTTTCCCCCCTCTCTTTTGTAATTAAGTTTTGAGCCCATGAGGGGTCCCCCATGAGTATATTAATTAGTGGCTCTTACCATCTAGCCACCTCAACTATGCTTGCAACAGGAATTTTGTTTTGATAATAAAAGTTTGTTTTCTTTTTCTTACTAACTGGTATTGGTTCATTTTTGTGTTCTGAGAGGTCTGTCGGTCTGACTAGGAGTCAGCTACCACAGACTGCAGCTTATTTTCTCTTATCTTTCCAAGCTCTTTGGGGAAAAGAGCTTGAGGTACCCTGATTTTTAGGGAGGGGATTTCCCAAGTGATCTCGTCGCTGGTTTTCTTGGAATACTTGTGTGGTGGCAGCGGATAGTCCCCAATGTCGAGGTATTAGGATTTTGGGGAAAAGTTTTTTGTACCAAAGCCTATAGAGACAAGGTTTTGGGGTGCTTTGGTGTGCCCCTCACTTCTGCATTCGTCGTGCCAAAGTGCGGAACAGCCTTGACACCTGCTCTTCAATATCTCCTGTGATGGAGATTAGAACATAAGAACATAAACATAAGAACATAAGAACGGCCGTACTGGGTCAGACCAAAGGTCCATCTAGCCCAGTAGCCTGTCTGCCGACAGTGGCCAGCACCAGGTGCCCCAGAGAGGGTGGACCAAAGACAATGATCAAGCGATTTGTCTCCTGCCATCCCTCTCCAGCCTCTGACAAACAGAGGCCAAGGACACCATTTTATCCCCTGGCTAATAGCCTTTTATGGACCTAACCTCCATGAAATGATCTAGCTTCTCTTTAAACTCTATTATAGTCCTAGCCTTCACAGCCTCCTCTGGCAAGGAGTTCCACAATCTCCCTAGGCAATTTATTCCAGTGTTTAACCACCCTCACAGGAAGTTTTTCCTAATGTCCAACCTGAACCTCCCTTGCTGTAGTTTAACCCCATTGATTCTTGTCCTGTCCTCAGAGGCCAAGGAGAACAATGTTTCTCCTCTTCCTTGTAACAGCTTTTTACATACTTGAAAACTGCTCTCATGTCCCCTCTCAGTCTTCTCCTTTCCAAACTAAACAAGCCCAATTCTTTCAGCTTCAGAGGTATATGAGGAGGAGCAATCACTCCAGCTGGTACAAGATAGAGGAGAAGGGGCCAAACCCAGAACCACCCTGATTTAAACCAGCTGTGGATCGGTCCTGGACATTTCAGTACCCCCAGGAGGGTGAGTCACTAGATCAGGGTTAAAAATTCCAAGATGCCAAAGTGACATACTTCCCGCCCGCTTTTGCATAAGAAGATTTACAGTACGGTGTCGGAAGAGAAGGCTTCTTGCGCAAGAGCTATGCTCTTTTCTAACAGGTGTAAGCCCTCTTGCAC
Source organism: Pelochelys cantorii (assembly GCA_032595735.1). Taxonomy (NCBI): domain Eukaryota; kingdom Metazoa; phylum Chordata; order Testudines; family Trionychidae; genus Pelochelys; species Pelochelys cantorii. Next base: position 3,027,287 of record CM064349.1, read on the forward strand.
AGGAGCTCTTATGCAGGAAGGCAATGTGGATGTGCGACAGGGCTTTTTTGCACAAGAAAGCCCTATAGCTAAAATGGCCATCAGAGATTTCTTGCGCAAGAGAGCGTCCACACTGCCTGGATGCTCTTGCGCAAAAGTCCATGGCAGTGTGGATGTGTTCTTGTGCAAGAGTACTTGTTCAAGAACCCACCAGCGTAGACATAGCCCAGACACTAGAAATTACTGAGGCTAACCTGTGGAACTCCCTGCCACTGGATTTATCTCTCTGACCGTTGTCATCATGAGCCACACAGAGGCTTAATTCAGGTTATACGTGAATTTATTACATGGTACGGCTATCTCGATGAGAGCAGCAATCATAAAGCACCAAGTATTCAAATTATTGATAAAGTAGCAATGCAGTTGCAATGGCGATAGATTATATAGAATTTATCTTTTATGCCCAATGCATAGCAATGCGCTGGCTTGTCCAAGTGCTCACCCAATTATGGGATTATGAGATTATCACACAATTATGGGATTAGGATCAAACTGCTCTTTGGATCAACTGATGCCAAACCCAGCACCATTACACTCCATACATGCATGTGGCTAACTCTTGTGACGGCCGCAGTATTTAGATTTCCTGTTACCAATTCTGGAGTTGTATGATCATTGGAGAATCTTTGTTTTTACTTAAAACATATTTTCCAGCCCTAGTTTTAGTGGCTCTGCAGAATAGCAGGAAAAGTTGCCCAACGAAGCCTCAAAACGGGAGACAAACGAAGCAAAACATTTTTTCAATCGCATGATGTTTGAACATTCCCGGTCGACGTTACAGGGAGATGCTTGTTTCAGCGACCTCGCTGATTTCTAGCCCTGCTGATACATACAAACTGCCCGTCGGCTTTACTTCTTCACATCCAAGGCGGGTGTGAAAGGCCACAGAGTCTGCTCCAGGCACTGGCTGGCCAGCCGTGCAGGCCAGATGCTGAAGAAACACCAGCTGAAGGCAAAATTGGTTCTCATACCGAGTTACATCCACTGAGGATTGTGGCGCATTCGGTTGGGTTTCCTGCATGAGATGTTTTGGCTGCTCCAAGAGTCCACCAGAAAGCTTAGACACTAGATACTCATGGTGAGAAATTAAAGAATGAAAATGCTGCTTCCTTTTAGCTTGGTTTTTAACATGGGGGGGGGGGAGGGTTGCAGCCCAATCTATCTCCAGCTGGGATTGAGTGTCTCATCCATGAACAGGTCTGCTGATCACTGAAGCTTTTTCCTGCCTTCCCCCAAAGCCGTCTGCCGAACTCTTTTGGCATCTTCAGCTACTTCTTTGAGAAATCTCAACAGCATGAAGTAAGTGGTTATAAAAGAGATTCCCACAGCTAGCATGGGACCGAGCACTGGCAGGTTTGCAATTAATGCTGGGAAAGCCTTCTCCTTCAGCAGCAGTTTGATGACAACATCATTAGTTATTTCTTCAGCCTCAGGACATGCGATAACAGCCTTCAGCTCTGCGATGGGCTTCCCACACTGCCTGGCCAGCGCAGCCAAGGAGCCGTCGTCTAGGCCGAAGTACTTGTAGAAGCCGATCATGGAGCCTAGCAGGAAGGTGATATCACAAGCAACCGAGAGCCGTGGGATTGGCACGGCATTGACTAAAGCCGACACCAGGGATATGAGCCACACCAGCTTCTGCAGAGCAGCTTCCTTTTCGTCGATGATGTCGGCAGACAGGTTTGGGAGACTGAGCAGGAAGGCGAGTCTCTGCAGGCTTGGGAGATCATCCCGCAAAGCCCTGAGCAGAGCAGGAGCATCGTACTGCGTGAAGTCACAGCTGGAGAGAAGGAAAATCTCAGGGTGGCTCATTCCTGCCCTTTGCAGGTTCTCCCTGCAGTCCGCCTGGAGTCGCTGCAGGACCATCTCCTGACAGAACGTCCTGGGGTGATCCCTTTCTTCGTTGCGCAGGTCTTCATCCACTTTGGAGCGCACAAAATAGAACCTCTTGCCCATCCTCCCGATCTCCTGGGCCAGGGTGGCATGGCTGCATGTGAAGCGCTCCGAAGCAACGATCACGAAGAAATCGTAGCTCTTGAAATTCACCTTGTGCAGGTACGTGCGTGGGTGGAAATCCGGGTCCCCAATGCCGGGCAGGTCCCACAGCCTCACGTTGGGGTGGTTCGGGTGGGGATAAACAGTTGGCTGCTTTGTCGTTTCTGTCACCCCAGTGGGGGCAGCCCCTTCGTCCTCAGCCGTCAGGCCCCGCAGGGCGTTGATGAAGGACGATTTCCCCGCCCCCGTCTCTCCCGTGACTGCGATGTTGAGCACGGTGGATTTGAACGAGTCCAGCTCTGCCTGCGTGATAGAAGCCACGTCAGCCTGCCCTTTGTCTTGGAACAGATCCATGAACTCCTCAAACACCTTTATGGTGCCATTGAACAGATCCTTTGGCTCCAACCTGAGATCTAGGGCTTCCATGTGATCTGAGATTAACTCCATGCCCTTCATGAGCTCAGAGACGGACTCCAGACCCTTCACGAGCGTGGAGACGGATTCCAGATCCATGGCACCTGCAAGAGAGCGCCTCTTCCCAAGAGAAGAAAAGGAAAAGGGGAGTTTCAGGGAGTGAAAATGTAGTCTTAAAAACACACAGCAGCTCACAAAGCACCCTACACATGTGCAGCGGGGAGCTGGTTTTACCCTCACCAGCGTGTGTGCTGAAAACTGCCTCCCTGGCCCCAAGGTGCTGATGAGAATTTGATTGTAGGCCAAAGTTTTGACACAGAACATTGACGGCTTGTGTTTGAACAGCCAGAAAGTTTCCACTTTTGGTGGCTCAATGTCTACTGGCATGACTGTCTGATACACCCTGCCCCCCAGATTGTCTGACCCTCCATCGCTTCCCACAGCTGTGGACATTTAAATTGACAAAAATGTGTCAAGCCCAAATTTTATGCAATTGGGAAACCTGAAATCACTAGATGTGCAATAAACACTTAAACCCTAGACATTGCTGTAACGCACAACCAGGTTCTGCCAAGCCACATTTGGGCCTTTTTTCTCCTCTGCGCTGGTTCCAGGGTTTCAAATCTCCAGGACGGGTGGGGAGAGATGTCCGGTGTCCTTCATCCCTTGTTTTCAGGCCTTGTAAGTTATAGGAACTGCCGTTGGGTTTTGGAAAGAGGAATTCAGGGTCTGAACCCGCAGTTCTGTTTCGTCACAGCACTGGGGCAGCCTGACGGGGATTTAGGATAACTGTGACACTCCCTAGTTCCTCGGTACCTTCCCCCCGCTCAGAGCTCCACCTTGCCCCCGTCTCCCTCAGGCCCCCTCCCTGGCTTCTCCTCACCCCCCTTAAACTTCCTAATTTGCTCCCAATGCCCTTCTCTCCCCAGCTACCTCCAAGCTTCCTCCCCGTCACAGCAGGAGCAGCCACCAGCTTTCTTCCGTGCGGAGGCAGGAGCAGAGTGCGGGTGTTTAGTTAGCAGGGTTGGACCCTGTCCGGCAGTGGCAGGGTTGCAGGAAAGATGATATCTGCCGCGGGTGCTGGCTGCCAAACAACTGGGGAGGTGCCTGCTGGCCCTTTCCCTCGCCTAGTTGATAACAGCAGGGCTACAACCAACCCTGGAAACATGCCCTACTGGAATCCAGAGTTCAGAGCCTCTGACCGCAAGGGGAAGCTGGTTCCCTGTCACCAGGGTGGGGGGATGCCCGGGCACCTCAAGCCAAAATTTCAGCCACCTAGAAACCTGCGTCGTAAGCTCTGAGAGGCCTGCTGAACCTTGCGACCAATCCCGTCGTCTCAGGGCCGAAGGGGGCAGCCATTCGGTGCTCCACGCCACACAACTCCCATGTTTTTTCGAGAACTATGGACATAAGATGAGTGCCACAGAGTGTCAGGATTTCTTTAGTACCACGCACCCTGCCAAAGGCCAGGGGCAAGGCCATGGCTCCCCAGAAACACCTCGCCATAAAATCTATGAGTCGGCTCCCCTCCCCCACCGCCCCGAGCTCCCCAGCCTGGGGAAGCCCAAATCGGAACCCCCATGGGTGGGGGTGGCTGGTCCCCAAGGGAATGCGGGGTGGGGGCTGCTAAAACTGGCTGGGCCTAAAGCTAATGGAAACTCTTAGGCTAAGTCTACACAGCCACTGTACTGTGCTGCAACTTTCTGGCTCATAGGGTGTGAAAAAACACCCCCCGCTCCCGAGCATAGCAAGTCCCAGCACTATAACAAGCCAGGCCCGTGTAAACGGGCTCCCAGCACTGGTGGCTGCTCCCCTCCTGGAGGTGGTTTACTTAGATCTCTGGGAGAACTGCCCCCCACCCCCCCGCACTCCAGTCATGGCCACGATTCACTGGAATGCGCTGCCATGGCTGTGCCCTTATTTTAGAAATGCAGCCAAAGCCCAAGTGGTTCAAATGCATCCAACCCCCAAGAGCCAGCAGCCCTGCCCTCTGGCAGCAGCGTGGTGCAGTTGATCTGGGGACGTACCTTTCACAGACTAGACTGGTGCACCCTGAATCCCGGTCCTGGAGCCCCTGCTGGGTCCAGGAAACTGATCTTTGCGGCTGGAACGAATTCAGCGGTTAGGGGAAACTCTCAGGGCTTTACTTCGGGAGCTGAACCCAGAGAAGGAACTGACCTTTCCCTAGCGATTGAGGAGGTTGCAGGGTTAGTGAGGTGGTGGCTTAGGGCTGAGCAGGAAGCGACTTTTTGTAGTCAGGAGTGGGACCGGATTCTAGATAAACCCTGTGCAGTTTTACTGTGCATTTCCCTGTTCTCTTTCACTGCAGGCCCTCTTCTGTTCTCCCTCGGGCAGCTGCTGCCTGCCATGGAGAGCGTATCCCTGAAACCCCAAACTCTCCACACACAGAAACTGCCTGGCGCACAAAGAGAAACATGGGAAATTGTTCCCCTGCCAAGATGTCTCCCTCTTTCAGAGATCAGGCCCTCGTCTGATTATCTACCACAGACTGGAAGGGGGCTCGAGAGGCATCAATCCAGTCCCCTGCCCTCATGGAAGGACCAAGCATCATCCAGACCATCCCTGATAGATGTCTGTCCAACCTGCTCTTAAATATCTCCAGGGATGGCGATTCCACAACCTCCCCAGGCAATTTATTCCAGTGTTTAACCACCCTGACAGGCAGGAAGTTTTTCCTAATGTCCGACCTAAACCGCCCTGTCCTCAGAGGCCAAGAACAATTTTTCTCCCTCCTCCTTGTAACACCCTTTTAGGTACTTGAAAACTGTTACAATGTTTCCCCTCACTCTTCTCTTTTCCAGGCTAAACAAGCCCACTTGTTTCAGTCTTCCCTCCTAGTTCATGTTCTCTAGCCCTTGAATCATTTTTCGTTGGTCTTCTCTGCACCTTCTCCAATTTCTCCACATCTTCCTTGAAATGTGGTGCCCAGAACTGGACACAAAACTCCAACTGAGGCCTAATCAGCATGGAGTCGAGCGGAAAAATGACTTCTTGTGTCTTGCTCACTTCTCTAAAATCGTTCTTTTCTATTCTCCTCTTTATTTAATTAGCTTTTAAAATGTATTTAATTTTTAGTTCTTTTTAAGCCTCATCCTACCTTCACCAACAAGCTTTCTTTGCGTTCATTACCTCCTTTTTTATTTAATGAGCCTTTTCATTTTCTTAAAGGGCAACAAAACTATTCTATTTACAGCATCCGTCTCTCTCCTGGGGCTTTCCCTTCTTTTTCTCCTCTAAACCTAACGTATCCACTAATTTCATTTTTTTCTCTTTTTCAAATCTTTTCTTCTTAACCAACAAGCTTTCTTTTCTTTCATAATCTCTCTTCTTACTCCGCCTAAATCAAACTTTCAATTTTTCAAACTCCTTTCCTCTAAGGACTCTCTAGAAAAGCAACCAAATGTGTCCAAACAGAAGCACGCTACATCCCTTGCCAAACACTGAAATAACCTTTTCACATATTTCAAAAATAGCCTTTTTCAAAATGGCCAGTGACACCAAACTCAGACATGACTGGAAATGGAGGTGAGGAGGACGATGGTAAAAGTGTCAATATTTGTGTGGTGATGAATACTATTGAGGTTATACCACTGCTATAAAAATAAACTCAGTAATAGTGGGGGGTTTCAGCTATCCCCATATTGACTGGAGACACGTCACCTGAGGATGAGATGAAGAGATAAAAGTTCTCGACACCTTAAATGGCTGTTTCTTGGAGCAGCTGGTCCCATGGACCCTACTCCAGAACCCTCCACCGAGCCCCTGTGCATCCAGAGCTCCCACTGAGCCGCGCACGCCCAGACTGCCCCACACCTGGACCCCTCCACACTCGGCTCATGCTGGGCTGAGCCTGCCCAGTCACACCTGCTAGGCCTGGCAGAGAGGGGCAGGCCCAGCCCTCACACTGTGCCAGGGTCAGCTGCAGCCTCCCTGCCGAGTTCTTGTCCTGGGGGAGCTGGGGTTTCAGGGTGATCTCCCCACTCCGTGCAGCCAGTGGCCTGTGCTCCCCTCTGCTAGAATGTGAAGACGAGGGATTTTCTCAATGGCCCTCCTGCCACAGATGTCCAGTGAGACACTGAACCCATCACTTCAGGCTTGATCTCAAGGGGAGTTAATTCTCCCGTGCCTCAGTTTCTCCATCTGCCAAAAGGGACAGTAACACCGCCTGCCTGCCTGCCTGGAGTCTGTGTACACTGGGTGTAGCGCGGTGCTTTGATGCCATCGGATGAAAAGTGCTGAGAAGGGCAATTCTGCAGAGTGTTTTGTTTTACAACTTCAAAATTTTTCTGCATTTTTCATGCAGTCGCCCCGTGCCTGGATTGCGGGGGAATTTCAGTGTGGGGCTTCCTGAGATGGCTCCTCCCCTCTCTGTGTGAGGCTGGAGCAATTTGTCAGAAGAGGTAGGGGGCAGAGAGAGCCGGGCCCCACCCGGCCTCCCCCAGGGCTGGTCAAAGACCTCAGGCGGGGTGTGTGCGGCAGGGAGGGCTGGGTCTCTTGTGGCAGCCGGTGCCCTGTGCTGGTGGCTAAGTGGGATTTTATGGCTGCTGTTACAGCCCCTGCTGCCTCCGCTCTCTGACTCCCCTCCCGGGTCTCCGTGCGTGTCACTTGCCTGTGGGCTTTGGTCACCTGCCCCCCTCAAACCTGGTTTAAAGCCCTGGCTGGCTAGGGGCAGGCCTGCAGGGAGTGGGGGCATGTCCCCCAGTAATTGGCAGGAGCATAGACCCTACAGCCCCAGGGACCCCATTTACGGAGGGGGAGCACCTGTTCCTCTGCCTGGAGTTTGAGCCACAGGTCTGGTCGCAGGGCAGCACGCCCCGGCAGAGCCCTTACCGGCAGCCTGGGCAGCCCGACCCCTCCCCACTTGTTTGGGGCTCTCCCACCCCCCCCCCCTTCTCTGCTACAGTGGCGTGGGTAGGAGGGGGGTGCAGGCGGAACCCCGCAGCAGGTGTGGGTCAGAGCAGGGAGCTCAGTGGAGTCACGGGGCAGTACAAACTCCTCCAGCCCCAAGCCTGTCAGGGGAGCACAAATTGTGTCCCCCCCCCGGGGTCAGTTTCTAGCCCTGTGCCCAGTGCTGGTCGAGCTACTGCCTAGGCCTGCCCGAGTGCCTGGCAGGAAGGGGCGAGACAGTCTTTGCTCTGCAGCCATTTTAGTGCTGTTTGAAATGTCTCTTCTGTCTGGAAACAAGTGGCAGCAGAAGCCAAGGGGAGCTGGCCAGGAGAGGAGTCTCTTACCTTCTGCCCCACGCCTAGCAGACTCCCCCTCCTAAAGAAGGAGAATAATTCCTGCTTGTTCCTCCATCGCCTTGTTGCCTTTCTTCTTTGTCTCTGCTCTGTGTGAGGTAGAAAGTGAAAGTGAATGTACACCCACAAAAATAAAAACAACACACAGCCCAGTCTGCACAGCAACAAGAGCCCTGATTAGATCCACTCTCTTACCATTTCCTGCGCTATTTCTACAGAGCTATGCAAAGAATAAAGATCGCATTCCCTTGTATTCAGTTGGGGTAGTTAAGTTCCAATAGAAACCCCTTCTGTTCTTGTAGCAAATTTGACTAAAGTGTCCATAGTCAAATTATGATCAGACTGGATTACTTACTGACATTCCTTGGGAAAAAGGCCCATTTTTCCTCCAGAAAGGCTGCAAAGGAACCAAGAATTCTTTTCCTAGAACACGTTTCCTTTTTAGCCTTTCTGGCCATCATTTGTCTGGGCCTGATCCTGCTTTTCTTGCAGAACGGCCCCGTTCCATGGACACAGGCTGTGCTCTACTGCCAGTTTAGCAAGAAGTGTGGGCTCTTCAACTAGCCCCCCCTCTTCCCCCTCCTGGTCCTTTTTCTTAAGCATGTTCCTGACAAATGTGAGAGTGCTCAGTACCCATCCCTAAGGGTGCCTAACTGGGTCTGGGTACCGATAGACACACATTTCCATTCTCTGCGTCTGCAGCGGAGGCTTGTAAATCTTGGTGCAATTTCCTGGTTTGATGTTTACATTCCGCCGGTCGAAGGAAGACCTTGTTACAGGTTTTCCAAAGGCGCCAAACTGCGGCTGCTTCTTTTTCCAGTGGAGTTGAGGGCTGATATATCAATAAGCAGGGCTTGACAAACAGCGGCAGAAGCCGCTCGCCAGCCCTGCACTGCGCATGCGCAAGAGCCGCATTGCGCATGTGCGCGCCTCCAGTAAACGGGGTGCACGGCTGAAACGGGGCCACGGGCGAGTAGATTCTATAGTTTGTCGAGCCCTGTCAATAACTATTGAGCCAATTTGTCTTCTAGGACTGACAATGTATGGACGTCAGCTGGCGCTTGATCGGATCAAGGGCTGTGTCCAAACTTTTTCAAGATTTGTTCAAGAGGGGCGACATCTTTTACAAATGCCAATTTCTCAGTCTCCTCTCTGGGAGCCTTCTTAAAAGACTTTACGTTGAACATTTCCTAATATACCCAACCTCCTATTGGGACTAAATAGCAATTTTTAATCCTCCTTATATTTGTCTTAGGATCCATCACAAGGGAGAATGGAGACACTAAGCTTTGTTTGTTTGGGTTTTTTTGGGGGGGAGAGGGCTTGGCCCTCCTACGACTGAAGGTATAACACCTTTCAATTATTCCCCCATTTGCTGGGTCAGAGTGGAATACTAAATCCCCCTCCTTATTTGACCATGCTATGACCGATAGTGTGTATACCTTTAAGACAATTCCTCTTTTCCTGGAGGGAGAAATCTTAATTCTCCTCCCTTCTTTCTAATGCCAGCAACTCTAGGAGTGAGAAATCTAATTCTCCCCGTCTCTTCTACCACCGGGGTGTGCACCCCTTAGTGATCGGTCACGTCAGTATCCCCAAAACATTTCTGCAGAATATTCTCCTTTTACCACTTTTCCATTGGTTCTCACAAGCAACAGCGTATGCAATCCCCCTCTTGCATTCTCCACCAATAATGTTATGCGCATAATTAGCAGATGGACTCTTTAAGGGGAAATAGCAAGATGCCATGTTTATTGAGAATGCAGTAAGAAAGCAGCTAGCACATGCTCACACACACACACGTCCTGCTGATGGTCTATAGTTACCAGTCAGTCGTGGCTCAAGTCCGTCTTGTTGATCAGGCCAGGCTGGCTGAGCAAGGAGTCAGGGTTCCTCTGAGGCTCCTCTAGAGACTTGGCTCGCAGGACCGAACCCAGAGACTTACTGGCAAAAGTCCCCCACTTTATACATGTCAGTTCCCATTGGAGTCTGTGGGTTTTGCAGTGTCAGGCAGGAGCCATTCACCCATCGGTGGTGTTAATCTCCGGGTTCCCCACAGTTATTCCTTATCTTCCCTTTGTCTCTCACCTTCCAGCATGTCCACCTATCTCCAGGGTTCAGCTGTCCTCATTTCTTCAGCCTTCATCCAGCCTCAGGTCCCAGGGATGTTCTCGCATCATCACCAAGTGTCTCGTCTTCATGGCCGTCTGGACTGTCCTGATGCCTTTCTCCCTCATTCCTCACTCCCCCACCCCCCACAATGCCAGAGCATTCCACATAAGGATGGCAGAGTTACTAGAAGACACAACTTTACAATGTGGACATGAGGTACGGCTTAATGTGTAATGCTAACAGAAGCAAGACCTTACAGCAAACATTGTCTAATCCCCAGAGACAGGGTGAAATAGAAGCTACAGAACTTACAAGCAAGTCATATTTTTATGGAGATATACCTCTCTCATAGAGCTGGAAGGGACCCTGAGAGGTTATCAAGTCCAATCCCCTGCCTGCACAGCAGGACCAAGTAGCACCCCTGATAGATTTGCCCCAGATCCCTAACTGGCCCCCTCAAGGATTGAGCTCACAATCCTGGGTTTAACAAGCTACTGTGCTATCCCAGTGCCCTTTATACAGCATTGTAGTGGGATGGAGTGGCCCCCCATGGACCCCACCGTGGAGGAGCTCCTCCGGCAGCCACGTTAGGCTGAGCCTGACCCTGCTGGGGGAGGGGGCGGGGCAGGGCCAGGGCTATAAAAACCCAGCCTGATGGGTCAGTCAGGCCCAGCTGGTGGAGGAACCAGAGGACTGCTCAGGGTTCCTGGCTGGGGAGGCTGAGGCTTGGCCCGGGCTCCGACCACCCCTGACCCAGAGCAACCAGAGGCCAGCTCTGCGCTCCCTGTCCAGGAGGCCGAGGCTTGGCCTGGGCCACCGACCGCGATGAACCCAGAGGGCCAGCCTGACCTCCTGCCCCAGCTGGCACCCGGAGCTGGGAGAGATCGCTGCAGCTGCCAAGGCTGGCCCTGGACCCCCGATGGCGCCTGGCCTGGAGGACCAGCCCGGATGCCTGCACCAGAGCACCGGCTGAGACCCTGGACCTGCAAGCGGCTGAACACTGGCCCGGACCCCCTGGGGCCCAGCTGGATGAGACCACCCCAGATTCCTTGAGTTACCGGCCAGAAACCCAGGTACCAGCGGAGGGGGAGAAGGGACGTGGCCCAGGGGATACTGGAGGCTGATAAATGCCTCAAAGCCAGTGTGTTTCAGGCTGGAGCCCCCGCTGAGCCAGCAGTTGCCTGGGCCAGGGCACACCCTGCACCCCCCACCCCTCCGCCACCCACCTACCAGGTGGCAGGCTCCCCCTCTCCACCCCTTCAGGCGATCGGCCTGCACCCCTCCTGGACAAGGAGACCCAAACTTGCGTTTGTTGTTGCCCCGCCCTCACCTAGGGCCGGGGCTCCGTGGCTCAGTTGGCCTCTCACCCTGGTCTAAAGCCAGGCCGGGTAACTGAACTATAGACTTGGGGGTTTATTTGCTAGCTCACTCTGACCAAGAGTGAAGACTCTTGACTCCTGTCCAGGTGTGTCTGGTGCCCGCCTGAAGTAAGGCTGGGCTCTTGAAATTTGCCTCTCACCCCGACCTGAACAAGGCCAGGTTATCGAACTAGGGACTTGGGGATTTGTTTTTACGTGACTGTGCAGTGGGCGGAGTGGCCTCCCCATGGACCCTGTGGCGGAGGTACCCATCTGGGTAGCCGACCCAGCTACAATCATACTTACAGTCTTATAACCAATACTGAACTATTACGATTCAGCTTCATTGGATCTGACCCAGGACCAGGGTTTTGAGGAGAGGTGGGATTTGTGTCCGTGTTCAGATAAGCCGTGACTGTCCCCCGGCAACGGAGAATGGCTCGGCTCTGTCTCCCCGCGCTGCCTGCGAGGCGTTCCCTTGTGCCATACGGCAGCTCCTGTCTCAGCTGTGTCAATAACGCAGGGTGAGGCGTGAGGGGTTTGCAATGCCCACAACAACAGCTGAGCGGGGTCCATGCTCCTCACACTAGGGCGTCCATGTGGCTAACCCAGGATTTCAGAAAAAGGCAGGAAACAGCCTTGGCTGTTGAGCTAACGGGAAGCGAGTGCCATGTCCCAATAACCACCAGCACCAGTGTTTGGGGCCCGTGAGGCAGTGGAAGCACTACCCATCATTCCACTTGGCCACGTGCCCTGTGGGATAGCTGCTACCCACAATGCAGTGCTCCGTGCATCAGAGCAAGAGCTGCTGGTGAGGACACATCCCGCCTATGCAATGAGCGTGGTGTGGACAGCCAAGACCGACTGGCTTACATCCAAGGCTTGATGTCGACTTACGTGAAGTCGAATGAACTTTTTAGGGAAAACATGGCCTGAGAGCGAGCAGTTCTGTGGATATGTGGTGACTCAAAATCACAGATGATTCAGGTGGGAAGAGACCTCAGGAGGCCGTCTAGAAAAAGGGGGAGAATAGGGAAGAGGCCAAGTTTGCAGATGATACAGAACTACTCATGAAGTTAAGCCAAACGTTGACTGTGACCAGTTGCAAAGGGACCTCACAAAGCTGGGTGACAGGATGAGAAAGTGGCAGATGAAATTCAGTGTTGATAAATGCAAAGTCACGCCTACCGGAAAACATCTCAGCTACGCATCCAAATAAAGGGGGTCGAAATTAGCAGCTACCACTCGAGAGAGAGATCTTGGGGTCCTTGTGGACAGTTCTCTGAAACATCTCCTCAATGCGCAGCAGCAGCCACAGCAAACAGAAGGTTGGGACACATCAGGACAGGGACCGAGAATAAGACAGAAAATATCATCTTGCCTCGGTACAAATCCATGGGATGCCCACAGCTTGAAAACTGTGTGCAGTAAATCGGGGGGAACAGGGACTGGCTGATTTGCAAAGATATTTGGAACTGGAAAAAGTGAGAAGGGGGGAAAGAGAGGAGAGATGGAACAGCTTCCATATGAGGCGAGATTAAAGACTGGGACTGTTCAGCTTCCGAGAGAGAACTCTAAAGGCGGGTTTGATCGAGGTCTATAAAACCCTGGCTGGTGCAGAGAAAGTAAATACGAAAGTGTCATTTACCCTTCACATAACACAAGAACCGGTCATCACCTGATGACAACATGCAACCTGTGGAACTCATTGCTGATGGACGTTATTAAGGCCAAAAAAACCCTGGTTCAAACAAAGATACTGGATGAATTCCTGCAGGATATGTCTATCAATGGCTGTTGGCCAAGATGCTCAGAGATGCGACCCCGCCCAGGAGGAGTAAAAGTTAATTCGAGCTAAAGACTTAGCTCGAATTGCTGTTTCACTGCCACGTGTAGCTGCGCGGCAGTTACTTCAGACTAGTGGAATTTTAAAATGGCAACCGGACGGGAACATGCAAATAAAGCCCAGGATATTTAAATCCCGAGCTTCATTTGCAACTCCGGTCGCCTGCTTTGCCTACCTAGCTCGAATTAACGAGCTAGTGTAGACATACCCATAGAGCTAAGCTGTGAACCAAAGCAGCCCCCCCTCGCAGACCTTGGCATTGAGCAGGGTCTGGAACTGATTGGAAACAAGTCCAGGTGCAAACGATTATTGGGGCTTATCTTGAGTTGTAGACCCACGACTCACTGAGAGGGGCCTTGAAATCCACGTCTCAGTTCAGGAGGAGCTAACAGTGCATCCTCCCCAGTACCGACCAGGGTTCAGGGAGAGATCTGACATGTCAGAATGAGCAATGATGTCCACCCCTCACAGATGGCAATTTCAGTCGTGTGTGTGTGTGTGTGTACGTACGTACTGCTTGTTGTTCCCTTTGTCTCAAGACCATATAGGGATGCGCCAACAGGCAAACCTATCGAGAGACGCCACCTGTCATTCCTAAAGACATGGAATCGGGATTTAAGCCACCTTCTCCAAGAGAACCTGAGGGGTAACACCTGTGTGGTAATAACAAACATGTTTTGCTGCAAGAACCTATCCAGGGACTCGGGAACTCCCAGCCCGTCGCTTCTCTCTGCCCATGGGCCCGATATGATCGCTGGTAATCAGCTGTTTGGCCCTGTCTCACTGAGCCTGATAAGCAAAGTGGCACTCCGCCCGCTGTGTGTAATAAAAGCCTCGTGCATGAATCTACACGGTGTTGAACGTCCGTTCCTGCAGTCAGGAGACAGGAATTCAGCCACACGCTCTCTGGGGGGTTATTTGGCTTTTGCCTGGCTGTGACTGTGGCAATAGCTCAGGGGTAGAAGGTGCAGGACTGGAGGCCGCCTGCCCCACTGAAATGCCCGTTAGCTCTGAACAAACCCGCCTGCTTGTCCTTCCAAGCGGTTACCCTGCCTGGGGAGTTAGTGCAGCTTTGAGACTTCACTGCGCAGAAGAAAATGCAGCTTCTAACCATCTCGGTGCAAGTGAAACAAGACACAGAAACCGTCTCCAGAGGTTCCCAAATCTTTCCAAACCCTTTGTTCAGTCGTTCATATTACCCCGTCTCCACTGCTTCCTGATTCTCTGCTTCCCGATCCAACTGGGCTGTGTGGGGAGCAGGCAGCTTGTAGCGCTGGGGGCCTAACAGTGCAGCTCCACTGTCTATGCAAGTTTGCAACAGGCCAGAAGCGCGTCTCTTACCTCACCCTGGGAAAGGCTCCAGGTGCTGGGTTCTGTCGGAGTTTGAAGTCCTGCAGTAGCCCTGGCTGTTTGCCTGGGATCTCTGCTCCTCGCCCGATCGCCCTGGCTCCAGCTGGCTGCTTTTCAAGCCCCATCATTTATAGCCATAAGACTAGAAAGTGAAAGGAGCAGTGAGATCTGCCACAGGCCCCGTAAGTGCCCCCTTAGTTAATGAGGAAGAGAACGATGGCTGGGGGGTGGAGGGGAGAAGAGGCAGCAGGTGAGCTGAATTGGACGCGGGGGAAGAGGGGCTTAGAGGGAAGCCAGGACCCTCAGGCGCTGCGTGTGGGGGGGGGGGGGGACTGGATGACAGTTTTGTTCCTCCTCCCTGTTCCCATTCCCCGTCCTCTCCCCATTCCTGACCCAACGGCTGCAGCACAGTCCAGCCACAGACCCTGCCCTGCCCCCACCTTCCCAGCAGGCCCCAGCCCCCCCACTCTGGCACAGCCTGGCTGGACCAGCCTTGGCAGGGGTTGGTCCAACCTGGCCTTAAAACCCTCCAGTGACGCAGATGTCAGCGTGGCCCCTGGGAGCCGATTCCAGAGCTGAACTGCCCTGGGAGGTAAGTGTGTCTCCTGCTCTCCAGGCTACTTCTCCTCTGCTGCAGGTCACACCCGCCGCATCTTCCCTTCCCTTCCCTTCCCTTCCCAGAACGTGGGGAGCTGCGCCCTGAGCGCTCTGCACTTACCGCGGTGCCGCTCCTCCCGTCTGCGTGCAGTGAGATCGGTGCTTTGTCCCAGGACAGCTTATTCCTGTACGAGAAGGGGAAGAAGCCACCTGTTATCCAGGCGGCCGCCACCGCATGGTCCTGGCTGTACTGGTGTATCTGGGGGACATCTCCTCTGGGATTCCAGCCCACGTCATCTCGCCGCACTACTGCTGACGACACAGCCATGCTGAGGGTAGAAGAGGGCCCACGGCTCCCCTCCGACACAGAAGAACCCGAGAGCCAGATAAAGTCACATCCCTCACCGGCCCCGTGGTCCTGGGTCACTTAAGGGCAGAGCAGGCCTGAGGGGAGGTCTCCCTGCAGCCGGGGGTGTGGCCCTCCACACAGACAGACAGACAGACAGACTCTGGCTTTGCTCCCGCTGGCAGGCTGAAAAGGGTTTATTGGGGTGACTTGCGTTAGCTGCCCAAGTCCAGCTCTGCCCAGTTCCCTGGGTCCCAGCTCTGGCTCCCCTACCCCCATGCTCACACTGCTGTTTCTCACACCCGGTGTGAGCAGAGCTCAGGTGAGTCCGTCTGCCCGGGCCGGAGTCACACCACCCCCAGCTGCAGTGTGGACGTAGCTGGAGCAGTCTCAGGTGCCCCGGGCCAGGGAGCCCTTTTGCAAAGGAGAAATGGACCTTGTGAGGTTGCCAGCCCCCAGGCCCAAACATCACCAGCAACCTGGGGCAGGAGGGGTGATATTAGCCAGGTGTCTGGGGACGCCCGGTGACACGCTCCAGGTGTACGGTCCCAGATTCTCGACTCCCTGAAGCCCAGAGAGAGCGGGGCCGGGCTGCGTGCTGTGCCCGTTGTCGTACATTCACTTTCACTTCCCACCCTACTCAGCACCCAGAGGCGCCAGGAGAGAGGGAGGGAGGCAGCGAGGGAGATGGTGAACTCGAAGCAGCAGCAAAATCCCTTTGGGTTTCTCCAAGTACGTCGGAGAGGCCGGTGCACTTGGGGTGGAGGGTAAGAGACTCCTCTCCCGTCTGGCTCTCGCTGACCGTGGCTGCTGCTGCTGCCCTTTGCTGGCAGGTACCAGAGGCGTTTCAAAGGACACATTCAAAAGGAAGATCAGCATGGCTGCTGAGTCACATGACATGACAGGCAAATCTAGACTCAGAATGGTAGGACTGGCAGGGACCTCAAGAGGTTCCTCAAGTCCAGTCCCCTGCCCTCACGGCAGGACCAAGCACCATGTAGACCATCGCTTCCCAAACTGGGAAATTCCAAGGGGGGCACAAGACAGAAGTTTTAATAATGAAAAAAAATTATCAGCATAAAAAAATTTGAATTTGCAAATTTCATACCACAAGATGTGAGTTATTTATGTATTTATTTTGCCTTTCGATGTGTACGGGGGACCAGTCAATCGGTGGGGAGGCCAAAGAACGATGTAGAAGGTGATGGAACTTTTTTGAACTTTCTAGCACGCTCATGGGAGTGTTCCAGACTGTTCTATCGTGGGAGTAGGTAGCCAGTCTTGTGCAGTGACTGGTGGTGGGGTATACATAAGGCAGCATGTGTCCGTACGTAATAAACATTTGCATTTATCAAAGTAACTTGTATCCATTAAATTTATTAGAATCAGAAAAATTATTTTTATAGATTTTTTTTTAATTAATATATTATGGCTGCAATTAAGAAAAGGAAGTACGATGAAGACTACATTAAGTATGGCTTCTCTGTCATGGAATAAAACAGGATTGATCATCCTCAATGCATAGAATGCCACACAGTTCTCAATAATGATGCCTTGAGACCTAGTTGTCTTGAGCGACACTTGACGAAGAACCACAGTGCTGTGACAAACAAACCAAAAGAGTTTTTTGCTGCTAAACTTCAAAATTTGGAATGCATGAAGCTGGACACTACTGGAGCTTTTCATCAAGCGTCGGCCAAAGCCTCTTATGAACTGTAATTGCTCATTGCTAAAGGCAAGAAAGCGCACATAATAGGAGAAACTCTTGTAAAGGCTTACTTGTTGAAAGCAGTTGATGTTGTGCATAGTGTTGAAAGCAAGAAAAAACTATCAGAAATTTCACTTTCCAACAATTCCGTGAAATGTTGCATCAATGAGCTGGCAAAAGATCTTAAACTTCAAGTTGTGGAGGCAGTGTTGGCTTCTCCTTTTTTTGCAATTCAGTGTGACAATACCACTGATGTAGCACAATGCTGTCAGATGCTTGTCTACATTCGATTCATTAATGATGGAACGGTGAAAGAAGAACTGCTTTTTTCGAAGGAATTGACGACCACATCAAAGACTTCTGAAGTTATGAAAACAACTTTGTAGAATTAACTTCTCACCCGCTCTTTTTACTTAATGTTCCACAATGACACTTTCAATCTCTTGAACTATCACTGCACCGAGTTACCACCATTCACAGGGATGTGAATTTCCGATGTCTGTGTTTTTGTTCACTCCTTTCACTGGCTACGTCTAGACTGCATCCCTCTGTCGACAGAGAGATGTAGATTAGGCACGTCAAAATTGCTATCCCGTGCTTCATTAGCATAAACATGGCTACTGCTTTTTTCGAAATGGAGCTTTTTCGGAAAAAAATGGCAGTCTAGATGCAGATCTGTCGAAAATAAACCCTTTTTCGACAGATCCTGTAAACCTCATTTTTACAGTTCATTTGCTGTGTGCCAGCTTGTCTGGGACTGATCTGTTTTTTTCTTGCTGAATGGCACCCTTGCATGGACACAGGTTTGCTCTACTATCAATTTAGCAAGAAGAGTGTTTTTTTTTTAACTAGTCCCCACAGTTTTTGTCCTTTTCTTAATTTTCAAATGTCCCATGTTTGTGCATCTCTTTTTGTAGAGAGGGGTGAGGGGAAAAGGCATTTTGCTTTCAGGGATCTGCTTGACCCTTCAGGGCCGGGTTCTCTGACCTGAGGTGATTAAAAATCGTCTGTGCAGTTCTCAGCCATTCCGGCTGCCAGCGCTCTCTGGTGTTACCAGCGCCCTGCTCTTCAGCAACCTGCTGCCCAGTTTCTCCTGCAGTTCTAAGGTTTGTAACTTCCTCCCACAAGCCAAAGAGACCCCACACAGAGCCTGCCCCAGTGCAGCCCCGACGCACTCCCCACGACAGCAGAAGCCAGAGGTAACTGGCCTCCTGTTCCGCTGGGCTGGCCTCCCACTGGGAAGCAGAGCCCCGGCCCTGGCCCCAGCCCACTCCCCTGAGCCCTGCTTTCTTTGGGACCGGGGCTGGGGCGGTCCACTTTCCCCCGTCATCGGGAGTGTGGTGGGGCCCGACCCTGCTGCCTCCTTGCGCCAGGCCCCCTGGGTCATCCCCCAGCTGGGGTTGTGCAGGGAGAGGGCTTGGGGGATGGTGCACTGGGTGGGAAGGGCTGGAGGAGGGGCAGAGCTTGGGGAAGGGGTGGAGTGAGGCAGGGCGGGGAGGAGCAGAGGTAGGGGAGGCTGCGGGGGTGGGTGTTGCCCCAGGCCATGGGCCTCACTAGGGACAGCCCTGCAGCTAGAAGAGGCCTGGTCAGGGCGCCGGGGGGGTGTCTGCAGATTTGTTCACATGCTTTTGCCTGCAGTTTCTGGTGCAGACGGCGCAGGGACTTTGGTGCTGCTTGTGCGCTGGGTTGCCTGGCTGCGTCCCGTTGTAATCCCGCCTGTTCGGGATGACTGCAGCGCCCCGTCAGCCTCTTTGGAGGCCGTGTCAGCGCGGTGTCGGGGTGGTGTGCTGTCCTGTGCAGCTCGGCGGCAGCACTCTGCAGAGAAGTCTGGAGCGGCCTTTCCCCGGGGAAGAGGTGCCCATGCAGGATTCTCCCAGCCGCACTGGCAGCAGGCTTGCTCCGGGTGCTGCAGTGCTGGAGACGCTCCTTGAGTCGGAGCCGGGGAACTTCCAGGCCAGCACAAAATGGTCCCGAGCACATGGGCTGGGTGGAGCAGAAAGAGCCGCCGCTAGCACGGGTCCCTTCTGCCTGGCTCAGTGGATGGGGTGGAGTTAAGGGTACCACTGCTGTGGCCCCCGTGCCACGTGGGGGGGGGGGTTAGGTGGTTCACTGCCCTTTCTCCTCTGCAGGGAGGTAACGTGTGTGTTGTAAAGGGCTCGCCTTGACTTGTGAAGCCCAGCCAGGTGGACACTTGTGTGCAAGGTGGGTCTTCATGGGAGCTCGTTCCTGGGCGTCTCCTGTTTGCTGTTCGGGATGGTGATGAGGTGGCCCCGTGGTGCCTGTGAGAGCATGTGGCACAAAGTCTCACCCCAGCCGGAGCAGCATGTTGCTTGTAAGGAGCTCCCCCCTTCAGTCTGCAGGGGGTAAGGGCTGTCCACTCACCCTCGGGGAGGAAGACGATGCCTATCTGTGTCTGTGCGACTTTTCTTCCTGGAGTTGGTGGATTTCCACTTCACAGGGCTAAGTTCAAAGCCTCGCGGGATGAGGTGTCCGAGAGGAGGGGCCATGTGAGTCTGTATCTGCTCAGGAGCCCTGGGTCTGTGACTACAGGACTGGCCCCTCTCCTGGCTCTGGCTGGTCTCTGAGCCACCAATCCCTGGCCTCAGGCTACTTCCAGCCCTGGGGCCCTGGCCTGGCTCCGGCTCCACCCCCAGCTGGGCTCCGGGCCACCGGCACCCTGGCCACTAGCCTGGCTATCCTCCTGTCCCCCAGCCAGGCTCCAGACCACTGGCCCCTCCCTCATGGGACTTCCAGCTGTCTCCCGCTTCCAGCCGCCTTAGGGTACATAACGCCATCCTCAGGTTTGGGAGGGGTTTCCGCCTTGGTCTGTTTCAGCAAAAACAAGGTGCCAGGTGGCACGTGACAGACGAACACGTTCACTAGGGCACCCGAGCAGAAGAGTCCGTGAGCTACAACTCACTTCCTCTGACACAGAGGAGGAAAAGAAAGAGACAGAAAGAGGAAATCAGGCTGCAGGAGTGGGACTGTCTCACGGGTGCTAATGAAATCGGAATAGAATTGCGTAGCTGTGTTGTACCGCAATCCAAATTCATGGGTCAGCCCCACTGTGGGAGGTTGACAGGAGTAACCCTCCCCTCGACTTCCCTTGCTCTGCGTGACTCCAAGGAGAACCATGACTGATGGGGCACCCTCAGCGTTCGATTTAGCAGGTGCTGAGTGCGTGGGAAGCCCGACCCATGCTGCCATCCCATGCCGGTTCCCCCACCCCGCCCCCCAAGGTAATCCCCCAGGTGGCCCTGGGCCCTTCCGCTAACGGGGGACTGTCCCATCCAAAGGACGATTGAGTTGGTGGCTGTGGGACCCCTAAAGCGCAGGGGCTGGGATGGCCGCCCCGAACCGTCTTATGGACGAGATGGCTCAGTCTGTCTGCTACCAAGATCCACAAACCTGGAAATCCTGGACAATCCATCATCTCTCGGGGCGGGCAGAGACCTCAGGCGCCATCAAGTCCAACCCCCTGCCCAAAGCAGGACCAGCCTCAACTCAACCATCCCAGCTAGGGCTTTGTCCAGCGGGGACTTAAAAACCCCTAGGGAGGGAGATTCCACCCCCTCCCTAGGGAACCCAGCCCAGTGCTTCACCACCCGCCTAGGGAAACAGTTTTTCCGAGTATCCAACCTAGATCTCCCCCACTGTAACTTGAGACCATTGCTCCTCGTTCTGCCATCTGCCCTGACTGAGAACAGCCTCTCTCCATCCTCTTTGGAACCTCCCTTCAGGGAGTTGCAGGCTGCTCTCAGATCCCCCCTCACTCTTCTCCTCTGCAGACTCTCACAGGGTCTGGTTCAGCAGGACCCACTGCTGAGTGCTGGGATCACTGGCACCCAGGGGCCCCATTTTGAAGTCCCACCTGTGTGGGTCCTTGGGGCCCGGCCCACTGCAGGGCCCCTCCCAGCAGACTGGTGACAATAGTGGCCCAAGCCAGGCCCTGTGGGTTTGTGACACAGGACAGGTGTCCCTGGGAGATGCTTACTCCAGCCAGGGGCTGCCACTGCTCACAGGGGCTGTTGTCTCCACTGGCTGGAGGAGAGGCTGGTGTTTGCACAAGAGCAGATTGGAGGCGGGGGAGAGTCCCCGAGAGGATGGTGTGAGCAACATGCCAGTGTCCTGCTCACTTAGCGCCCGCACCTCAGCCAGGGGAGTGTGTCACTGTCTTCGGCAAAGGCCCTGGGCCAAGTCCCCTTCAGCCTCCTGGTGAGAGTGCACGGAACAGGGCTGCCCTGGTTTGCCATCGTAGTGTCCCAGAGGCTGCTGGGACCAGGCAGTGATGGGAGGGTCTCTGTTGGCGAGGGGTCTGGCCGGGGATTGTGGGAGTTCTGGGGAAGCGTGTGCACATGGAGCCAAGTGGATCTTGTAGTGTCTTGGGCACAGGCTGCCAGGGGCCTGGTTTGCTATTGTAGGGCTCTGGGGGGCACAGACGGGGCCTGAGTGTTGCTGTAGGATTGTACCGTGAACTCCAAACCTCAAGCAAAGCCCAGATAAACCCAGACTCCCCATTGCCAGCTCCACCCTCCCTCCATATGCAGGGACTAGCAGATTCCCTCACACACCCCTGAGCACTGTGCCACCGGGTGCACCAGGCTGCACAAAAATCACTAGTGAAGTCACAGGGAGTAACCGTATTAGCCTGTGTCTGCAAGACAGCGAGGAGTCCTGTGGCATCTAAACCACACTTCATCGGATGAGACGGGGAGGCAGTTACAGGAGCAGGAGTAGATATAAGGCAGGGGTTGCCTGTGTGAATGAAGCTTATCAAGTCAGGATGGAAGTGGGTCACACAGCATTTGGTCTGGACATGTGAATATCCAGAGAGGGGAAATTGCCTTTGTAATGCGTTAGCCAGCTGAGATCTTTATTCAATCCTAAATTGATAGAGTTGAATTTGCAAATGAACTCCAGTCCAGCTGTCCCCCTTTCGACCAGTTTTGGAAATTCAAATCCATTACTGAACATGCAGGCTGGTTATAGGGTCCCCCTACAGGTTTGTGTGCGTTACCATTCCTGGTATCTGATTTTTGGATACCTCATGACCTCAGGAATTGGCTCCCTTACAGCAGGGTTATCCGGCTATGTTGACTCTCTCCTCAGACCCTGGGCTACCAACTCCTAGCGACCTGCCTGAGGGAACTGCAGTGCATCAGCAACTTCCCTGCACACCCCAGCCCTCCACAGCTGTAGAAGCTCCTTACACCAACATTCCCCATGAGGATGGATGACAGGCTGTCGGGAACACCCAACACAACTGGCGCCTGAGCTCTGTGACAAGTTAAACCTGCCCGTCAGCGGCACTGCCCCGAGCACCCACATGGCCCCACAATCTGCCAACAATATGTCTGACCTTGAACAACGTTTCCTCTGCTCCCGTCCCTGAGTGCCCTCCTCCGCTCGCGCTATATTACGACGTCTTCATCCTCTGGACCCGCGGGAAGGAGACATAAGAACATAAGAACGGCCGTACTGGGTCAGACCAAAGGTCCATCTAGCCCAATATCCTGTCTGCCGACAGTGGCCAGCACCAGGTGCCCCAGAGAGGGTGGACCGAAGACAATGATCAAGCGATTTGTCTCCTGCCATCCCTCTCCAGCCTCTGACAAACAGAGGCCAAGGACACCATTTTATCCCCTGGCTAATAGCCTTTTATGGACCTAACCTCCATGAAATGATCTAGCTTCTCTTTAAACTCTATTATAGTCCTAGCCTTCACAGCCTCCTCTGGCAAGGAGGTCCATAGGCTGACTACACGCTGTGTGAAGAAGAACTTTCTTTTATTAGTTTTAAACCTGCTACCCATTAATTTCATTTGGTGTCCTCTAGTTCTTCTATTTAGGGAACTAATAAATAACTTTTCTTTATCGGCCTTCTCCACACCACTCATGATTTTATAGACCTCTATCATATCCCCCCTCAGTCTCCTCTTTTCTAAACTGAAAAGTCCCAGTCGCTTTAACCTCTCCTCATATGGGACCCGTTCCAAACCCCTAATCATTTTAGTTGCCCTTTTCTGAACCCTTTCCAAGGCCAAAATATCTTTTTTGAGGTGAGGAGACCACATCTGTACACAGTATTCAAGATGTGGGCGTACCATAGTTTTATACGGGGCAGTAAGATATTCTGGGTCTTATTTTCTATCCCTTTCTTAATAATTCCTAGCATCCTATTTGCCTTTTTGACCGCCGCTGCACACTGTGTGGAAGTTTTCAGAGAACTGTCCACGATAACTCCAAGATCTCTTTCCTGATTTGTCGTAGCCAAATTAGCCCCCATCATACAGTACGTATAGTTGGGGTTATTTTTCCCGATGTGCATTACTTTACACTTATCCACATTAAATTTCATTTGCCATTTTGTTGCCCAGTCACTCAGTTTGGTGAGATCTTCTTGGAGTCCCTCACAGTCTGCTTCTGTCTTGACCATCCTAAACAGTTTGGTATCATCTGCAAACTTTACCACCTCACTGCTTACCCCTTTCTCCAGATCATTTATGAATAAGTTGAACAGGATTGGTCCTAGGACTGACCCTTGGGGGACCCCACTAGTTACCCCACTTCATTCTGAAAATTTACCATTTATTCCTACCTTTTGTTTCCTGTCTTTTAACCAGTTCTCAATCCATAAAAGGACCTTCCCTCTTATCCCATGGCCATATAATTTACACAAGAGCCTTTGGTGAGGGACCTTGTCAAAGGCTTTCTGAAAATCTAAGTATACTATATCTACTGGATCCCCCTTGTCCGCATGTTTGTTAACCCCTTCAAAGAACTCTAATAGATTAGTAAGACAGGATTTCCCTTTACAGAAACCATGTTGACTTTTGTCCAACAAATTATGTTCTTCTACATGCTTCCAAATTTTATTCTTTACTATTGTTTCGACTAATTTGCCCGGTACTGAAGTTAGACTTACCGGTCTGTAATTGCCCGGATCGCCTCTAGAGCCCTTTTTAAATATTGGTGTCACGTTGGCTACCTTCCAGTCATTAGGTACAGAAGCCGATTTAAGGGATAGGTTACAAACCACAGATAATAGTTCAGCAATTTCCCATTTGAGTTCTTTTAGAACCCTTGGACGAACGCCATCCGGTCCCGGAGATTTGTTAACATTAAGTTTTTCTATTTGTTCCAAAACCTCCTCTAATGACACTTCAATCCGGGACAGTTCCTCAGATTCATCACCCCCAAAGGACGGTGCAGATTTGGGAATCTCCCCAACGTCCTCAGCCGTGAAGACTGAAGCAAAGAAATCATTTAGTTTCTCCACAATGGCTTTATCGTCCTTGATTGCACCTTTTATAGTTCGATCGTCTAGGGGACCCACAGGTTTTTTAGCAGGCTTCCTGCTTCTAATGTACTTAAAAAACATTTTGTTATTTCTTTTTGAGTTTTTGGCTAGCTGTTCCTCAAAATCTTTTTTTGCTTTTCTTATTACATTTTTACACTTGATTTGACAGTGTTTATGTTCCTTTCTATTTATCTCACTAGGATTGGACTTCCACTTCTTAAAAGATGCCTTTTTGTCCCTCACTGCTTCTTTTACATGGTGGTTAAGCCACGGTGACACTTTGTTAGGTCTCTTGCTATGTTTTTTAATTTGGGGTATACATTTAAGTTGGGCCTCTATTATGGTGTCTTTAAAAAGTTTCCATGCAGCTTGCAGGGATTTGGCTCTAGTCACTGTGCCTTTTAATTTCTGTTTAACTAGCCTCCTCATTTTAGTGTAATTCCCCTTTTTGAACTTAAATGCCAGGGTGCTGGACTGCTGAGGTGTTCTACCCACCACAGGAATGTTGAATGTTATTATATTATGGTCACTATTCCCAAGCGGTCCTGTAACGGTTATTTCCTGGACCTGATCCTGCGCTCCACTCAGGACTAAATCAAGAATTGCCTCTCCCCTTGTGGGTTCCTGCACCAGCTGCTCCAAGAAGCAGTCATTTAGGCCACTGAGAAATTTTATCTCCGCTTCTCTTCCTGAGGTGACATGTACCCAGTCAATATGGGGATAATTAAAATCCCCCATTATTACAGAGTTCTTTATTTTGGTAGCCTCTCTAATCTCCCTCAGCATTTCAATGTCAGTATCGCTGTCCTGGTCAGGTGGTCGGTAATATATCCCTACTGCTAATTTCTTATTATTGGAGCACAGAATTACTATCCATAGCGATTCTATTGAGCATGTTGATTCACTTAATATTTTTATTTCATTTGATTCTACATTATCTTTCACATACAGTGCCACTCCGCCACCCACCCGGCCTGCTCTATCCTTTCGATATATTTTATATCCCGGTATGATTGTGTCCCACAGATTTTCCTCATTCCACCAGGTTTCAGTGATGCCTATTATGTCAATCTCCTCCTTTAATAGTAGGCACTCTAGTTCACCCATCTTATTAGTCAGACTCCTAGCATTTGTGTAGAAGCACTTTAAAAGTTTGCCACTGCTTATTTGTCTGCCCTTCCCTGGTGCACTGGATTCCTTTGTATGCGGTTGTTTGTCTGCTCTGGCCCATGGTTTGCCCTCTCCCTGCCTCTCTTTCTGACTACAGCTTAGAGAATCTCTATCAATGGATTCTCCTCTAAGAGAAGTCTCCCTCCGATTTACATGCCTCTCCGCACCAATCGGCTTTCCCCCATCTCTTAGTTTAAAAACTGCTCTACGGCCTTTTTAATGTTTAGTGCCAGCAGTCTGGTTCCACCCTGGTTTAGGTGGAGCCCATCCTTCCTGTATAGGCTCCCCCGCTCCCAAAAGTGTCCCCAGTTCCTAATAAATCCAAACCCTTCTTCCCTAAACCATCGTCTCATCCACGCATTGAGACTCTGAAGCTCTGCCTGCCTACCTGGCCCTGCGCATGGAACTGGAAGCATTTCCAAGAATGCCACCATAGAGGTCCTGGATTTCAGTCTCTTTCCTAGCAGCCTAAATTTGGCCTCCAGGACATCTCTCCTACCCTTCCCTACGTCATTGGTACCTACATGTACCACGACTACCGGCTCCTCCCCAGCACTACACATAAGTCTATCTAGATGCCTTGAGAGATCCGCAACCTTCGCACCAGGCAGGCAAGTGACCATACGGTTCTCCCAATCATCACAAACCCAACTATCTATGTTTCTAATGATCGAATCACCCACTACTAACACCTGCCTCTTCCTAACTGGCATTCCCTCCCCCTCAGAGGTATCCTCAGTGCGAGAGGATACCGCAACATCCTCTGGGAGGAGGGTCCCAACTACGGGATGGTTTCCCTCTACTCCCATTGAATGCTCTGTTCCCTTGAGACTTTCATCCTCCTTAAGAGCACTGGGGCTCTCAGACTGGAGATGGGACAGTACTACAGTGTCCCGGAAAGTCTCATCAACATATCTCTCAACCTCCCTTAGCTCCTCCAGTACAGCCACCCTGGCCTCCAAAGCCCGAACCCGGTCTCTTGTAACCTGAGGTGACTGAATAGGGGTTGTGTGCATGAAACTCAGTTAATAGTTCAATATTATCCCTTGGAAGGGGGGGGTGAGCGGTTAGGAGCTTCCCGCCTTTTCTTGAGGTAGGTGCACACGGTACTAAGGTTTTTGCACCCCGTCCCAGGCCGCTGCACACGGCTCAAGACCGCTGCACACGGCTCAAGACCGCTGCACACGGTTTGAATTCTATGCACACCACCCGCAAGCCAGTGCACTCAGCACCACTGGGGCTTTTCCCGCCTAAAAGGGTTTATATACCCTAGGCAACGTTAGTTCAGGTTCCCAGTTTTTGTTCGGGTTCCAGTGTGTGTGTGTGTGGGTGCTGTAGAGAGTCTCTCCCTTGTCGTGTATGAATGATAGATGAAAGAGAGAGTGTGAGGGGTGAGAGTGAATAGCATAGCTCACATGGTGTGAGTGGGGGTGTGTGGGGGATATAATAGCGGGATCCATTAGTTTGATACTCCTGTGGAGAATTCCTGGGAGGATCCTCAGACTGATCCCACCGGATTACTCTTGGAGTGCGGAAGGCCGACGAGATATAATCCACTGTTCCCCGCCACCTGACGAACGACCTGACTAGATCCGAAGACCATCAAGGGACTCCTCACTGTTCCTCTGCTACGGCTTCTAATTAGCCAAGGCATAGAGGTCGTGAGCTCCTATCTGTGCTATGCAGCTGAATGTAATGTATACCTAATGTTTAGGGGTCTTCACTATCTGCTTTCTCTTCAGGGTGTTAGGGAGGGTTTTGCTCATAAAGAGTTGTCATATTCTGTTCAGTTCATTTTTCAAATTCAATATATGGTTTGGCCCTAAACTGTGACTCGGAGTTTTATTTGAAAACCCACGCGCCGGTGATAGATACGGCCACGAGTAATCGGCCTCAGGCAATCTCAATCTTCTGGGACCTGGGATATCTGTCACTTTATTTATAGGTCAGGGCGTGTCCTCTTAATTGGATTTAAATAATCATTCGTTACTGCGTCCCAGGGTAACACTCTGAGGGTCAGGAGCTCCTTGCAACGGGTGCACACATACGCCACCCACCCACAGGGCAGGTAATCATACATGTTACACTCGACGCAATAAACAGGATAGCCCCCACTCTGTTGCTGGGCTTCTGTCTCCATTTTTCTAATGAATAAGTTTAAGCAGAAACTGGGATTCTTTTTAAACCTCTGGAATATTGATTATTATAAGAGTTATGTTTTAAAGAAGGTCAGAAGTCCCTAGTGCCCTCTAACCTCCCCCTCCAAACTCCCTGTTAGCTGCTCCTGTTCACAAGCTCCCTGGTCGCTGAGTCACAGGCTTATATAGCTCTGGTAGCCCCTCCCCCTGACTGAGGCTCAGCCAATTAACAGAGGCTTAGATTTCAAACCTTTTAGAAGCTCCTTCAAACAAACAAACCAACCAACCAAACACACAAACACAAGCTCAGCACACAGCAAATAACAAATAACTCCCCCACACACAAACACACACTCCAGACAGCCACTTACCACAAGGGTCCCGTTTTTACTCCTCTTTTACTTGGAGAACTCCCTCTCCAAACTCCCTGTTAGCTGTTGCTGTTCGCAAGCCCTTGAAGACCCTTGAAGAATTCCAGCGGGATTTCAAGAATCCCACCCTCGGCCCGGACCAATCCACATGAGATGCACTCCCTGGACACTGCAGCACCATTAAAACGACGGTCACATAAACGCCACCCTCTACCAGAAACCTACTGCCCACTGTTCTTACCCACACGGCTGTAGCTTCCACCTGGGACACATCACATGCTCCGTTGTCTGCACCCAGGCCCTAAGACACAATACTGTAGATTTCAAAATACACCGACACTGTCCAAAGAGGGTTTGGCAGTGGCAAGCTCCATCACAAGTTGTGTTGGGCCACAGAACCAGGCTCTGCTGCCCCCCCTGGCTCTTAGGGTACATCTAGACTATACCTCTCTGTCGACAGAGAGATGAAGGTTAGGCACGTCGAAATTGCTAATGAAGCGGGGATTTAAATATCCCGTACTTCATTAGCATAAATATAGCCGCCACTCTTTTTCGAAACGGAGTTTTTTCGAAAAAAAAAAAAAAAAAACCCCGGCAGTCTAGACACAGATCTGTCGAAAATAAACCCTTTTTATAAAAATAGATCCTGTAAACCTCATTTTTTGAGGCTGCTATCAAATCCCACCTAAATCTTCTCTTTGGCAGACTACACAAACCCAAATCCCTCAGCCTCTCCTCATAGGTCATGTGCTCCAGCCCCCGAATCATTTTGGTCACCTTCCACTGGACCCTCTCCAATGCGTCCACATCCTTCCTGTAGTTAGGGACCCAGAACTGGACACAATACTCCAGATGTGGCCTCACCAGAGCCGAATAAAGGGGAATAATCACTTCTCTGGATCTGCTGGCAATGCTCCTCTTATTGCACCCTAATATGCCATTCGCCTTCTTGGTTACAAGGGCACCCTGTTGACTCATATCCAACTTCTTATCCACTGGAATTCCCAGGTCCCTTTCTGCAGAACTGCTACTTAGCCCTTTGGTCCCCAGCCTGTAACAATGCTTGGGATTCTTCCATCCCAAGGGCAGGACTCTGCACTTGTCCTTGTTGAACCTCATCAGATTTCTTTTGGCCCAATCCTTCAATTTGTCTAAGTCACTCTGGACCCTATCCCTGCCATCCAGCATATCTAACTCTCCCCCTACTTTAGTGTCATCTGCAAACTTGCTGAGGGTGCAATCCATCCCCTCATCCAGGTCACTAATAAAGATGTTGAACAAAACCAGTCCTAGAACTGATCCTTGGGGCACTCAGCTAGAAACCAAACACCAGCCTGACATCGAGCCGTTGATCACTACTCGTTGGGCCCGACAGTATAGCCAGCTTTCTGACCATCTTACAGTCCATTTATCCAATCCATATTCCCTAACTTGCTGGCAGGAATATTGTGGGAGACTGTATCAAAAGCCTTGCTAAAGTCAAGGTATATCACATCCACTGACTTTCCCATGTCCACAGAGCCAGTTACCTCATCATAGAAGCTAATCAGATTGGTCAGGCACAAATTGCCCTTTGTGAATCCATGCTGACTATTCCTGATCACTTTCCCCTCTTCCAAGTGCTTCAAAATGGATTCCTTGAGGATCCCCTGCATGATTTTTCCAGGGGCTGAGGTAAGACTGACCAGTCTATAGTTCCCTGGATTGTCCTTCTTCCCTTTTTTAAAGATGGGCACTACATTTGTCTTTTTGCAGTCATCCAGGATCTTTCCCCATCTCCACGAGTTTTCAAAGATAATGGCCAAAGGCTCCACAATGACATCTGCCAACTCCTTCAGTACCCTTAGATGCATTAAATCCGGACCCATGTACGTTAAGCTTTTTAAAATAGTTCCTAACCTGTTTGTTCCCCACCAAGGGCTGTCCACCTTTTTCCTATATTGCGTCACCTAATGCATTAATCTGGGAGCTGACCTCGTCTGTGAAGACGGAGACAAAGAATGCATTGAGTACTTCAGCTTTCCCCACATCATCTGTCACTAGGTTACCTCCCTCACCCAGTAAGGGCCCCACACCCTCTCCGATCACCTTCTTCTTGCCAACATGCCTGTAGAAACCTTTCTTGTTACCCTTCAAATCCCTTGCTAATCGCAATTCTAATTGCGCTTTCGCCTTCCTGATAACTCCGCTGCATTCTTGAGCTATATATTTATACCCCTCCCTAGTCATCTGTCCAAGTTTCCTCTTCTTGTAAGCTTCCTTTTTGTGCTTAAGTTCACCAAGGATTTCCCCAGTAAGCCAATCCGGTCTTGCACCATATTTGCTTCTCTTGCTGTGCATCAGGACGGTTTCTTTCTGTGCCTTCAATAAGGCTTCTTTAAAATACTGCCAACTCTCCTGGACTCCTTTCCCATTCATGTTGGCATCCCAGGGGATTCTGCCCATCAGATCTCTGAGGGAGTCAAAGTCTGCTTTTCTGAAGTCCAGGGTGTGTATTTTACTACTCTCTTTTCTTCCTTTGGTCAGGATCCTGAAATCTACCATCTCATGATCACTACGTCCCAGGTCATCACCCACTTCTACTTGCCCTATTAGGGTATGTCTACACTTCCACCCTAGTTCGAACTAGGGTGGCTAATGTAGGCATTCAAACTTGCAAATGAAGCCCAGGATTTAAATATCCCAGGCTTCATTTGCATGTTCCCGGGCTCCACCATTTTTAAATACCCCATAGTTCGAACTACCTGCCCGCGGCTACACGCGGCACTGACTAGGTAGTTCGAATTAAAGCTCCTAATTCAAACTACCGTTATTCCTCCTGCAAGGAGGTTTAATGGTAGTTCAAATTAGGAGCTTTAATTCGAACTACCTAGTCCGTGCCGTGTGTAGCCACGGGCAGGTAGTTTGAACTATGGGGTATTTAAAATTGGCGGCGCCCAGGAACATGAAATGAAGCCCGGGATATTTAAATCCTGGGCTTCATTTGCAAGTTCGAATGCCTACATTAGCCACCCTAGTTCGAACTAGGGTGGAAGTGTAGACATACCCTTAGCTCCTCCCTGTTTGTGAGCAGCAGGTCAAGCTGAGCATGGCTCCTGGTCAGATCCTTCAGCACTTGTATTAAGAAGTTATCCCCAACATTCTCTAAAAGCTTCCTGGATTGTCTGAGTACTGCTGTGTTGATCACCCAACAGATGTCAGGGTGATTAAAGTTCCCCATGAGAACTAGGGTCTGTGATCTGGAAGCTTCTCTCAGTTGTCTGAAGAAAGCCTTGTCTACCTCATCCACCTGATCCGGCGGTCTATAGCAGACACCAACCACAACATCACTGCTGTTGCTCCCGCCTCTAAACTTAACCCATAGACTCTAAACAGGCTTTTCTCCCTCTATATACTGGAGCTCCAAGCAATCAGACTGCTCTCTTACATACAATGCAACTCCTCCTCCTTTTCTACCCCGTCTGTTCTTCCTGAACAGTTTATACCCTTCCATGACAGTGCTCCAGTCGTGTGAGTCATCCCACCAAGTCTCCATTATTCCAATCAAATCATAGTTCTTGGACTGGGCCAGGCCTCTAATTCTTCCTGTTTGTTACCTAGGCTTCTTGCATTGGTGTACAAACACCCTAGATAACCAGTTGTTTGCCCGACCCTCTCCATTTGAATCAGGGGTCCTCCTTTGTTGCTCATTGCTCTTTGCATTTCTTCACAGTATCTGACTTCCCCACTCACCTCAGGGTTTTGGTCACTGCCCCACAACAAACCTAGTTTAAAGCCCTCCTCATTAGGTTTGCAAGCCTGCCCACAAAGATGCTCCTTCCCCTCTTGGTTCGGTGGATCCCATCTCTTCCTAACAATCCTTGTGCCCGGAACAGAGTCCCATGGTCTCTCTCTGACACCACCTGTACAACCACGCATTTACTTCCTCAGTGTGATGATCCCTAGCCAGACCTTTCCCTTTGACAGGGAGGATGGATGAGAACACCACTTGCGCTCCGAAGTCTTTGATCCTTTTTCCTACTGCTACATAATCTGCAATGACCCGCTCAAGGTCATTCTTGGTCATATTGTGAGTTCCCACATGGAGAAGCAGGAAGGAGTAGCGATCCGAAGGTTTGATCAGTTTTGTAAGACTCTCGGTCACTTCCTGAATTCGAGCTCCCAGTAAGCAGCACACTTCTTGAGATTGTAGGTCTGAATGGCTCAGTCCCTCTTAGGAGGAAGCCCCCGACCACCACCACCCATCTTTTTCTTTTCTAGGTGGTGGTCATGGAACCTCCATCCCTAGGACTAAGCATCCCATGCCTTCCAGTAGTTGATGTCTCCTTCCAATTTCTTCCTTGAAAGGTCCCTCCCAAAGCATTCTCCATTACAGTGACTGTGGAGAGTGCCTGAAAGTGAATATTTACCTCTATAGCAATGGGGGATTCCTAAGTGGGCCTTTTTTTTTCTTCGAGAGGTTACATGCCACCAGTTGTCTTCCTCATGCTGTACTGCCCTCTCTGGCTTTTACACCTGCCATGCCTGCAGGATTAAACACTGCCTTCTATTGAGGAAGTCTTCATCCTCTCTGATCGAGCGTAGGGTCGACACTTGGGCCTCCGGTCCTCTAATTTTTTCTTCCAAAATGGTGACCAGCTTCCACTTAGTGCAGATGAAATCCCTTCTGTCTTCCGGGAGGAAGACAAACATGGCACATGCTGTGCAGGTAACAACAGCAGACCTATCACCATCCATCCCTGCTTTCCTAGAGAAAGGATTTAAAAGAATGGCAAGTGTCCCTCGCCCCCTTCTCAACTCCCCTTCCCGGCTCCCTCTCTAAACTTCCTGTTTGCAATCATCTGTTCTCAAGCTCCCTGGTTGCTGACTCACTGCTTTATGAAGCCCTGGACTGCCTGATAGTCCCTCCCCTCAACCAAGGCTCAGCCAATCATCAGAGGCTTCTAGTTTTCAAACCTTAATTAGAAGCTAACAGCTTCCAGCTGCCAGTCACAGAACACACTCCATGGGGGGGGGGGGGAACCCCACCACCACACTCACAAACACAAGCTCAGCACACAGCAAGAAAGCCCCAAACACAACACACACTACAGACAACCACTTCCCTCAAGGGTCCTGTATTTGCTTCTCCTCCACCTGGAGAACTCCCTCTCAAAACTCCTTATTTGCAATCACCTGTTCGCACTGGAGTCTCCTGGGGAGCAGGCAGGGAGCTGAGGTGATCAGCAGGGGTCTGCATTGTCTTGCTGAGCAAGCAGCTGCTAAAGGGAGCTGCTCCTGCTTGAAATGGAACAGCAAGATGAGGAGAGACTAAGTGGCTAGGTAGGGGGAGGTGGTGAGGGAGTGGTTAATTGGGAGGGGGAGTCAGAGGGGAGGGCTATTTGGAGATGCCCTTGTGTGCGGGAGAGGCAGAAACTCAGCACTCCTGGGAAGCCTCCTGGGAAGTGGAAGACAAAGGGCTGGTTGCATGGGATAGGTGGGGGAAAGAGGGATGGGTGGGTGCTGACATTGGAAGGCAGCTGTGCTGGGGGTGTGTGTGGAGAAGCAGTGCATGGTTCACCTGGGCTGGGGGACACAGGGAACCAATGTTCTGCTTAGCTGGACTACAGGGTAGGGGGGAAGCCAATAGGCCCAATGTGGAGTGTCAGCAGAGGGCCTGAAATAACCTCCCAGGTCCAGAAAAATTGCTCATCCAGGACCAGTCAGGTCCTGAGGGTGCCAGACCAGGGAGGTCCAACCTCTACCCCAAGTCTGCTCCTTCACCTTCCCCCTTGGCCAAACACCCTACTGCCATCCTGCTCCCTCCACCTGGCCAGACACCCTACTCACAGTCCACTCCTACACCCATCCCTACCTCACACCCAGATCTTACAACTTCTCCCTCCTTTTGCCCCCCACTTCCCTCCCAGATCTTGTACCCCATCCCTATCCCCCTCACTGGCAGCCCTGTCTTGCACACTGAACCCCACTTTTTAGTGCCATCCCAAAACATAAGGGGGTCCATAAAATCCACCAAAAAAGCAACTCTGGCCTATGGGAAGCCCTGACCCTCAGTACTCCCTGCCCCTTCCTCTCACACCATGGGGGCTGGAATGCCAGAGGAGGGAGGTGTCTCAGCTGGGGACCACCTTGGTGAGGGTTGGGGGTTTGGGGAGGAGTCTCTTTGCTTCTCACTTGTGTGGTCCCTAACTGACTTTTCTGTGAGTCAGTGGCCCCAACCCAAAAAAGGTTCTTCAGCCCTGCCATAAATAAAGAAAACATTGAAACCTTTTGTGTTGGAGATAAATTAATATTTTACTTTATTTAAAATGAAATTTGATAAACTAACATGAGTTAACACACTTGATCTGTTTAATAATTTAAATTAATCCGTTTTCCCTACCTGCAGCGCTAGCAAAATGGCTTGGGCATAATTCTGTAATTAACGGTGAGTTTCCGTTAGCAGCTGATGGTCAATGGAAAGGTTTACATTGAGCTAGAGGGCCCAGGGGACAAATAGTTTGAGAACCACTGAAATAGAGGCACCCCTGGCCTCTCCCTCTGAGAGACGGCTGCATTCTCCCTGCTGAGCCCACAGAGCCCACAGAAAAATCAGGTCTTTTGCCACGGTGGTGATATCACTCGTGTTGCTCTGGTGTGGATGATGGACAGACTCTTTGTGGGTTTTCCTCATCCAAACAGTTGATGGTTTAAACAGTATGGTAAGATGCCACATGAAAACACTAGGGCTGCGTCTAGACTGGCATGATTTTGTGGAAATACTTTTAATGGAAAAGCTTTTCCGTTAAAAGTATTTCCGCAAAAGAGCGTCTAGATTGGCAAGTGCCTTTGCTCAAAAGATTTGCTTTTGCGCAAAAGCATCTGTGCCCAGTATAGATGCGGTTTTGTGTAAGAAAGCTCCGGCGGCCATTTTCGCCATCGGGGCTTTCTTACACAAAAAATTCCTTCCTTGTCTACACTGGCCCTCTTGCGCAAGAACACTTGCACAAGAGGGCTTTTTCCCGAGCGGGAGCATCAGAGTTCTTGCGCAAGAACACTGACAATCTTACATTAGATCGTCAGTGTTCTTGCGCAAATTCTCGTGGCCAGTTTAGACAGCTGGCAAGATTTTGCTCAAAAGCGGCCGCTTTTGCGCAAAATCTTGCCAGTCTAGATGCACCCTAGGTGTATCCACAGAGAGTCAGGATGAATGTCATGTCTCTGGGTGAACAAGTCCTTTGTGAGCTCTGTGAAGAGGTGAGATGTTTTGACTTGCAGCTTCAAGGGATTTGTTCTTCTGTCTTTGAGCTGCACGCTGCCTTGACCTGAATGGAGTTAGTTGTTACAACACATTTATGAATTATTCTGACACAAAGTGAAACCTGAGCTAAAGACCCCACATCAGGGAGAGAAGGTGCTGATGTGAGAAGAGGTAAATTCAAAGTTTTTCTAATTTTCTTCAAAATTGCCTCTACCAGGCAGTGGGGCTTTTACTGATTTGTCCTTTATATTTTGGAAGGGTGACTAAATGTTAATGGGACCTTCTTGGGTAATATCAACAGACTGCTTTGGGCCCAATCCTAGCTTAAAATTAAATTGGATCAGGCACTTTGTAAGCAGGTTGGGAAGTGGTTTCATTTGGCAATTATTATTAGGTGTTATTAACCTAATACAGGCATTCTTCTTCTTAATCCCTTGTACTCGGAGTGGAGCATAGGTCATCTACAAGTCTCCTCCACTTCACTCTGTCTTGAGACAAAACTTCTAGCTGACTCCAGGAGTACCCCAGTTGTTGTCCTTCAATCTCAGTAGATCTTCTCCACATTGTCCGAGGACTTCCTCTTTTGCATTTTCCTTGCGTGTTCCATGTGAGAGCTTGACGGACTATGCTAAATGATGGTTTTCTATGAGTGTGGCCTAGCCATCCCCACTTTCTTCTCTTGATTGGAACGTCAAGTGGTTCTTGTCCTGCTCTGTTCTAAAGCTCCTCATTTGTGACAAAGTCTTGCCATTTGATGGGAAGGTTGTACCTCAAGCATCTGATTATGAATGTCCGTAGCTTGTGATTTGAAGACTTTTTAGTATGCCAGGTTTCACATCTGTACAAGAGCAAACCGTTCACATTTGTGTTGCAGATTCGCAGTTTCGTCTTCGCAGATATTATTTGTGAACTGCATATGGGACGAAGAGTTTTAAATGCAGCTGCAGCTTTCCCTCTCCTAGCATTGATATCCTTGTCTGTTCCTCTGTCTTTGTCCATAATACTGCCCAAGTAGATGAACTGCTCCACATCTTCCAGGTCATCCCCTCCCAGTGTGGTGGTGGTGTTGTTGGACTGGTTGATCCTCCTTGTCTTGGTCTTTCCCTTGTTAATGCTCAGTCCAGTCGTTGAGGCAGTTTTGTCTAGTGTTGTGACCTTTTCTTCCATGCTTTCATGTTGGTGTGAAAGGAGGGCAACATCATTAGCAAAATCAAAGTCCTCTGGCTGTTTGAAAGGTGTCCACTGAATGCCCTGTTGCTGGCCATCTGTTGTTCTGCTCATAATCCAGTCCATTGTGATCAAGAGCAGGAAAGGTGTCAATAGGCCCCCTTGTCGCACTCTTGAGAGCATGCTGAAGGATTCTGTGAAGACACCATTGTGAACAACTTGGCACGTTGAGGGTTCATACATTGAACAGATCAGGTTAATGATTTTGGATGGGATGCCACGGTGTTGCAGCAGTTTACACAAAGTGTCTCTATAAACACTGCTGAAGGCTTTTTCGAAGTCTATGAAGATTACGTATGGGGGGAAGTTCCATTCAACAGACTGTTCCATGATCACTCTGAGAGTTGCTATTTGGTCAGGACAAGATCTCTTGCTTCGGAAGCCAGCCTGTTCTTCCCTAAGATCTCTATCAATTCTTGTCTTCGTTCTCTCCAAGAGAATCCTATTGAACACTTGTCCTGGAATAGACAGTAACATGATGCCCCTCCAATTCTTGCATTGCTTCATGTTGTATTTCTTTGGAAGCTTGATACGGTCGCAATATTTCCAGTCTTGTGTGATCTCTTCAGTGTCCCAAATTTTCCCAAATAGATTGTACATCATGTTGACCGATGTCTCACTTCCTGCCTTAATTGCTTCTGTGGGGATGTTGTCTGGACCAGGTGCTTTTCTGATTTCAGATGGACAATGGCTTTTCTAATTTCTTCTTTCACAGATCTGCTGCTGTTAATCTGCAGAGCTATATTTTCAGGTGACTCCAGAGGTTCCATGTGGGCAGGGCAGTTCAGTAGCTCTTCAAAGTGTTCCTTCCATCTACTGAGCTGCCATCATGATATTGACATATACATTTTTTCAGTAGCTTTACATCTAAAATAGCCCAGCCCCATTGATCTCCATGGGCAATGTGCCTTTCAAGCAGTGGTGGTGAGGGTTCGTGACATGGTCTTCATCTTGTAATTGTCATGGTTAGTTCAGTATTGTCATTCTGGCTTGTGGAAATGCAGGACACTTGATTTTGCAATAACTTCAAAAAATGCAGTTGCAGTCCATCTCATCAGGGATGTAAATTCCCATTCATCAGTTAACTGGTTAATGTTAGGTCACACTGGGGCTGCCACTGGCTCCCAGCCCCCTCTGGCGCAGTCCCCTGCCCACAGCAGGTGGAGAGCTGCTCCAGCCCCTTCCAATTACAGGTTAATTGGAATCAGTGAGCATCATCCATTAAGAGGACTATGGAAGTTGTCGCATGAAATTGTGGGATAGTTCTGGATGATTCCCAATCTTTGAGTCAAATGGGGCTACATCTACTCCGCAAAGTAATAGGTCTTGGATCCTGGATCTCATATTGAATCAGGTTTGGACCCCTAGTGCTGCAGTGTCATGGGACCCTAGGTGTGGGGTTTGGTTAATGCAATTCCAGTATAGTTGCATGGGGGACTTCTGTGGTGCCCAAACCCATCCCTATTGGTAGAGGACAGTGTGCGTTCTTAGATGGGTCAGATGACACCCTTTATTGCCGGTCATGTGTCCATACTTACCAGGAAGTACTACCCCCAAGCGGTGGGGTTTCTTCTGGCAGATGGGTGGGGTTTAATGGTTATGGGGCATGGCTAATGTGTCCCCATTTTTGGTTCAGAAAATATGGTCACCATAGGTATATTATACTTGGCTCAGTGAAAAATCAGACTATTTATCCCCCAAATTCTTTCTTTGTCCATTGGTCCCTGGAGAACCCACTTTGAAGCAAGTTATGTGAACCTCTTCAGGTGGCAGTGCTGCTCTGAACATGTTATAGTCCAAGTAGCTTTGTCCGAAGATCCTCACTGTTCTCAGTAACTGTTGTTACTCCACCTCCTAGAGACACAAACAATCCCCAGCTCACATGGATGTATAAACAGCTGTATTTAATGCAATAGACTTGAAAGATACTAAATTCAATTCCATAGCACTTGTCTAGGTATTGCCATACATGTTAGGCTTGTGATTGTCATGAAAGGATCTCCTCAGGTAAATCCATCATGGCCAACAATTTTTGTTGATCTTTTTTTTTTTTTTGTAAACAAGTGTGGTATATAAAGGGGGAAATTCTGAAATGTAGTTGGAATGGTTCAGGCCAAAGTACCATGCCAATTAATCTTTGACTAATAATCTTTGATATTAATAGAACTGAACCTGTAACCTTCTTAAATATCAAATGTAGAACTGGGGTAACAGTGGGATGAATATGGTCCAGTATATTTCCCTCAAATCTGCTCCAGACCAGAAGAACTCACAGCAGCTTGAATGCTAGTCTTTTTGGCAATGTCGCGGGGTTCCCACACCCTGTCCCATTGGCCCTGGGGTTAAGCCTTTCCACCTGCAGGCCCTGAGGCCTTGTCCCTAGTAAACTGCAGGCCCTGAGGCCTAGTCCATGCCCTGGGAGGAGGGGGTAGGGAGGTCCAGGCCCTCCCTCTCCACCAGACCCCAACCCAGGGCCTTTAAGTGGTGCGTGATTCCCACCACTGGCTCGGCGGGGAATTCTCCCCAAAACACACCAAGCCCACTGGGGGGTTCCCTGCCCCCTGCCCTGGGTTGCTTCCTACTCCAGATCCCCGGCCGGTGGAGACCCCACCTGCAGCAGCGGTGCTGGCCATGACGTTGCCAAGCTCGATGTCTGGGGCAGCGGTGCCGGGGTCGTCCACCGTGGCTGGGTGGGCTGCCCCCCGGGGTCGGCGTTGAGGTCGTGCTCGGCCTGGGGATGGCAGCGGCGAGGGTGGCAGGCCCGAGGCTCCTGCTCTGGCAGTTGGTCCGGCGGCTCCGGCTCCGGCGGCAGGTCTGGCTGTGGCTCCAGAGGTTGGGCAGGAGTTCCTCCCTCCCCGGAGGCCAGCCCCAACTAAGGTGTCTCCCTGGCCTTTATACCTGGCCTGCAGTTGGAGCATGCCCAGCACTGCTGCCGGGGCGGGGGCGGGGTCTGCATAGCCAGCAGGCCAGCTGGCTTCCCCCTTGGCCAGTGCAGGGCTGGGCCACCCCGTCAAAGGCAAACAGAGTTTACTCCAATAACAAATATTCCCACACCCACCCTGTCTCTCAAAACTGGTAAATTGCATCTGGATTTAGGGTGGAAATTTACAATAGAATTGTAAATTAATCTGTCAAAGAAATCCCAAGTGACAATACCCTAAATAGGGGGTTCAGTGGGGGTAAAACCCACTGTTACCGGGGATGGAGGTTGGGGTGTTTTTAACACTTAGTATCAAGAACACAGAGAGAAGAGAGTGGGTAGGCGGCTTTTCCGGTGGTTTGGCCGCCTTGGTGCCAGGCACCTATCTGCATTGTTTGGAGTCTACATTTCATACCTTTGCAAGCATGGAGGCTCACACTAAGCATCCTTCAGCCATCTTGCTCAGCTTCACAGAATTCTCAGGGCAGGGAATCTCAGAGGGGTAGAGCTGGCGTTCACCACAGTGCGATTTCCCCCTGCAACCTAGCACCCAGGGAGATTCAGTGGGTTGTGTCATGGACACACAGGTCATGAAGACACTTGGCCTGAACAGAGGGAACCCTCTTCAGTCTGACAGCTCCTTTTTCAGGAATCCACTCTCTCCCGGCGGTCTGCCCCTCCATCTTCTCGGCTGGTGCCTCTCTGAGCCCCCAGCCTGCCCGGCTCTGCCGTGGGCCCCTTGGGTAGTCCCCTCGGACTGGGCCCCACTCCGAGGCTACATCTAGATTGCAAGCCTCTTTCGAAAGAGGCTTCAAGCATTCAAGTTCATGCGATCTATGGATTGCAGTTGTCTAGCGTGCAGCGGACATTCATTCAATGAAGACACAAAAGCGGTTTCAGGTAGAAGCAGAAGCCGTTTATAAAGTTTAGGATCATTCGGTGAATGAACAAAAACCAGACCTTGTGATCTAGTAATCTACACAACGTTTGAACAGCAAATTCTGAAAACTGAATCACTGAATTACAAATCAAAGTGTATGAAGAATTCACGAGATGAAATTTCTTTGCATAAATTGTTCATGAAATAAATCTACATAGCAATCAACGTGGCAAGAAAACTGATCTAGTCATGGACACTTTACAAACAGAAATAAGGACTAAATGTCCTGAATTAATTGTCTACACTATATAATTCATCCGGTCCCAGTTACAAAATGACCCACAAGGTTCTTGTGTTAGCACATGGCACTTAGAAGGGCCACGTGCTCCTGGCAGGATGGGAGGAGACTTGGCACCCCCAAGTCCCGATTGTCCTGGGGGCAGAAGGAGGAGCGCGTCAAGTCTCCTCCCACCACTGGGAGCATGGGCGCCTCGGGGGAACCTCAGGGGCACAGAGACTTCACTCACTCCCCCACACTGCCAGACCAATCATGGTCTGTAGGGGGAAGCAGGGAAGGGCCCTGGCCCCGCCCCTCCTGCCTGAGGCTCCGCCCCTTGGCCCCCGGTAAAAAAAAGTTGGCGTGCAAGTGCTGATTGAGGATACTGACCACTGCATTGGTGGCAGAGAAGTGCTCCTTGCAGGGTGGGGGCAGGCCTGAGGAAACTCTATGGGCTGTGACACAGTGGATGGGGGTTGAGCCCCCCCAGCACATGAGAAAGTTGATGCTTAGTAAAGCGTTTCTCGATGGTTCTGGGATAAAAAATAATTCCAGGTGATGTTTCTGGATTTTGGTCGTGGGGGAAGCCATCAGGATTCCAACATTTCAGAGAAAGCCCTGCAGCAGCTGGCCAGTACCAAATTTTATCAGGGTAGGAGCCCTAAGAAAGAAATGACTGGGACTGCTAACACAAGAGCCTTGTGGGTCATTTTGTAACTGGGACCGGATGAATTATATAGTGTAGACAATTAATTCAGGACATTTAGTCCTTATTTCTGTTGGTAAATTGTCCATGACTAGATCAGGATTCTTGCCAAGTTGATTGCTATGTAGATTTATTTCATGAACAATTTATGCAAAGAAATTTCATCCCGTGAATTCTTCATACACTTTGATTTGTAATTCAGTGATTCAGTTTTCAGAATTTGCTGTTCAAACGTTGTGTAGATTACTAGATCACAAGGTCTGGTTTTTGTTCCTTCACCGGATAACCCTAAACTTTATAAACTGCATCTCACTGCTGCCAATTCCCGCTCCCACTCGAGCTCTCCTGCAGCAACCATGTTCCTTGGGACGGGGTTCTTCCCACCCTAGAAATACATGGATACTCACCCCCACTACCAGAGCACGTCTGAGAGGAGGATAATCAGCACCCACACGCTGACCCCTTCTACATCCCTGCACTCAGCAGGCTGGTTTAACAATGCCACACTGCACCCTCAAGTGCCTTTGGACTCTGTGGACTGGACTGAACAGCACTTTAAGCTGCCATCCTCATACACCCCCAGGTTCAGCACCCCCTATCCCCACTTTCACACCATAGTCATTCACTAGTAACTGCAAACCCCACAGGATTTTGGGCACTATAGGAATCTTTAGCTTGGGTACAAGAAGCGTTGTTGCAGTGTGAATGGGGAAACCAAAACACCCGAGAGGGAGAGAGAGAGAAGCAAACAGCCTAACCCTGAAAGTTATTTATTTCTGCATAGTATATATAGATACATATACACGGAGCCATACACACAAAACAGTTACAAATTGAAACTGATTATGAGTGTTAGGGCTAGCCAACCATAGAACTGATTACCTAGGGCAGGGTCAGGAGGCTATGCCTATAGAGAGGTAGCTGGGGTGGGAAGAGAGAGAGAGAGACCAACCCCACCACTCCCTGGAGCTTGCACTGATCAAGGTTCCCAGATGGTGATGGGAGCTGGGGGTCCAGAGGGCAGGAGACAAGCAGAGCAGAGCCCCCAGCCCGATCAGACAGGAGATGGAATCTCAGTGGAACCTTGAGA
Organism: Pelochelys cantorii; assembly: GCA_032595735.1. Taxonomy (NCBI): domain Eukaryota; kingdom Metazoa; phylum Chordata; order Testudines; family Trionychidae; genus Pelochelys; species Pelochelys cantorii. The sequence goes on from CM064349.1 coordinate 3,069,631, forward strand.
CCCATTCCCAGTGCAGTGGGGGAAATCTTTTCATGTAACTCAGGGTAGGATTGCAAATGCTTCACAGTCCACATAGGCAGGGTACACTTGCTATCACAACTACCAATTGTGGTTACATTACAGAAACAGCAACTAGTGTAAGACACCAGGGGTGCGTCTAGACTACGTCTCTGTCGACGGAGCCATGTAAAGTAGTTTACCCAACATAGTCAATGAAGCGGGGATTTAAATAATCCCCGTTTCATTAAAATAAAAGTGGCCAGTGTGCTGTGCCGACAATCAGCTGATCCAGCACAGCGTGGCAGACTAGACATGGGTCAGTCAACAGAGGAAGCCTTTGTTGACCACTCCTGTAAACCTCGTTTCACGAGGCATAAGGGAGTCGTCGACAAAGGCTTCCCTTGTCGACCGATCTGTGTCTAGACAGCCGCGCTGTGCCGGATCAGCTGACTGCCAGCACAGCACGGTGGCCATTTTTATTTTAATGAATCGGGGATTATTTAAATCCCTGCTTCATTGACTATGTTGGGTAAACTACTTTACATGGCTCCGTCAACGGAGCCATGTACTCTAGACACACCCCAGGGATTGAATCCAGTGTCCCTTAATCCAGTGTTTCTCAACCAGTAGTACCAGTACCCTTAGGGGTACTTGAGAAAAGTCTGGGGGGGTATGTCTGAAATTTGGAGAAAACTGAATTTTTGTTTGAAGTTTTACAGTTCTATATTATTTTTGTACTTTTTACACCAAAAAATGTCATCGCCCCCCTGGCTATGATGAAACAAATGTGATTAGACAAATGTGTTGCAATGGTAGAAAAAACGTGTGTCTGAAAACTGTAGGTACTGGGGGTACATATATATATAAAGGGGTACTTTATAAAAAAAAGTTTGAGAAACACTGCATTAATCAGAACCATACTACAGTTTGTTCATACACACCTGCATGCTTTACCGTCATAGACAATAACAGAACCAACTTCCTGGAGAAAAGGGCAGGAACAGTGAGACCAATTCCCAGGTGGTGGGAAGAAGCACTCATCATGTTCCTCCAGTGCTTGGTCTTCACAAATGCAGTGCAGATGTTATTTCCTCCTACACCTTTGTACATTTACTGTGTTCCAGAACTTCTATGTTTGTGGCAGCAACTAAAGAAATTCCTGATCCCGCAGGTGCAATCCAATCTTTTAACTCTTTTTTTAAATCCTATTTTACATGATCTAGCTGGTAGGTCAGGGGATCTCAAACTGTGGGTCCCAAGCCCCCAGGGGGGTCACAAGCAACTTAGAGGGGGGTCGCAGTAGCACAAAGTCTGAGAACCCCTGTTGTAGGTAATAGTCCTGAGGCCTTCCAATATGACTACAGAAAAAGGCCAAGTTTGGGCTAATTGACTTTCTTTGAGACTCTTGCTGGAGCTGGAACCCCGTGATCCCAAGCTTTCTTCTGCACATTTTTAGCATCTTCTGCAGCATCTTCCAAAAATGAATCCAAGACTCTGTAAGAAGCCTTGTAAGTAAGCCCCGCATTTATGACCATGCCAATCACAGGTACCAACAAAAAGAAGGAACCAGCTAATGCCACAGCAACGGCGGCCAGTAATGTGATTACAAAAGCCTGGTTTATCTCTTCAGCCAGTCGTGTTTTTACAATAGCTCTTTCCAGTTCCTCTGTGGATTTCTGTGATCTCTTTGAGAGTCTGGAGAAGGAATCTCTATCCAAACAAAAGTTCTTGCTGTAACTCTTCATGTTTTTTACTAAGACAGCAACATTGCAAGCAGCAGAGACACCAGGAATAGGAACAAGGGCTCCAACAGATGCTGCAGCGGCTACCTGCCAAATCCCTTCCTTCAGGACTTCTTTCTTCTTTTCTATGATTTTGTCGGAGTAGCTGGGCAGGGCAAGAAGAAGAGCGTGATTTTTGTCGCTGGAGAGCTCTTCCGTCAGAGTCTCCTGCAGCAGGTGAAAATCATACTTGGCTAAATACCTGTTGGAGATGAGGAAAATTTTGGGGTTCTTCAGCCCCTCTTCCTGCAGGCACTCCCAGCAGTATTCTCGGATCTTCTGCAGGATCGCCTCTTCATTGTAGCTGGATGGCCGATGTCGTGCAGCACACTGCAAATCCACATCTGTTTTGGAGCGCACAAAATAGCACTTCTTCCCCATCCTCTGGATCTCCCTGGCCAGGGCGAAGTGGCTGAGTCTGAACCGTTCAGAGATGATGACGATAAAAATGTCATAGCAGCTGAAATTTGCCTGCTGGAGGTAGCTCCCTGCCTCAAAAGTTGGGCCCCCAATCGCCAGCAGTTTCCATATGGTCACATTAGGGTGGGTGGGAAATGCATACGGCACTGGCTTTGTTGAAATGTCTGTAAATCCGAGCATTGCAGCATTCTCATCTTCATCGTCCAGGCCACGGATGGCGTTGATGAACGATGACCTCCCAGAGCCGCACTCTCCGATCACGGCAATGTTGAGAGCAGCGTTTTCTGAGTATGTCCAAGTTTTCCTCGGAACAACAGCCATAGCTTTTGATCTTCCAGCTCTCACAATAGCATCAGCAGCATTTTTTCTGCTTCAAAAGAAAGTCATCTCTGTCATTGTTCCTGTATGTGTAACAGAGAGCAGATTTATTATTAATTATTATTAATTATTATTATTATTATTATTATAGGTTGAACCTCTCTAGTCCAGTGCCCTCGGGACCTGACTGGTGCTGAACCAGAGAATTTGAGAATTTGCTGGACCATGGGAGGTTAATATTGTCTAGCAGCATCACCAACATTTCCACTGCTCACAGGGCTCTGGGAAGACTCTTTGGGAGTAAATTAGAGCTAAATAACGGCACAGAATACTGAGGCTGTAACCTGGTGGCTGTAACAAATGTTATGGGACCATGGGAAACTTGGCCACACCCATGAAAAGTGGACATCCAGCTAACTCAAACCATGTCAGACCACAGATGCTGCCAGACCAGAGGGTTCTGGACCAGAGAGGTTCAACCTGTACTTGTTGTTAACACAGACATTTTCCCTGATAATTAAGGAAGCATCTTCGAAAGTGTGGAAGTAATTTATTTTTAGAAAATACATATAGGAAATTACTAGATAAAGATTATTTTTGTGCCTTCAGTTTTTGGTCCTTTGTAGTGACGGCTATTTTTATTGCCTCTCCCCTCTTTTTATTTTGTTACGGAAAAAGGGGAGTTGGGAAAAGAGAAAGTATCACACTAAAAATTCAACCATTTCCCAGGTTGTTTTTTTGTTTGTTTGACAATTTCATTGAAAAAAATAAAAAACCATTTAAAATGCATGCATATTTTCATTTTAGAAAAATGACCAGTTTTGATGAAAATGTTGTGTATTGAAATACATTGGCCAATGTTATGTGTAACATTGTTTTATAGTGAACTAGCTATAGTTGCCCGGGAAGCTGGAGGAACAAAATTTAGAAAAACAGTAGTCCATTATATTTTTTTGAATGGTAGAAAAGTTGTACTGATTTCTATAGGGATTAAAATATAGGTCCACATCATCCCCAGGGGGCGGGGGGGAGGGAAGGGATGGCAGGTGGGGAGCGACCCCGGGTGGAGGGGAGGTTACACGCGGGAGGGGCTCCCCAGCTCGTTCCCACGGCTGCAGGTGCCGTGGGGGGCAGGGTGGGTGCCCGAGCCATTGTGCACGTGGGGGTCAGGGCACTGCATGCCAGCTCTGGGGAGGGGAAAGAGGGTCACTTATGTAACCTCGCGGGTGGGAGGGGGCGAGGCCCAGATGGCACTGGGGGCCGCAGGCGGTAGGCACAGGACCTAGGGTGGGCGGGGTGGCCCCGGTAGCGTGGCGGGTTATTTTTTATTTTTACAGCTTGAGATCAGGCCCGATCGGGTCCAAAAGTATCTTAAAACCTTCTCCTGGAGGAAAGGTTATACCATGCAAAGTTTGGTTGCGGGAGCTCTTATAGTGTCCAAGTTATTAGCGAACAAACATACAAACATTCTCCTTTAGATTTACTAACGCTGTAAGATTTTGAGTTACAGTAATTATGCCTAGTCTAAGGCCCTCTAACTCAACCAGAGTTATTTAAAAAGACCTTTGTGAACATAAGAATGTAAGGCATCTTTTCAAAAAACTCATAGCTTTCTTAATGCCAGTTCTCTGTGTGCTCTGAATGTAGTAATGAGTCATTATTTGACTTTACTGCTTATATCCTGTACCACATTTTAAAGTTTATCTCTTTTAAAACAAAATATTCTATGCTAAAAAAAATGCATGTCTGACAATATTTTTACTTGGTAGGAATAGTAACATGTTTTTATAATTCAAACACAGCTGAAGAGATTTGTCTTAAAGATAAGAAATCTGTCACTCGTCACAGATCATTTCAGCATGCCCACAATTCAGAATGTCACAAGGGTCTGAGAAGAGGAAAGTAGAGTGGAAAGAATCGTGCAACATGACACTTTTGAGCATGAAAACCTTAGAACGATGCTTTTTCAAACTTTTTAGGCAGCCCTTCCCTTTCCAAATAATGTCATTTATGCATACTTCCTGCTGAGAAACGGTCATAGCTATGGGTAGGTTGCCAAGCCTTACTAAACAAAATATGCTGTCCGCCATTACAGGATTTTTCTTACATACCCTGTTACGAGAGTTCCATACACCTGTCTGAAAACCACTGAGGGTCTGGCCCTACATTTCTGGTGCTCTTGAAAACGTTACGCGTGTCACACTCAGGAATATTATACCCACATGGCGCACACACAGCTGTGCACGCACGATTCCTTTGACAATATCTTGCCTGGATCCAGCCCCTGAGGCTCGGGGGCCCCCAAAGCATTGGGAGCCTGCACTGGTACTCCAGCTCCCCGCTGCTCCATCATGGGGCTGGAGCCCACAAAATCTACTAGCCTGAACCTCCCAGGCTCTGGTGTGCGGGGGGAATGTGAGGCGGGTTTTTTTCTCCTTCTCGGTCGGGGGCCACATCAGAGAGGGGTTTGGTTTGGGGTTTTTTTTGCTTCTCACTTGTTGTGGTGTCCGACTGATTTTTCTGTGAGTTAGTGGCCCCTGACCCAGAAAAAGTTCCCCGCCCCTGCTTTAGAACTACAAAATCCATACTGTGGGTTCATACTCGGTGGCCATTTTAAGGGCCACGCAGACATTTTAAATAAGCCTTCAACTTTTAAGCAAACAACAGCAAGGGACAAAATACAGCACCAGAATGGTTTAAAAAGGCAGGAACCAGAGGAGATTGTCTTACCTTCCAGTCTTAAATGCTAATGTCGTCTGAGCTCCAGGGAGAAGTCAAGCAAATGAACACGGAGTTGCTTTCCTTTCTCTGTCCTGGCTGCCCTGCCTTTCTGAGTCAGAGTGGAAGTGAAAGCAACAAGCATCAGTACAAAGTCCTGAGCACAGTTCTGAATGCACACTCCCTAGTTACAGCAGCAAGGCACAAAGCCAGATTCTTGCATGTTAAAAATAGCTGGACAAAAATACCTGACTGACCTTAGGCACGGTCGGGTTTTGAGAAAAGCAGGTTTGGTTGGATTGTTGTAAAATTCCTCTGAAAAGATTTCCTGCAGCAGCCTGGAATTTAATCAAATCAGATCTCAAGATAGGGCCCAGTGTACAGACAGATCTCACGGAAACACATAAGCCTTGAACACAAATGGGACAGGTGATTCCTCTGAGGTGCACTGTAATTGTAAGGGCAGCTCCCACCCCACTTAACCATCCAGGAGTCTTGTGCCTTGCTCTAACCACTAGAGTCCACTCCCCTGCCAGAGTTGGCAACAGAACCCAGGTGTCCTGCCTCCCAGCAGTGGCACCATTGAAGGGATCTGGGATGGTCTCTTGCTCCTTCTTGTGCGTTCCAGGATCAACTGCTCCAAGAAGCAGTCATTTAAGTTGTCAAGAAACTGTCTCTCTGCCTCCCGTCGTGAGGTGACGTGAACCCATTTAACATTTTTTCTTCATTTGATTCGGTTTTCTTTCCCATTATCGTGCCCTTCCCCCACCGGCACAACCTGTTCTGGCCTTCCGATACAGTGTACCCTGCTGTTTGTGTCCCATTGATCATCCTCCCTCTGCCAAGGGTCTGTGGTGCCTGTTATCTCAATCTCCTCATTCAGTATGAGGCCCTCTAGTTCACCCCTCTAAGTATTTGGACTTCTAGCTTTCACCTATAATGTGACAAGGCTCCAAACTTGTTTTGGTGGGTCCTGCACCTCGAGGTGGATTATGCTGGCCTCAGAGGCTCACAGCAGAGCCGACAGTCACTGTAGGACCTAAGGCAAGGGGTGAGAGGGGCCAGCTCCACATCCCAAGAAGGGGTGGGGCTGAGGGCAATCAGCCCTTAGCCCACCTGTGCCACAGCACACGGGCCATCCTCCAACCCTGAGAGCTGCACGGAGCTGTCGCATCCATAGGAATTCAAAGGGGCCCATTATGGGATCTAATTGAATGGGATACTTTCATTTCTCATCAAACCCTACTTTCTTTTCTCTTCCATCTTCTCCTCCTTACTAGGACACAGAGAATCCCCATTAATAGACTGTCCCCTCAGAGATGTCTCTGTCTGACCCATGTGCTCCTCCACACCCGTCGGCTTTCCCCCAGCCCTTTGTTTAAAAACTGCTCGACAACCTTTTTAATGTTAAGTGCCGGCAGTCTGGTTCCATTTTCATTTTTGTGGAGCCCAACTTTACGGCATAGGCTCCCCCTTTCTGCAAAATTATCCCAGCTCCTAATAAATCGAATCCCCTTCTCCTGACACTGTTGTCTCATTCACGCACTAAGATCCTGCAGTTCTGTCAGTCTAACTTGCCTACTCATGTAACTGGAAGCATTTCAGAGAATGTTACCATGGGGGTTCTTGACTTCCGTCTAGCAGCCTAAATTTCAGGACTTCTCTTCTATATTCCAGATGTCACTGTTACCTACATGTACCATGATCACCAGCTCCTCCCCAGCACTACACATAAGCCTATCGAAATGTCTTGAGAGATCTGCAACCTTCGCACCAGGCAGGCAAATCACCATACGGTTCTCCCGCTCATCACAAACCCAGCTGTCTATGTTTCTAATGATTGAATCTCCCATTACTAATGTCTGTCTCTTCCCTACCCCAGTAAGAGATCCTCATCTGGAAGGAGGGTCCCAACTATGGGATCATTTCCTCTGTTCCAGTTGACTGTTCTCCTTCCCTGAGCCTTTCACCCTCCTCCCAGCACAGGGGCTGTCTGACCGGAGGTGGGACAGTTCTACAGTGTCCCAGAAAAGCCTCAGCTATGTATTTCTCTGCCTCCCTTAGCTCCCTCAATTCAGCCACCCTGGCCTCCAAAGCCCGTAGGCTGGAGCGGGCAATTTTTGACCGGAGGACACTTCAGAAAATTTTTAAGTGACGGCGGGCTGCCCTAGAAGGGGCGTGGCCTCAGGCAGAAGGGGCGGGGCAAGAACACTTCTGTGCTTCCCCACCCACAGAGTCTGATTGGTCTGGGGTGGTGGAGCGTGTGAAGTCTTTGCCCCCGCCCCACCCAAAGAGAGAACTACCAGGTGTTCTGAACCAGCTGGCGATTCCCTCTAGGTACCTGCGCCCCTGGTGGTAGGAGAAGACTTTGACCGCTCTGCCCCGCCTTCCAGGCAATCAGAGCTTGGCTGGGGGCACGTGAAGTCTCCTCCCACCCTGCCCCCTCCCTGCAAGAAGTGTGTGGCACTTGGAAGCACTGCACACTCCCTCCAGGACAAGAGCAGGGTGGGAGGAGACTTTGTGTGCTCCTCTCCACCCCCAAGATCTGATTGGCCTGGGGACAGGGGAGTGGCAGGGCCTCTGTAGACCGGATCAGCCTGCTTGGTGGGCCAGCTCCAGCCTGCAGAGGCCCTTTTGCCCACCCCTGCCATACATGGTCTCGGAGGGCCAGGAGCTCCTTGCAGCGAATGCATAATAGGCCCCCCGGCCATAGGGCAGAGAGTCACACAAGCTGTGCACGTGGGTTCTGCGTGCTGCGCCAGCTCTGGCCAGACTGTCACAAGCTTCACTCGGTTCTCAGGGGTGTCCCTTTAGCCGTGTACCTGCCTGCGCCCTGTTGCTTCCTGCTGTGGGACAGAGCAGTGTCCTGCCATGGAGCATGTCCTCACCCTCTTGGAACTTCCTTGCTCCTCCCCCTCTCATCAGGCTACTGTGCTTCAGCTCCTTCCTCGAGGTGCCTCAGAACAATCAAGACTCTTTCCCCCAGGCCCACCCAATCCTCCAGGGTCCCAGCCCAGGGTCCCTGGAAATAGCAGCTGTCTGTTCAGTTAACTTCTGCTGCTCTTCTAATTCCCTGGGCCAGTTCTCCAGGGCCCTGCACCGACTTCTCAGGGCTTTGTCCAGATAAAGTCCCAGCACCCGATGCCGGGCTTCTTCTCATGCCCTCTGGTTCCTGATAGCACCACCCTACCCAGGGCTCTGCTGCTCTGGCAGCCAGCCATGCTGTCCATACTCCCATGGCTCCAGAGAGGAACTGACTGGCTCTAGCCCAGCAGCTCTCTTTATACTAATGTGCTGGGCCCCGATTGGCTGCTTCTCGTGCAGCCGCTCCCGGGAGCTCGGTGGACTTCTCCACTGCTCTTTTTTCTGGGGTGGGGTCACAAAGCCTCCAGCAGAGGTCCTGGGGTCCCAGCCCACTGTCACACCCATGCAGTAGGCTCCGATTGAACTGCCCAATAAGATCACAAGACTTGGCTTAGTAATAAAGGCACCTGGCCAGGTTTATTGCTGACAAAGAACGGTGCTAATGCCCCAGTGCAATGGTTCCAGCTGCACTACTCAGCTCGTGGGTGGGGTCCTTTGAACATAGGAACACGCTCCACAACAGCGAGGCGCCTCCCTGGCGGGGTGAGCATCGAAAGATGCAATGGACGGGCTGGCTGGAACAGACGGGTATCAGGTGTCGGCGTTTCTAGCCCCCAGGGAGGAGGTGCTGGGAGCACCAGGGCATTATGGGAAGTGCTGTCTGCTTAGCCTTCTGGGCAGAGCCTGAGAGGTTCTGATTGGCTCACACTGGCCATAGTGGGGTCTGGTGTTGCAGCTTACGGCTTAATCTTTGTATTCATGCCTGTCCATGTGAAATAAATTATTTGCATGTATATTTGCATGTCTACGCAACTACACTTAAGTTGCGGCCCTCAGCCTGTGCTGTGAGTATCATTGTGGCCCCCGACGCTTCCAAAGTTGAGTAGCCCTGGGTTACAGAGTCACTAACACGGATGTGCCGCAAAAATGAACCAGCTCAGTCTGTGGTGAGACTTTCCACTGCCCCCTAGGCCAGACAAAGGGTTCAGTGAGTGATTTCAGCAACTGTACACTGAGACCAACAAACACTCCCAGATAAACATACACATGCCCTTAGGCTTTTCCTGACATGTGTTACCTCCCCTCGGGCTTTCCTCTCAGTGTTTCAGACAAAACACTCCTATTCACCACCTGTCACTGGACTTTCACTCCTGGCATTTCAGACGAAATAATCATCCCTTCTGTCAGGCCATTTTACCACGCACTAGGCTAGGGAGTCTTTGTGCTGCCCTGCTGGAGTGTGTTCCCCCACGCGCTGTGTTTTGGCAGTGCCGGTACCACTGGTGTGTCCGGGACACTGCCTTGCAGGCAAGCATCTTCTTGCAACAGGACCTGACACAGCACAACTCTCGCTGACGTTGGTTCAGGCTTCAGGCTCTCGCGTTCTACTACAGTGCAAGAAACTGGATCACCCCTTGGATTTCTGCCTGCGTCCTCTTTTTACTCCTGCAGCTCTTTCCTTTACTGTAGGAAACACTTTGGGTATGTCTACACTAGCCCCCTAGTTCGAACTAGGGAGGCTAATGTAGGCATTCGAACTTGCAAATGAAGCCCGGGATTTAACAGTTAATTCGAACTAAGGACTTAGTTTGAATTGCCGTTTCACTGCCGCGTGTAGCCGCAGGCAGTTACTTCGGACTAGTGGAATTTCAAAATGGCAACCGGAAAGGAAGATGCAAATAAAGCCCAGGATATTTAAATCCTGGGCTTCATTTGCAACTTCGAATGCCTACATTAGCCTCCCTAGTTTGAACTAGGGGGCTAGTGTAGACCTTCCCTTCCTGCCTGTCAGGGTGGTGAAGCACTGAAATAAGTTGCCGAGGGGGGTTGTGGAATCTCCATCCCTGGAGATATTGAAGAGCAGGCTGGACAGACACCTGTCAGGGATGGTCTGGATGGTGCTCGACCCTGCTGTGAGGGCAGGGGGCTGGACTTGTTCTATGATTCTATGATTGTTGTATTGCCTTATGGGGAAAGAATGAAGTATGTCCAACCCCCCTCCCCCCCACGCTCCCATTCACCCTCTCAGCTCCCTGGCAAAACTCCCCCTTTAGCCGCTCCTGGTGGCTAATTGCTCCGGTGGTTTAGGAGTGGGCTTCTGAAACCTCTGTTCTCCCTGGGTTATCCTACTGCCTCGTTAAGTCCCCCCGATAACCAGACCACATTATGACAATAAGTTACACACAAAGTAAATTTACAACATGCAGCCAGAGCCTATACAGCTGGGCTGGCTGGGACTCCTCCGTCCTGACACAAGTATGTCACTTGGCCTCTGTGGTGAAGGATTCAGGTGCGGCCATTGGTCTCCCAACAGACACTCAAACAATCCAGAGCATTAAAAAACAGGACACGCTCTCCCCAACGTGCATTTCAGTGCCCAGATTTCCTTGCTTGTAGCTTTTGAAAGCTGTTCCTTAGTGCCAGGCACAAAATGCAAATAGTCTCAAGGTGCAAGGGACCATGGCCAGGCAGGAGACAGGTCTCTGTTACCTTGGAGGGGTCCTTTCAGACAGGAAGAATTTCACTTCCTGATGTTTTGGTGTTAGGACAGGTCAGGATTTCCAGTAGGGATACAAGCCTCCTAATGGAGCCAGTTCAAGTGCCTAGACACAGCCAAGAACTTCCTCTAGGCAAGGAAAATCAGGTTGGTCATGATCACTGCGAGAAAGAAGAAAAAGCTGCGGGTTACAGATCCCTTTCCCTTTCAGGCTGTCTATGCAGGTCTTCTGGATTTGCTCCAGGATTGACCCACTGGAGTGTTTCTTTCTATTGGACAGGTCCAAGTCCACCTTGGAGCGCACAAAATAAATCTTCTTCTCCATTTGTTGGATCTCCCGGGCGAGGCTGGCATGGAGGGGTGTGAAGTTGTCAGAGGAGAAGAGGAGGAACACATCATACTTGCTTATATCAATGTTATTCTGTAGTGAAAATTTTCCCAGCATGATTCCTGGCATGTCCCAGAGCTTAACGTTTGGGTGTCTGGGATGCTCATAACCCTTCGTGTCCCGTGTTGTGTTAATCACCCCAGTCGGGGCAGCATTAGAATCTTCATCAGACCAGCCACAGATCGCATTGATGAAGGAGGACTTTCCACAGCCCGTCTCTCCCAGGAGAGCGATATTACATGTAGTGTGTGGTGGTGACTCCTGAGAACCTGAAGCCCAGTCTGAAAGGTCTCTTGTTCCGCCAGCAGCCCCCAGTTCCTCACCGCCATCCTCAGGGAGATCGGCACTGTCTGCATCAGGACTCAGGAGCTGTTCCTTGGACCCCTGGGCACAGTCTTCAAAAAGGAGGAGAAACGTTTTGGTTACGGTTTGCTTTTAAAGTTACTGGATGAATAGTAAACTCTCTGCACATGATACAGCCTTTAGCATCGTTCTCTGGGACAGGGGCGGCTGGTGAGGAGGAAGCATGGGGGGCGCCAGCTACATGACCAATCCCCCAACCTGGGGAAGGGCCAGGGCAGCCCCCCCCATCCACTCCAAACCCTGCCTCTCTCTGCGCCTTCTCCACCCCTTGTACTACCCTGCCCCACCTCTTCCCCTGACACCTCCCTCCAGTGATGTGCCCTGGGGGACTAAAGTGACAGGCCAACTCTGGCAGTGGGGATCTGCCCCCCTCTCCCCGCACTCACTGGCAGTGATGGAGAAAGCAGAGCAAGTCGGATCCACTTTGCTCCGCTTCCCGCAGGTAAGAGCAGGGAGGGAACACACTGTGCTGCCTTCCAGCCAGCAGGACAATGCCTAGGCACGTACCAATATTTCACATCGAGGGGACATTTCTTGCAATGCTCATATGCATGTTGCTGACTTGCTGGAACCCAGAAGCCTGTTACTCGAGAAGCATGTTGAGAAGGGGGCCAGAGAAGAGCCACGAGCAACACACTTTGGAGAAAGGGCTCTTCACTCAAGCAGGGGAAGGTCTGACTATCTAGCAGCCAGGAGCTGAAACTAGACAGATTCCAGCTGGAAAGAAGGCATCACGGTTTAGTGGTGAGGGGAATTCACCACTGGAGCAATTGACGCGGGGCTCGTGCTGGATTCTCCACCTTCTGACAGACAGAATTATTTTACCTTCTTCACTGGGGTTCAGCAGCCACGTTTCGTGGTCCCCTGCTTCAGAGCTGCTCTGGATGTTCCCACGGGTTTCACATCTTGGATCTCCATTCCCGGCTGGCCTCTAGAAAAGATTCATATTTGGAGAGGAAGAAAAGTGCTTAGTGGGAGGAATTAAAGACTATTTCTATGGCTGTGCCCACACGACAGAGCCTTTGGCAACCAGGAGCCGTCGACTCAGCCTGTCGCTAAGTGTTGTTGGGAGTGTGAGGGGGGGAGCTCAGGGCGGGGAGTAGTGACTGCACTGCCTGGCTGCCAGGTCCTCAGGGCTGGCCAGGGTGCAGCAATGGCACTGTCTGGCCACTGGATCCCCAGAGCTGGTGGGTGCACAACTGTGCTGCCTAAGCAACGGGGCTGCAGCCTGGTTGCACTGAGGCTACACCACCAAGAGGCTGCACTACCAACGTATGTGGCCAGCAGCAGCCACAGCCCATCCCCAGACAGCCAGTCGGTTCCTGGTGTATCGAACCAGGCCGCACCAGCTTACTTTCCCCTTCAGCCCTGTTTACAGCAGCACTTTTTATGGCAAAACATTTGTCCATATGTGTTAAACTGAATTTCTGGGGCAGCCCCACAGCAGGAAATTGAAGGGAAAAACTTTCCCCTTGCCTTCCCTTACTCCTCACGACTCTAAGGCGTACTGGGATCCGACAAGGGTGACATCAGGGTTTGATTTAGTAGGTCCTTACTAGACCTGCTCAATCAAATGCTGGAAACTCAATCTACAAAGAGTCAATTTTCCCCTAAGTGTAGGCAAAGCCTAATACACAGAAGAGCAGCTCTCAATCTGTTCCAGGGGAATAAAACAGGGGCAGCTGGAGCCAGCAACTCAGGGTGGATGCAGAGAGAGGCTAATGTGTTAGAAGGTGACATGTCTGTGAGCTCCAGGGGCAAGATGACCCACGCAACCTGTAAACTAGCACCAGTCTGGCTGTGACTGGAAAGGGGAGGGACCCTGCGCTGTGGAGTTCCTTGCTGTGGAGCTTGTGGCAGTGAGTCTCAGAGTGCGGGCCTGTGATGCTGCAAACAGCCGTGCCGATGTAGCAGCTCAGACTTCACCTGGTTGTTGTTCCAGGGGCTCTGAGCCAGGGCCTAGCTCCCCCCTCATCCCCCGACACACACACGAAGCAGGAAATCCAAATGTCTGGAGAGTTACCTGGGGCCTGCCATCAGGCGAGTGCTGGGCTGTGTTGTCTTGTCCTGACTGCGGGATTGCTGGGGATGATTTCAGCCGGGAAAGGTGACCTCGCATCCACACTCCACGCAGGACTACACACACTGTGAGAAGAACACCAGGCAGAAGCAGAAGCCATAGGAGGTGGCCATTCTCAGGCGCTGTGAGAGACCAGAGATTCCCAAGGGAACATTTTAAAATCCTTCCCTTTGACATAAGCAAGCGGCTCTGCAGCCTCCTCACATCAGAGAACACAACGCCCAGCTTGGTCAGTGGAATATTCCCCGCCCCACGGGTCTCCCTCTCAGCCGTGCTCTCCACTCTCCCCACACTCAGCCCCCACCCCCTCTCTCCCTGCCTGGCCCCCTGCACCCCCATCACTGCCTCCCCCCCTTCCCTGTCCCCTGTCAGCCAGCCCCCCGTCTCCTCCCAGAGGTCCAGAGAGGCCTGGCTTTTGAGGCCCCAGCCAGAATAAAAATAAAACATAACGAGACCTGTCAACAAAATGAGGCACCAACAAAGGAGTGAGATGTAATTTGAATATTTACGTATTTAACCAATTCTTTTTTAGCCTTTTTCTGTGCAAGAAAAATGAACCAAGGTCTAAATTTGAGGCCCCCCTTGAGGCCCAGGCCCAATGGCCCTCCTGACCACCCCCATTGGCCCTGACTCCTCCCTCACCCTGTTCCCACTCCTGTCACCCAGCCCTCCATTCCCATTGCCCCCCTTGCCCAGCCCATCCCTCTCTCACCCAGTCCCCCCGCCCTCTCCTCTTCTGGCTCCATCTGCTCTGGCCTTTGTGTAGCCCCATCCACCCTCCCGTTCTCCACCCCCAACTCCGGTGCTATTTAGGGCCGCACAACATCCCGGTACCTCTCTGAGCTGCCCCGGCCTCTGCCCTGCGCAGTTATGGCTAGTTCAGAACCCACTAGTATGTCTGAGCGGCTCAGAGCGTCCTGGCGGCCAAGCTTTGGGGCTGTGCTGCACCGTGGAGGAGGGGCCACCCTACCTTCCTGCACAGTCAGTTGCATCCGCACAGAAAACCTGCCCTGTTCCAGCTTGACGTGGCAGGTGTAGAAGCCTTCGTCCGTCAGACAGACCTTCCTCAGTCTGAGGGACGCGTTCCCCTCGGGGAATCTCTCTGGATACAGCTGGGTTCGGCCCCTGTAAGCCTCCGCCTGGCTTTCCAGCTGGTCCCGCTGAGAAAAATAGCTATGAACCAGGAGCTCTGGTCCCTTCTTCCAGGTGATGTTCAGCGACCGGTGGTTGGACACAGGTCCAACGGAGCAGTTCAGGGTGACGTCCTCCCCAGCCTGAGCACGGATGGTCTCCTCTGCCCCAGCCTCCCCTTAGAGAGAACCAAGTTGGGATTATTCCTCCCAGCCCCAGCCTCACTTTTTGCAAATAGTTTTTGTTTAATTTTTCTGAAACCTTCCATGGCCACAATACACCGAACATCTCACTCTTCATGCACACAGCACTGCACACTCATTGCACGCCCGCACACACTGCCTGTGCACAGATATTCCAGCATCGAAGAATTTGCAGCATATTATTTATCTGTACCTGTGTTCCCCTCCCCCCCATTCTTATTTGCGTGCCAGCCCCCGAAGGAGCAGCTCCTGCCCACAGCAGGTGGGGAGTTGCTCCAGTTCCTGCTGGTTATTGCTTAACCAGAACCGGGAAGCATTTCCCATTTAAGGTGATGCTTACCCGTTACCCAGGCAACCAGATACCTTTTCACCTCCCTACTAGTCACCCTCTGCACGGAGCCCAGTTACTCTGGTTAAATGAGAGCGTGTCAGTTCTCATGCAGACAGCACACACAATTATTTTCTCCAGTTATTTTCTCCTTCAGCACAAGTGGGGCTGGGCGAGGTGGCTTGGCAGGCTGGCCCCTGGAAGTGGCCCTGAACCGCACCTCGTCTTACAACGGGCTGTGTCTAACAGGCACCATCTGAATTGAGTTATGCAGCACCGCCAATGATTTACCCCCAGCCTTGCCAAGAGGAGAATTACACAGACTCTGACACAGCCGTGGGATCCCAGCACTGGGGCCTCGACAGGGCGAGTCCGCGCTGGGGAATGGAAGCTCGTCAGAGGCAAGAAAAGTGCCCAGGCACCGCCAACGTACTGATGACAAAGAGGGACATCGTCCTGGAAGATGACTGGAGTTCAGATTCGACAGAGCAGCGGTAGGATCCCTCGTCCTGCATGCGGATGCTACGGAGTCTCAGGGACGCATTTCCTTCCGGGAATTGCTCCGGGAAAAGCTTTGTGCGGCCCTGGTAGCCCTTGTCCTGTTTGTACAGTCGGTCCATGCCCCAGTAGTATTGGTGAACCAGGAGACCTGGTCCATTGTTGCTTTCCTTCAGCCACATGATGCTCAAGCGCTGAAACCTGACCCCAGGTATGGATAGGAAGCTGCAGTTCAGGATAACATTCTTTCCGTACTGAGCAGTGATGGGCAGCTGAGTCCCAGCAACCCCTGAAAGGCAAGCAAAGGTCGGTGCTAGAGTCTTTTCATTTCAACCTCAGTTTCCCCTCCTCCTCCTCATATATTTATTATGCCTCATGGGAAAAACCTACCACACAGGTAAAAGTTATGTCCCGTTTCCTACAGAGACACTATGGTTACATAGTTTGTTATTAATAAATAATATATTGTTTGAAAATCACAATATTCCTTTGTTTTAAATAGCAGTGATTAGTTGGGCCTTAGCTTCTGATTAATGGATCAGGTCAAGAATGTCTCTTCTTCCCACCATGGAAATCTAACCACATATTTTAGAAATGTGCGTCGGTCCCGCTGTTCAAGAACTCCTCCCAAACGGTGAGAGCTAGGAGCACTACATTTGGCATGCAGCTTCTTCTTTTCCTAGCATCAAGCAAGGTCAGGGTTTGGTTGGCCCGAACTGCTGCTTAGCCAGTCGGTCCCCAGCCTATAACAATGCTTGGGATTCTACCATCCCAAGTGCAGGACTCTGCACTTGTCCTTGTTGAACCTCATCAGATTTTTTTTGGCCCAAACCTCCAATCAGTCCAGGTCACTCTGGACCCTCTCCCTGCCCTCCAGTGTATCTACCTCTCCCCCAGCTTAGTGTAATTTGTCTTGTAATGCTTAAGATAAATTCCTTTACAGTGACTATTCTTCTGTCTTGTCTTTGATCTGAAAAGGCCATTTTATTTTACAGTTGTAACACGAGTTGTTTCTGCAGCACTATCTCAGAGCGAGGGACTGACTTCAGGATAGGACAGAAGTCCATGGCAAAAGGCTGTGTACATGTGTGGGTATGCATGTGGGTGTATACCTGTGAGTGTGTGCCAGTACACCCTACTATTGCATAAGCTGCAGCTGCTTTCAGGTTCTATTGCTGGAGGCTGTTGATCTGATGCTTCCAGTGCCTGAATTTTCACAGGCCAACAAGCGAGGGGACAGAGGAGACACCAAATCAGTCTCTGCAGAGGCACAGCAGAGCAAAGCAGGATACTCACTGCTGATAGTCCACAGTGTGACCAAGCAAACCAGCCAACGGGCAGGCAACCTCATCATGCTGCAGTCAGGCTGGCATCTGAAAAAGAGAGGGCAAGATGCTCTGCACAGCTGGATTCTGCCCAGAGCATCATTAGAACTTCAAACCCGCAACCCCAAAACCTGATTTCCCTCTCTCTTGCCCTGCAGAATCAAAATCAGCAGAGCCTGTTCAGTCCATGGGATGGACTGGGAGCGGGGCAGGGCAGTGTAGCGAAAAGGCTATTGTCTGTAGGGCCCTTGCCTTATGGAGAGCACACGTTGGAAGATTGTTGTGTCTGAGGCAGGGGCTGGTAGAAAGAGGAAAGGTGACGAGGAATCCTGCGGCATCTTATAGACTAACAGATGTATTGGAGCATAAGCTTTCGTGGGCAAAGACCCACGTTGTCAGATGCATGCAGTGGAAATTTCCAGAGGCAGGTATTTCCAGAGGAAAGGTGGCAGCTGGTTGAGAAACCTGAATGCCAGCACTGGATAGCTGGGTTCTATCTCTGCCACTGCCCCAGGGCTGATCCAGGAAATACCCTTCCCATCTCTGTATGACCGTTCTTACATCCCTTTGGTTTGTTTGCAACCTGCTGCCTATTCAGCTCATTGGGCGATCCCTAGTTCTTGTGCTGTGGGAAGAAGTAAGTAACTTTTCTTTATTCCCTTTCTCCACCCTGGTCGTTATTTCATAGACCTCTATGAGATCTCTCCTTAGCTGTCTCTTT
Organism: Pelochelys cantorii; assembly: GCA_032595735.1. Taxonomy (NCBI): domain Eukaryota; kingdom Metazoa; phylum Chordata; order Testudines; family Trionychidae; genus Pelochelys; species Pelochelys cantorii. The sequence continues at coordinate 3,087,486 of CM064349.1, forward strand.
TCCAAGCTGAAAAGTCCCAGTTTTATTCTCTTTCCTCCTATGGAAGCTCTTCCACACCCCTAATCATTGCAAGCTCTGAAAAATGTTGATTCGGAGACCTCGGGATGCTAAATGTGGGAAATGAAAACAACGATGCACAGGGCAAAACACAATCCCATCCAGTGTTCCCTCCACTCCTTTCAATCCATGTGTGGACTATTGGTATGTGCACTGACGCATGGGTGAATGTGTACCACAAGTAGAAAGAAAACCAAGCTGTGGGTGCCCTGCTAGCCAGCTGGGCAGCACTGGAATCTCTCCTGAGGGGCCGCACAAGCGCACAGCTCGCAGGGAATACTGCCTTGAACCATGGCTGACCTGTGGCTGTACAAGGGAGGTGCACCTCCCCCCATAAATGAGGTTCCCAGATACACCCTCCCTAACCCTCCGGCTGGCCCTCCCTGCACCCCCTCTCCTCACTGTAGGCAAAATGTAGTATTTTAGGGTTGGTATAAGACTATAAGTATATTGATGGCAATAAGTCCTATGAAGTGATTGGCTTAAACATCCTATTCGCTTCTCTTTCATCCTGCCAGCCATGCTTCGTTATTAGTCAGTGTTTGCTATAAGGTCTTACTTCTCGTTAGCATCACAAATGGAGTTGTGCCTCGACTGCATTGCACACTCAGTTGTGTAAGGTTCTTTTGTTATGTCTTGAATGACTACGTGATCATTTCTAGCAGGTAATCCTGCCTGTGAATCTGTTTAACAGGAAATGCTCTGTACAATTGTTTGGTGTGAATGGCAGAGGCATGCCTAGGGAAGGGCAAGTGTGAAAGCCATCACACACGTCCAGATGGTCAAGAAGATGTGAGAAACTTGGAGCCAGCCAGGAAGCATCCACTGTGCTCAGTGCTAGAAACAAATCAGCAGAATTGACAATCATTGGAGACAGGCAGATCCCCTCCCTCCCCCCCCCCCCCGAAAGTGAGATAATGATGGACAATAACCATCACTGAGGATAAACATTGCTGATTGCAGCATGACACTGCAAACCCACAGACTCAGGTTGGAACGTGTAAGTGTAAGAATGGGGTGATTTCCCATAGCTCTCCGGGTTCAGACCTGCAGAGCCTCGGCGCATCGGATCATGACGGACAGAGCCCAGCTCCTCACTTGTGTTCAATCTAACTGGCCACTACATTGATTTGAGCCACAACAGACTGGGAACTACAAGAACATCTTCAGGACCTGTGTATGTGAATGCACATGCTGCTTTTCATGTTTCACTTTCAGTAAACACAGTGTATTGCCTTTTCCCATGTTCCTCTTACAAGCATAACACCTCAGGCACCAGTTAGTTTCCTATGATCCCAACTGTACATTTACAAATCATCTGGTATCACTTTCTAGACTAACAAAACGTGTAGATGGGATCATGAGCTTTCATGGGCACAGCCCACTGCTTCAGATGACCGGAGTTTTGAGTTTAGGATGACCAGACCCAAAATAAATGGGAGAGAAGGAGGGGGGGGGGAGGGGGGGGGGGACAGGAAGCAGAGGGTATGAAAATATCAAAGGGAAACCCAAACAGGCAAAAGTGGTCATCTATAAGCACCTAAAAAATGGATAGTTAAAAGAAGCAGACAAGGCTCATAGGATAGCAATTAGAGAGGAAGAGTACTAACACAAGAATCTACACAGACAAAGAGCTGTTACCCAAAATACACAAACCCGGAAATCCAGGACGACCCATCATCTCAAGCATTGGCACACTCACTACAGAATTATTTGGCTATATCAACTCCCTCCTCAGACCCTATGCTACCAGCACTCCTAGCTGACTCTGCGACACCACTGCCTTCCTGAGGAAACTTCAAAACATCAGTAATCTACCCGAAAATACCATCCTGGCCACCATGGACGTAGAAGCCCTTTACACCAACATTCCACATGAAGGTGGATTACAGGCCATCAGGAACACCATCCCCAATAACAGCACTGCACACCTGGTTACAGAGCTCTGTGACTTTGTCCTCACCCACAACTACTTCCGATTAGGAGACAATTTGAAACCCCAAATCAACAGCACAGCCATGGGCACCTGACTGGCCTCACAATATGCCAACGTCTTTATGGCTGACCTTGAACAACGTTTCCCCAACTCTTGCCCCCTAACATCCCTACTTCACTTACGCTATACCGATGACATCTTCATCACATGGACCCACAGAAAAGAGACTTGAAGAATTTCACAAGGATTTCAACAACTTCCACCCTACCATCAACCTCAGCCTGGACCAGTCCATACAGGGAATCTACTTCCTGGACACTACAGTACAATTAAATAATGGACAAATTTCCACCACCCCATACAAGAAACCCACCGACTGCTACACTTACCTTCATGCCTCCAACTTCCATTTTAGACACACTTCTCAATCTACTGTATACAACCAAGCCCTAAGATACAACCGGATTTGCTCTGATCCCACAGAGACAAACTCCTACAGGATCTTTATAGAGCATTCCTAAAACTGAAATACCCACCTGGAGAAGTGAAACAACAGATTGACAGAGCCAAAAAAGTACCCAGACATGAACTACTTCAAGACAGACCCAAAAGAGAAAATAACAGAATTCCACTTGTTATTACCCACAGTCCACAACTCAAACCCCTCCAATCTTAAACCTATCTTTGAAAATGACCCCTCATTCTCAGGCTTTGTCTACACTGCCGGCTTTTGCCTGCAGAGTATGCAAATGAAGCACTGATTACCGTTTTTGTGCAAGGTGGTTTTGCACAAAAACAAGCAGTGTGGACATTTCCTTTTTGCACAAAACCCCCTTTTTGCACAAGATCCTTATCCCTCAGAGGATCATTTAACTGCACAGAGGGATAAGGATTTTATGAAAAAGGTTTTTTTTGTGCAAAAAGGAAACATCCACACTGCTTGCTTTTGCACAAAAAGCGTGACAAAATGCTAATCAGCACTTCATTTGCATACTCACTGCCAGCAAAAGCCGGCAGTATAGACAAAGCCTCACAGGGCTTGGGGGAAAACCCCATTCTTGCTTACAGACAACACGCCAACCTGAAACAAATTCTTTCCCGTCTCCTTGCTCCACAACCACTTCATAAGCATCCAGGCTCCCAGCCCTGCAACCAGCCATGGTGCCAACTCTGCCCACATATCTATACAAGCGAATTCATCGCTGGAGCCAACAACATAAGCTACCAAATCAGAGGCTCATTAAACTGCACATCCAGTAATTTGATCTATGCCATCAAATACCAGCAATGCCCCACTGCAATATATATTCAACAAACTGGATAGTTCCTACAGGAAAAAAATCAATGGACACAAATCAGATATCCTCAAAAGGAACATACAGAAACCTGTTGGGGAACACTTCAATCTATCTGGTCACACTTTAAAAGATCTCCAAGTGGCTGTCTTGCTACAGAGCAATTCTACAAGCCAAATACACAGAGGGGCACTGGAACTACAATTCATCTACAAAGTTAATTCTCACACCTATGGCCTCAATAATTGAGATAATGGACGGCTGGGACATTATCAACCAAACAAACAATGAAGGTGCCAACACCTCTTTGTCTGTGTAGATTCTTGTGTTAGGACTCTTCCTCTCTAAGGGTATGTCTACACTACCACCCTAGTTCGAACTAGGGTGGTTAATGTAGGCATTCGAAGTTGCACATGAAGCCCGGGATTTAAATATCCCAGGCTTCATTTGCATCTTGCCGGGCGGGCGCCATTTTTAAATGCCCTTAGTTCGAACTCTGTACCCGTGGCTACACGCGGCACGGAGTAGGTAGTTTGAATTAGGATCTCTAATTCGAACTACCGTTACTCCTCGTGGAATGAGGTGTAACGGTAGTTCGAATTAGAGATCCTAATTCGAACTACCTACTCCGTGCCGCGTGTAGCCACGGGTACGGAGTTCGAATTAAGGGCATTTAAAAATGGCGCCCGCCCGGCAAGATGCAAATGAAACCCGGGATATTTAAATCCCGGGCTTCATGTGCAACTTCGAATGCCTACATTAACCACCCTAGTTCGAACTAGGGTGGTAGTGTAGACATACCCTCAGGGTATGTCTACACTACAGCACTAATTCGAACTAACTTAGTTCGAATTAGTTAATTCGAACTAAGCTAATTCGAATTAGTGCATCTAGACTTAAAAACTAGTTCGAATTAGCGTTTTGCTAATTCGAACTAGCATGTCCACATTGAGTGGACCCTGAACCGAAGTTAAGGCTGGCCAGAACCAGTGCCGGCAGGGCATCAGCTTAGGACTTAGAGCGTGGCGCTGCTGCCTCAGGCTAGCCGAGGGCTGTGCTTAAAGGGACCCGACCCCCACCCTGGACAGACAGTTCTCAGGGTTCCCCGCTTGCTTGTCTACCTCGATAAGGGACAGCAAAGCAGTCCTGTCTTGGAGTGCCCTGAGTGCCCACCCTCGGCACATTACCGCACTCGGCCATCAGCCCGGCTGCACTTGCCGCAGGCTGCCATCCGGGGGGGTTATTCGGGGGGCTGTCAGGATCCAGGAGGCCCTGCAGGAGAGCTTCCACCCCGAGGAGCCCGCAGAGCCACCCCAGTCCTCCCCATCGGGGGCTCGTGCCCCATTCCTCCCTCACCTCCTTCCACTTACCCTTCCCTAGCCCCCCTTCCTGATGTAAAAAATAAAGGACATGTGTGTTCAAAAATGGAAACTCTCTTTATTTAACAAAACTGAGGGTGGGGGGGGGGGATTAACCTCTGGGGAGACTGGGAACAGGAGGTGGGAGAGGGGAGGTGGAAACCTGGGAGGAGGGAGCTGGAAGGGGGAAGCCAGGGGAAGAAGGAGGAGGGGAAGTCTAAAACTATGGTATGCCATATCTTCAGTATTGTGTAGAGATGGGGTCTCCTCACCTCAAAAAAGATATTTTGGCTTTGAAAAGGGTTCAGAAAAGGGCAACTAAAATGATTAGGGGTTTGGAACTGGTCCCATATGAAGAGAGGCTAAAGAGACTGGGACTTTTCAGCTTAGAAAAAAGGAGACTGAGGGGGGATATGATAGAGGTCTATAAAATCATGAGTGGTGTGGAGAGGGTGCATAAAGAAAAGTTCTTCATTAGTTCTCATAATAGAAGGACTAGAGGACACCAAATGAAATGAATGGGTAGCAGGCTTCAAACTAATAAAAGAAAGTTCTTCTTCACAAAGCAAATAGTCAGCCTGTGGAACTCCTTGCCACAGGAGGCTGTGAAGGTGAGAACTAGAACAGAGTTTAAAGAGAAGTTAGATAAAGTCATGGAGGTTGGGTCCATGGAGTGCTATTAGCCAGGGGGTAGGAATGGTGTCCCTGGCCTCTGTTTGTGGAAGGCTGGAGATGGATGGCACGAGACAAATGGCTTGGCCATTGTCTTTGGTCCATCCCCTCCGGGGTACCTGGTGTTGGCCGCTGTCGGCAGACAGGCTACTGGGCGAGATGGACCTTTGGTCTGACCCAGTACGGCCGTTCTTATGTTCTTATGTTCTAAGCTCAGGGTCGGGGGTCTCACTGGACCAACTTGATTTTCATGCAACTCTGCTCCTGGGTTCGCATGTGGCCTTTGGTGGCCAGGCTGGTAGCTATCCTGCCCTAGACGGCCACTTTCCTGTGCCTAGTGCGGAGATTGTGGACGTTGGAGGCCTCCCCCCAAACCTGGATGAGGTCCACGATCTCCGCACTAGACCAGGCGGGCGTCCGCCTCTTGCGGCCCCGGGCAGGCTCCTGGGAGCCGCCAGCCTGGTCCTGGGAAGAGGGGGAGGGCTGGGTGGCAGCGGGTGGCTGGCTCGTGCTGTGCCAGGTGCAGGGTCTGCTGTCTGGGTGCTGGCAGGCTTGCACCTGGCACGGGCACCGTAGCCAGACCGTGGCCCTTTAAGGGCTCCGGGGCCGAGAGGGGGGCAGACGAGTTTCCCTGGCTTGGCCCAGAGTGGCCACCAGGGCAACCTGGAAGGGCTAGCCTCCCACTAGTTCGAATTAAGTGGCTACACAGCCCTTAATTCGAACTACTTAATTCGAACTAGGCGTTAGTCCTCGTAGAATGATGTTTACCTAGTTCGAATTAAGCGCTCCGCTAGTTCGAATTAAGTTTGAACTAGCGGTTTGCATGTGTAGCGCCTATGAAAGTTAATTTGAACTAACAGCTGTTAGTTCGAATTAACTTTGTAGTGTAGACATACCCCAATTGCTATCCTATGATCCTTGTCTGCTTCTTTTAATTATCCAATTTTTAGGTGCTTATAGATTACCAGTTTTGCCTGTCTGGTTTTCCCTTTGATATTTACATACCTTCTGCTTCTTGTTTCCCACCCGCTTCCATTCCCCCCCCCCTTCCCTTCTCCCCTATTTATTCTGGGTCTGGACATCCGAACCTTAAAACTCCGTTCATCTGAAGAAATGGGCTGTGCCTAGAAAGCTCATGATCTCATCAACATGTTTTGTTAGTCTTTGAAGTGCCACCAGTCTACTGGTTGTTTTTTAAGTTTATCCTGTACAGACTAACTTGACTACCCCTTGAAGCTTCTGTACATACACAGTGATGGGAGCTACATTAGCTGTTACTAGTCAGGAAAGAGATGTTGGAGTCATTGTGGATAGTTCCCTGGAAACATCCACCAAGGGTACGTCTAAACTACATGGCTCCTTTGACGGAGCCATGTAGATTAGTTTTCTAGACATAGGAAAATGAAGTGACGATTTCAATAATCGCCGCTTCATTTACATAAATATGGCTGCCACACTGTGCTGATCAGTTGTTTGGCAGCACAGCGCAGTAGTTTGGATGCTCCACGGTCGACAAGGGAAGCCTTTGTTGACCGCCCCGGTAAACCAGCATCCAGACTACCGCGCTGTGCCGCCAAACAGCTGATTGGCATAGCGCAGCAGCCATTTTGATGTAAATGAAGCGGAGATTATTTAAATCACTGCTTCATTTTCCTATGTCTAGAAAACTAATCTACATGGCTCCGTCAAAGGAGCCATGAAGTTTAGACGTACCCTAAATGTGCCACAGCAGACTAAAAAGAACACAAGAACGTAAGAATGACCAGACTGGGTCAGACCAAAGGCCCATCCAGCCCAGTGTCCTGTCTGCCCACAGTGGCCAAGGCCAGGTGCCCCAGAGGGAGTGAACAGAACAGAAGAGAACCATCCAATGAACCACCCACTGCCACCTATACCCAGCGTCTGACAGAAGCTCAGGAGAACACAACCTGTTACCAGCCTGGCTAATAGCTATTGATGGACGTAACCTCCATGAATTTATCTAGCTCTTTTTTTTTTTTTTGAATCCCATTAAAGAGTCCTGGTCTTCACAACATCCTCTGGCAAGGTGTTCCACAGGTTGACTGTGCATTGTGTGTCATGACTGGTGTGGAAAAAGTAAATAAGGAAAAGTTATTTATTTGTTCCCATAACATAAGAACTAGGGGTCACCAAATGAAATGATTAGGCAGCAGGTTTTAAACAAACCAAAGGAAGTTTTTCTTCACATAGCGCAGTCAACCTGTGGAACTCCTTGCCAGAGGAGGTTGTGAAGCCAGGACTTTAACAGGGTTCAAAAAAGAGCTAGATAAATTCATGGAAGTTGGTCCATCAATAGCTATTAGCCAGGATGGGCAGGAATGGTGTCCCTACCTCTGTGTGTCAGAGGCTGAAAATGGATGACAGGGGAAGGATCGCTTGAGGATTCCCTGTTCTGTTCCCTCCCTCTGGAGCACCTGGAATTGGCCACTGTCAGCAGACAGGACACTGGGCTGGATGGGTCTTTGGTCTGACCCAGCCTGGCCATTCTGATGTGCTTTATTTTTCTGAATGGCAGACTCAATGAGTGAGTGGGTCCAGAGTCCCGGTCTATACCACTGCAGTGCATTCCCCATCCTCTGTCAGGTAGTCCAGCACTGCCTCATTCTCCCATCACCTGCATCTTGTGCTCTGTAACAATGAAGAGCTCACCGAGGGAAAGGCACTATTCCCAACCAGGTGTCCTGCTCAACACCCAGGCCATGCTGCTGCCCAACAAAACCCCAAAGCCAGAAGGCCAAGAGCAAAACTGAACATCTAATCAGTTCAACCTCATCTCCCACTAAGCCATCCCAGTGCCTCATGGGAGTTGTTGTTTGGGTACCTCAAGCCCCTGTTGTCCCTTACGTGACAGGCTCCACAAGGGAACTACATTTCTCATGTTGCATCCTGGCTGCTTAGCCACAACAGAGATCCCAATATGCCATTGCAGATGTAGCCCCGCCCACAGAGGAGATTGAATAGCTCACTGGAATCCCAAGTGCAATTTTTGTTTCTTTTCATTTTTCTAAAAATGAATATTTTTGGGAGTTGATTTTCAGTTTGGGGATTGTCTTTGTTCTCCATCCATATCCTCCTCTTCCTCTCCCTTCCCCTTTATTATTAAAAACAAAAAAAAAAAAACCACCACCCAAAACACTTCTCCCCTTTACTGGGGAAAAAGTTTTTAAAAATTAAACCCATGAAAGTTGGAAACATCCCAAAAATCCAAAACCAGAAAATCAAAACAGAACATTTTTTTCTATTAAAATTGAAACAAATATGAAAATGTTCATTTTGAATTTGTTGATGAAAAAGTATTTCCCCGCATTTCTGACAACATTGCATTTCCAGTTAAACAAAATTTAATTGGAAAAGTTTTGATTAGTTCTAAATGCACATAATACATTATTCTAAAATGGGCTTTGGACCATCCTATGGAATTATGCAACAGGGTTAGAATTCTTCCAAATTTTAGTGTAAAAGCTATACAAAAAAACCTGCCATTTTCTATGCCTTTCTATGTGACTCATTTTCCTCTGTCTGGCAATCTAGTTTTGTATATTTGAGTAAAATAGAGGAATTCAGACCTGAAATAAAGTGTAAATTTTTAACAGTGAAGGAAGTTAACCATGGGAACAATTTCCCAATATTCATGGTGGATGCTCCATTCCTGGAAATTTTAAAATCAAGACTGGAGATTTTTTTCTGAGAGATTTGCTCTAGTTCAGCCAGGAATTAATTCAGAGCAGGTCTCTGGCCTGCGTTACCTGGAGCAGTGTTTCTCAACCCTTCTTTTTTTTTTTTTTTTTTTTATAAAGTACACATTTTTTAAAAAAAATTAAGAACCCCCCCTTTTTAAAAAAAATTATAAGTACCTACAGTTTTCAGACAGACAAATTTTTTCTTCTACCATTGCAACACATATGTTTAAACAACTTAATCATAGCTAGGCAGGCGATGAAGTTTTTGGGTATAAAAAGTACAAAAATAGTAAAGAGCAGTAAAACTTAAAACAAAAATTCAGTTTTCTCTACATTTCAGTTGTGCTGACGTATTCCCCCCCTCCGACTTCTCTCAAATACCCCTGAGGATACTCATACCACTGGTTGAGAAACTCTGGCCTAGGGGGTTCCTTCTGGTCTCGAAATCCAGGAAAAAGCCCTCTTCTCCCAGAGTCGTGTGACCCTAAATACTGAGCAGAGACCGTGGGAAAGAGGGCTGGGTATCTAACAGGGGTTAAGTGGCATCTCAGAGGGGAGCCGAGTTAGTCTGTAGCTTAACAAACTTTAAAACGCAAGGAATAGTCCGCAGCCATTTTCAAAATGCATCTTAGCGCATCTCGTTGCATCATTCACCTACCCTGAAGGAAGCAGCAGCAGCGAACAACTTCGGAGAGCCAAAGCCGAGGAGAAACTCTCCCCTCGCCTCCCTCCCGCGGTGCGGCCAGAGCGCCTCCCGGCCTGGCGGAGCGCGAGAGCGGGGTGCGGCTCAGGCCGAGCCGGGGCGCAGCGGAGGAAGGCGGAAAGCCCCACAGGGGAGAGAGCCCCTGGGACGCCGGGGGCGGGACACCGGGAGCATCGCCCGCCCAGCGCTGCCGCTTCCGCAGGCACCAGCGCAGCCCAGCCGGGGCAGGTAACTGGGGGGGACTCCGGGCCGGGATTTCCCTGCAACCCCCCCAGCGGTCAGCTCCATCCGGGAGCGCTCTGCCCCCGGGCGCGCTGCTGGGCCCGATCCCCGCGCGCTCTGCCCCTAGGCGCGTAGCCGGGATGGGGCGCTCTGCCTCCGGGCGCGCTGCTGGGCCCGATCCCCGCGCGCTCTGCCCCTAGGCGCGTAGCCGGGATGGGGCGCTCTGCCCCCGGGCGCGCTGCTGGGCCCGATCCCCGCGCGCTCTGCCCCTAGGCGCGTAGCCGGGATGGGGCGCTCTGCCCCCGGGCGCGCTGCTGGGCCCGATCCCCGCGCGCTCTGCCCCTAGGCGCGTAGCCGGGATGGGGCGCTCTGCCTCCGGCAGCCCGGGGGGAGGTCCCGTCTCAGAGGGAAAGGACGCGGCGGGGTGGAAGGGCTGCGCCGCTCTGCCCTTTCACAGCCCATAGCGTGGCCCCGCCAGGCAGCAGGTGCTGGGACCCTCCAGCCTGTCTCCGTGTCTGCGCTTGGCCGGGCTCCCCATGGTCTGGGGCGGCGGAATAGTTGGTGGTGCCCAGAGCCCGCACCCCCCCCCCCACACACACTCATTCCCCCCCCCTTCCTAAGGCTCTGGGAGGGAGTTTGGGTGGTGCAAGGGTGCTGGCTCTGGCAGGGGTGGGGTGCACAAGGGGGGGGGAGTGGCATGGGGGCACCCCCCTCTGGCTGCTGGGTGGGTGGGGGTGTCCATGCTGGGAGCAGCATACAGAGACCCCGGGCCACAGGGACGTACAGGCCGGCAGCCCCGGGAAGATACTCTAGCCCCGCAGCGCTGCCGGTGGCGGCAGAGAGGGCCTTTGGGACCTTAAACATTGCCGTGCAGGGGGGAGCGCGCAGGCCAGCAGGTAGGCCTGGAGCAAGCTGGGGCAGGAGGCGGCAGGGGGTAAGTTTTGGTGGAGCCCAGCTCTCAGCCAGCAATATTCCTGGTACTGGGGCCCTGATCTTGTAGTGGTTTGTGCAGCCACTGGCATGATGGGGCCCTGATCTTGGTCCAGGTCTGATCGGTGCCTGGCACAAAGGGGGCTGATCTTCAGGCAGGATTCATACGCACTGTTAGATTAGACATGAAATAATGATTACAGCCAGGAAAGGATTTTTGGGGTTTTTTTCACACTGGCCCTGGCTCATTCCGTGCCTGGGCCAGATGTGTGAGGGGCAGAGTTAAGGTGACACAGGTCACAACAAATGTGCGTTTTCCCTACTGCCAAGGGCTTGACGTTGCCAGCATAAGCTATCTGATGTCAGCGCAGGATTTTCCAGCGGGAGCATTAACTTGGGGCTGAAATGTTTCTCCCGCTCTGCCGCAGACCGAGCACCATGGCTCTCGCGAGGTTCCAAGCCACAGTCTCACGAGGGAGCCTGACAGATGCAATTTCCAACGTGCAGCAGAGAACGCCGGAGTCGTTCAACAGCCACACGCTCCACATCGCCGTCACGGGGGAGCCAGGCTCCGGGAAGTCCTCCCTCATCAACGCCTTGCGGGGGCTGCGTGCTGGTGATGAAGGTGCTGCTGAAACCGGGATGCTAGAGACCGTGACGGAGACGATGGCTTATCGAGACCCCGTCCTGCCAGGTGTCACCCTCTGGGACCTGCCAGGGGTGGGCACGTCCCATTTCCCTCTGAACACCTACTGTGAGCAGCTCAGTTTGGGCCGATTCGATTTCTTTCCTCTTTGTCGGCTCCCAGCGCTTCTGCGCCGTGCATGCCCAGCTGGCCCGCGAGATCCAGGGCATGGGCAAGAGGTTCTACTTTGTGCGCTCCAAAGCCGACATGGACCTGGAGGCTTCCCGGCGGCAGCGTCCCTCCAGCTACAGCGAGGAGCGGATCCTGCAGGAGATCCGGGAGGACTGCCGGGGCCTGGCTGCTGAAGGGGTGGGCCACCCGCAGGTTTTTGTCGTGTCCTGCTGAGAACCCGACAGCTACAACTTTCCCCTCCTGCGGCAGACGCTGCAGAAGGACCTGCCGGGCCTGAAGAGACTCGCCTTCCTGCTCAGCCTGCCGGCCGTCGCGTCCCCCATCATCAGCCAGAACAAAGCCGCCCTGGAGGGGGAGATTTGGAAACCAGCCCTTCTCTCCTGTCTCCTCGCTGCCATTCCCATCCTGGGCCTCACTTTCTTGGGCACCTTCTTCATCTTCCGGAAGGACCTGCTCCACTACTACAGCCGCTTTGGGGTAGATGGCAGGTCCCTCTCCGCACTTGCCTGGCAGGTTGGGAAACCAGTGGAGGAGCTGAGGGCTGTGATGTCCACCTTGGGACCGACCCCCCATGATGGCCCTGAGACTGCTGGTGGATGCGGTGGGATTCGCGGTGATGGCACAGGAGTGTTCGTGGAAGCGTCTCCCCATCTTTGGGGCCATGGTGTCCGGAGGGGTGGCGCTGCTCTCCACCTACTTCCTGCTGTGGAAGGGCTTGGCCTCTGTGGCTGACGATACCTGGCGGGTGCTGAGCAAAGCCCTGGAGGCAGAAGGGAAAAAAAGTATCTAGGATTTGGGTGTCGTGTGGGAGGGGCCTGCTGCCGCCTAGCAGACACGGCCTTGGACTCCACGTAGGGAAGATTCATGTTTCTCCATGCCGGGGTCCCATGTTCCAGCCCCATAAACTGTCCAGGGGTGTCGTTGCAAACCTGCCAAAGCGCCCTAAGGAAGGAGACCAGGCGGTGACGGCTCAGTGCTTCTGTGTTTCCACCCCACGAGGCACGAGGCAGCTTCCCCGTTGACATTCATACAAGAGAAATAAAATTGTATTGAACCCGCTTCTGTCTACCTGGGTCCCTCTGGCCTCCTCCAGCGCTTCGGTGTCTGAGCATGTTACCCACAGTAATGGACCAGATCCCCCCATGGGGGCAAATCAGCTGTCATAGCTCCACTGGAGTCACTGAGGCAGATCCCAGCTGGGTCAATGGGCCACAGCTCCACTGGAGTCAATGGGCCAGATCCCAGCAGGGTCAATGGGCTGTGGCTCCACTGGAGTCAATGAGGTGGATCCCAGCTGGGTCAATGGTCACTGGAGCTGAGAACCCAAAGGCCTTCTCCCTGTGGGAAAGCTTTTTACGATAAGCCCAGGTGTGAATTTGAACTGATCGAGTGGTGCTGGGGTAACTGCCTGTGTGGACACTCACTCCTGCAACAGTGTCTTTTTCAGTTCAGTGCCTGTCAGCTGGGAGGGGTTTCAGCTAAACCCGAGATCATCAGTGTTCTACCAGCACAAGCGCAGGGGAGTGTAGCGGTGGGCCAATAAATCCATCCTTTGGAGACAGGGCCTAAAATCCTTAAAAGTCCAGCTGTGCGAATATTGCCAGTCACAGGTGAGACGATGAGTGTAATATAGGGGATTTCTGGGGTAATAGGGCAAATTACTTAGAGGCAGGGCTACTTACAGCCCAAGACTGGGGTCTTCTAGTATAAGGCACCCAACCTGTCACACACAGCACTTCTGTTTGCCACACTGGCTGGCCAGAAATCACACAAGTAACCCCTTAGACACCCCAGTTCTCTTGTCCCATCACCGGCACCGCTCCTTACATAGGCAAGAGGTTATGAAACCAATCTCACCCAATCTGAACGGCTTCTTCTAATCCAGCCACAGTCCCAGGTCAATATAGACCTCAGATCTGACCCAAAAGAGCCAGCTGGGCCAATCCTTTGAGAAACGAAAATTGAAAGGGTTATTAATAAAAGGAAAGAAAGAAAGGTTGAGAGTGAAATTGTGAAAGGACCCAAATTACACACACCAATTGCAGTGTTCTTGGTGCAGGCTTGTAGCAGAGTTGGCATCATTCACTGGTTTAGATTAAGTCTCTAGAGTCCGTCCTCTGTTCATAGCAGAGACCCTTCAGAGGTGATGAGCCAGAGTGAAGACAAATGGAGAAACCTGCAGGGCCCTTTTTATATCCTTGCCCATATGCAGGGACTCCCATTGTTCTTGGAAAAGGGGGTTGGGAAGGGCTGCCATATGAGGAGAGATTATTAAGACTTAGTTAGTCTTTTTTGCGTGGAAAAGAGCCAGCTACAGGGGGATGTGATTGAGGACTGTAAAATCATGACCTGTGTGAAGAAATTAGCCAAAGAAGTGCTATTTACTCATAATACCAGAATTGGGGCGGGAGGGCTGGGGGCGGGGGGGGGGGGGGGGTGGGTGGAGTGGGGGAGGGAGAATCACCAAATGAAATTAATAGGCAGGAGGTTTAAAACAAAAAAGTAAGTATTTTTTAACATAACATCTAGTGAACCTATGAAATTTGTCTGAGGATGCTGTGACGGCTGGAACTACAAGAGCGCTCAAAAAGAGCTAGATTAGTTCACAGAGGGTAGTTCCATGAATACCTACTAGCCAGGATAGGCCACAATTGCATCCCTAGCCTCTGTTCCCCAAAAGCTGGGAATGGGTGGCAGGCAGTGCTCCCCTCATTTTTATGAATTTGCAGCCTGTGCAGGGGAAGGTTTCATGTTTGGAAAGTTGGCGGTGCTGTGCAAACCTCCCTCTGTGGTCGTGATGGGTGTCTCCATGGTCACTGTCCTTTTGTGCAGGGTCTCTCTGAGGTTGCAGTTAGACTCCTCCTTGGCATGGTATCCAGAATCAAAGTGGGGGAGGCTGGGAGTTAGGCCTCCTGGGTTCTAGCCCCAGCTCCAGCAGTAGGGTTGCCAGATGGTTTCAACAAAAATACTGGACACACTTAACATTACATCTCAATCTACATTCCATGTGATTGAGAAAACACTGGGCAGTTCTATTGACTCAATTATAGTTTCTCAATTTTTTCCCCAAACAGAAAGCTCAAATACTGGACTGTTAGGTTAAAAACTGGACACCTGGCAACCCTATCCAGCAGGGACTGTGACCAACAGGGGCACAAAGCCAGACTAGGCCCTGAAGCAGGGTTACTTCATTTTGGAAGCCCCGGGGCACAATGATACAGCACATGCGGAGGGCTGCGACTTAAATGCAAATAGCTTCTTTCCCATTGACGGGCAGGAATACAGATTAAGGCTGCGTGTTGAGCCCCGCCTAAAGCCAAACCACATCGCAGGCCACAAACAAATGGGCCGCAGGCCGCATGTTGAGTAGCTCTGCCCTAAAGACTGAGCTCTCTTCTCTGCCCTGAAAGGGACCCTCCAGGGCCCGTGGGCACACAGGACAGAGGACAAAGGAGGTGATAGAGTTGTTTGGAGATGAGGGGAGTTCTCCGTACTGCTGTCCCTGCTCTGGGGTTCCACACACAGAGCAACTGGGCTCCAGTAGCTGCCAAACCAGCACTTCCCCCATACCTCCGTCACTAACATGTGCATTGGGGGTAGGAGCCTGTAATGTAGCCAGAGTTCCCTTCACTTATCGATTTCCCCGCACCTCGCTGTTAGGATTGTTGCCACTGAGGCATTTTGTTTTTGTTTTTTAGATTTATCCTTCTCTGAGATTGCCAGCTCCCTGCACTCAAAACCCATGAGTGAAGCCCCCCTGAGACATGACATTGAAAAAAATAATAAGGTGGGTTTATACTTTGTTTTTGGTGCCTTAGCCATTATGGGTTGTATGTTCAAGCTTCCCTCCACATTTACTTTGAAAATCAATTAAAGCAAGGATTCTAACATCATCACCTAGTTCCTGGAGCTGGGACTTTGAGGAAAACACCAACTATTGTCTCAGGGTATGTCTACACTGCAGAGTTTTTCCGGAAAAACGGCTGTTTTTCCAGAAAAACTATACTTATGTCCACACTGCTATTGCAGTCTTTTGACAGAAAGTAGAAAGAATGGAGAGGTTTTTCCGAAGGTGGTAAACATTCTATGAGGAAGAAACCTTTTCCCCAAAAAAGCTTTTTTCGAAAAAGGTGTGTGTGGACGGGGAAGAGGGAGTTCTTTCGAAAGAAGAGGCCTCCAGGAAAAAACACAGGGGCCCTGGTGGCCACTCCGTCCACAGTAATTACAACTTAAATGCAAGATAGTGTCCAATCAAAGTGGATGCTATCTTTCGAAAAAGCAGATCGCTTTTTCATTGCGCTTTTGCTGTGTGGACGCGCTCTTTCAGAAGAAGTTTTTGTGGAAGAGAAGAGTGAGGGGGGATTTGAGAGCAGCCTTCAGTTTCCTGAAGGGAGATTCCAAAGAGGATGGAGAGAGGCTGTTCTCAGTGGGGGCAGATGGCAGAACAAGGAGCAATGGGCTCAAATTGCAGTGGGGGAGATCTAGGTTGGATATTAGGGCAAACTATTTCCTTGGGTGGGTGGTGATTTCCCTGGGCTGGGTTCCCTAGGGAGGGGGTGGAATCTCCATCCCTAGGGATGGTTAAGTCTGGACTGGACAAAGCCCTGGCTGGGATGGTTGAGTTGGGTTGGTCCTGCTTTGGGCAGGGGGCTGGACTCGATGCCTCCTGAGGTCTCTGCCCGCCCCGTGAGATGATGGACTGTCCAGGATTTCTGGGTTTGTGGATCTTGGTAGCAGACAGACTGAGCCATCTGTCCATAAGACGGTTCGGGGCGGCCATCCCAAGCCCTGCACTTTAGGGGCCCCGCAGCAACCAACTCAATTGTCCTTTGGATTGGACAGTCCCCCATTAGCAGCAGGGCCCAGGGCCACCTGGGGGATTACCTGTGGGGGGAGGGCGGGAGGCCTGGTATGGAGTGGCTGCATGGGTCGGGCTCCCCACTCACTCCCCACGATGGCAGAGCCAGAGTTAACTGGTGGCCTGTTGGGCACAGACCCAGGCTCTGCTGCTCCCCTGGCTCTTAGTGCCTCAGGGTATGTCTACACTAGCCCCCTAGTTCAAACTAGGGAGGCTAATGTAGGCATTCAAAGTTGCAAATCAAGCCCGGGATTTAAATATCCCGCGCTTGATTTGCATCTTCCCGTCCTGTCGCCATTTTTAAATGCCACTAGTTCGGACTAACTGCCCACGGCTACACGTGGCAGTGAAACGGTAATTTGAACTAAGTCCTTAGTGCGAATTACCTGTTACTCCTCCTGGAATGTAACAGTTAATGAGGATGAACAGTTAATGGAATGAGGTGTAACAGTTAATTCGCACTAAGGACTTAGTTAGAATTACCGTTTCACTGCCGCGTGTAGCCGTGGGCAGTTAGTCCGGACTAGTGGCATTTAAAAATGGCGACAGGACGGGAAGATGCAAATCAAGCGCGGGATATTTAAATCCCGGGCTTCATTTGCAAGTTCAAATGCCTACATTAGCCTCCCTAGTTCGAACTAGGGGGCTAGTGTAGACATACCCTCACAGAGGTAGGGCCCAAGCACCTGGGCTGGAGTCTGGAGGGCGCTGTGCACTTAGCGCATTGGAGGGGGTGACCACCCCTGGGACAGCCATGTGTGGGACCCCGGGATGCGACAGGTGCCTGGTGGGGGTGTTTACCAGCACAGCAGGGATGTGCCTGCAGATTTGGCATCTGTTGCTCAGGCAGGGCCTGGTGCCCTATTGGGGTGGGGGGTGGGGTTCCAGCCCGTGGGGAGCCCCAGGTGATGATCGACAAGGCTGGGGCAGTTTGGGGGAGGAATTTCCTCCTCTCCTCGAGTCATTGCTCCCCGGAGAAGCGCTGCAGGCTCCGTGTCATTAATCCCACAGGCTCAGCCATCCGGAGGGAGGGGCCAGCCGACCATCGGCCAATCCCCTCTCGTTTTCCCAGCCCGGTGTGGAATGAATTTTGTTCTGTGCAGCACGTCAAGGCCATGTGCGGAGGTGCCCGGCCAGCGAAACAAAAGACCAAGATACAATAGATACAACCCCCCCACCCCAACCCTGCACACTTTGCAGATGTAGGACGAAGTGACCACGGCATGAGAACCTGGTGGGAGGTGCGTGTGCGTGTGAGACACAGACACACAGCAGCAGCATCAGAGGGGACGGTCAGGGCGCTGCCACTCCGGTAACAGGCAGCTGGGCAGGGCGGGGCAGGTTCGCCCCCTGCTGGTCCCGGGGCTCTCGTGCAGGCTGGCGCTAAGCAGTGGGCAGGGGAAAGGTGCAGCTGGGGAGAACTGGGGGAGGGGCCAGCTCCAGTCCAGCTCCTGGTGGAGCCCCCAGGGCCTACAGAGTTGCCCTGCCCCCGCTCGCCACGCTGGCTGCACATGACCAGGACCGGGACAGGGGCGGGGACCCGGTCACAGCTGGGACTGGC
The DNA here is from genome assembly GCA_032595735.1 of Pelochelys cantorii. Classification (NCBI taxonomy): domain Eukaryota; kingdom Metazoa; phylum Chordata; order Testudines; family Trionychidae; genus Pelochelys; species Pelochelys cantorii. The sequence continues at coordinate 3,105,596 of CM064349.1, forward strand.
CTGAGTGCCCCCTGGCTCCCCGCAGTCGCCATCTGGGGAGGGAGAACTGACGCCCTCATCCAGAGATTCGTGCTGGAGGCTGCTTGAGTCCCCCTTCCACCACGGTCTGGCAGGGAGCGGGGAGCAGCCGGCGCCTCCCTTCTGCCAGGGAGCAGGGGCAGAGCAGGGACGGCCCCATGCTGCCTCCTGCCCGTGCATCCCCTGTGACTGATGGGACGGGAGGGGGAGCGAGCGGTGTCCTGGTATGGATCGGGGGAAGCGGGTGGTTCAGCCTCCTGCCCTCCCTACATGGGCCCTTGTCCCTGCATTGCCCCTACACTCCCCCCAATGCCCTGCCCTAAGCCCCCCCATCCAGCTTCCTAGCCTACCTAAAGAAGTCCTTACTCCAATATTTCCCCCACCCCTCCCAATCCCCTGTCCTGAACCCCACCCATCCCAGCCTCCTGCGCTCCCTAAATGGGCCCTTGCCCCTGCATTGCCCCTAAAGACACCCCCCCCCCCACTATCCTGCACCCCTTGGCATCCAATCCCTGACTCCTGACCCCCTCTCCCCCATGGAAATTCCCTGGGTCCCCAGCTCTCGCGGGGCCCTGCACCCCCCGGCAGCGCTTGGTGGGAATGGCTGTGGGGCACAGACCCCGAGCCGGGGGGTCGTGTGTCCCGAGGGCTGAGGAAGGGGCCTGTGCTGGGCGCTGGGTGTGGATGGAAAAGCCCCTCAGCAAGTGGCCGGGCACAGGCTGGAGAGTGAGGAGACTCCCCCCGATCCCAGAGTCAGGAGCCGGCCCGGGGCCCCCCCGCCTTGGAGCTGGGCACAGAGCAGGCCAGACGCCAGCGCGGGGCCCCCCCCGCCTTGGAGCTGGGCACAGAGCAGGCCAGACGCCGGCACGGGGCCCCCCCCGCCTTGGAGCTGGGCACAGAGCAGGCCAGACGCCAGCGCGGGGCCCCCCCCGCCTTGGAGCTGGGCACAGAGCAGGCCAGACGCCGGCGCGGGGCCCCAGCTGCTCAGAACCGCAGGCGGGGTCGGCGCGAGAGACAGCAGGGAACAAACTGCAGAGGCGACGGCTCGGTGCTCAGGAAGCTTTAATCTCCCTGGCAAACCCTCCCAAGTAGGGAAAGCCCCCAACCGCAGGGCCTCTGTGGGGCAGGGCGGGAGGGCAGCACCCGGGCGATCAGTGAACAGAGCGACCCCCAGAGCCCAACAGTGGGTTGTGGCGCTTGGGTGAGCGTCGTTCCCGGGACTGGTCGGAGCGTTTCCTCAGGCCCCTCCGCGTGGGTCTGGCCTGGCTCGGCTCAGGACAGGATGCAACTGCTCCCCTGATCCTGCTTCTGATACTGATTCTGGAGAAGGAAGCAGACGCGGTCAGTCTCCTCAGCTCCCCCAACATGGCAGGCGCAGCCAGTCCTGGATCGGGGGGCAGCGGGAGCCCTGCCAGGCACAGCTCAGGAGGGGTTGGGCTCCCAGAGGGGCTGACTGAGGCACTGTGGGGCTGACAGACCTTTCCGTGGGCGCCCCTGGCAAGGCCCCACGGAGGCTCCGCTCAGACCCGCCCGCTGCGTCTCTCTGGCGAGGCGGCGACTCTCTGGGGTGCCTGGGGGTGGCAGGAGCCCAGCGCGAAGGCTGCGTGGCAGGGTGGGCGCAGCTCGGACACCCGTGGACCCCTCCCCCAGCCCCCCCAGAGAAACGCCAGCCCCGACACACAAGCCGCCCTCGTGGGGATGTCTCAGCCCGTCTCGGCCAGGAGAAGCCTCGTGTCCCGTCTCCCAGCAGCCACGAGTCCCCCTGCGGTGAAGGGGGAGGGGCGCTCAGCACGTCAGACCCAGGCCACGCTGCACAGCCAAGGGTTGGACGTAGCCCCAGAGGCCGTGTCACCCCACGTGGCCACTGGCCGCAGGAAAGCCCCCAGCCTGCCCCCCGTGCCGAGCAGGGCTTGAAGCACCCACCATTCCTGCGCTGGCTAGTGACACACCTAGCCGCTGTGCTGAGGGCGGAGACACCTGGGAGAAGAGGGCGACAGATTCTTGGGTTCCCACATCACTGTGCCCAGCTCTGCCCCAGGGCTCAGGGAGCCCGCGCTGTGTCTGGATCTCTGGCCTGCTGGGGCCTCTCATAGGCTGAGGCTGGCTCCCATCCCAACTCTGTTAGGGCTCCAGTCCATCCCAGGCTGGCTGTGCGTACGGGTCATCCCCCGCCCCGGCTGCGTCTATGGGCCATTTGTCTGTCAGCCAGGGCTTCCGGTCAGACCAGTGGGGCTGGGGCAGAAGCAGCATTTGGAGAATTGTTCTAACCCCAGTAATGCAGGGCCCAGGACAGCTCCCAGTTCTATAAACAGCCCCAATTTGGGTGACAGCCTCTCCACAGGCCATGGCCCTGTTTCTCTGAACCCCCCAAGAACTTCTCAGTGTAACTTCTGCAGCAAACTTGTTCCCCTCACTCGTACTCCCCATAACTCTCTTCCCGTGGGGCTCGGAACCTCCCAGGTCTTTGTCACAGACAGTAGCGGAGCCTCGCACCAGGCCCCGTGCCCCGTCCCACCCCATTCAACCTACTCCTCATAGCAACAGCATGTAGGTCCATGGCTGCGTGATCCCCCTCCCTCAAGTGAGCCAGTGGTTTGGTACCGATGCCACCCCCTGGGACAGGTACCTGCAGCAGCTTCTCCTACCTTCAGCTTCTGCATCTCGAGCTCATGTTGACGTTGCCTTTCCCTCTCCTTTGCCTCAAACTCCCGCTGGAGCTTCTCTTGCTGGCGCTGATTCTCCTTTTCTTGTTGCTCTCGCTGGCGCTGGCGCTCCATGAGCTCCTCTTCCACTTTCTTTTGGCTCTGGAGCTGTGCAAAGAAAGGCCATTGAGCCCTGCTGGGCATTGGACTAGAACCAGGCTACTAGCTGGGTCTGTGTCCGAGCTGCAAAGATCCAGCATGCAGAACTGCACACAACTCAGCCTCCAAATTACCACCACCCGGGTAACCCTGGCAAGTGACTCACCCCCCACCCGGCACAGGAAAGCGAGTCCCCTCAAGGTCCCTGCGAATCCGTCTGGAGGGAAACTTCCTGCCTGATCCACCTAGAGCAACCCTGAGCAAGGGGGCAAGACCCAGGCAGCCAAGCCCTTGACAGAGCCTGGCTTGGTGCCTGCAAGGCCTGGCTCTCTCTGTCCAGTGCTCCCTGTGCAGCTGTGTCCACCCCGCTGTGCCAAGGGAAGGGGATTTATAAATGTGCCTGGGCACAGGGAGTGAATTCCCCTGCTGCTGGCTGCATGAAGCCTTGAAGCATGAATCTTGGGAGCACAAGGCCTCTGCCAGCAATGAACCCAGGGCTGCTGAGCCCCACCCCCACCCTGCCTGTCACCCCCACACTCAGGCGTTGGTCCCGCTCTTGCTGGAATGAGTCACGTCCTGTGTCCCCAGCTCCTCTCCAGACCCTCCGAGAGGCAGGAGCCTTCCTCCCTGCCCAGCCTCAATGTGTCGGCAGAGGAGGGGGGAGGGGCTGATGGAGGCAGCAGCCACGTCCCCCTGGCCAAACACACTGTGGCAGCAGGAGCTGTGGGCAGAGGGGGCTGCAGCTGGAGCAGGGCTGGTGCATCTGGACACCCAGCAGCCTGGAGGGGCCGTGCTGGCTGGGCACACACGGACACCATGGCCACAAAGGGGCATCGTCACTCACTGTATCCTCTTGTCACACGCTGAAGGAAAGGGCTGGGACCCACAGGAGCAGGCACCACCACTATAGTTGGGGGGGGGGATGTGGATAAGGAAAGGGGGAGTGTTGCATTTGTAGGGTCCCTCATATTCCCACCGGAATGTGGGGTTACGTCGAACTGGCTGGGGAGAGGAGCAACAGGCACATGGTGGAGGCAGGTGAACCCTGCGCCAGGCTCAGTGCAATTTCTGGAAGTCCAGGAGAAGTGGCAGTGTGGGGGGGGAGTGAGTTTGACAACCTTGGGATTCATTAAACACTGTGTCTGGATCTCCGGCCCGCTGGGGCCTCTCTCGGGCTGAGACTCTGAGGGTCTCAGATCTCACCACACAGACCGAGAACCCTGAGCCTGCGCCCTGCTTATAGGGCTGGGAGGGTCCGTGCTTCAGGCTGGGAGCCAGGGCTCAGCACCTCAGGGTTCTCCCGCAAGGTCACAGGAATGGCCACACTGGGTCAGACACACGGCCCATCCCGCCCAGGGTCCTGTCTACCCACAGTGGCCAGTGCCAGGTGCCCCAGAGGGACAGAATAGAACAGGGAATCCTCACATCACTCAATCATCACGACACCCTCCCCTGTCGCCCATTGCCAGCCCCTGACAGACAGTAGTTAGGGCAGGGGTGGGCAATCATTTTTGAAGGGGGGCCACTTCACAAATTTCAGAAGTTTCCATGGGCTGACCCAGAAGGGGTGGGGCCTTGGTGGAGGGGGCAGGGCCTCGGTAGAGGGGGCGGGGCCTTGGTGGAAGGGGCAGCACCTTGGGTGGAAGAGACAGTGTCACGTTATTGGATTTTAAGGGGTGCAGATCACTGCTGCACCCACGGGGGGGGGGGTGTTTGCCCCAAAATCTATACAAAGGAGTCCATGTGAGGTGTCAAATGAAAGCCAATGTTCTACTGATTCTCTGTGTGCTACTCATTTACTTGTGTGACATCTGTATGTGGAGTTATGAATACAGGCTCTGTGCTGGTGCTGTGAATGTTCTCTGCCTGAGACAGAGCAATGGGCCTGGGCTGCCTGTTGTAAAGAAGGATTGGTCAGTCAGTGACTATACTAATTAGCAGAGTCCCAAGGACAATGGCTCTCAAGGTGCCAACACACACCTGAGGAATGTGTCTGGAAACCTGCAAACCAGTCAGTATCTAATGGCTGCTGGCATGGGACACAGGGACAGGTCACTGGGCCATGTGACCCGCTCCAGCTTGGAAGGTACCAAGAATGGATATAAAGTGTCATGAGGCAAACTCCATCTTATCTTCAATTCTGCTACTGATTCCAGATGCAGCCTTGTGAGGGACAGCGAGCTGGGAAGAATCGTGACCGCATCCTGACATAGGATGTGCACCAGAGACTTTTAAGCCAGCAGTTTATAACATCTCTGCTGAGAGCCTATATCGAGAACTGGGTGATTTGATGCATGTAATGTATTCTCCTTAACAACCTCACTCTCCACCTTTTCTTTCTTTTAGTAATAAACCTTTAGATTTTAGATTCTAAAGGATTGGCCCAGCGTGATCTTGTGGGTAAGATCTGAAGTGTAAATTTACTGGGAATTTGTGGCTGGTTCTTTGGAAGAACCTGTTTGGGGGAGGTGAGATTGGGTTCTATACCCTCACCTGTGTGTAGGCCCGGGGCTGATTGTGGCACAGGGAGAGGTGGGGTGCCTGAGGGGTTTTGCTCGTGAGGCTTCCTGCTGGCTAGATTGGCAGCTGAAGCGCTCTGTGTTTTTAGTTTGTGGCCTGTTTGGGAGAGGTCTCCAGTCAGGGGCTGTAAGGAGCCCTGATTTTGAGCAATTCGCCCTGAGCGGATGCCCTCAGCAGTGCCCAGACCATCACAGGCAGTCCATGTTCTGTAAAAAGATGCCCATATGTTTTTTACACAACAAAGTCATTGCATTTTAATAATAATAACTAACTGCATATAACATTATCCAAAGATTATCATAGAAGGCAACACTTGTAAAATTTGTAATAATAACACTAACGTTTTGAAAACAGTTATAACATTTGTAATAACTACAACACTAACACTAAACTTTTCGTTACATCAGTGGTTGGCAGTATCCAACCCATGGAGTGGATACAGTTCACCAGGATTAGATCCTGCAGGCCCCCGGTCAGGCATAAGGATTTTGTGCAAAAGATGGATTTTGCGCAAAAAAAACCCCCATCCACACTGCTTCTTTTTGCGCAAAAACCCCTTGTGCAGAAAGAAATGGCGGGAAATATACTAATGAGATTGTGATTCATGCTACTGAGTCCCTCATTAGCATATTTTCTGCGGGAGGAACTTGCAGTGAAGACGAAGCCTTGGAGCATTGTCCACCACATATGTGAAAGGAGAGGAGAACAAAGCCATGCCCCTCGTTTTTAACCTGTTGCCTGGCAGCTGCCCAGCAGGCACAAGCCCTTTCAATAGAAGCAATTGAAAGCACTCACATCTCTGGCTTCCTAACAACTCATTAAGGCTGGGGGAACTGCAAGCCCTTTTAATGCTTTTATGTAAAGGGCTGGCGCCTTCCCTGTGCCTGTCAGGCAACCCGTTGCCTAGCAGCTGGGGAACACAAGAGCCCTTTAAATAGAAACAGTTTGAAGGGTTTTCACCCCTCTCCTGCTCCAAGCAACACACTAGGGGGCGGGGGCGGGGGCGGGGGCGGGGGCAGAAACTGAAACTGCCTCGCAGGCCAGATCAAAGCCCTACGCAGGTCACATCCAACCCTCTGAGAGGCTTTTGCCCACCCCTGACTTAGGGGCGCCATCCCACCCTGGCCAATCGCCATTCGTGGGCCTGTCCTCTAGGAACTCACCGAATTCTTTTTTCCAATCCCCGTATAAATTTGGTTTCACACCATCCCCTGGCGAGGGATCCCACAGACTGACTGCGGGTCCCTTTGGGTTGTTTTAAACCTATGGCCCGTTTATTCCATTTGGTGGCTCCTAGTTCTCGTGTTCATGGGAAGGAGCAAATGACTCGTCCTTAGTTACTTTCCCCTCCCCAGCCAGGGTTTTACAGCCCTCGTTCACACCCCCCTTCAGCATCTCATTAGGAACCCAAACACCCCAGTCGGATTAATCCTCCTCCTGCGGAAGCTGTTCCCTCCTCCAGTCATTTGGGTCCTTTTCTGAGCCGTTCCCAAGTCCAGGACAGGTTGGACCCCTCTGCTCCGGCAGCCTCAGGGCCTAACCGGTCCCAAACAAGGGGATTTGCTGGACCAGGGGGGTCTCTTCCCGCCTGCCCCATGCTAAATCACTGTCCCCCACCCCATCATTAGGGCTCCAGCCTACCCCGCTGCTGCCTGGATGCTGGCACTGCCTGGGCTGGAGCTCTCCAGTTTACGCTGTCCCCGCTGCTGCTGGGCCGGAGCTGCACGGCCACTGCCGGCTCCCTTCTACTGCCCAGCTTCTTGGGACAGATCTCCCTGCTGCACCGCCTGCCTGCGTCCCCCCGGCTCTTGGTGGAGTCGCCAGCCTGTGTGGGAGCCTGCACTACCCAGCCTTGGCAATAATCAGTGATGTCTGCCTTGTCCAAAGTGCGGATTTGTGGCCTCTCTCAAGCGTGGTGTGACAAAACACACAGGCAGGGCCTGAGAGTCAGGAATCGTTTTGCATAACAATGCAGAGTAAGCCTGGTACAGGAGAGCACGTCAAAAACACAGGCCAAGCGCCCTTGCACCAGTACTTCTGTTCTGATAAGCAAAAAGTACAGATGCAGCCATGAAACTGACAACTACGCACAGAGTAGTAACATCCTGGGTAGCAGGATGTTCCCCAAACTGGGGCATTGGGCATTTGACGTATCCTACACAATATGTAATTAATTGGTAGATCTTATTAGAACAACCAAGTCTCACTTTGCTATAAATTGGGCTTAGTAAGAACATTCGATGGGAGGGAATGGGCAGGAGTGACTCACATGTCCTGCCACAGGTAACTAGAAGAGATTAGGCCCTTCACATGGCCAGGTCAGTGGTGGCATTCCTGTGGTTGGGAACAGACTGAACCACGCCCTCCTGCCTGGCACTGTAGGTAGCATACAGGTGAAGTGTAAGTGAATTAGGCTTTATCATTGTATATAGTAGATCTTTCAGTAACTGCTTTTGCATTGCTTTGCACTGTATTATTTGCTTTAGAACGTATAGTATTTAAGGTTTAAATTGTATAGCATTGTTTTTAAGGCTTGTAAAACTTAAACAACTGTATGAACTGCTTCAAGCTTGCAATAAATAAGAAAGTGGTTAAGTAGCCCTGGCCTGTACTGGTTTCCCTTGGATCTAAAATAAATTGAGCCACATGATACAGCCCCCCGCCACGCTCCTACCCTGTGGCCAGACCTCCCTGTGCTGGGCTCTGTGGTCCTGCTGGAGCATGGATCTTGCGGGACCAGAGACTCCAGGTTCAGGGAGGTCCAACCGGTGCCCTTCTTTGCAGATGGGGAACCAAATCTGCAGGCAGGATCCCAGCTGTGGGCCTGCCATGGCTTTTTACAGAGGCAGCAAGACCCTCCCTGTGTTTTGTCTCGCCAGTTCTGGAGGATTCCAGCAGCCTGGTCGGTGTTCAGCTGCCGCAGCCCATCGAGTAGATGTTTGTAGAGAATTCTCCACAGGGACTCCCAGGTCCCTCTCTTGGGCAGTAACAGCTACACCAGACCTCACCAGTCTCTGTGTACAGACGCTGTTCTGCTCTCCAGCCGCCATTTCTTTGCATTGCTCAGCAGGGATTTCATCTGCCTTTGGTTGCTCAGTCACCCACTTCTATGGGATCCCTTTGTAGCTCTTAGCACCCTGCCTCAAACATAACTATCTCGAGTGGCTTTGAATCATCTGCAGGTTTTGCCCCCTCCCTGTTTCCCCCTTTCTCCACAGCATTTATGACTCTGTAGAAGAGGACTGGTCCCAGTGCAGAGCTCTTCAGAACACCTCTAGTTACCTGTTTCCATTCTGAAAACTGACCATATACTCCTGCCCTTTGCTTCCTGTCTTTTAACCAGGTACCAGTCCATGAGCGGAGCTTCCCTCTTATCCCACGGCTGGTTTCTTTGCTAAAGAGCCTTTGGGGAGGGACCTTGGCAACGGTTTTTGGAAAGTCTAAGCACACACCATGCGCTGGAACCCACTTTGCCACGTGCACCCTGACCCCGAGAGAACTCTGGGAGACTGGGGAGGCAGGTTTCACGGGTGTTTAGAAATTCGGCTGTAGGTTGCATGAAGGCTTTTGACCCAGGACCATTAACCCACGTTTCCTTTTCATGACGGGGTTTCATGCTGTGGGACTTCACTGTCAGCTCAGCCATCCCAGAATCCCTCCCTGCAGCGACTGTCTCTCCGTATCGCCCCACCCGCTGCCCTCTGGGGTTGGTGGCTCTCCCAGTGCCTGTGCTCTGGGCGGCTCCGTGTGTGTTGGTCGGAGCAGGGCATGACTCGGCATGAACATTAGATGCTCTCGTGGGACTGGCCATTGGACTCTCCCCCCGGAGATTTGGTCACATGGTAACTGTGGGCACCGGGTGTCAGGTGGCGTTATCAGCCCTGCTCTGGGCCAGCAAGGTGGGGAGGGCAATCCTGGGCAAAGTCACCCTGCAGGTCACACACGATAGAGCCCTTCTCCCCACCTGTCCCTGGGCTGCTGGGAGGTGGGTCCCTACCCAGGGTGGGGCTTGCGGCTGTGCCGCCCCTGCCCTCTGCTCCCATCCCATCTCTGTCAGGGCTCCGGTCCATCCCAGACTGGCTGTGTGTACAGGTCATCCCCTGCCCCCACCCTGGCTGCGTCTATGGGCCATTTGTCTGTCAGCCAGGGCTTCTGGTCAGGCCGGTGGGGCTGGGGCAGAAGCAGCCTTTGGAGAATTGTTCTAACCCCAGTAATGCAGGGCCCACGACAGCTCCCCAGTTCTGTAAACAGCCCCAATTTGGGTGACAGCCTCTGCACAGGCCATGGCCCTGTTTCTCTGAACCCCCTCCCCGATAAGTTCTCGAAGTTATGGGGCTCAGTGTAACTTTTGCAACTATCTTATTCCCCTCACTCATAATAATCCCTTTAGCTCTCTTCCTGCAAGGCTAGAAATGTTCCAGGTCTTTCTTGCAGACAGTAGCGGAGCCTCCCACCAGGCCCCGTCCCACCCCATTCAACCAACTCCCCATAGCAACAGCATGTAGGCCCATGGCTGCGTGATCCCCCTCCCCCAAGTGAGCCAGTGGTTTGGTACCGATGCCACCCACCAGGACAGGTACCTGGGGCAGGCTTCTCCTACCTTCAGCCTCTGTATCTCGACCTCATATTGATATTGCCTTTCCCTCTCCTTTGCCTCACGCTCATAGCGGAACTGCTCCCACTGGCGCTGCCTCTCGTTTTCTTCTCGCTCATGCTGTCGCTGGCGCGCCGCATGCTCCTCTTCCACTCTCATTTGGTTCTGGAGCTGTGCAAAGAAAGACAACTAAGCCCTGCTGGGCATTGGACTAGAACCAGGCTACTAGCTGGGTCTGTGTCTGAGCTGCCAAGATCCAGCACCCAGCACTGCACACAGCTCAGCCCCCAAATTAACACCACCCGGGTAACCCTGGCAAGTGACTCACCCCCCACCCGGCACAGGAAGGCGACTCCCCGCAAGGTCCCTGTGATTCTGTCCAGTGGGAAACTTCCAGCCTGCCCACCTCAAGCAACCCTGAGCAGGTGGGCAAGACCCAGGCGGCCAGGCCCTTGACAGAGGGGTGCTTGGTGCCCCCAAGCCCTTGTGCTCCCTGTCCAGTGCTCCCTGTGCAGGTGTGCCTATCCCCCTGTACTGAGGGAAGGGGATTTATAAACATGCCAGGGGCCCAGGGGGGGGAGGATTCCTTTCCACAAGTCCCTTTGGTCGGGGTAATTTGCACGGGATGCTTTGTGGAGCTGGGTGAGGTCTCAGTGGCTCAGTTCCACACGAGTGCTGCCACGTCTGAGCCACGGCCAAGACCCCACCTCTCGTGCTTGTTGTCTGCCCTTCTCAGTTCCGGAGTGACCCTCTTGGGTCTCTGCCACATTTCTCCTCAGAGGCTGGTTGGAATCACAGCCTTGCTGCCTGTGACAATCACCCCGTTTAGTGTCGTAAATGCACATCTGCAGCCTCGGCTGCCTCTTGTACTCCGGCTGTGATTGCTCATCGCTGCAGCCACCTTCAGCTCGCGCTGCTCTAAGGGGACCAACCGCGTCTTTCCCACTTTCCCTCCTTTGTGCTGCACTTTCCTGTTAGCTACGACGTCTCAGAGGGGAGTTGTGCTAGTCTGTGATTTAAAAACAAGCAGTTTTGAGGTGCCGTGGGCCTGGTCTATAGTACACCAGGCAGGTTGGCTTAAAGCACACAACTCCAGCTACACAAAATGCACAGCTGGATGTGGCTTACATTTAGCAGAGCCACGGTGACATCCACACTGCGGGAGGCCGACAGGAGCGCATGCTCTCGTTGGCTTCCCTTACTCCTGGCAGAAGGAGGAGTACCAGACACTGGCCAGGGCTATCCTTAGCATGTGATTCAGGGGTCTATACTAGACATGCTAAACCGAATGCTAGCAAAATTGACCCCTGGAGCATTGATCTTCTCGTAAGCGTAGACATGCCCATGGAGAGTATAAGACCCACTTCATCAGATGAGTTGAAGTGGAAAGAACAGAAACCAAGTCGTTGACATCTGGATACTCGTCTGGCTCTGTCAACCAGTTTCCTCACTTCTGCAGGTGGGTATTTAAGTTTTAAGAATGCCTGATAGAGATACTGTAGGTGGTTATTTTTTTTTTCTATTTGTGGGACTGGAGCAAATCCAGTTGAATCTTAGGACCTGGCTGCAAACAATCAATCATGTGATGTGTCCTGGATAGGTGCTAAAGGCATGTAGGTAAGAATAGCAATCAATAGGTTTCCAGTCTAGGGTGGACTTTATGTCACCATCACTTCATTGCACTGCAAAGAAGTAGACCTCTTCTGTGGACTGCTCCAGGCTGAGATTGATGGTGGGGTTAAAAACCCTATGGAATTCTTCAAAGGTCTTCTTCCTGTGATCCATAGCTTGAAGATGTCATAATGTAGCACAAGCAGAGGGGGGCAATGGGATGGGAGCTGAGGAAACGTTGTTCAAGATCAGCCATATTGTTGGCAGATTGTGGGGCCATGTGGGTGCCCAGGGCTGTGCCGCTGACTAGAAGGTGTAAATTGTCCCCAAACAGGAAATAGCTGTGGGGGAGGACAAAGTCACAGCCACCAGGTGTGCCGGGGCCCCAGCGGGGAGAGTTTTTCTGACATCCTGTCGTCCGTCCTTGTGGGGATTGTTGGCGTAAGGAGCTTCTACAGCCGTGGTGGGCAGGCTGGTGTGTTCAGGGAGATCACTGATGCTCAGTAGTTTCCTCAGGAATCATAGACTCATAGAACCATAGAACTGGAAGAGACCTCAGGAGGTCATCAAGTCCAGCCCCCTGCTCTAGGCAGGACCAACCCCAACTAAATCAACCCAGCCAGGGCTTGGTCAAGCTGAGACTTAAAAAATCTTTAGGGATGGAGACTCCACTACTTCCCTAGGTAACCCATTCCAGTGCTTCACCACTCTCCTAGTGAAATAGTTTTTCCTAATATCCAACCTGGACCTCTCCCACCACAACAAGAAATTGCTCCTTGTTCTGCCATCCGTCACTACTGAGAACAGCCTTTCTCCAGCCTTTTGGAGCCTCCCTTCAGGAAGTTGAAGGCTGCTATCAAATCCCCCCTCACTCTTCGCTTCTGCAGACTAAACAGACCCAACTCCCTCAGCCTCTTCTCGTAGGTCATGTGCTCCAGCCCCCTAATCATTTTGGTTGCCCTCCACTGGACCCTCTCCAATGCGCCCACATCCTTTTTGTAGTGGGGGGTCCAGAACTGGACACAATACTCCAGATGTGGCCTCACCAGAGCCGAATAAAGGGGAATAATGACATCTCTGGATCTGCTGGCAATACTCCTCTTAATGCCCCTAATATGCCATTAGCCTTCTTGGCTACAAGGGCACACTGTTGACTCATATCCAGCTTCTCATCCACTGTAACCCCCAGGTCCTATTCTGCAGAACTGCCACTTAGCCAGTTGGTCCCCAGCATGTAACAATGCTTGGGATTCTTCTGTCCCAAGTGCAGGACTCTGCACCTGTCCTTGTTGAACCTCATCAGATTTCTTGTGGCCCAATCCTCCAATTTGTCTGTCACTCTGGACCCTATCTCTGCCCTCAAGCATATCTACCTCTCCCCCTTACTTAGTGTCATCTGCAAACTTGCTGAGGGTACAATCCATCCCCTCATCCAGGTCATTAATAAAGATATTGAACAAAACTGGCCCTAGAACTGAACCTTGGGACACTCCGCTAGAAACCGACCGCCATCCTGACATCGAGCCGTTGATCACTACCCGCTGGGTTCAACCTTCTAGCCAGCTTTCTGTCCATCTTACCGTCCATTTATCCAATCCACAGTCCCTTAACTTGCTGGCAAGAATATTGTGGGAGTCCGTATCAAAAGCCTTGCTGAAGTCGAGGTATATCACATCCATTGACTTTCCCATGCCCACAGAGCCAGTTACCTCATCATAGAAGCTAATCAGATTGGTCAGGCAGATTTGCCCTTTGTAAATCCATGTTGACTATTCCTGATCACTTTCCCTTCTTTCAAGTGCCTCAAAATGGATTCCTTAAGGATCCCCTCCATGATTTTTCCAGGGACTGAGGTAAGACTGACCGGCCTATAGTTCCCTGGATTGTCCTTCTTCCTTTTTTTGAAGATGGGCACTACATTTGCCTTTTTCCAATCATCCAGGATCTCTCCCGATCTCCACGACTTTTCAGAGATAATGGCCAAAGGCTCCTCAATGACATTTGCCAACTCCCTCAGTACCCTCGGATGCATTAAGTCTGGACCCATGGATCTGTGTACGTTTAGTTTTTCTAAATAGTTCCTACCCTGTTCTTTCCCCACCAAGGGCTGTCCATCTTCATCCCATCTTGCGTCAGTTAGCGCACGTGACTTAGGAAGTCAGGGGTGGGTTGAAGGTCGCTAGGAGTGCTGGTCACGTATGGTCTGAGGAGAGAGTCAACATAGCTGGATAATCCTGATGCTAGGGTGCTGATGCCTGAGATGATGGGACATCTGGGATTTCCAGGTTTATGGATCATGGGTAGCAGATAAACACCCTCCCAGAGACCCTACCAGGGCTATTCTGTATAGATTTGGACCCAAGCTGTAGCAGGGAGTTTCTTGAGCAGATGGGGTCGATTCTTTAGGTATTCCTCAGCAGAATCAGAGAAAAGTGGCCCATAGAATGTGGTGTTGGTGAGTTGTCTGATGGCCTCCTGTTCATAATCTGATTTATTCATGATGACGGCAGCACCCCCTTTAGCTACAGGAACTGATTTTACAGTCCTATCTAGCTAGCTCTGCATCTCTAGTTCCAGAGTCTTCTCTGGTATCACAGTGATACCAGTATCCCTGCTCCAGAAAGTGCATCTGCAGGGAACAGCGATTTGCCTGGCCTGACGATCACAGCCAAGTCACTTTTCAAGCATTAGCATCACTCTCTGGAGCCTTAAGGTGCCGCCATTGAGCAGTTTTCTCAATCACATTGTCGGGGGCTTGTGGTCCCTTCCAGCTTCCACTGCCTGGCCAGAAACACCTGCTCTAGGAATGTTCTCAGAGCTGCTACTTTGGCAGAGAGTAGGTGTGAATTTTCCAAGCTAATTAACCATTCCCAGGGACTGCTGGGCCATGTTGATGGGGGACATGGTGTGATGTCAATGGCTAAAATCTTTCTCTTCTCAGGTCTGACACCTTTGCTGGAAAAAAACATCCCCCCCCTCAGAGGTCATCTCCATAATCCCCCCAACTCATTTCTCCTCATTTAGTCTCAGCTTTGCAGCTGTAGGAGCATCCAGGGCTTCCCACCTTCTACAGTCATGCACCTCTTTTGGCCAGCCCCAGAGGATGTCGTCAGTGTCACCACCATTCATACGTCCATAAATCACACGGCTGATCTGTGGCACCCTGCGGGTGCTGAACACAACCCTGAAGAGGAACCATAAGAATCCGTCTCTTCCAAATGGGGTATCAAATGGGTGTAACTGTGACCCTTCTTCAGTTCAGCTTAGCTGCCGAAAGCCCAAGTTTGAATCCAATTCACAGAAGCACGGTGCATTAGCTGCTTGAACCAGAATCTCTTCTCTAGTTGGCAGTGTGAAAAGTTCTCATTCTGTAGCTTGCTGAGGTCTCTGGGACCTAAGCATATGCAGCACTGGCCATTTCTTTCCAGCACAGTGATGTGGGAGCTCACCCACTCTGCTGGCCCCTCCATTCCTGTATCACTTGAATTGCTTCCATCCTTGTGGCTCAGCCTAAAGTTTGCACCTTTCAGCATGGAGAGATGGGCCTGCTTCTCTGGATGGTATGTTTCCCCTGCAAGCCCCCCAGCCCTGCCAACACATCATGATAGTCCCTGCAAGGGCCCCATAGGCAGGCGGAACAGCCAGCCCCTTTTGGCTTTGTGGTCCCAGCTGGGGTATCAGTTTCAGTCTCGTATAATCTTGTTCAGTCAGAATATTAACCTGACCTCCCATGTCCAGTTTCAGTGGGGCATGGGTCTGTCACAGAGTGTGGGGGAGTCTCTGGGCCCTAAACCCCCATCCACAGCCACACGTGACTCTCAGCCAGCAGGTAGGACAGAAGGTTTATGGGTTCACAGGGACACAGAGTAGCTCAGACTGGCCAGCTCAACTCCCCTCTCCATGAGCCAGCCGAAAAACTCACTCCCACTCACAGCCACTCCCCAGGCAGCCCCGCCTCCTGCTTTGTCCTGCCTCCAGGCCCAAGGTGTTATTTGCTGTCACTTGGTCCTGGAACATGAGAACTGAACATACTGCCCCAATGAGTCATGCCCAGCCTTCCCCACCTCATGCAGACAGTGCTGCAGTGCCTGGGGAAACTGAGCTTCAGGGGGTAGCCAAGTTAGTCTGTTACAGAAAAAAAAAACAAATGGTCTGGTAGCATTTTATAGACTAACAAAACATGTAGATGGGATCATGAGCTTTTGTGGGCACAGCCCACTTCTTCAGATGACTGGAGTTATGACCTGTGGGAAAGAATCAATAGACACAAATCGGATAGACGTAAAGGGAACACAGAAAAATCTGTTGGTGAACATTTCTGCTTACCTAACCATACTTTAACAGACCGGCAGGTGGCAGGCCAGCTCTACAAGCCAGATCCAGGAGCACGAGGTGCGGGTGGGGGGGCAGTGTGCACAGACAATGGCATTGCTGCCCTGCACTTACCAGCCGCTGCCCCAGCGCACAGAGAAGCTGACGGGGGAAGCAGCCCTGGCGGCCTGGCCCAGGATTCCCTGGGGAGGGGAGACTCTTGCAGGGGTGGAGCAGGGCTGGACGCAGCCAGAGAGCCAGCGCACAAGTTGCTCAGCTGACACTGACCGGCCCCAGCAGGGGCTACAAACGCCTGAGGGGAGTCCTGAAGGGCGGGGCAGGTCCGAGCACAATACCAGCTCAGCTCCCCAACTCTGAGAGAACATTGCCATGGCTTCGCCGCGCCAGAACAGCACAGACGTGGGGCCTGGGCTAGGCCGTCGTGCACCCACCTGTTTGTCCACGGCTGTGATGGGGCCTGTAAGAACTTGTAGCACCCAGGTCTCAGAGAAGAACATAAATACCTCACAGGCCTGAGCTATTTGTGGGCTGACCAAAGCCCTCCACCAGCACCACAGGCGGGAATGGCGTGTGGAGATGCAGGGAAACGTTCTCTCTGTGGGGGCAGGGGGGCAGCTATCATGGCCACCAGCTGACAGACCCGTCTAGCCAAGGTGCTGGCTACTCACAGGATCACTTTCCTGAGGGAGGGGACAGAAGACGTTGCCCGGGCCCTGAAGGTGCTTGGTGAGATCAGATAACAGGCTGTAGACACCAGGCACGTGGGGTTTGAGCGTGAGTGGAGGAGGGAGCCTGTGAGGAGGTGCGGAGAGGGAGGGATGTGAATGTGGACGTGCCATCCACTGGGGCAGGTGCTGAAAGTTGGATCCAAACGGCGCTAAGAGCTGAGCTCAGAGTCTCAAGCTCAAGCAGGGGTGCGGGCGGCAGGGAGGGGCACTGCAGAAGACGGGCATTGGCTCAGTGAGCTGGGAGGGGAAGTGTTTCCATATCACCCTGTGACATGCCCTGGGGCAGGCTCCCTGCATTGGGGTAAGGATGCGTCACACAGAGGTGCAGCAAGCCCAGCCTCTCTGCAAGTTCCAGCCAAAAGCCAAGCCGTGAGGTGAACAGGGCCAGGGCAGGGCTGGCAGAGTTGGCTTGGTCCATTGTGAGGAGACCTGCAGCATGGGGAGGCGGGGCGGGGTGTGGGCACAGAGGGCAAGGAGGTCCCTGAACAACATGGGCTAGGCCCAAGTGGGACCCTGAGGGTTACCACTGCTGGGTCCTGGCTGCTCCTGTGGAGAACTTGCAATAGGAGGGGGATGGGGGAAAGGCAAAGTGGAGGGGGGGGGGATGAGGTGCAAACAAACGTAATTTGACAGGGTATCTGGGGCAGATGATCCCCAACACCCAACTGTCCATGGTGACTGGCCCCAGGTGGGGTGAAAGGGGAAATGGCCCCCCAAAATGACAGGGGTTTCCATGGATGCATGAGGGATGATCACAATTCTCAACATGGATGTCAAATCTGGTGCTTGGGCTGTAGTTGGGGAAGGAGAAAGAAGGGGTTGAGGAAGGGGCAGGCGAGCGTGCTCTCTGGGATCGCTGCCAGCAACGCAGTGTCTCCTGAGGGCACTGATAGGAAGGTGGTTGGGGGCTGGGTGTGGGGGTGAGGTGGGTGGTTGGGGGACTGGGTGTTGGGGACGGGCTGGGTGTTGGGGGGCTGGGTCATTGGGGACGGGGAGGGTGGGTGGGGGGCTGGGTGTTGCCTGCCATTGCTGCTGGCATTTCAGAGCTGGAGTGTGGATGCCAAGGGACCAGAGCATGGCAGTGGAAATCCTTAGAGGAGTTGAAGGACTTGCTGGACTTTCACTATAGAGTGTTTCGGTCTCCAAGGGAAAGTCCTCTTTGGTAGTCTGGGCCTCCTTGGAAACCTGGAGAACCATAACCAAGGCTGTCAAGTATCAGAGGGGTAACCGTGTTAGTCTGGATCTGCAAAAGCGGCAAGGAGTCCTGTGGCACCTGCATGCATCTGACGAAGTGGGTCTTTGCCCATGAAAGCTTATGCTCCAATACATCTGTTAGTCTATAAGGTGCCACAGGACTCCTCATAACCAAGGCTGGTGATGCAAGATCACCCCAGTAACCAGTGAGGACAAGGCTGTGTCAGCTGCATCCATGGTGACCTGCCAGGTGGCAGTCATCGGGACGCACCTGAGCTTGCTGATGTTGCTTTGGTGGGAGGTGATCTTTGAATTCTGCCAATTTAGTGCAATTCTTGAAGTCATATTTTGCCAGGGGAGCCTGGTAATAGACAGTGCTGCCCTGGAGGGTCCTTGGGGATGGAGGATGGCCAGCAACTGATCCTGGGTGTCTTGGGTCTCCTCCAGCAGGAAAGCAAGATCTGCCATCCTGTGCTACAGGAGCTCTTGGCATTGGTGATGGTCCCCTGGTGCTGAAAGATCCATCATGGTGAAACTGGCTCTAGCTCTCCTGCCTCGTCCGCATGTGCAGATGCTGTGAAGTCTGGAGTTAAATCAATGTCTTCTCACAGCAACACCACCATGTGTGGGGTACAGGCTACAACAAAGTCAAAGCCACCTTAAGGTACGGAGCAAGAGAACTTGCCCTCTTATCCACACAGACAATGTAGGACTTTGGTACAAAAGAGGTGACACCAGTCGGTTCGGTGACAGACAGCTAACCAGGGTTCACTGTGCATGAAGCACGTGCCAAACACCACACGCCATAGATGTGGAAGGAGTTTATCCTCCTCACACACTGTTGTGAGACAAAGGAAGGTCTGGGAAGTCCAAGATCACTTACAGGTGAAGGTGTTTAGGGCTTCGCCAGCTGACGGTGTGTGGAGGAACAGCATCCAAATTGCAGAGTTTGGCAGAGCTGCTGGGAAGTTGGTAAAGGTAAAACTGCCCCTAGTGGGAATGGCCATTGTTATGTGGTGGCTGAAGGGAGCCAGTTCCAGCAGGGCCTGGGACAATGTTATCTGAATTGGCCTGTGGGTGGTTCCACACCTCAAATTCCTGTGGTGATAAATTAAACAAACAAACAAAACTATAGCCCACCAGGGTTTTTGATGTTTGTAATTGAAACTGTAGAAGGGTGCTATAAAAGCATCCTAAATCTCCCTTCAGCCTGGATCTTTAATGCTTAATGGTCAGAACCCCTGACTATACTAATTTATAGTAGTAGGATTAATATTATTAATCATAATTTGTTCAAGGCTATTTCATTGCATATATACACACTAGCAGACTGACCCAGCATTGCCTGTGCCCTACAGGGAAGGGGGCTGGCAGTGGTGGTGGGGGGTGCAGGAGTCAGGGCAGGGCCTTCGGGATGTGGAGGGGCAGTGCAGCAGGTTGGGGTGGGCGTGAGAGAGAGGGGGTTGGGATGAGGAAGGGCTCAATGCTGGAGGGATCATCTGGCACCAGCACATTCTCTCCCCTCCATCCACCTGGCCTCCAGAGGCATCCCCCCCCCCCCCACACACACTGCAGCTAAGGACTGGGAGGGGAAAAGGGTTTTGGGGAAGGGGGTGCTATGTTCTCAGTGTGCTGATGGCAGAGCCCCAGCCCTGCTGGCCACTCCCTTGGAAGTGCAGCTGCCCCCAGTGTCCACTCTCATATCATAGGCCTCCGAATAGTAGCCCTCCCCTTTGCATGTTATGGAGAGGAGTCCCTGCAAGTCACCAGGGCCTGATGAAATGCAACCTAGAATACTGAAGGAGCTGACAGAGGAGGTATCTGAGCCTCTAGCTATCATCTTTGGGAAATCATGGGAGACAGGAGAGATTCCAGAAGACTGGAAAAGGGCAAAGCTAGTGCCCATCTATAAAAAGGGAAATAAGAACAACCCAGTAAACTACAGACCAGTTAGTTTAACTTCTGTGCCAGGGAAGATAATGGAGCAGGTAATTAAGGAAACCATCTGCAAACACTTGGAAGGTGGCAAGGTGATAGGGAACAGCCAGCATGGATTTGTAAAGAACAAATCGTGTCAAACCAATCTGATAGCTTTCTTTGATAGGATAACGAGTCTTGTGGATAAGGGAGAAGCGGTGGATGTAGTATACCTCGACTTTAGTAAGGCATTTGATACAATCTTGTGTTACCTTCTTATCAATAAATTAGGGAAATACAACCTGGATGGGCTACTATCAGGTGGGTGCATAACTGGCTGGATAACCGTACTCAGAGGCTATGTCTACACTCGTGGCTTCTTGCGCGAGTAATATGCAAATGAGGCTAAGCGTGGAATATTGCCAAGCCTCATTTGCATAGCTAATGAGCCGCCATTTTTGCAGAAGAGGCTCTTGCGCCAGAAGGAGCTGTCTACGCTGCCCCTTCTTGCGCAACAAAAACCCTCTTGTGCAATGCCGTTCTTCCTGAAAATAATCAGCATAACAGCATTGCAAAAGAGGGTTTTTGTTGCGCAAGAGGGGGCACCGTAGACAGCTCCTTCTGGTGCAAGAGCCTCTTCTGGAAAAATGGCAGCTCATTAGCTAGCAAATGAGGCTTGGTGATATTCCACGCTTAGCCTCATTTGCATATTATTCGTGCAAGAAGCTGCGAGTGTAGACATAGCCAGAGAGTAGTTATTAATGGTTCACAATCCTGCTGGAAAGGTATAACAAGTGGGGTTCCACAGGGGTCTGTTTTGGGACCGGCTCTCTTCAATATCTTCATCAACAATTTAGATATTGGCATAGAAAGTACGCTTATTAAGTTTGCAGATGATACCAAGCGGGGAGGGGTTGCAACTGCTCTAGAGGATAGGGTCATAATTCAAAATGACCTGGACAAATTGGAGAAATGGTCTGAGTTAAACAGGATGAAGTTTAATAAAGATAAATGCAAAGTGCTCCACTTAGGAAGGAACAATCAGTTTCACACATACAGAATGGGAAGCGACTGTCTAGGAAGGAGTACGGCAGAAAGGGATCTCGGGGTAATAGTGGGCCACAAGCTAAATATGAGTCAACAGCGTGACATAGTTGCAAAAAAAGCAAACATGATTCCGGGCTGCATGAACAGGTGTGTTGTGAGCGGAAGTCATTCTTCCGCTCTACTCTGCGCTGGTTAGGCCTCAGTTGGAGTATTGTGTCCAGTTCTGGGCACCGCATTTCAAGAAGGATGTGGAGAAATTGGAGAGGGTCCAGAGAAGAGCAACAAGAATGATTAAAGGTCTAGAGAACATGACCTATGAGGGAAGGCTGAAAGAATTGGGTTTGTTTAGTTTAGAAAAGAGAAGATTGAGGGGGGACATGATAGCAGTTTTCAGGTATCTAAAAGGGTGTCATAAGGAGGAGGGAGAAAACTTGTTCATCTTGGCCTCTGAGGATAGAACAAGAAGCAATGGGCTTAAACTGCAGCAAGGAAGGTTTAGGTTGGACATTAGGAAAAAGTTCCTAACTGTCAGGGTGGTCAAACACTGGAATAAATTGCCCAGAGAGGTTGTGGAATCTCCATCTCTGGAGACATTTAAGAGCAGGTTAGATAAATGTCTATCAGGGATGGTCTAGACAGTGCTGGGTCCTGCCATGAGGGCAGGGGACTGGATTCGATGACCTCTCGAGGTCCCTTCCAGTCCTAGTATTCTATGATTCTATGATTTCCTGAGGCTTCCCATTTCCCTGGCACAACCAAAGCCAGACCCAGCTTTAAGTTAGGAGAAGAGGAAGGTTCCTGCCAAATTTGGTGGCCATAGCTTTTACCATTTAGGAGGAGTTCTTGCACAGACAGACTCACAGACAGACACATAGCCAGATGCACAAATCTCTAAGGACAAAGTTGAATTAAGCTACACAGCTTCAGCTATGTTAATTGTGTGGCTGAAGTCGAAGTAGCTTAATTCAGCTTTTGGCGCTGTCCACACAGCAGGAAGTGGAAGGGAGAACACTCCCCCTTTGACTTCCCTCACTCCTCGTGAAATGAAGATTAGCACCATCTACAGGAGCGCCCCTCTCAGTCTGAATTAGCAACCTTAACTCAACCGCTAATTCAAACCCTGGAAGATGGACAGTGGCTACATCAATCTTCCTCTGCCGTGTAAACATATCCTAAAATACTGAATACCAGCAGATGTACCTGGCATTGCTCGAGTCTTTAACTGAAGGGAGGTTTTTTTGGTTGGAAAAAAAAAAAGGGGGATATGATAGAGGTATATAAAATCATGAGTGGTGTGGAGAAGGCCGATAAAGAAAAGTTATTTATTAGTTCCCTAAATAGAAGAACTAGAGGACACCAAATGAAATTAATGGGTAGCAGGTTTAAAACTAATAAAAGAAAGTTCTTCTTCACACAGCGTGTAGTCAGCCTGTGGAACTCCTTGCCAGAGGAGGCTGTGAAGGCTAGGACTATAATAGAGTTTAAAGAGAAGCTAGATAATTTCATGGAGGTTAGGTCCATAAAAGGCTATTAGCCAGGGGATAAAATGGTGTCCTTGGCCTCTGTTTGTCAGAGGCTGGAGAGGGATGGCAGGAGACAAATCGCTTGATCATTGTCTTCGGTCCACCCTCTCTGGGGCACCTAGCTGGCCACTGTCGGCAGACAGGATACTGGGCTAGATGGACCTTTGGTCTGACCCAGTACGGCCATTCTTATGTTCTGTTCTTATGAAAATGTACCCGCTTTACTGAGTTACTCTATTTTTAAAACATGAAGGGAAATGAAGGCTGGAGTGAGGATGTGGGGATAAGGGGAGACAGGGGTGGGTAGCTTAGGGCAGAGGACTGGGAAGTGTAGGGAGGTTCACAACATAGACTGGAGGCCTCAGAGCAGGGGGAAGAGAGCGTGGGTCTCAGAGGGAAGGAGCTGCGGGTGCAGAAGTCGAGGCAGGTGGGAGGTGCAGGACTCACAGCAGGGGCTGGAAAAGGGGGTTACCGGAACCACAAGTGGCCATGAGGGTGGCATTGTGCCAGTGGTGTCTCCTCCCAGAAAGACATGGCAACGCTCCCCACCAGTGGCTCCTGCTGAGGGGCTGGGCAGTGCCCCCGGGAGGGGG
This sequence comes from Pelochelys cantorii, assembly GCA_032595735.1. Taxonomy (NCBI): domain Eukaryota; kingdom Metazoa; phylum Chordata; order Testudines; family Trionychidae; genus Pelochelys; species Pelochelys cantorii. The sequence continues at coordinate 3,128,474 of CM064349.1, forward strand.
GAATCCACAGCTGTGTGCTTGTTGGGGGAAACGATGGGGGTGTTGGGGCTCTTTGGGCTGGCACCATCCTGCTGCTGCTGTTCCCCCGCCTGCAGCCTGCCTAGGGGAGACAGCCCTGGCCTGCGGCTGCTCCTGTACAGGCCTTGCTTGAGGCAGTGATCACCCCATCCTGCAGTCTATTGGGGGGCAGTAATTTGGGCCCTATCCCTGATCTGCTGCAGCCCCCTCCATGCTGCAGCCTGTTTTGGGGGCACTCTGATGGAATGGCCAGGCTCTAGGGGCTACCCTGCAGGTTGTCTGGGGGGCCTAGACTCCGGGACCAGACCGTGGCCTCCAGCACCCTCCCAGCGGCCTTCAGATTCTCACTGCAGGATGCAGATTCTGAGTGTGGGACCTGGAGCTCCTGACCTGGTCTGGTGGTGGGCAAGATGGCGGAGGCCCTTCCCTTTACATCCCTCTGCTCTCTGCCCCCTCTGTTTCCATGTGACAGAAAACAGTCCCATTCCCAGCACTTCCCATCTGCCAGGCACAACCAGACCCTGGCCTTGCTTTATGTTAGGGCAAGAGGAAGCTGCTACCAGATGCTGTGGCCCTCCCTCTTACAAGTGTAGTCCCCTTACTAAAGGTTCCTCTGGCTTTTTCTGGGAGGATCCTGTGTGCTGCAATCTAGCCTTAGAGACTACAACTCCCATGAGCTCTTGAGGAAACCAGGAAGAGAAGGCTGGTCCAGGCATGTGGAGAGAGGGTCTCAGCAGTCTGGGGAGCTCATCACTTTGGGATAGAGGAGACAGGCTGCTGTGGAGGACCCTTATCCAGTCCAGGAGCTGTTGTGTTGCAGCTACAACCTGGGACTGAGAGCCTTTGGGTCTTGGATCTATCAGGCTGCTTCTGGGGCAGCTGATTGCCCTAGAGAGGAGAGACTCTGGGTGCCTGTGGCTGTGAAGGACTACACAAAAACCAGTGCACAGGAAGAAACTGTAAGTAAATGGGCTCTTTGGGAAAGTGCTGCCTGGGACAGACCTCCGAGCTATAGACTAACTTGGGGTCCAAAGAGAGGCAGTGTCCAGCCCAGTGAACCAGAGCTGCTAGCATTTGGTGGAGCCGGCTCCAGTGGCAGAAGGATTTTGCAGTTGGCTGCTCATCTTGGACCAACACACAAAAGTCCTGCACAGTGCTGTATCCACTCCAGCTGCAGACTTTCAAGTGCGTCTATGCAAGCGTCTGGGACTCTAAGGGTATGTCTAGACTACATGGCTCTATCGCCAGAGCCATGTAGATTAGTTTACTAGACATACGCAAGTGAAGTCCCCAGTAAACCTCATCCCACGAGGCATACCGGGGTTGTCGACAAATGCCTTTGATGTCGACCGTGGAGCGTCCAGACTACCGCGCTGTGCCACCAAACAGCTGATCGGCACAGTGTGGCAGCCATTTTAATTTAAATGAAGCGGCAATTATTTAAATCGCCACTTCATTTTCCTTTGCCGGGTAGCCTAATCTACATGCCTCTGTCGCCAGAGGCATGTAGTCTAGACACACCCCAAATCCAGAGGAGTACACACTCTGGGTGGGATAAATGGTGGCAGTGCAAATGCCAGCTAGATAAGATCCTATTACTTCTGTGTACTTTGCTAATGTTATTCACTGTTAATCTATAAAACTCAGTTTCTTTAAGTTGTTCAGTAAAGGTGTGTTCATTCTAATGTAATCAGTTACATGTATCTTATTTATAATTATTGTCCTGGAGTTAGATTCAGATTACTGCTGGAACAATTGCATTCCTGGAGGCTCCCAAAGCTCACCAGTAAGTGTGTACGGGGCCAGCCAGGTGGAGGCACCGCCATTGTATGTTCTTTATGAGCCAGGGACTGCAGCAAGGGGGTGCATAGGGAATCCCCAACTAAACATCATCACCACTGGGGTACTCAGAATCTCCTTTTTTGTTAAAACCATCAGGTGCCCAGGCACACCTGTGAGTGTGACCTGCCCCCGAATAACCTGGGGAGGAAAAAGGGGGTTACACAAGTTTAGGAGGAGTACTTGAACAAATGGACTCAGACACATAGACAGAGAAAAAGGTGGTGGGGGGGAGATGAACAATGAATGAAAACAGAAAAAGGAAACAGAGGTTAAGGATGGATGAAGTATGAAGTGAGAACTGGCCTGTAAATAACATGAGGTTACAGTAAGGAGAGTAACGGGTGAAAGCCAACAGCTGCAGATCATGATCTGTACAGGGACAAGTTACAAACAGTAGCCGACCAGTTAGAAAGCATGTGGCTTGATGCATTAACCAATAGCATGACAAGTGTGTATTTCAGCTGGCTCATGAGTATGTGCACTGGGTGTGCAGTTCACCCTGTCCCCCCTCGCACTAGACCCTTCATCAGCTCCAGTGTAATCTGATCGTGTACCATTGAGGAGACATGGGTGACAAGTCTGGAGCTGAACTCTGAGTTCTTGGACTCCAGAGAAGAGCAAAGTGCTCGCTCTGCTCTTCCCACACTGGCCACCAGGTGTCTGTGGTGCTCTCTGGGGCAAACACTCCATGCATCATCCCAACAGCCCCTCCAGCCCCACAGGAACTCACTAATTCCTGCTGCAGCTTCTCCTCCCGCTCCTTTGCCTCCTTCTGCAGCTGCTTCATCTCCTTTTTCATCAGCTTGTCTCTCTCTAGGAATTCCTGCTGCAGCTTCTCCTCTTGCTCTTTTGCCTCCTTCTGCCGTCTGTCCATCTCCTCTTTCAGCAGCTCGGCTCTCTCTAGGAATTCCTGCTGCAGTTTATCCTCCCGCTCCTTTCCCTCCTTTTGCCGTCTGTCCATCTCCTCTTTCAGCAGCTTGGTTCTCTCTAGGAATTCCTGCTGCCGCTTTTCCTCATGCTCCTTTGCCTCCTTCTGCAGCTGTTTCATCTCCTCTTTCATCAGCTTGTCTCTCTCTAGGAATTCCTGCTGGAGCTTCTCCTCCCGCTCCTTTGCCTCCTTCTGCAGCTGCTTCATCTCCTCTTTCCTCAGCTTGTCTCTCTCTAGGAATTCCTGCTGCAGCTTCTCCTCCCGCTCCTTTGCCTCATTCTGCAGGCACTTCATTTCCTCTTTCATCAGCTTGGTTTTTTCCAGGAACTCCTGCTGCCGCATCTCCTGCTGCTCCTTTGCCTCCTTCTGCAGCTGCTCCATCTCCTCCTGCAGCAGATGGGCTTTCTCTTTGAAGCCCTGCTCCAGCAGCTTCTTCTGCTCCCTTAGCTTGCACTGCAGAGCTGTCTCCATCTCCTGCTTCAGATTTTCAGCCTCCTCCTTCATCTTGGCTTCCACCTGGCTAATGTTCTCCTGGTGGCTGCGTTCTAGGTCCCTCATCTGCTGCTCCAGCTGCTGCCTCCTCTCCTCCTCTGCCTTGCGCTGCTGCTCCAGCTGCTCCAACCTCGCCTGGTCAGCTGTGGAAATGGGAAATGCAAAGAACGTGGCATCAGCCCCCTGCTGTGCAGTCTGCGTGGGGCAGAGAGCGCCCAGCCCGTCAGACAGGGGCTGGGGCTGATTCTAACGTGGCAGCTCCCTCTCCACAGGAGGGGCCGGTCAGTTTCCATGGCGATGCAATGGCCACGCCTGCTCCACAGGTCGGGCTGCAGGTGGGTTTCCACAGACCGGACTGGGCCCCACTTTGGTCCCCAGAGAACGCCGGGCCAGGCTGAGGGGGTCACGTTACGCTTGGCCAAGCACCGACTTGTCCTACAAGCGGGAAGTGACCCGGGCCAGGGCAGGAGAGCTGTGACCTTCCTGCCAGTCACGCCCCCAGCCCAGACACCCCGCGTGTCCCCGGCAGGGAGAGAGATGGGCGGGAAGTTCCCGTCTGTCTCCCACCCTGCAGCAGCGGGTCACTGGGGGAGGGTTACGGGGCCTCTGCTGGGGGGGGGGCAAACCAAACCCACCTTCTATGCGGACTGGGGCAGCCCCAGCCAGACCCCACCCCTGCTGGACAGACGGGCAGAGCCCAGAGGGGGCGACACGGGCCAGAAAGGGTTAAGCACCTGGCAGCCACATGGCCCCAATTCAGCCTGTAAAGGCAAACGAGAGCCGTGTGTAAATGGGAGTTAGGGCCCTTCCCTACAAACAGCCAACACGGGCCTGGTCAGTGGACGAGAGCTCTGACAGGCGACCTGCAGCCTGAGAGACCTGGGGCAGCACCAATCGGACGTGCTCACGTCTCTCTCACTAGGAGAGTTTGGTTACACGGTTCTCCCTGCATCTAAAGTCCTTGCCAATATCTCAGTGACCTGGGAATTCCCTCTGAAGTTTGCAGCTACCTCCTGGAAATGACGGGAGATGGGCAATTGCTTTATTTAATCCATGTAGCTAATTATCCCGATACTTAGGGAATAGGAGGCCAACTTCCAAGCCAGGGCAACTGCCCGTATTCAGCCAAGGACAGCATCGTGGGTGGTTGGTAATGGAGGCAAAGGACAGTGCAGCCTTCCCAAAACTGCCCATACACCCAGCTGCCAAAGGCTGGGGCTGTCACTGGGGAAGGCAGCCCAGATCAGCAGCCTGGCCTCTGGGGAGGGCAGGGGCCATGGCGCAGCAGCCCAGCTCCACCAGGCCACTGGGAAAGGCCAAGGCCCGGCTGCTGGGGAAGGCTGAGGATACAGCGCGACAGCCCCAGTTCTACGCGGCTGCTGGGGAGGGCTGGGATAGGAGTGGGGGGGGCTTGGCTCCAGGGGTAGGACCTCGGGCAGAGGAGGTAGGGCTGAGGCCTGCCTTCCCCATCAGGGCTTTCACCCGATGCCCAAGGACGGCCTGCTGCCACGAGGCTGCCCAGGAACTGTGTAAAGGGTTCCTAGGACTGACCCTTTAATCTCAGACCTGCTTAAGCTTTAGCGGAGGTGTTTGAGCTGAAAGGCTGACGTCTCCATCCCATCTGCATCTCCCTGACACTGGACATTGGACTGAGCTTATGGGTGAATTCTGACCGAATCATTTGTGTCTCTAACCTCCCTATCACCACTGTGTATCGGACCTACGAGCTCAGTCATGTCTGGATGGTAAATGAGCTTTGAACCAAGAGTCTTTCTTTCCTTTCTCAGGGTACGTCTACATTTGCTCCCTAGTTCATTTTTTGAGGAATAACGTTAGTTCGAACCAAGGGCTTAGGTTCAAATTAACGCATCCCGGTGCACACTTCCTGGTTAGAATCAGCTGTGATTCAAACTAGCGCGCCGGGCGAGATCTTGCTAATGAAGCATGGGATATTTAAATCCCACTTCATTAGCTATTTCGGTACACTACATTTGCATCCCCATCTCAAGATAGGGAGCAAGTGTAGACGTACCCTCAGTGAACATTGGCTTAGTTAATGGGAAGTGGCTGTAATGGTGTATTTGGGTAAGATCTGAAATTGGCAATGCTAGCTCTGTTTATATGAACCAGGTTTTCACTCACCCTCAGCATGGGTGACTTTGCTGTAAGCTCAGTGCTGGGATGGTGCAGGGGACGGCCCTTTGGCTCCCAGGTCACCGGGAGGGAACTGCAGAAACTGTTTTGTGGCTGGCTTGGTGCAGAGAAATGTCACAACAACCCCCGTTGGGGGACTGGCTGCCCCATGCTTTGCAAAACCCACGTGTGCCCCTTGGGTCCTGGCCACTGAGGGGACCACAGCATTCGTGTTACTAACTGACAGCGGGCGGCAGCAGGGAGGGGGTGGGGGAGGGGAGGAGAGGAGACTCCAGAAAACGGAGTGACCAGTCTCCAGTGCTGGGCCCAGGATACCAGCGATGAAAGGGAGGTAATATCTTGTACTGGAACGAGCCAGTCTGATCTCCGAGCCACAGAGCCGCTGCCTCCAGAGCCAGAGACGAGCTAGAGACTGGAAGGCAAAATCACCCTGGCTCCTGCCTGGCAAGAGCTGCTCCCTCAGCGCTTTGCAGAGTGTCTGGGAGGCACCTGGCAGGGCCGTGCACAGTCAGCTGCTGGGCACTAAGCTGATCTCCTTGGCTGCGGGGCCTGATCCCTGCATGAGGGGTGATTTCAAACCTGAGGCTTAAGCCCCACCCTGAGCCAGCTGCTCTGTGGCCCAGGGGAATTTTGGGAACCAGCCTGGAGCACCAATGGCAGCCCAGAGGCCAGCAGAGATATTGCTCAGTGCAAGGAACTCCATGCACACAGAGCTAAGGTGTGACAGGCCATGCCCTTGCCAAATGCTGAGCTGGGTCAACTCAACTTCTGACAGCCATGAAACAGACAGTTAAGCTTGCCTGCATAACCTTAACTCTGCCTCCATTAACACCCATCCCAGTACTCTGCCAGTCCCAGAGCTGCTGAAAGGCATCAGCTCTTCAACTCCTTTTACAATCCATTCCTGCTCACACACAGATTTCTTGCAAACACTATTACTGGACCAACAGGCAAAAAAAACCAAAACCAAAAACACCTCTCTAATGCTTTCTTTGAGCAAGGTCTCACTATGCACATAGTACCAGAGCGGGAAACATGGCAGCGTGCCCTGGGGCGCAACTGATAAGAAGTGTGTTCAAAATCCAAGGGAGGATGGTTTCCTAGCTGACTGCAGGGCCTGTGGGGAGACAGCTTGGCCAAGCCCTCAGCTTCATAACTGACCACAGGGGGCTAGGATGGAGGGGAGCACATGGGGGGCAAAGGAGATTCGGTGTCTGACACCCATCTTAGACATGAAGATCGCAAAATCCCAACATCCCTCTACCTGGAGACCCATTGTGAACCTCCCGAGCCAGCCTAGCATCTCCCGCGCTCCCACACTCTGCCCCAAGAGTTTACCTCTGCAGGAACCACATGACACTGAAGCAAGGAACACGAGTTAATTCCCAAAGCCTCTTCCCCGACACACTTTACTCAGCACAAGAGGCAGAGCTGGGCAAACAAAGTTTCTTAACACAGTCCTCCTCACACATCCCCGCACCCCAACCCATGCCCTTACACCTTGAGCCCCCCACCAACTTCCTTGAGCCCCACACACCTCAGCCCCCTGCCCTCAGCTTCCCCACAACCACAACAACCCCTTGTCCTGGGCCACCCGCATTCCACCTCACAGTTACATTTTTAAAGTAATTGTCATATTGCAGCCGCCAACCCCCACCCCCATCCTGAGTGTTTACCATACAACAGTACCCGTAAAATGCAAGTTACTTTCAGCTGGTATAGTACTGTGACCCCCCCCAACCCCCCCCTAAGGTTTTAGAAAATGGATGCCTTCCTCACTCTAGTGCCTCCTTCCCCACTCTGGCACAATAAATGCAGAAGTGGGGGCCAGCAAAAGTACCCCAAAACCTTATCTACCAGGCTTTGGCATAAAACTTCCCCCCAAAATCTTAACAACATTAGATTTTGGGGATAGAATCTTCCCTGCCAATGCCCAAGTATTAATAAAGAAACCAGGGGAGAGATCACTTGGGAAATCTCACCCCTAACGTAAAAACCAGGACACAACAATTAACCAATACCAGGTTAATAAAAAGAAAAGAGAAAGAACTTTTATTGTCACCACAATATTCCTGTTGCAGGCATGAGGACTAGATGGAAATGTAACAAATTAATATACTAATGGAGGAAAAAGCCACCATGGGCCAGGACTTAGTTACAAAGGAAAGCCAAACATTTTTTAAAACAGTGCACAGACACCAGGTCCCATTTCCCAAACTATAAAACAATGAAACCTAACGGATTTATCTAAACTTTACCCTACTTACGGCTAGTGAAGAATTGTTTCTTGGAAAGGGAGACATGTCTGTCCCGCTCCATAGCTGCAGAGCAACTCTCAGAACAAAGGAGGGAAAAACCAAAATTCCTTTGTCCCAGTTTGAAAGTCCTACCTACATTCCTATTGGCCTCTCAACCTGGGTAAGTGTAGTTAACCCCTTAGGGAATGTCTACACTAGCTCGTTAGTTCGAGCTAGGTAGGCAAATGAGGGCAACCAGAGTTGCAAATGAAGCCCGGGATTTAAATATCCCGGGCTTCATTTGCATGTTCCCAGGCGCCGCCATTTTTAAATCCCCCTTAGTCCGAACTCCGTGCCCGGGGCTACACATGGCACGGACTAGGTAGTTCGAACTAAAGATCCTAATTCGAACTACTGTTACTCCTCATTCCACAAGCAGTAACGGTAGTTCGAATTAGGATCTTTAGTTCAAACTACCTAGTCCGTGCCGCGTGTAGCCGCGGGCACGGAGTTCAGACTAAGGGGGATTTAAAAATGGCGGCGCCTGGGAACATGCAAATGAAGCCCGGGATATTTAAATCCCGGTCTTCATTTGCAACTCCGGTTGCCCTCATTATCCTACCTAGCTCGAACTAACGAGCTAGTGTCGACATACCCTTAGTGTCCAGGCTGCTGGCCATCTCTCATGATCATGACACCGGTGCTCACAGCCATGAGCCTCTCCAGACAGCCTGATGAGTGACACAATGTGGAACAGCTTCAGCAGAGCAACTGAGCAGTCCCTGTAGCTCCCAAAGCACAACCTGGAAATGGGAGACTTTCACTGGCCGTGGTGTTCGCTGTAGGGACACCCCTGAGCCCGGGGTGGCCAAGGATTCCCAGCCGTAGCTCTGTTCTATTGAGGGCTTCAGTGTGGGGAGGGGTTGTTGTTGAAATGATTGAAAAACAGAAAGAAACCTGCTTAAAACCCTTCCCCGGAGACTCACCTGCTCGGTTCTTTTCCACCTCTGACAGCATTTTGTCGGCCCGGAGAATGGAGGCTGCTTCTGCCTTCTTGCTGCCCATGAACTGCTGCAGCACCTGCTCCGCCTGGGGACGAGGGAGCGTATCAGTCTCTTGGCCAGCTATAAGGCTACGTCTAGCCTTCAGGCTTCTTTAGGAAGAAGCTTTTCTGGAAGAGATCTTCCAGAAAAAACTTCTGAAAGAGGGCATCCCATCCACACTGCAAAAGCGCATCAAGAAAGCCATCTGGTTTTTTGGCAGATAGTGTCCAGACTGATTGGACACTATCTCGCATTTCAGTTCTGATTGCTGTTGAGGGAATGGCCACTAGGGCACCTGTGCTTTTTCTGGAGGCCTCTTCTTTTGAAAAACCTCCTTCTTCCTCATCCACACACAGCTTTTTCTGAAAGAGCTCTTTTGGAAAAGGAATTCTTCCTCATAGAAAGAGGTTTACCACTGTCGGAAAAACCCTTCTGTTCTTTTGATTTTCTTTCGAAAGAATGTTAATGCAGTGTGGATGTAACTCGTTTTTTTCAGACATTTTTCCAAAAAAAACTGTCGTGTAGACATAGCCTGAATATCATCTGCTATTTTGTTGCCAATTGGCACAGTTCTATAAGATCCCTTTGTAACGCTTTGTTATCTGCTCTCAAATTAATTATCTTGAGCACATTTGGATCTTGGTCAAACTTTGCCACATCACTGTTCACCCCGTTTCCAGGTCATTTATGAACATGTTGAACAGCAGCACATGTCCCAGGACAGATCTGCTCAGGTGAGGTGGGGGAAGGAGAAGAGTGAAGGACTGAGAGGAGGAAGTGTGTTGCTAGAGCACTGAGGAAGGGAAGAGTGTCTGGGCTGAAGCAGGCATGATTCACCCAAAACCCAGGGGGAAGGTACTAGAGGAGCATTTGGGGAAATGGCGCGGTGAAAGGCCTGCTGGACTGGGGCTAGTGGAAAAACCCCATCTGTGGCTGCTACCTAGGGTCCCTGGGCTGGATACCAGAATAACATGTGGTCCTGGGTCCCTCCGCTTCCCAATCTCCCCAAACCCACTAAAATGCCTGCCCCTGGAAAAGGAGGCCAGGATTATGCAGGGATTTCACCCCAATCCTTTGACTTTGCCACTGATGAGAACGGCTCAGTGAGACCCTGGTCCCTAGAAAAGATAAGAGGCAGGGAGGAGAGTTACAGCGAGCCCCTGAGGCATCTAATAACTGCCTAGAAGCACGGGACCTACAGGGCACGGCCAGAGCTCTGCCACAGTAACTAGAGAAATTCCACAACATACTATTTCAGTTTCATGTTAATAATGACAACTTACCAATCCTGGGATGTGTTATACACAATTCTCAGTTGAAACCTGTGGGAATTGTGCCTGGTGACACCTTTGACACACGTAGATGGTTCAAATAGAGACACCTGGTGACTTGTCAGGGTTTCTCTGGGGGCTTCCTGCTCTGTGGAGTTGGCAACAGCCTGGTATCTAAGATGCTGGGTGTGTTCACAGCCAGCCCTGATGCCCTCTCACTGGCCCACAGTGTGTGGGCAGATAACAACGCCGCAGCGCCCAGCTGTGCCCCAACTAACTCCGCAGCCCTGCCCAGCACTCACCATGACTCCTTTGTTGGGCGTCCTCTGGAAACTCTCCACCACTTGTCTCTGATCAGTCACATACAGCTGGTACCCGCCGGGCTGCATGTAAACCCCCTCTCTGAGCTTCCTCTCCACATCAGCTGAGAGCTGGGAGAGCAGGGCCTGGCAGGTCTCCAGGGATGTGGTTCGGTTCCTGCTCTGCACAGCACTGTAATGTTCATTTATCGCCATCTGGGGAATGATGGGGAGAGAGTGGTGGTGGGGGGGGGCTGCATTTCTGCCCCTGCCCAGCATGCTAGTGCCCGTGTGGTCAGGAGATGTCTCCCTCCTCCTCAGGCTTCCTGAGAATGTGTCGTTTCAGCCAAAAACCTTCTTTTTGATTGTCAGTGGGAATTTCGTGCCAACCTGCTGAAGCATTTTTGAAAATCTCACTGACCCCTGATTTGCTGTCTAGGCTCCCAGTCCTTTGAAAAAATGAACCAGGCACTGTCACAATAAGAGGGGACTGTCCCTACGGCATACAGAGCCCTGAGTCCCCGGTGGGAGCAACTGAGGGACCTTAACTCCTAGGTACAGAGGCTCCCCTTTATTCAGCAGGCTCCAGGTCAGTGAGTGGGCTACCCAGATATACTGTAATAGACCCAGAAAAGGAGCACAGTAATAGCTGGGGCAGGTCTAAGGCAGGGGGACATGCAGGGCCCATATGCTTACTGCCAGCTGCTCCTGGTACTTCTGATCCTCATCCTTGAAGGACTTCTGCATGAACAGCTGCAGGGCTGCCCTCTCGCACGTCCCATGTGTCTCAGACAGTATGGCCACCTCCACCGGGAACGTGACTTGTTCCTCCATCTGGGCGACATAATGAGCCAGCCCCTCCCTGACCGCAGCCTCGTTCTGCATGGCGGCAATGGTGGTCACTGCATCCTCCAGGCAGGGCACCTTCCCACTCACGATAGTCTCCACGTAGCTCTGGGCTAAGAGGCCCAACACTGGGGGAGAGCAGGGAGGGGCATTAGGAGAATTCCCAGAGACTCCCATGAGGGCCTGGCCCCAGCTCTGCACTGGCCCTGGGTAGCTGAGTAGCTCCCACAGACACATCACTGGGGGCCGATGCTGGTGGCAGCTCCTGTCCCTCTGACATCCAACCCCCAGGAGTGAGCCTGTCAGAGCCAGTGCTGTCCCTGCGCCCTGCCCTCCGACGAGAGGCCGGAGGGAGGGAGGAGATGGGACAGGGCTGAGCACTGGGGGAAGGGAGCAGAACCAAGTGAGTGTGAGGGGGATGGAGGCCCTGGGCACACGGGCTGCAGGAAGCCATTCCAGGCACAGGGGCACCATGGGAAAGACTGATGCCAAGAGTGGCTGCAATAGGAGGCCTGGCCTGGGTTGGGCCCCGGGGGATGCAGGAGGAGATGAAGGAAGGGGGGGGAAGGAAAGGGGGTGCTACAAGGAGCATTAGCGCTACAGCCAAGGGGCTGCTCTTGGGTCCTTCTCACTCTTCTCCCAAGTCTGAACGTGCCCAACGCTTTAATCTTCCCAACAGGCCAGACTCTCTCACCCTTCGGTCAGGTTTTGCTCCCCCCCTCGACTGACTCTAATTTGTGTCCATCCAAGTCACCAAAGGCTCAGTCCTGGGAGGTGCTGAGTGGCCTGGCCCAGAGCCAGCACTTGACCAAGGTGATTAATATTAACAACGTGAGTGATCCCTAGGGTTACCAGATGGTTTTAACAAACATACCAGATACTTATATTTTCTCATTTATATTTTCTCAATGTGTTTCCTGAACAGAAAGTTCAACTACTGGACTGTCGGTTCAAAACCGGACACCTGGCAATCCTAGTGATCCCCCCTGTTCTGTGCACGGGGATTGCGACAGCACATTCCTGGACAGCCACACGTGCACGAGGGCACTTGCTAAGCAACTGTCACCTCCCCATGTTCCACCTTGCTCCCCGCCCCCCTCCCCCCACCTGCTTGATCTGCTCCCTATGGTAATGTGGCATGAAACTGTGAGCTGTGTGGTGCAGGGGCTGTGGGTCTGAGAAGCGCCAGGTACAAAGGGCCTTGGTCTCAGCTAGCGCACGGACTGCCCCTCACTGTCACTGTATCCAAACCCCCGCTCAGCTCACGGCTCCGTGCCGAGAAACTCCCCGAATGGTGAAAATTGTTCTGACAGCTTCCCCCCACTGCTCTGTCACTGCTCCACATGGCCCATCACCCCCACTGCTCTGACCACTGCACATCACTACTCCATTGCTCCCACATTGCCCATCACACCCACTGCTCTGACTACAGGGAGATGGGTGGGAAACCCAGGGAGGAGGAAGGCGCCTAACTCCCTTGGAGGGGCGGGGCCTGTCTCTCAAGCGCAGCCCGAGTCTGCACGTGGCCTTTGGGCACTTTCCCGTGTCGCTTTTCAGTCAGAAGTGCAGGTCCCAGGGGAGGGCGACTCTCCCCAGCAGCCTCTGCAGGACGCGGACGGAGAGGAGGGGACCGGCCCAAACCGTCTCCATGACCTGCCAGGGGCTGGGCTGCGACTCACCGGGTGCCCGGTTCTCGGCACGTCCCCCCTCCCCCCACCCCCCATGTGTCACACGTTTACTGGGACACGTCAGCTTGGAAAGCCCCTTGTGTCGGCTGCACCCCTCTGCTCTGCACTGGCCCATGTGACTCTTTTGGACCAATCAGCTTGGCCCACACTGCTCCCTTCACCCTTGGCATCGGTGGCCAAATGCTGTTTTGGGGGAAGGGCTGCATCGCGGGAAACCCTTCTCAGATGACCTGGTATTTGAGCCATGGGCTGTTCTCCCCACGCCCACGAAGCAGAGAGAATTCCACCCAAGCCAGTGGGTGATTTTAGCGCATGTAGACGAGTCCATTTTCAGCAGGAAGCCCCTGACCCCTCAGTGCTGTGGGTCTGGTGCTCTGCGATAACACAGCTGTGCTGTCACAGGTGGGGGATCTGCCCTCCTGCATCCCATGGAGCCACATCATTTAACTATAGCTAGTGCAGGGGCAGCCCGTGGGCTAGATCCAGTGGTTTGGGGGTCCAGATCCAGCCTCCTGAATCCCATGGAGCCATGTCGATTTACCCCAGTGATGCATCGCTGGGGGATCGGACCCACTGACTCCAGCAGAGCTACACTGAGGTACCAGCTGCAGATTCGGCCCATGGCCAGACCTTCCCTACAGTAGTACACCAAGCTACTGGATCTGGCCTGCAGGCTGCCCAGTTCAGCCTGTGAGCCACCCTGCCTGAGCCCCCAGGCACACAGCAGCCAGCCAATTCAGAGCAGCCCCATACTGTTCAAAGCATCTGGCTGCTCTCTGGGCTCCTCTGCTCCAGGCGCTGGGGGGAAGGGGAGTGTTCAAGTGCTGCTCCCCGCCCCCAGCAAGTTCCCTCAGCTTGGAAACCGAGTAACGGGAGCTCGGACACCGGCCGATGGAGCTGAGAGGTGGCACTAGGGACTGGAAGGAACATTCTACCCTCGCGTCAGTCCCTGGAGCCTGAGGACCTGTTCTCCCTGCCTTATTCTGGGGAGGGGGCAGCCCGGCTGCACAGACATTCCCCTGGTTTGCTAGTTCATGCTCATGACTCACTTTGCCCGGTGACGGGGTGGCCTCCTTTCAGCATCTTCACCCTCGACTCCTGGAGAACATACTGGCAGAATCTGCGGCTCTGCTCCAGGAACTCAGGCTGCAGGGCGCTGTCAGGGAGCAACTCCAGCTGCTTCATGTCTTTGTCATTGGCTGGCCGGACAAACACAAAGCACTTGCGCGTGGGGAAGTATTCACGGATGCACTCGCGTGGGGTGTTGTAATTTGACACCTCCCTGCCCCGGCCTGCATGGAGAGGGAAAGGGAACAGCCAGCAAAGCAGGGGAGGGGAGCAGGGAGAGAGAGAGAGCAGTGAATTCAAACAGTCTAGAACAGGACGGTTTTTATCTCCCAGCAGAGCATCCATCCACCCATCCTGGCTGCTGGCTTGTTGCCACTCAAAGGCAGATCCCTGCTGATTCTGACTTTACCCCAAACCCAGCTTCTTCAGTTCCCGCCTTCCCAGCTAAACACTTGGAAAGCAGGAATGAGATTGACAAACCAGGATCAGATAATGTGGCAGGTGACATGCCTGTAAGGGCAGAGTGCCTAGTGGTCAGCCCACCCCACCGCCCGAAGAGTCCCCCGTAAGGATTTTGAAACATAAGAACACAAGAATGGCCGTACTGGGTCAGACCAAAGGTCCATCCAGCCCAGTATCCTGTCTGCCGACAGTGGCCAATGCCAGGTGCCCCAGAAGAAGTGAACCGAACAGGTAATGATCAAGCGATCTCTCTCCTGCCATCCATCTCCACCCTCTGACAAACAGAGGCCAGGGACACCATTCCTTACCAATCCTGGCTAATAGCCATTGATGGACTTAACCTCCATGAATTTATCTACAGTAAAACCTGTACTATCTGGAACTTAAGCATCTGGAAAACTGTAGAAACTAGCAAATTTCTGACACTGAGAAAAACAAAAGAGAACAATAAAAAAAGGAAACTGGCCCTTTTAAGTGCTGAGCCGCTCCTCAGATGAGCATGCAGCACGTACCTGGGGGAGGGGCAAACTACAGCTGGAAGCAAGCAGAAAGCATCTCGCCTCCATCCATGGCTCCTGGCACCCCTGGCAGGCTAGCCTCTCCCACAGCTTCCGCCCCCCACAGCAGGCCACATCCTGGCCCCTGCACAGCTCCCTTCCCCCCTCCCCCGCCCCACTCAGATAACCAGAATTTTTAGGTTACCGGCACACCCTAATCCCTGGGCATTCTGGATAACACAGGTTTTACTGTAGTTCTCTTCTAAACTCTGTTATAGTCGTACCCTACACAACCTCCTCAGGAAAGAAGTTCCACAGGTTGATTATTCTCTGTGTGAAGAACTTCCTTTTATTTGTTTTAAACCTGCTGCCCATTAAAGACACACAGGGACATAAGGAGGAAGGAGGCTAGCAAGGAAGTGTCCCAGGATTGAGCAGTGGGGAGGACAAAGACAGGAACTGTCTCTGTAAGCCAGGACCAGAAGCCAGGTAGTCTCCCTTCCCCCCAACCAATCGGGGGGATGAATTGGGAGAAAGGGACCTAGGTAAAAGCTGTCTCCTCCCTCTCCCAAGCCCAGGTGTCTGAGACAGCGGCAAACATACATTTTGGGCTCACAGTTATTATGGTTGGTAGGGTTTTAACCCGTTTGTGGCCTGATTGTTTTTCTTCTGAACTCCATGGGCTGCCTGCGCTTTTTCTCTGTGTTGGTTTTCTAACTACCCTCCCACACCCTGGGCAGCGAGATTGTGTTGAACTAGCCCCACCACTGCTCTCTAACCCAGCCCAGGCTACCCTGTAAAGCTCATTCTGAAATAGACGGTCCCCAACTCACCCCAGAGCCTCTCTGGCAAGTGAACTCAATGGCGCGCCTGGACTCTTGTCACTACACGGCAGGTTTTCTAGCCTTTCATGAGCCTCATGCCTCTCCGCTGAGGCCTGCCCCATTTATGAACATCCTTTGTGAGCTGGGGCACCAGACACTGTCTCCTAGCAGTGGCCATAAATGACGGAGGTAAAACAGCCTCTGTACTCTTACTCCCGTCCCCTGTCTATGGGCACGTCTACACTCTTGTACATTTCAAAGGAGGAATGCGGAAGTTCCTATAAACTAGTTAATTAGTCAAAAACTATCCGATAAGCATTTGCTTATCGGATAGTTGACTAGACATCTAGTCTTTAACATCCTTAGTCATCACAGCTTACATGCGAGATAGCCTCCATTCAGTGTGGATGCTATCTGTCAAAAAAGTAAATAACTTTTTCGATGCACTTTGGCAGCGTGAACACGCTCTTTCAGAAGACGTTTTTTTGGACGATTTCTTCCGGAAAAGTTTCTTCTGAAAAAAGTCTGCAGTCTAGACGTAGCTGGGTTTGAAAGCCCACCTCCATCAAGCAGCTTTGTAAGCACAGCATGTGCACTTTCAGTCACTCCAAAACAAATTTTTAGAAAGTGCATGATTTCTTGCATCATATCTAGTCAGGATTCAATTCCCCACCAAGATTTGTGCAGTCAGATAATGTGTTGAAAGAGATGTGGATGAACTACAAAAGCTGGGCTGTGAAGAAAATAGTTCAGCCAAAGCCCGAACTCCGAGGCTTTCTGTTGAAAAATCCATAGAGAAGCCAAGCCAAAAGTAAATAGGTAACTCAAAGACAATAAAAACTTACCTTCTGGGAAACTCACACCCACTGTTGATTTTGTTCTTTGTGTTACTACAGCACCTAGGAACCCACGCATGGACCAGGATTCTGTGGCATTTGGCCCGACACAAACACTGAGCAGAAAGCTAGCCACTGCTCCAGAGACCTCACAGGCTGAGACAAGACACCGCAGCTAGAGACAGTCAGACTAGGGAGCCCAAGGAAACCAGGTGCGACACCATCACTCAGCATTACCAGCAGTGGTTTCTGCACCACAGCCACGAAACCACTGTTCAGCTTGCTTGTAGGCCCAAGAAGAGCTCAGCATGTGGCTGGTGCAGTACTTTTGTGGGAGCATCCCGAGTGTAGGGGTAGCCTGGAAGAAAGTGCCCGGGGGGTTGAAATGACAAAAGGGGCCAGAGTGCTGATGGCCAACAGCACTGGCTGAGGGGAGAAAGCACCCGGGGGGAGGGGTTGAAATGACACAAGGGCCCAGAGTGGTGACAGTGCTCGCTGGGGGAGTCATAGAATCGTAGAGGTGGAAGAGACCTCAGGAGTCATCAGGTCCAGCCCCCTGCCCAGGGCAGGACTAATCCCAGCTAAGTCAACCCATCCAGGGCTTTGTCCAGCCGAGACTTAAACACCTCTAGGGAACCCATCCCAGTGCTTCCCCACCCTCCTGGGGAAATAGTTTTTCCTAATATCCAACCTAGATCTCCCCCACTGCAACTTGAGCCCATTGCTCCTTGTTCTGCCATCTGCCCCCACTGAGAACAGCCTCTCTCCAGCCTCTTTGAAACCCCGCTTCAGGGAGTTGCAGGCTGCTCTCAAATCCCCCCTCACTCTTCTCTTCTGCAGACTGAATAACCCCAAATTCCTCAGTCTCTCCTTATAGGTCATGTGCTCCAGCCCCCGAATCATTTTGGTCGCCCTCCGCTGGACCCTCTCCAATGCGTCCACATCCTTTCTATAGTGGGGGGCCTAGAACTGGACACAGTACTCCAGATGTGGCCTCACCAGAGCCGAATAAAGGGGAATAATCACTTCTCTGGATCTGCTGACAATGCTCCTCCTAATGCAGCCTAATATGCCCTTAGCCTTTTTGGCTACAAGGGCACACTGTTGACTCATATCCAGCTTCCCATCCACTGCAATCCCCAGGTCCTTTTCTGCAGAACTGCTACTTAGCCAGTCAGTCCCCAGCCTGTAACAATGCTTGGGATTCTTCCGTCCCAAGTGCTGGACACTACACTTGTTCTTATTGAATCTCATCAGATTTCTTTTGGCCCAATCCACTAATCTGTCCAGGTTACTCTGGACCCTATCCCTGCCCTCCAGCATATCTACCTCTCCTCCTAGCTTTGTGTCATCTGCGAACTTGCTGAGGGTGCAATCCATCCCCTCATCCAGGCCATTAATAAAGATATTAAACAAAACCAGCCCTAGAACCAATCTGCTAGACACTGACCACCAGCCTGAAATCGACCCACTGATCACTACCAGTTGGGCCCTACAGTCTAGCCAGCTTTCTATCCATCTTACAATCCCATTTATCCAATCCATATTCCCTTAATTTACTGGCAAGAATATTGTGGGAGACCAAATCAAAAGCCTTGCTAAAGTCAAGGTACATCACATCCACTGACTTCCCCACGTCCACAGAGCCAGTTACCACATCAGAGAAGCTAATCAGATTGGTCAGGCAGGACTTGCCCTTCGTGAATCCATGCTGACTGTTCCTGATCACCTTCCCCTCTTCCAGCTGCTTCAGAATGGATTCCTTGAGGATCCCCTCAAGGACAGAGGTTAAGGCTGACAGGTCTGTAGTTCCCTGGATTGTCCTTCTTCCCTTTTTTAAAGATGGGCCCTACATTTGCCTTTTTCCAATCATCCGGGATCTCTCCCGATCTCCATGAGTTTTCAGAGATAATGGCCAGAGACTCTGCAATGACAGTTGCCAACTCCCTCTCTCTGATGGATGCACCTGGGTGTGAAGTGAGTCCCCAGTCCATGTTTGTGCAGCGCCTGCGAACAGCCACTCGGACACACAGATCCATGTCATTGCACAGGCCAGACGTGGTTCAGCACAGAGCTCAACCTGGCTCTGCATGTGTGTCAAACACTCGCGACATCATCACGTGGAACCTTCCCCCGAGCCACAGCTCAGTGTTAACGGGAACCACTTTTACACAGATGCCAACGTCCACACCTGAGCCATCACTCTGAGCCCCTTACACACCCCAGGGTGGTCCCTGCCCCGCATATGCGAAAGGACCATGAGCCCTGAGCAGTTCCATCCCCTCTGCCCCTCCGCACTGGGACCTGATTCACTTCCCAGCAATTCTGTCCCGAGCCTTGGCCGAGCACTTACCCTTCTTCAGCATCAGGGTGCTCTCCAAATACTCGTCCTCAGTCACCTGCCTCCCCTCCAGCTCCAGCTCCAGCGTGAAGTCCCGCAGGGTCCAGATGAAGCTCGGGAAGAAGCTGACGTACTTGGTATCAGCCGCAGTCTCCTCCTCTTCCTCCTTTGTCACATCAGCCTTCACCTTGATGTGCTCCGAGAGCTCAGACACGAAGCTGGCCAGGCAGCTAAGGAATCCAGACTGGTGCCCTTAGGATGCTGGTGACAGGGGCTGGGAGTAAAGCAGCCAGACCAGCCCCAGCCAGGCACTGAGTGTCGGCTGCACCCTGTGCTTGGGTCCCACCAGTGTGTCCTGTGAGCTGTGCACTTGTGAGGCCACTCAGGAGACATTCAAGAGCCACCCAACTGATTAACAAAGCACCCACAGTTGGGTGTCCTGGTGGTGCACTTCTGCACATGCCTCGGTGCACATAAAAACTTATTCGACCCATGGATGGAAAAGATGAGGGGGAACATTGGACCCCACCCTCACGAACCAGGGCACATCTGTCGTTCCCTGTGCACCAATGACCAGGCCTTCCCATGGCAGCCTGTGCACTAGAGGCAACTGCAATGCACGTGCGCACACACACACACACACACACACACACACACAAACACACCCCTCTTCCCCCTTCTAGCTGGGCCTGTGTCTGAGTGCGCAAACCCCACACTGCGCCTGGGCCAGGCCAGGAAGGCAGGACATGGCCCAGCCCTAGAGGGCAGAGGCAGCTGGGGGGTCTCACAGGCGGCTGGAGTGCCAGGGGGCTCCCTGGGGGAAGGCAAAGCCCCGTCACAGATGGTCTGACTGGTCAGGGGGTGGGGAGACACGTTCGGCCCCTAGGCAAGGTTCAGCCCAGCCATGGCCCAGGGCTGAGATCCTGCCCCACGGACACTGATGGGATTTTGGTCACTGGCCTCACATGGGTCTGGGCTTTCCCTGGACGTTTCTTCCCTTCTGGAGCTGAGCCCGGCCCTGCCCAGCTCAGACACGGACTCTCGGCTCACCGCCTGGCCTGCTGGCTCAGGCCACGATCAAACCTTGCAGCTACGTCCCACGTAACATTCCCAGGCAGCCCCTGAGGTGCAGCGCCGGCCCCTTCAGGACAACGCTCTCCAGCCAGGCCACAGTAAAGTTCCCCCTTCTGGGTGTTGTCAGCGACTGTGTCCGGACTGACTCTGGCAGCCCCCAAATGGGCACATCCCTCCTGCAGCGGCTTGCTGGGCCCCCGGCCTGGCCTCTGCACCAGGCACCAACCCAGCGCCCCTCCACTCAGCAGCTCGGAGCTTTGCTCTCCCAGCCCCCCTGCTTCTTCCTGCGCAGCTCCCTGCCCCTCCTGCAGGCTGCTCCTGGCTCCTTGTGGCCGGGAGCCAGCTGCCGGCTTCCTCAGTGCAGCCTCCTCTGGGCTGCCAGCTCCCGGGGTGACAGAAGCTCTGCGGTGCCCACCCAGGTGAGCTCCCTCCAGCTACGCTTCACTTCCTCCTGGCCCCTCTCCAGGGGCAGCCTCTGGCCACATGGCCCCTCTTCCTTCCACCAGCCCTTCCTGAGTGCCCCAAGGCAGGCTCAGAGTCCCAGGGGCTGGTGCATCCTGAGACTGGGGACACAATGTAATGGGAGGGACATGGGAACCCCCCAGGCATCACCCCACGCAGGCACTTCCAGCCCCCGTCCCTGGGTCAGGGCAGCCAATCCCTCTGGCTCCTGGGGTCACAGGCCTGGGAAGCACAGGCCTCTGTGCCCAGCTGGGGCCAGCACCAGCCCAGGGAGACTCACTGCACCAGTGTCTCTCCACAGCTCCAGGGCCCTCAGAGGGGGCAGGAGCAATGTCCCTGCCAGAGAACCTGCCCCCGGGGCCTCGCCCAGCCAGGGCCACTGCGACCTCCCCGCCCCAGGAGAGTTACTGCTAGGGTTGCCAGATGGTTTAACCAAAAACACCGAACACCCTCCCCCGCCCCAAAAACGAGGAAAAAATTCTGTTGAGGAAAAAAAAAAGGAGGAGACCAGTTGTTGAGCAAAAAAAAAAAAAAAAAACCCAAAAAACAAATCAAAACCAAAAAACCCCCAGCATGGCCCCTTTAAGAGGCTCTTTGGACTTAAGAGGCTGCCATCAGCTGTCTTGTGTCTCCCTGCTCTGGGCCAGACAGCTCCCCTGCAGAACCACATAAGGGGGGCAACTCAGTCCAGTTGCTGAGTGCATCCAGGTCTCCGGTATTGACCCCAACAGTCCAGTATTTTCACGCCCTGGCTGGAAAAAATCAGAAAATACCCGACATTTTAGGTGTCTGGTATTTTCTGAATTTTTTACCAGACAGGAGGTGAAAATACTGGACTGTTGGGGTCAATACCGGACACCTGGCAGCCCTAGTTACTGCACCGGGCACTGTCCTTCTCTGGCTGCGTGGGAAGAAATCGGCTCCTTTCCCTTGAATCCCCTTGGACTAGTTTTAGCCTGGAGGGAGGCCAAGCTGCCTCCCTACATCCCTCTCCAGGTTTCACCATGTGGGAAGGCACGGCAGGCCAGGCCCCAGAGGGTTGGCCCAGGACCACTGGCAGATGCTTCTTCCTCTCAGGGCTGCGCTTCATGCAGGGTGACGGTGGGGCACCCCTGAGGGGGGCAAGTTCCCCTGAGTGCCATGCCTCAAACACCCAGCCGTGGATTCAGGCCAGGCACTCGGGGGACTGACAGGACTGCCCCGCCGGGGAAGTCCCCAGACAAGCTCTGGGCACGGTGACTGGCTGCTGCATCTCTGTCCCACCCACCTCGGAGCCAGGGCTGCTTCACTGGATGCGTCCCCCGTGGCCCCAGCCCAGAGCGGCCCCAGCAGCAGCTGTGGGGTATGAGGAGAGTCTGCACCCTGCAGCCCAGAGCCCAGTGCGGGGTCGAATGGGAAGCCGTGTGTCCAGGTGGTCACGCAGCTCAGTGGGAATTTCAGTCCCAGGCGTCGCTGCCCTGTTCCTCCACCACAGGCCGTTCAGAGTCCGTGTGGAGGGAGGGGAGCGTGTGGAGACGACAGAGCAATGTGCAGCCCCAGGGCTCCTTGCTCTCTAGCCCCGCTCAGCCGTCACCCCGGGACCTGCCCACGACAGGGTCTCCAAGTCCAGACACAGACGGACGTGGATTCAGGCCAGGACGTGTCACAGGACAGCGCCAGCCCATTGCTGTTGGAGGCCAGGAAGAGACAGGCCGGTTCCCCAGGCAGGAGAAGACTGTGGGGCTCCCTGCTGGGCCCCTGCCTTGCTCCCGCCCATGGGACAGTACGTCCCCCCGTGACAAGCATGCACCAGGCTCTCCAGTCCGCAGCGGGGGCTAGGGTTGCAAGGTATCTGGTATTTTTGCCTCCTGTCCAGTAAAAAAATTCAGAAAATACACCTAAAATGTTTGGTATTTTGTGTTTTTTTTCCATGCCAGGAGGCCCTGGTTGGGAACAGGAGACAGTTTTCCTTTCAATTCCCGCCCCCCTCCCTCTTTCTCCTGGGCTCACCTGTCAGTCGGTCCTGTGGCCAGGGCCCAGCCGCCACTGACAATCTGACACCAGGGCTGCCCCCGCCCCAGTTACTCAGGGTGAGAACCTGCCCACACAGCCCCCCGGGCGCCTGCGGGGGGTCACTCAGTGACTCCCCACCCTGCAGGCCCTGCCCTGCCCGGGGGGGAGCACCGGAAAGGTTGGGAGGGAGGGGCTGAGGGTGGTACCCTGGGACAGCTGTTGGGAACAGTGCCGTCCAGAGGATTCAGGGGGCCTGGGGCAAAGCAATTTCAGGGGCCCCGGTGCGCTTTACTCTGGCACTCCCTGTCTCAGACCTCAGACTTCAGACATTCTCGTGGGGGCCCCTGTGGGGCCCGTGGCCTGGGGCAAATTGCCCCACTGGTCCCAGCCCCTCTGGGCGGCCCTGGTTGGGACTGACAGCCGCCACTGACAATCTGACACCAGGGCTGCCCCCGCCCCAGTTACTCAGGGTGAGAACCTGCCCACACAGCCCCATGGGCACCTGGGGGGGATCATTCAATGACTCCCCACCCTGCTGTGACATCGGTCACTTCTCTCCAGAGCGGAGGGAGAGGGGGGAAGGGAAGGCTGAGCAGAGGCTGGGTGGGCATTAGGGGGAAGCCCAAACACCCACATTTGGGGTGGGGGGATGGCTCTGGGCCTGCCTAGACCCTTGGACCTGACCCACCAGGCCCGGCACACCCTGGAATAGGGCCTTGCCCAGAAGCTGCAGCCTCCCACAACCCCAGACAGCCCCCCGCCGGGAAGGATACTGCAACTTGCTCATGGCATCCTGGTCGATGGTGCCCTTGCTGTTGTACACCAGGGTGCTGCTCAGCAGGACGGCCAGTGTGAAGATCCAGGCATCATGGTTTGAGTCACCCTGGGGAAATGGACACAGGGGGAGCAGAGGCTGGGTGAGAGCGGCTCCTAGTGTGAGTCCTGCCAGTGGGACACTCCAGTTCCTGCCAGCCAGCTGCATGGCAAGAGGGGATGGGGACTCCTGCAGTGGGCCAGGCTTCAGAGCTCATGGGGAGCAGGCTGGACGTGCTGGCAGGGAGCCCTACCCACTGGCACTGCAGGGTCTGCACAAAGCGCCAGGCCCGCAGCGGTGCCCGGCCCCACAGTCACTGCAGACACACCAGGGACATGAGCAACCCAGGGGCTCCTCAGCGCTCGGCCCTGCTCCGGGGGGGGAACAGACTGTGGAGAAAAGCCTCCGTCAGACATGGCCCCACAAAGGCTTCAGCTGCTTGTCCCGCGTCTCCGCAGCCTCCCCCGCGAGTGCCAGATCGGAACGGTGTGTTCGCCCTGCGCTGCACAGCCCAATGTCTGCGGGTTCCAGACCCCAGACCCTGTGTCACGGCCTCTGCCTAACCGGCCAGAATCATTTAGCACGTGCCCAGGGCCTGTCGGCTCCCCTGCCTGAATGTGGCTCAGTAAGATCCCTTATTACGCGGATGCTGTTTCCTCGCTGGGCTGGGAATGTGAAGCCCAAACCTGCCTGTGCACTGCAGCACGTGGAAGTAACGGCTCAGAAACCGTCGTTTTGGTCTCAGGCCCAGCTTCCCAGGGCAGGACCCAACCGGAGAGCCGCCACCTGGGCGCCTCGCACTGTGGCAGAGGCCGCTGAGGGCAGGACTCCCAGGCACTGCTCGTGGGGCGGCTCTGGATCTGTCACCTGCAGCTACACAGTCACTGTGAGGTGGGCTGGCTGGGGCCCTTCCTGCGGTACATGCACAGGCACCTGGCTCTAGCACATCAGCTCCTCTAGAGCCGGGCTGTACGTCTGACTCATGCCTCTCCCCCCCCCCCGACTTTCCAGCCGTTCTGATCCTCAGGGGCAGGGGGGCCAGGCACGAGCTGAGCTCAGTCTCACACAGATCACATCAGTGTGTGAGACTCCAGCCATGGCCTATGGGGGGTGCAAAGCCCCCAGCACTGTCAGAGCCACCGAACTGGCCTCCCATCGTACGCGAGAGGCCCGGAGCTCGTCCCCCTGGGCCAAACCCACCATGTCTGGATCATCCCCCGGACCCTGCTCCCCAGGCAGGGCCACCACTCCCAAGGCCGCCCATCTCCTCAGGGGGATTTCAGGGCACTCGGAAGAGCCGCTGCAGAACAGGGAGCATGTTTCCCTCTCGGCTGCAGCGCGGGATCCCTGCCTTGGCGCCCTGGGACCGCTGCGCCGCAGGGAGTCTGGCTTAGTGCGCGGCTACACGGGTGTTACCTGCACCAGTGAATTGTGCATGTTCCTGAGCCCACCTGAGGGCCCTGATTTCTGCCAGCAGAGCAAACACCAGGTGCCCCTGGGACTTGAGGGAAAATGTAACTGCCACAGGCAGGTGAAGTCTGAGTTTAACTAGGAACTCAGGTGTCCCCTCATGTTACGGTACCACGTGTTCCTTCCGCACCGCCAGAGCCAGCTCACCTTATGTGCATCTCCCAGCCCTTCGGTGTCCAGCAGCACCAGGGTGTGGCCGGCCCGGTAGGGGTGAGGCAGGCACCACATCCAGATGCCCTTGGTATGCGACTGGACGGTGGAGCCCAGCGAGAACCCTGGGGAGAGAGGACAGGTTCCATGTAGACACAGACACACAGGACGGCTGCCTGAGGGAGTGAGGTCGCTGCGAGCACCAGAGAGCAGCAGGAAATAACGCAGGGTGGGGGGCATGCCCCAGGGCTCTCACCTTTTCTCTGGCCAGACAAAGTGTTCATGAGGTAGGACTTGCCCGTGCGGTACAGTCCTGCAATGGCCACCACCACCACTGGCTGGGCGATGGCCTCCAGGATCTTCACAGCCTGGGGGTTCACCCGCAGGTCCCCCTTGTTGTCGCTTTCAATGAGGCACCCGGGCTGCTCCATGTGCCACTCTGAGGCCATCATTTCTGGGAGGGATCGACCTGCAACCCAGAAAACAGACTGAGCCACCCAGGAAGACCTGCTGCAGGGATCCCTGGGGTGAGGGCAGAGGGGGGCAAGTCTGAGGGGATCCCAACTCCCCAGGCAAGCAGCCCCCTCGCTGAGTGTAAGACCAGGCAGGACAAGCCCCTGGGAGCAGAGAGCATTTCCCAGACACACAGCGGTTCAGTAGCACGGTGATGCAGAGAGAAGGCAGCACTGTAACATCAGACACACCCTGGGAAGTGCAGAACAGCCCCTCCCCTTGTGCCTCCAAGTGTCAGTAGCAGGTGCAGGGCACGCACGTCCAGGGATGCCAGGGCCACTAGACACCCACAGGGTGAGTCCAGGTCCCTGCCCTGGCTGGGAACACCCGCTGCAGGTGATAAGTCAGCTCAGGCTAGGCACTGGCGATAGGCCCAGCACTTGGGCTGTGACTCCAGCCAGACTCACATATGGCGGAGCTTTGCCATTGGGCACAGGAAGTGCATGGACAGTCTCTGTCCTTTGTCTGTTACCTCTTAGCCCTGCACCCCTCTAGGACCAGGCTGGGTTCTGGCGTGTGCAAGGGGCAGCCTGACATGCTGGAGCTTTGGCTGTTGTGTGGAGTCCTGCAGCTCCAGGGTGCCTTGGCCAGCCATATGCACAGACACAAACTGTGTATCCATGCAGGCTCTAGCTACAGGAAGATTTACTGGGCAGGGTGAGTTTCTCTATGGTCCACTGAGTGAGTTAAGCGTCTGTCATAAACAGGAGCTGCTAAGGAGAGTCTGACTTACCTGAGGAGTGAGGAAAGGGTTAAACAACTGGAGATGCACCTAAGGAAGGGATTGGGGCAGTCAGCCAATAAAAATGCAGGTAGGAATTTCAAACTGGGAAAGAGGGATTACTCTCTCTCTCTTCTTTGTTTGAGATCAGAGCAGTTTCTCCCAGGTATTTGAAGGAGATGGGAGACACTTTGGGTATGTCTACACTACCACCCTAGTTCGAACTAGGGTGGTTAATGTAGGCATTCGAAGTTGCAAATGAAGCCCGGGATTTAAATATCCCGGGCTTCATTTGCATCTTGCAGGGCGGGCGCCATTTTTAAATCCCCTTAGGTCGAACTCCGTGCCCGCGGCTACACGCGGCACGGAGTAGGTAGTTCGAATTGGGTTCTCTAATTCGAACTACCGGTACACCTCGTTCCATGAGGAGTAACGGTAGTTCGAATTAGAGATCCTAATTCGAACTACCTACTCCAGGCCGCGTGTAGCCGCGGGCACGGAGTTCGACCTAAGGGGATTTAAAAATGGCGCCCGCCCGGCAAGATGCAAATGAAGCCCGGGATATTTAAATCCCGGGTTTCATTTGCAACTTCGAATGCCTACATTAACCACCCTAGTTCGAACTAGGGTGGTAGTGTAGACATACCCTTTCTTTCTCCAAGAACGGACTTTATGAAATGTGTAAGTAGGGAAAAGTGTAGATAGTCCATCAGGGTTTATTGTTTTCCTTGTTTGGGGGTTTGGAAATCATGTATGAACTAGCTAATTGTTTTTCTCTTTTATAACTGTGGTTTACTGCCAGCGGACTTTCCCTGAGTCTATGTCACTTCATGGCTATTTAACACCTAGTCAATTTACTATGCTTGTAACAGTAGTTTTGTTTTGATTAACTGGTATTGGTTGATTGTTGTGTCCTTAGGGTTACGTGCCTAATTCCCGGGGCAGAGTTCATTGTTCTCTGTGGATTCCCTCTGTTTGTTTTCCCAACTCCAAGCAAAACAGAGACTGGGGCAGAGGGGAGAGCTTGGCTTTAGGGAGTGGATTCCCAAGTGATCTCTTCCCTGGAAAGGGGTTTATTTTACGTCTTTTTAAGTACACTTGGGTGGTGGCAGCAAATTTTTATTTGTTATCTTTTTTCTTGTATCTCAGGGAGACCGAGATTGGACTAGTTTGTCTCTGGGAGTCACATAAACAGGTTTTACAGAGTTTATTCTGCTAGCCAGCCCCCCAACTCTGTACTCGGGGTGTCAAATTAGGAGAATGAGCCATGACAGTGTCCTTATGGGCAGACAGGTGATGGCTAGACAGGATGCAAGCCACCCTATGGGGTTACCCCAGGAACACACACAGTGGCAAGACTAGGAGACAGGCAATAGTCATAGCTTCAGACACAGAAATAAATTGCACAGACTGGGTTAGAGAAAACACACACCATTTATTCATGACAAAGGAGAGATCAGAAGGGGAGCAAATAGATGTAAGTAGACTACTGAGCAAGTAAAGCAAACATGCAAACTGAGCTTAACATGCTAATGAAACAGCATTTGGTGGAGATGGGGGTCTTCATTCAACTATCCAGACATATGTTGGGAAACTAACACAGCAGGGAACAGATTATCCAGTAAGTTCTTGGACTGCATGGGAGACATTTTTTTAATTTCAGAAGGTTGAGAAAGTTACTGGGGGGAGACTGTTCTAGATTTGATTTTAACAAATAGCTTGGGTGAAACTGATCATGAAATCCTAGAGTTCAGGATTCTAAGGAATGGTAGAAGGGACAAGGGCAAAACAGAGACAATGGATTTCAGGAAGGCAGATTGTAGTAAACTGAGACAGCTGCTAGGTAAGGTCCCAGGGGAAGCAATATTTAAAAAGGGCTCTAGAGGCGATCCGGGCAATTACAGACCGATAAGTCTAACTTCAGTACCGGGCAAATTAGTCGAAACAATAGTAAAGAATAAAATTGTGAAGCATGTAGAAGAACATAATTTGTTGGACAAAAGTCAACATGGTTTCTGTAAAGGGAAATCCTGTCTTACTAATCTATTAGAGTTCTTTGAAGGGGTTAACAAACATGCGGACAAGGGGGATCCAGTAGATATAGTATACTTAGATTTTCAGAAAGCCTTTGACAAGGTCCCTCACCAAAGGCTCTTGTGTAAATTACATGGCCATGGGATAAGAGGGAAGGTCCTTTCTTGGATTGAGAACTGGTTAAAAGACAGGAAACAAAGGGTAGGAATAAATGGTAAATTTTCAGAATGGAGAGGGGTAACTAGTGGTGTCCCCCAAGGGTCAGTCCTAGGACCAATCCTGTTCAACTTATTCATAAATGATCTGGAGAAAGGGGTAAGCAGTGAGGTGGTAAAGTTTGCAGATGATACCAAACTGTTTAGGATAGTCAGGACAGAAGCAGACTGTGAGGGACTCCAAGAAGATCTCACCAAACTGAGTGATTGGGCAACAAAATGGCAAATGAAATTTAATGTGGATAAGTGTAAAGTAATGCACATCGGGAAAAATAACCCCAACTATACGTACAGTATGATGGGGGCTAATTTGGCTACGACAAATCAGGAAAGAGATCTTGGAGTTATCGTGGACAGTTCTCTGAAAACTTCCACTCAGTGTGCAGCGGCGGTCAAAAAGGCAAATAGGATGCTAGGAATTATTAAGAAAGGGATAGAAAATAAGACCCAGAATATCTTACTGCCCCTGTATAAAACTATGGTACGCCCACATCTTGAATACTGTGTACAGATGTGGTCTCCTCACCTCAAAAAAGATATTTTGGCCTTGGAAAGGGTTCAGAAAAGGGCAACTGAAATGATTAGGAGTTTGGAACGGGTCCCATATGAGGAGAGGCTAAAGAGACTGGGACTTTTCAGTTTAGAAAAGAGGAGACTGAGGGGGGATATGATAGAGGTCTATAAAATCATGAGTGGTGTGGAGAGGGCCGATAAAGAAAAGTTATTTATTAGTTCCCTAAATAGAAGAACTAGAGGACACCAAATGAAATTAATGGGTAGCAGGTTTAAAACTAATAAAAGAAAGTTCTTCTTCACACAGCGTGTAGTCAGCCTGTGGAACTCCTTGCCAGAGGAGGCTGTGAAGGCTAGGACTATAATAGAGTTTAAAGAGAAGCTAGATAATTTCATGGAGGTTAGGTCCATAAAAGGCTATTAGCCAGGGGATAAAATGGTGTCCTTGGCCTCTGTTTGTCAGAGGCTGGAGAGGGATGGCAGGAGACAAATCGCTTGATCATTGTCTTCGGTCCACCCTCTCTGGGGCACCTGGTGCTGGCCACTGTCGGCAGACAGGATACTGGGCAAGATGGACCTTTGGTCTGACCCAGTACGGCCATTCTTACGTTCTTATGTTATGTTCTAAGACTAAGAGGAAAAACAACTGAAGATAGTTGGCAGTTTTTCAAAGGCACACTATTAGGGGCCCAAAAGCAAACTATTCCATTGACTATGAAAGATAGAAAGTATGGTAAGAGACCACCTTGGCTTAACCAGGAGACCTTACATACTCTTTTTTGGTTTGTAGGTTCCTATAAAAAGTGGAAACTAGATCAAATTACAAAGGATGAGTATAAGCAAAACAGCGCAAGTATTCACGGGTAATGTTAGAAAGGCAAAGGCACAATACGAGCTCAATCTAGCTAGAGACATAAAGTGTAACAAGGCGACATTGTAGACATTTATTGGAAGCAAGAGGAAGACCAAGGACAGGGTAGGCCTGTTGCTCAGTGAAGAGGGAGAAACAATAACAGTAAACTTGGAAATGGCAGAGGTGCTTAATTACTTCATTGTTTCGGTTTTCACCAAGAAGATGGATGGTAACTGGATGCCTAACTTAGTGAATGCTAGTGGGAATGGGGTAGGTTTAGAAGTTAAAATAAGAAAAGATCAAGTTAACAATTACTTAGAAATGTTAGTTGTCTGCAAGTCACGAGGGCCTGATGAAATACATCCTAGAATACTCAGGGAGCTGGTAGAGGAGGTATCTATCCTTTAGCTATCATCTTTGAAAAGTCATGGAAGTTGGGAGAGATTCCAGAAGACTGAAAAAGGGCAGATCTAGTGCCCATCTATAAAAAGAGAAAAAAGGACAATGCAGGAAACTACAGGCCAGTCAATTTTACTTCTGTGCCAGGGAAGATAATGGAGCAAGTAATTAAGGAATCCATCTGCAAACATCTGGAATATAATAAAGCAATAGGTAACAGCCAGCATAGATTTGTAAAGAACAAATCATGTCAACTTTCTGATAGGATAACAAGTCTTATGGATAAGGGAGAAGCGGTGGACATGGTATACTTAGACTTTAGTAAGGCATTTGATATGGTCTCACATGACTGTCTTATCAATAAACTAGGCAAAATACATCTGGGCTATGTCTACACTGGCAGGTTATTGCGCAAGAACGGCCTTTCTTCCGGAAAGTGTCCACACTGCCCACCTGCTCTTGCGCAAGAAGATTTACAGTACGGCGTGGTAAGAGAGGGATTCTTGTGCAATAGCTATGCTCTTTTTTAACAGGTGTAAGCCCTCTTGCACAGGAGCTCTTGAGTAAGAGGGCAATGTGGATGCTCGGCAGGGATTTCTTGTGCAAAAAACCCCTATGCTAAAATGGCCATTGGAGCTTTCTTGCGCAAGAGAGCGTCCACACTGCCATGGATGCTCTTGTGCAAAAGCACAGCTCGCATATGGCAGTGGGGACGTTTTCTTGCGCAAGACTTTTTGCACAAGAACCCTTGCGCAAGATGTTCTTGCGCAAGAAGCCACCAGTGTAGACATAGCCCTAGATGGGGCTACTATAAGGTGGGTGCACAACTGGCTGGAAAACCGTTCTCAGAGCAGTTATTAATGGTTCACAGTCAGGCTGGAAGGGCATAACAAGTGGGGTTCTGCAGGGATCTGTTTTGGGTTCTGTTCAATGTCTTCATCGGCGATTTAGATATTGGCATAGTGAGTACGCTTATTAAGTTTGCAGATGATACCAAGCTGGGGGGGGGGGTTGTGAGCGCTTTGAAGGATAGGGACAGAATGCAAAATGATCTGAACAACTGAAGAAATGGTCTGAGGTAAATAGGATGAAGTTTAATAAGGACAAATGCAAAGTGCTCCACTTAGGAAGGAACAATAGGTCTCACATGCACAGAATGAGAAGCAACTGTCTAGGAAGGAGTCCTGCAGAAAGGGATCTAGGGGTCAGAGTGGACCACAAGCTAAATATGAGTCAACAGCGCAATACTGTTGCAAGAAAAGCAAACATGATTCTGGGATGCATTAACAGGTGTGTTATGAGCAAGACATGAGAAGTCATTCTTCCACTTTGCTCTGCGCTGATTAGGCCTCAGAGTATTGTGTCCAGTTCTGGGCACCACATTTCAAGAAAGATATGGAGAAACTGGAAGAGGAGAAGAAAAATTGTTCTCCTTGGCCTCTGAGGACAGGACAAGAAGCAATGGGCTTAAACTGCGGCAAGGGAGGTTTAGGTCGGACATTAGGAAAACTTCCTAACTGTCAGGTTGGTTAAACACTGGAATAAATTGCCCAGGGAGGTTGTGGAATCTCCATCTCTGGAGATATTTAAGAGCAGGTTAGATAGACATCCATCAGGGATGGGACAGTACTTGGACCTGCCGTGAATGCAGGGGACTGGACTCGATGCCTCTCGAGGTCCCTTCCAGTTCTATTGTTCTGTGATTCTATGAATCTAAGAAACTGGCTACAAGTATTAATTTCTCACCCTAAATGTTGTTACAAGCAGGCTTCAGAGTTTCTTGAACACAAACTGCCCTTGCTTGCAGCTTAGAATTGCCTGACACCTTCTCACCTGGGTTCAGTACTTTCTTCCCCCGCTCAGCCTTAGCCATTTTCAGCAGTCCTGTTGGGTGGGGAGTCAGTGAAGAACCAACCAAGAGTAACTCACTTCCCGGCCGGAAATGGGATTTACATGCGGTGGGAATCCTTTGCTTCCCAGTTTGCTCCTTACCCCTCATTAATGGGATAATTCTAGGAGGCCAAGATGGGCCCAGTGCCACGTCACATGATCACATGACCCTGCAGTGTCCAAGCTCACGGGGTGCAGCAGCAAAGACACGATTGAGTGTCCACGTGTCAGCCGCCAGCGTGTCAGCATGGCCCCATTTGCAGCACTTCCTGTGCCTTTGGGAGCAGAGCATTCTGGGCAGCTTCCCCCCGAGCACCTCTTCCTCTTCTGTCGCAGAGGTTTGTGGGGAGGTCCAGGGCACCCTGGGTCCTGTCCCAATGTCTCTCACTTTGCATCCTGGTGACTCCTGTGCGTCCAGCCGCATTTGGGGCCATGTTTCAAGGGCTTCTGTGCTGCGTGCTCTGCCTCCCCGGTGTGCAGGAACGGCTCCCAGCTGCTGCTGAAATGCTGGTCGGTCTCACTAGCACGTCCCGCAGGGCAGTCGAGTGAGTCCTGAGGCTGCAAAGTGACGAGGAGCCGTCCCAGCAGCATTCGTATGAGACGAGGTTTCTCGTGGCATCACAGAGGTGCTGAGCACAGTGGAACACACTTTGGGCGCAGGAAACCAGCACCGAGAGGTGGGATTCCATGGCCAGGCAAGCCAGGGATGGGGAGCAGCGGCCACAGACGTTTTGGATGAGGAAAGCCACTTTCATGGGACTGTGAGCAGAGCTCACCCCCACCCTGTGGCATGAGTGGGAGCTGCCCTGCCGGTGGAGCAGCACACGGTGCTTACTCAGTGCAAGGTGGCTCCTCCAGACAGCTTTGGTGGTTCACCAACCATTTCGGAGGGGGGAAGTTGACAGTTGGACTCATGCCTATGGAAGCGTGCGGGGGCCATCAGACCCACCCTGCTCTGACAGACTCTGGGCTAGGCATTGTTGAAAGCTTTATAAGGATGGGATTCCCAAACTGCGGTGGTGCGACAGATTCTTTGCTTCAGATTCTTTGTCAGAGGCTGGAGAGGGATGGCAGGAGACAAATCGCTTGATCATTGTCTTCGGTCCACCCTCTCTGGGGCACCTGGTGCTGGCCACTGTTGGCAGACAGGATACTGGGCTAGATGGACCTTTGGTCTGACCCAGTATGGCCGTTCTTATGTTCTTATGAAGTATCATTGGTGAGGATATTGGGGAGATTCCCAAACCTGAGCCGTTCTTTTTAGGTGACAAATCTGAGGAATTGTCCCAGACTGGGGTGCCATTAGAGGAGGTTTTGGAACAAATTGATAAACTGAACAGTAAGAAGTCACTGGGACCAGTTGGCATTCACCCGAGAGTTCTGAAAGAACTCAAATGGGAAATTGCAGAAGTACTAACTGTGGTGTGTAACAGATCCTTTAAATCAGCTTCCATAGCTAATGATTGGAGTTTAGCTAATGTGACACCAATATTTAAAAAGGACTCCAGAGGTGATCCTGGCAATTATAGATGGGTAAATCTAATGTCAGCACAGTGTAAATTAGTGGAAACTATATTAAAGGACAAAATTGTCAGACACATGGATGAATATAATTTCTTGGGGAAAAGTCAACATGGTTTCTGTAAAGGGAAATCCTGCCTTACTAATTTGTTAGAGTTCTTTGAGGGGGTCAACAAACATGTGGACAAACGCAATCCAGTGGATATAGTATACTTAGATGTCCAGAAAGCTGTTGACAAGTTCCCTCACCAAAGGCTCTTAAGTAAAGTAAGTTGTCATGGGATAAGAGGGAAAGTCTTTATGTGGATTGAGAACTGGTTAAAAGACAGGAAACAAAGGATAAGAATAAAAGTTCAGTTTTCAGTAGGGTTGCCAGGTGTCTGGTATTTGTACCTTCTGTCTGGTAAAGAAATTGAGAAAATACTGGACATATAAAATGTCCAGTATTTTCTGCTTTTTCTGTCTCAGCGCCCGACAGACACTCAGTGGGGGTGGGACCCAGGAATTAAAAGTGCGACAACTGGATTTCAGCATCCCGGCACTTATTTTTCCTGGGTCCAGTATTTTGGGAGAAACCTTCTAGCTACCCTAGTTTTCTGAGTGGAGAGGGGTAACTAGTGGTGTCCCCCAAGGGTTAGTCCTGGGACCATCCTATTCAACTTATTCATAAATGATAGAGAAAGGAGTAAACAGTGAGGTGGCAAAATTTGCAGATCATGCCAAACTGTTCAAGATAGTTAAGATAAAGCAGACTCTGAAGAGCTTCAAAAAGATCTCACCACACTAAGGGTACATCTAAACTACACCCCTCTGTCGACAGAGCGAAGTAGATTAGACTTGTCAATATTGCAAATGAAGCCAGGATTTAAATATTCTGCACTTCATTTGCATAACGGCAGATGCCATTTTTTTCGAAACAGGGCTTTTTTAAAAAAAACAGCAGTTTAGATGGGGATCTTTTGAAGATAAACCCTTTTTCGAAAGATCCTGTATTCCTCAAAAAACGAGTTTTACAGGATCTTTCGAAAAAAGGTTTTATTTTCGAAAGATCCCCATCTAGACTGCCATTTTTTTTGAAAAAGCCCCATTTCGAAAAAAATGGCAGCTGCCATTATGCAAATGAAGTGCAGAATATTTAAATCCTGGCTTCATTTGCAATATTGACAAGCCTAATCTACTTCTCTCTGTCGACAGAGGGGTGTATTTAGACATACCCTAAGGGATTGGGCAACAAAATGTCAAATTAAATTTAATGTTGATAAATGCAAAGTAATGCACATTGGAAAAAATAATCCCAACTATATACTGTATGATGGGGACTAATTTGGCTACAACTACTCAAGAGAGAGATCTCTGAAAACATCCACTCAGTGTGCAGTGGCAGTCAAAAATCCAATAGAATGTTAGGAGTTATTAAAAAAGGCATAGAAAATAAGACAGAAAATATCTTATTTGCCTCTATATAAAACCATGGTACACCCACATCTTGGATACTGCATACAGATGCGGTCACCTCATCTCAAAAAAGATATCTTGGCATTGAAAAAGGTTCAAAAAGGGCAACAAATGCTGAGGGGTTTGGAAGGGGTCCCATATGAAGAGAGATGAAAAAGACTTGGACTTTTCAGTTTAGAAAAGAGGAGACTAAGGAGGGATATGATAGGGGTCTATAAAATCATGACTTTGTAGAAAAAGTGAACAAGGAAAAGTTGTTTACGTATTCCCACAATATAAGAACTAGGGGTCACCAAATGAAATTAATAGGCAGCATTTTTAAAACAAACAAAAGGAAGTTTTTCTTCATGCCTCACACAAGCAACCTGTGGAACTCCTTGACAGAGGATGTGGTAAAGGCTAGAACTTTAACAGGGTTCAAGAAAGAGCTAGATCCATGGTCACCAACCCATTGATTGTGAGGGCTCGACCAGTCTATTGCAAGTCGTTCGGGTGCCCCCCCATTTCTCCCCACCACCAAGAAGTTGCACTTCCTACCTCCAGCGACAAGGGAGGTGGTGCTGGCTTCCTGCGGGGTGGACGGAAGTCCGGCAGCTGTGCACCACTTCTGGGGTTTCCGGAAGTGCTCTGGCTGCTCCCTCCTCCACATCTGTGGCATGCTGGGAACTTCCTGCACGGAGGGAGGAGGGGGGGGAGGAAGGAGTCCCCAGAGGAGGCTTGCACCGGAGCTTCCCTCTTCTGCGAGAAGGTGGAGGAGTCCTGGGGGGAGGGTCATGCTGGGACTTCCCTCCTCTGTGGGTGGGAGTAGGGGGGTAGGGTCCCAGGAGGAGGCACATGCCAGGGTTTCCCTCCTCTGCAGGGAGGAGGGGAGGAGTCCCAGGACAAGGCGAGTGCAGGGGACTCCCTGTCCCCTGTCCACAGCAACACCCTGTCCCCTGCTCCCACTGGCACCCTGTCCCCTGCTGCAGAGCCCTGTCCCCTGCCCCCACTGGCACCCACTAGCACTCTTCCCCAGTACCATGTTTCCTGCTTCCACCAGCACAGCTGGGGCCACATTAATGAGGCTTGGGGGAGGCGGGGGGCTGGAGGAGGGTTTTTTTGCATGTCACTTGTGTGGCCCTCAACTGACTTTTCTGTGGGTCAGTGACCCCTGACTCAAAACAGGTTCCCTGCCCTTCTCAGAAATAAAGACAAAGCAGAAACTTTGTGTTTGACATAGTCTTTTATTTAAAAACTAGCCAATAGCCCATCATAAGATGGGATTTGTTTGCAAGGAACCTGGAAATCATAAGACAGGTGTGTCTTGGTGGGGATCGAGTGTCTCCCTCCCCCACCTCTTCGCCCTGCCCTCGGGTGTCTCCTCTACGTCCTATTCCCTTTCTATCTCGGTCTTTTCTCCTGAGCCTCTGGTCTCTCGCTCCGTCTCTCTCTCTCTCTCCCCCCTCCTCCTACTGCCTCCCCCCCCGTCAGCTCTCCTCCACCTCCTGCCTCTCTCTCCGTCTCTCTCTTTCTCTTCTCCTCCTGCCTCTCACTTTCTCTCCGCTCTCCTCCGCTCTCCTCTGTCTCCTCCGCCCTCCTCTCTGTCTCCACTGGAAATGCACGCTTGTCCACCCCGCCCCCTGGCTGTGTACGTCACCGCCCCGCCCCCCTTTGACTCCCATCGTGGCACTCGGCTGACTTCTGCGCTGCTCAGCTAGGCCGCCACACGGGAGCAAGCGGCGTAAATGGCTATTTGGGCTTTGCGGTCCCCATGCAGCACAGGGGTGCTGCATAGGGACCACAGAGCCCAAACGGCCATTTGCGTTGCTTGCTCCCACATGGCAGCCCGGCTGAGCGGCTCCCCCCCACACACACATGCCCCTTTGAGTAGTTGGAACTGTCTGGCTGGTAGACATGAGCCTGAGCACATCTACCAGGGGCTGGATTCACTCATGCTTTGCTGGGACCGGCAGCGCCCCGAGATCTGCATATGCCCAGGTCAGTCCTGCTCTCTCCCCCTTCCCCCACCCCGCTGCGCCTCAAGCCAGCCCCACTTCCCCCAATCCCCTCCCGGCCGGTTCTCCCCCCTCTCTTCCCCAGCCAGCTCCCTACCCCCGACCTCGTGCCTCCCTGGCAGCCCTGCTTCTGCCGGCCCCCCGATCTCTCCTGGCCAGCCCCTATGCCCCAGTCAAGCCCTATTTCCAGCAGCCGCTTCTCCCCTCCTCCTCCCAATCTGCCCCGGCCAGCCCCTTACCCACAACCCTGCCCCACCCCTCTCCCAGCCCTGCTTCCGCTGGCCAGTTTCCCCCCATCTCTCCAGCCAGCCCCGCTGCCCTCGTCCAGTGCTGCTTCCGGTGGCCGGTACTTCCCTCCTCCTCCTCCCGACCTCCCCCTCCAGCCCTGCTAGCCCCAACCTGCCCTCCCCCAGCCCTGCTTCCCAGTGGCTGCTCCCCCCTCCCCCACATACACACACTTCCTCCCAGCCCAGCCCAGCCCGCCCCTCTCCCTTTCTGGCCGGTCACCATCTGAGATTGAGTTCATTTTTTTAAACTCACCCTCCTCCGCCTCCACCTGACCTCCCCTAGCTAGGCCTCTGCCAGGAGCCAGAACATCTGGCTGCAGACTCTGCCCAGGCCGGCCGAGGGCTTGCGGGACCCGGTGCCACACGGGCACTCTGGGAGCCCAGACCACCCCAGCAGCCACGCTGAGGCCTGGTGTTTTTTTCCCGTGGCCCGGTACCGTGCTGCGGCCCATAGTTTG
Source organism: Pelochelys cantorii (assembly GCA_032595735.1). Taxonomy (NCBI): domain Eukaryota; kingdom Metazoa; phylum Chordata; order Testudines; family Trionychidae; genus Pelochelys; species Pelochelys cantorii. The sequence continues at coordinate 3,166,135 of CM064349.1, forward strand.
GGAAACTCTGGGCTACTATATATATGATGAAGCCTGGCCAACAAATCTGCAATTGGGGCCAAGTCCCCATCTGGCCACAGCATCATAACACTCCTGCTACCCCTCCAGACCCTAGATCTGAGCCTATCATACATTGGAACCCCTTACCCTGAGCCCCTCACATACCCCAACCCAAATTCCTGCACCCTCACATCCACAAGCCTGTGGCTCGCTTAGTACCCCAACCCTCCCTCTGACCCTAACACTCTCCAGCCTGGAGCCCCCTCCCCGATGCAGTGTCTCCTTCTCCACCTCCTCCTGCATCCACATTTCCTCCCAGAGCTTGCACCTCGCACCCCTTCCCACCCCCAAATCCCTCATTCCCACCCCAGAGCCCACAACCTGTCTCAACCTAGTGAGGGTACAGCTAGACTGCAGGAGTTTTTCCAGGATTCCAGAGATATGCTGGAAAAACTCTTCTGCGTTCAGGGACGAATTTGTTCTTCCAGTTTTTTTACTGGAAGAGCTCTTTCAGTAACCCCTGTATTCCTCGTTCCATGAGGAATAAGGGGGCTTCCAAACGAAGGGTTTTTTTCTGACATTTGGCCCAGTCTAGACAGGCCAAATGTTGGAAAAACCTCTTCATACAGAAGAATTGAAAAAAAAAGCATCAGTGTAGTGTGTATAAGGGCTGGGGATAGCAAGTGATGGAGAGGAGGAGAATAGAGAGGGTGGGGCTTCAGGGAAGGGGTGGAGTCTTGGGGGAAGGATGGGGCAGTAGGTCTTGGTTTGTTGTGACATTTGAAAAGTGATCTGGGTTGTAAAAAGGTTGGAGACCATTAAGCTAGACAGATGCATGGAGGGTAGGTCCATTAATGGCTATTAGCCAGGGGGTAGGAATGGTGTCCCTGGTCTCAGTTTGTGTGGAAATGGGTGACAGGGGAGGGATCACGTGGTGATTCCCTGTTCTGTTCCCTCCCTCGGGGGCATCTGGCATTGGCCACTGGGGCAGACAGGACACTGGGCTAGATGGTTCCTTGATCTGACCCAGCCTGGCCATTCTTACGGTCTTAGGTAATACTGAAAATAAAGTAGATACAATAAGGGAATGTTTTAAATGGTGCTTTTTTGCTTGTACCTGATAAAATGTCTGGTTCTTACCTGGAACATCTTCTGGCTTTTTTCCATGGGTTCCATCATCCGTCTTTCTGCCGGCTTCCTTTTTGTCGCTCTCCAACTGTTTTTCACTGACTTGTGCTACGGAAAGAGAAGACTGTATCTCCCCCTGACCGTACGACATTCTGACAAACACTCGTGTTTCTTGCCTCAGCAAAAACTGATGGTCACTCAGGGAACAGCTATGATATTCTCCAGCTACAGACCATTTCCCATGGGCTCTGGCTTTCTCCCGGTTGCAGGAGATAGGACAGAATTGCCCAGCTCCTTAGCACGGTGGGGGAGGGACAGCTCCCAGAAGGAGGGGTTGCACATTGGGCAGAAGCGGGGGCTGGGGATCCAGCCTCTGCCCAAAGCATCCAGCTGCACTTGGAGCATGGCACCTGGTACTGTGGAGGTGCAAAGGGACCAGGGCTCTTGACTGATGCTGCCTCAGTAGAGATGGTGGCTGGGAGCCAACGGCCTGTTTGAAGTGCCGGCTTTGAGGCAGTTGCCCACTTTGTCCCCCCAGTTGTAAGGAGAGTATAACGCTCACACTTCCCTCCTTTCTTTCACTCCTGTGATTCTTCCCCCTCAACACACACACCTTTGTCACCAGCGCTCTTTGTGCCGCTCGTATCCCAGCTTCTGCAGCACCAGCATGGACCAGAAGATTTACCTGCTCGTGAGTGGGTACTTCCCTCAATTTGTTTGTGTGTATTGGGAAAGAATAGGAAAAGTACATGCTCAATTGAAATCATGGCTCTGAGGTGGGCTGGGGTAGAGGGGCTCAGTGGGCCGGCTGCCCAGGGGAGAGAGGACCATGCCAGCTTTGTCACTGCAGCACCTTGTGGAAGGTGGGATGTGCCTCTGTATTGCAACTGCAGCTTCAGCTGGCAGAAATGGGGGAGGAGTGCATGTGCCCCGCCTGCGCAATTCCACTTTTGCCTGCCCCCTGTGGTCTCCCGGTCGAGAGAGGAATGCAGCAAGCTGTGCACTTTCCCCCCTTTCCTGTTGAAGAGGAACAGCCAGCAATGTTCCCATATGGGAGAAGAGGGTGCGAGCTTCACCCCCCATACACCCTCTAAATGCATATAGAATGGGGGGGGAAGCTTGGGGTTCAGGCAGTGGTGAACGGTGGGAGGGGGAGCAGACACCCAGACAGGCCCTTACACCTGTCTGGTGATTCTGTCTCTTTTTGGTATGGTTTTGTGAGATGCCACCCCCTCTGAGGCACAGCCCGATGTCGTGGCACAAACTAACCTTCTTTATTTTAAGGTGTAAGAAGAAGCCCCGTGCTGAATAGGGTGTTCCAAATACTGACCATTTAGGATGAGGCAGAGTCACTTTCTCCACTATATAGTAAAATATGACTTTCCCATCCGCTACAGTACATCAGAATACCGCCCTTTTCAGATCAGTCCTCAATAGCATTTGTTAAGATACTGAAGAGAAAGTAGATAGAACAAGGGAATGCTGTTCATGGTGCAGTTTTGCTTGTACCTGATAAGATGTCTGGTACTTTCTTGGTGGGATCATTGTCAATCTTCATGTCCAATTCCTCTCTCTTGCCACCTGGCTCTTGCTTGCTTTCACCTGGTACAAATAAAAGGGACGGTGTCTTCTTCTGACCTGGTGACAGTCTCACACACATTACTTATGCCTATTGCCTCGACCAAATGCCTTGGTTCATGAGAGAAACACTGTGATATTCTCTAGCTGCGGGGGAGAGGGGTTCCACCAGCAGGAGGGGGCATTAGGTGTAACCTCCCCTACCAGCCCTTCAGCACTATGAGCAACATGCAACCTGAGACTCTGTTTAAGGGCAGTTTAAGGGCTCCGCGGCTCTGGATGCTGCTGCACTAGCCATGGTGGGCTGGGACCCGAGGTCGTTTTTTTTATTCACCGGGCCACAGGGCAGTTGCCCCCTTTTGCACACCCCTGCCAGTGGGTTTCCCTGGTTGCAATACACACTAGTGAACTGACTCCCACCTCTCTCATTGCTCCCCTCCTATAACACCGTTCCCTAAACACACACACACACAGCCAGCATTTTCTTTGTGCAGTTCTCAGAGCAGTTACCGCAGGTATGATATTGTACTGGCACTAATTACCATCGGTGATACGTCAGAGTTTGACAGCCCTTTGGGCTATTCCCTGATGTGTTGATAATGTCACTGCCAATGGCCTTCTTGTTCTCTGGGGGTATGTCTACACTATAGCGTTAATTTGAGATATCTTAATTCGAAATAGTTAATTCAAATTAAGATAATTTGTTTACACACAAAATGCATTTCAAATTAGCGTTTTGCTAATTCGAAATACCGCGTCCACACTGAGTGGACACTGATTCGGATTTAAGGCCAGCCAGAACCAGGTCCCGCAGGGCATCAGGTCAGGAGTTTATTTGTGTGGCTGCTGCCTGAGGCTATCTGAGAATTGTGTTTAAAGGGACCCCCACCCTGGGCAGCCGGTTCTCAAGTGTCCCTGCTTGCTTGCCTGCCTCGCTGAGGGACAGCAAAGCATTTGTGGGCCTGTGTGCTCTGGTTGCCCTCACTCGGGACACCACAGCACTCTACAACATGGAGCCAGAGCTGCCCCTGGGCACTCTGGTGCTTCTCGTTGATGCGTTGCTATCAGCCTGGCTGCACTTGCTGCAGGCTGCCATTCGGGAGGTCCATCGGGGGGCTGTCAGTATCTAGGAGGCCCTGCGGGAGAGTGTCCACCCTGAGAAGCACTCAGAGCCTTCCTGGTCTGCCCCACTGGGGCCTTGTGCCTTATTCCACCCTCACATCCTTCCACTTACCCCTCCCTATCCCTCCTTCCTGATGTAAAATAAAGTACATGTCTTTTCAAAAATATAAACTGTGTTTATTTAACAAAACTGGGGGCGGGGGAATGAAACTCTGGGGAGACCGGGGAAAGGAGGCGAGAGAGGGGAGGAGAGAGGATGGGAGAGGGGAGGGAGAAACCTGGGAGGAGGGAGCTGGAAGGGGGAAGCAAGGGGAAGAAGGGGGAGGGGAAGCTCAGGGCTCAGGGTTGGGGGGCTCGCTGGGCCAACTTGATTTTCATGCGAACCTGCTCCTGTGATCGCATGCGGCCTTTGGTGGCCAGGCTGGCAGCTATCCTGCCATAGATGGCCGCGTTCCTCCATCTAGTACAGAGATCATGGACATTGAGGGCATCCCCCCCCAAACCTGAGCAAGGTCCACCCTGATCTCCACCCTGGACCAGAAGGCGTCTGCCTTCTCTGGGCCCTGGCAGGCTCCTGGAAGCTGGCAGACTGCTCCTGGGGAGAGGTGGAGGACTGGCTGCCAATGGCTTGCTGGTTTATGTTTTGGGGCCACTAGGTCAGGGGCAGTGACTGCTGGCTCTGGGCTGGAAGGCTTGGAGCTGGCACAGGCACTGTGGCCAGAGTTTATCCCTTTAAGGGCTCCAGGGACGGGGTGGGGGAGGGAGAGGAGTGTTCTTGGTTGAGGCTGGAGTGGCCACCAGGGCACCCTGGGAAGGCTGGAGGCCCCCTATTTCGAAATAAGTGTCTTCACAGCGCTTATTTCGAATTAGCTATTTTGAATTTGGCGTTACTCCTTGTAGAATGAGGTTTATCAAATTCGAATTAAGCGTCCCGCTATTTCAAATTTATTTTGAAATAGCGGTTTGCCTGTGTAGACGCTATTAAAGTTAATTTGAAATAACGGCTGTTATTTTGAATTAACTTGGATGTGTAGACATACCCTGGGTCTCCCCACCACCCTGTCCTGCTGGGTCAGCTCTTCTGGTCTTCTCCAGCCAAGACAGGGAGTTGAGGTACCCCTGCCAGAACAATGCAGACACTGAACCACTGCAGCTCTGGGAGGAGGTAGTTCTAGGGAGCAGCACCCAGGAAAACAAGATCCTTACTGAAACCCCAAATAAATCTTTTTCTGTGTGTAAAGATTCAACTTGTGGGAAATTTCTGTTCTCTATCCTCCCCCCCCCACTTCCATGGAAAACTATCTGGTCAAACTGGGATCCCACCACAAGGTGTTATGGTCACATGTCTTCCCAGGACCAACCACTGCTTAGACAGAAAGGACCAACAGGACTGTTCATCAAGTACCTAAGTTGCCCATACGCCTTCCAGGGTGCCCCAGATGGCTCTCATTCACATGTAAAACCATGGACTGTCCCATCATTCACATTAGTAACTTTACATACAAAAATGCTACATGCACCAAAATGAGACACAGCTCCAGCAGATTGCAACATTAAACCTGACAGGTTACCTAAGCTGTATTCTCCAAAATATCTAAGAACTATGCACTTTTACATTCATAAGCCAATTTCATAAAATATGGGAGGGAGAATTTTCACATAAGTAACACCCTTTTCAGCTACATCCATAATCAGTAACCTTTGTTAACAATTTTGAAACAAGGAAGACAGAATAAGGCAACATTGTTAATGGAGCAGCTTTGATGGTACCTGGAACATTTTCTGGCTTTTTCCCATGGGTTCCATCATCCATCTTTCTGCCGGCTTCCTTTTTGTTGCTCTCCAGCTGTTTGTCACTGGCATGTGCTACGGAAAGAGAAGACCGTATCTCCCCCTGACCGTACGACATTCTGACAAACACTCGTGTTTCTTGCCTCAGCAAAAACTGACGGTCACTCAGAGAAGGGCTGTGATATTCTCCAGCTACAGACCATTCTCCATGGGCTCTGGCTTTCTCCCGGTTACAGGAGACAGTGCAGAATTGCCCGGCTCCTTAGCATCATGGGGTAGGGACAGCTCCCAGAAGGAGGGGTTGCATTTTGGACAGAAGCACGGCCTGGGGATCCAGCCTCTGCCCAAAGCATCCAGCTGCAGTTGGAGCATGGCACCTGGTACTGTGGAGGTGCAAAGGGACCAGGGCTCCTGACTGGAGCTGCCTCAGTAGTGTCGGTGGCTGGGAGCCAACGGCCTGTTTCTGCAGCACCAGCTTCTGCAGCACCAGCATGGACCAGAAGATTTACCTGCTCGTGAGTGGGTACTTCCCTCAATTTGTTTGTGTGTATTGGGAAAGAATAGGAAAAGTACATGCTCAATTGAAATCATGGCTCTGAGGTGGGCTGGGGTAGAGGGGCTCAGTGGGCCAGCTGCCCAGGGGAGAGAGGACCATGCCAGCTTTGTCACTGCAGCACCTTGTGGAAGGTGGGATGTGCCTCTGTATTGCAACTGCAGCTTCAGCTGGCAGAAATGGGGGAGGAGTGCATGTGCCCTGCCTGCGCAATTCCACTTTTGCCTGCCCCCTGCGCTCTCTGGGTTGATTTATAAATTATCTAGGATATGTCTACACTAGCCCCCTAGATCGATCTAGGGAGGCTAATGAAGGCGACCGAAATTGCAAATGAAGCCCGGGATTTAAATATCCCACGCTTGATTTGCATGTTCCCGGCTGGTCGCCATTTTAGAAATTGACTAGCTCGAAGTAACTGCCCACGTCTACACGCGGCAGTGAAACGGGATTCCAAAATAAAGCTCTAACTCGAATTAGCTGGTAAACCTCATTGCAGGAGGAATACCAGCTAATTCGAGTTAGGGCTTTAAATCGGAATCCCGTTTCACTGCCGCATGTCGACGCGGGCAGTTACTTCGGGCTAGTGAATTTCTAAAATGGCAAGTGGCCGGGAACATGCAAATCAAGCGTGGGATATTTAAATCCCGGGCTTCATTTGCAATTTCGGTCGCCCTCATTAGCCTCCCTAGATCGATCTAGGGGGCTAGTGTGGACATACCTCTAGAGAAAGGGGCTAACAGCGAGGTGGCAAAATTTGCAGATGATACCAAACTGCTCAAGATAGTTGAGACCAAAGCAGACTGTCAAGAACTTCAAAAAGATCTCACCAAACTAAGTGATTGGGCAACAAAATGGCAAATTAAATTCAATGTAGATCAATGTGAAATAGTGCCCATTGGAAAACATCCTCCCAACTATCTGTACAGTACGATGGGGACTAATTTGGCTACAACTACTCAAGAGAGAGATCTTGGAGTTACTGTGGATAGTTCTCTGAAAACATCCACTCAGGACTCTGCATCAGGGCTGGGAATGGAGCCTATGGGCAAGGCCAGTAGGCAGGACTCTGTCGCACTCAATAATTATGCTCATGGCCTCAGCCACAACTGGTTGTTGGTGTGTGATGCACTGACACTAACGTGTCACTTGGCAGCGTCCAGGGACCTTTCTCTGGCAGCGGCGGGGGAATGGTGAATGCTGCTGTTTAAATCTCTCTTGTGCGTGAAGCAACTCGCCCTCTGCTGCCAGCGCCATCCCGAGGAATTTTAGCCCTGGGGTGAGCGATCATATCGGGGGCCCTGCTGGCACCTGCACAGAATGGCTTGGATTCCTGCTCCTCTCCCCCCATGATCCACACTCCTACCAGCCGGCCCCCCAGTTTCCTGCCAGCAGTGGTTGGATTTGTACCTGCCGGCGAAAGGAGAAAATGTGGTGGAGGGTAGGGTCCTTGAAGCCCAAAGAAAGAGGACTTAGGACCGACAGGTCTCCTCAGGGTGGAGAGGAAATGCACTAGGGCGGCATTGGGGAGGAAGGGAGGAACGGAGGAAAAAAATGCCCATATGCCCAAGTCCTCCAAAGGCTCGAAGGGAACGTGGACTCCCCCCACCACCAAACCCCTCTTCACCACCTCCTGGGCGGCAGCCTCGGATGCCAGGAAGAATACCACTTTCCCGAACATCTTAGAGGCCGCTGCCATGGCCACTGACCCCACCACGCGTGCCATTGCCCGCACGTAGGTCTCCATGTGGGGCGAGGCTGACACCAGGAGACAACGGATCCCATGCCTTCTGGTCAGGGTGGGGAAGGGGCTGCTGCCATCGGAGATGGAATTCCAGGAGGCGGCTTGGGAGGGGACAGGCAGTGGGGTGGCGGCTGCCTGGGCATACGCCCTGGGGGGCGGGACACCGTTGGCTCCAGAGCTGGTGGAAGGAACAGAGGAGCGGGAAGGAAGGGAAGCCGCAACCAACACGGGGACCGCGGCTGGGGAGGGAGCTCTTGCCACAGGAGGTTTTGCCTTCTGGGCGGGGCTCTTGCCCTTTTTGGTCCCCTGGCCTTCCTACCCCTCAGAGGGGCCTTCTTAATGGTGGCTGGAGGCACTGCAGCACAAGCGGTCGAGGCCCCAGGGTACCCGTCCATGTCTGCCATCTCCACTGTAATGACAGGGAGCCCAGCAGCCTCAGAGGAGTTGTTGGGGAGGGTTGGGGGAAGGGTTGGCAGGGATGTCACTGGACAACCCCTCCATTGTGGTCATGGGTGGGGTGGGAAAGACAAAACAAACAATTAGGGAAGGACCAAAAGCACCAGGACAGGGAACATGGAGGAAAAGGGAGGGGAGGAAGGAGGTTTACTGTTCCCCCAAGTAGGCTGGAAGTCCCAGTGGGAGGGCAACAATTCAGAAAGAGGAAGGGGAAAAAGGAGTAAGGAGTACAGTTCCCAGCACAGAATGGAAGGAGAGGCTCCTCTGGCTGCACTGGGGAGATGAGGGTAGATTATTTAAAGACCATGGGGACAAGTGAAGCTGTGTGTGTTGGAAGAGTAACTAAAAAAGAGGGGGAAGCTCAGGCACTAAACAGAAGAATGGGGGGGGGGCAAGGGGGGACGTACACAAGAGGATGGGTGGGACAAGTAGTGGAAAGAGAAGGCAGGCAGTGAAAAGATGCCTGCTGGGGGGGATGGAGGGGGGCTCGATACAGCTGGGGGAAGGAAACCTGTGTGCCCACAGGTGCCTGAGCAGCAGGCACACATCACTTGCTGCAGGGCCCTCCAGAGCAGAGGAGGGGCGGGGAGGCAAGCAGTGGGGCCGAGAATGGAAAAAGGCCCCTACAGCAGCTGGGGTTGGGAAGGAGCAGCAGCAGAAAGCAGGGGCAGGGAAGCCAGGGGGAGATGAACCACCCCCTGCCCCCAGCAGCCCACAAGACCCGCACCAGCCCCCACCCAGGAGTCCTGATGGAAAGGCCCCTTAGTCTCCCCCCCCCAACACAGGGCAGGCTGTGGGGAGAGAGAACCCTAGGGGCTGCCCTAACACAGCTCCCTTACCTCCTCCGCTTTAGGGAAAGCAGCAGCAGGAATGGTGGAGTTCAGGTCTGCTAAGGTGAAGAAAGGGCCAAAATAGACCCCGAAAAAGATGGGAGGTGGGCCTCCTTCCACCCAGAGGCAGGACAGCAGAGAACCTCCCCCCCTCCCGCATCCTGAACAACTAGCTGAGGTGAAGGGGGGGGAGGAAGCCACCTGCAAAAGGCAGGTGGAAAAGGGGGGCTTAGCCCAGAATGTAGGGGTAGCCAGGGCCTGCCTGCCACAAAAACAGCAGCCCCCCTCCACAGGTGCCCCCCTCCCAAAAAGAAGAAGAGAAGAGGGGTGTAGGAGAATATTCAGCACCCTGAGAGCAGGGAGCTACCAAGGCCTCATGGAAGGTGGATATGTGGGTAGCTGGGTCTGTGGTTTTACGTTCCCTGAATAGGCTGCCAGAGACTGCCACCCAGCCAGGGCAACACCTGAAGCCCATATGGTGTCACCCTGAAGGGAAGACTAATTAAAGCACCTGCTACCAGTTAAGGCTGATGGGCCCACCATAAAAGCCCTCCCTCAGGCAAGGCTTGGGGAAGGGGGGCATGTAGAAGAGAAAAAAACAAGGATGATGGCATGCTAGGGGTCTACTACAGACCACCTACCCAGGCAGAAGAGGTGAACGAGGCTTTTTTAAAATAACTAACAAAATCATCCAACATGCAGGATTTGGTGGTAATGGGGGACTTCAACAATCCAGACATCTGCTGGGAAACTAACACAGCAGGGTACAGACTGTCCGGTAAGTTCTTGGACTACATTGGAGACAATTTTTAATTTCAGAAGGTTGAGAAAGCAACTGGGGGGAAGCTGTTCTAGATTTGATTTTAACAAGTAGGGAGGAACTGGTTGAGAATCTGAAAGCGAAAGGCAACCTGGGTCAAAATAATTGTGAATACATGGTGTTCATGATTCTAAGGAATGGTAGAAGGGAGAACAGCAAAATAGAGATGATGGATTTCAGGAAGGCAGATTTTAGTAAACTCAGAGTCTATGTCTACACTATAGCCTCTTGTGCTCAAACATGCAAAAGAAGTGAAGCATGAAATATCACTGCACCTCATTTGCATAATTAATAAGGCTCCTGTTTTTTCACAAGAGGGTTTTGTGCAAAAAGGAGCCATCTACACAGCTCCTTTTAGCGCAAAACCCCCCTCTTGTGTAAGAGTCGTCCTTCCGCATTTTTTTCAGGAAGAATGGCTCTTGTGAAGAAATGCTTATTATGTTTGTTTAATATGAAATTCAATAAAAAGAAAATTAATGCTACCTTTGGAGTACATGTATCATCCTTTCTAACAACTCAAACTAGTAATCAGACCAAAATTCATATTATCTATACAGCTTTAAGATGCTAAACAAATCTGTGAGTCAACTAGAAATAGACATTTTGTCCTTGCAATACTAATATATTTACTAATATAATATTTATAATATTTAATTTTCATACCCTCTGCTCCTTGTTTCCCGTCCCCTTCCTTTTTTCCCCCTTCCCTCCTTCCCCTTCTCCCCTATTTATTTTGTGTCTGCATGTCCTAAATTCAAACTCTGGTCATCTGAAGAAGTGGACTGTGCCCACGGAAGCTCAGGATACCATCTACATGTTTTGTTAGTCTTTAAAGTGCGACCAGACCATTTGTTGTTTTTTAAGTTTATAATATTTACTGACACTTGGAAAAGAGAGTAAAAGGTATTCCCTCAGGCTTATTCAGTTTCCTTGGGGAACATTTAGGATCCATGCTATACAAGAACAAGTGGTCTGTAAAAACAGATGAAAGTTCTCCTGCTTTGAAACTTTCACCTTGTGTGTTGTCACCAACACAAAAAGTAAAAGCTCCAGAGCAAATTAACAAATGGCTTCAGCGTTTGTAGACAGATTCATCTGTCAAAGAGCATGTTAATAAGGTTTCAGCTTACAAAACAACTAGCATCACAACTAGGACTTACTACTTGGCTATGTCTACATTGAGCATTGTTGCACAATAAGATATGCAAATGAGGCATGGGGATGAATATTGCTGTGCCTCATTTGCCTACCTAATGAGCCGCCATTTTTGCGGCATGGGCTTTTGCGCAAGAAGGAGCTGTCTACACTGCTTCTTCTTGTGCAACTCCACCCCCCGCCCTTGCGCAGAGCCGTTACGTCGCTTATTTTAAGAAGAACAGCACCTGCAAGAGGGGGGTTTTGCGCAAGAAGGAGCAGTGTAGACAGCTCCTTTTTGCTCAAAAACCTTTTGCGCAAAAAGCAACAGCTCATTAATTATGCAAATGAGGCTCGGTGATATTCCACACTTAACCTCATTTGTATATTTCTTCTGCAAAACCAGCGCAGTGTAGACGTAGCCCTTTTGATTAATAAGAGTCAGAAATCTACCACATAGCAAAGATCTGGCCTTAATGCAATATAATTTAACATGTATTAATAAGTAACACAGGATTTTAAAAAATCATTAAGATCTGAGTTTTAGATCTCTGCAACACTCCAAAAATTTCTGTTAAAAGAATCTTTTTCTTTCTTACCTTAAGCCATTAACACCTATGTGAACCTTGTTTGAAATGTACTCATGCAAATGTCCCAGCATACACAAACAGACCATGAAGCCTGCTTCCCTCCCTTTAACCCAGACAGACAGAGAGGACCAGAGCAAGTTAGTCAAGACACCCCAAACAATCTTCGCTCTGCCTCTACCTCACTGTGCAGATGCCACACTCAGCTACCCCTTATTTCTCCCACCTACCTCAGTGCAATCTGCTCCCCACATCCCAAGCAGGGGCTGGGAAAAAAATCCTGCATCTCAGGGTGGCAGGCACCAACAGCCTGCAGGACACACAGCACAAGCAAACTCTCTACTGCATCCCCACCTCCCCACAGGGCACACAGCGCAAACGCTCCACTTCCACCTCACCCCAGTGCCAGCACCCACCTACCCCATGCAGTCAGCTGCTCACTCCCAACCTCCTTCCCAGCTCAGGAGGCTTGAGGAGAGTGCTGGGTTACTGCCTTGCTCCCTAATCTCCACTCCCCTATGACTCCCACCAAGACAATTGCTCCCTCCATGTGACGGGCTGGGCCAGGTCTGGGCACCACTGAGGGTGTCTGCTCAGAGCGAATTGCTCTAAACAAGGTCTGCTTACAGCCCCTGACTGGAGACTTTTCCCAAACAGGCCACAAACCCCCCAGACACTCCAGATTTCCCTGTGCCACAATCAGTCCCAGGTCTTACACACAGGTGAGGGGTTATAGAAACCAATCTCAGCAACTCCAAACAGATCGTTCCAGTCCGAAAGAAAAAGCCACAGATCCCTGGTCAATTTACACTTTAGACCTTACCCACAAGATCATGCTGGGCTAATCCTTTAAAATCTAGAGGTGTGTCTAGACTACATGGCTCCATCGACGGAGTCATGTAAAGTAGTTTACTCGACATAGGAAAATGAAGCGGGGATTTAAATAATCCCCGCTTCATTTAAATCAAAATGGCCGCCGCGCTGTGCTGATCACAAGGCATAAAGGATCTGTTGACAAAGGGTTCTGGGGTCGACAGATCCCCGTCTAGACAAACAGCTGATCGGCACAGCGTGGCGGCCATTTTGATTTAAATGAAGCGGGGATTATTTAAATCCCTGCTTCATTTTCCTATGTCAAGTAAACTACTTTACATGGCTCCGTCGACTGAGCCATGTAGTCTAGACACACCCTAAAGGATCAGAGGGGTAGCCGTGTTAGTCTGGATCTGCAAAAGCGAAGAGGAGTCCTGTGGCACCTTATAGACTAACAGATGTATTGGATCACAAGCTTTTGTGGGCAAAGACCATGACATGCATCTGACAAAGTGAGTCTTTGCCCACGAAAGCTTATGCTCTAATACATCTGTTAGTCTATAAAGGTACGGCTAGACTACAGGCTTTTGTCGACAGAGGCTTTGTTAACAGATACTGTTGAGAAAGCCTCTGTCGACAAAAAGCGTCTAGACTACAGCCAGTTCTCTTGACAAAGCAAGCCGCTTTGTTGACATGAGAGTCTAGACGCTCTCTTTTGAAAAAGCACAGTTAGCATGTAATAGCGCCTTTTGTTGACAGAACTCTGTCGACAAAAGGCGTTATTCCTCATAGAATGAGGTTTACCACCGTCGACAAAACTGCCATGTTCTGTCAACTTACTGTCTACAGAACTTGGTGATAGTGTAGACGCAGGTATAGTTTTGTTGACAAAAGTCCACTTTTGTCGACAAAACCCTGTAGTCTAGACACACCCAGAGGTGCCACAGGACTCGTTGTCCCTTTTGTAAAATCTAAAGGTTTATTAATAAAAGAAGGAAAAGGTGGAGAGTGACGCTGTTAGGGAGAATAGATTACCTGCACCAATCATCAATTCTTGGCTGAGCCTTAATCAGAGGGAGGGGCTATCAGGCAGTCCAGGACTTTATAAAGGAGTGAGTCAGTGCCCAGGCAGCTTGTGAACAGGGACTGCAAACAGGGAGTTGGGAGAGGGAGGTCTCTGGGCAGAGAAAGTACTAATACAGGACTCTTGAGGGCAGTGGCTGTCTAGTATGTGTTTGTGTTTAGGGGTTTCTTGCTGTGTGCTGAGCTTGTGTTTGTCTGTCTGGGATTTGGTGGGGTTTTTTTTCCTTTTCCTCTCTGTCCCCCCCCCCCCGCCACACACACACACAGAGTGTGTGCTGTGGCTGGCAGGTGAAAGCTGTGAGCTTCTAAGGGTTTGAAATCTAGAAGCCTCTGCTCATTGGTTGAGTCTTAATCAGGGAGAGGGGCTATCAGGAAGTCCAGGGCTTTATATACAAGTGAGTCAGTGACCAGGGACTGCTAAGAGGGAGTATGGACAGGGAGTTGGGAAGGGAGTGAGATACACTCGCCATTCTTTAAAATCTTTCACTACACTCCTGCCCTTCAAGGAGGCATTCAATAACAATTGAGGAATCTCTCAGAAGGAAGGCAGGTATGGATGGTGATAGGTCTGTGGTTGTTACCTGTACAGCATGTGCCATATTTTTTTTCTTCCCAGAAGAAAGAAGGGAATTCATCTGCACGAAGTGGAAGCTGGTCGCCATTTTCGAAGAAAAAATTACAGGACTCGAGGCCCAAGTGTCGACTCTACGTTCCATCAGAGAGGATGAAGACTTCCTTGACAGAAGGCAGCATTTAATCCTGCAGGCACAGCAGGCTGAAGAACTAGGGAGGGCAGCACAGGACAAGGAAGAGAACTGGCAGCATGTAACCTCTAGAAGAAGAAGAAGGCCACCTCAGGTATCCCCCATTCCTGTAGAGGTAAGTAACCACTTTCAGGCTCTCTCCACAGGCACGGTGGTGGAGAATGCTTTGGCAGGGACCTCTCAGGGAAGAAATCAGAAGGAGACATGATCTAATGGAGGGCATGGGATGTGCAGTTCTAGGGATGGGGGTTCCATGACCATCCCCCCCAAAAGAAGAAGATGGGTAGTGGTGGTCGGGAACTCCCTCCTAAGAGGGACTGAGTCATCCATCTGCCATCCAGTCCTGAAATCTTGAGAAGTGTGCTGCTTACCAGGAGCTTGAATTCAGGATGTGACCGAGAGTCTTCTGAAATTGATTAAACCTTAGGATTGCTACCTATTCCTGCTTCTCCATGTGGGAACTAACGATATGGCCAAGAATGACTATGAGTGGGTCACAGCAGATTATATAGTGCTGGGAAGAAGGATCAAGGAATTTGAATTGCAAGTGGTGTTCTCATTCATCCCCCCAGTTGAAGGAAAAGGTCCGGGTAGGGATCGTCAAATAGAGGATGTAAATGCGAGGTTGTGCAGGTGATGTCAGAGAGAGGGCTTTGGTTTCTTTGACCATGGGACACTGTTCCAGGCACAAGGGTTGTTAGGAAGAGATGGGATCCACCTAACCAAGAGAGGAAAGAGCATCTTCATGGGCAGGCTTGCAAACCTAGTGAGGAGGGCTTTAAACTAGGTTGGTAGCAGGATGGTGACCAAAGCCCTGAGGTAAGTGAGGAAGTTGGATACCAGGAAGGAACACAAGGAGGAATAAGAAACAAAGGAGGACCCCTGACTCGGATGGAGAAGGCAGGGCAATCAACTGGTTATCTAAGGTGTTTGTACACAAATGCAAGAATCCCCACCCCCCGCTCTGAGCCGCCCCCTCCGACTTCCCCCCGAGAACCCCCCCCCCCGCTCTGAGCTGCCCCGAGACACCCCCCCGCTCTGAGCCGCCCCCTCCCGACTGCCCCCCCTCGACACCCCGCCCCCCGCTCTGATCATGAGATGATCAGTGATCATGAGATGGTAGATTTCAGGATCCTGACCAACGGAAGAAAGGAGAGTAGCAAATTACACACCCTGGACCTCAGAAAAGCAGACTTTGACTCCATCAGAGAATCGATGGGCAGGATTCCCTGGGATGCTTACATAAAGGGGAAAGGAGTCCAGGAGAGCTGGCAGTATTTTAAAGAAGCCTTATTGAAGGCACAGGAAGAAACCATCCTGATGCGCAGCAAGAAAAGCAAATATGGCAGCCAACCAGATTGGCTTACAGGGGACATCCTTGGTGAGCTTAAACACAAAAAGGAAGCTTATAAGAAGTGGAAAATTGGACAGATGAGTAGGGAGGGGTATAAATATATTGCTCGAGAATGCAGGGGAGTTATAAGGAAGGCGAAAGCGCAATTGGAATTGCAGCTAGCAAGGGATGTGAAGGATAATAAGAAAGGTTTCTAAATGCACGTTAGCAATAAAAGGGTGATCAGAGAGGGTGTGGGGCCCTTACTGGATGAGAGAGGTAATCTAGTGACAGATGATGTGGGAGAAGCTGAAGTACTCAATGCTTTCTTTGCCTCTGTCTTCACGGACAAGGTCAGCTCCCTGACAAATGCACTAGGCAATGCAGTAAGGGAAGGAGGTGGATGGCCCATGTTGGGGAAAGAACAAGTTAGGAACAATTTAGAAAAGCTAAACATGCACAAATCCATGGGCCTGGATTTAATACATCTGAGGATACTGTGGTAGTTGGCAAATGTCATTGAAGAGCTATTGGCCATTATCTCTGAAAACTCATGGAGATCAGGAGAGCTCCTGGATGATTGGAAAAAGGCAAATGTAGGGCCCATCTTTAAAAAAGGGAAGGAGGACAATCCAGGGAACTAAAGACCAGTCAGCCTTAACCTCAGTCCTTGAGGGGATTCTCAAGGAATCCATTTTGAAGCACTTGAAAGAGGGGAAAGTGATCAGGAATAGTCAGCATGGATTCACGAAAGGCAAGTCCTGCCTGACCAATCTGATTAGCTTCTATGATGAGGTAACTGGCTCTGTGGATATGGGGAAGTCAGTGGATGTGATATACTTTGACTTTAGCAAAGCTTTTGATACGGTCTCCCACAATATTCTTGCCAGCAAGTTAAGGGAATATGGACTGGATAAATGGACTGTAAGATGGATAGAAAGCTGGCTAGACTGTCAGGCCCAACAAGTAGTGATCAATGGCTCGATGTCAGGTTGGTGGTCTGTTTCCAGCGGAGTGCCCCAAGGATCCGTTCTAGGACCAGTTTTGTTCAACATCTTTATTAATGACCTGGAGGAGGGGCTGGATTGTACCCTCAGTAAGTTTGCGGATGACACTAAGCTAGGGGGAGAGGTAGAGGATAGGGTCCAGAGTGACCTGGACAGATTAGAAGATTGCGCCAAAAGAAATCTGATGAGGTTCAACAAGGACAAGTGTAGAGTTCTGCACTTGTTACGGAAGAATCCCAAACATTGTTACAGGCTGGGGACCGAATGGCTAAGTAGCAGTTCTGCAGAAAAGGACCTGGGGATCCCAGTGGATGAGAAGCTGGATATGAGTCAATAGGGTGCCCTTGTAGCCCAGAAGGCTAATGGCATATTAGGTTGCATTAGGAGGAGCATTGCCGGCAGATCCAGAGAAGTGATTATTCCCCTTTATTCGGCTCTAGTGAGGCCACATCTGGAGTATTGTGTCCATTTCTGGGCCCCCCACTATAGAAAAGATGTGCAGCCATTAGAGAAGGTCCAGTGGAGGGTGACCAAAATGATTAGGGGGCTGGAGCACATGACCTATGAGGGGAGACTGAGGGATTTGGGTTTGTTCAGTCTGCAGAAGAGAAGAGTGAGGGGGATTTGATAGCAGCCTTCAACTTCCTGAAGGGAGGTTCCAAAGAGGCTGGAGAAAGGCTGTTCTCAGTAGTGGCAGATGGCAGAACAAGGAGCAATGGGCTCAAGATGCAGTGGGTGAGGTCTAGGTTGGATATTAGGAAAAACTATTTCCCCAGGAGGGTGGGGAAGCGCTGGGATGGGTTCCCAAGGGAGGTGGTAGAATCTCCATCCCTAGAAGTTTCTAAGTTTCGGCTTGAGAAAGCCCTAGCTAAATTAGTTTAGTAGGCAGGGGGCTAGACTGATGACCTTCTGAGGTCTCTTCCAGCTCTATGATTCTATGATTCTTGATGTAGGCTCTCAGCAGAGATGTTATAAAGTGCATTCTTAAAACTCTATGGCAAGGCTGGCCAACCCCTTCTAGATGAAGAGCCACAATAGGGAGAAAATAGGTGCTGGTATATCTGTCCCAGAGCACGGCTTTTTTTTTTTTTTTTTGGTTAACAACTTTTCACAGCCCTGCCCTCCCCCCCCTTTTTTTTTTGGCTCAACAACTTTGCAGCTCTTTAGGCTGTCTCCACTGCTATTGTGGCTCACAAAAAAAGCAGTGGGAAGGGGTGAGAGGTGCAAGCTCTGGGAGGGAATTTGTGTGCAGAAGGAAATAGTGAAGAGGATGCTGGCTCAGGGAGGGGGATCCAGGCTGGAGAGTGTTGAGCTCAGGTGGAGAGTTGGAGTGCTGAGCAAGTCACAGGCTTGTGGTTGTGAGGGTGCAGGAGTATGGGCTGGGGTACATGAAGGGCTCAGGACAGGGAGGCTGGGAGTATGATGGGCTCAGGACACAGATTTGCAGTGTATGAATGGTGCAGGAGTGTTGTGGCAGAAGACGGGATGTGGGGTGCAGGAGTTTGGGAAAGTGAGAGGCTCAAGACAGGGGGATCCAGTGTATGATAGGTTCACGTTTGGGGTGGGGGGATGCAGGAGTGTTATTATGCTCTGGCCAGATGTGGGCTTGGCCTCAATTGGGGCTTGTTGGCCAGGCTTCATTTTTCAATAAAATCTTATGTCAAACAACATGTTTCTGCGTTGTCTTTATTTACGAGAGGGGCGGGAACCTGTATTGAGTCAGGGCTCACTGACCCACAGAAAAGTCAGTCAGTGCTACACAAGTGAGATACCAAAAAAGAACTGCTCCAACTCCCCCCCCCAAGCCTCACTAATGTGGCCCCAACTATGCTCGTGGGGGCATGGGACAGGGTGCTGGGGCAGGGTACTTGTGTGTGTGCGTCGGGGGGGGGGGGTCTGGCCAGGAGGAGGGAACAGAGACAGCTGGGGCTAGTACTTGGGGATCCTGGGTCTCAGGAAGCATGCTCGCTGCTCTTCCCTCCCCTCCCTCCCCCAGGGACCCCCCTCCACTCTAACCCAATCCCCCTCCCCTTCCCCAGCACCAGGCACATGCCCCCCAAACCCAGCCTGCCCATCACACAGCCCGCGGCAGGATTTACCTGGAGTCACAAACCCAGTTTTTCCCACATTAGTGAGCTCCACAGTGTGGGGGAACCCGTGTCCCTCACCCAGGTGTTGCAGGCATGAAGGTGCTCGAGCGCTGACGGATGAGGGGGGTGGCAAATTCCCCCAGGAGGCTGGGCTCTCTGTGCAGCAATGGGCCTTCCTCCCCAGTCACCGTGACACAGAGGGCCTCCGACGTGTCTCCAAGCCCAGTTGCCACCCCCCAGAGTAGCCCAGCAACCGCTGGCAGGGCACAACGGGCCGTACCTCAGGGGGGAGATACGGGGCTTGCCCACTCTCACCCCTACAGCAACTTACCTGTCAGGCACTCAGCTTCCCCCATCAGGCTGCTGGTAGCAGTGAGGTTGGTGGCAGCTTCTTCCATCTTGTTCTCCATGAACTGCTCCAGCACCAACTCTGCCTGGGAAGAGGAGACCACACAAGTGCTTAGCAGTGGGCATTGAGCCACTCCTGAGTGGGCCCAGCCTGCCAGTCTCCCAGGGGAAGGCAGCCGGCCAGGGGGATTCCAGACACTGACTCCACCAATGCAAATCGTCCCCCAGGCTGTGTCTGAAGGGGGTGATTGGCAGTGGGTGGGGCACAACTGCCCAGAAAGCCACGGCCCTGCCACTGCTCTGGTCATGTGGTGGCTCTGATCCCACCTCTCACAGCAGGAAAATGCCATTTACCCAACTCCACACCCGCCCTCAGTCAGTGCCCCTGACAGCTCAGCTCTGTGCTCTCTCCTGGGCAGCGGGGGCAGCGTTAGCTCTGGGACAGTCGGTTCCCCCAGGTAACATCACAGCGAGGGGACCTGGGTGACTCACAGCCAAGGGCAGAGACTCTCTAGGATGCCGCCCTGCAAACAGCCGCTTCTGAGAGTCTGAGATCTCCAGACGCGAAGGCACCACAGTGACCCTCTGGTCTGATTTCCCGTGGGGCAAAGGCCCCAGAACTGCCCTGAGGTCATTCCCGTTTGTACCCGAGTGTATTCCTTAGAGTAGGGGTTCTCAGACTTGTGATACCGTGACCCCCCTCTAAGTTGCTCGCAACCCTCCGGGGGGTCGGGACCCACAGTTTGAGAAACGCTGCCTTAGAGAAACATCCCATCTTGGTTTAAAAATCTCCAACAATGGAGAATCCACTATGGCAAGTCTGTGGCAAGTGGTTCTATTGATCAGTTCCCCTCACTGCTAACCCACTGTGACGCATTTCCAGTCCGAATTGTCTCGCTTTGGACAAATGTCAGGTAATCACCTTGAATTCCCACCCAACGGGGGACATTAATTTCCCCTTTTATCTGGGCTCCTCTTTTAAGAGAAACCACAACTCATTTTTTGAGGCATACAGGATCTGTCGAAAAAGGTTTTATTTTCGATAGATCCGTGTCTAGACTGCTGGGTTTTTTTTGACAAAACGCCATGTAAAAAAAAAGCGGCGGCCATGTTTATGCTAATGAAGTGCGGGATATTTAAATCCCCGCTTCACTAGCAATTTCAACGTGCCCAATCTACATCTCTATGATGACAGAGAGGTGTAGTCTAGACACAGCCTCACTGTGGAAGTCTGTCAGTGTCTCACTTCCTGTGGACAAGGTGACAACAGATATTGAGTCTGAGAACAGGACAATGCAGGAGGCGGGGCTGCCTGGGGCTGGAGTGATCAGTTGCTGGGAGGTTGAGTTAGTCTTGGGTGGGCTAGGATGAGTGAGGATGTTTTAAGCCAAGGAAGGGGGGGTTCAGGGCCCGTGAGCCCTTTCCCCTAAGAGGAATAAGGTTGCCTGCCCTGGCTCCTGTGTTAACAGCAATCCTAAGCTACTCTGTGTCTCTGTGAAACAATACAACCTTCTCCTCTACTGGCTGGCTGTTGGGTGATCCCATCTACATGTTTTGTCAGTCTTTAAAGTGCTACCAGACTATTTGTTGTTTTTTAAGTTTATCCTGTACAGACTAACTCAGCTCCCCCCAAAGCTTTTAAAAATATAACGTCCTGTTAATGCCTTTCCTTTTCAGTCATTAAGCAGGTGTTGTCTGGGAGTCCATAGGTAAGGGATTCACAGTGGTGTTTCCAGAAATACCAGCATGCTTCAGGCACACACCCTGGGGACTAAGTCACTCAGGTGCTCTGGAGAATCTAACACTCTCCTCTCTTATATCTGGGGAATGCAGCACATCTTCCCATGGGTGACAGCTCGTATTCTATGAACT
The DNA here is from genome assembly GCA_032595735.1 of Pelochelys cantorii. Taxonomy (NCBI): domain Eukaryota; kingdom Metazoa; phylum Chordata; order Testudines; family Trionychidae; genus Pelochelys; species Pelochelys cantorii. The sequence continues at coordinate 3,187,185 of CM064349.1, forward strand.
CACCATGAACTGTCTAAGAGTTTGCAAGTAAACCTGATGGTTAGTTTATGAATTACAACAAATGTGCAATTTTTTATGCAGAAATTGAACACATGGTGTCAGACTGTTTTGTTCGTTTAGAATGATCTCGGCAACACAACTATGCAGACTCATAAAACTTCTCATACCGTTACAGCTCACTGAAATCTTGTGCATTGGCTATGCTCAGACTTTTTTTGTAAATACTCTTCATATCCCAAAGTTTCTTCCTCACCAAGAACTGAAGGAAAATGTTCTACATCAAAGAGTTCCAGGTAGAATCACCCCTCTTCCAAAATGCTGCCATCTCATGTTGTTCTAACTGTGATTGAAGTTAGGGTGCCCAGTTTCAAAATCATAGAATCACAGTACACTAGAACTGGAAGGGACCTAATAGGTCATCGAGTCCAGTCCCTTGCCCGCACAGCAGGGCCCAGTACCATCTAGACCACCCCTGACAGGTTTCCAACCTGCTCTTAAACATCTTCAGTGATGGAGATTCCACAACCTCCCTGGGCAATTTATTCCAGTGTTTGACCACCCTGACAGGTAAGAAGTTTTTCTTAATGTCCAACTTAAACCTCCCTTGCTGCAGTTTAGGCCCATTGCTTCTTGTCCTGTCATCGAGGCCGAGGAGAACAATTTTTCTCCCTCCTCCTTGTGACACCTTTTAGATAGCTGAAAACAGCTCTCATGTCCCCTCCAGTCTTCTCCTTTCCAAACTAAACAAGCCCAGTTCTTTCAGTCTTCCCTCATAGCTTATGTTCTCTAGACTGTCCATCTTTCTTGTTGCTCTTCTCTGGACCTTCTCCAATTTCTCCATGTCTTTCCTCAAATGTGGTACCCAGAACTGTCCACTTGCTTCCACTGAATATTTCCATTTCTTAACATAGACACATTTCTATGAAGTTTTAACTGTTGCACTCAATTTCCTGGTGTATGATGCTGCTTTGGGGGATATTTATGTCAACCCCCGTGACATAAATATCCCCAGTTGATATTTACTGATGTTTACTTTCAATCTTAACTACCTTTAATATAGCTTTTTAAAAATAATCATATGTAGCACTTAGAAACCCAGAAAACACAGTGTTAAGACTGTAGGTCTTAATACTGGGCCACACTCCACAACCACAAATCATTAGATTTCCATAGATATGGGATTTTCAGAATGAAACAAACATGCACACACAACTGCTCAGTGTTGGAAAATTAAATATTAAATTAAATTAAATTTTAAAAATTTTCCATTTAGAAACAGACCCCTGCTATCTGGTAACACTTGGTCTTTGTGCTGTGACAGGGTCAGGACAGAGCGGTTACGAAGGGAGGGGAGATTGGTGGACGGGAAGTTTATTAGCCCTAAATTAAGTAAATCTCCATTCCCAGGGTAAACTAATAAGGGCTAGGCTAGAACAGCAGGCACTTGCCAGAATCAATCCGGGCAATTAAGCACTGGAGCCAATTAGGAGGTTTCCAGGGTCAGGTGAGCCGTACTATTCAGAATGCCTGGGGCAATTGAGAACCAGCTGAGACTGGGTAACTGGAGCTCCTCTTGAGTGAGTTCAGTGTGTGGGGAAGGAGTTGAGAGTGAGTGTGGTGGAGAGTCTGGGAGAAGAAAGTGCCAGCAGATACCAGGAGGAAGACCCTGCAGTAAGGAAGGTGCTGGGGTTGGTGTGGGGAAGGGGCCCAGGTGTTCATAGCCGGCACACAGCTGTTACCAGAAACATGACAGACATCTGCTATTACAGGGCCCCAGGGCTGGTATCTGGAGTGGAGAGTGGGCCCAGGTTTGCTCCTCATTTCAGTACCAGAAAGAGTCAGCTTTTGGTACAAAGTTTTGTCCTACCCTGTACCACTGGGAGGGGCCACAGAGACTGTGAGGTTTGGTTTCCCTCTTTTCCACATGCTGGCCAATGTGGAGAGTGGCTCAGCCAGGGTCTAAACTGAGGGCTGCTGGGAGGCTTGGAAGCAAGGAACCTGCCTGAAAGCTCAGGACCCACCAAGATTAAGAAGGAGGTTTGTCACAGTGAATAGCCACCTGCAATCTCTGTAGTAGGTCCATGAGCAGCCTGTGAGCACATTACAACCACTGGCCATGGATAACTTTCCTGGGCCTGCCAGTCACTTATTATGACCCTCCTTGGGTTTACACTGGTAACTCTCCACCACTCGTCCCTGGTCTAGGGCATACTCCTCATGCCCACCAGGCAGTGTGTATGCTTCTGTGCACTTCTTGTCCATGAGCACTGGCAGCTCAGCAAAGAGGGCCTGACAGGTCCCTCAGACACAGTTTCATTCCTTTGCGCAGTCCTGTGATGTTCCCTTATCCTGTCCGGCCTTTGGTATATGAGGGACCATTGTGAGAGGATGTCTGGACTCCTCTCCCCCAACACCTTCCCTGCCTAGAGTCCGAGGCTATATCTACACTGCAAAGAAAAGTTTGAAAAAGATAGACAAATCGCAAACTTGTGTATCTTTTCCCGCTTTTCTTCCGAAAGAGGCTTTTCTGGAATTTGGCCCGTCTACACAGGGCCAAATGTCAGGAAAAAACCTCTTTCAGAACATCCCTTCTTCCTCATAGAATGAGGTTTACAGGTGTTAAGGGTAAAATTCTAAGTAGTTAAATATTTGGTTTGTAATGTATGTTTGGTTTGTAGTGTTTGTTATTATAGGATATCCTTGTAAAACAAAACGAAAGACAAGCCACACGCCCTGGGTCTGTCAGATCATGATTCCCCCGCCTTTGGCAGAAAACAGGTAAACAAGTTCCAATTTAAACTGGATTTACCTCAGAAGTACATCGCACAGGGTCTCCCTCGCAGGGGCAGATGCTGTGGGGGCTCCCCCCTTAGAGGGCATAAAAGGCCGATAGCCAGACAGTTCGGGGCTGCCCATCCTAGAGGCAGGATGTGTGGGGGATTTCCGTACAGGTCATCGGACTCCACAACAAGACAGCTGCTGCAGCCATACAGACGACTCCACTGAAGACCATTGCCAGCCACCCTGACCACTCCTTACCATCAGCCCGGAACAGGACTATGAGGGCTCTCCTCAGTGCTCCTCTCTCAAAGCTCTCGGTGAGCTGTGAGATTTGAGGTCCTGAGTGGCCGTCTAGGAACTTTCAAGAAGGTCGCTATAAACTTTTGTTATTATACTTACCGTTCCAACTGGACTCAGCCAAAATTTTGCTTTTCCTTGTGGGTTTTGGGGAATTGATTCCTGTACCGTTTAATGTTTGTTGTTAACCATTTTTAATACCCCCCCCATCCCCTATTTTGTAAATTTACCCTTAATAAATCAGCCATTCGTTCAGTTCACCTAAACTGGTTCCTTTGATTAATTAAAACATGTCACCAGATAATAGATGTTGGCTGTCACAGGACTCAAACAGAGGGTTCAGTATTGTTAGGAGACCCCTCTGCTGCCTTATCATTTCTCCCACCTAACACAGGGATGCCAAAAAAATGCATCTGATTTTCTGATTTTTTTTTTTTTTGAAAAGCAGACACATTCCTTGGACGCAGCAGAGCTTTTCTGGGATACCTCCAGTATCCTGGAAAAGCTCTGTAATCTAGATGTACCCCTAGTGTTGGTGCATTTAGCAGACAACTCGCCGCCTCATAGGGTAGAAACCACAAGGTCAGTCCCTGACATGGGAGCCAGGAGCTGTGTGTAAAGGAGGAGAGGAGATTATTGATGCTCCTCCCTTACATATGGAAAAACTCTGGCTCACAAAACCCACCAGGGAATGAGAGAGCAGCATCATAAGAGGCCTTTGTCCCTACCCCAAAATCCTGCTCCAATTGCCGGCTCACCAGTTGTAGCAGCCAGCCACAGATGCTGCCCTCCTCGCAGTGCCCTTCCCAGGGTCTAGGTGAGGGGGCATGACATGGCGGGGGGAACAACATAGTGGGACACACAGAGCTTCTGGAGGGTACATCTGAGGAATGTCTAGATGTCTGCAGACCAGCCAGAATGACGGTTGCTGACTTAGGACACAAGGATAGGTCGATGGACCATGTGACTTTCTCTGGCCAAGAAGATGCCAGGAGAGGTATATAAGTGCCCTGTGGCACCCTCCATCTTGGTCTTCAGCTCAGCTCTTAATCCCAGAGGCAGCCTTGCAGGGAACCATGAGCTGGAAAGAACTGTGGACCCATCCTGATATAGGATGTATACCAGAGACTTTTAAGCCAGCAGTTATAAGATCTCTGCTGCGAGCCTGCATTGAGAAGTGGGTGAATTGATGCATGTAATGTATTATCCTTTAACAACCTTACTCTCATGCTTTTCTTTCTTTTAGTAATAAACCTTTAGATTGTACATTCTAAAGGATTGGCTCAGCATGGTTTGTGGGTAAGATCCAGAGTGTAAATTGATCAGGACCTGTGGCTGGTCTCTTGGGACCGGAAAAACCCGTTGAGGGTAGGTGAGATTGTGTTCTAAAACCCCTCACCTGTGTGCAGGCCTGGGGCTGATGGGGGCACAGGGAGAGCTGGGGTATCAGAGGGGTTTTGCTCATGGGGCTTCTGGCTACCCAGACAGGCAGCTGAAGTGCTCTGTGGGACTGGTTTGTGGCCTATTTGGGAAGGGCCTCCAGTCAGGGACTGTAAGGAGACCCGAATTTGAGCAATTCACCCTGAGTGGACACCCTCAGCTGTGCAAAGACCCGGCCCGGAGGGGACTGAGCGGCGGTGCAGGGACACAATGGGATGGGACGGCCTTGCTTGGCGAAGTGGGGGAAGTGTGGGACCCTTATACAATGGGAAAAGGAACCTAGTGACAGATGATGTGCAAAAGCTGAAGCACTCAAGGCTTTTCTTTTGTTTCCTTTGTCTTCATAGCCCAGGTTAGCTCCCAGGCTGCTGCACTGGGTAGTGTGGTATGGAGAGAAATATGCAATGCTCAGTAGCAGTGGAAACAGCAGGCTGGGACTATTAAGAAAAGCTGAACAGGCACAAGTCCATGGGGCTGGATCTATGGCACCCAGGGGTGCTGAGAGAGTCTGATGTGATTCCACAGCCACTGTCTTTTCTCTTCAGTTATCAACAGCTTGACGTCGAGTTGGCAGCCAATATCAAGCGGATGCCCCAGCGGTTGGTCCTGGGGCCAGGTTTGTTTTCTTCAACATCTTTATTAATGATCTCAGTGATGGGATTGCACCCTCAGCAAGTTTGCGGATGACCCTAAGCTAGGGGGAGAGGTAGATATGCTGGAGGGCAGGGATAGGGTCCAGAATGACCGAGACAATTTGCGGGATTGAGCCAGAAGAAATCTGATGAGCTTCAACAAGGACAAGTGCCGTGTCCTGAACTTAGGATGGAAGAACCCAGGCACTGCAATAGTCTGGGGACCGATTGGCTAAGCAGCAATTCTGCAGTAAAGAACCTGGGGATTCCAGTGGATGAGAAGCTGGAGATGAATCAAGTGTGCCCTTGTAGCCAAGAAGGCTAATGGCAGATTTGGGGGCATCAGGAGGAGCATTGCCAGCAGATCCAGAGATATGATTATTCCCCTTTATTCAATTCTGAAAAGACCACATTTGGAGTACTGTGTCTAGTTTTGAGTCCCTGAATACAGAAAGGATCTGAACAAACTGGAGAGAGCCCAGTGGAGGAAAATGATTATGGGGCTGGAGCACATGACCTCTGAGGAGAGGCTGCGCAAATTGGCTTTTAGTCTTCAGAAGAGAAAGGGGGATTTTATAGCTGCCTTCAGGTATGAGGTGGTGGGGTCCAAAAAGGCTGGAGAGAAGCTGTTTTCAGTGGTGGCAGATGCAGAATGAGGAGCAATGGGGCTCAAGTTGCAGTAGGGGAAGTCTAGGTTGAATATTAGTGTGATAGACCTTCCCCATTCTTTACAAAATGGACTTATGGACACAAATATGCACAACTCAAGGATGCTTTGGACAAAGTATCTCATGTAACCTACTGATCTTCATGTCACAATCTGCTGGATCTGTATGTTATTTTGGTGTGCGTGTCATTCTTGTGTGTGGAGTTAGAGATATGGGGTAGGGAATGCTTTATGGTTTGAAATGTGCAAATGAAAGTCATCCAGGGCGTTTCCTGCAATGTCTAGATGACCAGCTATGGTCTCCTTTGACCTTTGGGTCTTAGCAGTGGTTGGTCCTAGCAATCATGTGACACCCCCTCCCCCCAGCTGGTAGGGTGTGGCCAGCCATGATTTTCCTTGTAAGGGTGCAATGTAGAAACAGAATTCCCACCCAAAGATGTTATATATAAAGCACTAGGATGTGAGCAGTTTCTTGGTCTTTGGCTGGCATGGCACTCCCAAGAGATGAACTAAAGACCCCAGAGAGAAGGATTTTCCCTGGCTTGGAAGTTTAGCTGAAATAACCATGTTAGGGTAAGTTTGTAGTAAGGTTTTAGTTTCAGAACTAGCTCTATCTGTTTTGTTATTTTAAACTTGTAATTCACTTTGTGCTGCCTGTTTTCACTTGCAACCATTTAAATCCTGCAGCTTGTACCGAATAAAATCACTATTATTCACTACCAAGTCCAGTGTAAATAACTGTTACCTGGGGGAGCAACCAGTGTGCACAGTCCCCCTTCATTGCTAAAGGGGGCTTACCTACATCATTCCTTTGGGGTTCTGATCCCATCTGGGGAGGGGTATCCCAGGAAGCTGGGCCCTAAACTGCACTCTCCTTGCACCTGAAGAGTTTCAGTGTCTATGCTGCTCCTCAGGGAACAGGGGCATTGATCTCAGCTCGGCATCTTGCTGAGAGAGACCAGCTAAGCTGTTCCAGAAGGACCGGGTCGTGAGAAGCCTTGGAGAGCAAGGAGGTGAGCATCAGCGGCTTTGTCACCACTCAGGGTAGCATCTCCAAGGGGTCTTCTGTAACCTCACACCATCACAATTATGAAGAACTATTTCCCTAGGCGGGTGGGGAAGCACTGGGCTGGGTTCCCTAGGGAGGGGGTGGAATCTCCATCCCTAGGGGTGTTTAAGTCCCAGCTTGACAAAGCCCTGGCTGGGTGATGGAGTTGGGAATTCATCTTGCTTTCACTAGGGAGTTGGGGTCTCTTCCAATCCTAATAGTCTATGTCTCTATGATTCTATGTTTTAGGATGAAATTTGAAATGTACATTGACTGGGCAAGTTCATGTGTTCGATCCTTTGAGGATGGTAGACCTTTATCTGACTTGGGTGTCTGGATAGAGGTCTAATGCTGGGCTGCTTTAAGGATAAGTGTATTGCTGGTTTCTGGCCAACCAGTAAGGTAATAAAGAAGCTGTTCTGTGCTGACTTGGTAAATATAAAAGCTTCAGGGAGTAGCCAAGTTAGTCTGTAACAGGAGAAACTTAAAAAACAACAAATAGTCTAGTAGCACCTTAAAGATTAACAAAACATGTAGATGGTATCTTGAGCTTTCCTGGGTACACACCACTTCTTCAGATGACTGGAATATTAGAAGTCCAGATCCAAGAATAAGTAAGGGAAGGAGGTGGGGTGAGGGAAGAGAAAAAAGGAGGGGAAAAAAGAGAAAGACAGTGAGTAGATGATTCAAGTAGTTGCAAGAGGTTAAGAAAAATTAGCACTTCCATTGGTTGGTTCATTGGTTGAGTCATTAGGATGTGGAAGGCAGTGTGTGAGCCAAGCAGTGTATGAGCCAGCCAATGTCCCTTTTCATACTATTTGCATAAGAATTAAACTTGTAAATGAAATTCCAATCCTTCCCTGTGTATTTGGCTTGTGAAATTGGCCTGAAACAACACGATGACTTGGAGATCCATTAATGAGTCTCCAGGTAGATTAAAGTGTTCTCCAAGAGCTTTTTGTGCATTACCTTTTTGGATATCTGATTTGTGTTCATTCCTAACCTCTCCCCTGTGTAAGGTGGGGCTGGGTGGGGCACAGCCCCACCTTACACAGGTTATAACCTCTCACCTGTGTAAGGTGGGGCTGGCTGGGTCATAGGGAACACTGGGGTTTCTGCTGATTTTGCTTGGGAGGCTTCCTGCTGCCCAGAGTGGCAGCTGAAGTGCTTTGGTGCCTTATGGAAAAGACTCCAGTCGTGGGCTGTAAGTAGCCTGGCTTTGAGCATTTTGCCCTGACCCGACACTCTCTCAGCAGTGCCCAGACCAAGCGAGTATATTACAGAGGGGCAGAGAGTGGAGACACAATATTAATAATGGCCACTGAGGGCAGCGAGTTTGCAGGGAGAGCTACACTGTAGAGCAGGGCTCCTCAACTTTGAAAACTCCAGGGGCAGCAATGATACTCGCAGTGCATGCCGAGGGCCGCTACTTAAATGTGGCTGCATATACATGCAAATATATGCAAATAACTTCTTTCACACTGACAGGCATGAATACAAAGATTAAGGCAAGACTACACAACACAAGGGGGGGCCCCATTTAAGTCAGTTCTGCTGATACCAATAAAATGCAATAGTGACCCCATTTCCACCCATGTGACAGAACTTTTAATGAGCAGTGACAGTCCAGGATTTAACTACTAAAATGCATCTCAGCAGAAGACCATTCATTCTATTGACTCCTTTTTTGGTTTGGCTTCCACCCGTGTGTGAGCCCTGTGTAAACCCAAACTGCCCCGCGGGCTGCAAACAAGCGGGCCGTGTGTGGAGTAGCCCTGCTGTGGAGGGACCACTAGGGGAAGCCTCATCAGGAAGAGACTGGCCAGTTGGGGATGGGACTCTGCAGTAGAGCAGAAAAGAGGCCCGGGGGGGGGGGGGGAGCCTCTGGTCCACCCCACCCCTCAGCCTGAGGCCCCACAGCCCTTCAGCCTCCTCTGTGGGAGTTCAAACCGGGAGCTGAGGCGGGGGGAGGGAGATGAATTGAGCCAGGCAGGAGTATCCTGGTGCAGGCTAGGGCCGTACTTGGAGCCTACACCACTCCAAAGAGACTACGGGGGGCCCTCTGAAGGCTGGGGAAACCCTGGAGCCTGGACCACCCCCAGACACCCTGCTGGATGCAGGGAGCAGGTGCTGCAGGGTGGGGGTGACCCCCAAGCCCACTGCCCCTGGACAGAGCCTTCAGGCAGTGGAAAGAGTGCTGGAGGCCAGGCTGCCGACCACGGGGAAGGGGGGCTCTTCAGGCCAAGAGCAGCTCCAGGGCTTGCACCCCCTGGAGAGCCTGCAGGCCACATGGGGCCACTGGAGGCTCAGGGCAGCCACCCCGGGCCTACAAGTCCAGGAAAGTGCCTGCAGTCCACAGAGGGGCTGCTGGAGGCCAAACCGGCCCCTAGAAACTCACCCTCCAAATGGCTGCAGTCTATGGTGGGGGGCCACTCTCAGCAGGGCTGGACTCTGGAGTCTCACCCCTTGTCATGATCATGAGGGTTAACCTGCAGCCTGGGGACTAAGGGGTTAACTATGTCCCTTACCTAGTCAGGTGGAGAGGCCAATAGGAATGTAGGTAGGATTTTCAAACTGGGACAAAGGAATTTTGGTTTTTCCCTCCTTTGTCTCTGGGGCAGTTCTCTCCAGCTAATGAGGGGGACAGACACTATGTCTCCCTCCAAGAAAAGACTCTTTCTTCACTTCTGTAAGTAGGGTAAAGTTTAGATTAATCCATTAGGTTTCATTGTTTTATGGTTTGGGTACGGGATCTGCTGTCTGTGCACTTTTTAAGAAATGTTTTGGCTTTTCTTTGTAACTAAGTTCTAGGCCCATGGAGGTTCTCCATGCGTGTATACGTTGTTACCTTTCAATCTAGTCCTTATGCCTGCAACAGGAATATTGTGGTGATAATAAAAGTTCTTTCTCTTTTCTTTTTATTAACCTGGTATTGGTTAATAGGGTGTCCTGCTTCTTTCTTTAGGGGTGAGATTTCCCAAGTGATCTTTCCCCTGATTTTTCACATCAACACTTGGGTGGTGGCAGCGGAAGTTTTATTCCCAAAATCTAGGGTTTTAAGATTTTGGAAGGAAGTTTTATGCCAAAGCCTGGTAGATAAGGTTTTGGGGTACTTTTGCTGGCCCCCACTTCTGCATTTATCGTGCCAGAGTGGGGAAGAAGCCATGACACTTCTCCTCCCCTGGACAGGCTGCAGGCCAGAGGGGCACAGGAGGTGGGGGCTGGCCCCTGGAGCCTCACCCCCCAATAGCTGCTAAGTGGAGAAAGCAGCCCTGGCCCCACAGGAGAAGCCACTGGCTGGAGAGAGAAGGTCCCCCACTGCAGCCGTTGGAGGAGCTACTGTCACAGCAGTGCCATCCCCGCCTCCCTGGGCGATGCTGATAAAAGACCACAGGCCTCCCATCCCCTTTCCTTGTGCTCCCCACCCGAATCCTGCACCAGCCACACCCTGCCCCCCTGCCATGAGCACCCCGCACCTCCCTCCTCCTGCCATGACTCCCTCCTCCCATTCCAAATCCTGTACCCTGAGCCCCCCAGCCCCTGCCTTTAGTCCTCTGCTCCAACCCCCTACCCTCAGCCACCCCCACACAGAACCCCCTGCCCTCCCACATCCCAGCACTTACCAAGCCCCTGCCTTCAGCCCACCTCACTCCACCCCACACTTACATTTCTTATTCACCCTGCTGTCTCTCGCACACACACAATCCACACACACAGCCCGCACAATGCTGTCCCCCCCCCACACACACACAGCCCGCACACTGCTGTCCCCCCCCCACACACAGCCCGCACACTGCTGTCCCCCCCCACACACAGCCCGCACACTGCTGTCCCCCCCCCACACACAACCCGCACACTGCTGTCCCCCCCCCACACACACACAGCCCGCACACTGCTGTCCCCCCCCACACACAATCCACACACACAGCCCGCACACTGCTGTCCCCCCCCCACACACACACAGCCCGCACGCTGCTGTCCCCCCCCCCACACACACACAACCCACACACTGCTTAAACAAAACCTCTTGGATCCAAGCAGATCACGTTCCCAAAGATGGCACCATCAAGGGGTCATGAAACAGTAACTCAGACACAAGATCTCCTGGAGACTCAGCAACACAGACCAGCGGCTCTTAGCGCACAGGACAATGGGGAACAGAGACTCTCACCTTCATCGAGACAGAACCCAGCTCCAGCAAACCAAAGTAAGGAGCCCAGAGAAACTCGACTACAAAGACAACTGCACAGTCAACTGCTTCCACACACATAAACCCCATCGCTCAGGCATTGCAAGAGTCATGGCTAGAGCCTGTTCTATACGCTGGACACCGTGTGGCCAACCGCCCCGCCCAACCCAGCTGTTGGCGTGACCCAATCCCCGCGGACACATCACTGGAGTTGCAGCCTGGCAGTTGTGGCCACTAGGCAGTGCTGTAGCCTGGTGCTTTCCCGTTTCCTGGCTTCCCCAAGGGTTGGGTGAGCAGATCTGTCCTGTCCAAGTGGGCTGCAGACGGGGGTTCTGCTGTACGGGCAAAGGGCGCTGGGCGGCGAGCTCTGGGGCAGCCAGGACACCTCTGGAGAGCGTGGGGGACAAGGTGGGGCCAGGGGCAGTGAAGGGATTATGAGGGAGGGGAGAAGCTTTGGTTGGGGTGGGGTGGAGTGGGGCTGGGAGGATCATGGCTGCTGGAGGGGTGTCCCGTGCTGCTGCCCTGAGGACATGCATTGCGGGAGGCCTCTGAGGTGTCACTGCCTGAGGTCAGACCCCACTGAAAAGACTCTGTCCCAGGTGCAGAAGAGCCCAGGAATCCCCTCAGGTGCCAGCCCCTCCACAGAGACCACGGACGTCCCTCTGCAAGTCCCACAGAACCGCAGCCCAGCTCCCATGCCCCAGTGCCCCCTGCACCTCCCGGCCACCGGCCCATTTCCCCAGAGCCCTGGTCAGGCCTCCTGTCCCCCAGCTGTGCTCTTCGTACCCGCTGCCCCATTCCCTGCTTCCCCCTCACACCTGCTCTTGGGCCCAGTCAGCGTTGCCATGCGCTGAGGCCAGGCTGCCCCGGGGCCCCTGGGGACGTGCAGAATTCAGCTCCTGAGGCCAGGACTCAGTGAAAGGACTGAAATAAACCCCAGTGGAGACTGTAATGTGACATGTCATTTGGCACCGGAGTCTGGTTAGAAACGTACAGCCCAGACTCCCAGCTATGGCACTTGGCATCACAGCTCTGATGCCTGCACACCAGCTCTGAAGAGTGGACGGAGACATTTCAACATACAGAGCCCGAGCCTGCCTAGGTAGGGAGGGGATGGGGGAAGATGGGACCTTTCCGGCGCTATCGGGATAGGTGCTACGGCGGAGCAGTCACAGAGCTGTGGTTAAGTTTGCAGCACAAATTGGGTTGAACAGTGAAAAATCTGAAATTATCTGCTCAGTGTCTTACTACAGAAATACACAACAGAGTGTGGGAGGGCTTCCAATGTCCTGCAATACTTGGAATGTATCGATCAGCATCGAAATATAGTGTGGACAAAATGACAGTTTGGGAAAGTGAGTCTGTAGGTCTCATAGTTTAGAAAACCCACCAGCAACTTGACTCTTTTGCCAAGGGCAGACAGGGAACTCATATCCCACATTTCTGGCACCAAACAGTCTAGGGCTCTAGATTACATCAGTACCACGGGTACGATTCTGCATCTGGGAGTTGATGGAATGTTTTAATTCCTTATAGGATGCCCCCATTTGAATGTTCCACATTGATGGTATGAGTGTGCTATTTGTCAGATCATGTTACATGTCTTCTGGGTGTTACAATAGATGTGCCAAGCAAATCATTCAGTGAGGACATTATCCGTAGGGTGTTACTGGTATACAGCACTCAATAGCACGTATCACTGTGGATTTCTGGCAGGTTTCCTTGCCCCTTTTTAGGGTCCTATTTCTGGCCATGTTCATGTTTGGTGCCATCAGCCATTTTGAAGAAATATTGTTTTTAACTCTGCAGTGGGGCATGGCAGGGATGGGTGTGCGCATCTTTGACAAGTTTGGCTGGGGTTTGTGAGAGAGCTGAAAGAAAAGGAGTTTTTAAAAAAATAAGGATGATTTGTTCAGTCAAGAGACAGTTCCACAAGTGCTGGGGCTTTAAAAAGTGCTTTAGAGAGAAAGAATGCCCCTCCCCCCCCGAAAAAGAGAAGGCTGCCTGGTAGTTCATGTAGGTCTTGGGTGAAGAACAGATTGTGGATACAGCAGAGATGAGAAAATCTGGGTACACAGAGAAACAGGGATGTGGCTGTTGACCTTAACTGGTTTTGTGTGTGTGTGTGTGTGTGTGTGTGTGGTGGGGAGGGAGGGGTGGTGTTTCATAGATATTCCGGATGCAGGGCAAATATCATTCAAATAGAACTGAGCAACTTTAACATTAAATGAAACTTTATTCTGTGAGAATTTAAATCAAATAGGGGATGTTATGGATACACCCAAACTTTCTTAATTTTAATCTAGCTAGCTACTTTTGTTGGTTGAGAGGATCAAACAAAGCAAGATTTTAATCATTATTCCTTATTAGCTGATAAAAAATTTAAGAAAATTTGGTTTTCATCCATAATATTTTCCAGCTGCCTTTTTCTCATCTCTCCCAGATCACCCACTTCAAGCCTTGGGCCTCTTGCCCTGACACATATTGGGGTGAAATCATGTAATTCCTTAATTCTTAGGGTTCATCTGCACTGCAGCTGGGACCATGTTTCCCTGTCGAGACAGACAGACAGACATGCATCAGCCCTGCATGCTAAAAATAACAGTGAAGCTGGGAGTAGCACAGGCGAATTAGCCATCCAAGTACATGCCCCATGAGTCCAGGCCAGTTTGTATGTGGTCTGCCAGTTCCCAGGTATAAGAATCCTTTGAATATATACAGAGTCCGAGTTTCCTAGGGGCTTGGCTGTGCCAGGACAATGGGATGTACCTGGAATCTGATTCCATTTTGTGAGAAACAAAAGGAGAGGGCTGTGAGCAGGGACGGTTATACTGCACAGTGACCACAGGGAGGCAGCAGGAGCCAGAGATGGGGACAGGGACCCAGAGCTACAACACCATTGGGCCAGCAGAGGGTACTGGTGGAGAAAGGGACAGTGATCTGCTATATAGTTCAGCACGTTTGTTTGTGTGTCTGTTTGTCTGAGTGTCTGACTGCCCCCCAGCCGGGGGACATGCACCCTTCCCCCAAGCTGCTCCTACTGTAGCTGCAGCAGCCATGGACAGATGCTTTTCACCTGGCCCCACACTGCTGCAGTGAGAGAGAGCAGGGTAGCTCCCTCTCCTCAGGGCAGCCTGCACCCTGAGCCCCTCAAGCACAGCCCCACCCCAGAGCAGTGATTTAAAGGAAAAAACAAGAACTCATGTGACCGAAGGACCTGAGCAAGGCTGGGTAAACCTTCTAGTATTTTATACATTCAGATTCTACAATGGAGCGTATAGTAGAGTCACCTACAGAGACTTAAAACAGGGCAGTTCATTTGTATGCCCAGGAAGAATTGATTTCATCTGAAAGGTGAAGTGCCTGGAGAATCCCAAATACCCATTCCCACCTGGGGCTGTTTGCCTTTTGGATGGATCAGACAGTGAGTGTGATGTTGCTGTCCCAGCTGGTGGCACAGGAACAGCTGGGGAGTTCTTTCATCTCCAGGAACTCAGGCTGGGCGCCCCATTTTCTCTGCCCCAGAAAGCAAAGCCCTGTCTGTGCAGTGTCAGCTAATGTGCTGCATGGGCGCTGCCTTCCCCTCTGGCTGGGAGGTGTGGGGGGGCGAGGATGCTGGACTGGAGGGGGAGGACCAGAGGGAGAGGAGTAGGTCAGTGAGGCCACTCATGGGCGAGAGGCACGGGGAGGAGGGAGGCCGAGGCAGAGTCTGGCTGCCGAGGGGGCTCAGAACCCAGCAACCCACCAGAGAAAGGAGTCACTAGTCCAGGTCAGAAGACAGGAATTCAGTCACACGCTTTCTGTGGGGTTATTTCGCTTTTGCCCGGCTGTGACTGTGGCAATAGCTCAGGGGTAGAAAGCGCAGGACTGGGAACCGCCTGCCCCTCTGCAATGCCCATTAGCTCTGAACAAACCCGTCTGCTTGTTCTTCCAAGCGGTTACCCTGCCTGGTGAGTCAACGCAGCTTTGAGGCTTCACTACACAGAAGAAAATGCAGCTTCTAACCATCTCGGTGTGAATGAAACAAGCACAGAGGCAGTTTCCTTAGGTTCCCAAATCTCTCTGGGTGTATCTGCACAGCAGCGTTATTTCAGAGTAACATCTCTTATTCCAACATCACTCTGCAAGCGTCTCAATGCAAGTGAAACAAGATGCACAGAAACCGTCTCCGGAGGTTCCCAAATCTTTCTAAACCCTTTATGTTTAGCAGTTCACATCCCCCGTCTCCGCTGTCTATGCAAGTTTGCAAGCAACAGGCCAGAAGTGCGTTTCTTACCTCACCCTGGGAAAGGCTGAAGGTGCTGGGTTTGGTCGGAGTCTGAAGTCCTGCAGCAGCTCTGGCTGTTTGCCTGGGACCTCTGCTCCTCTCCCTGGCTCTGGTTGGCTGGTTTCAAGCCCCTTTCTTTTATAGAGACAAGACTGAAAGTGAAAGTAGCAGCAGGAATTTACTGTCCCATAAATAGCCCCTTAGATAATGAATAGGAGAATGATGGTTGGGGGGCAGGAGGGGAGAAGAGTTGTCAGGGGAGCTAAATTGGATGATTCCAGAAGATGTAAGGGAGGGGGGAAAGAGGGGCTTAAAGAGGGAAGCCAAGCCTGTTAGGCACTGAATGTGGGGCGGGGACTGGATGGCAGTTTTGTTCCTCCTCCCTGCTCCCATTCCCCATCTCTCCTCCATTCCTGACCCAACTGCTGCAATGCAGTCCAGCCACAGAACCTGCCCTGCCCCCACCTCCCCAGCAAGCCCCAGCACCCCCACTCTGGCACAGAGCAGCCCCTCTGACAACTGTATCCCCCGCCCTGGCCTCCCCAACAGGCCCCAGGGTCCCCATACCTCTGCCTCCGGTAGGGTCCATTTCACAGGGTTTGCGGGTTAGGGATGTGACATGGCCCATTCTCCAGGCTGTGACACCCCACGCCCACACACAGAGCTCTGCTTCCATTGTAACACTCCCACGCACACAACGGTGGGGCCTGAGCTTCCATCTTGTGCATCCCACAAGGAGGGGAGCCCCCTGTGTGAAGGAGACACACGGGTTATAATTCTATGTGTGTGTGATGGCGAATGCACTCCCTGTCACAGGGATGAGGATATCCAAGGGTGTGGTGGACATGGTCTGATTGGCTGCAGGGTGGTCGCCTGTCTCTAAAGTCAGTAAATAGCCCCTTGCAGTCTGTGGCAGTTGTGCTTAGTGGCTCAGGTCAATAATACTGTCCCTTCCCTGAGGGCCGTACAGTCTATCAGTCACAGTTCATTTTAACCAACCCTAGCTCCATGACCGTACAGCCTGGTGACTAGGGTCAGTAGGTAGCCCCTCCTCTAGGGCGGTATGGCCTAATGGCCAAAGTCAGTAAGCAGCCCTTTCCTTTGGGCAGTACAGAAAGTCAGTAAGGAGTCCTTATTCCTGGGCAGTATGGCCCAATGGCCAGAGTCAGTAGGTAGCCCTGGTTGCAGAGTAACACCAAGAGTCAGCACATAGCCCTGGTCACAGGGCAGTATGACCTAATGGCCAGAGTCAGGAGATTTGGGGCAAGCACCCTGGTAGGGGGACCCAGGCCCACCCTGCTCCACCAGGTCCCAACCCAGGGCCCTGTGAGCAGCAGCACGGTCTGCCACTCCCTCGGCAGGGAATCCGGCCGAAACACGCCGAGTGTACCCGATTGGGAGAGGCCGCTCCTGCACCCTCTCTGGGTCACTTCCTGCCAGTGCTGGCGGGTCAATATCCCACATAGTGGCTGGGTCTCTCAGTTTCCTGGCAGCAGCTTTTCCATGGGACGCCGCAAGGGTGGTGTAGCAGCAGTCTCCTGGGACTCTGGTTCTTGCTGTCTGGGTCTCTGGCTGCTGAAGCTCAGGAGCTCTGTCTGGAGACCCTTCTCCTTCACTGGCCAGCTGCTCTCTTGCCTTTTATGCTGCTCTAGCACTTGGAGCATGGCCAGTCTGGTTGAAGGGGTGGGACTTCCTCCGCCTAGAGTTTTCACTCCCCTACTCCAGTCACACACCGTCACACACCCTCCCCTTTAAGAGGGAACCCAGATGGCATTCTCCCTCCCTGTCCTCTTCCCCCAACATAGAGTAGAAATCTACACTGGTGTGGGCCTTACCCAGTTGATGGAATACAGGAAATTATGAGGGTGTAAGGAGAGGTACCTGCACATAATCCGGGGTCTGGTCTCTTTCATGCAGTTAAGCCACCGCAGGGGTGCATGGTCTGTCACTGGCCGAAAGGTCATGCGTAGCAAGTAATAGTGCAAGGGTTCAATAGCCCATTTTACTGCTACGGCCTCCTTCTTGATTTTGGCATATCTTGTTTCTCTTGAAAAAAGTTTCCGTCTCAGAAATAAAACTGGATGTTCTTCCCCTTGCTCCTCTTGTGATAAGAGGTTCCAAGCCCCACTCCCGAGGTGTCTGTTTGGAGTATGAACTCTTTTGAGAAATCGGGATCTACTAGGCCTGGCTCTTGTCCTAGGTGCTTCTTCAGGTCCTGGAAGGCCCTTTCACATTGTTTTGTTCATTTTACCTGACGCGGTTGGGAGTTCTTAGTTAAATCTGTTAGTGGAACTGCGATTATTGCAAATTCTGGGTTGAACCATCTGTAATAGCCAGTCAAACCTAAAAACTGAGGCACCTGTCTTTTTGTTCTTGGCATTGGTGTCTCTGACAAGTCTTGTGTTTTGCTAACCATCAGGCGTAACTTCCTGCCTCCTACTATGTTTCTGAGATAGTGACCTCTTCCTTCCCAAAGTGGCACTTTGCTGAATTTGCCATAAGGCCACTTTGGGAAGGAAGAGGTGACTATCTCAGAAACATAGTAGGAGGCAGGAAGTTACGCCTGATGGTTAGCAAAACACAAGCCTTGTCAGAAAGACTACACACCTCATCAGTTTGTTGAACCTCATCAGATTTCTTTTGGCCCAATTCTCTAATCTGTCCAGGTCACTCTTGACCCTGTCCTGCCCTCCAGCGTATCCACCTCTTCTCCTAACTTAGTGTCATCTGCAAACTTGCTGATGGTGTAATCCATCCCCTCATCCAGGTTATTAGTAAAGATGTTGAACAAAACTGGTCCTAGATCTAATTCTTGGGGCACTCAGCCCTGACCTTCTAGCCAGCTTTCTATCCATCTTACTGTCCATTTATCCAATCCATATTCCCTTAACTTGCTATCAAGAATATTGCGGGAGACCATATCAAAAGCTTTGCTAAAGTCAAGGCATATCACATCCACTGACTTTCCCATGTCCACAGAGTCAGTTACCTCATCATAGAAGCTAATCAGATTGGTCAGGCACGACTTGCCTTTTGTAAATCCATGTTGACTATTCCTGATCACTTTCCCCTATTCCAAGTGCCTCAATATGGATTCCTTGAGGATCTCTTCCATGATTTTTCCAGGGACTGAGGTAAGACTGACCGGCCTATAGTTCCCTGAATCGTCCTTCTTCCCTTTTTAAAAGATGGGCACTACATTTGCCTTTTTCCAATCATCTGGGATCTCTCCCAATCTCCACAACTTTTCAAAGATAATGGCCAAAGACTCCTCGATGACATTTGCCAACTCCCTCAGTACCCTCGGATGTATTAAGTCCAGACCCATGGATTTGTGTACATTTAGCTTTTCTAAATAGTTCCTAACCTGTTCTTTCCCCACCAAGGGCTGTCCTCCTTCTTCCCATATTGTGTCATCTAGTGCATTTGTCAGGGAGATGACCTTGTCCGTAAAGACAGAGGCAAAGAAACATTGAGTACATCAGCTTTCCCCATATCATCTGTCACTATGTTACCTCCCTCATCCAGTAAGGGCCCCACACCCTCTCTGATCACCCTCTTCTTGCTAACATGCCTGTAGAAATCTCTCTTGTTACCCTTCACATCCTTTGCTAGTCACAATTCTGATTGCGCTTTCACCTTCCTGATAACTCTCCTGCATTCTCGAGCTATACATTTATACCCCTCCCTAGTCATCTGTTCAAGTTTCCACTTCTTGTAATTTTCATTTTTGTGCTTAAGTTTACCAAGGATTTCCCCTGTAATCCAATCCGGTCTCCTACCATGTTTGCCTCTCTTGCTGCGCATCAGGATGGTTTCTTCCTGTGCCTTCAATAAGGCTTCTTTAAAATACTGCCAGCTCTCCTGGACTCCTTTCCCTTTGTTGTTGAGGTCAAGAGTAGCAATACCCAGTTCCCTGGTTCAAAGTTACGGACCCTAGCTCCCTAGTTGTAGTTTACAGGTTGATTTTGGCAAATCCCTCTCCTTATTCAGCCATTCTGTGAGCGATGGTTTGTTTACATTTAAGACAATTTCTTATTCAGGCTTTTACAGCTGGAGATGTGCACACCTGGATGATTGATCAGTTCAGTATCCAAAACAGCAGGATATTCCTTCAATACCCCAAACTACAGAATATTCTTCTCTTATCACTTTTTCATTGGCTCTTTAAAGAAAAAAAAAACAGCTCATGATACCCCCCTTTTGCAATTCTCTACCAAAAACATTATGCTTATGAGAAGCTCACAGGGACTTTTTGGGGAAAGGCACTATAGTCTGTTTATTAAGAATACATTAATAAAGCAGTTAACATAAGCTCACATAGACACATACACACACTCACACTAACACACACATGTACACAGTCCCGCCAACTGATGTTATAGTTGCCAGGGTCTGGATCCTTCTGGCAGCCAATCAGATTGATCACAGAAAGGGAGGGGCAGGTCTCTATCACTGTGCACGGATGCTACAGGACCTTGGCAAGACCTTGGCAAAGAACTATGGCAAAGAAGCCTCATTTTATAGCAGTTTTTCTTATTGGGATCAGTAAGTTTTACACTGTCGTGCTCTAATTAATCGCTGTTTGAGGAGAGCTTGTTTTTTCAAGTTGTTCTTCTCATCTCACAGCTCTCTTGTTCTAACTGATAGGAGCTTCTGTATTTTTTAGAGGTGTCAATCTGCCCTTCGTCCACATCTTGACAGGGGTTCTTTAATTCAAACTACCTAGTCCGTGCTGCGTGTAGCCGTGGGCACGGAGTTCAGACTAAGGGGGATTTAAAAATGGCGGCGCCCGGGAACATGCAAATGAAGCCCAGGATATTTAAATCACGGGCTTCATTTGCAACTCCGCTTGCCCTCCTTGCCCTACCTAGCTCGAACTAACGAGCTAGTGTAGACATACCCTAACAGAGTTTAAAGAGAAGCTAGATAATTTCATGGAGGTTAGGTCCATAAAAGGCTATTAGCCAGGGGATAGAAATGGTGTCCCTGGCCTCTGTTTGTCAGAGGCTGGAGAGGGATGGCAGGAGACAAATCGCTTGATCATTGTCTTCGGTCCACCCTCTCTGGGGCACCTGATGCTGGTCACTGTCGGCAGACAGGATACTGGGCTAGATGGACCTTTGGTCTGACCCAGTACGGCCATTCTTATGGGTACACATCTGACTCTTAATCTGTTTCCTCACTTCCTTGTGTGGCCTCATTCTCCCTGACTGAATTAACCTCGTTATATCTAGCCTGATTGTTGCCTGCATATTTATACCTGCCTCTGGAAATTTCCACTACATGCATCTGACGAAGTGGGTCTTTGCCCACGAAAGCTTATGCTCCAATAAATCTGTTAGTCTATCAGGGTATGTCTACACTACCACCCTAGTTCGAACTAGGGTGGCTAATGTAGGCATTCAAAGTTGCAAATGAAGCCCGGGATTTAAATATCCCGGGCTTCATTTGCATCTTGCCGGGCGGGCACCATTTTTAAATCCCCTTAGGTCGAACTCCGTGCCCGCGGCTACACGCGGCACAAAGTAGGTAGTTCGAATTAGGATCTCTAATTCGAACTACCGGTATACCTCGTTCCATGAGGAGTAACGGTAGTTCGAATTAGAGAACCTAATTCAAACTACCTACTACTCTGTGCCGCATGTAGCCGCGGGCACGGAGTTCGAACTAGGGCACTTTTAAAAATGGCGGCGCCTGGGAAGATGCAAATGAAGCCCGGGATATTTAAATCCTGGGCTTCATTTGCAACTTCGAATGCCTACATTAGCCTCTCTAGTTCAAACTAGGGGGCTAGTGTAGACATACCCTCAGGTGCCACAGGACTCTCCATTGCTGTGGCAGAGATAGGAGCCCTTGTTCTGGAGGTGCACAGCCCTGAGCGTGAGGGATGTGTTCCCAATGCAGATTCCCTCTCGGTCCAGCTGTGTCCAGCCCCGGTAAGCCTCGTCCTGTCCCTGCAGCAGGTCCAGCTGCCCATAGTAGCTGTGAACCAGGAGAGCTGCTCTTCTTTGTTATGTCTCTTACTTATTCTCATTTGCTCTGTGAAAAAACACTTACAGGGTCAGAGTTCTTCCCCTCTCCCTGTAAGCTGCTGGTTCAGACAGCAGGCAATGCTGATTCAGCTGAAAACCAGTAAATAACAAACAGGGGCTGGGTATCATTGTATCCATCACCTGCTTGTTAATACTCACTGTGTGGGAGTTAACTTTGCTAAATAAGGGTTTAGGAAAGGCAGTGATAGGCATGTGAATTTACATACCAAAAGGATAAAAGGGTGTAACTGGTGCCAAATTGTTGCCACTTGGAATGCTGTGTGGGATGTCCGAGGTAAACATGCGTGGGCAATAAAGCAGTTTGTTGACCCCATCCGCTCCTGGGTCTCCTGTTTCTTCTCTAATAAAATCTATATCAAATATCCTAGAATTGTTCCATTTTAGGCTATATATATCATTAACACACTGCTTTAAACCATAGTCAATGACTAGCATGAGGATAGAAAAGGAGCCAGGACCCACCCCTGCTGGGCATGTGTCTTGCTGCTGAACAGTCTGCTCAATTCATTATTCAGTTCAAGGAAGCAATTTGAATTAACATAGAATGTCTTCATAATGTTGATTATTTTTTGTGGGAATTTAGCTGTAGCTCTCTTAGAGTCAATGGGGAGATCCCAGCTGGGTCAATGGGCTGTAGCTCCATTGGAGTCAATGGGCCATACTGACACTGGAATCAATGGGGCAGGTCCCAGCTGGGGTCAATGTGCCGTAACTAGAGTCAATGGGGGCAGATCCCAGCTGGGATCTGTGATGGATGGGAGAGGTGCTGTCCTTTTCAAAACATCCCAGCATTCAGTAATTAAATCATTAAACCCAGGTAGCTAGGAAGTGTCGGCAGGGAGCCAGGAGAACCAATGGGAAGAAAGTGTTGAGATTTGAATTGGAAGGGAATCTGCTTGCTGCTTCTCTTTGGGGGAGTTCAAACCAGGAGCTGGGGGTAAAAGATGAATTGAATCACAGGGATACCCATACCCAGAGAAACAATACCTGGGCCTAGAAATGGACTGGACCTTGAAGAAGTGGATTTGTAAGTGATAGTGAATGTTTATTTAGATGCAATCAGATTATTTTCTTTGTTTTGTTGTTTGGTTAAACGCCTCTGTACTAAGTCCATATGCGTCGCCCATACACTGTAACTAAGATGAATCTTAGGGATGCAATTCTCTGTGTTTTAGTCTGTTTTTTTCTCATTTGCTCTGTAACACCTAGCAACCAAGTCTGCTTTAGCAAGTATATCTTTGCTTTGTTACTAAAACCATGTTTTAATGCAATGATTTGATTCTTGTGCCCTGGAAGGTAATAGGGGGTCTCTGTGTGCATGCCTAAGACTGAGAGGTCAGCTATGAGAGACTGCAGTTGGTTTTCCTTCTTTTTTATTCTTTTTCAAACTCTCTTGTGGTTAAAGAATTTGGGCTACTCCTCTGGAAGAATTTCCCAAGTGATTTGTTCCTCGGGTCAAGAAAAAAAGTGGTTTCTTTTCCACTGGAATGGTGCCATCAACCTCCCAGGGCCAGAGAATCCATGACCTTGAGGAGTTTTTAAGCAGAGTCTACAGAGGCAGGTATTTTCAGGTCTCTTGTGGGCCCCCACCTTGTGCACTCGGAGTACCAGAGTGGAGAACAGGCCTGACACCCCTGCACTCAGCAGGCTGCCTGCAGGATCCAGGAAGAGGCCCAGGCCCTGCATGAAATGGTGGCTCTGCAGCAAAAGGGGAAGAAACCCCCCTAAGGACAAGAAGTGGGGAGTGTGGGTGACTCGCTCTAGCTGACTCGTATGGAAACAAATAAACCACAAGCACATGACAGCGAGCCGAGCACTCAAACGCAGATTCTTATATGGCAACAAAGGTCACGGCAGGGTCAACATGAATGGGGCAAGGGACTGAGCAGAGAAATTATAGGGAAATTACTGGGCCATCCCAAGATCAGAACTCCCATCTGGGGAAATGGAGGGCTGTTTATTGCAGTGAAGGGGAAATGTGCTCACTCCTTGGGAAGTGGGGGAGGGGAAAGAGTCGAGTACAGCTTCCAGCTCTACTCATAACAGAATACTCCAGTCGCCATGTGTCCCACTGCTTCACCACCCTCTTCAGGAAATACTTTTTCCTAATAGCCAACCTAGCCCTCCACCACTGCAACTGGAGCCCATTGCTCCTCGTTCTGTCACCACTGAGAACAGCCTGTGTCCAGCCTCTTTAGAACCTCCCTTCAGGGAGTTGCAGGCTGCTACCAAATCCCCCCTCACTCTTCTCTGCTGCAGACTAGACAAGCCCAAATCCCTCAGCCGCTTCAGCCCTCTAATCATTTATCCTTTGTGACAGACCAGGCCAGGTCTGGCAAATTGCTCAGATTTGGGGCTCTTTACAGCCCCTGACTGGAGGCCCTTCCCAAATAGGCCACAAACCAGTCCCACAGAGCTCTTTGGCTGCCGGTATGGCCAGCCAGAAGCCTCATGAGCAAAACCCTCTGGCACCCCAGCTCTCCCTGTGCCTCAATGATGCTGAGCCAGTCCTTTAGAATGTACAATCTAAAGGTTTATTACTACAAGAAAGAAAAGCAGGAGAGTAAGGTTGTTAAAGTATCATACATTACATGCATCGAATCTCCCAGTTCTCGATACGGGCTCTTAGCAGTTTATAACAACTCTGCTTTCTTAAAAGTCTCTGGTGTACATCCTATGTCAGGACGGGTCCACAGTTCTTTCTAGCTCACTGTTCGCTACAAGGCTGCATCTGGGGTCAAGAGCTGAACTGAAGACCAAATGGAGTCTGCCGCATGGTATTTTATATCTCTCTGGCATCTTCTTGGCCATAGAAGGTCACATGGTCCAATGACCTATCTCTGTGTCCCAAGTCAGCAACCATTATTCTGGCTGGCTCGCAGGTATCTAGACATTCCTGAGATGTATATTGGCACCTAGAGCCTCGTTGTCCCCTTGCTAATTAGCATAGCCATCGGCTAAGCATTCCTTGCCCAAAGTATACACTTTGGGGTCAACACCCCCCCATGGGTGCAGCAGTTATGTGGCTGCTCCCCTTAAAATCCACTAACGTGACATCCCTCAACATGTGCTCCAGCCCCCTAATCATTTATGTTGTCCCCTGATGGACCCTCTCCAATATGTCCACATCCTTTCTGTCATGGGGACCCAGAACTGGACACAATATTCCAGATGTAGCCTCACCAAAGCTGAATAAAGGGGAATAACCATTTCTCTAGATCTTCTGGCAATGCTCCTCCTAATGCACCCTAATATGCCGTTAGCCTTCTTGGCTACAAGGGCCCCCTGTTGATTCCTATCCAGCTTCTCTTCTGTTGAAATCCCCAGGTCCTTTTCTGCCAAACTGCTGCTTAGCTAGTCAGTCCCCAGCCTGTAAGAGTGCTTTGGATTCTACACTTGTCCTTGTTGAACCTCAGGAGATTTTTCGGCCCAATCCTCCAACTGTCTAGGTCACTCAGGGTCCTATCCCTGCCCTCCAGCATTTCTACTTCTTCCCCTAGCTTATTGTCATTTGTGTACTTGCTGAGAGTGCAATCCATTCCCTCATCCAGGTCATTAAAAAGAATTTGACAAAACCGGCCCTAGAATTTGACAAAACTTGCTGGCAAGAATACTGTGGGAGAGGTATCAATAGCTTTGCTAAAGTGAAGGCATATCACATCCATCGACTTCCTCAAGTCCACAGAGCCAGTCACCTCATCATAGAAGCTAATCAGATGGTCAGGCACGACTTGCCCTTGGTGAATGCATGTGGACCATTCCTGATCACTTTCCCCTCTCCCAAGTGATTCAAAATGGATCCCTTGAAAATCCCCTCCATGATCTTTCTGGGGATTGAGGTGAAGCTGACCAGTCGGTAGTTTCCTGGATTGATCTGTCTTTTCTAAAGATGGGCATTACATTTGCCTATTACCAATTGTCTGGGACCTCCCCAATCGCCACGAGTTTTCAAAGGTAATGGCCAAAGCTCTGCAATATCACCCAACTCCCTCAGTACCCTTGGATGGATTAGTGTCTGTCCAGCTTTTCTAAATAGCTTTTAACCTGGTCTTTCTCCACCATGGGCTGTCCACTTCCTCCCTATACTGTGCTGCTGAGTGCAGCAGTCTGGGAGCTGCCCTTGTCTGTGAAGACAGAGGCAAAGAAAGCATTGAGTATTTCAGCTTCTCCCACATCATCTGTCACTAGGTTACCTCCTTCATCCAATAGGGGCCCCACACCCTCTCTGGTCACCCTCTTATTGCTAACATGCCTGTAGAAACCTTTCTTGTTCCCCTTCACATGCAAAGTTCCCTCTAATTTTTCCATTCTTGTGTGGAATACATTTTGTTCTGTGCACCAAGGCATGTGCAGATGTGCACCATCAAATAGAAACAAAGGCTGCCAGTTGTGGAAGACGGTGGGTACACCGCTAAACACTGGGTGGCATTTGAATCTCTCCTGGGTGACCACCCAAGCGCTCAGCTTACTGGGAACACTGTTCACATCCCTCGCCAGCTGCAATTCCAATCACCTTCCTGACTACACCCCTGCCTGCTCGAGCAATAGATTTATCCTCCTCCCTGGTCATCTGTCCAAGTTTCCACTTCTTGTCAGCTTCCCTTTTGTGTTTAAGGTCCCCAAGGATTTCCCTTCCAAGCCAATCTGGTTGCCTAGTATATTTGCTTTTCTTGTTGCACATCGTGAGGTTTCTCCCTGTGCCTCAATAAGGCTTCTTTAAAATACAGCCAGCTCTCCTGGACTCCTTTCCCCTTCATGTTAGCATCCCAGGGGATCTTGCCCATCAGCTCTCTGAGGGAGTCACAGTCCAGGGTGAGTATTTTGCTACTCTCCTTTCTTCGTTGGATCAGGATCCTGAACTCAACCATCTTATGATCACTGCTTTTCAGGATGCCACCCCCATCTATTTCTCCTACTAGCTTGTCCGTGTTTGCGAGCAGCAGGTCCAACTGCACATGGCCTCTGGTTGGTTCTTTCAGCACTTGTACCAGGAAGTTGTTCCCAACATTCTCCAAAACCTTCCCAGATTGTTTGTGTACTGCTGTATTGGTTTTCCAACAGATGTCAGGGTGGTTACAGTCCCCCACAAGAATCAGGGCCTGTTGTATGAGAAATTGAAAAGAGGATTTAACAAGCCTGATGTTCTCTGATTAATGTATGAGTATAAAACAAGATTGCTACCCCTTATTTATAATTGCAACAAATCTTATACCAAGAAAGACACACGGGCAGAGAGTGTCAAGCAGTCTGCAGCCTAAGTGACCCAGGGTCACCCTGCAGGGACATGGCAGATATGTAGCTAAATGGCAATTAGGGCTAGAAGTTTGAAATGTGACCTTGTGTGTAGCTAGCAGCTAGAGGCTAAGTGTGTATGTGTTCATTTATAGACACAGCTCCCCTCTGTCACTGTAGCTATTGATTCAGAGACCAAGAGGGAATATTGATAGTTAGGTGAGTGTTGGGTGAAATAACGTCCTTGTCTCCGTGATTCTTTAATGTGGGCGATAACCTCCTTAATGGACAGATTACCTTCCACTAATTACCGTGCTATTCAGGCCAGAGGGAGCTACATCACAAGCCTATTGACACCACCCTGAGTGAACAAGGGATCTGAACTGTGTGTCTGCTTGCATGCTGTATGGGGAAAGCTTAGAGTGGTAGGACTGAGACCCCTGGGTACCCTGGTGTCCCTGAAACAGTCACTGAATCAACAACTCTGGGCTGATGCTGTGAGAACTGTCTCCAACTACAACACTCAATATCTTGACGAGGAATCTCCTCTCAGAACTGAACTCCTTTCTTCATTAAACTGATCTCTTTGTACCAAAACTCTTCTCTTTTTCTAATAAACTTTTTTCATTTAATAAGAACTGTCTACATGTGCGTATTTGGAGAAGGATCTGAAATATTCACTGCACTGAGAGTTAATGTGTCTGATCCTTTGAAACTGGTAGATCTCGATTGGACGGGTGTCTGGATAAAGGGCTAATGCTGGGTTGCTTTAAAGAAACTGTGTGATTGGCTTCTGGGTAACCAGTAAGGTAATGTAGAAGCTCGTTAGTTAAACAGAAATGAAAAGGCACAGGGCCAAAAGTAAAACCCCTGGAAACTTTTTAGAGACACCACAGTAGAAGCCCAACTTAAATGTATACCCCAAATTAAAAAAAACACAGTAAGAAAACCAAAAAAGTGCCACCGTTGCTTAATAACCAAGTAAAAGAAGCAGTGAGGGTATGTCTACACTACAAAGTTAATTCGAACTAACAGCCGTTAGTTCGAATTAACTTTCATAGGCGCTACACACGCAAACCGCTAGTTCGAACTTAATTCGAACTAGCGGAGCGCTTAATTCGAACTAGGTAAACCTCATTCTACGAGGACTAACGCCGAGTTCGAATTAAGTAGTTCGAATTAAGTGCTGTGTAGCCACTTAATTCGAACTAGTTGGAGGCCAG
Organism: Pelochelys cantorii; assembly: GCA_032595735.1. Taxonomy (NCBI): domain Eukaryota; kingdom Metazoa; phylum Chordata; order Testudines; family Trionychidae; genus Pelochelys; species Pelochelys cantorii. The sequence goes on from CM064349.1 coordinate 3,215,017, forward strand.
CCCTTCCCAGCTTGCCCTGGTGGCCACTCTGGGCCAAGCCAGGGAAACTCTTCTGCCCCCCCGCCCGGCCCCAGAGCCCTTAAAGGGCCACGGTCTGGCTACACTGCTCGTGCCAGCTGGAAGCCTGCCAGCACCCAGCCAGCAGACCCTGCACCTGGCACAGCATGAGCCAGCCACCCGCTGCCACCCAGCCCTCCTCCTCTTCCCAGGACCAGGCTGGTGGCTCCCAGGAGCCTGCCCAGGGCCGCAAGAGGCGGGCACCCTCCTGGTCTAGTGTGGAGATCGTGGACCTCATCGAGGTTTGGGGGGAAGCCTCCAACGTCCACGATCTCCGCACTAGCCACAGGAATGCAGCTGTCTACAGCCGCATGGCTGCCAGCCTGGCCACCAGGGCCACATGCGGACCCGGGAGCAGGTCCGCTGCAAAATTAAGGACCTGCGGCAGGCCTACTCCAGGGCCTCCCAGCCAGGGGCCGACCCGGAGGCATGCCCTCATTATGAGGCCCTGGACTGCATCCTGGGGGCTCACACAGTCCATGCCCCCCAGGTGGTGATCGACCCCGGGGCAGAGGGACCCGTCCCTGACACCGAGGAGGAGGAGGAGGACGCCGAGAGCCAGGAGCCTGCAGGGAGCCTGCCCAGGACCCAGGACCCCTGAGTCATCCCACAGAGCACATCGGCTGTGTCGTCTGAGGCTGAGGGGGGCTCTACATGTGAGTGCCATCATGCTCCCCTTACGTATACGGGGAGGTGGGGGGGAGAGGGAGCCCAGGGACCGTGCGCCTGGGCCTTGCCCACCATGGAGCAGCAGCTGGGTGTCATGCAGGGGCCCTGGCCCGTTCCCCACACGCCGACCTCGCCTTGCACAGGGGGGCTGTGTCCCCAGGGAGAACTGACCACTGCTCTTGTTTCACCACAGCCGCAGCACCTGGGAGTGCAGGGCACCCCACCCCACCTGCAACAGCCACCCGCACCCGGGCCAGCAGGCGCACCAGGAACCTGGAGGACTACCACCGGCAGCACCTGCGGCTACTGGAGCAGCAGCTCCTCACCCAGGACCACTGGGTCCGCGAGGACCTGCGGCTGTGGCAGCAGAGCTTGGAGGCGCTGGAGGAGCAGGGCCGTGCCCTCCACGGCCACCTCCAGACCCTGGTGGACAGGTTCCTGCCTCCTGCTGCTCCAGCCCCTGCAGCCGCCCCAGCTCTCGCTCCTCCTCCCACCCCTGCTCCCCCCTCCACTTCCTCTGCACCCCCCGTCCCTCCTGCCCGACCCTCCACACCCAGTCCCCCCGACGCCCCCGCACCCGCAGTGCTGCGAGATGGGAGAGCCAGCAGGACCCCCAACCCTGAGCTTTCCCTTCCCTTCCTCCCCCTTCCAGCTCCCTCCTCCCAGGTTTCCCCCTCCCCTCTCCCACCCTCATTCCCCCCTCCCGTTATGTACAATAAAAAGAGATGATTGTTTGCAAAACAGGTGTCTTTATTTAACATTAGGAAGGGGGGTTAGGGAGGGGAAAGGGGAAGGAGGGGAGGGTGGAAGAAGGCCCCAATGGGGCATGCAGGGAGAGTTCAGTCCTCCTCCTCCACCAGGAAGGTCTCCCGCAGGGCTTCCCGGATTTGGACAGCCCCCCGCTGGGCCTCCTGGACGGCAGCGGTGCGGGGCTGAGCGTAGTGGCCAGCCATGCGCTCAGCCTCAGCCATCCAGGCTGGCAGGAAAGCCTCCCCCTTCCGCTCGCACAAATCGTGCAGCACGCAACATGCTGCCACCGCGAGAGGGATATTGTGCTCGGCGAGGTCGAGGCGGGTGAGGAGGCACCTAAATCTGGCTTTCAGTCGTCCGAAGGCCCCCTCGACCACAATGCGGGCCCTGGTGAGCCTGGCATTGAAGGCCTGGCGGGAGGGGTTGAGGTGCCCCATGTATGGCTTCATCAGCCAGGGCTGTGGGGGGTAGGCCGCATCCCCCACCAGGCAGACGGGCATGTCCACGTCCCCGACCCTGATGTGGCGGTCGGGGAAGAAGGTCCCGGCGTGCAGCCTCTGGCACACGGAGGAGTTGCAGAACACCCTGGCGTCGTGTGCCTTGCCAGACCAGCCCACATTAGTGTCCGTGAACTGGCCCCGGTGGTCAGACACGGCCTGCAGGAGGACGGAGAAGTACCCCTTCCTGTTGATGTACTGGGAGGCCTGGTGTTCCGGGGCATGGATGGGGATGTGCGTCCCGTCGATGGCCCCCCCGCAGTTGGGGAAGCCGAGGGCGCCGAACCCCTGGATGATGGCGTCCAGATCGGCGAGGTGGACCACCCTGCGGAGCAGCACCCGGTTGATGGCCTTGACCACCTGCAGAGAGACACACCAAACTGCGAATCACTGGGGCACCCGGGTGGCTGGGAGTGTTTGTTCCCTGGCACTGCCCCGCGCCCCACTCCCAGAAGCAACCCCCGCTGCGATCCTGGCCGCCGCCGGTGGCCTGTAGTACGGCCAGGACAGACCGAACCCTCCTATGCGGGGCACTGTCGCCTCCTCCCCCGCCCCCATTTTCCCTGGGGCGGCCCATTCCCTCCTTGCAGCCCCCTTCCTCCCCAGCCCAGTGGCCGGTGAGTGCTGTACCTGCATGAGTACTGCTCCGACGGTGGATCTCCCCACGCCGAACTGGTTCCCGACGGATCGGTAGCTGTCCGGCGTGGAGAACTTCCACAGGGCGATGGCCACACGCTTCTGGAGGGGGATGGCGGGCCTCATGCGAGTGTCCCGTCGCCGCAGAGCAGGGGCGAGCCACTCGCAGGGCTCCAGGAAGGTGTCCCTCTTCATCCTGAAGTTCTGGGTCCACTGTCTGTCTCCCCAGCGCTCCAGGACAATGCGGTCCCACCAATCTCTGCTGGTGTCCAGATGCCAGATGCGGTGGGGCACGCTGGCCTCCAGGCACTGCTGCGGCTCCTCCATGGCCCCCAGGGAGGCCAGGGGGAGAGGCAGGGGGCTGACGTGCACCAGGTAGTGCCAGGCAGCCTCCAGCCGCTGCTGCAAGCCTGGCAGCAATAAGTCCAAAAACTGGAGCAGAATGCCCAGGGCGAGCTCTGGCTCCATGGTGCCAACTGCGGCAGCGTCCCCAATGAGAACCACCGACACAGGCAGGCACAGAGGAAAACGCTTTGCTGTCCCTTGGCAAGGTAGGCAAGCAAGCGGAGAAGCTGAGAACCGGCTGTCCAGGGGGGGGTCCCTTTAAGCACGAGCCTCAGATAGCCTCAGACAGCAGCCACACAAAGCAACTACTGACCTGATGCCCTGCCGGAACCGGTTTCAGCTGCCCTTAAATGCGCCCCAGCGTCCAATCAGTGTGGACGCGCTAGTTCGAATTAGCAAAATGCTAATTCGAATTAGTTTTTGGGTCTAGATGCGTTAATTTGAACTAAGCTAATTCGAATTAACTAATTCAAACTAAGTTAGTTCGAATTAACTTTGTAGTGTAGACATACCCTGAGAGATAAAAAGGCGTCATTTTAAAAAGAAGTTAAATCCTAGTGAGGTAAAATAGAATGGAGCATAAACTCTGTCAAATGAAGTACAAAAATATAAGGAAGGCCAAACAGGAGCTTGAAGAGCAGCTAGCCAAAACTCAAAAACTATTTAAAATATATCAGAATCTGGAAGGCTGCTAAATAACCAGGGGGGCCTTTGGCAGAAGTTAGCTCTCTAAGGGTATGTCTACATTAGCCTATGTCTACACTAGCTCATTGCAGGAGGAGTAACGGTAGTTCGAATTAGGAGCTTTAATTCAACCTGCCTAGCCCGTGCCACGTGTAGCCATGGGCAGGGAGTTCGAACTACCGGGCCTTTAAAAATGGCGGCGCCCGGGAACATGCAAATAAGCCCAGGATATTTTAATCCCAGGCTTCATTTGCAAATTTGAATGACTACATTAGCCACCCTAGTTCAAATTAGGGTGGCTAGTGTAGACATACCCTAAGACTTTGACATACAACACATTTCAGGAGCTTCTAGCAAAGTGGCTGATGTACTCTCTCGTGAGTTTCCCAGACTTCTCCAGTAAAAACTCTCCCTATATCCAGGTCATGTACTCCATGTATATAGAGGATCTTGTTTAGTTCTTTGTGTATTCAGTAGCAGATTGAGTGTGTGCAGGTATATTTTTAACTATGTTTTCTCCTAGATCTCCAGGAAGAAATCACAGCCAGCGTGGAACAGCCTGCCCAGCACCGTCTGATTTGGAGGGGTGTGATGGATGGGAGAGCTGCTGTCCTTTTTTAAACATCCCAGCATTCAATAACTAAAGGAATAAACCTAGGAAGGTAGGAAATGTTGTCCAGGAGAACCAATGGGGGAGGGGGGGGGGGAAGTGTTGAGATTTGAACAGAAAGGGATTCGGCCTGCTGCTTTTCTTTGGGGGAGTTTAAACCAGGAACTATGGGGGGGGGAGGGGAGGGGGGAGATGAATTGAACTGGGCAAGAATACCATGCCTAGAAAAGGAATACCTGGGCCTAGAATTGGACTCAACCTTGGAAGGATGAATATGTGAGTAGATAGAGAATCATTTGAGTTAGACACAATCAGATTATTTTCTTTGGTTTGGTTAAACTACTCTGTGCCAAGTCCATGTGTCTCCCCCATACCCTGTTACCAAGATTAATCCCAGGGATGCAATTCTCTGTGTTTTAATCTGTTCTTTTCTCAGTTGCATCTAACAAACAAGGATGTGTTACCAAGTATATATTTGTGTTTTGTTCATAAAGCATGCATTTTAAGGCTTTAATTTGATTCTCGTGTCCTGGCAGATAACAGGAGGTCTGTGTGTGAATGCCTAAGATTGAGAGGTCAGCTACCAGATATTGCAGCTTTTTTTCTTTTAACTCTCTTGGTAAAAGGCCTTGGGGAACCCTCTGGAAGAAGTTCCCAAGTGATTTCTTACTCGGTTCAAGAAAAAAGAATATTTTTTTCCACTGGGGTGGTGGCAGCTACCTCCCAAGGCCACGCAATTCATGTTTGTAATCAGAGCCTACACAGGCACGGTATTTTCAGGTTTCTCGTGGGCTCCCACCTTGTGCACTTGGAGTACCAGAGTGGGGAACAGGCCTGACACCCCTGCACTCAGCAGGCTGCCTGCAGGACCCAGGAAGAGGCCCAGGCCCTGCATGAAGTGGAGGCTCTGCAGCAAAAGGGGAAAGAAACTCCCCTAAGGACAAGAAGTGGGGAGTGTGGGTGGCTCGCTCTAGCTGACTCGTATGGAAACAAATAAACCACAAGCACCTGACAGCGAGCTGAGCGCTCAAACACAGCTTCTTATACGGCAACAAAGGTCACGGCAGGGGCAATATGAATGAGGCAGGGGACTGAGCAGAGTAATTAAAGGGTAATTACTGGGCCACCACTGAGATCACCCGGCAGGCAGTGGGCTGATCAGTGCAATAAAGGGGAAAATGTACTAGGATCACGGTGCTTGCTCCTTAGGATGTGAGGGAGGGGAACATGGCAGGTACAGCTCGGCTTCTGCAGGGTGGAGCTGAGCTTCTAGCATACCCATAACAGAAGCCTCCACTCCCCGTGTGCTCCAGTGTTTTCCCCACCCGCCTATGGAAATCATTTTTCCTACTATCCAACCCAAACTTCCTCCACTGCAACTTGAGACCATTGTGCCTCATTCTGCCATCTGCCCCCACTGAGAACAAGCTGGCTGCCTCTCTCCAGCCTCTTTGGAACCCCCCTTCGGGAAGTTGAAGGCTGCTCTCAAATCCCCCCTCACTCGTCTCTTCTGCAGACTGAACAAGCCCAGATCTCTCAGCCCCTCCTCATAGGTCATGTGCTCCAGCCCCCGAATCATTTTGGTTGCCCTCCGCTGGACCCTCTCCAATGCGTCCACATCCTTTCGGTAGTGGGGGGCCCAGAACTGGACACAGTACTCCAGATGCGGTCTCGCCAGAGCTGAATAAAGGGGAATAATCACTTCCCCAGATCTGTTAGCAACGCTCCTCCTAATGCACCCTAATATGCCATTAGCCTTCTTGGGTACAAAGGCGCCCTGTTCACTCATCTCCAGCTTCTCATCCATTGGAATCCCCAGGTCCTTTCCTGCCAAACTGCTGCTTAGCCAGTCGGTCCCCAGCCTGTAACAATGTTTGGGATTCTTCTGTCCCAAGGCCAGGACTCTACACTAGTCCTTATTGAACATCAGATTTCTTTTCACCCAGTCCCCCAATTGTCTAGGTATGGACCATATCCATACCTTCCAGCATATCTACCTCTCCCCCTAGCTTAGTGTCATCCACAAACTCGCTGAGGGTGCAATCCATCCCTTCAGCCAGGTCTTTAAAAAGAAGTTGAAAAAAAATGGTCCCATAATTGACCTTTGGGGCACCCCGCTTGATACTGAGCACCAACCTGACATCAAACCGTTAATCACTACCCGTTGAGCCTGACCATCTAGCCAGCTTTTTATCCATCTTACAGTCCATTTATCCAATCCAGACTTCCTTAAAATGCTGGAAAGAATGTTGTGGGAGACCGTATCAAAAGCTTTGCTGAAGTCAAGATATATCACATCCACTGACTTCCCCAAGTCCACAGAGCCAGTTACCTCATCATAGAAGCTAATCAGATTGGTCAGGCAGGACTTGCCCTTTGTGAATCCATGCTGACTATTCCTGTTCACTTTCCCCTCTTTCAAGTGCTTCAAAATGGATTCCTTGAGGATCCCCTCCAGGATTTTTCCAGGGACTGAGGTAAGGCTGACCGGTCTGTAGTTCTCTCAATTGTCCTTCTTCCCTTTTTCAAAGATGGGCACTACATTTGCCTTTTTCCAATTGTCTGAGACCTCTCCCAATCTCCATGGGTTTTCAAAGATAATGGCCAAAGGTTCTGCAATGACATTTGCCAACTCCCTCAGTACCCTCAGATGCATTAAATCCGGACCCATTAGATTTGGTCACATGTATCTGTGTCTGTCCAGTTTTTGTAAATAGTCTTCAACCTGTTCTCTCTCCACCGAGGGCTGCCCCTCTCCTTCCCATACTGTGCTGCTGAGTGCAGCAATCTGGGAGCTGCCCTTGTCTGTGAAGACAGAGGCAAAGAAAGCATTGAGTACTTCAGCTTCTCCCACATCATCTGTCACTAGGTTACCTCCTCCTCCAGTAAGGGACCTACACCCTCCCCGATCACCCACTTATTGCTAACATGCCTGTAGAAACCTCTCTTGTTTCCTTTCACATCCAAGGTTCCTTCTAATTTTTTCCATTCTTGTGTGGAATACATTTTGTTCTGTGCACCAAGGCATGTGCAGCTGTGCACCACCAATAGAAACAAAGGCTGCCAGTTGTGGGAGACTATGGCACTCTGCTAATCAGCTGGGGGGCATTTGCATCTTCCCTAGGTGGCTGCACTCAGATTACAGGAAACACTATTCACATCCTTGGCTATCTGCAATTCCAACTGCGCTTTGGCCTTCCTGACTACACCCCTGCCTGCTCAAGCAATAGATTTATCCTCCTCCCTGGTCATCTGTCCAAATCTCCACTTCTTGTCAGCTTCCCTTTTGTGTTTAAGGTCCCCAAGGATTTCCCTGCTAAGGTAAGCTGGCTGCCTCCTATATTTGCTTTTCTTACTGCACATCGTGAGGTTTCTTCCTGTGCCTCAATAAGGCTTCTTTAAAATACTGCCAGCAGTCCTGGACTCCTTTCCCCTTCATGTTAGCATCCCAGGGGATTCTGCCCATCAGGTCTCTGAGGGAGTCAAAATCTGCTTTTCTGAAGTCCAAGGTGTGTCTTTTACTACTCTCTTTTCTTCCTTTGGTCAGGATCCTGAAATCTACCATCTCATGATCACTGCTTCCCAGGTTGTCACCCAACTCTACTTCCCCTACTAGTTCCTCCCTCTGTGTGAGCAGCAGGTCAAGCTACGCATGGCCCCTGGTCAGTTCCTTCAGCACTTGTACCAGGAAGTTATCCCCCACATTCTCCAAAAACTTCCTGGATTGTCTGTGCCCTGCTGTATTGGTCTCCCAACAGATGTCAGAGTGATTGATGTTCCCTATGAGAACCAGGATCTGTTGTATGAGAAATTGAAAAGAGGATTTAACAAGTCTGATGGTCTCTGATTAATGTATGAGCATAAAACAAGGTTGCTACCACTGTTCTGTAAGTGCAACAAATCTTATACACAATACCAAAACCTTATCTTTCTATTTAGGCCAATTACTAAACTTATTAAACTTTAAAACAAAGGAATTTAACTGAAAGGACTTAGTTTAATAAAATATTAAATGTGTGTTAATTTGTTACCTTACATTACTATATTATTGCTACATCATTAAACTACATTATTACATTGCTTACATCATTAAACCTAAAATACAAATTGTAGTGGGTTCACTCACTTTTACGCATGGCTTCTTCCCTCAGGGTGGCGTTTGGGGGAAGTAGCTGGCTGTTCTGCCACTGACGCACCCCCTTTGGGTGAGGTGTTCTCTTCAGGTCACTGCCCTCCGGCAGTGATCACTCCACAGTTCATCCGCATCTCCCTTCCGGGGTGGGGGGAGAAGAGTCCATGTTGTTATAGGTCAGGGTCCTCCTTATTCCCGGGGACCCCCAGTTCTTCCTCTCAGGGACTCCTAGCTCCCCTCGCACCATCCTGGCCTCAGGTCCCCTGCCAGGCCCCTACTCCCTGACCACAGGTGCACCTCTGCCTGCCTAGTTGCCTCCTGGATTTATGGCCTGGAGCTTCCCTGGCTCAGCCTCCCCCATCCTACCACAGCTGCCTCCTATGCAGCCCATCCCTTTAGGGCTACCTCCTATGCTCACCCTGGCCCTTCATGACTGTCTCCTATGCAGCACTGGGCCTCAGGCTGTGTAGCCTGGGTTCCTCCTGCCTGAGCCTCCCAGTCCTGCCCTCCTCCAGGGAGCCTCCTTCTTCCCTGGCCATCAGGTCTTAACTGCTCTCTCCTCCAGAGCAGCAGGCAGGTAGCTCTCTCTCTTCCCAGGAGCTGTTCTTATAGCCCTCAGCTGGGCTCTCCTCCCTCCAGCTCCTTGGCCCCTTAAAGGGCCAGGGCAGGGCAACACTCTGTCACACTATATAAAAAGGATAAAACTTTTAATCATAACATATCCCCCTTTTGATGCCTCGAGATCAATTTTTGAGTGTGTCATAGCTTATATCATTGTCTCATGGCTATATATTGGGAGGCAATCTGAGCTCGTGGTTGCAATTTAACAAACATTCTCTTTGTCCAGCAACACATAAATATCATCCCAATTAGGCAAATGCAAGACAATATCAACAATCATCAATGGGTGAAGCATAAATGACAATATACTTTTAGACGTGGGAGACCAGCCTGTAAAAACATCATACCAATGGTAAGCAATAAGTTCTTTTTCAGCCCCAGCAATTTTAATCATATCTCCATTTGCATGTGTTATTTGAAGAACTCGCCTTCCCACATCCTTCTAAGTTTCATGTAAGAATTGTGTGACATTTGCTTTTAAAAGCAAATGATCAACTAATTCCCCCCAGTCCAAACTGAGGGAGATGGAGAAGTTAACTAAGGGGGCAATCACAGTACTCTGGGTTTCCTCTAGGTTAGGAAGGTAATAAGTGTGATTCTTAGTGTACAAGATGCTTGCATTGCATCTACACTCATCTAGTGGTGGCTGGCTAATGTTGTCATCCTCCCAAAATATTATTTCCCAGGATATAACACATACACATTGTCCATTATATACCACACAGGTTACATTTTCTAGTTCATCCCAGACACATGTGTCTAGCGATGTAGTCCTATTGCATGGTTCCGTGGTAGCAGGCAGGGAGAGGCATACCCATCTGCGAGGGTCCCACTCTGTACACTGTCATGTGTCCAATCATTCTTTTTCTTTCCCAGCCCACTGACCCATAACATGGGGTAACCAGAAAGATCCCATGGCCAATTTCAGTAGTGGACTGACTTTCCATAGCTCTGCCTCCACAGATTGTTGATGAGCCATTTTGACAATAATTTCCCCTAGTAACAATTCAGGTTTAACCCGGCTGGAGACATACTGTATCCATTCATGCTTATAAGTATCAAACAAAGATCTTTTTCATTGTTTTAAAAAGTGTTCCAGTACTTTAACATTGCCTGATATTACCCAGAACATTTCATGTTTGATTGATGTTAAACTGAGAACTTGCATTATGGTGCATCCCATAGCTAAGGCAGTCTTATTTCCCAATTCCAGCTGTTCCTTATATGCCCGCCAGATGGTGGTGTTTAACCATTTCCACAGATTCCATGTTGCTTTCAAGTTACGTAATCCTATTTGTACCAAATCTACATTAGTAATAGAGAGGTAGCCATGTTAGTCTGATCTAGCTGAAACAAAAGGAAAAACTATGTAGCACTTTAAAGACTAACACAATGGTTTAATAGGTGATGAGCTTTCGTGGGCCAGACCCACTTCCTCAGATCATATTCTGGAAGAGAATTGGCATGACCATATATACCAAAGGAATATAATGAAAAAAGTGAACACATTATTAAATTGACAAATCAGGTTTACAGCAGAAGGTGGGGTGAGGGAGAGAATAGTTGTCTGTGAGTCAATGGATGGCTAATCAGGGGTGATAATTGGGGAAGCTATCTTTGTAATGGGTAAGGTAATTAGCATCTTTGTTAAGGCCCATTCATAAAGTGTCAAATTTAAGCATGAATGAAAGTTCTGAAGTTTCCCTTTGTAGTCTGGTGTTAAAGTCTCTTTGAAGTAAGATGCATGTAGTAAGGTCGTTAAGACTATGTCCAGGTAGGGTGAAATGAAAACCAGCTGCTTTTTCCTTGTGAAGATGTCTGATGTCTGATTTGTGGGCATTAATTCTTTGGTGAAGTGTCTGAGAAGTCTGTCCAATATACATAGCAGAAGGACACAGTTGGCATGTGATGGCATAAATTATATTTCTGGATGAACAGGAATATGTGTCCTTGATCATGTAACTGACATGGTTAGGTCCAGTGATGGTGTCACCAGAGTAAATGTGTGGACAAAGCTGGCAACGGGGTTTGTTGCAAGGGAAAGTTCCAGGGTTGGTATTAGTGTGGTGTGTCCTGTGGTTGTTGGTAAGAATCATCCTGAGGTTAGGTGGTTGTCTATAGGAGACTATGGGTCTGTCCCCCAGAGCCTCTTGGAGGGTAGTATCCTGTTCCAGTATAGGTTGTAGGTTATTGATAATGCGTTGGAGGGGTTTAAGTTGGGGGCTGTAGGTGATGACAAGTGGTGTTCTATTGTTGGTTTTCTTGGGCCTATCTTAAAGTAGATGGTTTCTGGGTATTCGTCTGGCTCTTTCAATTTGTTTTTTTATTTCTCCAGGTGGGTAATTGAGGTTTAAAAATGCTTGGTAGAGATCCTGAAGTTTCTGGTCTCTGTCAGTGGGATTAGAGCAGATGAGGTTGTACCTAAGGGTTTGACTATAGACGATGGATCGTATGGTGTGTCCTGGATGGGAGCTGGAGGCATGTAGGTAAGTGTAAGGCATGTAGGTAATCTACATTGGCATCTACTTGCTCATGTATGAGACTCTCCTGTAGTTTTGATAAGGCACTCAATTTATTTCTGATTACCTCTAAATCTACTGTATTCATAATCCCTGTTCCAACACCAACCCCTCCTAATATAGTGTCTGCTACATCTCACTTGGTCCAACCGTAGGGGCTTTGGTGTGTCTTTATAATTAAAATCCATTTCCCTTTATTTCAAAAGGGAGCAGCCTGACATGCTCAATAAAAAGGAGATACCATGCCTGTAGAATTCAGGGGAATCCTGAGGGCAGGTGAAATGCCCATCCAATGCCCCTTCTGCATATTGGTTCCTGTAAATATAGTTAAAATGCTTATTAATTCTTTTCTGCCTAATGCAGTATTCCCTCTTTCCAAACACAATTATTTAAGAATTCTAGCAATAAGACAAACATCACAAGACAAGACATAAAAACATAAAACACAATTTTTGTCATGACAATAAATCCATGTTATATTAGTTGCTTTTCAGCTGCTACCAGCTTTTCTGATGTTCTGAAAGACAAAAGAAAACATTTTCTACTCTCATGTGGGTGGCATATCATATTTTAAAATGCTTCTCTCTGTTACAAGTATTCTTGCTGATTTTCTTATCAGCCTGCTGTGACATAAGTAATTATTGGGTTTTTATTTTGTAAACCAGTCAAGCCTCAGTAACATCCACACTCTGTAGGTTCCAGGTAAATCACTATACCACTCATTTAGCATGCCTCAGTTTCCCTGTTATATAGCAGACCAGGTTTTTAATAGTCTGTCTGTGGTGAAGCTCCAAATTTATTTACAGGTAATGACTGAGAAGCTTTACTCTTATAGTGATTTCCCTTTACTTAGCACTAAGTATTTGCCAATTACCATTTCAGCAAATCCAAAAAGTTTTCCTTTTCTGAAAGAGTATACTAAATTTATTTCCATGTTAGTAGTAACATTAGCATTAAATTTCTTCAAGTTGGTGCTTACGAATATCTTGTGATATACCATGCCTTTTATTTGGACAATTTACTTTAAAGGACGGTGCGTGTTATATTTTCTTGAAATTTTGAATAATAGGCCCTTTTAACACATTACAACAATTGCTTATTTCCTTCCACACTCCCACGGAGTCGGAGTTAACTTCTCACCTTTTCATACCCTTAATCACTTGCTTTGTTCCTCAAATGAAAACTTTCTTCATTCCCAGTAATTTAACTTTTCAATGCCTGTATGACTGCTTTCCCTTATTCCTTCTACTATGCCTACACAGGGCTTCAAAACCTCTTACCCCCTTTCACATGCTTATTTCCTTCTTATGATTTGTACCTGATCCTGCTTTCTCTCACAAAGGGTCCCCTTTCCAGGGACACAGGTTTGTCCTTTACTAATTTAGTAAGAAGGGTGGGCTTTTCAATTAGCTCCCACACCTTCTCATTCCTTTCATTGGGTAAGTTCAAATGTTTATTTCTGCAGTCAGCTAATACAAATTTTTAAACTCCTTAGTACAAGTTTTTCATAACAGCCAGACAACAGCAGTATTTCTTTTGATTGAGATTAAGGATTTGTAAACCAATAAACATTTAATCAAAAAGGTCTGCATGGTAAGCTAAGATGTTGTCAGACCATGGGCTGTGCTTAAACTTGCAATATTTGTTCCAAAGATATAGTGTACCTTTTCTCCTTTTCATGAGGGTTTTTTTTTCTGAATTTTTGCACCAATGTGCCCAGTTTGTTTCACTAGCAATTTTAGTCTTATTTGTCACGTACCCTTAAAATTCTATATGAGGGAAGAACGGAAACACTAACCTTAATTCTTTAGGGCTTGCCTCTCATATGATTGTGGTTGCAATGCAGTGAACCCCATTTAATCTTTTAAATTTGCCATTAAATTTCCTATTTCTGTCCCCACTTTTCAGGCACACTGAAAGTTCTTGCAGTCTGTTGTTTACAACAGGGGATGGTGCTTCATTCCTTTTCCAGGTTTTTAAGAGTTTCCTAGTTTAATTTCTCATTTTCCTGCTTCACTTGTTCAAGCAAATCATATGCCTGGACAGCCTGTTACTCTGCCCACAGAGCAGCTTTCCAGTGCTTAACAGTCTGTGTTGTTTCCTCTATTTTTCTATTTCTTTTTATTTAGGAAGCTAGTATTGTGGAACGCTGTTTAAGCCATGTTATATTACTTGCAAATTCTAGCTTTTTTACTTTTATTCCTCTTTAAATCTCCCCTGGATCTTCTTCCCACTCAGGGATGTTGTCCCACTCCCCAGAAGCAACTGCAGCCACTTGCTTATTGGCGAACTCTAACTTTTGCCGTGGGTTCTCAATAATTAAATCACAACGGCTATGATCCAGAGGGGCTCTATCTTACTTCAGGGTTAATCTTTTTATCATGCCCTGTAAAACTTGATTCTCCTTCTTTTTAGTTTTCCCCTCACTCTCTTGAATTGTCCTGCAGCTACACTTAAATGACTTTTTTTATCTCAAACTCTTGTTTATATGCTCCCAAATTAACCTGCTGCGGCGTATGCAAGTGAGACTGCCACTGCCAAATGATCCTTCTGCACTTGTTCATACTTGTTAAAGGTATCTTTCCTTTACTTCTTAAGATCTCGTATTTGCCCGTGCCAGCTTCGGGGCTTACAGATTCCTCTTCTTACTCCTGCTGCTGAACTTAACCCTCTCTGGGCCAGAGGGAGAGATGCTAAGCTTCCCTCTGTATTACTCAGCACTACTACCACCGAGGGTTCATACATCGGTTGACTCGAGGTATTTCTCTAGGCAGACAGCCCCCCACAATCAAATGTAAATCTCTTCCAGGGTCAGAGAGAGAAATGCTAAGTTCTCCTCTTGTGCTCAGCCTTACTACGACCGAGGGTGTATGCACCTAAAGTTACTCAGGTTTGGAGATGAGGAACACTAAGTCCTCCTCCTATTGCCCAACCCTACTACGACCGGGGGTATAAACACCTGATTCAGGGTATTTCCCTCAGCCAGTGGTCTCCAACCTTTTTACACCCAAGATCACTTTTTAAGTCTCAGAACAGGCGAAGATCTACTGCCCCGCCCCTTCCTTGAAGTCACGCCTTCTCTATTCTCCTGTCCATCACTTGCTATCCCCAGCCCTTATACACTCGGTTAAACAGTTTATTTTTAAATTATGCAATATATAAAATTAAAATCACGTTTATAGTTATGAAATAAATGGTCTGTTTTTAATTCATGCTTTTTAAATGTCAAATGAAGCATTTACAATTATACATTTTGTCCTCTGCTATTTTGTAAATCTAAAATCAAGTATTGATAATTATATATTTTTTCCTCCAATAACAGTCTCAGTGTGACATCTGTGACTGAACAGTATCTGCCAGTGTCTTGAAGTCTGGGTTGTAGTCTGAGATTGCTAGTCGTATACAGTCCATCAAATGGACATCTGTGAGGCGGGTGCGATACTTGGACTTGATTATCTTTAATTGGGAAAATGCTGTCTCACAGAGATATGTGGAGCCAAAGTAAGCCTTCACTTTGAAAGCACAAGATTATAGAAGTGGATATTTTTCTCTGTTTACCATTCTCCAAAAATCACTGTCCCTTGCTCTGACTTTCAGCTCAATATCATTTTGCATAGTAATTATCTCCATATTAAGTCCATTGCTTTGTAAATGAAACACCTGATGAAATTTTGTAGCCAAGCCGCAAATGTCTTCTACTTGAAGGAATGGATTTAAGACAAACATGACAATTGGTTCCATCACATCTAATTCCTGAAATCTCCTGTGGAATTCGTCTGCTAATTTCTTCAGGTGTGCACAGAAGTTTTCTGGGTGGAACCATTTTTCTTTCTCATTAATTTTTTCTAGTATTCCCCCCAAACTTGGGAAGTCATGCAGTGTTTTATTCTCTAATTCGGAGAACCATAGGCCCAGTTTCAATTTGAATGCATTCACAGCACTGAGCATATGTGCTAAGTCTCTGTCCTTTCCCTGAAGTTCACAGTTCAGCTCATTCAGTTTTGATGTCATATCTGTAAGGAACCCAAAGTCTAGCAACCATGCAGTATCTGGCAGCTCACTGCACACTTCATTCCTTGATTTAAGAAAAGTCTTAATTTCAGGCATCAGCTCTAAAAATCTTTGCAGGACCTTTCCTCGACTTAACCACCTCACCTCAGCATGGAGGATTAGTTCACCATAGGCAGCATCCAGTTCGCTGAGTAAGGATTTAAACAGGCGGTGCTGAAGGGGTCTTGCTCGAATTGAGTTTACAATCTTAACAACTACTTTCATTATATGAGAGAAGTTCATAACTTTACTTGCTAATACTTGCTGGTGGATTATACAGTGATAATTGACAAAAGAAGGGAAATCAGGATCATTCCTGCAAAATGCAACAAAGCCTGCATTTGTGCCAAGCATGGCTGGTGCACCATCTGTTGTGATGGAAACCAATTTCTTGATTGGAATGTTTTTCTCAAGCACATACCTTTTGAATGTGTTGTATAAATCCTCACCTCTTGTTCTCTCTTTAAGGGGCAAAAGGGTGAGAAGATCCTCTTTAATTGTCATATCCTTAAAAACCATACGCACAAAAACAATCAGCTGGGCAGTGTCGGTCATGTCAATAGATTCATCAAACTGCAGTGAGAAGCATTTGCAGTCCTTCAGGTCCTGCTGTAGTTGCTGAAAGACGTCTTCTGACAAAGATTCCACTCTGCTTGCTACTGTGGAAGCACCAAGTGACATGCCCTGGATCGCTGTCATTATTTCTTCTTTGTTTTTAAAATCTTTTAATAAAGAGTCAGCTGCCACAGTCATTGCTTCTTTAATTATTTCGCCATCGGTGAAGGATTTCTTATGTTTTGCCAGCAAATGGCAAATACGAAATGATGCTTCAGTGCAGGCCTTGCCTTTTGCTGCTGGTTTAAAAAATAATGACTGTCGAGCTTTCAAAATGGCCTTCAGTTCGTTAACTTTCTTTGTACGTAGCATGCTGTTCAAGGGAAAACGATCCTTGAATTTACTATGTACTGTTGCGTGGTGTCATTCCAAATTGCTCCTTTTACTGAATGATAAACTTTGATGACATATCAAGCATACGCTCTTATCTTTTATATTTGTGAACAGAAATTCATTTTCCCATTCCACGTGGAAGTTGTACATTTTTGATTTCTTAGGTGGCCTAGGTTTGCCATTCATGTTTATCGCCAGCCAGGGAGGTAGAGCTAAAATAAAAAGCAAGATAGCACTAAACTACCAAATGTGTGATATTTGTGTTTTGGTACAGTGTAGTGATATTATTGTCCTGAACAGACTGAACACAGCTTTTACAGCTGTTTGGATTTAGAATTTAAAATTTTCATGATTTATTTGTGCATGCTAGTCAGTGTGGTCTGCTGGAGCTGGAACCCAGCAGGGACAGCTTCACTGGGCCCCAGGCCTTTCCTAGGACCCCGCTGGACCCAGTTAGAATCATAGCTGCTGTCAGTGATGGATACACTCAAGACAGCACAGGTCAATATGAGGGCCTCTCCAGGCTTTACTGTCACTGGGCTGGACGGGACCAGCTACACCTGACCTGGGAGAGGACAGGGAAAGGAAAAGCAGCAGAGGTTCCATTCTCATTACCAGGCACTGAGGAAAACTCCCCAGAAGGCAGGGCTGGGCAGGTCTATGTCTGGGGAGAGACTGAGGCTCCTAGAATATGGCACAGAGGGGAAGCTGCCTGGCCACTTGGCTGTGGCATTCAGCTGCCCCAGTCCACCTGATGGGGTGGCTTCTCCTCTGTCAGCCCATGTGGAGCACGGTGCACCTGGGCTGAACACAGTAGCCTCCCCACGAATTGAAGTTAAGGGGATTGTTCAAATTTACAAGGGGGGGGGAATCAGGGTTGATGAGGGGTGAGACCGTGAGGGTGAAGGTGGGCTGTATGGCATCATAGCTCACAAAACTGGGGGGTGCTGGGGAAATTCAGGGGGATATACACCCCCCATGGGGGGGGGAGGGAAATCCCTGGCTGAGTGCCATGGCCAGGCAGCTTCCCCTCTTCACCAGCCCACCTGGAGCTGGTGCACCCTAGCTGAGCGCCATGGCCAGCTGGCAGGGCAGCCCCTTCGCTTCGCTCTAGCCCAGCTGCCCTGCACTCAGCCCGGGAGGCTGCGCCAGGATCCTCAGGAAGCTATTCATCTTTTACTCCAGCACAGCTGGAGCTAGGCGCAGCCTCCCTGGGCTGAGTGCAGGGTAGTGGGGCGGGAGGGAGGAGAAGCGGCTGCCCGGCCAGCTGGCCATGGCACTCAGCCAGGGTGCACCATGCTCCACGTGGGCTGGTGCAGAGGGGAAGCTGCCTGGCCAACTGGCTGTGGCGTTCAGCCCAGAGGAGGCTGAACCGCGCTCCAGCTGATCGGGCGGCTTCGCCTCTGCACCTGCCCACGTGGAGCATGGTGCACCCTGGCTGAGCGCTATGGCCAGCTGGCTGGGCAGCCGCTTCTCTTCCCTCCCGCCTGGCTGCCCTGCGCTCAGCCTGGAAAGCTTGCTCCAGCACAGCTGGAGCTAGGCGCAGACTCCCTGGGCTGAGCGCAGGGTAGCCGGGCTAGAGGGAAGAGAAGTGGCTGCCCGGCCAGCTGGCCATGGCGCTCAGCCAGGGTGCACCAAGCTCCACATGGGCAGGCACAGAGGAGAAGCCGCCGATCAGCTGGAGCGCGGGGCAGCCTCTTTCAGCTGAAAGCCACAGTCAGCTGGCTGGGGTGTTTCAGCCCTCCCGACCTCCCAGCTCCCACCATTCCTCGCAGCTACTCACCTGTGTTGTTGCTCGGTGAGTAGCTGCCCCTCAAATGAGGAAATCTAATGAAAATCTAATGGAAATGTACTGCTCAGGCGCGCAGTTCAGAGAGGGCTCAAGAGCTACTCTTAGAGCCCCTGAGATCGACCGGTAGATCGCGATCTACTGGTTGGTGACCACGGCCCTAGGCAGACAGCCCTCCGCAATCAAATTTCCCCCAGCAATCTGGGGTGGAGAGAGGGATCCAAAACCTCTCTCCTATTTCTCGCCCGAGGGTGTATATACCAACAATGAATACAATAGTGATCACAATTAGTTCCTTCTTATTAGCCTGTATCTCCTGACTGGGGTGTGCACACCTTTTTAGCAATATTGTCAATAATTATAGAGTACTTCTCCCCCTTCGTATTCTCCACCAAAAATGTTATGCTTAAACAAAGCACACAAGATCTTTTATAGGGGGAAAAGGCAGTATGCCGCATTTATTGAGAATACAATGGTTGCATATGCTTTTCAGTCATTCACACACAAACACCATGCACACACAGTCCCGCCAGACGATGTTATAATTACCAGTCCAGAGTCTGGATCAATCTAGTGGCCAGCCAGATTGAACACAGAGGGAGAACAGGGCCTTTGTCGGTCGATAGATCCGATGCTCCTCTGGAGTTGGTGGTAAGACGAACCCAAAGTTCCATAGAAAAGCACCCTGCTTTTATAACCCTTTTCTCTGTTGAAATCAATGGATTCTGCTGTGTCAGCTTGTGACCATAGTGTTATCTTTTTGGTGTCAGTCATTCCCAAACATCTCTTGAAGGCTCATCCTGTAATCAATCATCTTTTGGGGGTGCCCGCTCTGCTTCAAGGCCCGTCAATCTGCCAATAGTCCAATCACTTCTTATTATGGGTACGCATCTTTGACGCCAGGTAGTCTGGTCTTCGCCCACACTCAAACCCCTTCTTCGGCCATCTGGTTCTGAGCAATAACTTTTGCACCTTATCTCGATACATTCATACCCTTTTCACACACATAAGCAATGTTAGAAGGGTTCTCAAGGTTATGCGGCACAACATCAACATCTGCATTGGCAAAGCAAAGAGGCATTGTAAATCAAGCAATTAAGGCCTCAGCCTTAATAAAATATTAAATGTATGTTAACATATACCTTATATTGCTATATTATTGCTACATTATTAAGCTACATTACTATATTACTAAACCTAAAATACAAATATAAGAAGAATAAAACTTTCAGTTCCAACACTTTCCCACCCCCAGGCCAATCAGGGCTTGAGGGTGGGGGAGCATGGGAAGCCTCCTCCTGCCCTGCGAGGAGCATGTGGTGCTTGGAAACTCCACGTGCTGCTTGCAGGGTGGGGGCAGAGCAGAGATAGCTTCACATGCTCCCCCGCCCCCAAGCCCTAATTGGCCTGGGGGCAGGGGAGCAGCAGGGCCTCTGCAGACTGGATCCGACCCACAGAGGCCCTTTTGCCTACCCCTGATCTACATGTTTTGTTAGTCTTTAAAGTACTACTAGTCTGTTTTGTTGTTTTTTAAGTTTTTCTTGTTACAGACTAACTCAGCTCCCCCTCTGAAGCTTATAAAAAAAAGTTCTATACTCTACCATTCCTTTTGGCCTTCCTGTTTCCTTTCCCCCTTGGTGAGCTGGGCAGGCAGGAGTTTTGGTAAAAATGTATCAGACATGCACACCGTGCCCGCTCTACCTCAGCTGGCACTGGATAATCAGAGCCCCAATTCTAAAGGGGTTGGCATTACTGAAGTGATAGATCACCCCACGTTTTGTTGCAGATTTTCCATCTCCCAGTCGCAGCAAAGACTTCGGATTAACGTGGCTTTCTCAACTAAAAGTCTTATACATGTTCGGATGTTATGATTGTGGACACCTGGAGGGGCAGTCTTCTCAAGGCAAAGTTGGCCTTGAATCTTGATATCGATGGCTTCAGTTGAATGGCTTGTGTGAAATTTGGAAGAGCAGCTCAGAGAGACCTCTCTCCTTTACTAAGGATAGAATCTCATGGCAGGCTGAAGGAAAAAGTCCTCATGGCAGACAGAAAGCCACGCTTGCAGGGTATCCTCAGCCTTAGGCTATTTACTGCTTCAAGTGCCTTCAAGAAAGTGAAGGTGATTCTTGTGTTGTGTGTTAGTTTTATTTAAAAGTTTTTCGGAGTGTTATTTTAACAGGTACGTTAATCTCTTACATTCATAACTCTCATGTAGTTTTTCACTGTGCAATAATGTGAAAAACAATTAGGTTAACTAGGTAAGTAAACGGGCAGTTAGGAAGCATTACAGATTGCTTATGATAAATTTATTAGCTATCTTGTTAGTCTTTAAAGTGCTACATAACTTTTTTTCTTTTTGTTTTACCAAGATCAGACTAATGGCTACCTCTCTATTACAATACATTTGATATGCTCACAATCTTTTTTACGTTTTATTCACTAAAGCAATGTGTTTCTCATTTGCTATAACAGTGGTTTTAAATGCTTGAATGAAATATAGTGATGAAATTCATATTTAGGTTGTATAACATTTATTTCTCTCGTGTTTTATAAAACTTACATATTTAAGAATTTGACATTTTGTATGTAAAAGACATGAACCTAATAAGAATGGGATATGAATAAATTAAAGAGAAAAAATTATTTAACAGAATGTAAACCACAAAACTTTATAATTTATATGTCTATAGTTAGTAAAATAAGTAATTCATTAAACAATAAACATCCTAAAGGGTGGATTATTTACAGTGGTGAAGTGAGGAGGGCACGGGGGAGGGGAGGTGGCCCATGGTGCCACACTAGTGAGGTGCCAGTATAGTCCCCCTACGCTCCCCCCATCAACCCTCTGCTCATCTGATCTTACTCTGCTCACTGCCACCGGTTGGAGCTACTTCCTCCCCGCCTCTCTGACCCCAGCCCGATCCCGTCCACTTCTGCCAGAAGGTTAGTGCGTGCGGGACCCAGCCCCAAACTGGAGGGGGTTGGGTAAGATGCGATACAAGCTCCCCCCACTCCTCCCAGGGTCTGGCTCAGCCGTGCACCAGGTTTGGGGCCGCACCATTTAGCGGTGAGGGGGTGCCAATTTTGCCTTCATCCCTGGGTGCATAACACCCTTGCTACACCTCTGTGGAGACCCCTGCCTGCCCCACAGCCAGAGAGGGGTGTCCCCAGGTAAGTGGAGCACCCCCACACCCTCACCCTTCAGTGCACCCCACTTTCTCCCCCACCTCAAAAAATGAGGTTTACAGGATCTGTCGAAAAAAGGTTTTTTTTCGACAGATTCACATCTAGACTGCCATTTTAAAAAAAAAAAAAAAGCAGTGGCCATATTTCATAGAACCATAGAACCATAGAGCTGAAAGAGACCTCAGGAGGTCATCAAGTCCAGCCCCCTGCTCTAGGCAGGACCAATCCCAACTATATCAACCCAGTCAGGGCTTTGTCAAGCCAAGACCTAAATACCTCTAGGCATGGAGACTCCACGACTTCCCTAGGTAATCCATTCCAGTGCTTCACCACTCTCCTAGTGAAATAGTTTTTCCTAATATCCAACCTGGACCTCTCCCACCACAACTTAAGACCACTGCTCCTTGTTTTGCCATCTGTCACTACTGAGAACAGCCTCTCTCCATCCTCTTTGGAACCTCCCTTCAGGAAGTTGAAGGCTGCTATCAAATCTCCCCTCACTCTTCGCTTCTGCAGACTGAACAAACCCAAATCCCTCAGTCTTTCCTCGTAGGTCATGTGCTCCAGCCCCCTAATCATTTTCGTTGCCCTCCGCTGGACCCTCTCCAATGTGTCCACATCCTTTTTGTAGTGGGGGGCCCAGAACTGGACACAATACTCCAGATGTGGCCTCACCAGAGCCGAATAAAGGGGAATAATGACATCTCTGGATCTGCTGGCAATGCTCCTTGTAATGCACCCTAATATGCCATTAGCCTTCTTGCCTACAAGGGCACACTGTTGACTCATCTCCAGCTTCTCATCCACTGTAACCCCCAGGTCCTTTCCTGCAGAACTGCTACTTAGTTGGTTGGTCCCCAGCCTGTAACAATGCTTGGGATTCTTCCGTCCCAAGTGCAGGACTCTACACTTGTCCTTGTTGAACCTCATCAGATTTCTTGTGGCCCAATCCTCCAATTTGTCTACGTCTCTCTGGACTCTATCCCTGCCCTCCAGCGTATCTACCTCTCCCCCTAGCTTAGCTCATCTGCAAACTTGCTGAGGGTGCAATCCATCCCCTCATCCGGGTCATTAATAAAGATATTGAACAAAACCGGTCCTAGAACCGAACCTTGGGGCACTCCGCTAGAAGTTGACCGCCATCCTGACATCGAGCCGTTTATCACTACCCGCTGGGCCCGGCCTTCTAGCCAGCTTTCTACCCATCTTACTGTCCATTTATCCAATCCACATTCCCTTAACTTGCTGGCAAGAATATTGTGGGAGACCGTATCAAAAGCCTTGCTAAAGTCAAGGTAGATCACATCCACTGACTTTCCCATGTCCACAGAGCCAGTTACCTCATCATAGAAGCTAATCAGATTGGTCAGGCATGAGTTGCCCTTTGTGAATCCATGCTGACTATTCCTAATCACTTTCCTCTCCTCCAAGTACCTCAAAATGGATTCCTTAAGGATCCCTTCCATGATTTTTCCAGGAACCGAGGTAAGACTGACCGGCCTATAGTTCCCTGGATCGTCCTTCTTGCCTTTTTTGAAGCTGGGCACTACATTTGCCTTTTTCCAATCATCCAGGATCTCTCCTGATCTCCACGACTTTTCAAAGATAATGGCCAAAGGCTCCTCAATTACATTTGCCAACTCCCTCAGTACCCTCGGATACATTAAGTCCGGACCCATGGATTTGTGTACGTTTAGTTTTTCTAAATAGTTCCTAACCTGTTCTTTACCCGCTAAGGGCTGTCGATCTTCATCCCATCTTGTGTCACTTAGCGCATTAGTCCGGGAGCCCGCCTTGTCCATGAATACAGAGGCAAAGAAAGCATTGAGTACTTCAGCTTTCCCCACATCATCTGTCACTAGGTTACCTCCTTCATCCAGTAGGGGCCCCACACCCTCTCTGATCACCTTCTTCTTGTTAACATGCCTGTAGAAACCTTTCTTGTTATCCTTCACATCCTTAGCCAGTCGCAATTCCATTTGCGCTTTCGCCTTCCTGATAACCCCCCGGCATTCTCGAGCTATACATTTAAACCCCTCCCTGGTCATTTGTCCAAGTTTCCACTTTTTGTAAGCTTCCTTTTTGTGCTTAAGTTCACCAAGGATTTCTCCTGTAAGCTATTCCGGTCTCCTACCATGTTTGCCTCTCTTGCTACGCATCGGGATGGTTTCTTTCTGTGCCTTCAATAAGGCTTCTTTAAAATACTGCCAGCTCTCCTGGACTCCTTTCCCCTTCATGTTAGCATCCCAGGGGATTCTGCACATCAGGTCTCTGAGGGAGTCAAAATCTGCTTTTCTGAAGTCCAAAGTGTGTCTTTTACTACTCTCTTTTCTTCCTTTGGTCAGGATCCTGAAATCTACCATCTCATGATCACTGCTTCCCAGGTTGTCACCCACCTCTACTTCCCCTATTAGTTCCTCCCTGTTTGTGAGCAGAAGGTCAAACTGCGCACGGCCCCTGGTTGGATCCTTCAGCACTTGTACCAAGAAGTTATCCGCAACATTCTCCACAAACTTCCTGGATTGCCTGTGTACTGCCGTATTGGTTTCCCAACAGATGTCAGGGTGATTAAAATCCCCTACGAGAACCAGGGTTAAAGTCCCCTACGAGAACCATGTTTATGCTAATGAAGCATGGGATATTTAAATCCCTGCTTCATTAGTAATTTCGACGTGCCTAATCTACATCTCTCTGTCGACATAGAGGTGTAGTCTAGATACAGCCTTTGAGTGCTCCTTTAGCATCTCGATCATCCAGAGAGCCCACTAGTTGTTTAGCCGGCTTCCTGCTTCTGATGTACATAAAACACATTTACTGTTACTTGTTGAGGTTTTGGCCAGCTGTTCGTCAAACTCCTTTTTGGCTTTTCTTCTTGTATTTTTACTCTTAATTTGACAGTTTAAGAGAGGAATGGGGGTGCACTATCTGGGAGGGAAGTAGAAGTAGGCTGGGAGTAGGATGTCTGGCCAGGGGAGAGGGTGCAGGAGCAGGCTGCAGGGGGAAGGTGTCTGGCCAAGGGAGAGGGGGCAGGAGCAGGCTGCAGGGGGAAGGTGTCTGGCCAAGGGAGAGGGGGCAGGAGCAGGCTGCAGGGGGTAGGTGTCTGGCCAGGGGAGAGGGTGAAGGAGCAGGCTGGGGGGGGGGGTAGGCATCTGGCCAGGGAAGAGGGTGAAGGAGCAGGCTGGGGGGGGGTAGGCATCTGGCCAGGGGGGAGGGCGCAGGAGCAGGCTGGGGGGGGTAGGCATCTGGCCAGGGGAGAGGGTGCAGGAGCAGGCTGCAGGGGGAAGGTGTCTGGCCAAGGGAGAGGGGGCAGGAGCAGGCTGCAGGGGGAAGGTGTCTGGCCAAGGGAGAGGGGGCAGGAGCAGGCTGCAGGGGGTAGGTGTCTGGCCAGGGGAGAGGGTGAAGGAGCAGGCTGGGGGGGGGTAGGCATCTGGCTAGGGGAGAGGGCGCAGGAGCAGGCTGGGGGGGGTAGGCATCTGGCCAGGGGGGAGGGCGCAGGAGCAGGCTGGGGGGGGTAGGCATCTGGCCAGGGGAGAGGGTGCAGGAGCAGGCTGCAGGGGGAAGGTGTCTGGCCAAGGGAGAGGGGGCAGGAGCAGGCTGCAGGGGGAAGGTGTCTGGCCAAGGGAGAGGGGGCAGGAGCAGGCTGCAGGGGGTAGGTGTCTGGCCAGGGGAGAGGGTGAAGGAGCAGGCTGGGGGGGGGTAGGCATCTGGCCAGGGGGGAGGGCGCAGGAGCAGGCTGGGGGGGGTAGGCATCTGGCCAGGGGAGAGGGTGCAGGAGCAGGCTGCAGGGGGAAGGTGTCTGGCCAAGGGAGAGGGGGCAGGAGCAGGCTGCAGGGGGAAGGTGTCTGGCCAAGGGAGAGGGCGCAGGAGCAGGCTGGGGGTGCAGGGTCTGGTCAGTGTCTGTAACGAAGTTTATTCATTGTAACAATCACCCCCACGTGTCAGCCAGCCACTGCCCCACATGGGTCATGTAATAAATTAGAAGCCAGGGGCCGAGTGTTGCATGCAGGCCGCGCCTCACCGGAAGTGCAGGGAGTCTTGCCTGCAGGTCTGGGTAGGCTGGCCAGGATCCAGCCAGCTGGAACCAGGAAGAGGGTGCTCAGGCCAATGATGGACTCCAGCGGCCCCCTGGAGCTCTCTGGGAGGTGAGTGTGCACGGCCCACGTGGGCAGTGCCAGGTTGGGGCAGGCAGTGCTCAGAGCAGCGGGGACACGGCCATGTCAGCAGTGGGCAAGATGGCGGCTGGGTCTGCTTGTGCCCCCGGCGCTGCTCTAAGGCCCCTGTCCCAGGCAGGGCTTCTTGCTGCTCCACTGACTGGATTCTGGCTAGTGGGGCAGTGGGAAAAGCCTGCAGCCTCCGCGCTGCTTGGTTCCTCCTGCCGGGGAGGGGCAGGGGGAGGAGAGCGCGGGCAGGGAGCCGTTTGCAGCTCTGGCTCTTTCCCTGACCACGCAGTGACGCTTGGGGCTTCCCCCCAACCCCCACAGGAAGCTGGCACTGGCTCCAGTCTTCTGAGGGGCGGGAGGCTGTAGCACCAGCAAGGGCTCCCCGTTGCGGGGGCAGGGGGCAGGGATCTCGAGTGATCTCCTGAGTGAGCCATGTCTGGATCGTGAGCCATGGGCCGCTGCACACCAATCTGCTCAGCTCTGCACCAGCCACCCACCAGCCACACAGGGCAGTGTCCAGCGGCAGCCAGGGCAGGGCTCAGCCACCCTCACCTACCTGCCCTTCAACATCTCCCCCCGCCCCTCTGCCCCCTGTGGAGGCTGGACCTTCCCTCCCACAGTGGCAGGAGCAGTTTGGAGCTGGAGCTCACCTGCTGTGGCCTGGTCCCACGCCCACCCTCTCACCCCTCTCTGGCCGCCTGGAGTTCTTGGCAGGAAACACAGGTGAGAGCGCAGCCTGTGGGGCTGTGTAGCCTGGTGTTCACCCAACAGCCTCTCAAAAGCTCCTCTCACTCCCCAGCAGAGGCTGGTCACATACAAGCTGTTGCCCCCCTGAGACCTGGTCCCTGGGGTGCAGGCTGGGCTGTGGGAGCCCCTATTTTCTCCCAGCCACAGGGCTTGGTGGGGGGAGGGAAGGAGGAGCTAGGGGCTGCCTTCTCCACACTGGGAAAGGAAAGAGAAAACATATGAGACCATATTATGCAATCAGAATGAACCACAGACAATCTGTGCCCTGAAAGGTGCCAGTGGGAGAGGTACATTTTGCTAAAGATGCGCTTATTAGTCATTTACAAATCCAACAGTGTCGGCTTGGGCTCAAGTACAGACATTAACTGGTTAACACACAACAGACTGAACATCTCTAGTCTGGAACCCTCGGGACCCGACCGGTGCCAAACCAGAGTTTTCTGCTCCACTGGAGGTCAATATTGCCTAGCAGCATTACCAAACCTTCCACTGCTTACTGAGCTCTGAGAAGACAGTTAGGGTATGTCTAGACTACATGCCTCTGGCGACAGAGGCATGTAGATTAGGCTACCCGGCATAGGAAAATGAAGCGGCGATTTAAATAATCGCCGCTTCATTTAAATTAAAATGGCTGCCGCGCTGAGCTGATCAGCTGTTTGTCGGCTCAGCGTGGTAGTCTGGACGCTCCGTGGTCCACAACAAAGACATTTGTCGACCTCCCCGGTATGCCTCGTGGGATGAGGTTTACGGGGGAGGTCGACAAATACCTTTGATGTGGACCGCAGAGCGTCCAGACTACTGCGTTGAGCTGCCAAACAGCTGATCGGCTCAGCACGGCAGCCATTTAAATTTAAATGAAGCAGCGATTATTTAAATCGCCGCTTCATTTTCCTATGCCGGGTAGCCTAATCTACATGCCTCTGTCGCCAGAGGCATGTAGTCTAGACATATACTTAGGGGTGAATTAGAGCTAAATAACAGCACAGAACCCTGAGAGCCAGGACTGGGAGCTGTAAACCAACTTTATGGGACTGCAGGAAACTTGGCCACACTCATCATAATTGGACATCCAGCTAATTAAAATCATGCTGGACCACTGATGTTGCCTGACTAGAGAGTGCCGGACCAGAGAGCTCTGGACTAGAGAGGTTCAACCTGTACAAAGGCAATTCCCCCTGACTTTGATACTTGCATTTCCACATCAAAAGCTACGAATGGGACACATCCAATCTGACTCAATTAGTGTCATTAAGACTGCTCCTTCAATTGACAAGCAATGGCTTGTGCTGTTATATATGCCACTCCAACACATCTGATGAAGTGGGTTTTGACCACAAAATATCATAATCCTCTACCTTTGTCAGTCTTTAAGGTACCACAGGCTTACTCATTGTTTTTATATGCTTATTATAGGTATTTATCACATTTGCACTGTGAGTTATAAATAGGCGCGGTGTAGTGATATCTCCAACTGATGCTGGAGGTCAGGGTGATATCCCCACACAGATCGGCATCAGCTCTGCCCAGCCTATGTTATGGCCCATTGAGGACAATCAGCTGTATGGCACACCCAGTGAGAGAAACCAGGGGCAACACCTCAAAGACAGCAGGACATGCTGGGATCTGCTTGCAGATGGGCCTCCCAGAGCATCTCCAGACCCATGTTCTGGGAGCTTGTGTTTGGGCCCCTATAGTATGTTTTGTTTTCTATATATTTTAGAAATGTATTTCTGTCTGTCTGTCTGTTTTTCTGTGGCTATGTCTACACTGAAGGCTTCTTTCAGAAGAAGCTTTTCTGGACGAGATCTTCTGAAAAAACTTCCCCGTAAGCAGAAAATGCATCAAAGAATGTCTGCACATGTTTCCTATGCATGATCATGAGGAAAATGTTTGCTCAGAGCATCTGTAATAGCATTGTTGGTTCCAGGTAAGTAGGATGCTATTAAGGTGATGTCGTTTTGAATGCACCAATTCCACAATCGGACTGCTTCTGCACACAGGGAATGTGATTGTGCTCCTCCCTGCCGATTGATGTAATACATCGAGATATTATCGGTCAATATTCTGATGGTTGTTCCGGACACGTGAACACGGAAATGTCTGCATGCATGAAAAACAGCTCTGAGCTCTAGAAGATTTATGTGAAGAGCCCCTTCTGAAGCTGACCACCTGCCCTGGACCTTCATGCTGTTCATATGTGCACCCCAGCCGGTAAGGGAGGCGTCTGTAGTTAGCTGACTGGTAGGTTGCGGGCGATGGAACAGGATACCTGCCATGAGGTTCTGCGGGTTGGTCCACCACAACAGGGAGCTGCAGACATAGGCTGGAGGAGCTACTGACTTTTGACTGCTGTGCTTTGTGGGAACATACACCGAAGCCAGCCAACGCTGTACGCAATGGAAGTGTAGTTGGACATGATGTACTACAAACATGGTAGTGGCCATGTGTCCCATCAGTTGCAGGCAAGTGAGTACCGATACCATAGGGGCGTGTACGAGGATGATTACCAGATCTTGTACTGCATGGAATTGTTCTGTCAGTAAATACACCCATGCCGAGATAGACTCGAGTCTGGCACCTATGAAGTTTATGGTCTGAGTTGGGGACTTTAACCCTGGATTGTCTTTTTTTTATTGTATTTTATTTATTTATATAAAATATGTTTACCCCGCCTCTCTATTTAAAATGAGGTGGCTAAATTACAGATGAAACAAAACTACCCGGGGAGTTAAGCTCAAAGCAAAGGAGTCTCTCACAATTTGGTGAATGGGCAACAAAATGGCAGATTTCACTGTGGTTTTCAACACTGCATTTTGTGCCCTATGGACAGGGGCGGCCCGTGAGCATAGGCAGACTCGGCGGTCGCCTAGGGCGCTGCCGGCCCGGGGTGCCCGATGATGATGTCATGGGGCGCCCGGGCGCCTGATGACTATGTTACAGCCATTGACGGCCATGCAGGCAGGGGCACCGATCGCACCTTCCGCCTGGGGCACCAGCTGCCGCAGCCGGCCTCGGGCCGCTCCTGCCTAGGAAAATATAATTCCAACTACACGTATAAAATGAAGGGGTATTTTTGAGTGGTGACAGTTAATTGAGAAATCTCAGAGCCCTGGGGGATAGTTCTCTACAATGTCCACTCAATGTGCAGCAGCTGTCAGAAAAGCAAACACCATTTGGGAATCATTAGGACAGGGATGGAGAGTAAGACCAAGACTATCATACCACCCCTATATAAATCCACATCTTGGATACTGTGTGTGGATTTGTGGCCCCATTTCAAAATGTACATGGGACTTGGGAAAAGAGAATAAAAATGATCAGGGGTATGGAAGAGCTTCTGTACCAAGAAAGATTACAAAGACCAGGGCTTCTCAGCTTGAAAAGAGATGACTAAAGGGGGTTATAAAATCATGACTGGTATGGAGAAAGTGAATATAAGGGAGTGTTTACTCCTAACATATGAACCAGGAATCACCAAATGAAATACTTCCTTTTCTTTGTTTTAAAAATGCCACCTGCAGGTTTAAAACATTCATTTTTTTTACACAATGCCCAGTCAACCCGTGGAACTCCTTGCCAGAGGATATTGTGAAGGCCAAAACTATAACAGGGTTCAAAAAGAACTAGGTAACTTCCTGGAGGGTAGGTCCATCAATGGCTATTAGCCAGGATGGGTAGGAACGGTGTCCCTGGCCGCTGTGTGTCAGACGCTGGAAATGGGTAACAGGGGAGGTATCACATGACAATTCCCTGTTCTAGTCACTCCAGGTATGTCTACACTACCACCCTAGTTCGAACTAGGGTGGTTAATGTAGGCATTCGAAGTTGCAAATGAAGCCCGGGATTTAAATATCCCGGGCTTCATTTGCATCTTGCTGGGCGGGCACCATTTTTAAATCCCCTTAGGTCGAACTCCGTGCCCGCGGCTACACGCGGCACGGAGTAGGTAGTTCGAATTAGGATCTCTAATTCGAACTACCGGTATACCTCGTTCCATGAGGAGTAACGGTAGTTCGAATTAGAGAACCTAATTCGAACTACCTACTCCGTGCCGCGTGTAGCTGCGAGCACGGAGTTCGACCTAAGGGGATTTAAAAATGGCGCCCGCCCAGCAAGATGCAAATGAAGCCCGGGATATTTAAATCCCGGGCTTCATTTGCGACTTCAAATGCCTACATTAACCACCCTAGTTCGAACTAGGGTGGTAGTGTAGACATACCCTCCCTCTGGGGCACCTGGCACTGGCCGCTGTGGGCAAACAGGACCCTGGGCGGGATGGGCCGTGTGTCTGACCCAGTGTGGCCATTCCTATGACCTTGCGGGAGAACCCTGAGGTGCTGAGCCCTGGCTCCCAGCCTGAAGCACCGACCCTCCCAGCCCTATAAGCAGGGCGCAGGCTCAGGGTTCTCGGTCTGTACAGTGAGATCTGAGACCCTCAGAGTCTCAGCCCGAGAGAGGCCCCAGCGGGCTGGAGACCCAGACTCAGCGTGGGCGCCCTGAGCCCTGGGGCAGAGCTGGGCACAGTGATGTGGAAACGGGCTGTGTGTGTCACTAGCCAGCACAGGAATTGTGGGTGCTCCGAGCCCCGCTCAGCGCGGGGGGCAGGCCGGGGGCTTTCCTGCGGCCAGTGGCCATGTGGGGTGACACGGCCTCTGGGCCACGTCCAGCCCTTGGCTGTGCAGCGTGGCCTGGGTCTGACGTGCTGAGCGTCCCTCCCCCCTTCACCGCTGGGGGACTCGTGGCTGCTGGGAGACGGGACACGAGGCTCCTCCTGGCCGAGACGGGCTGAGACATCCCCACGAGGGCGGCTTGTGTGACGCGGCCGGCGTTTCTCTGGGGGAAGCCGGGGGAGGGGTAGGTGTCTGAGCTGCGCCCACCCTGCAACGCAGCCTTCGCGCTGGGCTCCTGCCACCCCCAGGCACCCCAGAGAGTCGCCGCCTCGCCAGAGAGACGCAGTGAGCGGGTCAGAGCCAGGTCTGGCCGCGCCGGCCATGTCAGGGGAGCCGTGGGGGATGACAGCGTCTGCTTTCTTCTCCAGAATCAGAGATGGTGCATCATGTCCTGAGCCAGGCCGGATCCGTGTGGAGGGGACTGAGGAAACGTTCCGACCAAGTGTCACAACCCGCTGCTGGACTCTGGGGTCGCTCTGTTCACTGATCGCCCGGGTGCCACCAACCCGCCCTGCCCCACAGAGGCCCTGGGGTGGGGGCTTTCCCTGCTGGGGGGAGGTTTGCCGGGGAGATTAAAGCTTCCTGAGCACCGAGCCGTCGCCTCTGCAGTTTGTTCCCTCGCGCCGACCCCGCCTGCGGCTCTGAGCAGCTGGGGCCCCGCGCCGGCGTCTGGCCTGCTCTGTGCCCAGCTCCAACGTGGCTGGGTCCCTGCGCCGGCGTCTGGCCTGCTCTGTGCCCAGCTCCAAGGCGGGTGGGGCCCCGTGCCGGTGTCTGGCCTGCTCTGTGCTCAGCTCCAACGTGGCTGGGGCCCCACGCCGGCGTCTGGCCTGCTCTGTGCCCAGCTCCAACGTGGCTGGGGCCCCGCGCCGGCATCTGGCCTGCTCTGTGCCCAGCTCCAACGTGGCTGGGGCCCCGCGCCGGCGTCTGGCCTGCTCTGTGCCCAGCTCCAACGTGGCTGGGGCCCCGCGCCGGCGTCTGGCCTGCTCTATGCCCAGCTCCAACGTGGCTGGGGCCCCGTGCCGGCGTCTGGCCTGCTCTATGCCCAGCTCCAACGTGGCTGGGGCCCCGCGCCGGCGTCTGGCCTGCTCTATGCCCAGCTCCAACGTGGCTGGGGCCCCGCGCCGGCTCCTGACTCTGGGGCCGAGGGGCGTCTCCTCACTCTCCGGCCTGCACCCGGCCACTTGCTGAGGGGCTTTTCCATCCACACCCAGTGCCCAGCACAGGCCCCTTCCTCAGCCCTCGGGACACACGACCCCCCGGCTCGGGGTCTGTGCCCCACGGGCTGCCGGGCACCAGGGGGACGTTCCCAGGGTCATTCCCACCAAGTGCTGCCGGGGGGGGGGCACGGCCCTGTGAGAGCTGGGCACCCCGGGGGGTTCCATGGAGGGTGCCCTCTGTGGCGAGCACCCCAGGGCACGGGGCCTGGGTGAGGGCACCCAAACATCATTTCCAGGAGGGGCCCATGGCTGGTGCAGGGCTCGGGGGGAACTGGCCCAGAGGCACCAGTGAGCCGGGGTGAGGCGCTCAAGCAGCCCCTCATAGGCCCCCCCCCGCCCCCAGTACTGCATCCACCTGTGTGTGTGTGAAGCCTCCCCGAGAAAGGGGAGTGAAATAGGGTTGGGGGGGTGGTTCAGGAATCAGGGGAGCCAAAGGTGCAGGATAGTGGGGGGGGGGTCTGTAGGGGGCAATGCAGGGACAAGGGCCCATGTAGGGAGGGCAGGAGGCTGAACCCCTGCCCCCCAGATCCACACCAGGACACCGCTCGCTCCCCCTCCCTTCCCGTCACTGACAGGGGATGCACGGGCAGGAGGCAGCATGGGGCTGGCCCTGCCCCCTGGCAGAAGGGAGGCGCCGGCTGCTCCCCGCTCCCTGCCAGACCATGGCGGGAGGGGGACTCGAGCAGCCTCCAGTATGAATCTCCGGGTGGGGGGGGCCAGTTCCCCCTCCCCAGATGGCACCAAGGGGGGTGTGTGTGTGTGACGGGAACTCAGGCCCATCCCAGTCATGGCCGGGTGCCCCAGCTGTGATGGGGTCCCTGCCCCGCACCCCCCTGTCCTGACCCTGGCCATGTGCAGCCAGCATGGGGAGCGGGGGCAGGGCAGCACCGCAGGCCCTGGGTGCCCCACAAGGAGCTGGACTGGGAGCCAGCCCCTCCCCCAGCCGCCCCTTTCCCCTGCCCACTGCTGAGCGCCAGCCTGCACAAGAGCCCCGGGACCAGCTGGGCGTGAACCTGCCCCGCCCTGCCCAGCTGGCTCTTACAGGAGTGGCAGCGCCCTGATCAACCCCTCTACTGCTGCTGTGTGTCTGTGTCTCACACGCACCTCCCACCAGGTTCTCATGCCGTGGTCACTTCGTCCTACATCTGCAAAGTGTGTAGGGTTGTGGGGCGGGGGGTTTGTATCTATTGTATCTTGGTCTTTTGTTTCGCTGGTCGGGCACCTCCGCACATGGCCTTGATGTGCTGCACAGAACAAAATTCATTCCACACCGGGCTGGGAAAACGAGAGGGGATTGGCCGATGGTCGGCTGGCCCCTCCCTCCGGATGGCTGAGCCTGCGGGATTAATGACACGGAGCCTGCAGCACTTCTCCGGGGAGCAATGACTCGAGGAGAGGAGGAAATTCCTCCCCCAAACTGCCCCGGCCTTGTCAGTCATCACCTGGGGCTCCCCACGGGCCAGAAACCCCCCCCCCCCACACACACACACACAATGGGACACCAGACCCTGCCCGAGCAACAGATGCCAAACCAGCAGGTGCATCCCTGCTGTGATGATCACTTCCAGACTCCAGCCCAGGCGCTTGGGTGCCTACCTCTGCGAGACTCTAAAAGCCAGGGGGGCAGCAGAGCCTGGTTCTGTGGCCCAACCCAAGTTGTGATGCAGCCTGCCACTGCCAAACGCTCTTTGGACAGCCCGGGTGTGTTTTGAAATCTACAGTGTTGTATCCTAGGGCCTGGCTGCAGACAAGAGATTGTGTGATGTGTCCCAGTTGGAAGCTAGAGCCATGTGGGTACAAACAGTGGGCAGTAGGTTTCCGGTATAGGATGGCTGAGGGTGGGATTGTTGAAATCCCACTGGAATTCTTCAAGGGTCTCCTTCCCGTGGGTCCAGATGATGACAATGCCGTCAATGTAGCACGAACGGAGGAGGACGCTCGGGGCCAGGAGCTGAGGAAACGTTCGAGGTCAGCCATATTGTTGGGAGTTTGTGGGGCGTGCGGGTGCCCAGGGCAGTGCCGCTGACGAGCAGGTTCAGCTTGCCACAGAGCTCAGCCACCAGGTGTACTTGGTGTTCCCGACAGCCTGTTGTCTGTCCTCATGGGGAATGTTGGTGTAAGGAGCTTCTACAGCTGTGGAGGGCTGGGGTGTGCAGGGAGGTCGCTGATGCGCTGCAGTTCCCTCGGGCAGGTCACTAGGAGTAGGTAGCCCAGGGTCTGAGGAGAGAGTCCACATAGCCGGATAACCCTGCTGTAAGGGAGCCAATTCCTGAGATCATGAGGCATCCACAGATCAGATACCAGGAATGGTAATGCACACAAACCCATAGGGGACCCTATAACCAGCCTGCATGTTCAGTAATGGATTTGAATTTCCAAAACTGGTCGAAAGGGGGACAGCTGGACTGGAGTTCATTTGCAAATTCAACACTTTAAACTTAGGACTGAATAAGGATCTCAGCTGGTTAACGCATTACAAAGGCAATTTCCCCTCTCTGGATATTCACATGTCCAGACCAAATGCTGTGTGACCCACTTCCACCCTGACTTGATTAGCTTAATTCACACAGGCAACCCCTGCCTTATACCTACTCCTGCTCCTGTAACTGCCACTCCGTCTCATCCGATAAAGTGTGGTTTAGGTGCCACAGGACTCCTTGCTGTTTTGCAGATACAGACTAACACAGTTACCCCCTGGCTGTGTCTAGACTGGCGCGATCTTGCGCCAGAGCTATGCAAATGAGGCTCAGCATGGAATATTGCCGAGCCTCATTTGCATAACTAATGAGCCGCCATTTTTGCGGAAGAGGCTCTTGCTGTCTACACTGCCCCGTCTTGTGCAAGAAAAACCCTCTTGCGCAAAGCCGTTATGCCTGAAAATAATCAGCATAACGGCTTTGCACAAGAGGGTTTTTCTTGCGCAAGACGGGGCAGTGTAGACAGCTCCGTCTTGCGCAAGAGCCTCTTCCGCAAAAATGGCGGCTCATTAGTTATGCAAATGAGGCTTGGCGATATTCCACGCTGAGCCTCATTTGCATAGCTCTGGCGCAAGATCGCGCCAGTCTAGACACAGCCCCTGTGACTTCACTAGTGATTTTTGTGCAGCCTGGTGCACCCGGTGGCACAGTGCTCAGGGGTGTGTGAGGGAATCTGCTAGTCCCTGCATATGGAGGGAGGGTGGAGCTGGAAATGGGGAGTCTGGGTTTATCTGGGCTTTGCTTGAGGTTTGGAGTTCACGGTACAATCCTACAGCAACACTCAGGCCCCGTCTGTGCCCCCCAGAGCCCTACAATAGCAAACCAGGCCCCTGGCAGCCTGTGCCCAAGACACTACAAGATCCACTTGGCTCCATGTGCACACGCTTCCCCAGAACTCCCACAACCCCCGGCCAGACCCCTCGCCAACAGAGACCCTCCCATCACTGCCTGGTCCCAGCAGCCTCTGGGACACTACGATGGCAAACCAGGGCAGCCCTGTTCCGCGCACTCTCACCAGGAGGCTGAATGGGGCTCAGCCGAGGTCAGAGACACATGCTCCTGGCTGAGGTGCGGGCGCTAAGTGAGCAGGACACCGGCATGTTGCTCACACCAGCCTCTCAGGGACTCTCCCCCACACACAATCGGCTCTTGTGCAAACACCAGCCTCTCCTCCACCCGGTGGAGACAAGAGCCCCCCGTGAGCAGTGGCAGCCCCTGGCTGGAGTAAAGGACACCCCCAGCCTCCTCCAGGGACACCTGGCATATGTCACAGACCCACAGGGCCTGGCCTGGGCCACCACTGTCACCCGTCTGCTGGGAGGGGCCCTGCAGTGGGCCGGGCCCCAAGGACCCACACGGGTGGGACTTCAAAATGGGGCCCCTGGGTGCCAGTGATCCCAGCACTTGGCAGTGGGTCCTGCTGAACCAAACCCTGCGAGAGTCTGCAGAGGAGAAGAGTGAGGGGGGATTTGGGAGCAGCCGCAGACACTGTCCCAACACCGCGCAGACATGGCCCAGACGCTGCCACCGACACGGACTCCAGAGAGGCTGACGGGGGGGCTGCAGTCATCCCGAACAGGCGGGTTTACAAACAGGAGGCGGCCAGGCAACTCCCCGCAGTGCACAGGCCATGGGGCAGCGCCAAAGACACTGCGTCGTCTGCATCAGAAACTGCAGGCAAAAGCATGTGAACAAATCTGCAGACACCCCCTCCCCCCCCGGCACCCCGACCAGGCCTCTTCTAGCTGCAGGGCTGTCCCTAGTGAGGCCCGTGGCCGGGGGCAACCCCCACCCCCGCAGCCTCCCCTACCTCTGCTCTGCCCCCGCCCTGCCTCACTCCACCCCTTCCCCAAGCCCTGCCCCTCCTGCAGCCCCTTCTACCCATTGCACCATCCCCCAAGCCCTCTCCCTGCACATTCCCAGCTGGGGGATGACCCGGGGGCTTGGCGCAAGAAGGCAGCAGGGTCGGGCCCCACCGCACTCCCCATGGCATGGGGAAATGGACTGCCCCAGCCCCGGCTCAAGGAACGCAGGGCTCAAGGGAGTGGTCTGGAGCCAGGGCCGGGGCTCTGCTTCCCACTGCCAGGGAGGAGCAGGGGCTGTGAGGCCAGCCCAGCGGAACAGGCGGCCAGTTACCTCTGGCTTCTGCCATCGTGGTGAGTGTGTGGGGGTTATGCCTTTTCCTTTCTCTCCTCTCTACAAGGAGAGATGCACAAACATGGGACATTTGAAATTTTTTAAGAAAAGGACCAAAAAAATGTGGAGGCTGGTTAAAAAAACCCACTCTCCTTGCTAAATTGGTAGTAGAGCAAACCTGTGTCCATGGAAGGGGACCATCTGGCAAGAAAAAAACAGATCAGACAAGTTGGCACACAACAAATGAACTGTAAAAACTGGCTGGGGAAGGCATAGCGAGAAGAGTGAAGAAAAACGTACAGACCTCGGAAATTCACATCCCTGTGAATGGTGGTAACTTTGGTGCAGTGATAGTGCAAGCAATTGAAAGTGTCATTGTGGGACATTAAGGAAAAAGAGCGGGTGAGAAGTTAACTCTGCAAAGTTGTTTTCATAACTTCAGAAGCCTTTGATGTGGTCGTCAATTCCTTCAAAAAGAGCAGTTCTTCTTTCACCGTTCCATTGCCAATGAATTGAACGTAGACGAGCAACTGACACCATTGTGCTACATCAGTAGTATTGTCGCACTGAATTGCAAAAAAAGGAGAAGCCAAAACTCCCTCCACAACTTGAAGTTTAAGATCTTTCGCCAGGTCATCGATGCAACGTTTCACAGAATTGTCGGAAAGTGAAATTTCCAATAGCTTTTTCTTGCTTTCAACACCACACACAACATCAGCTGCTTTCAACAAGTAAGCCTTCACAGGAGTTTCTCCTATTATGTGCACTTTCTTGGCTTTAGTGATGAGCAATGACAGTTCATAAGATGCTTCTGCCGCTTTGGCCGACACTTGATGAAAAGCTCCAGTAGTGTCCAGCTTCATGCATTCCAAATTTTGAAGTTTAGCAGCAAAAAAATCTTTTGGTTTCTCTGTCAAAGCGCTGTGGTTCTTCATCAAGTGTCGCTCAAGACGACTAGGTCTCAAGGCATCATTGCTGAGAGCTGTGTGGCATTCTATGCATTGAGGATGATTAATCCTGTTTTATTCCATGACAGTGAAGCCATACTTAATGTAGTCTTCATCGTACTTCCTTTTCTTAATCGTGGCCATAATATATTAATTAAAAAATCTATAAAAATAATTTTTCTGATTCTAATAAATTTAATGGATGCAAGTTACTTTGATAAATGCAAATGTTTATTACGTACGTACACATGTTGCCTTATGTATACCCCACCACCAGTCACTGCACAAGACTGGCTATCTACTCCCACGATAGAACAGTCTGGAACACTCCCATGAGTGTGCTAGAAAGTTGAAAAAAGTTCCATCACCTTCTACATCGTTCTTTGGCCTCCCCACCTACTGACCGGTCCCCCATACACATTGAAAGGCAAAATAAATACATAAATAACTCACATTTTGTGGTATGAAATTTGAAAATTAAATTTTTTTTATACTGATAATTTTTTTTCATTATGAAAATTTTTCAGCCTCATGCCCTCCTTGGAATTTCCCAGTTTGGGAAGCGATGATCAAGACGGTGCTTGGTCCTGCCGTGAGGGCAAGAGACTGGACTTGAGGAACCTCTTGAGGTCCCTGCCAGTCCTACCATTCTGAGTCTAGATTTGCCTGTCATGTCATGTGACTCAGCAGCCATGCTGATCTTCCTTTTGAATGTGTCCTTTGAAACGCCTCTGGTACCTGCCAGCAAAGGGCAGCAGCAGCAGCCACGGTCAGCGAGAGCCAGATGGGAGAGGAGTCTCTTACCCTCCACCCCAAGTGCACTGGCCTCTCCGACGTACTTGGAGAAACCCAAAGGGATTTTGCTGCTGCTTCGAGTTCACCATCTCCCTCGCTGCCTCCCTCCCTCTCTCCTGGCGCCTCTGGGTGCTGAGTAGGGTGGGACGTGAAAGTGAATGTACGACAACGGGCACAGCACGCAGCCCGGCCCCGCTCTCTCTGGGCTTCAGGGAGTCGAGAATCTGGGACTGTACACCTGGAGCGTGTCACCGGGCGTCCCCAGACACCTGGCTAATATCACCCCTCCTGCCCCAGTTTGCTGGTGATGTTTGAGCCTGGGGGCTGGCAACCTCACAAGGTCCATTTCCCCTTTGCAAAAGAGCTCCCTGGCCCAGGGCACCTGAGACTGCTCCGGCTACGTCCACACTGCAGCTGGGGGTGGTGTGACTCCGGCCCGGGCAGACGGACTCACCTGAGCTCTGCTCGCGCCAGGTGTGAGAAACAGCAGTGTGACCATGGGGGAGGGGAGCCGGAGCTGGGACCCAGGGAACTGGGCAGAGCTGGACTTGGGCTGGCTGTCTGTCCGCATTGAGGGCCACACCCCCGGCTGCAGGGAGACCTGCCCTCAGGCCTGCTGTGCCCTCAAGTGACCCAGGACCACAGGGCCGGTGGGATGTGATTTGATCCGGCTCTCAGGTTCTGCACCGGAGGGGAGCCGGGGGCCCTCTTCTACCCTCAGCATGGCTGCGTCGTCAGCAGTAGTGTGGCGAGATGACATGGGCTGGAATCCCAGAGGAGATGTCCCCCAGATACACCAGTACAGCCAGGACCGTGCAGTGGCGGCCGCCTGGATAACAGGTCGCTTCTTCCCCGTCTCGTACAGGAATAAGCTGTCCTGGGACAAAGCACCTTCCGCACCGATCTCACTGCACGCAGACGGGAGGAGCGGCACCGCGGTAAGTGCAGAGCGCACAGGGGGCAGCTCCCCACGTTCTGGGAAGGGAAGGGAAGATGCGGCGGGCGTGACCTGCAGCACAGGAGAAGTAGCGTGGAGAGCAGGAGACACGCTCTTACCTCCCGGGGCAGTTCAGCTCTGGAATCGGCTCCCAGGGGCCACGCTGGCGTCTGCGTCACTGGAGGGTTTTAAGGCCAGGTTGGACCAACCCCTGCCAAGGCTGGTCCAGGCTGGCTGTGCCAGAGTGGGGGGGCTGGGGCCTGCCGGGAAGGTGGGGGCAGGGCAGGGTCCGTGGCTGGACTGTGCTGCAGCAGTTGGGTCAGGAATGGGGAGAGAAGGGGGAATGGGAGCAGGGAGGAGGAACAAAACTGTCATCTAGTCCCTGCCCCACACTCAGTGCCTGGAGACCCCGGCTTCCCTCTCTAAGCCTCCCTCCCCCCTTCCCTCCCATCCAGTTCAGAGCTCCCCTGCCACCTTCCTCCCCCTCCCCCCCCCAGCCATCCTTCTCTTACTCATTAACTAAGGGGGCACTTACGGGGCCTGTGGCAGATATCACTGCTCCTTTCACTTTCTAATCTTATGGCTATAAATGACGGGGCTTGAAAAGCAGCCAGCTGGAGCCAGGGAGATCGGGCGAGGAGCAGAGATCCCAGGCAAACAGCCAGGGCTACTGCAGGACTTCAAACTCCGACAGAACCCAGCACCTGGAGCCTTTCCCAGGGTGAGGTAAGAGACGCGCTTCTGGCCTGTTGCAAACTTGCATAGACAGCGGAGCCGCAGCGTTAGGCCCCCAAGGTTACAAGCTGCCTGCTCCCCACACAGCCCAGTTGGAACGGGAAGAAGAGAATCAGGCAGCAGTGGAGACGGGATGTGAACTGCTGAACAAAGGGTTTGGAAAGATTTGGGAACCTCCGGAGACGGTTTCTGTGTCTTGTTTCACTTGCACCGAGATGGTTAGAAGCTGCATTTTCTTCTGTGCAGTGAAGCCTCAAAGCTGCGTTGACTCACCAGGCAGGGTAACCGCTTGGACGGACAAGCAGACGGGTTTGTTCAGAGCTAACGGGCATTTCAGCGGGGCAGGCAGTTCCCAGTCCTGCGCTTTCTACCCCTGAGCTATTGCCACAGTCACAGCCGGGCAAAAGCCAAATAACCCCCCAGAGAGCGTGTGGCTGAATTCCTGTCTCCTGACTGAAGGAACAGAAGTTAGACACGGTGTAGATTCAAGCACCATGGCTTTTATTACACACAGCGGGTGGAGTGTCACTTCCCTTATCAGGCTCAGTGAGACAGGGCCAAACAGCTGATTACCAGAGATTACATCTGGCGGATGGGCAGAGAGAAGTCTCGGGGTGGGAGTTCCCGAGCCCCTGGGTAGGTTCTAGCGCCAAGACATGATGAGCCCAATAAGCCAATAGTCTAAAAGATTCCATGCGTGCTCCGCCCATGGCTCAGGTTCACATGTTTGCTACCACACAGGTGTTACCCCTCAGGTTCTCTTGGAGAAGGTGGCTTAAATCCCGATTCCATGTCTTTAGGAATGACAGGTGGCGCCTCTCGATAGGTTTGCCTGCAGGTACGTCCCTATATGGTCTTGAGACAAAGGGAACAATAAGCAGTACATGGCATTGGCAACAGCATACAATTAGCAGTGCGCGCTCACACACACACACCGGACTGAAATTGCCATGTGTGAGGGGTGGACATCATTGCCCACTGACATGTCAGACCTCTCCCTGAACCCTGGTTGGTATCTGCGGAGGATGCACTGTTAGCTCTTCCTGAACTGGGGAGCAGACTTCAAAGCCCCTCTCAGGGTACGTCTACACTAGCCCCCTAGATCGATCTAGGGAGGCTAATGAGGGTAACCGAAATTGCAAATCAAGCCTGGGATTTAAATATCCCGCGCTTGATTTGCGTGTTCCCGGCCGGTCGCCATTTTAGAAATTCACTAGCCCGAAGTAACTGCCTGCGTCTACAGGTGGCAGTGAAACGGGATTCCGATTTAAAGCTCCTGCAATGAGGTTTACCAGCTAATTTGAATTAGGGGCTTTAAATCGGACTCCCGTTTCACTGCCGCCTGTAGACGTGGGCAGTTACTGCGGGCTAGTGAATTTCTAAAATGGCGACCGGCCGGGAACACGCAAATCAAGCGCGGGATATTTAAATCCAGGGCTTGATTTCCAATTTCGGTCGCCCTCATTAGCCTCCCTAGATCGATCTAGGAGGCTAGTGTAGACGTACCCTCAGTGAGCTGTGCGTCTGCAACTCAAGATAAGCCCCAATGATTGTTTGCACCTGGACTTGTTACCAATCAGTTCCAGACCCTGCTCGATGCCAAGGTCTGTGAGGGGGGGCTGCCTTGGCTCCCAGCCTAGCTCTGTGTTAGCCATGTTTCGTTCTTCGTTAGCTCGGCCTCATGTTAGCGATTCTATACACAGGCTGTGCTCAGCATCATGCAAAGCATTATTGAGATCTTGGCCCTTTACTGACCTGGACTAGTTAATCCTTTCTCTGGTGGGTTGGTGGGTTCTGAGCCCCCCTCAGCAGCCAGATTCTTCCTCTGCCTCCCTCCTTCCCCTGCCTCTCGCCCATGGGTGGCCCCACTGACCAACTCCTCCCCCTCCAACCTAGCCCCCCCCCACCCTCCCAGCCAGAGGGGAAGTTGGTGCCTATTTAGCACCTTAGCTGACACTGCACAGACAGGGCTTTGCTTTCTGGGGCAGAGAAAATGGGGCACCCAGCCTGGATTCCTGGAGACGAAAGAACTCCCCAGCTGTTCCTGTGCCACCAGCTGGGAGAGCAACAGCACACTCGTTCTCCGGCTTTTGATACAGTCTCCCAAAATATTCTTGCCAGCAAGTTAAGGCAGTCTGGATTGGATACATCGACTGTAAGGTGGAGAGAAAGCTGGCTAGACAGTAGGACCCAATGGGTAGTGATCAATGGCTCGATGTCAGGTTCACGGTCAGTTTCCAGCAGAGTTTCCCAAGGATCGGTTCTAGGGCCGGTTTTATTGCACCCTCAGCAAGTTTGCGGATGACACTAAGCTAGGGGGAGAGGTAGATACGCTGGAGGGCAGGGATCCGGTCCAGAGTGACCTAGACAGATTAGAGGCTTTGGGTTGTCAGAATAAATGACACGTTCATGGCCAGTGGGATTCCGAGCTGCAGCTGGAGCACTGGCAGGCTCTGGAGGGGCTTTCTGCGGGTCACTCAGCAGCCTCCCTTCACGGATTTCCAGCTCCCGGCCGCGTCTCGGGGGCGATTTACTCTGCCGAGTGGCTGAGTTCTTGTCAGGCAATTCTCCCCCTGCTGGTGCCCCCCGCCCAGAGATCAGCTCCTTGTGCCCCTCACGCCCAGCGCAGCCTTGAGTGCAGAGACTGACGTGCCCCCTTGTCCCCAGGCAGAGCAGGTGCTGCAGCGGTTTGTGGGCAGCAAGGAAGCAGAAGCAGCCGCCATTCTCCAGGCCAACAAAATACTGTCAGAGATGGAAAATAACCAGGCAGGTAAGTCTCTGGGGAAGGGTTTTAAGCAGGTTTCTTTCCGTTTTTCAATCATTTCAGCAACAACCTCTCTCCACCCCGAAGCCCTCAATAGAACAGAGCTACAGCTGGGAATCCACAGGGCCGCCCGGGGGGGGGGGCAAGTGGGGCAATTTGTCCCAGGCCCTGGGCCCCGCCCCCACGAGAATGTCTGAAGTCTGAGGTCTGAGACAGGGAGTGCCGGGAAGGGGCC
The DNA here is from genome assembly GCA_032595735.1 of Pelochelys cantorii. NCBI lineage: Eukaryota > Metazoa > Chordata > Testudines > Trionychidae > Pelochelys > Pelochelys cantorii. Next base: position 3,258,330 of record CM064349.1, read on the forward strand.
CCTGAAATTTCTTTGCCCCAGGCCCCCTGAATCCTCTGGGCAGCCCTGGGAATCCACGGCCATCCTGGGCTCAGGGTGTCCCTACAGCGAACACCACAGCCATTGGAAGTCTCCCATTTCCGGGTGGTGCTTTGGGAGCTACAGGGGCTGCTTGGTTGCTCTGCTGAAGCTGTTCTACGTTGTCACCCGTCAGGCTGTCTGGAGAGGCTCACGGCTGTGAGCACCGGTCTCAGGGAGACTGTCAGACACACGCGGGTGAGGGGGGGTCCCAGAGTTTGACTTCCCCGTGTCAGTAACAACCGTGCACCCCTGGGTCCCTCCCCCAGTCTCATCACAGAGTCACAGGCCGCCCCTGAGCCCCCCGTCTGTCCCGCCCTCGACCGACGGAACTTAGTGAGAACGGCCCCATCAGCCAAAACTCCCAGCACATCAGTTCTCCCCGTCCCAGCGTCCCGCCCCTGGCCCAGAGCAGTCGGTTCCCCAGAGCCTGCAGCACGGGCAGCCCTGGCAGCCAGTTGGGCTGTCCCTCCGTGCCAGAATCCAAACAGTCCAGAGGTGAAGGCCCTTTCCTTACACCCCGGCTTGTAGCCTCGTCACAGAACCTCGCCAACAGCCGCCCTGCCCTTTCCCGGCTGGGAGCGAGGCCTGCAGTGTGTGTCCGAGACCGCCGGTCAGCGCCAGACTGGCCGCTTGCTTGGAAATCAGCGCCGTTCTGTTACGCTTAGTGCTTCTTTGGGGACGTTGCGCCACCTATTTTCCCAGCATTCCTCAATTGAATGGGATTCCCCTCTGGTGACCGGCATTCTCCTGGGGCGGCTAGGCTCCCGACGGAAGCCCGCTCGGGACACGTGGCTTTTAAAGGGGCCACGATGCATTTCAGCCCCCTGGAGTACCGGCACCGTTTTTGTTACCGAAAAGCACTGGTTACGCTCTTCCTTAGCGCTTCACCAGCCATGGGAGCTCAGTTCCAGGCCACACTCATGTCGATGTTCACCCTTCTTGAGACCAGGATGCTGACAAGTGAGACCGGTGGGAGGAACCAGCCCTGAGCATGAACTTTAAACACCAAACCCTCTTTTACAGCCCGCGAGAGCTCCATTAACAGCGAGGGAATTGGCCTGTGGCCCTGACCTGGCAGCGTCTCATGACTGACTGAGCGTGCATTGTAATAGTGGCTGGCAGCTGGCTTGCCACATCCCAGGGGAAAGCCAGAACCGCTGGGCCCTGGTCTTCCCCTCTGCCACTTGCTCCCTCAGGCCCAAGGCAAGTTTCCTATGTCAGAGAAAGTGGAAGAGCTTCTATGGGAGAGCCTGGGTGAGGGCCCCCCGGGATGGGCTCTGGCCCAGGCCATCCCCAGGGATGCAGGAGACCCTGCCGGTCCCTGCATCCAGCAGGCAAAGCAGGGATTAGAGCCCAGGTCTCCCACTTCCCCAGCAAGGACCCCAACCACTGGCTCGCTGGGGGTCTCTCTCTGGCTCTGGGTTCTGCAGAGAAGGGGGCACCCTGGCTGAGGGGGTCCCTAGCTCAGAATGGCTGAGCAGAGGGAAGCGCTTCCCCCGGCCCATCCTCTCAGTGTGAGCAAAGGACAATGGGAGTTCGGAGCCTAACCTCGTACGTGGAGCTGGCCCTACGCACCTCCCGCCCTCTGCATTTCCTCCTGGCGAGGGCAGGCAGCTCAGCGCCCCGGCGTCTGAGAATACCCAGCTTTGTTTTGTCTGCTGCTGCACACAGAGGGGGTGTTTTCAGAGAACTATCCACAGTGACTCCAAGATCTCTCTCTGGAGCGGTCGTAGCTAAATTAGTCCCCATCATATTGTATGGATAGTTGGGGTTATTTTTTCCAGTGTGCATTACTCTACATTGATCTGCAGTAACAGTCATCTGCCATTTTGTTGCCAAGTCACCTAGTTTGGGGAGATCTTCTTGAAGCTCTTCACGGTCTGCTTTGGTCTTACCTCTCTTGAGCAGTTTGGGATCATCTGCAGATTTTGCCACCTCCCTGTTCACCCCTTTCTCCAGATCATTTATAAGTAGGTTAAATGGCATCAGTCCCCGGACAGACCCCAGGGGGACCCCACTAGTTACCTCTCTCCAGTCTGAAAACTGACCATTGATTCCTACCCTTTGTTTCCTGCCTTTTAACCCGTTAGCAGTCCATGAAAGGACCTTCCCTCTTATCCCACAACAGCCTGGGCTGGGCCCCTTGTCAGCTCTTGTCTCCTTCTTATCTCTTGTGGGCTGCTCAGACGGCTCTAGGTCAGGACACAGGCGGCTGAGCCCAGTGTCGGAGCAGACACAGCCCAGCAGTTAGAGGAGGTGATCGGCCTCTGCCTAGAGCCAGGATTGAGAGCCAAGAAGCAGAGCCCAGGGTCAGTGCTGTCAACAGAGGCCAGACTCTTCCTGCTTTTGAGGCCCTTTGAAATGTCCTACTGTTGGTGTGTGTCTTTAGCCAGGGCCTTCTCCGCTCTTCTCCTGTCCCCGTGCCCAGCCGGGGTCTGTGCGGCTCCCTGCTACCTGTCTAGGATGCGACTCTGAACGACGCCTCCCAGAGGATGCTCCCTGCAAAGGCAGCAGGGTCAGCGTTGCCGGTTGGCGCTAGTAGAGTTCTTCCATGGGGCAGTGTGATGCTCAGGACCTGGGATGTCACCTGAGGTGCTTGAGATGCCACAGAGCCAGCCACGTCTGCCAGCCTGGCCCCCCTTTTCCCTGGTCTGGCTGAGCCGGGCCCTCCGCGCAGCACACAGGCAGGGCCAGAGCTAGCTGTGGTACAGATGGGGATGGGGTCCCCTGGGACCATGGGACGGCTGTTTCCCCTTCACTGTCTCTAGCCTGGGCTGTCTCTCACACGGCCTTGCTGGTGACCTGCAGTAACCCTGCTGGGCACTGTTATCCCTCAGCACAATCACGTGGAGATGAACACGCCCAGAGCCACCCACCAATCTCCAAGTAAGGCCTCAGCCGAATCCCACCCCGCATGCCTCTCTCAGTGCTGGACCCCAGGGAGACGCCATCTCATCCATCCACTGGTTCACCATGTCATCGATGGGACGTGGAGAGACACCACCCGGGCAGAATGGTCACACACACCGTGCACGCTCACTGGCAACGACGCACAGGGAAGGGAGTTCAGCGACTCAGAAAGTGGTGACTACAAAGATAGAATGTAACTGGCCGTACATGTAGGCAAAGAGTCAGAGTCGTTACTGACAGGAAAGAAAATATAAACATGCAGCCTGACCTCTCAGCCCCCTGGGACTGCCTTACCGTCTAGAGCAGTGCTTCCCAGTTTTATCTGGCCACAGAACCCTTTTAAACTCGAAAGAATTTTGCAGAACCCCAAAAACAGTCTAAGATATGAAGCTGAGAAAGGAGACCACAAATAAGTAAGGATAACAATAAACAGATGCTAAATAAGGTCATGAGATCAACATTTAGTTTAATTGCACGTTTAAAAACAAAAGTCACATAATATTAATTATTATTATTATTTAAATCATAAAATGTTATTGTAATGGAATTTTTTCGTGGAACCTTATTTTCATGTCGCAGAACCCTGGGGTTCTGAGGAATACCATTTGGGAAACATTGTTCTAGAGTTGTCAATTGGCTTTTTATTCACAGTTTGACAGGGGTAGGCAGCAATCTCCTGGCACCTTTACACCTTTTCCTTGGCTTCTCCCTAGAATATTTGACCTTTGTACTGTGTTTCTCTCCTAGTACACACATTCCTCATTCACACACGCAAAACAGACACAATAGGAATATTTAAGCAGGAATACCCAAGTACAATTACCAATAAACCAATAATCACACCCGGTTACTTATTTCACAAGACTAATTTTAAAACTGACACCAGAATTATAGGAATTCCTGCCTTGGAATCAGCTTTAGACACAATATTCTGGCTGGGGCCCCTTGGAATGGGAAGGGAAGGGTCCTTTCGGCTTTCAGAAAGGGGGGCTGGCGGAGTACCCTGAGGCACCTTAAAATGGCATGGTTTTATAAATCGCAGAAAACATCTGCAACAGCAAAACTCCCCTGCCAGTCCCCAGTGCTCCCCCTCTGGGTGTGTGGACACAGTTGTGGGTGAGTGAAAAGAGTCGGGGAAAGGCTTATCCATGTCCCATTGCTGATCACATGCTTCCTTCCCTGGGCTCCCCATTAGGGTTTATCTGAGTACAAAGAACTTTTCAGCAGCTAGATACAGAGTCGTAGATGGGTTGGGGCTGGCATGTTTTCTAGCACTAGATTTATGACATCCCTTATCTCTGCCAGTGCCCTCCAACCCGTGCACCACCCTGAACACATTCACCACTTCACTCGGCCAGTGCTTGCCTGCGAGGGCTGGCTCTGTTTGTCAGTCACAAGGCAGCTCCTGTGTAGCTACAGTTGCATAACAACCTCTGTTTAAAGGTCGACCTTTCTCAGTCACCCGAACACCGTGCGCTCACCCAGAGCCCTTTGAAATGTGGCGGCCTTAAGAGGGGCAAGTCAGATTCAGAGATCCAAAGTTGGGGGGATTTGAACTTCCATTGGTGAAGGTGAAATCCCAGCGCCATTTTCCAAAACTTTCTAGGGGGTTGGCCCTGGCACCTCTGGCCCGGCAGGGTTTGGCCCTGGCACCTCTGGGCCCAGCAGGGTTTGTCCCTGGCACCTCTGGGCTTGGCAGGGCATAGTGCTGGCACTTCTGGGCTTGCTGCTTTAGTTATGAATGGAAACCAATTGCATGAGCCCCAGCCCCTCTCTCACTAGCAGCTGAGCTCTAGTTTTAGCTCAGCTGGGGCACGGTGCCTACTAAGTCCTTGGCAGCCTGCGAGCGGGAGCCTCTCCCTGCCTAGCAGCCAGGTCCCTGGGGGCAGCGCGGCCTGGTAGTCAGAGGCTGCAGCACCACCAAACTCTCCTGGCCAGAGAGAAGTCAGCACGTCCGATTGGTGCTGCCCCAGGTCTCTCAGGCTGCAGGTCACCTGTCAGAGCTCTCGTCCACTGGCCAGGCCCGTGTTGGCTGTTTGTAGGTGTTAGCCAAACGGGCTCATTTCTCCCTGGAGCCACTCAATTACCCCAAGGAGGCACGGAAAGCAAGAGGACAGATACCAAGCTCTTTACTTATCCGTCAGCTGAGCGGGTGCCTTCCCCGACTCATGCCAGAGGAAGAGGCACCCCGAATGTTCATAATAAGCAGTTTTTATACAGTGGTGTAAACGTCTTGTCTTACAGAACCCACCTCCTCACTTTGACACGACTGATTTATGGCTTCCTGACAGACAGGAATGTGCAAGCCAGACCATATTTCCATATTTTTATCTTATCATACAGCTGTGGGGGAAATAAGGGGGAGGGGGGGGTAGGACTGTAAGCCATCCAGGGGCCGAAAGGAAATTCAATCTTTCCATATCTCTCCTGCCTTGGCCTCCTTCTGGGTCTGCCATTGTCCTAACATAGGGAAGGGCCCTAACTCCCATTTACACACGGCTCTCGTTTGCCTTTACAGGCTGAACTGGGGCCATGTGGCTGCCAGGTGCTTAACCCTTTCTGGCCCGTGTCGCCCCCTCTGGGCTCTGCCCGTCTGTCCAGCAGGGGTGGGGTCTGGCTGGGGCTGCCCCAGTCCGCATAGAAGGTGGGTTTGGTTTGCCCCCCCCCCAGCAGAGGCCCCGTAACCCTGCCCCAGTGACCCGCTGCTGCAGGGTGGGAGACAGACGGGAACTTCCCGCCCATCTCTCTCCCTGCCGGGGACACGCGGGGTGTCTGGGCTGGGGGCGTGACTGGCAGGAAGGTCACAGCTCTCCTGCCCTGGCCCGGGTCACTTCCCGCTTGTAGGACAAGTCGGTGCTTGGCCAAGCGTAACGTGACCCCCTCAGCCTGGCCCGGCGTTCTCTGGGGACCAACGTGGGGCCCAGTCCGGTCTGTGGAAACCCACCTGCAGCCCGACCTGTGGAGCAGGCGTGGCCATTGCATCGCCATGGAAACTGACCGGCCCCTCCTGTGGAGAGGGAGCTGCCACGTTAGAATCAGCCCCAGCCCCTGTCTGACGGGCTGGGCGCTCTCTGCCCCACGCAGACTGCACAGCAGGGGGCTGATGCCACGTTCTTTCAATTTCCCATTTCCACAGCTGACCAGGCGAGGTTGGAGCAGCTGGAGCAGCAGCGCAAGGCAGAGGAGGAGAGGAGGCAGCAGCTGGAGCAGCAGATGAGGGACCTAGAACGCAGCCACCAGGAGAACATTCGCCAGCTGGAAGCCAAGATGAAGGAGGAGGCTGAAAAGCTGAAGCAGGAGAGGGAGAGAGCTGTGCAGGGCAAGCTGAGGGAGCAGGAGAAGCTGCTGCAGGAGGGCTTCAAAGAGAGATCGGAGCTGCTGAAAAAGGAGATGGAGCAGCTGCAGAAGGAGGCAAAGGAGCGGGAGAAGAAGCTGCAGCAGGAATTCCTAGAAAGAGAGAAGCTGATGAAAGAGCAGATGGAGCAGCTGAAGAAGGAGGCACTGGAGCGGGAAAAGAAGCTGCAGCAGGAATTCTTGGAGAGAGACAAGCTGATGAAACAGGAGGCGGACAGACGGCAGAAGGAGTCAAAGGAGTGGGAGGAGAAGAAGCAGCAGGGATTTTTAGAGAGAGAGAAGCTGATGAAAGAGCAGATGGAGCAACTGCAGAAGGAGGGAAAGGATCAGGGGAAGAAGCAGCAGCAGGAATTCCTAGAGAGAGACAAGCTGATGAAAGAGGAGGTGGAGAGACGGCAGAAGGAGGCAAAGGAGTGGGAAGAAAAGAAGCAGCAGGAATTCTTAGAGAGAGAGAAGCTGATGAAAGAGCAGATGGAGCAGCTGAAGAAGGAGGCAAAGGAGCGGGAGGAGAAGCTGCAGCAGGAATTGCTAGAGAGAGAGAAGCTGATGAAAGAGCAGATGGAGCAGCTGAAGAAGGAGGCAAAAGAGCGGGAGGAGAAGCTGCAGCAGGAATTGGTGAGTTCCTGTGGGGTTGGAAAGGCTGACAGGGTTATGCTTGGAGCGTTTACCCCAGGAGCACCAGTAACTATTTTTTTTAATATCAGGGAATCAGTGAGGACTGCTGTATTCTCCCCGTCTCTGCAGACTGCACATTGTTACTTACAGTCTTAGCAGTAGGAGTAAGCCTGCAAAAAAGACCAGAGGGAACAACCTTGAAACTTTACTTCCAGCAGAAAGGGGAAAGCAACTTAAAGAAAGTGCTAGAGGGATGGTTTGAACTGTAGCCAGGGTGGTTTAGGTTGGACATGAGGAAAAACTTCCTACCTGTCAGGGTGGTGAAGCACTGGAATAAATTGCCCAGGGAGGTTGTGGAATCTCCATCCCTGGAGATATAGAAGAGCAGGTTGGACAGACACCTGTCGGGGATGGTCTAGACGGTGCTGGGTCCTGCCGTGAGGGCCGGGGACTGGGCTCCATGCCCTCTGGAGGGCCCTTCCGGTCCGAGTGCTCTAGGATTCTGTGACACCCAGTGGCCAGTGTGGGGAGAGCAGGGAGTAGACAGGCTGCACTAACCCCATTGCCAGGGGATTTCTTCCTTCTCGGGGCAGGGCTACATGGGCTGGTCACTGACCCCCAGTGGGCAGAGACAGGAGCTGCCTTTCTGCCCGGCTGTGGGGCCCTGCCAGCCGGGCTGCTCGTGCTGGGTCAGTATGTGACAGGTCGGGGGGGCTGACCTGTGACAGGCTGAGAGCGGGGGTGAGGCCTGGCTCAGACCCAGCCAGCTCTGCCAGGGGCCCCCTCGGGCTGTCTGCAGCCGAGGCCGAGGGCGCGAAGCTCTGCTCTGCCTGCTCCCCGGAGCACAGGGCCCAGAGCGCGACCAGCGTCTGCAGCGCCTGGTGCCAAACAAACCCTGCACGATGCTGCCCCCAGCCGGCTGAGACTCTCGCCAGCCCCGTGAGCCTGTTAGCCCTGCAGGGGCATCCACGGCACCGAAGGGACCAGAGCTCTGAACGGGGCTCCCAGCGGGGGGTTCTGTCCTGATTGGAGGGGCCCCTGCCCCGCGCCGAGGGGTTCCATCCCCCACAGCTCGCCATGCGCTAGAGGAACACACAGCTAGGCTGGCCCTTGGGAACAGCAGCGGCCCAAGAGCCATTTTCAAATCCTTGTGGAGAACTGTGACCCCCTCCCACCCCTCGGGGCCCCGGCATCTGTGGGGCCATTTCCCCCTTTCACCCCACCTGGGCAAGATCCCCAGGGACCGTTGGGTACTGGAGTCATCCGCCCTGGATGCCCTGTCAAAGTCCTTTTGTCTGCCTCTCCTCCCCCTCCCGCGCTGGGCCCTGGGTGCCCCCTCCACCAGGACCCCCGCAGCCTGGAGCCGATGCTCTTCTCCTGAAGGGAGCCGGTTTCCCCTCGTTACAGGGGAATGTTTCGACTCCCCGTTCTTCCTTCGCCCTAGGACAGCCAGAGCAGCTAGCCAAAAACTCAAAAAGTCATAGCAAAATGTTTGTAAGTCCATCAGAAGCAGGTTGCTGGCTAACCAGCCACTGGGGCCCCTGGATGACTGAGATGCTCAAAGAGCACTAAAGGACAATAGGGTCATAGTGGAGAAGCTAAGTGATTTCTTTGCTTCAGTCTCCGCTGCTGACGATATCGGGGAGATTCCCAAACCTGAGGCGTTCTTTTTAGGTGACAAATCTGAGGAATTGTCCCCAGCTGAGGTGTCACTAGAGGAGGTTTTGGAACAAATTGATAAACCGAACAGTAACAAGTCACCGGGACCAAGTGGCATTCACCCGAGAGTTCTGAAAGAACTCAAATGGGAAATTGCAGAACTATTAACTGTGGTGTGTAACCAACCGATCCTTTACATCAACTTCCGTACCTAATGACTGGAAGATAACTAATGTGACACCAATGTTTAAAAAGGGTATTAAAGTTGATTCTGGTAATTACAGACCAGTACGTCTAACATCAGCACTGTGCAAATTGGTTGAAACTACAGTAAAGTATAGAATTATCAGACACATAGATGAACATAATTTGTTGGGGAAAAGTCAACATGGTTTCTGGAAAGGGAAATCCTGCCTTACTAATCTGCTAGGGTTCTTTGAGGGGGTCAATAAACATGAGGACAAGGGGGGATCCAGTGGATATTGTGTACATAGATTTTCAGAAAGCCTTTGACAAGATCCCTCACCAAAGGCTCTTAAGTAGAGTAAGTTGTCATAGAATCGTAGAACCATAGAGCTGGAAGAGACCACAGTAGGTCATCAAGTCCAGCCCCCTGCCCAAGGCAGGACCGATTATAACTATCATGGGATTAGAAGGAAGATCCTCTCATGGACTTAGAACAGGTTAAAAGGCAGGAAACAAAGGGTAGGAATAAATGGTCAGTTTTCAGACTGGAGAGGGGTAACTAGTGGTATTCTGCATGAGTCCATACTGGGACCAGTTCTATTCAACATATTTACAAATGGTCTAGAGAAAGGGGTAAACAGTGAGATGGCAAAATTTGCAGATGATACTAAACTGCTCAAGATAGTAAAGACCAAAGCAGACTGTGAAGAGCCTCAAATAGAAAACTAAGTGACTGGACAACAAAATGGCAAATGAATGTTAATGCTGATAAATGCAAAGTAGTGTATTTTTGAAAACATAATCTAAATTAGATGTACAAAATGCTGGCAACTGTATTAACTGTTACCCCTCAAAAACGAGATCTTGGAGTCATTCTGGATAATTCTCTGAAAACTTCCACTCAATCTGCAACAGCAATCAAAAAAGCAAACAGAATCATTTAAAAAGGATAGAGAGTAAGACAGAGAATACCTTATTGCCTCTATAAAAATCTATGGTACACCCATATCTTGAATACTGCATACAGATGTGATCACCTCATCTACAAAAACAACAACAACAACAACCGCCTTGGTATTGGAAAAAGTTCAGAAAAGGTCCACAAAAATTTGGGGCTGGTAGCGGCTGCCATATGAAGAGAGATTAAAAAGACTGGGACTTTTCAGATTAGAAAAGAGCAGACTAAGGGGGATATGAGAGAGGGCTATAAAATCATGACAAGGTGTGGAGAAAGTGAATAAGGAAACGTTATTTACTTGTTCCCATAACATAAGAACCAGGGATCACCAAATAAAATTAACAGGCAGCAAAACAAACAAAAACTAGTTTGTCTTCACACAACGCACAGTCGTCCTGTGGAACTCCTTGCCAGAGGAGGTTGTGAAGGGCAGGACTTTTACAGGCTAGATAAATGCATGGAGGTTAGGTCCATCAATGACTGTTAGCCAGGATGGGAAGGGATGGTGTCCCTGGCCTCTGTTTGTCAGAGGGTGGAGATGGATGGCAGGAGAGATCGCTCGATCATTACCTGTTCGGTTCACTCCCTCTGGGGCACCTGGCATTGGCCACTGTCGGCAGACAGGACACTGGGCTGGATGGACCTTTGGTCTGACCCAGTCTGGCCGATCTGACGTTCTTCCCTGATAACCCTTGTTGTCCAGTCACGGAGGTAGTAAGTCAGGGTTTAGTGCCATGGAGTCTGCCAGGTCTCTGGCTCCGTCAGTGACGGTAACCAGGAGGCTGCGTACGTGTGCGTTCACTGGTGTGTGCCGTGTTGACTTGCACAATTGCTCACCACACCAGGCCCGGAGAGAGCTCCCACAGCCCCCAAATCAGAAACGGGTCGAAGGCGCCGGCCTGGTGTGAGCAAAGTGCAGTCATAGGTGCCTCTGTGCTCTACCAAACCACCACGTGTATGTACCATAACAAAGGCCTCCGCTCAGTGAGTGGGAGATCCCCACTGCCCCCCACTTGGACAAGGCCCCTCCCCCCAAGACACCACTGAGTTTACAGGTACAAACAAATTGCACGTCACTGCTGGTGTGTCAGGTTACCACCCCTCCCCCTCCACCTTGTGGTTTGGTCAGCCCGTCTCTGTCCACCACACTGTCGGTTTGGCCCCTTTCCTGGACCCGGCTCGGTACCGGTGGCGAGTGGGGGCACCAAGGCCCTTTTTAACAATTTGGTGGCACCATCCTTTTGGAGCGTGCTTTCCACGTCTGGCCAGAACCAATGACCGTTCTGCACCTGGGCCTAGTACCAGCGAGCGTGTTGGGCTCTCGGCCCCGTGGGCGCCAAGTTCTGTGAGCAGGTTCCACTGCTAGCCAGGCCTTCGGCTGAGCACCAGGCTTGTGCTACGTGGGCTTTTGAGTCAAGCCCTCTTCTGACCACAGCCCTGAGGTGCTGAGCCCTGGCCCTGAAGCGCCGACCCTCCCAGCCCGATAAGCAGGGCACCGGCTCAGAGTTCTCAGTGGGTCTGTCGGGTGAGATCTGAGACCCTCAGTGTCTCAGCCTGAGAGAGGCCCCAGCGGGCCGGAGACCCAGACGCAGCCCGGGCCCCCTGAGCTCTGGGGCAGAGCTGGGCAGTGATGTGCAAACCCCAGAATCTGTCTCTGTCTGGGCTTGTCCGGGGAGCCGAGGGGCTGACCGCGTCTGCTTTCTTCTCCAGAATGCGAGGAGAGGTTGTATCGTGTCCTGAGCCGGGCCGGATCCGCGCGGAGGGGCCTAAGGAAACGTTCCGACCAGTCCCGGGAACGACGCTCACCCAAGCGCCACAACCCGCTGTTGGGCTCTGGGGGTCGCTCTGTTCACTGATCGCCCGGGTGCCACCGACCCGCCCTGCCCCACAGAGGGCCTGCGGTTGGGGGCTTTCCCTACTTGGGAGGGTTTGCCGGGGAGATTAAAGCTTCCTGAGCACCGAGCCGTCGCCTCTGCAGTTTGTTCCCTGCTGTCCCTCGCGCCGACCCCGCCTGCGGCTCTGAGCAGCTGGGGCCCCGCGCCGGCGTCTGGCCTGCTCTGTGCCCAGCTCCAAGGCGGGTGGGGCCCCGCGCCGGCGTCTGGCCTGCTCTGTGCCCAGCTCAAAGGTGGCTGGGGCCCCGTGCCGGCGTCTGGCCTGCTCTGTGCCCAGCTCCAAGGTGGCTGGGGCCGCGCGCCGGCGTCTGGCCTGCTCTGTGCCCAGCTCCAAGGCGGGGGGGCCCCGGGCCGGCGTCTGGCCTGCTCTGTGCCCAGCTCCAAGGCGGGGGGGCCCCATGCCGGCGTCTGGCCTGCTCTGTGCCCAGCTCAAAGGCGGGGGGGGCCCCGCGCCGGCGTCTGGCCTGCTCTGTGCCCAGCTCAAAGGCGGGTGGGGCCCCGCGCCGGCGTCTGGCCTGCTCTGTGCCCAGCTCCAAGGCGGGGGGGCCCCGCGCCGGCTCCTGACTCTGGGATCGGGGGGAGTCTCCTCACTCTCCGGCCTGTGCCTGGCCACTTGCTGAGGGGCTTTTCCATCCACACCCAGCGCCCAGCACAGGCCCCTTCCTCAGCCCTCGGGACACACGCGACCCCCCAGCTCGGGGTCTGTGCCCCACGGGCTGCCGGGCTCCGGGGGGACGTCCTCAGGGCCACTCCCACCAAGTGCTGCCGGGGGAGGGGGGCACGGCCCTGTGAGAGCTGGGCACCCAGGAGCGTTCCATGGGGGGTTCCCTCTGTGGCGAGCACCCCAGGGCACGGGGCATGGGTGGGGGCACCCAAACATCATTTCCAGGAGGGGCCTGTGGCTGGTGCAGGGCTCGGGGGGGAACTTGCCCAGAGGCACCAGTGAGTGGGATGAGGGGCTCAAGCAGCCGCCCCTCACAGGCCCCCTCAGACAGCACAGGCAGCCCCACCCCCAGCCATTCATACGTCAGGGGCCGGGTGGGGGAGACAGGATCATGTGGGGGTTGGAAGGGCCCCGGCATGGAGGGAGCCTGAGAGGCAGGACTGGGAATGGGGGCAGGGCTGGGCAGGGGGTGGGAGGGGTTGGAGGCACCAATGCCCGGGTTACAGGGGGGGTAGTTGGGGAGAGAAGGCTGGGGGGGAGGAGGGCTACCACGCTGTGGGGAACCTGCACAGCACTGACCTCGCGGGGGCGACCGGCCAAGGGAGATGACGCATCCAGAGGGGGAGACACCCTCTCCCCTGTACAGGGACTGTGACCCACCTAGGCCGGGTCTCACAGACTGAGCCATGAGGCTGCCTGCCCCTCAGGCCGGGGGTGGATGGGGAGGGGGGGACGAGGCTAGAGCCTGGCCCAGAGGAGCCAGGCTCCATCTATGCAGACAGGCTGAGCTTTTCACGGAGCATTCCAGCCTCCTGGAGACTACGCTCTTTTCTAACAAGTGTAAGCCCTCTTGCGCAAGCGGGCAGTGTGGACGGGCAACAGGGGTTTCTTGCACAAGAAAGCCCTATGGCTGCAATGGCCATCAGAGCTCTCTTGTACAAGAGAGCGTCCACACTGCCATGGATGCTCTTGCGCAAAAGCACATGGCAGTGTGGACGTGTTCTTGTACAAGAGTTCTTGCACAAGAACCCTTGTGCAAGATGTTCTTCCGCAAGAACCCACCAGTGTAGACATAGCCTGAGAGTGTTCAAGTTACAAGTAGCTGATAAAAGAGGTGCAAATTGTTCTGAAGTACCCATTGTTTGGTTGGTTAAGTGACTGGGATGTGGAAGGCAGTGTGCCAACCTGGCAGTGTCTTTAGTCATACCTTTGTGCTGGGTCCCAAGCTTGTAAATGAAGTTAAGTTCCAACATTTCCCTCCGTATTTGGCTTGTGGAATTGGCCCGAAACAACAGGCTGACTTGGAGATCCATGGATGAGTGCCCAGGCAGGGTAAAACTTTCAATGTGCTAGAGCTGTCTGAGGGGGCCATCAAGCGGGCATCCAATGGATAGAGTGTGCTTAGATTTCCAGAAAGCCTTTGACAAGGTCCATCACCAAAGGCTCTTGAGCAAAAAAAGGAGTCATGGGTTAAGAGGGAAGGTCTCCTCATGGATCAGTAACTGGTTAAAAGACAGAAAACAAAGGTTGGGAGTAAATGGTCAGTTTTCATAATGGAGAGAGGCAGCTAGTGGTGTCCCACAGGAATCTGTGCTGAACCCAATCCTATTCAACCTATTTATAAATGATCTGGAGAAAGGGGTAAACAGGGAGGTGGCAAAATTTGTAGATTAAAGAGACCTTGGGGTCATTTTGGATAGATCTCTGAAAACATCCACTCCATGGTCAGTGGCAGTCAAAAAAATAATAGAATCATAGACGATTATTAGCTTGGACATTTGGAAAAGCTTCCTGCCTGTCAGGGTGTTGAAACACTGGGATAAGTTGCCGAGGGAGGTTGTGGAGTCTCCATCCCTGGAGATACTGAAGAGCAGGTTGGACAGACACATGTCAGGGATGGTCTAGACAGTGGCTGGTCCTACTGTGAGGGCAGGGGACTGGAATCGATGCCTCTCGACATCCCTTCCAGTTCTAGTGTTCCAGGATTCCATGATTCTATGATTCCCTCCCTGTGCCCACTAACGAAGGGGAAAGTCTGCCACCTGTGTCTGTTTGTCTGTGTCTGTCAGTCCCCCAGCTGGGGGGACAGCCACCCCTCCCCAGCTGCGCCCATTGCAGCTGTGTGGCCATGGAAATATGCTTCTCACCTGACCCCATGCTGCTGCAGTGAGAGGGGCTAGGGTTATCCTCTCTCCCCAGGGCAGCCTGCACCTTGAACCCCTCCTCCCCCCACCCCAGAGCACTGATTGAAAGCAGTGGCTCCCAACCCTTTTGAACCAACTATAAGAATCCTTTGAACACCCACAGAGTCCTTGCAAGTTTGGCAGACGAGTTTCCTAGGGGCTTGGTTGTGCCAGAATAATGGGATGGGCCTGAAATTCGATTGGTTCTCATAAAATGGAAAGGGAGCGGCTTGCAAGCAGGGACAGTTAGGGCATGTCTACACTGCATTCCTCTTCTGAGAGAGGGATGCACATGTAGACATCTGAAATTGCAAATGAAGTGGGGATTTAAATATCCCGTGCTTCATTTGCATAATCGTGGACAACTACTATTTCGAAATAACAGACTCTGTTAAGTCACGGTTATTTCGAGAGAAAACCCTTCTTCCGAAATAACCCTTAAATCTCATATTATGAGGAGTAAGGGTTATTTTGGAAGAAAGGTTTTCTCTCGAAATAACCGCATCTTAACAGCGTCTTTTATTTCACGATAAGGTATTTCGAAATGGCAGCCATCTGAGATGATGCAAATGAAGCGTGGGATATTTAAATCCCCGCTTCATTTGCAATTTCAGATGTCTACGGTTGCATTCCTCTCTTTAAAGAGGAACAAAGTGTAAATGTGCCCTTATACTGCACAGGGGTGGAGAAAGGAACAGCTCTCTCCTATATGGTATTAGAATCCGAGGAGAGACCTCAGGAGGCATCGAGTCCAGCCCCCAGCCCAAAGCAGGACCAACCCCAACTCAATCAGCCCAGCCAGGGTGCAGGGCTGTGTCCAGATGGGACTTAAACATCTCTAGGGATGGAGATTCCACCCCCTCCCTTTGGAGCCCATCCCAGCGCTTCACCCCCTCCTCCTATGGAAATAGTTTGTCCGAATCTCCCACCTAGACCTCCCCCACTGTAACTTGAGCCCATTGCTCCTTGTTCTGCCATCCCCCAGAGGCGTAGTGAATGGGGGTGCAGAGGGGGGCAATTGCCCCCGGGCGCCACGCGAAGGGGGCGCCGGGCTGGAGTGAGAGCGAGCGCACGCTGTGCAGGCTCACCCGGCGTGGGTGGTGAGTTCTATGGCCATCCCCCCCCAGCCCCGGCCCGGCCCTGCCATGCCAGTGTTCAGTCAGCTCCCCCTTGCAGGTGCACCCTGCGCACGGCAGGGCCGGTCCGGGGCCGGGTGGGGGGGACGGCCATAGAACTCGCCGCCCACGCCAGCGTTCAGTCAGCTCCCCCTTGCCTGCGCACGCTGCACAGCGTTTCCAGGTGACCGGGGAGACGCCCGGACGTGACGTGACATCACGGCCCGGGACTTTAAAAGTGTTTGGTGCCGTGTGGTGCCGCCCTAGCTTCTGGTTCGGAGTCCGGGGACTTCTGGGGCCCGAGCGCAGACTCCGGCCCCGTAAAGTGGAAGGCAGAAGGTACGGCAGGGCAGGGGGAAAACTAGGGGGAAGGGGTGGGAGAGGAAGGGGCTTGTGTGGAGGGGGGAGGGGAGAGGGAAGATATAAATGCCAGGGGGCCAAGTGGAGACAATGAGGAAAAGGGCAGGAGGGGATGTGTCAGTGGGAGGGGGACAGGGTGATGCTGGGAGGGAAGAGGGTAAGGGCATTGGGGAATAGAGGGGGAGGGGGAAGTGCTGGGAGAAGTCTTGAAAGAAGGGGTGGGCATGAGGAAGGCGGGGATGGAGCAAGTCATGTGTGAGGGCACAGAGGGGCATGAGGGGAACAGGGGCAGAGGGTGGTGAGGGGGTGGGCATCAGGGAAAAAGAGGGCAAAGGGGGCAGTGGCAGTGAGGGAAGGGGGATGCACCAGGAGGGTGCAGGGCTAAGGGAAGGTGCAGGTGCCGGGGATTCTGGGGGTGAAGCAGAAGGGCAGATACCTGCAGTGAAGGGACCAGCGCCAGAGGAGAGAGGCAGGGCAGGTGTATAGACGGAGGTGTTGGAAGAGGGGATGAGGAGGCGTAGCTCACCTGATCAGAGTGGGGCTACTGGAGGAGTGGGCTCAGGGAGGAGAGAAGGGCTGGTGGAGGGGGGCAGGTAGCAGGAGGTCTGAAGGCAGCGAGAAGGGCAGGAGTCAGGACAGCAGAGGAGGGTGAGGAGTTGGGGGGCAGCAGGCACCAGGGGAGCTGATGGAGCAAGGAGAGGAGACATGGCAGCAGAGAGAAAAGGTAAAGGTTTAAAAATATTTATTAATAACTTGGTATGCTGCCCAGGGCCAGTTTGTTTGCGCCCCACGGTGCAGTTTGGGTTTATGTGGGGATCAACACGTGGCCGGCGAGTGGGAGCCAAAACAAAAAAGTTGTCAGTGTAACGATGTTCTGTTGCTATGCGTTTTAGTAGTTAAATTCTTGGACTGTCATTGCTCATGAAAGTGCTGTCACATGGGTAGAAATCGGGGAAATGTTGCATTTTATTAATATCAGCAGAGCTGACTTAAATGGGGCCTGTGTGTTGTGTAGTCTTGCTTAATGTTTGTATTCATGCCTGTCAGTGTGAGAGAAGCTATTTCTATATGTTTGCTTGCACATGCAACCACACTTAAGTTGAGGCCCTCGACATGTTCTGTAAGTATCAGTGTGGCCCCTGGGGCTCCCAAAGCTGAGTTGCCCTAACTCATCCCTGACAGGTGTCTGTCTAACCTGGTCTTAAATATCTCCAGTGATGGAGATTCCACAATCTCCCTAGGCAATTTATTCCAGTGTTTAATCACCCTGACAGTTAGGAAGCCGGGGTCTCCAGGTGCTGTGTGTAGGGCGGGGACTGGATGGCAGTTTTGTTCCTCCTCCCTGCTCCCATTCCCCTTCCTCTCCTCCATTCCTGACCCAACTGCTGCAGCGCAGTCCAGCCACGGACCCTGCCCTGCCCTCACCTCCTTGGCAAGCCCCAGCCCCGGCCCCCCCACTTTGGCACAGAACAGCGCCCAACAGCTGCCCCCTTACCCCAGCATCTCGTTCCAACACCCCTGTCATGATCATGAGGGTTAGCCAGCAGCCTGGAGACTAAGGGGTTAACTACACCTAGCCAGGTGGAGTGGCCAATAGGAATGTAGGCAGGACTTTCAAACTGGGACAAAGGAATTTTGGTTTTTCCCTCCTGTGGCTCTGAGAGTATGTCTACACTACCGCGCTAATTCGAATTAACTTAATTCAAATTAGTTAATTCAAATTAAGCTAAATCGAATAGTGCATCTAGACCCAAAAATAAATTTGAATTGGCGTTTTGCTAATTCGAACTAGCGCGTCCACACTGATTGAATGCTAGGTCGCATTTAAGGGCAGCTGAAACTGGTTCCAGCAGGGCATCAGGTCAGTAGTTGCTTTGTGTGGCTGCTGTCTGAGGCTATCTGAGGCTTGTGCTTAAAGGGACCCCCCTGGACAGCCGGTTCTCAGCTTTCCCGCTTGCTTGCCGACTTCGCCGAGGGACAGCAAAGTGTTTTTCTCTCTGCCTGCCTGTTTCGGTCGTTCTCATTGGAGACACCGCTGCAGTTAACACCATGCAGCCAGAGCTGCCCCTGGGCATTCTGGTGCAGTTTTTGGACTTGCTGCTGCAAGCCTGGCAGCAATGGCTGGAGGCTGCCTGGCACCACCTGGTGCACGTCAGCCCCCTGTCCCTCCCCCTGGCCTCCCTGGGACCCATGGAGGAGATGCAGCAGTGCCCGGACGCCAGCGTGCCCTGCCGCATCTGGACACCAGCAGCGACTGGTGGGACCGCATCGTCCTGGAGCGCTGGGGAGACCAACAGTGGACCCAGAACTTCAGGATGAAGACGGACACCTTCCTGGAGCCCTGCGAGTGGCTCGCCCCTGCTCTGACGGGACACTCGCATGAGGCCCGCCATCCCCCTCCACAAGCGGGTGGCCATCGCCCTGTGGAAGCTCTCCATGCCGGATAGCTACCGATCCATCGGGAACCAGTTCAGTGTGGAGAAATCCACTGTCGGAGCAGTGCTCATGGAAGTACGGCACTCACCGGCCACTGGGCCGGGGGGGAGGGGGGACTGCAAGGAGGCGATGGGCTGCCCCAGCGAAAACGATGGGGAGGAGGTGAAAGTGCCCCGCACTGGAGGGTTCGGTCTGTCCCGGCCGTACTACACACTGCCCACGGTGGCCAGGATCGCAGGGGGGGTTGCTTCCGGGAGTGGGGCGCGGGGCAGTGCCAGGGAACGAACACTCCCAGCCACCCAGGCGCCCCAGTGATTCGCGGTTTGCTGTGTCTCTCTGCAGGTGGTCAGGGCCATCAACCAGGTGCTGCTCCACAGGGTGGTCCGCCTCACCGACCTGGACGCGGTCATCCAGGGGTTCGGCGCCCTCGGCTTCCCCAACTGCGGAGCGGGCGATTGACGGGACGCACATCCCCATCCGTGCCCCGGAACACCAGGCCTCCCAGTATATCAACAGGAAGGGGTATTTCTCCGTCCTCCTGCAGGCCGTGTCTGACCACCGGGGCCAGTTCACGGACATTAATGTGGGCTGGTCTGGCAAGGCACACGACGCCAGGGTGTTCCTCAACTCCTCCGTGTGCCAGAGGCTGCACGCCGGGACCTTCTTCCCCGACCGCCACATCAGGGTCGGGGACGTGGACATGCCCGTCTGCCTGGTGGGGGATGCGGCCTACCCCCCACAGCCCTGGCTGATGAAGCCGTACACGGGGCACCTCAACCCCTCCCGCCAGGCCTTCAATGCCAGGCTCAGCAGGGCCCGCATTGTGGTCGAGGGGGCCTTCGGATGCCTCCTCACCCGCCTCGACCTCGCCGAGCACAATATCCCTCCCGTGGTGGCAGCATGTTGCGTGCTGCACAATTTGTGCAAGCGGAAGGGGGAGACTTTCCTGCCAGCCTGGATGGCTGAGGCTGAGCGCATGGCTGGCCAGTACGCGCAGCCCCACACCGCCGACCGGGAGGCCCAGCGGGGGGCTGTCCAGATCCGGGAAGCCCTGCGGGAGAGCTTCCAGGTGGAGGAAGACTGAACTCTCCCTGCATGCCCCACTGGGGCCTTCTTCCACCCTCCCCTCCTTCCCCTTTCCCCTCCCTAACCCCCCTTCCTAATGTAAAATAAAAACTCCCGTTTTGTCAACAAAAATGTGTGTTTATTTCACAGAACTGAGGTGGGGGGAGGGGGGAATGAGGGTGGGAGCAGGGAGGGAGAAACCTGGGAGGAGGGAGCTGGAAGGGGGAGGAAGGGAAAGGAAAGCTCAGGGTTGGGGGTCCTGCTGGCTCTCCCGTCTCGCAGCACTGCGGGTGCGGGGGCGTCGGGGGGGAGTGGGTGTGGAGGGTGGGGCAGAAGTGATGGGGGGGGCGGAGGAAGCGGGAAGGGGAGCAGGGGTGGGAGGAGGAGCGAGAGCTGGGGCAGCCGCAGGGGCCGGAGCAGGAGGAGGCAGGAACCTGTCCACCAGGGTCTGGAGGTGGCCGCGGAGGGCACGGCCCTGCTCCTCCAGTGCCTCCAAGCTCTGCTGCCGCAGCCGCAGGTCCTCGCGGACCCAGTGCTCCTGGGTGTGGAGCTGCTGCCCCAGTCGTACAGGTGCTGCCGCTGGTAGTCCTCCAGGTTGTGGGTGCGCCTGCTGGCCCGGGTGCGAGTGGCTGTTTCAGGCGGGGTGGTGCGCCCTGCACTCCCAGGTGCTGCGGCTGTGGTGAAACAAGAGCAGTGGTCAGTTCTCCCTGGGGACACAGCCCCCCAGCCCCTCTCTGCAAGGCGAGGTCGGCGTGTGGGGAACGGGCCAGGGCCCCTGGATGACACCCAGCTGCTGCTCCATGGTGGGCAAGGCCCAGGCGCACAGTCCCTGGGCTCCCTCTCCACCCTCCACATAAGGGGACCATGATGGCGCTCACATGTGGAGCCCTCCCCGGCCTCAGACGACACAGCTGATGGGCTCTGTGGGATGACTCCTGGGTCCTGGGCAGGCTCCCTGCAGGCTCCTGTGGTTCCTGGCTCTCGGCGTCCTCCTTTTCCTCCTCTTCCCCTGTTTCGGGGGGCGTCGATCACCACCCGGGGGGCACGGACTGCGTGAGACACCAGGATGTGGTCCAGGGCCTCGTAATTAGGGCAGGTGTCTGGTTCGGCCCCTGGTTGGGAGGCTCTGGCATAGGCCTGCCGCAGCTCTTTTATTTTTCAGGAACCTGCTCCTGGGTCCGCATGTGGCCTCTAGTGGCCAGGCTGGCAGCCATACGGCTGTAGATGGCCGCATTCCTGTGCCTAGTATGGAGATCATGGGCATTGGAGGCCTCCCCCCAAACCTCAGTGAGGTCCGCGATCTCCACATTAGAGCAGGCGGGCACCCGTCTTTTTCGGCCTCTGGCAGGCTCCGGGGAGCTGCCAGCCGGGTCCTGGGAAGAAGCGGAGGGCTGGGTGGCAGCGGGTGGCTGGCTCATGGTGTGCCAGCTGCAGGGTCTGCTGGCTGGGTGCTGGCAGGCTTGCAACTGGCACAGGCACTATGGCCAGAATGTGCCCCTTTTAAGGGCTCCAGGGCAGGGCGGGGGGGAAGAAGAGTTTTCCTGTTTTGGCCCAGAGAGGCCACCAGGAGAACCTGGGAAGGGCTAGCCTCCAGCTAATTCGAATTAAGTGGCTACACAGCACTTAATTCAAATTTGGCGTTACTCCTCGTAGAATGAGGTTTACCAAGTTCGAATTAAGCGCTCCACTATTTCGAATTAAATTCGAAATAGCGGTTTGTATGAATAGACGCTATTAAAGTTAATTCGAACTAATGGCTGCTAGTTCAAATTAACTTTGTAGTGCAGACATACCCAGAGAGTTCCCTCCAGCTACGTGTCTCTCTCTCTCCAAGAAACAATTCTTCACTTTCTGTAAGTAGGGTAAAGTTTAGATAAATCTTTCTTTTGTAACTAAGTTCTAGGCCCATGGAGTTCTCCATGAGTATATTATTTTGTTACTTTTCCATCTAGTCATTATGCTTGCAAGAGGAATATTGTGGTGATGATAAAAGTTCTTGCTCTTTTCTTTTTATTAACCTGGCAGTGGTTAATTTTTGTGTCCTGGTTTGTACTTTAGGGGTGAGATTTCCCAAGTAGTCTCTCCCTGGTGGCTTTATTAATATTTGGGTGGTGGCAGCGGAGATTTTATTCCCAAAATCTAGGTTGTTAAGATTTTGGGGGGAAGGTTTATACCAAAGCCTGGTAGATAAGGTTTTGGGGTATTTTTGCTGGCCCCCACTTCTGCATTTATCTTGCCAGAGTGGAGAAGGAGCCATGACAACCCCCCACTCTGGCACAGAGCAGCCCCTCTGATAGTTGCACCCCCCACCCCAGACTCCCCGGTAGGCCCAGCCCCCCACTCTGACACAGAACATCTGCCCCCCAATAGCTACAACCCCCACCTCAGCCTCCCCACCATCTCTTAGACAGTGTTTAAACGGGGTTCCAGGATTTTTTCTATATTTATAACTGGTGCATCAGACCCAGAGGATCCGGGGCTGTGAACTGCCCTGCCTAGAGGTGCCAGGCTCAGCCCTGCCAAGCCCTGGCACAAATCAGGCATGTTGGTCCTAGCGGCCGACCACAAGCCCCTTGTCACTCCCCCTGTGCCTGCCAGAAACTGCTCTGTCCCTGTTCTAGCCTCCATCCACCTGCTAGGAACCCAGAGCTCCCTCCCTGAGCACCAGGTAGTGACTTTCCAATGTACCGCAGCAGCTTCTCTTCTGTGAGTCTACTGAGCCATGACTGGTTGCTCCCTTCAGCCCTTCCACACCTGGGCGTGGTGACAGGGCATCCCAGGGGCTTTCATCAAATTAACAGGAAAGGGAAACCCCTCCCCTTTCCGGCGCATGGATCTGACAATGGTGTGTAACAGTTCAACCAAAGCGCTGCGCCGCTTCTCACAGAGATCTGGGGACTAATGGAAAGAACCAGTTGAAGGATCGATACAAGCCGGTCGCCGCCCAGGGCGGTCCGGGATGGGGAACTTGACTGAGGTGAACGGCTCCTGGAAGAAGTTTCCCGCTCACAGCCAGCACCGCAGGAGGGGATGCCCAGAACAATCATACATTATTTTAAACACCCAATTGGAGTGAGCTGAGGGGCTAAAACAGAAGCCGGAGGCCTGGGTTATAATGGGCAGGACGTGGCTTAGGGTTAGGGTCTGCTCACTCGCATGAACAGGCCGATCGTGCAGACACACTCGCTGGTGGCAGGCAGAGGCTACACACACTCCAGAGGGACAACGACACCTCGTTAGGGAGAGGGCCGACATTATTTATGGGAGGGGCAGGGAACCTGTTTTGGGTCAGGGGCGACTGACCCACAGAAAAGTCACTCAGGGACCACACAAGTGA
The DNA here is from genome assembly GCA_032595735.1 of Pelochelys cantorii. Classification (NCBI taxonomy): domain Eukaryota; kingdom Metazoa; phylum Chordata; order Testudines; family Trionychidae; genus Pelochelys; species Pelochelys cantorii. Next base: position 3,281,124 of record CM064349.1, read on the forward strand.
GATGCAAAAAACCCCAACCCCTCCAAGCCCCCTCAAGCCTCACTGATGTGGCCCTAACTGAGATACCTCCCTCCCCTAGCACCCCAGAGGCATGTGGTGTGTGGGGGGTGGTGGTAGGTAGGTAGGACTGAGATTCAAGGCCTCAGGCCAGATTAACTCTTCTGGGGTTCCAGGGTTAGTGGATATTGTGGGGCCCTCTACTCTCTGAGGTGGGGCCAAAAATGAGGGGTCCAGTGTGCGGGACAGGGCTGCCAGTGTGTGGGATAGGGATGGGGGTGCAGAATCTGGGTGGGAAGTAGGGTACAGGAGCAGGGTGCAGGTGGGAGGTCTAGCCCAGGGGCAGAGGCAGAGTGGTGGTGGGGTGTCTGGCCTGCGGGCAGGAGATAGGAGCAGAGTACTGGTGGGAGGTCTGGCCTGGGGGCAGGGGCTGAGTGCTGGTGTGGGTCTGGCTCGGGGGCAGGGGCAGGGTGCTGGTGGGGGTCTGGCTCGGGGGCAGGGGCTGAGTGCTGGTGGGGGTCTGGCCCGGGGGCAGGGGCAGGGTGCTGGTGGGGGTCTGGCTCGGGGGCAGGGGCTGAGTGCTGGTGGGGGTCTGGCTGGGGGTAGGGCAGGGTGTCGGTGGGGGTCTGGCATGGGGGCAGGAGACAAGAGCAGAGTGCTGGAGGGGATATGGCCTGTGGAAAGGGGGCAGGGGCAGCTCAGCAGGTACCTGGGGGTCTCCAGGGGCGAGGCTTTCTCAGGCAAGATCTGCAGGCAGCGCTGGAAGAAGCACACATGTGGCTCCTTGAAGAAGTCCAGCCGCTCCAGATCCTGTGCCACCATCTTCACTCCCCCTTCCCCCCTGCCTCCCTGGAACCCAGGAAAGGAGGGAAGACAAGAAAGCGTTCACCGTTGTGGGGTGGGGGGAGCAGCGTGTGCACTTCCCAAGAAGCCGGCTCTGGCGCGGAGACATGGGACTTTCCTCCCACGCCGCAGGAAGCCGCAGCTCGCTCCAGTGCTGCGAGAGGCAGGAGGCTGTAGCGCCAGAGAAGAAACCACATTGTGGGTGGGAGGGCAAAGGAGGCTGGGGACAGGCCTCATGATCGACTGGCAGCGCCCACGATCGATCACTCCCCTAGAGAGACTCTGCCCTTGACCGCAGTGAGACTGACTGGGCACAGACACTGCCCGGAGTCACCCCTCCGCCCCCTTCACCAATCTCCCTGCGAGCTGCCGGTGACACCGCAGAGTTACACCCACATGCCCTGGGGCTGGCGTCAGACACCAGCCGCATTCCACAGACCTGACCTGCCCTAATCACCCCCCGCGCCCACCTGGTTACACACTGAACCCCCGAGGGGAGTCTCTGCAGCTCTTCCATTGTGTGACCTGGAGCTCACGTCTGGCAGTTCTCTCCTCGGCTCGTCTGGCTCTGCTAGTGCAGCCGTCCTGCTCCTGGCCTTTCGCTCTCTGCCGGCAGCTTCTCTGTCATCTCGCCGTCCTTGCTGAATGTGCTCGGTCTGCCTCCTGCCGTGTGTCAGCCGCTTCTCCGCCAGCCTTGGCCCTTCTCGGCTCGGTGAGCAGACACAACTCTTCCACTGCTTGTTTACGTTTCAGTTGTAAACTCCTCATGGGACCCTCCTTCTGCAGCGTCTCTGGCCACTAACAAAGGTCTCAGCTCTTGGTTAGATGCTTCCTTCCCAACGGCGACTCCTTTCTCAGAGCACAAATCTTCCAGCATCTTTGTCAAGACCCTCAGGCTGTAGCGGACTCATTGCGCCTGCTCTTTGAACCAACCAAACTCTCAATCCCAAAACCAAATTCAGAACCGTGCGGGGCCTGACCCAAAGCTCAATTGACCAGAGTCTGTGGATCCTGCCAATATCCACTAATACATCAGGTCAGTCTGGGCACCGCTGTGAGGGTCTTTTCAGGACGAATTGCTCAAAAACAGGCTATTTACAGCCCATGACTGGGGTCCTTCCCCATAAGTCACCAAACCAGCCACACCAAGCACGTCAGCTGCCAGTATGGCCAGCCAGAAGCTGCCCAAGCAAGACCCCTCAGACACCCCAGTGCTCCCTGTGCCCCACCCAGCCCCCTCTTACACAGGTGAGAGGTTCTAACTCATCTCACCAACTCTTAACAGGTTCTCCCAGTCCCAAGGGACCAGCCCCAGTCCCAGGGCAATTTATACCTTGGATCTCACCAGAGAGCTCGCTGGGCCAGTCCTTTAGCATCGGCCATGGAAAGGTTTATTATTTACAGTAGGAAAAGGTTGGGAGTGAGGTTGTTACTGAACACATATCACTCACCCAGCTATGGGGCAGGTTCTTAGCAGAGAGGTTACTAACAGCCAGCTTAGGAGTCTCTGGGGCATGTCCTATGTCAGGCGGTCCCGGCCCATTGCTCCCTCCCAGACAGAGAACACTGACAATACAAGCCCAGAGCCCATGTTTCTAACTCCACACACACAGGCTGCACCAGCTTTCAACACCTCACACGGCCACGTTGCACAGAACTTGGAGTGACCCTCCACCAGCAGGTGCAGCCGTGACCTGCCGGATCCCATTAAAACCCAACAACAGGACACTAGGTTATTGGCCAGCAACAGGGATGGGTCAGGGAATGATCCTGTGGGTGGGAAGGGCAGGGTCTGGTCTAGCTGGCCAGGCAGGTGGTGGCACATGCGGAGCCCTGTGTGCCCGGCACAGCCCGCTGGTGGCAGAGTGCTACTTTCCCACCCCGCAGATATCAGTCATCTCTGAGGCAGGGACAGGGACAGGGGCCGCCTGACTGTGGCCAGAGCCCAGGCATAGGATGCAGAGCTTTGGGCTTCGGTGCCCAGCTGGGAGCACAAATTTCCATCTGAAGGTAGAAACCAAAAGAAAAAACAAAAGCCGCCTCTTTCCCAGAAATGGGAGAAAGGCAGGAAGCAGGGCTGGCTGGGAGCCAGCAACACAAAGCTCCAGCAGCCCTGAGTTCCTGCCAGGGGAGAGCACAGCCTATGGAGAGAAGTGATTGGATCTTGCCAAACTAAGTGACTGGGCAACAAAATGGCAAATGAAATGTAGTGTTGATAAATGTAAAGTGATGCCCATTGGAAAACATCCTTCCAGCTATCTGTACAACACGATGGGGACTAATTTGGCTACAACTACTTGAAAGAGAGATCTTGGAGTCAGTGTGGACCATTCTCTGAAAACATCCGCTCAGTGAGCAGCAGCAGCCAAAAAAGCAAACAGGATGTGAGGAATCATCAAAAAAGAGAGAGAGAACAAGACAGAGAATCTCTTGTTGCCTCTCTGTAAATCCATGGGATGCCCGCAGCTGGAACATTGTGAACTGACGTGGTCACCTCATCTCATAAAAATGTCTTTTGGCATTGGGAAAGGGAATTCTCTTTCCACGCGATGTTAAACTAAAGAGGGTAGAGCTACCACTGATGGTTTACTCTAAAGAGGAACGAGCTCTCTCTCTCCCTCTCTCAGACACACACACACACCAATACACACACCCCTTCATTGATTCACACACACACATTCCCGCCTTCAGGCATTCACACTGGCATATGGGTTGCAGAAGGAGCCGAGGCGTGTAGATTCTTGAGGGTCTGTCAGCTGATCATGGCTGGGGAGCTGGTCAGAAGACAAAGAAGAGCTTCTGCCAGGAGCTCTCTCCTGTACAGCCCCTGCGACTCATCCACCTTCCTCACCAGGAAGCAGGCCCACGCGTAGAATCATCGAATTACAGAACCGTAGAGCTGGAAGGGAGCTCAGGAGTCAAGTCCAGCCCCCTGCCCAAGGCAGAACCAATCCCAACTAAATCAACCCAGCCAGGGCTTTGTCAAGCTGAGACTTAAACACCTCTAGGCATGGAGATTCCACCCCCTCCCTAGGGAACCCAGCCCAGTGCTTTCCTACCCACCTAGGGAAATCGTTTGTCCTAATCTCCAACCTAAACCTCCCCCTTGCAACTTGAGGCCATTGCTCCTTGTTCTGCCACCTGCCACCCCTGAGAACAGCCTCTCTCCAGCCTCTTTGGAGCCCCCCTTCAGGAAGTTGCAGGCTGCTCTCAAATCCCCCCTCACTCTTCTCTTCTGCAGACTAAACAAGCCCAAATCCCTCAGCTTCTCCTCATAGGCCATGTGTTCCAGCTACCTGATCATTTTGGTCGCCCTCCGCTGGACCCTCTCCAATGTGTCCACATCCTTTCTGTAGTGGAGGGGCCCAGAACTGGACACAATACTCCAGATGTGGCCTCAAAAGAGCTGAATAAAGTGGAATAATCACTTCTCTGGTCTGCTGGCAATGCTCCTCCTAATGCCCCCCAATATGCCATTAGCCTTCTTGGCTACAAGGGCGCCCTGTTGATTCACATCCAGCTTCTCATCCACTGTAACCCCCAGGTCCTTTTCTGCAAGAACTGCTACTTAGCCAGTCGGTCCCCAGCCTGAAGCAATGCTTGGGATTCTTCCATCCTAAGTGCAGGACTCTGCACTTGTCCTTGTTGAACCTCATCAGATTTCTTTTGGCCCAATCCTCTAATCTGTCTAGGTCACTCTTGACCCTATCCCTGCACTCCAGCGTATCTACCTCTCCCCGTAGCTTAGGGTCACCTGCAAACTTGCTTAGGCTGCAATCCACCCTTTCATCTAGGTCATTAATAAACATGTTGAACAAAACCGGACCGAGAACCGATCCTTAGGGCACTCGGCTAGAAACCGACCGTCATCCTGACATCCAGTCGTTGATCACTACCCACTGGGCCCAACTCTCTAGCCAGCTTTCTATCTATCTTACCGTCCATTTATCTAATCCATAATTCCTTTAACTTGCTGGCAAGAATATTGTGGGAGACCGTATCAAAAGCTTTGCTGAAGTTAAGGTATATCACATCCACTGACTTTCCCACGTCCACAGAGCCAGTTACCTCATCATAGAAGCTAATCAGATTGGTCAGGCAGGACTTGCCCTTTGTGAATCCATGCTGACTGTTCCTGATCATTTTCCCCTGTTCCAAGTGCCTCAAAATGGATTCCTTGAGGATCCCTTCCATGATTTTTCTGGAGTCTGAGATAAGTCTGACAGGCTCCCTGGATCGTCCTTCTTCCCTTTTTAAAGATGGGCACTACATTTGCCTTTTTCCAATCATCTGGGATCTCTCCCGATCTCCATGAGTTTTCAAAGATAATGGCCAAAGGCTCCTCAATGACATTTGCCAACTCCCTCCGTACCCTCGGATGCATTAAATCTGGACCCTTGGATTTGCGTATGTTTAGCTTTAGTTCCTAACTCGTTTTTTCCCCACCGATGGCTGTCCACCTCCTTCCCCTACTATGTTGTCTAGTGCATTTGTCTGGGAGCTGACCTTGTTTGTGAAGACTGAGGCAAAGAAAGCATTGAGTACTTCAGCTTTCTCCACATCTTCTGTCACTAGGTCACCGCCTCATCAAGTTAAGGTCCTGCACCCTCTTTGATCACCTTCTTATGCTCACATGTCTTTAGAAACCCTGCTTGTTATCCTTCTAACTGCTAGCTGCAGTTCCCATTGCGCTTTCTCCTTTCTGATAACTCTCCTGTATTCTCAAGCAATATATTTATACTCCTGCCTAGTCATCTGTCCAAGTTTCCACTTCTTGTAAGCTTCCTTTTTATGTTTAAGCTCACCATGGATGTCCCTGGTAAGCCAATCTGGTGGCCTACCATATTTACTTTTCTTGCTGCGCATCAGGATGGTTTCTTCCTATGCCTTCAATAAGGCTTCTTTAAAATACTGCCAGCTCTCCTGGACTCCTTTCCCCTTCATGTTAGCATCCCAGGGAATCCTGCCCACCTGTTCTCCCAGGGTATGTCTACACTTGCCCCCTAGTTCGGACTAGGGAGGCAAATGAAGGATACCAAAGTTGCAAATCAAGCGCAGGATTTAAATATCTCGTGCTTGATTAGCATAATCGTGGCCGGTCGGCATTTTTAAATGCCGGTGCAATGAGGAGTACCAGTTAATTCGAGGGAATCGGACTACCACGTCTACAAGTGGCGAGTTAAATTGGGCGGCCGGCATTTTAAAATGGTGACTGGCCGCGATTACGCTATTCAACCGTGGGATATTTAAATCCCACTTGATTTGCAACTTCAGTATGCTTCATTACCGGGGAGAGTGCTGGGGAGAATGCCGCTGAGAGCTAGTTACAAGCTGAGTGGAGAAAAGTTGCAAGAAGTTACAATGGTGGGAGGTTCAACAATCCCCCAGCTGACCGTAGGATTCTGAACTTACAAAGCAAAGTGGCTGAGAGTTACACAGTCGCAAGGTTTAGAGAAGATTACAAGGAGTTGCAAAGTTTAACAGGTGATGCAGCTGGAACAGTTACAAAGCTTCTGAGAATTATTGACAAATCACCTGTAATGAAGTGATATCAAAGACAACTCCTCCTCCTGCCCCCAGCAGTGCTATCAGCAGAGGTTTTGTCAGTCTCTATGTCATGTGTTGGCAGGACCTTAGAGTTCAGTGTATTTCCAGGAAATGTGTGTGGACATCAAGCAATAGCTCAGGCGGAGGCTTTTGTGCCACGCACCACACGTGGGGGGTTGTGGTTACTTCTGTCGCTGCTTGCAGAGTGGGGCGAGGGTGGTTGGGTTTGAGGTAGACCTTACTTTGCACTGTTATTGAAAACTTGACCTTGTGGTTCAAAAGGTTGGAGACCCTGGATTAGGGGTTTGGAATGGGTCCCATCTGAAGAGAGATTTAAAAAACAGGGACTTTTAACACAAATAACGTTGCCAGAGGAGGTTGTGAAGGCCAGGACATTAACAGGGTTCAAGAAAGAACTAGCTAGATTCATGGAGGTTAGGTCCATCAGTGGCTATAAGCCAGGCTGGGTAGGAATGGTGTCCCTGGCCTCAGTTTGTCAGGGGCTGAGAATGGGTGACAGGCGAGGGAATCGTCAAGCAATCCCTCTCCTGATAATTCCCTATGGGGCACCTGGCCTTGGCCACTGTGGGCCGACAGGACACTGGGCTGGATGGACCTTTGCTCTGACCCAGCCTGGCAGCTCTGATGCTCTTATATATTCCTCCTTATGGACGGGTCACAGGGTGCTGCAACGAGCGGTTCCGTTCTCTACTACATTTTTTTCAGTTTTATGACAAAGAGTGGGACTATTCTGGAATGGAAAAGGCCCCACAATTAAACCACCCTCATTTCCCCTCCCGCACGAGGGCCTGTCAGAGGGGTGCAACAGGAGACAGCCGTGCAGGCTGCTTCCGTGTGTGTGTGTGTGTGTATGTGCATGTGTGTGTGTGTCTGTGTGGGTGAGTGTGCACCTGTGCGCATGCTCTCCTCATTCCATTACAAGGGGTTGTCCTAGATCCAATCAGCCTCACAACCAGGCTTCTAACACCCCCAACACCCCACTAAAATTAAACATGCGGTAATCCATCAGACCACCACACATAATCCCCATACACACACTACACACGCACAGACTCACTATCACACACATGATCCAAGACTCATGATGACACACACAGTCCAGAACTCAGGATTATACACACACACACACACGCACATACACACAGAGTCCAGTGCCTAGACACACACAATCCAAGACATAATTACATACACATGATCCAAGACTTGCTGTCACTCACACACATGAACACACATGATCCAAAACTCATGATCACACATGCACAGAGTCTAACACTCATTATTACACACAGGAAGACACACAATACTCGAGATTCGCTATTACACACACACACACACACACACACACACACACGATCCAAGACTCAGCATGCCTCCTCCCTGCACACACAGACACCTCCTCCCACCCAGTTTTCTCATGTCTGTTTTATTCTGTTAATCCCATTACAGGGGAAGGGAATCCGAGCCCTGCCACCAGCGGCGCGGCTCCTCAGAGCAGGGGGGCTGTGCCGCAGGAGGGGGTATCAGGAGAGGATGTTCACCAGCAGGACAGTAAGGAGGGCTGGGAGGACGAGTCCAGCTGGTTCCGGAGTCACATAGGGGGAGGCCAGGCCAGTGGCCACGTGGGAGGAGGCTGGGCTGCATTCGGCCGTGGTGAGTTCCGCATCGAACCCTCCGAAGGTGCCTTTGAGCTGCTGCATATTAGTGCAGGCAGACTCAGTGGCGCAGCCTTTCATGGTGGTCTTTATGGTTGTCTGACCTGTTGGGGACAAAGCAAGAGGATCAGTGTCTGGGAACCCCTTTGGGAAACCTTTTATGTCTCTAGTCCTATACAACACAGTCCTCTTCCCCCATCTGAGCCACTTCCTGCAGCCCATCTGCGACGCCCCCAATGGTCTTCCCTCCTCTGTTCTGATGCAGTGTCACTCAGTGAACCCCTGATCCCTAAGGAACTGTGGAGCAGGCCCATGTTACTTCCACCATTCACCTGGCAATGGTGTTGCTCACTGATGGTGGCAGAAGTGGGATCTTTAACCAGTTCTCATCCAAAGGCCCTGTATAAATGCTGGCACATAGGGACTCCCAATTTTGGCAAGGGAAAGCATGCAGCAGAGGATTCACCTCTCAGCCAAGGGGTCTATGCAACACATGGAACAAAAAGGCCCCAGTCTCAGACTTCCACTGTTCCACAACCAGTAAAAAAGAAATATCTCTGTTATTTCCAGCTGGGAGAGTTCTACAGTAGTGCCAGGCATGATGCTTTTGTACTGTTACTTTTTCTGTATTACTTTAGAGCTTGTTAGTCTACAAATGGAGAGACACCAAGGCAGTTTGGGCGTCCCTTGTGCAGGGCGCTGTGCACAGGAGAGTATCCTGCCTCAATCAGCGGCCAGCACTAGACCCTGCACAGAAAGGTATCTGAACCACCAAGTATGACGGATATTCTCCTACTCCTGATTGCTAATAGCTAGAAATCAGTGTAAGACCGGAAAAAGGAAGTTCAACAGTTTTCTGATCATTCATCATGATCACTCCAGCTCTTCCTGATAAGCAGGAATCCTTTAGAATTGCGCTTGACCACAGCAATTTCCACTAGAGGGGAGTTCCACAGATTAATGGGTTATTGGCTGGAGTTATTTTAATCATAATGCATTTCTCCCTTTTCAATTTCATTGACCATTCCCTTATATCCTCTCTTATGGCAGAGGGTGCTCAGAAATTCTCTCGTGCTCTGAGATTTTGCAGCCGAAACATTTCTCCAGTGAAAAATAGCCATTCGATCACATTTTGTGAATTCAAATTTCTCAGACAGTTACAGTCACAAGAGGCCCCCATGAAAACAAACTCTGGGAGAAAATCAAAACTTTTCATTATTGTAATTCAAAACAACTTTCCCTTCCAACGTTTTATCTCAAAGAACTCGTTAACGTTAACAGCTCCTCAAAATCAAAACCAAATATTTCATTTGACCCAAAATGAAACTTTTCATGACTTTTCAGTTTGCTGAAATTGCCAAAAAAAAATTATTTTCAGTTCACCCAAAACTCTATCTGATTTATTCATCTCCACTTTTCTCTATCACAATCATTATTTCACGTGCTCTATCGTGTCACCTTTCTGGTTCCCAGGGAAAAATAGCCCCAGGTGTTTTCCCTTCTTTCCATGGCCTTTTCCAGACCTTCCTTATCTCCTGTCTCCAAACCCTCATAAGTTCTCAGGGGTTTGCAGAGGAAATCGAAGTACAGCGAGGAAAAATCATGAGGCTAGAACCCAGGTGTGCTGAGCCTCTGTCCAAATCTTCCCTACCGCAGGGGCCTACCCATGAGCATAGTTGCTTCTGGGTGGGGAAATTAGACAGAAAAACAGCCGAATGGCAATTACCACTTTTCACTGTGCCGCTCACATGCACACAGTGGGTCTGGGCCCCTGTGCAGCTGATAACCTCTTCGTTGCAGTGATGGGAAAACACGGAGTAGCAGGCTGGGCAGCTCCAACTGTTCACGGTGGTGTTAGCCGGTGGCACTAGGAAAAATGGAGCAAATGCAGTCAGCGCGGAGGACGAGCCCCAGGGGGTGGCGGGACAGGGAGAGCAGCTGGGGGCTGCACTGCTCAGCCCCGGATCCCCTGCAGGGGGTGCTGTAGCTCTGGGGCACAGGAGGTAGCAGGGACAGGGAGAGGTTTGCAGCAGGGAATCCTGGATCCGGTTCACACCTAGTGCGAGCCTAGAGCCACTGACCTCCCCCCATCCAGGTGTTCAGGAATATCCAATAGCGTGCCCCCAGCAGGGCAGGGGAAATAAAGGCTCTTTCCGAATCCCATACCGTCTTCCCACAGAGACGCCTGAAAGGGCCAGTCAGGGCAGGGGGCACATGGGAGCGGACATGCTGGAGAGGAAGTTGGGCGCTGTACCCTTAATGGAGACTTTTTTGCAGGCCTTTCCCAAACAGCAGGCGATGTTCGTGCTCACGGAGATCCCGTTCCCAAAAGTCATGTAGAGGGGCGCAAGGCTGCACTGCCTGGAGGACACGCAGGCCTTCACAAAAGTCGGGCTCTTTATCCCCCCTACATGGGAAGAAGAGGAGGTGAGGCTTCATTTCTCTGCCTCCCCCTCACAATGCTTCACAGGTGTGATTCTGACCTATCTAGAGAGGGAAACTGAGGCACGACTCACCCCAGGGCAATAGAGACCCAGCAGGACTGATGCCCATAGCTGCCCCTCACCCTCTGGATTTCTCTTTCCTCCCAGAGTGAGGGAGAGAACCCAGAAGTCCTGACTCCCCCGGCTCTAATCTGCCAGATACCATAGCCCTACCAGGACCAATGACAGACCCCATGAGGCCTGGCTCCCAGCCTCTCCTCCCACCCTGGCAGAGCCACAGAGAAAACCCTGGAGTCCTGGCTCCCAGGCCCCTGCTCTAACCCAACAGCCCCTGGTTCTGGGCGGCCTGACGCCTACCCGCCTGTGTTCTGGGCTGGTTCAAGGTCTCTGCACCTACCGACTATGGATTCCGATTTCATGATCCCGCAGGAATTCATTTGTTCACTGCAGGCTTGCATAGGGCCCGTACAGCTGTTGTGGATGCCGACACAGACCTCACACAAAACACAGGCCCCTGGAGAAGCAAAGGCAACAGGATTCATCTGTGCTGAGCCTTCTCTGCAGCCCCATTGATTGTAATGGAGCTATGGCCCATTGACCCAGCTGGGATCTCGCCCTGCATTTCTTGGTTTTGTGCCAGTGTTGTCCGTCCCTCTGTTGCACAACTAGGGGGAGGGGTAGATACGCTCGAGGGCAGGAATCAGGTGCATAGAGACTTAGACAAATTAGAGGATTGGGCCCAAAAAATCTGATGAGTTCAACAAGGACAAGTGCAGAGTCCTGCCCTGGGGATGGAAGAATCCCAAGCATTGTTAGAGGCTGGGGACCGACTAGCTAGGCAGCAGATCTGTAGGAAAGGGGGATTCCAGTGGAAGAGAAGCTGGAGATGAGTCAACAGGATGCCCTTGTAGCCAGGAAGGTGAACGGCTTTGGGAGCATTGCGAGCAGATTCCCCTTCATTCAGCTCTGGTGAGGCCACATCTGGAGTACTGTGTCCAGTTCTGGGCCCCCCACTATAGAAAGGATGTGGATGCATTGGAGAGGGCCCAGTGGAGGGAGACCAAAATGACGAAGGGGCTGGAGCACATGGCCTATGAGGAGATGCTGAGGGATGTGGGCTTGTTCAGTCTGCAGAGAGAAGAGTGAGGGCGGATCTGAGAGCAGCCTGCAGCTCCCTGCAGGGGGGTTCCAAAGAGGCTGGAGAGAGGCTGTTCTCAGGGGTAGCAGAACGAGGAGCAATGGGCTCTAGTTACAGTGGGGGAGGTCTAGGTTGGAGATTAGGATAAACTATTTCCCTAGGAAGGTGGGGAAGCGCTGGGCTGGGTTCCCTAGGGAGGGGGTGGGGAATCTCCATCCCTAGGGGTGTTTAGGTCCTGGCTGGACAAAGCCCTGGCTGGGATGATTGAGTTGGGATTGGTCCTGCCTTGGGCAGGGGGCTGGACATGATGGTACCTGAGGTCTCTGCCAGGCAGTTCTATGTTTCTATGAAAACCGAGCGCAGGAGGCCCCGTCGCCCCAGGGGGGAACCGTGAGGACAATCCCCCACCCCGTGTGGGACAGGTGCTGAGCAGCCCAGGGAGAAGATCTTAGAGCTGGGGCATATTTCACCCCGGTGGGGAGAGCTCCTCTCCTGGGGTATGTCTAGACTACATGGCTCTGGCGACAGGCATGTAGATTAGGCTACCCGGCATAGGAAAATGAAGCGGCGATTTCAATAATCGCCGCTTCATTTAAGTTAAAATGGCTGCCGCGCTGAGCCGATCAGCTGTTTGTCGGCACAGCGCGCTAGTCTGGACGCTCCGCGGTCGACCTCAAAGGCATTTGTCGACCTCCCCGGTAAACCTCATCCCACGAGGCATACCAGGGCGGTCGACAAATGCCTTTGATGTTGACCGCGGAGCATCCAGAGTACCACACTGTGCCGACAAACAGCTGATCAGCTCAGCGCAGCAGCCATTTTAACTTAAATGAAGCGGCGATTATTTAAATTGCTGCTTCATTTTCCTGTGCCGGGTAGCCTAAACTACATGCCTCTGTCGCCAGAGGCATGTAGTCTAGACATACCCCTACAGATCAACTCTCTGGGGTGGGTTTTAGTCTGTCTGCACCAGGTAGGGGTCCAGAGACCTTCCCGGCCCCGTTCTCACCTGTCTCCAGCAGGGCCCAGAGGAGGCAGGAGAGGAGAAGCATCTTCATGGTGCCGGGGTGGGAGCTGGAGCCGGTCTGGGGTCTGAGCCAGGGGGCTCTGACGCAGCAAACTGTCTGGCCGGGGGCTGGCAGTTCTCGACGGAGGCCCGGGCAGGGTCGCAATTAGAGTCACCGGCCCTGCGCTGGGAGCAGGAAGGTTTGTCGCTCAAGTCCTCGGGATATCAGCACAGAGGCCCCCAGGAACGTAAGGGCCAGACCCAGCCCCCCACCCCAAAGTGTGACTGGGCTTTGGGCACCAGGGTGATGGGCGCTGCCTGCGGCGGGCTGGGCGGGGGGCAGTGCCGGGTTCGCTGCAGCTGCCTTGCAGGGCAAAGGACACACCCCGGGAGGCAGGGACGGTGGGGCAGGCTGAGGGGGATCCCAGCGGGAGCTCCGATTTCCCACTCTGGGCTCCCTGTTCCTGACACGGCTCCGTCTACACCCACAACGGGCACCACCCCCTAAAACTGGCAGCCCCTTTGGTCCTCGCTGGTCGGAGGCCCCCAAAGGTGTGGGACCCCGAATCTCCTAGGCAGGGCAGGCGCTCTGTGGTCTGGTTATCACTGGCACATGGCTGTTTTCCTTTGCACCATTTTAACATTTTAAAATTAGACTTCTAGATAATTTTTCGCAATATTGCCCCGTGGTTCCTCTTTCCCCAGTGAATGAGCATGGGGGGGTTTTCTCTGCTTGCTTCCCACAGCATTTCTTAGTCCCCAAACCTTAAAATAGCTACATAGAAATCGTGTTAGGCCTCGGCCTACGTGTCTGGTGTGTCAGCCCTAGGTACGGAGAGCCCCACCCCAATGCGGCTTTTGTACCTCACAGGTGGCAGCCCAAGGGTCACTGGCATAGGGGTAGCAGGGAATGAGGGGCACAGAGCCTCTGGCCTGGGTGGAAGGAGATGGGGGCATAGGGCCCCTGCACTGGGGGGTCGGAGTGGGGCACAGAGCCGCTGGCATGGGGGCAGTGGGGATGGAGGGCACACAGAGCCCTTTCACTGAGAGAACTGGGGGGGTACAGAGCCCCCGGAGTGCGGGCAGGTGAAATGGGGGGGCCCAAAGACCTCTTTCACTGACTGAATTAGAGGCTGTGATGCTGGCAGAATAGGGGGTGGGGTAAGTGCTGGGGGGGGCAGGAATTGGTGGTGGCTGAGGGGAAGGTGAGAGGAAGAAAATGTTCTGTAGCCAGTGTGAGCGGATGGCAAATTGGTTTTAAAGGAGTGGTCCTGGGGCCAAGCCCCCACCCAGTACCCTCAGTGGCTGGTTTCCATGGCACCCATGTCCAGGGTTGGGGTGCTGGGCCCTTGAGGGGCTGGCTCAGGGGTGGGTGGTTTTGGTGTGAGGGGCCACCGACCCACAGAAAAATCAGTCGGGGGCCGCACTGAGAAGCAAAAACCAAAGCAAACCCCGCTCTGACGCGGCCCCCGATGGAGGAGAAAGACCCTCCCCACATTCCCCTCGCGCACCAGAGCCTGGGGCCCCAGACCAGCCCATTTTGTGTGCTCTGGCCCCGTGGTGGAGTGGCGAGGGGCTGGGCACCAGCTCAGGACCCCTCAGAGGCCAGATCCAGACAAGTTGGGGGCCTCATCCAGGCCCTGGGCCTGAGGTTCCCCACCCTGGTTAAGGGGTCGCTAACCCCCCTCACTGGGCCCTGCCTGGAGGTTCCAGCCCCAGGCACCCAGTGTCCCTCTCGGCCAGGCCAGGGTTCGCTCCCGGTTCCTCTTGGCGCCATTCCCGGAGCTGCCCTGGGTCACTGACCCGCAGGGCAAACAGCCCCCAGGGGAGCGGGACCCGCGTTAACCCTCCAGGGGCTCTCAGGGGCGGCACCAGGCGACCGTGAGTCACTGCCCTCCGGCTGCTGGGGGCCCGTCCCGTGAGCTCTGCAGCAGGCTGGATGCGGGTTTGGTACTGGGCCACTGGTTTGACCCTATGGATGCAGCGGGCATGAGGCAGGAGCCGTGACACACTGGGATTGTGGCCGAGTGGGACTGAATGTGAAGTTTTTTAATCCTTTCAACTGTTAATATGGATTATTTTGAGAATTTTCCACTATTTTCAGCCACATAACTTTCCCCAAATTTTAGAATTGGTGCCATTTTTGTTTTGATGTGAATTTCCACATAAGTTATTTTTTCAAGTTGTATTCATTTCAATTTCCAGAAGGGTGTCCGTACGGGCTTCGTAGGCATTTTATTTGGTTGCTGTTTAAATTCCCAAAATTGTGTAAAATCCTGGGCTTTGAGTATTTTTTATTTGAATTTTCAGAGTTGTGCAAAAGTGGAATTTTAATCATTTTTTCCAGTTAGTAGTCATTTAAATCCCCACAGTTGTGCAAGCGTGTATGGTTTTGAGGTGTTTTTCCCATTACAATCTTGGTGTAAAATCTTGGGTTTTAAGCATTTTGGGTTTTTTTTTCTTCATTTTGGTCTATTTAAGTGTTCGTGCTTGTGGGAAATTGCGGATTTTAAGATTTTTGTTTTCAGTTTTTAATCCATTTAAATTGCCACGTGTGTGACAAAACTCTGGGTGGTGCTGGACAATAATTATAAATGAGACGCTGAGATTCAGAAAGTTGAAGCTTTATTAGAACCTTTAACTGCGGATTGCACATTTCCAAGTCTACAAAGTAAATAGCCCAAATCAAACTCTGCCACTATCTCCAGCTGATTTTGCTCAGCTGTACGTTTCGATTATTCTCGATGGAAATATTTTTCAGCTCAGGGGAGGGGCATGTGTGGTGAAACTGACATTTTCTGCTACAAATCAAACCCTTCCAAGGCAGCATATAGTGGAACCTTTGGTGGCCTCTGGTTTTTTCTCGTGGTTGTATCACATCACAGCTCTCCACATCTGCAGTCAAAACACAGCGCTCAATGCTGAGGTTTTCGCTTAGCCACAGGGGTGCGTAACAGCCTGAAATCATTGGTTCAAATGGCCAGTTTTGATGTACCCGTTGGAGACAGTCGTTATGTAATGAGATGCCACAGGATTCCAATGAAATACCCACCACTCGACCTCTATTGCAAGGGAGCATTAAAAATAAAGAAATACAGAAAAAATAAATAGCCGTAGTCTATTGTTGAGCTAGTGAATTAAGCAATAGCTAGAGCCTTAGTGCAAATCAGTTCCACCCTGTCTCTGATACTGGCCTCCCAGCTGACCTTGGATTAGTCACGTCCCCATTCTGTGCCTCAGTTTCCCAGTGAGAACTATATTTCACACGTACCTTGGGAGTGACAGATCAACATTTTGACACAAGAGCACGGTGTTAATACCTTTGAGACCAGCTGACTAGGTTAAAAAATGGTAAGTTTTTTCTTGTGATATAGTCGTGCCATTCTCAAGAAGGGACACATTTGGGTTTCTCTGTATTTCCTCATAAGCATTTTAATTGAGAATTTGGGGTGGAAAATCCTTTTTTTTTTCTTGTTTTCCTGTGTTCCTGGCTGAAAGGGGGCAAAGGGGAAGGGACAGAAATGGAGGTGTACAACATCATATTTTTCCTGAAATGTTTTGTAATAAAAATTGTTTCATTTTAAAAAGTTGCCACCGGTTTTATTTTGTTTTTCTGCTTCCCACTCCTCAAATCTGACAGCTCTTGGCAAAGGTAAGCACATTACTTAAATATTTGCTGGTTTGGAATCACGGTGGCTAAACGGAGTTGAAAACGAGTAGCTACAGATATGTTGGTGACAATTTTCAAAAGACTTTCGTAAAGGCCGAAGGGTTGAGTTGTTCTGTTTCTTCGGTAGTTTTCACCAGCAGAGACAAGAAAAGAGTTTCCCTCTTTCAAAAACAAGGGCTGCAGGAGGAACCTGACTGGTTCCCAGAGCTGTGCCGGCCACGCCACCTGGCCTAGAGCCATAGCGATCCCTCCAAAGGTCTCTAACCTCATGTTTGCCTTTCATCTAGATGTATGGTGCTAAGATTGAAGGACTTGGTATAGGCGCTTCCAAGAGTATCCTCAAACCAAGCAACTCCATCATTTCTTAGAAAACCTGAAATAACTGGTTGACACCAAACTATATCACCAGGTACGACAGAAATTTTAAAAATGACAGAGAATCACCAAAGGCCCATAGTAACACATTGGCACGTGATAATAAGTTGAGATCAAGGATCTACTGATGACAGTCCCTGGGGATGCTGGGGAAGGTGTAGGTGATGTGGAGGAGGGTGGCTAGCACCCAAGGTTGCTCTAGAAGGAATGGGGTGAGTGTATGGGATGGGAATAGAGACATTCCCCGTCTCCCTTATGCAACTGGGGTGCTTGTGAGTGTGCTTAATTGACTAATTAATAAACGATGTTTGCAACCGTGCAGGGGGTCCTATCGCATGAGGGCTGCATCTGTGCACATCAGGTTCCCAACCACAGAAGAATCGAACACTGGGCCCGATCCCAGGAGAAAGGACCTGCCCCCCTAAAGGTGGGAGCTGGAAATTCATAAGCAAACACAGATCAGGCAAGAGATTTGGCATTTGCAGATGGGCCCTGGAGAGGCACAGGTCAACCCCCCTCCCAAGAATAGGAGACGCCCAGTAAAGTCTCAGGTGAATTTCAACTGATCTTCCAGTGGGAATCTGAGGCCCATCAGACTCACCGTACAGGGACTGACCAAGGAGGGGAGGAGCCTCTCAAACACCGACACGCCCGCCTCGTCTCAGGGACCCCCAGCTACATTCAGAGGGGGCTGGGCCGGGTGCCCACAGAAATGCACTCCACGTGGCACTAAGGGCTGGCAGCCCCAGCCCAAGGCCCTGCCCCTTCAGGGAGCACGGAACCACCCCCCCACATTGCCCAGGGGCCGCTGCAGCCCTCCCACCGGCAGTGTCTCCCCCCAAAGGCAGGGAGTGTGGGGCAGTGAGGAAGGACTGAGAGGATCAGGACACAGGCCCCAAATTGGGACAGAATCTAGCGCCCCAGAGACCCGGTGGGACACGGCTCAGGCGTGGAGAGTGCGGCAGGCAGGAAAGTGAGCTTTCTCCTTTTATTTTCTTTAAAGACGGAGAAACCAGAGAGGGGGAAACAAGCGACATTTCCCTGCGATTTTCCAGCCCTGAGCGGTGGGGCAGGAACACCTGAGCCGGCGCTAGCTGGGGGTGGGGGCTGGGCCGCGCATCTCTCCTAGCGCGGGAATGGACACGGGGACCTCCCGGACTCGGGCCCCGCTCCCTGCCTCCCTCACAGAAAGGCCCTCGCCGGCCCGGGCCGACAGATTCCCACGCGGCCTGCCCCTCGGTTCAGCCTGCCCCGGGGCGCTGCCCAGTCGGGAGCCGGATGGGAGGGATGGGAAGGGGCTGGATACAGGAATTTGTAGGATCCCCGGGTGGGCAGGGACCTCGGGGCCATCGAGTCCACCCCCGGGCAAAGCATGAGCCGGGTTGATGATCAACGTCAATTTCCCCCATGTGGAGGCCTCCCCCTCTCCCAGGAGGCCCTTTGTGTCCAGAGACTTCTCCGCCCCGCTGGCTCTGGGAGGGGAGGTGCCCCAGGTGGCTTTTCTGGTCAGTCACCTGGGACCAGGCTTCTTCCGACCCCCTTTGTGTTGTTGTGGGCGGGGGGGGGACTTTGGGACCCGGCCCTGGGACACTGTAAGCAGCAGCTGCCTGCTCAGTGTCACTGCCCCCCACTGCTACTCGCTCTCTGGGCCATTGCCCCAGGAGGCTGCTCCACCCACCCCCGCTCTCAGGGCTTTGAGGTCGAGATCTCACCCCAGGGCTCTGCAATTTGTCGCAGCCTCTCAGGGCCCCTCTGCCGCTGGACCTGGGTCTGGGTCAGATCTGAAGGCCAGTTGCCACTGAGCTGTCCCAGGTACCACTGTCCTCTCAGGCTAGGTCCTGGCTGCTGCTTTTTTCAGCAAAATGCACACAAATGGCACTCCGCAGTGTGTGTACCTTTTTCCCATAGTTTTGGTGGAGGGAGAAGGGGGGGCTTTAATGTCAGTGTCCCGCCTCCCCCACTCCTGTACCCCATCTCCACACAGAGAGGAGGAGCTGGAGGGAGCTTGGCAATGCAAGTCTCTGCCACTCACACCCTGTGTGTGTCTGTCATTCTCTCTCACACACACCCTGCCCAGCACTCTCCTCTCCCGACCCAACATGTTACCCCAGAAGTTCCCACAGGGTTACCACAGGGTGGACGTATTGATTGAGGAATTCACACTCCCCTAGATGGTTCAACTGAAGAGGGGAGAGCTGCCACTGAAGGTTTAAACTAAAGAGGAACCAGCTCTCCCTCCCCCCACCACCACTTTCCCTCTCTCTCACACACCAATACACACACCCCTTCAGTCATTCACACACACTCATTCTGCCTTCAGACCCCACACACTCACACTGGCATATGGGTGGCAGAAGGAGCCGAGGCATGTGGATTCTGGAGGGTCTGTTGGCTGATCAAAGCTGGGGCCACTGGTCATAAGAGAAAGAGGAAGCTTCTCAGACAGAGGGCTTCTGCCACGAGCTCTCTCTTCTTATTGCCTCTGTACAACCCCTGGGACTCATCCACCTTCCTCACCAGGCAGCAGGCCCAGACTGCCCTTGATCCAGCAGAGCAGCAGTCTCCTTAATTGGTCCCATGACTCCTCCCCTGGCTGTAGGTGCTCAGCCTTGCAGTCTCTGATCACAAACACACAGGCTACGTCTACACTGGCATGATTTTGCGCAAATACTTTTAACGCAAGAGTTTTTGCGTTAAAGTATTTGCATGTGCTTTTGCGCAAAAGCATCCATGCCAGTGTAGACGCTCTCTTGAGCAAGAAATTCATGTTGCCTGTCTACACTGGCCTCTTGCGCAAGAAAAGTTGTGCAAGAGGGCTTATCCCTGAGCGGGAGAATCAGAGTATTTGCGCAAGAAGCGCTGATTTTATACATTAGAATGTCAGTGTTCTTGCGCAAGTACTTGCGGCCAGTGTAGACAGGTGGCAAGGTTTTGCGCAAAAGCGGCTGCTTTTGCGCACAATCATGCCAATATAGACACAGCGACAAGAGTCTCCACTCACTCACACACATCCCTAGCTCGGGGAGAATGCCGCTTAGGGCAAGTGAAGTTGCAAGGGTGGGAGGTTCAACAATCACTCAGTTGACTGTAAGATTCTGAACTTACAAAGCAAAGAGGCTGAGAGTTGCACAGTCGCGAGGTTTAACAAAGCTTACAAGGAGTTGCAAAGTTTAACAGGTGATGCAGCTGGAACAGTTACAGAGAATTATCGATAAATCATCAGCAGTGCCGTCAGCAGGAGGTTTTATCAGTCTCTGTGCCATGTATTGGCAGGACTTTAGAGTTGAGTGTATTTCCTGGAAATGTTCGTGGACATCAAGCAATAGCTCAGGCGGAGGCTTTTGTGCCACACCACACATGTTGGGGGTCGTGGTTACTTCTGTCCCTGCTTGCAGAGTGGGGGAGTTTGGGGGTTTGGCTGCTCTGAGCATTTCATCATGTTCATTTCTCTCTGACCCTTACTTATATTTCTTTGAGCAGTGAGTTCTCAAATGCCGAACCTGCCGTGGCTGGAGTCATTATCCCCGTGGTCACTGCTGCTCCTGGACGTGGCTGGCCTGTCCCTGCAGCCCCTGAGAGAGGCAGAGCAGGTGGTCTCCATGTGCTGTCCTGGCCTGCAAACACCGCTCCTGCAGCTCCCAGTGACGGGGAACTGTGGCCAGTAGGAGCTGGGGGCTTGGTGCCTGTAGACAAGGGGCAGCACGTGGCACCATGGAGCCATCGCTGTAGGTGTCAGCTGTTTATCAGGAAAATCTCTTTCTGTCTCTCTCTCTCTTTTTTAAAGGGGTTCTTTATTAAAAAAAAAAAAAAAAAAGCTGGGAAAGCCTGGAACGGTTCACAGCGCCACCACTGTACCCTGGACTCAGGCCTTTAGTCCCCTCTGGCCAGAGCCTGCAAAGCAGGTTAGGGAGCTGCTAAACCGCAGGGCTGCAGATGTGTCTCCTATACTGCCAATGTTAAACATGTCTGTGTTCATCCCCCTGCCATCCCCCACCCAAGTTCAGGGTTTGCTCCCAGCCCAGGGCATGTTTCCAGGAGCTGCTTTGTGCAGGAGGCAGCAGGGCCCTGGCATCCCCAGGCGGCTGCTTTAACCCCGGGGGGTTTCCAGCCCTGGCTGGCAGCCCTGCCAGAAACCCACATTAGGGCTATGTCTTGGCCAGAAATATGCAAATGAGGCTAAACGTGGAATATCACTGTCATGGCTCCTTCCCCTCTCTGGCACGAGAAATGCAGAAGTGGGGGCCAGCAAGTGTACCCCAAAGCCTTATCTACCAGGCTTTGGCATAAAACTTCCCCAAAATCTTAAAATCCTAGATTTTGGGAATAAAACTTCCGCTGCTACCACCCAAATATTAATAGCGAGATCAGGGGAAAGATCATTTGGGAAACCTCACCCCTAAAATAAAAATCAGGGCACACAATTAACCAATACCAGGTTAATGAAAAGAAAAGAGAAAACTTTTATTATTACAACAATATTCCTGTTGCAAGCATAATGATTTGATGGGAAGGTAATAAAATATACTCATGGAGGAATTACACCATGGGCTAGAACTTAGTTAAAAAGAAAAGCCAAACATCTCTTAAGCAGTGCCAGATATCAGATCCCATACCCAACCCTTAAACAATAAAGCCTAACGAAATTATCTAAACTTTACCCTACTTACAGAAAGTGAAGAATTGTGTCTTGGAGAGAGAGAGACATGTTTGTCCCTCTCTGTAGCTGCAGAGGACTGGCCCAGAGAGACAAAGGAGGAAAAAACCCAAATTCCTTTGTCCCAGTTTGACAGCCCTACCTACATTCCTATTGGCCACTCCACCTGGCTAGGTGTAGTTAACCCCTTAATCCCCAGGCTGCTGGCTAACCCTCATAATCATGACAATCGCGGAGCCACATTTGCATACCTAATGAGCTGCCATTTTTGCAGAAAAGGCTCTTGCGCCATAAGGAGCCTCTACACTGCCCCTTCTTGCATGAGAAAAAATGTGTGCAAGGCCGCTACACTGATTATTTTCACGACTAACGGCATTGCGCAAGAGGGTTTTTCTTGCACAAGAAGGGGCCGTGTAGACAGCTCCTTCTGGTGCAAGAGCCTTTTCCGCAAAAAGCAGCTCACTTTTCAGTGCGCTTTGGCAGTGCAGCTGCTCTCTTTCAGAAGAAATTTTTCCAAAAAATCTCTTCCGGAAAACCTTCTTCCGAAAGGAGTCTGCAGTGTAGACACAGCCACAGAATCTAATGCTCATGATCACACACAGGAAGACACACAATATCCAAGATTCACTATTACACACACACACACACACACACACACACACACACACTTTCCAAGAATCAGTCCCTCTCCACCCACCCACCCACCCACTCACCCAGACACCTGCTCCCGTCCAGTTTTCTTGTGTCTGTTTTATTCTGTTCATCCCGTTCCAGGGGAAGTGAATCTGAGCCCGGCCACAGCGGCGCGGCTCCCCAGGGCAGGGGGGCTGTGCAGTGGGAAGGGCGATCAGGAGAGGACGTTCACCAGCAGGACGGTAAAGAGGGCTGGGAGGACGAGTCCAGCTCCTTCCGGAGCCACAGTGGCCACGTGGGAGGAGGCTGGGCTGCATTCGGCCGTGGTGAAATCCGCATCGAACCGCCCGAAGGTCCTTTTGAGCTGCTGCATATTAGTGCAGGCAGACTCACTGGCGCAACCTTTTATGGTGATCTTCATAGTTGTCTGACCTGTGGGGGACAAAACAAGAGGGTCAGTGTCTGGGAACCCCTTTGGGAAACCTTTTATGTCTCCAACACGGTCCCCTTCCTCAGTGAATCCCTGATCTCTAACAAACTCTAACAGGCCCACCATTCACCTGGCATGGTGTTGCTCGCTGATGGTGCTAGTAATAAAGGTGCAGCCGTGTTAGTCTGGTCTAGCTGAAACAAAAGACAGGACTATGCAGCACTTTAAAGACTAACGAGATGGTTTCTTAGGTGACGAGCTTTCGTGGGCCAGACGCACTTCCTCAGATCAAATTATGGAAGAAAATTGGCACGACCATATATACCAAAGGGATACAATCAAAAAAAGTGAACACATATAAAAAGGACAAATCAAATTTCAGAACAGAGGCGGGGGGGGGGGTTAATGTCTGTGAGCTAATGATATTAGAGGTGCTAATTGGGGAAGCTATCTCTGTAATGGGTAAGGTAATTAGCATCTTTGTTCAGACCCAGTCGTAAAGTGTCAAATTTAAGGATGAATGGCAGTTCAGAGGTTTCTCTTTGAAGTCTTGTGGTAAAATGCCTTTGAAGCAGGATGCAGGTAATCAAGTCGTTGAGACAATGCCCCTTCTGGTTGAAATGGGCGTTGATTCTTTGGCGAAGTGTCTGAGACGTTTGTCCAATGTACACAGCAGACGGACACTGTCGGCACATGATGGCATAAATTATATTTCTGGATGAGCAGGAATAAGTGTTCTTGATCTTATAACTGAATTGGTTAGGTCCAATAATGGTGTCAGCAGAGTAAATATGTGGACAAAGCTGACACGGGGGTTTGTTGCAAGGGAAAGCTCCAGGGTTGGTATTAGTGTGGTATGTCCTGTGGTTGTAGGTAAGAATCATCCTGAGGTTAGGTGGTTGTCTATAGGAGACTATGGGTCTGTCTCCCAGAGCCTCTCGGAGGGTAGTATCCTGTTCCAGTATAGGTTGTAGTTTATTGATAATGCGTTGGATGGGTTTAAGTTGGGGGCTGTAGGTGATGACAAGTGGTGGTCTATTGTTTGTTTTCTCGGGTCTGTCTTGAAGTAGATGGTTTCTGGGTATTCGTCTGGCTCTTTCAATTTGCTATTTCAACTTGCCTGTTTCTCCCGGTGGGTAATTGAGGTTTATAAATGCTTGGTAGAGATCCTGAAGTTTCTGGTCTCTGTCAGTGGGATTAGAGCAGATGCGGTTGTATCAAAGGGCTTGGCTATAGACGACGGGTCGTATGGTGTGTTCTGGATGGGAACTGGAGGCATGTAGGTAACTGTATGAGTCTGTGGGTTTTCTGTTGAGAGTGGTGTCTAATTTACCATTGGTGATTTGTACTGTGGTGTCCAGGAAATGGATCTCTCGTGTAGAATGGTCCAGGCTGAGATTGATGGTGGGGTGTAGGTTGTTAAAGTCTCTGTGGAATGTCTCCAGTGTTTCTTGGCCAGAGGTCCAGATCATAAAGATGACATCGATGTAGCGTAAGTAGAGAAGGAGTAAGAGGGGACGGGATCTGAGGAAACGTTTTAAGTCAGCCATAAAGATGGGATCCTTAACCAGCTCTCATCCAAAAGGCTTATACAGACCCTGAAAAAAGGGACTCCCAGTTTTGGCAAGGGCAAATGTGCAGCAGAGGGTTCACCTCAGCCAATGGGTCTAGACCACACCTGGAACAAAAAGGCCCCAGTCTCAGTTGGGGCGTCTGTGACACTGTTCCACAACCAGTAAAAAAGAAATACCTCTGGCACTTCCAGGTCCCCCCAGCTGGGAGATTTCTGCAGCAGACCCAGGCAAGGTGTGTTTGTACTGTCACTTCATTTTTATTACTTTAGAGCCTGCTAGTCTACAAATCTAGAGCCACCAAGGCAGTTTGGGGGGCCCTTGTGCAGGGCGCTGTGCACAGGAGAGTATCCTGCCTCAATCACCGGCCAGCACTAGATCCTGCCCAGAAAGGTATCCAAACCACCAATATGAGGGATATGGCTAATAGCTAGAAATCAGTGTAAGACCTGAAAAAAGAAGACTCAACAGTTTTCTGATCATTCATTATGATCACTCCAGCTCTTCTTGATAATCAAGAATCTTTTAGAATTGTACATAGCTCTTGACCACAGCAGTTTCCAGTGGTGGGGAGTACCAAAGATTAACAGGCTATTGGCTGGAAAAAGCATTTATTTTAATCAGAGTGCACTTCTCCCTTTTCAATTTCATCTCCTCTCTTATGCCAGAGAGTGCTCAGAAATTCTCTGCTGCTTTGAGATTTTCCAGCTGAAATCTTTCTGCAGTTAAAAGTAGAAATCTGAACACATTTTGTGAATTCAAATTTGCCAGACTCTCAGTCGGAAGAGACCCCGAAGAGAGCAAACTCTGGGAAAAATCAGAATGGTTCATTATTGTAATTCAAAACAACTTTCCCTTCCAACATTTTATCTGAAAGAACTCTTTAACATTTCCTACTGCACGGGCCTGCCCATGTGCGTGGTGGCTCCTGGGTGGGGAAATCGGACAGAGAAACAGCCGGATGCCAATTACCGCTTTTCGCTGTGCCGTTGAGATGCAGGCAGTGGGTCTGGGCGCCTGTGCAGTCGATGATCTCGTCGTTGCAGTCATGGGAGAACACAGAGTAGCAGGCTGGGCAGCGCCGGCCGTTCACGGTGGTGTTAGCCGGGGGCACTGGGAAAAGTGGAGCAAACACAGTCAGCTTTAGGGACGAGCCCCAGGGGGCGGCGAGAGAGGGAGAGCAGCTGGGGGCTGCACTGCTCAGCCCTGGATCCCCTGCAGGGGGCGCTGCAGCTCTGGGGCACAGGAGGTAGCAGGGGCAGGGAGAGGTTTGCAGCAGGGAATCCTGGATCCGGTTCACAAAACTAGAGCCCTGCCCACTGACCTCCCGCCACCCAGGGGTTCAGTGTTACCCAATGGGGCGCCCCCTGCAGGGCAGGGGAAATAAAGGTTCTTTCCGAATCGCTTTCCGTCTTCCCACAGAGAGGCCCGAAGGGGCCAGGCGGGGCAGGGGGCACGCGGGAGCGGATACGCTGGAGACGAAGGCGGGCGCTGTACCGCTAACATTGGCTGTTTTGCAGGCCTCCCCGACACAGCAGGTGACATTCGTGCTCATGGAGATCCCGTTCCCAAAACTCAGGTAGAGGGGCGCAAGGTTGCAGTAGCTGGAGGACATGCAGGTCTTCGTAAAGATCGGGGTCTTTATCTCCCCTGCATGGGAGGAAGAGGAGATGACACTTCATGTCTCTGTCTCCCCCTCGAACACGTCAGAGGTGGGATTATGATCTAGCTAGAGAGTGGTAAACTGAGGCATGAGAGAACCAGCAGGACTGGTGCCCACAGCTGCCCCTCACCCGCTGGATTTCTATTTCCTCCCAGAGTCAGGGAGAGAACCCAGGAGTCCTGACTCCCCCGGCTCTAACCCATCAGACACCACACCCCTGCCAGGACCAACGAGAGACTCCCCCAGCCTCTCCCCTCCACCCACCAGCCCCAGCCCCCTCGCAGAGCTGCAGAGAGAACCCAGGAGTCCTGGCTCCCAGGCCCCCTGCTCTAACCCAACAGCCCCTGGTTCTGGGTAGGCTGATGCCTACCCAGCCTGTGTTCTGGGCTGGTTCAAGGTCCCTGAACCTACCTACTACGGTTTCTGTTTTCATGATCGCACAGGAATCCTGTTTGTTGCTGCAGGGTTCCAACTCGCCTGTACAGGTATTAGGGCCGACGCAGACCTCACATGAAACACAGGCCCCTAGAGAAGCAAAGGCAACAGGATTCATCTGCGCTGAGCTTTCTCTGCAGCCCCATTGATTGTAATGGAGCTACAGCCCATTGACCCAGCTGGGATCTCACCCTTCATTACTTGGTTTTGCGCCAGAGTTGTCCATCCCTCTATTGCAGAACTAGGGGGAAGGGTAGATACACTGGAGGGCAGGGAAAGGGTCCAGAGTGACCTACACAAATTACACAACTGGGCCTAAAGGAATCCAATGAGGTTCAACAAGGAGAAGTGCAGGGTCCTGCCCTGGGGACAGAGGAGTCCCAAGCATTGCGACAGGCTGGGGACCAACTGGCTAAGTAGCAGTTCTGCAGAAAAGCACCTGGGGATTCCAGTGGATGAGAAGCTGGATGTGAGTCAACAGGGCGCCCTTGTAGCCAAGAAGGCTAATGCATATTGGGGGGCATTAGAAGGAGCATTGCCAGCAGTTCTAGAGAGTGATTGTTCCCCTTTATTTGGCTCTGGAGAGGCCGCATCTGGAGTAGTGTGTCCAGTTCTGGGCCCCCCACTACAGGAAGGATGTGGACGCATTGGAGAGGGCCCAGTGAAGGGCAACCAAAATGATGAAGGGGAGGAGCACACGACCTGCGAGAGGAGGCTGAGGGATTTGGGTTTGTTCAGTCTGCAGAAGAGAAGAGTTGGGGGGATTTGAGAGCAGCCTGCAACTTCCTGAAGGGGGTTGCAAAGAGTCAGGAGAGAGGCTGTTCTCAGGGGTGACAGATGCAGAACAATCAGCAATGGGAAGGTCTAGATTGGTGATTAGGATGAATGATTTCCCTAGGCGGGTGGTGAAGCACTGGGCTGGGTTCCTTAGGGTGGGGGTGGAATCTCCATCCCTAGGGGTGTTTTAGTCCCTGCTGGACAAAGCCCTGGGGTTGGTCCTGCTTTGGGCAGGGGGCTGGACTCGCTGCCTCCTGAGGTCTCTGCCAGCCTGGGGGTTCTCTGTGTGTATGAAAACGGAGCGCAGGAGGCCCCGTCGCTCCAGGGGAGAACCGTGAGGACAATCCCCCACCCTGTGTGGCACTGGTGCTGAGCAGCCCAGGGAAAAGATCTTAGAGCTGGGGCATATTTCCGGAAGAGCAACTCTCCTGGGTGGGTTTTAGTCTGTCTGCACCGGGTAGGGGTTGAAAGACACACGCCCCCTCTACTCCAACCCTGTTCTCACCTGTCTCCAGCAGGGCCCAGAGGAGGCAGGAGAGGAGAAGGGTCTTCATGGTGCCGGGGTGGGAGCTGGAGCCGGTCTGGGGTCTGAGCCAGGGGGCTCTGACGCAGCAAACTGTCTGGCCGGGGGCTGGCAGTTCTCGATGGAGGCCCGGGCAGGGTCGCAATTAGAGTCACCGGCCCTGCGCTGGGAGCAGGAAGGTTTGTCGCTCAAGTCCTCGGAATATCAGCACAGAGGCCCCGGGAACGTAAGGGTCAGACCCCGCCCCCCACCCCAAAGTGTGACTGGGCTTTGGGCACCAGGGTGATGGGCGCTGCCTGCGGCGGGCTGGGCGGGGGGCAGTGCCGGCTTCGCTGTAGCTGCCTTGCTCGGATGGTAAAGGACACGCCCCCCCCACCCCAGGAGGCAGGGATGGTGGGGCAGGCTAAGGGGGATCCCAGTGGGAGCTCCGATTTCCCTCTCTGGGCTCCGTCTACGCCCACGATGGGCGCCACGCCCTAAAACTGTCTGCCCCCTTCTTCCTCACTGGTCGGAGGCCCCCGAGAAACATGTGGGACCCCGAATGCCCTAGGCGGGGCAGGCGCTCTGTGGTCTGGTTAGCGCTGGCGCAGGCCGGTTCCCTGAGGGGGGGCTCGTGATGGACACACATGCGCCCTCGCACCATTTTAACCCTTTAAAATGAATCTTCTGGAGGATGTTTTGCAATATTGCCCAGTGGGTCCTCCTTCCCCCGTGCATGAGCACACGGGGGGTTTCTCTGCTTCCTTCCCTCCGCATTTCTTAGCCACACGCCCTAAAATGGCTTCTTGGAAGTCCTGTTACGCCTCAGCCTACGTGTCTGCTGTGTCGGCCCTAGGTACTGAGAGCCCCACCCCAATCCGGCTTTTGTACCTCACAGGTGCCAGCTCGAGGGCCCCTGGCATAGGGTAGCAGGGAATGGGGAGCACAGAAGGGAGGGGATATAGGGATCACAGTGCTCCCAGGCTGAGGGGAGCAAAGATGGGGGGCCCACAGAGCTCCTTTTTTGAGGCCTTGACAGTGGCAGAACAGGGTCCCCTGGCATGGAAGGAATGGGGGGGGATAAGTGCCGGGGGGTCTAGGAAACCTCGGTGGCTGAGGGGAAGGTGAGAGGAAGAAAATGTTCTGTAGCCAGTGTGAGCGGATGGCAAATTGGTTTTAAAGGAGCGGTCCTGGGGCCAAGCCCCCACCCAGTACCCTCAGTGGCTGGTTTCCATGGCATCCATGTCCAGGGTTGGGGTGCTGGGCCCTTGAGGGGCTGGCTCAGGGGTGGGGGGGCCACCGACCCACAGACAAATCAGTCGGGGGCCACACTGAGAAGCAAAAACCAAATCAAGCCCCTCCCTGAGGTGGCCCCCGACGGAGGAGAAAGACCGTCCCCACATTCCCCTCGTGCACCAGCCCCTGGAGGCCCAGACTAGCCCATTTTGTGTCTCCGGCCCCACAGTGGAGTGGGGAGGGGCTGGGCACCAGCGCAGGCTCCCCAGTGCTGTGGGGGGAGCCCTGAGCCTCAGGGGCCAGATCCAAAGCAAGTGGGGAGCCACATCTGGGCCCCGGGCCTGAGGTTCCCCACCCTGGTTTAAGGGGTCGCTAACCCCCCTCACTGGGCCCTGCCTGTGTTCGTCTCAGCCAGGCCTGGGTTCACTCCCGGTTCCTCTTGGCGTCATTCCCGGAGCTGCCGTGGGTCACTGACCCGCAGGGCAAACAGCCCCCAGGGCAGCAAGACCCTCGTTAACCCTCCAGGGGCTCTCATGGGCGGCGCCAGGCCACCGTGAGTCACTGCCCTCCGGCTCCTGGGGGTCCGTCCCGTGAGCTCTGCTGCAGGCTGGCTCCCACACCCAGGGAAATGAGAGAGCTGGACGGGGGTATGGAGCAGGGCCACGGGTGTGAGCCCACGGATGCGGCGGGCACATGACAGGAGCCGTGACACAGGCCGGGTGGGACTCAATGTGACGGTTTTTTAATGTGTTCAACTATTATCATGGTTAATTGTGTTTTCCACTATTTTCAGCAGGATACATTTCCACAGGTTTGCCAAATACTAGGGCTGGTTTTTGGCTTGATGTGAATTTCTGCATCTAATACATAAGGGAGAATGTTTGTATGTTTGTGCTCTGATAACTTGGACACTGTAAGAGCTACCGCAACCAAGCTTTGCATGGGATAACCTTTCCTCCAGGAGAAGGTTTTAAGGTACTTTTGGACCCGATTGCCCCTCCCCCCGCACCTCTGCTCCAGGGGGCAGCTGCCCCACTCGCCTCTACTAGCCCATTCCACTGCCCAGGCACGTCCGTGGCGGGGGACCCCCCTCCTCCCTCCTCCTGTGATGTCAAATGGAATATATGTGGGGGCTGACCTTGTGCAGGACTTGAGCCACGGTGCTGGGTTGGTTCTCGGGACAGGGGAAGGGGGAAGGAACCGGCCGGGGGGAGTTCTTTAAACAATCGTGCGCGGGAAGCATGGCAGACACCCTGCCAAGAACGCTGGGAGGAGCCTGGCACTCGTACACAACATTTCTGACAAGCAAATATCACAAGTACAGCCAGAAAACTGTCAATCAAGTATCTCGTTTTTGCAACAGCCTGAATAGCAGCATGTATCCCAAACATGAGCATAGCAGGTGTCCTACCATCTTACTAGAACGGCCAAGTCTCACTTTGCTATGAAATGGGCTCAGTAAGAAGAATGGATGGGAGAGAGGAAGCCGGTTTGACCCACACGCCCCGCTCGATAGACCCCTTCACACCCAGTGCAGGGCGTTCCTACAGTGGGAATCAAAGGGACCACCACATCCTGCCCGGTACTGTAGGGAGCCTACGAGTGACGTGTAAGTGAACTAGGCTTAATTATTGTATTATAATAATCTAGTAATTGCTCTGGCATTGCTTTGCGCTGTGTTCATGGCTTTAGAATGGATCGTATTGAAGGTTTAAACTGAACGGCCATTGTTTGTAAGGCTTGTAAAATTTAAACAACTCTATCAACTGCTTAAAGCTAGCAGTGAATCGGAAAGTGGTGAAGTTTCTCTGGAGTGTTCTGGTCGCTCCGAACCCCAGGACAGTGCCCAGAGAGTTGGATTCCATCCCCTGCTCTGGGAGGAGAGTGTCTCCTAAGGGTTAGAGCAACACTAGGGTGCCACTTACCAAATGCTCCTCCAGAGTCGGGTTTGCCAGGTGTGAAATCAGAGCCCCGTTCCACCAAGCTGCACCCCGTCTCTCGCTTGGGTCTGTCCCAGATGGGCTGGGGCTGCCTTGCTTTCCCAGTTATAAGCCAGTGGCTGTGATGTAACGTAGAAGACTTAAAAGGATTTGAGCTCAGCTCCAAAATAGAGTCTGTAACATTCTGTTCCTCTCGCCGGCCCCGCCCTGCCTCCAGACCTCTGTGCGCCCTGGCATATCCCCCGACCTTCCCGCCAGGAATTCCAGGAAAGTGAGACTCTTTTAACCCTTTGCCTGCTCTCGGCTCCAGGGACTCCGTGGAGAGGCTCCGGAAAGGGCACCTCCGTGCCCCCGAGAAATGTCCCTGCCGGCAGAGCAGCCAGCGTCACAGGCAGTGGGTGGGCTCCCCCCAGCCCCTCCCCCCCCCGCGAGGGGGTAAGCGGGGCGCTCAGCGGGAATCAGGGGACTCAGCCCCAAACGCTCAGGGGCTGGAAGTGACGCCCGGGCTCCCAGACCCCGTTCCCGTCCCCAGCTGGGTTGCACACGCTCCTGCTCCGGGGAGCCCAACGGGTTCCCAAGGGGCCTGCCCTGCAATGGAGACCCAGTGTCCAGGAGCGCGGGACGTGCCCGTGGGGGCAATAATGGGAAATTCTGTGCTGAGCTCGCTGGAGTCAGCCCGGCCCTGGGGTCCCCTCAGGGGTGTCGCTCCCAGCCCGGGCTGCCACGATAGGCCACGCTCAGGGCTACTGCAGGCCGCAAGGGGCCCAGCATGTGCGGGGTGGGTGTGGGACCAGTGTGGGGGGGGGCGGCCTGGATGAGGAGCGAAGTGTCAGCAGGAGGAGCCTGCAGAGGGCGGGAAGCAGGAGCCCATGGAGGCTGGGGTGCAGCTGGCCTTGGTGAGATCTCCAGGGATCCCTGCGAAGGCCTCATAGAGCTGGGAGAGGCCTCAGGAGGTATCAAGTCCAGCCCCCAGTCCGAAGCAGAACCATACCCCGATTCAATCAGCCCAGCCAGGGCTTTGTCCAGCCAAGACTTAAACACCCCGGCTGTGTCTACATTGGCAAGATTTTGCACAAAATCTTGCCACCTGTCTACACTGGCCGCAAGTATTTGCGCAAGAACACTGACTTTGTAATGTACAAAATCAGTGATTCTTGCGCAAATACTCCGATGCTCCCGCTCAGGGATAAGCCCTCTTGCACAAGTATTCTTGCACAAGAGGGCCAGTGTAGACAGCCATGTTAATTTCTTGTGGAAGAAAACCCAGTGGCTAAAGATGTCTTTTGCGCAAAAGCATCCGTACCAGTGTAGACGCTCTTTTGCGCAAATACGTTTAACGGAAAAACTTTTCCGTTAAAAGTATTTTCGCAAAATCATGCCAGTGTAGACACAGCCTATGTGTACACTGGTGCGATCTTGCTCCAGAAATATGCAAATGAGGCTAAGTGTGGAATATCTCTGTCTACACGGCCCCTTCTTGCGCAAGAAAAACCCTCTTGCGCAATGCCGTTACTCCTGAAAATAATCAACGTAGCGGCATTGCACAAGAGGGATTTTTGTGCGCAAGAAGGGGCAGTGTAGACAGCTCCTTCTGGCGCAAGAGCCTCTTCCGCAAAAATGGCGGCTCATTAGATATGCAAATGAGGCTTGGTAATATTCCACGGTTAGTCTTATTTGCATATTTCTGGCGCAAGATCGTGCCAGTGTACACATAGCCCTATTGTATAAAATCAGGGCTGCTTGTGCAAGAAGTATGATGCTCCCGCTTAGGAATAAGCCCTTTTATGCAACTGGTCTTGCGTAAGACGCCAGTGTAGACAGGCAACATGAATTTCTTGCGCAAGAAGCCCCTATGGTTAAAATGGCCATCAGAGCTTTCTTGTGCAAGAGAGCGTCCACACTGGCACGGATGCTCTTGCGCAAAAGCACATACCAGTGTAGACGCTCTCTTCTGGAAGAGTTCTTGCGCAAGAAGCTGCCAGTGTAGACGTAGCCGCAGCTTCTTGCACAAGAACAGCTTGTGCAAGGGTTCTTGTGCAAGAACACATCCACACTGCCATGTGCAAGCTGTGCTTTTGTGCAGGAGCATAAATGTTGATTGTGATGGAATGTCAAGTGTGTCCAGTATTTCTGTTGAAACCATCTGGACACCCTAGCCAGGGCTGGGCCCCACTGACACCGGCCCCACTGGCACCGGCTTGGCCCTGCCCACCAGCTGCCATGGAGCTGCCGTGGGGATGGACCCCTCATCCACTGTCTCCCAGATGCCCCAGCTGAGCCCCTGGCTTGGTGCCTGCTGCTCAGTTCCATGCCCAGGGCCCCCGGCAGGCGGCTGGGAGCTGGGGGCCGCTGGGGAACCAGCCCCACTCACCCGTGGCCAGCAGAGCAGTGAGGAGGCAGGTGGCCAGAGAAACCTTCATGGTGCTGGGAGCAGCCGCTGGGTGCAGGAGCGGCCGAGGGATCGTGCTATCAGTCAGGGGCTGCCCAGGCTGGAGCCAGACGGCAGGACGGGGGGGAACCTCCAAGCCCTTTGCCTGGGAGCTGGAACTCCTAGGCTGCGTCTACACTGGCATGATTTTGCGCAAATACTTTTAACGGAAAAGCTTTTCTGTTAAAAGTATTTGCACAAAAGAGCGTCTACACTGGCACGGATGCTTTTGCACAAAAGCATCCGTGCCAGTGTAGACGCTCTCTTGCGCAAGAAAGCTCCGATGGCCATTTTAGCCATCGGGCTTTCTTGCGCAAGAAATTAATGGTGCTGTCTACACTGGCCCTCTTGCGCAAGAATACAAGAGGGCTTATCCCTGAGCGGGAGCGTCAGAGTATTTGCGCAAGAAGCACTGATTTTGTACATTACAAAGTCAGTGTTCTTGCGCAAATACTCGCAGCCAGTGTAGACAGGTGGCCGCTTTTGTGCAAAATCATGCCAGTCTAGACGCAGCCTGGCATGGATGCTTTTGCGCAAAAGCAAATCTTTTGCGCAAAGGCACATGCCAGTATAGACGCTCTCTTGCGCAAATACTTTTAACGGAAAAACTTTTCCGTTAAAAGTATTTGCGCAAAATCATGCCAGTCTAGACGCAGCCCTAGATTCCGTCCAGAAAGGACGCAGGGGGTGCTGGGTGTCACCTGCCCATAGTGTGGGGCTCACAGCCCTGATGCTGCGTCTGACCCCAGGGAGGCCCAGCCCAGGGTCCAACCCCTCCCCGCCCACCGCAGCCATTGCTCCGCCTGCACCGCATTGGACACTGGCCCTTTGCTGGGCCAGCCAGTTCAGTTGTGGCTCACGAGGAGCCGGAGCTGGGAGTCGCTGGTGCCAGTGGCTGCCCGGCGCGGGGCCTGACGGGATTCCTGGGCGCCA
The DNA here is from genome assembly GCA_032595735.1 of Pelochelys cantorii. Lineage (NCBI taxonomy): Eukaryota > Metazoa > Chordata > Testudines > Trionychidae > Pelochelys > Pelochelys cantorii. The sequence goes on from CM064349.1 coordinate 3,315,019, forward strand.
GACATGGGGTAAGGAGTGAGCAGGAGCGGTGGGCAGGCCCCTGGCAGGAAGCGGAGCCAGAGGGAGCTTCTTGGGCACGGCGCTGGAGTTTCTAAGCAGAGGACCGGGCTGCTGCAGTGCTCCTGGGCCTGGTGCCTGGTTTCTGAGCTGCAGGGGGACCTGCCTTGCACCGTCTGGCTCTTCTACTGCAGGAAACTGCTGAGCAGCATCCACAGAGCGTCGTTAAACCGCCCGTGGCTGAGAAGGGAGGTGACGACCTTCCACCCAAACACACCCACGTCTCCAGCTGGGTTCCCAGCTACTTCCTGTGCCTGCCCCCTGAGTGTGGCACGGCTGGCATCCCAGTGCCCTACCCTCAGCCCCGGCAGCTGCCACCCCTGGGCCAGGACACTTGTGCTGTGAACGTTCCCTCCAGGCCCCTGGGCACCACGTCCCAGCAGGAGCTTCCAGGAAGTGGAAGGTGGATGGAGGAGCCCCCCTCTTGCCTGCTGGGCTGAATCCTGGAGGCAAGCTCTGCACTAGCCACACGCAGCAAAGGGAGGTGGTGGCAGCGGTGGGATCCCTGAGGGTATGTCTAGACTGCAGGGTTTCTGTGGAATACCAGAGGTATTCCAGAAAAAAACCCCACCACGTCCAGGGAACGTGGCGTCTCTTCCGCTTTTTTTCATGGAAGAGCAGACACACTCTTTCAGGGAGCCCTGTCGTCCTTGTTTCATGAGGGATAAGGGATCCTCCGAAAGAGGAGGCTTTTCCGCCCGTCTACATGGGTCCAAATGTCAGAAAAGCCTCTTCTGAAAATCCTATTGGAAAAAACTCTGAAAATTGTGCTGTAGTCTATACATAGCCTGGGAACCGTTAGACCGGGGCCAGGATCTGCTTCTGGCTTCATTCACCACTCAGCTGGGTGAGGGGAGTTGAGCTGGCCTCAGCCACTAGTTAGAAAAGAGAAGACAAAGGGGAGATACGATAGTCTATAAAACCAAGAGTGGTGTGGAGAAAGAAGAGAGCTTTACTCCTTCCCATGATGGAAGAAATAGGGGATCATCAGTTTAAAATAACCCTTCACACAATGAAGAGTTAACCAGTTCATCTGTGGAACTCCTTGAGAGAGGAGTTCTGATGACCAGGACTTTAACAGGGCTCTAAAAACTGCACTCATGCAGGGGAAACGTTCATGGCCTCAGGGCACTGGGAGTGAAAGAAGGGCTCCAGACAGCCTCCCCCCCCCCTTCACATTTTTACCACAGTCCCCTCGCTTCCCAGCTCTTCTCACTGGCAGCGATCGCTTCCCTTCCCCCACCAGGAGTAGAACCCAGACTCTCACTTCACTGCCTGGCTTTCACCCACTAGACCGCTCCCCTCCCAGAGCCAGGACCCAAGCCTGCTCCAGAACTGCTGCATACCCCTCCCTTCTCATGGGTGGGATAGACACGCCGAGTTCTGGCTCCTGGGCCACTTATGCTAACCACTAGATCACACGCCCCTCCCAGGACTGGGGAGAGAACCCAGGAGTCCTAACCGGCAGGCCCCCTCCCTCCTGCATTAACCATCTTCATGAAGCCCCGATTTCCACGGCCCAAGCAGCACTGCTGTCCCATGCACCACTAGCCCCTCGGCAGAACCCAGGCATCCTGGCTCCCACCCCCACCTCTCTAACCACTGGGCCCCGCTTCCCCCAAGAGCAAGAGGAGCTGCCAGGAGTCCTGCCCTTAAGCGACATGGTCCCAGGAACAGAACCCAGGACACCGGCTGCCCCGTCCCTTGTGGGACCCGCTGCCCCTCACGGCCTCCTGAGCAGAGCTGGAGTCTTGCTTGCCCGGAATTCCGCTTCCCGGGAGGAAGGCAGGGGCCGGGGCAGGGCGCACAGAGGTCTCAGGGGAGGCGGGGCCGGCAAGAGGAATAGAAACTTACAGACTCTCCCTGGAGCTGAGCGCAAATCCGTTAAGGTTTCTATGTTGCATCACAGCCGCCGGTGCATAAAACAGGAAAGCGAGGCAGCCCCAGCCCCGCTGGGACAGGCCCGTGCGAGAGATGGGCCCAGCTTGGCAGAACAGGGCCCTGATTTCATACCCAGCAAACCTGACTCTAAGGAACGTTTGATAAGTAGCACCCTAGCGGTACTCTAACCACTAGGACACACTCTCCTCCTGGAGCAGGGGATGGAATCCAACTCTTGGGCACCGAGCCCCTTTAATCTCCCCTCTAAATCTGAGATGGTGGCCAAAGCCAGGCAGAGAACCCAGATGTCCTGGCTCCCAGCCCCTCTCCATCACCCTGTGAATGTCAATGAAGGCCAGAGCCCCCCCCCCCCGATAATGTGGGGAAACTGAGGCAGCTGCTGAGAACTGGCAATGCTGTGACACCCTGAAAAGTGGGATGTGCCCAACAGTGTGACAGTGGCGGGGGAGGGGGGAGAACGGCAGTGGCAGATGCCACCAGCAAGGAGGGGAATTTCTCCCCCCAACTCTGGCTGCTGTTGGTCTGTGGCAGCAGGAGTAACCCAGAGCAGGTGGGGAAGGTACCAAAGCTCTGTGGTGTGAGGAGCAAAACCCACCTCCCTGGAAGGGAGGGGTCAGCAAAATTCCCCACTCCCAGCCCCCCGGGAAGGTGGAGTGACTGTGCAGCATCCCCAGCCTCCAGGGAGGGGGCACACAGAGAACTCGGCCCCGGAGAGAGGTGGGTTTGCCCGGCCAGGTCCCTGGGATCCCTCCACTGTTAAAAGTGGCGCGTGCTGGGGATCCTCTCTGCAGGCTGCTGTGAGGTGCGGCCCGATTGCAGTGGCAGCCCCCTCTGCAGCGTGGGAAACACGGGGTTCCCGGCCCTCCAGGCAGTGCGGGGGCCCTGTAGGGAAGGCTGGGACCAGACGCAGCCTGCATAGAACCAGCCAACACAACAGGGTCAGAGCTGTTACTTGCTGCCACTGAGAGCCGCCTGTTTTGGCTCCCTCTTGTTTTGGACTCGTGGGTGGATCGTTCGGCAGTCCAGAAGCAGCCGCGTCTCACGCTGCCGCTTCCTAGCAAGAGCATCTGAGGTGGAGGGATAGCTCGGTGGTTTGAGCATTGGCCTGCTCCACCTAGCATTGTGAGCTCAATCCTTGAGGAGGCCACTTGGGGCAAAAATCTGTCAGGGATGGTACTTGGTTGTGCTGTAAAAGCAGGGGACTGGGCTTGATGACCTTTCAAGGTCCCTTCCAGTTCTAGGAAATAGGTAATCTCCATTCATTTAAATTTGTCCCTCTCTGCTCTGGGGAGCACTGCAAACATCCCAGCATGGAGGGGTCTGTGGTGCTGGTACCCCAAGGCTGGGGCAAGTGGCTCTAGCCCCACCCACCTTGTCATCTGGCTGGGTGTGAGCTGCCTCCCTCCTGATCTCATGTCAGCCTGCCTGTGTTGGATCCCTGGCTGGAGAATTAACATCAGGGACCCTCTCCTCCTGCTTCTGCTTCCCTGTCACCATGATGGCTTCTCCTGTGGTCTGGCTCCTTGCTGCCCTCCTGGTGACAGGTGAGTGGGGCAGGGGCTGGTTTCCTGACTAGGCCCATGTCACACAAGCTCTGAATGGGCCTGTTCCCTGCAACTGTTTATAGACGTCGCTGCCAATTCACAGGGGGCCAAATGGGAGTGTCGGAGTGAAGGGAGGTAGGAGGAGGTGGCTGGAAGCCACAAGTTCCCATAATAATATGGGAAACAATTGTGGAAAGGGGAAGAGATGTTGAGGGTCGACACGAGTGGGAAGTGGAGGTCCATCCAATCTGGCCAAACAATGTCACGCTATTGCATAAAATACAACACAATAATAAAAAACCTCTGTGAGGGAGGCAAAGACGCCGCTACTGGGTCGGAGCCGCAGCCGAGCAGCGCAGCCAGCCTACCCTGTGCCGCTGCGGCACACGCTCGAGCCGGGTGCTGGGCGTTTCAAACACCGAGAGCAGGGAGGAGCAGTCGGGCCGCCGACTGGGAAGACGCCGGCTCGCCCGATGGAGGACGGGGCCTTCCCGCCCTCATTTGCCACTACCGAGCAGGTCACGAGCGGCCTTGAAGGGGCCGAGCACGGAGGAGGGTCGGGGGGTCAAGCAGCGACCCCCAGAGGCATCCCTTCCGCCCAGATGCTGGGAGAACTCCCGGAGGCAGCCAGCTGTGACTGGCCGGGGAAAGAGCGGCCCCGGGAAGATGCCGCGAGCGGTGAGTCCAGACACAGGTAGGAAGAGGCCCAGGGCAGGGGCCCAGGGCAGGCCTAAGGCCCGAGTGTTTGGCGGGTTTCGGGGATTGCCCCCGCCAGCCGGGTAGTGGCAGCTGCCCCCACCTTTAGGGCCCTGGGCCGGAACCTGGAGGAGTGAAAGGGCCCAGGTCCCCCTACCCCCACCCACCGAGCAGAGAGACAGAGCCAGCGTAGGCAGGCGGAGTCGTTGGCCTCGGGACGGGTTATTGCGCACGTACCGTGTATAGGGCTGAACTGAGGACCCTGGGGGTGGCCAAAGGTGGCCAGGGGGCAAGGACTGAGGATTGTACTAAAGGAGGGACCCTGGAAACCCTACTAAGAGGGAAAGTGGCCCAGGAACGGGGAACGCGGGTAAGGGGGCATTGGCCCCGCCATCCCAACACTCAGCGTCCCAGGGCTAGAGCAAAGCGGGAACCGGCTCGCAGCGGAGCCACCCCTCGACAGGGCGGGCCTCAGTCACTCCCCCACAACCTGGAAAAGAGAAGAGTGAAGGGAACCATTGTAACAGTTTCCAGGTACCTAAAAGGGCGTCACAAGGAGGAGGGAGAAACATTGTTCCCCTTGGCTCTGAGGACAGGACAAGCAATGGGCTCACACTGCAGCAAGGGAGGTTTCGGCTGGACATGAGAAAAAACTGCCTGCCTGTCAGGGTGTGACGGCGAGTTGGGGTTCCCCAATCCTGCACCCCCGAAGGAGCCAGAACAGTCTCTGCCAGCCAGCCGAATAGAGAGGGGTTTCTTGCTTTTCCGGAATACAGCACAGCTCAGATGTGATGTGGCTACAGGGGTCAGGGCCCGGAAGGCTCAGGCCCCCAGAGTTAGGGGTCCGTCAGCCCTAGCCCCCAGCTTAGCCTGTTCTCCCCATGCTTCCCAGACAGCAACTGACCCTTCCCCGGAGACCTTGTGTTCGTCTCCGCCTCCTTCCTATTGTCTCCCTCCCTGCCCTCAACTGGGCAGTGCTACAGATACCGGCCATCGGGGTCCCCCCAGCCCAAACACAGGCACCAGTGTATGCCCAGAGTGGAAGGCCTAGGGTGTGGCTTGTCCACTGCGCCACACAGGTTGGTCAAACACTGGAATAAATTGCCTAGGGAGGTTGTGGAAACTTCATCTCTGGAGATATGTAAGAGCAAGTTGGACAGACACCTGTCCGGGACGGTCTAGATGGTGCTTGGTCCCACTGGGAGGGCAGGAGACTGGACTCGATGCCTCTCGAGGTCCCTTCCCGTTCTAGTGTTCTAGGAGTCTATGATTCTAGGATCCTCCAGTCAGGACTGGATGCCAGTCACACGCCGCACAGCTCAGCAGGGACGGCCTCTCCCTCCTCCACTGTCCTCTGCCTGTTTCTCTGACTGTCGCACACAACCGTTAGGGTATGTCTACCCTAGTTTGAACTACGGTGGCAGTGTAGACATACCCGTACTCTTCTGCATGGATCAGTTCTGCAGACAAGGGAGGAAAGTGCCCTCTGCGAGCAGACAGCGGGCATAGACACAAAGGGGCGGGCCAGGTCTCCACCATCCGACGCACACAGCAGGCCGGTGGGTGACTGCTTGGCTCCCACTAGGTAGGTCTCTGGGGCAGTTGTGAGTGTGGACGGGCCCCTCATTGCGCATGGAGGGTGCCCGCCTGAGGTGTCACTGACTGGTCCCGAGGCTCTGGCTGGACGGGGATTCCTCTCGCCCATGGGAAGGGGGCGCTGGAGGTTGAACTGTGGTAACATTATGGACCCAGAGGAAGGTCAAAGTCCAGTCAAAGCAGGATCCGAAGAGCCACCCTCCCAGGTTGGGGGGGGGTGATTAAATAATGGATTCATTGCTGCCAAGAGGCCGCAGGAACTCAGAGTGCGTAGGGTTCACGCAGCCTTATTGCAGCCCCCTCCACCCTGCTGAGCTGTGACTGGGTCCGGCTCCTTGCAGCTTCCCTCTGGCCGCTTGGCAGGTGCTGACTGGGGAATAACCTCTCCTCAGCCACGAGCCATCGAGGGAAGAGAGAGGGAGCCAACGCCCCCTCCCACACTGCTTTGGGGAGTCGATTAAGTCATTGAACCTGGCGCAGGGGATATTTCTTTCAGGAGAGACGTCTCTGTGAATGTTGGGGGGGGGGTTGTACGTCGACTAGCTGGGAACCTGCTCACTGAGCTCATGTAACAGGGGTGGCAGGTGGCTGGAGCTCAGGGGGTTCAGCAGGGTAGGGATGAATAAAGCCCAGCCAGGTGATCAGCCAGGGGGGTCCCAGGATTCTGGGCTTTAGATGTTTAATAGAGTCAGGGACAGTCTAGGGAGCAGCACAAGTGCCGGTTTCTCTGCTTATTGGGACAAAGAGATGAAACAAAAGCGGCCTAAGCGCTGCTGGACAAGCCGCCCTTGTCCACCAAAGGCTGGGTGTGAATAATCCGGGACATCAAAAGGCCTAAAACAGTGACAGCAACAATTGCAAAGGAACATGTGACGTACCAACGGTGCCAACGACTCAGCCCCCACCTAGGTGCAGAGACTCTAATCCCGACTCCGTCCTCTGCCAGAACGACCGACACTGCGCTTTGCTGGTGCAATTTCAACAGGGAGCAAAACGTTCCTGCAGCTTTGACTGTCAGCCAAGAGATCGTGGTCTAATATACTCCATCGATAGAGGAAATGCATCTGAGTGTTCTGCAGAAAAGCAAAAGTGGCCAGAGTGACACCCTGTTAATAGAAGAAGGATCCTTTAAAAAAAAGTGTTCAGGGACTAACGGCAACTTGGTTCCATTCACCAGCCTATAACAGGGGGTGGCACTTTCCTCTGGTGCGCCCCTCACAATCAGCTCCTTTCAGAAACATTGTGTTTTGTACATGTGCAGCTGTGATGCCAACAGGCTAAGCAGTAAACCCAGCACTGTCCGTAGGCGCTCTTCCGACTTCTGCACGGTCCACTAGGAATGAGATAACATCGCCCTGAAAATAATACTAGTGCACCAAAGCGTGTCCTTGCACCAGTGCACCAAAGAAGGTCCCTGCCCCAGTGCACCAAAGAGTGTCCTTGCACCAGTGCACCAAAGTGTCCTTGCATCAGTGCACCAAACAGTGTCCCTGCACCGTTGGCTTCACACCACAATTATTACAGAGTTCGAGCTCCCCATGTGGAGATTGACACCAGGTGTTTCCATCCCCCTCGCGTGGTACAAACGCTGCAGCCTGGGGATCCGCATGGGATGGGCCAGGTGTGTTCCCGAACCAACTGTTTGGCCTTCGCAGCTGCTGCGGAGGAAGGGCTGGGATGGTTCAGCTCGGGTCCCTCCGAGGAGCTGGTGTTGTCGCTGACTCCTGCACAGCCCTGGCCCTTTCCAGGCCCAACAGGGACATGTGCTACCTCTGCCTGGCCCTTCGTTTCTTAGCGACTTTGAAACAAGTTCTACAGCTTTGTCCCAGGAGAGACGCAGACACCCCCTTGTGGGCGATCACCTCGGGGTTCATCCCGCCATCCTCTTACTTGACCTAGAGCCTGATCTTACATTTCATTGAGTCTGATAAGAACTGATGGAGAATTTTAATCCGAGAGTTCGGATGGGGGTCCAAGCCCATCCCAATTAATTCCAGACACCCTTCTTAAGCAACCAGCTTTATGCAGGAATGCGTTCCAGGGCAAAAATCTCCAGGATGCTCTCAGGAAAAGTTTTTGCAACTTCCCAAACAAAAGGCAATGTCTTTTGTACTCTTACATGGTGATCACCCCTTTCCCACTGGCCACTTACAGTTGCACGTGCACACAGGTCATGCCCTCTGCACCAAATCCCCTCCAATCATTACCTGGCCCCTCACATTCCCTTCTCGGGCCTTACAACAGGTTCAAACCTGTTTCTAATCCAGTTTCACCCATCCCCTTCTGGTCATATACCTGTGTCCAAGTACGTACCTCTTTACAAAGACCAGGCTTAACATCCAGGTCACACAGAGGTCATTCTGGCAACAAATTAATTTTATCCTTCAGAACCAAATGCTATGACTAGCTCCCAGAGCGCACCAATAGCTGCACTATGATATCTGTCCTGGTTCTGAGCCCCACAAGCCGAGCGAGGCTCCAGGACTCGGGGCCGCAGGGTGGTTCGGCACTGGTGATGGAACCAAAGTCCCTCCCAGCTCCAGTGCCTGGAAGGGAGGGATGGGACGTGGGTGGGACACCCCTTCCTGCACCAGGAAGGCAGCGCGGCTTGATGCAGCAAGACCTGCAATGGGACCACCTCTGCCACTGGCCCACTGGGTGGCCTTGAGCAGGTCCGTGCCTCAGTTTCCCCAGTTGTGGTAGCAGGAAAGTCACGTCGCTGGTGAGAGAAAGGCATAAAGGGGACTGGGGGAGTTACCCAGCTGGGTTCACCAGCGGGGGAAGGCCAGGAGACAAGGCTGTGGGTTGCTTCTCTACCCTGTAGAAGAGAAAATTTCTGATGGAAGGAATACCATGGCCGGCCCTTCCTCTATCTGCACATGGAGGCCCTTGCCAGACAGGCACCTGATCCTAGAGGTGCCCAGCCAGGCCCCAGGGTGCCCCTGCTGGCTCATCCCCCACATGCCTCAGCTCCTTCTGCAACCCATATGCCAGTGGGCGTGTGTGAGTGCCTGAGGGCACAATGAGTGTGTGTGAATGACTGAAGGGGTGTGTGTATTGGTGTGTGTGTGTGTGAGGGGGAGATAGCTGCTTCCTCTTTAGTTTAAACCTTCAGTGGCAGCTCTCCCCTCTTTAGCTGAACCATCTAGGGGAGTGTGAATTCCTCAATCAATACGTCCACCCTCGTGTAACCCTGGGTGGTCTCCGGTGGGAATTTTTGGAGTAACATGTTGGGTCAGGAAAGGAGAGTGAAGTGCAGGGTGTGTGTGAGAGAGAGAATGACATACGTTATCCCCAGACGCACACCACACACGCATGGACTCACTATCACACACATGATCCAAGACTCACAATGACACACACAATCCAGGACTCGGGATTCTACATACACAGACACGCACACACACAGAGTCCAATACTTAGACACAAACAGTCCAAGGTGTGATTACACACACATGATCCAAGACATGCTATCATACACACATGTGCACACATGGTCCAAAACTCATGATCACACATGCACAGGGTATGTCTACAGGACAGTTTTTTTGGGAAAACAGCTGTTTTTCTGAAAAAACTTGAGTTACATCCACACTGCAATCACAGAGGGTTTTTTCCGGCATTGGTAATCCTCATTCTGTGAGGGAGAAGCCTTTTTCCGAAAGAGCTCTTCTGGAAAAAGGCCTGTGCGGAGGGGGAAGAGGGAGTTCTTTTGCAAGAAGAGGAAAGAGGAAAAAGCAGAGGTGCCCTGGTAGCCACTCCGTCCACAGTAACCACAGCTTACATGTGAGAGAGCATCCATTCACTTTTTCAATGCGCTTTGGCAGTGTGGCTTCTCCCTTTCAGAGGAAGTTTTTCCAGAAAATCTCTTCCAGAAAATCTTCTTCCAAAAGAAGGCTGCAGTCTAGACATAGCCGCAGAGTCTAACACTCATTATCACACACAGGAAGACATACAATATCCGAGATTCACTATTACAGACAGACACACACACGACCCAAGAATCAGCCCCCCCCACACACTGACACCTGCTCCTGCCCAGTTTTCTCATGTCTGTTTTATTGTGTTAATCCTGTTCCAGGGGAAGTGAATCCAAGCCCTGCCACCAGTGGCGCGGCTCCCCAGGGCAGCGGGGCTGTGCAGTGGGAAGGGCGATCAGGAGAGGATGTTCACCAGCAGGACGGTAAGGAGGGCTGGGAGGACGAGTCCGGCTGCTTCCGGAGCCAGAGTGGCCACGCGGGAAGAGGCTGGGCTGCATTTGGCCGTGGCGAGATCTGCACCGGGATCTGGATACAGGTGTTCGTGGGATCCCCAGGCGGGTAGGGACCTCAGAGGCCATCGAATCCAGCCCCCGGGCAGAGCATCAGAAGGGTTGATGATCAACGTCAATTTCCCCAGCGCGAAGGGCTCCCTCTCTCACAGGAGGCTCTTTGTGGCCACAAACTTCTCCGCCCCGCTGGCTCTGGGAGGGGAGGTGCCCCCAGGTGGCTTTTCTGGCTGGTCACCTGGGACCAGGCTTCTTCTGACCCCCTTTGTGTTGCTGTGGGGGGGGGGTACTTTGGGACCCGGCCCTGGGACACTGTAAGCAGCAGCTGCCTGCTCAGTGTCACTGCCCCCCACTGCTACTCGCTCTCTGGGCCATTGCCCCAGGAGGCTGCTCCACCCACCCCCGCTCTCGGGGCTTTGAGATCGAGATCTCACCCCAGGGCTCTGCAATTTGTCGCAGCCTCTCATGGATGGTCTGCCAGTGGACCTGGGTCTGGGCCAGCGCCAAAGGCCAGTTCCCACTGAGCTGTCCCAGGTACCACTTCCTCTCAGGCTCGGCCCTTGCTGCTGCTTTTTTCAGCAAAAGGTACATAAATTGCTCTCCGCAATCTGCCTACCTGTTCCCAATAGTTTTGTTGGCGGGAGAAGGGGGTGCTGATGTCAGGGTGTCCCTCCTCCCCCCACTCCTGTACCCCGTCTGCACACAGAGAGAAGGAGCTGGAGGGAGCTTGGCAATGCAAGTCTCTGCCACTCTCACACCCTGGTTGTGTCTGTCATTCTCTCTCTCAGGGTATGTCTAAACTCCGTTTCAAACGAGCGCCATTTCGAAATTGAAACCGCGGTGCTGCCGACAGTGGGGTGCTTTTTCGACTGATCCTGTTGTGACGTAGTGGGGGGTACCTTGCTGGTTGCTATGCTGGGCAGTGGGTTGTCAGTGACCTCCACTGGCTGCTGTCTGCAGCACGGCCCAGCAGGGCAGGGGATGAGTCATTATGCAAGGGGGCTTGGAAACTCGTCAGACAGGTATCTCCCATGGAGCGGAACAAGGGAAGGAGGGGGGGGTGGAGCCCTGGCTGGGGGCAGGGCTGGAAGTGAGTGAGTTAGTTTCTGTCTGGGATCATGGAGGAGACGGCCTAGGGAAAGGGGCTGGAATTTAGGGGCCCAGCATCCCCCATCTCAAGGGGGGCTGAGGCATCCTAGGCCCAGTTCCTGTAACCAGATGACATCTGTGCTGTGCTGTATCCTGGAGAAGCAATAAACTCCCTCTATTCTACTGGCTGGTGGAGTCTGTCCGTGCCATTACGGGGGTGCAGGAGTCGGGGGACCCCGACGCGCCGCCACAGACAGTTCCTCAGATTCATCACCCGCAAAGGACAGTGCAGGGTTGGGAATCTCCCTGACATCCTCAGCCGTGAAGCAAAGAAATCATTTAGTCTCTCTGCAATGGCTTTATCGTCCTCGATTGCTCCTTTTGTATCTTGATCGTCCAGGGGCCCCACTGGATTTTTAGCAGGCTTCCTGCTTCTAATGTACTTAAAAAACATTTGGCTCTTCCTTTTTAAGTTTCTGGCTAGCTGTTCCTCAAAATCTTTTTTGACTTTTCATATTACATTTTTACACTTGATTTGGCAGTGTTTTTGTTCCTTTCTATTTTCCTCACTAGGATTGGACTTCCACTTTTTAAGAGATACCTTTTTATCTCTCACTGCTTCTTTTACATGGTTGTTAAGCCACGGTGGCTCTTTTTTAGGTCTCTTACTATATTTTTTAATTTGGGGTATACATTTATGTTGGGCCTCTATTATGGTGGTGGTGTTACTTCTGTCACTGCTTGCAGCGTGGTGTAGTTTGGGGGTTTGGCTGCTCTGGGCATTTCATCATGTTCATTTCTCTCTTACACTTACATTTATTTCTGTGAGCAGTGAGTTCTCAAATGCAGAGCCTCTTGTGGCTGGAGTCATTATCCCCGTGGTCACTGCTGCCCCTGAGCGTGGCTGGCATGTCCCTGCAGCCCCTGAGAGAGGCAGAGCAGAGGGTCTGCGTGTGACGTCCTTGCCTGCAGCACCGCTCCTGCAGCTTCCAGTGATCAGTAATGGGGAACTGTGGCCAGTAGGAGCCGAGGGGCAGCACATGGAGCCACGGAGCCATCGCTGTAGGTGCCAGCTGTTTACTGGGAAAGCCTTTCTCTCTTTCTTTTCTAAAGGGGTTCTTTATAAAAAAAATGGTTGAGAAGGCCTGGAATGGTTCACGGTGCCCCCCCTGTAACCTGGACCCAGGCCTTTGGCCCCCTCTGGCTGGAGCCTGCAAAGGAGGCCAGGGAGCTGCTAAACCACAGGGCTGCAGATGAGCCTCAAACCTTTAATTCCAATGTTAAACACACCTGCCTTCATCCTCCCCAGCCCTAGGGTTGCCAGGTGTCCGGTATTGTACCGGACAGTCCGGTATTTGTGCGCTCTGTCCGGTAAAAAAAATCAGAAAATATCGGGGACGTGCAACGTGCAATGTCCGGTATTTTCTGATTTTTCTGTCTGCGCACGGGACGGAAGCCTGGCGGGGCGGGGGAGCGGCGGGAGTCCCAGCTGGGAGGCGGGGCCACGACTGCCGCCGGGAGCCCTCAGTCGGTTGAGTGTGAGGAGGAGGGGAAGCCTTCTCTTCGCTCCCGCGTCGCCGGGAGCCTGCACGGGACAGGCAGCAAGTGCCCAGGTGAGTCCCGCTCCCCACCGGCCAATTTGCTCACCCCCCCCGCCCGGCCCGCTGGTTCTCCCCCACTTCCCCTCCTGATCGTCCCCGGCCAGCCCCCCTGCACCCCCCCCAGCTCTGCTTCCCACCGCCCGTTCCTCTTCCTGATCTCCCCCGGCCAGCGCCGCTGCACCTGTCCCCGCCCCCACCAGCTCTGCTTCCTGCCCCCCCTTCCTCCCGGCCAGCGCCGCTGCACCCCCCCCCCCCGCCAGCTGTGCTTCCCGCTCCCCCTTCCTCCCGGCCACCCTCGCAGCCCCTGATCCCCCCCAGCTGTGCTTCCCACCCCCCCTTACTCCTGGCCAGCCCCGCCCCCTTCCAGCTGGTCCCCCCTCCCCCGATATCCCGCAGCCAGCCCTGTTGCCGCCGCCCCCCCTTTCCGGCCAGCACCGCTCCCTCTTCCTGGCTCCCCAATGAAGCGTGTTCGGGGTCTTTTGTTTGTTTGTTTTTTTAAATGATTACCTGGTAACCGCTAGCAGTGATCCAGGTTCTTGGAGGTTGTGTGTTTTTTGTTTTTTCTTTTTTTGGGGGGCTCAACAACTTTGGTCCCCCCCCCCCTTTTTTTTCCCTTCAACAAAATTTTTTCCCGGTAGTTTTTTTTTTGAGGGGGGAGGGTGTTCGGTATTTTTCTTTCAGCCATCTGGCAACCCTACCCAACCCCCGCCTGAGTCTGGGCTTCACTCCCGGCCCAGGGCATCTTTCCAGGAGCTGCACTGTGCAGGAGGCAGCAGGGCCCTGGCATTCCCAGGGGGCTGCTTTAACCCCGGGGGGGCTTCCTGCCCTGGCTGGCGGCCCTGCCAGGAACCCACATTCACAGTGTAACAAACGGGCAGTGGGGGACGGGCGTCAGCTGAACAGTTTTTCAATTTTATGACAAAACGTGGGACTATTCTGGGATGTAGAAGGCCCCACAAATAAACCAACCTCATTTCCCTCCCGCACGGGGGCCTGTCGGAGGGGTGGCATGGGAGACGGCCGTGCAGGCTGCATTCCATGTGCGTGTGCATATATGTGTGTGTGTGTGTGTGTGTGTGTGCACGTGCGTGCAAGTGTGTGCCTATGCGTGTGTGTGCATGTGTGTATGCGTGTGTGCGCCTGTGTGCATGCTCTCCCCATTCCATTACAAGGGTTGTCCTAGCTCCAATCAGCCTCAGAACCAGGCTTCTGATGCCCCCAGAACCCCAAAATTAAACGTGAGGAAACCCATCAGAGGACCACCAACACATATGTAATCCCCACACGCACATGACACACATGTGGACTCACTATCACACACATGATCCAAGACTCACAATGACACACACAATCCAGGACTCGGGATTATACATACACAGACACACACAGACAGAGTCCAATACTTGGACGCACACAGTCCAAGACGTGATTACACACACATGATCCAAGACTTGCTATCACACACACACAAACACACATGGTCCAAGACTCATGATCACACATGTACAGGGAATGTTTACGCAACAGAGTTTTTTTCGGGAAAACGGCCACTTTTCTGAAAAAATGCGAGTTATAGCCACACTGCAATCATGTTCTTTCAAAAGAAAATTGAAAGAACAGAGGGCTTTTCCGACATTAGTTAACCTCTTTCTACAAGGAAGAAGCCTTTTTCCGAAAGAGCTCTTTTGGAAAAAGACATGTGTGGAGGGGGAAGAGGGAGTTCGTTTGGAAGAAGAGGAAAGAGGAAAAAGCAGAGGTGCTCTGGTGGTTACTCTGTCCATAGTAATCACAGCTTACATGCGAGTGTGGACGCTATCTGTCGAAAAGCAGATCGCTTTTTCAATGTGCTTTGTCAGTATGGCTGCTCCCTTTCCGAAGAAGCTTTCCAGAAAATCTCTTCCGTAAAAGCTTCTTCTGAAAGAAGGCTGCAGTCTAAACATAGCCACAGAGTCTAACACTCACACACTAATATGCCATTAGCCTTCTTGGCTACAAGGGTGCCCTGTTGACTCACATCAAAACTACTGCGTTCTGTCGACTTACTGTTAACAGAAGTTGGTGGCAGTGGAGACGCAGGTATAGTTTTGTCGACAAAAGTCCACTTTTGTCAACAAAACCCTGTAGTCTAGACACACCCTGAGAGACTTAGGAGTACTGTCTCTCAACCCCACCTCCCCCCAGCTCTAACCACTAGACCCTCCCTCCCAAGTCAGTGAGCGAGCCCAGGAGTCCTGGCTCCCAGCTCCTCCCCAGCTCTAACCACTAGACACCCCCTTTCCAAGCCAGTGAGAGATCTAGGAGTCTGGGCTCCCAGCTCCTCTCCACCACCCTGTGAATGTTAATGAAGGCCGGACTAAATGAGGGGAAACTGAGGCAGCTGCAGAGCACAGGTAATGCTGTGACACTCTTCGAAAAGTGGGACATGCCTAGCACAGTGACAGTGGGGGTGTGAGGGGTAAGGGGATTATTTGGGGAGCGGCCTGTTTTGTTCCCATTGTTTGGGGAGCCATCTGTTTTGGACCCTTGGGTGGATCGTTCTGGATCCCAGAAGCATCCGCATCTCAGGCTGCTGCTCCCCAGCGAGACCATCTGAGGCTTGTCCCTCGCTGCTCCGGGGGGACCGCAAACATCCCAGCACGGAGGGGTCCGCGGCGCCGGTACCCCAGGGCTGGGGCAAGTGGCTCTAGCCCCACCCACCCTGTCATCTGCCCCGTGAGTGGGCCGGGGCCGCCTCCCTCCTGATCTCAGCTCAACCCGCCAGCGTTCGATCCCCCGGCTGGAGATTTGACAGCCATGGCGCAGCGGGGATGGAGCAGGGGCGGGGCCTGGAGTACAGGGGAATGGCCAGGCTCTTCCCTGCGTTGGGGGGCGCAGTCACATGGCCAGTGTCCCCCCCCCCCGTGCTCCCTGCTCAGTCGCCCTCGTTCTGGGATTCCCCCCTTGCTCTTGGCCCAGAGGAATGTCAGAACACACCCCTACCACTCCCCAGCAGTCCGCCCGCCCCGCGGTCCCGGTTTGCTGGGGGCCATCGTGGGACCCTGGGGGAGCCCAGTCCCGGCGACGTAATGAGGCAGGTTCAATTTGCCACCCATGCCCAGTTTGGCAGCCCCAGGCAGAGCTGCGGTCGCGCCTCGGCTTTGCTGCCAGCTGCGGCCCTTCGCCGGCTCCCCGCCGGCTGCAGACGGGACCCAAGAGAGGGGCCGGGGGCAGACGGTGGATCCCGAGCCTCATTTGCATAACTAATGAGCCGCCATTTTTGCGGAAGAGGCTCTTGCGCAAGACGGAGCTGTCTACACTGCCCCTTCTTGCGCAAGAGGGTTTTTCTTGCTCAAGAAGGGGCAGCGTAGACAGCTCCGTCTTGCGTAAGATCCTCTTCTGCAGAAATGGCGGCTCGTTAGTTATGCAAATGAGGCTTGGCGATATTCCATGCTGAGCCTCATTTGCATAGCTCTGGCGCAAGATCGCGCCAGTCTAGACACAGCCCAGAATAATAACGTCTGCATTGTCCGACCCTGCCTTAACCGAACTAACAATGCTGCCTTGACCAAAGTGCGGATTTCTAACAAAGCAAACCCAGGCCCGACTCAGGTTGGGTGCAGGTAGCATGCAGGCCAGCCCTGGGGGAGTTCATTAAACAATAGGGAGCATAGCAGACACCATGCCAAGAACATTGGGAGGAACCCAGTGCCGGTACACAACATTTCTGACAAGCAAAAATCACAGGTACAGCCAGAAAATTGTCAATCAAGTATATAGTTTTCACAACAGCCTGAATAGCAGCATGTATCCCAAATATGGGCACAATAGGGCTGCATCTAGACTGGCATAAATTTGCGCAAATGCTTTTAACGGAAAAGTTTTCCGTTAAAAGTATTTGCGCAAGAGAGCGTCTAGATTGGCACGGACGCTTTTGCGCAAAAGCACTTTTTGCGCAAAAGTGTCCGTGGCCAATCTAGACGCGCTTTTGCGCAAGAAAGCCCCAATCGCCATTTTAGCCATCGGGGCTTTCTTGCGCAAAACAAAACTGAGCTGTCTACACTGGCCCTTTTGTGCAAAAGGTTTTGCGCAAAAGGATTTTTGCCCAAACGGGAGCATCAAAGTATTTGTTCAAGAAGCACTGATTTCTTACACTAGAACGTCAGTGTTCTTGCGCAAATTCAAGCGGCCAGTGTAGACAGCTGGCAAGTTTTTGCACAAAAACGGCCACTTTTGCAGAAAAACTGGCCAGTCTAGACACAGCCTAGGGGTCTTACACAATATGGCCGATTGGTAGATATTACTAGAACGGCCAAGTCTCACTTTGCTATCAAATGGCTTAGTAAGAAGAATCGATGGGAGAGAGGAAGCCGGTTTGACCCACACGCCCCGCTCGATAGACCCCTTCACACCCAGTGCAGGGCGTTCCTACGTGTGGGAATCAATGGGACCACCACCTCCTGCCTGGTACTGTCGGGAGCCTATGAGTGAAGTGTAAGTGAACCAGGCTTAATTATAATAATCTTCTATTAATTGCTTTTGCTTTGCTTTGCGCTGTATTAATTGCTTTAGAATGGACAGTGTTTAAAGTTTAAATTGAACAGTACTTGTGTGTAAGGCTTGTATTTAAACAACTCTATCAACTGCTTAAAGCTAGCAATGAATAGGAAAGTGGTTAAGTCTCTCTGGAGTGTCCTGCTTTCCCTTGGATCTATACATCGAACCCCGCGACAGTGCCCAGAGAGTTGGATTCCATCCCCTGCTCTGGGAGGAGAGTGTGGTCTAGTGGTTAAAGCACCGCTAGGGTGCCACTTACCAAATGCTCCTCAGAGTCAGGTTTGCCGGGTGTGAAATCAGGGCCCCTCCGCCAAGCTGCACCCGTCTCTGGCGTGGGCCTGGCCCAGCGGGGCTGGGGCTGCCTCGCTTTCCTGTTTTACGCACCGGCGGCTGGGATGCAACATAGAAACCTTAACGGATTTGCGCTGGGCTCCAGGTAGAGTCTGTAAGTTTCTATTCCTCTCGCCGGCCCTGCCCTCCCTGAGACCTCTGTGCGCCCTGCCCCGGCCCCTGCCTTTCTGCCCAGAGGTGGAATTCCGGGAAAGGGAGGCTCTTCTAACTCTTTGCCTGCCTGTCATGGGGAGGCCTCTCGGCTCCAGGGCCTCCGTGGAGAGGCTCCGGGAAGGGCGTCTCCGTGCCCCCGAGAAACGCCCCGCAGCCGGCAGGGCAGCCAGCGTCGCAGCCAGCGGGTGGGGTCCGCAGGCCCCCCTCCGCGAGGGGGTGAGCGGGGCGCTCAGCGGGAAGCAGGGGACTCAGCCCCAAACACTCAGGGGCTGGAAGTGACGCCCGGGCTCCCAGACCCCGCTCCCGTCCCCAGCTGGCCCGCACCCGCTCCCGCGCCGGGGGGCCCAACGTGTTCCCAAGGGGCCTGCCCTGCGGGCGGCCCTGCAGCAGGGGGCGCTCCAGGAGCGCGAGAGGCGGGCCGTGGCCGCGGGGGCGATAGGGGGAGATTCTCCGCTGAGCTGGCTGGAGTCAGCCCGGCCCTGGGGTCCCCTCAGGGGTGCAGCTCCCGGCCCGGGCTGCCTCGATAGGCCACGCTCCGACCAATGGGCTTCAGCCCCCCCCACCCATCAGTACCCAATTCCCAATGAACTGGCTCTCCCGTTTGCTTTATTAAGCAGCACATTGCACCGGGGGGGGGGGGGGGTTTGATCTGGTTGGAGGGGCAGAGCCTCTGGGGGAGAGCGGCTGCTGCAGGCCACAGGGGGCCCAGCATGTGTGGGGTGGGCGTAGCACCAGCGGGGAGGGGGCTGGATCAGGAGCCCGCTGCGCTGGAGGCTGGGGTGCAGCTGGCCTTGCTGAGATCGCCAGGGATCCCTGCGCAGGGCTGGGGTCTGGGGGGGGGTACAGGAGTGCTGTGAGACCTGCCCCCCAACGGTGGCCCCATGTGGACACATGAGCCTGTTGAGAAAGGCGCCAGCCTTCCGGCAGGGACACCAAACCCACAGGGAGGGCGAATCCTCAGCTCCCTTTGGCCGTGGGGGTAGGGGTCCTGGGGGGGGGGGGGTCGCCAATGGGTGGGGCAGCAGGACCCCTGGGTTCTATTCCTGGCTGGCTCAGGGCAGGTTGCTGAAGAGCATGCTTCTGGGGGAGTGAGGTGCAGTGGTTAGAGCACGGGATGGGCGTGGCAGGACTCCTGGGGGAGCAGTGGCCCCACAGAGACCAGGGTGGGGCTGGGATGGGCAGCCAAAGAGGGGTTCTCCGGAGCGGGGTGGGAGGGGGGAGATCTGGGAGCTGGGACTCCTGGGGTCCCTCCAGAACGGACGCGGGATGTGCTGGGTGTCACCTGCCCATGGTGTGGGGCCCACAGCCCTGCTGGTGCGTCTAACCCGAGGGAGGCCCAGCCGAGGGTCCGAGCCCCCCCCAGCTATTGCTCTGTCGTCTTGTGCAGGGGAAACGTTCAGGGCCTTAGGGCGCCAGGAGGTGGGACTGAAAGAAGGGCTCCAGACAGCCCCCCCTCCATGTTTTACCCCTGGCCCCCCGATTCCCAGCTCTTCTCACCGGCAGTGATCGCTTCCCTTCCCCTGCAGGAGTAGAACCCAGACCCTCACTTCGCTGCCCTGCTTTCACCTGCTAGACTCCCCTCCCCGAGCCAGGGCCAGGATCCAGAGGTTGCTCCAGAACCACTGCACCCCACACCCTTCCCACGGGTGGGCTAGACCTCCCGAGTCCTGGCTTCCAGGCCGCTTGCGCTAACCACTGGACCACACTCCCCTCCCAGAACTGGGGAGAGAACCCAGGAGTCCTGACTGGCAGGCCCCCTTCCTCAACCATCATGATGCAGCCCCAATTTCCACGGCCCAAGCAGCATTACTGTCCCTTGCCCCACTTGTCATGAATCATGGGTTGTGTAAATGGTTAGCATGAGTGCATGAATAAATCAACAGCAAGTGAGCCGAAGAGAGGCCATGCTAAGGTGCAGGCAAGAGCCTCGAAGGGTTATGGACTTATTTACAACTTTAAGAAGAAGGACTGTGTGAGATAAAAGAACTGTGTATGTAGCTGAGGAACCGTTCCCAGCATTGCCAGATAAGAAAAAGTAACAAGGGAAGAAGCTAACCAAGGACAGACCATTGTTTCACACGTGGTGAGACAAGAGGTGCAAAACCCAGATAATTCTGGATCGGTCATGGACACACCAGTAAGAAGAAGGGGGTGTCACTAACGGACATCACCCCACCTGGACTGTGTGCAACCAGTGGATGGCATCCCACTGGACTGGCCCCTGCAAGGGGATATATCCCACACCACTTCCCCCATTTGCAGTACCGGGCAAATTAGTCCAAACAATAGTAAAGAATAAAATTGTGAGGCATGTAGAAGAACATAATTTGTTGGACAAAAGTCAGCATGGTTTCTGTAAAGGGAAATCCTGTCTTACTAATCTATTAGAGTTCTTTGAAGGGGTTAACAAACATGCGGACAAGGGGGATCCAGTAGATATAGTATACTTAGATTTTCAGAAAGCCTTTGACAAGGTCCCTCACCAAAGGCTCTTGTGTAAATTACATGGCCATGGGATAAGAGGGAAGGTCCTTTCTTGGATTGAGAACTGGTTAAAAGACAGGAAACAAAGGGTAGGAATAAATGGTAAATTTTCAGAATGGAGAGGGGTAACTAGTGGTGTCCCCCAAGGGTCAGTCCTAGGACCAATCCTGTTCAACTTATTCATAAATGATCTGGAGAAAGGGGTAAGCAGTGAGGTGGTAAAGTTTGCGGATGATACCAAACTGTTTAGGATAGTCAGGACAGAAGCAGACTGTGAGGGACTCCAAGAAGATCTCACCAAACTGAGTGATTGGGCAACAAAATGGCAAATGAAATTTCATGTGGATAAGTGTAAAGTAATGCACATCGGGAAAAATAACCCCAACTATACGTACAGTATGATGGGGGCTAATTTGGCTATGACAAATCAGGAAAGAGATCTTGGAGTTATCGTGGACAGTTCTCTGAAAACTTCCACGCAGTGTGCAGTGGCGGTCAAAAAGGCAAATAGGATGATAGGAATTATTAAGAAAGGGATAGAAAATAAGACCCAGAATATCTTACTGCCCCTGTATAAAACTATGGTATGCCCACATCTTGAATACTGTGTACAGATGTGGTCTCCTCACCTCAAAAAAGATATTTTGGCCTTGGAAAGGGTTCAGAAAAGGGCAACTAAAATGATGAGGGGTTTGGAACGGGTCCCATATGAGGAGAGGTTAAAGCGACTGGGACTTTTCAGTTTAGAAAAGAGGAGACTGAGGGGGGATATGATAGAGGTCTATAAAATGATGAGTGGTGTGGAGAGGGCGGATAAAGAAAAGTTATTTATTAGTTCCCATAATAGAAGAACTAGAGGACACCAAATGAAATTAATGGGTAGCAGGTTTAAAACTAATAAAAGAAAGTTCTTCTTCACACAGCGTGTAGTCAGCCTGTGGAACTCCTTGCCAGAGGAGGCTGTGAAGGCTAGGACTATAACAGAGTTTAAAGAGAAGCTAGATAATTTCATGGAGGTTAGGTCCATAAAAGGCTATTATCCAGGGGATAAAATGGTGTCCTTGGCCTCTGTTTGTCAGAGGCTGGAGAGGGAGGTCAGGAGACAAATCGCTTGATCATTGTCTTCGGTCCACCCTCTCTGGGGCACCTGGTGCTGGCCACTGTCGGCAGACAGGCTACTGGGCTAGATAGACCTTTGGTCTGACCCAGTACGGCCATCCTTATGTTCTTACGAGCTGGAGTCCATCGATTTGGCATATTGGAGTAACGTGCACTTCGGACTTCTGCCTCAACCAAATCAACCAACATTACCTGGGGTCTGGCCAGCCCCAGAGGGTGAGTATGTGTGAGAGCCTCGGGACCGGTCAGTGACACCCCAGGTGGACGCCCTCCAAGTGCAATGAGGGTCCCGTCCACACTCACAACCCCTCAGAGACCTACCCAGTGGGAGGCAAGCAGTCACCTGCCAGCCTGCTGTGTGCATTGGATGGTGGAGACCTCGCACACCCCTTTGGGTCTATACCCCCTGTCTTCTCCTTGAGGGCACATTCCTCCCAGAACTAATCCCTTCAAAAGAGTAACAGTCGTGTGCTACAGGCAGAGAAACAGGCAGAGGACAGCGGAGGAGGGAGAGGCAGTCCCTGCTGAGCTGTGCCGTGTGTCTGACTGGTATCAAATCCTGACTGGAAGATCATAGAATCCTAGACTCATAGAACATTAGATGGGAAGGGACCTCGAGAGGGCATCGAGTCCAGTCCCCTGCCCTCACGGCAGGACCAAGCACCATCTAGACCATCCCTGACAGGTGTCTGGCCAACCTGCTTTTAAATATCTTCAGTGAGTGAGGGAGATTCCACAACCTCCCTTGGGAATTTATTCCAGTGTTTGATTACCCTGGCAGTTAGGAACTTTTTCCTAATGTCCAACCTAAATCTCCTTTGCTGCGGGTTAAGCCCATTGCTTCTTGTTCTGTCCTCAGAGGCCAAGGAGAACAATTTTTCTCCCTCTTCCTTGTGACACCCTTTTAGATACCTGAAAACTGCTATCATGTCCTCTCTCAGTCTTCTCTTTTCCAAATTAAACAAGCCCAATTCTTTTAGTCTTCCTTCAAAGCTCATGTTCTCTAGACCTTTTATCAATCTTCTTGCTCTTCTCTGAACCCTTTCCAATTTCTCCATATCTTTCTTGAAATGCGGTGTCCAGAACTGGACACAACACTCCAACTGAGGCTTAACCAGCGCAGAGTAGAGTGGAAGAATGACTTCTCATGTCTTGCTCACAACACTCCTGTTAATGCATCCCAGAATCATGTTTGCTTTTTTTGCAACAGCGTCACATTGTTGACTCGTATTCAGCTTGTGGTCCATTATAACCCCTAGATCCCTTTCTGCCACACTCCTTCCTAAATAGCTGCTTTCCAATGTATGTGTGAAACTGATTGTTCCTTCCTAAGTGGAGCCCTTTGCATTTGTCTTTATTAAACTTCATCCTGTTTAAAGGGAAACAAGAAGACATTCTATACATATATTAGAAGCATTAGGAAGACCAAGGACAGGGTAGGCCCATTGCTCAATGAGAAGGGAGAAACAGTAACAGGAAACTTGGAAATGGCAGAGGTGCTTAATGACTTCTTTGTTTCGGTCTTCACTGAGAAGTCTGATGAAGGAATGCCTAACATAGGGAATGCTAGTGGGAAGGGGGTAGGTTTAGAAGATAAAATAAAAAAAAAGAACAAGTTAAAAATCACTTAGAAAAGTTAGATGCCGGCAAGTCACCAAGGCCTGATGAAAAGCATCCTAGACTACTCAAGGAGCTGCTAGAGGAGGTATCTGAGGAGGTATTCATGGGGCTACATCTAGTGTGAGTGTAGAAAGGGAAGCAACCTCTTTCTGAGCACTGCTTCCCCCCAAACTCCCCCAATCTGTAAGTGGGGGTCAGTAGGAAAAGATACGAGCGTATCGAGTGTAATTTCATCCTAGGGGAAAATTCAAGTATTACTATTGATACTTGCATATTTGTACTAGCTAGTTCCAATCACAGCTTCGGGGTCTGAGTCGCTGTGCGTCATGATTCTAAAACTAGGTGCCAAGTGCATTGCAATTTCAAACATAGCTAGTCTAAAACATAGCTTTTAGAAAGCAACACCTGCCGTCCGCAGGGTGTAGTTTAAGAGAGTGCAGCTCCCTGTGTTGCCCACGATCTCGTGATTGTTACAAGTTTTCATTTTCCCAAATAATATCTTTGACGCAAACCTGGCGAGTTTCCCTTTCCCGTAACCTCAACAAGAAGTGAATCCGTTGATACGTGTTTCGTATTTTCAGTCATTTTACCGAAGAATGGAAGTGTCATACAAAGGAAAGCAGACATTCTGGCTTGTCTTGGGAAAGCCTGGGACCAGCAGCCTACACATTGAAGAGGCAACAGCAAAGAAACTGCTGTTTCTTAAAGAGCGCAAGCAATGATTAGCCAGGCAGAGGTGTGCGTTAGTGGGAGCCCTGTTTGATAACTTCCTGGATTGTCCCACCGTAGACTCCCAGGG
Source organism: Pelochelys cantorii (assembly GCA_032595735.1). NCBI lineage: Eukaryota > Metazoa > Chordata > Testudines > Trionychidae > Pelochelys > Pelochelys cantorii. The sequence continues at coordinate 3,338,830 of CM064349.1, forward strand.
CTGGAAGAGACCTCAGGAGTCACCGAGTCCGGCCCCTGCCCAAAGCAGGACCAAAGCGCTTGGGCGGATCCTTTGGCACATGGTAGCACTTGTAAACAATGCCCAGAAAATGGGAATCTTTCAGCAGATGACACTCTGTCAAAGGGTCTTTCAACAGCTAGAGCCGGGTGAACCTAAATGCGCTTTATTCCCACCCTCGAACGCGTAGGACTGGGCAGTGCCCGCTCTTCCGCGGATTTTCTCAGCTATGAGGTTGTAGTTTGAATCTGAAACAGAGTCAGATCAGTTTACAGTGCCCCCCCTTACTTGAGTTCTAATCCAGGGATTAAAGATGCAAGGAAACATAATCGGGTCCTAATTAATTGTTTAGATCTCTTTTATAGGTCAATCCAGAACGGTTAACGTTTTAACTCTTCGTTTCCTGAACATGTTCCAACAATGTTTGGTGCATTGCTGGCATGGGTTGGAGATAGGTTAAAATGACTTGTCTGTCAGTTCTATGGTTTGTGTCCCATGACAAATTATGATTTGTGTTTTGTTGCAACAACACTGGGGTGGTTTTGCACACACAATGTGCACAATCTCTCTCTCTCTATAAAAAAGTTTATTCCACTGCACAACAGAATGACATCATCAGCGAAAGCAGACAGCGGGGTGGGGAGGTTGGCGAGGATAGTAAGCAGAGGGGGCAGCCCCCTTGTGTCGGGCAAAGGTTTGTTTAGAAATCGCTAAGAATAAGAAACGAAGGGCCAGGCAGAGGTAGCACATGTCCCCGTTGGGCCCGGAAAGGGCCAGGGCTGTGCAGGTGTCAGCCACAACACCAGCTCCTCGGAGGGACCCGAGCTGAACCATCCTGGCCCTTCCTCCACAGCAGCTGTGAAGGCCGAACAGTTGGCTCGGGAACACACCTGGCCCATCACATGCGGATCCCCAGGCTGCGGCGTTTGTACCACGCGAGGGGGATGGAGACACCTGGCGTCAATCTCCACATGGGGACCTCGAACTCTGTAATAATTGTGGTCTGAAGTCAATGGTGCAGGGACACTCTGGTGCATGGGTGCAAGGACACTCTTTGGTGCACTGGTGCAAGGACACTCTGGTGCACTGGTGTAGAGGCACTCTTTGGTGCACTAATGCATTGACACTCTTTGGTGCACTGGTGCAGGGACACTCTTTGGTGTACCGGTATAATTTTTGGTGCAATATAATCTCATTCCAAGTGCACTGTGCAAAACTCAGGGAGACTGACTATGGACCATATTGAGTTTATTGCCTCACCTGTCGGCATCATAGCTGCACATGTACAAATCCACAAGTATCTTAAAGGAACAGATTGTGAGGGGCACACAAGGGGAACGTGCCACCCTCTGTTATAGGCTGGTGAATGGAACTGTGTCACGTTTGGTACATGAAAAGGTATTTATTGTCAGATCAATCACTTCCGAGTGGGCCCATCTGTATCCGATGTAGCACTGGGTATAGCACGGCATATATCGGTTCCGTGTGCAGTGTGAACATGTGACACCCTCCTGTACATTGAGGGTTGAAGAAGGTCCTACATTTATCCAGGAATTAGCAGTAGAGATATTGTGTTGGTAATTAGGGTTTTACAGCAGGGAACAGGAAAAGCCAGCTGTTCAAAGTGCCACTAAATTAATTCAGGTGGAGGGTCTGTGACACTGCCCTCTAATTAAGACTCTTATTAAGATCATTATGGCAAAACCTTATGGCTACGTCTACACTGCAGGCTTTTTGTGTAAGAACTGTTTTGCACAAGAGTTCTACAAAAGGTCTCGCGCAAGAGCGCATCCACGCTGCCATGTGCTTTTGCGCAAGGGCGTCCATGGCGGTGTGGATGTGCTCTTGCTCAAGAAAGCTCTGATGGCCATTTTAGCCATATGGGTTTTTTGCGCAAGAAACCCCTGTTGTCCGTCCACACTGCCTTCTTGAGCAAGAGGGCTTATTCCTTGTGGGGAGAGGAATAACTCTTGCACAAGAAGCCCTCTTTTCCGACACTTTACTGTAAATTGGCTCGTGCAAGAATGCGCGTGCAGTGTAGACGCGCCACAATTTTTGTGCAAGAACGGCTGAAATGTAGACATAGCCTCTGTGTCCTCTTCATGGCCTCTTTCCCTGTGTTCGATCACCTTGAAGATAATGTCTACAATAAACCCAGCAATGTCTCTCCTTTCGTAATACATCACCCAAACAAAAATTCCACCGATGACCTCCCATGGCCTCCCCACAGCCTCCATCTCTGCATCAGCTCTCCTCCCCTCTCCTCTGCTCTGGCGCAGACCCACTCTGTGTCCTTGAGCAAGTCACTGGCATCCCCAATCCAGAGCCCACCAACCACACCCACACTGGTTCAGACCTGTATTAGCCTCACCACTCATCCAGCAAAGCCGCAGCTCAGTGCTGGTGTCAGTAGTGGGATCTCTGAGAGTTTTTGTGAGGAATTAAGGCACCATGATGGGACTCGGGAAAACTCAGTTTAATCCCAGCTCTGCCACAGCCTTCCTATGTGACATTGCACAAGTCGCCTGTCTCCATTCCTCAGTTTCCCCATCTCTACAACAGGGAGAATGCTCCTTCTTCTGACTACTGAGAGCACGTTTAGTCATTGTCAGCCGATGGTCAGGGCAGTGCATGTGTGTATGTTACACCCGAGTCTTCAACTGCTGAGACACAAGGCCCCGTCGCAGTGGGCAGTCTAGGTTAACGTCCATGTCTTTACCGCTAGGATCGGAATCCTTTCGCGGCGGGCAGCCAACAGGCCGACAGACGCCCCAGAGTTTACAGGGAGAGCTTATTACACCTCAGATTTTGACTGCTAGGATACACGATCCCTTCGCAGCGGGCAGCCTGGGGAGGCTGAGAGATGCCCCAACGGATCTGTCCTCTGGAAGCGACATGATCCAACGCTCAAGCTCTCCCTATATCTGTCCCTTATGACCGGCTGGAGTTCTTTTAAAATTGTGCTTGGTTCTGTTACAGCAACTGAAGGAGTCAGGTCACAGCTTAAACAGTTACTATTTTATTGTTACAGGGTAAACTTAGCTGTTAAATGCTACTACTGTGTTACAGATAACACAGCCACTACAAAGGACAGGACAGAAATTACACTAATAAGTCACTTACAGGTACCATGAAACCCTTTTGGTTCTCTGAGCTCTTATTAAATGCATGCAAAATAGACCCCTAGCAGGTATATATTCTCACCCCTGCGTTCCAGACTTGGCGTGGCCAGTGTCTTTCTCTCAATCCCTCGGGAAGAAGTAGGGCGACGCTGGGCATCCCACAGACCTCGGGAGACAACCAATACCTGCCAGCAGGGGTAGATGATTGGAGCTCACATGGGGTGGGCTACTAAACCCCTCTTTATACCCCTTGGGTCACGTAGGCTTCTTCCTGGTCTCAAGTGGCCAATTAGGAAAAATGGCTTTGAATGCCAAGTTTCCCACGAAGGGTGCAAAGCATAATTCACACCTGGGAAAATGCAGACAATGGGCACCTCTGGTATGTGATGGGCAAAGATTCCTCTCCTGGGACAGTGCAGGCGTGTCAATTACTGGTACTAGCCATCAGGGCAGCAGGAGGCCCCCGGGTCGTCAGCTAGCCCATTTACTGTCTGGTTTCTGTTTATTAGAGTCAGGGACAGGCAGCACACCTGCGTTCCCAGGGCATCAAAGGCTGACTGCCTTTCTCTTGCTCTCTGGGGGGGGGGGGAACAAGATGGGGTTCATGTCTGGCTACACTCATTTGCAAGTTTTTGCGCCAAAAAGTTATATCCCTTTTGTTGACGCAGTTTAATGAAGAGCACGCTTGCATGTCCACACACTCACCCTAGCAGCTCTTGCAATAACAAAGAGAGCAGTGCATTGTGGGTAGCTAGCCCCTTGTGCCACTGGCTGCAGGAGGCTTTGGGAAGAGTTTGCAACACCGCATGGGGCAGGTCCAGCTGCAGGTTTCTCAGTCCACAATGCATCCGGCGGCAGGCCCAGGCCCAGTCTCTAGTGGCAGCGAGTAAGGTCGTGGGGACCCCCTACCCCATCCCTCCCACCGATGATCTTTTCTACACAGCTATGTATACTCCACTTGGTTGCTTCTAGTAAGATCTACCCATTGATTGCGTATTGTACACGCCGAGTCGGGGTACATCCTGCTGTTCAAACTATACTAGACTGACAGTTCTAGGGCTGCATGGGTGATTTTCACGTATCAGAAATGCTGTGTACCGGTACCAGGTCACTCCTCATGTTCTTGGCGTGTTGTCACTAGACCATGCTCCCTACGCACGCTTGTGTAAAGCACTCCTGACTCTCAAAGCCGCACCCAGGCCTGGCCTGCGTGCACTAGACCTGAGTCAGGCCTGGGGTTGCTTTGTTAGGAACTGCACTGGGGGCCAGATGGCCATCGCTAGTCTGGCCAAGGCAGGGCCGGGCAAGGCAGATGTTATTATTCTGGCCAAGGCAGGTTGTCTGGGCTCCCCTCCCATTCTGTGCAGTGCAGACCATGGCAGCCGTCACTGGGGGAGGGGTGGCTTTGTCAGAGCCCCAGCTCTGCCTTAGCAGGACCTCTGGCTGCTTCTGAGCCCCACAAGCAGACCTGGGTGCCAGTGGGGTTGCAGGACGATTTGCCCCTGGCGATGGGCCCAGAGTCTCTCCCCACTGCAGAGACAGGCTTTGAGGTAACACACCAGCTCCAGCTACCCGATGGGAGGGATGGGATACGGGCAGGACGCCCCTTCTTGTACAAGGAAGGCAGCATTGCCTGGTGGAGATAGCCCTATGGTGGGACCAGCTCCATGCTGGCCTGCTGGGTGGCCCTGAGCATGTCTGTGCCTCAGTTTCCTAACTTGTGAAAACAGGAGAATTGTGTCTTCGGTGAGGGAAAAGCATAAGGGGGAGTTACCCAGTCAGGTTCACCAGTGGGGCACGGCCAGGAGACAGGGCTGTGGGTTGTTTCTTTCCCCTATACAAGAGGAAACTTCTGGTGGGAAAAAAATGGCTCCTTGTCAACAATGTAGCCGGCCCTTCCTCTGCCCGCACCTGGGGGCCCCACTAGAGAGGCACCCTGACCTGAGAGACACCAGCCAGGCCCTGGGTGCACCTGCTGGCCCATCCCCCCAGACGTCCCTCCAGCTGAGGGAAGGGCCCAGGCCGGCTCACGCCCAGCCTGGAGACAGGCCTGTCTGCACAGAGCAGGTCAGCGGGGGCCTCTGGCTTCCTGGGCCGCTGGGGGAGATCTGGGGAGTCGTGCTGGGACGAGGCGGGGTCACCTGACCCAGAAGGGGAGGAGCCTCTCAAACTCCGCCTCGCCGACCCAGTCGCCCGTTCACAGGGGGGCTGGATTAGCGCCCCAGAGACCCGGTGGGACATGGCTCAGGTGTGGAACGGGCAGCAGGCAGGTTGAAGGGGAAGGAAGGAAATGTCTCCCAGCAACGGAGCTTGTCCTTCTTTTTCAAAAAAAGGAGAAAACGGGGAGGGGGGGAGGGGAAGCAAAATGTTCACACGATTTTCAACGTGACATGGTTGAGTAGGAATGTTCAAGCTGCTGCTGGCCGTGGGCAGGGGCTGGCCTGCGAATCTCTCCTAGCCCTGGTCTACATTAGGGCATTATTTTAAAATCACCCCCCCCCTTATTTCGAATTGATAAGCAGAGCATCCACACGACCAAGCTCGTTGAGGGAGCGTATCCACCACAAGGGAGCCTGCCCCGGACTCATTTCAAGCCTCCGCCGTAATGGGGATGTGCCATTTCGACTCTGTAGAATTGGGAGCTATGATGTCAATTTTAGTTATTTTGAAATAATTTACTAGTATAAGCAGGCTCCTGTAACAGGAATGAAAACCCAGGCCTCCCAAAATTGGGGCTGAGCTACCCACAGTGCACTGCTGCCCACCGACACCAGCTACGCACAGTGCACTGCTCTCCGCCGACACCAGCTACCCACAGTGCACTGCTCTCCGCCGACAGCAGCTACCCACAGTGCACTGCTCTCCGCCGACACCAGCAAACCACAGTGCACTGCTCTCCGCCGACAGCAGCTACCCACAGTGCACTGCTCTCCGCCGACAGCAGCTACCCACAGTGCACTGCTCTCCACCGACACCAGCAAACCACACCAGGGGGGTCAGGGCAGGGAGAGCAGCTGGGGGCTGCACCGCTCAGCCCCGGATCCCCCTGCAGGGGGCGCTGCAGGTCTGGAGCCCTGCCCACTGAACTCCACCCACCCAGGGACTCAGTGTTCATCAATGGCATGCCCCCTGCAGGGCGGGAGGACCAGTCTTGGGAAGCTAATGTGGTGGTGGGAGAGAAGAGGAGGAGTTGGGCAGACGTACGTGTAACTGGGAGTGTCCTGCAAGCGTCCCCCACACAGCAGGACGTGTTCATCCTTAACAACCTTCCAGTGTAATCTGTGAAAGAGATGAGGCCAGCTTCACATTGGCTGGGTGTCATACACTTCTTGATGGTCTTCTGAGACGTGACTCCCTCTGAATAGAAGGAGACGACAGATTTATTCCCCTGCCCCTTCTTCCCCATCAGCCCCCTCTGGTCAACAACAGCCATGTCCCCAACCCTCCCTCTGCCCCTGGGAAAAGTGAGCCCTGTAGAAAGGAAGTTCTGAAGGAACTCAACTGAGACCAGCTTCCCGACCCCATGGCCCCATGGTAGATAGAATCCTAGAGCTGGGAGAGACCTCAGGAGTCATCAAGTCCAGCCCCCTGCCCAAGCAGGACCAATCCCAACTATAATGAAACAGCAATTTTTTTAAAAAGGCTCCTAAGGGGCTCCTGGCAATTGCACTCAGGGGCAGGCAAAGGGGTTGAAACTCAGCGAAGATCGGAATTCCTGCGCACAGATTCACGTGATTCAGAGGGGAAGAGTCAACATGGCTTTTGGAAGGGGAGCCGGGCCTCGCCGCTCGACTCGCAGTCCCACGGGACTGTCCCCAAAACCTGATCCAGCACCCAACTGCCTGCTCAGACGCCTAAATCCAGCATTTAGAGCCTTACGCCCCCAGCTCAGCTGCCACGGACCCCTGCAGCCCTCTAAACACCCCAAGTCCCTTCATTTCTGGTGGTGGGTAACTACACAGCTGCTAAATCCTGACCCCCCTCACCCGTTCCTAGCTAGGCTCCTGCCAGGCCTTCCCCCACCTCGCTTAGCTGCGGGGCTTCTCCCGGGGTATCCTGTGAGACAGGTCACACATCGGAGCAAGGAACCAGATGCAGATGGAATTTGGCCGTGGTGACCGATTTTAGCCCTTCCCTGCCGCTGCCTGGTGGAAGGAAGAGCAGGCCTGGCTTCGACCCCGGGCTCCCGGGGAGGGGTTCACAGTTTGGAAGCCCGAGCAGAACTGAAGCCGGGAGGGACTTTGAGGGGCTGATCTCTGGGAAAGGGGCAGGGGTTAGCTCCCAGCTTGGAGTACTGGCTTTTGGGGATCCCTTTCTCCCATGCTTCCCCCTCCCTGGATGCTGTCCGGCAGCCTGGGCCCCTGGCTGGCTAATGTCCTAGACACCAGGCATGGCAATGCAGTACTAAAGGGGGGAGGGATAGCTCAGTAGTTTGAGCATTGGCCTGCTAAATCCAGGTTTGTGAGTTCAATCCTTGCAGAGGCCATTTGGGGCAAAAATCTGTCAGGGATGGTACTTGGTCCTGCTGTGAAAGCAGGGGACTGGACTTGATGACTTTTCAAGGTCCCTTCTAGCTCTAGGAGATAGACAATCTCCATTTAAAAAAAAGGGTCTTGGCATAGGACTCAGGTGTTCTGGTTCCCAGTCAATCCCTGCTCACATCCCAGCCACCCCACTCCCTTCCCAGAACCCAGGGGTGCCTGATCCCAGCCTGGCCCATGGAGGTTATGATCTGTCTCACCCACCCACTGTTGTCTCTAGCAGAGCGGTGCCACAAGCAAGGTGGTAATCTTCACAGAGCTGTAGGGCACCTGTGCAGCTGGTTTCTGGTCCTTCGCAAACCTCACACTGCAGGCAGGCCCCTGGGGGAGGTGGGAGAACATGAGCCCCTGTCTGGGTCCCTCCCTCGCCTTCCCAGCGGTTTGATCGGCACTTGCCAGGATCTGGGCCCTCTCAATGGTGGATTCTCGCCTGCTGGGGACCCTACAGAACGGCCTTTAGCCTTGTCTTCAGCATGGACCTTCTGGTCAGTTCCTGCTCAGCCACCCGCCTGGGGGCACCCCAGGGTCCTAGAGACTGAGAATGGGCCGGGATCCCAGGAGGTCAACGAATCCAGTCCCCTGCTCTCCCGGCAGAACCAAGCACCGTCCGGGCCAGGGCTCCTCAACTTCAGAAGCTCCAGGGCCCACGACGATACTCATAGCACGTGCTGAGGGCTGCATGTACACAGGAATACATATGCAAATATATGCAAATAGCTTCTTCCACATGCACAGGCATGAATACAAAGACTGAGCCCTAAGCCGCAGCGCTGGAAACAAACATGGCCAGTGGGAGCCAGTCGGAACACCTCAGCCTCTGCCCACAAGGCCACGCAGCCAGCACGTCCCACAATGCCCTGGTGCTCCCAGTAGAAACGCCGACACCAGCACCTGTCTGTTCCAGCCAGCCCCTCCGCTTGCGTCTTTCAGTGCTCACCCTGCCTAGGAGACGCCTGCCGCTGTGGAGTGTGTTCCCATGTTCAAAGGATCCCGCCCAGGGGCCAAGTGTGGAGTAGCCCTGCTCTAGACCATCCCTGACAGGCGTCTGCTCTTGGATATCTGCTCCCTCCCGCATGGCTGTCTCCTTTGGCCAGATCGGACAGTCCCCCAGTTCTCATGGGTGTCGGCCCTCAATGTCTCCTCCCCTTTCCAGAATTGCTTCCCACGTTACCATGGGAACTTGTGGCTTCCTGTCACCTCCTCCTACCTCCCTTCACTCCGGCGCGCCCATTGGGCCCCCGTGAATCCACGTCTATAAACAGTTGCAGGGAACAGGCCGTTCGGAGCTTGTGTGACATGGGCCACGTCAGGGAACCAGCCCCTGCCCCACTCACCTGTCGCCAGGAGGGCAGCGAGGAGCCAGACGGCAGGAGAAGCCGTCATGGTGACTGGGGAGGGGGGTCCCTGATGTCGTCACATCTCCAGCCGGGGGATTTAACACAGACAGGCTGAAATGAGATCAGAAGGGGGACAGCCCACGCACGGGCCAGATGACAGAGTGGGTGTGGCTAGAGCCACTTGCCCCAGCCCTGGGGGTACCAGCGCCACGGACCCCTCCGTGCTGGGATGTTTGCAGTGCCCCCCAGAGCAGAGACGGACAAACCTGAGATGGTCTCGCAGGGGAATAGTAGTGTGAGATGCGGATGTTTCTGGGATCCAGAATGATCCACCCAAGAGTCCAAAACAGGAGGGAGAAAGAACAGGCGGCTCCCCAAACAGTGGGAGAGAGAACAGGCGGCTCCCCAAACAGCAGGAGAAAGAACAGGCAGCTCCCCAAACAGCGGGAGACACAACAGGCGGCTCCCCAAACAGCGGGAGAGAGAACAGGCGGCTCTCCATGGCAGCAAGTAGCAGCAAGTAACAGCTCTGACCCTGTTGTGTTGGCTGGTTCTATGCAGGCTGCGTCTGGTCCCAGCCTTCCCTACAGGGCCCCCCCACTGCCTGGAGGGCCGGGAACCCCGTGTTTCCCACGCTGCAGAGGGGGCTGCCGCTGCAATCGGGCCGCACCTCACAGCATCCAGCTGCCTGCAGAGAGGATCCCCAGCACGCGCCACTTTTAACAGCAGAGGGATCCCAGGGACCAGGCCGGGCAAACCCACCTCTCTCCGGGGCCGAGTTCTCCGTGTGCCCCCTCCCTGGAGGCTGGGGATGCTGCACGGTCACTCCACCTTCCCGGGGGGCTGGGGGTGGGGAATTTTGCTGACCCCTCCCTTCCAGGGAGGTGGGTTTTGCTCCTCACACCACAGAGCTTTGGTACCTTCCCCACCTGCTCTGGGTTACTCCTGCTGCCACAGACCAACAGCAGCCAGAGTTGGGGGGAGAAATTTCCTTCCTTGCTGGTGGCATTTGCCACTGCCGTTCTCCCCCCTCCCCCGCCACTGTCACACTGTTGGGCACATCCCACTTTTCAGGGTGTCACAGCATTGCCAGTTCTCAGCAGCTGCCTCAGTTTCCCCACATTATCTGGGAAGCTCTGGCCTTCATTAACATTCCCAGGATGATGGAGAGGGGCTGGGAGCCAGGACTGCTGGGTTCTCTCAACGGCTCAGGGGGAAGGGTCTAGTGGTTAGAGCTGCAGGTTGTTGACTCCTGGGTCTCTCACTGGAAGTGGGGGGGGTCTACTGGTTAGATCTGGGCGGGGCGGGGGGCGCTGGGAGCCAGTACTCCTGGGTTCTCTGCCTGACTTTGGCCTCCATCTCATATTTAGAGGGCAGAAGAAGGGGGTGGGTGCCCAGATAGTTGGATTCCATCCCCTGCTCTGGGAGGAGAGTGTGTCCCAGTGGTTAGAGCACCGCTACGCTCCCACTTACCGAATGCTTCTTAGAGCCAGGTTTCCTGGGTGTAAAATCAGGGCCCCGTTCTGCCAGACTGGACCTATCTCTCATGCGGGCTGGGGCTGCCTCGCTTTCCAGTTTTATGCACCGGCGGCTGTGATGCAACATAGAAACCTTAATGGATTTGCGCTTGGCTCCAGGTCAAGTCTGTAAGTTTCTGTTCCTCTCGCCGGCCCTGCCCTCCCTCGAGGCCTCTGTGCGCCCTGCCCCGGCCCTCCTGCCTTCCTGCCGGGAAGCGGAATTCCAGGCAAGCGAGACTCCAGCTCTGCTCAGGTGGCCGTGAGGGGCAGCGGGTCCCACAAGGGACGGGGCAGCCGGCGTCCTGGTTCTGTTCCTGCGGCCATGTCAATTAAGGGCAGGACTCCTGGCAGCTGCTCCTGCTTTTGGGGGAAGCGGGGCCCAGTGGTTAGAGAGGTGGGGGTGGGAGCCAGGATGCCTGGGTTCTGCCGAGGGGCTAGTGGTGCATGGGACAGCAGTGCTGCTTGGGCCGTGGAAATCGGGGCTTCATGATGATGGTTAATGCAGGAGGGAGGGGGCCTGCCAATCAGGAGTCCTGGATTTTCTCTGTTCTGAGAGGGGAGTGTGGTCCAGTGGTTAGTGCAAGTGGCTTGGGAGACAAGACTTGGAGGGGGGGTCTAGCCCACCCGGGGGAAGGGAGTGGGGGCCAGTGGTTCTGGAGCAGGCTCTGGGAGGGGAGTCCAGCGGGTGAAAGCCGGGCAGTGAGGTGAGAGTCTGGGTTCTACTCCTGCAGGGGAAGGGAAGCTGCCGGTGGGAAGAGCTGGGAATCGGGGGGCCTGGGGTAAAAATATGGGGGAGGGGGCTCTGTGGAGCCCTTCTTTCAGTCCCATCTCCCGGCGCCCTGAGGCCCTGAACGTTTCCCCTGCACAAGACGACAGAGCAATGGCTGGGGGGGGCTCGGACCCTGGGCTGGGCCTCCCTGGGGTCAGACGCAGCAGTAGGGCTGTGGGCCCCATGCTGTGGGCAGGTGACACCCAGCACATCCCACCTCCTTTCTGGAGGGACCCCAGGTGTCCCGGCTCCCAGATCTCCCCCCCTCCCACCCTGCTCTGGAGAACCCTGGAGACCTGACTGCCAGCCCCAACCCCACCCTGGTCTCTGTGGGGCCACTGCTCCCCCAGGAGTCCTGCCACCCCCATCCCTTGCTCTAACCACTGCACCTTGCGCCCCCAGAGGCCTGCGCTTCATCGACCTGCCCTTAGCCAGCCAGGAATAGAACCCAGGGGTTCTGCTGCCCCAGCCATTGGCGACCCCCCTCCCGCCTGGGCCCCCAACCCCATGGCCAAAAGAAGCTGCGGATTCACCCTCCCTGTGGGTTTGAACAGACATTGGCTCATCTGCCCATAATGGACCCCCCCCAAAAGTTACTCAGCCGAGCCCTGAGAGGGTCTGGTAAGTGACACCTTCTCATTTCCTGGGGCTCTAACTCCTACACCTCACTGCCCTCCGGCAGCAGGAATAGGACCCAGGTATCCAGGAGCTCAGCCCCCCAATCTGATGCTGAGACCCCACTCCCTTCACACAGCAGGGCTGCAGAATCCCAGCCCCTGCACTAACTCCTAGACTCCACTGCCCTCCCACAGCAGGGCTAGAACCCAGAGTTGCGGGACCCAAGCCCCCTGCTTCAATACACTAGGTCTCTCTCCCCTAAAACTGGCTGGGAGAGAACCCAGGAGTCCTGGGCCCCTTCTCCAACCACTAGGCCTACTGCTCTCCTGGCCCCAGGAGCAGAGCCCTGGCGGGCGCCCTGTCTCTCTCCCTGGGCCACGCAGAGCAGCCTGCCTGGTCTCGCTCCAGCTCGGTCTCCCGTGTATCGGGGCTGGGCTCTCAGAGTCAAAGGTGTTTGCTGCTCCAGCCTCCCTGCAGCATGGTCAGTGCTGGGCTCTGGCTTCCAAGGGAGGCGAAGCCACCAGCTCTACAGGGGCTGAGGGGAAACTGCCGCAGAACTGTGACAAAGGTCTTAAGGTGCCCCCCTAGCTGATAGGGAAAAGGGAGGGGGAAGATGATCAGTGGGAGGGGTGTCACTTTCTGGGGATGGACTAGGACACAGCAACCTGCCTGGCCTCAGATCTGCCTCTGGGCCCCATGTCAGATTCCCACAGCCTCCATCCCCTTGGCTCTGCTCCCCCAGCCTCTCTGGCTTGACATGGCCCCCTTCTCCTTCCCATGCACTCACTGTGTGTCCTGGAACAAGTCACCTGCCTCCCTGCTCTAGAACCCACTGACGACACTTGTATTGGATCAGGCTCTTGCAGAGCAGCTCAGTGTTGGTGGGAGCGGTGGGATCTCGAAGAACGGTGGCTTCGTCATGCGTTACAGCACCATGGTGGGATGTTTCAAAACTAGCTTCAGTTCCCAGCTCAGCCACAACCTTCTTCTGTGTGAGTTTGGGCTACTGCTGGCACCACTCCATGCCTCAGTTTCCCCACCTCTCAACTGGGGAGAATGATGCTGTTGGGGGAGAGGCGCCTTGTATGTCCACCATTTTGTTTTTCTCTCTCTCAGGCATTTGTTAGCTTCCTGGTCACCGACCCCGGCCTGAAAAGGGTGGGAAAAGAGAAAAGGCAGGAAAAGTGGGGTCACCTGACCCCAATCTGCCTGGCGACAAAAGGGCTGATGGGGGGGGCCCTCACCCACCCCCAGGGCTCTGCACGACTCAGCGGGGCCAGAGCTGCAGCCCATCTGTGCCCCTCAGGCCGCAGGGGCAGGCTGTTTGGCTCGACAGGCCGCCAGAGGCAGGAGCTGGAAATCTCCAGCCAGAGAGTGTGTCTGGGACAGGCTGATGGGGGGTCAGCTCCTCGCCCCGTGGCTGTCACGCTCGCCGGGCACAGCGTGTTCGTTGTGGGTTAAAGAGCCTGCAGTGAGACCAGGCAGCCGAATCCCTCCCTCTGTCTGTCTGTCTTCTCTCTCTCACACACACATTCACACACACGTACACCCACACACATGTACACCCACACACACGCACATACGGACGCACACACGGACACCCACACACACACGGACACACACACGGACACCCACACGGACGCACACACAGATGCACACACGTACACGTGCACACACGGCGCACACACGTACACCCCCCCACACGTACACCCACACACACGGGCGCACGCACACACACGCACACACGGATGCACACACGTACACACACACACACGGACGCACACACGTACACCCCCCCACACGTACACCCACCCACACGGACGCACACACACACACGTACATCCACACACACTCTTCCACCATTTGCCTTCCTGTCCGCACACCACATGCAGGACGACGAGCCAAGAGAAGAAGAGAGAAGACCTTCCATCTGCCTGAGACTTTGAATCCTTCTCTCCATCTTGGGACATTCATTGATGGGCAGCAGGTTGAAAAAAAACAAAGAAAGTTCTTCTTCGCACAGCGCACAGTCAACCTGTGGAACTCCTTGCCAGAGGAGGCTGTGAAGGCTAGGACTATAACAGGGTTTAAAAGAGAACTAGATGAATTCATGGAGGTTTTGTCCATCAATGGCGATTAGCCAGGATGGGTAAGGAATGGTGTCCCTGGCCTCTGTTTGTCAGAGGGTGGAGATGGATGGCAGGAGAGAGATCGCTTGATCATTACCTGTTCGGTTCCCTCCCTCTGGGGCACCTGGCATTGGCCGCTGCAGTCAGACAGGACACTGGGCTAGATGGACCTTGGGTCTGACCCAGTCTGGCCGTTCCTCTGTTCTTATCCACCCACCTTCGTCTCCAAACAGCGAGATGGTGGCGTGACCCCTTGTTATTTGTCTGCCCCAGTTGTAGCTACTCGCCCTTTGGGTCCTGGCTTCACACTGTTGTGTGGGGGTGACCCCCGGATTTCGGGCCTGTTTGTGACGTTGGGTTCATAAAGTCATTGTACCTCCAGCCGTTTCGTGGTGCACTTGACTCAGCGGCCGGTGACCGTGGTTTGGCGAAGGAGCGCACTGATGCTCCCACCAAGATCAAGCTTGGACTGCAGGCCGGCCCTGGGGAAGGAGGGAACACGAGTCCCCGGCTGGGCCCCCCGGCTGCGCAGGGAAGCTCCGGGCCCTGAACCCGGGTCCCTTCTGCTCCGCGCTGCCCGTTTGGTCCCTGCCCCCAGTGGGCTCCAGACACTTCATGCTGCTCGGTGGCTGCCCCCCCCCCCCGCCATTCAAATTAGGGGTCTCCAGAGGGGGTTCCCTCATCAGCCCCAGAGGAGACCCTAGCGGCGGGCGCTGGTGTCGCTCCCAGGGCAGGGCCCCACTGGCACCGGCTAGGCCCTGCCCCACCGACACCGGCTGCCCCTCCCCACCAGCTGCCATGGGGCTGCCTTGGGGGTGGGCCCCTCGCCCGCTGTCCCCTCGACGCCCCAGCTGAGCCCCTGGCTCGGTGCCTGCTGCTCGGTTCCATGCCCAGGGCCCCCGGCAGGCGGCTCAGAGCTGGGGGCTGCCAGGGAACCAGCCCCACTCACCCGTGGCCAGCAGAGCCTTGAGGAGTCAGGCGGCCAGAGGAGCCGTCATGGTGCCGGGAGCAGCCGCTGGGCGCGGGGGTGGCCGGGGGATCGTTCCTGGACAGGCTGGAATGGGACCAGTCAGAGGCTGCCCATGCCGGAGCAGGCCGGCGGTGTTGTGGGGGGGACCCCAAGCTGCAGGGGAAAGAGGACTATCCTTAGCTTCCCCTGCTTTCTCTGCAGAACCCCGGAGTCCTAATACGTAGGTCCCCCACCCTCTTTAAACCACCAGACCCCCACTCCCTCCGAGGCAGGCAGAGCCCAGGAGATACGTCAGGCCCATTCCGTGGCCTGCTGGGGGCCGGGAGTCACTGGACAGTTCCCGGGGCCTGGCCGGGTTGCCAGGAGACTGACTGAGAAATCGATGGTGCGATTCCATCCTGTCTGGGCGTAACCTCCTGAGTCAGCACAAACGTGCCCGGCTCTGTTCCCCAGCTGCTGGAGGCAGAGAGCGGCAGGCGGCTTCCAGGCCTAGAAGGCCCCACGCCGGCCTGTTGTGAACCCCCCGTGGGCACAGCAAGGAACTACCTCTCCCGCCCCCCCAGCCACGGAGCTACCAATATCTGCTTTGGGCGCTGGCTCCCTTGCCCCCTGCTCTCTCTGCTCCACCAAGGGGCTTCGTTGCTCCCTCCACTGATCAAGGTGGAGGCTGGGCGAGCCACTGTCTGGCTCTAAGACCCCGCCCCGAAGGCAGCCCCCGGCCCTGCTCTGCACACAAGGGCCCTTCTGCAGAGCTCTTGTGCAGAGGAAACATTCACAGCCTCAGGGAGCCGGGAGGTGGGACTGAAAGAAGGGCTCCAGACAGCCCCCTCCCCCATGTTTTATCCCAGGCCCCCCGATAGCCAGGTCTTCTCACTGGCAGCGATCGCTTCCCTTCCCCCGCAGGAGTAGAACCCAGACTCTCACTTCACTGCCCGGCTTTCACCCGCTAGACACCACTCCCCTCCCAGAGCCAGGACCAGGACCCCAAGCCTGCTCCAGAACCACTGCACCCTGCTCCCTTTCCATGGGTGGGCTAGACCCCCCCCCCCGAGTGCTGGCTCCCAGGCCACTTGCGCTAACCACTGGACCACACTCCCCTCCCACAACTGGGGAGAGAACCCAGGAGCCCTAACCAGCAGGCCCCCTCCCTCCTGCATTAACCATCTTCATGAAGCCCCGATTTCCACGGCCCAAGCAGCACTGCTGTCCTATGCACCACTAGCCCCTCGGCAGAACCCAGGCATCCTGGCTCCCACCCCCACCTCTCTAACCACTGGGCCCCGCTTCCCCCAAGAGCAGGAGCAGCTGCCAGGAGTCCTGCCCTTAATTGACATGGCCGCAGGAACAGAACCCAGGACACTGGCTGCCCCGTCCCTTGTGGGACCCGCTGCCCCTCACGGCCACCTGAGCAGAGCTGGAGTCTCGCTTGCCTGGAATTCCGCTTCCCGGCAGGAAGGCAGGAGGGCCGGGGCAGGGCGCACAGAGGCCTCGAGGGAGGGCAGGACCGGCGAGAGGAATAGAAACTTACAGACTTGACCTGGAGCCAAGCGCAAATCTGGTAAGGTTTCTATGTTGCATCACAGCCGCCGGTGCATAAAACTGGAAAGCAAGGCAGCCCCAGCCCCGCTGGGACAGGCCCGTGTGAGAGACAAGTGCAGCTTGGCGGAGGGGCCCTGATTTCATACCCAGAAACCTGACTCTAAGGAGCATTCGGTAAGTGGGAGCGTAGTGGTGCTCTAACCAGTAGGGAACACTCTCCTCCCAGAGCAGGGGATGGAATCCAACTATCTGGGCACCCAGCCCCCTTCCTCGGCCCTCTAAATGTGAGATGGCGGCCAAAGCCAGGCAGAGAACCCAGCAGTCCTGGCTCTCAGCCCCTCTCCATCACCCTGTGAATGTTAATGAAGGCCAGAGCCCCCCAGATAATGTGGGGAAACTGAGGCAGTTGCAGAGAACTGGCAGTGCTGTGACACCCTCTGAAAAGTGGGATGTGCCCAATAGTGTGACAGTGATAGGGGGAGGGGGAGGGGAAACATCAGTGGCAAATGCCACCATCTAGGAGGGGACTTTCTAGCCCCATCTCTGGCTAATGTTGGTCTGTGGCAGCAGGAGTAACCCAGAGCAGGTGGGGAAGGTACCAAAGCTCTGTGGTGTGAGGAGTGAAACCCACCTCCCTGGAAGGGAGGGGTCAGCAAAATTCTCTTCACCCCCTGCCCCCCCGGGAAGGTGGAGTGACTGTGCAGCATCCTCAGCCTCCAGGGAGGGGGCACACGGAGAACTCGGCCCTGGAGAGAGGTGGGTTTGCCCGGCCAGGTCCCTGAGATCCCTCTGCTGTTAAAAGTGGCGCGTGCTGGGGAGCCTCTCTGCAGGCAGCTGGATGCTGTGAGGTGCGGCCCGATTGCAGCGGCAGCCCCCTCTGCAGCGTGGGAAACACGGGGTTCCCGGCCCTCCAGGCAGTGGGGGGGCCCTGTAGGGAAGGCTGGGACCAGACGCAGCCTGCATAGAACCAGCCAACACAACGGGGTCTGAATTGTTTCTTGCTGCCACGGAGAGCCGCCTGTTTTGTCTCCCGCTGTTTGGGGAGCCGCCTGTTGTGTCTCCCGCTGTTTGGGGTGCCACCTGTTGTGTCTCCCGCTGTTTGGGGAGCCGCCTGTTTTGTCTCCCGCTGTTTGGGGAGCCGCCTGTTGTGTCTCCCGCTGTTTGGGGAGCCGCCTGTTTTGTCTCCCGCTGTTTGGTGAGCTGCCTGTTTTATCTCCCACTGTTTGGGGAGCCGCCTGTTTTGTCTCCCGCTGTTGGGAGAGCCGTCTGTTTTGTCTCCCTCTAAGGGCTGGCCCACAACATTTTGGTACCTGAGGCGGGGGAGCTCAAATGACGCCCCCATTCCCACTCGCTTGAGCCAAAACTTTGAAAGGTCCTGCACAGCACTCCATCATCTCTGCATCTAGAGCAGAGAGAATCCATCTGCACCAGCAGCAGACACAATTTTCTACACTCTGGGTCCTCGTGGTGCCCCCCACAGTCTGACACCTGAGGCGGCCGCCTCAGTTCGCCTCATGGTAGGGCCAGCCCTGCTCCTGCTGCTTGGAGAACCGTTTGTTTTCTCTCCTGCTGTTTGGAGCCTCTTCCCTTTTCTCGCTCCTGTTTTGGACTCATGGGTGGATCATTCTGGATCCCAGAAACAGCCGCGTCTTACGCTGCCGCTCCCCAGCGAGACCATCTGAAGTTTGTCCCTCTCTGCTCTGGGGGGCACCTCAAACTTCCCAGCACGAAGGGGTCTGTGGTGAGACTACCCCTTCGGGCTGGGGCAAGTGGCTGTAGCTCCACCCACCCCATTGACTGGCCCGTGTGTGGGCCGTCTCTCTTCTGATCTCATTTCAGCCCGTCTGTGTTAGATCCCCCAGCCGGCAGTTTGACAACATCAGGGAGTCCCTCCCCCCAGTTCCGCTGCTGCTTCCCCATCACCATGACGGCTTCTCCTGCCGTCTGGCTCCTCGCTGCCCTCCTGGCGACAGGTGAGTGGGGCAGGGGCTGGTTCCCTGACGTGGCCCATGTCACACAAGCTCCGAACGGCCTGTTCCCTGCAACTGTTTATAGACGTGGATTCACGGGGGCCCAATGGGCGCGCCGGAGTGAAGGGAGGTAGGAGGAGGTGACAGGAAGCCACAAGTTCCCATGGTAACGTGGGAAGCAATTCTGGAAAGGGGAGGAGACATTGAGGGCCGACACCCATGAGAACTGGGGGACTGTCCGATCTGGCCAAAGGAGACAGCCATGCGGGAGGGAGCAGATATCCAAGAGCAGACGCCTGTCAGGGATGGTCTAGAGCAGGGCTACTCCACACTTGGCCCCTGGGCGGGATCCTTTGAACATGGGAACACACTCCACAGCGGCAGGCGTCTCCTAGGCAGGGTGAGCACTGAAAGACGCAAGTGGAGGGGCTGGCTGGAACAGACAGGTGCTGGGTGTCGGCGTTTCTACTGGGAGCACCAGGGCATTGTGGGACGTGCTGGCTGCGTGGCCTTGTGGGCAGAGGCTGAGGTGTTCCGACTGGCTCCCACTGGCCACGTTTGTTTCCAGCGCTGGGGCTTAAGGCTCAGTCTTTGTATTCATGCCTGTGCATGTGGAAGAAGCTATTTGCATATATTTGCATATGTATTCCTGTGTACATGCAGCCCTCAGCACGTGCTATGAGTATCGTCGTGGGCCCTGGAGCTTCTGAAGTTGAGGAGCCCTGGCCCGGACGGTGCTTGGTTCTGCCGGGAGAGCAGGGGACTGGATTCGTTGACCTCCTGGGATCCCGGCCCATTCTCAGTCTCTAGGACCCTGGGGTGCCCCCAGGCGGGTGGCTGAGCAGGAACTGACCGGAAGGTCCATGCTGAAGACAAGGCTAAAGGCCGTTCTGTAGGGTCCCCAGCAGGCGAGAATCCACCATTGAGAGGGCCCAGATCCTGGCAAGTGCCGATCAAACCGCCGGGAAGGCGAGGGAGGGACCCAGACAGGGGCTCATGTTCTCCCACCTCCCCCAGGGGCCTGCCTGCAGTGTGAGGTTTGCGAAGGACCAGGAACCAGCTGCACGGGTGCCCTACAGCTCTGTGAAGATTACCACCTTGCTTGTGGCACCGCTCTGCTAGAGACAACAGTGGGTGGGTGAGACAGATCATAACCTCCATGGGCCAGGCTGGGATCAGGCACGCCTGGGTTCTGGGAAGGGAGTGGGGTGGCTGGGATCTGAGCAGGGGTTGACTGGGAACCAGAACACCTGAGTCCTATGCCAGAACCTGTGGCTCCGCATTGCCATGCCTGGCATCTAGGACACTAGCCAGCCAGGGACCCAGGCTGCCAGACAGCACCCGGGGAGCAGGAAGCATGGGAGAAAGGGATCCCCAAAAGCCAGGTCTCCAAGCAGGGAGCTGGCCCCTGCACCTTTCCCAGAGATCAGCCCCTCAGAGTCCCAGCTTCAGCTCTGCTCAGGGTTCTGAACTGGGAACTGCTCCCCGTGACCCCGGGGTCCGAGCCAGGCCTGCCCTTCCTTGCACCAGGCAGCGGCAGCAGAGGGCTAAAATCGGTCACCGTGGCCAAATTCCATCTGCATCTGTTTCCTCGCTCCGGTGTGTCACCTGTCTCACAGGCTGCCCCGAGAGGAGCCTCGCAGCTGAGTGAGGCGGGGGAAGGCCTGCTGGGAGACCCAGGAGCCTAGCTAGGAACAAGGCGTCAGGATTTAGCAGCTGTGTGGTTACCTACCACCAGAAATGAAGAGACTTGGGGACTTTAGAGGGCTGCAGGGATCGGTGGCAGCTGAGCTGGGGATGTGAGGCTCTAAATGCTGGATTTTGGCATCTGAGCAGGCAGTTGGGTGCGGAAAGCCTCGTGGGACCGCGAGTCGAGCAGCGAGGCCCGGCTCCCCTTCCAAACGCCATGTTGACTCTTCCCCATCGAATCATGTCACACCATGCCCAGGAATTCTGTTCTTCGCTAGAGTTTCAACCCCTTTGCCTGCCCCTGAGTGTAATTGCCAGGAGCCCCTTTGGAGCCTTTTAAAAAAATTGCTGTTCCTTTTTAGTTGGGATTGGTCCTGCTTGGGCAGGGGGCTGGACTTGATGACTCCTGAGGTCTCTCCCAGCTCTAGGATTCTATCTACCATGGGGCCATGGGGTCGGGAAGCTGGTCTCAGCTGAGTTCCTTCAGAACTTCCTTCCCACAGTGCTCACTTTCCAGGGGCAGAGGGAGGGTTGGGGACATGGCTGTTGTTGGCCAGAGGGGGCTGATGGGGAAGGAGGGGCAGGAGAATAAATCTGTCGTCTCCTCCTGGACAGAGGGAAAGACGTCTCGGAAGACCATCAAGAAGTGTATGACACCCAGCCAATGTGAAGCTGGCCTCATCTCTTTCACAGATTACACTGGAAGGTTGTTAAGGATGAACACGTCCTGCTGTGTGGGGGACGCTTGCAGGACACCCCCAGTTACACGTACGTCTGCCCAACTCCTCCTCTTCTCTCCCACCACCACGTTAGCTTCCCAAGACTGGTCCTCCCGCCCTGCAGGGGGCATGCCATTGACTAACACTGAGTCCCTGGGTGGGTGGAGTTCAGTGGGCAGGGCTCCAAAGCTGCAGCGCCCCCTGCAGGGGGATCCGGGGCTGAGCGGTGCAGCCCCCAGCTGCTCTCCCTGCCCCGACGCCCCCTGGGGCGCATCCCCCGAGCTGACTGCGGTTGCTCCCCTCTTCCCAGTGCCCCCGCCTGACACCGAACCCAATTACCGGAGCTGCAGTGGATGCATCTACGTGTCCCCAGAGAGATGCATGGACGTGACCATCAGCTGTGCTGGGCCCGAGACCTGGTGTTCCTACTCCATTCAGAAAACAGGCAAGTGGCAACTTCTCTTCATTTATGCTGGGTTTCCTTGTGGAAACAAGTTCATAACCCTCCCCGAGGCAGCCCCAGAGCCCCGACGACTCGCTTGGTTTTTCCTTCCCACGGCTGGGGCCTTTGTTCTTGGCCTCATGTCCCAGGGGTCAGCAGATAAAGGTGCCCCCTTCCCGGCGGAGCTTCCCAAGGCTGGTTCTGGGGTGACCAGGGTGGGGCTGGGCATTAATGTCACCGTAGGGGCTCCCCAGGGAAGCCACTTAACCTCTTGTTCCCAGGGTCATTCCCGGCCGGCCCATGGCTCAGTACAGGCCTTAGGAGCCCAGCTCTGCTCGGTAAAGGTATCGGCTGGAGATCGGAGCAGCAGGGGGCTTGTATTCCCAGCACTGTCTCCGGGGCGACCTTGGCCCAGTGGCTTCCCCTCCCCTTCTTTCCATTTCCTCTCCCACATTTTGCCTCAGCAGAGTTTAATCTGTAAGCTCTTTGGTGTAGCGACTGGGTTAGTATTGGGAGCCCTGCAGTGCCAGGCACTGCACAGACCCCAGCAGAGGTGGGAGACCCTTGCTGTGCCAGGCACCAAGCAGGTTCATAGTCACAGTCGTTCCCCCAAAGAGCAAAGAAGGAGCATACTCCCTGTGTTACAGTAGGGGAAACTGAGGCACAGAGCAACTATGTGAATTACCCAAGGCCACACAAGGAGGCTGGGGAGAGCTGGGAATTGTGCCTAGTTTTCCTAAGTCCCATCAGGGATCCTTGATTGTCCACCAAACCTTAGAGATATCCCACTACTGCCACCAGCACTAAGCTGCTGCCTTTCTGGATGAACAATGGGGCTAATACAGGCCCACATCTAGTCTTGTTGGTGGGCTCTGGGTCTGGCCCACTAGTGATTTATTCACAGACACTGTAACTGCAACAAATCAGAGAAGAAGGGGTGGCCATCCAAGTCCAGACTGGTTGGGGGAGCAGAGCAGATGGGGAGATTGAGGCTCGGAGAGGGGGGCTAGATGGGGCTCTCAGGAGCAGAGGAGAGGTGGTCCAGGGCTGTCCCAGCAATTGCCTATGCAGCCTGAGCACCTGTACGCCCCTTCTCCTGTGGTCTGCACTCAGGGCTGTGGGGCCGCAGGGGCAGGCCCAAAGGGGCAGGCACTCCCCTGTGGTGTGGGACACAGAGGGACAGAGCATCAGCTCCACTCCCAGCTGTCTCTCTTGGGGGAAGGGGCTTGGAGGAAGGGCTGGAATGGGGGCAAAGAGGAGGGGGCAGAGCCTGGACAGAGCAGGGGGGTTGTCCCAGGCCCCACACTACCCTAGGGACAGCCCTGTTGGGCGTGGCCCATGGGCAGGATGGCTGGGGGTGGGGCTGGCTGCTGGAGCTGGCCTTCCCCATAATATGAGGCTGCGTATTTGCACCTAGGTCGGGAGAGCCGGGGGGCCGGTCGGTGTCCCAGCTCCCCGGGCCAATCACCTTCCTTCTCCCCAACGCATGCAGGTGGAGGGGCCCCCTTCAACATTCTGCACGGCTGCGCGACCGAGTCCTACTGTGCCATCCTAGTGAAGTCATTTGGGATCGTCCCAGGTAGGAGGTTCCTTCCAGCCAAGGATGTCTGCACTCTCGCCAATGTCACGACCGACATAATTGTGGGATTTACCGTGATCTTCACCGCCCTCACCATGCTCCTCCTGCGGAAACTCTCCTCTTGTCTCCATGGACACGCGCAGCCGCGCTGCTTAGGGGTGTTGACAAAAGTTGCGGTGCTGTGATTAATCCGCTGTTGCACGCCCTTGCTCGCTCCTTGGATCGGCGGAGAGCAGTGCACTGTGGCTTGTCGATGTCGGTGGAGAGCAGTGCTCTGTGGGTAGCTGGTTTCAATGGGCAGCAGTGCACTGTGGGTAGTTCGTGTTGGTGGAGAGCAGTGCACTGTGGGTCGCTGGTGTCAGTGGACAGCAGTGCACTGCGGATAGCTGGTGTTGATGGACAGCAGTGCACTGTGGGTAGCTGGTGTGGGTGGAGAGTGGTGTATTGTAGGTAGCTGGTGTGGACATAGAGCAGTGCACTGTGGGTAGCTGGTGTGGAAATAGAGCAGTGCACTGTGGGTAGCCACTGTTGGTGGAGAGCAGTGCACTGTGGGTAGCTGGTGTGGACATAGAGCAGTGCACTGTGTGTAGCTGGTGTGGGCGGAGATCTTTGCACTGTGGGTAGCTTGTGTCAGTGGGAAGCAGTGCATTGTGGGTAGCCCGTGTCCTTGGGTAGCAGTGCACTGTGGGTAGCTGGTGTTGGTGATCAGCAGTGCACCATGAGTAGCTCGTATCAGTGGGCAACAGGGAATTGTCGGTAGCCGGTGTCGGCGGAGAGCAGTGCACTGTGGGTAGCTCGTGGTAGTGAGCAGCAGTGCACTGTGGGTAGGTATCCCATATGTGACGGACCAGGCCGGGTCTAGGCACTGCTGAGGGCGTCCATTCAGGGCAAATTGCTCAAAATCAGGGCTCTTTACAGCCCCTGACTGGAGGCCCTCCCCAAATAGGCCATAAACCAGTCACACCAAGCGATTCAGCTGCCAATCCGGCCAGCAGGAAGCCTCACGAGCAAAACCCCTCGGACACCCCAGCTCTCCCTGTGCCCCAGTCAGCCCTGGGCCTCACACGCAGGTGAGGGGGTATAGAACCCAATCTCACCTCCCCCAAACAGGTTCTCCCTGTCCCAAAAGACCAGCCACAGTCCCCAGTCAATTTACACTCTGGATCTTACCCACAAGATCATGCTGAGCCAATCCTTTAGAATCTAAAATCTAAAGATTTATTAATAAAAGAAAGAAAAGGTGGAGAGTGAGGTTATTAAGGAGACTACGTTACATGCACCAATCACCAAGTTCTCGATGCAGGCTCTCAGCAAAGATGTTACAAACCGCCAGCTTAGAAGTCTCCGGTGCACATACGAGGTCAGGATGGGTCCACGATTCTTCCTGGCTCTCTGTCCCTCACAAGGCTGCATCTGGGATCAGGAGCAGAATTGCAGACCAGACGGAGTCCGCCTCACGGCCTTATACCTCTCTCCTGGCATCCTCCTGGCCAGAGCAGGTCACATGGTCGAGTGACCTGTCTCTGTTTCACATGCTGGCAGCCATTATGCCCTGGCTGGTTTGCAGGTCCCAGACGCCTTCCTCAGGTGTGTACTGGGCACCTTGAGAGCCATGGTCCCTGGAGCTGTGCTAATTAGCACGGTCACTGGCTGGACATTCCTTCCTCAGGACAGGCAGTCCAGGCCCACTGCTCTCTCTCAGGCAGAGAACATTCACACCACCAGCACAGAGTCCATATTCATAACTCCGCATACAGACATCACACCGGTACATGAGTAGCAGATCTACAATCAGTAGAACACAAGCTTTTGTTTGACACCTCACATGGCCCCCTTTGTACAGACTTTGGGGCAACCCCCCGCCCCCATGGGTGCACCAGTGATCTGGCTTCTCCCTTTAAAGTCCAGTAACATGACACCATGGTACAAGCAGCTTTGGGCAGGGCTTGTAAGGCCTCCTGGGACAGACACAGTGTGTCTCCCCCCCGTCCTTCCTCGGGCATCCTACTGCTTTGTCCTGTGCAGGGGTGATGGGAGGGGTGCGCGGGGCCATGTGCCTCCAGTGCCAGGGGCGGGAGGGGCAAGGGGTCGGCCGCAGCCAGCGGCGCCACGGTCTCTGTGTGTCCAGAGGACCAGCAAGGGGCCTGGCGTCTACAGCAGGGAGCTGCCCCCTCTCACTCACAAGCGCCAGAGGGGGGACCCAGAGCAGCACGGCCCCCCACTGGCCCTGCTCCCCTGGCTGCATTGCTCAGGGGAGAGGGTGGAGCAAGGGTGAGGAAGAGGAGGGCAGAGGGCAGAGCAGGGGCGCAGTGGGGATGGAGCAGGGGTGGGGCCTGGAGTACGGGAGGGGGAGACCTGGCTCTTCCCCACGTTGGGGGGCACAGTCACATGGCCAGTGCCCCCCCCCAGCACTCCCCGCTCAGTCACCCCTTGGTGTGGGATTCCCTCCCCGCTCTCATCCTGGAGGATTGCCCCCCCCCCAGCAGCCTGCCCGCCACGGTGCTCCCCGTGGTCCCGGTTTGCTGGGGACCATTGTGGGACCCTGGGGGAGCCCAGTCCTGGTGACGTGACGAGGTTGGTTCAATTTGCCGCCAACGCCCAGTTTGGCGGCCCCAAGCGGAGCTGCGGTCGCGCCTCGGCTTTGCTGCCAGCCACGGCCCTTCGCCGGCTTCCCGCCGGCCACAGACGAGACCCGAGAGTGGGGCCGGGGGCAGATGGTGGAATCCGAGCGCCCTGCAGGCACTTGGCTGTGGCACAGCCTCCCCTTCATCCCTGAAACTGGGCGGCTGCCGCCTCTGCAGGGGCTAGAGAGACAATGGGGGGTTGCCTGCACCTATATCCCCTCCCCCCCACAGCCCCAGTCTCCTGTGACCCCCAGCGCCGGGATGGAGCTGGGGACGCGCCAGGCTGAGGTGCCCAACTCCGGGGCTCGGAGCACGAGCCAGGCTCCAGCTGCTGGTCCCACCGCACTGGGGAGGGACAGGACTTCTCCTTCCCCTGCCCGACCGCAATGGAGCCGGATCAGACCCAGGGTCAGGAGACTCCCCCGGCCGCAGGGAGCTGTGCACTGCCCACCCCGCTTTCTGCCGGGAAGGGGGGGACACTGTGTGGGGAGCTCACCCCCCCCCATTCACCATCTTCCCAAAGGCCAGGCCAGGGCATGGCCCCCATTCAGAGCGGGGTGGCCGGATGTGGCCGCTGCTGGCTGGATGCCCAGCTCTGAAGGTAGCCGGGTTCCTGATCCTCCAGCCTGACCCATGGCCACACCGCACTCACAACACCCCTGCCACCTGCATCCCCTCCTGTGCAGCCCCCTCCCCTCCCAGGGGCCCCTGGATCCGGGCCGGATTCGCTTCCCCTTTTGGTCGCACCGAATAAAACCAACCGGGGACCGAACGCTTTGGGCCCCTTATGCCCTTCCCTCACCAGCGATGTGACTCTCCTGCTTTCACAAGTGGGGAAACTGAGGCACAGACATGCTCAAGGCCACCCAGCAGGCCGGGACAGAGCTGGTCCCGCCACAGGGCTCTCCCCCACCAGGCCACACTGCCTTCCTAGTGCAAGAAGGGGTGTCCCGCCTGCATCCCATCCCTCCCTTCTGGGTGCTGGAGCTGGTGTGTTAGCTCAGAGCCTGTCTCTGCAGTGGGGAGAGACTCTGGGCCCATCGCCAGGGGCAAACCGTCCTGAAGCCCCAAGTCCTGGTGCCCAAGTCGGCTTGTGGGGCTCAGGAGCAGGGGGAGGTCCTGCCAGGGCAGAGCCGGGGCTCTGACAAAGCCACCCCTCCGTCAGTGATGACTGCCGTATTCTGCATTGCACAAAACCGGAGGGGAGCCCGGACAACCTGCCTTGGCCAGAATAATAACATCTGCCTTGCCCAGCCCTGCCTTGCCCAGCCCTGCCTTGGCCATCTGGCCCACAGCGCAGGGGGCAGCAGGACCCCTGGGTTCTATTTCTGGCTGGCTCAGGGCAGGTCGCTGAAGCTCAGGCCTCTGGGGGAGCGAGGTGCAGTGGTTAGAGCACGGGATGGGCGTGGCAGGACTCCTGGGGAAGCAGTGGCCCCAAATCAAGCGGGGGGGGGGGGCGGCTGGGACGGGCAGTCAGGTCTCCGGGGTTCCCCAGAACGGGGGGAGGGAGGGAGGACTTGGGAGCCGGGACTCCTGGGGT
Organism: Pelochelys cantorii; assembly: GCA_032595735.1. NCBI lineage: Eukaryota > Metazoa > Chordata > Testudines > Trionychidae > Pelochelys > Pelochelys cantorii. The sequence goes on from CM064349.1 coordinate 3,365,953, forward strand.
CCCTCCAGAAAGGATGCGGGATGTGCTGGGTGTCACCCGCCCACTGTACAAGGCCCACAGCCACCCATTGGCGACCCCCCCCTCCCGCCAGGGCCCCCACCCACATGGCCAAAAGGAGCCGCGGATTCGCCCTCCCTGTGGGTTTGGTGTCCCTGCAGGAAGGCTGGCGCCTTTCTCAACGGGCTCACCATTGGGGGGCAGGTCTCACAACACTCCTGTACCCCCCCCCCCAGGACCCAACCCTGAGAAGGGATCCCAGGCGATCTCAGCAAGGCCAGCTGCACCCCAGCCTCCAGCGCAGCGGCTGGACCAGCCGGGCTCCTGCTTCCCGCCCTCTGCGGGCTCCTCCTGCTGACACCTCGCTCCTGATCCAGCCCCCCCCCCGCTGGTGCCACACCCACCCCGCACAGGCTGGGCCCCCTGCGGCCTACAGTAGCCCCTCTCTGTGGCCGCTCTGCCCCCCCCCCCCCGCAATGTGCTGCTTAGTAAAGCAAACGGGAGAGCCAGTTCATTGGGAATTGGGTACTGATGGGGGGGGGGGGGGCTGAAGCCCATTGGTCGGAGCGTGGCCTATCGTGGCAGCCCGGGCCGGGAGCGACACCCCCCAAGGGGACCCCAGTGCCGGGCTGACTCCAGCCAGCTCAGCGGAGAATCTCCCCCTATCGCCCCCACGGCCACGGCCCGCCTCTCGCGCTCCTGGAGCGCCCCCTGCTGCAGGGCCGCCCGCAGGGCAGGCCCCTTGGGAACGCGTTGGGCCCCCTGGCGCGGGAGCGTGTGCAACCCAGCTGGGGACGGGAGCGGGGTCTCGGAGCCCGGGCGTCACTTCCAGCCCCTGAGTGTTTGGGGCTGAGTCCCCTGCTTCCCGCTGAGCGCCCCGCTCACCCCCTCGCGGAGGGGGCCTGGGGAGCCCACCCGCTGGCTGCGACGCTGGCTGCCCTGCCGGCTGCGGGGCGTTTCTCGGGGGCACGGAGACGCCCTTCCCGGAGCCTCTCCACAGAGTCCCTGGAGCCGAGAGGGTGGCAGGGCACACAGAGGCCTCGATTGAGGGCAGGGCCGGTGAGAGGAATAGAAACAAACAGACTCTATCTCAGTGGTCTCCAACCTTTTTACACCAAAGATCACTTTTTAAATCCCAGAACAGGCGAAGATCTACCGCCCCGCCCCTTCCTTGAAGCCCCACCCCTTTCTTGAAGCCCCGCCCTCTCTATTCTCCTCCTGTCCATCACTTGCCATCCCCAGCCCTTACTTACACACTCTGATAAACACTTTATTTTTAACGTATGCGATATATAAAAGTAAAATCATGTGTTTATCGTTATGAAATAAATGGTCTGTTTTTTATTCATGCTATTTAAATCTAAAATGAAGCATTTATAATTATACATTTTGTGGGGACAGAGTTCTGCGGCTGGGGGCAGGGGAGAGGAATCAGGGTGCTGGGAGGACAGGGTTCTGCAGCAGGGGACAGGGTGCCAGTGGGGACAGAGTTTGGGGAGTGGGGACGGGAGGGGGGACAGAGTTCTGTAGCTGGGGACAGGGGAGTGGGGACAGAGTTCTGTAGCTGGGGACAGGGGAGTGGGGACAGAGTTCGGGGAGCGGGGACGGGAATGGGGACAGGGGAGTGGGGACAGAGTTCTGTAGCTGGGGACAGGGTGCCAGTGGCAGCAGAGTCACCTGCATCTGCCTTCTCCCAGGCTTCTCTTTCCCTTCCCCCCCCCCCCCGTGCGAAGCCAGCACATGCCTCCTCCGGGCCCCCCACGGCGCAGGGAAACCCTGAGCGTGCCTGCCCCGGGGCTAACCCCCAGGGGCAAACCCCCGCGGAAGCCTGCCCTGGGGCTAACCCCCCCATTCCGCAGCGGGGCCAAACCCCGCGGGAGCCTGCACCAGGGGCAACCCCCCACCCCTCCCGCGGCGGGGCCAAACCCCCCTTCCGCGGTGCAGCATGGCGCAGCCCTGCCCCTTCCCTCCCGCAGCGCGGCCAACCCCCGCGGGCGCCTGCCCAAGGTCAAACCCCCCTCCCACGGCGCGGCCCGGCCCAGCCAACACCCTCCCCTCCCCTCCCCCAGCGCGGCCAAACCCCGAGGCCGACTCCCGCTCCCGCGGCGCAGGGAAACCCCTGCGCCCAACTCACCCCTCCAGCGGCGCAGGGAAGCCTCCACACTCCTCCTCTAGGGCCAACGCCCCCTCCCCCAGCACACAACAGAGCTGTGGGAGGGGGAGCAGCCCGCGCACTTTTGGAACCCCCAGAAGTGACGCGGGCTTCAGAGAGGACTTCCGTCCACCCCGCGGGAAGCCGGCACTACACTAGAGGTAGGTAGTGGGGCTTCTCGGGGGTGGGGGGAAAATGGGGAGTGGGGTTGCCCGAACGCCTCGCGATCGACTGGTCGAGGCCTCGCGATCGACTGGTCGAGGCCTCGCGATCGACCAGTCGATCGCGATCGACGGGTTGGTGACCACAGCTCTATCTGGAGATAAGTGGAAATCCACTAAGTCTTCTGTGTTACATCACAGCCACTGGTGTATAAAACAGGAAAGCGAGGCAGCCCCACCCCCGCTGGGACAGGCCCGCGCCAGAGACGGGTGCAGCTTTGCGGAACGGGGCTCTGATTTCACACCCGGCAAACCTGACTCTGAGGAGCATTTGGTAAGTGGCACCCTAGTGGTGCTCTAGCCACTAGGCCACACTCTCCTCCCAGAGCAGGGGATGGAATCCAACTCTCTGGGCACTGTCCTGGGTTTCAGGGTGACCAGAACACTCCAGAGAGACTTAACCACTTTCTTATTTATTACTAGCTTTAAGCAGTTGATAGAGTTGTTTAAATTTTACAAGCTTTACAAACAATGGCCGTTCAATTTAAACCTTCAATACGATCCATTCTAAAGCCATGAACACAGTGCCAAGCAGAGCAAAAGCAATTACTAGATTATTATAATACAATAGTTAAGCCTAGTTCACTTACACTTCCCCCATAGGCTCCCTACAGTACCAGGCAGGAGGTGGTGGTGCCTTTGATTGCCACGCTTAGGAGCACACTGTGCTGGGGGGGGCAGTGTGAAGGGGGCTATTACTTCTAGTTACATCAAGCAGGACGTGTGGGTCAAACCGGCTCCCTCCTTCCCATGGTTCTTCTTACTAAGCCCATTTGATAGCAAAGGGGGACTTGGTTGTTCTAGTAATATCTACCAATCAGCCATATTGTGTAAGACCCCTATTGTGCCCATATTTGGGATACATGCTGCTATTCAGGCTATTGCAAAAACCATATACTTGATTGACAATTTTCTGGCTGTACCTGTGATTTTTGCTTGTCAGAAATGTTGTCTACTGGTACCATGTTCCTCCCAATGTTCTTGGCAGGGTGTTACTGGACCATGCTCCTGGGGCATAGTGAGGGGGCTGTCTGCTCTGTCACCCAGTGTCCCCCTGCGCTGTGATGTGAGAGTCTCACTGACTCACCCAAATGTGCATTAACCCAGACACCTAGGCTCAGCCTCCCAGGGAGAGAGACAAAGGGAGCAACACCTGGCTGGGGGGCAGAGCCTGAGAGGGAGGCTGTTGCTGTCTGGGAAGCATGGAGAGAACAGGCTAAGAGGCCTGACACATCCTGACCCTGCCGCCTGTAGCTCCACCTCATCTATGCTGTGCTGTACCCTGGAAAAGCAGTAAACTCTTCTGTATTCTGCTGGCTGGTGGAGACTGCTCTGGCTGCTACGGGGCTGCAGGATCAGGGAACCCCAACTCGCGACACAGCTCCCTACGCACAATTGTTTAAAGAACCCCCCCGCCTGACCTGCCTGCTACGTGCACCAGATGTGAGTCGGGCCTGGGTTTGCTGTGTTAGAAATCCGCACTTTGGTCAAGGCAGCATCGTTAGTTCGGTTAAGGCAGGGTCGGACAATGCAGAATTCTGCTGAAGATGGGGGTTCTCCAGGCTCCCAGCCCCCTCCCTCTGGCCACTAAATCTGACACTGCAGCCAGAGTCAGGCAGAGAACCCAGGAGTCTCCCCACCCCAGCTCTAACCACTAGACCCTCCTCCCTGAGCCAGTGAGGGAACCCAGGAGACCTGGCTCCCAACACCTCCCCAGGAGTCTCCCCACCCCAGCTCTAACCACTAGACCCTCCTCCCTGAGCCAGTGAGGGAACCCAGGAGACCTGGCTCCCAACACCTCCCCAGCTCTAACCACTAGACCCCCCTTCCCAAACCAGTGAGAGACCTAGGAGTCCTGGCTCTTAATTCCCCACCCCCCGCTCTAACCACTAGACCCTCCCCCCCCCAAGTCAGCGAGAGAACCCAGGAGTCCTGGCTCCCAGCTCCTCTCCACCACCCTGTGAATGGTCCGGGTTTGCTGGGGGCCATCGTGGGACCCTGGGGGAGCCGAGTCCTGCCGACGTAACGAGGCGGGTTCAATTTGCCGCCCACGCCCAGTTTGGCGGCCCCACGCGGAGCTGCGGTCGCGCCTCGGCTTTGCTGCTAGTCGCGGCCCTTCTCCGGCTCCCCGCCGGCCGCAGACAAGACCCGAGAGAGGGGCCGGGGGCAGACGGTGGATCCTGAGCGCCCTGCGGGCACCTGGCTGAGGGGCCTCCCCTTCGTCCTGAGACCGGGCGGCTGCCGCCTCTGCGGGAGCTAGAGAGGCAATGGGGGGGCTGCCTGCACCCCCCCCCCCTGCACCGCCCCAGTCTCCTGTGACCCCCAGCGCCGGGATGGATCTGGGGACGGGCCAGGCTGAGGTGCCCAACTGCGGGGCTCGGAGCACGAGCCAGGCTCCAGCTTCTGGTCCCACCACACTGGGGAGGGACAGGACTTCTCCTTCCCCTGCCCGGCCGCAACAGGGCTGGGTCAGACCCACGGCCAGGAGACTCCCCCGGCCGCGGGGAGCTGCGCACTGCCCACCCCGCTTCCTGTCCGGAGGGTTGGGGGGGGGTCACAGCGTGCGGATCTCCCCCCACTCACCATCTTCCCAAAGGCCAGGCCAGGGCATGGCCCCCATTCAGAGCGGGGTGGCCGGACGTGGCCGCTGCTGGCTGGATGCCCAGCTCTGAAGGCAGCCGGGTTCCTCGTCCCAGCCCTGATCCCCCAGCCTAGCCCATGGGCACACGCACTCACAACACCCCTGCACCTGCATCCCCCCCTCTGCAGCCCCCTCCCCTCCCAGCGGCCCCGGGATCCCGGCCGGATTCGCTTCCCCTTTTGGTCGCTTGAATAACACAAAGCGGGGACCGAACCTTTGGCGATTCCTTATTTGTTTCCGTGGGCAAGTTTCAATTTTTCTGGCTGGGGCCGGCTGAGAGTGACCCCTAGTGGGGAAAGGAGGCAGCGCCCGTCCGGAGCCACAGCGCTCTAGGAAAGATCTTTCATCTCCAGGCTTGGCCGAATCACTCTGTGTAGGTGTGTGTGTGTGTGTGTGTGTGTGTGTGTGTTGTTGTTGTTTCAGTTTCATTGGATCACACTGGCTTGTTTAAACATTTTTCTGCTTTCATCCCTTTCTATTGTCACACTTGCAGCAAACGCCGGGGCAACAACCATTTCCTGGCTGCAGACGCTGAGGTTCATAAAGTTCAGGCTTTTCCACCCTCAAACCACCCCGTGTCAGCATCACCCCTGACAAGCTCATCACTTTCTCCCAAAGCACTCGAGAGAGGGCGAGAAATATGGCTCTCGCTGGGAAACTGAGGCACAGAATGGTGAGGGGACTCACCCAATGTGAGACCAGTGTCAGAGACGGGGTGGAACTGAATTGCGCTAAGGCTCAAGCTATTGCTTAATTCACTAGCTCAACCAATAGACTACGGCTATTTATTTTTTCTGTATTTATTTTTAACGCTCCCTTGCACTTGAGGTCGAGTGGTGGGTATTGCATGGGAGTCCTGCGGCACCTCGTTACATAACGACTCTCTCCAACGGGTGCATCGATGCTGGGCATTTGAACCGATGATTTCAGGCTCTTACGCACCCCTGTGGCTGAGCGGAAACCTCAGCGTTGAGCGCTGTGTTTTGACTGCAGACGCGGAGAGCTGTGATGGGACACAGCCACGAGAAAAAGCCGGAGGCCACCAAAGGTTCCTCGATATGCTGCCTTGGAAGGGTTTGATGGGTAGCGGTAAATGTCAGTTTCACCACCCGCACTCCCATGCCTCTCCCCCATCCAGAATAATATTCCCATCGAGAATAATCGAAACGTGCAGCTGAGCAAAGTCAGCTGGAGATGGTGGCAGAGTTTGATTTAAGGCTATTTACTTCGTAGACTTGGACACCTGAGCTTGACAGTTCAAGGTTCTAATAAGGCTTCAACTTTCAGGGTCTCATTTAATAATTGTTGTCCAACACCGCCCAGAGTTTTCTCACACCCGTGGACATTTAAATGGATTAAAAACTGAAAACAAAAATCTTAAAATCTGCAATTTCCCACCAGCATGAACATTTAAATAGACCAAAATGAAGAACCCCCCCCAAAATGCTTAAAACCCAGGATTTTACACAGTGGTGGAGATTTAAATGGGAAAAAAAGCCTAAAAACCACTCACGTCTGCACAACTGTGGGGACTGAAATGGCTACCAGCTGGGAAAAAATGCTTAAAACTCTCTCTTTGCACAATTGTGAAAATTCAGCTAAAAAATGCTTAAACAGCAAAATTGTACACAGTTTTGGGAATTTAAACAGCAATGAAATAAAATGCTACAAAGCCCGTATGGCCAGCCTTCTGGAAATTGAAATGAATCCCACTTGAAAATATAACTCATGTGGAAATTCACATCAAACCAAAAATGGCTCCAACCCTAACATTTGGCAAACCTGGGGAAATTTATTTTGCTGAAAACAGCAGGAAATGCTTAAAAATAAACCACAATAACAGTTTGAATGGATTAAAAAACTTCACATTCAGTCCCACCCAGCCTCTATCCCAGTGTGTCATGGCTCCTGATATGTGCCCACTCCACCCCTGGGCTCACACCGGTGGCCCTGCACCAAACCCCGTCCAGCTCTCTCATTTCCCTGGGCATGGGAGCCAGCCTGCTGCAGAGCTCACGGGACGGGCCCCCAGCAGCCGGAGGGCAGTGACTCACGGTCGCCTGGCGCCGCCCACAAGACCCCTGGAGGGTTAATGTGGGTCCCGCTCCCCTGGGGGCTGTTTGCCCTGCGGGTCAGTGACCCAGGGCAGCTCTGGGAATGGCGCCAGGAGGAACCAGGAGTGAACCCAGGCCTGACCGAGATGGACACTGGGTGCCTGGGGCTGGAGCCTTGGGGCAGAGCCCAGTGAGGGGTGGGGACTAAGGTGGGGAACCTCACGCCCAGGGCCCGGAGGTGGCCCCCCACTTGCCTTGGATATGGTCCCTGAGGCTCAGGGCTCCCCCCACAGCACTGGGGAGCCTGCACTGGTACCCAGCCCCTCGCCACTCCGCCGTGGCGCCGGAGACACAAAATGGGCTGGTCTGGGCCCCAGGCTCTGGTGCGCGAGGGGAATATGGGGAGGGTCTTTCTCCTCCGTCGGGGGCCACGTCAGAGAGGGGTTTGCTTTGGTTTTTGCTTCTCAGTGCAGCCCCCGACTGATTTGTCTGTCGGTCAGTGCCCCCCCAACTCCCCCCCACCCCTGAACCAGCCCCTCAAGTGCCCAGCGCCCCCAGCCCCCCGGCTTGCACCCAGGGGACACGGGCGCCTGGAAACCAGCTATTGAGGGTGCAGGCCAGAGTGAGCGCCCCCTAGGGGGCAGCAGAGACCTACCAATTGTGGGTGTAGACGGAGCCGCCGTGAGGAACAGGGAGCCCCAGCCTGCCCCACCGTCCCTGCCTCCCGGGGTGTGTCCTTCGCCCTGCCAAGCAAGGCAGCTGCAGCGAACCCGGCACCGCCCCCCACCCAGCCCGCCACAGGCAGCGCCCATCACCTTGGTGCCCAAAGCCCAGTCACACTTTGGGGTGGGGGGCGGGGTCTGGCCCTTACGTTCCTGGGGGCCTCTGTGCTGATATCCCGAGGACTTGAGCGACAAACCTTCCTGCTCCCAGCGCAGGGCCGGTGACTCTAATTTCTAGCCTGGGCCTCCGTCGAGAACTGCCAGCCCCTGGCCAGAAAGTTTGCTGCGTCAGAGCCCCCTGGCTCAGACCCCAGACCGGCTCCAGCTCCCGTCACGGCACCATGAAGACCCTTCTCCTCTGCTGCCTCCTCTGGGCCCTGCTGGAGACAGGTGAGAATGGGGTCGGGGGGGCGGGGTGTCTTTGACTCTCTACCCGGTGCAGACAGACAAAGACCCACCCAGGAGAGTTGCTCTGCAGGAGAGGGGCTCTCCCCCCCAGGGTGAAATATGGCCCAGCTCTGAGATCTTCTCTCTGGGCTGCTCAGCACCTGTCCCACACGGTTCCCCCCTGGGGCGAGGGGGCCTCCTGTGCTCGGTTCTCATAGACTCACAGAACCCCCAGGCTGGCAGAGACCTCAGGAGGCAGCGAGTCCAGCCCCCTGCCCAAAGCAGGACCAACCCCAACTCAATCAGCCCAGCCAGGGCTTTGTCCAGCCGGGACTTAAAAACCTGTAGGGCTGGAGATTCCACCCCCTCCCTAGGGAACCCAGCCCAGGGCTTCCCCATCCGACTAGGGAAATAGTTTGCCCTAATATCCAACGTAAACCTCCCCTACTGCAATTTGAGACCATTGCTCCTCATTCTGCCATCTGTCACCCCTGAGAACAGCCTCTCTCCAGACTCTTTGGAACCCCCCTTCAGGGAGTTGCAGGCTGCTCCCAAATCCCCCCTCACACCTCTCTTCGGCAGACTGAACAAGCCCAAATCCCTCAGCCCCTCCTCGTAGGTCATGTGCTCCAGCCCCTTCATCGTTTTGGTCGCCCTCCACTGGGCCCTCTCCAATGCGTCCACATCCTTTCTGTAGTGGGGGGCCCAGAACTGGACACAATACTCCAGATGTGGCCTCTCCAGAGCCTAAAAAAGGGGAACAATCACTTCTCTAGATCTACTGGCAATACTCCTAATGCAACCTAATATGCCATTAGCCTTCCTGGCTACAAGGGCACCCTGTTGACTCATATCCAGCTTCTCATCCACTGGAATCCCCAGGGCCTTTTTTGCTGAACTGCTACTTAGCCAGTCGGTCCCCAGCCTGTAACAATGTTTGGGATTCCTCTGTCCCAAGTGCAGGACTCTGCACTTGTCCTTGTTGAACCTCATCAGATTTCTTTTGGCCCAATCCTGTAATTTGTCTTGGTCACTCTGGACCCAATCCCTGCCCTCCAGTGTATCCACCTCTCCCTCTAGTTCTTCAATAGAGGGACGGACATCACTGGCACAAAACCAAGTAATGCAGGGTGAGATCCCAGCTGGGTCAATGAGCCGTAGCTCCATTACAATCAATGGGGCTGCAGAGAAGGCTCAGCACAGATGAATCCTGTTGCCTTTGCTTCTCTAGGGACCTGTGTTTTGTGTGAGGTCTACCACAGTGACGGTAACAGCTATATGGGCCCTGTGCAAGTCTGCCTGCTGCAAGCAACTGGATTCCTGTGGGATCATTAAAACAGAAGTGGTAGTAGGTAGGTGCAGAGACTTTGAACCAGCCCAGAACACAGGCTGGGTAGGCGTCAGGCCGCCCAGAGCCAGGGGCTGTTGGGTTAGAGCAGGGGGCCTGGGAGCCAGGATGCCTGGGTTTTCTCTGTGGCGCTGCGAGCAGGCTGGGGCTGATGGGTGGAGGGTAGAGGCTGGGGGAGTCTATCATTGGTCCTGGCAGGGATGTGGTGTCTGGTGGGATAGAGCCGGGGGAGTCAGGACTCCTGGGTTCTCTCCCTGACTCTGGGAGGAAAGAGAAATCCAGCGGGTGAGGGGCAGCTGTGGGCACCAGTCCTGCTGGTTCTCTACTGACCTGGGGTGAGTCATGCCTCAGTTTCCCCCTCTCTAGATAGGTCATAGTCACACCATTGAAGAATTGTGAGGGGGAGACAGAGACCTGAAGCCTCATCTCCTCTTCCTCCCGTGCAGGGGAGGTAAAGACCCCGACCTTTGCGAAGACCTGCGTGTCCTCCAGATACTGCAACCTTGCGCCCCTCTACGTGACTTTTGGGAACGGGCTCTCTTTGAGCACGAACATCGCCTGCTGTGTCGGGGAGGCCTGCGAAACAGCCTCCATTAGCGGTACAGCGCCCGTCTTCCTCTCCAGTGTGTCCGCTCCCGCGAACCCCCTGCCCTGCCTGGCCCCTTCAGGCCTCTCTGTGGGAAAACGGAACGGGATTAGGAAAGAACCTTTATTTCCCCTGCCCTGCAGGGGGCGCCCCACTGGCTAACCCTGAACCCCTGGGTGGGGGGAGGTCAGTGGGCAGGGCTCTAGGCTTGCACCAAGGTGTGAATCGGATCCAGGATTCCCTGCTGCAAACCTCTCCCTGCCCCGCTACCTCCTGTGCCCAAAAGCTGCAGAGCCTCCTGCCCTCATCTGCTCTGCCTGCCCCACCGCCCCCTGGGGCTCGTCTCCAAAGCTGACTGCATTTGCTCCACTTTTCCTAGTGTCCCCTCCGAACACCACCCCGAATGGCAGGCGCTGCCCAGCCTGTTTCTCTGTGCTTTCCCATCCCTGCAATGAAGAGATCATCGACTGCACAGGCACCCAGACCCACTGCCTGCATGTCAGGACCACAGTGACAAGTGGTAATTGGCATCCGGCTGTTTCTCTGTCCCAGAAGTGACCACACACATGGGCGGGCCTCTGCGATGGGGAACATTAAAGAGTTCTTGTAGATAAAACGTTGGAAGGGAAAGTTGTTTTGAATTACAATAATGAACCATTCTGATTTTTCCCAGAGTTTGTTTTCATGGGGGTCTCTTCTGACTGAAGCAGTCTGGTGAATTTGAATTCACAAAATGTGTTCAAATTTCTGTTTTTAACTGAAGAAAGGTTTCAGCTGAAAAATCTTCGAGCACAAGAGAATTTCTGAGCACTCTCTGGCATAAGAGAGGAGATGAAATTGAAAAGGGAGAAGTGCACTCTGATTAAAATAAATGCTTTTTCCAGCCAATAACCCGTTAAACTTTGGAACTCCCCACCACTGGAAACTGCTGTGGTCAAGAGCTGTGTAAAATTGTAAAAGATTCTTGTTTATCAAGAAGAGCTGGAGTGATCATAATGGATCAGAAAACTGTTGAACCTTCTTTTTCCTGTGTTGCACTGATTTCTAACTATTAGCAATATCCGTCATGTGACAGACCACCGCCCCCTCCATGCTTTATGAAATGGACTCAGGGACATGAATATGCATAACTCAAAGGTGGTTTGAGCGAATTATTTCATGTAACCCATCAATCTTCATGTCATGATTTGCTGGTTCTGTTTTTCTTACTTTGTTGTCTGTATCATGTGTGTGTGTACAATTAGACACAGGGAGTGGGGAATACTTTATGGGTTTCAAATGTATGAATGAGAGACATGGAGCTTTGTAATTTTTCCAGCTGCATCTGCAACTCCTTGGAATCTTTGTTAAACCTCACAACTGTGCAACTCTCAGCCCCTTTGCTTTGTAAGTTCAGAATCCTACGGTCAGCTGGGGGATTGTTGAACCGCCCACCCTTGTAACTTCTTGCAACTTTTCTCCACTCTGCTTGTAACTCGCTCTCAGCAGCATTCAACCCTGAGCTAGGAATGTGGGGGTGTGAGTGGAGACTCTTGTGTGTTTGGGATCAGAGACTGCAAGGCTGAACACCTGCAGCCAGGGGAGGAGTCATGGGACCAATTAAGGAGACTGCTGATCTGCTGGATCAAGGGCAGCCTGGGCCTGCTGCCTGCTGAGGAAGGTGGATGAGTCCCAGGGGGTGTACAGAGGCAATAAGAGGAGAGAGCTGGGTCAGAAGCCCTCTGTCTGAGAAGCTCTTTCTCTTCTGACCAGCTCCCGAGCCATGATCAGCCGACAGAATCCACATGACTTGGCTCCTTCTGCAGCCCATAAGCCAGTGTGAGTGTGTGGGGTCCGAGGGCAGAATGAGTGTGTATGAATGACTGAAGGGGTGTGTGTATTGGTGTGTGAGAAAGAGAGAGAGCTGGTTCCTCTTTAGTTTAAACCTTCAGTGGCAGCTCTCCCCACTTTAGTTGAACCATCTAGTGGAGTGTGAATTCCTCAATCAATACGTCCATCCTCTGGTAACCCTGGGTGTTCCCCAGTGGGAACTTCTGGGGTAACATGTTGGGTCGGGAGAGGAGAGTACCGGGCAGGGTGTGTGTGTGAGAGAGAATGACAGAAACACACACAGGGTGTGAGTGGCAGAGACTTGCATTGCCAAGCTCCCTCCAGCTCCTTCTCTCTGTGAGGAGACGGGGTACAGGAGTGGGGGCAGGACACTGTAACATCCCTTTTTCTGAAAAATGCAGCAGCTAGGACCTATCCAGAGAACAGTAAAAGAGATGCAGCCGTGTTAGTCTGGTCTAGCTGAAACAAAAAACAGGACTATGTAGCACTTGGGTCTGGCCCACCAAAGCTCATCACTAATAAACCATCTTGTTAGTCTGTAAAGTGCTACCTAGTCCTGTTTCTTGTTCTATCCAGAGAAGACAGTGATACCATGGACAGCTCCGAATGGGCACTGACCTTTGGATCTGGCCCAGACCCAGGTCCAGCAGCAGGCCGGAGGTGATAAACTAGGACAAATTGCTGAACCCCGGGGTGAGATCTCCACCTCAAAGCCCTAAGACCGGTGGCTGGGTAGAGCAGCCTCCTGGGGCAGTGACCCAAAGGACAAGGTAGCAGTGGGGAGCAGTGACACTGAGCAGGCAGTTGCTACTTACAGGGTCCCAGGGCCGGGCCCAAACTACCCCCCCAACAGCAACACAAAGGGGGTCAGAAGAAGCCTGGTCCAAGGTGACTGACCAGAAAAGCCACCTGGGGGCACAACCCCCCCCCAGGGCCAGTGGGGTGGAGAAGCCTCTGGCCAAAAAGGGCCTCCCACGAGAGGGGGAGCCCTTCACACGGGGGAAATTGACGTTGATCATCAACCCTGCTGATGCTTTGCCTGGGGGCTGGACTCGATGGCCCCTGAGGTCCCTGCCTGCCTGGGGATCCTACGAACCCCTGTATCCAACCCCTTCCCACCCCTCCCCTCCAACTCCCGCCGGGGCAGGTCGGACTGAGGGGCAGGCCGCGTGGGAATCTGTCGGCCCGGGCCATCAAGGGTGTTTCTGTGAGTGAGGCAGGGAGCGGTGACCCAGTCTGGGAGGTGCCTGAGTCCACTCCCATGCTACGAGAGATGCGCGGCATAAGAGAGGAAATGAAACTGAAAAGGGAGAAGTGCACTATGATTAAAATAAATGCTTTTTCCAGCCAATAACCCATTAATCTTTGGAACTCCCAACCACTGGAAACTGCTGTGGTCAAGAGCTATGTAAAATTCTGAAAGATTCTTGCTTATCAAGAAGAGCTGGAGTGATCATAATGAATGATCAGAAAACTGTTGAACCTTCTTTTTCCAGCCTTACACTGATTTCTAGCTATTAGCAATATCCCTCAGATTGGTGGCTTGGATATCTTTCTGGGCAGGATCTAGTGCTGGCCGCTGATTGAGGCAGGATACTCTCCTGTGCACAGCGCCCTGCGCAAGGGCCCCCCAAACTGCCTTGGTGTCTCTCTCTTTGTAGACTAGCAGGCTCTAAAGTAATTCAGAAAAAGTGACAGTACAAACACACCTTGCCTGGGTCTGCTGCAGAAATCTCCCAGCTGGGAAGACCTGGAAGTCCCAGAGATATTTCTTTTTTACTGGTTGTGGAACAGTGTCACAGACGCCCCAACTGAGATTGGGGCCTTTTTTGGTCCAGGTGTTCCACAGACTCCTTGGCTGAGAGGTGAATCTTCTGCTGCACACTTGCCATTGCCAAAATTGGGAGTCCCTATATGCCAGGGTCTGTACAGGGCCTTTGGATGAGAGCTGGTTAAGGATCCCAGTACTGCCACCATCAGTGAGTAACACCATTGCCAGGTGAATGTTGGGAGTAAAATTGACCTGTTAGCGTTTGTTAGAGAGCAGGGGTTCACTGAGTGACACTGCATCAGAACAGAGGAGGGGAGACCATTGTGGGGTCCCAGATGGGCAGCAGGGAGTGGCTCAGAGGGGAAAGGGGACCGTGTTGTATAGGACCAGAGGCATTAGAGGCGTCCCAAAGGGGTTCCCATACACTGATCCTCTTGCTTTGTCCCCCACAGGTGGGACAACCATAAAGAGTATACTGAAAGGTTGCGCCACTGAGTCTGCCTGCTTCAATATACAGCAGTTCAAAGAGACCTTCAGGGGGTTGGGTGAGTGTCTCACCACGGCCAAATGCAGCCCAGTTTCCTCCCACGGGGCCACTGTGGCTCTGGAACCAGCCGGACTCGTCCTCCCAGCCCTCCTTACCATCCTGCTGGTGAATGTCCTCTCCTGATCCTCCTTTCCACGGCACAGCCCCACTGCCCTGGTGGTGAATGTCCTTTCCTGATCCTCCTTTCCACGGCACAGCCCCACTGCCCTGGTGGTGAATGTCCTTTCCTGATCCCCCCTCCCGCGGCCCTGGGGGGGCCACACCGGTGGTGGCAGGGCTCGGATTTCCTTCCCCTGGAACGGGATGAACAGAATAAAACAGACACAAGAAAACTGGATGGGAACAGGTGTCTGTGTGTGCGGGGGGAGGCGATGATTCTTGGATTGTGTGTGTGTGTCTGTCATAGTGAATCTCGGATGTTATGTGTCTTCCTGTGTGTGGTAATGAGTGTTAGACACTGTGGCTGTGTCTGCATTGCAGGCTCCTTTTGGAAGAATCTTTTCCAGAAGAGATTTTCTAGAAAATCTTCTTCTGAAAGGGAGCAGCCGCACTGCCAAAGCAAGTCGAAAAAGCGAAATGCTTTTTCAAAAGATAACGTCCACAGTGAATGAAGGCTGTCTCGCATGTAAGCTGTGATTGCTATGCATGAAGTAGCTACCAGGGCACATGTGCTTTTTCCTCTTTCCTCTTGTTGTGAAAAAACTGCCTCTTCCCCCTCCGCACAGGCCTTTTTCCAGAAGAGCTCTTCCTCGTGAAAAAAAAAAAAAAATCTTCCTCGTAGAATGAGGATTAGCAACGCCAGAAAACCCCCTGTGCTCTTTCAATTTTCGTTCAAAAGAACGCGATTGCAGTGTGGATGTAACTCAAGTTTTTTCGGAAAAGTGGCCATTTTTATGTAGCCATACCCTGTGCATGTGTGATCATGAGTCTTGGACCGTGTGTTCGTGTGTGTGTTATAGTAAGTCTTGGATCATGTGTGTGTAATCACACTTTGGACTGTGTGTGTCTAAGTATTGGACGCTGCGTGTGTGTGTGTCTGTGTATGTATAATCCCAAGTCCTGGATTGAGTGTGTCATTGTGAATGTTGGATCATGTGTGTGATAGTGAGTCCAGGGTTGTGTGGTGTGCATCTGGGGATTATGTGTGTCTGTTGCTGGTGGTCTGATGGATTTCCTCACATTTAATTTTAGTGGGGTTCTGGGGGTGTCCGAAGCCTGGTTCTGAGGCTGATTGGAGCTAGGGCGACCCCTTGTAATGGAATGGGGAGAGCATGCGCAGAGGTGCACACACACGCACAAACACACACCCTTACACGTGCGCGCGCACACACATCGCAGCCTGCACAGCCGGCTCCTGTGCCACCCCTCCGACAGGCCCGCGTGAGGGAGGGAAATGAGGTTGGTTTATTCTGGTCCAAGGTGACTGACCAGAAAAGCCACCTGGGGGCACAACCCCCCCCCAGGGCCAGTGGGGTGGAGAAGCCTCTGGCCAAAAAGGGCCTCCCACGAGAGGGGGAGCCCTTCACACGGGGGAAATTGACGTTGATCATCAACCCTGCTGATGCTTTGCCTGGGGGCTGGACTCGATGGCCCCTGAGGTCCCTGCCTGCCTGGGGATCCTACGAACCCCTGTATCCAACCCCTTCCCACCCCTCCCCTCCAACTCCCGCCGGGGCAGGTCGGACTGAGGGGCAGGCCGCGTGGGAATCTGTCGGCCCGGGCCATCAAGGGTGTTTCTGTGAGTGAGGCAGGGAGCGGTGACCCAGTCTGGGAGGTGCCTGAGTCCACTCCCATGCTACGAGAGATGCGCGGCATAAGAGAGGAAATGAAACTGAAAAGGGAGAAGTGCACTATGATTAAAATAAATGCTTTTTCCAGCCAATAACCCATTAATCTTTGGAACTCCCAACCACTGGAAACTGCTGTGGTCAAGAGCTATGTAAAATTCTGAAAGATTCTTGCTTATCAAGAAGAGCTGGAGTGATCATAATGAATGATCAGAAAACTGTTGAACCTTCTTTTTCCAGCCTTACACTGATTTCTAGCTATTAGCAATATCCCTCAGATTGGTGGCTTGGATATCTTTCTGGGCAGGATCTAGTGCTGGCCGCTGATTGAGGCAGGATACTCTCCTGTGCACAGCGCCCTGCGCAAGGGCCCCCCAAACTGCCTTGGTGTCTCTCTCTTTGTAGACTAGCAGGCTCTAAAGTAATTCAGAAAAAGTGACAGTACAAACACACCTTGCCTGGGTCTGCTGCAGAAATCTCCCAGCTGGGAAGACCTGGAAGTCCCAGAGATATTTCTTTTTTACTGGTTGTGGAACAGTGTCACAGACGCCCCAACTGAGATTGGGGCCTTTTTTGGTCCAGGTGTTCCACAGACTCCTTGGCTGAGAGGTGAATCTTCTGCTGCACACTTGCCATTGCCAAAATTGGGAGTCCCTATATGCCAGGGTCTGTACAGGGCCTTTGGATGAGAGCTGGTTAAGGATCCCAGTACTGCCACCATCAGTGAGTAACACCATTGCCAGGTGAATGTTGGGAGTAAAATTGACCTGTTAGCGTTTGTTAGAGAGCAGGGGTTCACTGAGTGACACTGCATCAGAACAGAGGAGGGGAGACCATTGTGGGGTCCCAGATGGGCAGCAGGGAGTGGCTCAGAGGGGAAAGGGGACCGTGTTGTATAGGACCAGAGGCATTAGAGGCGTCCCAAAGGGGTTCCCATACACTGATCCTCTTGCTTTGTCCCCCACAGGTGGGACAACCATAAAGAGTATACTGAAAGGTTGCGCCACTGAGTCTGCCTGCTTCAATATACAGCAGTTCAAAGAGACCTTCAGGGGGTTGGGTGAGTGTCTCACCACGGCCAAATGCAGCCCAGTTTCCTCCCACGGGGCCACTGTGGCTCTGGAACCAGCCGGACTCGTCCTCCCAGCCCTCCTTACCATCCTGCTGGTGAACCTGCTCCTTCCTCCGGTGAACTTCCTCCTTTCCACGGCACAGCCCCACTGCCCTGGTGGTGAATGTCCTTTCCTGATCCCCCCTCCCGCGGCCCTGGGGGGGCCACACCGGTGGTGGCAGGGCTCGGATTTCCTTCCCCTGGAACGGGATGAACAGAATAAAACAGACACAAGAAAACTGGATGGGAACAGGTGTCTGTGTGTGCGGGGGGAGGCGATGATTCTTGGATTGTGTGTGTGTGTCTGTCATAGTGAATCTCGGATGTTATGTGTCTTCCTGTGTGTGGTAATGAGTGTTAGACACTGTGGCTGTGTCTGCATTGCAGGCTCCTTTTGGAAGAATCTTTTCCAGAAGAGATTTTCTAGAAAATCTTCTTCTGAAAGGGAGCAGCCGCACTGCCAAAGCAAGTCGAAAAAGCGAAATGCTTTTTCAAAAGATAACGTCCACAGTGAATGAAGGCTGTCTCGCATGTAAGCTGTGATTGCTATGCATGAAGTAGCTACCAGGGCACATGTGCTTTTTCCTCTTTCCTCTTGTTGTGAAAAAACTGCCTCTTCCCCCTCCGCACAGGCCTTTTTCCAGAAGAGCTCTTCCTCGTGAAAAAAAAAAAAAAATCTTCCTCGTAGAATGAGGATTAGCAACGCCAGAAAACCCCCTGTGCTCTTTCAATTTTCGTTCAAAAGAACGCGATTGCAGTGTGGATGTAACTCAAGTTTTTTCGGAAAAGTGGCCATTTTTATGTAGCCATACCCTGTGCATGTGTGATCATGAGTCTTGGACCGTGTGTTCGTGTGTGTGTTATAGTAAGTCTTGGATCATGTGTGTGTAATCACACTTTGGACTGTGTGTGTCTAAGTATTGGACGCTGCGTGTGTGTGTGTCTGTGTATGTATAATCCCAAGTCCTGGATTGAGTGTGTCATTGTGAATGTTGGATCATGTGTGTGATAGTGAGTCCAGGGTTGTGTGGTGTGCATCTGGGGATTATGTGTGTCTGTTGCTGGTGGTCTGATGGATTTCCTCACATTTAATTTTAGTGGGGTTCTGGGGGTGTCCGAAGCCTGGTTCTGAGGCTGATTGGAGCTAGGGCGACCCCTTGTAATGGAATGGGGAGAGCATGCGCAGAGGTGCACACACACGCACAAACACACACCCTTACACGTGCGCGCGCACACACATCGCAGCCTGCACAGCCGGCTCCTGTGCCACCCCTCCGACAGGCCCGCGTGAGGGAGGGAAATGAGGTTGGTTTATTTGTGGGGCCTTTTACATCCCTGAATAGTCCCACGTTTTGTCATAAAATTGAAAATCTGTTCAGCTGACTCCCCTCCCCCCGCCCTCCCCTGCCCTTTAATTACACTGTGAATGTGGGTTCCTGGCAGGGCCGCCAGCCAGGGCTGGAAACCCCCCAGGGTTAAAGCAGCTGCCTGGGGATGCCAGGGCCCTGCTGCCTCCTGCACAAAACAGCTCCTGGAAAGATGCCCTGCCTGGGAGTGAACCCTGGCGTTGGGTGGGGGCGGGTGGGGTGGATGATTTGCACAGGTAAGTACCTAGAGGAGGGTCTCCTGGCCCTGCAGGCAAAAATTGAGGAGTTGGCGGCCGATGCCCCCAAAAGCGTATCAGGATTGGCCGCCTGAGGTCCACACAGATAGGGAGAACCGTGGACCATGCCAATACACATTACTCTGCGGCACTCAACAGGGCAGTAAAGGTCAAAACTATCATCATGGGCAGAGCCTTTACTGGTGACAAAATACCTTGGGGATGGATATGCGTAGTGTGTTGCCAAATTATGTGGGGCGTTTCCGTTTTAACCTTTAGAATAGTACCGGCGCTTCCGAAGCAAATTAAAAACTCTGAAAACTGTTGTCTTTAACCTAGCGGGTCAGGGAACCCTGAGGTCAAGAGGAGGGAACTGTAGGGGTAAACTGAGGCAGTCCATGGTATTTTGCTAAGAACCCCTATTCTATCCTAAATTTGAGGCAAGGCCTGTGAACACACAGCATAAGCAGCTAACATGACCCTGGTCACTCTGGCAACCACATTCCAAGAGGGCCTCACTCCGATAAGACCCTGGCTGGTACCAAAACAAACTTTTGCGGAAATTGTTCTCACTGTCTCCTTTAATCCTCGAAAATAAGCCTGGAACCCAAGGACCACACCAACGCGAGGCACTATCACCCCACAGTAGACGCATCATAATTTCAGCAGACAAGTTGCCATTAACATCTCTGTTTTGTTTATGTTGGCTTATTTAGCTTGTTAGGAATAACTACCTGTACTAGTGATAAGTTGTTTAATTGGCGATGGGTTGAGATGCTGTGTAATCTTCGTAGTTTATTGGCTTATGTGTTCACTCCGTCTTGCCGCCAGACCCTATCAAATTGCTTCTCCTCCGCCCATCTGCTGCCTATATAATCTATTGTAATGTTTTGATTAACTAGTGTTCACCAGGTTAACCCCTGAGGGACACTCCACCAGCTGCGTGCAATAACCCCTCTGCTTGTTTTCACCTGCATCGAGAGTGTCCTGAATTATTCCCTACATACACCTTTTTCCAAAAGAGCTCTATTGGAAAAAGGCTTCTTCTTCATAGAAAGAGGTTTACTAATGTTGGAAAAACCCCTCCGTTCTTCCGATTTTTTTCTAAAGAATGCGATTGCAGTGTGGATGTAACTCACGTTTTTTCAGACAAGTGTCCATTTTCCCATAAAGACTCTGTCGCGTACACATACCCTGTGCGTGCGTGATCATGAGTCTTGGACCGTGTGTGTTTGTGTGTGTGTGATAGCAAGTCTTGGATCATGTGTGTGTAATCACGCCTTGGACTGTGTGTGTCTAGGTATTGCAGTGTGTGTGTCTATAATCCCAAATCTTGGACTGTGTCATTGTGAGGCATGGATCATGTGTGTGATAGTGAGTCCATGTGTGTGTCGTGTGTGTGGGGATTACGTGTGTGTGTTGAGGGCAGTCTGAAGCATTTCCTCATGTTTAATTTTAGGGGTGTCCTGGGGCATCAGAAGCCTGGTTGTGAGGCTGATTGGAGCTAGGATGACCCTTTTAATGGAATGGGGAGAGCATGCGCACAGGCGCACACATGCACACACACGCACACGCACACGCACACACACACACACACACGCACATGGAAGCAGCCTGCACGGCCGTCTCCCGTGCCACCCCTCTGACAGGCCCTCGTGCGGGAGGGAAATGAGGTTGGTTTATTTGTGGGGCTTTTTACAGCCTAGAATAGTCCCACTTTTTGTCATAAAACTGAAAATATGTTCAGCTGACTCCCCACCCCGGGCTGCTGCCCTTTAATTACACTGTGAATGTGGGTTTCTGGCAGGGCCACCAGCCAGAGCTGGAAACCCCCCGGGGTTAAAGCAGCCCCCTGGGGATGCCAGGGCCCTGCTGTCTCCTGCACAATGCAGCTCCTGGAAAGATACTTGGGCAGGGAGTGAACCCT
Source organism: Pelochelys cantorii (assembly GCA_032595735.1). Taxonomy (NCBI): domain Eukaryota; kingdom Metazoa; phylum Chordata; order Testudines; family Trionychidae; genus Pelochelys; species Pelochelys cantorii. The sequence continues at coordinate 3,386,637 of CM064349.1, forward strand.
GGACTCAGGCGGGGGTATGTGTGTGTGTGTGTGTGTGTGTGTGGAGATGAACACAGGCGCCTTTAACATTGGAAGTAAAGGAGATGCAGCTGTAGCCCTGTGCTTTAGCATCTCCCTAGTCTCCTTTGCAGAGTCCAGCTAGCAGAGGGGGCCAAAGGCCTCGGTCCAGGTTACCGTGGTGGCACCGTGAACCATCCCAGGCCTTCTCAGACTTTTTTTTTTTATCAAGAACCCTTTAAAAGAGAGAGGGAGAGAGAGAAAGGTGTTCCCAATAAAAATCTCGCACCTACAGTGATGTCTCCCTGGCGCCATGTGCTGCCCCTCGTCTCCAGGCACCGAGCCCGCAGCTCCTACTAGCCACAGTTCCCCGTCACTGGTCACTGGGAGCTGCAGGAACGGTGTCTGCACTCAAGGACGGCACGTGGAGACCCCCTGCTCTGCCTCTCTCAGGGGCTGCAGGGACAGGCCAGCCACATCCAGGAGCAGCAGTGACTACGGGGATAATGACTCCGGCCACGGCAGGTTCGGCATTTGAGAACTCACTGCTCAAAGAAATAAATGAAACAAAAGACAGGACTACGTAGCATTTTAAAGACTAACAAGATGGTTTATTAGGTGATGAGCTTTCGTGGGCTAGACTCACGAAAGCTCATCACCTAATAAACCATCTTGTTAGTCTTTAAAGTGCTACATAGTCCTGTTTTTCATTTCAGCTAGACTAGACTAACACGGCTACATCTCTATTAAAAGAAATAAATGTAAGTGTAAGAGAGAAATGAACATGATGAAATGCCCAGAGCAGCCAACCCCCCAAATCACCCCACGCTGCAAGCAGGGACAGAAGTAACACCACCACCATGATAGAGGCTCAACTTAAATGTATACCCCAAATTAAAAAATATAGTAAGAGACCTAAAAAAGAGCCACTGTGGCTTAACCACCATGTAAAAGAAGCAGTGAGAGATAAAAGGCATCTTAAAAAGTGGAAGTCCAATCCTAGTGAGGTAAATAGAAAGGAACATAAACACTGCCAAGTTAAGTGTAAAAATGTACTAAGAAAAGCCAAAAAGATTTTGAGGAACAGCTAGCCAGAAACTCAAAAAGGAAGAGCCAAATGTTTTTTAAGTACATCAGAAGCAGGAAGCCTGCTAAACAGCCAGTGGGGACCCTGGACGATCAGATACAAAAGGAGCAATCAAGGACGATAAAACCATTGCGGAGAGACTAAGGGTATGTCTACGCTGCATTCCTCCTTCGAGGGAGGAATGCAAATGTAGACATCCGAAATTGCAAATGAAGCAGGGATTTAAATATCCCGTGCTTCATTTGCATAATCGTGGACTGGCGAAAACCGGGGTTATTTCAAGGCAAAATAATCCTTAAAACCTCATTTTTTGAGGAGCAAGGGTTATTTTGAGGGAAGGGTTTCCCTCAAAATAACCCCGTTTTTTTCCCTCTCGCAATAGCATTATTTCTGAACACTTTTTTTTTAAGGATTCGTATACGGGTGACACTGAGTCACCCTGCCCACTTCCTGTTTTCTCTGGAACACTCAGTTGCATTTCAGCTATCCATGGAGTACATTGCACCACAATCTCTTAGCTGCCAGTCAAAGCTGCAGGGACCTTTGGCTTCCTGTTGAAATTGCACCGGCAAAGCCCGGCGTCGGTCGGTCTGGCAGAGGACGGAGTCGGGATTAGAGTCTCTGCGCCTTGGTGGGGGCTGAGTCGCTGGCACTGTTGGTAAGTCACATGCTCCTTTGGAATTGTTGCTGTCACCGTTTTATGCCGTTCGAGGTCCCGTGTTGTTCACACCCGGCCCTTGGCGGACGAGGGCGGCTTGCTCAGCAGCGCTGAGGCCGCTTTTGTTTTGTCTCTTTGCCCCAGTAAGCAGAGAAACCGGCACTTGTGCTGCTCCCTAGACTGTCCCTGACTCTAGTAAACATCTAAAGCGGGACACTAGATGCAGGATCCTGGGACCCCACCTGGCTGATCACCTGGCTGGGCTTTAGTCATACTTACTCTGCTAAACCCCCCAAATTCCATCCTCCTTCCACTCCTGTGTTACATGAGCTCAATGAGCAGGTTCCCGGCTAGTCGAATTAGTGTGACACCTACATGTCCCCCCCCAAACATTCATAGAGACGTCTCTCCTTAAATAAATATCCCCTGCGCCGGGTTCAATGACTTAATTGACTCCCCAAAGCAGCGGGGGAGGGGGCGTTGGCTCCCTCTCTCTTCCCTCGATGGCTCGTGGCTGAGGAGAGGTTATTCCCCAGTCGGCGCCTGCCAAGCGGCCGGGGGGAAGCTGCAAGGAGCCAGACCCAGTCGCAGCTCAGTGGGGCTGAAGGGGCTGCAATAAGGCTGCGTGAACCCTACACGCTCTGAGTTCCTGCGGCCTCTTGGCACCAACGAATCCATTCATTAATCAACTCCCCCCACCAGGGAGAGCGGCTCATCAGATCCTGTTGGGACTGGACTTTGACCTTCCTCTGGGACCGTAACGTTACCACAGTTCAACCTCCAGTGTCCCCTTCCCACAGGCGAGAGGAATCCCTGTCCAGCGAGAGCCTCGGGACCGGTCAGTCACATCCCAGGCAGGCGCCTTCCACATGCAATGAGGGGCCCGTCCACACTCACAACCACCCAGAGACCTACCCGGTGGGAGCCAAGCAGTCACCTGCCACCATGTATGTTGGATGGTGGAGACCTGGCCCGCACCTTTGGGTCTAAGCCCACTGTCTGCTCCCGGAGGGCACATTCCTCCCTGGACTGCAGAACTAATCTGTGCAGAAGAGTAAAAGCTGTGTGCTACAGGCAGAGAAACAGATAGAACAGCAGAGGAGGGAGAGGCCGTCCCTGCTGAGCTGTGCGGCGTGTGCCTGGCATCCAGTCCTGACTGGAAGATCCTAGAATCATAGACTCCTAGAACACTAGAACGGGAAGAGACCTCGAGAGGCATCGAGTCCAGTCGCCTGCCCTCACGGCAGGACCAAATACAGTCTAGACCATCCCTGATAGACATTTATCTAACCTACTCTTAAATATCTCCAGAGATGGAGATTCCACAACCTCCCTAGGCAACTTATCCCAGTGTTTAACCACCCTGACAGGCAGGAAGTTTTTCCTAATGTCCAACCTAAACCTCCCTTGCTGCAATTTAAGCCCATTGCTTGTCCTATCCTCAGAGGCCAAGGAGAATAATTTTTCTCCCTCTTGCTTGTGACACCCTTTTAGGTACTTGAAAACAGTTACAATGTTTCCCCTCAGTCTTCTTTTTTCCAGGCTTTTTTTTTTTTTTTTTTTGGAACAGCATCACACTGCTGACTCAGATTTAGCTTGTGGTCCACTCTGACCCGTAGATCCCTTTCGGCGGGACTCCTTCCTAGATAGTCACTTCCCATTCTGTGTGTGTGAGACTGATTGTTCCTTCCTAAGTGGAGCACTTTGCATTTCTCCTTATTCAACTTCATGCTATTTGCCTCAGACCATTTCTCCAGTTTGTCCAGATCATTTTGAGTTCTCACCCTGTCCTCCAAAGCACTTGCAGCCCCTCCCAGCTTTGTATTATCCGCAAACTGCAATCGTACTCTCTACGCCAATATCTAAATCCTTGATGAAGATATTGAACAGAACTGGTACCAGAAGAGATCCCTGCAGATCCACTTGTTATGCCCTGCCAGCAGGATTGTGAACCGTTAATAACTACTCTTTGCAAACTGTTATCCAGCCAGTTATGCACCCACCGTATAGTAGCCCCATCTAGGTTGGATTTCCCTAGTTTATTGATAAGATGCTCATGCGAGACCATATCAACTGTCTTACTAAAGTTGAGGTATACCAGGTCCACCGCTTCTCCCTTATCCACAAGACTTGTTATTCTATCAGAGAAAGCCTTCAGATTGGTTTGACATGATTTGTTCTTTACAAATCCATGCTGGCTGTTCCCTATCACCTTATTATCTTCCAGGTGTTTGCAGATGATTTCCTTAATTACTTGCTCCATTATCTTCCCTGGCACAGAAGTTAAACTGACTGGTCTGTCATTTCCTGGGTTGTACTTATTTCCCTTTTTATAGATGGGCACTAGATTTGCCCTTTTCCAGTCCTCTGGAATCTCTTCTGACCTCCATGATTTTCCAAAGATGATAGCTAAAGACTCAGATACCTCCTCTATCAACTCCTTGAGTATTCTGGGATGCATTTCATCAGGCCCTAGGGACTTGCAGACATCTAACTTTCCCTAATTTTTTTAACTTGTTCTTTTCCTATTTTAACTTGTAAACCTACCCCATTTCCACTGGCATTCACTATGTTAGGTGTCCCGTCATCATCAGACATCTGAAAACCAAAACGAAGAAGTCATTAAGCACCTCTGCCATTTCTAAGTTTCCTATTATTGTTTCTCCCTCCTCACTGAGCAATGGGTCTACCCTGTCCTTCATCTTCCTCTTGCTTTTAATATATTTACACACTGTTTTCTTGTTACCCTTTATGTCTCTAGCTAGACATTAATCTAATCTTTGAACTTTAACCTAGTTTCCACTTCTTATATGACTCCTTTTTGATTTTTAGATCATGTAAGATCTTCTGGGTAAGTCAAGGTGGTCTCCTGCCAGACTTTCTATCTTTCCTACACAGCAGAATAGTTTGCTTTTGGGCTCTTAATAATGTCCCTTTGAAAAACTGCCAACTCTCTTCAGTTGTTTTTCCTCTTACTCTTGCTTCCCCTGGTACCTTATCTACCAGCTCTGTGACTTTACTGAAATCTGCCTCCCTGAAATCCACTGTCCCTATTTTGCTGTTCTCTCTTCTCCCATTCCTTAGAGTCATGAACGCTAGGATTTCGTGGTCACGTTCACCCAAGCTGCCTTCCACTTGCAAATTTCCAATCGGTCCCTCCAGTAGCTTGCTCAACCTTCTGGAATAATTTTTTTTTTCCAGTGAAGGGGGCTGTGAGGTGGCTGCCCCAGAACTGTGGCAAATCGCTCAGGGGTCCCTCCACACTGCCAGCTGGTTCCATCCTGGGCAGCCTCTGACTGGTCCCATTCCAGACTGTCCGGGGCCGATCCCCTGGCTGGAGACTGGAACGCCCCAGCAACCCCCGCGTCCATCAGCTGCTCCTGGCCCATGTAGGCTTCTCTGGCTGCCTGCCTCCTCACTGCCCTGCTGGCCACGGATGAGTGGGGCTGGTTCCCCGGTGGCCCCATCTCCGAGCCGCCTGCCGGGGCACTGGGCATAGAACTGAGCAGCAGGCACCGAGCGAGGGGCTCAGCTGGGGCATCTGGGTGACAACAGGCGAGGGCCTGGAGTGACACAGCCTCCAACGTAGCTGCACAGCAGCCAGTGGGGCAGGGCCAGCTGGTGTAAGTAGGACAGGGTGCCAGTGGGGCAGGGCCCAGCTGGTGTCAGGGGCTCATGTTCTCCCTCCCTCTCCAGGGGCCAGCCTGCATCGTGAGTTTTGCGCTGGGCCTGGAGCCGATTGCAGTGGTGACTGACAGTCTTGCCCACCTGGGACAGCCTCGTGCAGCGTCGCGCTGGTAGATATAACTTGGGGTAGGTGCTTGTACTCGCAGTGGGACCTTTGGCAACTGAAGAATGTTGGGGCAGGATATTCGGGGCCCCCCATGTTTGGCGGCAGCTTTAGGCCCTAAATGCTGCAGATCGGGAGAGAAATCACTTGGTCTGGCCCCGTGGAATCGCCAGTGAGTCACGTCCCCGCCCCGTGCCTCAGTTTCCCTTGGGGAGAGGAAGGCTGCTGGCTCAGGGCTGTCAGTGTGAAGAGGGTGTTGATGGGGTGGAAATGGGAGGAGGTTACATCTCAGACCTCTCCTCTGATGCAGAGGGAGAGAAAAATCAAGCTACTGTCAAGGCCTGTCTGACCTCCCGCGAGTGCAAAGCCGGACCCGTCTCTGTGAATTTTGGGAAGGCAAAGGCAATAAGGATGATTGTCGCCTGCTGCCAGGTGGACGGCTGCTCCCCAGACGTGGCCAAATATACAGCGCCCCATCCCCTCCCCCGTCCCTGCACTTCCTGCTGCCTGGAACCTCCCCCTGGTCCTCCCACCCTGCAGGGGGTGCCCCATTGAATAACACAGAGTCCCAGGGGGGTGGGGAGTGAGTGGGCGGGGCTCTAGGCAGGCACCAGGTGTGAACCCATCTGCCTGCCCCCCCCCCCAGGGCAGGATCCAGGGCTCCCTTTGCAACCTCTCCCCTGCCCCTGCTGCCTCCAGCATCCCCAGAGCTGCAGCGCCCCCTGCAGGGGGATCTGGGGCTGAGCGGTGCCCCCCCAGCAGCTGGTATCTTCCACTAACTTCTTCTGGATGATTTTCCTTTGCAGTTTCCCACCCTCTGCCCTCCGTAGGGCAGAAGCCAGACACCGGGTGGGGCCCATTAGGGAAAGGTGTCAGGAGCAGATCAGAACACCTGGGCTCTGTGCCTCTGAATTGACCTTGCACCCGTGTCTTCCCCTTCCTGTGCTTCTCGCTCTCCATCCAACCTCCTCAATGCAGGGCCTGGCTCAGCACGCAAGGGACCGAGCCGTGCTAGGCACTACAGGCTTGCAGGGGGATATTGCCCCTGCCCCAAGGAGCCAGCAGTCTGAGTTGACGTGGTGGGGAAACTCTCCCCAGTTGAGAGGTGGGGAAGCTGAGGCTGGGAATGGTGCCAGGACTAGCCCCATCTCACACAAGGAGGTTGGGGATGAGCTGGGAACTGAACCTAGTTTTGCAGAGTCCCCATATGGCGCTTTAACGCACGACGAAGCCACCATTCTTGGAGATCCCACCGCTCCCACCAACACTGAGCTGCTGCTCTGCAAGAGCCTGACCCAGTACAGGTGCCATCAGTGGGTTCTAGAGTGGGGCGGCAGGTGAATTGTTCAGGGACGCACAGTCAGTGTGTGTAACGGAGAAGGGGGAGGCAATGCTGGGCGAGATAGGATGGAGGCAGTAAGGGGGAGCAGAGCCAAAGGGGCGATGGAGGCCGACGTGGGGCCCAGAGGCAGATCTGAGGCCAGGCAGGCTGCTGTGTCCTAGTCCATCCCCAGAGAGTGACACCCCTCCCACTGATCATCTTCCCCCTCCGCCTCCCCACGCAGGTGGAACTCCCCCAAAGGCCGTCCTGAAGGGCTGTGCGACCGAGGCCGCCTGCACCCGGATCAAAGACGTGTCAGGGGCCTTCCCAGGGATCTTTGGAGAGCTAACCAATGGCAAATGCACCCCAGCCGCCAGCACAGTCAGCAAAGCCGTGCGACCCGCCGGGGTCCTCCTGCTGACGCTTCTCTCCTGATCCCCCCTCCCAAGGCCAGTGCCAATGCCCACATGGCACATGCTGGGACCCCTGCTGCCTGCATTCGCCCAGCTGATGGCCTCCCCAGCCCTGGAGAAGAGGAGGCTGCCCATCTGCTCCAGGAGAGGAGGGGGAGGCATGAGTGAGACTTGTACCCACAATCCCCGGCTCCATAAGGGACCCCAGGGCCGGGCTGACTCCAGCCAGCTCAGCGGAGAATCTCCCTTTATCACCCCCACGGTCACGTCCCGCCGCTCGTGCTCCTACAGCACCCCCTGCCGCAGGACCACCCACAGGGCAGGCCCCTTGGGAATGCATTGGCCCCCGTGGTGCGGGACCAGGTGCAGCCCAGCTGGGGACGGGAGCGGGGTCTGGGAGCCTGGGCTTCACTTCCAGCCCCTGAGCGTTTGGGGCTAAGTCCCCTGCTTCCCGCTGAGCGCCCTGCTCACCCCCTCGCGGAGGGGGCCTGGGGAACCCACCCGCTGGCTGCGACGCTGGCTGCCCTGCCGGCTGCGGGGCGTTTCTCGGGGGCACGGAGACGCCCTTCCTAGAGCCTCTCCACGGAGTCCCTGGAGCCGAGAGGCCTCCCCGCACCAGGCAGGCAAAGGGTTAAAAGAACCCTGGGAGGGGACTATAGCTAGGGGCCAATCAGGAGAGGCCTTGCAGCGTCCAATCAGAGCCCAGGAGGGCGGTATAAAGGAGATGGCTGGCCAGGCTGTGCTCACTCTTGCTCCAGCCCTGGAGGGAGAAGGGTCTGGCTGCCTGCTTGCTGGGGCACCATGGACAGCGCAAGGCTGGGGCGCTCCATCCTGAGCAGTGCCAGGCTGGGGCACAGCAACCGGGTCCTGGGGGTACTTGGGCAGCAGGGAGGCAGCCAGGCAGGAGGCAGCAGTGGGTCCCCACCCCTTCGCCCGTGCTGAGTGGCTGTGTCAGGCTGCCGTTTGCCCTGGGCGGGGGCTCGGTGATACCTGGCCTTGGGTCACTGAAGCAAGGGGGATACAGGAGGGTCTCCTGAGGGGGGCACACCTCCCCCCCCCCCATGTGGGCCAGTCCCTCTGAGTCAGCTAGAGAGCCCAGGAGCCACATGGGGTGCCTTCTGTGGCCTTGTCTGTCCTGCTGCACGGCGTGGCCTGCCGGGGGCCGGGAGCCCTGGCCGGGTTGCGAGGAGGCTGGGTGGGCACAGCCCTGAGTCGGCCACAAACGGGACCAGGTCTGTTCTTAGAGCCGCAGGCGGCTTCCAGACCTAGAAACCCCCCCTGCCCGGCCCCCCAGCCAAGGGCCACACAGCTCAGTTTCCCCCGGCTCTCCCTTGGGCTGCGGCTGTTCTCCGCTCGGCTGTGGGTGTACGCTCAGGTCAGGCTGCCCTGCCGGGCACCTTGGGCAGTCGCTTTGTCATCCTCTGCTCTCGACTCCACTAAGGGGCTTCGTTGCTCCTTTCGCTGATTGTCGAGGAGGGAGGCTGGGCACGCGGCTGTCTCTTGTGAGGGCGGTGATAGTCTTTGGCTCTGACACTCTCCCAAATGCAGCCGCTGTCGTCCTTTGCGTACAAGTGCCCCTTTTGCAGAAAGGGGCAACGTTCCCAGCATCTGACCACTCTGGGCTGTGACTGAAAGCCAGGCTCCCGAACGCAGGCCCCCAGCAATGTCCCTACAACGCTCCGTCTCTTACACCTCTGTGGGTGTGTCCACACTGCAGAACTTTGCCTGAAAAACAATACTTGTGCCCACACTGCCATTGAGTTCTTTCGACAGAAAGTTGAAAGAACAGAGGGGGGTTTCTGACAGCGGTAAACCGCCTCCTAGGAAGAAGAAGCTTTTTTTCTGAAAAAGGCGGGTGTGGATGGGGAACAGGGAGTTTTTATTAAAGAAGAGGCCTCCAGGGACTAACACAAGTGCCCTGGTGGCCACTCCATCCATACTAATCACAACTGAAATGCGAGATAATGTCCATTCAGTGTGGACACTCACTTTCAAAAAAGCACATTGCTTTTTCATTGCGCTTTTGCTGTGTAGACACTCTCAAGAAGTTGTTCCAGAAAAGCTTCTTCCGAAAGAAGCCTGCTATCTGGATGTAGCCTGAGTCACCTGGTGCTGGGATCCAGCTTGATGGTTGTGCTTTTCCATCCCAGGAGGGGTGTGTGATGGGGCACAGGCTCCCCCCCCCCCCCGGGGAAACGCAACTGAAGGGATGGGAAGCAAACACTGAGGCTACGTCTACACTGGCGCATTCTCACACAAAAACTCTTTTGCGGAAGAGTTCTTGTCCAAAAACTCTTCCAGAAGAGAGCGCCCCTGTATAAAACTATGGTACGCCCACATCTTGGATATTGTGCACAGATGTGGTCTCCTCACCTCAAAAAAGATATTTTGGCCTTGGAAAGGGTTCAGAAAAGGGCAACTAAAATGATTAGGGGTTTGGAACGGGTCCCATATGAAGAGAAGTTAAAGCGACTGGAACTTTTCAGTTTAGAAAAGAAGAGACTGAGGGGGGATATGATAGAGGTCTATAAAATCATGAGTGGTGTGGAGAGGGCCGATAAAGAAAAGTTATTTATTAGTTCCCTAAATAGAAGAACTAGAGGACACCAAATGAAATTAATGGGTAGCAGGTTTAAAACTAATAAAAGAAAGTTCTTCTTCACACAGCGTGTAGTCAACCTGTGGAACTCCTTGCCAGAGGAGGCTGTGAAGGCTAGGACTATAACAGAGTTTAAAGAGAAGCTAGATAATTTCATGGAGGTTAGGTCCATAAAAGGCTATTAGCCAGGGGATAGAAATGGTGTCTCTGGCCTCTGTTTGTCAGAGGCTGGAGAGGGATGGCAGGAGACAAATCGCTTGATCATTGTCTTCGGTCCACCCTCTCTGGGGCACCTGGTGCTGGCCACTGTCGGCAGACAGGCTACTGGGCTAAATGGACCTTTGGTCTGACCCAGTACGGCCATTCTTATGTTATGTCTACACTGGCATGTGCTTTTACGCAAGAGATGTACTTTTGCAGAAGAGCATCCTTGCCAGTGTAGACGCTCTCTTGCGCAAGAAAGCTCTGATGGCCATTTTACCCATAGGGCTTTCTTGTGCAAGATATTCATGTTGCCCGTCTGCACTGGACTCTTGCACAAGAACAGTTGCACAAAAGGGCTTATTTCTGAGCGGGAGCATCATAGTTCTTGCGCAAGAAACCCTGATTTCATACAGTAGAACGTCAGTTTACTTGCGCAAGAACACGCAGCCAGTGCAGACAGGCAGCGAGTTTTTGTGCAAGAGCGGCCGCTTTGGCGCAAGATCGCACCAGTGCAGAAACAGCCTGATTGTCTCAATCTAGCTTCACAGCCGGCTCCCAGGTCCTCCAGGACACCTGCAAACAGCTGGAAACTAAAGACCTCTAGCGGCAGGGGTGGAGATGCGCCGTGCTGGGCGCAGGCCCGAAAGATCCACTCTGGCCCAAAATGGACTTCACCTCAAGTCAGGAGGAGGGTGAGAATTTAGGATTGGCAGCAGGTGTTCTGAGCTCACAAGGCTGGGCGGGTGCAGTTTGTTTTATTGCGCTTAGTAACTAACTTTGATCTGGCTGCCATCGCCTGCAGCCATAGAGATCCGCTCTTGATATTTAATACAAGCGCTTTGGTTGCTCAATGGACCCAGTGTAAATAATTGTAACCGGGCAGATGGACAAGAGTTGTGTCTCTAATTCACTGATAAGGGGGGGGATGCGCCTTGTGTCCTAACGAGCTCTGCATAAAGCTTTTTGACCGAGTCAGACGGATTGGTCTGGGGTTCTGGTCCCATGGGGGCTGTCAGGGCCGGCTCTAGGTTTTTTGCTGCCCCAAGCAAAAAATTTTTTGGCCACCACCCCCCCCGCTCCACAAAAAAAATAACTCCAAGACTTAAGCCAAAAAAAAAAATTAAAATAAAACAGCATTAAAATGGCATGTCCCCTTTAAGAGTGAGTGAGGAACCGGGGAGCTTCCCCTAGGTCTTTTGGTCGGCAGCCATTCTGGGGAACCAGGTAAGCATGGGGGCTGGGGTCGGGGGGCTGGGCGTGTTGGGGGCGGGGGGGGGGGGAGGCTGGGCTCTGAGTGTTTGTAGGGTTGCCAGGTGCCCAGCATTTTCTCCTCCTGGCCGGGAAAAAAAAATCAGAAAATACCAGACATCTCAGGTGTCTGGTATTCTCTGAATTTTTTTACCAGACAGGAGGCGAAAATACCTGTAAAAAAATTCAGACACCTGGCAACCCTAGGCAGGAAGGGGGCGTCCTACCTGGGATGGGGGCATCCTACCACACGATGTAGGCAGAGGGGTGGCTGATGGCCGGGTCCAGGCTGCGGGTCTAGCGGAGCGGCGCCTCCGCTTGGAGTGGAAAGGCTCTTGGAGGAGGTAGCGGCCGCAGGGGAGGAGCAGGATTCAGGAGACAGGGCCGGCCAGCAGGCTCCGGGGCCGGGCGCACATGGTGCCAGTGCTGGCTGCGCATAGGGTTAGCAGGTGTAGGGTAGAAAAATTCAGAAAATACCAGACATGTGCAATGTGCAATGTCTGGAATTTTCTGAATTTCTCCTGGGCGCCGGACGGAAGCCTGGGGGGCGGGGGAGCGACTGGGAGGCGGGGCTGCGATTGGCGCTGGGAGCCCTGTGGTCGCGTGCAAAAGCTGGGCAGGGCGGGGTGGGGCAGGGGCCGGGACTCCCAGCCACTCTCCCCGCCCCTGCCCGGCTTCTACTAGCAACTAGAGCAGTGGTCCCCAACCTTTCAGGGCTGGCGGGCGCCCGGGGGTGGGGCCGCTCATGCGCCGGGCAGCCAGGGGCGGGGCCGCTCACGCGCCGCGTGCCTGGGGGCAGGGCTGCCCATGCGCCATGCGCCCAGGGCTGGCACCGCGCATGTGCCGTGCGCCCGTGGCGGGGCTGGCCCAGATCATTCGGTGGGTGCACATAAATGCCCTGGAGGGTGCAATGGTGCCCATGGGCACCGTGTTGGGGACCACTGAACTAGAGGGAGTGCCTGCCGGGGGCATGGCCTGTTGGACTCCGGCTGCGGCCAGTGGCTGCACACTGCCCCCCCCCGCCAGCTCTGCTTCCTGCCCCCCCCTTCCTCCGGCCCCCCCTCCTCCTATCCAGCCCCCGATCCCTCCCAGCTCTTCTTCCCGCCCCCCCCTTCCTCCCGGCCAGTCCCTCGGCCCCCTACACCCCCGTCTCCTGCCCTCCTTCCTTGCAGCTGGTCTCGCCGCCGCCACTGCCGCCACCACCCACGTTCAAGTGTGTCCGGTATTTTGGGGGGCCCTACCTGGTAACCCTAGCTGCACAGCTGCGGCACCTCCCGCAGCCCTTTAAAATCAGCGGGGTGGGGCCGGGCATTGCCGTGGGCGGCGCCGGCTGCTTAGCGACCGCCGGGGAGGAGCAGGAGAGGGGACTGGGCGGCCAGCAGGCTCCGGGCACCCATTGGTGCCAGCTGGCTGCGCAACCACGGCGTTTCCCGGGTGCCGGCCCTTTAAAATCGGCGGGGCGGGGCTTGGCTTTGTCGGGGGCCGCGCCAGCTGCTTACCTGAAATGCCGCCCCTGGCAAAGTGCCGCCCCAAGCACCTGCCTGATTTGCTGGTGCCTAGAGCTGGCCCTGGGGGCTGTTTTCCCTGGGGGGCTGTGTCAGGTCCCCACGACTGAGTCTTCCCAGAGCTCTGGGCTGTGCCCCCAACTTTGTGGTTTGGCTGGGGGAGACCAGCCTCTGAAGCCTGGGATTATGGGTACGTATCCCACCCACCCCCTCCTGGAGCAGATGGGCAGCCACTTCCAACTTCTCCAGGGCTGGGCTGCCTCGTTACACCGCTACCGGCCACACTCAGATGAATTGGCTTCTTCAATGCCCCTCTCCCCCCCACACACAATCAAGACCCAATTCCTAAAGACTTTGCTCGCCGGTTTGTTTTATTAAGCAGCACATTGCACAGGGGGAAGCGAATCCGGCTGGGGGCAGGGCCCCCGGGGGAGAGCGGCTGCAGAGAGGGGCTAATGCAGGCAGCAGGGGGCCCGGTGTGGGCGGTGCTCCAGCGTTTGGGGGGGGGGGTTCAGGAGCGGAGCATCAGCAGGAGGAGCCCGGCGAGGGCAGGAAGCAGGAGCCCGGCGGGGCGCACGGCTCTGCTGATCACACTGGAGGCTTCTGTGCATTTGACATTGGCTGGATCAACATGGATCCCCGCAAAGGGCCCCGATCCTTCTGTGATATAGGTGCAGGCGGCCGGGGTCGCACAGCCCTTCATGATGGCCCTTCCGGCGGTCCCACCTGCGTGGGGAAAGGGGGGCGGGAGATGATCAGTGGGAGGGGAAAAGCTCTCTTCCTGGGGATGGACTAGGACACAGCAGCCTGCCTGGCTCAGATCTGCCTCTGGGCCCCGTCGGCCTTCCTCAGCCTCCATCTCCCCTTTGGCTCTGCTCCCCCTCGCTGGTCTGGCTTGGCATAGCCTCCCCCTGCTCCTTCCCATGCTTTCACTGGGTGTCCTTCAAGTCGCCTGCCTCCCCCATTCACCGAGGACACCTATACTGGGTCGGATTCTTGCAGAGCAGCAGCTCAGTGTTGGTGGGAGCGGTGGGATCTCCAAGAACGGTGGCTTTGTCGTGCGTTAACGCGCCATAAGGGGACTCTGCAAAACTAGCGTCAGTTCCCAGCTCAGCCACAACCTCCTTGTGTGAGATGGGGCTAGTCCTGGCACCATTCCCTGCTTCGGTTTCCCCACTTTTTAACTGGGGAGAGTTTCCCCACCACGCTGACTCAGACTGCAGGCTCATTGGGGCATGGGGCAATATCCCCCTGCAAGCCTGTAGTGCCTAGCACGGCTCGGTCCCTTGCGTGGGCTGTGTCCATCATGGCCGGGGCTCCCTGTGCTGAGCCAGGCCTGCATTGATGAGGTCAGATGGAGAGTGAGAGGCACAGGAAGGGGAAGACCCGGGTCCGAGGTCAGTCCAGAGGCACAGAGCCCCGGTGTCCTGCTGTGCTGCCGACACCTTTCCCTAGCGGGCCCCACCCGGTGTCTGGCTTGTGCCCTACGGGGGGGCAGAGGGTGGGAAACGACCAAGGAAAATCCCCCCAGAAGAAGTTCGTGGAAGTTACCAGCTTTTGTGGTTCCAGAGACTTCGATACATCGGGTCTCAGCTCCCACACAGTCGATAGTCTCTTCGTGACACTGCTCGGGGGGGGGACCGTAGCAGCCGCGGCAGCGCCGGCCATTGGGTCTGGTGTCAGGCGCGGGCACTGGGAACGGGGTGGGGTGGGGATCAAACACAGTCAGCTCCGGGGACGAGCCCCAGGGGGCATCAGGGCAGGGAGAGCAATTGGGGAGGCACCGCTCAGCCCCAGATCCCCCTGCAGGGGGCGCTGCAGCTCTGGGGATGCCACAGGCAGCAGGGGCAGGGAGAGGTTTGGGGGGGCTCACAGCTGGTGCCTGCCTAGAGCCCTTCCCCCACCCGCCACCCACCCCGGGGCTCCGTGTTATTCAATGGGGCGCCCCATTGAAGGGAGGGCGGGGAGGTCCCAGACAGCAGGAGGTGCAGGGATGGAGGTGGGGGTGGGGCGCTGTACCTTTAGCCACTTCTGGGGAGCAGCCGTCCACCTGGCAGCAGGTGATGATCGACCTTTTTGTCTTCCCCTTTCCAAAAGTCACGGAGACGAGTTCGGCTTTGCACTCGAGGGAGGTCAGACAGCCCTTGTGCGAGGTCTGGTTTTTCTCTCTCCCTGCATGAGAGGAAATGCTTGAGATTTAACCTCCTCCCACTCCCACCCCATCAACTCCCTCTTCACACTGACAGCTCTGAGCCATCCGCCTTCCCCTCCCTGGGGAAACTGAGGCACGGGGCGGGTATGTGACTCACTCGAAGTTCCACGAGGCCAGACCAAGCAATTTCTCTCCCGAATTCCAGCATTTAGGGCCTAAAGCTGCCACCGAACATGGGGGGCCCCCGAATCTCCTGCCCCTAAAGTACTTCAGTTGCCAAAGTTCCCACTGGGAGGACGGGCAGGCGGCTGAAATCCCAGCTGTGTCCAGCTCAGCCCGTGCCTGCCGCGGGATTCCCAGACGAGGCGTCCCCTGCCGATGACCCCTGGGGGCGCTCTCCCCGCATCGGGCCCTGCCTCCCAGCCGGGGAGGGGATGTGGGGGGTGCCCCCATGGACCCAGCAGCCCAGTGGCTTAGGGGCTCCCCATTTGAGGGGGAGAATCACGGTGTAGGGGGGAGATCTGGGCTCAAGTTCCCTCCCTGACTCCGGCTGAAGGGGGATTTAAACTTGGCCCCCCAGTGGCCCAGCTCTGACCCGGCACCCGGCAAGGGGTCCCCGCTGCCCAGCCCAGCAGAGTGGGGGGCTTCTGTGCGCAGGGGCCTAAGGCTGAACGACCTCTGGGGGCGGGGCGGGGCTGAGGCCACAAACGTCTCTGCGGCCTTTCCCATTGGCTGGCGTCGGCAACTCCCGAACCCAGGCGTCCGGGATCCTTAACTGCCGGGCCGAGGGGGGGCCCAGGTGTCCCAGCTCCCGGCCCCTGTTGGCCATGGCACCTCTCACCTACCCCAGATCGTTTCTATCAGCGCCGCGGCACACGAGTCTTTCCCAGCGGGGCAGGACTTCTGGTCGCCGCTACAGTCCTCCTCGGGCCCAGTGCAAACCTCGCACCGCAGGCTGGCCCCTGGGGAGGAAGGGAACATGAGCCCCCGGCTGGGCCCCCCCAGGGGAGCACCGGGCCCCACGCCCAGGTCCCTCCTGCTCCACGCTGCCGCTTTGGTCCCTGCCCCCAGCAGGCTCCAGGCACTTCACGTTGCTCAGTGGCTGGGCCCCCTCCCGCCCCGGGCCGCTCAGATTGGGTGCCCCCAGGGGGTTCCCCCTCACCAGCCCCAGAGGAGACCCCAGCGGGCGGGTGCTGGTGTTGTTCCCCAGGGCAGGGCCCCACTGACAATATTAGGTCCTGTCCCACTGGCACCCTGCCTGCCCCACTGGCACCCTGCCCCACTTGCTAGGCCCTGCCCCACTGGCACCCTGCCCCACTTGCTAGGCGCCTGCCCCACTGGCACCCTGCCCCACTTGCTAGGCCCTGCCCCACTGGCACCCTGCCTGCCCCACTGGCACCCTGCCCCACTTGCTAGGCCCTGCCCCACTGGCACCCTGCCCCACTTGCTAGGCCCTGCCCCACTCGCACCCTGTCCCACTGGCTAGGCCCTGCCCCACTGGCACCCTGGCCTACTGACAATGGCTAGGCCCTGCCCCATTGCCCTGGGGGCTGTGTCACTCCCGCCCCTCGCCCGCTGTCTCCCCAACACCCTGGCTGAGCCCCTGGCTCGGTGCCTGCTGCTCGGTTCCATGCCCAGGGCCCCCGGCAGGCGGCTGGGAGCTGGGGGCTGCTGGGGAACCAGCCCCACTCACCCGTGGCCAGCAGAGCAGCAAGGATGCAGGTGGCCAGAGAAACCTTCATGGTGCGGGGAGCAGCTGGTGGGCGCGGGGGCGGCAGGGGATCGTTCCTGGACAGGCTGGAACGGGATCAGTCAGAGGCTGCCCAGGCCGGAGCTGGACGGTGGCGGTGGGGGGGGGGGGGGGATGACCCCCGAGCCCTTTGCCACAGTTCTGGGGCAGTTGCCCCTTGGCCCCTGCAGAGCTGGTTGGGCCACCCCCCCGAGAAGCCAAAGCCCGGCATTGACCTGGCGAGTCTGGAGTGGCAAACGCCTTCGACTCTGAGAGCCCAGCCCCCAGTACACGGGAGACCGAGAGGAGCACGACCACGCAGGCTGCTCTGCACGGCCCAGGGAGAGAGACAGGGCGCCCGGCTGGGCTCCGCTCCTGGCGCCAGGAGAGCAGGAGGGCCTAGTAGTTGAAGAAGGGGGGCCAGGACTCCTGGGTTCTCCTGCTGCTGTTTTCAGGGGACTGGGGTCTAGTGGGTTAGAGCGGGGGACTGGGATCCCAAATCCCTGGGTTCTATTCCTGCTAGGGGAGGGCAGTGGGGTGTAGGAGTTAGAGCCCCAGGAGAGCAGAGAGTGTAACTTACTGGATGGTCTCAGGGCTACACTTAGTAACCTTTGGGGAGCAGCAGACAGGTGGTTACGGGCAGATGAGCCAGTGTCTGTCCCCCTCCTCAGAGACAGGCTGTAGCTGGTGCACTTACACTTGTGTGGGGCTTGGTGCGTGTCAAGTCCCCTGCCCTCCCTCCCCCCCTGGTGACACAATGTGCACAGATGAGCAGATTGAGAAATGTTTCCTGCAGAGAAACCCACAGGGAGGGCAAATCTGTGGCTCCTTTTGGCCGTGGGGTGGGGGCCCTGGCGGGAGGGGGGTCGCCAATGGCTGGGGCACCAGGACGCCTGGGTTCTATTCCTGGCTGGCTAAGGGCAGGTTGCTGAAGAGCCAGCCTGTGGGGAAACGAGGTGCAGTGGTTAGAGCAGGGGATGGGAGTGGCAGGACTCCTGGGTTCTAGCCCTGCTGTGGGAGGGCAGTGGAGTCTAGGAGTTAGCGTGGGGGGGCTGGGATTCTGCATCCTGGGTTCTAGCCCTGCTGTGGGAAGGAAGTGGAGTCCCGGCGTCAGGTTGAGGGGGGTTGAGCTCCTGGATACCTGGGCTCTATTCCTGCTGGCGGAGGGCAGTGGAGTGTAGGAGTTAGAGCCCCAGGAGATGAGAAGGTGTCACTTACCAGAACCCCCCAGGGCTCGGCTGAGTAACGTTTGGGGGGTCGTTACGGGCAGAGGCGCTGATGTCTGTCCCCTCCTCAGAGACGGGCTGTGGCCAGTGCACTGAGCGAGGACGCTTATGTGGGGCTGGGTGCGTGTCGAGTCCCCTGGCCAGCCCTCCCTCTCCCCCCTGGTGACACAATGTGTACGGATGAGCAGATTGAGAAATGTTCCATGCTTCCCGCAGAGAAACCCACAGAGACATCAAATCCACGGCTCCTTTCGGCCGTGGGGGTGGGGGCCCTGGTGGGAGGGGGGCCCCCAATGGGTGGGGCAACAGGACACCTGGGTTCCATTCCTGGCTGGCTAAGGGCAGGTCGCTGAAGAGCCGATTTCTGGGGGAGCGAGGTGCAGTGGTTAGAGCAGGGGATGGGAGTGGCAGGACTCCTGGGTTCGAGGTCTGGGGGAGCAGTGGCCCCACATTGAGCAGAGTGGAGTTGGGATGGACAGTCAAGTCTCCAGGGTTCCCCAGAGCAGGGGGAGGGGGCGGATTGGAGACTCCTGGGGTCCCTTCAGAAGGACATGGGATGTGCTGGGTGTCACCTGCCCACAGTGTGGGGCCCACAGCCCTCCTGCTGCGTCTAACCCCAGGGAGGCCCAGCCCAGGGTCCAAGCCCCGCACCGCATTGGACACCGCTTTGCAAGCGGAGGGGGTGGGGAGCTGAGTCTACACCCCCGACGGGGACTCGGGTGCTGGGCCTCTCCCTAGCATGGGGAGGGGCGTGTGTGCCCGGTCTCCGCGCTGCGGGGGGACCTGCCTTGCGCCATCCTGCTCTTCTCCTGCAGGAAACTGCCAAACGGCCTCTCCAGAGGGTGGTTAAACTGCGTGGGGCCCGAGAGGGGGAAGACCAGCCTACAGCAAAACTCACTCAGGCCCCCAGCTGGCTTCCAGCTACTCCCTGTGCCTGCCCCCCGAGCGTGGCACCACTGGCATCCCAGTGCCCTACCTCCAGCTACTAGCCAGGCCCTGGCAGCTGCCACCCCTGGGCCTTCACAATTGTGCTGCGAAAGTTCCCTCCACACCTCAAGTGTCTGCCCCTGGCACACACATCTAAGGGCTTCCTCTCCTCAGATCTGCCTCTGGGAGCCCCACGTCTGCCGCCCGCAGCCTCCAGCTCCCCTTCGGCTCTGTTCCCCCTTCCCCCACCGCCTATCTGGCCCCGCGTGGCCTCCCCCTTCTCCTTTACATGCACTGACTGTGCATCCCTGAACAATTCACCTACCGCCCCCTCCAGAACCCACTGATGACACCCAGATTGGGTCAGGCTCTTGCAGAGCAGCAGCTCAGTGTTGGTGGGAGAGGTGGGATCTCCAAGAACGGTGGCTTCATCGTCCGTTAAAGCACCAAGATGGGCTCTGCGAAACTAGCTTCAGTTCCCAGCTCAGCCACAACCTCCTTGTGTGAGTTGGGGCTAGTCCTGGCATCATTCCCTGCCTCAGTTTCCCCACCACTTAACTGGGGAGAATGATTCCCCACTTTGCTTGCAGATTGCAGGCTCTTTGGAGGATGGGCTTTAACACACTACAAACCACCTTTCTCTGAGATCCCACCGCTTCCACCAACACTGAGCATGGGGCGCCCAGAGGCAGATCTGAGGCCAGGCAGGCTGTTGTGTCCTAATCCATCTCCAGGAAGAGAGCTGCACCCCTCCCACTGATCGGCTCCTTCCCCCTCCCCACGCAGGTGGAGCTCCCCCAAAGGTCATCCTGAAGGGCTGTGCGACCAAGGGCACCTGCATCTATATCAGACAGGATTGGGGGGGCCTTCGCACGGGTCCCTGGAGCTCTAACCGAGGCCAGATGCAGAGCAGCCTCCAGCACGGTCAGCTCAGCCGTGCGACCCGCCGGGCTCCTCCTGCTGAAGCGTCCCCCTCTCCCCTTCCCCGCATCTAGTGGTGTAACGAGGCAGCCCGGGCCGGGAGCTGCACCCCCGAGGGGACCCCAGGGCCGGGCTGACTCCAGCCAGCTCAGCGGAGAATCTCCCCCTATCGCCCCCGCGGCCACGGCCCGCCTCTCGCGCTCCTGGAGCGCCCCCTGCTGCAGGGCCGCCCGCTGGGCAGGCCCCTTGGGAACGCGTTGGGCCCCCCGGCGCGGGAGCGGGGTCTGGGAGCCCGGGCATCACTTCCAGCCCCTGAGCGTTTGGGGCTGAGTCCCCTGCTTCCCGCTGAGCGCCCCGCAGCGGCTCCACAGCAGCGCCTGGCGGGGGCAGGGGAGCGGCCGGGGAGCAGCCCCGGAATTAAAGGGGCCGTCACTGCATTTCGGCCCTGGTCACTTCCTTTTTTTTTTTTTTTTTTTTTTTTTTTTGGTTCAGTATTTTTTGTGAAAGCATCTGGGACCCCACCCACTGACTGCGACGCTGGCAGCCCTGCCGGCTGCGGGGCGTTTCTAGGGGGCATGGAGACGCCCTTCCCGGAGCCTCTCCACGGAGTCCCTGTACCGAGAGGCCTCTCCATGCCAGGCAGGCAAAGGGTTAAAAGAGCCCTGAGAGGGGGCTGTAGCTAGGGGCCAATCAGGAGAGGCCTTGCGGCAGCCAATCAGAGCCCAGGAGGGCAGTATAAATGAGATGGCTGGTTAAGCTGCGCTCACTCTTGCGCCAGCCCTGGAAGGTGACTGGCCTGGCTGCCTGGGCACCGTGGGCAGTGTAGGGCTGGGGGAGTTGGGGGCCTAGCGGTGCCATTTCAGATTTTGGGAGGAGGGGGGCTGACCTGTGCATGCCCTGGTGAGGGCGGGGAGTGACAGCCTGGGTGATAGACTGAGGGCAGAGGCTTCAGAAGTGTTAGTGAGCATGCTCAGTACAAGCCACGTCCCCAAATGGGGTGTGGAAACCAACCTCTGCAGGATCTGGCTTGGTCAGCAGCATGAGACCCCGCTCGCTTGGCTCCCCCCGCCCCCCCGGCCCCATTGCTGGCTGCTCCCAGCCCGGCACACGCTGTGGGCAGCAGTGTCGGGAGAATAGGAAGGGAGGCCACGGGGGCAGTTTGGTGGTGGCCGAGGGGTAAACCGAGGCAAGGGGTGTCTGGGGGGGGGGGTGCCGAGTCCCAGCCATGCCCCCCCCCATTGCTGCAAGTACGGAGCTGCTTTGCTCTGCCTGGGATGGGGGGCGTCTGTCCACTGCCTTGTAGGAGGGGAGGATGGGACTGTACTGGCCCCCAGGATAGTAAAAATGGGGGGCAAGTTGGTCTCATTCATCCCCCCTCCCCCGGCATCCTTTGCCCAAAACACTCATGAATCTCAACAGGCATTAACAACAGCGGGCAAGCCAGAGTTTTTTCCAAGCGGGATTTGAAATCCCGCCCCCTCATTGCCCCCCCTTCTGTCTCTCTCCCCCTCCCCCTCCCCCTTCACTGGCTCTCCTAGTAGCACAGGGCTTGGGGAGACCGGCATTGGTCCGCCGCGCACTCCTTGGCCGCTCTTGGCTTGGGAAGCGACTTGCACTTGCTCATCTAGACCCACCGCACGTGTCTGTATCCAGCCAGGGTGGCTGACGTGGGGCAAGCCGCGCACCCCGCTCCAGAGCAAACATCTGCCTTTCTCCAGCCTGGCCAATGCCCTAGTATGAACAGAATTAGCACTTCCGAGCAAGGCGCGCCGGGTGCATTCACTTCTTCCACGCCTGCCATGATTTTCTAGACCTCTCTCATGTCCCCTCTTAGGCTCCTCTTTTCTAAGCTAAAAAGTCCAAGTCTTGAATCTCTCTTCGCCCGCTCCAAACCCCTCATCATTTGTGTTGCCCTTTTCTGAACCTTTTCCAGTGCCAAGAGATCTTTATGGAGCGACGGCGACCTCGAACGTTCTGAACTGGCTCCTTCATGGCCCCACTCAGGACATTAAATGACTTCCCCACTGTAAATAAAACACGGAAATGTCCCAGCAGGTTTGCTCTCCGGGTGGTTTATTCAGTGCAGCCACCTCGGGAACGTGACTCCATCTGGGAGCCAAGAAGCCCTGGAGCTGGAGAGCAGCTACCCCAGGCTGCGGGGGGCGGAGTGAGTGTGGTGTCGCCGTTGCATGGGGGTGGGGGGAATCAGGGGTGAAGTTTCAGCAGGAGGAGGCCAGCGAGGGCCGGCAGGAGGAGCCCGGCTGCCCCTGGGCCCACGCCCCCTGCACCAGAGGCTGCCGTGCATTTGTCTGTGGTGAGGTTGGAACTGATGCCTCCGAAGGTGGAGAAACCTGCTTTTAAGTGGGTGCACAGGGAGGCAGAAACACAGCCCTTCATGACCATCTGCGTTGGGGTAACACCTGTTGGGGGGAGAGGAAGCAGGGGCTTGTCGGGGGCGCAGCTCCCTTCCTCAAGCTGGAGCAAGACAAAACAGCCTCCGGCTCCAGGCCCCTCCACGCTC
This sequence comes from Pelochelys cantorii, assembly GCA_032595735.1. Classification (NCBI taxonomy): domain Eukaryota; kingdom Metazoa; phylum Chordata; order Testudines; family Trionychidae; genus Pelochelys; species Pelochelys cantorii. Next base: position 3,408,935 of record CM064349.1, read on the forward strand.
CCCCACAGCCTCCCACTTGCTCTGCTCCCGCCAGCCGGTCTGGCCCTGGGTGCCCTCCCCCCTTGACACAGAGTCAGTGTGTGTTCTTGGGCAAGTCACTTGCAGCTCCAGTCTAGAGCCCACCAGCAACACCTGGATTGGATCAGAGCTGTATTCACCCCACGGGCCGTCTACAAAGCAGCAACTCAGTGCTGGTGGCAGCCGTGGGATCTCTAAGCCGGTTGGCCTTGCTGTGAATTAAGGTATCACGATGAGACGTCACAAAACTAGGATCAATTCCCAGCCCTTCCGTAGCCTACCTATGGTCACAGCACTTCTTGGTGCCTCAGTTTACCCACCTCTAAAATGGGGGAGCAATGATTCTCACTTTGCCTACACAGATTGCAGGATCTTTGTGGCATGGACTATATCTCCTATGAGTTTTAGTGCCCAGAACACCACGGGTCCCTTATCTTAGCTAGGGGTCTGGGTCATGCCCAGCATTCCAGGGGCTCCCATAACATTTAACCAGACCCCACCACAAAGGGGCTAGAGACTGAACTAGAGACAGACACTGGATGGAGGAGAACCAGAGACACATTGAGGGGAAGACAGGGGCCAAGGTCATTCTGGAGGCCAGCTCTGGGAGGAGACTCAGGTGTCTCCTTTACCTAGCAGCCCCTATACCCACCCTCTAGCTTTCTCCCTATGGAGGGAAAAAACAACCCAGAACAGATAGACAGCGGGTACCCGTTGTGATGGTCCCCACGGTGTCAATACATTGGGTCTCGGCTCCAGTACATTCGATTGGATCTTCAAGGCAGTGCTCTGTGGTCAGAGCGAAGCAGCCACGGCAGTACCGGCCGTTCAGGGTGGTGTTAGCCGGGGGCACTGGGAACGGGGGGAGGAGAGAGGGGGGAAACACAGTCAGTTCAGGGGATGAGCCCCAGGGGGCGTTGGAGCAGGGAGAGCAGCTGGGAGCTGCACCGCTCAGCCCCGGATCCCCCTGCAGGAGGCGCTGCAGCTCTGGGGAGGCGGGAGGCAGGGAAGAGGTTTGCAGCAGGGAGTCCTGGGTCCACCACCCAGGCAGGGGTGCAGTGTTACTCAATGGGGCGCCCCCTGCAGGGTGGGAGGAGCAGGCTGGGGAAGGTTCCAGGCAGTGGGAGAGGCCGAGGGCTGGAGGAGGAGTGGCGAGGAGGGGAAATTTACTTGTGACGTTGACTGTTCTGCAGGCGTCTCCCATGCAGCAGGCGACTACCGTCTGTGATGCCACTTCATTCCCAAAATTCATAGAGATGGGGCCGGCTTTGCACTGGCTGGACGTCATGCAGCCCTTGAGAATGCTCAGGAACTTCATTCCTACTGCATGGGGGGAGATGTCTGGGATTTACCCCCCTTCCACTCCCGCCCCATCGCCACGGACCCTGAGCCATCCGCCATCCTCTCCCCTGGGGAAACTGAGGCACAGAGCGGGGAAGTGACTCACTCGAGGGCCCATAGGGCCAGCCGAACGATTTCAGCCCCTAACTCCAGCATTTCGATCTTCCAGCTCCCCACAACCCCTGGGGGCCCCGAATCTCCTGCTCATAAAGTCCTTCCATTGTCAAAGCTTCCCCCAGGGGGTACGGGCAGGGCTGGAAATCCCAATGCCGTGGGTGCAGCTCGTCCCGTAACTGCAGCAGGATTCCCAGATGAGGTATCCCCTGCCAACATCCCCTTCAGGGCCTGATCCGAGGACTCTCAGAGAGCCTGCCCACCAGCTCACGCCCTGTGCAAAGCCCCGGTGGAAGGAGATGTGGGGCTGCCCCCTAGATGCCCAGGAGCCCAGTGGGTGGGGAAGAATCGGTGTGCAGGGAATGTGTAACTATTCCACACAGCGGGCGTCACCCCGGGAGACAGAGGGACCCACCCCGGGAGCGGGCACCAGGCAGGAGAGGAGCGATCCAGGCCCAAGTCCCCAGCCTGATCTGGGCCCTGTGGGGATTTGAACTTGGCTCCCCCTGGTCCAGCTGAGCTCCCGGCGTCTGGGGTCTCAGGGAAGGGCCGACCGGTCCAGACTCCTGACTCCCAGAGCCTGGCACAGACTTAGGGCGGGACTCTGAGTGAGGGGCGGGGCTTAGGCCACACCCAGCTCCTCGGCATTTCCTATTGGCTGGCTCCGGTGCCTCCCACTCGCCGCGCTGGCTTTGGCCCATCCCATCCGTAGTGGGCCCTGGGCTGGCTCGTCACCTGGGCGGATTCGCAAGGGCAGCCCCAGGGGACACAACTGCAGCCACCGGGACGTTTGGAATCTCGGAGCCTCTTCCCCCAGCTCCCCGCCCCGGCTCCGGCTCTGCCCCCGGAGCCACCGTGGGGGCCCGGGATCTGTGGGAGGAACGATCCGGCTTTGTCTCCTCCCCGCTTTGCCGGGACAGGAATCAAACATTGCCCCAGGAGTCCGGGCACCCAGCCATGGCCTGTCTGCACCCACCCACCCCCTCCGGCCCCGGGGGAGGCATAGAGCAGAGCCCAGGCGCCCGGGCTCCCCCTCCAGCCCCAGCCCCCAGCCCGCCTACCCAGCGTGACCTCGGTGAGGAAGATGCCGCAGGAGTCTTGCCCGGCGGGGCAGGGCTGCAGGCTGCCCGAGCAGTTCCGTCCTGTTGCGGCGCACACCTCACACTGCAGGCAGGCCCCTGGGGAAGCAGAGGGGGGGACCAGACGCCCCGTTTTTAAAGGGACAGTCCCATCGAGACGCCTCCTGCAGCTGTCCCGACTTTTTCCTAAAACCAAGTCGAGTACCCCTTCTTTTCCATCTCCCCCCCTCAGTGCTGGTGGGTTCTGCTGCTGGCCAGTCCCGGCTCCCCTCCCGCCTCTCCTCCAGCGTTGAGTGTGGGGGTCCCTCACCCCAGGCCCAGCCCCCAGAGCAGCCGGGTGGCCCTGGCCCTGACCCCACACTGCGACCCCAGCCTTCCCGGCTGGCTGGAGCGTGGGCAGGGCCACATCCGTCTTCTGGGGAAGGCAACGCCTTCCCTTGCCTGCATTACCAGCCATCTGGGGGCGCTCCGACCAGTGTGGGAGCCACAGCCTCCACTTCAAGCTTTGAGGCAGGTGTGGACAGCTGGTTTGCCCGTGTGACGGCTGGTGGGATGACACCTCACAGGGGGGTGGGGGACACAAAGGCCCCGGGTCTCCACCAGTTTGCCCCATTCCTGCTCCAGCTTCGCTCCTGCTCAAACCTCGGGGCTGTGGATTTACACCACGGGGAGCAGCCACACATAGGGGCCAGAGACTTGACTAAAGGCAGCAGTTCGCTCCATCCACCTCTGCAATTGTTGTATCTGATTCCTGTAACAATTCGAACTCCCTCCCTCCCTCCCTTCCTCCTTCCCTTTATCTTTCCTTCCTCCCTCCTTTCATCCTTCATCCTTCCCTCCTCCCTCCCTCTTTTCTTTCTTTCTTTCTTTCCAGAAACCTTTAGATCTGAGATACTTGAGGCTATGTCTAGACTGCAGAGTTATATTGAAAAAAGATATGCAAATTGTGAACTGCCATTTGCATATTCTTTTCCACTTTTTTTTGGAAGAGGCTTTTCTGAAATTTGGCCCATCTACATGGGGCCAAATGTTGGACAAACCTCCTCTTTTGGAACACCCCTTATTCCTCAGACAACGAGGAATACAGAGAAGCTAAAAGAACATGTCCGCTTTTTTGGAAACTGTTCCGAAAAAGCGGATGCGTTCCCTGGATGCTGCAGAGCTTTTCTGAGATACCTCCGCTATCCCGGAAAAGCTCCGCAGTGTAGAATTAGCCAAAGGCTTGACAACAGCACAATTTTGGGGTGGGAACTGAGTTACATACAGCCCTAAGGCTGCGGCTGGTCCTTTGGGATTAGAAGAACCTGTTATTTGTCGAGACTGATTTTGGTAACCACACATCCGTAGAAGAGGGGCTATTGGGGATGATGCAGGGGAATTGGGGTTCCAGAGGGAATTGTTTGTATGACTTCTTGCTGGCCAGTCTGATGAGACAGAAATTCTCTCCAGGCTGCTTTGGGGGACCCTGTCAGTGAAGGCTAACAACATACCTAAGAACATCAGAATGGCCAGACTGGGTCAGAGCAAAGGCCCATCCCGTCCAGGGTCCTGTCTGCCCACAGTGGCCAAGGCCAGTTGCCCCAGAGGGAGGGAACAGAATAGGGAATTATCCAGTAATCCCTCCCCTGTCACCCATTCCCAGCTTCTGGCACACAGAGGTTGGGGACCCCACTCTTACCCAGCCTGGCTAATAGCCATTGATGGACCTAACCTCCACGTATTTATCTAGCTTTTTCTGGAACTCTTTTTGGAAAGTCCTGGTCTTCATAACATCCTCTGGCAAGGAGTTCCACAGGTTGACCATGCACCACGTGAAGAAAAACTTCCTTTGGTTTGTTTTAAACCTGTGACCTATTCATTTCATTTGGTGCCCCCTAGTTCTTATGTTACAGGAACAAGTAAATAACTTTTCCTTATTCACTTTCTCCACACCAGCCAAGATTTTATATCCCCCCTTAGTCTCCTATTTTCTAAGATGAAAAGTCCCAGGGTTTTTTAATCTCTCTTCATAGGGCACCGTTCCAAGCCCCTCATCAATTTTGTTGCCCTTTTCTGAACTTTTTCCAATGACAAGATAAGAATCCCCAGTTCTGGGCTGTGGCTGCCCAGTTTTTAAGCAAATCGCCCTGAATTGCTGCCATCTGTAGTGTCCTGCCAGCACGTGCCTTGTTACACCCCTTCCTGCCCTCACGACAGGAGTGGATTGGGGGTGAGATTGGGGGGTGAGGAAGGGGTGGAGGGAGGCCTGAGCTCTGCAGACATGAGCCAGGATTCCCCCTCCATTTGGTAGCAGCTCCGTCCCTCCCCCCTGCCCCCACGCAGTGCTGAAAGGCCACCTTCTGGTGTGAGCCCTGCGGGGGGGGGGTCATGTTACCAGTGTTCCTTGTCAGCTGAGCACTTGGGTGGCCACCCAGGAGAGAGTCAGATGCCATCCAGCTGATTAGCAGAGTGCCCACAGCCCACAGCCTGTGTTTCTCTGGGTGGTGCACATCAACACCTGCCTCGGTGCACAGAACAAAATTCATTCCACACACAGGTGGAAAAATGTAGAGGTACCACGGCATGTGATCCTGTGCCCCGTGTGTTTGGTCTCAGAAACACACAGCACTAGGGACCAGGCGAGGTGGGTCTGTTCTGGGCGCCCAGCCAGACATGCAGGGCAGAGCACACCAAGCAGGGAGGGCCGGTCAGTCACCTTCCTGCACCCCATGTGAAAGAGGTGTAAGGAGTGTGTGTGTGTCACACACACATGCCGCACATGTCCTCCCCTCCCCATGGGACCAATAAAGCTTTAAAGATAAGGTAAATACACAGAACCCAGCTCCGCAGCGTTTCTCTTTATCAGCGGCTCAGCCCATGTGCTGGTGGTTTGCACATTTGCACGGCACACTGTGAGGAACGCGGCACTCCCTCGAACACACGTAATGTTACCAGCTGTCCTGCACTGAGCCAAGGGAGCTACCGTCACCCTGGGGGCCGAGACCGTGAGGGGTCTAGATTTGTCCCCCTCCTCCCCCCTCGCCTCCCCTGGAGCCCCCTGGGAGCTGGTGGAGTGGCATCCACAAATCCACAAATCCATGGGTCCGGATTTCATGCATCCGAGGGTACTGAGGGAGTTGGCAAATGTCATTGAGGAGCCTTTGGCCATTATCTTTGAAAACTCGTGGAGATTGGGAGAGATCCCAGATGATTGGAAAAAGGCAAATGTAGTGCCCATCTTTAAAAAAGGGAAGAAGGATGATCCAGGGAACTACAGACCGGTCAGCCTTACCTCAGTCCCCGGAAAAATCCTGGAGGGGATCCTCAAGGAATCCATTTTGAAGCACTTGGAAGAGGGGAAGGTGATCAGGAATAGTCAGCATGGATTTACAAAGGGCAAGTCCTGCCTGACCAATCTGATTAGCTTCTATGATGAGGTAACTGGCTCTGTGGACATGGGGAAGTCAGTCGGTGTGTTATACCTTGACTTTAGCAAGGCTTTTGATACGGTCTCCCACAATATTCGTGCCAGCAAGTTAAGGGAATGTGGATTGGATAAATGGACTGTAAGGTGGATAGAAAGCTGACTAGAAGGCCGGGCTCAGCAGGTAGTGACCAACGGCTTGATGTCAGGTTGGCAGTAGGTTTCTAGCGGAGTGGCCCAAGGTTCGGTTCTAGGACCGGTTTTGTTGAACATCTTTATTAATGACCTGGATGAGGGGATGGATTGCACCCTCAGCAAGTTTGCAGATGACACTAAGCTAGGGGGAGAGGTAGATACGCTGGAGGGCAGGGATCGGGTCCAAAAGAAATGTGATGAGGTTCAATAAGGACAAGTGTAGAGTCCTGCACCTGGGACAGAAGAATCCCAAACATTGTTACAGGCTGGGGACCAACTGGCTAAGTAGCAGTTCTGCAGAAAAGGCCCTGGGGATTGCAGTGGATGAGAAGCTGGACATGAGTCAACAGGGCGCCCTTGTAGCCAAAAAGGCTAATGGCATATTAGGTTGCATTAGAAGGAACATTGCCAGCAGATCCAGAGAAGTGATTATTCCCCTTTATTCGGCTCTGGTGAGGCCACATCTGGAGTATTGTGTCTAGTTCTGAGCCCCCCACTACAGAAAGGATGTGGGCGCATTGGAGGGGGTCCAGCGGAGGGCAACCAAAATGATTCGGGGGCTGGAGCACATGAGCTGTGAGGAGAGACTGAGGGATTTGGGTTTGTTGAGTCTGCAGAAGAGCAGAGTGAGGGGGGATTTGAGAGCAGCCTGCAACTTCCTGAAGGGGGGTTTCAAAGAGGCTGGAGAGAGGCTGTTCTCAGTAGTGACAGATGGCAGAACAAGGAGCAATGGGCTCAAGTTACAGCGGGAGAGGTCTAGGTTGGATATTAGGAAAAACAATTTCCCTAGGAGGGTGTGGAAGCGCTGGGCTGGGTTCCCTAGGGAGGGGGTGGAATCTCCATCCCTAGAGGCATTTAAGTCTTGGCTTGACAAAGCCCTGGCTGGGTTGATTGAGTTGGGACTGGTCCTGCCTTGGGCAGGGGGCTGGACTTGATACCTCCTGAGGTCTCTTCCAGCTCTATGATTCTATGATTCAATAGAGCTACGGCCCATTGACCCTGGCCGGGCACCTGGCAGAAATGCCCGTGAGCTCGGCTTGAGCTCCTGAGAGGGAAATTCAAACCCGCCACCTTTCAAACTCACAGGGAATATCTCCTTTCCAGGGAGATTCCTGACCAGGACACTCACCTCTCCTCATCCCTGGTACTGCTTGTTTCTGAGCCCAAACCCAAGGGGCACAGGGTCACATGCCTCTCAATGGTTCTACCCATGTGCAGAATACATTTTGTTCTCTGCACCAAGGAGTGTGTGGATGTGCACCACGCACAGAAACACAGGCTGCTGGCACTGTCGGCTGAATGGCATCTGACTCTCTCCTGGACGGATTCTGGGCCCTTGCCCACCACGGCCAGACACGTCTCTAGTGACGGAAAGAATAAAGATTTCGTCCCATTGCCACAATGGTTTTACCCACTGCCATGGGGCCTGCGTGTGGTCCAGCCCTCTCCTCAGCCAGCGCCAGTTGCTTAGTCTGCCACTGGGTTTGGGTGCCTTCGTTCCCACTATCCCCCGTCTGGCAGCTCGGAGCTGGGGGCCCGTTGGAGACGTCGGGAAACCAGCCCCACTCACCCGTGGCCAGCAGAGCAGCGAGGAGGCAGGTGGCCAGAGAAGCCAGCATGGTGCCGGGAGCAGCTGCTGGGTGCAGGGTGGCCCCGTCTCCGGCTGCAGGATTTCTCCCGGAGAGGCTGAAACGAGACCGGGAGAGGGACTGACCATGGGCGAGCCGGTCGGCGGGCGGAGGAAACACAGAGCTCCAGGGGAGCCGCCCCTCCGGCCTCGCTGCGGCTGGTGTGTCCGTGCGCCCGCAGGGAGGGGTCGGATGTGACTCTCCCATGTACCTGCTGCAGTGCAAGGTGAGTGTCTCTGGGGACGTAGGAGAATCATCCGCGAGAACCGGAGACCAGAGGGAGACAAAGCCGGCTGCTTCCTGCCACCGTGAGAAATAACTCAGCCCTCCGCCTGCTAGGCTGGGGCTGGCCAGGCTGCGTCGGGTTCCACCCAGGACAGCGGTGCTAGGAACCCCCACTTACCCGCCCCCCTTAAACTGGGAGCTTTGTACTGCAGAGAGTTCCCCATATACTCAGCCAGTATGGTGGAGGAATGGGGCTTGGAGCCAGGACGCACCCCCCAATGGAAGGGGAGTGGGGTCTAGTGGTTGGAGCAGGAGAGGCTGAAAACCAGGACTCCTGAGTTCTGACCCCAGCACTGGAAGCGGAGTGGGGTCTAGTGGTTAGAGTAGGAGAGGCTGAAAACAAGGACTCTTGGGTTCTGCCCCCAGCACTGGAAGGAGAGTGGGGTCTAGTGGTTAGAGCAGGAGGGGCTGAGAACAGGACTCCTGAGCAGGGTCTAGTGGGTTAAAGTAGCATGGCTGAGAACCAGGACACCCAGCTTCTATCCCTGGTTTCCGAAGGAGAGTGTGGTCTAGTGGTCACAGCACACACAGCCTGAGGGGTATTACTTACCAAATGCTCCTTAGATTTCAGTTTGCTGGGGCGAAGCAGGCGCCTGCTATGGAAAAGCTGGACCAGTCTCTCCCTGTCCCCACGGGGCTGTCTCGGCCTCTCGCTCTCTATTTATCAGGTGCCTGCCGTGACGTGATAGAGAAACTGTTAACAGATTGGCATGTTGCTCCTGATAGCGCCTGTGACTCCCCTTCCCCCTGCCAGACCTGCCCATTGGGCACCGCTGCCCTCTGGCAAACTTCCCTCCCTTCCTGCCAGGGAGGCGGCCAGTCACATGGCCAGGGACAGGAATGGGGCAGCAGGACTCCTGGGTTCTGTTCCTGGGGCCATGCCGATGAAGAGCAGGACTCTCGCATCCTACCCTGGTCCTGGGGGGAAGTGGTACCTAGTGGTTAGAGTGGGTTCTATGGAGTGGGACGCTGGGCAGAGTTGAAGAAGGCCTTGGACATCCAGGTCCCAGGAGGGTCCCTTTGGAGATGGGGCGACGAGATCTGCACATGGCACTCAGTGAATTCTTACCGATAATTTCCCGTCCCTTTCAGAGAATCATTGAATACTAGGACTGGAAGGGACCCCGAGTGGTCACTTTCCTACTGATTCCCAGCACGCTGGGACTGGTGTTGCCTGCTGCTGCATTTTCAGCAGATGTTTTCAGAGAACTCCGGGGTGGCAAAACGAGGAGCAATGGGCTCAAGTTACAGCGGGGGAGGTCTAGGTTGGATATTAGGACAAACAGTTTCCCTAGGAGGGTGGGGAAGCCCTGGGCTGGGTTCCCTAGGGAGGGGGTGGAATCTCCATCCTTAGGGGTGTTTCAGTCCCGGCTGGACAAAGCCCTGGCTAGGATGATTGCGTTGGGGTCGGTCCTGCTTTGGGCAGAGGGCTGGACTTGACTCTTGAGGTCTCTGTCTGCCCTGGGAGTCCATGATGACTCCGAGATCTCTCTCTTGGATGGCAACAGCTAATTTCGCCCCCCTCGTTTTGTCCAAAGAGCTGGGATTCTCTTTTCCAATGCGCCTCACTGTGCACTGACTATCTCAGTCCAGCTTTGGAGCCTTAATGCAGGAATCCTAGAATCCAAGAACACTAGAACTGGAAGGGACCTCGAGAGGTTATCGAGTCCAGTCCCCTGCCCTCATGGCAGGACCCAGTACTGCCTAGACATAGGAATGTGTCACTTTAACGGATGAATAAAAAATATGCAGAAAATGTTGCTCTCTTTCACTGCTCCTTACCACATCACACCAATCCCTCTCAAACGCCCCCAGCCTTTTTTCTTTTGACTTTATATCATCTTTTGGAAAATCATAGAATCATAGAACCATAGAGCTGGAAGAGACCTCAGGAGTCATCGAGTCCAGCCCCCTGCTCTAGGCAGGACCAATCCCAACTAAATCAACCCAGGCAGGGCTTTGTCAAGCCGAGGCTTAAAAACCTCTAGGGATGGAGACTCCACTACTTCCCTAGGTAACCCATCCCAGTGCTTCCCCACCCGCCTAGGAAAATAGTTTTTCCTAATATCCAACCTGGACCTCTCCCACCATAACTTGAGACCACTGCTCCTTGTTCTGCCATCCGTCACTACTGAAAACAGCCTTTCTCCAGCCTCTTTGGAACCTCCCTTCAGGAAGTTGAAGGCTGTTCTCAAATCCCCCCTCACTCTTAATCATAAGCAAACCCGCGGAATTGGTGTGTCATTTCTCATGATACAGTGATGAAGTCTAAAGAAGTTGAGTTTCCCTTTAAATCTCCTTCTAAAACGTGGAATAACTAATATGGAGACTAATAACCGTAATACTGGAAGTATCCTGAAACAGCAATGCCATGTTCTACAAGGGTTAAGGGATTTGTCGGAATAGCGCCTTATTTTGAAATTTTGTGTAGATGGCGCCAAATTTCAAAATCAGTTCTTTCGATTTCAATGCGAAATAAGCTACGCAATTTGCGTAGTGCAAATTGTGTAGCTTATTCCAACAGAAGGGTGCTGTCTAGACTCACCCTAAACAATTAGTCTCAGAGGGGTTAGTCTGTATCTGCAAAAAACAGCAAGGGGTCTTGGGACACCTGACACGCTAACAGATTAATTAGGGCATCAGCTTTGGTGGGTAAAACCCACTTCATCAGATGAATTGGAGTGGGAGTAAGAGAGGCAGGGTCTATATAGGGGAAAAGTTCCTTGTGTGAATGAGACTTGTCAAGTCAGGGTGGAAGTGGGTCATTCATAGCATTTGGCGTGGAGATGTGAATATCCAAAGAGGGGGATTTGCCTTTGTACTGCGTTAACAAGTTAAGATCCTTCTTCAATCCTAAACTAGTGATGTTGGATTTGCAAATGAATTCCAGTGCAGCTCTCCCCATTTGTAACTGGGGTTTGAAATTCTTTTGTGGAAGGGGGGCTACTTTCAAATCCATCACTGACTGTCCAGTGACCTTCAGGTTAACTCCTTCCTTACATAGACCCCTGCCTCTCTGACCTCCGCTCCCATTCACAAAAGCTCATGTCCTAAGAAACCTGTTAGTTCCTAAAAGATGCCACATGACTTATCAATGGTTTTTTTCATAAAATATCGAAGACATTCATGTTAGCACTGGCTGAAAATAACAAGGAGAGACAAAGCTTTAAAGCAAGAATGGGAAAGAAAACATGACCATAGATTGGCCAGGTTTTCCTGTCAGCTGTTCGACGCCCGAAGGTGCATTTCCAGTAAATAAGAATGTTATCGCTTTTCCCCAGGGGTGATGTGTTTTCTTTTCCTATTAGGTTACTCAGTAACCAGAGAGAAAGTCTTCAACACTGTAATCTAGTTACGCGATGCCTTTGATATTTCTCCAGCACAAAGCAACACACTCCTGTTCAGGGTACCAACGGTGCAACGATTCAGAACATAACAACGCATGTAAAAGCGGAGCTTACGAAAAAAAAGAGGACTTTCCAAAGGACAGATCTGAAAGCAGGGGTTAGCCTCTGGGAACGGTTCTGTTTCCTAACAGGATGCAGGAATCCGGAGTGTGCGGCTGCCGTGAGCCTGCCGGACGATTCCCAGCCATGCCGAAATGAAAACACGTGACGTGAGACGGCTTGTGTGTTATCAGGACAATGTGCCCTCTAAGCAATGTCATTTCTCGGTCATGCTTGGCTTTTATGGAAGGTGGCGGAGAGACCTGTTCCCGGGAGGGTACAACCTGGTACCATTAGAGCCCTCCAGGACCTGTGAAAACTCCCACCGATGAATTAAAAAAAATCTGTATTTGCCACGTGAGGTGCTGGGGGATGGACAGAAACTTCCTCTTTTTCCACCAGGGGCAACTGAACCATCTCAGGGCAGCACCAGCTGGGACTTGGAAACTAAAACCGCCCGGCTTTGGGGGAGAGACGGCAGGAGACAAACACTGAGCAGGGCCCTTCTCCGGCCCAGGCTGGCAGGACCCGGCTCCCCCCTCCCACCAGCTGGGTGACAGGAGCTATTTCCCCACCAGTGGGGCTGTGAGGGCCCTGAGGGGCTGGGGCCTGTGGCTGCAGGCCAGGGCTGTCCTTAGGATTTATGGTGCCCTAGGTGGGATTATTAAACTGGTGCCCCTATGCCTGACTTGCTCTTCCACCCCTACCCCCACCCCTTCCCTTCCCAGAGACCCCAGCAGCCAATCCCCGTCCCTCAGACTGTGCTGCAGGCAGTGCATTCGGCTCTCTCTAGGACCCAGCCCTGCTGTTCCATGTGTAACCCTTGTGCCGGGTAGGCCTGGCAGCAGCCAGGGCCGGGTTCAATAGCTAGCTAGGCTATGTCTACGCCGGCGGGTTATTGCGCAAGAACGGCTGTTCTTCCGGACACCGTCCACACTGCCCACCCGCTCTTGCACAAGAAGATGTACAGGATGGCGTGGTACAACAGCACCCTTCCTCCCACGGCTGCAGGGCCCTGCACAGCCAGGCGTAGCCCGCCCCAGGCTGTGCGCACGCAGTGGTGGCTGGGCCGGGCTGGGCAGCGCATGCGCCATGCGCCCCGGGGGCGGCGCCGCGCGCCTGGGCCCGGGGCACCAAAATGGCTCGGACCGGCCCTGCGTCTACGCTGCCGTGGATGCTCTTGTGCAAAAGCGCATCTTTTGCACAAAAGCACATGCCAGTGTAGACGCTCTCTTCTGGGAGAGTTTTTGCACAAGAACTCTTCCACAAGAGTTCTTGCGCAAGAAGCTGCCAGTGTAGACGTAGCCGCAGTGAGTGAAGAAAAGAAACTTTGAATGAATGAGAGAGAGGTCACATGGCATTATCTTGGGAAAATACCACAGCAGAGTTCACTTACCCAAACTTTCTCCGTACCCCACTTCAGATGCCCCACTTACAGCTCTGTCCAGTCAGTGCAGACCCTGACACATCATCCAGATGATGCCTCTCCTTGAGTCTGCAGCTAGGCCACCTTTGTGCTACTCCTGTAGTCCGCTGGCCACTCCTGCCAGCCGGTCATTCCCACCAGCTGCTTCGCTGGCTGCAGTGGGTCTGGCTCCCGGTCAAACCAGTGATTTCAGCTCTTTAGCCACCACCTAGGCTGGCCAAAGAGTCCAGCTTCTACTGGACTAGCAAAAAGACTCCTCATGGAGACTGCTTTAGGTCTGTCCTTAAAACCAGGGGGAAAGGGGCAGGTTGAGCCGGTCTTACAGCTCCCCCCTGGCAGGCATGAAGCAGGCTGACTCAGCTCTCAAGCCCTTTCCACCCCCAACTCAGTTCACTCAACTCTGGCATGGGGGGAGGGGGGGTTTGTTCCTCTGAGACCTCTTACAATGCGGCTGTGTCTACATTGGCATGATTTTGCGCCAAAGCAGCCGCTTTGGCACAAAAACATGCTGCCTGTCTACACTGGCGGGGAGTTCTTGCGCAAGCACACTGAGGTTCTAATGTGTGAAATCAGGGCTTCTTGCGTGAGAACTCTGACACTCCCGCTCAGGAAGAAGCCCTTTTGCGCAACTGTCCTTGCGGAAGAGGCCAGCGTAGACAGGCAACAGGAATTTCTTGCGCAAGTACGCCCGATGGTTAAAATGGCCATTGGAGCTTTCTTGTGCAAGAGAGCGTCTACACTGGCACGGCTGCTCTTGCGCAAAAGCACATGCCAGTGTAGACGCTCTCTTGTGCAAATACTTTAACGCAAGCACTCTTGCATTAAAGCGTATTTGCACAAGATCATGCCACTGTAGACGTAGCGTGATGGTCTCTCCTGGTGTTATATTGTACAGTTCCCACATTCAGGGATAGCATGATCTGTGACCCCCACAACAACCCCAAATTAGTTACAGTACACTACATTCCATTTCAACACTGATCCTCCATCAGCCCTGGATGAATTGGATTTGCATAGCCACACCTCGGATTCCCTCCCCCTCCTGGCATGAGCTGTATTTACATATCAACAGTTAACAGTTCATTATTTTGCAGAGCTAACCAATTGGAGTGAGCACACCCACCCCAGGGCGGCTCTCGCCTGTTAGCTGGCTGATAGCAAGCAGTAGTGTAGCCCCTGCTTACACATGTTCCACTGCTTCCGTCCGTCCCGGCAGAGTGGTGCCCCAGAAATACTGGTGCCCTAGGCAACTGCCTATTCTGCGTATGCCTAAGGATGGCCCTGCTGCAGGCGTTGGCAGGGGATGCCAAGGGGCGCACGGGCCTCCAGCCGCCCAGCCAGAGGGGCCTGCAGGAACCGCGTGGTACCCGCTTGGCAGACGGTGGGGGCAGACAGAGCCCTGCAGAGAGCATGTGCGTTGTGGGGGAAAGTCCAGCCTCTTGTCTGCCTTCCCCCCGGCTGCCTGCTCATGCCATCGGCGAGCCCAGGCTGGGTCCTGTGGGATTCTCCCACCCTCCTCCGTGCCAGCTTCTCCATCTGGGCTCTGCTAGGCTGAACGCCCCCCGTCTTTCCAGCCTGGCCTGCCCCGCAAGCCGCACCCTGCCTGCGCCCAGGCGTAGGGTGACCCCGGGGGGCGTCCCAGGCTGGGACTGACATTCTGACAGGAAACTCTCGCAAGTTGCGGTGGGGCTGGGGGGGGTCTAGCTTGGATATTGGGAAAAACCATTTCCCTAGATGGGTGGGGAAGCGCTGGGATGGGTTCCCTGAGGGGGGTGGGGAATCTCCATCCCTAGGGGTGTTTAAGTCCCAGCTGGACAAAGCCCTGGCTGGGCTGATTGAGTTGGGATTGATCCTGCTTTGGGCAGGGGGCTGGACTAGATGCCTCCTGAGGGCTCTGCCCTCCTTGGGATTCTATCAATGAGTCACTACATGGCGCCTCCTACTGGCTGTTCTGAGAATTACCTCTAGGTTCACCGGTGCTCCCTCCTCTAGCGGCGTCGCGCTCGTTACTGCCTCCCTCCCCAACCCACCTTGCTCCCTGCCCCGCACCATCCTCCTCTGGACTCATTACCTGCCCCCTTCCAGGGCAACCTGTTTCCAGTCCAGCCCCTGGCTTTCTACCACCATTTCTCAACCAGTGGGACGAGTCCCCTGGGGGTACTTGGGAGAAGTCGGGGGGGTGTACGTCAACACAACTGACATTAGAGAAAACTGAATTTTTGTTTTACGTGTTGCAGCACTTTATTGTTTTTTGTACTTTTTACATCCAAAAATATCATCGCCCGCCCGGTGGCGCTGAAGTTGTTTAAACAAACAGGCTGCGATGGTAGAAAAAAATGTTGTGTGTTGGAAAACTGTAGTTACTGGGGGTACTTATGATTTTTTTTTTTTTTGAGAAAGGAGTATGTTATAAAAAAAGGTTGTGAAACACTGCTGTATACAAGCCCAGAACCAGCAGGACCTCGAGACGTCATCAAGTCCCATCCCGTGAGGGCAGGACCAAGCCCCATCTAGATGATCCCTCACAGGTGTGTGTCCAACCTGCTCTTCACTATCTCCATGCTTGGAGACCCCAGAAACCCCCCAGGCAATGCATCCCAGTGTTTCACCACCCTGACAGGCAGGAAGTTTTTCCTAATGTCCAACCCAAACCTCCCTTGCTGCAATTCAAGCCCGTTGCCTCTTGACAGCCCCTCCCATGAGAATTCCAAGTGCGATAAAGCCAATCCCAAAGCCCTCACTCTCTGGCTGGTTTTATTCAGTGCAGCCGCCTCCAGGAGCGGTGACCCCACCCCGGGCAGAGAAGTCCCGCGTGGGGGAAGAGGCAGGTAGTGCCGGCCATAGGGGGACACTGGAGCATGATGGTGCTTGGCCCGGGGTAGGGGACTCAGGACAGAAGCCACAGGAGGAGGCCAGCAAGGGCTAGGAGGAGCCTGGCCTGTCCTAGAGCCGCGCCCGCCCCGCGGGAGGTCGTGGAGGCTGGGCGGGCAGGCGGAGTTGACAGGGGCACGCTTGCTCCACCGGAGGCCGCTGTGCATTTGGCCACGGTCAGATTCACGCCAGGTCCCAAGATGGTCCCCAAACCCACTTGGAACAGGGCGCAGGCGGATTCAGAAGCACAGCCCTTCATGGTGACCTCGAATGCACTTTCACCTGCGTGCGGGGGGAGAGCAGTAACTCGATCCTCAGTCTGCACTGGGACACATCAGCCCCCACCCTCATCCTCCATCTCCCCACTGGCTCTGCTCCTCCCAGACTGCCTGGCCCACGATGGCCTCCCCCTTCCCCTCCGCTCTGACACAGACTCCCAGTATGTCCATAATCAAAGAAGACAGTTCTTCTTCACACAGCGCATAGTCAGCCTGTGGAACTCCTTGCCAGAGGAGGCTGTGAAGGCTAGGACTATCACAGAGTTTAAAGAGAAGCTAGATAATCTCATGGAGGTTAGGTCCATAAAAGGTTATTAGCCAGGGGATAAAATGGTGTCCCTGGCCTCTGTTTGTCAGAGGCTGGAGATGGATGGCAGGAGACAAATCGCTTGATCATTGTCTTCGGTCCACCCCCTCTGGGGCACCTGGTGCTGGCCACTGTCGGCAGACAGGCTACTGGGCTAGATGGACCTTAGGTCTGACCCAGTATGGCCATTCCTTATGTTCTAAATCACTTGCCGTCCCAAGCTAAAGTCCACCACTGACGCTTGAATTGGATCAGGCTTGGATTCACCCCACCGCTCATCTACAAAGCAGCAGCTCAGTGCTGGTTCAGCAGTGGGATCATCAGGCAAGGTGGCCTGGTGGTGAGCTAAGACACCAGGATCAGACTGCACAAAACTAGCTTCACATCACTGCTCCCTGCCTCTGTTTCCCCATCTTTAAAATGGGAAGGAAAATCCTTGTTTTGCCCCCTTTGGATTACAGTCGCTTTGGAAACAGGGGTCATATCTCATGACCTTCATCACAGGACGGCGCCCCAATCTGGGTCAGTGCTCGGTCCAGCACTAAGCCAGCTCCTCCCACAAAGAGTTTACAGAGGAAACTATAAACTAACAATGGATAGAGGAGATCTTGAGGCACAGGGAGGGGACCGGAGGGCAGCACTGGAACAGAACCCAGGTGTTCCGATCTGCCCTTTGCAGACTAGAACGACGGAGGACAAATAACCCCGACAAAGCAGACAGACATTACCCGTGTTGACGGTTCCAGCAGATTCGACACATTGGGTCTCGGATCTGGTACAATTTACGGTCTCCTCGCTGCACTGACCAGGGAACAAAAAGTAGCAGGCTGGGCAGCGGCGGCCATTGGGTTCGGTATCAGGTGCAGGCACTGGGAAGAGGGGAAAGGGGCAAATGCAGGCAGCTCACGGGCGTCGGGGCAGGGAGAGCAGCTGGGGGCTGCACCACTCAGCCCCAGATCCCCCTACGGGGGTGCTGCAGCTCAAGGGATGCCAGAGACGACAGGGGCAGGGGAAAGGTTTGCAGCAGGGAGCCCTGGATAGCGCCCTGGGTGGGGTCAGCTGGGTTCACACCTGGGGTGAAGCTACAGCCCCACCCACAAACCTCCACCCACCCAGGCACTGAATGTTATTCCATGGGGCGCCCCTGGAGGGTGGGAGGACCAGGCTCCGGCAGTTAAGGTAGGGGAGGTTCCAGGCATGGGAGATGCACAGGGCCGGGGGAGGCGCGGCGGAGAGGGGCAGATTTACGTGTGACGTTGACTGTCCTGCAGGCGTCTCCCGTGCAGCAGGCCACACCCATCCTTGTTGTTCCCTTCCCAAAATGCACAGAGACGGGGCCGGCTGTGCACTGGCTGGGCGACACGCAGCCCTTCAGGATGTTCTGGGACTTTATCCCTGCTGCTGCGGAAGAAAAGTCAGAGATTGATTCCCCTTCCATGCCCACCCCATTAACACCCCCCTTGTCTTCACTGTGGAGAAACTGAGGCAGAGGTCAGGGCAGTGACTGATCCTACGAGGCTAGACAAAGTGATTTCAGCCCCTGGGCCTGCAGTTAGATCCGTCCCCCCCCCACACACGCACACCCGAGCTGTTGCTGAATCCTGGGGCCCCAAATCGCCTACCTGTAGTGTAGTTCCAGTGTGAACATTTCCACCAGCAGCTACATGGGGCTGAGGAGGAGCCCAGATGTGCCCCCCACCTGCTGGAGTCTCCTTCACGACCGTATTTTGCCTGCAATCCAGACCCCGGATTCCCGACAAGAGCTTCCCGGCCGTGGCACCCACCCAGAGCCCAGTGTGGACTAAGGTCCAAACTCTGAGGTGGGGCTTAGGACACGCCCTCCCCCTCGGCATTTCCTATTGGATGGCCCAGGTGGCTCCCACTCACTAGGCTGGCTTTGGCCCATCCCCAGGGGGCCCCGGCTGGTTCGTCACCTGGGCAGCTAGAGGGGATGCTCCACCCAGCCACCCCGCTCTGAGACCAGGGCAGGCGTAAAGCAGAGTCCAGGCATCTGGGCTCCCCCTCCGGTGCCGGGCCCCAGCCCGCCTACCCAGTGTGATTTCGGTGAGGACGATGCCGCAGGAGTCTTGCCCGGCGGGGCAGGGCTGCAGGCTGCCCGAGCAGTTCTGTCCTTCTGCAGAGCACACCTCGCACTGCAGGCAGGCCCCTGGGGATGGAGCGAGAAGAGGGCGGGACTCAGTTTGTGGGGAAACTGAGGCACAGGACGGGGCAGTGACTCCTCCCCCTCCCCTCGTGGAACCCATCCATCTTCATGGCATGACCCGCTGGCTCGTTGTATCTCGCTGTGCCTTGGGTAGCATTTCCGTGTGTACAGTTAGCCGTACAGCCTGGGGAATACTTTGTGGGGTGTGAATGTGCCAACGGAGGCAAACCCATCGGAGGGTGGAGGAGCAACTGGCACAAACCTCCTCTGTCCTTTAGCCTGCGCGGGGGTTGGCAGGGAACCCCCTCTGTCCCTTAAAAAAACACCTGGAAAGAGTCAGAGGCCGGGGTCTTTTGGCTGGGCTGCCCCCGAGGGAAGGAGCCCGAGAGCCCGGGCAGCCTTGGAGGGGCAGATCGGAAAGAGATTTTCGGGTGAGTGTGAGCCAGTTTGGCCTGAGCTTTCGGTGTCGAATTACCCAAGCGCTTTGTTTGATTTGTAACCTGCTTTGCCTGCCTCGTCTCACCTGTTCCCAATTCAGTCCTCCTGTGTTAATAAATGTCCTGTGTTTTCTATCACACCCAGCGTCAGGAATTGTTACCTGGGGGCAACCAGTGTTCACATTGCCCCTTTCATTGCTAGAGGGGGCTCACCTAATCCTTCAGCGTCTGATCCCATTTGGGGAGGGGATCCCAGGAAGCTGGGCCCTAAACTGCCCTCTCCTTGGACCTGAAGCGGTTCAGTGTCTGCTGCCTCTTGGGAGCCAGGGACCTCAGCTGGGGTCTCGGCTGGGGGGGACCAGGGAGCTGGCCCAGCAGGACCGGACGGTGAGGAGCCCCAGAGAGCGGGAAGGCGAGAGGCAGTGACTGGGTCAGCACCCCGGGAGTCACCCCAAGGAGTCGTCTGTGAGCACCCCGTCACAGAAACAACAGCACCTTGCCCCGCAGTGGGAGCCCTGCTATAGAAACACCAGTATAATTTCCTGCAACCTGCATCGCTGCACTCTTCCTCCTGTTTCAGAAACCGGCTCCGTGCCAGAGACTCCAGGATAATCCTCTCTCCAGGACACGTTTCCAGTGATGTGCAGTGTCAATATCACCTCCTGTTTATGCAGTTGTTGCCCTCGCTGCCACAGGGACTGTGCAGCCCCCAGCCCCCCCCCCCCTCGCCCACCGTTACCCGGACACCCCCCACCACTGCTCGGCCACATCAATGAGGAGAGCGCCTTGGTGGCTGCTCGGAGCTGTGGGCACGTTGGCGAAGGTGAAAACGGGGGGCCCAGCCCCACTCACCCGTGGCCAGCAGAGAAGCGAGGAGGCAGGCGGCCAGAAATGCCATCGTGGTGCTGGGGCGGCCGGTCCAGCCGAGTCTCCAGCCGGGGGGCAATCCCAGAGGGGCTGCACGGAGATCAGAGGAGGGACGGCCCAGTCTCCAGCCGGGGGGGCGGGGGGCGATCCCTGAGGGGCTGCAAGGAGATCAGAGGAAGGACGGCCCAGTCTCCAGCCGGGGGGGCGATCCCTGAGGGGCTGCAAGGAGATCAGAGGAGGGACGGCCCAGTCTCCAGCCGGGGGGCAATCTCAGAGGGGCTGCAAGGAGATCAGAGGAGGGACGGCCCAGTCTCCAGCCGGGGGGGCGATCCCTGAGGGGCTGCAAGGAGATCAGAGGAGGGACGGCCCAGTCTCCAGCCGGGGGGGCGATCCCTGAGGGGCTGCAAGGAGATCAGAGGAAGGACGGCCCAGTCTCCAGCCGGGGGGCAATCTCAGGGGCTGCACGGAGATCAGAGGAGGGACGGCCCAGTCTCCAGCCGGGGGGGGGGGCGATCCCTGAGGGGCTGCAAGGAGATCAGAGGAAGGACGGCCCAGTCTCCGGCCGGGGGGGCAATCCCAGAGGGGCTGCAAGGAGATGAGATGGGGGTTGGCACCAAGCAGCCCATAGGGGTGGAACCGGAGTGAGGCCCAGTGCTCCAAGCACCCGCAGACCCGAGGGCTGTCACTCACCAACGGCTCCGCAGGGAGATGTTTCCTGGGGGTGACGTCGGCCAAGTGGGGAAGCCGGGCCCGTCACTTGCGCCTCCCGCTCGGAGCAGGCTGGTGCATGTTGCGCCGTCTGGCTTATATAGCCAAGGCAGCAGCTGTGCAGAGGTTCTTCCCTGATCAGATGCGTCTGCACATATCAGCTCCCCTCGCTGGCCCTGCCCATCCCTTGGCCCCGCACAATGCCAGCCTGTTCTTCTTCCTGCCAGGAATCCGGAGAGGGGAATGAATGAACCCAGCTTCCTGGAGGGTGAGGAGTCGCGGGTCACACAAAGGACAGGGCGGCCGGGCGCCCAGGTTCGGATTCAGGTGCGTAAGGGCAGGACTCTCGTCTCCCGTCCTGGCATTCACGTGGGAGCTGGATTAAGGAAACGGCAGCTAACAAAAGGCCTAGAAATCAGGGTGCGTGAGGGAAAATGGCAAACGGTGGGTTTGTCCAGTCTGGGGAAGAGCAGACGGAGACGGGACGTGAGAGCAGCTTTCAAGTAGCCAAAAGGGCGTCACACGGAGGAGGGAGAAAACTTGTTCTCCTTGGCCTCTGAGGACAGGACAAGCAGCAATGGGCTGAAACTGCAGCAAGGGAGGTTTTGGTTGGACATTAGGAAGAACTTCCTGCCTGTCAGGGTGGTCAGACACTGGGAGAAGTTGACTGGGGGGGGGGGGGGGTTGTGGAGTCTCCATCCCCAGAGATATTGAAGAGCAGCTCAGGGATGGTGTAGACTGTGCTGGGCCCTGCCGTGGGGGCAGGGGACTGGCCTCGATGCCTCTCGAGGTCCCTGCCGGTTCTACGGTTCTAGGATTCGATGAGAAGGGCCGCAGGGGTGAGGGAAGGTGGGGGTGGGCGCCGGGGTGCCTGGTTCCGTAGGGTGGACAGTGGAACCTTCTAGAGTCAGGGGAGGGGTTGGAAATCCAAAATCCCGGTTTCAGAAGCACGTGGGGCCCAGTCTACGCAGGGGGAAGGGGCCTTCGGCTCAGGGCTGCTGGGTCCCTGTGGGGAGCGAGTGGGGAGTGGCAGTTACATCTGGGGGGCAGGACTCCTGGGTTCTGGCTCAGGGAGGAAGTGATCTCACTGGGCGCTGACGGGAAGGGACCCGACACTGTTGCAACCGCTGTTCTCTGCCTGCCTCAAGCCCTGTGCAGAGTGGCCAAGGGAGGGCTCTGTGGGGAGCCGAGGGTCCGCGGGGGCTCTCCAGCTGCAGGTGGCGTTAGGAGCACAGGCTCTGCACCCGTATTTCCAGTGTGTGCTCATGGGAGGGCCCCCCAGGCTTGGGCCGGCTCGCGTGGAAGGGGGCTGGTCACAAGGGTGGCCAGTGAAGTGAAAAAGCAACGTGGAGCAGGGACATGGGGGAGAGGCAGCCCTCTGCCCCCACACCCCAGGCATGTGGAGAGGCCTCAGTGGGGCACCCCACAGGTGCCTGAGCTCCTGGGGGGCAGGGCCTTGGGGGGAAGAGGAGGGGCAGGGGGTGGAACTGGTGGTGAAAAGTGTGAGGGCCATGGAGCTTGCCCATCCCCCTAAGCTGGCTTTCCTGGGTGGGCGCCCGGACGCCTGGGTCCCAGGGAGGGGCAGAGGGTGCAGCGAAGGGCTGGGTGGGCCCCGGATGGTGGGTTGGTGTAAGAGGGACGGCACCTCCAGGCCCAGACTCCTGGGTTCCATCAGGATGGGGGAGGGGAGAATAGTAATTATAGTGGCTGTCAGGACTCCTGGGTTCTTTCCCAGCTCTGTTGGGGGGCAGGGGGGTTAGTAGCTTGGAGCGGGGAGCCAAGGCTCCTGAGTTCTGTTCCCAGCTCCACCAATCCCTGCGCCCGTGGGGCCATCATGGGGCCTGTCTCTCCTCCTCCGCTGTATCCAGCATATTGCCCCCCAGGCGGGAGGGACCGGTGGCAGCGGCAGGAGCCTGGAGCGCAACCTCCCCCTCCGACCACTCGCTGGCAGTGGTGGCAGGGAAGGTGCAGGTTGGGCAGCTCCAGCAGTGGAGAGTTGGGGCGGGGGCAGAGCAAGGGGACACGGAGGGGTGGGACAAGGGCAGGGGCGGAGCAAGGAGGGGCAGAGCGAAGGATGGGGAGAGGCGGGTGGGGCAGAGCAAAGAGGGGGCGGGGCAAGAGGGGAGGAGCTATGGGTGGGGAGTTGTGGTGTCCCCCCCCCCCTCCTGTTGCCAGTGTCTATAAAAACCTTGGGAAAGTCCTTGGTACATTTGGATGTGGGCAGGGCCAAGGCTCTGAGGGGTTTTGGGTCCCGATTCCCTTCCCAAGGCCCTCGGCAGCAGCTCTGGTGCAAGGCCAGGTGTGACTGGCCACAGCCTCCGCGTCTGTTTCTTCTGTCCGGCAGCCGCAGCTCCCTCCCCCTGTGCTGGGAATGCCGGGCAAGAGCAGAGCTGCCCAGGGGAAACGTCAGATTTCATCAGCTGCCCCCCAAAATCCTCCGAAATCAGGAAAACAATAAATAAGGATGCCCTGGGACAGCCCTATAGTGCCCCTACTGCAGGGCCAGGTCCCTGCCTCCAGCATGTCTGTTTCATGCCACGGTTCCTTCAGCCGGTCCCTGAGAGTTTGCACCCCACAGGAGGCTGGACTGTGGTTCTCCTGGGCTGTGTAGCCCGCACCTGGGGTACCTAATTGCCCCCCTAGGGCCTTTCTTGTGATGTTGTTGGATTGGGATATGAACGTACAGGTCATGGTGGCAACCCCTGTTCTAGGTTTGCACCTAATCTTGCACCACGTGGGCCGCCTGACCGGTCTGTGAAAAGCTGAAGATTCGGGCTCCTGTTTGTACAGGCCCAGAGTATTTCCACATTGGAAGTTGTGGGAATCGGCGCTGGGCTTGGATTTCAACGTTTGCTTCCGGGCAGTGCTTCTTTTGTCACAAAAAAGGTGCCAGTATTCCAGGGGAAAAGCTGTTGAGCAAACAAACAAAAAATGGAAGTGGGGCCAGCGTTACGCTTTTAAGAGAGGTGGCCCCTTTAAGACATGCCGACTGTTGGCCATTTTCATACAGAGGAGCCAGTACGCTCCGTTCTTTCCAGGTAAGCCCCGATTGGAGGTGCTGCTGCGTACTGGGCAGTCCCCTCACAAAAAGAGCACTGCTTCTGGGAGCTTTTCATCACCTCCCACCTGTGGGAGAGGCGGAGCTGGCGGAGGGAGACGTGAACGGGAGCATCTGAGGGATTGCTCATGGCACTTCCAGCTGGCCCGTGTGGGGTACAGAAGTGCTCTTTGTGGCTGGTTTGGTACCTGATAGCAGGGGGCCCCCAGTTTTGGGCTCTAAGTAGCCCTGTCTCTAGGCAATTCACCCTGAATTGACCCTCTCAGTGGGGGCCCCAGAAATCTTCTCCATTGCACCCCGGTAGGGGCTTTCTAAGCCTGATCTTTGGGCATGGAACAGCTTCTGTGTGAAGTGATCCTCAAAAGATTAGGGTTGTTCAGCATGGCAAAGAGAGGACTAAGGGATGATGCGACAGATCGCCGGAAAATCACACAACGGGGTGGAGAACGTGACCAGAGAATCAGTATTGTCCCGTCCCAGCGTGCCACAACCTGGCCTCTCCCCTTGAAACTGACAGGCAGCAGGATTCACACAAACAAGAGGATTTACTTTTTTATTGCAATCTGCAGTTAACCTGTGGAACTCCTTGCCACCAGATGTGCAGATGAGCACAGGATGAAAGGATCTGAAGAAGAGTTAGATCCATTCCTGGGCCACCAATAGCCAAGATGGTTGGGGACAAACCCCCATGATTTTGGGGTCCCTAAGTCTCCCTCTGCCAGAGGCCAGGAGGAGATGTTGGGTCAGTCTGTCCTAAATTAATGTGTGCTGTGCACGGCCCCAGAATCTTGGTTTGCCACTGTCAGAGAGACAGGACACGGGACTAGCTGTGGACACTCTTACGTTCTTACCTGGCTTCTTCACAGCCCGACCACGAGAATTAAATCCCCTGACCCTCACTGAAATCAATCAGTCAATCAATCAATAATCCAAAGAGTTTTCTCTCCAGGCTGATTTATTCAGCACAGCGACATCACAGGACTTGGCTCCATCGGGGAGCTGAGGAGCCCTGATGGGGAGAGCGGGTAAGGCAGGCTGCGGGGTGCATTTCAGCGCGGTGTCGCCGTTGGAAGGGAGGAGAGAAGATTCAGGAGGAGGCCAGCGAGGGCTGGCAGGAGGAACCGGGCTGGTGCCGCATTTGCACTGATTTGGCTGCAGTCAGATTCGCACTGATCCCTGAGACGGTCCCTGGATCCACTTGTAACTGGGCGCAAGCGGACTCAGATGCGCAGCCCTTCATGAGGGACCATAGTGGGCTTTGATCTGCGTGTGGTGGGAGAGCAGGGGTTCAAAAGCAGTAACTCGGACCTCAGTCTGGATGAGGACACATCAGCCTCACCCTCATCCTCCATCTCGCCATTGGCTCTGCTCTTCCCAGACTGTCTGGCCCCAGATGGCCTCCCCCTTCTCCTCCGCTCCAACACAGACTCCCGGTGTGTCCATAATCAAGTCACTTGCAGCCCCAAGCTAGAGTCCACCACCAACATCCAGATTAGATCAGGCATGGATTAGCCCCACCACTCATCTACAAAGCAGCAACTCACTACTGGTGTCAGCAGTGGGATCATCAAGCAAGGTGGCTGGGTGGTGAGCTAAGACACCAGGATCGGACTGCACAAAACTTGCTTCACATCACTGCTCCCTGCCTCAGTTTCCCCATCTTTAAAATAGGAAGGAAAATCCTTGTTTTGCCCCCTTTGGATTACAGTTGCTTTGGGAACAAGGGTCATATCTCATAAGGGGTCCTTAATCACAAGAGGGCACCCCAATCTGGGTCAGTGCTCGGTCCAGGGCCTGGCAAAGCAGGAGTCACAGAACTAAGCCAGATCCTACCACAAAGAGTTTACAGATGAAACTATAGACTGACAATGGATAGAGGAAACCTAGGGAGGCACAGGGAGGGGACCGGAGGGCACCTTTGGAACAGAAACCAGGTGTCCCGATCTGCAGCCGGTATCTTCCCTCCATCCAGCATCTGGCTTCTGCCCTTTGCGGACTAGAACAACACAGGACAAATATCCCCGACAAAACAGGCAGACGTTACCATGTACAGGGTACAAGTAGACTCGATACATCGGGTCTTGGATCCGGTACAACTTATGATGTCCTTGCTGCACCGACCAGTGAACGCAGAGAAGCAGGATGGGCAGCGGTGGCCATTGGGTTTGGCGTCAGGCGGGGGTACTGGGAAGAGGGGGAGCAAATACACTAAGCTCACGGGAGAAGCCCGAGGGGGTGTTGGGGCAGAGAGACCGGCTGGGGGCTGCACCGCTCACCCCGGATCCCCCTGCAGGGGCGCTGCAGCTCTGGGGATGCTGGAGGCAGCAGGGGCAGAGGAGAAGTTTGCAGCAGGGAGTCCTGGACCCAAGTGGGGTCAGCTGGGTTTACACCTGGGGGGAAGCTGCAGCCCCACCCACAAACCTCCACCGACCGAGGCGCTGAGTGTTATTCCATGGGGCACCTCCTGGAGGAGGGGAGGACCAGGCTCAGGCCAGTAAGGTAGGGTAGGTTCCAGGCATGGGAGATGCACAGAGCCGGAGGAGGCCTGGCTGTAAGGGGGAGATTTACGTGTGACATTGACTGTTCTGCAGGCGTCTCCCGTGCAGCAGGCGACGCCCGTCCTTGTCATTCCCTTCTCAAAATGCACAGAGATGGGGACGGCTTCACACTGGCTGGGCGAAACGCAGCTCTTCACAATGCTCTGGGACTTCATCCCCCCTGCTCAGGAGGAAAAGTCCGAGATTTATTCCCCTTCCATGCCCACCCCATTAACAGCCCCCTCGTCTTCAAGATGACGGCCCTGGGCCATTAGCCAGCCTCGAACTGCAGGGAAACTGAGGCACGGGGCGGGGCAGTGACACATCCTAGGAGGCTAGACTAAGTGATTTCAGCCCCGGAGCCCGCATTTACATCAGTACCACCCAGAGGGTTCAGGGGACCTGGGGAAAAGCAATTTCAGGGGCCCCTTCCATAAAAAAAAGTCTCAGACCTCAGACTTCAGACATTCTCGTGGGGGCCCCTGCCTGAGACAAATTGCCCCACCTAACTCCCCTCTGCGCAGCTCTGATTTAAATCCATCGCCCCTCTCACCCCCACAAGCTGGGGGCCCCGAATCTCCTACCTGCAACGCCCTTCCAATGTGAAAATCTCCACCAGTGGCTACATGGGGGGGGGGGGGCCAGCCCGCCTACCCAGCGTGACTTCGGTGAGGACGATGCCGCAGGAGTCTTGCCCGGCGGGGCAGGGCTGCAGGCTGCCCGAGCAGTTCTGTCCTACTGCGGCGCACACCTCGCACTGCAGGCAGGCCCCTGGGGACGGAGAGAGAAGAGGGCGGGGCTCAGTTTGTGGGGAAACTGAGGCACGGGACGGCGCAGTGACTCATCCCCCACCCCGGACAGGAAGGTACGTAACACAAAGGGGCTTGGTGCCGGTTATTTCGCGGCGCCCCTCCAACTTCACGGCAGGACCCGCTGGCTCGCTTTGTCTCGCTGTGCTCTGGGTACAATGAGCCGTACGGCGTGGGGAATACCTTGTGGGGTGTAAACGGGCCAACGGAGGCAAACCCGCTGGAGGAGCAACTGGCACAAACCTCCTCTGTCCTTTAGCCTGCGCGGGGGTGGGCAGGGAGCCTCCTCTGTTATTTAAAACACACCTGGAAAGAGTCAGGGGCCGGGGTCTTTTGGCTGGGCTGCCCCCGAGGGAAGGAGCCGGAGAGCGCAGCGGGGCTTGGAGGGGCAGCTGGGAAAGAGGTTTTCGGGTGAGTGTGAGTCAGTTTGGCCTGAGCTTTCCGTGTCGACTTAGCCGAGCGCTTTGTTTCTTCTGATCTGGAACCTGCTTCGCCTGCCTCTTCTCGCCTATTCCCACGTCAGTCCTCCCGCTCGGTCTTAGTAAAATCTCTTGTGTTTTCTACCACACCCAGCGGCAGGAATTGTTTCCTGGGGGCAACCAATGTTCACATTGCCCCTTAGCTAATCCTTCGGGGTCTGATCCCATTTGGGGAGGGGATCCCAGGAAGCTGGGCTCTAAACTGCCCTCTCCTCAGACCTGAATAGGTTCCTTGTCTGTGCTGCTTCTTGGGGGCCAGGGACCTCAGCTCGGGGTCTCGGCTGGAGGAGACCAGGGAGCTGCCCAGCAGGACCGGGCGGTGAGGAGCCCCAGAGAGCAGGAAGGCGAGAGGCAGTGGCCGGGTCAGCACCCCTAGGATCACTCCGGAGGGGTTGTCTCTGACCACCCCCCAACACAGAAACAACAGCCCCTCGCCCCCCAGTGGGAGCCCTGCCGTAGAAACGCCCTTACAACTGCCTGCAACCTGCGTCGCTGCATCTGTTCCTTGGGTGACGGAAACTGGCTCCGTGTCAGAGACTGGAGGAAAATCCCCTCTCGGGAGTGTCCTTGGCCGCCGGCCAGCGCTGACAGGCGGCGACCAGGTTACATGTCCTGTGATGTGCAGTGTCAATCGCCTCCTGTTTCCACGGTTGTTGCCCTCGCTGCCAGAGACTGTGTGGCCCCCGGCCCTCCCCCCTCGCCCACCGTCACCGGGATGTCCTCTGCCTCTGCTTGGCCACGTTAACGAGCAGGGCCCCCGGCGGGCGGCTCCGAGCTGTGGGCACGTTGGCGAAGGTGGGAAATGGGGGGCCCAGCCCCACTCACCCGTGGCCAGCAGAGCAGCGAGGAGGCAGGTGGCCAGAGACACCATCATGGTGCCGGGAGCTGGTGATCGGCACTGGGGTCACTGATGCAGGCCAGTCTCTGGCCGGGAGGGGGCGATCCCAGAGGGGCTGCAAGGAGATCAGAGGAGGGGCGGCCCAGTCTCTGGCCGGGAGGGGGCGATCCCAGAGGGGCTGCAAGGAGATCAGAGGAGGGACGGCCCAGTCTCTGCCGGGGGGGCGATCCCAGAGGGGCTGCAAGGAGATCAGAGGAGGGGAGGCCCAGTCTCTGCGCGGGGGCCGATCCCAGAGGGGCTGCAAGGAGATCAGATGGGGTCGGCCCAGTCTCTGCCGGGGGGGCGATCCCAGAGGGGCTGCAAGGAGATCAGAGGAGGGACGGCCCAGTCTCTGCGCGGGGGGTGATCCCAGAGGGGCTGCAAGGAGATCAGATGGGATCGGCACCACGCGGCCCATGGGGGGTGGAACCGGGGTGAGGCCCAGTGCCCCAAGCACCCGCAGACCTGAGGGCTGTCACTCACCAACGGCTCCGCAAGGAGACGTTTGCCGGGGGCCACGTCGGGGGCCACGTCGGCCAAGTGGGGAAGCCGGGCCCGTTTCTTGTGCCTCCCGCTCGGAGCAGGCCGGCGCCGTCTGGCTTATATAGCGGGGCCGGGGTACCCGCGGTGATGCAAGGCAGCAGCTGTTCAAAGGTTCTTGCTTGATCAGATAACGTCTGCACATATCAGCTCCCCTCGCTCGCCCTGCCCATCCCTTAGCCCCGCACAATGCCATCCTGTTCTCTCCTGCTGCTGAGAATGGGAAGAGGGGAATGAATAAACCCAGCTCCCTGGAGGGTGAAGAGGGGTCGTGGGTCACACAAAGGACAGGGCAGCCGGGCACCCAGGTTTGATTTCAGGTGCGTAAGGGCAGGACTCGTGGGTCCCCTCCTCACATTCAGGAAGGAGCTGGATCAACTCAGGAAACGTCACCTGATGAAAGGCCTAGAAATCACAGAGCGTGAGGAAAAACTGCAAACATTGCGTTTCTTCAGTCTGGGGAAGAGCAGACGGAGGGGACACAAGAGAGCAGCTTTCAACTCTCCAAAAGGGCATCACGGGGAGGGACGGGATTGTTCTCCTCTGGCCTCTGAGGACAGGACAGGAAGCAATGGGCGTAAGCTGCAGCAAGGAAGGTTTAGGTCCCTTGCTCGTCCCAAAAAATTTCGGAAGAGCAGACGCGTTCCCTGGATGTGGGAGAGTTTCTCTGGGATACGGGAGTGTAGACATAGGCTTTCTTTCTGTCTTTCTTTCTGTCTTCGATAACGCTCTAGATACTAGGTTCTAAAGAACTGTCCCAGAGGGCTCTTTTGGGGAAGGTCTGAGCTATACTACCTGGGAATAGGGCTGGTGTTTTGGGATCGGCAGAACCTGTTTGGATTCGGTGAGACTGGTTTTCATCACCTCCCACCTGTGGGAGGAGCAGAGCTGGTGGGGGGAGAAGTGAACGGGAGCATCTGAGGGATTGCTCACAGCACTTCCAGCTGGCCCGTGTGGGGTACAGAAGTGCTCTTTGTGGCTGGTTTGGTACCCGATAGCAGGGCCCCCCCCAGTCTTGGGCTGTAAGTAGCCCTGTCTCTAAGCAATTCACCCTGAATTGACCCTCTCAGTGGGGCCCCAGAAATCTTTTCCATTGCACCCCTGTTGGGTCTTTCTAAGCCTGATCTTCGGGCATGGAACAGCTTCTGTGTGAAGTGAGACTAAAAAGATTAGGGTTGTTCAGCATGGCAAAGAGAGGACTTAGGGATGATGTGACAGATCGCTGGAAAATCACACAATGGAGTAGAGAATGTGACCAGAGAATCAATATTTTCCCCTGCCCCAGTGTGCCACAACCTGGCCTCTCCCCTTGAAACTGACAGGCAGCAGATTTCACACAAACAAGAGGATCTAATTTTTTCTGCAATCTGCAGTTAATCTGTGGAACTCCTTGCCACCGGATGTGCAGCTGAGCACAAGATGAAAGGATCCAAAAAAGAGTTAGATCCATTCCTGGGCCACCAATAGCCAAGATGGTTGGGGACAAACCCACATGTTTTGAGGGTCCCTAAATCTTTCTACCAGAAGCCAGGAGGGGACATTGGGGCAAGTCTGTCCTAAATTAATGTTTGCTGTGCATGGCCCCAAAGTTCTGGTTGGAGACAGGACACGGGACTAGCTGTGGACACTCTTACGTTCTTACCTGGCTTCTTCATGGCCCGACCATGAGAATTAAATCCCCTGCTCCCCCCCCATTGAAATCAACCAGTCAATCAATCAGTCAATCAATTATCCAAAGAGTTTTCTCTCCAGGCTGTTTTATTCAGCACAGCAACATCACAGGACTTGACTCCATCGGGGAGCTGAGGCTCCCTGGTGGGGAGAGCGGGTAAGGCAGGCTGCAGGGTGCATTTCAGCGCGGTGTCGCCGTTGGAAGAGGGGAGAGAAGATTCAGGAGGAGTCCAGCGAGGGCTGGCAGGAGGAACCCAGCTGGTCCCGGAGCCAGGCCCGCCACGCCTGAGGCTGCTGTGCATTTGGCTGTGGTCAGATTCGCACTGATCCCTGCGATGGTCGCTGGACCCACTTTTAACTGGGCACAGACAGACTCAGAAGCGCAACCCTTCAGGATGGACTGCGTCAGATTTCCCACTGCTTGTTGGGGAGAAAGCAGGCAAGGGTCAGGGCAGCAGCTCCACTCCTTACCCTAGACCAGAACAGAACACCCCCCCTCTGACTCAGCACCCCATCGAACTCCCCGCACCCTCCCTCTACCCCGATCCAGAGCCCACCAGCAACACCTTGATTGGATGTGGCCTGTATTAGCCTCACTTCTCATCTACAAACCAACAGCTCAGTGCTGGTGGCAGTACTGGGATCTCGAAGCAGGCTGGCTAGGTCCCAAGGCACCATCATGGGCCTCCGCAAAACTAGAGTCCATTCCTATCCCTGCCACAGACCTGCTGTGTGACCTTGGACAAGTCATGGCACTACTCTGTGCCTCAGTTTACCTATCTTTTACATGGAAAGAACGACCCTTCTTTTCCCTGTTTAGATTTGCAGGCTCTTGGCAGGCCAGGATGGGCTCTCACTAGGAATCCTTCAGCATCTGGCAGAAGAGGGGCTGAAAAGAAAAGAAAAAGAGAACCAAAAGCGCAGGGCGGGCCCCAGAAGAAATGAACTGAAGTTACCCGTCAGTATGGTCCCAGCAGCATTAATACATCGGGTCTCGGCTCCGCTACAATAGATGGTCTGCTCAGTGCAGTGATCAGCGTTGCTCACAAAGCATCCGCGGCAGCGCCGGCCGTTGGGTTTGGCGTCAAATGCGGGCACTAGGAACGGGGCGGGGGGAGGCAAATGCAGTCAGCTCGGGGCGTCAGGGCAGGGAGAGCAGCTGGGGGCAGCACCACTCAGCCCCAGATCCCCCTGCAGGGGGCGCTGCAGCTCTGGGGCTGTGGGAGGCAGCAGAGAGCCCTGGATCCCACCCCAGCTGGGGTCTCAGCTGGGGGCAGCCTAAAGCCCCACCCACAAACTCCACCCACCTAGAGGCTCAGAGTTATTCCAGGGGGCGCCCCCTGCAGGGCAGGAGGACTAGTTTGATGGCATGTACCTGGGGTGGGAGCAGCAGGGGGGGTGGAGGGGAGGCGGAGATGGGGGGATGTTCGTGTACCAGTGGTGTTTCTGCAGGCGTCTCCCACGCAGCAGGCGAGGCTCACTCTTCTTGTCATTTGGTACCCAAAATCCACAGAGCCAGGGCCAGCTTTGCACTGGCTGGACGTCACGCAGCTCTTCAGGATGCTCTGGGCCTTCACTTCCGCTGTGCCAGGGAGAAACATGAGCTTCCTTCCTCTTCCGTCCCACTGGCACCCTCTTCACAGCACAGCCCTGAGCCATTACCCATGGGGAAACTGAGGCGCGGGGTGGGACATGACTGACCCAAGATCTCATAGTCCTAGGCAAAGCGATTTCAACACCTAAATCCAGCATTTAACTCCTCCAGCCCCCCACTCCATGGCTGCCTGACTCTGGCACCCCCAACTCTGCTGACCCCTGGTCCTTTCATTACCAGAGTTTCTTACTAATGGATACGTGCAGGGCGGCTGAAATCTCAGCACCGTGAGTCCAGCTCAGCCCTTAGCCATGGTGGGACTCATAAACCAGGTGTTCCCTGCCTGACGTGTCCTGCGCGGCCTCATCCAGGGGACACCCTGGGACCCTGCCCACCGGCTCGGCCCCTGCACAACGGGTGTACCCGAATTCCCACTTCATACTCAGGAGCCCAGTGGATTGGATGCTCCCCAGGGATGTGGGGCGGGGGGAGACAAAGAGACCCACCCGGAGGCTGGGCACGACCATGGGAGGGGGGAGATCTGGGCGGAAGTCCTCAGCCTGATTTCAGCCCAGTGGGGATTTGAACTTAGTCCCCACTGGCCCAGTTGGGGGTCTCAGGGAAACCCCTCAGCCACAATCATCCCCTGCAGGGAAGGGCTGGCCTGGTCCATGCATGAGACTCTTGGGGAGGGGCAACTGTCCATGGATCCCGTCCAGAGCTGGATGCCTCCATGAAGCCAAAAGGGGCCAAACTCCGGTGGAGGGGCGGGGCTTAGGCCACACCCTCTCCTCGGCATTTCCTATTGGCTGGCTTTGGCCCCTCCCATGCTCGGTGGCCCCCAGGGCTGGCTTGTCACCTGGATGGATTCCCGAGGGCAGCTACAGGGGATGCATCCATCCACCCACCCCGCTCCCGGCCCCAGGGGAGGGGTAGAGCAAAGCCCAGGTGTCTGGGCTCCCCCTGCAGTGCCAGCCCCCAGCCCGCCTACCCAGTGTGACTTCAGTGAGGACGATGCCGCAGGAGTCTTGCCCGGCGGGGCAGGGCTGCAGGCTGCCCGAGCAGTTCTGTCCTTCTGCAGAGCACACCTCGCACTGCAGGCAGGCCCCTGGGGATGGAGAGAGAAGAGGACGGGGCTCAGTTTGTCCCTTACTTGCCCCCTGCACGGTCCCCGAGATTGACCTGGCCCCAGCTTCAGATCTGGCCCCACTGACCCCCAGGGAGCAACAGCCCCTCGGCCCCCAACAGGAGCCGTGCTGTAGAAACGCCATTACAATTGGCTGGAACCCGTGTCGCTGCACCTGTTCCTCGTGTTACGGAAACTGGTTCTGTGCCAGAGCCTCGAGACCAGGAGAGAGACCAGGACAGGTTTCCAGTGATTTACAGGGTCAATTGCCTCGCGTGTCCATGGTTGTTTCCCTCACTGCCACGGGAACTGTACGGCCCCCAGCCCTCTCCCCTTGCCCTCTGTCACCTGGACACCCCCCGCCACCGCTCGGCTCCATTAACGAGCAGGGCCCCCAGCAGATGGCTCGGAGCTGTGGGCATGTTGGCGAAGGTGGGAAATGGGGGACCCAGCCCCACTCACCCGTGCCCAGCAGAGCAGCCAGGAGGCAGGCAGCCAGAGATGCCGTCATGGTGCGGGGAGCAGGCGATCTGTGCTGAGGTCGCTGGTACGGACCAGTGTCCGGCCAGGGGGCGATCCAATACGGACTGCAAGGAGATCAGAGGAGGGACGGCCCAGTCTCCAGCCGGGGGGCTATCCCAGAAGGGCTGCAAGGAGATCAATGGAGGGACGGCCCAGTCTCCAGCCGGGGGGCTATCCCAGAAGGGCTGCAAGGAGATCAATGGAGGGACGGCCCAGTCTCCAGCCGGGGGGCTATCCCAGACGGGCTGCAAGGAGATCAGAGGAGGAACGGCCCAGTCTCCAGCCGGGGGGCTATCCCAGACGGGCTGCAAGGAGATCAGAGGAGGGACGGCCCAGTCTCCAGCCGGGGGGCTATCCCAGAAGGGCTGCAAGGAGATCAATGGAGGGACGGCCCAGTCTCCAGCCGGGGGGCTATCCCAGACGGGCTGCAAGGAGATCAGAGGAGGGACAGCTCATGCACCATGTGGAACCAGAGCCGTTTGCCACAGCTCTGGGGCAGCCGCACCCCGGACCGTTCCAAGGCTCGTACGTTTGTGGCACCCCCCAGAATAGTCAGAGAGCAACCTGGCATGCTCCTGCTGGAAGGCTGCAGCGGACGGTGACTGGTTGTGGGACTCCAGAACCATCAGACACAACAACAAGACACCAGAGACAGAAACAAAGCCAGCTGCTCCCGAGAGCAGTGAGAAGCAACTCAGCCTGCCTTGTTTCACGCTGGTTCTGTCCAAATTCTCGGTTCTCTCCCCAGCTCTGGGAGTGGCGTGGGGTCTAGTGTGCCTGGGCGCTGGGAGACCTAGATTCTAGGAGAGTCAGGTCTAGTGGTTAAAGTGGGGGGGTTCTTGCGCCCTGTTTGAGTCCTTGCTCCAAGAAGGGAGCAGTGTATGGGGCTAGGGGTCAGGATTCCATCCTTGGCTTCGGAAGGGCAGCGGGGCCCAGTGGTCCAAGCACTAACAGACCCGAGGGCTGTCACTTACCAACGGCTCTGCAGAGAGACGTTTGCCTGGGGTGACGGCGGGGGCTACGTCGGCCAAGTGGAGAAGCCGGGCCCGTCGCTCGTGCGTTCCAATCAGAGCAAGCCCGTCTGTGTTGCCTCTCGTTTTTATAGACGGGCTCGGGTGCCTGCGGTGATGCAAGACAAACCCTATTCAGATGTTCCTGCTTTATCAGGAGAGCGTGCACATTTCTAGTCCCCTCGCTGGCCCTGCCCATCCCTCGGACGTCAGTGCACAATGAAAAACTATTCAGTCTTTCTGCCAGGGAATTGGATTAGAGGAATGAATCGAACCAGCTGCCTTGTGGTTGCAAACGGGTCACAGAAGGAC
This sequence comes from Pelochelys cantorii, assembly GCA_032595735.1. NCBI lineage: Eukaryota > Metazoa > Chordata > Testudines > Trionychidae > Pelochelys > Pelochelys cantorii. Next base: position 3,444,037 of record CM064349.1, read on the forward strand.
AGGGCGGCCGGACGCCTGGGCTCTGATTCGGGTGCGTAAGGGCAAGGTCCTCTCCTTGGAATGTCCCATTTCAGGAAGGCTCTGGACCAATTCAAGACAGTCCAGAGAAGAACAACAAACATGATGAAAGGTCTAGAAAACATGGCATCTGGTTGTTACAGGAAGAAGAACAGGGAATTATTCTCCTTGGCCTTTGAGGATAGAACAAGAAGCAATGGGCTTAAACTGCAGCAAGGGAGGTTTAGGTTGGATGTTAGGAAAAGCTTCCTAGCTGTCAGGATGTTCAAACACTGGAATAAGTTTCCTAGAGGGGTTGTGGAATCCCCATCTCTGGAGATATTGAAGAGTAGGTTAGATATATGTCTATCAGGGATGATCTAGACAGTATTTGGTCCTGCTGTGAGGGCAGGGGACTGGAACTGAGGCCTCTTGAGGTCCCTGCCGGTTCTACAGTTCTAGGATTCAGTGAGAAGTGGGCTGCAGTGGTGAGGGAAGTGGGGGTGAGAGCCAGGGTGCCTGGTTCCATAGGGTGGAAAGTGGAACATTGTAGGGTGGGGGGAGGGGTTGGAAATCCGAAATCCTGGTTTCATGCGCACGTGGGGCCTAGTCTACACAGGAGAAAGGGGCCTTCGGGTCAGGGCTGCTGGTTCCCCGGGAGGAGTGAGTGGGGCGTCAGGACTCCTGGTGGTCAGGATTCCCAGGTTCTGGCTCAGGGAGGATGTGACCTCATTGGATGCTGAGGTGAACAGACCCGACACCGTTGCAACCGCTGTTCTATGGCTGCCCCAAGCCCTGTGCAGAGCGGCCAAGGGAGGGGTCTGTCAAGAGCCGAGGGGTCGCTGGGTATGTTTATGCCATTCGGATGCATGTGGCCGTGTTGTGAGTGGAGTTCTAAGGATGGGCTCTGTGCTTGGGTTTCCAGTCTTTGCTTCTGGGAGACCTGAACAGGCTTTGCCCACCTACTGTGGAAGGGTGGCCAGTCACGCGACTAGCAGCACTTGACTGACAATGCACCTCAAGCGGGGCCAATCCACATCTGAGGAGCTTTGCTGTGAATGTTCAGACCAGGTCAGAAGTGATGGCCTCTAAGGACCGAGTCATACACGGGCAGGTGACTTGTCCATGTGACAAACCCCATCGGGGCTAACTTTCACTCACGGAGAGCAATGAGAGTCCCTCCACGTGGGCAAGGGTGTGAAGAGGACCTGGGGGGTTCCTCCATCTTTGTCTTCACTCCTCCAGCCCATCACTTGAGCAGCATTTTTGCTCTCTACTGAGCCTGGAAGGACTGATGGTCCATCCTAAAAAAGGACGCCCTTCAGAGATTTATACACCAGCAGATTATTCCGGCTCTGCTACAGGGCAGCACCAGGAACTTTGCAATTGGTGCCTGCAATTTCTTTCCTTCCACAATTTCACTCTCATCCTTTCCTTTCTTTCTTTCACCTTTAAATGTCAGATGCTAACGGACTGGCCCAGGGGGCTCATTTGGGTAAGATGTGAGGAAAAAACTGACCTGGGATTGGGGCTGGTCCTTTGGGACTGGGAGAACTTGTTCAGGGTTGGTGAGATGGGTTAGAACCTCTCCCCTGTGTGAGGGGGGGCTGGGTGGGGCACAGGGAACACTGGGGTGTGTGAGGGGAAGTGGGGGGATGGGTTATAACCTCTCCCCGTGTAAGGGGGGGGTTTGGGGGGGCACAGGGAATGCTGGGGTGTCTGAGGGGAGGTGGGGATGGGTTATAACCTCTCCCCGTGTAAGGTGGGGCTGGGTGGGGCACAGGGAATGCTGGGGTGTCTGAGGGGAGGTGGGGGATGGGTTATAACCTCTCCCCGTGTAAGGTGGGCTGGGTGGGGCACAGGGAGCCCTGGGGTATCTGAGGGGAGATGGTGAGATGGGTTATAACCTCTCACCTGTGTAGGTTGGGGGCTGGGTGGGGCACAGGGAATGCTGGGGTGTCTAAGAGCATTGCTTGTAGGACTTCTTGCTGGCCAGTGTGGTGAACAGAAGTGCTCTTTGTGTCTGGTTTGGTGCCGTATAGAGGAGGACCCCAGTCTCGGGCTGCCAGTAGCTCTGATTCTAAGCAATTCTCCCTAATTTGACCCTTGCAGCAGTGCCCCAGAAACCTGTTATATTGCAGAGGGGAGTGGGGTCTAGCAGTTAGAGCAGGCAGAGTGGGAGCCAGGACTCCTGGATTCTATCACCAGGTCTCGGAGTGGGGTGAGGGGAGGATGAAATGGGTGAGACTAAAGCTGGGAGCTGGGACTCCTGGGTTCCCTCCCAGCGCTCAGTGTCCATGGGAAAGTCACAGGGGCCTGTCTCTCCTTTTCGTTTTATATGTGAGAGCAATGGAACCCTCTGGACCGGATCCGCAAGACCCTTTGCAAAGCCCTTGGCACGTTCCGTGCTGGGCCCGGGCAGGGTGGGCGGTTTTGGCCCTTTCCTTCCTTTGTGACATTGACACTCAGGTTGAGCCCCGTTTACAGGCCGAACGGAGCAGAGGGACCTGGGTCCGGAGGGGAACCAGGGCCTGGCAGCGCCATCGAAATTCTCCCAGGCTGGCAAAGTCACGCCAGGGGCTCCCGTCACCTTCCCAACGACCTTGGCAGCAGCTCTGGTTTTGGGCGGGTTGCAATTTGAGCTTTGCCTCTGGGTCTCTTCCTTCTATCCATCGGCCGCAGCTCCCCAACCCTGCGTCCAAAGTGCTGGGCAAGAGCAGAGCAGGAACCTGACCTCAGCCCGGAGGAAACATTGGATTTCATCACCCCCCCCCCCGAAATCCTCCCAAATCTGAAAATCATAAACCTGAAAATTGCAGGCCAACAGTAGGAAGCCAGGAAATGCAAGTTGCGCACGCCGAAAATACAAACCAGTGTGGGCTGGCAACCCTACGGGCTCCGTTCTGGCCACGTGAACAATTATTGGCCCCATGTGAATCTTTTTCAACCGACCCCCCAAAAGGTTTGGCGCACAAACGATCCCCACCCCATTTTCAGTGACAAGCAGGCGGCATTCGAAAGTTTGGGGCTGAAAGGGCAACAAGTTTTGGGCCCCGAATTGCCAAAACCAGACCAATGTTCAGCCAAAAAGAGACAAAAATGAACAGACGGTGGCCCCCAAACTGCTGAAAACTGCAGAAAAGAAAAGCAATGCCAGCGGGATCTTACATAAGCAGCATGCCCGCGTTCGTGACAGCTAGCGGGGGAACAGACTCTGGGTGTGTTTATGTAAATACAATGGCAGCTGCTGTGCTCCGATTGGCTGGCTAGGGCTCGGCTGGCAGGGCACTTTGCTCACTGTAACCCACTGGGCTGGTGTCCAGGCACAAATCCGGTCGTGCTAACTGCAGGCATTCGTAACCGTGCTCGCCCCGGCTTGCGATTCTGGGGGGAGCACAGAAAAGCCTGCTGGTGCTAAACGTGCCCCAGAGGAGGGAGATGCTCTCGGCCGAAAGAAACGGGGATGGGCAACGGCTCCGATGTCAGTCTTGGGAGAGTAGGAGGGGGGAGAACAGGATTTTCGACGGGCAGGCGCCGTGCCTTTGGGTGTCTGGCTGTCCGACCGGTTCCACCTGCTGCTCCCCACAGGCCCCAGAGCGGAGCTAGCTGTTCCATGAGAGCGGCAGTCACGGGAAAGGGGGCAGAGTTCCTGGGAGGCTGAGCTGCGGAGGTGAGCGGTGGCCGGGCGCTGTAACAGAGTCTGGGGGCACTGCGGAGACGGCCAAATCCGGGCGAATTGCTCAGAACTGGGACAACATACAGCCCAGGCCTGGGGTCCTCCTCTGTCAGGCACCAAACAGCCGCACCGAGCCCCTGAGCACCACTCCGGCCAGCAAGGAGCCTCACAAACAAATCCCCTCAGACACCCCAACGCTCCCTGTGTCCCCCCAGCCCCCCCTCACACAGGGGAGAGGTTATAACCCATCCCCCACCTCCTCTCAGACACCCCAGAGCTCCCTGTGTCCCCCCAGCCCCCCCCCTCACACAGGGGAGAGGTTATAACCCATCCCCCACCTCCCCTCAGACACCCCAGCGCTCCCTGTGCCCCCCAGCCCCCCCTCACACAGGGGAGAGGTTATAACCCATCCCCCACCTCCTCTCAGACACCCCAGAGCTCCCTGTGTCCCCCCAGCCCCCCCCTCACACAGGGGAGAGGTTCTAACCCATCTCCCCACCTCCCCTCAGACACCCCAGCGCTCCCTGTGCCCCCCAGCCCCCCCTCACACAGGGGAGAGGTTATAACCCATCCCCCACCTCCTCTCAGACACCCCAGAGCTCCCTGTGCCCCCCAGCCCCCCCCTCACACAGGGGAGAGGTTACAACCCATCCCCCACCTCCCCTCAGACACCCCAGTGTCTAGAAGCTAGATAATTTCATGGAGGTTAGGTCCATAAAAGGCTATTAGCCAGGGGATAAAATGGTGTCCCTGGCCTCTGTTTGTCAGAGGCTGGAGAGGGATGGCAGGAGACAAATCGCTTGATCATTGTCTTCGGTCCACCCTCTCTGGGGCACCTGGTGCTGGCCACTGTCGGCAGACAGGCTACTGGGCTAGATAGACCTTTGGTCTGACCCGGTACGGCCATTCTTATGTTCTTATGTTCCCTGTGCCCAACCCAGCCCCCCCTCACACAGGGGAGAGGTTATAACCCATCTCCCCACCTCCTCTCAGACACCCCAGAACTCCCTGTGTCCCCCCCAGCCCCCCCTCACACAGGGGAGAGGTTATAACCCATCTCCCCACCTCCCCTCAGACACCCCAGTGCTCCCTGTGCCCCCCCCCAGCCCCCCCTCACACAGAGGAGAGGTTATAACCCAGCCCCCCACCTCCCCTCAGACACCCCAGTGTTCCCTGTGCCCAACCCAGCCCCCCCTCACACAGAGGAGAGGTTATAACCCATCCCCCACCTCCCCTCAGACACCCCAGAGCTCCCTGTGCCCCCCGGCCCCCCCTTACACAGGGGAGAGGTTATAACCCAGCCCCCCACCTCCCCTCAGATACCCCAGTGTTCCCTGTGCCCAACCCAGCCCCCCCTCACACAGGGGAGAGGTTATAACCCAGCCCCCCACCTCCCCTCAGATACCCCAGTGCTCCCTGTGCCCAACCCAGCCCCCCCTCACACAGGGGAGAGGTTATAACCCAGCCCCCCACCTCCCCTCAGATACCCCAGTGTTCCCTGTGCCCAACCCAGCCCCCCCTTACACAGGGGAGAGGTTATAACCCAGCCCCCCACCTCCCCTCAGACACCCCAGTGCTCCCTGTGCCCCCCCAGCCCCCCCTCACACAGAGGAGAGGTTATAACCCATCCCCCCACCTCCCCTCAGACACCCCAGTGTTCCCTGTGCCCAACCCAGCCCCCCCTCACACAGAGGAGAGGTTATAACCCATCCCCCACCTCCTCTCAGACACCCCAGAGCTCCCTGTGCCCCCCAGCCCCCCTCACACAGGGGAGAGGTTATAACCCAGCCCCCCACCTCCCCTCAGATACCCCAGTGCTCCCTGTGCCCCCCCAGCCCCCCCTCACACAGGGGAGAGGTTATAACCCAGCCCCCCACCTCCCCTCAGATACCCCAGTGTTCCCTGTGCCCAACCCAGCCCCCCCTTACACAGGGGAGAGGTTATAACCCATCCCCCCACCTCCCCTCAGACACCCCAGAGCTCCCTGTGCCCGCCCAGCCCCCCCTCACACAGAGGAGAGGTTATAACCCATCTCCCCACCTCCCCTCACACACCCCAGTGTTCCCTGTGCCCAACCCAGCCCCCCCTCACACAGAGGAGAGGTTATAACCCATCTCCCCACCTCCCCTCAGACACCCCAGTGTTCCCTGTGCCCCCCCAGCCCCCCCTCACACAGAGGAGAGGTTATAACCCATCTCCCCACCTCCCCTCAGACACCCCAGTGCTCCCTGTGCCCCCCCAGCCCCCCCTCACACAGAGGAGAGGTTATAACCCATCTCCCCACCTCCCCTCAGACACCCCAGTGCTCCCTGTGCCCCCCCAGCCCCCCCTCACACAGAGGAGAGGTTATAACCCAGCCCCCACCTCCCCTCACACACCCCAGTGCTCCCTGTGCCCCCCCAGCCCCCCCTCACACAGGGGAGAGGTTCTAACCCATCTCACCAACTTCATACAGACCCTCCCCGTCCCAAAGGAGCAGCCCCGGTCGCGGGTCAGTTTGTACCTCACATCTCACCCAGAGGAGCCCGCTGGGCCAGTCCGTTAGCCTCGACCACCGAAAGGTTTATTGACGCGCGAACGAGAAGGCTGGCTCACGACAGAAAGCACGTTACGTGCATCAGCCACCCAGTCTCTGGTGCAGGCCCTCTCGTCCCGTTCGCTCTGTGATTCATGGGTGGCCCGGCCAGCATTCATGCCGTCTAGCTGGGCGTGGGGCACCCTTAGCAGTTGTGCTGAGTGGTCACAGCACCGGGAGGGGTTTGCTCCTGGTCACTTGCCAAGCGTGGTGAGAGACAGCCCAGGTGGGAGAGCAAAAGGGGGCCCTGTGGTCCACGGTGCTAGGCATCCCCCCGGGGCTCCTATCACAGGATGCAATTAAAAAATTAGCTAATTAAAAGTGTAACAAATGGAAGGGGAGGCACCGTTTGCTCCAGGGACAGCCGTGGACAGGGCATCATTGGCTATCTGCAGGGTCCTACCAAATTCACCGACATGAAAAATGTGCCCGGGACAGTGAAATCCCTCCCACCCATCCCCCAGCCACACACACACACGCACACACACATGAATTTTGGTCTTTTGTGTGCTCCTACCCGATACGATCCAGATTTCATGGGAGACCAACGTTTCTCCAAATGGGGGGTCCTGCCCAGAAGGGAGCTGCTGTGGGGTTCCTGGAGAGCAGGGGTGGGGAACCTTTTTTGGGTCGGGGGCTGCTGCCCTGTGGAAAAATCAGTCAGGGGCTGCCCAAAAGTGAGAAACCGAAACCACAACCTCACAGATGTAGTCCCCAGCTGAGGAGAAAAACACGCCGCATATTCCTCTCACATAGGATGTGACAAAACCCCAGCCCTGAGTGAGGGCTGCGAGTGAAGCCCCAGCTGTTCTGGCTAAGGAGGGCCCAGCTGGGTGTTTATATAAAGAAGGACACTCGCAGCTTCTTGCGGGAGAAATATGCAAATGAGGCGAAGCGTGGAATATCGCCAAGCTTTATTTGCATACCTAATGAGCCGCCATTTTTGCAGACGAGGCTCTTGCACCAGAAGGCGCTGTCTACACGGCCCCTTCCTGCGCACGAAAACCCCTCTTGCGCAATGCCGCTACGCCAATTATTTTCGGGAAGAACGGCCTTGCGCAAGAGGGGTTTTCGTGCGCAGGAAGGGGCCGTGTAGACAGCTCCTTCTGGCGCAAGAGCCTCGTCTGCAAAAATGGCGGCTCATGAGGTATGCAAATGAGGCTCGGCGATATTCCATGCTTCGCCGCATTTGCATATTTCTCCCGTGAGAAGCCGCGAGTGTAGACATAGCCCGGGATGGAGAGGGTAGGCAGGGCTGGGATGCTCTGGCCAGCCAAGCTCCCAGGCTGCAGGGCCTTGGGCAGCGAGGGGCAGCCATGGTAGGCAGGGGCAACAGATCCACCCCCCTTTGCCAGGGCTGAGTGGCCATTTGAGCCTGCAGTTTGCCCCTGAGGCAGGGGCTAGATGGAGACCGGCAGTGGGTCACTGAGGCCAAGTGGGTCCAGGGGAACTGGGGGTTCCCTGGGAAGAGAAACATGGGGAGTCACTAGCTAGAGGGAGGCGTCCAATGAGCCAAACAAGCTAATTCCCAGAGCAACCGTTGGAGGTGCCATGGGGGTCAGTTGGCCCCATGACAGGGCCCCTCCAGGCTCTTGGGTGGGGCCAAACTGAGGGGTTCTTCAGTGTGTGGGAGGGAGGCTTGGGGCAGGGGACCCTGAACCTTGGGGGCCAGACCCAAGCAAGCCAGGGGACTTTGGTTCCCCACTCTTGCTTTAGGGCAGTGTTTCTTAAGCTTTTTAAGACTGAGGAACACCAAACAATATTTTTTTTAATGTGGACCACCAAGGATTTTTTTTGTTGAGCAAAAAAAAAAGGTCGGGGGGAAAGTTGTTGAGCAAAAAAAAAAAAGTTGCCTGCCCTTTAAGGGTGGCCATTTTGAACTCTGTTCTGTGCCGTGGAACATAGTTTAAGAAACACTGCTTAGGGGGTCATGGTATTGCCACCATTACCTCTGGGCTGCCTTCAGAGCTGGGTGGCTGCTGGCTGAGGGCCCGGCTTTGAAATCAGGATGGTTGTGATGGGTCATATTGCCGGTCCCATCAGCCTGAGCTCCCTCACTCTGCCCTGCCGAGCCTGGCCCTCAAGCCACCCCCCAGCACAAACAGACGGGGACCCCCCCCCCAGCTGCAAAAAGGCCCTGAAATCAGCTCTGCATGGGTAAGTTCTTCCAGGACATTGCTTCAAGTGCCCACCCCCAGGGCAGTGCACACCCCAAACTGCACAGTGACTTGTGCAGAGGGTGAGCGTGAAATCCACCCCCCCACTTCAGGAAGGAGGGAGAGGAGTGTGCAGCTTTCTTCCCTTCCCCGCAGTTATAAAACCCACCCACTGGTTCCAGAAAAAATAAAAAACAAGTTTATTTATTAAGGACCAAAAGATGGCGATTATGTGATGACCACAGACAGCAAACAGATCAAAGCACGTTCCTGGAGCAAATAAATAAAACCCGCCATCTGTGTGGAACACACCGGAGAGGTAGGATATCAACTTGCAGTTTCTCCCCCTGAGTGAGGAACAGGCCAGCAGACGCTTCTGGCACAAGCTGCCTTGTCGCTGCACTTTGGCTCACCCCGGTTTTCCTACACAGGCAAAAAATCTCTCTAGCCTGGGATCGGTGATTCACACAGTTCAGTCGTCCCCCGCAGGTATTTGCAGGTGTGGTGTTGTAGAGGGAGTGAGGTCCCCACCGATGTCATGTTCACCTCTTATATCTTCTTCCCACTTGCCGGGAAGCTCTCTGGCTGAGACCTGGGTCACGCAGGTCCCATTGGGCAGCGCTGTCTTCTCGGAGCCGTTTTTACTGTGCTCAGTTCCTGGGGGAAACCCTTGTGGATGTGCATTTCCGCAGCGAGACACTAACGTGGCCGGGCCTTTTTACTCTTCTACTTGAAAAGCGGCTTGCGGGCGTTCGCAGCCTCACCTGTTTCAGTAGCAGCTACACAGCCAAACGTCCCAGACAGCGACAGCCCATACAGTGCAATGAGGGATTGTCTAGCCAATCGAGAGTGACCGGGTCAAAGGTCACTGGAACAGGCTGCCTAGAGCGGTGAGGAACCCTGACCCACAACGGGGCTGCGTCTAGACTGGCATGATTTTGCGCAAAAGCGGCTGCTTTTGCACAAAAACTTGCCAGCTGTCTACACTGGCCGCTTGAATTTGCGCAAGAACACTGACGTTCTAATGTAAGAAATCAGTGCTTCTTGTGCAAATACTTTGATGCTCCCGTTCGGGCAAAAGTCCTTTTGCACAAAAGCTTTTGCACAAAAGGGCAAGTGTAGACAGCTCAGATTTGTTTTGTGCAAAAAAGCCCCGATGGCTAAAATGGTGATCGGGACTTTCTTGCGCGAAAGCGCGTCTAGATTGGCCAGGGATGCTTTTGCGCAAAAGAGCTTTTGTGCAAAAGCATCCGTGCCAATCTAGTCGCGCTTTTGCGCAAATACTTTTAACGGAAAAACTTTTCCGTTAAAAGCATTTGCGCAAAATCATGCCAGTCTAGACGTAGCCCGGGGGTGCCTGGCTGCTACCGTAATACACTTAATAACGCACCCAACACAGCGGGGTCCTACACGGACAATAACAAACTATTTCTCCTTTATAAAAGGTCGGGTGGCAGGTACTTTATCCGACAGCTGCTGGGGTGGCGTTTAAGTCAGAGTAGCTCTCCTGAGCATGTCCTGGCTGAGGGAATTGAACCCGTGACCGCTGGCTCCGTAGACCAAGATCTGAGCTAAAGAGCAATACGGTAGCCCCAGCCTCACAAGCCTCTGCCCAAAGCAGCCACTAGAGGGGGCTGACGTCACCCACCGGTGTGTGCATGGGTGTGTCTCGGGCTAGCCGAGTGTCAGTCTCTCCCCCACTTGGCCCCCCTTTTCCCTGAGACACCCCCGCCCTCTGGAAGAGGGGGGGCAGGGACTCCATCACATTTCCTGCCGTAGGCAAGTGCAGGAAAGGGACGGGGTGCAGAAGCGCTGGGGGATCTCGGGGGGAAGAGGTGGAGCTTGGGTCCAGGTGCCGGTGGGCCACCCACGCATACTTCCTCTGGGAGGTCCAAAGATGGCTGCCTTTCTCCCCTTCCCGGCCATCCTTTTTGGGGAGGGTTGGTCGCTTATTTGTGCAGCCGCCCTTCCTGTGTGGCTCCGGGAGCAGAGCCTCAGTGGAGGCCAGAGGGCAGAGGAGGTTGCCTGGCGCACCGAGGAAGGACCGTGTTTGGCACGAACGTGGGAAGGGGACGCCAGTGAGAAAAGCAGCCGGTTCAGGTGGGGCAGTCAGAAGAGAGCCCAGGAGAAATGCGTTAAACTAGGCCGGGGAGGGTGAGAGGCGGGTTGGAAGAGCCCGAACAAGGTGGATGGATGGACGGGCCCACGGGAGGAGCTGAGCAGCTGCCAACCTGCTGGGTCTCCACTTGCTTTCCTTCAGCGCAGCAACGTCGAGGGGCTGCGAGTCCCTCCGGGAGCCGAGAACCCTGGGGGAGTGGCGGAGGCAGGTGCAGGGTGTATCCGGGTGCGGCGGTGCTGCACCGAGCAGGGGATTAGGAGAGAAGCTTCAGTAGGAGGAAGGCAGTGACGACTGGGAGGAGACACCCGGCTGGTCCCGGAGCCACGGCCACCGTGCCAGAGCGGGTGGTTGTTGAAGTCGCACTCGTCACACTGGAGGTCTGGACTCCGGGAGATGCGCCTGTCACGGTGGAGGCCTCAGTTCCGGGAGACACGCCCGTTGCGGTGGAGGCCTCGGTTCTAGAAGACGCACCCATCATAGTGGAGGCCTCGGTTGCAGGAGACCTGCCTGTTGCGATGGAGGCCTCAGTTCCTGAATACACGCCTTTCGCTGTGGAGGCCTCGGTTCCAGGAGACACGCCCGTCACGGTGGAGGCCTCGGTTCTAGAAGACGCACCCATCATAGTGGAGGCCTCGGTTCTAGAAGACGCACCCATCACGGTGGAGGCCTCGGTTCCAGGAGACACACACCTCACCTCACACTGCAGACAGGCCCCTGGAGAGGGAGTGAAAACGTGAACTGAGGAGAGATTCAAATGCCGCCCAGCTGATTAGCAGAGTCCCCGCAGCCAGGTGTTTATGTGCACATATGTCTGAGTGCACATAAAATTATTCCGCACATGGAAGGAAAAACTCCCCACATGGATGGAAAAGATTAGAGAAAACGTTGCTCCTGAGAAGTACCAGGTATTTATGTACACACATTCAAGAAGACTAGGACAAGTCCAGCCCAAGGTATAGCTACAGAATAAATTATCAGAGGGATCACCATATTAGAGACTAAATCTGCAAAAACAACGAGAAGTCCTGTGGCACCGTATAGACTAACAGGTATTGGAGCATAAGCTTTCGTGGGCAAAGACCCACTTCGTCAGATGCATGTAGGAAATTCCAGAGGCAGGTATAAATATACAGGCCCATGAAAAGAAGGGAATACCAATCAAGAGGAAGGCCAGAGATAACGAGATCAATTCAGTCAGGGAGAATTTGGCCCACTTTCAAAATAAACACATAATAAAAACAATTGTGGGGGCTGATTCGGGGCCACACTGACTCCAAGGGAATCCAAAGGTAGGAGGAAAGTGACGGATGGAAAGGGCTAGTTCAAACCAACAGGAGAAGGTGCCGGGTGGCAGCTGACCATGTCTGGAATGTGAGTCAGAACTCGTTTGTTTCCAGGAATGAAAGAGAAATCGAGGGGTCATTTTTGTCCAGCTTGGGGGGCAGCAGAAAGTCCTGCTGCTGACGGAGCTAGGTCATTGCCACGGGTGCACATTGCCTCTGTGCTGTGACCATGCGGCCGACATCTCGGGCCGTGCTTCATAAACAATAAACCTGGCTGCCCACCTTCTCCACCAAACTGGGGCTCTGGTCTCTCAGTCACATGGGCAACGTCAGTCCTGCACAGAGCTGGAACGGGGCAAGGGAAAACCACGTACCCAGCCAACGGTGAACCCCACTCACCCGTGGCAAGGAGAGCAGCCAGGAGGCAGATGGTCAGAGACGCAGTCATCGTGATGGGGAAGCAGCGGATCGGCGCTGGAGGTCTCAGAGGGAGGCAAGTCTGTGGCTGGGGGTTTATCAGAGATGGACTGAAATGAGAGCAGATGAGGGACGGCAAATGCATGAGCCAGACAATAAGGTGGGTGGAACCACAAGGCCGTTTGCCACGGTTCTGGGGCAGCCGCACCTTGGACCCCTTTGTGGCTGGTCCGTGTGTTCCACCCACACCACAAGTCAGAGGCAGACCTGAAATGCTCCCGCAGGAAGCCTGCCATGTCAGGTGAGTCTGTCTCTGGGGATCAAGATCAACCGCCCACAAGAACCAAAAGCCAGAGGAAGCCAAAGAATCATAGAATCCCGGGGCGGGCAGAGACCTCAGGAGACATCGAGTCCAGCCCCCTGCCCAAAGCAGGACCAACCCCAACTCAATCAGCCCAGCCAGGGCTTGGTCCAGCTGGTACTTAAACACCCCTAGGGATGGAGATTTCATCCCCTCCCTAGGGAACCCAGCCCAGTGCTTCCCACTCGCCTAGGGAAATCGTTTGTCCTAATCTCCCGCCTAGACCTCCCCCCCCGTAACGAGACCATTGCTCCTTGTTCTGCCACCTGCCACTCTGAGAACAGCGTCTCTCCAGCCTCTTTGGAACCCCCCTTCAGGGAGTTGCAGGCTGCTCTCAAATCCCCCCTCATTCCTCTCTTCTGAAGACTGAACAAGCCCAAATCCCTCAGCCGCTCCTCATAGGCCATGTGCTCCAGCCCCCGAATCATTTTGGTTGCCCTCCACTGGACCCTCTCCAATGCATCCACATCCTTTCTGTAGTGGGGGGCCCAGAACTGGACACAACACTCCAGATGTGGCCTCCCCAGAGCCGAATAAAGGGGAATCATCACTTCTCTGGATCTGCTGGCCATGCTCCTCCTAATGCCCCCCAATATGCCATTAGCCTTCTTGGCTATATTATGCAATATGCTAATCTGTGCTTCATTTGCATAGGCTTTTGCGCAAGAGGGATGCAGTGTAGACATAGCCATGGTGTCCAGCTCCCTGGGGGCAGGAGAAATGGCACTGCCTCCTCTCTCCACTAAGGGGGGTTTGCTCCCCACACCTCCCCCACCCACTCAGGGTCACCTTCATGCAGACTATCTGGAAGCCATAGACTCGGGGGTGAGGAGGGGAGGAATCCCCCTCCCTCCGGGGAGCACCTACTTCGGCCCCCCCACCCTCCCACACCACTGGCACATCCGTGGAGGGCATCACGGTATTGCAGCTGCCTCAGTTTCCCCACATTTGTCTGGGGGCTCAGTCACCTGCATACGCTGCTCCGCCCCATGATCCCTGATAGCAGCAGTGGGGGGGGGGGGCAGGGCGAGCAGAGCTGATTTCTGGCTCCCGTTGCAGGCATCCAAGAATTCACACAGGAGCCAGTGAATTGCCTGTGCGGCTCCCTCACCTGGCTCCTCTCCGGCTCAGGGAGATGTTTGCACACCTGCAGCATCTCCCGTTTGCATGCCGGCACTTGCCTTCATTCACATTCACATGGTGGGAAAATGGAGTGGGGTGCCAGGACTCCTGGGTTCTATGCCAAGCTCTGAGAGGGGAGTGGTGGCTAGTGGTTAGAGTGGGGCAGGGGGGCGGGGGAGGGGAGATGCTCTGGGTGCCTGGACTCCCAGGTTCTTTCTCTAGCACCAGCAGGAGTCTGAAGTCTAGTGGTTAGAGTAGGATGAGGGATGGGAGCCTAGAGTCCTGGGTTCTCTCCCCAGTTCTAGGAGGAGAGTGGAGTCTAGTGGTTAGAGTAGGATGAGGGATGGGAGCCCAGAGTCCTGGGTTCTCTCCCCAGCTCTAGGAGGAGAGTGGAGTCTAGTGGTTAGAGTAGGATGAGGGATGGGAGCCTAGAGTCCTGGGTTCTCTCCCCAGTTCTAGGAGGAGAGTGGAGTCTAGTGGTTAGAGCAGGATGAGGAATGGGAGCCCAGAGTCCTGGGTTCTCTCCCCAGTTCTAGGAGGAGAGTGGGGTCTAGTGGCTAGAGCAGCCAGAGGGGTGTCACTTACCACACTCTGCTGAGAGCGATGCTTGCCCGGGGCAAAGTCGGTAGCTCACTCTGCGAAGTGGGAAGATGTTCTAGCCTCTCCCCTTTTATAGCCGGGCTCCGGGACATGCAGTGATGTAATGAATTAGCAGGACTCTTCTGGTTGTGCCTCCAAACCCCCACTCCTGTGGCCGGCCCTGCCCACCTGTGGCACGTCCCCACCCGCTGACACACTCCTCTCCCTCCCAGCAGGAAATCCAGCCAGAGCAGTAGTTTCCAGACTGGGGAGCATGTACCCTAAGGGCACATGGGAGCGCTCCGTGGGGTACATGAGAAATACCCAGCAAGGGCAGAGCACCATGGGTGCAGAGGGCTCTGGCCAGCAGCCGCTGCTCTCCAGACTCCCGGCTCTGAAGGCCGCACTGCCACCAGCAGCCGCACAGAACGGCCGAGCCGGCCCAAGATGGTAACAGGGCTCAAAAAGGACCCTGGAGGACAAGTCCATCACTGGCCAGTAGCCAGGACAGGCAGGGTGGGTGTGTGAGGAAGTGGGGAGTTTTGGGGGTTGAAAGGGGAGTGTTACATACAGGGGGGCACTCAGTGCCCAGCAGTTACTGGTTCAATGTGACAAAGGTGGGGAGTTTGTTGTTTCAGAGAACAGCCCAGAGTTGGAGCTGTGGTGTCTGGTACCGAGATGACCCCGACCCTGCTTGGAGGACACAGCCGGTTCTGGCCAGACGACAGACAAGGGGCTGCAGAGAGGGACCCCAGCGACCGGCCCAGCTGACCCCAGCGAGGGGAGAACATTGGACGGGAAGGGAGGTGGAGAAGAGGGGCCCAGGCGACCCTCATACCTGAGAAGACAATGGACAGGGGAGGGGCTGTTGCTGGGGACATTGGAGGCTCTGCTGGGAGACTGGGGGCTGTTTTTTGGGGGAACTGAGGGCAAAGCAGGCAGGGCTCAGCTGGCTGCAGGGGGAGGCTGACGTGTGGGCCGAGGGCCCAGGCCGACTGGCCTGAGAGACCCGTTGCTGTGTTCAAAGCTCAATAAACCCTTCTGTTTGGTGCTGGCTGATAGTTGCTCTGGTCTAGAGAACAGGGGGGCACCATTCCTTCTGGGAATGGAGGCACCAGCATCCAGAGGGAGTAGACCCCGCAAAGGGGCTCACGGCAGAGGCAGGCGGCTGAAGGCCCAGAGAGGCACCGTCCTGGAGGCGGAGGGGCGGATCCCCCCAGGTGAGAGTGAGGACCCCAAGAGAGGGTCACCGCACTGGAGTGGGCTCCCTAAGGAAGGGCTGTCTCACTGCCGCTGGAGTGGAGTGAGCTCCCCGAGAAGGGGCTGCCGCACTGGAGGGTGGGGTTCCGAGGGGCCAAGTGTGGGCACGACCTGTGAGCCGTGACAGGGTGTCCCTGGTCTCTATTTGCCAGGGCGGGGAATGGGCGACAGGGGAGAGATCATGCGATGGTTCTCTGGTTGGTTCGCTCCCGTGGGGCACCTGGCCTTGGCCGCTGTCGGGAGACAGGATGCTGGGCTGGATGGACCGTTGGTCTGACCCAATGTGTCTCTGCTTCCCCCCCCCCCCCCAGTGATTAGCAACCTCTGCCGTTGCAAAGTCCTTGGCACATCGCCGTGCTGGAGCTCTGAGGGGGATTTGGGCCCTTTCCCACCTTCGTTCCATTGACACTCGCATCAGGCCCCGTTCCCAAGCCGAGCGGAACAGAGGGACCTGGGCCTGGAGGAGAACCAGGGACCTGCAGCCCCGTCGAGGTTCTACCAGGCTGGCAAAGTGGCACCAGGGTTTCCTGTCTCCTTCCCAATGACCTTGGCAGCAGCTCTGATGTCAGGCTGGGTGTGAATTGGGTGTAGCCTCTACTCCTCTTCCGTCTGTCAGTCACCCTGAACTCCCTCGCACTGTGTCATAAATGTTACGTAAAAGGTAGGTTTCATCGCCCACCCCCCTGGCCCAGAGGAAACGTCAGCTTTCATTTTTTAAAAGCAACCCTGAAACCCTCAGGAATCTGAGAATCAGAAAACTTTTCATGGGAAGTTGTGGGATTAGGGGGCCCTTTCAGCCGAAAAATTAAGTAGAAAATACTATTGGTTGAGAAGGTCTTAAAAGCAGAGACCTTTTGGCTACAAACTGCTACCAAGTGAGCAATTTTTGGCCCAGAGTGAATCATTTTCAACTTTGGGTACATCTCGACTACAGAGCTTTTCCCGGATACCTCTGCTCTGCTGCCTCCAAGGAATGCGTCTGCTTTTCTGAAAATTTGTTTGGAAAAGCAGACGCGTTTTTTCGGCATCCCTGCAAACCTCGTTTTACGAGGAAGAAGGGATGTTCCGAAAAAGGGTGTTTTCCCTGACATTTGGCCCCGTGTAGTCGGAACAAATGTCGGAAAAGCCACTTGTGGAAGAAAAGCGGAACAAGCTACGCAAATTGTGAATCGCAATTTGTGTATTTTTTTCTGACTTTTCTTTGTAGTGTAGACACAGCGTTACATTGAAATATGTTTGGAGTCCCAACTGTCAAAGCACAAACCGTCGGCAAAAAGAACTGGGAAAAAAATGTTTTCTGCTGAAATGTGAACAGTTTGGGGCCAGAAACTGCCAAAATCAAACCAATGTGAAGTTAAAAAAAAGTCAAAAACTGAAACAAATGAACCATTTTCAACCAAAGGATCCTGAAAACTGAATGATCATCAGCTGAAAGCCAAACTGATTTGGCCAAACATCAAGGAGTCAAAAACTTTGGCTACTTTGGCTTGAAACCCGGGCAATGTTTAGCCCCAAACAGCAGAAAGCATGACAAAATTTAGCCAAGGAATGAAAAGAATGCGACACAGAGCTGCGGAAAACTGAAAAATAAAATATACCGGTTGACAAAAAATGGACTTGGCGGGGGGGGGGGGGGAGAGAGAAGCACGCCCTCACTGTGAAAATGCTTCGGTCGAAAACTTGATTTTCTTGTTCACAAAATAAAAAAAGTTGGAATGAAAATTTCTCTACCACTTCCTCACAGAAGACAGCATGTGTAGACAGAACACCAGGGAGGTGTTGCTGTGTTGAGAAATCCTTCACCTCTGCTTTTCCATCTCTCAAAGGCCCCGTTCCATGGATGACCCATGACCAACAGCTGCAGTTTGATTACCTCATGTTCACTAGTGTGAGCCCCTCGCAGGCAGAGGTAGCTGCCCTGAGCTTCTCAGTAAGGACTTAACTCCCAGTGCTATAGCCCCAGAAGGCTTTAGTGATTGAGGAAAACACTTGGGGGTCCCACTTCTTCCCACCAATGCATGTTTGAGAAAGGAAAAGCATCTCCTGACGGCCATTCATCTAAGTGCAGGAGGGTGGAGTCATCAGGGCAGCGGAATCACTGGCTGAGCCCTGAATTGCCAGAATCCAGCCCCATGTGAGACTTAGGTGTAGACTTTGGAGGGATGGATACATAATTGGGCCAACACCAACACTTCCCCTGAGGAGCACTGTCACTGCCTCACTGTGCTTCTGAGTGGAGGGGAGGAGGTCAGAGCATGGTGGGTGGAGAGACTGCCATAAGGTGCCAGATTGTATCCCACAGGATGGGCACATGGGGTGGCTGTAGGAAAGCATCCAGGGGAAATTCCTGGCAGGAACCACAAACCGGTGACCCCCCCCCCCCCCATGCATCTGTGAGGCTCTGATGGAATTATTCAGAATGGGATATTCTTTGCTGGTGGAAGCTGGCCCAGCTGGAAACTTTGGGCACTCACCAAAGAATGGGACAACAGTGTTGATATTTTTACAGTTACGCTTGGGATTAAGACCAACGAGGTTAGGGTGTGGAGGAAGATGTTTAAATTAGCCATGCTGCCAGAGCGCCTGGGTTCTTCTGCTTCCAGCAAGGGCGTGATGGGTGATGAGTTAAAGGAAAGGGAGCTAGGAGGCCCGGTTTGTACCAGTAGCACCGAGACGGAGGTGAGGCTGACAGGTTGGGAATTGGAGCCAGAACTCCTGGGTTCTGTCCCCAGCTTTGGGGAAGCAAGGGGTTCCGGTGGTTACCCCATGATCCACGCTGCATCCCTAGTGAAATTTCTACTGCCTGTCGCTGCTGTCCCGAGGCAGGGAGATGCCACACAATGGGGGATGCTTATGTTGCAATTTACAAAACAACCTTAACTCTGACCCTAATCCTAACCCCATCCAGAAGGGAGCAGCACAGTGAAATACGGAGACACCTTAGGCCCAGGCAAGGGTGGAAAAGTGGACATGAGGCTGGACAAGGTGGCCCATGAGCTGACGGACGCTCCAGCAAACAAATCACACCGACTCCAAGCAGACAGGTACGATTTCCAAAGGATGGAGCCCAGCCCGTGTAAACCTTTTGCAGCAAAGGAGAGCCAGGTATCCTGCACAATTAGTCCTGTAGTTTATCCATCTATCTATATTAGAGTGCGTCTGTCTGTGTGTCTGTCTGCGCGTCCGTTTGTGCAAGAATTCCTCCTAAACAGTAAGACCCAGGCCCACCAAATTTGGCAGGCAACTTCCTCTCCTCCTAACTCAAAGCAAGGTCTGGGTTTGGTGGTGCCAGGACAACCGGAAGCCCTGGGGAAAAGACTGGTTTTCATAACTTGCAAAGGGAGGGGCTGCTGTTTGGAGGGATGCAATATGAGAGTGTCCACCGGGGGCAGCCATATCACCAAGGGAGTGGCCAGCCAGGCTGGGGCTCTGCCATCTTGCCTGCCAGCACCCCAAGTTAGTAGCCCCCCTGCCCCAAATCTTTTCCCTCTCCCAGCCTTTGGCCACAGTACTGGGGAGAGAAAAAAGGCCTCTGGTGGCCAGGGAAGCTGGAGGGGGGGAGGAAAAACACCCCTGGTGGCTGGAGAGGAGCCGGGGGGGGGGAGGGCGAGAGAAAAGGCCCATGGCAGATGGGACCCCCCCCCATCCTGAGCCCCTCCTCGCCCCCTAACCCTGATTCTCACACCCCCCTACAGACAACCAGCTTCCTGCACTGCCCTCCCTCCACACACATCCCCAAGGCCCTGTCTTGAGTCCTGCACCCCACACACCATGATTCCCCTGCTCTGTGGGACCCGGGCAATGCCAGGTAAGTCTGCTGGTTATTAGATATTATGAATGCACATAGAGACCCTATTTGAGATCTGGGTTCCTGTTGTGTCAGGGCACTGCACAGACGTTGCCTGAGATCAGGGCCACCCATTGTACCAGCAGCTGCACAGCCTCCCCCCTTCACATTAGGGACAGCACAGACCCTGCCCTACAACTAAAATCAGGCCCCCGCTGCTCCAGGTGCTGCATAGACCCCTCCTGCCAATTGAGACTAGGGGCCCTGCTGAGCCAGGTGCTGCCCAGACATACAATGAGAGATGGTCTCTGTCCCCAAAAGAGATAACAGCTCGAACCACATTTTGCGAATCATGAAACTGAAGCATGGAGCTGGGACCTACCCTGAGGTCACACAGGGAGTTGGTGTCAGGGCAGGAAGTCCCCAGTCTAGTCCAAGGCATTAACTGCAAGATCATCCTATGAGTTCCCACTGCAGATACCAGTAGGGAAGCCACCTGAGATGGGAGCATAAAGACTTCCCGAGAACAAGTGTTGGTGTCAGCAGTGGGATCCCCAAGTATTCATTTTGGAGGCAGAAAGATGGTTGGTGATAGCAGTGGGATTAGAGCCAAGTGTGCCCCTGGAGGCTGGCAGGAAAGGGGGTTCAGGATGGGATGGACGCTGATAAGCCCTGGAGGAAGAGGATGAGCTGCTGTCCACCACCAAGGAGTGGTACGTTGATCCACCTGCTGGTAGTGGTAGCCATTTGGGATTCACTCATATTGGGCCTTATAAATATGGAGATTCCCCTTGGTCTGGCAGATGCTTCCATGTGGAACAGTCTCTGGCTGAGGAATTAACCGCTGGAAAATGCTCACGCGACTTTATTCAAAATTTATTTTAAAACAATGAAAGCTGAAATTTCCTCCTCTTCCTGTGACTTCCGCTGTGGTTGTTTTAGCACCCAAGTGTCACCTCTTGGCAGTCCTTAGCAACCTTCAGCACAGCAACACGTACAGAGTAACTAGAGGGTGAGGGCTGGTGTTACCAGGTGGTGCTGTTACACTTAGTCTGGGCAGGATGTTTTCTTATTGCGCGAGCACGTTTTGACTTCTGGGAGATGTGCTGGGTGGTTTGCTAGTTCTGGGGGGGTAAAGGAGGTGTGCAAAAAGCAGGCCTGTTTGCTATGCCCTGCAGCTTCTGGTTGGAGTCCGGGATGGTGGCAGAGCTGCTCCCGGAAGCACCGGTGTATGTCATGAAAGAGGAGCAGACACGGATGGCTTGCACCCACAAACACACAGGCATGCATGGACGCTCTCTGGTCGAGCTTTATTCAGAGCCATTTGGAATCTGCAGTGGGACTTGGACCATTACTGGAATCTCCGGGGAGCTGGGTCCCAGGACTCCTGGGTTTTAGCAGCAGATGTGGGAGGGAAACTGAGTCTAGTGGTCAGAGCAGGGAGTTGGGAGCCGGGATTCCTGGGTTGTCTCCCAGCTCTGGGAGGGGAATGGGGTCTCATGGCTCAAATGGGGGAAGGGAGGGAGCCAGGACTCCTGGGTTCTCGCCCAATTCTAGGAAGGTAGTGGAATCTAGTGGCTAGAGTAGGGGGGAGGGAGGGAGCCAGGACTTCCCTCGCAGAGATCTTTGAGAAGCTGTGAGGGGGGTATTAGCAGGACACAGCCCTCTCCTCCACCCCCTATCAGAATTAGCAGAGCATCTTGACTTGGCTTGTCTGCAGCCCCCGCATCCCGGGATCCCAAATTCCTTTGCAATGGCAGCTCACCATTGTTCTCCCCTGGAGAAACTGAGCCACCCATGGCCCCGGTCCACAGGTGGCGTACCAGTCACGCAGATGGGGCATCAGCAGAGGAAGGGCCCCAGAAGGGCAGGAAGGAAAAGGGGGATGATGCTGCTCAGGGGGCCCCACACCAGCATCCGGGGGGCACCACTGGTCTGCGCTTTGGGCGCGGGTTTGCAGCCGGTCTTGGTCAGCTTGTAGGTAAACACCCCCGACTCCAGCGTCGTGATGCTGCAGGCCACCTGGGTGGCACAGCCTCTGGCTGCAAATGGTATCGTGACATTGCCTGTGCCGGGAAACCAGAGCAGATCAGATGCAGCACGACCTAATCCCACCGCTGCCACCATTATTGGGCCCCAGCAAGTTCTCTAGGACCTCGTCTCCAAGCCAAGTCAGCCTACAGATAGCTACCGACCTGGTTAGTAAATTCTAAGGCCAGGAAGGGTTCACTGCATGCATCGCTGACTCCAGCCCTTTCTTGGGGCCAAATTATTCCCTGGGAGCCCCCAGAGATTGAAGGCAGATTGAGGGGACAGCTGGCGTGCTGTTTGTGCCCACCTCTGTTCCAGGACTGGTCGAAACAGGGTGAACAAACAAGCTGCCCTAAGGAAATACCTAGACTTTGCCCCCATGGATTTCTTCTCCTACTGACCTACCAGGCCCCAGAGTTCTGCTGCTTCTCGGTAAAGGGCGGGGGGGCAAATATTGTGACCCTGTTGGCCAGAACGGTGCACCAAAAATGTGAGCTCTTGAGAATCATTCCCATTAGGAAGAGAAATTGGCCTTGGCAACAGGTGTATCCTTGATGTAGTCCTGGGTATCTCCAAACAGTGTATCTGCCCACGGCCAGGGCCCCTCTGCAGCCAGTTCTCTGCCCAAAAGCACTGCCTTTGCTTTGCTCCAGGCCACATTCCCATTCAGATCAGCCTCACCATGTGTGACACATGCATAAGAACATAAGAACATAAGAACGGCCGTACCGGATCAGACCAAAGGTCCATCTAGCCCAGTATCCTGTCTGCCGACAGTGGCCAGCACCAGGTGCCCCAGAGGGGGTGGACCGAAGACAATGATCAAGCGCTTTGTCTCCTGCCATCCCTCTCCAGCCTCTGTCAAACAGAGGCCAAGGACACCATTTTATCCCCTGGCTAATAGCCTTTTATGGACCTAACCTCCATGAAATTATCTAGCTTCTCTTTAAACTCTGTTATAGTCCTAGCCTTCACAGCCTCCTCTGGCAAGGAGTTCCACATGCTGACTACACGCTGTGTGAAGAAGAACTTTCTTTTATTAGTTTTAAACCTGCTACCCATTAATTTCATTTGGTGTCCTCTAGTTCTTCTATTTAGGGAACTAATAAATAACTTTTCTTTATCGGCCCTCTCCATACCACTCATGATTTTATACACCTCTATCATATCCCCCCTCAGTCTCCTCTTTTCTAAACTGAAAAGTCCCAGTTGCTTTAACCTCTCCTCATATGGGACCCGTTCCAAACCCCTAATCAATTTAGTTGCCCTTTTCTGAACCCTTTCCAAGGCCAAAATATCTTTTTTGAGGTGAGGAGACCACATCTGTACACAGTATTCAAGATGTGGGCGTACCATAGTTTTATACAGGGGCAGTAAGATATTCCGGGTCTTATTTTCTATCCCTTTCTTAATAATACCTAGCATCCTATTTGCCTTTTTGACCGCCGCTGCACACTGTGTGGAAGTTTTCAGAGAACTGTCCACGATAACTCCAAGATCTCTTTCCTGATTTGTCGTAGCCAAATTAGCCCCCATCATACTGTACGTATAGTTGGGGTTATTTTTCCCAATGTGCATTACTTTACACTTATCCACATTAAATTTCATTTGCCATTTTGTTGCCCAATCACTCAGTTTGGTGAGATCTTCTTGGAGTCCCTTACAGTCTGCTTCTGTCTTGACTATCCTAAACAGTTTGGTATCATCCGCAAACTTTACCACCTCACTGCTTACCCCTTTCTCCAGATCATTTATGAATAAGTTGAACAGGATTGGTCCTAGGACTGACCCTTGGGGGACACCACTAGTTACCCCTCTCCACTCTGAAAATTTACCATTTATTCCTACCCTTTGTTTCCTGTCTTTTAACCAGTTCTCAATCCAAGAAAGGATTCAAAGGGTGCAAAGGGACTCCAAGTCGTGCTAGGAAGTCCAGAGGGTAGGGAGCCAGGACACCAGGGTTCTCTCCCTGGGTCTGGGAGGGGAGTGGGGTGCACTGGTTAGAGGGGGAGCAGAACTTCTGGGTTCTCTCCCTGGCTTTGGGCAGGGAGTGGGGTGCAGTGGTTAGAGGTCGGAGAGGAAGCAGAACATCTGGTCTCTATCCTTGGCTCTGGGAAGGGAGTGGGGTCTAGTGGTTAGAGCAAGGGGGACTGGGAGCCAGGACTTTTAGGTTCTCTCCCTGGGTCTGGGAGGGGAGTGGAGTCTAGTGGTTAGAGGTGCATGGGTGGGGGCTGGGAGGCAGAATATCTGGTCTCTATCCCTGGCTCTGGAGTGGGGTGCAGTGATTAGAGCAAGGGGGGATGGGAGCCAGGACTCCTGGGTTTTCTCCCTGTGTCAGAAAGGGAGTGGGGTGTAGTGGTTAGAGGGGAGGGGAGGTGGGAGTCAGGGCTTCTGGTTCCTCTCCCTGACTCTGGGAGAGGAGGGGAGGAGAGTGTAGTGCTTAGAGGTGCGGTGGGGGAGAGGCAGAACATCTTATCTCTATCCCTGGCTCTGGGAGGGGAGTGGGGTGTAGCGGTTAGAGGAGAGGAGAGGTAGTACAGTACTCAGGGCTTCTAGTCCCTATCCCTGGCTCTGGGAGGGGAGCGGTGTGTAGTGGTTAGAGCAGGATGGGCTGGGACCCCCCTGTGACTGATGGCCTCCAACCTTTTGGCTCTTGCTAAGGCAAAGGGGCATTTCCCAGCCCCCCCTCCCTCCCGGCTGGTCCAGAAGAGCCGCGTGGCACCGCCTGGCTCCCTGGGGCGTTCATGTACCTTGCACCAGCGTCCCGACCACGTCAGCGCACTGGTCAGCACCTCCCAGGCAGAGCAGGCTCCCGGCAGGCTGGCAGCTCTGGAAGCCGGGGGCGTAGCAGGCCAGGCACTCCCGCCCATTGGGGACGCTGCTGATGGCCAGCCCTGAAAGGCAGCAGGGAGAGAAGGGTTGGCTCCCGACCCAGGAGCTGGAGAACGCAGGAGGAGCCAGACCCCCCCGGCCATCAACCCAGCCCACGGCCCCAGTCCGGCAGCTGCCTTCGTGATTTGCCCCCAGCACCACCCCCTCCTGTAGCCCCTGGAAACCTCCTGACTCCCAGCCCCAGCGGCTGGCCGGCCAGCCGGCATGTTCCCGCGCCCGCCTCGTCCCCCAGCTTCCAGGGGCTGCTCCCCCCTTGTGTCTGGGGGCTTTCAGCCGCCTCACTCCACCCGAGTTGGCCCCTTTCCGCAGACCCAACCCAGCAGCGTCCAGGGACTCCACCCCCCACCCTCCCCGGCGGGAGGCCCCATCTCTCCCTGCTGGCTGGCGTCTGTCCAGCGGGGGAGACCAAGAGGGGTTCCTCTGCCATAGACTCACAGAGCCCTAGAACTGGCAGGGACCTCGAGGGGTCACCAAGTCCAGCCCCCTGCCCTCACGGCGGGACCCAGGACCGTCTGGCGCAGGGGTGGGCAAAAGGGCCTTTGTGGGCCAGATCCAGCTGTTCAGGCCCGTGGAGGCCCTGTCACTCCCCCGCCCCCAAGCCCTGATTGGCCAGTGGGAGGGGGGAGGAGCGTGCAAAGTCTCCTCCCACCCCCGGGGGCACAGGCACCTAGAGGGAGACGCCAGCTGTTCAGAACACCTGGCGGTTCTCTCTAGGGGGGCAAAGACTTCACACACTCCCCCACCCGCAGACCAATCACAGTCTCTGGGCGGGGAGGCAGGGAAGTGTTCTGGCCCCGCCCCTTCTGCCTGAGGCCCTGCCCCTTCCAGGGTCGCCCGGGGCCAGTTCGAAAATGTATTAAGTGACCCCTGGTTGAAAATTATTGCTCACCCCGATCTAGACCGTCCCTGACAGGCGTCTGTCCAACCTGCTCTTTGGAGATTCCACAACCCCCCTCGGCAACTTATCCCAGTGTTTAACCACCCTGCCAGGTGGGAAGTTTTTCGTGTCCAACCGAAACCTCCCTTGCTGCAGTTTGAGCCCATTACTTGTCCTGTCCTCAGAGGCCAAGGAGAATTTTTCTTCCTCCTCCTTGTGACGCCCTTTCCAATACCTGAAAACCGCTCTCACGTCCCCTCTCAGTCTGCTCCTTTCCACACTACACAAGCCCAATTCCTTCAGCCTTCCATAGCTCGTGTTCTCTAGACCTTTCCTCATTCTTGTCGCTCTTCTCTGGACCTTCTCCAATTTCTCCCCCTCTTTCCTGAAACGTGGGGCCCAGAACTGGACACAACACTCCAGCTGAGGCCTGATCCCCACATGCCGTGGGGAGTGGTGTTGCAGGAAGAAAAGGCTCAGGAAGAAATGGACCAATGCAGCGAGTTGCTGAGTCCATGCCACTCCCAAGCAACTTTTGATGCTGTTTCTTTGTGACCCTTGCTAGCTCTTGCCCTGCTCCTGGGCGTTGTGTGGCCTAAGCCCTCTTGCTAAGAAATTAACTTGACTTTTCACCCGAGTCGATGGTTTGCACTTCCCCCCCATGTGCAAGGCCCCTGAAGAATTCCGAAGCGGTGCAGGGTCCTTTCAGATTGTCAGACATCGGCAGCAGCCCTGCCGGCATCCGCAGCCCTGAAAACCGCTGATCTAAGCCAACCCGGTGCTGGGTCTTTTTGGGTACGTTTACACAGCAGCGTTATTTCGGAATAACAGGGTGGGCATCTACACAACAAGCCGCTATTTCGAAATAATGTGGAGCTGGAGGATGTCTCACTCCGACTCCTGTACCCCGCCTTTCCAGCGGAGCAAGGGGAGTCGGAGGAAGAGTGCTCTTCCATCGACGTCCTGCTGTGCAAAAGCCAAATGAAGCTATTTCGACGTCAGCGACACAATTGGCGTCAGCCTTGCTGCAGAGAGGCACCCTTGGAACGAGCAAACGTATCCAATTGTTCCTCTGATTGCAGAGCCGGCCCAAGCTATGGGCTGACCGGGCTACCACCCGGGGCGCCCCATTGTAGGGGGCACCATGCGGGGCTGCCGGACCGAGTGGGAGTGGGGCCATGCACGCACCGGGTGCCGGGGGCGGGGCCATACATGTGCTGGGTGCCTGGGGGCAGAGCCGCGCATGCACCGCACTCCCGGGGGCGGTGCCGTGCTCCTGGGGTGCACGAATAGCTCAGGCTGGCCCTGTCTGATTGGCCCAGGGCTGGGAAATGGGGGACGGGGGCAGGGGTCCGGTTGACCTCTTCAACTGGCACTCACGGTGCGGTGGGTACCAGGTTGTGAGCCCCAGAAGAGAGCATTTTAAGGTGCTGGCTCTGGACTAGCGTGACCCCTTACCAGTCTGCTTTGCATCCCAGAACACGCCCTCCAAGAGCAATTGGGTGTCCTCTTCATGTGGGTTATCCCAGGCTAAGCAAACCAAGCTCCCCCAGGTCCCGCCCGCAAGATCGGCTCTGCATTTGAATGTGTCTTCCTAGAAGGGGTGGGGACGGCTGGCAAGTGACGGTCTCCCCAGGCCGAAGGCATTAATACTCCCCTCCCCCCGGGAAACGTCTCCTCGACACTTGCTTCCCACGAAAAGTGACTCCCCGCCCCCGCAAGCCATCTGCTTGCCCCTGGGACCTCGGAAGTCCCCTGGTGTGTCCCCACGGCCGGGACTAGCAGCCCCTGGGACCCCGCTGCAGCCCCGCGCCCGCGAAGGAGGCCGGTGCTACGCACGGGGGGGCGTGGACTCGGTGTTGCAGTCGTCGCTCTTGCAGATCTCCGACTGGATCTCCACGGTCACCGTGAGCCCGAAGTAGAAAGCCAGGAAGCCGGTGAGGCTGCGGCGGGAGTCGGCGCAGGCTTGGAACGTGCCCGAAGCGTCCGCGCCTGGCGGGAAGGCAGCACAGGGAGGAGGGGGCGGGGGCATGCTGGTTAAAAACTGATGGAGCCGCCCCCCCCAGCGTGGGGCCCCACTAAGTATTGACAGGTTCAGATCCTCAGCCAGGTGAGCGCGCTAACCACTGGGCAATGCAGCCAATGTCTCCCCAGCCCAAGGACCGTTCAGAACGGCTTCGGGAGCAGAGACTGGATGTACCAGGGGAAGGGAGGGGGGAGGGGGGTCTCCCTTGCTTGTTTCCAAAGACAAGACATGCCTGGTCTGATCTGGGCGCCCAGCTCAGGGGAGGGGCTATGGCCGAGTATCCCCGGCAGAGAGAGGGGCTTGCAGGACGTGCGCCCCCATAAGCTCAATGCCAGGGTCCCCAAATGGCACTGTCCCAAAAACCACAGAGGGGGTGGCATCACGCCAGGTGAGGCTGGTAATGGCCCCTCACACTTTTTCCATCCATGTGCAGTTTTTTCCACTCATGTGCAGAATAATGTTTCGGTGTGCACCAATGCACGTGCAAATGTGCACCACCAACAGAACAAAATCCAGGGGTGGGTGCTCTGCTAATCAGTGGGGTGGCATTCGAATCTCTGCTGAGTGGGTGCCCAAGGGCTCAGCTTGCAGGGGACACCGGAGGCTGGCGTCCCAGGGTCGTCACGAAGAGTAGGGCGGGCGTTCGCCTTTGACTTCCACGTCCCTGGGCCTCAGGCCCCCTGCAATACCCCGGTGGGCGCTCCGGGCAGCTGCAAGTTGGAAGGGGCCACAAACGGGCCACCGTCCCGCCTTAGGCTGCATTCAGACACCCACCAGCAAACGCACCCAGCAGCAGGTCCCCCCGCCCCCCGGAGGTGCCCGCGGCCGCCGCGGGACTCACCCAGCGTGTTGCGTTCGTGAACAACGATGCACGCGTCCTGGGGTGAGGAGCAGGTCTGGGGGGTGTGGTGACACCGCTGCCCGGATTTGCAGTAGAAACAGCTCAGGGGCACGCCTGACAAGGGAGAAGACAGCTCAGCTTTGTAGCCACGGCCAACGACGGCTTCCCGATTTTAGGCCGGCTCTTAAACTTCCCGGGCCCTGTCCACGCTGCTGCCATTAGGGGCCGTGGCAAAGTTCTGCACTATTTTTATGACGCTGATGTGTGCCTCAGTTTCCCCCATGCTTGGCCCTGCTGCCCAGTACCACGGAAGAAAGGGTTGAGGGTGCAATAGCCCCCCTCCCCTGCATCCACCCTTGTGCAAGGGGGTGATATCAATCCGGGGGAGTGAGATCCAAGCATGAAGGGGCCTATCGCCTGATAATAACCCGCAAAGGTGACACCACTGTCTCCTGATGGCCATGGCTAATTCCCGGCAGGACCTTTCAAGGGGGGAAAATGACCCTGGCCAAGGGTGAGAGATGCTGGGCTCACCCAGTGATTGCCAAGTTCGGGGTCCAGCCGACCCTGCCAGCCCAGAAGCCACGGTGAGGGGCAGGCAGGAAAGGAGGAGCACCGAGCCGTTCTTACCAACCAGGACTGCATCAAGGTGGCTTCCACCAGCCTCTGCAGCCATTTGGTTCAGGTCCCGTTCCCTGGAAGCTCTCCGTGCCCGGCCGCCAGTGCCCACACTCGGCCCCCTCTCGCCCCAGGAGTCCTCTGACCCCGCTCTGGGGCGGATTCTAGGGCCTGGAACCGAGCAACCCTTCTTCTGTGTGTCCCCTTCGCCCTCAGTCCACTCACCTTGCCCCCCGGCTCCGCCCACTGCCCGCAGGCACAGAGGCGATTGGCGGTCGTTCCGAGCCAGCTGGGCCCTCACCTGCTGCTGATTGGCCAGACTAGTTTCCCCCACATGGGGCAGCTGGGGGAGGGATCGTTTTTGGTTTTCCCACCCACAAACCAGTGCACTCTGCCCCCGCCCACAAACACACACCCCGCCCCATGGCTGAGAAGCTGAAGGGCCAGAAACTGAACTGGTTTGAGGGGCCAAAACCCATCCTATCTGAAACTAGAAATGGCATCTGGTGGGAAGTGAAATTCAGCCCCATTCTCTTCCCTGGGTTACACTTCTCATGATGTGCCTGGTTCCCAGATCCCTGCTCTAACCACTAGACCCCTCTCCATTCTGAGACCTGGGGAGAGAACCCAAGAGCCCTGGTTCCCAGGCCCCTGTTCTAACCACTAGGTCCCACTCCAGTCTGAGAACTGGGAAGAGATCCCAGGAGCGCTGGTTCCCAGTCCCTCCCACTCTAACCACTAGGCCACACTCCCTTTCTAGAAGGAGCACCAGGCCCCTGAATGACAGCTCCCACGAGGCACCAGGGCAGGACAGGAAATGCTCATGTTTCAAAATTTCCTGGGCAGCCTGAATTTTTTGTTGGGGGGACCCTGCCCCCTCCCACCTCCCAGCCAGCGTTACCCCCGAACAGCCTGGGTTCGGGGGGTGCCTCAGCCGCAGAACACAGCGCTCCCCGCCCGAGAGCCCCCAGACTCAGTCCCCCTCCCCTGGCTGCCGGCCCCGCCCACTGCGGCTCACCTGTGTCGTTCTGCGCGGCCGCCATGGCGTGGAGTGCGCCGAGCAGGCAGAGGGTGATGAGCCCGGTCATCATGGCAGCAGAGCGCCAGGCCAGGATCGGCACTGAGCAGGACCTGGAGGACACAAGCGCTGGCCGGTCAGGGCCTAGTGGGCGGGGAGCCGGGCTGCCTGGGTGCGAGCCGGGTCTCGGCCACAGGCCTGGTGCGGGAACCAGCTCAGCCCTGGGGCCGGATCCTGACCGAGACATTGTGGGAAGAAAATGAAACGGGTAAAGACCCAGGAAAACAGCTCGGCACGGCCCCCCTGGGCCCGATGAAGGGCCCATCTGTCCAGCCCGGGGTCCGGCCTCTGCGAGCGGCCAAGGCCAGGGCATTGTCACAGAGACCTTGGGCGCCATCGAGTCAGCCCCCTGCCCAAAGCAGGACCAACCCCAACTCAATCAGCCCAGCCAGGGCTTGGTCCAGCTGGTACTTAAACACCCCTAGGGATGGAGATTCCCCCCCCTCCCTAGGGAACCCAGCCCAGCGCTTCCCCACCCGCCTAGGGAAATTGTTTTTCCTAATATCCAACCTAGACCTCCCCCACTGCAACTAGAGCCCATTGCTCCTTGTTCTGCCACCCCTGAGAACAGCCTGTCTCCAGCCTCTCTGGAACCCCCCTGCAGGGAGCTGCAGGCTGCTCTCAAATCCCCCCTCGCTCTTCTCTTCTGCAGACTAAACAAGCCCAAACCCCTCAGCCTCTCCTCGTAGGTCGTGTGCTCCAGCCCCCTAATCATTTTCATCGCCCTCCGCTGGATCCTCTCCAACGCTCCACGTCCTTTCTGTAGTGGGGGGTCCAGAACTGGACACAACACTCCAGATGTGGCCTCCCCAGGGCCGAATAAAGGGGAACGGCCACTTCTCTAGATCTGCTGGCAACGCTCCCAATGCTATGAGCAACACGGGCGCCCGCTGACTCATCTCCAGCTTCTTGTCTACTGCGATCCCGGGTCCTCGCCTGCCGAACTGCCATACGTGTCGGCGGGAATGAACAGAACAGGTGAAATCATCCCACGAACATCCGACCGGGTCAGCGCAAAGGTCCATCCCGCCCGGTGGCCAACGCCAGGTGCCCCGGAGCGGGGAACAGAGCAGGGAATGAGCGACCCCCTGCCAGACAGAGGCTCAGGACACCGTCCCTACCCATCCCCTGTCGGCCACTCCCGGCGTCGGGCAGACACTAGCTACGGATACCCAGAGCCTGGCTGATGGACGGATCCTCCGGGACTGGACCCGTTGGCCCTGAACCCGGTCGTACATCCCCTGGCAGGGCGCCGTTTGGAGAGAATAGGGCTGCTTCTCCCTCCCCACAGTGGGGTGCAAACAGGAGCCTGAGCCCCTGCTCGATGCTGTGGCTGGGGAGCCCGCGGCCCGGAGTTGGGCTCTGAGCGGGGAGGGGCTGTTGGCTGACAGGGCCGGCGCTCGGCTCTGGGCAAGGAAAATGGAGCTTCCCCGGCCCTGGGGGCTGCTGCTGCCCCTGGCCAGCGGGGGGGGGCTGTCGGCAGGGCTGCGCTGAGCGGGTACCACACGGTTCCCGCAGGCCCCTCTGGCTGGGTAGCTGAGGGCCTGTGTGCCCCTTGGCATCCCCTGCCAACGCCTGCAGCCAGCAGGCCTGGCCCCACAGGGCCCTCACAGCCCCGCCGTGGGGAAATAGCTCCTGTCACCCGGCTGGTGGGAGGGGAGAGCCGGGTCTGGCCAGCCTGGGCCGGAGAAGGGCTCTGCTCAGTGTTTGTCTCCTGCCGCCTCCCCCCAAAGCCAGGCGGTTTTAGTTTCCAAGTCCCAGCCGGTGCTGCCCCGAGGCGGTTCAGTTGCCCCGGTGGAATCCGAGGAAGTTTCTGTCCGTCCCCCGGCGCCTCACGCGGCAAATACAAATGGATTGTTTCAAATTCATCGGTGGGACTTTTCACAGGTCCTGGAGGGCTCTTACTGGTACCCGGTTCCCCCGCCTGGGAACAGGTCTCTCTGCCGCCTTCCCTAAGAGCGGAGTGTGGCCGAGAAATGACATTGCTTAGAGGGCACGTTGTCCTGATAACATGTAAGCCATCTCCCGTGGTGCTTCAGAGGGGCAGCCCGGTTAGTCTGTTTTAGCATAAACACGGAAGAGTCCTGTAACACCTTGATGACACCTAACAAATATTTACAGCTGAGAATCGTCCAGCAGGCTCACGGCAGCTGCATACTCTGGATTCCTGCGTCCCATTATGGAACGGAACCATTCCGGGAGGCTAACACGGTTTTCAGGTCCATCCTTTGTAAATGCGAGCGCCACTTTTACATTCGCTTTTATGCTTTGAATCTTTGCACCCTTAATACCTGGCACTGGAGCGTGTTGCATTTGTGTTGGAGAAATATCAAATGCATTGTGTGACTAGATAAATAAACAGTGATTAAGACTTTCTTTCTAGTTACTGAGTAACTTGATAGGACAAGGAAACACATCACCAGTGGGGAAAGGTGATAATGGAAATACACCTAGGCTATGTCTAGACTGCAGGCTTCTTTCGGAAGAAGCTTTTCTGGAAGAGATCTTCCAGAAAAACGTCTTCCAAAAGAGAGCGTCCACACTGCAAAAGTGCATTGAAAAAGCGATCTGCTTTTTCGACAGATAGCACCCACATTGAGTGGATGCTCTCTCACATGTAAGCTGTGGTTACTGTGGACGGAGTGGCCAGCAGAGCACCTGTGCTTTTTCCTCTTTCCTCTTCTTCCGAAAGAACTCCATCTTCCCCGTCCGTACACGCCTTTCACAAAAAGGCTTCTTCCTCCAAGAATGAGGTTTACCAATGTCAGAAAACCCCCTCTGTTCTTTCAATTTTCTTTCAGAAGAACATGATTGCAGTGTGGACGTAAGTGAAGTTTTTCTGAAAAAACTCTGTCGTGTAGACATACCCCAAGGCTATGTCTACACTACGAGTTTTCTCGGCAAAAAATATGCTAATGGGGGACTCCTTTGCATGAGTTGCGATCTCATTTGCATATTTCCTGCCGATCTGTTTTTGCGCTTGGGGTTTTTGCGCAAAAACAAGCAGTGTGGACGTTTTCTTTTTGTGCAAAACCCCCTTTTTCCACAAGATTGGTATACCTCCTTTTTTGGTATCTTGGGAACCATTTGAGAAGGGACAAGAAACAAGACAGAAAATACCCCAACAAAGCTCTAGAAATCCACGGTACGCCCATGCGCTGCACACAGATCTGTTCACCCCATCCCAAAAAGATATATTGGAATTGGAAAAGATAAAGGGAAGGGCAGCAGACTTGTTTAGAGGTAGGAAACAACTTCTGTATAAAGAGAGATTACTAAGACTGGAACTGCTCCACTTGGAAAAGACATGACTACAAGGAAGAGATATGACAGAGGTCTATAAAATGTTGCCAGGTACGGAGAGAATGAATAAGAAAGTGCTTTGTACTCCTTCTCATAACTGAAAAACCAGGGTCATGCAATGAAACTAATAGACAGCAGGTTTAAACCAAACAAAAGGCAGTATTTCGTCACACCGCTCACAGTCAACCTGTGGAACTCCCTGCCAGAGGCTGTTGTGAAGGCCAAAACTCTAACAGGGTTCAAAAAAGAACTAGATCAGTTCCTGGAAGATAGCTACAATGGCTATTAGCCAGGATGGGCAGGGATGGGCGACAGGCGAGGGATCACTTGGCGATTCCTTGTTCTGTTCATTCCCTCTGGGACCCCTGGTATTGGCTACTGTCAGAAGACAGGATACTAGGCTAGATGGATCTTTGGCCTGACCCAGTCCAGCTGTTCTTATGAGCCCTCAAGGTTTGGGATTGGGAATATCTTGTATTATCTCCCGATTGTTCTATATTTACATATGCCTGTAATATATGGCTTTTCCCGGGGGTAATATATAGAAATATAATTTTTCTTCCCTTGTATAGGAATTAGATACAGTGCTCCTGTTGGCTAACTGCTAAGTTATTATCCTCTAAAACTCCAGAGCTGTCCAGTGCCTGAGTGGCTCCTGGAATGATGGTTAAAGTAGCCCCCTCATCGGAAATGGCCCCCCATCCTCTGGCAGGGAGTTCCACGGGTTATCTGTGCACTGGGCCCAACCGTAGCTCCCTGTTTGCATTAGACGTCACTGCCCAGGAATTTCCCAAGGTGATGCCTGACTCCTGTATTGTGGGAAGGAGGGAGTAGCACTTCCTTGTGCCTTTTCACTGCACCCGGAATGATTATATCACCCCCGCCCTGTCCCCTCTGGGTCACCTCTTTTCCTGGCTCAACCACCCCTGTCTACAGCCTCTCCTCACACGGAAACTCCTCCACCCCCCTCATCCATTTTGTTGCCCTTCCCAGTCTAATATATCGGTGGGCAACCACCCCTGCACCCAGTATTCCAGGCGTGGGCCTCCCAGGGACCTAGCAGGCCTTGGAGCGGGGTTCTGATTTGTCCTGTTGCATTATCTGTCCCCGGGGCTCTCACGCTGTGTGTGACTGACCGGGCTGGGTCTGGGCACAGCTGAGGGCATCCG
Organism: Pelochelys cantorii; assembly: GCA_032595735.1. Taxonomy (NCBI): domain Eukaryota; kingdom Metazoa; phylum Chordata; order Testudines; family Trionychidae; genus Pelochelys; species Pelochelys cantorii. The sequence goes on from CM064349.1 coordinate 3,478,204, forward strand.
CTCAGGGCGAATTGCTCGAATCCGGGGCTCTCTCTAGTCCCCAGACTGGAAGCCTTCCCAACTAGGCCACAACCAGTCCCACAGCTGCCTGCCTGAAGCCTCACGAGCAAAACCCCTCCGACACCCCAGCAATATCCGTGCCCCAGATGGCCCTGGGCCTCATACACAGGTGGGGGGTCTTAGAACCCAACCTTACCTACCCCGGACAAGTTCTGTCCGGTTCCAAGAAACCAGCCACAGATCCCGGCCAATTTACTCTCTGGATCTTACCCACAAATCACGCTGAGCCAATCCTTCAGAATCTACCATCTAAAGGTTTAGTACTACAACAAAGAAAAGCACGAGAGTAAGGTTGTTAAAGGATAGTACATTACATGCATCGAATCTCCCAGTTCTCAATGCAGGCTCTAGCAGAGATGTTACAGCTGCTGGCTTAAAAGTCCTCATTGCACATCCTAAGATCAGGATGGGTCCACAGTTCTTTCCGGCTCTTCAATCCCTGCACTGCTGCCTCTGGGATGAAAGGCTGAGCTGAGCACAAAATGGAGACGGCCACATGGCAAATTTATACCTCCTCCCTGGTCTCTTCTTGGCTGCAGCAGGTCACCTGGCCAGCGGCCTATCCCTGTGTCCCCTGCTGCTAGCCCTTAGATGTCATTCCTCATTCCCGAGGTGTGTCCTTGGCCCATTGAATGCTATTGTTCCAGAGCTTTGTTCGTTAGCATGTCCATAGGCTGAGCTGCTTTGCCCATAGTTCAACCACATATAGAGAAACATTTGGTATCCACCAAAATACATGCTTATAACGTCACATACCGACATTATACAATCACATGAATAGCATATGTGGAATCAAAAGAAAGTAGGCTTCTATTTGACACCTCACATGGCCCCCCTTTGTGCCACTTTTGGGGCCAACACCCCCCCCCCCAGGTGCAGCAGTGATCTGGCTGTTCCCCTCAAAATCCAGTAACGTGACACTGTGGTCCCTTTCAGGCGGTCTGCAGACAGTTCCCTCCAAGGGAACCCCGGGCTGCCGCACACAACTGTGGAACTCCTTGCCAGAGGATGGTGTGAAGGCCAAAACTCTACCAGGATTCAGAAAAGAACTAGATTGGGCCGCCTGTCTAATTAGCTCCACTCGTTAGCTGCCTGGATCCCGGAGAAGATGCACGGGTAAGATGAGGTGGTGGCCGTGGGGGAGGAATAGGGGGTAGGTGGGAGAAGGCAGTGAGGTGAGGTGGGGAATCCCCTTTTTCCCATTCCCCCTCAGTAGCTACTGCCGGGGAGAGTGACAGCTCCCCTAAACTACTGCTCAAAAGGAACAGAAGCCCCTTGTCGGACAGGTGAGTCCCTCACCTTTGGGCATGTAGGATAAAGACCTTGTCTGCAAGCGCTTGACAGTCAGTAGCCTCCAAGCCCTACCTGGAGGGGAGTCCCCAGGGAGGGGGTGAGAACTGGCAGTGACGGGTGAGTCGTGCGCTTTCATGTGTAGCCCGCAGAGGTTCGTGGATTCAGGGTCCGGGGACACGGCGCTTCCACCCAACACGTGTTCCCGTCGCTCGCCAGTGACACTGAGCACTTGAGAACGAGCGGGACGGGGTCTGCCCAGACCCCCAGCCGCTTCTCAAGGGGCCCACGAACAAAGTCATTTGAGAGCCACCGATCGATCCCTTTGCTCATGATCATCGAATCCTCAAACACTAGAATGGGAAGGGACCTCGAGAGGCATCGAGCCCAGTCCCCTGCCCCCACGGCAGGACTAAGCACCATCTAGAGCATCCCTGACAGGTGTCTGGCCAACCTGCTCTGAAATATCTCCAGGGATGGAGATTCCACAACCTCCCCAGGCAATTTATTCCAGTGTTTAGCCACCCTGACAGGCGGGAAGTTTTTCCTAATGTCCAGCCTAAACCTCCCTTGCTGCAATTTAAGCCCATTGCTTCTTGTCCTGTCCTCAGAGGCCAAGGGGAGCAATTTTTCTCCTTCCTCCTCGTAACATCTTTTTAGATACTCGAAAGCTGCTTTCATGTCCCCTTCTCTTTTCCAAACTAAACAAGCCCAATTCCTTCCATCTGCCCTCCTAGCTCATGATGCTCCCCGCCCCCCATTCTGTGCACTTTGTGGCAGCTGCTGCTGTTTTCAGAAAACTCCGTGAGCACCCCCAGCACCCCCTCTGGAGCGCTGACAGCCCCACTGACACCCGCCCATCGGGGTTGTGTTTTCCACTCGGCATCACTGTGCATTTCTCAATCCGTCTCACGTCATCTGCTCTCCTGCTGCCTGTGGGGCGAGGTCCCTTTGTCACTCTTTGCAGGCAGCTTCGGCCTTCGCTCTGGAGTGATTTTGTCTCATCTGCAAACCAGATCACCTCCCGGGTCACCTCCCCTGTGGGCTGTGGCTACAACCATGCACAGATCCCCGGTGGACCCGGCACAGCAAGGCCTCTGATCGCTGAGCTGTGATTATGATCAGCAGCAGCTGTCGTATGTCACACTGATGAGCGAGGTGCCAAGGTTTCCTCAACAGTGCAGCTCTGAACCCCACCCCACGTTCTATCCACAACTCGGCCACAGACGCCCGGCTGAGTCAGCGCATGGCTCCGTGCCTCAGTTTCCCTCATCTGTTAAATAGGGAAACGGATCCTTCCCTGGTCTGTGGAGAGTGCAAGAGCTCCGAAGGCAGGGACTGTCTGTCCTGGCCTGATCTCAGTAAGAGATCCCCATCAGAGAGCTCCATCTCCTGCTGAAAGATCTTTCAGGAAGACGGCACTTTTTCGGTGTGCACATAGAATCAGAGACTCATAGATCTGGAAGAGACCTCAGGAGGTCATCCGGTCCAGCCCCCTGCCCAAAGCAGGACCAGCCCCAACTAAATTACCCCAGCCAGGGCTTTGTCCAGCCAGGACTGAAACACCTCTAGGGATGGAGATTCCACCCCCTCCCTAGGGAACCCGGCCCAGGGCTTCCCCACCTGCCTAGGAAAATAGTTTTTTTTAATTTCCAACCTAGACCTCCCCCCCTGCAACTTGAGACCATTGCTTCTTGTTCTGCCACCTGCCACCCCTGTGAACAGCCTCTCTCCAGCCTCTTGGAATCCCCCTTCAGGGAGTTGCAGGCTACTCTCAAATCCCCCCTCACTCTTCTCTTCTGCAGACTGAACAAACCCAAATCCCTCAGCCTCTCCTCGTAGGTCATGTGCTCCAGCCCCCGAATCATTTTGGTCGCCCTCCGCTGGACCCTCTCCAATGCGTCCACATCCTTTCTATAGTGGGGGGCCCAGAACTGGATGCAGCACTCCAGATGTGGCCTCCCCAGGGCCGAATAAAGCGGAATAATCACTTCCCTAGATCTGCTGGCCATGCTCCTCTTAATGCAACCTAATCTGCCATTAGCCTTCTTGGCTACAAGGACACACTGTTGACTCATCTCCAGCTTCTCATCCACTGTAACCCCAGGTCCTTTTCTGCCAAACTGCTACTCAGCCAGTCGGTCCCCAGCCTGTAGCAATGTTTGGGATTCTTCCGTCCCCAGGGCAGGACTCTGCACTTGTCCTTGTTGAACTTCATCAGATTTCTGTTGTCCCAATCCTCTAATCTGTCCAGGTCACTCTAGACCCTGTCCCTGCCCTCCAGTGTATCCACCTCTCCCGCTAGCTTAGTGTCATCTGCATCCAGCACCTGGCACTCCCGGAGGCAGATCACGAACCGGAGCCACCGGCTGCTCCCTCAAGTGAAAATAACAACCCTACCTTTGGTTCTTTCAGGCTCCAGGAGCTCTCTGAAGTTGCAGTCAAAACCTCAGCCACAGCCCACCCCCTTCCTTCCCTCATATCAGACCCAGAGGCCGGCTCAGATGCCGAGCGGAAGCATCGAGAGAGAGAGAACACGTCACCGCGAAACCTCAGGATCTTGGTTACCACACGGCACCCGCGGCATCACCAAGGAATCAAAACAATGACTGATTGGGTGGGGAGCTGCTGCTGGCCTGGGAAGCCCCTTGTCTGGGGTGGGGCGGGGTGACTCTGAAGCGGGGCGATGTCCCTGGAACAAGGCAGGGGGGAAGAGCTCGATTGTCGATTGTGTTTTGACACAGTCCCATGAGCAGATGCGGGAAATCACTGCATCCCCAAAGAGCAGCTGACCACGGTCGAGCTGGAAGGGCGTCTAGCGGGGTGCCAGGGTCAGAGTTAAGGACGCCGATACCGGAGTGGGGAGGGCGGCTCTAAAATCTGCAGTGGACACCGAGCCAGGAGGGGTTGCCAGCACTTCAGCGGGCAAGAGGAACGTTCCAAATGTCCTGCACGAAGGGGAGAATTGGGCCGGAACCAACAAGAGGAAATTCAGCCACGTCACGAGCAAAATGCATCCCTTGGGAAGAGAGACTCCAGTGCAGCCCCAAACTGGGAGATCGCCGTGTGGCTGCAAAGGAGTTGGGGGGGGGGGGCAAAGAGAAGAGCAAATTGAACCAGATACAGTGCCCGTTTCGTGCATTCACAGGCGTGTCGTCAGTTGGCCCCAGCTGGAGATGTGGATCCAACCACAGCACCGCGCTGTAGGAAAGATGGGCGTAAGCTGTAGAGAGTCAAGAGGAGAGATTCTGCCCAGAGAATCTGGGAGAGACTGGGATTGGATAGGGAATAAGACCGAGAAGATCTTACTGCCTCAATATGAAACCATGGGACACCCACAGCTGGAATCCTGCATGCAGATGTGGTCGTCTCATCTCGAAAAAGATCTCTTGGTGTTGGAAAACGTTCAGAAAAGGGCAACAAAAATGATGAGGGGCTTGGAAGGGGACCTGTATGAAGAGAGATTAGAAAGACTGGGACTTTTCAGCTTAGAAAAGAGGAGACTAAGGAGGGATAGGATAGAGGTCTATAAAACCATGACTGGTGTGGAGAAAGTGAATAAGGAAAAGGGATTGACTTGTTCCCATAACACAAGGACGAGGGGTCGCCAAATGAAATGAATAGGCAGCAGATTTAAAACAAACCAAAGGAAGATTTTCTTCATGCAGCGCACAGTCAACCTGTGGAACTCCTTGCCAGAGGATGTGGTGAAGACCAGGACTTTAACAGGGTTCAAAAAAGAACTAGATGCATTCATGGAGGACAGGTCCATCAATGGCGATTAGCCAGGCTGGGTAGGAATGGTGTCCCTAGCCTCTGTTTGTCAGAGACTGGAAATGGCAGACAAGGGAGGGAATCACTCCTGTTCTGTTCTCTCCCTCTGGGACACCTGGCATTGGCCACTGTCAGCCAACAGGACCCTGGGCTAGACCCAGTATGATTGCTCTTACGTGCTGCACAGACTCCGACCGACTTAGGCGGGGCAGACACCCAGAGCAAGATCAAAGCCCTGGTAGCACCAAGACCTCCCCATCTGGGCAGCTGGACCACGTCACACCTCGGGTCTGTAACCAAAGCCAGGGAGCTGGACAGTGCCTGGGCCCTGATGTAGACGAGGAGGCTTTTATAAGCAGCATTTCCCCAACAGAGCCATGGAGATTGGACCACAGGGGCAGTAGGAATTCAGGCTCCCGAATTCATAGGCAAGGGCTTGGCTTGGAGGGAAGTGTGGTTCAGAGGAGAGGAAGTGTCCAGGTTGGCTGTTTGCGGGTTGCTGATAAACCCACAAACCCCTTTGTTGTGGGGCCATCAAAGGATCCCGCCCTGATCCGGACATTTACAAATATTGAAAAATTGTTTTAGAACAACGCAAATCAAGTCAGTTCACAATGAAACAAAACGCCAGCCTGTTGCCTCCCGAAGTAGAAGCTGCGACCATATGGGTTTGATTTCTGGCTCCTTCCACATACATCAATGTCGTCAGAATCGACTCGGTTCTGTGGGAGATTTCGGGGTTGCCGAAATGGCGTTTTCCAGTGCAAGAATTTTCCCGACAGTTCCAAAGAGCAGTTTACTTGGACCCAGACAGGAATAAATAGTTGGTAGAGGCAGGACTGTCTTTAGCATTCATGGGACCCTATGCAGTATTATTAAACTGATGCCCCCAGGCCCGATAGCAGCCTGGGGGGAAGCTAACTTTTTCGTGATGCGATGTTCTAATCTCCAGCAGCATGCTAAGGTCCTGTTGACTAACCCAGTACATTCAGAAACTGACAGGATATATCTAGACTTGGCAAGTCCCTGTTAAATGGCTTCATTACCACTTGAACGACTCTTCCCCGGGTCCTGCCAATAGCTCTGGCCAGCTTTGTCACTTGTAAACTAACTAGATCCTCTCTAGAGGAAGCGGAGCCACAGACCAGGGATGGGAAGAGGCAGGTGGGTGGACATTAAGACCCAGCGGTGCCCCAAATTTTGGAGTGCCCTATGAACCTGCATATTGTGCGTAGAAGTAAGGACGGCACTGGATACAGAGGAGTGTTGCATCCACATTTGGTCTAAAATATTACAAGGTTCCACTGTGAGACTGCAAAAGGCACGAGACCAGAAACCCGGGCAAAGCCTTAGGATCCCACCACTGCCACCAATCTAAGTGGGAAGTGGTTAGCGCTAGGAAGGAGATATTGAGGACTGCACACCGGATCTAAGTGAGACGTTATACATGGACCAGAAGGGAATCACTTCACAAAGTGATGTGGGGGCTTCCGTGAAGCAGTGTATTAGCCCATGAAATACATATACCCTCTATCTCTCCTCCTAGCATATCCGTTCTTATGCCGAGTCATACAGAAAGCAGGAAGTAGCAGGATGTGGTTTATTAAAAATACCAAGCACTCAACAGTTATGCTAAGGAAATTTACAGAAATGACAGCAGATCAGAAGCCAGCACCCCAAAGGATGTAATTTTATAAATCATTTCATTTAGAGATGGTTAAAAAAAACCAGAATAATAGTCTAGTGCAAGATTTTGCCATTAGGAATGGCCATTTCTTCCAACACTCGCTGATTTTCTTCAAACCTCGGTTCCAGGCGTCAGGTGGATACGTGAAAAATCTCCATTTCTGCCAAATAAAAAAAAGATCCGTTTCTGGCTCTCGTGACCACAAAGAAGAGTTCAAAACTGAGATAGCTGAATCCAGTGTCCCATTGTGGTGCCTACCGTGATGAGGAGAGGATGAGGGATTTGGGCTTGTTTGGGCTGCAGAAAAGAAGAGTGAGGGGGGATTTGGTAGCAGCCTGCAACTTCCTGAAGGGGGGCTCCAAAGAGGCTGGAGAGAGACTGGTCTCAGTGGTGGCAGATGGCAGAATGAGGAGCGATGGTCTCAAGTTGCAGTGAGGGAGGTTGAGGTTGGAGATTAGGACAAACTATTTCCCTAGGCGGGTGGGGAAGCACTGGGATGGGTGACCTGGGCAGGGAGTGGACTCTCCATCCTTTGAAGTTTTGAAGGCCAGGATTGACCGGGGCCATCCTTTGGATTTCGGGACCCTAGGCAGTACTATTAACCTGCTGCCCCGGGCCAGATGGCAGCTGACTATTTTTTTAGTGATGTGATTTCGAGATGTGATTCTTCAGCAGCGCACCAATGAAATATTTTTACAGCAAATTGTAAAGGTCCTGTCAACTAACACAGTAAATTCAGAAGCTGACAGACTAGACGTGGGGTTGGCACGTGTCTATTAACTGGCTTCATTGCCGCATGAGTGGCTCTTTTTCCAGAGTCTGCTAATAGGTCTTTCAGGATTATTCCCCTTTTAAGTTAGCTAGATCCTCTCGGGAAGAGGCAGCGCCACAGAACAGGGGTGGGAAGAGGCAGGTGGGGTGGGTGGACATGGAGACCCAGCAGTGCCCCCAATTTTCAGGAGCCCCACACAGCTGTTTATTCTGTGAATGGGTAAGGATGGCCCTGGGCTGTACAAATCCCTGGCTGAGATGATTGAGTTGCGGTTGGTCCTGCTTTGAGCCTCCTGAGGTCTCTGCCAGCCCTGGGGTTCAATGAGTCTGTGGTTCAAGAGGGCTGTTGACAGATGGAGATGGGCTCAGAGACGGGAAGGATGAGAGGGTGAGAAAGCAGGAGCTCCGTGTGTCCCATGTAACCAAGACAGGAAGGTGACTTGATCACGGTCTGCAAGAAACCGGATCGTGGGATCTTCAATCCAGCAAAGGTCTAACATGACCCAGTGGCTGCTTGGGGGAGCCAGACAAATTCAGATGGGAATAAAGACCCAAATCATTCACCGAGAGAGCAATTCACTCGTAGGACAACTGGCCAAGGGCTCCGGTGGCTTCTCCATCCCGGGTCATTTCAGAAGCTGGATTGTTCGTTTTTCTAGATGTCCTGCTCTTGCCCAAACAGAGACCCCTGCTCTGCCCCAAGCCCCGCCTCCACCCCACCCCTCCCCCCAAACCCTGCCTCTTCCTGCCTTGCCCCCACCTACCTCTTCCTGCCTTCACCCTGCCCCCCTAGCGCCTCCGGCACGCTGCTGACCATGGCAGTGGGAGGTGCTGGAAAGGAGGAGAAGCTGAGCAGTGGGGCCCACTGGTGGGTGCTGGGCACCTGCTGTTTTTATTTTGGGGGTGCTCCAGCCCCAGAGCACCCACAGGGTCGGCGCCTGTGCCCTCACCCGTTTCCAATCGGAAAAACGTGGCCTGGCTCGGCTTGGTTTTCAGTCAACGGACACTTTCGCTAGCGACTCTGGTTTGGGAGGGTGGGATTCCCCTTTGGCGCCCGGTCTCATTTCCACTCAGCACCAGGAGGAAACGCCCTTGGGTGCTCGGGGATCTAACCCCCCTCCCCCTCCCTGCCCAGCTGGACTCTGGGTTCTGTCCCCCGACGGCGCCATGATGCTGAATTGCTCTGAGGCCAGCATGGGGCGCGGGGGGAGGGTGGGCCTGGCACACACCCTGAGTGACACAGCAAACCGCTTTCTTGAGCTGTGTTTCCTGCCTGCGGCGGCGTGTTCAGGGCTGGCTTGGTAACACAGCAGGCATCTCTACCGGCCCTTGTCACAAGTGGGGCTGGGTGAGAAAGGGGGCAAGCCACAGAGGGGCCTCAAGGGGGGGTTGCAAACAGCAATCCCTGAAGTCCAGAGAAGCAAACAATTGGCTGTTTTTTTGGGTTCATTTCCAGCCAACATAACTCCAGTTTCCTTTCCTTCCCTGCCCCCCCCCACTTCCTGTTTCTCCTCTGGGGCGCAGAACCTTTTCTGGGTCGGGGGCCACTGACCCACAGAGAAATCAGTCAGGGGCCACGCATGAGTGAGAAGCAAAAAAACCCCAAATCCCTTCAGTGACACGGTGCCCGACTGAGAAGGAGAAAGAGGCTCGGGCATTCCCCTCCCACACCAGAGTCTCGGGGGCCCCGGCTAGCAGATGTTGTGTGCTCCAGCCCCACAGCGGGACAGCACGGGGGCAGCGGGGGCTCCCAATGCTGAGGGGAGCCCAGAGCCCTGGGGGCTGGATTCAGGCAAGCCAGAGGCCCCCCGAGTCTTAGGTCCCCCACCCCTGGTGTGTAGTAATATTTTCAGGAATCCCTGAACCCAGGAGTTCTCAAACTTCGTGATACCACGACCCCCCTCTAAGTTGCTCGCGACCCCCCGGGGGGTCGGGACCCACAGTTTGAGAAACCCAGCCTTAACCAGTCTCTCCACAGAAACATCACTAACCAGCCCCAACACGGGAACCTTCTGGATCTCATCCGGTTTGGCCACCAAAGCTCCTGACCCTAGACAAGTATTTGGTGCGTCCCCAGGGTGCTCCAGGGCCATGCGCTGGTTTGAAAGTGTCGGACGAACTCGGCGACCCATTGGAATGTGCTCAGCTAACCCATGATTACCACCCCCTGTCTGCCTTACACCTCCCCCCCGCCGGCAACGGGGCAGAGCCGGCCACAGACCCGGGCACCCGGGCAGCAGTGGGAAAGGCGGATTTCACACCCAGCCATTGCTGGGGGGTTCCTGTTGCACAGAAAGCTGCCAGGCCACGGGGCATGGCTCTTCCCTCCGCCTGGGACCACAACGCGCCTGGCCCCTCCCATGGTCCCAGCTCTTCCTGGTGCCGATGGGACTGGTATGGAGTGTGTGTGTGTGTGTGTGTGTGTGTGTGTGTGTGTGTGTGTCTGTGTCTATGTGTGCGTCTGTGTCCATCCCTGCTGCCCCTACTGGAAGGGCTGAACCCTGTGGGGTGGGGGTTGGGGGGGGCATGCTGTGTCCGTCCCTGCCACCCCTGCTGGAAGGGCTGAGCTCTGAGTGTGTGTCACGTTACTGGATTTTAAGGGCAGCAGCCAGATCACTGCTGCACCCATGGGAGGTGTTTGCCCCAAAAGTCTATACAAAGGGGGCCATGTGAGCTATCACATGAAAGCTTCTGTTCTACTGATTCTGTGTGTGCTCTTCATGTCATTGTACAATATCTGTATGTGGAGTGAGAAACAAGCACTCCGTAGATTTGCTGGAAAATTCTCTGTCTGTGGCTGAGCATTGGGCAAGGAAAGCTCAGCCAATGGCTAGGCTAATTAGCAAGGCTCCGGGCACAACAGATCTCTAAGTGCCAGAGACACACCTGAAGGAATGCCTGGATATCGGCAAGCCAGCCAGAATAATGGTTGCTGATTTGGGACACAAGGACAGGTTGTTGGACCACGTGACCTTCTCTGGCCAGGAGGATGCCAGGAGAGGTATATAAGTGCCCTGTGGCACCCTCCATCTTGGTCTTCAGCTCAGCTCTTGATCCCAGAGGCAGCCTTGAAGGGAACCACGAGCCGGAAAGAACTGTGGACCCATCCTGACATAGGATGTACACCACAGACTTTTAAGATAGCAGTTTATAACATCTCTGCTAAAAGCCTGTATTGAGAACTGGGTGATTTGATGCGTGGAATGTATTATCCTTTAACAACCTAACTCTCATGCTTTTCTTTCGTTTAATAATAAACCTTTAGATTTTAGATGCTAACGGACTGGCTCAGCATGATCTTGTGGGTAAGATCCAGAGTGTAAATTGACCTGGGAACTGTGGCTGGTTTCTTCGGACTGGAAGAACCCGTTCGGGGGAGGTGATACTGGGATCTATAACCCCTCACCTGCGTGTGAGGCCCAGGGCTGATTGGGGCACAGGGAGAGCCGGGGTGTCCGAGGGGTTTTGCTCGTGAGGCTTCTGGCTGGCCAGGTAGGCAGATGAAGTGCTCGGTGCGACTGGTTTGTGGCCTGTTTGGGAAGGGCCTCCAGTCAGGGGCTGTAAGGAGCCCCGAGTTTGAGCAATTTGCCATGAGCAGACGCTCTCAGCGGTGCCCAGACCTGTCCTGGCCCATCACAGAGTGTGTGTGTGTGTGTGTGTGAGAGAGAGAGAGCTGCCCCCTGCTGGAAGAGCTGAGCCTGCTCTGTGTGTGTGTGTGTGTGTGTGTGTGTGTGTGAGAGAGAGAGAGAGAGAGAGAGCTGCCCCCTGCTGGAAGAGCTGAGCCTGCTCTGTGTGTGTGTGTGTGTGTGTGTGTGTGTGTGTGAGAGAGAGAGAGAGAGAGAGAGAGAGAGAGAGAGAGAGCTGCCCCCTGCTGGAAGAGCTGAGCCTGCTCTGTGTGTGTGTGTGTGTGTGTGTGTGTGTGTGAGAGAGAGAGAGAGAGAGAGAGCTGCCCCCTGCTGGAAGAGCTGAGCCTGCTCTGTGTGTGTGTGTGTGTGTGTGTGTGTGTGTGAGAGAGAGAGAGAGAGAGAGAGAGCTGCCCCCTGCTGGAAGAGCTGAGCCTGCTCTGTGTGTGTGTGTGTGTGTGTGTGTGTGTGAGAGAGAGAGAGAGAGAGAGAGAGAGAGAGAGAGCTGCCCCCTGCTGGAAGAGATGAGCCTGCTCTGTGTGTGTGTGTGTGTGTGTGTGTGTGTGTGAGAGAGAGAGAGAGAGAGAGAGAGAGAGAGAGAGCTGCCCCCTGCTGGAAGAGATGAGCCTGCTCTGTGTGTGTGTGTGTGTGTGTGTGTGTGTGTGTGAGAGAGAGAGAGAGAGAGAGAGAGAGAGAGAGCTGCCCCCTGCTGGAAGAGATGAGCCTGCTCTGTGTGTGTGTGTGTGTGTGTGTGTGTGTGTGAGAGAGAGAGAGAGAGAGAGAGAGAGAGCTGCCCCCTGCTGGAAGAGCTGAGCCTGCTCTGTGTGTGTGTGTGTGTGTGTGTGTGTGTGTGTGTGAGAGAGAGAGAGAGAGAGAGAGAGAGAGAGCTGCCCCCTGCTGGAAGAGCTGAGCCTGCTCTGTGTGTGTGTGTGTGTGTGTGTGTGTGTGTGTGTGTGTGTGAGAGAGAGAGAGAGAGAGAGAGAGAGAGAGCTGCCCCCTGCTGGAAGAGCTGAGCCTGCTCTGTGTGTGTGTGTGTGTGTGTGTGTGTGTGTGTGAGAGAGAGAGAGAGAGAGAGAGAGAGAGCTGCCCCCTGCTGGAAGAGCTGAGCCTGCTCTGTGTGTGTGTGTGTGTGTGTGTGTGTGTGTGTGTGTGTGTGTGAGCTTCCCACTGATGGAGGGGCTGAGCCCTGGCCTGTCTGTCTGTCTGCTCTCCCTCCTGACCGCCCCCCCAGCTGTGTCCCTGTGAGCCGTTCACCCTCACTCTCTGACGTCCCCACCCTGCAGTCTGTGTGGCCCGGCCCAGCCCAGCTCCTCTGGAGGGGGGAGGCGGCTGGCAACCAAAACACGTACCCATCTGTAACTCCCCGGCAGGGCTGGGGGGGCAGGGGTTGCGGGTCAGGAGTGAGGACCATTAGGGGGACAGGGGCTGTGGTTCGGGGCGAGGGGTGCTGGGAGGGTTGGGGGGGTAAGGCTGGGGGCAGGGGCTGTGGGTCAGGAGGGGCACTGGCAGGGCTGGGGGGCAGGGGCTGCGGGTTGGGGGTGAGGGGCACTGGAGGGAGTGGGGGGGCAGGGGCTGCGGGTTGGGGGTGAGGGGCACTGGCAGGGCTGGGGGGACAGAAGCTGTGGGTTGGGGGTGAGGGGCACTGGCAGGGCAGGGGGGCAGGGGCTGCGGGTTGGGGGTGAGGGGCACTGGAGGGGGTGGGAGGGCAGGGGCTGCGGGTTGGGGGTGAGGGGCACTGGGAGGGCTGGGGGGCAGGGGCTGTGGGTTGGGGGTGAGGGGCACTGGCAGGGCTGGGGGGGCAGGGGCTGCGGGTTGGGGGTGAGGGGCACTGGGAGGGCTGGGGGGCAGGGGCTGCGGGTTGGGGGTGAGGGGCACTGGAGGGGCTGGGGGGCAGGGGCTGCGGGTTGGGGGTGAGGGGCACTGGCAGGGCTGGGGGGCAGGGGCTGCGGGTTGGGGGTGAGGGGCACTGGAGGGGCTGGGGGGCAGGGGCTGCGGGTTGGGGGTGAGGGGCACTGGAGGGGGTGGGGGGCAGGGGCTGCGGGTTGGGGGTGAGGGGCACTGGCAGGGCTGGGGGGCAGGGGCTGCGGGTTGGGGGTGAGGGGCACTGGCAGGGCTGGGGGGCAGGGGCTGCGGGTTGGGGGTGAGGGGCACTGGAGGGGCTGGGGGGCAGGGGCTGCGGGTTGGGGGTGAGGGGCACTGGAGGGGGTGGGGGGCAGGGGCTGCGGGTTGGGGGTGAGGGGCACTGGCAGGGCTGGGGGGCAGGGGCTGCGGGTTGGGGGTGAGGGGCACTGGAGGGGCTGGGGGGCAGGGGCAGAGTCTGGTTCTGTGCCATGAGGCTCTGTCCCCCACGGCACTTGGGTTCTGGCTCCCCCCTAGGGGCCACCCAGCTAACCGCAGCCCCACGGTCCCGCCTCGCTCCTCACCATGTGGCCAAAATGGGAGTTTCCACCCTGCGCACCGGTGCGTGGCCGCGGCGGGTCCCAAAGGCCAGACGCCATCCAGGCTTCCTCTGCACAGAATTTAGCCCCGGGGGCCTCCCCCCCCCGTATTTCCCACTCTTTTAAAATGACTCTTTTAGAAGTGCTTTGTCCTCCCCACGGGAGTTGCACCCCCCCCCCAGCCCTTTTCCTTCATGGCCGCCTGTACCCAGCAGCCTCGCTCTGCACTGTCTCCGGCGCACACCCGCACACACCGTGCACACACAGCGCAGAGGCCCAAAACATTTCCTGCTGCAGCAGCTTTCGCTCCGGGCGGCTGGGCCATCCATTCTCAGCCCGGGCGGGAGCAGCCTTGACTCAAACATGCGTTTTCTTAACCCAGGGTAACAGTTTGGCAAGAGCCCCCTTTAGCAACTTAACCCTCCCCAGGTTAAAACACATCATTTTACCACTTAGTTGGAAAAAACCCAACAGCCTTGCCCAGGCATTACCCCCACGATGGCTTCGCCGGTCACAGGAAACCACAAACTGCAAATACACTGGAGAAAAAGAGAACCAAAGGCAACCGTTTGTTCCTAGGTGAAAACCCCGACCCCGCTCTGGTTTTCTGGGAGCCTGGTGTGATGGGGCGCTGCTGTGCTTGCTTAGCCCAGACAAACTCAACACGCTCAAAGGCTTTTCCATGAGATTGTTTGAGTGAAAGACGGCCATGTACTATCCAACCAGCCGGGTGTTTCTGCTTGTTAATTCCTTACATGTCCCAAGCCGACTGACCCACACTAACCTAGTTTTGCATTTGGGGTAACCCACAGTTTGGGTGGGGGCAAATGTTTCTGTCCATCTGTGCTTCTTGTATTGGGAAGGGGGCTTCTCTGGCCCAGTGCAGAGAACTGGCTCTTGGAAACCTTGTTCCCTGTTGTGACACTGGTCTGCATGTTATTTAACTCCCCTCCAAAATGTCTCAATTCTCCTTCCAGCCCCTTCAAACAGTCAGAGCTCGGCAGTTTTCATGCTGGCCACATCTTCCTCTCTGCCTTCGTGTCTCTCCATACAGCCTCCTCCTTCTCACCCCTCTGCAGGCTGCTCACGGGCCACGCATGGCGCTCTCCCCGGCCGCTTGGTTGTTCCAGGAAATATTGCGATGCCGAAGACAACTCCCATTGCTTTTAAAGCCGCTGTGTCTGCTAACAACGTTTCCTGCTCAGTTACATTCCTGGTGCTTTGCCAGAGGCTGCACGACCCAGATCCTTTTTCCTATGCGTTCCCCTGAGTCAATCCCCTGACCATCCCTCTTGGCTGGTCCCTCTTGGGCATCTCCAGTTTCTGGTCCCTCACCTTCCCTCCCGGCACCCTGCCCTCCTTCCAGTTCCTTCCCCTTGGCAGGAGTTTTCTCTGGGAGCCTTCTCATGCCCTATCCCTGGGAACAGGACCTGGGCTCTGTTCTCCAGACCAGGACAGCGGTTCCTGGCCACCATCCTTCACCCAACAGCTGCTGGACGTGTCTCCCTTTCGCCCACTGGGCTTTTTCCAAAATTCCCTACAGTGAAATCTCCGGCTCCTAAACCCCACCTCAGCTCAAACCGTTCCTCTGTGGGGCCGGAGCGCCGGGGATGCTCCCATGCACCCGCGACGGCTTGTCCAGCTCCTTCTGCAACACGTCCCCGTGTGCTCCAGCGCCCCAGCCACGAGGAACGAAGGCTGCTGCCCCCCATCACCAGCCCTCCCTCGTTAGTGCCGATTGGGCGGCAGGAGGAAGGGAGGAGTCGGGTCCCCCAGGGCTCCAGCAGGCCGAGGAGGCCTAAAGTCCAAAACCCCCAGGGAGGGGCTAGGGAGAGGGGAACAGGGGAACAGGGCAAGAGAAATGCAGGCTTTAGGCCAGGGGGAAAGGGGTCACCCTAAGCAGAATGGCGGTATTGCCCCCTTGGCTATGGTTATGCTGAGCTGCAGTGGGGGGGGGGGGTGTTTATCATTGCTGTAATAGGCATGACTATTCTTTAAGGGTCCTTTATGTCACTGATTTCTCTGTAGGGCAGAGACAGAGCTGGGGTGAGAAATGCCCCCTGTTGTGGACTCTCACTTGATGTCATAGTAGACCTGTTTGGCCTCTGAGTTTCAGCCATCCCCTTGTGCTCGGGGCTCTGCCATGAAAGAGAGTCCCCAAAATGTAACAGCCCTCCTCTCCCTCTGGGCCGGGAGAAACCAGACACGGTCCTGGCAGCACAGTCCTGATCCATGTCCATGGAGGTATTCCCTGGGGCTGCTACAGCCTGGAGTCACAAAGCTCAGACCAACAGGCCCATCTAGCCCGGCATCCCACCTTTGCCCCTGCCCGGCTCTGCCCCATCACCTCACATTCCTTCTGCCTCCCAACTTCATGTTCCCTCTCTGACACCATCACTTTGGGGGCTGCAGTTCGGGTTTCTCTTGAAAAGCCGCTTTCCCTGGTGGGCCATTTTTTGGACTGACCCCAACCAGCCCCACAAAGGGCCTCCCTGCTCCGTTCTCCCCTCTCGCATAGACGAACCCCACGTGTCATGGTCTCCTCACCGTTAGCTGCAATCCCCGTTGAGGCTCCAAATCGGCGAGAGGATCCAGGGTGCAGGCTGAGCAGCAGGGTGCGAGGAACGCTTGGGAGAAGGGTTGAGCTGGACTGGCTGGGTTATCAGGGGGTTTCTGGGGTCCCTTTGGGTTCTATTTAGTGCACAAACGTCTCCCGTAGTCAAATTCCGAGCCCCGCACAAAGTGGAGCCGGCATTGCTATAGTAACTCACTCGGACTGAGGGTCTTTTATGGCCACTAGGCCCCTGCCCCACAAAACCCCCGTTTTGTGGTATGTTGCCATCCCATGATGACAGGCCTTTACCCTCACTGTACGGCCGGGGAACCGGGGTGCAAAGAGGCGGAATGGTTTCCCCCCATGGCCGGGGCAGAGGAAGGCAGGGAAATCCAGGCGTCCATTAACACCGCGGCCATCTGGCTCCCCATCGGAAACCCCAGTGAACCTCGCACGAGACTCGCACGGAACCTTTATTGGTTTATCACCAACAGCTGCTGGGAGGGAGTGAGGGGCACCGGCAGGGCTGGGAGGGCAGAGCCAGGGGTGGGGGTTATGGGTCGGGAGTGAGGGGCACCGGCAGGGCTGGGGGGGCAGAGCCAGGGGTGGGGGTTATGGGTCGGGAGTGAGGGGCACCGGCAGGGCTGGGGGGCAGAAACAGGTGCGGGCTGGGGGTTGGGAGTGAGGGGCACCGGCAGGGCTGGGGGGGGGGGCAGAACCAGGTGGGGGCTGGGGGTTGGGAGTGAGGGGCACCGACCAGGCTGGGGGGGCGGAGCCTGGGGCAGGAGCTGTGGGTCGGGTGTGGAGCACCGGCAGGGCTCAGGCAGACTGAGTTCCTGGCACACGCCACTGTCAGGTTCTTCTACTTTGGAACGATCCCGGTTTTCTCTCCAGGGGGCTGGGCCTCATAGCTGGCACCTGGGGAGATGTGCAAGAGGCTGGGTTTGGGGTCCCAACTCCCAGCCCCCCATGTCCTCTCCCCAGAGCTGAGAAGAGAAACCAGGAGTCCTGGCTCCCAGCACCCACCCCCTGCTCTAACCACTAGACCCCACTCCCCTCCTAGGGCCAGGGAGAGACCCCAGGAGTCTGGGCTGCCATCGCAGGGATGCTCCCAGCTGTACCTGATCTGCGACGTCTCATGCACACGGCCAAAGTCACCAGCAGGACCACACACAGCAGAACGACCAGCGGCACGGTCACCACGACAGCCAGGAACCAGGTGGCCCGTCGGGCTGGGGAGGGAGAAGGAGCCTTTAATAACCCTCCCCAGAGGTGGCTGCCTCTCAGCCTCTCTCCTGCCAGCAGGTGGGGTGGGAGGTCACTGACCGGAGAAGGAGACGCTCACGGAGAAGTGTCGGTTGTACCCGGGCCCCTGGACATTCAGGGAGTAGTTGCCGGCGTCAGTCGCCCTGAGGCCAGTGATGTACAGGGAGCAGCTGGGCCCCACGGCCTCCCGCCCCGTGAAGGCTGCGCCGAAGAACTGCCGGGGGGTGGCCGACGGGGTGTAGCTGATGATCAAGCCTGAGGTCTTGCTGGGTTGGACCCCCCTGTACCAGCTGCAGACCTGCAGGCTTGGGGGGACCCCCCGCACGACCAGGGTCATGTTACCCCCCACGGCCAAGGCCGCCGGCTCCTGCCGGATGGTGAGTCCGAGCGAGGCGCGTGCCGGTGGGAGGCAGCAGCTCAGGATGGAGGCTGTTGGGGGACAGGGGAGGGTGAAATGTACCGGTGCCCCTCACCCCAACCCGCAACCCCTGCCAGCCCAGCCCTGCCCCTCACCCCAACCCGCAACCCCTGCCAGCCCAGCCCTGCCCCTCACCCCAACCCGCAGCCCCTGCCAGCCCAGCCCTGCCCCTCACCCCAACCCGCAGCCCCTGCCAGCCCAGCCCTGCCCCTCACCCCAACCCGCAGCCCCTGCCAGCCCAGCCCTGCCCCTCACCCCAACCCGCAGCCCCTGCCAGCCCAGCCCTGCCCCTCACCCCAACCCGCAGCCCCTGCCAGCCCAGCCCTGCCCCTCACCCCAACCCGCAACCCCTGCCAGCCCAGCCCTGCCCCTCACCCCAACCCGCAGCCCCTGCCAGCCCAGCCCTGCCCCTCACCCCAACCCGCAGCCCTTGCCAGCCCAGCCCTGCCCCTCACCCCAACCCGCAACCCCTGCCAGCCCAGCCCTGCCCCTCACCCCAACCCGCAGCCCCTGCCAGCCCAACCCTGCCCCTCACCCCAACCCGCAGCCCCTGCCAGCCCAGCCCTGCCCCTCACCCCAACCCGCAACCCCTGCCAGCCCAGCCCTGCCCCTCACCCCAACCCGCAGCCCCTGCCAGCCCAGCCCTGCCCCTCACCCCAACCCGCAGCCCTTGCCAGCCCAGCCCTGCCCCTCACCCCAACCCGCAACCCCTGCCAGCCCAGCCCTGCCCCTCACCCCAACCCGCAGCCCCTGCCAGCCCAGCCCTGCCCCTCACCCCAACCCGCAGCCCCTGCCAGCCCAGCCCTGCCCCTCACCCCAACCCGCAGCCCCTGCCAGCCCAGCCCTGCCCCTCACCCCAACCCGCAGCCCCTGCCAGCCCAGCCCTGCCCCCACCCCAACCCGCAGCCCCTGCCAGCCCAGCCCTGCCCCCACCCCAACCCGCAACCCCTGCCAGCCCAGCCCTGCCCCTCACCCCAACCCGCAACCCCTGCCAGCCCAGCCCTGCCCCTCACCCCAACCCGCAACCCCTGCCAGCCCAGCCCTGCCCCACACCCCAACCCGCAGCCCCTGCCAGCCCAGCCCTGCCCCTCACCCCAACCCGCAACCCCTGCCAGCCCAGCCCTGCCCCTCACCCCAACCCGCAGCCCCTGCCAGCCCAGCCCTGCCCCTCACCCCAACCCGCAACCCCTGCCAGCCCAGCCCTGCCCCTCACCCCAACCCGCAACCCCTGCCAGCCCAGCCCTGCCCCTCACCCCAACCCGCAGCCCCTGCCAGCCCAGCCCTGCCCCTCACCCCAACCCGCAGCCCCTGCCAGCCCAGCCCTGCCCCTCACCCCAACCCGCAACCCCTGCCAGCCCAGCCCTGCCCCCACCCCAACCCGCAACCCCTGCCAGCCCAGCCCTGCCCCTCACCCCAACCCGCAACCCCTGCCAGCCCAGCCCTGCCCCTCACCCCAACCCGCAACCCCTGCCAGCCCAGCCCTGCCCCTCACCCCAACCCGCAACCCTTGCCAGCCCAGCCCTGCCCCACACCCCAACCCGCAGCCCCTGCCAGCCCAGCCCTGCCCCTCACCCCAACCCGCAGCCCCTGCCAGCCCAGCCCTGCCCCACACCCCAACCCGCAGCCCCTGCCAGCCCTGCCCTGCCCCTCACCCCAACCCGCAGCCCCTGCCAGCCCAGCCCTGCCCCTCACCCCGGACCCGCAGCCCCTGCCAGCCCAGCCCTGCCCCACACCCCAACCCGCAGCCCCTGCCAGCCCTGCCCTGCCCCTCACCCCAACCCGCAGCCCCTGCCAGCCCAGCCCTGCCCCTCACCCCAACCCGCAACCCCTGCCAGCCCAGCCCTGCCCCTCACCCCAACCCGCAACCCCTGCCAGCCCAGCCCTGCCCCACACCCCAACCCGCAGCCCCTGCCAGCCCAGCCCTGCCCCACACCCCAACCCGCAGCCCCTGCCAGCCCAGCCCTGCCCCTCACCCCAACCCGCAGCCCCTGCCTGCCCAGCCCTGCCCCTCACCCCAACCCGCAGCCCCTGCCAGCCCAGCCCTGCCCCTCACCCCAACCCGCAGCCCCTGCCAGCCCAGCCCTGCCCCTCACCCCAACCCGCAGCCCCTGCCAGCCCAGCCCTGCCCCTCACCCCAACCCGCAGCCCCTGCCAGCCCAGCCCTGCCCCTCACCCCAACCCGCAGCCCCTGCCTGCCCAGACCTGCCCCTCACCCCAACCCGCAGCCCCTGCCAGCCCAGCCCTGCCCCTCACCCCAACCCGCAGCCCCTGCCAGCCCAGCCCTGCCCCTCACCCCGGACCCGCAGCCCCTGCCTGCCCAGCCCTGCCCCTCACCCCAACCCGCAGCCCCTGCCAGCCCAGCCCTGCCCCTCACCCCAACCCGCAGCCCCTGCCAGCCCTGCCCTGCCCCTCACCCCAACCCGCAGCCCCTGCCAGCCCAGCCCTGCCCCTCACCCCAACCCGCAGCCCCTGCCAGCCCAGACCTGCCCCTCACCCCGGACCCGCAGCCCAGCCCACACCTGCCAGGATGAGCCCCGTCCATGTGCAGGTGGGGCTGGGTGGGCGGCGGCTGGAGGAGCGGGGCCCCATGTCCTGTCACCCGCGGGTGCCGGTTGCAGCCTGCGTGGGGGCTGGGGGCTCCTCTGGCCACGCTGGCAGAAGGAGTGAGGCGGGGCCAGGGCTGCCATTGCCTAAGGGCCCCCCATGCAGCCCCCACTTCCCCTTCTGCTTCCTCCCGTGGCTGAAGCTGCTGAGTCCCGGGGGGTGGGGGTGCGGGGGCTGGGCATGACCCTGTCTCCTTCACTCCCTGCCCCCCCAGGTCATGGCCTCGCCCCTCTGCGAGTCATGACCCCATAGCCACCTTCCTGGGTGTCCTTCCCCCACCTGTGGGGACCAAGCCCCCAACTCCCTGCCCCCTGCCTGGGGGTCCTGGTCAATGGGGCCCAGCCCCACATCCATCCCAACAGAAGTCTCAGTTCCCCTCTCCCCACCACTTAGGGGTCACACTTCCCCGCCCGGGGGTCGCGACTCCCCCCCCCCTCCGCCCCTCTCAGATGGGGAGTCCGGCCCCATGTCTCCTGTGCCCACCTCTGGGGGGTGAACGGGGATGGACTGGCGGAGCCAGACAGGTTGTCTGGGGGGGAGCAGCCGTGCCGGTTAGGGCCCCAAGAGGGAGGTTTGTGCGGGGGAGGGGGTTGAGGGGGGCGACGTCCCTGCCGGGAATTCTGCCCCGGGGGGAGGGAGGCGCTGGGTGCAGGGCTGGGCTGAGCAGAAATTCAGGGCCTCGGCAGGGGAAGGAGGAACCGGGCGGAATGAGGGGTCCATTCCGCACAGACGTGGGCCCCTCCAGCCAAACCGTGGGCCCCTTGCCAGCCAGATGAGCTGGGATACCCCCCAGCCAAGCCCTGACATCCCCACCCCCATCCGGCCAAGCCCCAATGCCCCCCGGCCAAGCCCCGATCCCCCGGCCGAGCCCCGATCCCCCCCGGCCAAGCCCCAATACCCCCAGCCGAGCCCCGATCCCCCCAGCCGAGCCCCGATCCCCCCGGCCGAGCCCCAATCCCCCCCGGCCGAGCCCCGATCCCCCCGGCCAAGCCCCAATACCCCCCGGCCGAGCCCCGATCCCCCCGGCCGAGCCCCAATCCCCCCCGGCTGAGCCCCGATCCCCCCGGCCAAGCCCCGATCCCCCCAGCTGAGCCCCGATCCCCCCGGCCAAGCCCCAATACCCCCCAGCAGAGCCCCGATCCCCCCCGGCCGAGCCCTGATCCCCCCGGCCGAGCCCCGAGCCCCCCGGCCAAGCCCCAATACCCCCCAGCAGAGCCCCGATCCCCCCGGCCAAGCCCCAATACCCCCCGGCCGAGCCCCGAGCCCCCCGGCCAAGCCCCAATACCCCCCAGCTGAGCCCCGATCCCCCCGGCCGAGCCCCGATCCCCCCGGCCGAGCCCCAATACCCCCTGGCTGAGCCCCGATCCCCCCGGCCAAGCCCCAATACCCCCCGGCTGAGCCCCGATCCCCCCGGCCGAGCCCCGATCCCCCTGGCCGAGCCCCAATACCCCCCGGCTGAGCCCCGATCCCCCCGGCCAAGCCCCAATACCCCCCGGCTGAGCCCCGATCCCCCCGGCCAAGCCCCGATCCTCCCGGCTGAGCCCTGATCCCCCTGGCCAAGCCCCGATACCCCCCAGCAGAGCCCCGATCCCCCCCGGCCAAGCCCCGATCCCCCCGGCCGAGCCCCGATCCCCCCGGCCAAGCCCCAATACTCCCCGGCTGAGCCCCGATCCCCCCGGCCGAGCCCCGATCCCCCCGGCCAAGCCCCAATACCCCCCAGCAGAGCCCCGATCCCCCCAGCTGAGCCCCGATCCCCCCGGCCAAGCCCCAATACCCCCCAGCAGAGCCCCGATCCCCCCCGGCCAAGCCCCGATCCCCCCGGCCAAGCCCCAATACCCCCCGGCAGAGCCCCGATCCCCCCGGCTGAGCCCCGATCCCCCCGGCCGAGCCCCGATCCCCCCCAGCCGAGCCCTAACATCCCCACCCCCTATCCAGCCAAGCTCCGATACCCCCCAAGCCGAGCCCCGATCCCCCCCGGCAGAACCCTGCCATGTCCCGATCCCCTCCAGGTGAGCCCCGGGCCCTGCTCTCTGGCTATTCCCTGCCCCCCAGGGCCCACGAGTGCAGAGCTGGTGCCTGCGGAGGAGCCCCATGCCAGGGTTGCAGCTGGGCTGCTGGCAGCAGGGGGCGCTGTCCCCGTCCCCCCCCCCCCCCCGTGCGTGTGTGCAGCCGGCTCCCAGGGTTGCCAGGTGTCCACTTTTGAACCGGACTGTCCAGTATTGGAGCTTTGTGTTCGGGAAGCGAACGGAGAAAATGGATCTGTCCGGTGCTGTCTAACTCAGCTGGAATGTGGATTTGATGGAATGTCGTGTGGCCAGTGTTGTTGTTGAAACCATCTGGCCACCCTCCCGGCTCAGCCCTGGGCCGGCCCCGGCTTCCACCAGCCCCTCCCCACCTTGGCCCTGGTCAATTCTCCATCCTGGGGACTGTGAAATCCGGGTTTGCTCACAGGCCGGCGGGGGCGCAGGGGTCAGTCCCGGGGCGTGCTGGGTCCCCGGGGTCAGATGGGAGGCCCGTACTTGTCCCCCCGCCCCCGCCTGCCAGAACCCAGGGCTGGTTCCCCATTCCAAGGAGAAGGAAACTGAGGCACGGGCAGGCTAAGGGACCTGCCAAGGCCTCAGAGGGGAGTCAGTGCAACTTCCTGCCTGCCAAGTGCCTGCTCTCACCCCTAGACCGCGCTTCCTACCCCTGGTGCAGTCAGCCAGCCGGCAACTCCCTTCTCTGCCCAGCCCCTGGGTTGGTGTAAAGCAGCATCGCTCTGTTGGCTATGGCCGATTCCCTCCCAACCCCCCCCACCCTAGGGATCTGGCCCCATTGACCCCAGCGGGATCCCTAGATGCTGGGGCCAGAAGGGATCCCACCCTCAGCCAGCGCGGCCCAGACCAGGGGATTCCCTGCGTTCCCCTCCTCCTCTGCAGCAGGACCCTGGGCAGGTGCCTGGATTGGGGTGCGTAGGAAAGATTCCAGGGCCCAGCCGAGGTGCAAAATAACCCCCCCCCCTTTCCCAGAGCCTCAGAGGGGTGCGCAGGGAGCCAGGCAAACCCTGGTGCGGCCAATGCCCCTGGGCGCGCCCCAGTCGTGTGCAGCTGGGCCCGGCCCAGAGCAACCGGAGAGTAACAACACGCGCGGGCTGCGATTTCCCAGCCTGATGTATTTGGTGCATTTGCCGGTGCGCAGATAGGCTCCCACCAGCCGGGCGGTGTCAGGACAGACACTCAGCTCGGCAGTGGGCCCCGGGCATCTCCCCCTAGTACAAAGGACCTGGGGGGGGGCGGGGGGGAGTCGCTGCAACATGGAATTCGGGCTTTGATGCCGTCGCTGTGGAGCCAGCTTGAGCAGGCGTGGGAGCGTGGGGGCGGGGGCGGGTTCCCCATAACCACCCAGCCAGGCCCAGGGACGCGAGCTAATGCCAGCGTGGGGGGGTCTATAGGATGCCTTGGAGCAGGGGTCTCTAGCTAAGCAGCAATTGGAATCCTGCTGGGACGGGTCCTGGCACCTCAGCCCCTCCAGGATCCTTGGGAACGCCGAGCTGATCCCCAGAATTCATGCAGGGTCGCGCAGTCGGGCTCGAGGCGCACGGGGCCCGGCCAGGGCAAAGCCTGCTCAGGAGAACAGCTTCCCCAGCAGCTTAGCCAGAGTGCGAAGGAGACTATTCCAGGAGCCAGGCCTGCTCCGCAGGTGGGTACCGGCTCCGTGGCTGGGTACTGGCTCCGTGGCTGGGTACTGGCTCTACGGGTGGGTACTGGCTCCGTGGCTGGGTACTGGCTCTGCGGGTGGGTACTGGCTCCATGGCTGGGTACTGGCTCTGCAGGTGGGTACTGGCTCCGTGGCTGGGTACTGGCTCCGTGGCTGGGTACTGGCTCCGTGGCTGGGTACTGGCTCTGCGGGTGGGTACTGGCTCCGTGGCTGGGTACTGGCTCTGTGGGTGGGTACTGGCTCTGCGGGTGGGTGCTGGCTCCACGGGTGGGTACTGGCTCCGCGGGTGGGTACTGGCTCCACGGGTGGGTACTGGCTCCGCGGGTGGGTACTGGCTCCGCGGGTGGGTACTGGCTCTGCGGGTGGGTACTGGCTCCGTGGGTGGGTACTGGCTCCGTGGCTGGGTACTGGCTCCGTGGCTGGGTACTGGCTCCGCGGGTGGGTACTGGCTCTGCGGGTGGGTGCTGGCTCCACGGGTGGGTACTGGCTCCACGGGTGGGTACTGGCTCCATGGCTGGGTACTGGCTCTGCAGGTCTGACTCTGGCCTGGACGAAATGAAAGCTGTGAATTCCCGAAACCAGGTTGTGTACAACGTTGATGCCCCGTTCAGATGGCGTGATGCAGCCTTGGGCTCCAAAAATGGATACACCTGAAGAACCTGTTGGAGAAATTTGTCCTGTTCATGGGCACAGGCAGCCCCGGCTCTTTCTCAGCCCCCTCCCCTCTGTTCGCACCAGCCGGTGGTTCCCGCTGCCTCCCCTTCCCACCCGCCTGGGGTCTCCCTGTTCTGGCTGCACCAGGCCATGGCAGGGCAGGCACCTGTTGCCCTCTCGCCTCCCCCGTGCCCCACAGGAGCCTGGCGCTGGGGTTGGGAACGGAGCTGTGGCCGGGGTGGCTCCTTCCCCAGTGCGGCACCACCAGGGAACACGCCGGCTCTCCCCATCCCTGGCAGCCCCCGGCTCGGTTCAGATATTTTATAACCACCCCAGAGCGCCGGGAGCCCTGGGCACACACTGAGACCAGGAGCTGCCTCACGGAGCAGCAGCCGCTTAGCTCCACCTTAGACATCAAGGGGGTGGGGACTAGTGGTTAGAGCAGTGTGGGGTGGAAGCCAGGACACCTGGGTTCTCTCCCCAGCTCTGCATCCCTGACATCCCTGACACAACCCTCCCCCTGGCAAGCGCCCCACTGCCATCGCCCCCAGAGCAGGGCAGCATCGTGGAGCTGGGGAGCTGGGCTGGGAGGGAAACGTCCCAATTCCTCTCTCCTCCCCTTGGGCCAAAACCCCTCTTGGTGGCCCCACCGGCCCAGGGCTCGGCACAGACTCCGGGTCCCACCACCTCTCGTGGGGCTGCCTGAGGCGGAAGGTTCCCCAGTTCCCTCCCGCCCTGCAGCCAGCTGGCAGGATTTACCTCGTAGGATCCCAGCAAAATTGCCACAGTACGTCTCCTCCCCGGTGCAAGGGATGATTTGGCTGGTGCAGGTCCAGGCGCCCAAAGCCAGGCAGGCTGGGCACTGCCGCCCGTTCAAGGTGCTGTTCTCGTGGGGCACTGGGAACCCAGAGACACGGTCACGGGGTGAGTTAAATCGCAGAGCCCGAGGGGTGCGCCCACTGCCCTGCCTCGCCCGTGGGTATGTGGGCCCCACCCCGGCCCGATGGCACCGCTCCGGCCCTCTGTCCCACGGCAGCCAGAGCCTGTTGGAAAATCTGGCGGAAGCGCCCATCACCGCCGTATCCTGACTTTGCGGGACATTGGAAGTTGCCCATAAAAGCCCCCTCCCCACCCACCCTGCGCCAGAGGTGCCAATTTCCCAGCCAGGGGCCAGCATCTCCCAAGGCTCTGACACCGGTTACGCCACAGCCGTGAGCTGTCCTGGATCCCAGAGCAGGAAATCCAGGGGGTTGGGAAATGGCCGAGGAGGCCAGTTTCAATTCTTCACACAAGAACCAACAGGGACAAACCGGCAGCCCGGGACAGGCCTGGGGCTGGGAACCCGGTGCCCAGCCCGCAGGAGAGGCAGGTCCTGGATCCGGTTCCCAGCAGGGGGGCTGGTCCCCTTTCGAGGCGATCGGACGGGCCGTTCCCCAAGGCGCAGGGGCCCCTGGAGCACTAGCCCCCCCTCCCACGCTCAGCGCCCTTGAACGGTGCCTGGGAGAAGCCCCTCCCAAGGGGCAGGACACCCGACCCCACATTTACGTTCCAGGGGGCCCAAGTTACAGTTGTTCCCGTTCCTGCAGCGCAGGTTGTTGACCCTCAGATACCGGCCCTTCCCGAAGGTGAAACTGACGGGCTCAATGATGCCTCTGTCATAGTAGTAGGTCAGGCAGCCTTTGAAATAGCCTGTGACCGGGGTCCCGCCTGCATCAGAGAAAACCAAGGAAGGGGCTGGGCACTGGAGCAGTGCGATGATTTTACCTCCGCGTTTGGCTGCAGGGAGCCCGGCCCAGTCCCAGGGCCCAGTTCCAGCAGGAGTGGTGCAGCTGGGGGCTGGTTGCAGGGTTAGAAACCTGCTTCAGAGCCAGAGACTCCAGGGCTGCGTCGATGCGGCTTGGCCCAGTGGGGGTGACCGGGGCCCCATCTGCCAGCACCCACCCCGGAGCAAATCTCCACTCGGGGGCTCCTGGGTGGAGCGGGGAGGGTCTGACCCCTCCCGGGGCTGGGAGCGGCCGCCAGACAGACTTGGGCTGGGAATGAGGCAAATTTTTCTTACTGAGGGGAATTAACCCCTGGGCCCATCCCCTCGGGGCCAGGGCGGGTTCTCCGCCAGGGACCGTGTGTGAAGCCAGAGGGGATGCTTTTCTGTGTGGCCCTGCAGGCCAGGAATCGGTGGCCATGTGCGCAGTTCTGGGTTAACCCTGGTGTGAGCAGCTGCAATGCTGCACCTCCTGAGGTTAGAGCCACCCGGACAGTGCCACGCCAGGTGTGGCGGCATGTCTGGTATCCTCTGACCCTGCACCCGTTCCCAGCAAGATGAGACTCCACCGGCCATGGAGGGTTTATTGCTTCTGTGAGGTACAGCACAGCCCGGGATCTATGGAGGGTTACCAGGTAATCTCAAAAGAAATACCGCACACACTTGATGGGAGGGGAGGGACCGGCCGGGAGGGGAGCGGGATTGGCTGGGAGGAAGGGGGGGGCCAGGAGGAAGGGGGGGAGGCCGGGAAACAGAGCTGTTCGGGGGGGGCAGCGGGGCTGGCCAGGGGAGATCGGGGCAGGGGCGGCCGGTGGGAAGCAGAGCTGGTTGGTGGGGGGTTGGTGGCAGTGGGGCTGGTTGGGGGCGAGGCGGCTGGTGGGAAGCAGAGCTGGTCGGGGGGGTGGCTGGTGGGAGCAGGGCTGGCCAGGGGAGATTGGGAGGAGGAGAACTGGCTGGCAGGGAGCAGGGCTGGTCGGGTGGAGCGGGGCTGGCCGGGGGAGATTGGGGGAGGGGCAGCCGGCGGGAAGCAGAGCTGGTCGGGGGGGGCGGCTGGCAGGAGTGGGGCTGGCTGGGGGAGATCAGGAGGAGAACTGGCTGGCAGGAAGCAGGGCTGGTCGGGAGCGGGGAGAGGGGGTCGGGCGGAGCGGGGCTGGCCGGGGGAGGGGCGGCTGGCAGGAAGCAGGGCTGGTCAGGGGGTAGAGGGGGTCGGGCAGAGTGGGGCTGGCCGGGGGAGAGGCGGACAGCAGAAATCAGGGCTGGCCGGGGAGGAGAGGGGGTCGGGTGGAGTGGGGCTGGCTGGAGGAAAGGGGAAGGGGAGTGAATCGGCCGGCGGGGAGCAGGACTGACCCGGGCACATGCAGATCCCAGGGCGCTGTCCGTCCCACGCATGGTCCCGGCGAAGCGAGTCTGGCTGCGGCTCCACAAGACGCTTGACCAGCGCTCAGAGGCAGGGACAGGGCTTCCTCTCCTCCCCAAGGCATCACTCCCAGCGCCGATCGCGCCCCCTCCCAGCCACTCCCCGCCCCCGCCAGGCTTCCATCCGGCGCCCAGCCGGAAAACCAGACAATATCAGACATTGCACGCGGCCGGTATTTTCTGAATTTTTTTACCGGCCAGAGGGCCCAACCACCGCACTATCCAGTAGAATACTGGACACCTGGCAACCCTAGATCTATGTGGGCATCGAAGTGAGGGGCCAGGCAGCCTCAGACCTCTTGGGGTCGGGGTCCATCGCCCCCCTCAACTCCCAGTGCTCTGCTTAGTCTCCTCTCTTCATGTTTTCCCTGCCAAAAACTGCCTCCCTCCCAGGCCCTGCCCCCCAGCCAGGCGGCCGTCTCTGCCTCCCTCCCTGTGTCTGTCCCCCTGGGAAGAGCCTTGTTATCTGCTCAGGCTGGGACTAGGCCTCTGGGCCAATCCACATGTGGGGGAGTCAGGGGGAATCTCACCTCACAGCACAGCCAGGTGGGAACCCCGGCTTACAGAGCAGACAGCCCCCACTACGTCACACTGGGGCTGCATGGACCCGGCACAGTCCTGGGCCTTTGGGGGCATGGCCATGGCTCTTCGCACGGCACTGAGCTGCGCCGGTCTGTGCGCTAGAGTCTCTCTAGGTTTGAGCCGGGGAGGGCTGGCACCAGCTGTCCCTACTCGGGATGAAGTCACCCCAGTTACAGCTGCATCCGCACTGCAGAGTGTGTGTGTGGGGGGGGGGATTTCTAGTCCAAGAGAAAGTGGAACCAGGGTCTCAGCTACCCCCCAAACTGCATGTGCCAGTCTGGCCAAGCTCGTACCCACTGAGCTGAAAGGGTTTGTGTGGGTCTCATAGGGGCTGGAGGGGAGGAGATTAGGCCAAACCCTGGGTCCCAGCCCCCAGCAACTCTGCAGAGCAGCCAGACCCTGAGCGGGTGGAAGTTCAATCAGCCCGTTTGTGAGGAAGCTGGACAATTTCCTGAGCGTGCTCAGAGAGAGAGAAAAATGGGAGTGCGGGGATAGACAGACAGACAGGTTGCGTCTAGACTACATGGCTCCGTCAACGGAGCCACGTAAAGTAGTCTACTCGACATAGTCAATGAAGCGGGGATTTAAATAATCCCCGCTTCATTAAAATAAAAATGGCCGCCGAGCAAACTACTTTACATGGCTCCGTTGATGGAGCCACATAGTCTAGACACACCCACAGATAGATAGATAGAGGGTGTGGGAGGGTGAGACAGACAGAGGGGTTGCATGGCGAGAGATAGATACATAGATAGATGGATGGATGGATGGATGGTGTCTGGAGATAGAGAGAGGACACTGAGAAATGAAAGGAACAAGTGAAATCCGCTGGCCGGAGGCACTCAGGGAGTTGATCAGGGAGAAGATTTGTTTGGCATCTGACTGAGTCAAAGGGGGGGATGATCTGAAGTGGACATGCCAAGCCAGGGGAGATAACATGTGAGGAAGGACCCCAGCCCTGAGCAGGTGACCCAGGGCATCAGATGGACTTTGGGGAGCAGCCGGCCGGGCACAAGGGATTACATCCCCAGTTTCCTTTTCCAGCCCACCCAGAAAGTGTGTTTCTCCCCAGCGCAGCTTCGCTTGCTGCCGCGCAGCCGGCCCGGGTGGGGTTGAAAGCCCAATGGATGAAATCCCGTCAGTAGCACCCAGGGGCAGAGACATCCTGGCCCGGCTGCAGTCACTGGTTGAAGTCCGGCGCTGGGCTGGCCGTGGCTGGCCGTGGCGGCGACGGTGGCCCAGGTTGGGGGTGAGATGGGCCGGGACTGGTGCAATGTCACCTACCTATTGTATTCACTTCTACCACGGAAATGCAGCCGCCTGCGTCCGTGTCCGCTATGCAGATTCTTGTTGTGTCCTGGCAGTCGGCTGCCGAGCCGCGGCACCGCACACATGTGATTGCTGCGGGGAGAGACGTTTCCTTCTCAGCGGGGGGAGCTGTGTGCCCGTGGACCCGCCCCTGAGCCCACGTCCCCCCTGCTCCCAGCAAGCTGAGGGGTTAAGGGGCCCATGGACTCCAGGACCCTCTGCGATGGCAGTTTCAGCCACCGGACCAGCAGTACCCAGGAGAGGGCAGACTGGGGATGGCTGAAGGGGGCGGTGCTCTTACCAAGCCCCGCCCTCCAAATAAGCTCCACCCACCTAAGAGGTGGTTCCCATGCTACAGGTATTCATGGTACCACAAAGCCACTCCACTCGCAATGGGAATTTGCTGAACCCTTAGCACCGCCTGGGGCTCCTGGCAGCCCCCCATTGCCCTACAAACTGCTGGGATGCCCCCCCGTCCCCTCTGCCACAGGGCCGCCATGAAACCACCCATCCTCATGCCCTCAGACCTATGGACCCTCCACCCCCCCCCCACTAGGATCCCCCATTCTCAGGGGTCTGTGTGCACCCCCAATTTCCCATCCCCCATCCCAGGGCCCCCCATTCTCCCCCTGGCTCTGTGTGCCCCCAGTGCACCCCTCCCCCATCCTCATCCTCCTCTCAGTCCAGGAGACCAGCCGCTTGAGAGAGGCTCTGATTTTCCGGTTCTAACAGTGATCTAATTCCGGATCCGGCCCAGCCCACGCCCAAGACTCTCGCCTGGACACGCCTGCCTGCAGCCCATATCTGATGGGGGAGCTAGCGCCCACCCCTTAGAGGGACGGTGTAATGACACCAAGGAACGGAGACTCCCCCGCCCCACCCTGGAGAAGTTGCTGCCAGGATCGGCCGTGGATCGGTCTCAATTCGATTCCCACCCACCGGATCTGGCCCTGCCCTTGTGTGCTGGGATGCAGAGCCCTCTGCTACCGCCCGTGGCAGGCCGGGTCCCCGGCGACACTCCGGGCCCGGGCAGTGTCATTTCCTCCCCTTCGTGCTGCCCCAGCCGTGCCAAGGGGCCTGCGCCGAAATGGGCTTCTGGCCGGTATCCAATCAGGGCCTCCCTTGGGCCTGGGCTGCCCCAAATGGGGTGTGGAGCTACCGTGCTCGGAGGTGGGGGAGGGTAAAAAATCCACCCCCTGAGCTTTTCAGCGAGGCCGACAGAACCCCGGAGTGGATGTGGCCGGGCCGAGGGGGGAGCGTTCCCCTCGGCTTGGCAACCCTCACTCCAGGGAGGGAAACCCCCTTCCACTGGGGCAGGCGGCGTCTGCACTACGGGCTCTGCCAGCCCCGCTCCAGCGCCGTGGCCGAGCCTCTACCATAACTGTTGTGTGGACAGGCCCTTGTGTCCCCAGGGCTAGTCCCAGTGCCCTGCACGTGCGGGAGGGGCCCTGGTCGGGGAGCCGAGGGGCGCGAGGGGTCCAAGTCCAGGAGGGGTTAAGTGGCTGCAGCTGCGGACAACTCACCTTGGGCACTGGCTGTCGCTAGGAGAGCAGGGAGGAGGCAGAGGAGGAAGGAAACCACCATGGTGCTGGGAGGAGCCCAGGCCTGGAGCCTTCTCACGGCCAACGCAGCGAGCTCTGCCGGAGGGGAGCAGGAGAGAGATGAGGCCAAAATGAGAAGGGAAAGGGAATTCTAGCTGAGATCGGGGGTGGGGGAGAAGCAGCAGGCAACAGAGCCGCATAAACACCTGATGTTTGGTTCCCTGGCAGTTCAAATATTGGGAAAAATCATGTTGGGTTGACCCAAACCTCTCGTCCCCAGAAAGGCCGAAAAATGGCGCCAGTCCCTTTCCGAGCATTTGGAAGATTTACGTTGGTCACAGAATGAAAAGTCCCACCCTCGTGGCAAGGCAAAGACACTTCAGATTGGGAAAAGAGCAAACTGTCCCACTCTGGCCGTGTGACACCAAATAATGCCATTTCTCAGGATTGTTTCATGTATTTTTTCCCTGCTGAAGCGCGGCGGCAAAATTGACACAAATTGGTGACGTGTCAATCAACCCAACCCTTGATTTTCAATGGAGAACAGTGTCAGTTGGTGTGACGGACCGGGCCGGGTCTGGGCACTGCTGAGGGTGAATTGCTCAAACTCGGGGCTCCTTACAGCCCCCGGACTGGAGACCTTCCCAAATAGGCCACAAACCAGTCCCACAAAGCGCTTCTGCTGCCAGCCTGGCCAGCCAGAAGCCTCACGAGCAAAACCCTTCTGACACCCCAGCTCTCTCCGTGCCCCAAACAGCCCCGGGCCTGCCCCCAGGTGAGGGGTTTTAGAACCCAATCTCACCTACCCCGAACAAGTTCTGTCTGGTTCCAAGAAACCACCCACAGGTCCCGATCAATTTACACTCTGGATCTTACCCACAAACCACGCTGAGCCAATCCTTTAGAATCTAAATCTAAAGGTTTATTACCACAAGAAAGAAAAGCATGAGAGTAAGGTTGTTAAAGTATCATACATTACATGCATCGAATCTCCCAGTTCTCGATGCAGGCTCGCAGCAGAGATGTTGTAACTACTGGCTTAAAAGTCCTTGGTGTACATCCTACATCAGGATAGGTCCACAGTTCTTCCCGGCTCGTGATTCCCTGCGAGGCCGCATCTGGGGTCAGGAGCAGATCTGAAGACCGAGATGGAGTCGGCCACATGGCGTATTTATATCCCCTCCTGGCTTCTTCCAAGCTGGAGAGAGTCACGTGGCCAGTGGCCAGGTGTGTCTTTGGCCTCCAGAGGTCCATTGTTCCCTGGAGACTTGCTCATTAGCATGTCCATAGGCTGAGCATTCTTCGTCTATTGCTCAGCCACAAACAGAGACGTTTCCAATATTGACACAGAGTACATATTTATAACGTCACACCCAGACGTTGTACAGGTATATGAAGAGCATATATAGAATCAGAAGAAAGTAAGCTTTCATTCGATACCTCACATGACCCCCTTTGTATCACTTGTTGGGGCAAACATCCCCCTCACAGGTGCAACAGCGATCTGGCTGCTCCCCTAAAATCCAGTAACGTGGCACCCCCAACGCAAAATTGATGCAGGAAGTGATGCCAGTAACATCACTGAGGGCATCACAGGCTTCCCCATGTTTTTGCTCTGTGTCATAACATGTTCCAGTCCAATGTTAGAAACCACAGTACAGAGCTGGACAAGTGTATGAAAACCAAACTTGCTTAAAACAGGCTTCATCACAGCAAGTTCTGTCAGAGCGACAACCCTGTCCCTGCACGGTCGTATAACCCCAAGGTAAAACTTGGTAAAAACCATAGCCAATTGGATCTGCTTTTGCAGCATGATCCCCATGTGTGTCATAAGACCTTGCCCAGAGCTAAGGCAAATAGTAAATTTATCCAGAGCAGCTCGGGCAACAGCATGAAACCCAATTACCAGTGTATTAGTGTATGCATTCTCTTCCCACCTAGTGCAGGCATCTTTGCACTTAGCCACAAAATTAAAATTGTGGTGTGCCTCAGTTTCCCTTTTCCACACAGCACCTTCTGGCTGGAATCTTCCTTGTCCTGTATGAAGTTCCAAGACCAGTTACATGCATTAACCATGAAATATCAACATCCCAAGGTCCTTTAACATACATTTTGTCATCTGGTATATTTCTTGACAAGTTACAAGGTGTTTCCATAAGATCATGCACATCATACATCTTTACAATTCTTGGTAACCACAGCACATTGGTCACAAAAGTTCACGTGAGTACTAGAAACAATCCCATCTCCAGTGTATAGTGGCCGTACATTCTTTTATGCCACATCTTTGGCTCCACACCATTGAAGTTTTGGCCCTTCAGGTTTAAACTGCAAGTTTCCCTTGCCAAAGCAAGCTCTGCCCATCCCCCTTGTCCTGTGGGCTCAAAACCTGAAGCCTCTGGCCTGACCAAGACAAAGGGCTGGCTGGGTGTGTCTTCCTGGGGCCATCCCCTTTCTGGGCCTTAGCTGTATCCAGACCCAACTCTGGGACCACAGCACCTGGCCCACAATGGCCCTGGAATTCTCCCCCTCCCCCCACCCAGTGGGGTAACAGCAGTAAGCCATAGACTGACATGTCTCTCCACCTTCCACCTCCAACCTCTGTTTCCACATGGAACCAGATATCCAATTCCTTGACTGATTACGAGTGTCCACAGTGTCCAGAGATGGGAGCTTAACTGCCCTCTCCTGCATCCTAGAGAGAGTGACCACACAGCCGTTCTGCTCTGCACACTTAGCTACCCCGTCTTTCTCCCTACAAATCTGACACACCCTGTCCACTCTCCCCATCCACCTGGGAATAATCCTGTCCCAAAGACACTGACTTCCCAGCAAGCTGGTTACATACAGTCACTTGGTTATCAGACTGCTCCAATTCTCTGGCTGATCCTGCCTCATCTGGAACAACCCTCTGTCCCTCTGAGACCTCTCCACAACCATCCACACTGGATTTCTCTAAATCCCAGTCAGTAGAGTCACTGCTAACAGACCAAGTCTGTCTGTCAGGCACTGAAACAAGTGCCTCACACATCAAGCTGCTGCCTTTTACAGGCAGAGCTTTCCCTTGAATGCCTTTTCCAAGCCAGGCCCTGTCACCTCTCTCAGTTACTGCAAACTGCTTGCTCAAAGCACTGCCAGGACCCTCTTTCCCACCAGCTTCCTTAAGCAACAGTTCCCCATTCTCTGGCCCTGCAGCAGCATTGCCCTGCTGAGCCACAACTAACTCCCCCTGCACTTCCTTCACTCCCTGGGTCATCTCTGGCCCTTCAGGTGGATTCACAGACAATCCCCTCTCGGGCGCCCAGACAGACCCATACGATCCAAGGTCAGAGACATCTTCCTTCCCTTTGCAACTTCCTAGACGGCTGTAAACTTCCACATTGTCAATAGACACCAGAGTTAACACGCCCCCATTCTCTCCTTGTGCCCTGGCTAAGGGGTCACCCTGGTCCCACAGAGTCGCTCCCCCATCTTCCAGCAACACACCAGCACCAAGTACCATGTCAGTGCCACCACTGTCTGATCTCTGGAGCCTTGGCAAGACACTGCCTGGATCTACCCAGGTCACAGCCTCCTTCTCCCCAGCAGACACAACCCTAGGGCCATCCCCTTTCTGGGCCTTAGCTGTATCCAGACCCAACTCTGGGACCACAGCACCGCTCTCAGCCATCACAGGCTGTGGGGCACCGTCCTCAGACAAAGGAAGAAACTCTTCCCCACACACAGACCGACAATCAGAGACAGTTTCTTCTCTGTCCCAACACTCCCGGCTAACCTCAGGCATATAGCTATTGACTGAGACAGCTTCCTTCACTGACCCACTGCTCTTCTCAGCAGCCAGACTGCTAGCTTGCACCCACTGTGCTTCACACAAATCATTTTCAGCTTGTGCAGGTTCAATTTTACAAACCTTACCAGCCACTAACTCCTCACCCTCCAGAACTTGATCTTTTTCCTCAGCTAACACTTCACTCTGGCCAGCCACTCCAGGCTGCCCCAGAGAAACATTTCCCTGATTTCTGGGCTCTTCCCGCCCTGTTTTTGATTCCAGCCTCACCTCTGAGGCATCAGACAGGCCCTCACTCACAGGTTCACTGCCCCCTGTGCAGACACACGGCTATCTGCCCCTGGCACACATTTAGAGACACTTTCCCCTTGGTTGCAGTAAGACTGACCAGCCCCAGAAAACTTTCCAGAGCCACCTGCACCCCCTTCACAGACCCCATACAGCTTTGGGACTGTGTTACAACATCAGCTGGGTTAAAAACATTTGCCATGTCGTAGTTACACCACATACCCACACGGTTATACATTGAACCCCCAGGAGGATACAGTCTCTTTTGCTGTTTTATTTTCTTAATCTGAAGTTCAATGCTTGCCATTCTCTCTGCATGTTCTGCCTTTTTCTGTTCTTCTCGCAGACAAAATTCCTCCTCGTCTTGCCTGCATCTTCTGGCTATTTCTGCCATTCTCTCTGCATGTTCTGCCTTTTTCTTTTCAAGCTCCCGATCCAGCTCCTGCTGTCTTTTAGCAATTTCTTCCTCTGCCTTCTGCTTTCTTTCAGCAGTATCTTTGGCTACTAACAACCATTCCAGTTCTAGTTTAGAGGCTTTCTTTCTACAGGCAATGCCTCTCCCAGAGCACAAATCCTTCAGAGTCCTTTTGCCCAGATTCTCATATAGTCTTTGGCTCATTGCAGCTCTTTAACCAACCAAACTCTCAACACCAAAAATCAAATTTAGACAGTGTGGGGTCCTGATCCAAAGCTCAATTGACCAAGATCTGTGGATCCTGCCGACTATGCCACTGTGATGGACCGGGCTGGGTCTGGGCACCGCTGAGGGCGTCCGCTCAGGGTGAATTGCTCAGACTCGGGGCTCCTTACAGCCCCTGGACTGGAGACCTTCCCAAATAGGCCACAAACCAGTCCCACAGAGCACTTCAGCTGCCAACCTGGCCAGCCAGAAGCCTCACGAGCAAAACCCCTCTGACACCCCAGCTCTCTCCATGCCCCAAACAGCCCCGGGCCTGCCCCCAGGTGAAGGGTTTTAGAACCCAATCTCACCTACCCCGAACAAGTTCTGTCCGGTTCCAAGAAACCACCCACAGGTCCCGATTGATTTACACACTGGATCTTACCCACAAACCATGCCGAGCCAATCCTTTAGAACCTACAATCTAAAGGTTTATTACCACAAGAAAGAAAAGCATGAGAGTGAGGTTTTTAGAGTATCATACGTTACATGCTTTCTCCCTGTTCTCGATGCAGGCTCGCAGCAGAGATGTTGTAACTACTGGCTTAAAAGTCCTTGGTGTACATCCTACGTCAGGATGGGTCCACAGTTCTTCCCGGCTCGTGATTCCCTGCGAGGCCGCATCTGGGGTCAGGAGCAGATCTGAAGACCGAGATGGAGTCGGCCACATGGCGTATTTATATCCCCTCCTGGCTTCTTCCAAGCTGGAGAGAGTCACGTGGCCAGTGGCCAGGTGTGTCTTTGGCCTCCAGAGGTCCATTGTTCCCTGGAGACTTGCTCATTAGCACGTCCATAGGCTGAGCATTCTTCGTCTATTGCTCAGCCACAAACAGAGACGTTTCCAATATTGACACAGAGTACATATTTATAACGTCACACCCAGACATTATACAGGTATATGCAGAGCATATCTAGAATCAGAAGAAAGTAAGCTTTCATTCGATACCTCACATGACCCCCCTTTGTATCACTTGTTAGGGCAAACATCCCCCTCACGGGTGCAACAGCGATCTGGCTGCTCCCCTAAAATCCAGTAATGAGACAGTTGGAACATTTCCCCCCTCCCTGCCTGTCCCCTTGCCACAGACTTGCCCAGGTGTGACAGT
Source organism: Pelochelys cantorii (assembly GCA_032595735.1). NCBI lineage: Eukaryota > Metazoa > Chordata > Testudines > Trionychidae > Pelochelys > Pelochelys cantorii. The sequence continues at coordinate 3,515,508 of CM064349.1, forward strand.
GGCGAAAAGCGCTCCTAGAGACGGTCCTCATGAGAGTCGTGATGGATGGAATCAGAGTTACAAACAAAGCCAAGATGACAAATGCAACCCGTGACCTGCCCCTGCATCACGTCCTGCTACACCAAACAGCTACCATGTAGAAGGAAACTGTTAAACAGCACGTCCACCTCCAGCCACAGACCTATCGCCAGACTGCCAGGACCCAGCAAGATGGGGATCTGGCCTGCCATGTCTGGTAGCAGTTTGTTCTCCAAGCTAGCACACCACGGCGGGATGAGATCGGGGGGGGGGGGAACCGAATTTAGATCTATCCACGACCTATGCTGGCAGCAACTTCTCAAGGACAGGAGGAGACATTAAGATACACTTAATTAAAGAATGAATGGACAACCCACGGAAACCTGCTGGAGAACACTTTAACCTGCCCGGGCACTCATCCAGGGATCTCCACGTCACCGTGTTGTTTCAGGCGAATTCCGTAAGCCAGATACATAAGGCAACACTGGAACTTAACTTCATTCACAAGTTTGGGACCTAGCACAAAGGTATGACTAAAGACATTGCCTGGCTAGCACACTGCCTTCCCCGTCCCAATGACTTAACCAGCCAACCAATGGGTACTTCGGAACAATTTCCACCTTCTCTATCAGCAACACGAACACTCAAATTCACTAGTTTTTTCCTTCCTTCTCTCCGTCCCTCCCATCCTCTATTTATGTTGGAACTGGACTGTTAATACTCCAGTCATCTGAAGAAGTGGGTTGTACCCCCAAAAGCTCATGATACCATCAACATAGTTTGTTCATCTTTACTTTGTACAAGAGTTCTTGCTTTTTTCTGTTCCTTTAGTAACTATTAATCTTGCCTGGAATGCGGCACAATTGTGCGGCGAGTACAGGTATGTGAGAGTGAGACAGTATCACAAACACCCAGGTGGCCAAGAAGAAGTGGGGAACTTGAGAGAACCAGAAAACACCCATTGCATCCAATGAGCAGCATGGACGGACCCTGGAGTCAGGCAGACACCCCAAGGGTCAGACACAAATGAGACAAGGGTGGGAAATCTGACAATCGCCATTGAAGGAGAACTCTGGAAATCACAGATCAACACCTCCTAAGGATCAACACCCACCCACGCCAATGGGAAGTGACATGGCTAAGAAGGGGTGCTCTGGCCAGTAAGAATGTGGGTTCGGTCCCTCAAGCTAAGTCTCAGAGGAACCCCAACTCCTCACTCAGCCTGGCCTAGCCAGCAAGATGGACTTGAGCCACAATGCACCATCTGCAGGACGTGTGTGTGTGTGTGTGTGTGTGTGTGTGTGTGTTTACGACTGCTAGCAGCTTCAACATTGTATTCTTAAGAGACGTGGCATCTTGTTTTCTCCCCTAAAAAGATCCCGCATGCTTCTCATAAGCATCATATACTCACGTCCTCCTGACGACCCTGAGTTGGAGGACCAGCCAACCAGCTGGTGGAACGGTCTCCCAGTGAAACGCAAGAGATTCTGGTGGCAGAGGGAAAGGAGGCCGTACGAGAGGGCTAGTCCTGCAAAGAGGAACGAAGCAGAACTTTTGAGGGGGAAAGCAGAGACGAGGGTTCTTAACCTGGCCTGCCATGGGGGGTGGGGTTGTAGGCCTTCACATGTCACCCAGAGCCCAACCCTCAAAGCCAAAAGCAGATTTCCACACCCTTCGGCTTTTGTGGGTGCACACTCTTGATTGGAGAATGAAACAAAGACACCTCTTTGAATGTGGATGAAATTTCACACCGAGCCCGCGTGAACATCCCTATAAGGGGAACTTGTGGTTGAAATTGGAAGAAATGCCACACAGCACCCACAGCGCCTCCTTTGCTGAGAAAGCAAGATGTTCCCCTTGGCAACACTGGCTATTTTAGGACCTCCAGACACCACCTAAAATAATAACACATTCCCTGTCAGCACACTGGCTTTCACGGTTTGGCCTCCGTTACTCAGAAGAGCTGGTTCGAGCTATCATTCATTAATACTGTATTCTACCTATGTACTATTTAATGCTGCAGAACTATATTTCAAAAACACTGCCTCTCTCACCGCTCACTTACAGCCAATCTCCCCTGCTGCCAAAGTGAACTTCCCACAGGGCAAGATCCCTCTAGGGCCTTCCTAGAATAGAATAAAACAGTGAAAGGGTCAGGAGAATCTATAGGTTTAAATGCTGCCCAGCTACTCCAATGGACCTACGGCCCGTTGATCCAAGCTGGGGTCTTCCCCATTGACTCCAATGGAGGTACGGCTCATTGACCCAGCTGGGATCTGCCCCATTGACTCCACTGGAGCTATGGCCCATTGACCCAGCTAAGATCTGCCCCATTGACTCCAATGGAGCTACGGCCCATTGACCCAGCTGGCATCTGCTCAAGCTACGGCCCATTGATCCAAGCTGGCATCTGCTCCATTGACTCCAGTGGAGCTATGGCCCATTGACCCAGCTGGGATCTGCTCCATTCATATCAAAGGAGCTTTGGCCCATTGACCCAGCTGGCATCTGCCCCATTCACACCAATGGAGCTTCGGCCCATTGACCCAGCTGGGTTTTTCACTCCCTCTGTCCCCCAGGTTTGCACTGTCCCTCCTGAACCAGGGCAATTGGCGCTGCCTGGGTCATGCCAGGGCTCACGCTCCCTGTTGCTCTGGCAAGGGGCACTGCAGGGTTATCCACATAGTCTCCTTCCCCTGGGCAGCCCCACGGCTTGTTGGCTTTTCTCTCTTGTGGCAGCACAGCGAGCCGAGTGGCCTATTGAGCCTCCAACAGAGACACTCGGTCCCGTCCCTGGATCCGCACGGCGCAGTCAGATCCCATCCCGTTTTGGGGTGCTCCAAACCCACCCAGCCCCTGCCAACGTGTGTCACTGCACCAGGGTCCAGAAAGCACTTCCCTGCCATGGCGTTGTCCAGCCACCCCGCGCTGTGAGATCGCCCTGTTCTGAGCTCTGAGGAACTGCAGTAAGTTGCCCCATCTGCAAATTTCTCTTCCCCTCCCTCACGCCCCTCGCAGCTCATCTCAGTGCCCCCAACACAGAACTGGGAGGCCTCCGCATTGCCGCTTGTGCCACCCCCACAAGAGGTGGTGCAGGGCTGCAGCTGTCTCCCCGACACAAACATTTCAATACAAGCCCAGAGCCCTTCCTGAGAGGAGGTGGGGGGGATGGGTTATGACCTCTCCCCTGTGTAAGGTGGGGCTGGGGGGGCACAGGGAACACTGGGGTGTCTGAGGGTTGGTGGGGGATGGGTTATAACCTCTCCCCTGTGTAAGGTGGGGCTGGGGGGGCACAGGGAACACTGGGGTGTCTGAGGGAGGTGGGGGATGGGTTATAACCTCTCCCCTGTGTAAGGTGGGGCTGGGTGGGGCACAGGGAATGCTGGGGTGTCAGAGTGTGAAAAGGATGTGTTAGGGCCTGGCCTGTATGTGTCAGATGAGCATCAATTTAGTTGTAAGTGTAAAAGGAAGGCAGCGTTGTCAAGATACAGGAGACATAAATAAAAAACCAGAATTTGATTGGATGACCAATAATAACCCCGCCTTTAGGGAAGTAAAAGTAAAAAAGACAGCAAAAGCAACAAAGTGCTGATAATAGAAAATATGGCAAAAGACCGCCTTGGCTTAACCACGAGATCTTGCATGATCTGAAAATAAAAAAGGAGTCCTATAAAAAATGGAAACTAGGACAAATTACAAAGGATGAATATAGGCAAACAGCACAGGAATGCAGGGGCAAGATTAGAAAGACAAAGGCACAAAATGAGCTCAGACTAGCTACGGGAATAAAGGCAAACAAGAAGACTTTTTATAAATACATTAGAAGCAAGAGGAAGACCAAGGACAGGGTAGGCCCACTGCTCAGTGAGGAGGGAGAAACAGTAACAGGAAACTTGGAAATGGCAGAGATGCTCAATGACTTCTTTGTTTCGGTCTTCACCGAGAAGTCTGAAGGAATGCCTAACACAGGGAATGCTAGTGGGAAGGGGATAGGCTTAGAAGATAAGATAAAAAAAGAACAAGTTAAAAATCACCTAGAAAAGTTAGATGCCTGCAAGTCACCAGGGCCTGACGAAATGCATCCTAGAATACTCAAGGAGCTGATAGAGGAGGTATCTGAGCCTCTAGCTATCATCTTTGAAAAGTCATGGGAGACAGGAGAGATTCCAGAAGCCTGGAAAAGGGCAAATCTAGTGCCCATCTATAAAAAGGGAAATAAGAGCAACCCAGGAAACTACAGACCAGTTAGTTTAACTTCTGTGCCAGGGAAGATAATGGAGCAGGTAATTAAGGAAATCATCTGTAAACACCTGGAAGCTGGCAAGGTGATAGGGAACAGCCAGCATGGATTTGTAAAGAACAAATCGTGTCAAACCAATCTGATAGCTTTCTTTGATAGGATAACGAGTCTTGTGGATAAGGGAGAAGCGGTGGATGTGGTATACCTAGACTTTAGTAAGGCGTTTGATACGGTCTCGCATGATATTCTTATCAATGAACTAGGCAACCACAACTTAGATGGGGCTACTATAAGGTGGGTGCATAACTGGCTGGATAACCGTACTCAGAGAGTAGTTATTAATGGTTCACAATCCTGCTGGAAAGGTATAAAAAGTGGGGTTCCGCAGGGGCCTGTTTTGGGACCGGCTCTCTTCAATATCTTCATCAACGATTTAGATATTGGCATAGAAAGTACACTTCTTAAGTTTGCAGATGATACCAAGCTGGGAGGGGTTGCGACTGCTCTGGAGGATAGGGTCATAATTCAAAATGATCTGGACACATTGGAGAAATGGTCTGAGGTAAACAGGATGAAGTTTAATAAAGACAAATGCAAAGTGCTCCACTTAGGAAGGAACAATCAGTTTCACACATATAGAATGGGAAGCGACTGTCTACGAAGGAGTACAGCAGAAAGGGATCTAGGGGTTATAGTGGACCACAAGCTGAATAGGAGTCAGCAGTGTGATGCTGTTGCAAAAAAAGCAAACATGATTCTGGGCTGCATTAACAGGTGTGTTGTGAGCAAGACACGAGAAGTCATTCTTCTGCTCTAATCTGCGCTGGTTAAGCCTCAGTTGGAGTATTGTGTCCAGTTTTGGGCACCGCATTTCAAGAAAGATGTGGAGAAATCGGAGAGGGTCCAGAGAAGAGCAACAAGAATGATTAAAGGTCTAGAGAACATGACCTATGAGGGAAGGCTGAAAGAATTGGGTTTGTTTAGTTTAGAAAAGAGAAGATTGAGGGGGGGCATGATAGCAGTTTTCAGGTATCTAAAAGGGTGTCATGAGAAGGAGGGAGAAAACTTGTTCATCCTGGCCTCTGAGGATAGAACAAGAAGCAATGGGCTTCAACTGCAGCAAGGGAGGTTTAGGTTGGACATTAGGAAAAAGTTCCTAACTGTCAGGGTAGCCAAACCCTGGAATAAATTGCCCAGGGAGGTTGTGGAATCCCCATCTCTGGAGATATTTAAGAGTAGGTTAGATAAACGTCTATCAGGGATGGTCTAGACAGTGCTGGGTCCTGCCATGAGGGCAGGGGACTGGACTCGATGACCTCTCGAGGTCCCTTCCAGTCCTAGTATTCTATAACCCCAAATAAGAAGTAGACGAAAGGAAAAAAGGCAGAACGAGACAACAAAAAACTAACGTCAGCATGGTCAGGTGAGAGGAAAAATATCGAAACAGGGTATATAAGGTTGAACTAAACAGACCAAAAGCGGATGGGTTGCGAATCCGAAAAAGCCAGGTCTGATCAACCAGGGCTCCCTCCCTGGCACTGAATCTTGCTTCCTTTCGTAAGCTCCAAAGTGGAACCCCAGTCATAAGTTGCAATGAAAAATCGGAAAGGAAAGACAGAAAAAAAAGAATGTCTCCTGAATCTAAACAATGCTTTTATCCATCTTAATGTAAGTATTATATAGGTATGTCTGATAACTCCACAAACTGTTCTAAGGTAACTTTGGAGGGTATACTGTAGGAGGGGTTATTTTTCTCGTCTTAGTTCTACTGTTTTTTCTACTCTTTATTTGTATGTTACACTGTCTTAAACGAATTAAAGATAGTGAATTGATTTAAATGAAAAAAAATAATTATAAAAGTAAATAGAAATAAAGTCTATGGTTAACCCCAAAAGGAAGTATTCTGCTGTCTGTGGTATCAAATCCTTTAAAGAACCAAACACCAGTTACCAAAAGAGGGGAGGTGGGGGATGGGTTATAACCACACCCGTGCTTGAGTAGCACCCACCGAACTAGCAGCTCTCATTAGCTCTCTCCCTTGGCCCTCCCTGGACTGAATTCGGGGCCCACATGCAGCAGTCGGGGCGGCAGCCAGCCGCCTGCTCACAGCCAAATCCAGCCCCGCGACAGCTGGTGCGACCTGCACGGACAGCCCAGGGGATTTCCGTGTGTGACGTCCCCTTCAGACGAAGGCAGCTCACTAGTTCTCCCCTTCTCCAGCAGGGCCCTGGGCAGGCGCCCAGACTGGGCTGGGAGGCAGATACACCCCCCGCCAGGGCTAAGTTCCACCCAGGCTGCCACCAGCCGGGGATCGAGGGTGAGGTGTAGCCGAGCCCCCTGCCATTTGGGCTGAGCGTGGCTTCGGGGGCCGGCCAGCGCCTGATGTGGGAATTACAGCCTGGGGTAGCCTGCAGCACTAGTCGGCTTCCTTGCCTGTGTCTTTTCCAACGGCTGCCCGACGGGGTGGTGGCTCGGTCTGTTACAATAGGGTTATATGGGCTGTCCCACAAGGGGACCCACTGGCCGTGCATGGCTTGCAGAGGCAGGGACCAGTGAGCGTGCACATGTGCAGGCCTTTTGCCCAGATGGGGGCTGATGTGCGAAAGCAGGGGTGGCCGGCCTGTGAAGCGAGGGCAGGCGTTTCCTTCCTGTGACCACTCGCGTGATCACCCACGTGACCCTCTGCACAGTTTTCAGTAATTACACATTTATTCGCGCCCACCTGGCACGACCTGGGGGGCCTCCCCCTCGTGCCCTTGCACTACAGGGCGAAACACGGCCAGCTCGGCTCCCCGGCGACGGGAGGGGGACCTGGGCCTGCCCTCTCTCCAGGTCCCGACCCAGGGCCCTAAGAATGGAGAATCCTCCCTCCCTCAGTTGGTGGGGGTGCTTCCCCTGAATGCACCAACCTTTGGGCGTCCACTCAGCCCTACCCTGGGTCACTTCCTCCCGGCCGGCCTCCTGCCAGCACTCGCTCGCCTGTCTGCCCGCCAGGTCCTTTCCTCCCCCTACTCCTTCCCCCCTCCCTCTTTTATCCTCAGCTGTTTATCAGCTCCACCCCGCATGCCAGCATCCCTCCCTCCCCCTACGTGGCTTTCCAGAGCGTCCACCAGCGTGGGCACCGTTGCCTCCCCCCTTGCTTCCTCCTTCCCCACCGGGCCCTCCTCTGCACCCGGGGAGGGTGTGGTGACGCCCTTGCTCTGGCGCCACTTGCCGATGTCACCCCGAAGTGCCTGCTCGATTCCTGGTGTGTGCTCCGTGTCCCCGGCCGTGCCGGTATCTCCCTTTCCGGGGTGGGAGTGCGAAGCAGCCCTGCCTGGTCACATACCTTTCCCCTCAGGATTGCACCATCCTCCCCCTTCCCTTCCGCTGGTATGTGTGAAAAAACGTCAGCATTCAGATATCTTTTTCCCGGTCAGTGTACCACCTCGAAGCAGTATGTTTGGAGTGCCAAGTACCACCGCATGATCCATTGGTTGGTGTCTTTCATATTCTGCAGCCATTTCAGGGGTGCGTGGTCCGTCATCAGTACAAACTTGGTCCCTAAAAGATAGAAGCGTAACAATTCCACCACCCACTTAATGGCTAGCGCCTCCTTCTCTATCATGGAGTAATTTTGTTCCCGCGGAAACAGCTTGAGGCTTACGTACAGGATGGGATGGTCAGCCCCCTCTGCCTCCTGGGCCAATACTGCCCCCAACCCCTCCTCCGAGGTGTCTGTCTGTAATATAAACGCTTTTGAGAAATCGGGTTGAATCAGTATCGGGGCTCTCTGCAGGCGGTCCTTTAGGTCCTGAAAGGCCCGATCCATACTACCTTCTGGGGTTGCCCCTTCCGTGTCATTTCCATTAAAGGGGCTGCAATTGTTGCGAAGTGTGGCACAAACCGGCAGTAATAGCCTGCCAGCCCTAAAAATTGTCGCATTTGCTTTTTTGTGGAAGCGGGGGGGGAGGAGGAGGGAGGTTTCTTGATGGCCCCTAGTTTATCGACCAAGGGGCCTCAGTCTTCCCCTCCCGACCATGTATCCCAGGTAGGACACTTCCCTCTTCCCAAATTTACATTTGCTAGGGATCGCTGTCAGCCCAGCCTCCCCAGCGACTGCAGGACCGCCTCTACCTGTTGCAGGTGTTCAGGCCAGGTCTGGCTAAAGATTATAATGTCATCGATGTATGCTGCTGTGTATTGTTGGTGTTTATTCAGCACTCGGTCCATTAATCGCTGGAATGTCGCTGACGCCCCCTGCGGCCCGAAGGGCATGGTTACGAACTGATACAGTCCCAACGGCGTAGAGAAGGCTGTTTTTTCTCTCGCTGCAGGGAATAGAGGAATTTGCCAGTACCCTTTCGACAAGTCCAGGGTGGTCACATACTGGGACCTTCCTACCCGTTCGAGAGGCTCATCCACGCGGGGCATGGGGTATGCGTCGAATCGGGATATTGAATTCACTTTCCTGAAATCAATGCAGAATCTCACAGTCCCATCGGTCTTAGGTACCAATACAATGGAACTCCGCCAGCCACTATACGACTCTTCAATGACCCCTCATTGCTTCATTGCCTGGAGCTCCTCTCGGACCACCTCCCACATTTTCCACAGCACGGACCGCGCTGGGTCGCGCACCTTCTTACCAGGTTCTGTAGAAATCTCGTGTTGTGCGAGTGTCGTTCTCCCCGGTCGCTTGGTGAGGACGTGTGCAAACCTCCGTAACAGGTCCTGCACCTCTCCTCATTGTCCGGGAGTCAACTCCTCCTCCACCTGGGCCAGCGCTTCTCCGGTGGGCTCTCCATTCCACGCCCCCCACTCTGGCTTGGGAGGCCGGGGATCAATGAGATGGCACTCCTGCGGGCTCCAGCTTTTTAAGAGATTAATGTGGTCTACTTGTGTATCCCTCCATTTCCTTGAGAGTTGTATCTCGCAGTCCACCTCCCCGATCCTCCGTCAAACGGGCCTTGCCACCTCGCCATGAGTTTAGCTTCTTGGGAGGGCAGTAGTAGAAGGACCCGGTCCCCTGGTTGGAACACCTGTCTTCGGGCCGTCTGATTATAGTGCTGCTTTTGCCTTTCCTGGGCTCCCTGTAGGTTGGTTGCTGCTAGCGGCCTGATTTTTTGTAACTTTCCTCGTAACTGCAGGAGGTACTGAGCTGTCCCCTGTCCTTGTGTCTCCCGCTCCTCCCAGCCCTCTTTTTACTATGTCGAGACTGTCGTCCATACAACAATTCGAACGGGGAGAACCCAACTGAGGACTGCGGTACCTCCCTAACGGCAAACAAGAAGGGCTGGCAACAGTCTGTCCCATTCTCACGAGTCCTCCCTCACTAACCTCCACAGCATAGCCTTTAGTGTTCGACTGAATCTCTCCACCAGGCCATCCGTTTGGGGATGATATACCAAGGTCCAGAGCATCTTGATCTTTAGCATTTGGTATAGCTCCTTCATTACCCGCGAGGTTACATTGGTCCCTTGGGGTATGTCTACACTACCACCCTAGTTCGAACTAGGGTGGCTAATGTAGGCATTCGAAGTTGCAAATGAAGCCCGGGATTTATATATCTTGGGCTTCATTTGCATCTTGCCGGGCGGGCGCCATTTTTAAATGCCCTTAGTTCGAACTCCGTGCCCGCGGCTACACGCGGCACAGAGTAGGTAGTTCAAATTAGGATCTCTAATTAGAACTACCGGTACACCTCGTGGAACCTCTAATTCGAACTACCTACTCCATGCCACGTGTAGCCGCGGGCACGGAGTTCGACCTAAGGGGATTTAAAAATGGCGCCCGCCCGGCAATTAAATCCCGGGCTTCATTTGCAACTTCGAATGCCTACATTAGCCACCCTAGTTCGAACTAGGGTGGTAGTGTAGACATACCCTTGGTCTGTCAAGATTTCTTGTGGTAACCCTACCCTTGAAAAGATCTTTACCAATTCCTCTGCTATCAGCGGGGCTGGGGCCTTTCACAGAGGTCCTGCCTCGGGGTAACGGGTCGCATAGTCTATGACTACCAGAATGTACTGGTGGCCCCTACTAGACCACTCTAGAGGCCCCACCAAGTCTAATGCCACTTGTTCGAAGGGTACCCCGACTTTGGGGAGGGGTATTAAGGGGGCTTTCGGTACTCTTGTTGCTGGGTTTGTTTATTGACACTCGCAGCAAGATTCACAGTATTCTCTGATTTCCCTATAAATGCCCGGCCAAAAGAACCGCTGTACCACGCGTTTTTGAGTCTTTTCCTGACCGAGGTGCCCTGCCCATGGGTTGGAGTGGGCCAGGGCTAGTACCCTCTGTCTATATTGAATAGGCCCCACTAACTGCCGCGTTTCTCTTTGTCTCCCCACCGTGTCCGCCACCCGATATAGGCGGTCGTTCCATACCTCAAAGTAGGGGCCAACTGGCCGGGGCACCTCTGGGTTCTCCTTTTCTTCCGGATCCCGAGCCTTCTCCCAGACTCTTTGTAGTGTGGGGTCCTCTCGCTGAATTTGAACAAAATCGCCCTCAGCGACTTCCAAACTTCCAATCCTGTCACAAGAGGGCACTGTGATCTGGTTGATCAATCCATAACACACTACCCATTCGCTTCAGCATTCACAGAACAAAAGAGTCTTTCACAGTATCTTAAACATACCTTTAACAAGTTTTATTGCACGCAATTCAGGAGCAGTTTTAAAAGCACTATATATATATATAGTACTAAGCAATTAAAACAGCATTAAAAGACATTAAAAGGCATTAAAAACAATATTTAAATGGAATAATTAACAATTTACAATCTAATCCTTAACCCAATTTAGCAGCCTAATTCTTAATCCAAATGGACCAGTTTTGGGGAGGTGGAATTGGTAGGCTGGGCATAGGAGTCAAAATGGTAATGGTTTGAGGTGAGGGCGACACTTACGCACTATGATGGGAATCATTCATTAGCGCACCTGATACATTGTGAGGACATTGAGTATAACGTTCAGTAGAATTACCGTCTTGGCCTAAGGGTAACCAGTGACAGGAAACATTTTTGCAGGAGGTTGTAGAGGAAGGGCCTATGTTAAGAACAGATACTCTTATTTTGCCCTCTTTCTTGGAGTCCAGCTCAGAGAAAAAAGCATCTTGGAGGACTGAGCTAGATGGACAGACCTAAGGATTTAACTTCACCTGTGAACAGGGAACAGCAGAGGTGAAGTGTCACAAAATCGGAGTTCAGTGGGATTGAGTTTTAAGAAGGAGCCATAACCGGAAAAGGATAGCAAATATGCTACTGAAGTATATTATTTTACAACAGTTTACTGTGCTAACTGTTTAAGCTAGTAAGATAACATGTTTGAACATAAATAGCAACTGAACTAAAGGAGCAAATCCCCACTCCTGAAGTGCACAGGGTGATCCCCAGGGACAGATCAACCTGTTCATGGTTATTAATTCCTTTAGTGGAAGGGTACGTACAGGCTTTCCCTATGAAATCCCATATAGCTGCTCAATTGGCCAAAACTGCTTCAGAAAGTTGTGTGTCGATATGGGACCCCTGCAGTTGTTGATTCTGACAGAGGGCCCCAGGTTCTGGGAGAACTGCCAATGACTGTGCTCCAAACACTGCGCATCAAGGGGCGGCTGCACATTCTACAGAGGCAAATCGCAACCGTCCCTTTGGATGGCTCAGTCTAACCGCAGAGCGCCTTCAAGAGGCCGTGTCCACGTGAGCTTATCACTCCTGGGACCAGTTCTGTGGGGTGATTCACTTTCAGCTGCAACTTTGGTGGGAAGGTCAAGTGTCCCAAATGAGCAGTGGCACAATTTCTCTTTGGGATCATCAGGAACCCAATCTGGACTGGGATTTTAGCCATAGCCCTTCACGGACTTCCACTGGGCAAACGCAGGGCTTGCTCTGCCTACAGATTCGGGATGTCACCAAGCCAGCTACCATCCCTTGCAGACTAGTTGAAAATGCCTTGTTGGCAGTGGACCGGTTATGGCTCCTTCTTAAAACTCAATCCCGCTGGACTCTGAGGGTGTGTGTAGACTACAGGGTTTTGTCGACAAAAGTGGACTATTGTCGACAAAATTATACCTGCGTCTACATTACCTCTGCGTTCTGCTGACAATAAGTCAACAGAACACGGCAGTTTTGTTGACGGCGGTAAACCATGTTTTACGAGCAATAATGCCTTTTTTCAACAGAGTTCTGTCAAAAAAAGGCACTATTGCATGCAAAGCGTGCTTTTTCGAAGGACAGCATCTACACTCTCTTTCAAAAAAGCGGCTTGCTTTTTCGACAGAACTGGTTGTAGTCTAGACACTCTTTTTTGACAGAGGCTTTGTCGACAGTATCTGTTGACATAGCCTCTGCCGAAAAAGGCGTGCAGTCTAGACATAGCCTGATTTTGGGACACTTCACCTCTGCTGTTCCTTGTTCACAGGTTAAATTAAACCAAATCAACCAACATTACCTGGGGCCTGGCCAGCCCCAGAGAGTGAGTGTGTGTGAGAGGGTGAGTGTGTGTGTGTGTGTGTGTGTGTGTGTTAAATTGGGTTAAGAATTAGATTTAAATTGTTAAGTATTCCATTTAATTATTGCTTTTAATTCCTTTTTATGCTTGCAATGCCTTTTAATGTCTTTCACTGTTTGTTTTAATTGTTTAAGTACTAGATATATATATACATATAGTGCATTTAAAATTTCCTCCTGAATTGCTTGCAATAAACTTGCAAAGGGTAAAGTCTGTCTACCATAGGCATGCGCACGGGGTGTGCTGGGTGTGCACAGGCATACCCCAATGTTTCAAAGGGCCGGCTGGCGGCTGCTGGAAATTCCCCGGCGCCGTGTGCCGGCCACCTGTGGGGCCGAGGAAGCACATGCGCAGCATGCTGAAACGCTGCGCAACGCGTGAGAGGGGAGACGCCCAGGTGTGGCGTGACGTCACGGCCTGGGACTTTAAAACCGCAGCTCCGCACCCATGGCCCGGCGCTGTCACTGCATGGGCCCCCCCGCCGCAGGTGCCACCTACCTGGGCTCCAGCGGCTCTCGCTCGGGGCAAGCAGCAGGCACCTTCCCCTGGCCACCCCTTAGTAGCTGGCTCCCATTGCTGCCACCGCCACTATAGCTGCCTCCTGCCTTCTGCCCGGTGCCCGCCAAGTGCTGGGTCTGGCTCACACGCGAGCCCCTTTCCCCCTCACACACACACACCCACACGCGGTCCCAAGCCGGCCGGCTGGAGCCGGGAGCCACGGCTCCTCCACTCCACCCAGCCCGCTCAACGTTGCAGGGATCTTCCTTCTGAAGGCAGGCTTGTCATTTTTCAATGGTGACACCGTGAGGGCGGGAGAACCAGGGGAGGGGGAGATTCTGGGAGAAGGTTTGAAAGGAGGGGTGGGCATGAGGAAGGCGGGGATGGAGCAAGTCATGTGTGAGGGCACAGGGGCATGAGGGGAACAGGGGCAGAGGGTGGTGAGGGGATGGGCATCAGGGAAAAAGAGGGCAAAGGGGGCAGGGGCCGTGAGGGAAGGGGGATGCACCAGGAGGGTGCAGGGGTAAGGGAAGGTGTAGGTGCCAGGGGATTCTGGGGGTGAAGCACAAGGGCAGACATCTGCAGGGGAGGGACCAGCACCAGAGGAGAGAGGCAGGGCAGGTGTGTAGAGGGAGGTGTTAGGAGAGGGGATGAGGAGGGGTAGCTCACCTGATCAGAGTGGGGCTACTGGAGGAGTGGGCTCAGGGAGGAGAGAAGGGCTGGTGGAGGGGGGCAGGTTGCAGGAGGGCTGAGGGCAGTGAGAAGGGCAGGAGTCAGGACAGCAGAGGAGGGTGGGGGTTTGGGGGGCAGCAGGGGAGCTGATGGAGCAAGGGGAGGAGACATGGCAGCAGAGGGAAAGGGTAGAGGTTTATAAGTTATTTATTAATAACTTGGGTGTCACAGCGGCACATCCAGACAAGCCACGTGAACTCAGTACTGGCGCACAACACAAAATTCATTCCGCTCATGGGAGGGAACTCTTAGAGGGGACACTTCCCGCAGCCTCTCCGCCCCTGAGTTAATGTCACACACGTTGGGTTAATGCAACTGCAGGATAGTTGCATGAGGGCGGTTTGGTGGGGGCCAAACTAATCCCTGTTGGAAGGAGAATGGTGGGAAAATTCCTGGGGAGGGGGTTACTTTTGGTCATGTGTCCATCTTGCCCCAAGAGTGTTGCCTCCAGAGGCGTGGCCAACGGGGGTCAGGGTTGTGGCTAATGGGGGTCAAAGTACATTTTAAAAGAATCCTTTGGGTGCACACCCTAATGAAAAGTGCTGCGCACGCCTGTGACGGGAAGCAGTGGAGCATGTAGCAGCAGGGCTGGGTCCTAGAGAGAGCCGAATGCGCTGTCTGCAGCACAGTCTGAGGGACGGGGATTGGCTGCTGGGGTCTCTGGGAAGGGAAGGGGCGGGGGTAGGGGTGGAAGAGCAAGTCAGGCATAGGGCACGAGTTTAATAATCCCGCCTGGGGCACCATAAATCCTAAGGACGGCCCTGGCCCCTGCCAGCCCAGCCCTGCCCCCCAGCCCTGCCGGTGCCCCTCACTCCCCACCCGCAGCCCAGCCCACACCTGCCAGGATGAGCCCCGTCCATGTGCGGGTGGGTCCGGGTGGGCGGTAGCTGGAGGAGCGGGGCCCCATGTCCTGTTGCCCGCGGGTGCCGGTCGCAGCCTGCGTGGGGGCTGGGGGCTCCTCTGGCCACGCTGGCAGGAGGAGCAAGGCGGGGCCAGGGCTGCCATTGCCTAAGGGCCCCCCATGCGGCCCCCACTTCCCCTTCTGCTTCCTCCCCTGTGGCTGGAGCGGCTCAGTCCCAGGGAGGGTGGAGGGGTGGGGGGGGGGCTGGTCATGACCCTGTCTCCCCCGCTCCCTGCCCCCCCAGGTCATGGCCTCTCCCCTGTGGGAGTCATGACCCCATAGCCACCTTCCTGGGTGTCCTCCCCCCGCCTGTGGGGATCGAGCCCCCAACTCCCTGCCCCCTGCCTGGGGGTCCTGGTCAATGGGGCCCAGTCCCACTTGCCCCATGCTGGAGTCTCAGTTCCCCTCCCCCCACCACTTAGAGGTCACACTTCCCCACCAGGGGGTTGCGACTCACCCCCCCCCGCCCCTCCCAGATGGGGAGTATGGCCCCATGTCTCCTGTGCCCACCTCTGGGGGGTGAACGGGGATGGACTGGCGGAGCCAGACAGGTCGTCAGGGAGCAGCCGTGGGGGTTTGGGCCCCAGGGTGGAGGTTTGTGTAGGGGAGGGGGCTGAGGTGGGTGATGTCCCTGCCAGGAATTCTGCCCCGGGGAGGGGGGGCACAGCTGACAGCTCTGGGTGGGGGGCCGGGCTGAGCAGGAATTCAGGGCACAATGAGGGGTCTGTTCCGCATAGACATGGGCCCCCTCCAGCCAAACTGTGGGCCCCTTGCCAGCCAGCTGAGCCAGGATCCCCCCCCCCAGATGAGCCCTGATCCCCCCTGCCAAGCCCCGATACCCCCCCCCCCGGCCAAGCTACGGGTCCCCCCCAGCCGAGCTCTGACATTCCCCCACACTGCAGAGCCCCAATCCTCCCCTGCAGAGCCCTGATCCCCCCCAGAAGAGCCCTGCCCCACCCTCCGGCCAAGCCCCGATCCGCCCCCCAGCTGAGCCATGGGCCCTGTGCTGTGGCTATTCCCTGCCCCCTCACACGGTTGCAGCTGGGCTGCTGTCCCCCAACGCGGGTCTGAGGCCGGCTCAGCCCCAGTCTGGGGGTAGGGTTGCCAGGTGTCTGGTATTCAACCAGACAGTTTGGTTTTGGGGCCCTCTGTCCAGTGAAATAATTCAGAGAATACTGGACAGGTGCAAATTTCCTGGTTTTCCGGCAGGGCGCCCGAGGGAAGCCTGGCAGGGGCAGGGGGAGTGGCTGGGGGCAGGGCGCAATTGGCGCTGGGAGCCTTTAGTTGGATCTGAGGAGGAGGGGAAGCCCGGTCCCTGCTCCTGAGCCCTGGTCAAGCGCGTGGTGGACCCGTAGCCGGACTCGCTTCGCCGGGACCGTGAGCAGGACAGGCAGCGCCCTGGGATCTGCATGTGCCCGGGTCAGTCCTGCTCCCCGACGGCTGATTTGCTCCCCCCCCTGCCCCCCCGCACTCTCCTGGTCAGCTCCGCTCAGCCCAACAAACACCTGCCCCCCCGGCCAGCCCTGTTTCCTGCCACCCGGCCGGTTCTCCTCCTCCCGATCTCCCCCAGCCAGCCCGGCTGCCCCCTCCCCCTCCCAGCCCTGCTTCCCGCTGGCTGCCCCCCCATCTCCCCCAGCCATCCCTGCTGCCTCTGACCCCGACCAGCCCTGCTTCCCGCTGGCTGCCCCCCCATCTCCCCCAGCCATCCCCGCTGCCTCTGACCCCTGCCCCCGACCAGCCCTGCTTCCCGCTGGCTGCCCCCCCATCTCCCCCAGCCATCCCCACTGCCTCTGACCCCCTCCCCCCCCGGCCAGCCCTGCTTCCTGCCAGCTGGTTCTCCTCCTTCTGATCTCCCCCAGACAGCCCTGCTGCCCCCTTCCCCCTCCCAGCCCTGCTTCCCGCTGGCTGCTCCCCCATCTCCCCCAGCCATCCCTGCTGCCTCTGACCCCTGCCCCCGACCAGCCCTGCTTCCCCCCCAACCACCAGCCCCGCTCCCCTCCCAGCTGGTGCCTCCCCCCCCCCGAGTCAAGTGTGTCCAGTATTTTTTTGGAAGCTACCTGGTAACCCTAGCTGGGACCCCTGGCCTCCACCAGCCCCTCCCCGCCCTGTCCCGGGTCAATTCTCCATCTGGGTTTCCTCAGAGGCTGGCTGGGGCGCAGGGGTCAGTCCAGGGATGTGCTGGGTACCGGGGGTTGGATGGGAGGCCTGTACTCCCCGCCCCCCCCCCGCCTGCCAGAACTGCTAACCCTGGAGTGGCCCCATTGGAGGCCGGCCAGGTCCAGGGCTGGTTACCCATTCCAAAGAGAAGGAAACTGAGGCACAGGCAGGCTAAGGGACCTGCCAAGGCCTCAGAGGGGATTCAGTGCAACTTCCTGCCTGCCAACGCATGCTCTCACCACTAGACCGTGCTTCCTACCCCTGGTGCAGTCAGCCAGCAGGCAACCCCCTTTTCTGCCCAGCCCCTGGGTTGGTGTAAAGCAGCTTCGCTCTCTTGACTACGGCCAATTCCCCCCAAACCCTCCATCCTAGGGATCCAGCCCCATTGACCCCAGCGGGATCCCTAGATGCTGGGGCCAGAAGGGATCCCGCCCTCAGCCAGCGCGGCCCAGCCCAGGGGATTCCCTGTGTTCCCCTCCTCCTCTGCAGCAGGGCCCTGGGCAGGAGCCCGGATTTGGGTGGGAAGGAAAGATTCCAGGGCCCAGCTGGGGTGAAAAATAGTCCCCCCCCCCTTTCCCAGAGACTCGGGAGTGTGGCCCAGGGGTGCACAGGGAGCCAGGCAAACCCTGGTCCGCCCGATGCCCCTGACAGCACCCCAGTCGCGTGCGGCCGGGCCCGGCCCCGGGCAACCGGAGCGTAACACACACGGGGCTGTGATTTCCCAGCCTGATTTATTCGGTGCATTTGCCGGTGCGCAGACACTTGGCTCAGCAGCGGGCCCGGGCATCACCCCCCCAGCACAAAGGGCCCCCCGTGTGGGGGGGTCGCTGCAACAGGGAACTCTGGCGTTGACGCCGACACCGTAGAGCCAGCTTGAGCAGGAGCGGGAGCGGGAGCATGGGGAGGGGGGAGGTTTCCCCATAACCACCCAGCCAGGCCCAGGGACGTGAGCTGACGCCAGCATGCGGGGGTCTATAGGATGCCTTGTAGCAGGGGTGGGGAAGCATTTTTGGCGGGGGGGGGGCACTTCATGAATTGTGAGTAGTGGTCGTGAGCTGGTTCCCCCCCAGAAGGGGCGTGGCCTGAAGAGGAAGGGGTGGGGCTTGAATGGAGGAGGTGGTTCCCTCTAGGCACTGGCGGGAGGAGGGAGCCGCCAGCTGCTTTGACCAGCGAATGACTTCGTGTGCTCCCCCGGGGCAGGGCAGCCACAGGCCAGATGCAGCGGCTTGGTGGGCCGTATCTTGCTCCCCGCCTCGCCTTGTAGGAGGGTGTCCACCGTGCAGGGCAGGAGCAGGCGGGACTGTGCTCAATGCATTGCTAAAGGACTGAAATCCCAGCCATCGGGGTCCCCAGCTAAGCAGCAATTGGAATCCCAGTGGGACGGGTCTTGGCACCTCAGCCCCTCCAGGATCCTTGGGAACGCCGAGCTGATCCCCAGAATTCATGCAGGGTCGCGCGGTCGGGCTATGAAGCCCCTGGTTACTGGCTCTGCGGGTATGACATGCGCCTTGAAGAACATGAAGACGTAAACTCCTGAAATCAGGCCAACTCCACGATGGAATTCCCGTGCAGACGGCGTGACGCAGCCTTTCCCCGCAAAAAAGGAAAAACCCGAAGAACCTGTTGGAGAAATTCAGCTTGTTCATGGGCACAGGCAGCCCCAGGTCCTTCTCTGCCCCCTTCCCTCTGTCCCCACCAGCTGGCAGTTCGCCCTCTGCCTCCCCTTCCCTCCCGCCTGGGGTCTCCCTGCTCCAGCTGAACCAGGCCACAGCAGGGCAGGTACCTGGCGCCCTCTTGCCTCCCCCGCCCCCCACAGGAGCCTGGCGCTGGGGTTGGGAACGGAGCTGTGGCCGGGGCGGCTCCTTCCCCAGCGCGGCGCCACCGGGAAACACGCCGGCTCCCCCCCCCCCCGGCAGTCCCCCGCTCGGTTCAGTTGTTTTATAACCACCCCAGAGCGCCGGGAGCCCTGGGCCACACTGAGAACAGGAGCTGCCTCACGGAGCAACAGCAGCTTAGCTCCACCTTAGACATCACGGGGGTGGGGACTAGTGGTTAGAGCAGTGGGGGGTGGGAGCCAGGACTCCTGGGTTCCCTTCCCAGCTCTGCATCCCTGACATCACAACCCTCCCCTTGGCAAGTACCCCGCTGCCATCACCCCCAGACCAGGGCGGCATCGCTGTGATGGCGGGGGGGGGGGAGCTGGGCTGGGAGGGAAACGTCCCAATTCCTCTCTCCTTCCCTCTGGCCAAAACCCCTCCTGGCCGCCCCACCCGCCCAGGGCCCAGCACAGACTCTGGGTCCCACCAGCTCTCGGGGGGCTGCCTGAGGTGGAAGGCTCCCCAGCTCCCTCCCGCCCTGCGGCCAGCTGGCAGGATTTACCTCTCTGTACAGTCCCAGTGAAATCGCCGCAGTACGTCTCCTCCCCGGTGCAAGGGATGATTTGGCTGGTGCAGGTCAGGCCATCAGTAGTCAGGCAGGCCGGGCACTGCCGCCCGTTCAAGGCGCTGTTCTCATGGGGCACTGGGAACCCAGAGACACGGTCACGGGGTGAGTTAAATCTCAGAGCCTGAGGGGTGCGCCCACTGCCCTGCCTCGCCCGTGGGTGTGTGGGCTCCACCCCGACCTGACGGCACCACTCCGGCCCTCTGTCCCACGGCAGCCAGAACCTGTTGGAGAATCTGGAGGAAGTGCCCATCACCGCCGCGTCCTGGCTTTGCGGGACATTGGATGTTGCCCATAAAAGCCCTCTCCCCGCCCAGCGATGCCAATTTCCCAGCCATGGGCGAGTGTCTCCCAAGGCTCCAAAACCGGTTACGCCGCAGCCGTGAGCTGTCCCGGATCCCAGAGCAGGAAGCAGCAGGAAATCCGGGGGGGTTGGGAAATGGCCAAGGAGGCTGGTTTCAGTTCTTCGCACAAGAACCAACAGGGACAAACCGGCAGCACGGGACAGGCCTGGAGCTGGGAACCTGGCGTCGAACCCCCAGGAGAGGCAGGTCCTGGAGCAGTCTCCCAGAAGGGGGGCTTGTCCCCTTTCGAGGCGATCGGACGGGCCGTTCCCAAGGCGCAGGGGCCCCTGGAGCACTAGCCCCCCCTCCCGCGCTCAGCGCCCTCGAACAGCTCCCGGGAGAAGGGACAACTGACCCCGCACTTACATTCCAGGGGGAGCGAGTTACATTTGTCTCTGTTCCTGCAGCGCTCGATGTTGGCCCTCAGATACACACCCAGCCCAGCGGTGAACCTGACGGGCTTCTTGATGGCAAAGTCCAAGTCAGGCAGGCAGTCTTTGAAATAGCCCGTGGTCACGGTCCCATCTGCGTCAGAGAGAAAACCAAGGGAGGAGCTGGGCGCGGTGCCTTGAGCTGGAGCAGGGCGCTGATTTTACCTCAGCGTTTGGCTACAGGGAGCCCAGCCCAGTCCCGGGGCCCAGTTCCAGCAGGAGGTGGCGCAGCTGGGGGCTCGGCAGAGCCGGGAGGCTGGTTGCAGGGTTAGAAACCTGCCTCGGAGCCAGAGACTCCAGGGCTGCGTCGGTGCGGCTTGGCCCAGTGGCGGTGACTGCGGCCCCGTCAAGTGCCAGCGCTTCAGCTGCCCCTCCCTCCACTGCTGCCCATCTCCTGTCCTCTGCCTTGGAGCTGCCTCCCCCACTCCCGGGAGCCTTCTGCTTGCTGTGCAAGATAGGGGAGGGAGAGGAGGAGCGCTGATGTGAAGTGCCCCCTCTCCCAGCCTCTATACTATTTGCACAGAGCAGAGTGGGGGCACAACAGGACTTGGGATGGACTTTGCTGGCTGCCTTTGGGAGTGGTGAAGGGCCAGGCCAGGGCTGAGCCTGCCTTAGCCCCACTGCACCCCCACCCAGGAGCCAACTGATATAAGTAGGGCCCCGCTGGAGCCCACATCTTGAAACCCTACCCCAGCCATGAACTCCCTCTTCCACTCCAAGCCCCTTACACTCCAAGCTGGTCAAAGCTCTAAGATTAACTCAGAAACCCTCTCGCACTCCAGATGCCAATTTCCCAGCCACGGGCGAATGTCTCCCAAGGCTCCAAAAACTCCAAGACCAGAGCCTGCACCCCAACCTGCTGCCGCAGCCTGAGGAAAGTGAGGGAGGAAGGAGGATGGAGTAAGCAGGGGGCAGAGCCTCAGAGAAGGGGCGCAAAAGAGGCAGGGTCAGGGTATTTGGGTTTGAAGTAGATCTCGGAATGTACTTGAATTCAGAAAGTGATCTCATACTTAAAAAGGTTGGAGACCACTGGGTTACAGCCCCCCGGAGAGAGTGCCACGCTGGGTGTGGCAGTGCGTCGGGTGTCCTCCAACCCTGCACCTCGTTTCCAGCAAGAGGAGACTCCACCGGCCAGTAGAACAGGGGGGGTTTATTGCTTCTTTGAGGTACAGCACAGCCCGGGTCCTATGTGGGCATCAAATTGAGGGGCCCTTGGGGTCGGGGTCCATTGCCCCCCTCAACTCCCAGTGCTCTGCTTAGTCTCCACTGTTCATGTTTCCCCTGCAGAAAACTGCATCCCTCCCAGGCCCTGCGCCCCCCAGCCAGGTGGTCGTCTCCACCTCCCTTCCTTTGTCTGTCCCCTGGGAAGAGCCTTGTTATCTGCTCAGGCTGGCAGAGGCCTCTGGGCCAATCCACATGAGAGTGAGTCAGTGAGAATCTCACGTCTCAGTACAATCAGGTGGGAACCCCGGCTTACAGAGCAGACAGCAGCCCCGCTACATCACACCGGGACTGCATGAACCTGGCACAGCCCTGGGCCTTTGGGGCGTGGCCATGGCTCTTCACGCCGCACTGAGCTGCGCCGGTCTCTGCGCTGAGTCTCTCTCGGTGGCGGCGCTGCTTGAGCCGGGTAGCGCTGGCACCGGCTGTCCCTACCTCGGTATGAAGTAACCCCGGTTACAGCTACATCCGCACTGCAGAGTATGTGTGTGCGGGGGGGAGTGGTTCTAGTCCAAGCCGAAGTGGAACCAGGGTCTCAGCTACATCCCAAACTGCATGCGCCAGCCTGGCCAAGCTCGTACCCACTGAAGTGAAAGGGCTTGTGTGGGGCTGTGGGGCAGGGGATTAGGCTAAACTCTTGGGATAGATAGATAGATAGACAGATAGACAGAGGGTGTGTGTGGGGATAGATAGATAGATAGAGGCGGTGTGTGGGGATAGATAGAGGGGGGTGGGTGGGGATGGATGGATGGTGTCTGGGGAGAGAGAGAGAACACTGAGAACTGAAGGGAACTGCTGAAATCCGTTGGCCGGAGGCACCCAGAGAGTTGAGCAGGGAGAGGGTTTGTTTGGCATCTGACTGAGTCAAAGGGGGGGACGCTGCGAAGTGGACATGCCAAGCCAGGGGAGACAACATGTGAGGAAGGGCCCAGCCCTGAGCAGGTGACCCAGGGTGTCAGACAGGCCTTGGGGAGCAGCCAGCCGGGCACAAAGGATCCCCACTCCAGCCTCCTTTTCCACCCTGCTCAGAAAGTGCGTTTCTCCCCGGCGCAGCTTCACTTGCTGCCGTGCAGCCAGCCCGGGTGGGGTTCAAAGCCCAATGGATGAAACCCCGTCAGTAGCGCCCACGGGCAGGACATCCTGGCCCTGCTGCAGTCACCGGTTGAAGTCCAGGGCTGGGCTGCACGGGGCTGGCTGTGGCAGGGACGGTGGCCCAGGCTGGGGGTGAGATGGGCCGGGATTGGTGCAATGTCACCGACCTACTGTATTCACTTCTGCAACAGAAATGCAGCCGCCTCTGTCCGTGTCCACTCTACAGGTGTCTGTCGAGACATAGCATTCGGCTAGCGAGCCGCGGCACTTCACACACGTGATTTCTGCGGGGAGAGATGTTTCCTTCTCACCGGGGGAACTGTGTGCCCGCTGACCCGCCGCTGACCCCGCATCCCCCCTGCTCCCAGCAAGCCGAGGGGCTCAGGGATCCGTGGACTTCGGGACTCTCTGCGATGGCAGTTTCAGCCACCGGACCAGCAGTCCCAGGAGAGGGCAGACTGGGGACAGCTGAAGGGGGCGGTGCTCTTCACAAGCCCCACCTTTCAACTAAGCTCCGCCCACCTCAGAGGTCGTTCCCATGCTACAGGTATTCACGGTACCAGAGAGCCACTCCCCTTGCAATGGGAATTGGCTGAACCCGTAGCACGACCTGGGGCTCCTGGCAGCCCCCCATTGCTGGGGAGTCCCCCCACCCCCTCTGTCACAGGACCGCCATGAAACTGCCCAGCATCGTGCCCTGAGCTCTATGGGCCCCCCATCCCGTCTCCTGGGATCTCTCATTCTCAGGGCTCTGTGTGCACCCCCAATTTCCCATCCCCCATCCCAGGGCCGTCCATTCTCCCACCTGGCTCTGTGTGCCCCAAATGCACCCCTCCCCCATCCTCATCCTTCTCTCAATCCAGGAGACCAGCTGCTAGAGAGAGGCTCCGATTTTCCAGTTCTAACGGTGATCTAATTCCGGATCCGGCCCAGCCCATGCCCAAGACCCTCACCCAGCCATGCCTGCAGCCCATGTCTGATGGGGGACCTAGTGCCCATCCCTTAGAGGGACGGTGTAATGACACCAAGGAACGGAGACTCCCCCGCCCCACCCTGGAGAAGTTGCTGCCAGGATCGGCCGTGGATCGGTCTCAATTCGATTCCTACCCACCGGATCTGGCCCTGCCCTTGTGTGCTGGGATGCAGAGCCCTCTGTTACCGCCCGTGGCAGGCCGGGTCCCCGGTGACGCTCCGGGCCCGGGCAGTGTCATTTACTCCCCTTCGTGCTGCCCCAGCCGTGCCAAGGGCCCTGCGCCGAAATGGGCCTCTGGCCGGTATCCAATCAGGGCCTCCCTTGGGCCTGGGCTGCCCCAAATGGGGTGTGGAGCCACCGTGCTCGTAGGTGGGGGAGGGTAAAAAATCCACCCCCTGAGCTTTTCAGCGAGGCCGACAGAACCCCGGATTGGATGCAGCTGAACCGAGGGGGGAGTGTTCCCCTCGGCTTGGCCACCCTCGCTCAGGAGGTGAGCCCCTCGAGGGATGGAAACCCCCTTCCACTGGGGCAGGTGGTGTCTGCACTGTGGGCTCTGCCAGCCCCGCTCCAGCACCATGGCCAAGCCGCTATCGTAACTCTTGTGTGGACAGGCCCTTGTGCCCCCATAGCTAGTCCCAGCACCCTGCACTTGCAGGAGGGGCCCTGGTCGGGGAGCCGAGGGGCGCGAGGGGTCCAAGCGCAGGAGGGGTTAAGTGGCTGCAGCCACGGACGACTCACCTTCGGCACTGGCTGTCGCTAGGAGAGCAGGGAGGAGGCAGAGGAGCAAGGAAACACCCATGGTGCTGGGAGGAGCCCGGGGCTGGAGCTTTCTCACGGCCGATGCAGCGAGCTCTGCCGGAGGGGAGCAGGAGAGAGATGAGGCCGAAATATGAACCCGTAAGGGAATTACAGCTGAGATTGGGAGTGGGGGAGAAGCACCAGGTAGCAGAGCTGCACAAACAGCTGCTGGTTTGGTTCCCTGGCAGTTCAAATATTGGGAAATATCATGTTGGGTTGACGCAAACGTCTCGCTCCCAGAAAGGCCGAAAAATGGCGCCAGTCCCTTACCGAGCATTTGGAAGATTTACACTGGTCACAGAATGAGAAGTCCCACGCATGTGGCAAGGCAAAGACAGTTCAAGTTGGGAAAAGAGCAAAGTGCCTCACTCTGGCCGTGTGACACCAAATGTTGCCATTTCTCAGGATTGTTTCGTGTTTTTTCCCTGCTGAAGCGCGGCAGCAAAATTGACACAAATTGGTGACATGTGTCAATCAACCCAAACCTTCATTTTCAATGGAGAAAAGTGTCAGTTGGAACATTTCCCCCTCCCTGCCTGCCCCCTCGCCTCAGACCTGCCCAGGTGTGACAGTGGGGAAGGGCGCTCCTAGGGTCCTCATAAGAGTCGTGATGGACGGAATCAGAGTTACAAGCAAAGCCAAGATGATTAACGCAGCCCATGACGGACACGGGGCCACGACCTGCCCCTGCATCACGTCCTGCTACACCAAACAGCTTCCATGTAGAAGGAAACTGTTAAACAGCACGTCCGCCTCCAGCCACAGACCTATCGCCAGACTGCCAGTGCCCAGCAAGCCGAGGATCCAGCCTGCCATGGCCGGTAGCAGTAGTCTCTCCAACCTAGCATACCCTGGCAGGACGAGATCCGGGGGGTGGGAGTTGAATTTAGACCTATCCACGACCTATGCTGACAGCAATTTCTCAAGTGGGGAGAAGGGAGTCTTTCGGATACACTTAATTAAAGAATGAATGGACACAAATCGGATCTCCGAAAAGGCAACACATGGAAACCTGCTGGAGAACACTTTAACCTGCCCAGGCACTCATCCATGGATCTCCAAGTTGCCGTGCTGTTTCAGGCCAATTCCACAAGCCAAATACACAAGGAAAGATTGGAACTTAACTTCATTCACAAGCTTGAGACCTAGCACAAAGGTATGACTAAAGACATTGCCTGGCTAGCACACTGCCTTCCACATCCTAATGGCGGCGTTTTTTTGTAAGCCGCTCTGAATATTTTAAATAGAAAGGCGGGATAAAAATATTTAAATAAATAAAATAAAATAATGACGTAACCAGCCAACCAATGGGTACTTCAGAACAATTTCCACCTTCTCTATCAGCTTCATGTAACACGAACACTCAAGTTCACTAGTTTTTTCCTTCCTTCTCCCCCTCCCCCTATCCCCTATTTGTTTTGGAACTGGACTGTTAATACTCCAGTCATCTGAAGAAGTGGGTTGTACCCACGAAAGCTCATGATCCCATCAACATGGTTTGTTCGTCCATATGTTGTGTAAGATTCCTTTCTTTTTCTGTTCCTTTAGAAACTATTAATCTTGCCTGGAACGCGGCACAATTGTGGGGTGTGAGTGAGACAGTATCACAAACGCCCAGGTGGCCAAGAAGAAGTGGGGACCTTGAAGAGAACCAGAAAACACCCATTGCGTCTGAGGCAGAATTCAATGAACAGCACGGATGAACCCTGGAGCCAGGCAGACACCCTAAGGGTAAGACACAAATAAAAGACAAGGGTGGGAAATCTGACAATCGCCATCAAAGGAGAACTCTGGAAATCACAAATCAACGTCTCCTAAGGATCAACACCCACCGATGCCAATGGGAAGTGACATGGCTAAGAAGGGGAGCTCTGGCCAGTAAGAATGTGGGTTCGGTCCCGCAAGACAAATCTCAGAGGAACCCGGACTCCTCACTCAGCCTGGCCTAGCCAGACGGCCAGACTTGAGCCACAATGCACCATCCACGGGGTGTGTGTGTGTGTGTGTGTCTTTACGAATGCTAGCAGCTTCGATATTGTATTGTCAAGAGACACGGCATCTTGTTTTCTCCCCTAAAAGGATCCCGCGTGCTTCTCATAAGTATCACATACTCACACACTCCTGACGACTCTGAGTTGGAGGACCAGCCGCACGACGCTGGTGGAGAGGTCTCCCAGTGAGACGCAAGAGACTCTTGTGGCAGAGGGAAAGGATGCTGTAAGAGAGGGCTAGTCCTGCAAAGAGAAACAAAGCAGAACTTGTGAGGGAAAACCAGAGATGAGGGTTTTTAACCTGGCCTGACGTGGGGGGTGGGGTTGTAGGCCTTCTCATGTCACCCAGAGCCGAGCCCTCAAAGCCAAAAGCGGATTTCCTCACCCTTAGGCTTTTGAGGGTGCACACACTTGATTGGAGAGCGAAACAAAGACACCTCTTTGAATGTGCGTGAAACCTAATGTCAGGCCCACGTGAACATCCCTATAAGGGGAACTTGTGGCTACAATTGAAAGAAATACCACACAGCACCCACTGCCCCTCCTTTGCTGAGAAAGCAAGATGTTCCCCTTGGCAACACTGGCTATTTTAGGACCTCCAGACACCACCTAAAATAATAACACGTTCCCTGTCAGCGCACTGGCTTTCACGGTTTCATCTCAGTTACTCAGAAGAGCTGGCCCGAGCTATCATTCATTAATACTGTATTCTACCTATGTCAGGGGTCTCTAACCTTTTTAAGCACAAGATCACTTTTTTGAATTTAAGTGCAATCCAGGATCTACCTCAAACCCAAATACCCCTGCCCCTCCTCCTTTGTGCCCCTTCTCCAAGGCCTCACCCCTGCTCACTCCATCCTCCCTCCCTTTCATTAGGCAGGGGCAGAGGACGGGGGTTCAGGGTACAGGCTCTGTAAGGGAGTTTGGGTGTAGGGGGGCTCCAGCTGGACACTGCTTACCACAGGTGGCTCCTGGGTGGGGGTGCAGTGGGGCTAAAGTAGCTCACCCCTGCCCTGGCCCTGCACCACTCTCAAAAATAGCAAGCAAACTCCCTCCATCCCAAGTCCCGTTGTGCCCCCTTCCATTCTGTGGGGATAGAATACAGGGTGGGAGGAGAGCACCCTGACATCAGCACCCTATCCTCTCCCCTGCCCTGCCCAGGAAGCGGGGAACGGGGGGACAGCTCCAAGTCAAAGGGCAGGAGAGGCGCAGCGGTGGGGGGAAGGGGCAGCTGAAGTGCTGCACTTGATAGCCGCTTGGTCAAACCAGTCAAGATCACCTGTCAGAGACTCCACGATCTACCAGTAGATCCCGATCCACTGGTTGGTGACCACTGCTCTATGTGCAATTTACCACTACAGAACTGTATTTCAAACACTGCCTCTCTCACCGCTCACTTACGGCCAATCTCCCCTGCTGCCAAAGGGAGCTTCCCACGGGGCAAGATCCCTCCAGGGCCTTGCTAGAATGGAATAAAACAGTGAAAGGGTCAGGAGGATATATAGGCTTACACGCTGCCCAGCTACTCCAATGGAACAACCGCCCTTTGTCCCCAGCTGGGGTCTTCCCCATTGACTCCAATGGAGCTCCGGCCTATTGACCCCAGCTGGGATCTGCCCCATTTACACCAATGAAGCTACGACCCATTGACCCAGCTGGGTTTTTCACTCTCAATGTCCTTCAGGTCTGCACTGTCCCTGCTGAACCAGGGCAGTTGGCGCTGCCCGGGTCACGCCGGGGCCCAAGCTCCCCATTGCTCCAGGGAGGGGCTCTGCAGGGTTTTCCACATGGTCTCCTTCCCCTGGGCAGCCCTGCACCTTGTTGGCTTTTCTCTCCCGCAGTGGCACAGCGAGCCGAGGGGCTTATTGAGCCTCTGACGGGGACGCTCGGTCCCGTCCCTTGATCCGCACGGCACAATCAGATCTGTTACCAGATTTTCCCAATACTCTGGGGTACGCTTATTTATTAGGGTTACTCTTGTGGGACTGGGGGAAGGTTAACAATTCTACCCGTGTGCTGCTTGTGCTACTTGTGCTCTCATATGGAGCTGAATTCTCTCCCTGTTGCCAATTCCCCCTCCCACTGGAGCTCTCCTGCAGGAACTATGTTCCTCAGGACGGGGTTCTTCCCACCTTAGCAACACACACAGACACTCACCCCTAACAGAGCACGTCTGACAGGACTGGGTAATCAGCACTCACAAGCTGACCCCTCATACGTCCCTGGACTCAGCTGGCTGGGTTTAACAGCAATGCCACACTGCACCCTCATGTGCCTTTGGACTCCATGGGCTGGATTAAACAGCACTTTAAGCTGCCATCCTCATATGCCCCCAGGTTCAGCACTCCCTAATCCCCACTTTCACACCACAGTCATTCACTGGTAAACCACACGATGAGCAAACCCCACAGGATTTTGGGTACTACAGGGATCTTTAGCTTGGGTACAAGAAGCGTTGTTACAGAGCAAATGGGGAAGCCAAAACAACACCCCTTGAGGAAGAGTGAGCGAAAGAGAGAGAAAGAAAGAAAGAGAAGCAACCACCTTAACAATGAAAGTTATTTATATCTGGGTAGTGAATATATAACAACAGTTACAATATTAAATCTAAATTGAAACTGATTACAAATGTTATGTAACCATATAACAGTTTACATAGGGCAGGGTCAGGAGACTACGCTTAGAGAGGTAGTTGGGCGGGGGGGGGGAGGGAAAGGAGAGAGAGAGAGAGATCTCACCACTCCATGGAGCTTGCACTGATCGGGGTTCCCAGATGATGATGGGAGCTGGGGGTTCAGAGGGCAGGAGACAAGCAGAGCAGAGCCCCCAGCCCGATCAGACAGGAGATGAAGAAGTCTCAATGGAACTGATGCAGTTTAAATCCAGGTATCAGAACAGTTTTTTCTTGGGCAAAGGTAGGAGTTTTTATAGGGCTAGGACAATAGTTCAAAGAGAAGGAGGCGAGACAATAGAGACTGATCACCCCTGGTTATGGGTGATGTTCCTTGAACAAGCTCACAATGCAACTAGGCAATTTCAGTATTTTGGATGTCAACAGGATCATTACTAGAATTCTGATAATGACTAATTTGGGTGTGAGCAGGCCTGGGTTCATTAGCATCTGGAGTAGACATTTCCCATCAGGCCGTGCTTCTCTGCTTTTGTTATCCCATAGTTCACTGAGGTTCCTGCCTTGGAAGAGCTGGTCTCCATTCTGTATGCTGATGAGTTCTATCCTCTATGCAGATGAGGCTGGGGTGTTTCCTTAATTAGTTTAGGTGTGTCCTCCTTGGCCTTTTCCTTGCTTTGTATGAGTCTAGCAGAGGCCTAGGGGAAGGGGGGATGGTTTTCCATGAATGCTACTCCCTGGATCCCCAAGAGCACAGGGCTGATAGGTATCAGATCCTGTCCGGTCTTGGGGTGCTCCAAACCCGCCCAGCCCCTGCTGACGTGTGTCACTTCGCCAGGGTCCAGAAAGCGCTGCCCTGCCATGGCGTTGCCCAGCCACCCCGAGCCATCAGATCACCCTGTTCTGAGCTCTGAGGAACTGCAGTAAGTTGCCTCGTCTGCAAATTTCACTTCCCCTCGCTCACGCCCCTCGCAGCTCATCTCAGTGCCCCCAGTGCTGACTTGGTGCAGAGCCGGGAGGCCTCCGCATTGCTGCTTGTGCCACCGCCCCAAATTCCCGCCCATTCCTGCTCCCCAGAGAGACAAGGGAAAGAGACATGGAGCCGTCTGCAGCCAGCGGCACTCGAGAGCTTGTGTCTCTCCCCAGCAGAAGTTGGTCCAGTAAAAGCTTTTCCCTCCTGTCACATCTCAGAGGGGTCTGGGCACTGCGGAGAGGGTCAAATCAGGGCGAATTGCTCAAAACCAGGCTACATCCAGCCCACGACGGGGGTCCTTCCCCATGAGGCATGAAACCAGGTGCAGCGAGCACCTTAGCTACCACCCTGGCCAGCAAGGGGCCTCACAAACAAATCCCCTCAGACACCCCAGTGTTCCCTGTGCCCCACCCAGCCCCCCCCTTACACAGGGGAGAGGTTCTAACCCATCCCCCCACCTCCCCTCAGACACCCCAGAGCTCCATGTGTCCCCCCAGCCCCCCCCTCACACAGGGGAGAGGTTCTAACCCATCCCCCCACCTCCCCTCAGACACCCCAGAGCTCCATGTGTCCCCCCAGCCCCCCCCTCACACAGGGGAGAGGTTCTAACCCATCCCCCCACGTCCCCTCAGACACTCCAGGGTTCCCTGTGTCCCCCCAGCCCCACCTTACATGGGGGAGAAGATATAACTCATCTCCCCACCACCCTTCAGACACCCCAGTGTTCCCTGTGCCCCACCCAGCCCCCCCCTTACACAGGGGAGAGGTTCTAAGCCATCTCCCCAACTTGAACAGGTTCCCCCAGTCCCAAAGGATCAGCCACACTCCAAGTTCAATTGATACCTCGTGTCTCACATACAGGAGCGCGCTGGGCCAGGCCGTTGGCATCCACCATGGAAAGATTTATTAACACGAGAACGAGAAGGTCGGGAGTTGGGTTGCTCGGGGAATCCCGGGGCAGGCTCTCAGCAGAGCTGGTACAACCT
The DNA here is from genome assembly GCA_032595735.1 of Pelochelys cantorii. Taxonomy (NCBI): domain Eukaryota; kingdom Metazoa; phylum Chordata; order Testudines; family Trionychidae; genus Pelochelys; species Pelochelys cantorii. The sequence goes on from CM064349.1 coordinate 3,546,422, forward strand.
GCCAGCTGGAACGTCTCCGGGTACGTCCCACGTCAGGCTGGGTCAGCAAATCCTTCCCGCCCTCTGTCCCCACCAGGGTGTGTGTGGAGCGGCGGGAGGAGTGAAGGCAAGAGGGAGGCGCCCTCAGGACCCTTTTATACCCTTGCCCGTGTGGAGGGAAACCCCTGTTCCCTGGGGCCTCCCAAACGGGAGCTGGTCACATGCCCCAGTGACCCCTCTCTGTCTTTCCTGCCAGTAGCCATGATGGGCTGGCGGGTCTGCAGGTTCCCAGCCGCACCCCTCAGGTGTGTGTGGGCCCCTGGAGAGCCAGCGTCCATGCAGCACGGCTAACTAGCACAGCCAGTCCTTGGGCAACCATCCCTCACCACAGGTGGGGCAGGCCTGCAGCTGTCTCCCAGACACAAACATTTCAATACAAGCCCAGAGCCCATCCTGAGGGGAGGTGGGGGATGGGTTATAACCTCTTCCCCATGTAAGGTGGGGCTGGGTGGGGTTGGGTGGGGCACAGGGAGCACTGGGGTGTCTGAGGAGAGGTGGGGGATGGGTTATAACCACACCCATGCATGAGTAGCACCCACAAAACCAGCAGCTCTCATTAGACCCCTCCCTTGGCCCTCTCTGCACCGAATTCAGGGCACACATGCACCAGTGGGGGCGGCAGCCAACCAGCTGCTCACATCCCAACCCAGCCCCGTGACAGCTGGTAGAACCCACATGGCCAGCCCAGGGGATTTCCCTGCTTAATGTCCTATTCAGACGAGGGCAGCTTGCTAGCTCTCCACTTCTCCAGCAGGGCCCTGGGCTGGCACCTGGACCGGGCTGGGATGCAAATACCCCCCTTACCCATTGAATCCAGTGGAGCTACGGCCCATTGACCTAGCTGGGATCTGCCCCACTGATTCCAGCAGAGGTACGGCCCATTGACCCAGATAAGATCTGCCCCACTGATTTTATTGGAGCTACGGCCCACTGACCCAGCTGGGATCTGCCCCATTGACCCCAATGGAGCTGTGGCCCATTGATACATCTGGGATCTGCCCCATTGATTCCAGTGGAACTACGGCCCATTGACCCAGCTGGGATCTGCCCCTTTGACTCCAATGGAGCTACGGCCCATTGACCCAGCTAGGATCTGCCCCTTTGGCTCCAATGGAGCTACGGCCCATTGACCCAGCTAGGATCTGCCCCTTTGACTCCAATGGAGCTACGGCCCATTGACCCAGCTGGCATCTGCCCCATACACACCAATGGAGCTATGGGCTATTGACCCAGCTGGGATCTGCCTATTAACTCCAGTGGAACTATGGCCCATTAACCCACCTGGCATCTGCCCCATTCACACCAGTGGAGCTATGGCCCATTGACCCAGCTGGGATCTGCCCCTTGACTGCAGTGGAGTAGAATAAAACAGTGAAAGGGTTAGGAGAGTCTATAGGCGTACACACTGCCCAGCTACTGCAGTGGAGCTACGGCCCATTGACCCCAGCTGGGATCTGCCCCACTGATTTCAATGGAGCTATGTCAGCTGGGTTTTTCACTCCCTCTGTCCTCCAGGTCTGCACTGTCTCTGCTGAACCAGGGCATTTGATGCTGCCCGGGTTGTGCCGGGGCCTAAGTTCCCCTCTGCTCTGGTGAGGGGCTCTGCAGAATCTTCCACATGGTCTCCGTCCCCTGGGCAGCCCTGCGCTTCATTGGCTTTTCTCTCCTGCGGTGGCACAGCGAGCCGAGGGGCCTATTGAACCTCTGACGGGGACGCTCTGTCCCGTCCCTGGATCCGCACGGCACAGTCAGATCCCATCTGGTCTTGGGGTGCTAAAAAACGCGCCCAGCCCTTGCCGACCTGCAACACTTCGGTAGGGTCCAGAAAGTGCTTCCCTGCCATGGTGTTGCCCAGCCACCCCACGCCATCAGATCGCCCTGTTCTGAGTTCTGAGGAACTGCAGTAAGTTGCCTCGTCTGCAAATTTCACTTCCCCTCGCTCACGCCCCTCGCAGCTCATCTCAGTGCCCCCAATGCTGACTTGGTGCAGAGCCGGGAGGCCTCCGCGTTGCGGCCTGTGCCACCCCCCAAAATTCCCGCCCATTCCTACTCCCCAGAGTTCCTGGCCCATGGTGGATTCATCCTCCATGAGTATATTATTGTTACTTTTCTATCTAGTCATTATGCCTGCAACAGGAATATTGTGGTGATAATAAAAAGTTCTTTCTCTCTCCTTTTTCTTTACCTGGTATTGGTTACTGGTTGTGTCCTGGTTTGTACGTTAGGGGTGAGATTTCCCAAGTGATCTCGCCCCGATTTCCTTATTAATATTTGGGTGGTGGCAGCGGAAATTTTATTCCCAACATCTAGGTTGTTAAGATTTTTGGGGAAAAGTATTATACCAAAGCCTGGCAGATAAGGTTTTGGGGTATTTTTGCTAGCCCCCACTTCTGCATTTATCATTCCAGAGGGGGGAAGGAGCCATGACAGCGTTAAACCCCCCAGTGACAGGATCCCAGGCCCCCCCGTGGGAGCTGATCCCAGCCCTGAACTGCCCTGGGAGATAGTTTCCTACATCCAACCTCCATCTCCCAACAGCACCTGAGCCTGTTCCTGCTTCTCCCCCCATGGGGGGCCTGGAAAACAATCCCTCCCTGGCTGTGCTATAAGAGCTTCTCGCACATTTCAGGGCTGTTGTTTAGTCCTCCCCGCCCCCACGTCTCTGACTGAGCACACCCAGGTCCTTCCACCTCCTCTCCCAGGGTAGGTCTCCTAAACCTCAGAGCCCTTCTCTTGCCTCTTGGGGTCTCTTTCCTGGAGTGCAGTGCCCCTAACTGGGCACAGGGCTCTGTGGGCCGCAGCGGTGCCGAGCCGGACTAGGGCCTCCCAGGGCTTGCCAGCGACATCCTCTTAACTCGCCCCACAGTGGCATTCCCTTGTTTGCCACAGCTTCGCGTTGTTGACTGAAGCGACATTCTTAGCCAGGACCTGGGCCACCCCTCTACAAAAGGGGTGAGACGTGGGAGCCCCTCTCCATAGGATGCGTAGATTTCACTTGGAGGCTCTGGGCAGAATTTAGGAGTTTCTGGCTGCTCTTTGGGTACTGGAAATCGCAGCTGTAGTGGATGGTAAAATCATAAGGTAGGCACTGAGGGTATGTCTACACTACAAAATTAATTCAAAATAACAGCAGTTATTTTGAATTAACTTTAATAGCGTCTACACAGGCAAACTGCTATTTCGAAATAAATTCGAAATAGTGGAGCCTTTATTTCAAATTTGGTAAACCTCATTCTACGAGGAGTAACACCAAATTCGAAATAGCTATTTCAAATTATGTGCTGTGTAGACACTTAATTCGAAATAGGGGGCCTCCAGCCCTTCCCAGGGAGCCCTGGTGGCCACTCTGGGCACAACCAGGAAAACTTACTCTCCTCTCCCCCAGCCCTGCCGCCATTAAAGGGGTAGACCCTGGCCGCAGTGCCTGTGCCAGCTCCAAGCCTGCCAGCCCAGAGCCAGCAGTGGCCACTGGGGCCCCTGACCCAGTGGCCCCAAAACATGAGCCAGCAAGCCACTGGCAGCCAATCCTCCACTGCTCCCCAGGAGCAGTCTGCCAGCTCCCAGGAGCCTTCCAGGGACTGGAGAAGGCGGGCACTTTCTTAGTCCAGGGCGGAGATCATGGCCCTTATTCAGGTTTGGGGGGGATGCCCCCAATGTCCATGATCTCTGCACTAGATGGAGGAACACGGCCATCTATGGCAGGATAGCTGCCAGCCTGGCCACCAAAGGCCACATGCGAACCCAGAAACAGGTTTGCATGAAAGTCAAGTTGGTCTGACGAGACCCCCAACCCTGAGCCCTGAGCTTCCCCTCCCGCTTCTTCTGCTTGCTTCCCTCTTCCAGCTCCCTCCTCCCAGGTTTCCTCCTCCCCTCTCCCACCCTCTCTCTTCCCCTCTCCCACCTCCTTTTCCCAGTCTCCCCAGAGGTTCATTCCCCCGCCCCCAGTTTTGTTCAATAAACCCAGTTTCTATTTTTGAACATACGTGTCTTTTGTTTGACATCAGGAAGGGGGGCTAGGGAGGGGTAAGTGGAAGGACCTGAGGGAGGAAAGGGGCACAAGCCTCCGGTGGGGAGGACCTGGGACGCTCGGGGTGGACGCTCTCCCGCAGAGCCTCCTGGATCCTGACAGCCCCCCGATGGACCCCCCGGATGGCAGCCTGCAGCAAATGCAGCTGGGCTGATGGCAACGACCCCACGAGACCCACCGGCGTGCCCAGGGGCAGCTCTGGCTTCATGTGGCCGAGTGTTGTGGTGTCCCAAGTTCAGGCACTCAGGGCACTCCAAGACAGGACTGCTTTGCTGTCCCTCATCGAGGTAGACAAGCAAGCGGGGAACCCTGAGAACTGTCTGTCCGGGGTGGGGGTCGGGTCCCTTTAAGCATGAAGCTCAGTTAGCCTCAGGCAGCAGCCCCACACACTAAGTCCTAATCTGATGCCCTGCTGGCACTGGTTCCGGCCAGCCTTAACTTTGGTTCAGGGTCCGCTCAGTGTGGACGTGCTATTTCGAAATAGCAATGCGCTATTTCAAAATAGTTTTTGTGTATAGATGAGTTATTTCGAATTAGCTTAATTCGAATTAACTATTTCAAATTAAGTTAATTCGAAATAGCACTGTAGTGTAGACATACCCTGAGATACTACAGAGATAGCCAAGGTGTAAAACTTTGGGAGAGGGAGATTGGTACCAATCACTCCAGTATCCCACCGCTGACACCAGTACCCCACCGCTGACACTTGTGTCACCTCTCTGATGGCTGGGAACAAAACTTATGATCTTGAAAGATGATGTCCCATCATTCTCCACCGCCTCCAGTTCCTAGTGATGCTGGGAGCTGGTCTATTTTTCACTTTCCTTTTCCTAATCATATGGACTTTCCCCAGAATTGCTGAGCCAGGGCTATGTCAGTACAATGGGCCATAAATGAGCTGAGGGAGGCATGGAAGGTTTATCTCCTCTCTCCCAATAACCAGGCAACTTCCTCTTATCAGGCTTTGGCCTCAAGGCCAGAAATGTCTCCTGTAAATATGACAATTGCCGTGAGTTTCTGTGTAATGTTGCTGCACAGCTGAGAGTCGGCTCCTGGGCCTCACCCCATTGTAACACTCACTCTGCACAGCCTCCTCTCCCCCAGCCCCCAACCAGTGCAGCTGCCCCGGGGCTGAGCCCCAACGTAAACGCTCTGCGTCGATTCCAGCCCCATTTTACAGTGGTGGTGTCGTCTGCCCGGTGGGTCGGCACATGTGTGGAAGCAGACGACAGGGCTGAGCTGCCTAGACCTAGACACGGCTGCATCTCAGCTTTCGGAAAAGGTTCCCTGCGTAAACAACCCACCCCCGCTTCCCCCATGGCCCACCCCAGAGACAGCTGCTTGGCAGCAGTGGGGGATTAGCAGAGTGGGGGTTGCAGGGTCCTAATGCCCAGGCTCCAGCCAGGGTGCAAAATAAACCCCCCTTCTCCGTTCCAAGACCCTTGGGATCCTGGCTCAGGGGTGCTCAGGGAGCCAGGCAAACCCTGGTGCAGCTGATTCCCCTGGGAGCGCCCCAGTCACGTGTGGCCGGGCCTGGCCCAGAGCAATCGGAGAGTAACAACACATGCGGGTCTTTGATTTCCCAGCCTGATTTATTTGGTGCATTTGCCGGTGCGCAGAGAGGCTCCCACCAGCCGGGCGGTCCCGGGACAGACGCTCGGCTCGGCAGCGGGCCCCAGGTATTACCCCCTAGCACAAAGGGGCCCCTGAGGGAGGGGTGTCACTGCAACAGGGAATTCGGGCTTTGATGTCATCACCGTGGAGCCAGCTTGAGCGGGAGCATGGGGAGGGGCGCGTGGCCTGAAAAGGAAGGGGGTGGGGCTTGAGTGGAGGGGGTGGTTCCCTCTAGGCACTGGCGGGAGGAGGGAGCCTCCATCTGCTTTGACCAGCGAATGACTTTGTGTGCTCCCCTGGGGCAGGGCAGCCACGGGCCAGATCCAGCGGCTTGACAGGCCGAAGGCGGCCCATGGGCCGTATTTTGCTTCTCCCCTCGCTCCGCCTTGTAGGAGGGTGTCCAGCATGCAGGGCTGGAGTGTGCAGGACTGTGCTCAGCGCGTTGCTAAAGGACTGAAATACCGGGGTGGCGCCCCAGCCATCGGGGTCCCTGGCTAAGCAGCAATTGGAATCCCAGTGGGACGGGTCTTGACACCTCAGCCCCTCCGTGATCTTTCGGAAAGCCGAGCTGATCCCCAGAATTAATGCAGGGTCGAGCGGTCGGGTGACGAGGTGCACGGGGCACGGCCAGGGCAAGGCCTTCTCAGGAAAGAAGCTTCCCCAGCAGCCGCCAAGCGAGGCCGGGCAGCCAGAGGGCGAAGGGGACTATCCCCGGAGCCAGGCCAGCACCGCAGCTGGGTACTGGCTCCGCGGCTGGGTACTGGTTCCGCGGCTGGGTACTGGCCACGCGGCTGGGTACTGGCCCCGCGGCTGGGTACCGGCTCCGTGGCTGGGTACCGGCTGCACGGCTGGGTGCTGGCTCTGTGGCTGGGTACTGGCTCTGTGGCTGGCTACTGGCTCCGTGGCTGGCTACTGGCTCCGCAGGTCTGACGCTCGCCTTGGTGAAGGTGAAGGTGTGAATTCCTGAAATCAGGGCGTTTCCAGGCTGGATGCCCCCTGCAGACGGCGTGACGCAGCCTTGGGCTGCAAACGTGGATTCAGCCGAAGAACCTGTTGGAGAAATTTGGCCTGTTCATGGGCACAGGCAGCCCCAGGTCCTTCTCCACCCCCTCCCTTCTGTCCCCACCAGCTGGCAGTTCGCCCTCTGCCTCCCCTTCCCTCTTGCCTGCTCCAGCTGCACCAGTCCACGGCAGGGCAGGTGCCTGGCATCCTCTTACCTCCCCCGCCCTCCAAAGGAGACTGGTGCTGGGATTGGGAACTGAGATGTGGCAGGGCAGCTCCTTCCCCAGTGCGGTGCCACCAGGGAACACGCCGGCTCTCCCCGCCCCCGGCAGCCCCCCGCTCGGTTCAGTTGCTTTATAACCACCCCAGAGCGCCGGGAGCCCTGGGCACACACTGAGAACAGGAGCTGCCTCACGGAGCAACAGCAGCTTAGCTCCACCTTAGACATCAAGGGGGTGGGGACTAGTGGTTAGAGCAGTGGGGAGTGGGAGCCAGGACTCCTGGGTTCCCTTCCCAGCTCTGCAACCCTGACATCACAACCCTCCCCCTGGCAAGTACCCCACTGCCATCGCCCCCGGACCAGGGCAGCATCGCTGTTGGGGGGCGTTCAGTGGGGAGGGAAACGTTCCAGTTCCTCTCTCCTTCCCTCCGGCCAACAACCCTCTTGGCCGCCCCACCTGCCCAGGGCTCAGGACAGACTCCGGGTCCCACCAGCTCTCGGGGGGCTGCCTGAGGTGGAAGGCTCCCCAGCTCCCTCCCGCCCTGCGGCCAGCTGGCAGGATTTACCTCTCTGTACAGTCCCAGTGAAATTGCCGCAGTACGTCTCCTCCCCGGTGCAAGGGATGATTTGGCTGGTGCAGGTCAGGCCATCAGTAGTCAGGCAGGCCGGGCACTGCCGCCCGTTCAAGACTCTGTTCTCATGGGGCACTGGGAACCCAGAGACACGGTCACGGGGTGAGTTAAATCTCAGAGCCCGAGGGGTGCGCCCGCTGCCCTGCCTCGCCCGTGGGTGTGTGGGCTCCACCCCGGCCTGACGGCACCGCTCCGGCCCTCTGTCCCACGGCAGCCAGAACCTGTTGGAGAATCTGGCGGAAGTGCCCGTCACACAAGGAAATCCGGGCGTTTGGAAATGGCCAAGGAGGCTGGTTTCAGTTCTTCACACAAGAACCAACAGGGACAAACCGGCAGCACGGGACAGGCCTGGGGCTGGGAACCCGGCATCCAGCCCCCAGGAAAGGCAGGTCTTGGACCAGGTTCCCAGCAGGGGGGCTTGTCCCCTTTCGAGGTGATCGGACGGGCCATTCCCAAAGTGCAGGGGCCCCCGGAGTGCTGGGCCCCCCTCCCACGCTCAGCGCCCTCGAACGGCTCCTGGGAGAAGCCCCTCCTGAGGGGCAGGACACCTGACCCCGCACTTACGTTCCAGGGGGAGCGAGTTACATTTGTTCCCGTTCCTGCAGCGCACATTGGTGACCCTCAGATACAGGCCCTCCCCGACGGTGAGTCTGAGGGGCTCCTTGATGCCACTGTTATAGTCAGGCAGGCAGCCTTTGAAATAACCTGAGGCCGGGGTCCCACCTGTGTAAGAGAGAAAACCAAGGGAGGGGCTGGGCGCTGGAGCAGGGCGCTGATTTTTACCTCAGTGTTTGGCTGCGCGGAGCCCGGCCCAGTCCCGGGGCCCAGTTCCAGCAGGAGGTGGTGCAGCTGGGGGCTCGGCGGAGCCGGGAGGCTGGTTGCAGGGTTAGAAACCTTCCTCGGGGCCAGAGACTCCAGGGCTGCGTCGATGCGGCTTGGCCCGGGGAGGTGACCAGGGCCCCGTCTGCCAGCACCCACCCCGGAGCAAATCTCCACTCGGGGGCTCCCGGGTGGAGTGGGGAGGGTCTGACCCCGCCCAGGAGCTGGGAGCGGCCGCCAGACAGACTCGGGCTGGGAACGAAGCGAATGGTCCCAGGGGTTAATTCCCCGCATGATGAGAAACATCTCCCTGGGGCTGGGGTGGGTTCTCGCCAGGGACCTTGTGTGAAGCCAGAGGGGATGGTTTCCTCCAGCTCTAGGGATGAGCGGGGGCAGGTCTCTGGCCTGTGCTGGGCAGCGTCGCACGAGAAGCTCACGAGGGTCCCTGTGGCCCTGCAGGCCGGGAATCGGTGGCCGTGTGCACAGTGCTGGGTTAACCCGGCTAACCGCGCCCTGGTGTGAGCATCCACACTGCTGCACCCCCAGGGGTTAGAGCCACCCGGACAGAGCCAGGCTGGGGCTGTATGAACCCGGCACAGCCCTGGGCCTTTGGGGCGTGGCCATGGCTCTTCACGCCGCACTGAGCTGCGCCGGTCTCTGCGCTGAGTCTCTCTCGGCGGTGGCGCTGTTTGAGCCGGGTAGGGCTGGCACCGGCTGTCCCTACCTCGGTATGAAGTAACCCCGGTTACAGCTGCATCCGCACTGCAGAGTGTGTGTGTGTGTGTGGGGGGGGGCAATTCTAGTCCAAGCGAAAGTGGAACCAGGGTCTCAGCTACCCCCAAACTGCATGCGCCAGCCTGGCCAAGCTCGTACCCACTGAGGTGAAAGGGTTTGTGTGGGGCTCGCAGGGGCTGTGGGGGAGGGCAGGGGATTAGACTAAACCCTGGGTCCCAGCCCCCAGCAACTCTGCAGAGCAGCCAGACCCTGAATGGATGGAAGTTCAATCAGCCTGTTTGTGAGGGAGCTGGACCATTTCCTGAGTGTGCTCAGAGAGAGAGAAAAATGGGTGTGTGGGGATGGATGGATAGATAGACAGACAGACAGATAGAGGGTGTGGGAGGGTTAGACAGACAGACAGAGCGGTTCCACGGCAAGAGATAGATAGATGGATAGATAGATAGACTGATCGTATGTATGGGGATGCATCAATAGATAGATAGATGGGTGCATGGAGATAGATAGATAGATGGGTGCATGGAGATAGATAGATAGATGGATAGATGGAGGAGGTGTTGAGGGAGAGAGAGAGAACACTGAGAACTGAAGGGAACTGCTGAAATCCGCTGGCGAGAGGCACTCAGGGTATGTCTACACTACCACCCTAGTTCGAACTAGGGTGGTTAATGTAGGCATTCGAAGTTGCAAATGAAGCCCGGGATTTAAATATCCTGGGCTTCATTTACATCTTGCCGGGCGGGCACCATTTTTAAATCCCCTTAGGTCGAACTCCGTGCCCGCGGCTACACGCGGCACGGAGTAGGTAGTTCGAATTAGGATCTCTAATTCTAACTACCGGTACACCTCGTTCCACCTCCTCGAACCAGCTCCTCGTGGAACGAGGTGTACCGGTAGTTCGAATTAGAGATCCTAATTCGAACTACCTACTCCGTGCCGCGTGTAGCCGCGGGCACGGATTTCGACCTAAGGGGATTTAAAAATGGCGCCCGCCCGGCAAGATGCAAATGAAGCCCGGGATATTTAAATCCCGGGCTTCATTTGCAACTTCGAATGTCTACATTAACCACCCTAGTTCGAACTAGGGTGGTAGTGTAGACATACCCTCAGGGAGTTGAGCAGGAAGAGGGTTTGTTTGGCATCTGACTGAGTCAAAGGGGGGGGACGATGTGAAGTGGACGTGCCAAGCCGGGGGAGATAACATGTGAGGAAGGGGCCCAGCCCTGAGCAGGGGACCCAGGGCATCACATGGGCTTTGGGGAGCAGCCGGCCAGGCACAAGGGATCCCATCCCCAGTCTCCTTTTCCACCCTCCCGAGAAAGTGCATTTCTCCCCGGCGCAGCTTTGCCGTGCAGCTGGCCCGGGTGGGGTTGAAAGCCCAATGGATGAAACCCCGTCAGTAGCGCCCAGAGCGGGGACATCCTGGCCCCGCTGCAGTCACTGGTTGAAGTCCAGGGCTGGGCTGCATGGGACTGGCTGTGGCGGGGAGGGTGGCGCAGGCTGGGGGTGAGATGGGCCGGGATTGGTGCAATGTCACCGACCTACTGTATTCACTTCTACCACGGAAATGCAGCCGCCTCTGTCCGTGTCCACTCTGCAGGCGCTTGTAGAGACATGACATTCAGCTAGCGAGCCGCGGCACCACACACATGTGATTTCTGCGGGGAGAGATGTTTCCTTCTCACCGGGGGGAGCCGTGTGCCCGCTGACACGCCCCGACCCCTCATCCCCCTGCTCTCAGCAAGCCGAGGGGCTAAGTGGCCCGTGAACCCCAGGACCCTCTGCGATGGCAGTTTCAGCCACTGGACCAGCCGTACCCAGGAGAGGGCGGACTGGGGATGGATGAAGGGGGCGGTGCTCTTCCCAAGCCCCGCCTTCCAAATAAGCTCCGCCCACCTAAGAGGTGGTTCCCATGCTACAGGTATTCACGGTACCAGAAAGCTACTCCCCTCGCAATGGGAATTGGCTGAACCCTTAGCACTTCCTGGGACTCCTGATAGCCCCCCCACCATTGCCCTACAAACTGCTCGGGTGCCCCCCACCCCCTCTGCCACAGGGCTGCCATGAAACCGCCCAACCTCATGCCCCGGGCTCTATGGGCTCCCCACCTCTGTAGTGGGATCCCCCATTCTCAGGGCTCTTTGTGCACCCCAATTTCCCATCTCCCATCCTCATATTTCTCTCAATCCAGGAGACCAGCCGCTTGAGAGAGGCTCCAGTTTTCCGGTTCTGATGGTGATCTACTTCTGGATCCAGCCCAGCCCACGCCCAAGACCCTCGCCCGGCCATGCCTCCCTGCATCCCATGTCTGATGGGGGAGCTAGCGCCCACCCCTTAAAGGGACGGTATAATGACACCAAATAATGGATACTCCCCCACCCCACCCTGGAATATCTGCTGCCAGGTTCGGCCATGGATCCATCTCAATTCGACTCCCACCCGCCAGATCTCGGCCTGCCCTTGTGTGCTGGGATGCAGAGCCCTCTGCTACCACCCATGGCAGGCCGGATCCCCAGCAATGCTCTGGGCCTGAGAAGTGTTATTTCCTCCCCTTCGTGCTGCCCCAGCCGTGCCGAGAGGCCTGCGCCAAAATGGGCCTCCAGGGCAGTATCGACTCAGGGCGTCCCTCGGGCCTGGGCTTCACCAAACAGCGGGGGCAGCTACTGTGCTCAGAGGTGGGAGAGGGTAAAAATCCACCCCCTGAACTCCACAGTGAGGCCGACAGAACCCCGGAGTGGATGCGTCTGGACCGAGGGGGGAATGTTCCCCTCGGCTTGGCCACCCTCGCTTGCGAGTTGAGCCCCTCCAGGGATGGAAATGCCCTTCCACTGGGGCAGGCGGTGTCTGCACTATGGGCTCTGCCGGCCCCGCTCCAGCGCTGTGGCCAACCCGCTACCACAATCGTTGTGTGGACAGGCCCTTGTGCCCCCAGAGCTAGTCCCAGGACCCTGCATGTGTGGGAGGGGCCCTGGTTGGGGAGCCGAGGGGCGCGAGGCGTCCAAGCGCAGGAGGGGATAAGTGGCTGCAGCCACGGATGAGACGACTCACCTTCGGCACTGGCTGTCGCTAGGAGAGCAGGGAGGAGGCAGAGGAGGAAGGAAACACCCATGGTGCTGGGAGGAGCCCGGGGCTGGAGCCTTCTCACGGCCGACGCAGCAAGCTCTGCCGGAGGGGAGCAGGAGAGAGATGAGGCCGAAATGAGAACAGAAAGAGAATTACAGCCGAGATTGGGGGTGGGGGAGAAGCACCAGGCACCAGAGCCGCACAAACATCCTATGGTTTGGTTTCCCGGCAGTTCAAATATTGGGAAAAATCATGTTGGGTTGACCCAAACCTCTTGCTCCCAGAAAGGCTGAAAAATGGCGCCAGTCTCTTACCAAGCGTTTGGAAGATTTACGTTGGTCACAGAATGAAAAGTCCCACCCACGTGGCAAGGCAAAGACAGTCCAGTTTGGGAAAAGAGCAAACTCTGGCCGTGTGACACCAAATGTTGCCATTTCTCAGGATTGTTTCATGTATTTTTTCCCTGCTGAAGCGCGGCGGCGAAAATGACACAAATTGGTGACGTGTCAATCAACCCAAACCTTCATTTTCACTGGAGAAAAGTATCAGTTGGAACATTTCCCCGCTCCCTGCCTGCCCCCTTACCACAGACCTGCCCAGGTGTGACAGTGGGGAAGGGCGCTCCTAGGGTCCTCATAAGAGTCGTGATGGATGGAATCAGAGTTACAAGCAAAGCCAAGATGATTAATGCAGCCCATGACGGACACGGGGCCATGACCTGCCCCTGCAGCACGTCCTGCTACACCAAACAGCTTCCATGTAGAAGGAAACTGTTAAACAGCACGTCGGCCTCCAGCCACGGACCTATCACCAGACTGCCAGCGCCCAGCAAGCCGAGGATCTGGCCTGCCATGGCCGGTAGCAGCGGGTTCTCTAAGCTAGTACACCCTGGCAGGACGCGATCCGGTGGGTGGGAGTTGAATCTAGACCTATCCACGACCTATGCTGACAGCAACTTCTCAAGGGTGGGGGGAGTCTTTCGGATACACTTAATTAAAGAATGAATGGACAACGGATGGAAACCTGCTGAAGAACACTTTAACCTGCCTGGACACTCATCCATGGATCTCCAAGTCACCATGTTGTTTCAGACCAATTCCACAAGCCAAATACACAAGGAAGCATTGGAACTTAACTTCATTCACAAGTTTGGGACCTAGCACAAAGGTATGACTAAAGACATTGCCTGGCTAGCACACTGCCTTCCCCGTCCCAATGACTTAACCAGCCAACCAATGGGTACTTCGGAACAATTTCCACCTTCTCTATCAGCAACATGATCACTCAAATTCACTAGTTTCTTTCCTCCTTCTCCCCGTCCCTCCCATCCTCTATTTATGTTGGAACTGGACTGTTAATACTCCAGTCATCTGAAGAAGTGGGTTGTACCCATGAAAACTCATGATCCCATCCACATGGTTTCAAGTATCAGAGGGGTAGCCGTGTTAGTCTGAATCTTGAAAAGCAGTGAGGGGTCCTGTGGCACCTTATAGACTAACCGAAGTGTTGGAGCATCAACACTTTGGTTAGTCTATAAGGTGCCACAGGACCGCTCGCCGCATCCACATGGTTTGTTCATCTTTATGTTGTACAAGAGTTCTTGCTTTTTTCTGTTCCTTTAGAAACTATTAATCTTGCCTGGAACACGGCACAATTGTGGGGTGTGAGTGAGACAGTATCACAAACACCGAGGTGGCCAAGAAGAAGTGGGGACCTTGAAGAGAACCAGAAAACACGCATTGCATCTGAGGCAGAATCCAATGAGCAGCAGGGACGGACCCTGGAGCCAGGCAGACACCCCAAGGGTAAGACACAAGTAAGAGACAAGGGTGGGAAATCTGACAATCGCCATCAAAGGAGAACTCTGGAAATCACAAATCAGCACCTCCTAAAGATCAACACCCACCCACTCCAATGGGAAGTGACATGGCTAAGAAGGGGAGCTCTGGCCAGTAAGAATGTGGGTTCGGTCCCGCAAGACAAATCTCAGAGGAACCCGGACTCCTCACTCAGCCTGGCCTAGCCAGCCAGACGGACTTGAGCCACAATGCACCATCCACAGGATGTGTGTGTGTGTGTGTGTGTTTACGAATGCTAGCAGCTTCAATATTGTATTCTTAAGAGATGTGGCATCTTGTTTTCTCCCCTAAAAAGATCCCGCATGCATCTCATAAGCATCACATACTCACACCCTCCTGATGACCCTGAGTTGGAGGACCAGCCACACGATGCTGGTGGAGCGGTCTCCCAGTTAGACACAAGAGAGTCTTGTGGCAGAGGGAAAGGAGGCTGTAAGAGAGGGCTAGTCCTGCAAAGAGGAACGAAGCAGAATGTGTGAGGGGGAAAGCAGAGACAGGGGTTCTTAACCTGGCCTGCCGTGGAGGGGGGTTTTAGGTCTTCACGTGTCACCCGGAGCCCAGCCCTCAAAGCCAAAAGCAGATTTCCGCACCCTTAGGCTTTTGGCGGTGCACACACTTGATTGGAGAACAAAACGAAGACACCTCTTTGAATGTGTGTGAAACCTCACACTGGGCCCGCATGAACATCCCTAAAAGGGCTTGTGGCTACAGGTGGCACCCATATAACCTCGTCCGCTGAGAAAGCAACATATTTCCGTTGGCAGCCCAAGCTATTTTAAGACCTCCAGATACCATCTAAAATACTAACACGTTCTCTGTCAGCACACTGGCTTTCACGGCTTGATCTCCATTTCTCAGAACATCTGGCCCCAGCTATCATTCGTTTATACTGTATTTTATCTATGTACTATTTAACACTACAGAACTGTATTTCAAACACTGCCTCTCTCACCGCTCACTTACGGCCAATCTCCCCTGCTGCCAAAGGGAACTTCCCACAGGGCAAGATCCCTCCAGGGCCTTGCTAGAATGGAATAAAACAGTGAAAGGGTCAGGAGGATATATAGGCTTACACGCTGCCCAGCTACTTCAGTGGAGCTACAGCCCATTGACCCAGCTGGGATCTGAGGGGAGGTGGGGGATGAGTTATAACCTCTCCCCTGTGTGAGGTGGGGCTGGGGGGGCACAGGGAGCACTGGGTTGTCTGAGGGAAGGTGGAGAGATGGGTTGTAACCTCTCCCCTGTGTGAGGTGGGGCTGGGGGGGCACAGGGAGCGCTGGGTTGTCTGAGGGGAGGTGGAGAGATGGGTTGTAACCTCTCCCCTGTGTAAGGGGGGGGCTGGGTGGGGCACAGGGAATGCTGGGGTGTCTGAGGGGAGGTGGAGAGATGGGTTGTAACCTCTCCCCTGTGTAAGGGGGGGGCTGGATGGGGCACAGGGAATGCTGGGGTGTCTGAGGGGAGGTGGAGAGATGGGTTATAACCACACCCGTGCTTGAATAGCACCCACCGAACCAGCAGCTCTCATTAGACCCCTCCCTTGGCCCTCCCTGCACCGAATTCAGGGCACACATGCACCAGTGGGGCGGCAGCCAGCCGCCTGCTCACATCCCAACCCAGCCCCGTGACAGCTGGTGTGACCCGCGCAACCAGCCCAGGGGATTTCCCTGCGTGACGTCCCCTTCAGACGAGGGCAACTCGCTAGCTCCCCTCTTCTCCAGCAGGGCCCTGAGCAGGCGCCCAGACTAGGGTGGGAGGCCAATACCCCCCCTGCCAGGGCTCAGCTCCAGCCAAGCTGCCCCCGGCCAGGGATCGAGGGCGGGGTGCAGCCGAGCCCCCTGCCATTTGGGGTGAGGGTGGCTCCGGAACCCAGCCAGCGTGTGATGTGGGAATTACAGCCTGGGGTAGCCTGCAGGGCTACTTGGATTCCTTGCCTGTGTCTTTTCCGACGGGTGTCCGACGGGGTGGTGGCTTGGTCTGTTACAATAGTTTTGCATTAGCTGTACCACAGGGGACCCATTGGCCGTGCATGACTTGCAGAGGCAGGGCCCAGTGAGCGTGCACATGTGCAGGCCTTTTGCCCAGATGGGGGCTGATGTGCGAAAGCAGGGGCCTGCAAAGCAAGGGCAGGTGTTGCCTTCCTGTGACCACTCGCGTAATCACCCATGTGACCCTCTGCACAGTTTTCGGTAATTACACGTTTATTCGTGCCCACCTGGCACAACTTGAGGGGCCTCCCCCTGGTCCCTTTGCACTACAGGGCGAACCACGGCCAGCTCAGCTCCCCAGATACGGGAGGGGGACCTGGGCCCACCTTCTCTCCAGGTCCTGACCCAGGGCTCTTAGGATGAAGAATCCTCCCTGTCTCGGTTGGTGGGGTGCTTCCCCTAAATGCACCCCTCATGATCACGAAGGTTAGCCAGCAGCCTGGGGACTAAGGGATTAACTATGTCCCTTACCTAGCCAGGTAGAGTTGGTCAATAGGAATGGAGGTAGGAATTTCAAACTGGGACAATGGAATATTTGGTTTCTCTGTCCTTTGTCCTGGGCAGTTTCTCTCCAGCTAGTGAGGGAGACAGACAGAATGTCTCCCTCCAAGAATAGACTCTTCACGGTCTGTGAGTAGGATAAAGTTTAAATAAATCCGTTAGGTTTTATTATTTTATGGTTTGGGAAATGGGAGCTGGTCTGTGCATTTAAAAATGGGTTTTGTTCTCCTTTGTAACTAAGCTCCTGGTCCCTGGTGGGTTTCCCCTCCGTGAGTAGATTACCTTGTTACTTTTCTATCTAGTCATTATGCTTGCAACAGGAATATTGTTATGATAATAAAAGTTCTTTCTCTCTCCTTTTTATGAACCTGGCATTGGTTAATTTTGGTGTCCTGGTTTGTACTTTAAGGGCATGTCTAGACTACATGGCTCCATCGACGGAGCCATATAGATGAGTTTACAAGACATCAGAAAATGAAGCAGCAATTTAAATAATCGCGGCTTCATTTACATTAAAATGGCCGCCGCACTGTGCCGATCAGCTGTTTGGCAGCACAGTGCGGTAGTCTGGACACTCGGCAGTCGACAAGGGAAGCCCTTGTCGACCGACCCGTTATGCCTCGTGGAATGAGGTTTATTTAAATTGCTGCTTCATTTTTCTATGTCTTGTAAACTCATCTACATGGCTCCGTCGACAGAGCCATGTAATCTAGACATACCCTAGGGGTGAGATTTCCCAAGTGATCTCTCCCCTGGTTTCTTTATTATCACTTGGGTGGTGGCAGCGGAGTTTTTATCCCCAAAATCTAGGTTGTTAAGATTTTGGGGGGAAGTTTTTACCAAAGCCTGGTAGATAAGGTTTTGGGGTACTTTTGCCAGCCCCCACTTCTGCATTCATGCCAGATCGAGGAAGGAGCCATGACATGGTGGCATAGTGGTGGGATCATTTTGAGAACCCAGGATTTTTAAAAGGACACAGGTTTTTCTTTTGAGTTGCAAGCTGTGCAGTTTTTTTCTCTTGTTTTTTTTTTTCTTTTCTTTTCTTTCTGTGCAGCCTCAGGGCGGGGTAGACAGAAGGTTAAGCTTAAGCCAGACACAGACCATCTTACCCAACCCATTTGTTTTGTTCTAGCTTTCGGGATAACTGGATAGCTAGGCTAGTTAAGGCATAATGTCCGGCTCTAGGACAGATTCATACCCCAAGGAGGGGAATGACCTTGAGAGGGCAGGAGCAAGGCATAGCAGCCCGCCTCCCCCCTCACCAATGCCTTCTACGTGGGAAGCTGCCTGTAAGGCAGCTGGCAGGCCTCTAACAGAGAGAGGTGGAGTTCTTACGACAACTGGAGAAAATACACACAAAATATCAGGATAGAGTGGTCCAACGAGGAGCAGAGGCAGAGGTGAAGCGCGTCCAACGTGAGGCCGAGGAGAAGCGTGCCCAGCAAGAACATCTGGAGAAGCTAGCATAAATAGAAGCAAAAAACCAAGCGAGGCTAGCAGTGATAGAAGCAGAGATAAGATGAATGGAAGCGGAAGCACAGGCAAAGACAGAGGAAATAAGGGCAGAAAGGAGGCGAATGGGAGCAGAAGCACCAACCTCACCAACTAACCACCCTGCTCCTGTGAATGTTTCAGTCACTGTTCAACATCCCAAGGAACTCCAGACCCAGAGAGTGGAAGAACAACAGAGACTGCGTCCTCCCAGGAGTTCAGTGTATAAGCATGTGGGGATGGGCTGTGATTATGGCAGGGCAAATCTGTGTAATCGGGCTGGTGCCTTAACCCAGCCCCAGAACATGTATGAGTGTAAATCTTCTGTGAGGCCTGGAGTTAACAGGTATGAGGTTTGTGAAAGGAGCGAGTGTGATTTTGAGGAGTTGTTGGCTAGTGAAGTTTATAAAATTGAACTAGCAGAAGCTAACAGTAGTTTGTGTGAGGGTGGTCAGTGTGAGCAACCTGTGAGTGTGGAGCCTGGCAGTTTGGCTGCTGAGAGGGGGGTATGCCTGTGAGGGAAGGGTTTCTTCCCAGTTCTTTGTCTGCAGGAGGTGCCTGTCAGCCTGGGATGACTGAGGACAGGGCTGTGGGCCCAGATTTCGTTCTGGAGACAGTGGAAGCCCAGAAAGGGGAGGACCCTAGGTCTGTGTCTGCTGGGGACAGTGGTGCTGTAACTGGGGTGGGCCCAGACAATATCATGTCAGGAACTCAGGGATCAGACCAGGCTGGTGCTTGTGTGTTACCTGGTGCTGGTGTGTTGCTGGGAGGGAGGAGAGTGGTTCTGTGTGATCAGGGTGCTACCCTGGCCAAGACACCCGGGGAGCAGCAGGGTGCGGTAAGTGAGGCACCTACAGACAGTATGGGAGTGTGTAGCAGTCTAGAAAGCTGCGACGGGGAGGGAGATGTCTCTGATCTCCCCCCAGAGAAGTCTGTGTGTTTTCCTGAAGGGGGGTCGTGTGGAGACCTGCCTGTTGAGAAGGTTAAGAGAACTCAGGAGGAGTTGGTAGTGACTCAGCAGGGCGATGCTACTGTAGGGCCAGGGGAAGGTGAGCTTTTGCTTGCAGAAGGCCATAGGGAAGAGGATCCTTATGGTGATGTTGGCCAGCAGTTTGCTGTGCCTGAAGAGGGTGAAGGTGACTTGGGTTTAAAAAGATCCAGTGTGGACAAGGGCGAGGAAGTTGCAGAGGGATTGGAGGTTGTTTCAGGTGGGGTGGAAGCAGCCAGGGAGATGAAACAGCCCTCTGGGGACCAAGTGACTGTGTTAGACCAGCTTGCTGGAGAGTGTGTGTTGCTGAAACAGGGATGTTTCCAGTCTGGTTCTGTGAAGGGACCCAAGATCCATAAGTCTATTAAACCAGTACACCCAGGCCCTGTCTCTGTGAGGCAGTGACCCACTTGGAAAACTAGCTGGAAAACTAGATTGAAAGCAGGGTGCCAGGTTAGTGTCTGGACTGCTTGATTCCTGATTAGCTGTGGGGAGCAAGGGAATTCCATGGCTATTGTGAGCAAGGGAGACACACCCAGCTAGCCCTTTGTCTTTGGGAGAGGGGGGAGTTCACAACTTAAACCCACAGGGCAATGGGGGAAGGGCAAGACCCGTGTGGCCAAGGAAGGCTGCAGTTTTTTCAATCTAGAAGCCCGAAATTGTCAGGGTACACTTGCTATGGGTTTGAGCCTGTTGCTGATGTCAACTGTCGTAACCACTGTACTGCTGTTACTAAGAATTATAACAATGTCCAATGTGCATGATTTTGTGCAAGGGCCCTGCAAATAGTGAAAAAATGTACCCAAGGACACACTGTATGTTAAAAAACCGTGTGATACTGATATTTCATTGTTGATACCTGTAATTAGTTTTGGAGCTTCTCACCTGAGAAGGGGCATTCCAGGATTGGTGTGCTGTGTGGAAAAGGGAAACTGAGGCACGACTACATTTTGTTTTCGTGGCTAAGTGCCAAGATGCCTACACTGTAAGGAATGGGTCTGGAAGTCTGCAAACCCTCTTGCATGTGACCAGTTCCAGTTGGAAGATGCAAGGAACATCAAAGGGCCCTCTGAGACTGTTAAGCTAGAAGTTTGTACTAGCCAGCCTGCATCAAGCATTCGGTGATTGATGTATGCCAGGTGTTCTCATTAATAATCTTACTCGCAACTTTTTCTTTCTTTTATTAATATCTCTTTAGAGTTTAGATTCTAAAGGATTGGCCGGGAGTGCTCTTGTGGGTCAGATCTAAAGTGAAAATTGGCCTGGAACTGTGGTTGAGCCCTTTGGCCCAAGAGGATCTGTTTGGAGTTGGTGAGTGTAGGTTTTATAACCTCTCACCTGTGTGTGAGGCCTAAGTCTGATGGTGGCACAGGGAAGCTGGAGCGTCTAAGGAGTTTTGCTGGTGAGGTTTCCGGCTGGCCGGGGGTGCAGCTGAAGTGCTCGGTGTAATTTGAGGGGTGCCTGGGGAAGGACCCCATTTGAGGGCAGTAAGTAGCCCTGGTTTTAAGCAGTTCGCCCTGAGCTGGCACCCTCAGCGGTGCCAAGACCTGGCCTGGTGCGTGACAGTGGTGTATTCCACAGGAGGCACAGAACCTGGTCAATTGAGCTTTGGATCAAGACCCCATGCTATTCTAAATTTGATTTGAGACTGAGAGTTTGATTGGTTAATGAGGCATTTCTGGACTCAATTACTTCATATACTCTCTGTATGTCAGTCATGGTACTCCACAGCTGTGGATGGGTTTTGTTTACTTTTCATGAGTTTCAAAGGTCTAGTAAGGTGTGCATGTACTTATTTACTATGTTTTATCTCAGACCTCCAGGAAGAAATCATAGCCAGTGTGGCCAGAAGCTGTCCAGCACTGTCTGCGATTTGGGGGGCGTGTCATGATCATGAGGGTTAGCCAGCAGCCTGGGGACGAAGGGGTTAACTATACCTAAACCAGGTAGAGTTGGTCAATAGGAATGGAGGTAGGAATTTCAAACTAGGACAAAGGAATATTTGGTTTCTCCCTCCTTTGTCCTGGGCAGTTTGTCTCCAGCTAGTGAGGGAGACAGACAGAATGTCTCCCTCCAAGAAAAGTTTCTTCATGGCCTGTGAGTAGGGTAAAGTTTAGATAAATCTGTTGGGTTTTATTGTTTTATGGTTTGGGAATGGGAAACCAATGTCTGTGCATTTAAAAATGAGTTTTGTTCTCCTTTGTAACTAAGCTCCTGGTCCATGGTGGGTTTCCCCTCCGTGAGCAGATTACCTTGTTACTTTTCCATCTAGTCATTATGCCTGCAACAGGAATATTGTGATGATAATAAAAGTTCTTTCTCTCTCCTTTTTATGAACCTGGCAGTGGTTAATTTTGGTGTCCTGGTTTGTACTTTAGGGGTGAGATTTCCCAAGTGATCTCTCCTGGTTTCTTTATTATCACTTGAGTGGTGGCAGTGGAGTTTTTAGCCTCAAAATCTAGGTTAAGATTTTGGGGGGCAAGTTTTTACCAAAGCCTGGTCGATAAGGTTTTGGGGTAATTTTGCAGGCCCCCACTTCCTCATTTATTGTGCCAGAGTGGGGAAGGAGCCTTGTAGCATAAACCCTGGGCATCCACTCAGCCCTACCCTGGGTCACTTCTTCCCTGCTGGCCTCCTGCTGGCACTCGCTCCTTTGTCTGCCTGACAGGTCCCTTCCTCCCCCTAGCTCCTTCCCCCCTCCCTCCTTTATCCTCAGCTGTTATCAGCTCCACCTCGTCACGCCAGTGTCCCTCCCTCCCCCATGTGGCTTTCCGGAGCATCTGCCGGCGTGGCCACCATTGCCTCCCCCTTGCTTCCTCCTCCCCCCCCCCAGCCCTCCTCCGCTCCTGGGGAGGGCATGGTGACACCCTTGCTCCAGCGCTAGTCACTGACATCACCCCGCGGCGCCCACTCGATTCCGTCTCCATCCGAGAGGAGCTCCAGGCAATGAAGCAATGGGGGGTCATTGAAGAGTCGTATAGTGGCTGGCGGAGTTCCATTGTATTGGTACCGAAGACCGACGGGACCGTGAGATTCTGCATTGATTTCAGGAAAGTGAATTCAATATCCCGATTCAATGCGTACCCCATGCCCCGTGTGGATGAGCTCCTCGAACGGATAGGAAGGTCCCAGTATGTGACCACCCTAGACTTGTCGAAAGGGTACTGGAAAATTCCTCTATCCCCCGCCGCAAGAGAAGAACAGCCTTCTCTACGCCATTTGGACTGTATCAGTTCGTAACCATGCCCTTTGGGCTGCAGAGGGCGGCGGCGACGTTCCAGCAATTAATGGACCTAATGGGAAACAAGAGGGCTGGCAACAGTCTGTCCCATTCTCACGGGTCCGCCTTCGCTAAACTCCACAGCATAGCCTTTAGTGTTCGATTGAATCTCTCCACCAGGCCATCCGTTTGGGGATGATATACGGACGTCCGGAGCGTCTTGACCTTTAGCATTCGGCATAGCTCCTTCATTACCCACGAGGTTACATTGGTCCCTTGGTCTGTCAAGATTTCTTGTGGTAACCCTACCCTTGAAAAGATCTTTACCAATTCCTCTGCTATCAGTGGGGCCGGGGCCTATCGCAGAGGTACTGCCTCAGGGTCACGGGTCACACAGTCTATGACTACCAGAATGTACTGGTGGCCCCTACTAGACCACTCTAGAGGCCCCACCAAGTCTAATGCCACTCATTCGAAGGGTACCCCGACTATGGGGAGGGATATTAAGGGGACTTTCGGTACTCTTGCTGCTGGGTTTGTTTATTGACACTCGCAGCAAGATTCACAGTACTCTCTGATTTCCCTATAAACGCCCAGCCAAAAGAACCGCTGTACCACGCGTTGTTGAGTCTTTTCCTGACCGAGGTGCCCTGCCCACGGGTTGGAGTGGGCCAGGGCTAGTACCCTCTGTCTATATTGAATAGGCCCCACGAACTGCCGCGTTTCTCCCTGTCTCCCCACCGTGATTCCACCACCCGATATAGGCGGTCGTTCCATACCTCAAAGTAGGGGCCAACTGGCCGGGGCACCTCCAGGTTCTCCTTTTCTTCCGGATCCCGAGCCTTCTCCCAGGCCCTTTGTAGTGTGGGGTCCTCTCGCTGAATTTGAACAAAATCGTCCTCAGCGACTTCCAAACTTCCAATCCTGTCACAAGAGGGCACTATGATCTGGTTGATCAATCCATAACACACTACCCATTCGCTTCAGCATTCACAGAACAAAAGAGTCTTTCACAGTATCTTAAACATACCTTTAACAAGTTTTATTGCACGCAATTCAGGAGCAGTTTTAAAAGCACTATATATATATATATATATATATATATAGTACTAAGCAATTAAAACAGTATTAAAAGACATTAAAAGGCATCACACGCATTAAAAGCAATATTTAAATGGAATACTTAACAATGTACATCTAATCCTTAACCCAATTTAGCAGCCCAATTCTTAATCCAATTTAACACACACACACTCACACATACTTGCTCTCTGGGGCTGGCCAGACCCCAGGTAATGTCAGTTAATTTGGTTGAGGCGGAAGTCCAACGTGCACGTCACTCCAATATGCCAAATTGATGGACTCCAACTTATGGGGGAAAATGATGTGGTATATATCCCCTCGGCAGGGGTCAGTGCAACCGGACTGGTTGCACACAGTCCAGGTGGGGTGATGTCCGTTAGTGACACCCCCTTCTTCTTACTGGTGTGTCCACGACCAATCCAGTTTTTACACCTCTTGTCTCACTACGAGTGAGAAACAATGGTCTGTCCTTGGTTAGATCCTTCCCTTGTTACTTTTTCTTATCTGGCAATGCTGGGAACGCTACCTCCGCCTGCATACACAGTTCTTTTATCTCACACAGTCCTTCTTCTTAAAGTTGTAAACAAGTCCATAATCCTCTGGGGTTTCTGCCTGGGCCTCAGCATAGCCTCTCTTCAGCCCACTTATTGTTGATTCACTCGTGCACTCATGCTAACCATTCACACTGCCCATGATTCGTGACATATTCCCCCTCTTGATACCTGAGCCATGTTCATGGTATCACTACTTAAGTTAAACAAGCATTAATATTTATGCAAACTGTAAAAAGGTACAAAAATGGTTACAGTTTATAACATACTTTCTTAGATGCATTGGCTTGAACACAACAGTACTTAGTCATTTCCAGCAGTAACAGCACGTAATGATAAACAAGCACGACAATGCAAAAGTCATGCAGTAAAGCCTAAAATAAACAAAAATTACAAACACGTGCATGCCAAGGGCATTTGGTCAGGTCGACTACTTTGTTGCCCAACTGTTTCAATTGGCGGCCTTTTAGCTAAAACACGAATTTGGGTGGTTACTTGTCACATTGGAACTTTTGTTTAAAAGTTTGATTCAAATGGACCAGTTTTGGGGAGGTGGAATTGGTAGGCTGGGCATAGGAGTCAAAATTTAATGGTTTGAGGCGAGCACGACACTTACGCACTATGAGGGGAATCATTCATTAGCGCACCTGATACATTGTGAGGACATTCAGTATAACATTCAGTAGAATTACCGTCTTGGCCTAAGGGTAACCAGTGACAGGAAACATTTTTGCAGGAGGTTGTAGAGGAAGGGCCTATGTTAAGAACAGATACTCTTATTTTGCCCTCTTTCTTGGAGTCCAGCTCAGAGAAAAAAGCATCTTGGAGGACTGAGCTAGATGGACAGACCTAAGGATTTAACTTCACCTGTGAACAGGGAACAGCAGAGGTGAAGTGTCCCAAAATCGGAGTTCAGTGGGATTGAGTTTTAAGGAGGCGCCATAACTGGCCTGCTGCCTGCAAGGGATTCTCAACTAGTCGACAAGGGATGGCAGCTGGCTTGGTGACATCCCGAATCTGTAGGCAGAGCAAGCCCTGCGTTTGCCCCGTGGAAGTCCATGAAGGGCTATAGCTAAAGTCCCAGTCCAGATTGGGTTCCTGGGTCCCAGGAGTGATAAGCTCACGTGGACACGGCCTCTTGCAGGAGCTCTGGGGTTAGGACTTAGCCTATCCAAAGGGACGGTTGTGATTTGCCACTGCAGAAGGTGCAACCGCTCCTTGATGCACAGTGTTTGGAGCACAGTTGTTCACCGTTCTTTTTCCAGAACCTGGGGCCCTCTGTCAGAATCAACAACTGCAGGGGTCCCATATCGACACACAACTTTCTGAAGCAGTTTTGGCCAATTGGGCAGCTATATGGGATTTCATAGGGAAAGCCTGTACGTACCCTTCCACTAAAGGAATTAATAACCATGAACAGGTTGATCTGTCCCTGGGGATCACCCTGTGCACTTCAGGAGTGGGGATTTGCTCCTTTAGTTCAGTTAACATTTTTGAACATAAATAGCATCTTACTAGCTGTCATGGCTCCTTCCCACTCTGGCATGATAAATGGAGAAGTGGGGGCACACAAAAGTAGCCCAAAACCTTATCTTTCCAGGCTTTGGTAAAAAAAAATCCCCCCAAATCTTAACAACCTAGATTTTGGGGATAAAAACTCCGCTGCCACCACCCAAGTAATGATAAGAAAATCAGGGGATAGATCACTTTGGAAATCTCACCCCTAAAGTAAAAACCAGGACACCAAAATTAACCAATACGAGGTTAATAAAAAGAAAAGAGAATGAACTTTTATTATCATCACAATATTCCTGTTGCAAGCATGACTAGATGGAAAAGTAACAAGGTAATCTACTCATGGAGGGGAAACCCACCAGGGACCAGGAGCTTAGTTACAAAGGAGAGCAAAAAAACATTTCTAAAAAGTGCAAGACATCAGATCCCATACCCAAACCATAAAACAATAAAACCTAACGGATTTATCTAAACTATACCTACTCACAGAAGAGTGAAGAGTCTATTCTTGGAGGGAGACATTCTGTCTGTCTCCCTCACAAGCGGGAGCAAAACTGTCCAGGACAAAGGAGAGGGAAAAACCAAAAATTCATTTGCCCACTTTGAAATTCCTACCTGCGTTCCTATTGGCCAACTCTTCCTGGGTTAGGTAAGTTAACCCCTTAGTTCCCAGGATGCTGGCTAACCCTCATGATCATAACACTAGCTTAAACAGTTAGCACAGTAAACTGTTATAAAATAATATACTTCAATAACATGTTTGGTATCCTTTTCCCATAGAGTCCAATTCATGTTATTTTAGACCATGTTTAAATCAAAGGTAAGTTTACTGGCTTCGGAGGTGGATGCCCCCATGTCAATTTGGGAGTGCAATGCTGGCAAGTTCTGGTCTGGGTAGATGCAAATCCAGTTTGTGACTTTAAAGGCGACAGAGATGCTTAAAAAACAACAAATAATCTGGCAGCACTTTAAAGACCAACACCACATGTAGATGGGCTCATGAGCTTTTGTGGACACAGCCCACTTAGAGGTACTGTCCGTTGAAGTTACCCGCTCGGTAGATGGCTGAGAACGGAGGAGAGTGATTCTTGCCCCATGCAGTAATTGAGTACTACAGTTTCTTTTCGCACCCCCCCCCCCACTTCAGCTGCTTTACTTACATAAGGTATGTCCTGAAGGGGATGCTTGTGTTCATTTTAAACAAAGTGAGATGTAGAAGGTGTGTATGCATAAAGAAGAATGCTACGGCTCACCACCCTAGGAACATTCTAGAAAAGGCCAAGGGGAGGGGGGTGAGCTCAACGTGTGGAGTGGAGAAGTATAAGTACGTGACGAACAAATCCATGTATGGGAAGGTTAAATATGATTGGTTAGAGGTTTGTGTTATGTAACTTGCTATGTAACTGCCATGTGCTATAAAGTAGCAAGAGGAGGGGCTCCTTGCTCGAGGGTCTCTGGCTGATTTTTGTACCAGCAGCTCTCCCTTGGTGCACATTGAATAAAGTCTTGTTGAACTGAATGAAGTATCGAAGACCCTTGATTCTGCCCAGCATCTGACACATTTGGTTATTATTAGGAACCCCACAATCCCAACAGTCTACACAGCAGAGTTATTTTGAAATAGCTTTCCTAGCGTCTGCACAAGCCAGCTGCTATTTTGAAATTAATTCGAAATAGCGGAGGGCTTATTTCGAAATTGGTAAACCTCATTCCACGCGGAATAGTGTCAATTTTGAAATAAGCACTGTGTAGATGCTCCAGCCCTTCCCAGGGTGCCCTGCTGGCCACAAGGTAACTTCGGACCTGATGCCCCACTGGAACCGGTGGCCTTAAATGCGATTCAGAGTCCAATCAGTGTGGATGCGCTATTTCGAACTAGCAAAAAGCTGTTTCAAAATCCATTTTGTATGGAGACGCATTATTTCAAAATAATGCTGGAGTGTAGACATACCCATAGTCCAGAATTAACTTTAGCAGCTTGCCAAGCCCAGCAAGTTTGCCACAACAACCACACCATTGCCGGATCCTTGCTCTTTAGGTGGACCACTATGAAGACGGACATTTAATTGGGCAGGAGGTAGATAGGGATAAAATGAGGTCTGATTAGAGAGCCATAGATCTTGATTTGCTTACTGCAGTATCCCTTCTTTTCTTAGAACAATACACAGTAATGCTAGCATTGAGACACATGACACAAAATGACAAAACATAATGTATGAGACACGACACATAAGACATGAAACAATTATTGTTCTTGATTGCTCTTCAGCTGGTACCAGCTCTTTCTGATGTACCAGCCCCGTGGGGGTGGCACATTATATTTTAAAAATGCTTCTTTCTGTTACAAGAATTCTTGCTGACTATCAGCCCGCTGGTACCCAATAATTACCTATGCTTTTGTTTTGTAAGCCAGCCAAGCCTCAGTAACATCCACTCTCTGTGGGTTCTGGGTAAATTATGCCTCAGTTTCCCTCTTATGCAGCAGACCAGGTCTTTAATAGTCTGTCTGTTGTGAAGCTTCAAATTTATTCACAGGTAGCGATATTCCTTTACTTAGCACTAAAAGTTTGCCAATTATCATTTCAGCAAGCCCAAAAGGTTTTCTTTATCTGAAAGATAATCATATATAATGTTGCAGAGTTACTTGTTAACACTAAATTGATTTTCATGTAGACATATCTTGTTATAGACCATGCCTTTTATTTGGACAATTTTCTTCTGAGTCAGGACAGTGTGTGTTACCCCCTCCTGAAATCTTTGAATAGCAGATGCCTTTTAAAACAACTTGGCAGCCTGCATTCACACACAACTTTGAATCTGAAAGCAAGCCAAAAAGCTTTAAGCAACCCAGAGAGTCAGCCTTGAAAAGGGACACGGTGGAATTCCAGAGCTTTGATTCTTTTCACTTTTAAGTTCTGCTTTTAAAGCACACAGCAAAAACAGAACCCCGTTGTGGCTTTTCTCTAGAGTGCACGAGGTACCTTACAGATTTCAGGTACCCTCATGAAAGCAACAGTCTAATTACTTAGAACCATTTTAAGACTCATGGTTCTTGATATTGCTTTCCTTATCGAAGTAACAGTCTGATTTATTACCCCCCCCCAAAAAAAGAAATCAAGATTCCATCCTTATTTTGGGGGCTTTGGCTGTCCCAAATATCAGCCACAACTTGACCTGTAACAAGATTTTGAACCTTGTAAAGCACTGAGATACCATAAAGGTTAAGTGCCAGAAGACAAGCAGCACTTAGTTATCTGTTTTAAAAAAAAAAGCCACACAGCACAAAACGGTGCTGTGTGGCTTTTTTTTAAAAAGATACTAACAGAACCTGTCAATGGGATCATGAGCTTTTGTGGGCACAGCCCCCTTCTTCAGGTGACCAGAGTTATGAGTAGGGGATATGAAAACTTGAAATAAATGGGAGAGGGAAGAGGAGGGGGGTGGGAGACAGGGCATCATTAAGTATCTGGAGAATGATTTTTATCTGCTTAGGTTTAAAGTACCCAAAGTCAATAGATAGATTGCTAAGACAGGAAGCACCTGAAGGTGCTAACAGCTCTGTGAGTGGTATCCTTCCTGTCTTAGCAATCTATCTATTGACTTTGATTTTTATCTGCTTAGGTTTAAAGTACCCATTCTCCAGATACTTAATGATGCCCTGTCTCCCACCCCCCTCCTCTTCCCTCTCCCATTTATTTCAAGTTTTCATATCCCCTACTCATAACTCCTGTCACCTGAAGAAGCGAGCTGTGCCCACGAAAGCTCATGATCCCATGGACAGGTTTTGTTAGTCTATGAAGTGCTACCAGACCATTTGTTGTTTTTTCTCCTGTAACAGACTAACTCAGCTACCCCCTGAAGCTCCTTAATTATCTGTGTCTGGCAAAAACTGTCTTGTCAGTTTGCAACTTTAAATGAAAGGGCATTCGTTAAAAACCAAACCAATTCATTTGAAATCTTCAGAACAGATTTACAAGTTTATAATGCATAGATTTCATTCCCTTTTATTCATTTAACCAGTTACAGTCCAATAGAATGCCTTATTTCCCCTTTAACAGATTTAACAAAAGTGTCCACAGCCAAATATTTAAATCGGAATACTTTTTGCCTGAATTATTTACACATGTCTCAGAAAAGAGGCTGCAAAGAAACAAAGGAGGCGCTTTTTTTTAAATCATCTTTTACAACAATTGCCTAATTCCTTCCACACTCCAGAGTTAACTTCTTACTTTTTCCCCTTAATTACTTGCTCATTCTTGAACTGAATAGTTTAAATATTACCATTCCAAGTAATTTTCCAATACTTTAAATTTTCAATGCCTATACTCACTGCTTTCCCTTCTTCCTGCCAATGTGCCCCCTTAGAGCTTTGAACCTCTCACCCACTTTTACTTGCTTATTTGGCTTCTTATTTGTTTGCACCTAATTCTGCATTCTTTGCTGAATGGCCCCTTTCCAGGGACACAGGTTTTGCCCCTTACTAATTTAGCAAGAAGGGCGAGCTTTTTAATTAGCCCCCACACCTTCTGGTGCCTTTCATTGGGTGAATTTAAATGTTTATTCCTGCAGTCAACTAATAATTTTTAAACTTCTTAGTACAGGTTTTTCATAACAGCTAAACTACAGCATTATTTCTTTTGATTGAGATTAAGGGTTTGTAAACCAATACATATTTCACCAACTTACTTACAAGGTTTACGTGGTATAAAAATTAGCTAAGACATTGTCAGACCATGGGCTGTGCTTAAACTTTTGCAATATTTGTTCTAAAGATATAGTGTACCTTTTTCCCTTTTCATGAGGGGTTTTTCCTGAATTTTTGCACCAACATGCCCAGTTTGTTTTTACTAGTAATTTTTAGTCTTATTTGTCATGTACCCTTAAGATTTTATACAAGGGAAAAACGGAAACACTAAGCTTCATTCTTTTGGCTTGCACCTCATATGTTTGTGGTTGCAATGCAATGGACCCCGTTTAATCTTTTAAAATTTGCCAGGGCCACCTGTTGTATTTCTGTCCCCACTTTTCAGGCCCTGTGAAAGTGCTGGCAGTCTGTTATTTACAACAGGGGATGGTGTTTTATTCTTTTCCAGGTTTTCAGCAGCCTTTTCCATTTTCTTATTTTCCTTCTTTACATGTTCAAGCAGATCATATGCCTGGGCAACCTGTTACTTTGCCAGCAGAGCAGCTTTCCAGTGCTGGACAGTCTGTGTTGCTTTCTCTATTTTTTTATTTCTTTTTCATTTATTTGGGAAGTTAGTAGAGTGGAATGCTGTTCAAGCCATCTTACATTCATTGCAAAATTCTAGCTCTTTTACTTCCTTTTCTTTCCCAAATTTCCTCTGGATCTTCTTTCCACTCAGAGATCTTGTCCCACTCCCCAGAAGCAACTGCAGCCACTTGCCTCTTGGCAAATTCTAAATTTTGCTGTAGGTTCTCAATAATTAAATCACAAGGGCTATGATCCAAAGGGGCTCTACCTTGCTCAGGGTTCATCTTTTTATCATGCCCTGTAAAACTTGATTCTCCTTTTTTTTTTTTTTTTTTTAAGTTTTCCCCTCACTTTCTCCAATTGCCCTGCAGCTTCACCCCCGTAATCCCCTGACTCCTGCACCCCTGTAATGGCACGGGCAGACTCCATCAGCCAGTAGAATAGAGGGAGTTTATTGCTTCTCCAGGATACAGCACAGCACAGATGTCATCTGGTTACAGGAACCGGCCCTAGGATGCCTCAGCCCCCCTTGAGATGGGGGATGCTGGGCCCCTAAATTCCAGCCCCTCTGGGCCCTAGGCTGTCTCCTCCATGATCCCAGACAGCCCAACTCAAAACCCACTCCCTTCCAGCCCTGCCCCCAGCCAGGTCTGGCCTCGCCCCTTCCTTCCCATTGTTCCACTCCATGGGAGATACCTGTCTGACGAGTTTCGAAGCCCCCTTGCATAATGACTCATCCCCTGCCCTGCTGGGCCGTGCTGCAGACAGCAGCCAGCGGAGGTCACTGACAACCCACTGCCCAGCATAGCAACCAGCAAGGCACCCCCACTACGTCACAAGCTACACTTAGATGACTTTTTCCTATCTCAAGCTCTTGCTTATATGCTCCCAAATCAACCTGATGCAGCATACGCAAGCGAAACTGCCACTGCCAAAGCATCCTTCTGCCCCGGTATATACATTTGTTCATGCTTGTTAAAGGTATCTCTCCCTTGGTACCCCCTTCCATTATTACAAAACATTATCACCCACTTATTCTCCCACCCTTCTTAAGATCTTGACACCCCTCGGGGTACCCAAGACCTTCCCAGTGTATAGATGAGAGAGAGTGGCTTCCCTCCTATACTTTCCAAGGATAAAAAGAACCAACACAGGCCTGGACACCACAGTGTCACAAGACCCCCCCAGTGTATAGCCGAGAAGACTCTCCTTCTCCTATACTTTCCTGAGGTGTGGTTGACTCGGGGTATTTCCCCAGGCAGACAGCCCCCCCGTAGTCAAATATCACTTTAACACACTCCTTTCTTATCACTTTGCCAGCAAAATCCTTCCCACACCAGTGCTTTTACTGCGAATTCTTTTGTCTGTGCCCGCATTTTCCACCATGTGTCACAAGAGGCACTGTGATCCAGTTGATCAAGCCGTATCACACTACCCATTTGCTTCAGCATTCACAGAACAAAAAAGTCTTTCACAGTATCTTAAACATAACTTTAACAAGTTTTATTGCACGCAATTCAGGAGCAGTTTTAAAAGCACTGTGGCTGTGTCTAGACTGGCATGATTTTGCGGAAATGCTTTTAACGGAAAAGTTTTTCCTTTAAAAGCATTTCCGCAAAAGAGCGTCTGGATTGGCACGGATGCCTTTGCACAAAAAGTTCTTTTGTGCAGAAGCATCCATGGCCAGTCTAGACGCGATTTTGTGCAAGAAATCCCCGATCGCCATCGGGGCTTTTTTGCGCAAAACAGTTCTTCCCTGTCTACACTGGCCCTCTTGCGCAAGTATTCTTGCACAAGAGGGCTTATCCCTCAGCGGGAGCATCATAGTATTTGCACAAGAACACTGACAATCTTACATTAGATCGTCAGTGTTCTTGCGCAAATTCAAGCGGCCAGTGTAGACAGCTGGCAAGTTTTTGCGCAAAAGCAGCCGCTTTTGCGCAAAATCTTGCCAGTCTAGACGCACCCTGTATGTATTTGTATACTTAGTAGTAAGCAATTAAAACAGCATTAAAAGACATTACACGGCATCACATGCATTAAAAGGCATTAAAAACAATAATTAAATGGAATACTTAACAATTTAAATCTAATTCTTAACCCAATTTAACACACACACACACTCACCCTCTCACACACACACACCCTCTGGGGCTGGCCAGACCCCGGTAATGTCGATTAATTTGGTTGAGGCGGAAGTCCAACGTGCACGTCACCCCAATATGCCAAATCGATGGACTCCAACTTGTGGAGGAAAATCGTGTGGGATATATCCCCTCAGCAGGGGCCAGTCCGGTGGGATGCCATCCACTGGTTGCACACAGTCCAGGTGGGGTGATGTCCGTTAGTGACACCCCCTTCTTCTTACTGGTGTGTCCACGACTGATCCAGAATTATCCAGTTTTTGCACCTCTTGTCTCACCACGAGTGTTTCTGGATCAGTCGTGGGCACACCAGTAAGAAGAAGGGGGTGTCACTAATGGACATCACCCCACCTGGACTGTGTGCAACCAGTGGATGGCATCCCACTGGACTGACCCCAGCCAAGGGGATATATCCCACACCATTTTCTCCCACAAGTTAGAGTCCATCGATTGGGCGTATTGGGGTGATGTGCACATCGGACTTCTGCCTCAACCAAATCAACCAACATTACCTGGGGCCTGGCCAGCCCCAGACAGTGAGTGTGTGTGAGAGGGTGAGTGTGTGTGTGTGTGTGCGTGTGTGTTAAATTGGGTTAAGAATTAGATTTAAATTGTTAAGTATTCCATTTAATTATTGTTTTTAATTCCTTTTTATACCTGCAATGCCTTTTAATGTCTTTCACTGTTTGTTTTAATTGTTTAAGTACTAAATATACATCTATATATAGTGCTTTTAAAATTCCCTCCTGAATTGCTTGCAATCCAGTTGTCAAGGGTACAATCTGTCTACTGTGGGTCTCTTGTTCTGTGAGCTGGTTATAATACACAGTCAGGAGCTCTGTTTGCTTGGCTTGATCACCCGAGCAGCAGCAGTGCCCTCTTGTGACAGACGGTGGAGAATGCGGGCACAGGCAAAAGAATCAAAAGTAAAAGCACAGATGTGTGTGGGGGAAGGAATTGGCTGGTAAAGTGATAAGAAAGGTGTAGGGAATAATTTCGGACCCACTGGGTGCAGGTGAAAACACGCAGAGGATTTATTGAACACGCAGCGCTGGTGGAGTGCGGACCAGGTGGTTAGCCCGGAGAGCAGTAACTTAGCCAAAACATACATTAGATTGTATAGGTCGCAGATGGACGGAGGGGAAGTGATTTGATAGGTCTAGCAGCGGAAATGAGATATGCACATAAGCCAATGAACTATGAAAGTTACACAGTATCCCCGCCCATTGCCAATTAAACATGTTATCACTAATATAGGTAGTTATTCCTAACAAGGTGAATGAGCCAACAGAAACAGGATGGAAGCCCCCAAAATGGACATGTTGCTGTTAGCTTGTTAGCTGAAATTGTGATGTCTACTGTGAGATGACTCCTTCCTTGTGTTGGCACAGTCCTTGGGATCCAAGCTGATTAGTCTGAAATCACAGGAGACAGTAAGAAAAACCGCGCAGCCTGGCTGATACCAGCCAGGCCTTATCAGAGTGAGGCCTCTTTGGAATGTAGTTGCCAGGGTCACGGTAATTGTCTGTCCATGTGCTTTCCAGGCCCGGCCTAATGATTTCGGATTTGAGTACTCAGTTCTCAGCAAGATACCATGGACTGCCTCAGTTTACCCTACAAAAGGAGTGTGTTGTTAGAAATATTTGACCAGGTGGGGCTGTCTGCCTGGGGAAATACCCCGAGTCAAGCAGAAGGACACAGGGGAAGAGAATAAGAGGGGGCTAAGGATAATGTTCCGTAATAAAGGAAGGGGGGATCAAAGGAAAGAGGGGGATTTTGTGGCGGTGCCCAAATTGGTATCAGCTCCATCAAGTTGGGAAAAGTGGCTCTCAAAGGCTGGACAGTCGCCATGGGCCGCTCGCCCTGAATCCATGAAGGGCATATCTAAATTTGAAGATCTGGAGGATACCTTTGACAAATATGAACACGTCTAAACCGGGACGGAAGGATGGTTTAGCAGCAGCAGTGTCGCTTGCATACGCTGCAGCCAAGGAAGGATTTGAGCGTTGGCAGCATGAAGAGACATGAACAGAACAATTGCAGATTGATTTAGGAGCATATGAGCAAGAGCTTGAGCTAGAAAAGGGTCATTTAAGTGTAGCTGTAGAACAACTAGAGGAGGTCAGGGGAAAACTGAGGCAAGAGAGAGAAGTGAAGGAGATAGTGGAACGCAAAGTTGAGAACTTAAGGAAAGTGGCAGAATTGGTGCCAGGATTACAGTCCCTAGTGCAAAAATTGAGTCTGCTAAATTAGTAAGGGTACATCTACACTAGCCCCCTAGTTCGATCTAGGGAGGCTAATGAGGGCAACCGAAATTGCAAATGAAGCACGGGATTTAAATATCCCACGCTTCATTAGCATATTCCCAGCCGGTTGCCATTTTAGAAATTGACTAGCCCGAAGTAACTGCCCGCGTCTACACGTGGCAGTGAAATGGGATTCTGAATTAAAGCCCTAACTCGAATTGGCTGGTAAACCTCATTGCAGGAGGAATACCAGCTAATTCGATTTAGGGCTTTAATTCAGAATCCCGTTTCACTGCCGCATGTAGATGCGGGCAGTTACTTCGGGCTAGTCAATTTCTAAAATGGTGACTGGCCGGGAACATGCTAATGAAGCGCAGGATATTTAAATCCCGCGCTTCATTTGCAATTTCGGTCACCCTCATTAGCCTCCCTAGATTGAACTAGGGGGCTAGTGTAGACATACCCTAAGGGACAAAACTTGTGTCCATGGAAAGGGAACATTCAGCAAAGAAAGCAGAGTTAGGCACAGACAAATAAGTAGCCAAAGAAGTAAGTAAGAGTGCGTTAGAGGTTTAAAGCCCGAAAGGGGCACTGGAAATTTAAATTCTTGGAAAATTACTGGAAATGGCAATATTTAAACGAATGAAGTTTTCAGTTCAAGGATGAGTAAATAATTAAGGGGAAAAAGTAAGAAGTTAACTCTGTGGAGTGTGGAAGGAATTAAGCAATTGTTGTAAAAGATGCTACTACAAAAAGTGTTATAAAAAAATCCTTTGTTTCTTAGCAGCCTCTTTCCTGAGAAATGTGTAAATAATTCAGGCAAAAAGGTATTCTGATTTAAATATTTGGCTGTGGACACTTTTGTTAAATTTGCTAAAAGGGAAATAAAGGATTCTACTGAAAATTAACTGGTTAAATGAATAAAAGGGAATGAAATCTATGCATTGTAAATTTGTAAATCTGTTTTTCAAGATTTCACATGAATTGGTTTGGTTTGGTTTGGTTTGGTTTGGTTTGGTTTTTAACGAATGCCCTTTCATTTAAAGCTGCAAACTGACAAGACAGTTTTTGCCAGACACAGATAATTAAGTGCTGCTTGTCTTCTGGCATTTAACTCTTATGGTATCTCAATGCTTTATAAGGTTCAAAATCTTGTTACAGGCCAAGTTGTGGCTGATATTTGGGACAGCCAAGCCCCCAAAATGAGGATGGAGTCTGGATTTCTTTTTTGGGGAAGGAGGGGGGAAAAAATCAGACTGTTACTTTGATAAGGAAAGCAATATCAAGGACCGTGACACTGGCCTCTTGTGACACTGGTACGACCTGGGGGGGCCTCCTCCTGGTCCCCTTGCACTACAGGGTGAAACACGGCCAGCTCAGCTCCCCAGCTACGGGAGGGGCACCTGGGCACGCCCTCTCTCCAGGTCCCGACCCAGGGCCCTAAGGACGGAGAATCCTCCCCGTCTCGGTTGGTGGGGGTGCTTCCCCTAAACGCACCAACCCTCGGGCGTCCACTCAGCCCTACCCTGGGTCACTTCCTCCCGGCCGGCCTCCTGCCGGCACTCGCTCGCCTGTCTGCCCGATGGGTCCCTCCCTCCTTTATCCTCAGCCTCTTATCAGCTCCACCCCTGATGCCAGCGTCTCTCCCTCCCCCACGTGGCTTTCTGGAGCATCCACCGGTGTGGGCACCGTTGCCTCCCCCCTTGCTTCCTTCTTCCCCTCCTGGGGCGGGTGTGGTGACGCCCCTGCTCCAGCGCCAGTCGCCGACATCACCCCGCAGAGCCCGCTCGATTCCCGGCTTGTGCGCCGTGTCCGCGGTGCTGCGGCTTGTGCTCTGTGTCCCCAGCCGTGCCACTAGCTCCCCTTCCAGGGCAGGAGAGTGAGGCAGCCCTGCCCCGTAACACTTCCCAAACCACTAGCCTGGCCTGCCCACTCTCCGCCCCCAGAATGCCTACTGGGGGGACTGGGGAGGCTGGGGTGCACCCGCCCAGTGCCCTCCCCTTCCCTCTCCATGGTGGGGGGGAGTGGGGAGGTGGCTTGGCTCCTGTGGGGGCGGGGCCTCCACGGAAGGGGCGGGGCTGGGGACTTGCCTCCCCCAGTCCTATCTTCACCGACCACCATGCGCGAAAGCCTAAAGCGCATCGATGTGCCGACCTCCCCCATAGCTAGCGAAGGAGAAGCCAGTTGACATGGGTGGGGGGTCCCTACGTCCAAAACCTCAACATAATGCCAAGCGCGTGGGGAGGACGGGTCAGGGAAGGGATAACAGAGGTGAGAACGAGCGAACATCCTTAATAGGCCAGGATGCGGCACGGATACGTGCAAACACGCTGACACCAGGACCCCACTGCTGACACTAGAGTCACCGCTCTGCTGGGTGGGAGCAAAACATATGACCTTGAAAGACAATGTCCCATCATTCTCCACTGGCTCCAGTTCCTAGTGATGCTGGGAGCTGGTGTATTTTAAACTTTCCGTTTCCTAGCCATGTGGACTTTCCCCAGAATTGCTGAGCCAGGGCCATGTCAATACAATGGGCCATAAATGACCTAAGGGTGGCGTGGAAGGTTTATCTCCTCTCCCCCAATAACCAGGCAACTTCCTCTTATCAGGCTCTGGCCTCAAGGCCAGGAATGTCTCCTGTAAATATGACAATTGCCCTGAGCTCCTGTGTAATGTTGCTGCGCAGCTGAAGGTCGGCTTCCGGGCCTCACCCCTTTGTTACGCTCACTCTGCACGGCCACCGCTCCCCTGGGGCTGAGCCCCAATGTAAACGCTCTGCGTCGATTCCAGCCCTAGTTTACAGTGGTGGTGTGGTCAGCCCGGTGGGTCGGCACAGGTGTGAAATCAGACGACAGGGCCTGTGCACCCCACCCTAGACACGGCTGCATCTCAGCTCTGGGAAAAGGTTCCCTGTGTAAACAACCTTCCCCCCCATCCCCCGGTGACCCACCCCAGAGACAGCTGCTTGGCAGCAGTGGGGGATTAGCAGAGTTGGAGTTGCAGGGTTCCTGTGCCGAGGCTCCAGCCAGGGTGCAAAATAAACCCCCCTTCTCCGTTCCCAGACCCTCGGGAGAGTGGCTCAGGGGTGCGCAGGGAGCCAGGCTAACCCTGGTGCACCCGATCCCCCTGGGAGCGCCCCCATTGCATGCGGCCGGGCCCGGCCCAGAGCAACCGGAGCGTAACGACACATGCAGGGCTGCAATTTCCCAGCCTGATTTATTCGGTGCTTTGCCAGTGTGCAGGGACAGACGCTCAGCAGCGGGCCCCGGACATCACCCTGCAGCACAAAGGGCTGGGGGGGTCAGTAGAAATGGGAATTCGGGCTTTGATGCCGTCATCGTGGCGCCAGCATGAGCATTTCTTCCCTTCAGCCTGCCAGCGTGGGGGGACGGTTTCCCCATAACCACCCAGCGAGGCCCGGGGACTGAGCTAACGCCACTGTGGATGCCTGGCAGCAGGGGTGGGCAAGCATTTTTGCAGGGGGGGAGGGTACTTCATGAATTGTGGGTAGTGGTCACAAGCTGGCTCCTCCCCCAGAAAGGGCGTGGCCCGAGGAGGAAGGGGTGGGGCATGAGGAAGGGGCGGGGCTTCGGTGGAGGGGGCGGTTCCCTCTAGCACTGTGTGCCCCTGGTGGGAGGAGGGAGCCGCAGGCTGCTTTGACCAGCGAATGATTTTGTGTGCTCCCCGGGGCAGGGCGGTCGTGGGCCATATCCAGCGGCTTGGCGGGCCGAATGCAGCCCATGGGCCGTATCTTGCTCCTTCCACCGGCCTTGGAGGAGGGTGTCCAGTGGTCAGGGCTGGAGCATGCGGGATTGTGCTCATTGCGTTGCTAAAGGACTGAAATCCGGTCCCCGGCGAAGCAGCAATTGGAATCCTACTGGGACGGATCTTTGAACCACAGCCTCACAGATTCCTGGGAACCCCTAACTGATCCCCAGAATTCATGCAGGCTCGGGCGACGAGGCGCGCGGGGCCCGGCCAGGGCAAGGCCTGCTCAGGAGAGCAACTTCACCAGCAGCAGCCCTGCGAGGGCGGGTAGCCAGAGGGCGAAGGGGACTGTCCCCGCAGCCAGGCCAGCTCCGCGGCTGGGCACTGGCCCTGCAGGTCTCACGCTCGCCTTGGTGAAGGTGAAGGTGTGAATCCCTGCAATCAGGGCGTCTCCAGGCTGGATGCCCCCTGCAGACGGCGTGACGCAGCCTTGGGCCGCAAACGTGGATTCAGCCAAAGAATCTGTTGGAGAAATTCGGCCTGTTCATGGGCACAGGCGCCTCCGGGTCCTTCGCGGCCCCCTCCCCTCTGTCCGCACCACCCGGCGACTCCCCCTCTGCCTCCCCTTCCCACCCGCCTGGGGGTCTCCCTGCTCCGGCTTCACCAGGACACGGCAGGGCAGGCACCTGGCGCCCTCTTGCCTCCCCCACATCCCACAGGAGCCTGGCGCTGGGGTTGGGAACGGAGCTGTGGTCAGGGAGGCTCCTTCACCAGCGCGGCGCCACCAGGGAACACGCCGGCTCTCCCCGCCCCCGGCAGCCCCCCGCCCGGTTCAGTTCTTTTATAACCACCCCAGAGCGCCTGGAGCCCTGGGCCACACTGAGAACAGGAGCTGCCTCACGGAGCAACAGCAGCTTAGCTCCACCTTAGACATCAAGGGGGAGGGGACTAGTGGTTAGAGCAGTGGGGGGTGGGAGCCAGGACTCCTGGGTTCTCTCCCCAGCTCTGCATCCCTGACATCACAACCCTCCCCCTGGCAAGTGCCCCACTGCCATCGCCCCCGGAGCAGGGTGGCATTGCTAGGGGTGGGGGCGGGAGGAGCTGGGCTGGGAAGCAAACGTCCCAATTCCTCTCTCCTTCCCTCCGGCCAAAACTCCTCCTGGCTGCCCCACCCGCCCAGGGCTCGGCCCAGACTCCGGGTCCCCAGCTGCCTCCAGCCCTGCGGCCAGCTGTCAGGATTTACCTCGCTGTAGGGTCCCAGTGAAATCGCCGCAGTACGTCTCCTCCCTGGTGCAAGGGATGATTTGGCTGGTGCAGGTCTGGGCATCAGTAGTCAGGCAGGCCGGGCACTGCCGCCCGTTCAAGGCGCTGTTCTCCTGGGGCACTGGGAACCCAGAAACACGGTCACGGGGTGAGTTAAATCTCAGAGCCCGAGGGGTGCGCCCGCTGCCCTGCCCCGCCCGTGGGTATGTGGCCCCACCCCGGCCCGATGGTACCGCTTCGCCCTCTGTCCCACGGCAGACAGAACCTGTTGGAGAATCTGGCGGAAGTGCCCATCACCGCCGCATCCTGGCTTTGCGGGACGTTGGTAGTTGCCCATAAAAGCCCCCTCCCCGCCCGCCCTGAGCCAGCGGTGCCAATTTCCCAGCCATGGGTGAGTATCTCCCAAGGCTCCGACACTGGTTACACCGCAGCCGTGAGCTGTCCCGGATCCCGGAGCAGGAAATCTGGGGGGGGGGGGAGGGGTTGGGAAATGGCCAAGGAGGCTGGTTTCAATTCTTCACATAAGAACCAACAGGGACAAACCGGCAACATGGGACAGGCCTGGGGCTGGGAACCCGGTGCCGAGCCCCCAGGAGAGGCAGGTCTTGGACCAGGTTCCCAGCAGGGGGGGCTCGTCCCCTTTCAAGGCGATCGTACGGGCTGTTCCCAAGGCACGGGGGCTCCCGGAGCGCCAGCCCCCCCTACGCTTAGCGCCCTCGAACGGCTCCTGGGAGAAGCCCCTCCCCAGGGGCAGGACACCGGACCCCGCACTTACGTTCCACGGGGCCCGAGTTACACTTGTTCCCGTTCCTGCAGCGCTCGTTGTTGCCCCTCAGATACAGGCCCTGCTGACGGGGAGCCTGAGGGGTTCCTTAACGCCACTGTTATAGTCGGGCAGGCAGCCTTTGACATAGCCCGTGATCGGCGTCTCGCTTGCGTTAGAGAAAACCAAGGGAGGGGCTGGGCGCGGTGCCTTGAGCTGGAGCAGGGGGCTGATTTTACCTCAGTGTTTGGCTGCGCGGAGCCCGGCCCAGTCCCAGGGCCCAGTTCCAGCAGGAGGTGGTGCAGCTGGGGGCTCGGCGGAGCCGGGAGGCTGGTTGCAGGGTTAGAAACCTGCCTCGGGGCCAGAGACTCCAGGGCTGCGTCGATGCGGCTTGGCCCGGGGGGGTGAGCAGGGCCCCGTCTGCCAGCACCCACCCCGGAGCAAATCTCCACTCGGGGGCTCCCGGGTGGAGTGGGGAGGGTCTGACCCCGCCCAGGAGCTGGGAGCGGCCGCCAGACAGACTCGGGCTGGGAACGAAGCGAATGGTCCCAGGGGTTAATTCCCCGCATGATGAGAAACATCTCCCTGGGGCTGGGGTGGGTTCTCGCCAGGGACCGTGTGTGAAGCCAGAGGGGATGGTTTCCTCCAGCTCTAGGGATGAGCGGGGGCAGGTCTCTGGCCTGTGCTGGGCAGCGTCGCACGAGAAGCTCACGAGGGTCCCTGTGGCCCTGCAGGCCGGGAATCGGTGGCCGTGTGCACAGTGCTGGGTTAACCCGGCTAACCGCGCCCTGGTGTGAGCATCCACACTGCTGCACCCCCAGGGGTTAGAGCCACCCGGACAGAGCCAGGCTGGGGCTGTATGAACCCGGCACAGCCCTGGGCCTTTGGGGCGTGGCCATGGCTCTTCACGCCGCACTGAGCTGCGCCGGTCTCTGCGCTGAGTCTCTCTCGGCGGTGGCGCTGTTTGAGCCGGGTAGGGCTGGCACCGGCTGTCCCTACCTCGGTATGAAGTAACCCCGGTTACAGCTGCATCCGCACTGCAGAGTGTGTGTGTGGGGGGGGGGGGGGGCAATTCTAGTCCAAGCGAAAGTGGAACCAGGGTCTCAGCTACCCCCAAACTGCATGCGCCAGCCTGGCCAAGCTCGTACCCACTGAGGTGAAAGGGTTTGTGTGGGGCTCGCAGGGGCTGTGGGGGAGGGGATTAGGCTAAACCCTGGGTCCCAGCCCCCAGCAATGCCACAGAGCAGCCAGATCCTGAATGGGTGGAAGTTCAATCAGACCGTTTGTGAGGGAGCTGGACCGTTTCCTGAGCGTGCTCAGAGAGAGAGAGAGAAATGGGAGAGTGGGGATAGACAGACAGACAGATAGACAGAGAGTGTGGGAGAGTTAGACAGACAACATGGTGATCCATAGATAGACAGATAGTGTGTATGGAGATGCATAGACAGATAGAGAGATGAGGTGCGTGGAGATAGATAGATAGTTGGAAGGGGTGTCTGCAGAGAGAGAGAGAACAATGAGAACTGAAGGGAACTGGAACTCCCCACATCCCAACAGGGTATCCCAGTGCCAAAGGATCAGCCACACTCCAAGTTCAATTGATACCTCGTGTCTCACATACAGGAGCGCGCTGGGCCAGGCCGTTGGCATCCACCATGGAAAGATTTATTAACACGAGAACGAGAAGGTCGGGAGTTGGGTTGCTCGGGGAATCCCGGGGCAGGCTCTCAGCAGAGCTGGTACAACCTGCCAGCTGGAACGTCTCCGGGTACGTCCCACGTCAGGCTGGGTCAGCAAATCCTTCCCGCCCTCTGTCCCCACCAGGGTGTGTGTGGAGCGGCGGGAGGAGTGAAGGCAAGAGGGAGGCGCCCTCAGGACCCTTTTATACCCTTGCCCGTGCGGAGGGAAACCCCTGTTCCCTGGGGCCTCCCAAACGGGAGCTGGTCACATGCCCCAGTGACCCCTCTCTGTCTTTCCTGCCAGTAGCCATGATGGGCTGGCGGGTCTGCAGGTTCCCAGCCGCACCCCTCAGGTGTGTGTGGGCCCCTGGAGAGCCAGCGTCCATGCAGCACGGCTAACTAGCACAGCCAGTCCTTGGGCAACCATCCCTCACCACAGGTGGGGCAGGCCTGCAGCTGTCTCCCAGACACAAACATTTCAATACAAGCCCAGAGCCCATCCTGAGGGGAGGTGGGGGATGGGTTATAACCTCTTCCCTGTGTAAGGGGGTGCTGGGGGGGCACAGGGAGCACTGGGGTGTCTGAGGGGAGGTGGGGGATGGGTTCTAACCTCTCCCCTGTGTAAGGTGGGGCTGGGGGGCACAGGGAGCACTGGGGTGTGTGAGGGGAGGTGTGGGATGGGTTCTAA
This sequence comes from Pelochelys cantorii, assembly GCA_032595735.1. Lineage (NCBI taxonomy): Eukaryota > Metazoa > Chordata > Testudines > Trionychidae > Pelochelys > Pelochelys cantorii. The sequence goes on from CM064349.1 coordinate 3,589,472, forward strand.
CCTCTCCCCTGTGTAAGGTGGGGCTGGGGGGGCACAGGGAGCACTGGGGTGTCTGAGGGGAGGTGGGGGATGGGTTATAACCACACCCGTGCAAGAGTAGCACCCACAAAACCAGCAGCTCTCATTAGACTCCTCCCTTGGCCCTCTCTGCACCGAATTCGGGGCACACATGCACCTGTGGGGGCAGCAGCCAGCCGCCTGCTCACATCCCAACCCAGCCCCGTGAGATCTGGTGCGACCCGCGCGGCCAGCCCAGGGGATTTCCCTGCAGTGACGTCCCCTTCAGACAAGGCAGCTCGCTAGCTCCCCCCTTCTCCAGCAGGGCCCTGAGCAGGTGCCCAGAGTGGGGTGGGTGGCAGATACCCCCCCTGCCAGGGCTCAGTTCCAGCCAGGTTGCCCCCAGCCAGGGTTCAAGGGCGGGGTGCAGCCGAGCCCCCTGCCATTTGGGCTGAGTGTGGCTCCGGGGGCCGGCCAGCGTCTGATGTGGGAATTACAGCCTGGGATAGCCTGCAGGGCTAGTTGGCTTCCTTGCCTCTGTGACTCTTCCGACGGATGTCAGACGGGGTGATGGCTCGGTCTGTTCCACTAGGGGTACATGGGCTGTTCCACAGGGGAGCTGTTGGCCGTGCATGGCCTGCTTAGGCAGGGCCCAGTGAGCGTGCACATCTGCAGGCCTTTTGCCCAAAGAGGGCCTGATGCTCGAAAGCCAGTGTGCACGGCGAGGGGAGGCATTGCCTTCCCAGACCACCAGCCTGGCCCCCCCCACTCTCCGCCCCCAGAATGCCTACTGCAGTGCAGTGCCCGGGTCCTTTCCTCCCCATATTCGGGGAGGCTGCAGTGCACCCGCCTGGTCCCCTTTTCTTCCTTCTCTGTGGTGGGAGGAGTGGGGAGGTGGCTGGGCTCTTGTCGGGGTGGGGCCTCAGCAGAAGAGACGGGGTTTGGGGTGGGGTGGGGCTGGCAAGCCCCCAGCCCTACCTTCACCGACCGCCCATGCACGAAAGCCTAAAGCGCGTTGATGTGCCAACCTCCCCCATAGCCAGCAAAGGAGAAGCCAGTTGACATTGGTGGGGTCCCTGCGTCCATACCCTCAAGGTAATGCCACCAAGCACATGGGGAGGACGGGTCAGGGCAGGGATAACAGAGGTGAGAACGAGCAAATGTTGCTAATAGGCCAGGATGCGGCATGAATAGGTGCAAACATGCCAGCCACGGGGTAAGCATGACCAGACGTTGTGTGGTGAGGGGAGGGCGGGGGGACCTGGAAAGAGGGTTTGGGTCCATATGCGGGAGCAGCTCTCTCTCTCTCTCTCTCTCTCTCTCTCTCTCTCTCTCAATGGTTCGTTCTCGCGCATGGCTTCAGTCCTTAGCTGAGGTAACTCAAAGAGAGCGTCTGTCGGTTTCCCGTCGTCCGCGTCTCCCTCTTGCACTAACGAACCGGGCCTGGCACTCTCTTGGCAGGCCAAAGGTGAGGCCGGTCCTTGGTCGTGAGCCATGGGGAGATCCGGGCAGGGTGTCTCAGCCGAAGAGCTCAACAGCGCGTAGCACCAGGGGAATCGTTAGAACAACTGGGGGGCCACCCGTGTTGCTCGGAGTCCGCTTGATTAACGTGCCAGGAACGCTCCCCACGCCGCTCCATTGTTGTTCTGAGGGGGAGTTCCCTTGCCCTGCCCCTGAGGGGCTTCCCCCTGTCGCTGGCCTGTGGGAGCCCATCTGAGCCAATAAAAACGACCTCTTAAAATCAGGCTGTGTGGGTACAGGCTGCCTCTGGGGCTGTATTTGTGAGTCTGAGCTCTGCACAGGTCCTTTCCTCTCTACCTCTGGGAGCATGAGAATTGGAGCTTCGTGGAACGTGGAGCCAGCGGAGGACCCAGGCATCCCAGTTCCCTGTCCCCTTGCTCTAACCACTAGACCCCACTCCTCCACCCGAGCCAGAAATAGAACCCCGGACCTTCCTGGCAGCGACTGGAGGTTTGGGTCTCAGTCCAGCAAGAGGTGGGGCGGGGGCATGTGGCCCAGAAATGGGCCCAGAATACTGGACGTGTGGGGCTGGCAGGGCCCTTGGCGCGGAGGCGTGGCCAAGCCAACCTAAACCAGTCCTGATGGTGTTGGGATTGAAAGTTTTATTCTTTTTATATTTGTATTTTAGGTTTAGTAATGTAGTAATTTAAGTATATAATTTCTTGTTTTAAAGTGTAGTGAGTTTAGTTAGTAAAGAGATCGAGTTTTGGTATTGTGTCTATTTTAATGAGATTAGAGGAATGTTGAAGGTTGAAGTTTTAATTGTTTAATTTACAATGTCCTTTGCTTTGCCCAGTATGAGACGTTTTGTTTATACTGTTGTATTACGTTTTTCTTTGCAAGGTCTTGTGGAGATTGTTTATGTGTGAAAGTGGCATGGAAGTGTGGAGAAAAAGGTGCGAAAGTTATTGCTCAGAACCAGATGGCCAAAGAAGGAGGGGTGAGCGTGGGTGAAAATACTTGCCAGCGTCAAAGAAACCATCAATAACCAACAGTGCATGGCCAGGATGAAGGATTGACAGATAGGCAGATGGACGGCCCTAGAGCGGAGCAGGTCCCCCTGAAAGATGATTGATTTCAGGATGAGCCTTTGGAGATGTTTTGGGAGTGATTGTGGAAGCAGGACGAGGGGCGAGGGGATTTGTGTGGCCATTTCAGGGTTTGTCAGTCGCAGAGCAAGAGTCTGGTTCACTCTGACTCTTGACAACACGAGAGCTAGGAGAGACGCTGCGTTCGCCTTTCTGCCTCGCTCTCCAAGATAGGATGGAATGCTGACCTCAGTGAGAACCTTGACAGCATCCGATGGGAATTGAGTGGGCAGGAAGTAATTGTTTGATGTTGTATGTAACGGGAAGGTATATATATTGGGTTTTAATTGTTCTGTATTTGAATATCCTCTCATGCTGTCTTCCCTTGCAATATTGCTTGAATAAATTGCCTCTGGCTACTTGTTGCTTCACACAACACAGAGTGAAGACTTGTTTTCTTCCACATGATTGACATCAAAAAGATAACACACCAGTCACAGGCTGACGCAGCGGAATCCAGAGACTTCAACAGAGAAATGGATTATAAAAGCAGGGTGCCTTGCTATGAAGCTTTGGGTTCGTCTTGCCACCAACTCGAGAGGAGCATCAGATCGATCGACCAATGAAGGCCCTGCTCCCCCGCTGTGATCGATCTGGTTGGTCAGACTCTGGACTGGTAACTAAAACTTTGTCTGGTGGGACTGTGTGTGTAAGGTGTCTGTGCATGAGTGACTGAAAAGCATATGCAGTACATGCGGCGTACTGCCTTTTCCCCTATAAAAGATCTCGTGTCCTTCATTTAAGCATAACAACAGGGCTTTGTCCAGCCTGGTGTTAAACCCCCCAGTGACAGGATCCCAGCCCTGAACGGCCCCGAGAGTTAGAGAGTTTCCTGCATCCAACCTCCATCGCCCTGCAGCACCTGAGCCCTTTCCCACTTCTTCCCCATCTGGGATCTGGTGAATAATCACTCCCTGGCTGTTGAATAAGGACCTCTCACACATTTCAGGGCTGTTATCCAGTCTGCCGCCGCCATGTCTCTGACTGAGCACGCCCAGGTCCTTTCACCTCCTCTCCCGGGGCAGGTCTCCTAAACCTCAGAGCCCTTCTCTCTCCTCTCAGGGCCTCTTTCCAGAATGCAGCACCCCTAACTGGGCCCAGGGCTCCGTGGGCCACAGCGGTGCCGAGCCAAGCCGGACAAGGACTTCCTTGGGCCTCTTAACACTCCCAACAATGGCGTTCACCTCATTTGCAATGGCTTTGCATTATTGACAGAATCAACATTCCTTGCCAGGACCTGGGCCACCCCTCTGCAAAGGGTCCTCCCTCGAGGGTTTAGGTGGGACATGGGAGCCCCTCTCCATAGGATGCGTAGATTTCACTTGCAGGCTCTGGACTGAATTTAGGAGTTTCTGGCTGCTCTTTGGGTACTGGAAATGGCTGCTGTAGTGGACGGTAAAATCATAAGGCAGGCACTGAGATACTACAGGGATAGCCAAGGTATAAAACCTTGGGAGAGGGAGATTGGTACCAATCACTCCAGTATCCCACCGCTGACACCAGTAACTCACCGCTGACAACAGTGCCACCGCTCTGCTGGGTGGGAGCAAAACATATGACCATATAACCAGGCAACTTCCTCTTATCAGGCTTTGGCCTCAAGGCCAGGAACGTCTCCTGTAAATATGACAATTGCCCTGAGTTCCTGTGTAATGTTGCTGCACAGCTGAGAGTCGGCTCCTGGGCTTCACCCCATTGTTACACTCACTCTACATGGACTCCTCTCCCCCAACCCCCAACCAGTGCAGCTGCCCCAGGGCTGAGCCCCAACGTAAACGCTCTGCGTCTATTCCAGCCCCATTTTACAGTGGTGGTGTTGTCTGCCCGGTGGGTCGGCACATGTGTGGAAGCAGACGACAGGGCTGAGCTGCCTAGACCTAGACACGGCTGCATCTCAGCTTTCGGAAAAGGTTCCCTGTGTAAACAACCCACCCCCGGTTCCCCCATGGCCCACCCCAGAGACAGCTGCTTGGCAGCAGTGTGGGATTAGCAGAGTGGGGGTTGCAGGGTCCTAATGCCCAGGCTCCAGCTAGGGTGCAAAATAAACCCCCCCTTCTCCATTTCCAGAGCCTCGGGAGCCTGGCTCAGGGGTGTGCAGGGAGCCAGCCAAACCCTGGTGCAGCCGATTCCCCTGGGAGTGCCCCAGTCACATGCAGCTGGGCCCGGCTGTGAGGAAGTGGGGAGTTTTGGAGGTTCAAAGGGGGGTGTTACACACAGGGGAGCACTCAGTGCCCAGAAGTTACTGGTTTAATGTGACAAAGGTGGGGAGTTTGTTGTTTCAGAGAACAGCCCAGAACTGGAGCTGCGGTACCTGGTACCCCAGGGTATGCCTACACTAGCCCCCCAGTTCGAACTAGGGAGGCTAATGTAGGCATTCGAACTTGCAAATGAAGCCCGGGATTTAAATATCCCGGGCTTCATTTGCATGTTCCCGGGCGGGCGCCATTTTTAAATCCCTCTAGTCCGAACTAACTGCCCGCAGCTAGACGCGGCACTTAAAAGTTCATTCTAACTAAGTCCTTAGTTTGAATTAACTGTGGACTTAGTTTGAATTAACTTTTAACTGCCGCATGTAGCCATGGGCAGTTAATTCGGACTAGGGGGATTTAAAAATGGCGCCCACCCGGGAACATGCAAATGAAGCCCCGGGATATTTAAATCCCGGGCTTCATTTGCAAGTTCGAATGCCTACATTAGCCTCCCTAGTTCGAACTGGGGGGCTAGTGTAGGCATACCCCCAGTGCCCCCGGCTCTGCTCAGAGGACACGGCCAATCTGGCCAGACAGCAGACAAGGCCAGAGACCAGAGGGGAGACCCCAGCGCCCAGCCCAGCTGGTCCCAGCGAGGGGAGAACATTGGACGGGGCGGGAGGTGGAGAAGAGGGGCCCGGGTGACCCTGTTACCTGGGGAGAAGACAATGGATGGGGGAGGGGCTGTTGCTGGGGGTATTGGAGGCTCTGCTGGGCGACTGGGGCTGTTTTGGGGGGACCGAGGGCAGAGCAGGCAGGACTCAGCTGGCTGCAGGGGAGACTCAGACGTGCGGGGGCCGGGGGGCCAGGCCGACAGGCCTGAGGGATCCTTTGCTGCGTTCACAGCTCAATAACCCCTCCTGGTGGGTGCTGGCTGGGAGTCGCTCTGGGCTGGAGAACAGGGCTGGGCTAGTCCCACTAGGAAGGGAGGCCCCGGGGGTCCAGAGGGAGGGGCAAGTGGCCGGAGACCCTGAGAGGCACCATCCCGGAGGCAGGGGGACAGACCCCCCAGATGAGAAGGGGCCCCCTCAAGAGAGAGTTGCCACACTGGAGTGGCCCCTGGGAAAGGGCTGTCTCACTGCTGCTGCACCGGAGGGGGGTCCTGCCCAGGGACGGACGGGTGAAGGGTGGGTAGGACCTGGGAGCCGTGACACTGGCCCAGGGCAACCGGAGCGTAACAACACACCTGGGGCTGCGATTTCCCGTCCTGATTTATTCAGTGAATTTGCCGGTGCACAGAGAGGCTCTCACCAGCCAGGCGGTGCCGGGACAGACGCTTGGCTCAGCAGCGGGTCCCAGGCATTGCCCCACAGCACAAAGGGCCCCCCCAGGGGGCTTGGTACAACAGGGAGTTCGGGCTTTCATGCCACCACCATGGAGCCAGCTTGAGCATTTCTTCCCTTCAGCTGGCCAGCAGCAGGAGCGGGAGCGTGGAGCCAGGAGGTTTCCCCATAACCACCCAGCCAGGCCAGGGGATGTGAGCTAACGCCAGCGTGGGGGGGCCTGTAGGGTGCCTGGCAGCAGGGGTGGGCAGGTATATCTGCGGGTGGGGTCACTTCATGAATTGTGGAAAGCAGCTGTGGGCCGGCTCCTCCCCCAGAAAGGGTGGAGCCTCAGGCAGAAGGGCGGAGCCTCAGGTGGAAGGGGTGGAGCCTCAGGCAGAAGGGCGGAGCCTCAGGCGGAAGGGGTGGAGCCTCAGGCAGAAGGGCGGAGCCTCAGGCGGAAGGGGTGGAGCCTCAGGCAGACGGGGTGGTTCTCTCTAGGTGCCATGCACCTTTGGTAAGGGGAGGAGGCCTTGCTCCCTGCCCCACCCTCCAGGGCAATCAAGACCCTCCTCGACTGTGCTCAGTGCATTGATGTAGGATCGCGGAGGGGCTGCCACAGCAGAAGGTTGGGGTCCCCGGCTAAGCAGATTGGAATCCTACTGGGATGGCTCTTGGAACCTCAGCCCCTCCGCCCGTTGGTGATTTTTGGGACTCCATAAATAATCAATAGAATTAACGTAAGAATCACGGGTGGGGCCACACTGAGAACAGGGGCTCAGGAAAGCAGCTTCACCAGCAGCAGCCCTGTGAGGCCCGGCAGGAAGAGGGCGAAGGGGACTTTCCCCGGGGCCAGGCTGGTGCCGCTGTTCTTGGAGGGTACTTTCTGCGCCTCCTGCGAGCTTGCCGTGTTGAACATGAACGTGTATGTTGCCGAAACCAGCTTGTCCTTGGCTTTAATGCCTTTGGCAGACTGAGTGGCGCAGCCTTGGGCTGCAAATGGTTTTCCAGAAGCATCTGCAGCACCTGGAGAAAAATCGGCCTGTTATTGGGCTCTGGCAGCTGCGAGTGCTTCTCTGCCTCCATCCCCTCTGTCCCAAGCCAGCGGTTCCCCCTCTGCTCCCCTTCCCTCCTGCCTGGGGTCTCCCTGCTCCAGCTGAACCAGGCCACTGCAGGGCAGGCACCTGGCGCCCTCTTGCCTCCCCTGCCCCCCACAGGAGCCTGGTGCTGGGGTTGGGAACGGAGCTGTGGTCGGGGCGGCTCCTTCCCCAGCACGGCGCGACCGTAGAACACGCTGGCTTTCTCCATCCCCGGCAGCCCCCCGCTTGGTTCAGTTATTTTATAACCACCCCAGAGCGCCGGGAGCCCTGGGCACACACTGAGAACAGGAGCTGCCTCACGGAGCAACAGCAGCTTAGCGCCACCTTAGACATCAAGGGGGTGGGGATTAGTGGTTAGAGCAGTGGGAGGGTGGGAGTGAGGACTCCTGGGTTCTCTCCCCAGCTCTGCATCCCTGAGATCACAGCACTCCTCCTGGGAAGTACCCCGGAGCAGGGCAGCATCACTGGGGGGGGAGCTGGGCTGGGAGGGAAATGTCCCAATTCCTCTCTCCTTCCCGCTGACCAAAACCCTCTTGACAATTCCCCGCACCAAGGGCTCGGCCCAGCGAGAGGGCCTGGGAGGTTCTAGGAGCCCTTCCCTGGGTGCCTAGCAGTGGTGCTGCTGTCCTGCTGCCCAGGGGCTTGGCCCTAAGCTTCCCCTGGTCTCGGGGGGCTGCCCAGGGTGGAAGGTTCCCCAGCTCCCTTCCACCCCCAGGCCAGTTGGCAGGGTTTACCTTTCATGATTTTCCCAGCGAATTTGACACAAAGATTCTCATTCCCAGTGCAAGGGACGGTGACGGGGGAGCAGGTGTCGGTGGTTGGAGCAAAGCAGGATGGGCACTGCCACCCATTCAGGGTGGTGTTCGCCTGGGGTGCTGAGAGCAAAGAGACACACGATTAGGGGCGGGGGGGGGGAGTTAAACTTTATAGAACCCGTGTTGTGCACCCACTGCCCTGCCTTGCCAAAGGCCCCCACCCCAGCCAGGCAGTGTCACTCCGTCCGTCTGTCACCCGGCAACCTGTGTGCCCCACCGCCGATGGGTTCCTGCCTTCCCGGGCATTCCTGGGCCCCAGAGCCAGAGCCAGAGCCCTGCTGTGTTTGGGAGAAATCAGACACCCTCCTGCCATCTGATCAGCCCAGCTGCCGCCAGGTCTGTCTCAGACCCAGCGCTGGGTAATCTGCAACCAGCCGTGTTATTTTCCCAGTCTCAAGTTGGCTGAAGTCCCCTTTCACTTCCAAGTCCTGGGCTAGGTGGGTTGTTCATAAAAACTCTCGTCTACCCTGTCCTCCCAGTTAGCTGGTGTGGGGCTGACCCAACCATGGAACTCCCCCTTGGGGCTTCGCGCCTTTTATCCCTGCCCGGAGGCTGGCAACCCGCCCAGCTCCTATTCCCATCTCAGCCCCAGAGCCGGTGCAGATGCCTTGGCCACACGAGGTAGCCCCCTGCCTGCCCTGCGCCAGCAGTGCCAGTTTCCCAGCCATGTGCGAGCTTCTCCGAAGTCTGACACCGGTTACACCACAGCAGTGACCTGTTACTGATTCCAGAGCACGAAGCAGCAGGAAATCAAGCGGTTTGGAAAATGGCCAAAGAGGCTGTTTTGAATTTTTCGTACAAGAACGAACAGGGACAAACTGGTAGCAGCAAACAGCCCTGGGGCTCTGAACCCGGCTTCCAGCCCCAAGAAGAGGCAGGTCTTGGAAGAGGTTCCCAGCAGGAGGAGGGGAAAAGAAAAGCCCCCAGTTTGAAGGTGGAGCCTGAAAGGTTCCGGGAAGTTTAGATTTGAGCCTGTCCTAGCAGCTGCTCCCTCTCTCGCAGGCAGCCCCCACCCATCTGATGGCAAATGGGCCCCGACTCTTCTACCCCCCTCCCAGAGACCCGCCAGCTACAGCTATTGGCTTGGAGACTGAAATTACATTGGAGTCAATGGAGTCTGGGGCAATCCAGGGGAGAAACAGGAACAAATACAAGGGGTGCCAGGGCTCGTCCACATGAACAACTTGAGTGTGGGGGGGGTGGGGCTGAGAATCCTCCAGGGCAGTGAAGATACCCTGCGCCAGCCTCAGTGTCCCATGTGCCCTGCCGAGGCACATGAAATGCTCATAGAACCCCAGAACCCCAGGGCTAGAAGAGACCTCAGGAGACATCGAGTCCAGCCCCCTGCCCAAAGCAGGGCAACCCCAACTCAATCAGCCCAGCCAGGGCTTTGTCCAGCTGGGACTTAAACACCCCTAGGGATGGAGACAGGGGTGGCCCGTGAGTATAGGCTGACTTGGCCGTCGCCTAGGGTGCTGTCTTCAACGGGGCGCCCGGGGCACCCAATTGACGGTCGTGAAGGTGGGGGCGCCAATCGTGCATTCCGCCTGGGGTGCCAGCTGCTGCAGCCCACCTCGGGCCACCCCAGGATGGAGATTCCCCCTCTCCCTAGGGAACCCAGCCCAGGGCTTCCCCACCCGCCTAGGGAAATCGTTTGTCCTAATATCCAACCTAGACCTCCCCCCCTGCAACTTGAGACCATTGCTCCTCGTTCTGCCACCTCTGAGAACAGCCTCTCTGGAACCCCCCTTCAGGGAGTTGAAGTCTGCTCTCAAATCCCCCCTCACTCTTCTCTTCTGCAGACTGAACAAACCCAAATCCCTCAGCCTCTCCTCGCAGGCCATGTGCTCCAGCCCCCGAATCATTTTGGTTGCCCTCCGCTGGACCCTCTCCAATGCGTCCATGTCCTTCCTGTAGTGGGGGGCCCAGAACTGGACACAATACTCCAGATGTGGCCTCTCCAGAGCCTAATAAAGGGGAATAATCACTTCTTTGGATCTGCTGGCAATGCTCCTCTTAATGCAACCTAATATGCCATTAGCCTTCTTGGCTACAAGGACACACTATTGACTCATCTCCAGCTTCTCATCCACTGTAACCCCAGGTCCTTTTTTGCAGAACTACTTCTTAGCCAGTCGGTCCCCAGCCAGTAGCAGTACTTGGGATTCTTCTGTCCCAAGGGCAGGACTCAGATTTCTTTTGGCCCAGACCTCCAATGTATCTACCTCTCATGCATGTGCTTTGAGCTGGTCCCCTTTTGAGGCAATCGAACGAACCATTCCCATGGCTCAAGGGCCCCCAGACCGGTAGGCACCCCCCACCCAGCACAGTTGAATGGTTCCTGGGAACAAGCCCTTACTGAGAAGCAGGAAAACAGACCCCACACTTACTTTTTAGGACATCTGAGTTACAATTATTCTGGTCATTGCATCATTTGGTGTTGATCCTCACATACCAGCCTGGACCAGCGGTGAACGTGAGGGCTTCTTTTAGGCCAACGTTAAAGTCATCTATGCAGCCTCTGGAGAAGCCCTTGGGAGATGATATCCCTTCTGTTTGGAAGAAAGAGGGGGGAGGGGAAAGAGCTGAGAGGCTGGGCGCGGTGCCTTGCACTGGAGCAGGGCGGTGATTTTCCCTCTGCGTTTGGCTGCAGGGATCCCGGCCCAGTCCCGGGGCCCCCATTCCGGCAGGAGGCGGCGCAGCTGGGGGCTCGGCGGAACCAGGAGCTCGTACCCCCTGAGATGAAAGGGTTTGGGGAGCAGCCAGCAGGGCACAAGAAATCCCATCCCCAGGCTCCTTTTCCACCCCCCTCAGAAAGTGCATTTCTCCCCGGCACAGCTTTACTTGCTGCCACGCAGCCAACCCGGGTGACATTCAAAGTGTATGAACAAATCAATATCTAACGCACAGGGGATGATGTTAGGGCCTGACGGACGTCCACTGGAGCTTGCATAGAATCACAGGACACTGGATGGCTCTCTGTTCTGCAGAGAGGGGAGGGGAGGGCTTCATGAGATCTCCCCATCCCCAGCCCAATCCTCAGCTCCTATTGGCTGGAAATAACCAGCCAATAGGAGCTGAGAGATTGGTCTGGGGGATGGGGGCAGCCTCAAGCCTCTTCGTCCCCCCTACCCTGGAGTGGAGAGCCACGTGGAGGGAGCAGCCTGCAGCTCTAAGCTGTCTGGGGCTGCAGCAGGCAGCAAGCCCGGCCTGTCTTGGAGGTGCTGCAGGGCTGCTGGCTGGGAGATGCACAGGTAAGCACCACTCAGCCAGAGCCTGCCTCTGGAACCCCAACTCCTCCTGCACCCCAACTCCCTCCCCCAGATCGCCATCCAAACCCTCTGCACCCCCTGCCCCATGTCACCACTCCCTCCCAGACCCTGTACTCCCTCCTACACCCCTCCCCCAGGCCGGAATCCTCTCCTGCACCCAAACACCCTCCCAGACCCTGCACCCCAATCCTCTGCCCTAAGTCTGCACCCACACCCTCTGCAGTCTGCACCCCCTTTTCCCACAACACAGCTCTCTCCCAGACTTAGCACCTCTTCCTAGAGCCATTCCCCCAGGCCTGAATCCTCTCCTGCACCCAGACACCCTCCCTAACCTGACACCCCAATCCTCTGACCCTGGTCACAACCCCCTCCTCACCCAAACTCCCTCTCAGACCTCACACCCTCTCCTGCACCCCAGTCCCTTACCCCATGCGCCCTTCTGCACCCAACCTCCACCCTAGACTCTGCACCCCCTTCACAGAACAGTGCGGCCCCTTCCACGAGGAGTAACAGTTAATCCGAACTAAGGACTTAGTTTGGATTAACTTTAAACTGCCGCGTGTAGCTGTGAGCAGTTAGTTCGGACTCAGGGGGATTTAAAAATGGCGGCGCCCGGGAACATGCAAATGAAGCCTGGGATATTTAAATCCCGGGCTTCATTTGCAACTCCGGTTGCCCTCATTACCCTACCTAGCTCGAATTAACGAGCTAGTGTAGACATAGCCTCATACTGTTGACTCATATTTAGCTTGTGGGCCACTCTGTCCCCTAGATCCCTTTCTGTAGTATCCTTCCTGGACAGTCGCTTCCCGTTCTGTGTGTGTGAAACTGATTGTTCCTTCCTAAGTGGAGCACTTTGCATTTGTCCTTATTCAGATTAATTCTCCTGACCTTAGCCTATTTCTCCAGTTTATCCAGATCAGTTTGAATTCTGACCCTGTCCTCCAAAGCACTCACAACTCCTCCAAGCTTGGAATCATCTTCAGACTTTTTTTTCCCCCTGATGCTTTGCAGCTGACTAATGGGGGGGCCAGGGAATACAGACTGGGGGGCTTTGCTGTGTGCTGGGGGTGGGCTGCATAGGGCTGGCCGTGGCGGGGAGGAGGGTGGCCCAGGCTGGGGTGAGATGGGCCAGGGTTGATGTGACATCACCTACCTAGTGTGCTTTCTTCTGCTATGATAATGCAGCCGCCTGTCGCCTTTGGCACTTTGCACTCTGTCACTGGATCTGTTGTAGTCAGGCAGTTGGCTTCCTGGGCAAAGCACTTCTGGCATGTTATATCCGCTGGAGAAAGAAGACCGAGTGTTTCCTTTTTACTGGAGTAACTGTCAGCTCTGATACATCCCTGAGCCTGAGTCACCCCCCTGCTCCAAACAAGCCGAGGAGTTAAGAGGCCCGATTGTCCCAGAGACACTCCGCAACTCCACAATTTCATCTACTGGGTCAGGGTAGTACCCGGGGTGAAGTCTGATGGCAGATGGCTAAAGGGTTGGTGCTCTTCATAAGGTCCGCCCACCAAAGAGGTCATTCCCATGCTGCATGTACTTGCTGTACCGGAGAGCCTCTCCCCTTGTAGTGGGTGTTCGCTGAGCCCATAGCACCACCTGGGGCTCCTGGCAGCCCCCCATTGTCCTACAAACTGCTGGGGTGCCCCCACCCCCTCTGCCACAGGGCTGCCATGAAACCACCCAGCCTCATGCCCTGGGCTCTATGGGCCCCCCATCCCCTCTCCCAGGATCCCCCATTCTCAGCACTCTGTGTGCCCCAATTTCCCATCCCAGGGCCCTCCATTCTCCCCCTGTGCCAAGGGTGCTGTGCACTCCCAGTGCACCCCTCCTTCAGCATTCTTCACTGGGTCTGGAAGACCAGCCGCTCGGGGTGCAACGTGTTAACCTCCAGGGGGCCCTGGGCAGAGCAGGGCTGGGGGGAGGGTGTAGTGGGCTGGAAGGTGACAATAGCAGGCTGGGGTGGAGCGGTGCAGGGAGAAGTGTGGCTGGGCTGGCCTGATGCCAGTGGCTCTGTGTGTCCCTGACTTCCCCCTCCCTATTCTCTGAGTCCCCCCAAATCCTCAGGGTTCAGCCTGCAGGTGTCTAGAGCATCCCCGGAACTGCTGGAGCAGGTATCTCTGTGCTCAGAAGCTCTTTTGGGGCACATAAATAGGGGGGTACCGGGGAGGGGAGGGCGGCCAGGCTGTCTGGGCTGCTGGCCGGCCAGCAGAGCGGTCCAACAAGCAGGTGTGGGGGGCAGATGTCAGCGGCCTTGGCCCAGAGTCTTGTGGGCTTTGCTCCCCAATGGGCAGGCTCTGATGGACTGGCCCCCAGGGCCACACCCCACTTACAGAGCACTGAGCATCTGAGACATGAAGGGGGTATAAGGCAAAGACACATCCCGGTGGGGGGAAGGGATGCGTGGAAATTTTCAGGTAAACAAAGCTAAACAAAAAGCCCTCTGGGGTGGATGCAGCTAGGCCGAAGGGGGAGTGTTCCCCTTGGCTTGGACACGCTGGCTCGGGAGCTGAGCCCCTCGAGGGAGGGAAACCCCCTTCCACTGGGGCAGGTGGCGTCTGCACTACGGGCTCTGCCGGCCCCACTCTAGCGCCGTGGCCAAGCCGCTACCGCAACCGTCGTGTGGACAGGCCCTTGTGCCCCCAGAGCTAGTCCCAGCACCCTGCATGTGCGGGAGGGGCCCTGGTGGGGGGGCCAAGGGGCACGAGGGGTCCAAGTCCAGGAGGGGTTAAGTGGCTGCAGCTGCAGACGACTCACCTTGGGCACTGGCTGTCGCTAGGAGAGCAGGGAGGAGGCAGAGGAGCAAGGAAACACCCATGGTGCTGGGAGGAGGCTGAGTCTGGGCTGGGAGCTGAACAGAGCCTTCTTACGGCTGGTGCAGCAAGTTCTGCCGGAGGGGAGCAGGGGAGAGATGAGGCCGAAATGAGAACAGAAAGGGCATTACAGCCGAGATTGGGGGTGCGGGAGAAGCACCAGACAGCAGAGCTGCACAAACACCCGATGGTTTGGTTCCCTGGCAGTTCAAATATTGGGAAAACATCATGTTGGGTTGACCCAAACCTCTCGTCCCCAGAAAGGCCGAAAAATGGCGCCAGTCCCTTTTCAAGCATCTCGAAGATTTCAATTAATCACAGAATGAAAAATGCCGCCCACAGTGCAATGAAAAGACACTCGGAGTTGGAAAAAGAGAAAACCGTCTCATTCTGGCCGTGTGACACCAAAACTTTTCCATTTTCCAGATTGTTTAATTTATTTTTTCCCTGCTGAAGCTTGAGGGCAAAACTGACACAAATTGGTGACATGTTTCAATCCACTCAAACCTTCATTTTCCTATCCCTGCCCCCTCGACTCCCTCCACCCCACACACTTGCCCAGGTGTGATAGTGGAGGAGCTCCTGGGACGGGCGCTCCCAGGCACAGTCCTTGTAAGAGTTGTGATGGACGCATTCAGAGTTACAATCAAAGCCAAGATGACAAATGCAGCCCATGATGGACAATGGGCCATGACCTGGCCTTGCATCATGTCCTCTCACATCAATGAAGCTACGGCCCATTGACCCATCTGGGATCTGCCCCATTGACTCCAGTGGAGCTACGGCCCACTGACCCAGCTGGGATCTGCCCCATTGACTCCAGTGTAGCTACGGCCCATTGACGCAGATGGGATCTGCCCCATTGATTCCAGTGGAGCTACAGCCCATTGACCCCTCTAGGATCTGCCCCATTGACTCCAGTGGAGCTAGGGCCCATTGACCCAGCTGGGAACTGACCCATTGACTCCAGTGGAGCTACGGCCCATTGACCCAGCTGGTCAAATCAATTACATCAACCAGTTCATTCCTGGGACCCTGACTCATTCACAGTGAGGGTCAGTGGACACCGGCCACTTCGCTGCCTTTTGTGCCTTTAAAAATCTCCCGATTTCGCTGTGGGCCTGTCCCATGCGCAAGGTTCCCTGTGCTCTGCAGCCGATCATTGGCACTAGCGAGCGATTGTGCAACCTGCCTTGGGAACACTTACCTTGGGCGCCGCACGGCTCCGCACACTGCCGAGGCCTTGAGGGGAAGCTGCAGGCACGGCCCCTTCCCTCTCTATATATCACCCAACGCCAGCGCCTGAGTCAGCATGGAATGGGGAACTAAGGTGAATGATTGACTGTGGGGACAGGACCCTCCACGGGGCCACTCCCTCTTCCAATACAATTCAGATTAACCCTGCGCCAACCCACCCACCTGCGTTTTATGGGACTTCTCCCGTCCCCACCTGCTGGATCCGGCAGCAGAGATAAGGGGTGATACTCCGCTGGAGGAGCGACTGTTTGCACGCGAGAGGCCTCTCTCCAGAGCCTGAGCGGCTGTAAATGCTAGAACAATGGTACAATCCCATAGCTGGGAATCCGGCTCTGGCGATTGACCCATGGGGGTGGGGTGGGATGCTCAGAACGAAACTCCAGCTGGCCTTGAAGTTGGCTGCTTACGAGCGCTCCCCTCCCATTCCCAGAACGGCTACATTCCTTCACCTTCCACTGCGTCAGTAGGCCCTGGGGCAGATTTTATCTGCCCCCCGCCCTCCTCACCAGGAGGTTCCATCCCGCTGGCTCTCGGAGGATGTCACAGCCGGAGACGTGAGCAGAGAAGGGCGCTCCGGCCGTGTGGGGATTCCAGGCCAGTGCTGGCAGTAGACACGAGTCGGGGGCGCAGCTGGGGACTGGCTGGTGCCCAGTGAGATGGAAAACCGGGGTGTTATTTCCAACCCTCAATCTCCCAGCTCAGGCGCCGCTAGAACGCAGGGTCTGTCCGCAGCTAGAGCTGCAGCCTTGTTCGCCAGGCTCTTGAGTGAATGCACACAAGTCAAACCGGGTCCACACTTCTGCTGGCACAGCTGGGAGGGTCTGGGCGCGTGATTGGCTGGCTCACCACCAGACTGGCGACCAGCAAACCACCCCTTGACCAGTCGGCCCAAAGATCAGAGGGGCTCACGCAGGACCAGGAGGGGATATGGCCTCCTGGTGCGATGCCCCGACCTGGGGCCCGCTGTTGACGGGGGGAGGTCGGGCGATCACAGAACAGCCTCCCAAGCAAGGGAAGGATTCAAACCCTGCCTCACAGCCGCCAATCCCAGAGGCTCAGCCTGCACAGCTCAGCATGGGGACGGCCCTTGGAGGGGCCAATCCCAGCCTGTCAGACCCACGCGGGGGGCAAATAGTTCCTCCTCCACCCAGCTGAGGAGGGCCTGGCCCGAGGCCCCGCCTGGAAACTGGGTCTGGCCAAGGCCAGCCTGGAAATCAGGGCCGGGCGTTGAACCGGGAGGGGAATTAGCCGCTGGAACAATCTGCCCAGGGTCCTGGTGGATTCTCCAGCGGGGCCCGTGCCCAAAGGTGGACGAGGGGCTGCGGCTCAGACCTGCACTCGGCAGCATGTGGGGGATGGTCTCTGACACGGGAGGTCAGATGGGATGGCCCAGTGGGTCCTGTCTGGCCTGGGAACCAGCCCCTCTGGGATCCCAGCTTGGAGCGTGGCCTGGTGCTCTCTGCTCTGCCCCCAGCCCTCGCCAACCCAGCTCTCCCTAGCAGCTCCGCAGCGGCATCATGTCTGGTAGACCTGGCACCTGCTGCCTTGGCTCTGGGCTCAGCCCTGGCTCCCTGTCGGCGTGACTGGGCTGAGCATCCCAGCTCCCCCTCCTCTGCCCCAGCCTTCACTGCTGCTGTCCCCTTAACTCTGCCCTCCGTGGCCTCAGGCAGCCCCCGCTCACCCAGAGCATGGCCCCTCCAGTTCTTGACTCCCTCATTGGCCTGCTGCCCTGTCAATCAGCCTGAGCTGGAGGGCTGGCCTTGCCCCAGTAGTCCTGGGGCCTGTCAGTCTGTTGATCCTCTTTGGCCCGTCCCCTTTCCTTTCCAGTTTCCATACTTGCTCCGTGGTCTCTCTACCAAGAGCTGTTATGGGCGAGGTTCCCTCTGGCCGCGCAGGGGGGCTGGGGTTTGGGGCACCGGTCATGAGCTGGGCAAAGATTTCCAACTGAAGCTGTTCCCGGCGAGGCCCGTGGGCCCCAAGGCCTGGGCCGCGCTGCCAATTCGGATCCGGAAATCTTGAGCCAGCGAGGACCCGGGCTGCCCCTCCCTCCCCCACCCTGGGGAAGCTGCTGGGTGGTTAATCCCCCTCCCTGCCAACCATTTGTATTTTGCCCCCTTTGGACCAAAGCTGCCCCAGGCGTCTGTCATGTCCCACCCCCCCAGCTGTGCAGGGGCCACCTTCCTCCCGCCCTGCATGGCATCACGCCCTGCCTTGGCCAGCCCACAACAGACAGCAGTGGCCTGGCTGAATAATGGAGTCCCGACACCCAGCCCTCAGCTGCCCCCCGCACTGTAACCACTAGACCCCACTCCCCTCCCAGCACTGGGGCTGGAACCCTGGAGTCTTGGCTCCCAGGAGAGAGAGGTGGGCTGGATTCTCCATCCTTAAATCACAGCACCTTTCCAAAGGCTGTGGCTCATCCCCCCCCATCCCATGGGCTGCGTGCAGAACTCCCCCGGGCTGTTATGTGGAAGGGGATGCCCAGGAAGTCAGAGGGGACTGTCTCACCTGCCCCTTCTGGCCTTCGGGACTAACACATGAAATGAAGCTCCGGGGGCAGCCAGGTTAGTCTGTAACAGGACAAACTTTAACACCAACACATGCTCTGGTAGCACTTTGCAGACCAATAAACTGTCGATGGGATCATGAGCTTGGGTGGGCATGGCCCGCTTCTTCAAGGGACCGGAGTTTGAAATGAAAATCAGCGTTAAGAACCCAGCCCCCGCTCAGCTTCTGCTCTGACACCCGACCTGCGTTCCCTGTATCATCTGGCTCCCTTGGGTGTGACCCCGGAGACGCAGAATGGGCGGGCGAGCAAAGGGTTAAATCCAAGCAGGGCCCTTGGGAAGGAGCGGCACCTGTTTCCCATTGCTCCAGCCCCTTTTCGGGGAAATCGTCCTCTGCTGGGTTATCAGAAATGGGAATCAGAAAGTGATTCCACTTTCCATATGATGCTGCTTGTAGCTGTAGGGAACTGGGGCTGGGCCGGGAGAGGAAAGGAAGAAGCCCCGTCCCTGTGCTGCCCAGACAACCACCCCCAGCCACTCTGCCCAACCGCCCCTCAAACACTTGTGCCCAGCCACCCCCCATGATCCCCTGTGCCAGCCGTGCCCCCCCGCCCTGTGCCCAGCCGCCCCCCAAGCCCCTGTGCCCAGCCAACCCCCTGATCCCCTGTTCCAGCCACACCCCCTACAAATGCACAGCTCTGTGCACAGCACCACAACTGCCCACCCCCCTCCCCACAGAGCCCTTCTCCCAAGTCCCCCAAGACAGGGAGCTCTTCCCTGCCCCCTCCCAGCCCTCACCCCCCACTGGCACCCCTGCAAACCCAGCACGGGGACCCCATGGAATGGAGGGGGGATGGGAGGGGCTCACACAGAGCCTGCCCCTCCCCCCTCTGGGGGTTAGAAGCCATCTCCCTTCCGGCCCCAGCAAAGCCCAGCCAGGCTCCTCCCCCCCCCGTAGAGTCCAGGTTTGGGGGGGAGGGGCTATTGCCACTGATGCAGGGGACAGGTTACAATTGCACAATTCCCCCCCGTGTGCTGACCCCCCCCTTCCTGCTCCCTGGGGGACCCCACCCGCCAGCTCCTCTGCTCTCCCCGAGCACAGAGTTGAGATCCCCGCCCCCCCCGCAGAGCAACGCAGACACTGAACCAGCCCAGCCCTGGGGGGGACTCAGCTCTCAGGGCCCCGACCCCCAGAGGGGACCCACAAATCCACCTTGCTCCATGTGAGCAAACCCACGGGTAGCCCAACGCACTGGACGAGGGTCTGGGGCCTCCGCGGGAAAGTCGCACCCAGGGAAAGCGCATCGGTAGGGCAGAGAGATGCACAAGGGTTGCTCCCTGCTCCAGGTCACAAGTATTGGCGCAGGGCCGGAGACTCAGCACAAGCGACGTCAGGAAGTACGAACAGTCGGATTTTGGTGGTTGCAAGTGCAAAGTGTCAGGTCACAGCAAGTTTCTAAATTAACATGCAAACACTTGACTGAACTGAGAGTTAATTAAAACACTCCACTCATCTGAATCCACAAAGGACCTTGGTGCCTGCACAGTCTGACCCGAAGCAGCTGTTCTTATTTCCGGTCAAGCGCCATGTCAGAGCTGATTTTTACTCTGGCTTGGGTCCCCCGCTGCTTCCAGGTTCTTCGTACCCTCTTGGGGCGGGGCTGGCAGTCTCACAGGCCAGCTGATGAAAACGGGCTGGGGGCTTCCCATTGCTCAAATAGACATTCCCCCCAGGAGGGAATCCCCCATCCCCCTGGGAACACACCAGGCTCAGGATGGATTCCAGTACCACGTGGCATGGTCCCAGGCCTTCCTCGGACCAATCACGGGCTTGGGCGTCCACGACACACACGCCCCTTCGCAAGGCATTGGTCTGAGTGCAGAGTCATTACGCTCTGGCGTATCAGTAACGGCCCTCGTTAGCACACGTAGAATTTGAAACCGATCCGCACTTCGTATTTCTAAAGGGGCCGTGCAAGATGAACGCATGTCGAGAACGGGACACACACCGTCCCCAAGCGTAACGGTAAAACTGAGCTTCAGAGTGGTCATCGGATGAGTCTGTATCTTGTGGGAGGGGAACCCCCCCTCCTTGGTCACAGTACCTGTTCACTCTCAGTGCTGTGCTGTGCTATTTGCCCTTGGCACGGTTTGAACTCTGATCCCTCAGCTACAAAAGGCATTGGGGCCAGCCTACTGGGCTCAGCCTAGGCTATGAAAACAGTCCACTCCAGCTCCCAGAGCCTGAACCCCCTGTTTGGAGCTCTGCGCCCCCCTTTGCTGTCTCTGGCAAGGTTGCTGTTACTGTCTTCACTTGTCTGGTTCTTCTCCTCTCTGCTCTGGTCTCCTCTCACGCCACAGCCTCCCCTGGCTTCCTTTTAAAAGCCTCAGGTGCGATCAGCTGGCTCTGACTGATTTACAGGGGCCCTAGCGCCTCTGCTCCTGATTAACCAGGGCGGCTGCTGCCTTTCAGCGCTGCCTTTCTCTCGCTGTTGTAGTCCTCCAGCCTGACCCTTTAAAAACAACAGCGCAGTCCTGGGGCCCTGTGGGGTCCGTCTCCACAGCACAGTTATTTCGGGATTCCCGAAATAGCTACCCCGTGTCTTTTGAACATGCCCGCTCTTTCAAAATATTGCGGGCACGCTCTTTCACCCTCCCTGCAAACCTCGGTCCCCAAGGCAAGGAGCAAGGGACCTTTCGGAAGAGCGCCGTGGTTCGAAATTCGGCGCGGTGCAGGCGGCGCCAGATGACGAACTAAGCTATTTTGAAATAGACTCAAAATAAGCTACGCGATGGGCGTAGGGCAACTTGCGACTCTTATTTCAAGTGCTGTGTGGACACACCCTGAAAGACTGACAAACATATCAAGGATCATGAGTTTTCATGGGCACAGTCCACTTCCTCAGAGGTGCTGCAGTGGAAAGAACAGAAACCAGGATATCTGCATGAAGCCTGTTATGCACCTCCCTGTTCGTAAGTCGATTTCCGTAGAGCACAGTGGGGCCTTTGAGAACCCTCCCCCGTCTACAGGGATGGACCGGACCGTGTCCAAGCCAAAGACAGCGTGGTCAGCTGTTCTCTTTGGCTTTCTTGACACCGCCGCCGAGTGTCACCAAACTTGGGCGTGTCATTCCTTGTGTGTCCAGAGTTGTGGGTTCCTGTCCCCCAGGTTCCTGAAAACATGTCGGGGTGCAGCAGTGCCCCCTGAATGCAGACAGCAACATCTCCTAAAGTGCAGGTGTCTTGGCAGCTAGCACCCTGGTGGATAACTTGCTCCTTGACCAAATTCCCTTGGACTATAGACATTTCTGCCCCCGTACCCCTCCAGACAGGCCGTTCCCTCTGCCAGGCTTCATGTGCTCACAGCCTGGACTGGAATTAGCCCACTTCACAAACCCTTCTGCCTGAGATTTCCTCTTCCAGCTCCTCTCTTAAGGGACCTAAGTTTCACCCAGCCCAGCTCTGTCTACACTGGGAGGATTGGCCACAAAAGTGCTGCGGACAGACGTACGTTCAAAAGTTGCCAAAAGTGAAAGCTGGACAAACCAGGTTGTCTGCTTCCCTTTGCTGGTGTTTCCTGGCCACACTCCTGGCACCCTGTGGGCAGACAGAGCCCAGCACGGAGGGGAAGCACCCCGTTCCTCGGGATTCCCCCCTCGTCGGTCCAGCCCTGCCCCTGCAGCGGCCGCCTGCCTGCAGCGGGGTTCCTGGCCGGGCGGAAGAGGAGCACGCCCATGATTTGGGCTTTGTTTGTTCCCCACACGGAGCAGCTCACACAGCTGCCATATCCGCGAGCCAATTTGCATAAAGAAGGGGGGGCCCCCGGGACAGCACGGTCACAGCTGCCAGGGTGGCGTGCCAGAGTGGGGTGGCCGGGCCCAGTCTGAGCCATGTGGCTGACCCCGCATCCCAGGTCGCCACGCCAGGCGCTGAAATTGGCACCCAAACTCCCGAGGCCACGGTTCTGATTGGCACGCCAGCAAGCGTGATGGCGAAGGGTGCTGTTGGTCTGGACTGGCAGAGGTACGTGTGGGTAAATAGAATAGAACGGGAGTGTGCGCATCCGTCTGTCTGTCTGTCCATTTGTTCAAGAACTCCTCCTGAACCGTAAGATCTGGGGTTGGGGGGGGGCCTTATGCTCCCGTGGGCGGGGTGGTGGGGGCAGGGGGTCTCCATCTGCAGGGGGCCAGTGTCTTCCTGCTGCTGCTGCCACCGGGGGGGTCACTCTGCTGTGTTGCTGTTCCCTGCCGCTCGCTGCCCCTTGTGGTGAGTCTGCAGGATGGCGTCCCCTCGCTGGGCCCCTCCCTTGCCATGTTGTGGGAAACCATCGGATTTAAATTAAATGAATGGAGATTGCCTGTCTCCGAGAACTGGAAGGGACCTTGAAAGGTCATCGAGTCCAGTCCCCTGCCCCACAGCCCATTGTCCTGCCGCCGCCAAACACTGACTTTGGTTTAAGTTAGGGTGACAGGAAGTTGCATACTGGGTGCCCCGACTTCCCCCCACACCAGGGGCTCTAGGTGCCCCCGACTTCCCGCACACCAGGGGCTCTGTGTCCCTGACTCCCTGCATGCCAGGGTCTCTGGGTGCCCCCAATTCCCCCCATGCCGGGAGTTCTGTGTTTCCAACTCCCCCCATGCCAGGGGCTCTTTGTGCCCTCGATTCCCCCCATGCCGGGGGCTCTGGGTGCCCCTGACTTCCCCCATGCCAGGGGCTCTGTGTCCCCGACTCCCTCCATGCCGGGAGCTCTGTGTCCCTGACTCCCTCCATGCCGGGAGATCTGTGTCCCTGACTCCCCCCATGCTGGGGGCTATGGGTGCTCCCGACTCCCTCCATGCCAAGGGCTCTGTGTCCCCGAATCCCCCCATGCCAGGGGCTCTGAGTGCCCCCAACTCCCTCCATGCCAGGGGCTCTGTGTCCCCGACTCCCTCCATGCCAGGGGCTCTGTATCCCTGACTCCCCCCATGCCGGGAGCTCTGTGTCCCCAACTCCCCCCATGCCAGGGGCTCTGTGTCCCCGATTCCCCCCATTCCAGGGGCTCTGGGTGCCCCCATTTACCCTCCCCCTGTGTGGTGGGACACACTAAGCCCTGGGGAATGCACCATACACGGCTTGCCCCAGGCCCCAGCTGCTGTTTCTAGCAGCGGAGTGGCCCCCTGGCTCCTTGCCACGGGAGCCCAGCACTGCTGCATGGAGCCACTTGCCGACGCGTGGCAGCAGCTGGCGTTTCCCTGCCGTGTGCAGCGACACAGGCCCTGCGTCAACCAAACAAGTCCTGGCACCTCACCGGCTGGGACTCCCGCGACGGGAGCCCTGCCCTGCCCAGCCAGCTCCGGAGGCCAACGGCGGGCAGCCCCCCAGCCAGCGTCTGGCAGGCATCTGTGTCGATTGCCTCACGGAGACGGGCAGACGCAGCCGGCTGCTTCACTTTCCGGCATGCCCGCTGCCAGGCCTCACCGCTGCGGAACTGGGGGGCGTCCGGCGTGAACTCTTGCAACGTCAGCAGAAGCATCAGCCGTGGGAGCGACCGGCTTCCGAACCAGCAGCCACATCCCAGCCAGCCCAGGGTGACGTGGGCTGCACTCGGCTCTTTCCGCACCTCTGCCCTTTCAGCGCACGGCTGCAATGGAGACCACAGGCTGCTAGCGCCGACCGCCTCCAACGCCGCTGTGTGTTCCTGCACTCTGCAAACAGACGGGAGTTCTGCGTTCCCACTAGGCATGCCCAGACACGGCAACCACACGCCTTTTCTGAACCTAAATACCTAAAAAGCCAAGTCCCCAGTTAACTCCTTCTGGCCAACCCATGCTAAGGACACACACAGCCTGCCCCCTCCCCCCTGCCATGGCGTTATTCAATCTGCAGGGAGCTTCTCATGCTGCCTCGGTGGGTCCTGGCAGAGGGCTGAGAGCAGCCATGTACCTTCCGGCCAGCGACATCACCAGGTGGTTCCAGGGGAGACAGGGAAGCATTAACATCCTAGGGCAGGGCAGGGCTGACCTCACCCAGCTGCCTACATCCAGTCCTGGACCCCCGCGCTGAGGAAAGGGGAATTCCTATTGGCACTGGTCAGAGAACAGCTGGTGGAGTAACAAGGAGATGAGGGGGCTGAGGAGCACTTAATGAGCTAGGCCTCGTTAGCCGAAAGTGCAGGCTGAGAGGGGCTCTGCCTGGTCTCGGGGGAGAAGGGCAGTCGAAGCGCAGGAGTGATTCTGGCCTGAAAGCACACTGGCTGGGCATGGAGCCAAGCCGGGAATGAGAAGTGGGTTTCTGAGAGACCCAGACAGGAAGGGAAGGTCCCTGGAGGAAGGGACGCTTTCTCGAGGGTGACAGGGCCCTGCCTCGGGGATGGGGAAGGCATCCAGACTTCCTAAGGTAAACACAAGGCTCGCACAGGCAGTAGGAGCCAGGCACAATGAAGTGGGCCTTGCAGGGCAGCAGGCAGAAGGCCCATTGTTATAATGGCCTGGAAAACTCTCACAGTCCCTGGGGGACAGGCCAACCCTGCCTACAGACAGACCTGAGGCAAATCCTTTCCCACAGCCACACGTCACGGCTCAGACACACCCGCCCAGGGTCCCACCCCTGCAACAAACCCCGGTGCCAATGCTGCCCTCACATCTCCACCAGCAACACTATCACAGGGCCCTACCCACATCAGCCACTACAACAGGGGCTCCTACAACGGCACATCCCCCAATGTGATCTGTGCCAGTCACGCCCCTCTGCCATGTGTATTGTCCAAACCGGACAGTCTCTGGGCCAAAGGATTAATGGACACAAATCAGACTCAGGAATGGGAACACACGGAGACCCGCAAGGAGACATTTTAACCCACCTGGGCACCCAGTCATGGATTTACAAGGAACCGTTCTTCTACAAAGACATTTCAGAAACCAACCGTGGAACTGGCCTGACCCTCTCTCTCAGGACCTGAACAAAGAAATGAACTGGATGGGCCATTATATTTAACACCCCGATGACATCAAAAGCTAAGCATAGGACACTTCCAGCCCACTCCATTAGCCTCGTTAGCACCCGCCCTCCCACTGACGGGTACTTTTTTCCCCTCTCACTTTTTCTCTCATAAATTGGGAGGCTCCCCCTTTTCTCTCTGCTCTGCTCCATCTGATGAAGTGGGTTGTGCCCACAAAAGCTCATGACCGTCTCCCTGTAGTGTTGTTAGTCTCTCAAGTGCTGCAGGGCTGTGGTTTTAGACACCCCTGTGTCTGTAAAGTCCACGGTGCTTGGGGTCTAGCTGAGTTATGAAGCTAAGCACCCCGGCTGGTGTTTGGATGGCACCAGGCAGGTTTCTGGCCAGGACAGGAATATTGAGGTCAGGTCAGCAGGTGACAAGTGCTCACCCATGGGTGACAGGGGTGCCATTTAGGGAGCTGGGG
Organism: Pelochelys cantorii; assembly: GCA_032595735.1. NCBI lineage: Eukaryota > Metazoa > Chordata > Testudines > Trionychidae > Pelochelys > Pelochelys cantorii. Next base: position 3,614,759 of record CM064349.1, read on the forward strand.
GGGTGTGCTCCTGCCCCCCTCCCTGCATTGCACACAGGAGGTGTGCTCCCGGGAAGGTCTCTTCAGCATAGTGCAGAATGAGAGTTCAGCAGAGAGGTGCTTCTCCCAGCCGGGGCCCTGGGGGCAGGGAGCGAGCGCTGTTTACAGAGGCAGAGGCATTAAGATAAAGAAGGGCTGATGATTCAGTTAAGGAATGGGAACTCCTTAGGTGAGCCTGTCAAACAGGAATCCCACTACTGAGGAAGCAACTATGGAAGAGATCCTCCCAGCCAGGTGGGGCCAGCAGTGGTAGAGTGAGGTTCCCACTTGACTTGGGGTCCATCACCATGATGTCTGGGCACCTCACATCCCAGCCCTTCGGTGAGGCAGAGCCGGGCTGTTATCCCCATGATCCTTGGGGGACACTGAGGCACACACTAAGGGCCAGGCTTTCAAAGGGATTTTGGCACCTATGTCATGCTTAAAAGCACACAAGATTTTTTTTAGGGAAAAAGACAATGTGCTGCATTTCTTGAGCACACATACCCCCTGTCCTGCCAAGGGTGGACACAAGAAGGAAGCCGGGTTCTGTCAGTTGCGATTCTGGTACTCTGAGGCTGTTGGCAGGATGAACCCAAAGTTTCTTGGCCAGACACCCATCTTCTATAGGAGTTCCTTCTCAGACAGGTCTAGGAGTTCTGCTCCGTTGTGCTGTAATCAGTCATTTTGCAACCTGTGTTTGTGTGGAAGTTGTTTACGCTGTTGTTTAAAATCGATCTCCTGGGTGTTGCTCCACTGTGGTTTCGGGATGTGTTTTCTTCACACATTGGGAGTGCTTGACTCACTTCAGGGTTATCAATCTGCCCTACACCCATCACAAAATACAATGGGCACGTTCGATAGTTCCTTGGAATCTTCCACATCTCCAGCCCCGCTTATGACCCTCTGGATGCTGTCCTTCAGGCTAATTTCTTTCCAAATGCTCAAGTCCTTCACGCACACAAACAAGAAGTCCATCGGTGCTTTCACACAAGCAAAGACTAGGTAGTTGCTTTTGTAAAAAAACAGATCTGTTCCCTCTGTATATTTTAGAGATTTGTGCTGCTGTCTGTGAGTCCATCCATCCATCTGTGTCTGAGTCCACTTATTCAAGAACTCCTCCTAAACGAAAAGAGGTAGGACTGACCCATTTCGTATGCAGGTTCCTCTTATTCTAACTTAAAGCAAGGCCAAGGTTGGGTTGTGCCAGGAAAATGAGATGTGCCTGGAATGGCATTGTTTTCCATAACATGGAATGGGAGGGGGCTGATCAGAGGGACTGCTATATGGGTAGTGATCAACGACTCGGTGTCAGGATGGCGGTCAGTTTCTAGAGGAGCACCCCAAGGTTCAGTTCTAGGACCGGTTTTGTTCAATATCTTTATTAATGACCTGGAGGAGGGGATGGATTGCACCCTCAGCAAGTTTGCAGATGACACTAAGCTAGGGGGAGAGGTAGACACGCTTGAGGGCAGAGATAAGGTCCAGAGTGACTTAGACAAATTGGAGGATTGGGCCACAAGAAATCTGATGAGGTTCAACAAGGACAAGTGCAGAGTCCTGCACTTGGGATGGAAGAATCCCAAGCATTGTTACTGGCTGGGGACCAACTAGCTAAGCAGTAGTTCTGCAGAAAAGGACCTGGGGTTACAGTGGACGAGAAGGTGGATATGAGTCAACAGGGCGCCCTTGTAGCCAAGAAGGCTAATGGCATATTAGGTTTCATTAGGAGGAACATTGCCAGCAGATACAGAGATGTGATTATTCCCCTTTATTCAGCTCTGATGAGGCCACATCTGGAGTATTGTGTCCAGTTCTGGGCCCCCCACTACAAAAAAGGATGTGGACGCATTGGAGAGGGTCCAGTGGGGGGCAACCAAAATGATTAGGGGGCTCGAGCATATGACCTACGAGGAGAGGCTGAGGGAGTTGGGTCTGTTTAGTCTGCAGAAGCAAAGAGTGAGGGGGGATTTGAGAGCAGCCTTCAGCTTCCTGAAGGGGGGTTCCAAAGAGGATGGAGAGAGGTTGTTCTCAGTAGTGACAGGTGGCAGAACAAGGAGCAATGGTCTCAAGTTGTGGTGGGAGAGGTCCAGGTTGGATATTAGGAAAAACTATTTCTCTAGGCGGGTGGTGAGGCACTGGAATGGGTTACCTAGGGAAGTAGTGGAGTCTCCATCCCTGGAGGTGTTTAAGTCTCGGCTTGACCAAGCCCTGGCTGGGTTGATCTAGTTGGGATTGGTCCTGCCTAGAGCAGGGGGCTAGACTTGATGACCTCCTGAGGTCTCTTTGAGCTCTATGGTTCTGTGATTCTATGATACTGCCGAGTGACCACAAGGGGGTGGCCACATGAGAAAAACAGTGACCTGCTGGATCCAAGGCTCACTATCTTGTGGGCCACTAGCTCAAGTAAGTGGATCTCCTCCCCAAACTCCTCCCCTCCGGCCCTCGGCCACAGCACCAGATCGGGGGGAGAGGGAAAGCCCCACCAGTCACACCATTGCGGCCCCTCCTGGGAGCACTGCCAGGGTGTGGGCAGCACAGCTCAACCCCCCAGGAGACACAGACCACCCAGTGCAGGCCCCAGAGTCAAGAGTGGCCAGAATTTTAGCTGGCAGCTGGCAACTCTTGCATCTGTCACTGGGTGCCCTGGAGGGGGACATGCTCTGCTCCTGGAGCTGGAAGGTTACAGTTCCTGCGGTCTGACCTGTGTCCCTTTGCTCACTGGTGCAGAGACTGGCTGGGCTGGCCGGTGTCCAAGGCACAGGACATCACTGGCCCATGGGCGACTGGGCAACAAAAGGGCAAGTGACTTTTAATGTTGAAAAATGCAAAATGATAATGCACATTGGAAAACGTCATCCCAACTAATGACGGGGAGTGTAAATCAGCTGTTACCACTCGACAGCGGGATCTTGGAGCAAACGGAATGTTAGGAATGATTAAAATGGGATGGAGAATAAGACAGAGAACAAACATCCTATTGCCTCTACATAAATCCATGGAATACTGCGTACAGATGTGGTTGCCTCCTCTCAAAAAAAAAAGAGAAAAGATATTTTGGTATTGGAAAGGGTTCAGAAAAGAGCAACAAAAAGATGATGGCTTGGAACAGCTGCCATATGGGGAGAGATTGAAAAGCCGGGGATTTTTCAGCTTAGAAAAGAGGAGACTAAGGGGAATTATGATAGAGGTCTATAAAATCGTAACTGGTGTGAAGAAAGTGAATAAGGACAAGTTATTTACTTGTTCCCATAACATAAGAACTAGGGGTCACCAAATGAAATTAACAGGTAGCAGGTTTTAAATGAACAAAAGGGAGTTTTTATTCACCCAGCACATAGTCAACCTGTGGAACTCCTTGCCAGAGGATGTGGTGAAGACCGGGACTTTAACAGGGTTCGAAATAGAACTAGATAAACACATGGAGGTTAGGTCCATGAATGGCTGTTGGCGAGACTGGGCAGGGAAGGTGTCCCTGGCCTCTTTTGGTCAGAGGCTGGGAATGGGTGACTGGGGAGGGATCACGTGATGGTTCCCTGTTCTGTTCCCTCCCTCTGGGGCACCTGGTATTGGCCACTGTGGGCAGACAGGACCCTGGGCTGGATGGGCCTTTGCTCTGACCCCAGATGGCCGCGCTTATGTTCATGATGGCATCTGTCACATTGGTAAATGTGCAGGCCGGAGGGTGCGGCCGACGCGCTCAGGGATGGGAGTGTCTCACTGGAGTTTCATACAGGAAGTGGGTCCCAGGCGGAGCTGGGCGCTGCCTGGGATTAGTGGGTAATGGGAGCTCTGCAGAGAGGTGCCGGTCCCAGCCTCTGTCCCCAGCATCATTGTTTACCCATAAAGGCAAAGTGATGAAGATGAGAAAGGGATGGGGAGTAAATTAAGGATCCCGGAGCACTTAGAGGAACCTGCCCAACAGGTCTGAAGAGATTGGGAGAGGCGCGCTCCTGGCACAAAGCAGTTTTCCCCTTTTCATTATTCACACCGTCTCATCAATTATCACACTTGTGCCGCACCCACCCTGACGGAATCGGCCTCGTTTGGCCCTCTGCATGGTAGTGACACACACGCATCTCGGCCTGCGTACGAGAGACCGACCGCGCGTCCGTTTCCACTCGGCACATCGGACATGGGGGTTCCAGCCCACGAAAGCTGGGGTCCAAATCCCTGTGCCAGGCCGTGTCTACACTGCGAGATAAGCTTGAGTTAACTTCGGTCAACCTTTTTAGCCCCTGAGTTAGTCCAGTGGAAGGCGCATGCCCCTGCTGTGCCCAGGAATTTGGCGCCGTTCAGAACAGCGCGTTCCCATTGTGGTGGAGATTTGGAAAGCGCTGCACTGTGGACAGTGATTCTGAAGTGCCCGCGCCCCTTTGCATTCTGGGTTATGCTTCCAGTGCATGCTGGGACCCAAACTGGGCAGTGGGTGGTTCTGGGTACTGGGACGCAGCTCCTACTCGAACCCGGTGGGTCCCGCGCTTGCAGAGGGATGGCTTGGCTCAGAGGCTCCCAGCAGCCCTCAGTTTCGGCACCACCCCAGGGCATCGGTTTCCTGTGCGTTGAGCTCCTCTGATCATCGCCCGGCATGAGGCGACTGACGGCAGGGACGCCCTGTGCAGTGCAGAGTGGTGGTCGCATGTGCTCCAGGGCCTGTCAAGGGACAGTTCTGCTGCCTGTTAACCAGGTTAGCCCTCAGCGAAAGCAATGTTCCCATTGGTTGGGACACCCCGCTGGGCGCTCCATAACATTTGTGGCAGCGGGAGGGCAATATCTCTGCCCAGAGGGAATGCCGAGGCACCGCGCCTAGCCAGCCGCACACCAGGGCAGTCAGGAGAGCCCAGCGGAGGGCAGTGCCAATCAGAGAGGCGCTGTGTGGCGGGTTGGGGCTAAGCCCCTGGGTCCTGTGCTTCCTGGCAGGTTTTTTTTTTTGTGGGCCTCAGAGGCTCGCAGTGTCCCTGCCATTGCCACAAAGGCAAGGGCACCGTGCTATCAGAGCCCTTTTCATCACAGGCAAGTCCAGGGCATGGGAGGTCCGTCCCTCCGCTAATCCACAGGGTCTCCCCTGTTTCTTGCTGGCAGGAGGGCTGGGGGGCACCCGGTCCTCACCCACTTGCTCTGGGTTCCGGCCCAGGGCCCCGTGGGGGGGTAGATCTGAGTGGGTCGCGAGGCTTGGCCCTTGCCCCACTGAATAGTGGCCCCTCCCTGGGCCTCTTCCCCAACTCCTCCTGAGGACCCCTTCCTGACGCCTTGGGTCAGGCTTCATTGCCGGCTGCCTAGGGTCAGCCTCTTGGGCTGGGCTGCTCTGTTCTCCTTCGCCTCTCCGCTGGCCTGTCCCTCCACTCCTTCCCCCCACCCAGCCTTGCCCGAGGGAGGGTTTTTATGGTGCACCCATCAGCCTTAACTGGCCACGGGTGTTCTAATTAGCCTGCCCTTCAGGCTCATGGCAGAGGGGCTTCAGGTGTTGAACTGGCTGGGCGCAGTCTCTGGCAGCCTATAACGGGAACATAAAACCGCAGAGCCAGCTCCCCGCGTATCTGCCGTCCACCCGGCTTCTTCTGCCCCCTGCTCTCAGGCTGCCCCATCTGACAGACAGTTTTATGAATGGCCAGTTGTGAGAGTCATGCACGTTGCTCTCAGTGCGCCGCCCCTGCATTCAGGGTTCTGGCCTGTAGCCTTCCCCCCCCCCCCGCCCCGAATGCAAGCAATAAGGAGACCGTTGTGCACCAAGCATGCATGTTAATTAAGGAAACAGGGATCGGTGACAGAAAAGGAGTCCTGCTGGGCGCTTCGGGTGGGGGGTATCTCTGTGTTGTGAGGACAGCCTTTAGTTTTGGGATACACCCCTGGGAGTTGAGTGTGAGGCTACCTTCGACTCCCCCCGCGTTCTAGAGTTGGAGGGGGTGCCTGTCCAGGAAGAAGTCCTGGAGTACCACCCTGTGGCCTATCACATCTGCCACCCACAGCAATACCCTCTCCTGGTGCCTCACATCCCATTCCTCCTTTCCTGATGCTCTGCTAGCATCTCCTCCGGCAGTGTATGCTTCCACTTGCTTATGCACTCCCTGTCCAAGTCGGTGGGTTGCATTTGCTCCTTCCCTGGTGTGTTTGCACCTGCAGATTGGTGCCAAGCGGGCAGCTGGCAGGGCTGTGTGTGAGTTCATGTGACGGCACAGGGGTTGTGGTGATCAGCGGGTAGGGGCTGAGGGGAAAATGGGTGGATTCAATGTTTCTATTACTCATCATTCCCTGTAAATCCCTCTTGCGAGTGTGCTTAGGTGTTGCCAGCTGTTTGGCTGCACGTGTGTGTTCCCTCTGTGTGCTGACCCAGCCCTGTCCAGACAGCCGGGCTGGCTGCCCGTCCGTGAACTGCCCAATGACCACAAGATCCATTAAGGGATGAAGGCAGCAGGTGGCACAGCAGGTCTCTGGTCTCTGGCTATTGCCCTAGGACATTTCTTTCTCTGTTACATGCCAAGGGGCCGGAGCTCCCACTGGGCTAGGACAGCGCTGACACGCAGCCACCACCGGGGGGGCAGTGACCCCAGCCTGGGCCTGTCACTGGAGGGCGGCGTGTAGGAAACGTGCTCTGGGGGGTTAACATGCCCCGGGAGGAGCCCAGTCACATTCCCAGAGACCAGGCTGGAAATCGCCACCCATCCCACGACTCCCCCTCCCCCACGGCCTGTGACGGCCCAGCCAGGCTGCTGCCCAGGGACTCTGCCCCGAGGGGTCCACCGGCCTTCCCAGCAGTGGCCTCCCCTCTGGATCTCTTGCCCCAGCTGTGGGAGGCCTGTTAGCCCTTTGGGGGCATCCGCACAGCAGCCGTGAGGGGCCAGGCCCAGCTCAGGGAGAGGGGCCTGCACTGGCATTGCTCGAGCTCTGGGGAGGGCTGTGGCCATGTGCCAGGTGAGACACACGTCAGGCCTCCCTGGCTGACGCCCCCTGTGCTCAGTGTCCCAGGGCTCTAGCCCACACCGAGCCCTTAATGTTTGTGCCACCCTCCTGCTGAGAGCTCGGCAGAGAGGCCCGGGCAGTAACATTGACCCTTTGGCGCAACACGGGCTGGGAACGGTGGGCAGGCACCACGACTGGTGTCACACACACACCCGGCGGGAAGGAAGAGGTGTATTGACTGGGACAGGCCTGCTGTGGAGACAGGGTGTGAGTGTGGACCCAAAGGCTGCAGCGCAATGCAAATGCACCAGGGAATTGAATGAAACTTGCTCTGGCCACGTGTGTTCGGTCGTTTCCCAGCTCATTGTTTGCACGGGAAACCTCCAGTCTCGCCTGGGAGGGTAGATTTTTAATTCAGTCGTCTGTGCAGGGATCACAAGAAACACGCACCCAGCAAGACAGACACACTCCTCTGTGGCTACTGTGTCTGGCCGTGCTCCAGGTCTCACGCAGATATGGCAGGCAACAGGCAACCAGGACATAACACATCAGGGGCTTCTGTTTCCAATCCTGGTTTATTCAGTGAATTTGCCAAAGCCCAGAGAGGTTCCAGCCAGTAGTGAGGTACCCATGAGCTGGGCACCCCTCACCACATGGTGATACAGTGTCCCCTTGGCATCGACACTGTGCCACAGAGAGAACTTCGTGGAAGCAGCTCAGATTTCAGTCCTTCATTTGCAGACATCAGGAGCTGAGTGGCTCAAAAAGCACAGGGGGTCAGGAGAGCAGGTTCACCAGCAGCAGCACAGTAAGGCCTGGCAGAGAGAGGGCAAAGGAGAATTGCCCCAGAGCCTGGCTAGCTCCACAGATGTGGTCATTTGTATCTGGAGTGGTTGTAGGAGGCTTGGTAGTAGTGGTAGCCGTGGTTGTGGTGGTTGCAGTAGGGGTGGGAGGAGTGGTAGTGGTGGTGATGGTGGTTGTATCGGTGGTGGTGGTGGGGGTTTCAGTGGAGGTGATGGTGGTTGTATCGGTGGTGGTGGTGGGGGTTTCAGTGGAGGTGATGGTGGTTGTATCGGTGGTGGTGGTGGGGGTTTCAGTGGAGGTGATGGTGGTTGTATCGGTGGTGGTGGTGGGGGTTTCAGTGGAGGTGATGGTGGTTGTATCGGTGGTGGTGGTGGGGGTTTCAGTGGAGGTGATGGTGGTTGTATCGGTGGTAGTGGAGGTTTCAGTGGAGGTGATGGTAGTTGTATCGGTGGTGGTGGGGGGGGTTTCAGTGGAGGTGATGGTGGTTGTATCGGTGGTGGTGGAGGTTTCAGTGGAGGTGATGGTGGTTGTATCGGTGGTGGTGGAGGTTTCAGTGGAGGTGATGGTGGTTGTATCGGTGGTGGTGGGGGTTTCAGTGGAGGTGATGGTGGTTGTATCGGTGGTAGTGGTGGGGGTTTCGGTGGAGGTGATGGTGGTTGTATCAGTGGTGGTGGGGGTTTCAGTGGAGGTGATGGTGGTTGTATCGGTGGTGGTGGGGGTTTCAGTGGAGGTGATGGTGGTTGTATCGGTGGTAGAGGGGGGGGTTTCAGTGGAGGTGATGGTAGTTGTATCGGTGGTGGTGGGGGTTTCAGTGGAGGTGATGGTGGTTGTATCGGTGGTAGTGGTGGGGGTTTCAGTGGAGGTGATGGTGGTTGTATCGGTGGTGGTGGAGGTTTCAGTGGAGGTGATGGTGGTCGTATCGGTGGTGGTGGTGGGGGTTTCGGTGGAGGTGATGGTGGTTGTATCGGTGGTGGTGGGGGTTTCGGTGGAGGTGATGGTGGTTGTATCGGTGGTGGTGGGGGTTTCAGTGGAGGTGATGGTGGTTGTATCGGTGGTAGTGGTGGGGGTTTCAGTGGAGGTGATGGTGGTTGTATCGGTGGTGGTGGAGGTTTCAGTGGAGGTGATGGTGGTTGTATCGGTGGTGGTGGTGGGGGTTTCGGTGGAGGTGATGGTGGTTGTATCGGTGGTGGTGGGGGTTTCGGTGGAGGTGATAGTGGTTGTATCAGTGGTGGTGGGGGTTTCAGTGGAGGTGATGGTGGTTGTATCTGTGGTGGTGGTGGGGGTTTCAGTGGAGGTGATGGTGGTTGTATCGGTGGTGGTGGAGGTTTCAGTGGAGGTGATAGTGGTTGTATCAGTGGTGGTGGGGGTTTCAGTGGAGGTGGTGGGAGTTTCAGTGGAGGTAATGGTGGTTGTATCGGTGGTGGTGGTGATTGTATCGGGCATTGTAGTTGTGATGGTGGTGGTTGTTGTATCAGGGGTTGGTGTGGTGGGGGATGTGGAAGGGGTAGTAGTGGATACTTGGGGACTTGCAGGAACAATGGTTCCAAACAGAAATAGAATGGTGCTGCCTGTAGTCGTCAGGGTGGTTGCAGGTTCAATCTCCTGTGCAGACATTGACGAGCAGCCCATTGCTTTAAATAAGGAACGAGTTGAACCTGTTGGAGAAATTCAGCCTGGTGTTAGTGGCAAGTCACTCCGGGTTCTTCTCTGCCCCCTCCCCTCTGTCCCCACCAGCTGGTGGTTCCCCCTCTGCCTGCCTCCTGGGGGTCTCCCTGTTCCAGCTGCACCAGGCCACGGCAGGGCAGGCGCCTGGCGCCCTCTTGCCTCCCCCACACCCAACAGGAGCTGGGCTCTGGGGTTGGGAACGGAGCTGTGGCCGGGGCGGCTCCTTCCGCATCACGTGGAACCACCAGGGAACAGTTCAGCTCTCCCTGTCATCACCTCCCCCTGCCCATTCAATTCTGACCATCTGGCAGAATTAAAACTATAGTAAAGAATAAAATTGTCACACACTTGGATGAACATAATTTGTTGGGGGAAAGTCAACATGGTTTCTGTATAGGGAAATCCTGCCTTACTAATCTGCTAGAGTTCTTTGAGGGGGACAACAAACACGTGGACAAGGGGAATCCAGAGGATCTAGTGCACTTAGATTTCCAGAAAGCCTTTGACAAAGTCCCTCTCCAAAGGCTCCTAAGTAAAATAAGTTGTCATGGGATAAGAGGGAAGGTCCTCTCATGGACTGAGAACTGGTTAAAAGATGGGAAACAAAGGGTAGGAATAAATGGTCCGTTTTCAGAGTGGAGAGAGGTAACTAGTGGGGTCCCCCAAGGGTCTGTCCTAGGATCAATACTGTTTAACTTATTTATAAATGATCTAGAGAAAGGGGTAAACAGTGAGGTGGCCACATTTGCAGATGATACCAAGCTGCTCAAGATAGTTAAGACCAAAGCAAACTGTGAAGAGCTTCAAAAAGATCTCACCAAACTGAGTGATTGGGCAACAAAATGGCAAATCACATTTAATGTTGATAAATGTAAAGTAATGACACTGGAAAAAATAATCCCAGTGATATATACAATATGATGGGGACTAATTAGCTACAACTGCTCAAGAGAGAGATCTTGGAGTCATTGTGAAGTGTTCTCTGAAAACATTCACTCAGGGTGTGTCTAGACTACATGTCTCCGTCAACGAAGCCATGTAAACTAGTTTATCCGACATAGTCAATGTAGTGGGGATTTAAATAATCCCCGCTTCATTAAAATAAAAATGGCCGCTGTGCTGTGCCGACAATCAGCTGATCCAGCACAGCACGGCAATCTAGACGTGGATTGGTCGACAAGGAAAGCCTTTGTTGACCGCTTGTCTTATGCCTCATTTCACAAGGTTTATTTTAATGAAGCGGGGATTATTTAAATCCCTGGTACATTGACTATGTCGGGTAAACTAGTTTACATGGCTCCGTCAACAGAGCCATGTAGTCTAGACACACCATCAATGTGCAGCGGCAGTCAAAAAAGCAAGCAGAATTTGAGGAAGAATTAAAAAAGGGATAGTGAATAAGATGAGAATATCTTATTGCCTTATATAAAACCATGGTACATCCACATCTTGAACTCTGCGTACAGATGTGGTCACCTCATCTCAAAAATATATATTGGCACTGGAAAAGATTCACAAAAGGGCAACAAAAATGATGAGGAGTTAGGAAAGGGTCTCACATGAAGAGAGATTAAAAAGACTGAGACTTTTCAGATTATAAAAGAGGAGACTAAGGGGGGAGATGATAGAGATCTATAAAAACATGAATGATATGAAAAAAAGTGAATATGGAAAAGTTATGTCCTTATTCCCACAATATAAGGGTCATAAGAACATAAGAATGGCCATACTGGGTCAGACCAAAGGTCCATCGAGCCCAGCATCCCATCTGACGACGGTGGCCAATGCCAGGTGCCCCAGAGAAGGAGAACAGAAGACAATGATTTATCTCCTGCCCTTGTTATGAAGGCTAGGGCACCATACTTTATCCCTGGCTAATAGCCATTTATGGACCTAACCTGCAAAAATTTATCAAGCTCTTTTTTAAACCCTAATAGAGTCCTGGCCTTCACAGCCTCCTCGGGCAAGGAGTTCCACAGGTTGACTGTGCGCTGTGTGAAGAAAAATTTCCTTTTATTAGTTTTGAACCTACTACCCATCAATTTCATTTGGTGTCCCCTAGTTCTTGTATTATGGGAAAAGGTAAATAATTTTTCTATAGTCACTTTCTCCACACCATTCATGATTTTATATACCTCTATCATATCGCCCCTCAATCGCCTTTTTTCCAAACTGAAAAGTCCCAGTCTCTCTAGCCTCTCCCCATATGGGACCCTTTCCAAGCCCCTAATCATCTTAGTCGCCCTTTTCTGAACCTTTTCTAATGCCAATATATCTTTTTTGAGGTGAGGAGACCACATCTGCACGCAGTACTCGAGATGTGGGCGTACCATAGTTTTATATAGGGGAAGTATGATATCTTTTGTCTTATTATCTATCCCTTTTTTAATAATTCCTAACATCCTATTTGCCTTACTAACTGCCGCTGCACACTGCGTGGATGTCTTCATAGAACTATCCACTATAACTCCAAGATCCCTTTCCTGATCTGTCGTAGCTAAATTTGACCCCATCATGTAGTACGTGTAATTTGGGTTATTTTTTCCAACATGCATTACCTTACACTTACCCACATTAAATTTCATTTGCCATTTTGCTGCCCAATCACTCAGTTTGCTGAAATCTTTTTGTAGTTCTTCACAATCCCTTTTGCTTTTGACTGTCCTGAACAACTTTGTGTCATCTGCAAACTTGGCCATCTCACTGCTTACCTCATTTTCTAGATCATTGATGAACAAGTTGAACAGGATTGGTCCCAGTACTGACCCCTGGGGAACACCACTAGTTACCCTCCTCCATTGTGAAAATTACCATTTATTCCCACCCTTTGTTTTCTGTCTTTTAACCAATTCTTGATCCATGAAAGGACCTTTCCTCCTATCCCATGACCACCTAATTTACGTAAAAGCCTTTGGTGTGGGACCGTGTCAAAGGCTTTCTGGAAATCTAGGTATATTATATCCACTGGGTGCCCCTTGTCCGCATGTTTATTAACCCCTTCAAAGAATTCTAACAGATTAGTTAGACACGACTTCCCTCTGCAGAAACCATGCTGACTTTTGCCCAACAATTCGTGCTCTTCTATGTGCCTTGCAATTTTACTCTTTACTAGTGTTTCTACTAATTTGCCTGGTACTGATGTTAAACTTATCGGTCTATAATTATTATAATGTCACCACATGAAATGCATAGGAAGCAGGTTTAAAACAAACAAAAGGAAGTTTTTCTTCACTCAATGCACAGTCGACCTGTGGAACTCCTTGCCAGAGGATGTGGTGAAAGCAAGAACTTTAACAGGGTTCAAAAAAGAGCTAAATAGGTTCATGGAGGTTAGATCCATGAATGGCTAGTGGCCAGGCTGGGTAGGGTTGGTGTCCTTAGTCTCTGTGTGCCAGAAGCTGGGAATGGGCGAGAGGGGAGGGACCACATGATGATTTCCTGCTCTATTCCCTCCCTCTGGGGTACCTGACATTGGCCACTGTGGGCAGACAGGACACTGGGCTAGATGGGCCTTTGGTGTGACCCAGTCTGGTCATTCTTATGTTCTTATGTCCCGGCCGCCCCCCTCCCCTCTGTTCAGTTATTTTATAACCACCCCAGAGCGCCGGGAGCCCTGGGCACACACTGAGAACAGGAGCTGCCTCACGGAGCAACAGCAGCTTAGCGCCACCTAAAACATCAAGGGGGTGGGGACTAGTGGTTAGAGCTGGGGGGGGGGGGAGCCAGGACTCCTGGGTTCTTTCTCCAGCTCTGCATCCCTGACATCACAACCCTCCCCCTGGCAAGTACCCCGCTGCCATCACCCCTGGAGCAGGGCGGTATCACTGGGCCGGGGGAGCTGGGGTGGGAGGGAAACGTCCCAGTTCTTCTCTCCTTCTCTCCGGCCAAAAACCCTCTTGGTACAGACTCCAGGCCTTGGTACAGACTCCGGGTCCCACCACCTCTCTGGGGAGCTCTGGGGGCAGGATATTCCCGGGCACCCCCCGCCCTGTGACCGGCTGGCAGAATTTACCTTGAGTCAGCAAGCCTAAGTAATCCAGGCAAAAGGTCTCCTGCCCTGTGCAGGGGGTGATTTGGGGGTTGCAGGTAGCGGTGCGCAGACCAAAGCAGGTTGGGCACTGCAGCCCGTTCGGGGTGGTGTCCATGGGCACTGAGAACAAAGAGAGAGAGACGGTTATGGGGTGGGTTAAACCTGGTTAAAACTGGAGGATGGGCCCAGCCTCGCCAAGCATGCACAGGCCCCTCCCTGCAGCCGGGCAGCATTTCTCCGTCTGTCTGGGACACAACAGTCGGCGACGGCCGCACTGGCTCAGTTCTGGATCCCAGCGAGTGTGAAGGGGGAGCCGATAGGTGCCGGGAAGTTCAGATCTGAGCCTGTCCCGACGGCTGCTCCCTCCTTTGCATGCAGCCCCCGCCTGTCTGATTGCGAACGGGCCCCAACTGTTCTACCCCCGCTCGGAGAGCCTCCAGCTACATGGATTTCACTGGAAACCGAAATGTCATGTGAGGAAATGGAGTTTGGGGCAATAAATGGGAGAAACGGGAACAAACACAATTGTGTCGGGGCTTGTCCACATGAACAATCCGACTGTAGCAAGGGAGATGGAGTGCGCGGAGCGGCTGGGTTGTGAATCTGCCCTGTGCCGGTCCCATGGCCTGGCTGTCCATGTGCACCCGGCTGATCATCCGGAATGGTTTATGAATGTGCTTTGAGCTAATGCCCTTTAAAAGCGCTCCTCCCACTGACCCGTGTGCATCGGCCTGGGAACATGCAGAGCTAGATTCATACCCAGCTCACACCCCCAATTGTTTGTGTGGCCGTGCCTTCAATGGGGACAATTCAAACAGACCCACAACGTACCTCGAGGTGTGTCCGAATTGCACAAATTTTCATCGTTGCATTGTTGGACATTGATCCTCACATAGTTGTCGTTCCCCGCGGTAAAAGAGAAGGAGTCTCTTATGTCACTCTTATAGGTACTTAGACATTGCTTGGAGAAGAACTTCTGCTTTGCCCCGGCTTTGTCACATACAGAAAAGCAAAACACAAAATGTGAGGCTGGGAGGGACCCTCGGGCAGGGTCAGGGAGGGGATTTGACCCCCTTGTGCGGCTCCTGGGATCCTGTGTCTGATTCTGGGCCCACAATTCAGGAAGGTAAAGTGCAACCAAGGCCTAAACTTCACCCCAGATTGTGTCAGCCAGGCTGAGGTTAGAGGGTTTGTGTGTGGAGAGTAGGGGCAAGGTGGGATTAGGGTCACACCTCAGCTCACAACCACATTAATCTCAGGGAAGTCAAACTGAAGGGACTGAAGGGAACTGGTGAAATCCACCAGCCTGAGGTGCTGGGGAGCTGAACAGGGTGAAGGTTTGTTTGGCATCTCCAAGTCCCAAGGGGAGAAGGACTTTACATTTACATTTACATGCCTAGAACAGGCAAAAAGCATGTGAGGAAGGGCCCCAGTCCTGAGCAGGTGGCCCAGGGCGTCGGACGGGCTTTGGGAGCGGCCGGCAGGGCACAAGGGATCCCATCTCCAATCTTCTTTTCCACCCCCCTCAGAAAGTGCGTTTCTACCCGGCGCAGCTTCGCTTGCTGCCACGCAGCCGGCCCGTGAGGAGTTGAAAGCCCAATGGATGAAATCCCATCAGTAGCACCCAGGGGGGTGACATCGGCCCCCTGAAGTCAATGGGAGCTTTGCAACTGACCAGCGGGGCCAGGCCTCCAGATTTCCCAGCCTGCCAGTTGCTACGTCAGACTGGAACGTTGCCAGAATCGACCCAGCGCCGTGCCCGGCCGGAGTGTGCTGTGCCGGGTGCCGGGGCTCCGGGAGGGGCTGTGTTGGGGATGGCCCTGGTGGCGAGGGAGGGGACACAGGGCAGGGTAAGATGTGCCTGGGGTGAAGGCAACGTCACCTACCCAGGGAAATGTCTTCTGCCACGGAGATGCAGCCGCCCGTCGCCCGGTCGTCTTGGCAGGTCCCTTTAACCAAATCGCAGGCCTCCGTTTGGCCCAAGCACACGTTGCATGTCAGGCGCCCTGCCAGAGAAAGAAGAGCGAGTGTTTCCTTCATCCTGTGTGCTGGCAGTGCCAGCTCGGACACGTCCCTTAGCCCGGGTCTCCCCTGCTCCAAACAAGCCAAGGGGTTAAGGGGCCCAGTTGTCTCCGGGTCCCTCTGCAATGGCTCGATTTCAATGACAGGCCTGCAGTAGTACCCAGGCCAGGGAGTGCTGGGCTCAGGAAAGGTCCTGGACAACTGGAAAAAGGCAGATGTGGTGCCCATCCATGAAAAAGGGAAAGAGCAGGACTGAGGGGCCCACAGACCGTCATGTGGGCAGCTTCACCTCAGCCCTCAAGGAATCCATTTGGAAACACTTGGAGGAGAAGAAGGTGACCAGGAATAGCCAACGTGGATTCCCAAAGGGCCAGTCCTGCCTGACAACCTGGTTGCCTTCTGTGCTGCGGTAACTGGCCCTGGGGACATGGAGAAGTGACTGTTCCCCTTTCTTCGGCTCTGGGGAGGCCACATCTGTAACTTTGCATCCAGCTCTGGGCCCCCCACTACAGAAACGATGTGGACGCATTGGAGAGGGTCCAGCAGGGGGCGACCAAAATGATTCGGGGGCTGGAGCACATGGCCTGCGAGGAGCGGCTGAGGGATTTGGGCTTGTTCAGTCTTCAGAAGAGAGGAATGAGGGGGGATTTGAGAGCAGCCTGCAACTCCCTGAAGGCAGAGAGGCTGGAGAGAGGCTGGAGAGAGGCTGTTCTCAGTGGGGGCAGGTGGCAGAACGAGGAGCAATGGGCTCAAGTTGCAGTGGGGGAGGTCTAGATTGGATGTGAAGGCAAACTGTTTCCCATGGCAGGTGGGAAGCGCTGGGCTGGGTTCCCGAGGGAGGGGGTGGAATTTCCATCCCTAGAGGGGTTTAAGTCCAGTCTGGACAAAGCCCTGGCTGGGATGATGGAGTTGGGGTTGGTCCTGCTTTTTTTGGTCCCTGCCAGTCCTAGGATTCTATGGCGCTCCCCCACATGCTGGGGTTGCCATGTGCCCCCATCTCTCTTCCCAGGGTATGCCATTCTCCCTCCATGTCCGGGGCACCGTGTGCCCCCATCTCACCCTCCAATCCCCATCATTCTTCTTTGGATCGCAAAGACCAGCTGCTCAGGGGGCAACACATTAACCTCCAGGGGGCGCTGGGCAGAGCGGGGCGGGGGGGAGGGTGTGATGGGCTGGAAGGTGCCAACGGCTCCACCAAGCAGTGCGATGAGCTACACACAGGTCCAGGCTAGGTGAAAGTGTGGCTGGGCTGGCCTGATGCCAATGGCTCTTTGTATCCCCGACTCCCCCTTCCTGTTCTCTGAGTCCCCCAAATCCTCAGGGTTCAGCCTGGAGGTGTCTACAGCATCCCCGGAACTGCTGGAGCAGGTATCGCCATGCTCACAAGCTCTCCTGGGGCACAGGAATAGGGGGGTGCCGGGGAGGCGAGGGCAGCCAGGCTGTCTGGGCTGCCGGCTGGCCAGCAGAGGTTTGGGGGTCAGAAGCCAGCTGTCTAGGCCTAGAGCCTTGTGGGTGTTGCTCCCCAATGGGCAGGCTCTGATGGACTGGCCCCCAGGGTCACACCCCGATTACAGGGCCTTGAGTCTCCGGGTCATGAAGGGGGTTGAGGGTAAAGACACATCCCTGTGAGTGCACCCGGCAGACGACTCACCTTGGGCACTGGCTGTTGCTAGGAGAGCAGGGAAGAGGCAGAGGAGCGAGGAAACCCCCATGGTGCTGGGAGGAGGCTGGGTCTGGGCTGGGAGCTGAACGGAGCCTTCTCACGGCTGGTGGAGTGAGCTCTGCAGGAGGGGAGCAGGAGAGAGATGAGGCCGAAATGAGAACAGAAAGGGAATTCCAGCCGAGATTTGGAAAGGGGGCAGGAGGAAGCACCAGGAAACAGAGCTGCACAAATACCAATTATTGGTTCCCCGGCAGTTCTAAAAAGTGTTGACAAAAATATTCTGGTTTGATCCAATTTCTCATAAAACTGAAATGCCAAAAAATATGGTTTGGTGCATTTTCAAGTACTTAAAAAAATCTAAAATTGGTTTAACTATAATTCTTACAGTCAACATAGAAAGGTAAAACCACCATGAGATTGAAAAAAAAATCAAAACATCTAATTTTGAAAATGTCACATTTTTTCAAGGTTTTTTTTTTTGCGGCTAAAATAATGTCGCAAAATTGAAACCAGTTTGCACAATGTTTGGGTCTCTCCAAACCTGCATTTTTCACTGGAGAAAGGTTTTGGTTGAAGAATTTCTCCCTGCTCTATTATGCCACACACGTTCCCAGAAAAAACAAAACTGGGGTTCTGTGGTGCAGCCCTGAGTCGGACTATTTTTTAATTTCACTCCCACTCTCTCCTGCATTGTTTCTTGTATTTATTTCACTCACACCAGCAAAGACCTGAGATATAGCTAATCCTGCAAGACAGACATATTTCCTCAAGCTACTTTTTAAAAAATAGTTTGGTTAATATATCATCCATATGCACAGAAGTCAGACACAATTTTTATCACTCAAAATAAGAAATAAATCTTGCTTTAACCATGTAAAAAGTCATTTCACTGCTCTTATACCACACCCCAAATCTCTTCCTATCCCCTTCCTAAATTCTAGTATATAGACCTTAAGGCTGTCTCTACACTACAAAAAAAAGTCGGAAAAAGATACACAAATTGCGAACTGCAATTTGTGTACCTTTTTCCGCTTTGCTTATGGAAGAAGCTTTTCCGAAATTTGGCACATCGACACGATGTCACATTGCGAAAAAACTTCCTCTTTCGGCACATCCCTTCTTCCTCATACAACGAGGTTTACAGGGATGGTGAAAGAAGGCATCCGCTTTTCTGAAAAGAGCTGCAGTGTAGACATAGCCTTCTTTAGGAAAACGCTTGCTCTTTCTTGCTGACTTTTCTGACAAGCTGCTGTCATGTGTTTTGTCCCATGGTCCCACAGTCTCTTCTTCTTACCCACCCAGCCACCCCCACAGCAAAGCACCTTTTCCCACTCCCACGACTGCAGCAGCGAGGCCGGTGGTACCAGCAGGATTCCAGTCTGGCTGCAGGGCTCTGCCCTGGACCGGTTTTCCCCTCCCCCATCCACGTTGGCTCTACATCTGCGCTATCCCTTCTGAGACGGGGCGACCGGCACTGCCCACCCCAGGGCCAGAGCATCCTGCTGGTCCGGAGAGGGCACCGCAGTATTTTCCATGTAGCTCTCCATCCCCTCTGGCAGCCTAATGTCCTTATTGGATTTTCTCTTCTGCAGCGGCATGGCGAGCCGAGGTGAGCGCGGCTCCTCCTCCAGGGACACTCGGTTGAGTTAGAACCTGCCGAGTCTTGGGTGCTTCAAACTCACCATCCCCCACTGCGCATTACTTTTCATTTATCCGAACTGATCTGCCATCCCGTTGCCCAAGAGCCCGCCCCGACCAGGTCTCTCTGGAGTTCCCTACTCACCTGTGTCTGTCACCTCTGCAGATTTCATCCCCTCACTCAGGAACCACCTCTTATCAACATAAATACCCATGTAGGGGCCCTGCCCCTCCCTGGGTGTCACCGGCTCATCCCTCATTTCCACCATGGGCACCCAGCCAGCTATTTGCCAGAAACATGGAATGGCGCCTGTGAAGAGTGAACGGGTAATTAGCACCGCCCTGTGTGTGAATGCAATGAGGGCAGGAGAAGGTGAGGTGCATGGCCAGAGCCCGGTGACTCAGCTGGGAAGGGATGGATGCCGGATGCATCCCACTGCAAAACAGGGAGGCGGGCGGGTGGCTCAGGGTTGGGGAATCCGGCCTGGCCGGCCTGGGCAGGTGAGGAGTGGCCAGAATGATAACATGAGTGAGGGAGGAAAGGAGAGGGGTCACAGAGAACCACTGATAGGCTGAAAACACCACACAGCCCACCAGCCTGGCTTTGGGGTGCCCCTACACCCTGTGCTTCTAAGCCAGGCCCTCCGGCCTCCTCCAGCCCTGGCAGTGTTGGAATCACAGCAGAGTGACACAGACTCTCACAGGCTCGGTTCACGGCTGGATTCGTCCCAGCTCCCAGGTGCACAGCCCGCTGGGACCAGAACGCTAGACAAATCCACCCCACTCTGTGTAAAGTTGACACAGAGCAAGCTCATAACATGCTCCCCCCTTATCCCTGAATCAGAGATGTGCCCAGTTCTCGTCCACCTCATTCCACGAGGAGTAACGGTAGTTCAAATTAGGATCTTTAGTTGGAACTATGTAGTCTGTGCCGCGTGTAGCCGCGGGCACAGAGTTCGGACTAACGGGGGATTTAAAAATGGCGGCGCCTGGGAACATGCAAATGAAGCCCAGGATATTTAAATCCCGGGCTTCATTTGTAACTCCGGTTGCCCTCATTTGCCTACCTAGCTCGAACTAACGAGCTAGTGTAGACATACCCTAAGGTATTAAAGTTTGTATTTAAGTGTTTGCAAGTGACAGATCAAAGTAACAGACAGATCGAAGTAAGTTACTAAGCAAAATAAAACAAATTGGCCAGGTAAGAGTCAAACTCTCAGAAACTTGTTCCATGGAAATCCATCCCCTAACATTCGTCCTGATCATGTTGTCTCACAAACCAGGAAGCCTCCCAACTTGGGCCTGATCCTCCCCCGTTCAGTCTTAGATGTTTCCCACAGGCAGCTTGGGTGCTAATCTGGGGTCTCTGGGCCTCTGGCAGCCGCCCCCATCGGCCAGTTTCCCGCCTAGAGAGAGATTATGCCCCAGGTGGGATCCCCTTGTGCTCAGCTGAACTTTAGTCCCATTTCCAGGGGAACGTGCAAGCCACACAAGGGGCTCCAGAAGCAGGTGCCTGGCCCCATGTCCTGGCAGGACCCAGACCCGTCCAGTCTCACAGGGGAAGTGAGACTGTTCCCAGAGCAGTGTCCCCAGATATTGGCCGCTGTCTCCCTTCCGCACCACTAATGGCCCCACTTCGCAGGGCTAAGTCAGTACACGCCGTGTGTGTTCCATATCACTAATGTCAAACACGGGAATGACACATGCAGCCAGACAGAATATCCACATTCAGGATAAGAGAGGACGTTACATGATATGTTTTGCATAAAGCATCTGAGTTATGCATATTCATATTCAGAAGCCTCTTTTCCTAAAGCCTAGAGGAGGCGGGACCCCTCCCCTGGTGAGATCACAGCTAGAGAGCTGAGCCATGTCCAATGTGGGGGGCAGCATTCCTCACATCTTTATTGTACTCTGCTTACACATCCACCCAGGGCCATTATCCCTGTGATGCCATTCACAGGTGTGTTTACAGAGATCTAAGTCTCTGTCGCCTGTGTGCCGGAAAACATTTTGGGTTCAGCCTTGCCTCAGAAGGCAGATAGTGTACATTTCCTGGCATTTAACCATTGATGCCATGAAACTGTGTGCCTCAGTTTCCCCTACCACACAGCATTCTGCTTCTCACAGCCTGTGATTGGCTTGCTACTGTGCCTGCGTCTAAGCCTCTTTTAGCTTAGGAACTGCCTGCTTACAGGACACTCTTGTCCCCGCCCGTCACGTGTGCAGATGCTTGCCCCAAACCTCATGTGTCTCCCACAGTGTCCTGGGATTTCCCATCTGCTCAGTCCCTTCGGTGGGACCCGTGTGTGTTGTGGAAAGAGGCACAAAGTTACCAGCGAGTTTGTGGCAGGACAGCAGTTCCCAGGATAGCTGCCGTACCCCGCTTCTGGATCAGCCATGTGGCTTTCCAGTGTTTATTGCCCTGGCCAGGCCCTTTCTGCCCAGTGTGTGTGTCATGGGTGGCGGGTGTAAGAGGTAGGGAGAGGGATTTTCAAAAGGTCTGTAGCCACATTCAGGTGCTGTTCCTGAACAACCTGCTCACACATCCCTCAAGGCCTGTCCCTGACTCACTCATCTACAAATCTGCCAGCTGGCTCACCTAGGCCGCCTTGCTCCACCCAGCCCTTTGCTTCTGGCTTCTAGAGGGCACGCTGGAGATTTCCGGTGTCATCTGAGACTGTTAAAACCAAACCCTGACACTGACCATCGTCTGCAGCTTCCCTCACAGGCAACTTCTTGGGGAACGGCCAGAGCTCTCCTGGCGAATTTGGCCATCGGTGTCACCACCTTGGGCTCCTCGGGGATCGAGGGGAGGGGCCTGGTCTGCGAAAGGGGATGGGAGATTTGGGCAGAGCTGCTCCCCCTTGCAGGTTTCTGGGGAGCTCGTTCCTGCTGTGTTGGGCGTTGCCTCTTCCAGGCCCAGGCAGCCAGTTCAAGCTTTTGAGCTGCCCTCTGGGCCCCCAATTCTTTCTTTCTTTCCTTCCAAATGTTTCAGTGTCAGGGCTGTTTCCTGAGCAGCTTTCTGGGCTTCCGCCTAAGCTGCCCAGGCTTTCTCCCATAGTGCTAAGACTTGCTCATGCAAAGCTTTTCCCCCGACAACTTGTGCTCCAGTCTCTGACTTTCTAAATCCCCTCTCTGTGCTGGGCCCATTCTCCCTCTCAGCAGCCGGGGCCCTGCAGCATTCTGGGAATGTTCCACGTACACAGACGGATCACACACATTCAGGAGACTGGAACTTTCAAAATGGCGTCTTGCAGGATCTAGTTTGCATCAAGCATCTTCCAGTTATACATATCGTGGTCAAGGTCCGTCCATGCCCCTTGGGCCCTGCACTATTTAGGTGGTTATTATGTGCCTCAGAGGCTCGCTGAGACCCTCTACGCTGCCCTGTGTGTTGTGCTAGAGGTCAGGGTTACAGCTTATTGAGCCATTTTCATTACTGGCAAAGTCAAGGCTTGGGGAGACCTCTCCATAACTCTGGACCTCCTTTTCCCGGAATCAGGTCTTTCTGCGGTGCAGGGAGGTTGGGAAACCCTGGGTTCCTACCCA
Source organism: Pelochelys cantorii (assembly GCA_032595735.1). NCBI lineage: Eukaryota > Metazoa > Chordata > Testudines > Trionychidae > Pelochelys > Pelochelys cantorii. The sequence continues at coordinate 3,637,048 of CM064349.1, forward strand.
GGGACCCTAGGCAGTGGCAAATGCTCAGATTTTCCCTCTAGACCCAAGACAGCAGCCTTTTCACTGGGCCACTTCCCCAAATGCTCCCCTAGAACCTTCTCTCTAGCACCTGAATGAACATTTCCTCCCTCAGCAACACACTTCTCCTCTGTCCGTCCCTCTTCTCCTTCCCCCTTCCTTACCTGGGGGACACCTTTTAAAGCAGCACCACAGGTTTTCATTGGCTGCAGGTGTCTGATTATCCTGTTCCTTCAGGCCAGCTATTAACTAGCCTCCGGGTAATTAAGCCCATTAGTAATTGAATTGAATTTGCATATGTATTGTAATTCCAAGATTTCCCTGTGTATTTGGCTTGATGGACTGGCTTAATCAAGATATCGGTGGTGAACCTTTTATCACTGAAGGTGCTAACAGCTTTCTGAATGGTATCCTTCCTGCCTTACCAATCTATCTACTGACTTTGATCTTTATCTACTCAGGTTTAGCACCCTTTCTCCTGATACTTTATGTATAGAGGTAGGGGGTGGGCGACAGAACATCTTTCTCTCCCCCCCCCCTTCCCTTCTCCTATTTATTTTGAGTTTTCTTATCCCCTAGTCATAACTCCGGTCATCTGAAGAAGTGGGTTGTGCCCATGAAAGGTCATGATACCATCTACATGTTTGGTTAGTCTATAAAGTGCTACCAGACCGTTTGCTTGCTATTTTTTTCTATAACAGACTAACTCGGCTACCCCCTGAAGCTCCTGAACTGAGTAGGAATACCATGCCTATAAAAAATTCCCTGTATAGAAATGGAGTGGACCTTGAAGTATGGGTATGTGAGTAGATAGGGAATGTTTATTTAGATGTGATCAGATTATTTTCTTTGTCTTGTTGTTTGGTTAAACTTCTCTATGCTAAATCCATGTGCCCCCTCCTGCCCCCCCATTGTAACTTTAAAGCTGAGTCCCAGGGATACAATCCTCCATGTTTAATCTGTTCTCTTCTCAGTTGCTTTATTACACCTAGCAACCTAATATGCTTTACCAAGCATATCCTTTTGTTTTGTTAATAAAATCACTTTTTTTAAGGCAGTGATTTCATTCTTGTGTACTGAAAGGTAATGGGAGGGTCTGTGTGTGCCTGCCTAAGAGAGACCAGATATCAGTGATTACATCTTATTTTCTTTTTTTCAAGCTCTCTTGTGGTAACAGAGCTTGGGGTACCCCTCCGGAAGAAGTTCCTGAGGACTTTCTTTCTGGGTACAAGAAGACAGGGTTTGTTTGTCTGTTTGTTTGTTTGTTTACTCGTTGGTGGCAGCTACCTCCCCAGGGCAGGGAATCTGTGACCTTGGGGAGCTTTTAACCCTATAGAGACAAGGTATTTTAAGGTCTCTTGGGGACTCCCACATTCTGCACTCAGAGTTCCAGAGTGAGAAACGGCTCTGACAGGGAGGGCCAGGAGAGGCAGGGATGGGTGGCTTAGAGCAGAGGGTTGAGAGGTAGGGAGCTGCTCAAGGAAGGAGGTGAGGGGTTCAGGGCAGGAGGAGGAAGATGTGGGGGCTCAGAGTAGAGAGAGAGTGTGCAAGGGGTCGGGGCAGTGCTCAGCTGCAGAAAGCTCCCCAGATTGTCTCCACGGCCTACATGCTGTTAGGGGGAACCAGGTCCTAGAGGCTGCTGCCCCCTCCAGTAGCTCGCCCCTTGTGGCTGTTTGCATTCAGCACCCACCTCGGACCCTGGCTCTAGCTTGCGTCTCCAGCACATGCAGCTGGCAGGGATATTCCCCAGGCCTTGTCAGGAAAGCAGGAGCCGGGTTGGGCCAGGCTGTATTGCCAGGACTCTGCCCCTCTGCTGATATACACCAGTGACCACCCCCCCAGCCCCACTACCTGCTTGCCCCCCATTCATGCTCAGTGCACTGGGAAGGGGGGGCTTCCACCTGCTGGTTCTGGCCCCTCCCCAGATCCCATCCCCCTCCTCACCCACCAACCACCCCCTGGTCCCTTGCTGGACTCACACAGCCCCCAGCATGAGGTCAGGATGCTCACAGACTGGCAGTAGTGGAGAAGCTACCCCGCTTATCAGAGCCATTGGGGGAATGGTCTCCATCAGTCCCGTTGGAGCCAGGCAAAGTGGCTGCCCCCTTTAGCCCCACTGGCCCCTTCTCACTCCAGGTGGGAGGCTGGGGGGTTGTTCAGCTGCCCTGCTGGGAGGGGGAGAGGGAACCTCCTTCCACCCCGGTAGTGCGGCTTTTCCAGCATCCCTTTGGGATGCTGCAATGAAGGGGGGTTGCTCAAGGACTCGTTCACTGCATCTGGGGGGGGACTGAGCGCAGATGTTACCGGGGAAGACAAAGGAAAGGCCCAACTCCAGCCAGCCCCCAAAAATCCCTTCTCAGGCCCTGGAAAATGCAACTAGCCCGCAACAAATCAGCATGTCAGGTGAGCATTGCACCAGCCCATACCAGCAGGCCCTCGCTTCCACTCCCTCACCTGTTCCATGGAGCTAACTGCTCTACTGCTGCTACCTGCGGGTGGGAGCTGCCCCAGGCCTAGACACACCCCCCAGCCTCTGCAACAGGCTCCCTCCCACCCCCTGGGTTGCAGCCCCATGTAAGGCCAGCAGGCTCTCTGCTGCCACCTGGTGGGAGAGGCACCCAGGTGCAGGCACAGGCTTTTCCAGCTGCTGTGGGGGCAGGGAACAGAGTGATCTGGGGAGCCCCCACTGCTCCTCTGTCACTGCTGGGGGGAGGCTCAGCTCCAGCTCTGGGACTCTCTAGCAGTATTGGGGAGGGGACCCTGAATTCTTTCCCCAGCTCTTGCAGGGCAGTGGGGTCTAGTGGTTACAGTGGGTGGAACTGGAGGCCAGGACTCCAGGGGTCTTTCCCCAAGTTTTGTCTCCCCCATTCCTCACCATGCAGCTTCATCCATGCCTGGCACTCCACTCCTCCCGGGCCCCAAGTTCCATTCTGGCCCAGAGGCCCAGCCCCCACCTCACCTGGTTCTGGTCCAGCCAGTTGATGGCAGTGGGGGGAGGGACAGCTTAGTGGTTTGAGCTTTGGCCTACTAAACCCAGGGTTATGAGCCCAATCCTTGATTGGGTGGGCCATTTGGGGATCTGGGACAAATCTCTCAGGGATGGTACTTGCTCCTGCCATGAGGACAGGGGACTGGACTTGATGATCTCTCATCCAGCTCTGTGAGACAAATGCTGGGCAGCTGCAGGTGGGACAGGCTGACAGTAAAGGCTGAGACCTGCAAGGTAGGGATGGCAGAAGAGTCTTATTTGGGCCATGAGGTGGGACAAAAGATTCCCACCCTCTGCAGGAAAGTGTATTAAAGCAAGAGGAAGCCATCAGCCCTTGAGAAGCTGGTTGGGTGCCTCCCTCCCACTCCAAGATCACATGCAGCCCCTTATACAAGTGGTATGTTCACAGCAATGATGCAGACTGTCCATTTGCCTTCTGGTGGGACTGCCTCAGCCCCTTTGTTTTCAGGCAGCCCTGCAAGGCCTTTGCAAGCTTGGCATAAATGTCCCAATCGAGGAGCAGAGCAGAGGTGGAAAGTAGCTAAGTAGAAATACTTCATTACACTGCTGCCATCCATTTTTTCAGTATTTGTACTGACACTTCTGCAAGCCAGCACTCTGATTTGCTAAAGCACAGCCAAATGCGCATGGGTGCCATTTTGGGGGGCTAAGTACCAAGTTTGAACCCCTGGATTTCACACTTCAGGTCTGCCTAAAGCTGCAGGCCCTGGCTCCAAAGGTAGCTTGAACTGCAATTGAGTTTGAGCACTTGCAGCTTTGCCTTAGGGGCAGGGAGTCTGTTAAAAATAAGAAGGAGGCAGGGTGATGAAGAATAACAAAAGACTGGTCATTAGAGTCATTAAGGGATCGTTAGATCATCATGAAAACATTGCCAGGTCCTTAAAAGTTGGGTGGCAGGAGGAGTCACAATAAGTGTTATGCTGCTGGGATTTGCATTTGGACCAGTACTGTTAAACTTTTAAATGTCCTTGAAAAGAAGATGAGATGGCAAAATGTGCAGATACTACAAAATTACTCGAAATAATTAAGTCCAAAGCTGATTGCAAAGAGTTACAAAGGGATCTCACAACACTAGGTAATCGGGCAACACAACAGCAGATGGAATTCGGTGTTGGTAAGTGTAACGTATTGAACCTGGAAAAACAGAATCCCAACTATGCACACAAAACTGATGGGATCTAAAATAGCTGTTCCCACTCAAGGCAGAGATCTTGGAATCACTGTGGACAGTTCCCTGAAAACATCTGCTCAATGTGCAGTGCAGTCTAAAAACTAAAAAACCAACAGACTTATTGGGAACCATTAGGAAGGGATTAAATAGGACAGAAAATATCACGTTGCAGGCAGAGGTGAGCTGGTCCTGTTGCTCATCCCCCTGATTGTAGGAAAGGACCCCACAGCAGAAGTTTGCTTCAATGAAGTCCTCTTGCATAAATGAAACTGAAAGGCAGCTTGACGACTATTTAGCCTGCGCAGCAGCCACTATGGATCTGCTGTGGTCTTTTCCTACAATCAGGGAGTTGTGCGTTAAGGCCAACACACTTCTGCCTGCCTCAGCTGCCTGTGAGAGACTCTTTCGTGTTGCTGGACTCATAGTTTGTCCATACTAGGGGTAATATGGCCCTAAGGCCAAAGTGCACACACAGGCCCTTACAGCAGGGTGAATATGGCCTGGCAGCCAGAGTCCATTCCTCAGTCCCCTCCTACTAGGGGTAATACGGCCCTGAGGCCAAAGTGCACACACAGGCCCTTATAGCAGGGTGAATATGGCCTGGCAGCCAGAGTCCATTCCTCAGTCCCCTCCTACTACGGGTAATACGGCCCTGAGGCCAGAGTGCACACACAGGCCCTTATAGCAGGGTGAATACGGCCTGGCGTCCAGAGTCCATTCCTCAGTCCCCTCCTACTAGAGGTAATATGGCCCTGAGGCCAAAGTGCACACACAGGCCCTTATAGCAGGGTGAATATGGCCTGGCAGCCAGAGTCCATTCCTCAGTCCCCTCCTACTAGGGGTAATACGGCCCTGAGGCCAGAGTGCACACACAGTCCCTTATAGCAGGGTGAATACGGCCTGGCGTCCAGAGTCCATTCCTCAGTCCCCTCCTACTAGGGGTAATACGGCCCTGAGGCCAGAGTGCACACACAGGCCCCTATAGCAGGGTTAATATGGCCTGGCGCCCAGAGTCCATTCCTCAATCCCCTCTCACTAGGGGTAACCCGGCCCTGAGGCCGAGTTCACAAGCTTGTAGACCCAGTTCGCTCCCTCGAGCCAGCTACGGAGGGGGCAGGGGGACCCAGGCCCTCCCACTCCCCCGGGTCCCTGCCCAGGGCCCTATAGGCAGTGGTTGAGGACGCTGCCTCGCTCAGCGGGGAATCCTGCCTCAACACACTGAGTGCGCCGGGGCGACTCCCCACCCTGGGCTACTACCTACCGGGGTCTGGCGGATGTCTCCCGCATCGTCTCCCTGTGATCCAACAGCCCTGCGGGTAGCACCTCCTGGCCTGGCTGCCGCTGGAAGGTCTGGATGCTCTTTCTCTACTTCTCCTTCCACAGCGCCTCCTTCCCCTTCCGCAGCCAGCCCCGACTGAGCTTCCCTGGGGCCTTTTATAGCCTGGTGCCACCAGGAGCATATCCCGCCGGGCTGTGGAGGAGGGGATCTTTCAGCCAGCTGGGCCCAGCTCACTCCCTGCTCTTCAGTGCCAGGTTGATACACCCTGTCACACACCCTCCCCCTTGACTGGGTATGTGGCACCTGTTCTGCTCCAGGTTCCTCCCCTCTATCCCAGGAAAAGAAATCCGTATGTGCCTTACCTGGCTGGTGAGCCATGCTGAAGCTGTAGGGATGCAAGGACAAGTACCATCTCATTATCCATGGGTTGGCCTCTTTCATGTTATGTAGCCATCTCAGTGGGGCGTGGTCGATGACTAGTTGGAAGGGGTTGCCCAGCAGGGAATAGCTCAGAGCATCGACAGCTCATTTTACCACTAGGGCCTCCTCTTCCCCCGTAGAGTACTTCTGTTCCCTTGGAAACTATTTCCTACTCCTATATAGGCCTGGGTGTTCCTCTCCTCCTGTCTCCTGGGGCACCACAGCCCCGAGTCCCACCTCAGACGCATCGGTCTGCAAGATAAAAGGTCTTGAGAAATCGGGTTGAAATAACACTGGGGCATTTGATGAGCGGTCTTTAAGGCTTGAAAGACTCACTGGCATTCAGCCAACCATTGAACCTTTCTGGGTTGTGAGTTCTTGGTTAAGTCAGACAAGGGAACTGCCAAGGTGACGAAGTCTGGCACAATGCAGTGGTAGTACCCTGCCCACCCCAAGAACTGTAATACCTGCTTCTTTGTCGTGGTGGCTGAACACTCCTTTAAGGCCTGGACCTTATGTACCAGTGGGCACAGTGTGCCTTGTCCTACAGTGTAGCCAAGGTACCTCATCTCATGTTGTCCCAGATGGCATTTTGCTTGGGTTAGCTGTGAGTCCAGCTTCACCCAGTACTCATAGTATAACCTTTAGGTGTTGAAGACCTTTGGCTCATATCTGGCTGTGTATCACTATATCGTCCATATAAGCCACTGTATATTGGTGGTGAGGTTGTAACAGCCGGTCCATCAGTGATTGGAACGTCACGGTAGCTCCATGTAGACCAAAGGGCATGGTGACAAATTGGTACAATCCAAATTGAGTGGGGAAGGCCATCTTCTTCTTAGAGACTGGGGTGAAGGGTATTTGCCGGTACCCTTTGGCGAGGTGCAGGGTAGAGGTGTACCTTGTATTACCCAAGTGCTCCAGCAGTTCATCAACCCTGCGTAGGATAGGCATCAAAATGTGATATGGCATTCACCTTATGGAAGTCAATACAAAACCGTACGGTCCTGACCAGTTTTGGAACCAGCACGATGGGACTTTTCCACTTGCTCTGAGATTCTTCTACCACCCCCATCTCCCACATGGTCTAGAGGTCCCGTTAGATGGCTCCCCAACATCTTCTTGGGAGGGGCCAATGGTGGTCATGTACCTTCTGGCCAGACAGGGTGGCTATGTGACTAGTCACGCTGGTCCATCCTGACTGGCCAGATAGCATGTGGGAGAAGGTCTGGACTAGTTGGTGTAACTACTCCTGTGGTTCTGGGTCTAATTCTTCCCCCATCACAGCCAGGGTCGGCATCAGGGAATCCTCAATCCACGGCTCTAACTCCAGTTAGGGTGGGTATGGGGTAATCAATAGGCCCTCTCACAGCTTCCATTTCTTTAGGAGGTTTATGTGGTAGGTCTGGACACCCCTCTTCCTTCCCGTCAGCCACACCTCATAGTTCACGGCGCCACAGCTCCTCAAAAGGGCCCTACCACTTTGCCAGCAACTTAGACTCCTTAGACAGTAACAGGAGGCAGATGTGATTTCCCTGCTCGAAAGTGCCTAGCTTTGCCTTGCGATTGTAATCATAGAATCATAGAATACTAGGACTCGAGAGGTCAAATACGGGCCTGTGTCTCTTGGGCCTGCAAAAGATTGGAACGGAAGAACTCTCCCAGTTCCTGTAGCTATTCACGGGGCTATAGGATATAGGGGACCAAGCCCACAACCCATGACTCCTGTGCTTCCCAGGTTTCCTTCAATAGGTCTAGTCTTCTGCGAGCATGCCTCCCATAAGGGAGCTCAGCTGGCAAGAAGCCCGTAGAAGCCTGGGGAACTTCACAGTGCCAAACAGCAGTGCCGGGAGCAGCTTGTCTCAATTCCAGGGATCCTCCTCTACAAACCTCTGCAGAATTGCCTGTAGGGTTTGATTAAAACACTCCACTAGCCCATCTGTCTGGGGATGGGAAACCGTGGCCCTTAGGGCCCTGATATTTAGTAACCGGCATCATTCTGCCATCAGTTTAGATGACACATTCGTCCCCCGATCAGTTAAAATCTTCCAGGGTACCCCCACCTGGGAAATAATCTTTATGAGTGTGGCCGCTAGGGTGGGGGCGGTGGTATTCCACAAAGGTGACACGGCTTCACTGAGGGATGTTGGACAATGTCATCACGCCCACCTTTGCCCCCCACCCCTCTGGCAGGAAGAATTTGTAGAAACTGTCATATGACGATTGTCTCTGCAACCGGGGTCCCTGGGCTCCTTTTGGGTTCAATCCTCCGCCAGCAGTAATCGCAAAGTTTCTGTGCCATGGCCCACGGCCTGGCCCCCGGTGGGTATCGTTCTTGATAAAACCGCTCTCAGTAAGTTTTGGGGCTAATGCCCATCTGGCCCAAGAACACCCCCTTAACCTTTTGATAGTCCAGGGCTTCGCTGGGATCTAATGACGGTAGGCCACCTGAGCAGGTCCCATCAAACATGGTGCTAATATCGTAGTTCATTGTTCTTGTGGCCATCTGGCAGCCATCGCAACCCTTTCAATGGTCACTAGGAAGGCTTCAGGGTCTTCGCCAGGTCCCATCATGCTGAGGACCATGGGCAGCTGCTGCATAACCCCCATGGCCAGGACCCTGTGTCGCCTTCCCCAGCATGGCTAGTGCTGGAGCCATTGGTCCTGATGGGCCCGCTGCTGGTTGGTGAGCTCCCATGACAGTTGCTGTTGCTATTCCTGCTGCTGAGTTGATTGCAGCTTCTGCTGGGAATCTTACTGTTGCAAAAATTGTTGTTGCTGTAGCTGGGTTGCCTGCTGTTGCTGGTTCTCCAGCAGCCACTCGAAGACCTTCCCCAGCCCTACGGCTTTTCACCCCTTTTGTTTCCCTTTCCTTTACATCTCTGATAACGCCCTTTTCTGGGCTTTCCCTCCAGGCCCTTTTCTCAAGGGCAGCATCAGGTTATACCCACGTTCTCCACCAAGTTGTTGAGGGGCAGCCTTCTCTGAGGGGGAGGGGGGGCACCCTCGAGCTTTATCCCCCTTGTGTCCTACCCACTGGAGTCTCTCCACACGTCCCCTCTGAGGGGCATAATATGGCCCAGAGGCCAAAGTCCACACACGGGCCCTTATAGCAGGGTTAATACGGCCTGGTGGCCAGAGTTTGTTCCTCAGTCCTCTCCCACTAGGGGTAGAATAGAATCACAGAACACTAGAACTGGAAGGGCCTTGAGAGGTCATCGAGTCAGTCCCCTGCACTCACAGAAGGACCAAGCACCACCTAAACATGGACCAAGCACCATCTAAGGTAACACAGCCCAGAGGCCAAAATCCACATATGGGCTCTTATAGCAGGGTTAATGCGACTTGGCGGCCAGAGTCCATACCTCAGTCCCCTCCTACTGGGGGTAACATGGCCCTGAGGTCTAGTTCATAGGCTTGTAGGCCCAGTTTGCTCCCTCGAGCCAGCTACAGAGGGGACAGGCGGACCTGGGCCCTCCCACTCCCCCGGGTCCGAGCCGAAAGCCCTATAGGCAGTGGCTGGGGACGCTGCCTCTCTCAGCAGGGAATCCTGCCAAAACACGCTGAGCGCGCCGGGGCAACTCCCCACCGTGGGGCTACTTCCTACTGGGGTCTGGCAGATGTCTGCCCCGTTCTCTCCCCGCAATCCAACAGCCCTGGGGTAGCATCTCCCAGCCTGACTGCCGCTGGAAGGTCTGGGTGCTCTTTCCCTATGGGGCTCCCCCAGCACCTCCTTCCCCTTCCACAGCCAGCCCCGACTGAGATTCCCTGGGGCCTTTTATAGTCTGGTGCCATGGGGCATGCCCCGCCGGGCTGTGGGGGAGGGGCATTTTTGGCCAGCTGGGCCCAGCTGACTTCCTGCTCTTCAGGGTGGGGTTGATACTCCCCCCTTCACAGTCCCTGTTCCATCTGCTGCTCCGTAGCTCTGTGCGAACCGGCTCCTCTCCCCACACAGCAGTGAGGTCCAGCTCACTCCCTGCAAGAGCTCATGTGCAACCCAGGGCATTCACGGGCACTGCCTGCTCGGAGCTCTGCTCGCCATGCTGGCCACAGAGGAAATGAAATCCAGCCTTTCCCAGGGCTTTTCCTGTGGACCTCGAGAGCAGCGGAGCTGAAAGTGCCGGCCAGAGCAGTCACAAGGGGGCTCTACGGGACCCCTCCCAGAGGCCAAGAACAGCGGCTTTCACAGCCCTGCATCTGCACTGCTCCGACGTCGACTATGCAAGGTTGAATTTAGCAGGGCCAGAGCTCTGCTGTCCTGGGGAAAAATCAGAAATGCTGGCCTGGCCACCCACCCTCTGCTCAGCCCAGGGACTGTCTCAGATCAGATGGCTGGTTGATGCCCCATTGATACCCCCTCTCTGCTCCGCCCCATGTCCTGGGAGTGCGGCATGGTGTCACGCAGAGTGCCGGACCCGCTAGGCAGGAGGACAGGTGATGGGTGGGTGATGGAGAATGGGGCTGGCGGTGATGAGTACCCAGACCCAGCACATGCAGCGGCCCAAGGAAAGGGGAATCTACCTGTCCTTCTGACAAGCTGCTGCCAGGCTTAAATCCACCCGAGACTGATCTAAACTCGGTTCCCAGCCACTGGTTCTCCCCCTGCCTCTGCCTGCCAGCCAGGAAAGCCCTCTGCCACCGGGCAGTACAGGCCGGACTCCAGGTTCCACTCAGTCCCCTGGAGTGTACGTGACCCCTGTGTTTCATCCCCTTCTGCTGCCTGCTGGCAAATCCACCATGGGAGAGGGAACCGAGCGCTCTGCTCAAGGCAAGGTCTGTTGGAGCTGAGTTTCCCTGCAGTTGGGTTTGGGGACTTTGCTGACGTCTGGCTGCCTCTGCTGCCTGACCTGTGCCCCTTTGCTGCTGGTGCAGAGAGCAGCCGGGCTGGCCAGGGCCCATGGCGGGGGCATCGTTGGCCCATGGGCAGGCACCCGAGCACCGGAGGGTGCGGCTGACGCGCTCAGGGCTGGCAATGTCTCACTGGAGTTTCATACAGGAAGTGGGTCCCAGGTGGAGCTGGGCGCTGCCTGGGATTAGTGGGGAATGCGAGCGCTGCAGAGAGGTGCCGGTCCCAGCCTCTGTCCCCGGCAGGACTCAGGGCTTGGTTTACAAAAGGAGGCAAATTAGCTGAGATGAGAAAGGGATGGGGAGTAAATTAAGGCTCTGGGAGCACTTAGAGGAACCTGTCAGACTGGTCTGAAGCGAGACTGGGCGGAGCTAAAAACGTCATTTCCCCCTTCACGTGTTCATGCCGCCTCACCAGGGACTGGAATCGAGCCACATCCACCGAGTGACTCGGCCTTGTTCACACGCGTCCCACATCGCACGGGAACACACTTGCCGGTGCTGGCTCACGATCGCCCGACCCACCTCCAGTGTCCTCTTTGAGCCCCCAGCCGAGTGGGTCCAGCCCACGGGGTGGCTGTCCAGATAAATCTTTAACTGCCCAATGACTCCTCCGTGTTTGAGCTGACAGACTCACTGGGCTGCCCCCTGAAACCCGTAAAACAGGAATCCCATGGCAGGGATGGGAGCTGTGGACGACACCCCCCTCCACCTCCTGAGTTAGGGGGCTCAGAAGAAAGACAGAGACATGTTCTTCACCCGGGCTACATTCAGGAAAGAGGGAGAGTTGAGCAAGTTCAGTACAAGCCAAACAGCAAATGTGGGGAGGGGACTGACCTTGTTCCTGCACCCCGCCCTTCCCCGCATACACACACACATCACTTCTCTCCAGGGGCTACGAAGGCACCTGAAAACTCGAGTTTTCTGGCAGGTCACAGCCATTCTCTGGAAAGAGTCCTGCATCTTATTCATGTTTCAAAGGAAGAAAATTAAATAAATATTAGACCCACTCGGCTCTAGTGCCAACGTGTTCTGGCATCTTCTGGCCAGAGCCCCGACCAGGAGCATTCGATCTGTTACCCAAGATCCATAAACACTCTCCCCGATGATGAGGACCTGGCACATCTGGCAGCTGAGCTCTGTGACTCTGTCCTCACCCACAGCAATTTCCCGTTTGGGGACAATTTAAACCTTCCCATCAGCAACACAGCCCTGGGCACCCGCACGGCCTCACAATCAGCCGACATCGTTTCGGCTGACCTAGAACAACATTTCCTCAGCTCCCATCCCCGTGCACCCTCCACCACCCGTGCTACACGGACGACGTCTTCATCACCTGGACCCACGAGAAGGAGACCCTTGAAGAATTCCAGCAGGATTTCATCAATTTTCACCCTCAGCCTGGAACAATCCACACAAGAGATGCACTTCCTGTACACTGCAGCACAATTAAATGATGGTCACATTAACGCCGTCCTATACCAGAAACCTACTGCCCACATGGCTCTAGCTTCCACCCAGGACACATCATGTGACCTGTTGCCTGCAGCCAGGCCCTAAGATATGCACTACAAAGCCAATTTCCCCGGCTTTTGATATTTGCATTTCTGAATCAAAAGCTACGAACTGGACACATCCAGCCTGACTAATGAGTTTTATTAACACTGCTTCTGCAATTGACTGATAACTGCTTTTGCTGTTCTATATTCTGTAATTTCCACTCCAGCGTATCTGATGAAGTGGGTTTTACCCACAAAAGCTCATGATCCTCTACCTTTGTCAGTCTCTAAGGTGCCACAGGACTCCTCATTGTGGAGACAGGTTAGGCTTAAAATCTTAATTTATATTTGTACTTCGTTACTGACTATGTAGGGAGAGAGAAACTGTCAGGACTGCTTGGCTCTGTCTCAGCTCTGGGAGGGGAGTGGGCTCTAGTGGTTTACAGCAGGGGGCAGATACACCTGGGTTCTGTACAAGAACATCAGACTGACCAGCCTGGGTCAGACCAAAGGTCCATCTAGCCTAAAATGCTGCCTGTCACCAGTGGCCAATGCCAGGTGCCCCAGAGGGAATGGAGAGATCAGGGAATCACCAGGTGATCCCTCCCCCGTGACACAATCCCAGCTTTTGGCAAACAGAGGCCAGGGACGCCTCCCTGCCCATACTGGCCAGTAGTCATTGAGGGATCTGCCCTCCATGAACGTATTTGTTCTTATTGGGATCCTGTTATAGTTTGGGCCTTTCCACCATCCCCTGGCAAAGAGCTCCACAGGTTAACCGTGAAGAAATAATTTCCTTTGTTTGTTTTTAATCTGCTGTCTATACATGCAATTGGGTGACCTTCTTGTGTCAGCGTTAGTGAAGGAGTTATTCACATTCCCCTATTCTATTTTTCCACACCATTCATGATTTTCTAGATCTCTAACGGTATGTCTACACTACAGCGCTAATTCAAACTAACTTAATTTGAATTAGTTAATTCAAAATAAGCTAATTTGAATTAGTGCATCTAGACCTAAAAACTAATTTGAATTAGCATTTTGCTAATTCGAAATAGCACGTCCACACTGAGTGGACCCTGAATCGAAGATAAGGCTGGATGGAACCAGTGCCAAAAGGGCATCATGTTCGGACTTAGTGTGTGGGGCTGCTGCCTCAGGCTAGCTGAGGGCTGTGCTTAAAGGGACCCGACCCCTCATCTCGGACAGACAGTTCTCAGGTTTCTCTGCTTGCTGGTCCACCTCGTTGAAGGACAGCAAAGCATTTGTGTCTCGGAGGCCTCTGCTTCCCTCACTCGGGGCACCACGGCACTCTGCAACATGGAACCAGCTCTGCCCCCAGGGACTCTGCTGCGTCTCGTGGACATGTTGCTGGCAGCCTGGCTGCACTGGCTGCAGGCTGCCATCTGGGAGGGGATGTCAGGATCCAGGGGGCCCTGCGGGAGAGCTTCCGCCCTGAGGAGTGCTAACATTCTCCCCGGTCTGCCTCACTGGGGGCTTGTGCCCCATTCCTCCCTTTCCTCCTTCCACTTACCCTGCCCTAGCCCCCCCCCCCCCCCCGCTTCTTGATGTCAAATAAAAGACACGTATTTTCAAAAATAACAACTCTCTTTATTTAACATAACTGGGGAGGGGGAATGAAACTCTGGGGAGACGGGGGAAAGAGGTGGGAGAGGGCAAGAGAGTGTGGGAGAGGGGAGGGGGAAACCTGGGAGGAGGGGGGAGGAAGGGAAGGGAAAGCTCAGGGTTCGGGGTCCTGCTGGCTCTCCCGTCTCGCAGCGGTGCGGGGGCGTCGGGGGGGAGTGGGTGTGGAGGGTGGGGCAGGAGGGACAAGGGGTGCAGAGGAAGCGGGAGGGGGAGCAGGGGTGGGAGGAGGAGCGAGAGCTGGGACGGCCACAGGGGCCAGAGCAGGAAGAGGCAGGAACCTGTCTGTTTTTGGAGTACATGGCACTGATCCTCCAGCACCTGCAAGCTCCGCTGCCGCAGCCGCAGGTCCTCACGGACCCAGTGCTCCTGGGTGTGGAGCTGCTGCTCCAGTAGCCGCACCTGCTCCTGGCTGTGCATGTGGCCTCTGGTGGCCAGGCTGGCAGCCATGCGGCTGTAGATGGCCGTGTTCCTGTGCCTAGTGCAGAGATCATGGACGTTGGAGGCCTCCCCCCAAACCTCAATGAGGTCCACAATCTCCGCACTAGACCAGGCGGGCGCCCGCCTCTTGCGGCCCCGGGCAAGCTCCTGTGAGCTGCCAGCCTGGTCCTGGGAAGAGGCGGAGGGCTGGGTGGCAGCAGGTGGCTGGCTCATCTTGTGCCAGGTGCAGGGTCTGCTGGCTGGGTGCTGGCAGGCTGGCAACTGGCACAAGCAGTGTAGCCAGACCGTGGCCCTTTAAGGGCTCCAGGGCCGGGAGGGGGGCAGAAGAGTTTCCCTGCTTTGGCCCAGAGTGGCCACCAAGGCAACCTGGGAAGGGCTAGCCTCCAGCTAGTTCGAATGAAGTGGCTACACAGCCCTTAATTCAAACTACTTAATTCGAACTAGGCGTTACTCCTCGTAGACTGAGGTTTACCTAGTTCGAATTAAGCGCTCCGCTAATTTGATTTAAATTCGAACTAGAGGTTTGTATGTGTAGCCCCTATTAACGTTAATTCGAACTAACGGCCGTTAGTTCCAATTAACTTTGTACTGTAGACATACCCTAACATACTTCCTTCCTGTTAGTTATTTCTTTTCTTAGATGAAAAGTCCCAGTCTCATTAATCTCTCCCCAGACTATATATAAAAAAACTGTTTCTTTCCTAAAGTTTCCCAACACTCTGTTCGCTTTCCAGACTGGCCCTGCCGTTGAGCGGACGTTTTCAGGGAACTAGCCAGTAGGATTCCAAGATCTCTTACCTGAAGGTAACAGCTGATTCGGTCCCCATCGTTCTTGTGGGTACAGGTGGGATTATATTTCTCCATGCGCGTTGCTTTGCATTTCCCAGCCCTGAATTCCACCTGCTCTTGTGTTGCCCAGTCACCCAGGTTGGTGAGGCCCCTTGTAACTCTCTGGGTTTAACCATCTGGAGTCATTTTGTACCAGCTGCCAATTTTGCCCCCTCACTGTTTGCCCCTTTTCCAAGATCATGTATGAATGATCTTCATAAACGGTGCCCAGTTACTCCTACCCTGGGTTTCCAGTCTTTTAATTGCGGTGCCTGGCAGCGTTTGCATGATTATTTAAGTAGCTGTCACAAGCCTTTTGCTATCTTCATTGCCCTGCCTCCCTCTGCTTATAAACAAACTCCCGGGCCTAAGGGCAAAGCTGGGAGCAGCACAAGCTCTGTTGCAAGTAAGAGGCGGGTGCGTGAAGCAGACATCAGGGATGAAATTCTTGGTTCTAACTTGGGGGGGTACAGCACCCCCTAGCCCCCTTCCCCCTACCCCGCCAATTGGCATCACTGCTGTCACGGTTACCAGCATACAGGACAGGGAGGAGACAGACCAAATGTGACTCAGAAGAGAGGGACTCATGTAGCACCTGGGGATGACAGGTTCTGCCCCGGGCTGGGTGCAGAAAAATGGCACTTTGCAGTGGAACTGAAAGCCATTTTGTGTTGTCACGTTGGGTTCTGCAGGGAGGAAGGAGAGAGCCAGGAAGGGTGGCAGGAGTCTCAGCTAGGGTTGCCAGATGGTTTCAGAAAAAAAAAAAAGAACCTCCCTCTCAGCCCCCGCCCCCCAAAAAAGGGCCCTGAGAGTTGTTAAGCAACAAAGACTCCAAAACAAATCAACTGGGCCGAGATGCAGCTGAGGCCGTAAGAAATCTGAGGCAAAAATCGCAGCTGAGACTTGGGTTGCCAGGTGTCCAGTATTGACCTGGATTTTCACCTCCTGGCAATAATCAGAAAGTTTGGGATATTTCTGGTGTCTGGTATTTTCTGGGGTTTTTTTGCTGGACACAAGGTGAAAATACCGGACTGTCCGGGTCAATACCGGACACCTGGCCACCCTACGCTGGCCAGGGGGGATGCCCGTGGGGGGGGCAGTTTGCAGACAGACATGAGGGGGCTGGGGCTGGGGCCCCTCATTGTGACCCTGGGGGGGGTGAGGGCTCAGCCCTCTCAGGGTACCACAGACAAGGGGAGGGGCCGAAGAGGAGGGAGGAGGGAGAGACTGACAGGCCCCAGGGCCAATGGGGCGAGCTCAATGCTCCAGGCCAGGCTGATTGGCGGGGCAGCAGGCCAATGAGGGAGGGCCCTGGCTCCTCTCCCCTCCCAGCAGGAGAGGCCTCCCAGAGGGAGCGGCTGCCCCAAGCGCCCTGTGAGCCAGGGCAGGGCGGAGCTAAGGGGAGAGCGGGGGCTGGGCAGGGCAGAGGAGGGGGGGCCGGGGGTGGGCGGGGGCAGAGGAAGGGGGGCTGGGGGCAGGGTGGGGCAGAGGAGGGTGAGACAGGGGCTGGGCGGGGGCAGAGGAGGGTGAGACAGGGGCTGGGTGGGGGCAGAGGAGGGTGAGACAGGGGCTGGGCGGGGGCAGAGGAGGGTGAGACAGGGGCTGGGCGGGACAGAGGAGGGGGGGCAGGGGGTGGGCGGGGGCAGAGGAAGGGGGGTTGGGGGCAGGGTGGGGCAGAGGAAGGTGAGACAGGGGCTGGGCGGGGGCAGAGGAGGGTGAGACAGGGGCTGCGCGGGACAGAGGAGGGGGGGCAGGGGGTGGGCGGGGGCAGAGGAAGGGGGGTTGGGGGCAGGGTGGGGCAGAGGAAGGTGAGACAGGGGCTGGGCGGGGGCAGAGGAGGGTGAGACAGGGGCTGCGCGGGACAGAGGAAGGTGAGACAGGGGCTGGGCAGGGGCAGAGGAAGGGGGGCCAGGGGCTGCGCGGGGCAGAGGAAGGTGAGACGGGGTTAGGCGGGGGCAGAGGAGGGGGAAGCAGGGACTGGGCCATTCAGACTGGGGTGCTGATGGGGAGCCAGGACTGATGTGTGAGGGATCCCGACCCGGCTGGGTCAGTGGGTGCAGGCCCTGCCTCAGTAGACTCCAGCGCCCCATGTGGGGAGCGGCTGGGGGGAGCCAGAGCAGGCCTGGGCAGATCCCCCAGTGCAGGGAGGTGTCTCCTGGCTGGCTCCAGCCCTGGCAGGCTGGGATCAGACAGGGGTCATGACCCCAGGATTTTGCCATGCTGGTCCATAGGAGGGACGCCTTCATGGGCAGCAGAGCTCCAGGGGAAGGGCGTGCGAGCGAGGGGTCAGATCCCGTCGCCCTTCCAGTCCCTTGGAGCCGAGCAGAGCCAGGGAAGTTCCCTGCTGTATCAGGACATTTCGTCTGTGACAGCGACACAGCCTCAGAGCCCCTCGGCTGTCTGGGGGGTGAGGGACAGGGGCTGCCTAGTGAGACAGTCGCAGCAGGGGGGTTGCCTGTCAGGACTCCCTGTGCGGAGCCAGCCCTCTCTGCCTCAGTTTCCCAGGTCACAAGCCTTGTGTGAAAACGAGTCCTTAATGTTTGTGTCTCCCTCAGGTGCCGTGGCGAGAGCTCCAGAGAGGCCCAGGAGGGGTCGTTAATCATTCGGAGCAGCGTGGGGCTGGAGCGGTAGGTGGAAAATGCAGCTTGGGGGCTCTCCCAACACCAAGGGAAAGTCGCCTTGAACGAGGCAGGGCTGCTGGGGGAAATACAGTGTGTGAGCGTGGAATCCAAGGTGCACATTGCAAATGCACTGGGGCACTGAATTCAGCCACTTCCTAACTACCCATTGCTGGAGTGTGCAACCTGCATGGAAGCCAAGAATATTCTTATGTGACTAATGCGTCTCATGATGCCCCAGTCTCTCGGGTGTTCACCCATACACTGGACACACTCCCCGCTATCATCTCTTACTGGCTTGGGTCCTGACCTTGCTGTCAGGTGGGATCAGTGTGCTCCTGTTCTTCTTGGGCTGTAGGGACGTGTTTTTGGGAGCACTCGGTGCCCAGCACCTTTAGCAATGGCTGCCTCTTGCCAGATTCTGTGAGCAGCTCTCGCCTTCCCTGCATCTGCCTCCCCGGAGCCAGATCTTGCCCCAGCTGTAAGAGACCTGTTAGACCTTTGGGGCCATCCGCACAGCAGCCGTAGGGGGCCAGACCCAGCTCAGGGAGAGGGGCCAGTACTGGTGACACTCGAGCTCTGGAGAGGGGTGTGGCTGTGTGCCAGCGGTTACACATGTCAGCCCTCCCTTCGTGACATCCCCGGTACTCAGTGTCCCAGGGTTCTAGCACAGACTAAGCCCTTAATTTTTGTGCCACCCTCCTGCTGAGAGCTCTGCAGAGAGCCCGGTGGTAACACTGACCCTTCAGCACAGTGCAGGCTGGGAAGGGTGGGTGGGCACCGCGTCTGGGGTCACATGCGCCCGGCGGGGGACACAGCGATCTAGAGAAACATGCATCCAGAAAGACAAACAAACTCTTCTGAGGCTAATGGGTCTGGCTGTGCTCCGGTCTCACAAGGTCAAGGCCAGCAACAGGCAACAAAAACATAACACACTGGGGCTTTCTATTTCCACTCCTGGTTTATTCAGTGAATTTGCCAAAGCCCAGAGCGGTTTCAGTCAGCGGTGAGGTACCAGGGCAGACACACACCCACGCACAGTACACCCCCTCACCACATGATGATACAGCGTACCCTTAGCATCGCCCCTGAGCCACAGAGGGGCCTTACTGGAAGCAGCTCATATTTCAGACTTTCGTTTGCAGACATTAGGTGTTGAGTGGCCCAAAAACCACAGGAGGTCATGAGAGCAGGTTCACCAGCAACAGCACAGTAAGGCCTGGCAGGGAGAGGGCAAAGGAGAATTTCTCCAGTGCTGGGCTAGCTCCACAGATGTGGTCATTTGTATCGGGAGTGATTGTTGGAGACTTGGTGACAGTGGGTGTATCAGGAAAACAGGGGTCTACTGTAGAGGACGTGGGAGTGGTTGTCTCAGTGGTGGTGCTGGTTTCAGTGGAGGTGGGAGTGGTTGTCTTGGTTGTAGTGGAGGTGGTTTCAGTGGAGGTGGGAGTGGTTGTCTTGGTTGTAGTGGTGGTAGTTTCAGTGGAGGTGGGAGTGGTTGTCCCGGTAGTGGTGGTGGTAGTTTCAGTGGAGGTTGGAGTGGTTGTCTCAGTGGTGGTGGTTGTCTCAGTGGTGGTGGTTGCAGTGGTGGTGGGAGTGGTTGTCTCAGTGGTGGTGGGAGTGGTTGTCTCAGTGGTGGTGGTTTCAGTGGTGGTGGGAGTGGTTGTCTCAGTGGTGGTGGTTGCAGTGGTGGTGGGAGTGGTTGTCTCAGTGGTGGTGGTGGTTTCAGTGGTGGTGGGAGTGGTTGTCTCAGTGGTGGTGGTGGTTTCAGTGGTGGTGGGAGTGGTTGTCTCAGTGGTGGTGGTGGTTTCAGTGGAGGTGGGAGTGGTTGTATCGGTGCTGGTGGTGGTGGTTTCAGTGGAGGTGGGAGTGGTTGTATCGGTGCTGGTGGTGGTGGTTTCAGTGGAGGTGGGAGTGGTTGTCTCGGTGGTGGTGGTGGTCGTGGTTTCAGTGGTGGTGGGAGTGGTTGTCTCGGTGGTGGTTTCAGTAGAGATGGACGTGGTTGTCCCGGTAGTGGCGGTGGTAGTTTCAGTGGAGGTTGGAGTGGTTGTCTCAGTGGTGGTGGTGGTTTCAGTGGTGGAGGGAGTGGTTGTCTCAGTGGTGGTGGTGGTTTCAGTGGTGGTGGGAGTGGTTGTCTCAGTGGTGGTGGTGGTTTCAGTGGAGGTGGGAGTGGTTGTCTCGGTGGTGCTGGTGGTGGTTTCAGTGGAGGTGGGAGTGGTTGTCTCAGTGGTGGTGGTGGTGGTGGGAGTGGTTGTCTCAGTGGTGGTTTCAGTGGAGGTGCGAGTGGTTGTCTCAGTGGTGGTGGTGGTTTCAGTGGAGGTGGGAGTGGTTGTATCAGTGCTGATGGTGGTGGTTTCAGTGGAGGTGAGAGTGGTTGTATCAGTGCTGGTGATGGTGGTTTCAGTGGAAGTGGGAGTGGTTGTATCAGTGCTGGTGATGGTGGTTTCAGTGGAAGTGGGAGTGGTTGTCTCGGTGGTGCTGGTGGTGGTTTCAGTGGAGGTGGGAGTGGTTGTCTCAGTGGTGGTTTCCGTAGAGGTGGGAGTGGTTGTCCCAGTAGTGGTGGTGGTAGTTTCAGTGGAGGTTGGAGTGGTTGTCTCAGTGGTGGTGGTGGTTTCAGTGGAGGTGGGAGTGGTTGTCTCAGTGGTGGTGGTGGTAGTTTCAGTGGAGGTTGGAGTGGTTGTATCGGTGCTGGTGGTGGTTTCAGTGGAAGTGGGAGTGGTTGTCTCGGTGGTGCTGGTGGTGGTTTCAGTGGAGGTGGGAGTGGTTGTCTCAGTGGTGGTTTCCGTAGAGGTGGGAGTGGTTGTCCCAGTAGTGGTGGTGGTAGTTTCAGTGGAGGTTGGAGTGGTTGTCTCAGTGGTGGTGGTGGTTTCAGTGGAGGTGGGAGTGGTTGTCTCAGTGGTGGTGGTGGTAGTTTCAGTGGAGGTTGGAGTGGTTGTATCGGTGCTGGTGGTGGTTTCAGTGGAAGTGTGAGTGGTTGTCTCGGTGGTGTTGGTGGTTTCAGTGGAGGTGGGAGTGGTTGTCTCAGTAGTGGTGGTGGTTTCAGTGGAGGTGGGAGGGGTTGTCTCAGTGGTGGTGGTGGTTTCAGTGGAGGTGGGAGGGGTTGTCTCGGTGGTGGTGGTGATGGTTTCAGTGGTGGTGGGAGGGGTTGTCTCGGTGGTGGTGGTGATGGTTTCAGTGGTGGTGGGAGGGGTAGTCTCAGTGGTGGTGGTGGTGGTGGTTTCAGTGGAGGTGGGAGGCGTTGTCTCGGTGGTGGTGGTGATGGTTTCAGTGGAGGTGGGAGAGGTTGTCTCGGTGGTTATGGTGGTTTCAGTGGTGGTTGGAGGTGTTGTCTCGGTGGTGGTGGTGATGGTTTCAGTGGTGGTGGGAGGTGTTGTCTCGGTGGTGGTGGTGATGGTTTCAGTGGAGGTGGGAGGGGTTGTCTCGGTGGTTATGGTGGTTTCAGTGGTGGTTGGAGGTGTTGTCTCGGTGGTGGGAGGGGTTGTCTCGGTGGTGGTGGTGATAGTTTCAGTGGTCGTGGGAGGGGTTGTCTCGGTGGTGGTGGTGATGGTTTCAGTGGTGGTAGGAGGGGTTGTCTCGGTGGTTGTGGTGATGGTTTCAGTGGAGGTGGGAGTGGTTGTCTCGGTGGTTGTGGTGGTGGTTTCAGTGGTGGTGGGAGTGGTTGTCTCGGTGGTCGTGGTGGTTTCAGTGGAGGTGGGAGTGGTTGTCTCGGTGGTGGTGGTGGTTTCAGTGGAGGTGGGAGGGGTTGTCTCGGTGGTGGTGGTGGTTTCAGTGGAGGTGGGAGGGGTTGTCTCGGTGGTGGTGGTGATGGTTTCAGTGGTGGTGGGAGGGGTTGTCTCGGTGGTGGTGGTGATGGTTTCAGTGGTGGTGGGAGGGGTAGTCTCAGTGGTGGTGGTGGTGGTGGTTTCAGTGGAGGTGGGAGGGGTTGTCTCGGTGGTGGTGGTGATGGTTTCAGTGGAGGTGGGAGTGGTTGTCTCGGTGGTGGTGGTGATGGTTTCAGTGGTGGTGGGAGGGGTAGTCTCAGTGGTGGTGGTGGTGGTGGTTTCAGTGGAGGTGGGAGGCGTTGTCTCGGTGGTGGTGGTGATGGTTTCAGTGGAGGTGGGAGTGGTTGTCTTGGTGGTCGTGGTGGTTTCAGTGGAGGTGGGAGTGGTTGTCTCGGTGGTCGTGGTGGTTTCAGTGGAGGTGGGAGGGGTTGTCTCGGTGGTGGTGGTGGTTTCAGTGGAGGTGGGAGGGGTTGTCTCGGTGGTGGTGGTGATGGTTTCAGTGGAGGTGGGAGGGGTTGTCTCGGTGGTGGTGGTGATGGTTTCAGTGGTGGTGGGAGGGGTTGTCTCGGTGGTGGTGGTGATGGTTTCAGTGGTGGTGGGAGGGGTAGTCTCAGTGGTGGTGGTGGTGGTGGTTTCAGTGGAGGTGGGAGGCGTTGTCTCGGTGGTGGTGGTGATGGTTTCAGTGGAGGTGGGAGAGGTTGTCTCGGTGGTTATGGTGGTTTCAGTGGTGGTTGGAGGTGTTGTCTCGGTGGTGGTGGTGATGGTTTCAGTGGTGGTGGGAGGTGTTGTCTCGGTGGTGGTGGTGATGGTTTCAGTGGTGGTGGGAGGGGTTGTCTCGGTGGTCGTGGTGGTTTCAGTGGAGGTGGGAGGGGTTGTCTCGGTTGTTATGGTGGTTTCAGTGGTGGTGGGAGGTGTTGTCTCGGTGGTGGTTGTGGTTTCAGTGGAGGTGGGAGGGGTTGTCTCGGTGGTTATGGTGGTTTCAGTGGTGGTTGGAGGTGTTGTCTCGGTGGTGGGAGGGGTTGTCTCGGTGGTGGTGGTGATAGTTTCAGTGGTCGTGGGAGGGGTTGTCTCGGTGGTGGTGGTGATGGTTTCAGTGGTGGTAGGAGGGGTTGTCTCGGTGGTTGTGGTGATGGTTTCAGTGGAGGTGGGAGTGGTTGTCTCGGTGGTTGTGGTGGTGGTTTCAGTGGTGGTGGGAGTGGTTGTCTCGGTGGTCGTGGTGGTTTCAGTGGAGGTGGGAGTGGTTGTCTCGGTGGTCGTGGTGGTTTCAGTGGAGGTGGGAGGGGTTGTCTCGGTGGTGGTTGTGGTTTCAGTGGAGGTGGGAGTGGATACTGAGCTGCTGAAGATTATCATCTCTGCGGGAACAACGGTCCCAGCCTCAAATGTGATGGTGAAGCCTGCTGACATCAGTCTGGTTCCGGCTGCAATCTCCTGCGCAGTTGCCGTCGTGCAGCCCATTGCAACAAATTGTGACAAAAGTACTCCTGTTGAAGAAATTGAGCCAGTTATTGGGCACTGGCAGCTCCAAGTCCGTCTCAACCCCCTCCCCATGTCCCCACCAGCCGTGGTTCCCCCTCCACCTCCCCTTCCCACCCGCCTGGGCATCTCTCTGCTCCAGTTGCACCAGGTCATGTCAGGGCATGTGGCTGGTGCCCTCTTGCCTCCCCTGCATCCCACAGGAGCCTGGCACTGGGGTTGGGAATGGAGCTGTAGCCGGGGCGGCTCCTTCCCCAGCTCGGTGCCACCGGGGAACACGCCGGCTCTCCCCATCCCTGGCAGCCCCCCACTCAGTTCAGTTGTTTTATAACCACACCAGAGCGCCGGGAGCCCTGGGCCACACTGAGAACAGGAGCTGCCTCACGGAGCAACAGCAGCTTAGCTCCACCTTAGACATCAAGGGGGTGGGGACTAGTGGTTAGAGCAGTGGAGGGTGGGAGCCGGGACTCCTGGGTTCTCTCCCCAGCTCTGCATCCCTGACATCACAACCCTCCCCCTAGCAGGTACCCCGCTGCCATCACCCCTGGAGCAGGGTGGCATCACTCTCGATGGTGGGAAGCTGGGCTGTGAGGGAAATGTCCCAATTCCTCTCTCCTTCCCTCCAGCCAGAACCCCTCTTGGCAGCCCCACCAGCACAGAGCTCCACACAGACTCCAGGTTCCACCAGCTCTTGGGGGAGTTCCTGGGGAGGGACATTCTTGGGCACCCCCCGCCCTGCGACCAGCTGGCAGAATTTACCTTGGTAGATATCACCAGTGTAATTCAGGCAAAAGGTCTCCAGCCCTGTGCAGGGGGTCATTTGGCTGTCACAGGTAGGGGAGTTCAGAGCAAAGCAGGTTGGGCACTGCAGCCCGTTTGGGACGGCGTCCATGGGCACTGAGAACCGAGACAGCGACACAGTTACAGGATAGGTGAAACCTCGTCCCAGCTGGGGGATGGGCCCTGCCTCGCCGAGCATGCGCAGGCCCCTCCCTGCAGCCGGGCGGCATTTCTCCATCTGTCTGGGACACAACAGTCAGCGACGGCCGCAGTTCTGGATCCCAGCGAGTGTGAAGGGGGAGCCGATAGGTGCTGGGAAGTTTAGATTTGAGCCTGTCCTGGCGGCAGCTCCCTCCTTCGCATGCAGCCCCCTCCCATCTGATGGCAAACAGCCCCCAAATGTTCATTCTCCCTCCTCCCCTGCCCCCCAGCTCAGAGACCTGCCAGCTACAGGGATTTCACTGGAGACAGAAATGCCTTGTGAGGAAATGGAGTTTGGGGCAATAAAGGGGAGAAACGGGAACAAACACAATTGTTTGTTTGCCGGGGCTTGTCCACATGAACAGTCTGACTGTAGCAGAGTGCCTGGGGTGTGACTCTGCCCAGTGCCAGTCCCATGGCCTCGCTGTCCATGTGCACCCAGCTGACACATGGGAGCCATTTATTTCTGTGCTTTGAGCTAAAGCCATTCCAAAGCGCTCCTCCCGCCGACCCATGTGCATCGGCAGGGGCACACACAGGGCTAGACTGACACCCAACTCACACCGTCTCATTGTTCATGTGGCCGTGCCCTGCAATGGGGACAAAACAAACAGACCCTCAACGTACCTTGAGATACGACTGTGTTGCACAAATTTGTGCTGCATTCTTGGACATTGATCCTCAAGAACTGGCCATTCCCCACGGTGAAAGAGAAGGGGACTTTTATGTCACTCTTATAGGTACTTAGACATTGCTTCAAGTAGAATTGCTCTTTCATGATGTCTTCACATACAGAAAAGGAAAACAGAAAATGTGAGGCTGGGAGGGACCCTTGGATGGGGGCAGGGAGGGGATTTCACCTAGTCCTTGTGCAGCTGCTGGGATCCTGTGTCAGGTTCTAAGGCCACAATTCAGGAAGGTGAAGATGAGCCCAGGCCTAAACTGCACCCCTAATTGTGTCAGCCAGGATGAGGCTAAAGGGTTTGTGTGTGGAGTGCACGGGACAGTGGGGGATTAGGTTACACCTCAGGTCAAAGGACAAACTGCGGGAACTGAAAGGAACTGGTGAAACCCACTGGCCTGAGGATCTCAGGGGTTGAACAAGAAGAAGGTTTGTTTGGCATCTTCATGTCACAGGGGGAAAATGAGTTTTCCAAGGGGAAAAGCATGTGAGGAAGGGCCCCAGTCTGAGCCGGTGACCCAGGGCGTTGGACGGGCTTTGGGGCACAGCCAGCCAGGCATGAGGGATCCCCACCCCAGTGTCCTTTTCCACCCCCCTCAGAAAGTGTGTTTCTCCCTGGTGCAGCTTCGCTTGCTGCTGCACAGCCGGCCCAGGTGGGGTTGAAAGCCCAATGGATGAAATCCGATCAATAGCGCCCAGGGGTGACATCGGGCCCCTGAAGTCAATGGGAGCTTTGCAACTGACCATCGGGGCTGGGCCTCCCGCCTGCTCAGCCTGCCCGTCACTGCGTCAGAGACTGGAATGTTGCCGGAATCAACCCAGCGCTGCGCCCGGCCGGAGTGTGCTGTGCCCGGGATGAAGGCAATGTCACCTACCCAGGGAAATTTCTCCTGCCACAGATATGCAGCCGCCTGTCTCCTGGTCAGCTACGCAGGTCGCTGAAACCACATCGCAGGCCGCCGTTGGGCCATAGCACACGTTGCATGTCAGGGGCCCCGCTGGAGGAAGAAGAGCGAGTGTTTCTTTCTTACTGGAATAACAGTGTCAGCTTGGACACATCCCTGAGCCTGAGTCTCCCCCTGCTCCAAGGAAACTGAGGGGCAAGTGAGCCCAATTGCCTCCAGGAGCCTCCTCAATGGCTCACTTTCAGCCCCATGGCTGGCACCAGTACTCGTGCCAGGGAGCGTGGGGCTCAGGAAAGGTCCTGTACAACTGGAAAAAAGCAAATGTGGTGCCATCTTTAAAAAGGGGAAAGAGCGGGACTGAGGGGCTGACAGACCAGTCATCTGGGCTCAGTCCTCAAGGAATCCATTTGGAAACACTTGGAGGAGAAGGTGATCAGGGACAGTCACCATGAATTCCCCAAGGGCAAGTCCTGCCTGACCAACCCGACTGCCTTCCATGCCGCGGTCACTGGCTCTGTGGCCATGGGGAAATGACTATTCCCCTCCGTTTGGTGCTGGCGAGGCCACGTCTGGAGTGTTGTGTCCAGAGTGAGGACCCCACTATACAAAGGGTGAGGACGTACTGGAAAGGGGCCCGCAGAGGGCAAAGAAGTGATTGGGGGCGGAGCACATGATCTATTCTCCCTCCACATTGGGGCATCGGTGCCCCCAGTTCACTCCCCCACCAGCGTTCTTGTGTCCTGGGGGATCAGCTGATCGGATGTGTGTGCGGATGAGTCCAGGGGGGCATGTTCCCCTCGCTCAGGAAGTGAGTACTTCGAGGGATGGAAACCCCCTTCCACTGGGACAGGTGACGTCTGCACTATGGGCTCTGCCGGCCCCACTACAACCATCGTGTGAACAGGCCTTGTGCCCCCAGAGCTAGTCCCAGTACCCTGTACATGCAGGAGGAGCCCTGGTCTGGGGACTGAGGGACACAAGGGGTCGAAGTCCAGGAGGGGTTAAGTGGCTGCAGCCGCGGACGACTCACCTTGGGCACTGGCTGTCGCTAGGAGAGCAGGGAGGAGGCAGAAGAGGAAGGAAACTCCCATGGTGCTGGGAGGAGGCTGGGGCTGGGCTGGAAGCTGAACGGAGCCTTCTCACGGCTGGTGGAGTGAGCTCTGCTGAACGGGAGCAGGAGAGAGTCATGACAAAATTAGACCGGGAAGGGAATTCCAGCCGAGACTTGGGAAGGAGGTAGGGGGAACACCAGGAAACAGAGCTGTGCAAATACCAATTATTAGTTCCCTGGCAGCTCTAAAAAATGTTGACAAAAATACTCTGATTTAAACCAATTTCTCATCAAACTAAAAAGCCAAAAATACGGTTTGGGTGCATTTTCAAGTACTAAAAACATTTAACATTGGTTTAACTATAATTCTTACAGTCAATATTGAAAAGAAAATCCACCATGAGATTGAAAAAAGAATCAAAATGTCTAATTCTAGAAATGTTACTTTTTCTTTTTCAAGGTTATTTTTCTCGGATTTTTTTCCCCGCTGAAATAATGTGGCAAAATTGAAACCAATTTGCTCAACATTTTGGTCCCTCCAAACCTGCATTTCTTGATGGAGAAAAGTTTTGGGTGAAGAATTTCTCCCTGCTCTATTATGCCACAGACATCCCCAGAAATAACAAAAGAGGGTTTCTGGGGTAGAGTAGAACTATTTTTTTTTTTAATTTCACTCCCATTCTCTGCCGCATGATTTCTTGTATGTGTTTCATTCACACCTGCAAAGACCTTAGATCTCACTAATCCTGCAAGAGAGACATATTCCCTCATGTTACTTTTAAAAACCCAGTTTGGTTAACATATTATATATATGCACAGATGTCAAACACAATTTTTGCCACTTAAAATATGAAACAAATCTTGCTTTAACCATATAAAAAGTCATTTCACTGCTGTTGTAATGGACTTCAACTCTCTTCCCATCCCCTCCTCACATTCGAATATTTAAACCTTTCTTTAGGAAAACACTTGCTTTCTCTTGCTGCCATTTCTGACAAGCTGCTGTCATGTGCTTTGCCCCGTGGCCCCTCAGTCTCTTCTTCTTGCCCACCCAGCCACCCCCACAGCAAAGCACCTTTTCCTGCTCTCACGATCGTAGCAGGGAGGCCGGTGGTACCAGCAAGATTCCAGTCCAGCTACAGGGCTCTGCCCTGGGCTGGTTTTCCCCTCCCCCATCCGCATTGGCTCCAGATCTATGATATCCCTTCTGAGACGGGGCGACCAGCACTGCCCACCCCAGGGCCAGAGCATCCTGCCTGTCTGGAGAGGGCACCGCAGTATTTTCCATGTAGTTCTCCATCCCCTCTGGCAGCCGAACGTCCTTATTGGCTTTTCTCTTCTGCAGCGGGGCGGCGAGCCGAGGTGAGCACGGCTTCTTCTCCGGGGACGCTCAGGTCCCTTCCCTGGCTCCCCTCAGTTGAGTTAGAACCTGCCAAGTCTTGGAGCTCTTCAAACTCACCATCCCCCAGCGCGCATTATTTTCAGTTTATCCAAACTGATCTGCCATCCCGTTGCCCACGAGCCCGCCTCGACCAGGTCTCTCTGGAGTTCCCGACTCACCTCGGTGTCTGTCACTTCTGCAGATTTCATCCCCTCACCTGGGAGCCACCTCTTATCAACAGATAAATACCCATGTAGGGGCCCTGCCCCTCCCCGGGTGTCACTGGCTCAGCCCTCGTTTCTGCCATGGGCACCCAGCCAGCTATTTGCCAGAAACATGGAATGGTGCCTGTGACGGGTGAACGGGTAATTAGCACCGCCCTGTGTGCGAAGGCTAAGGGGAAAGAGAAGGAGAGGTGCACGGCCAGAGCCCGGTGACTCAGTCAGGAAGGGATGGATGCTGGATGTATCCCACTGCAAAATGGGGAGGTGAACGGGTGCCTCAGGGTTGGGGAATCCGGCCTGCCTGGCCTAGGCAGGTGAGGAGTGGCCAGAATAATAAGGTGAGGCAGGGAGGAAAGGAGAGAGGGGTCACAGAGACCCACCGAAGGGCTGAAAACACCACACAGCCCACCAGCCTGCCTTTCAGGTGCCCCTATACCCTGCACTGCTGAGCCAGATCCTCCGGCCTCCTCCAGCCTTGGCAGAGAGTTGGAGTCACAGCCGAGTGACACAGACACTCAACACAGCTGGGCTCGGGGATGGCTGAGTTACAGGGACACATCCCAGCTCCCAGGTGCACAGCCCCATGGACCAGAACCCCTGATCAATCCGTCCCACTCTCTATAAAGTTCACACAGAGCAAGTTCATAACATGCTCCCCCCTTATCTCTGAATCAGAGAAATGTCCAGCTCTTGTCCCCCTCAAGGAACAATTACTTACACTGGGTTTATTAACAAACAAAAGTGGTTGTATTAGGTATTGAAGTTTGTATTTATGTGGTTGCAAGTGGAAACAGACAGATCAAAGTAAGTTAGTAAAGCAAAATAAAACAAAATTCGCCAGGTAAAAGTTAAACCCTCAGAAACTTGTCCCATGCAAATCCATCCCCTAACATTTGTCCTGATCATGTTGTCTCACAAACCAGGAAGCCTCCCAACTTAAGCCTGATCTTTCCCCCGTTCAGTCTTAGATATTTCCCTCAGGCAGCTTGGGTGCTAATCTGGGGTCTCTGGGCTTCTGGCAGCTGTCCCCATTGGCCAGTTTCCCTCTAGAGGGAGATTTTGCCCCAGGCGGGATCCCCTGTGCTCAGCTCAACCTTTGTCTCATTTCCAAGGGAACATCCAAGCCCCACAAGGGGCTCCGGCAGCAGGTACCTGGCCCCATGTCCCAGCAGGACCCAGCCCACTCCAGGCTCACAAGGGAAGCGAAACTACTCACATATCAGTGTCCCTAGATACTGGCTAATGGCCGTGCTTTGCAGGGGCAGGTCAGCAAACGCGCTTGTGTGTTTCACATCGCTTATGTCAAACTGGGGAATGACACATGCAGCCAGATAGAATATCCACATTCAGGATAAGAGAGGACGTTACATGACACATTTTGCATAAAACCTCCCTGAGTATTCATATTCAGAAGCCTCTTTTCATAAAGCCTAGAGGGGGCGGGACCCCTCCCTCGGTGAGATCACAGCTAGAGAACTGGACAGTGTCCAATGCGAAGGCAGCATTCCTCACATCTTTGCTGAGCTGTGCTTACACATCCACCCAGAGCCACTATCCCGGTGATGCCATTCAGAAGTGTGGTTATCGAGTTCTAAGTCTCTTGCCCATCTGCTGGAACTCATGTCGGGTGCATCCTTGCCCCAGAAGTCAGATAGTGTAGAGTTCCTGGCATTTAGCCACCGATGCCATGAAACTTTGTGCCTCAGTTTCCCCTACCACACAGCATTCTGCTTCTCACAGCCTGTGAGGCACTTGCTGTAGTGCCCTTGTTTAAGCTTAGGAGCTGTGTGCTTACAGGATGCTCTTGTCCCTGCCCCTTGCATGCGCAGACACTTTCTCTAAACTTCATGTGTCTCCCATAGTGTCCCAGGGTTTCCCATCGGCTCAGTCCCTTCGGTGGGACCAGTGTGTGCCCTGGAAAGAGATACAAGGTTCCCAACGAGTTTGTAGCAGGGCAGCAGTTCCCAGGACGGCTGCCGTACCCCGCTTCTGGATCAGTCATGTGGCTTTCCAGTGTTTATTGCCCCCAATCGAACACTTTGTGCCCAGTGCGTGCAGGTAGCGAGGGGTTCCTTTTCCACCGGGGAAGGTTTCCGGGTCACGTCTGTCTTGTGGCTGGGGGCAGGGAAGAATTGTCCGTGGAGCTGCACCAGGACCCCTCCCGACCCCCAGGGCTGCACCCACGCAACGGACTGACCCAATCCCTGGCCGATTCTCTGGGATCCTTGCTGCCCGGTTGGGATATTGTCAGCCCCTCTCCCGGCGATTTATTGGCCTGTTCACAGACATGGGCCACCTCGGTACGAGCTTCATCCGCCATCTCAGGCGGACAGCGGGAGCTTGTGTCCAATTGAGTCACAGTCCTGGAGAGGAATTAAAGAGATGTTCTCGAATTTCCTTTAGTGCCTCGGTGGCTTCTCCTTCC
Organism: Pelochelys cantorii; assembly: GCA_032595735.1. Lineage (NCBI taxonomy): Eukaryota > Metazoa > Chordata > Testudines > Trionychidae > Pelochelys > Pelochelys cantorii. The sequence goes on from CM064349.1 coordinate 3,667,704, forward strand.
CCTCCTTGGGCTTCAGCCCCAGCTTCCTCCGTGCTGCTCACAGCCCTTGGGACAATTCAGCCCATCACAGAGGTGGTGTCAAGGTGTGTGGCAGAGCAGCAGACAGCTTGGCTTGGTTCAGCTCCTTCCCACCTGTGCCACAGCCAAAGGGGCAGGATCTTATGGCCTCCAGCCAATCCTAGTTCTGCAATTTCCCCGGCAGAACGCTCTCCTCATTACTCAGGTGCCCCCGATGACAGAAATCTCAGCCCCCGTGTCCCTCGCCCTGGAGCTCTACAGAAGAGTGGCCAGGGTGGGTCAGAGCAAACCTCCATCCAGCCCAGTGTCCTGGCTGTCCTGTGGCCAAGGCAGAACAGATCAGGTTCCTAGCCGTGCGTTCGGGCAGCAGGCTCCCTGCATGGCTGAGCAGTGACCTGCCCCAACCCAGTGCGGGACGCAGCCGCTGCCTGGGGACCCCCGAGCTCTGGGGAGCAGAATTTCCACAAGTTACCTGCTGCCGGTTCTGCTCAGCCTTGGACATTTGCTCCCCCTGCTCAGTGGAACCCAGCGACAGCCCGTCTGGGCTCCTCTACCTGTGCAGGGGCCACGGGGCCAGAAACAGGGGAGTGAATTGGGGGAGGAGAAGGCCCAGCCTTCCCCCACCCTCCTTCCCAGGGTACCGCGGAGCCTTTGCCACCCACCCAACTAACACCCCCTGCCTGTGATTTACCCCTGCCAGGGGTGGGATTGTTCAGACTGATCAGCACAGGCAGCAGGAGCTTCTCCTTCCCCCTGTTTGTCCCACAAACACTGTTTCACAAGGTCTGTAGCCACATTCAGGAGCTGTTCCTGAACAACCCGCTCCCAGATCCCTTGAAGGCCTGCCAGGCCTGTCCCTGACTCACTCATCTACCAGATCTGCCAGCTGGCTCACCTAAGCCACCTTGCTCCGCCCAGCACTTCACTTCTGGCTTCTAGAGAGTGACCTGGAGATTTCGGTTGTCATCTGAGACTGTGTTAAAACCAAACCCCCTAAATTGACCATCGCCTGCAGCATCCCTCTCAGGCAACTTCTTGGGGATCGGCCAGAGCTCTTTCAGGCCCAGGCAGACACTTGAGTCTTTTGAGCTGCCATATGGACCTCCAATTCTTTCTTTCTTTCCTTCCAAGTGTTTCAGTGTCAGGGCGGTTTCCTGAGCAGCTTTCTGGGCTTCCTCCTGAGCTGCCAAGTCTTTCTCCCACAGTGCTAAGACTTGCTCATGCAAAGCTTTTCCCCCGACAATTTGTGCTCCAGTCTCTGACTTTCTAGAATCATAGAACCATAGAGCTGGAAGAGACCTCAGAAGGTCATCAAGTCCAGCCCCCTGCCCAAGGCAGGACCAATCCCAATTAAATCAACCCAGCCAGGGCTTTGTCGAGCCGAAATTTAAACACCTCTAGGGATGGAGACTCCACTACTTCCCTAGGTAACCCATTCCAGTGCTTCACCACTCTCCTAGTGAAATAGTTTTTCCTAATATCCAACCTGGACCTCTCCCACCACAACTTGAGACCATTGCTCCTTGTTCTGCCATCCGTCACTACTGAGAACAGCCTCTCTCCAGCCTCTTTGGAACCTCCCTTCAGGAAGTTGAAGGCTGCTATCAAATCCCCCCTCACTCTTCTCTTCTGCAGACTAAACAAACCCAAATCCCTCAGCCTCTCCTCTTAGGTCATATGCTCCAGCCCCCTAATCATTTTCGTTGCCCTCTGCTGGACCCTCTCCAATGCGTCCACATCCTTTTTGTAGTGGGGGGCACAGAACTGGGCACAATACTCCAGATGTGGCCTCACCAGAGCCAAATAAAGGGAATAATGACATCTCTGGATCTGCTGGCAATGCCCCTCTTAATGCAACCTAATATGCCATTAGCCTTCTTGGCTACGAGGACACACTGTTGACTCATATCCAGCTTTTCATCCACTGTAACCCCCAGGTCCTTTTCTGCAGAACTGCTACTTAGCTGGTTGGTCCCCAGCCTGTAACAATGCTTGGGATTCTTCCGTCCCAAGTGGAGGACTCTGCACCTGTCCTTGTTGAACCTCGTCAGATTTCTTGTGATCCAATCCTGCAATTTCTCTAAATCACTCTGGACCCTATCTCTGCCCTCAAGCGTATCTACCTCTCCCCCTAGCTCAGTGTCATCCGCAAACATGCTGAGGTGCAATCCATCCCCTCATCCAGGTCATTAATAAAGATATTGAACAAAACCAGTCCTGGAACCAAACCTTAGGGCACTCCGCTAGAAACCGATCGCCATCCTGACATTGAGCCGTTGATCACTACCTGCTGGGCCCGGCCTTCTATCCATCTTACCATCCATTTATTCAATCCACATTCCCTTAACTTGCTGGCAAGAATATTGTGGGAGACCGTATCAAAAGCCTTGCTAAAGTCAAGGTAGATCACATCCACTGACTTTCCCACGTCCACAGAGCCAGTTACCTCTTCATAGAAGCTAATCAGATTGGTCAGGTACGACTTGCCCTTCGTGAATCCATGCTGACTATTCCTAATCACTTTCCTCTCTTCCAAGTGCCTCAAAATGGATTCCTTAAGGATCCCTTCCATGATTTTTCCAGGAACCGATGTAAGACTGACCGGCCTATAGTTCCCTGGATCGTCCTTCTTCCCTTTTTTGAAGATGGGCACTACATTTGCCTTTTTCCAGTCATCCGGGATTTCTCCCAGTCTCCACAACTTTTCAAAGATAATGGCCAAAGGCTCCTCAATGACATTTGCCGACTCCCTCAGTATCCTCGGATGCATTAATCCGGACCCATGGATTTGTGTATGTTTAGCTTTTCTAAATAGTTCCTAACCTGTTCTTTACCCACCAAGGGCTGTCCATCTTCATCCCATCTTGCATCACTTAGCACATTAGTCTGAGAGCTGACCTTGTCCGTGAATACAGAGGCAAAGAAAGCATTGAGTACTTCAGCTCTCCCCACATCATCTGTCAGACGGGGCGACCGGCACTGCCCACCCCAGGGCCAGAGCATCCTGCTGGTCCGGAGAGGGCACCGCAGTATTTTCCATGTAGCTCTCCATCCCCTCTGGCAGCCTAATGTCCTTATTGGATTTTCTCTTCTGCAGCGGCATGGCGAGCCGAGGTGAGCGCGGCTCCTCCTCCAGGGACACTCGGTTGAGTTAGAACCTGCCGAGTCTTGGGTGCTTCAAACTCACCATCCCCCACTGCGCATTACTTTTCATTTATCCGAACTGATCTGCCATCCCGTTGCCCAAGAGCCCGCCCCGACCAGGTCTCTCTGGAGTTCCCTACTCACCTGTGTCTGTCACCTCTGCAGATTTCATCCCCTCACTCAGGAACCACCTCTTATCAACATAAATACCCATGTAGGGGCCCTGCCCCTCCCTGGGTGTCACCGGCTCATCCCTCATTTCCACCATGGGCACCCAGCCAGCTATTTGCCAGAAACATGGAATGGCGCCTGTGAAGAGTGAACGGGTAATTAGCACCGCCCTGTGTGTGAATGCAATGAGGGCAGGAGAAGGTGAGGTGCATGGCCAGAGCCCGGTGACTCAGCTGGGAAGGGATGGATGCCGGATGCATCCCACTGCAAAACAGGGAGGCGGGCGGGTGGCTCAGGGTTGGGGAATCCGGCCTGGCCGGCCTGGGCAGGTGAGGAGTGGCCAGAATGATAACATGAGTGAGGGAGGAAAGGAGAGGGGTCACAGAGAACCACTGATAGGCTGAAAACACCACACAGCCCACCAGCCTGGCTTTGGGGTGCCCCTACACCCTGTGCTTCTAAGCCAGGCCCTCCGGCCTCCTCCAGCCCTGGCAGTGTTGGAATCACAGCAGAGTGACACAGACTCTCACAGGCTCGGTTCACGGCTGGATTCGTCCCAGCTCCCAGGTGCACAGCCCGCTGGGACCAGAACGCTAGACAAATCCACCCCACTCTGTGTAAAGTTGACACAGAGCAAGCTCATAACATGCTCCCCCCTTATCCCTGAATCAGAGATGTGCCCAGTTCTCGTCCACCTCATTCCACGAGGAGTAACGGTAGTTCAAATTAGGATCTTTAGTTGGAACTATGTAGTCTGTGCCGCGTGTAGCCGCGGGCACAGAGTTCGGACTAACGGGGGATTTAAAAATGGCGGCGCCTGGGAACATGCAAATGAAGCCCAGGATATTTAAATCCCGGGCTTCATTTGTAACTCCGGTTGCCCTCATTTGCCTACCTAGCTCGAACTAACGAGCTAGTGTAGACATACCCTAAGGTATTAAAGTTTGTATTTAAGTGTTTGCAAGTGACAGATCAAAGTAACAGACAGATCGAAGTAAGTTACTAAGCAAAATAAAACAAATTGGCCAGGTAAGAGTCAAACTCTCAGAAACTTGTTCCATGGAAATCCATCCCCTAACATTCGTCCTGATCATGTTGTCTCACAAACCAGGAAGCCTCCCAACTTGGGCCTGATCCTCCCCCGTTCAGTCTTAGATGTTTCCCACAGGCAGCTTGGGTGCTAATCTGGGGTCTCTGGGCCTCTGGCAGCCGCCCCCATCGGCCAGTTTCCCGCCTAGAGAGAGATTATGCCCCAGGTGGGATCCCCTTGTGCTCAGCTGAACTTTAGTCCCATTTCCAGGGGAACGTGCAAGCCACACAAGGGGCTCCAGAAGCAGGTGCCTGGCCCCATGTCCTGGCAGGACCCAGACCCGTCCAGTCTCACAGGGGAAGTGAGACTGTTCCCAGAGCAGTGTCCCCAGATATTGGCCGCTGTCTCCCTTCCGCACCACTAATGGCCCCACTTCGCAGGGCTAAGTCAGTACACGCCGTGTGTGTTCCATATCACTAATGTCAAACACGGGAATGACACATGCAGCCAGACAGAATATCCACATTCAGGATAAGAGAGGACGTTACATGATATGTTTTGCATAAAGCATCTGAGTTATGCATATTCATATTCAGAAGCCTCTTTTCCTAAAGCCTAGAGGAGGCGGGACCCCTCCCCTGGTGAGATCACAGCTAGAGAGCTGAGCCATGTCCAATGTGGGGGGCAGCATTCCTCACATCTTTATTGTACTCTGCTTACACATCCACCCAGGGCCATTATCCCTGTGATGCCATTCACAGGTGTGTTTACAGAGATCTAAGTCTCTGTCGCCTGTGTGCCGGAAAACATTTTGGGTTCAGCCTTGCCTCAGAAGGCAGATAGTGTACATTTCCTGGCATTTAACCATTGATGCCATGAAACTGTGTGCCTCAGTTTCCCCTACCACACAGCATTCTGCTTCTCACAGCCTGTGATTGGCTTGCTACTGTGCCTGCGTCTAAGCCTCTTTTAGCTTAGGAACTGCCTGCTTACAGGACACTCTTGTCCCCGCCCGTCACGTGTGCAGATGCTTGCCCCAAACCTCATGTGTCTCCCACAGTGTCCTGGGATTTCCCATCTGCTCAGTCCCTTCGGTGGGACCCGTGTGTGTTGTGGAAAGAGGCACAAAGTTACCAGCGAGTTTGTGGCAGGACAGCAGTTCCCAGGATAGCTGCCGTACCCCGCTTCTGGATCAGCCATGTGGCTTTCCAGTGTTTATTGCCCTGGCCAGGCCCTTTCTGCCCAGTGTGTGTGTCATGGGTGGCGGGTGTAAGAGGTAGGGAGAGGGATTTTCAAAAGGTCTGTAGCCACATTCAGGTGCTGTTCCTGAACAACCTGCTCACACATCCCTCAAGGCCTGTCCCTGACTCACTCATCTACAAATCTGCCAGCTGGCTCACCTAGGCCGCCTTGCTCCACCCAGCCCTTTGCTTCTGGCTTCTAGAGGGCACGCTGGAGATTTCCGGTGTCATCTGAGACTGTTAAAACCAAACCCTGACACTGACCATCGTCTGCAGCTTCCCTCACAGGCAACTTCTTGGGGAACGGCCAGAGCTCTCCTGGCGAATTTGGCCATCGGTGTCACCACCTTGGGCTCCTCGGGGATCGAGGGGAGGGGCCTGGTCTGCGAAAGGGGATGGGAGATTTGGGCAGAGCTGCTCCCCCTTGCAGGTTTCTGGGGAGCTCGTTCCTGCTGTACAATCCCATCGTACGGGATTTCCCATCTCCACCAACTTTTCAAAGATAATGGCCAAAGGCTCCTCAATGACATTTGCCGACTCCCTCAGTATCCTCGGATGCATTAATCCGGACCCATGGATTTGTGTATGTTTAGCTTTTCTAAATAGTTCCTAACCTGTTCTTTACCCACCAAGGGCTGTCCATCTTCATCCCATCTTGCATCACTTAGCACATTAGTCTGAGAGCTGACCTTGTCCGTGAATACAGAGGCAAAGAAAGCATTGAGTACTTCAGCTCTCCCCACATCATCTGTCACTAGGTTACCTCCTTCATCCAGTAGGGGCCGCACACCCTCTCTGATCACCTTCTTCTTGTTAACATGCCTGTAGAAACCTTTCTTGTTATCCTTCACATCCTTTGCCAGTCGCAATTCCAATTGCGCTTTTGCCTTCCTGATAACCACCCGGCATTCTCGAGCTGTACATTTAAACCCCTCCCTGGTCATTTGTCCAAGTTTCCACTTTTTGTAAGCTTCCTTTTTGTGCTTAAGTTCACCAAGGATTTCCCCTGTAAGCTAATTCGGTCTCCTACCGTGTTTGCCTCTCTTGCTACGCATCGGGTTGGTTTCTTTCTCTGCCTTCAATAAAGCTTCTTTTAAATACTGCCAGTTGTCCTGGACTCCTTTCCCCTTCATGTTTGCATCCCAGGGGATTCTGCCCATCAGGTCTCTGAAGGAGTCAAAATCTGCTTTTCTGAAGTCCAAGGTGTGTATTTTACTAGTCTCTTTTCTTCCTTTGGTCAGGATCCTGAAATCTACCATCTCATGACCACTGCTTCCCAGATTGTCACCCACCTCTCCTTCCCCTATTAGTTCCTCCCTGTTTGTGAGCAGAAGGTCAAGCTGCGCACGGCCCCTGGTCGGATCCTTCAGCACTTGTACCAAGAAGTTATCCCCAACATTCTCCAAAAACTTCCTGGATTGCCTGTGTACTGCCGTATTGGTTTCTCAACAGATGTCAGGAGGTATGTCTACACTAGCTCATTAGTTCGAGTTAGGTAGGCAAATGAGGGCAACCGGAGTTGCAAATGAAGCCCGGGATTTAAATATCCTGGGCTTCATTTGCATGTTCCTGGGCACCGCCATTTTTAAATCCCCCTTAATCCGAACTAACTGCCTGTGGCTAGACGCAGCAGTAAAACGTTAATTCGAACTAACTCCTTAGTTCAAATTAACTGTTACTCCTCGTGTAGACATACCTAGGGTGATTAAAGTCCCCCACAAGAACCAGGGTCTGCGATCTGGAAGCTTCTCTCAGTTTGTAAATCCCCTCTCTCTCCTTGGTCCATTCTCCCTCTCAGCAGCCAGGGCCCTGCAGCATTCTGGGAATGTTCCATGCACACAGACAGACCACACACATTCAGGAGACTAGAACTTTCAAAATAGTATCTCGCAAGATCTAGTTTGCATCAAGCATCTTCCAGTTATACCACTGGTCCCCAACACAGTGCCCACGGGCACCATGGCACCCACTGGGGTATTTATGTGCGCCCACCGAGTGATCAGGGCTGGCCCTGCCCCGGGCACATGGCGCATGCACGGTGCAGGCCCCGGGCACTTGGCACATGGGTGGCCCCACTCCTGGGAGCACGGCGCATGCATGGCCCCACCCCGGACACGTGGCGAATGCACGGCCCCGCCCCGGGCGCCCAGCATTCCCAAAAGGTTGGGGTCTACAGAGTTATATATATCGTGGCCAAGGTCTGACTGTGCCCCTTGGGCCCTGAACTATTTGGCTGGTTATTATCTGCCTCAGAGGCTTGCTGAGACCCTCCACACTGCCCTGTGTGTTGTGCTAGAGATCAGGGTTATAGCTTACTGAGCCATTTTCATCACTGGCAAAGTCAAGGCTTGGGGATATTTCTCCATATCTCCGGACTTCCTTTTCCCAGAATCAGATCTGTAGTGCAGGGAGGTTGGAAGACCCTTGGTTCCTACCCAGGGACCCTAGGCAGTGGCAAATACTCAGATTTTCCCTCTAGTCACAAGACAGAAGCCTTTCCGCTGGGCCACTTCCCCAAACGCCCCCCTAGAAGCTTCTCTCCAGCACCTGAATGAACCTTTCCTCTCTCAGCAACACACTTCTCCTCTGTCCATCCCTCTTCTCCTTCCCCCTTCCTTACCTGGGGGACACCTTTTAAAGCAGCACCACAGGCTTTCATTGGCTGCAGGTGTCTGATTTGCCTGTTTGTTCAGGGCAGCTATTAACTAGCCTCAGAGGCACGATGGACAGGAGACATGCTGTCTTTTTGGGGGGCATCCCAGCATTCAGTGACTAAAGGGTTAAACTCAGGTAGCTAGGAGGAGTTGGCAGGGAGCCAGAAGAGCACATGGCGAAAGGTGTTGAGATCTAAATTGAAAGGAACCCGGCTTGCTGTTTTTCTTTGTGAGTTTAAACCAGGAACTCAGGGGGAGGAGGGAGAGATCTATTGAACTGAGTAGGATTACCATGCCTATAAAAAATTCCCTGTATAAAAATGGGCTGGACCTTGAAGTAGGATATGTGAGTAGATAGGGAATGTTTATTTAGATGTGATCAGATTATTTTGTTTTGTTGTTTGGTTAAACTTCTCTATGCTAAACCCATGCCCCACACCCCATTGTAGCTTTAAAGCTGAGTCCCAGTGATATAATCCTCCAAGTTTAAACTGTTCTCTTCTCAGTTGCTTTACTACACCTAGCAACCTAATATGCTTTACCAAGCCTATCCTTTTGTTTTGTTAATAAATTCACTTTTTTTAAGGCAGTGATTTCATTCCTGTGTCCTGGAAGGTAATGGGGGGGTCTGTGTGTGCCTGCCTAAGAGAGACCAGCTGTCAGCAATTACATCTTATTTTCTTTTTTTTCAAGCTCTCTTGTGGTAACAGAGCTTGGGATACCCCTCCGGAAGAAGTTCCTGAGGACTTTCTTCCTGAGTACAAGAAGAAAGGGTTTCTTTGTTTGTCTGTCTGTCTGTTTGTTTGTTTACTTGTCGGTGGCAGCTACCTCCCCAGGGCAGGGAATCTGTGACCTTGGGGAGCTTTTAACCCTATAGAGACAAGGTATTTTAAGGTCTCTTGGGGACTCCCACATTCTGCACTCAGAGTTCCAGAGTAAGAAACGGCTCTGACAGGGAAGGCCAGGAGAGGCAGGGATGGGTGGCTTAGAGCAGAGGATTGGGAGGTAGGGAGCGGCTCAAGGAAGGACATGAGGGGTTCAGGGCAGGAGGAGGAAGATATGGGGGCTCAGAGTAGAAGGCGAGGGTGCAGTGGGCCGGGGCAGTGCTCAGCTGCAGAAAGCTCCCCAGATTGTCTCCACGGCCTACAGGCTATGCGGGGGAACCAGGTCCCAGAGGCTGCTACCCCCTCCAGTAGCTCCTCCCCTTGCGGCTGTTTGCACTCAGCACCCACCTTGGGCCCTGGCTCTAGCCTGTGTCTCCAGCACATGCAGCTGGCTGGGATATTCCCCAAGCCTTTTTTAGGAAAGCAGGAGCCTGGTTGGGCCAATCTGTATTGCCAGGACTCTGCCCCTCTGCTGATTCACACCAGTGACCCCTCAGCCCCAGTACCTGCTTGTCCCCATTCATGCCCAGTGCACTGGGATGGGGGGGGGCTTCCACCTGCTAGTTCTGGCCCCTCTCCAGCTGCCATCCCCTTCCTCACCCACCAACCACCCCCTGGTCCCTTGCTGGACTCACACAGCCCCCAGCATGAGGTCAGGGTGCTCACAGACTGGCAGTAGTGGAGAAGCTACCCCGCTTATCAGAGCCATTGGGGGAATGGTCTCCATCAGTCCCGTTGGAGCCAGGCAAAGTGGCTGCCCCCTTTAGCCCCACTGGCCCCTTCTCCAGGTGGGAGGCTGGGGGGCTGCTCAGCTGCCCTGCTGGGAGGGGGAGAGGGAACCTCCTTCCACCCCGGTAGTGTGGCTTTTCCAGCATCCCTTTGGGATGCTGCAATGAAGGGGGGTTGCTCAAGGACTCGTTCACTGCATCTGGGGGAGGACTGAGTGCAGATGTTACCGGGGAAGACAAAGGAAAGGCCCAACTCCAGCCAGCCCCCAAAAATCCCTTCTCAGGCCCTGGAAAATGCAACTAGCCCGCAACAAATCAGCATGTCAGGTGAGCATTGCACCAGCCCATACCAGCAGGCCCTCGCTTCCACTCCCTCACCTGTTCCATGGAGCTAACTGCTCTACTGCTGCTACCTGCGGGTGGGAGCTGCCCCAGGCCTAGACACACCCCCCAGCCTCTGCAACAGGCTCCCTCCCACCCCCCGGGTTGCAGCCCCATGTAAGGCCAGCAGGCTCTCTGCTGCCACCTGGTGGGAGAGGCACCCAGGTGCAGGCACAGGCTTTTCCAGCTGCTGTGGGGGCAGGGAACAGAGTGATCTGGGGAGCCCCCACTGCTCCTCTGTCACTGCTGGGGGGAGGCTCAGCTCCAGCTCTGGGACTCTCTAGCAGTATTGGGGAGGGGACCCTGAATTCTTTCCCCATCTCTTGCAGGGCAGTGGGATCTAGTGGTTAGAATAAGTGGAGCTGGAGGCTAGGACTTCTGGGGTCTCTCTAAATTTTAAATTTTTTTTAATTAATGGAGATTGTATATCTCCTAGAACTGACCTTGAAATGTCATCAAGTCCAGTCTCCTGCCTTCACAGCAGGACCAAGTACCATGCCTGAATTTTTTGCCCAAAATCCCTAAATGGCCTCCACAAAGATTGAACTCACAATCCTGAGTTTAATAGGCCAATGCTCAAACCACTCAGCTGTCCCTCACTCTCAAAAGTCTGCTTCCCCCATCCCTTACCATTTACCTCCAGCCATTCCTGGCACTCCACTCCTCCCCAACCCCTATTTCCATTCTGGCCCAGATGCCCAGCCCCCCCCCACCTGGTTCCAGTCCAGCCAGTTGATGACCTCTTTGCACTTGTCCAGGATCTTCTGCTTGTCCTCAGGTGACAGCTTGTCCCTCAGCTTCTCGTCCTCGGCCGTGCTCTTCATGTTGAAGGCCAGCGACTCCAGTGAGTTCTTGGCTGTGAACTTCTCCCGCTGCACCTCGTCCTCCGCCTTGTACTGCTCCGCCTCCTGCACCATGCACTACCTGGTGGGGAAGAGCTCGTCATGGGGACCCTGGATGCCTGGATTCTCCTGTTGGCTCAATGAAGGGGTCTAGTGGTTGTGAGGGACTGGGAACCATAACTCCTAGGTTCCCTCCCAGGCTATGGGATCTAGTGGTTAGAGCAGGTTTGGGGACTGGATGCCTGGGTTCTTACCCTTGTGATTTTGTTCTCCTTCCCCATGCTCTTGTCCACAGCCGAGATTCTGAGGATGCCGTGGGCATCAATGTCGAAGGTCACCTCGATCTGGGCCACCCTGTGGGGGGTGGGCAAGATGCCTGTCAGCTCAAACATGCTCAGCAGGTTGTTGTCTTTGGTCATGGCGTGCTCACCCTTGAAGACCTACGGGGGAGCCAGGAGTTAGGAGGGAACCAGTCAAACCAGGCTGTAGGTGGGCAGGGGGTCCCTTGACCTTCTCTTGGACTCGATCCAGAGGTCTTATGGGGCTTGTCACCCGATTTGCTGATCCAGCCTTTTTGCCCACCAACCGGCCCTCTGGGGCAACCCCCCCATCCTGTTCTGGACCAGAAGCTCTGTTGTCCTACAGCTAATGCTCAGAATTGGCATAACAGCCACCCCAGCAAAGCAACACAGATTCTGAGCCAGCTCAGCTCAGCTCTGAGGCCTTGACAGCACCCAGGGACACAACGTCCAAAAAAGCCCAAAACCCCAAATAAATCCCTCCGACTCGGTGTGACGCTATTGGGTTGTGATGTGAATGCACAACATTTTTGCAACCTCTGTTTTCTGTGTGCACTAAAATTTGTACAAGGGGGGCCAGGTCTATGAAAAGCTGATGATTCTCAGATGGCTCTGTGCATGCTTCTCCTATGCAGGTATCAATCTGAAGTGATGAGCATCGGCTCTGTACTTGTATTTCCCATGTTTGCTTCAGGGAGACATCAGCAGGTGGAAGCGTTGCTAGCCAGGTGCCCAGCGGCACTTGACTGACAATGCACCTTGAGTGGTGCCGATTCACATCTGAGCAGCTTTGCGGGGAACATTCAGACCAGCACGGGAACTGTGGCTGCTGTCTGAAAAGGACTGAGTCCTGCCCAATCAGGTGACTTGCTCATGTGACAGGCTCCATCTTGGGACAAACTTTTTTACAGTGAGAACAATGGGGTTCCCTCCATGTGGGCAAGGGTATAAAGAGGGCACTGAGGGCTCCTCCATTTTGTCTTCAATCCTGTCTTCACTCTGGGCAATCACCATTGGAAGGTCTCTGCCCTGAACTGTAGCCTAGAAGGACTGATGGCCCATCCTCGCAGAAGACATAGTCCAGAAACTTAATCTAAGGCAGCAGATTCTGCCATCTCTGCTGCAAGCCTGCACCAAGCACTTTGCAACGGGTGCGTGTAATTTGGTTCCAATAAGAATTTTCATGCTCATGGTTTCCTTCTGTCCTTTTATTAATGAACCTTTAGAATTTCGTTTGTAATGGTTTTGGTGTGAGGACGAAACTTCTGCAGCAGGGCTTATTTAGAGAATTCGTAGTCCCCCTCATCAATCCAGGCTGCCCTGTCAGTGGGAGGGGACAGGTTCCCATCCCTTGCACAGAAACCAAATTCCAGGCCAAGTTCCAGAAGCCGAGAGACTGGGCCGGCCTCAGTGCAGCTCAGCCTCTGCGAGGGAGGCTGCCAGGAGAGGTTCCTGTGGGAGAGAGGATTCCTAGACCAGGAATGGGCCCTTCCAAAGGAAGAGGAGTTGTGGGGGGGTCTGGCGGCAGCTGGGGGTTCCCCAAAAGTACCGCCGCAGGCTGCTGCAGCTGGCCCATGACATCCTGTTCTCAGGACACCAGGGGATCCAGTGCACCAGGCAGAGGCTGCTCCAAAACTTTTACTGGCCTGGAGTCTATGATGCTGCCCAGCAGTACTGCTGGTCCTGCGACTCCTGCCAAAGGGTGGGGAAGGCCTGGGACAAGGAGAATTTGGTACTAGCCATACATACAGGCAGGAAGATGATCCCACAGTGGATCTGTTCCTTGGGACCAGAGCTGGCTCCTTGCTGAAATCGGCTTTTCTCACCCCTTTGGGGCTCTAGGAGTTTCTGTTCCTGCCTTTCAGTCTCAAGAGGTTGCCAGCCACCTTCCAGTGCCTGCCAGACCAGTGGCTGCAGGGGATGGAGAGTTTGGCCCTGGCTTACAGTGATGATATTTGTGTGTTTAGCCAGACCTGGGAGGACCACGTGTCCCGGACCAGCCAAGTGCTGGGCAGCTGCAGGGGGCCAGGCTGACTGTAAAGGCTGAGAAGTGCAAGGTGGGGATGGTGGAGGTGTCTTATTTGGGCCATGAGGTGGGACAAAAGATTCCCACCCTCTGCAGGAAAGTTTATTAAAGCAATGGGAAGCCATCAGCCCTTGCAAAGCTGGTTGGGTGCCCCCCTCCCACCTCAGGATCACACGCAGCCCCTTAGACAAGTGGCATGTTCGCAGCAATGATGCAGACTGTCCATTTGCCTGCTTTGCCTTCTGGTGGGACTGCCTCAGTCCCTTTGTTTTCAGGTGGCCCTGGCGTATTTTTTGGCCTCTGTGATCTTGGCAAAAATGTCCCTATCGAGGGGCAGAGGTGGAAAGTAGCTAAGTAGAAATACTTTGTTACACTGCTCACGTCCGTTTTTTTGGTATGTGTACTGACACGTCTGCAAGCCAGCACTCTGATTTGCTAGAGCACAGCCACATGCGCATGGGTGCCATTTTTGGGCGGGGGCTAAGTACCAAGTTGAACCCCTGGATTTCATACTTCAGGTCTGTCTAAAGCTGCAGGCCCTGGCTCCAAAGGTAGCTTGAACTGCAATTGAGTTTGAGCACTTGCAGCTTTGCCTTAGGGGCAGGGAGTCTGTTAAAAATAAGAAGGAGGCAGGGTGATGAAGAATAACAAAAGACTGGTCATTAGAGTCATTAAGGGATCGTTAGATCATCATGAAAACATTGCCAGGTCCTTAAAAGTTGGGTGGCAGGAGGAGTCACAATAAGTGTTATGCTGCTGGGATTTGCATTTGGACCAGTACTGTTAAACTTTTAAATGTCCTTGAAAAGAAGATGAGATGGCAAAATGTGCAGATACTACAAAATTACTTGACATAATTAAGTCCAAAGCTGACTGCAAAGAGTTACAAAGGGATCTCACAACACTAGGTAATCGGGCAACACAACAGCAGATGGAATTCGGTGTTGGTAAGTGTAACGTATTGAACCTGGAAAAACAGAATCCCAACTATGCACACAAAACTGATGGGATCTAAAATAGCTGTTCCCACTCAAGGCAGAGATCTTGGAATCACTGTGGACAGTTCCCTGAAAACATCTGCTCAATGTGCAGTGCAGTCTAAAAACTAAAAAACCAACAGACTTATTGGGAACCATTAGGAAGGGACTAGATAGGACAGAAAATATCACGTTGCAGGCAGAGGTGAGCTGGCCCTGTTGCTCATCCCCCTGATTGTAGGAAAGGACCCCACAGCAGATCTTTGCTTCAATGAAGTCCCCTTGCACAAATGAAACTGAAAGGCAGCTTGACGACTATTTAGCCTGCTCAGCAGACACCATGGATCTGCTGTGGTCTTTTCCTACAATCAGGGAGTTGTGCATTAAGGCCAACACACCTCTGCCTGCCTCAGCTGCCTGTGAGAGACTCTTCCGTGTTGCTGGACTCATAGTTTGTCCTAGGAGAGCAAGGCTGGACTCTGATCTTTTTGAAAATCAGCTACTGAACAAACCTTTGAAATATAAATGTATAGTATGTGTGTATATAGGATATAATACACACACACATACATATATACACATACATACACACACTTATAAGTATATATATATGCATATATACACATACATATTATGTGTGTGGGGAGGTGTTTATAAAAAGTGTATGTGAAAAATAATGGTGCCCTATGATCAGGTGGGTGTTTAACCATAGATGTCCATAGGACGGCTACTTTTTACTTCTGGATACTTGAGTACAATTAAGATGCGATACTTTCATACTTTTACTCAAGTAGTTTTCCAGAAGGATACTTTGACTTTTACTTAATTACATTTATTTTCAAAATAGCTGTACTTTTACTCAAGTCCCTTTTTGGGGTACTTTTTCCACCACTGTCAAGGGGCGGCCTTCTCTGGGGAAGCCCCCCCCCATCAAGCTTAATCCCCCTTGCAGCCTACCCACCAGAGTCCCTCCATGCATCCCCTCTGAAGGGCATCATACAGCCCAGAGGCCAAAGTGCATACACAGGCCCCTATAGCAGGGTTAATATGGCCTGGCGCCCAGAGTCCATTCCTCAATCCCCTCTCACTAGGGGTAACCCGGCCCTGAGGCCGAGTTCACAAGCTTGTAGACCCAGT
This sequence comes from Pelochelys cantorii, assembly GCA_032595735.1. Classification (NCBI taxonomy): domain Eukaryota; kingdom Metazoa; phylum Chordata; order Testudines; family Trionychidae; genus Pelochelys; species Pelochelys cantorii. The sequence goes on from CM064349.1 coordinate 3,683,236, forward strand.
TCGCTCCCTCGAGCCAGCTACGGAGGGGGCAGGGGGACCCAGGCCCTCCCACTCCCCCGGGTCCCTGCCCAGGGCCCTATAAGCAGTGGTTGAGGACGCTGCCTCGCTCAGCGGGGAATCCTGCCTCAACACACTGAGTGCGCCGGGGCGACTCCCCACCCTGGGCTACTACCTACCGGGGTCTGGCGGATGTCTCCCGCATCGTCTCCCTGTGATCCAACAGCCCTGCGGGTAGCACCTCCTGGCCTGGCTGCCGCTGGAAGGTCTGGATGCTCTTTCTCTACTTCTCCTTCCACAGTGCCTCCTTCCCCTTCCGCAGCCAGCCCCGACTGAGCTTCCCTGGGGCCTTTTATAGCCTGGTGCCACCAGGAGCATATCCCGCCGGGCTGTGGAGGAGGGGATCTTTCAGCCAGCTGGGCCCAGCTCACTCCCTGCTCTTCAGTGCCAGGTTGATACACCCTCCCCCTTGACTGAGTATGTGGCACCTGTTCTGCTCCGGGTTCCTCCCCTGTGGCCCGGGAAAAGAAATCCGCATTGGGATGTGCCTTACCGGGCTGGTGAGCCACGCTGAAGCTACAGGGCTACAAGGACAAGTACCATCTCATTATCCATGGGTTGGTTTCTTTCATGGTAGGTAGCCAGCTCAGCAGGGTGTGGTCGGTGACTAGTTGGAAGTGAAGCCCAGCAGGGAATAGCTCAGAGCATCGACGGCCCATTTTACCACTAGGGCCTCCTCTTCCCCCGTGGAGTACTTCTGTTCCCTTGGAAACTATTTCCTACTCCTATATAGGCCTGGGTGTTCCTCTCCTCCTGTCTCCTGGGGCACCACAGCCCCGAGTCCCACCTCAGACGCATCAGTCTGCAAGATAAGAGATCTCAAGAAATCGGGTTGAAATAACACTGGGGTGTTTGTTAAGCAGTCTTCAAGGGCTTGAAAAGCTCGCTCACACACAGCCAACCATTGAACCTTTCTGGGTTGTGGGTTCTTGATCAAGTTGGACAAGGGAGCCATCAGGATCACAAAGTCCGGCACAAAGTGGTGGTAGTACCCCACCCACCCCAAGAATTGTCATACCTGCTTCTTTGTCGTGGGGGCTGCTCACTCCTTTAAGGCCTGGACCTTATGTACCAGTGGGAGTAGAGTGCCTTGTCCTAAGGTATAGCCAAGGTCTGTCACCTCATGCCACGCCGGTTGGCATTTCCTAGGGTTATCTGTGAGTGCAGCTTCACCCAATGCTCATACAACCTCTAGCTGTTGAAGATCTTTGGCCCATGTCTGGCTGTATATCACTATATAGTCTATATAAGTCACTGCATATTGGTGGTGAGGTTTTAACAGCTGGTCCATCAATTGTTGGAAGGTTGCGGCAGACCCACATGGACCGAAGGGCATGGTGACAAATTGGTACAATCCGAACCAGGTGAGGAAGGCCATCTTCTCCTTGGAGACTGGAGCCAAGGGTATTTGCCAGTACCTTTTGGCCAGGTACAGGATAGAGGAGTACCCTGCATTACCCAGTGCTCCAGCAGTTCACCAACCCTCGGCATAGGATAGGCATCAAAACGTGATATGGCATTCACCTTACAGAAGTCACTACAAAACCGTAGATTCCCGTCCAGTTTTGGAACCAGCACAATGGGACTTCTCCACTTGCTCCGAGATTCTTGTACCACCCCCATCTCCTACATGGTCTGGAGTTCCCATTGGACAGCCCCCCACATCTTCTTGGGAGGTGGTCATGTAACTTCTTGCCGAGGAGGGTGGCTCTGTGGTGACTAGTCACACTGGTCCATCCTGATCGGGCGGATAGCACATAGGAGAAGGTCTGGACTAGTTGGTGTAACTCCTCCTGTTGTTCCAGGTCTAATTCTTCCCCCATCACAGCCAGGGTCAGTGTCAGGGAATCCTTGATCCACGGCCCTAATTCTGGTTCAGGTGTGTACGGGGTAATCAATAGGCCCTCTCACAGCTTCCATTTCTTTAGGAGGTTTATGTGGTAGGTCAGGACTCCCCTCTTCCTTCCCGTCAGCCGCTCCTCATAGTCCATGGTGTTGCACCACCTCAAAAGGGCCTTCCACTTGCCAGCAATTTAGACTCCTTAGACGTTAACAAGAGGCGGACGTGATCTCCCGGCATGAAAGTGCGTAGCTTCACCCCGCGATTGTAATACTGGGCCTGTGTCTCTTGGGCCTGCAAAAGATTGGAACAGGTGAACTCTCCCAGTTCCTGTAGCCATTCACGGGGCTGTAGGATATAGGGGACGGAGCCCACGACCCATGACTCCTGTGCTTCTCAGGTTTCCTTCAATAGGTCTAGTCTTCTGCGAGCATGCCTCCCATAAGGGAGCTCAGCTGGCGAGAAGCCCATAGAAGCCCAGGGAACTTCACAGTGCCAAACAGCAGTGTCGGGAGCAGCTTGTCTCAATTCCAGGGATCCTCCTCTACAAACCTCCGCAGCATTGCCTTTAGGGTTTGGTTAAAACACTCTACTAGCCCATCTGTCTGGGGATGGTAAACCGTGGCCCTTAGGGTCCTGATATTTAGTAACTGGCATAATTCTGCCATCAACTTAGATGACACATTCGTCCCCAATCAGCTAAAATCTTCCTGGGTACCCCCACCTGGGAAAAAAATCTTTAAAAGTTTGACTGCTAGGGTGGGTCTGGTGGTCTTCCACAAAGGGACAGCCTTGGGATACCTGGTTGCATAGTCTACCACCAAGAGGATATACCGGATTCTACTAAATCAAGACCGAGCTGCTCGAAGGGGACTCCCACCACCAGCAACACTATCAAAGGGGCCTCTGGTACCCCCTTTGGGCTTGTTTGCTGGCACTCTGGGCAGGATTCACAGACATCACGACCCTGACGGTGTATCCTGGCCAGAAGAACCTCTGGGTCACCCGTTGTAATGTCTTTTCCCTGCCTAGGTGTCAGCCCAAGGGTTTGCATGGGCCAGCTTTAATACACCCCATCTGTATTTCGTTGGGACCAGCAGCTACCACACCTCCCCCCAGGTCTGGGGGTCCCTGTTCACCCAGTATAGGTAATCCTCACATACCTCCGTGTCGCTCCGTGTCCTGGTCTCTGGGTCCTGTTGGGGAGGGGCTCCCAGGGCAGTGGTGGAGCCCCCCTCTAGGTTCCATTTGCTCCCTTGGGCAATCAACCCCCCACCTTTCTCACCCGCCGCCTTACTCTCTGCAGCTTTTGTTGACTCCATTCCCTGATTATTCTATGAAACCCCTGCCAGTCCCAGCCCAAAATCACAGGATAGGCCAGCCCAGGGACTGTCTCAGATCAGACAGTTGGTCGATGGCCCCACTGACACCCCCTCTCTGCTCCGCCCGATGTCCTGCGAGTGCGACACGGTGGCACCTGGAGAGTCGGACCTGCCAGGCAGGAGGACATGTGACGGGTGGGCAATGGGGAATGGGGCTGACAGTAACAAGTACCCAGACCCGGCACATGCAGCGGCCAAGGGAAGGGGAATCCACCCGTGCTCCTGACAAGCTGCTGCCAGGCTTAAATCCACCTGAGATTGATCTAAACTCGGTTTGCAGCCACTGGCTCTCCCCATGCCTCTGCCTGCCAGCCGGGAGAGCCCTCTGCCACCAGGCAGTGCAGTCCAGGCTCCATTCGGTCCACTGGTGCATAAGTGACTCCTGTGTTTCATTCCCTTCTGTTACTGGCAAACCCACCGTGGGAGACGGAACCAAGCGCGCTGCTCAAGGCAAGGTGTGTTGGAGCCTGGAGTCAGGTTTGTCTGGGGGTTTTGCTGTCATCTGGCAACTCTCTGCTGTCTGACCTGGGCCCCTTTGCTGCTGGTGATTATAAAAGTTCTTCCTCTTTTCTTTTTATTAACCTTGCATTGCCCCCCACTTCTGCATTTATCGTGGGGGGCCCCACTTCTGCTCCTTCCCCACTCTGTCACAGTAAATGCAGAAGTGAGGGCCCGCAAAAGTACCCCAAAACCTTATCTACAAGGCTTGGGTCAAAAACTTCCTCCCAAAATCTTAACAACCTAGATTTGGGGATAAAAACTCCACTGCCACCACCCAAGTAATGATAAGAAAATCAGGGGAGAGATCACTGGGGAAATCTCACCCCCTAAAGTAAAAACCAGGACACAAAAATTAACCAATGCCAGGTTAATAAAAAGAAAAGAGAACAAACTTTTATTATCACCACAATATTCCTGTTGCAAGCATATTGGTTAGATGGAAGTCACAAAGTAATATACTCATGGGGGGACCCCACCATGGGCCTAGAACTTAGTTACAAAGGAGAGTAAAAAAGACATTTTTTTAAAATGCACAGACATCAGATCCCATACCCAAACCATAAAACAATAAAACCCGATGGATTTATCTAAACTTTACCCTAATTACAGTGAAGAGGCTTTTCTTGGAGGGAGACATAGTGTCTGTCCCCCTCAGTAGCTGGAGAGAAACTGCCCCAGAGACAAAGGAAGGAGAAACCAAAAAATTCCTTTTTTCCCAGTTTGAAATTCCTACCTGCCTTCCTATGGGCCAACTCCACTTGGCTTAGATGTAGTTAACCCCTTAGTTCCCAGGCTGCTGGCTAAACCTCGTGATCATGACATTCCGGTTCCAGCCTCTGTTCTTGGCAGCGACTCAGGGCTTGGTTTACACAAGGAGGCAAATTAGCTGAGATGAGAAAGGAATGGGGAATAAATTAAGGCTCTGGGAGCACTTAGAGGAGCCTGTCAGACTGGTCTGAAGCGAGACTGGGCGGGGCTAAAAAAGTCATTTCCCCCGTCACATGTTCACACCGTCTCACCAACGACAGGAATCGAGCCAAATCCACCCTGAGTGATGGGCCCCACATCGCATGGGAACACGCTCATCGGTTCTGGTGCACAATCGCCTGCCCCAGCTCCAGTCTCCTCTTTGCACTCCCAGCCAAGTGGGTCCAGCCCACGGGGGCGGCTGCCCAGCCAGATCCTTAATTGCCCAACAATTCCTGTCACCCCGCTGCCTGCTGAAACCCGTAGAGCAGGAATCCCATGGCAGGGGAGGGAGCTGTGGTTTAAGGGTTATTTCAAGGGGAGGGGTTTGCCTCGAAATAACCCCGTTTTTTCTCTCACAATAGCGCTATGTCGCAGTAGCACGAGTATGCAAATGAAGTGTGGGATATTTAAATCCCCGCTTCATTTGCAATTTCGGATGCCTACATTTGCATACCTCCCTTGAAGGAGGAATCAAGTGACTCTGTTGGGAGAGAGTCACTGTCAGGACTGCTGGGCTCTGTCTCAGCTCTGGGAGCGGAGTGGGTTCTAGTGGGTTACAGCAGGGAGCAGATACACCTGGGTTCTGTACAAGAACATCAGACTGACCAGGTTGGGTCAGACCAAAGGTCCATCTAACCCAGAATCCTGCCTGTCACCAGTGCCAGGTGCCCCAGAGGGAATGGAGAGATCAGGGAATCACCAAGTGCTCCCTCCCCAGTTAAACAATCCCAGCTTCTGGCAAACAGATGGTGTCCCTGGCCATGCTGGCTAGTAGCCATTGAGAGACCTGCCCCCCATGAACATATTTTGTTCTTATTGGGACCCTGTTATAGTTTGGGCCCTTCTACCATCCCCTGGCAAAGAGTTCCACAGGTTAACCGTGAAGAAATAATTTCCTTTGTTTGTTTTCAGTCCGCTGCCTATACATGCAATTGGGTGACCTTCTTGTGTCAATGTTAGTGAAGGAGTTAATCACATTCCTGTATTCTACTTTTTCACACAGATCCTGATTTTCTAGCTCTCTAGCATACGTCCCTCCTTTTCGTAATTTCTTTGCTAAGAATGAGTCCCACTCTCATTAATCTCTCCCCAGACTAAATATACATATATAATCTGTTTGTTTCCTAATGATTCCCAGCACTCTCTTGGCTTTACAGACTGGCACTGCCATTGAGCAGACATATTCAGGGAACTATCCACTAGAATTCCAAGATCTCTTACCTGAGGGGTAACAGCTGACTTAGTCCCCATCATTCTTGTGCATGCAGTCAGGATTATATGTTCCCATGCGCATTACAACCCTGAATTCTACCTGCCCGTGTGCTGCCCAGTCACCCAGATTGGTGAGGCCCCTTTGTAACTCTCTGCAGTCAGCTTTGGGTTTAACTATCTGGAGTCATTTTGTACCAGCTGCCAATTTTGCCCCCTCACTGTTTGCTCCTTTTCCAAAATCATGTATGAATGATCTTCATAAATGGTGCCCAGTTACTCCTACCCTGGGTTTCCAGTCTTTTAACTGCAGTGCCTGGCAGTGTTTGCATGATTATTTAGGAGCTGTCACAAGCCTTTTGCTGTCTTCATCGCCCTGCCTCCCTCTGCTTATAAACAAACTCCCGGGCCTAAGGGCAAAGCTGGGAGCAGCACAAGCTCTGTTGCAAGTAAGAGGCGGGTGCGTGAAGAAGACGTCAGGGATGAAATTCTTGGTTCTAACTTTAGGGAGTCTACAGCACCCCCTGGCCCTCTGCCCCCCTCCTCCCCCATTGGCGTCACTGCTGTCATGGTTACCAGCACACAGGCCAGGGAGGAGACAGATAGAAGGGAGTCAAGTGAGAGGGGCTCACTTAGCGCCCTGGGGTGGCAGGGCCTGCCCCGAGCTGGGTGCAGAAACAAGGCTGCTGCGGGACTTCGCAGTGGAACCGAAAGCCATTGTGTTTTGTCGCGTCGGGTTGTGCAGGGAGGGAGGAAGGAGAGAGGCGGGAAGGGCGGCAGGAGTCTCAGCTGCGATTTTTCTCCCAGATTTCTTGTGGCCTCAGCTGCAACACTCGGGACTGGCAGTTCTGGCGCGGGGACAGTCAAGCGGCCGTTCCGTCCTGGGCCGGGGCCTGGTGCGCTACGCTAGAGTCCAGGCGTTGAGGCCGGGCCTTAGGGCGAGGCGGTTGCCTGGAGCCCCGCGGCTGCAGGGCCTTGTGCTGCCCCCCTGGCTGCTCGCGCTGCAGCCTCTGTCAGTGCAGGGCCGGGCCTGCCTGCGGGTGAGGGAGGGGGGCGCCCGCACTGCGCCCGAGGGGGGCCGGGCAGTGCTCCGGTACCGCTCACTCGCTGCAGGGCGGTTCCGCCCCAAGCCCCAGGCAGCCAGCTCCAGCTCAGTGAGAGCCGAGCCCCCTCCAGCCCCCTCGGGCAGCAGGACGCTGGGGCCGGTCTCTGCCCCCAGGCACTAAGGGGTGGCCGGGGGGGGTGCACTATGACTAGTCTCTGCCCTCCCCCCACAGTGCCCACAGGGAGCAGATTAGGGGCCTGGGAGGGGGGCTGCCCGCCAGGCCCACAGGGGTGTGGACCAGTGACCCCCCCCAGCCTGGCGCTGGCCGTGGGGGGATGCCCAGGGGGCAGTTTGCAGACAGACACGAGGGGGCCCCTCATTGTAACACTGCGGGGGGGAGGGGCTTGGCCCTCTCAGGGTACCACAGACAAGGGGAGGGGCCGAAGAGGAGGGAGGAGGGAGAGACTGACAGGCCCCAGGGCCAATGGGGCGAGCTCAATGCTCCAGGCCAGGCTGATTGGCGGGGCAGCAGGCCAATGAGGGAGGGCCCTGGCTCCTCTCCCCTCCCAGCAGGAGAGGCCTCCCAGAGGGAGCGGCTGCCCCAAGCGCCCTGTGAGCCAGGGCAGGGCGGAGCTAAGGGGAGAGCGGGGGCTGGGCGGGGCAGAGGTGGGTGAGACAGGGGTTGGGCAGGGACAGAGGAGGGGGGGCCGGGGGCCGGGCGGGGGCCGGGTGGGGACGGGGGAGGGGTGGGGGTTGGGCGGGGGCAGAGGAAGGGGGGCCAGGGGCCGGGTGGGGGCAGAGGAGGGGGGGCCGGGGGTTGGGGGGGGCAGAGGAGGGGGGCCGGGGGCTGGGCGGGGGCAGAGGAAGGGGGGCCGGGGGCCGGGTGGGGCAGAGGAGGGGGGCCGGGGGCGGGGGGGCAGAGGAGGGGGGGCGTGGGCCGGGTGGGGGCAGAGGAGGGGGGGCCGGGGGCTGGGCGGGGGCAGAGGAAGGGGGGCCAGGGGCTGGGCGGGGGCAGAGGAGGGGGGGCCGGGGGCTGGGCGGGGGCAGAGGAAGGAGGGCCGGGGGCCGGGTGGGGACAGAGGAGGGGGGGCTGTGGGTTCGGCGGGGGCAGAGGAGGGGGGGCCGGGGGTTGGGCGGGGGCAGAGGAAGGGGGGCCAGGGGCCGGGTGGGGGCAGAGGAGGGGGGGGCCGGGCGGGGGCAGAGGAGGGTGAGACAGGGGTTGGGCGGGGACAGAGGAGCGGGAGACGGGGGCTGGGCCGTTCAGACCAGGGGCGCTGATGGGGAGCCAGGGCCGAGCTGCGGGGGGATCCCGGCCCAGAGGCAGGTCAGTGGGTGCCAGCCCTGCCGCAGGTGACACCAGCGCCCCATGTGGGGAGCGGCTGGGGGGAGCCAGAGCAGGCCTGGGCAGATCCCGCAGTGCAGGGAGACGTCACTAGGCCTGGCAGGCTGGGGTCAGACGGGGCTCGTGACCCCAATGGCAGGCGGGACGATGCTGGAGAGAAGTTCCCTGCCCCCAGCAGGGTCTGACCCGCGGTGTCACGGCAGCACAGTCAGGGCCTGGGACGTGGAGGGGCAGACGGGTCGCGGCCCAGAGGCGGCTGGTTATGCTGTTCCTGGCCCACGAGGCGGGGCCCTGGTTCCTTGCATTTCCCACGGGGGGACACCCAGTGCCTGACCTGAGTGACCACAACAGTTCTGGGGGTGCAGCCCCCAGGGATCCTGGGCCTGCCCTCATCGGGGTTACCAGGACTTTGTCACACTGGTCCATAGGAGGGAAGTCTTCAGGGGCAGCAGAGCTCCAGGGGAAGGGCGTGCGAGCGAGGGGTCAGATCCCATCACCCTCCAAGTCCCCTGGGGCCGAGCAGGGCCAGGAAAGTTCCCTGCTGTATCAGGACATTTTGCCTGTGACAGCGACACGGCCTCAGAGCCCCTCGGCTGTCTCGGGGTGAGGGACAGGGACTGCCTAGTGAGACAGTCACAGCAGGGCATTTGCGTGTCAGGACTCCCTGTTAGGAGTCAGCCCTCTGTGCCTCAGTTTCCCAGGTCTCACAGGTCTCATGTGAAGACGAGTCCTTAATGTTTGTGTCCCCCTCAGGTGCCGTGGCGAGAACACCAGAGAGGCCCAGGAGGGGTCATTAATCATTCGGAGCAGCACGGGGCTGGAGCGGTAGGTGGAAAATGCAGCTTGGGGGCTCTCCCAACAGGAAGGAAAAAGCGCCTTGAATGAAGCACGGCTGCTGGGGGAAATACAGTGTGTGAGCGTGGAATCCAAGGTGCACACTGCAAACGCACTGGGGCACTGAATTCACCTTGTGTGCGCGCGCGCACACACACACAGAGCCATCAGCCAAGCACATTCACACACACACACACACACACACAGAGCCATCAGCCAAGCAAATTCACACACACACACACACACACACAGAGCCATCAGCCAAGCACATTCACACACACACACACACACACACACACACAGAGCCATCAGCCAAGCACATTCACACACACACACACACACACAGAGCCATCAGCCAAGCACATTCACACACACACACACACACACACACAGAGCCATCAGCCAAGCACATTCACACACACACACACACACACACACACACAGAGCCATCAGCCAAGCACATTCACACACACACACACACACACACAGCCATCAGCCAAGCACATTCACACACACACACACACACACACACAGCCATCAGCCAAGCACATTCACACACACACACACACACACACACAGAGCCATCAGCCAAGCACATTCACACACTCACACACACACACACACACACACAGAGCCATCAGCCAAGCACATTCACACACACACACACGCACACACACACACAGAGCCATCAGCCAAGCAAATTCACACACACACACACACAGAGCCATCAGCCAAGCAAATTCACACACACACACACACACACAGAGCCATCAGCCAAGCACATTCACACACACATTCACACACACACACACACAGAGCCATCAGCCAAGCACATTCACACACACATTCACACACACACACACACAGAGCCATCAGCCAAGCACATTCACACACACACACACACACACACACAGAGCCATCAGCCAAGCACATTCACACACACACACAGAGAGCCATCAGCCAAGCACATTCACACACACACACACACACACACACACACACACAGCCATCAGCCAAGCACATTCACACACACACACACACACACACACACAGCCATCAGCCAAGCACATTCACACACACACACACACACACACAGAGCCATCAGCCAAGCACATTCACACACACACACACACACACACAGAGCCATCAACCAAGCACATTCACGCACACACACACACAGACACACACACAGAGCCATCAGCCAAGCACACACACACACACACACACAGAGCCATCAGCCAAGCACAGTCACACACACACACACACACACACACACACACAGAGCCATCAGCCAAGCACAGTCACACACACACACACACACACACACACACACACAGAGCCATCAGCCAAGCACATTCACACACACACACACACACACACAGAGCCATCAGCCAAGCAAATTCACACACACACACACACACACACACACACACACACACACACAGCCATCAGTCAAGCACATTCACACACACACACACACACACACACAGAGCCATCAGCCAAGCACATTGTTATGTGGCTAGCGCATCTCACAGGGCCTCAGTCTCACAGACATCACCTCTGTGCAGTACAGCAGGCCCTGAGCTTCGCCCCAGCAGCACCAAAGGCCTCTGGGGTGGGGTCAGTGCAACTGGGAACTCAGACTTTGAGGCTATGTCTACACTGGCGGGTTCTTGCACAACAATGGCCGTTCCTCCGCAGAGCATCCACACTGCCCGCCCGCTCTTGCGCAAGAAGATTAACAGTAAAGCGTGGTATGAAAGGCCTTCTTGCACAAGAGCTACGCTCTTTTCTAACAAGTGTAAGCTATCTTGCACAAGAGCTTTTGCGCAAGAGGGCAGTGTGGACGCACGGTTTCTTGCGCAAGAAAGCCCTATGGCTTAAATGGCCACCGGAGCTTTCTTGCACAAGAGAGCGTCCACACTGCCATGGACGCTCTTGCGCAAAAGCACAGCTCGCACATGGCAGTGTGGATGTGTTCTTGCACCAGAGTTCTTGCACAAGAACCCTTGCGCAAGATGTTCTTGCGCAAGAACCCGCTAGTGTAGACATAGCCTAATTGTGGAGCCAGCGTCAGCATTTATTTCCTTCAGCTGCTGTAATGGGCAGGGGGAGTGCTGACCAGCACCCAGTGACTAAGGGGTTAAACTCAGGTAGCTACAAGGGTGTCGGCCAGGGGGCCTGGGGAGCCAAGCGAGATAGAGGGTTGAAATGTGAATTGGATCTAGGTCCCCTGCCGGCTTTCTTTGGGTGGGAGAGAGAAACCAGGAGTGGAAACACACAGAATGATTTAAACCAGGGGTCTCCAACCATTTTAAGCACGAGATCCATTTTTTTAATTTAAGTGCAATTCAGGATCTACCTCAAACCCAGATACCTTTGCCCCGCCTCCTTCGTGGCCATTCTCTGAGGCCCCGCCTTTGCTCACTCCATCCTCCCTCCCTCCCCCAACCGTCCTCCCTTTCATCAGACAGGGGCAGTGGCTTGGGGTGGAGGCTCTGGTCTTGGGTTAAGGGATTTGGAGTGTGAGGGGCTCTGAGCTGAGCCTGGGGCAGGGAGTTGGGCTGCAGGAGGGGGTTTAGTGTAAGGGGGGCTCAGGGCTAGGGCAGGGAGTTGGGGTGCAAGAGGGGGTTTATGACTAGGGGTTCAGGATGCAGGCTCCAGCTGGGCACTGCTTATCACAGGTGGTGCAATGGGGTAAGGCGGGCTCACCACTGGCCTGGCCCTGCATCACGCTCAAAAGCAGCCAGCAAACTCCAAAGTCTCCACCTGTTCCCAATAGTGAACAGCGGGATTTTCCATATGACTGAGACTAGACAGCGATGCCCCCTCTAAGATATGTGTTTCTGCCCCAACACAAACAAGATAGAACTGCCCCTCTGACATCATTACTGTAGTGACTGCCCCCTGCTGTCTCCAGTTCTCACCCATCCCCTTGCGCATGTCGGTTCTATTAACACAGCTCTCCTACCTCCCTTGCCCCGATCTCTGTCCGGAGAGCTGGGGGGGCCCCTCTTCTCCTTGGGCAGTGTTTGTGCCATGGGGCTGTTCTGGCACCACTTGTGTTAGCGATCTGTCTGAGGAAGCACTTGGTGCCCAGCACCCTTACCAATGGTACTCTGCCAGCCTGGCCCTCTGCTTGCTATCCCCAGACACCCATCTATCTATCTATCTATCCCCACACACCCTCTCTGTCTGTCTATCTATCTATCTATCTTAGGCAGGACTGTATCTACATCTACAAAGCATGTGCAGCACCTGGTACGCTGGGAGCCTGATCTAACGTAGGTCTGGGTGGCACGTAGCCCAGTGGGTCCCTGGTCTCTCACTATTGCCAATGGATATTTTTTTTTCTCTGGCCTATGACAGCACCAACACAGAGACACTGTGGGGAGGGGGGGGGGGAAGTGACCCCAGCCCTGGCATTTCACTGGAGGGGTTAACATGCCCTGGGAGGAGCCCAGTGACGTTCTCAGAGACCAGGCTGGAAATCGGCGCCCACCCTGAGACTCCCCTTGCAGTTAATGTGTCTGGCCGTGCTCCAGTCTCACGTAGGCAAGGCAGGACATGGGCAACTGGGACAGAACACACCGAGGTTGGGGCTTCTATTTCCAATTCTGGTTTATTCAGAGAATTTGCCAAAGACAGATTCCAGCCAGCAGTGAGGCGCTGGGACACACACGCACACACAAGCATTGCCACGGCACCACGGAGGGGCCTCAGACAGGGAGCAGCTCAGATTTCAGACCTTCATTTGCAGGCATCAGGTGGGGGGTCAGGAGAGCAGGTTCACCAGCACCAGTCCAGCAACGGCTGGCAGGTAGAGAGCAAAGGAGAATTTCCCCACAGCAGAGGTACCTCCACAGATGTGGTCATTGGTATCAGGGGTGGTCACAGAACACATCGGAATGGTAGTGGCTGCAGGGGTGGTCGAAGTGGTTGTGCCGGAGAGGCAGGGGTCATGTATAGCAGGGGTCATTGTATCAGGCATGCAAGAGTCTGGTGTACTAGGGGTGGTTATATCAGGGTTGCAGGGCTCTCGTGTAGTGGTAATATCAGGGATGCAAGGGTCTGGTGTAGTGGGGGTGGTTATATCAGGGACGCAGGGCTCTCGTGTAGTGGGAGTGGTTATATCAGGGTTGCAAGGGTCTGGTATGCTGGGGGTGGCTATATCAGGTACGCAGGGGTCTGGTGTAGTGGGGGTGGTTAGGATGGAGGTGGCTGTTTCAAGCGCAGTAGTACTGAGGACCGACGTGCTTATGTCCGGAGCCATGGTTATGAGGACAGAACTCGTCGTCTCCGGAGCCGTAGTGGTGAGGACCGCGGTGGTCGTCGCCGGAGCCATAGTGGTGAGGACTGAGTGGTCATATCCGGAGCCGTTGTGGTGAGGATCGAGGTAGTTGTATCATGACCTGTAGTGGTGAGGAGCAAGGTGGTGGTCTCTGGAGCCGTAGTGGTGAGGACCGAGGTGGTCGTCTCCGGAGCCGTAGTGGTGAGGACTGAGTGGTCATATCCGGAGCCGTTGTGGTGAGGATCGAGGTAGTTGTATCATGACCTGTAGTGGTGAGGAGCAAGGTGGTGGTCTCTGGAGCCGTAGTGGTGAGGACCGAGGTGGTCGTCTCCGGAGCCGTAGTGGTGAGGACTGAGTGGTCATATCCGGAGCCGTTGTGGTGAGGATCGAGGTAGTTGTATCATGACCTGTAGTGGTGAGGAGCAAGGTGGTGGTCTCTGGAGCCGTAGTGGTGAGGACCGAGGTGGTCGTCGCCGGAGCCATAGTGGTGAGGACTGAGTGGTCATATCCGGAGCCGTTGTGGTGAGGATCGAGGTAGTTGTATCATGACCTGTAGTGGTGAGGAGCAAGGTGGTCGTCTCAGGAGCGGTAGTGGTGACGACCAAGGTGGTCGTCTCGATAGCGGTAGTGGTGAGGACCGATGTGGTCATCTCGGGAGCGTTAGTGGTAAGCACCGAAATGGTCGTCTCTGGAGCGGTAGGGGTGGGGACCAAGGTGGACGTCTCTGGAGCGGTCGTGGTCGGGACCAAGGTGGTCGTCTCGGGAGCCGTAGTGGTGAGGACCGAGGTGGTCGTCTCGGGAGACGTAGTGGTGAGGACCGAGGTGGTGGTCTCCAGAGCCGTAGTGGTGAGGACCGAGGTGGTGGTCTCGGGAGCCATAGTGGTGAGGACCGAGGTGGTCATCTCTGGAGCCGTAGTGGTGAGGACCGAGGTGGTCGTCTCGGGAGCGGTAGTGGTGAGGACCGAGGTGGTCGTCTTGGTAGCGGTAGTGGTGAGGACCGATGTGGTCATCTCCGGAGCCATCGTGGTGAGGACCGAGGTGGTTGTCTCGGGAGCGGTAGTGGTGACGACCGAGGTGGTCGTTTCCGGAGACGTAGTGGTGAGGACCAGGGTGGTGGTCTCAGGAGCCATAGTGGTGAGGACCGAGGTGGTCGTCTCCGGAGCCGTATTGGTGAGGACCAAGGCGGTCGTCTCCGGAACGGGAGTGGTGAGGACCGAGGTGGTCGTTTCGAGAGCGGTAGTGGTTACTACTGAAGTGGTCGTCTCGGGAGCCGTAGTGCTCAGGACCGAGGTGGTGGTCTCCGGAGCGGTAGTGGTGGGGACCGAGGTGGCAGTCTCGGGAGCCATTGTGGTGAGGACCGAGGTGGTCGTCTCGGGAGCCGTAGTGGTGAGGACCAAGGTTGTGCTGTCTGGAGCCGTAGTGGTGGGGACCGAGGTGGTCGTCTCGGGAGCCGTAGTGGGGAGGACTGAGGTGGTGGTCACGGGAGCCATAGTGGTGAGGACCGAGGTGGTCGTCTCCGGAGCGGTAGTGGTGAGGACCGAGGTGGTCGTCTCGGGAGCCGTAGTGGTGAGAACCGAGGTGGTCGTCTCCGGAGCCGTAATGGGGAGAACAGAGGTGGTTGTCTCCGGAGCTGTAGTGGTGAGGACCGGGGTGGTGGTCTCCGGAGCCGTAGTGGTGAGGACCGAGGTGGTCATCTCGGGAGCGTTAGTGGTAAGCACCGAAATGGTCGTCTCTGGAGCGGTAGAGGTGGGGACCAAGGTGGACGTCTCCGGAGCGGTCGTGGTCGGGACCAAGGTGGTCGTCTCGGGAGCCGTAGTGGTGAGGACCGAGGTGGTCGTCTCCGGAGACGTAGTGGTGAGGACCGAGGTGGTCGTCTCGGAAGCGGTAGTGGTGGCGACTGAGGTGGTCGTCTCAGTAGCTGTAGTTGTGAGGACAGAGGTTGTGGTGTCTGGAGCCGTAGTGGTGAGGACCGAGGTGGTGGTCTCCAGAGCCGTAGTGGTGAGGACCGAGGTGGTCGTCTCCGGAGCCGTAGTGGTGAGGACCGAGGTGGTTGTCTCGGGAGCAGTAGTGGTGACGACCGAGGTGGTCGTCTCCGGAGACGTAGTAGTGAGGACCGAGGTGGTGGTCTCCGGAGCGGTAGTGGTGGGGACCGAGGTGGCAGCCTCGGGAGCCATTGTGGTGAGGACCGAGGTGGTCGTTTCGAGAGCGGTAGTGGTTACTACTGAAGTGGTCGTCTCGGGAGTCGTAGTGCTGAGGACCGAGGTGGTGGTCTCCGGAGCCGTAGTGGTGAGGACTGAGGTGGCAGTCTCGGGAGCCATTGTGGTGAGGACCGAGGTGGTCGTCTCGGGAGCCGTAGTGGTGAGGACCGAGGTTGTGCTGTCTGGAGCCGTAGTGGTGGGGACCGAGGTGGTCGTCTCAGGAGCCGTAGTGGGGAGGACTGAGGTGGTGGTCACGGGAGCCATAGTGGTGAGGACCGAGGTGGTCGTCTCGGGAGCCGTAGTGGTGAGGACTGAGGTGGTCGTCTCCGGAGCGGTAGTGGTGAGAACCGAGGTGGTCGTCTCCGGAGCCGTAATGGGGAGAACAGAGGTGGTCGTCTCCGCAGCCGTAGTGGTGAGAACTGGGGTGGTGGTCTCCGGCGCCGTAGTGGTGAGGACCGAGGTGGTCATCTCGGGAGCGTTAGTGGTAAGGACCGAAATGGTCGTCTCTCGAGCGGTAGGGGTGGGACAGAGGTGGTCGTCTCCGGAGCGGTAGTGGTGACGACCGAGGTGGTCGTCTCGGGAGCCGTAGTGGTGAGGACCGAGGTGGTCATCTCGGGAGCCATAGTGGTGAGGACCGAGGTGGCAGTCTCGGGAGCGGTAGTGGTGACGACTGAGGTGGTTGTCTCAGTAGCTGTAGTGGTGATGACCGAGGTTGTGCTGTCTGGAGCCGTAGTGGTGGGGACCGAGGTGGTCGTCTCGGGAGCCGTAGTGGGGAGGACTGAGGTGGTGGTCACGGGAGCCATAGTGGTGAGGACCGAGGTGGTCGTCTCCGGAGCGGTAGTGCTGAGGACCGAGGTGGTCGTCTCGGGAGCCGTAGTGGTGAGGACCGAGGTGGTCGTCTCTGGAGCCGTAGTGGTGAGAACCGAGGTGGTCGTTTCGAGAGCGGTAGTGGTTACTACTGAAGTGGTCGTCTCGGGAGTCGTAGTGCTGAGGACCGAGGTGGTGGTCTCCGGAGCCGTAGTGGTGAGGACTGAGGTGGCAGTCTCGGGAGCCATTGTGGTGAGGACCGAGGTGGTCGTTTCGAGAGCGGTAGTGGTTACTACTGAAGTGGTCGTCTCGGGAGTCGTAGTGCTGAGGACCGAGGTGGTGGTCTCCGGAGCCGTAGTGGTGAGGACTGAGGTGGCAGTCTCGGGAGCCATTGTGGTGAGGACCGAGGTGGTCGTCTCGGGAGCCGTAGTGGTGAGGACCGAGGTTGTGCTGTCTGGAGCCGTAGTGGTGGGGACCGAGGTGGTCGTCTCAGGAGCCGTAGTGGGGAGGACTGAGGTGGTGGTCACGGGAGCCATAGTGGTGAGGACCGAGGTGGTCGTCTCGGGAGCCGTGGTGGTGAGGACTGAGGTGGTCGTCTCCGGAGCCGTGGTGGTGAGGACCGAGGTGGTCGTCTCCGGAGCCGTAATGGGGAGAACAGAGGTGGTCGTCTCCGCAGCCGTAGTGGTGAGAACTGGGGTGGTGGTCTCCGGCGCCGTAGTGGTGAGGACCGAGGTGGTCATCTCGGGAGCGTTAGTGGTAAGGACCGAAATGGTCGTCTCTCGAGCGGTAGGGGTGGGACAGAGGTGGTCGTCTCCGGAGCCGTGGTGGTGACGACCGAGGTGGTCGTCTCGGGAGCCGTGGTGGTGAGGACCGAGGTGGTCGTCTCGGGAGCCGTGGTGGTGAGGACCGAGGTGGTCGTCTCCGGAGCCGTGGTGGTGACGACCGAGGTGGTCGTCTCCGGAGCCGTGGTGGTGAGGACCGAGGTTGTGCTGTCTGGAGCCGTAGTGGTGGGGACCGAGGTGGTCGTCTCGGGAGCCGTAGTGGGGAGGACTGAGGTGGTGGTCACGGGAGCCATAGTGGTGAGGACCGAGGTGGTCGTCTCCGGAGCGGTAGTGCTGAGGACCGAGGTGGTCGTCTCGGGAGCCGTAGTGGTGAGGACCGAGGTGGTCGTCTCTGGAGCCGTAGTGGTGAGAACCGAGGTGGTCGTTTCGAGAGCGGTAGTGGTTACTACTGAAGTGGTCGTCTCGGGAGTCGTAGTGCTGAGGACCGAGGTGGTGGTCTCCGGAGCCGTAGTGGTGAGGACTGAGGTGGCAGTCTCGGGAGCCATTGTGGTGAGGACCAAGGTGGTCGTCTCGGGAGCCGTAGTGGTGAGGACCGAGGTTGTGCTGTCTGGAGCCGTAGTGGTGGGGACCGAGGTGGTCGTCTCAGGAGCCGTAGTGGGGAGGACTGAGGTGGTGGTCACGGGAGCCATAGTGGTGAGGACCGAGGTGGTCGTCTCGGGAGCCGTAGTGGTGAGGACTGAGGTGGTCGTCTCCGGAGCGGTAGTGGTGAGAACCGAGGTGGTCGTCTCCGGAGCCGTAATGGGGAGAACAGAGGTGGTCGTCTCCGCAGCCGTAGTGGTGAGAACTGGGGTGGTGGTCTCCGGCGCCGTAGTGGTGAGGACCGAGGTGGTCATCTCGGGAGCGTTAGTGGTAAGGACCGAAATGGTCGTCTCTCGAGTGGTAGGGGTGGGACAGAGGTGGTCGTCTCCGGAGCGGTAGTGGTGACGACCGAGGTGGTCGTCTCGGGAGCCGTAGTGGTGAGGACCGAGGTGGTCATCTCGGGAGCCATAGTGGTGAGGACCGAGGTGGCAGTCTCGGGAGCGGTAGTGGTGACGACTGAGGTGGTTGTCTCAGTAGCTGTAGTGGTGATGACCGAGGTTGTGCTGTCTGGAGCCGTAGTGGTGGGGACCGAGGTGGTCGTCTCGGGAGCCGTAGTGGGGAGGACTGAGGTGGTGGTCACGGGAGCCATAGTGGTGAGGACCGAGGTGGTCGTCTCCGGAGCGGTAGTGGTGAGGACCGAGGTGGTCGTCTCGGGAGCCGTAGTGGTGAGGACCGAGGTGGTCGTCTCTGGAGCCGTAGTGGTGAGAACCGAGGTGGTCGTCTCCGGAGCCGTAATGGGGAGAACAGAGGTGGTCGTCTCCGGAGCTGTAGTGGTGAGGACCGGGGTGGTGGTCTCCGGAGCCGTAGTGGTGAGGACCGAGGTGGTCATCTCGGGAGCGTTAGTGGTAAGCACCGAAATGGTCGTCTCTGGAGCGGTAGAGGTGGGGACCAAGGTGGTCGTCTCGGAAGCGGTAGTGGTGGCGACTGAGGTGGTCGTCTCAGTAGCTGTAGTTGTGAGGACAGAGGTTGTGGTGTCTGGAGCCGTAGTGGTGAGGACCGAGGTGGTGGTCTCCAGAGCCGTAGTGGTGAGGACCGAGGTGGTCGTCTCCGGAGCCGTAGTGGTGAGGACCGAGGTGGTTGTCTCGGGAGCAGTAGTGGTGACGACCGAGGTGGTCGTCTCCGGAGACGTAGTAGTGAGGACCGAGGTGGTGGTCTCCGGAGCGGTAGTGGTGGGGACCGAGGTGGCAGTCTCGGGAGCCATTGTGGTGAGGACCGAGGTGGTCGTTTCGAGAGCGGTAGTGGTTACTACTGAAGTGGTCGTCTCGGGAGTCGTAGTGCTGAGGACCGAGGTGGTGGTCTCCGGAGCCGTAGTGGTGAGGACCGTGGTGGCAGTCTCGGGAGCCGTAGTGGTGAGGACCGAGGTTGTGCTGTCTGGAGCCGTAGTGGTGGGGACCGAGGTGGTCGTCTCAGGAGCCGTAGTGGGGAGGACTGAGGTGGTGGTCACGGGAGCCATAGTGGTGAGGACCGAGGTGGTCGTCTCCGGAGCGGTAGTGGTGAGAACCGAGGTGGTCGTCTCGGGAGCCGTAATGGGGAGAACAGAGGTGGTCGTCTCCGGAGCCGTAGTGGTGAGAACTGGGGTGGTGGTCTCCGGCGCCGTAGTGGTGAGGACCGAGGTGGTCATCTCGGGAGCAGTAGTGGTGAGAACTGGGGTGGTGGTCTCCGGCGCCGTAGTGGTGAGGACCGAGGTGGTCGTCTCCGGAGCCGTAATGGGGAGAACAGAGGTGGTCGTCTCCGGAGCCATAGTGGTGAGGACCGAGGTGGTCGTCTTGGGAGCCGTAGTGGTGAGGACCGAGGTGGCAGTCTCGGGAGCGGTAGTGGTGACGACTGAGGTGGTTGTCTCAGTAGCCGTAATGGGGAGAACAGAGGTGGTCGTCTCCGGAGCCATAGTGGTGAGGACCGAGGTGGTCGTCTCCGGAGCTGTAGTGGTGGGGACCGAGCTGGTCGTCTCCAGAGCCGTAGTGGTGCGGACCGAGGTGGTGGTCTCCGGAGCCGTAGTGCTGAGGACCAAGGTGGTCGTCTCGGGAGCGGTAATGGTGAGGACCGAGGTGGTGGTCTCCGGATCCATAGTGGTGAGGACTGAGGTGGTCGTCTCGGGAGCGGTAGTGGTGATGACTGATGTGGTTATCTCAGTAGCTGTAGTGGTGAGGACCGAGGTTGTGGTATCTGGAGCCGTAGTGGTGAGGACTGAGGTGGTCGTCTCGGGAGCAGTAGTGGTGAGGACCGAGATAGTCGTCTCCAGAGCCGTAGTGGTGAGGACCGAGGTGGTCATCTTGGGAGCGGTAGTGGTGAGGTCCGAGGCGGTTGTCTCGGTAGCGGTAGTGGTGAAGAGTGAGGTGGTCGACTCAGTAGCTGTAGTCGTGAGGACCGAGGTTGTGGTGTCTGGAGCCATAGTGCTGAGGACCGAGGGGGTCGTCTTGGGAGCGGTAGCGGTGAGGACAGAGGTGGTTGTTTCCAGAGCCGTAGTGTTGAGGACCGAGGTGGTGGTCTCCGAAGCCATAGTGGTGAGGACGGAGGTGGTCGTCTCGGGAGCGGTAGTGGTGACGAGTGAGGTGGTCGACTCAGTAGCTGTAGTCGTGCGGACCGAGGTTGTGGTGTCTGGAGCCATAGTGGTGAGGACTGAGGTGGTCGTCTCGGGAGCTGTAGTGGTGAGGACCGAGGTGGTTGTCTCCGGAGCCATAGTCGTGAGGACCGAGGTGGTTGTCTCCGGAGCCATAGTGGTGAGGCTGGCAGCTGTAGTTTCCGTAGCGTTATTTTGTCTGTTTTCAATTTCAATCAGGCTACTGGGGGTTATTTTTCCTGTCAGAAATCTGAAGGTGTAGTCTATAGACGTCAAGGTGATTTCAGGTTCAATCTCCTGTGAAGATGGTGATGTGCATCCCTTTGCCGCAAATGTTGATGATTATACACCTGTTGGAGATATTCAGCCGGTTTTACAGATGAGCAGCTCTGGGTCCTTCTTTACACCCGTGTTCTCTATTTCCACCAGCTGGTTGTTCCTGTTCTGCCACCTCTTCTCCCCCGCTTGGGATCTCCCTGCTCCTGCTTGAAGAGGCCTCAGTAGGGCAGGTGCCTGGTGGCCTGTTCCCTCCGCCGCGCTCCACTGGAGCCCCGTGCTGGGGTTGGGAACGGAGCTGTGGCCGGAGCAACTCCTCCCCCAGTGCGGCGCCATCGGGGAACACGCCGGCTCTCCCCGTCCCCGGCAACCTTCCCTCTCGGTTCAGTTATTTATTAACCACCCCAGAGTGCTTGGAGCCCTGGGCACACACTGAGAACAGGAGCTACCTCATGGAGCAACAACAGCTTCGCTCCACTTAAACATGAATGAGTTGGGGACTAGTGGTTAGAGCAGCAAAGGGGGGGAAGCCAGGACTCCTTGGTTCTCTCCTCAGCTCTGCATCACTGAGATCACAACCCTCCCCTTGCAAGTACCCCGCTGCCATCACCCCCGGAGCAGGGTGGCATTGGTGAGTTGGGAGAGCTGGGCTGGGAGGGAAACGTCCCAATTCCTCTCTGCTTCCCTCCAGCCAAAAACCGTCTTGGCGCCCCCACCTCCCCATGACTCGGCACAGACTCTGGATCCCACCAGCTCTCGAGGGAGCTCCTGGCCTGGGAGCTTTCCGGGCACACAACACCGTGTGAGCAACTGGCAGAATTTACCTTGGTTCAGCTCGCCGGTGTAATCCAGGCAATAAGTCTCCTGCCCTGTGCAGGGGGTGATTTCGCTGTTGCAGGTAGGGGAGCCCAGAGCAAAGCAAGTTGGGCACTGTCGCCCGTTCGGGGCGGTGTCTGGGGACACTGAGAACAAAGACAGAGAGACGGTTACAGGGT
This sequence comes from Pelochelys cantorii, assembly GCA_032595735.1. NCBI lineage: Eukaryota > Metazoa > Chordata > Testudines > Trionychidae > Pelochelys > Pelochelys cantorii. Next base: position 3,704,960 of record CM064349.1, read on the forward strand.
GGGTTCAGCCTCGTTAAAACTGGGGGATGGGCCCTGCGTCGCCAAACATGTGTAGGCCCTTCCCTGCAGCCGGGCAGCATTTCTCTGTCTGTCTGGGACACAACAGTTGGCAATGGCCGTCCTGGCTCAGTTCTAGATCCCAGCGAGTGTGAAGGGGGAGCTGATAAGTACCAGGAAGCTTCGTTTTGAACCTGTCCCTGCAGCTGCTTCTTCCTTAGCATGCAGCCCCACCCGTCTGATGGCAACCGGCCCCGACTGTTGTACCCCCTCTCAGAGACCCTCCAGCTACAGGGATTTCACTGGAGACAGAAATGACATGTGAGTACATAGAATTTGGGGCAATAAAGGGGAGAAAAGGACACCAGATACAATTGTGTTGGGGCTTGTCCACATGAACGATCCAACTGTAGCAAGGGAGATGGGATGTGCGGAGCTGCTGGGGTGTGACTCTGCCCAGTGCCGGTCCAATGACCTCGCTGTCCTTGTTTGGTGCACCATGCTGACACATGAGAGCTGTTTATTACTGTGCTTTGAGCTAATGCCCTTCCAAAGCGCTCCTCCTGCCGACCCATGTGCATCGGTCAGGGCTCACGGAGAGCTAGAGTCACACCCAGCTCACACCCTGCAATCGTTGATGTGGCCATGCCCTGAAATAGGGACAATAAAAACAAACCCACAACGTACCTTGAGGTGTGTCCGAGTTGCACAGATCTGTGTTGCATTGTAGGACATTGATCCTCACGTACTGGTCCTTCCCCACGGTGAAAGAGAAGGGGCCTTTTATGTCACTGTTATAGCCGCTGAGACATTGCTTGGAGAAGAACTTCTGCTTTGTCCCGCCTAGAGGAGAGCAAAACAGAAAATGTGAGGCTGGGAGGGACCTCGGGCAGGGGCAGGGAGGGGATTTTACCTCCTTCTGTGGCTGCTGGGATCCTATGTCTGATTCTGGGGCCACAATTCAGGAGGGTGAAGAGGAGCCCAGGCCTAAACTGCACCCCAGATTGTCAGGCAGGCTGAGGCTAAGGGGTTTGTGTGTGGACAGTAGGGGGCAGTGCGGGTTCAGTCTCGGGTCACAGCCGCATTAATTGCAGTGAGGCCAGAGCCCGAATAAACCCATTGGTGACTGTGCTGGGAAAGGACATGTCAAAGGACAAACTGCGGGAACTGAAGGGAACTGGTGAATTCTGCCGGCCTGAGGCTCTCATAAATGGCTATTAGCCAGGGATAAAGTATGGTGCCCTAGCCTTCATAACAAGGGCAGGAGATGGATGGCAGGAGATAAATCACTTGATCATTGTCTTCTGTTCTCCTTCTCTGGGGCACCTGGCATTGGCCACCGTCGGCAGATGGGATGCTGGGCTCGATGGACCTTTGGTCTGACCCAGTATGGCCATTCTTATGTTCTTATGTTCTCGGGGGTTGAACAGGGAGAAGGTTTGTTTGGCATCTCCCAGTCAAAGGGGGGAAAAGAGTATTTTCAAGAACAAAAACGTGTGAGGAAGGGCCCCAGCCCTGAGCAGGTAACCAAGGGCATCAAATGGGCTTTGGGGAGCGGCCAGCAGGGCCCAAAGGATCTCACCCCCAGTCTCCTTTTTAACCCCCCTAAGAAAGTGCGTTTCTCCCCAGCGCAGCTTCCTCTGCTGCCGCGCAGCCGGCGCGGTGGAGTTGAAAGCCCAATGAGTGAAATCCCATCAGTAGCGCCCGGGGGGTGAAATCGGGCCCCCTGAAGTCAATGGGAGCTTTGCAACTTACCAGTGGGGCCAGGCCTCCAGCCTGCCAGTTGCTGCACCAGAGACTGGAACGTTGCCAGAATCGACCCAGCGCCGTGCCCAGCCGGAGTGTGCTGTGCCGGGTGCCGGGGCTCCGGGAGGAGCTGTGTTGGGGTGGCCCTGGTGGCGGGGGAGGGGACGGAGGCAGGGTAAGATGTGTCTGGGGTGAAGGCAATGTCACCTACCCAGGGAAATTTCTTCTGCCACGGAGAGGCATCCGCCCGTTGCCCGGTCGTCTTGGCAGGTCCCTGGAGCCACGTCAGAGGCCTCTGTTAGGCCGAAGCCCACGTTGCATGTCAGTGGCCCCGCTGGAGGAAGAAGAGCAAGTGTTTCCTTCTCACTGGGGTAACGGTGTCAGCTCGGACACGTCCCTGAGCCCGAGTCTCCCCCTGCGCCAAACATGCTGAGGGGAGAATGGCCCCGACTGCCTGCAGGACCCTCCACAATGGCACAATTTCAATGACAGGGCTATTGCAGTACCTGGGCTAGGGATTATGAGGGTTGGGGTGATCTCAGACCACTGGACAAAGGCAAATGTTATGCCCCTCTTTAGAAAGGGAAGAAGGAGGATTTGGGGGAACTCCAGACTGGTTCGTCCCTGGAAAACCTTGGAGCAGATCTTCAGGAAATCCATTTGGAAACTCTTGAAGGAGAGGAAGGTGATCAGGAACATCCAACATGGATTCCCCAAGGGGAAGTCCTGCCTGACCAACCCGACTGCCTTCTGTGCTGAGCTTTGTGACTAAGGGCAGCGAACAGGCAGTTTCTTCAGGGAGTTCTCCAGGTGAAGGAGGAGCGATGACGGGACCCTTGAGGTAAGTGGCTGTCTGTAATGTGTGTGTTTGTGTTCGGGGGTTACTTCCTGGTTGCATGAAAGAAACTGTGTTTTGAGGTTGTGTTTGTTTGTTTGTTTGGAGATTCAAGTGCTGAGCTGTTTGCTTGAAGGACCATGTGTTGTGGCCTGCAGTTGCAAGGTGTGAGCTTCTTAATGAGGATTTGAAATCTAGAACCCTCTGTTCATTGGACAAGCCTTAGCCAGGGGGCGGGGCTACCAGGAAGGCCAGCACTTTATAGCCGGTTAGTAATTGACCAGAGAGCTTTGCGAACCTGGGCAGCTCACAGGGAGTTTGGTGAGAGCTTCGAAGGGGAGTGGGAAGGGGGCGAGGTACACTTGCCATTTTTTAAAACTTTTAAACTAAACTGAAACCAAAACTACCTGATTTAAATAAAATCCCCATCAATAACCTAATTCTCTGTTGGAAGGGACGCAGGCAGAAGCGCAGCAGCTGAGTGGGAGCTGTCCTCTTTATTGCACCCTATGTAGCATGTGTGATTACCTGCCCTGTGGGCGGGTGGGCGTACGTGTGCATTCAGTGCAAGGAGCCCTCAGAGACACATACGGGCTTTGGAGGCCAGGGTGGCTGAACTGGAGGAGCTAAGGGAGCCAAGGGGTACGCAGATGAGTCTTTCCAGGACACTCTAGGATTGTCCCACCTCCGGTCAGACAGCCCCTGTGCTGGTAAGGAGGGTGAAAGGATCAGGGAAGGAGAACAGTCAACTGGAACAGAGGGAAACGATCCCATAGTTGGGACCCTCCTTCCAGAGGATGATGGGGTCTCCTCTTGCACTGAGGATACATCTCCAGGGGGAGGGAACTGCAGTCATTAGGCAAAGGCAGGTGTTAGTGATGGGGGCGGGGTTCAATTATTAGAAAGATAGCGAGCTGGGTTTCTGATGACTAGGAGAACCATATGGTTGTGCAAACAGGTATGCAAAGGTTGTGGATCTCTCCGGGCATCTAGACAGACTTATGTGTAGTGCTGGGGAGGAGCCAGTGGTCGTGGTACATGTAGGTACCAATGACATAGGGAAGGGTAGGAGAGAGATTCTGGAGGCAAAATTTGGGCTGCTCGGAAAGATTGAAATCCAGGACCTCTATGGTAGTGTGCTGTGAAATGTTTCCAGTTCCATGTGCAGGGCCAGGTGGGCAGACCAAGTTTCAGATGAGACAAAAATGGATGAGATAATAGCGGAGGAGGAGTCTAACGCATCAGGAAATGGCAAATTAGTTGAAACGATAGTAAAGAATAGAATTGTGAGACACATAGATGAACATAATTTTGGGGGGAAAGTCACCATGATTTCTGTAAAAGGAAATTATGCTTTACTAATCTGCTAGGGTATGTCTACACTACAGCACTTATTCGAACTAACTTAGTTCGAATTAGTTAATTCGAACTAAGCTAATTCAAATTAGCGCATCTAGACCTAAAAACTAGTTCGAATTAGCGTTTTGCTAATTCGAACTAGCATGTCCACATTGAGTGGACCCTGAACCGAAGTTAAGGCTGGCCTGAACCAGTGCCGGCAGGGCATCAGCTTAGGATTTAGAGCGTGGAGCTGCTGCCTCAGGCTAGCCGAGGGCTGTGCTTAAAGGGACCCAACCCCCACCCCGGACAGACAGTTCTCAGGGTTCCCCGCTTGCTTGTCTACCTCGATGAGGGACAGCAAAGCAGTCCTGTCTTGGAGTGCCCTGAGTGCTCACACTCGGCACATCACAGCACTTGGCCATCAGCCCGGCTGCACTTGCCGCAGGCTGCCATCCGGGGGGGGGGTCATTCGGGGGGCTGTCAGGTTCCAGGAGGCCCTGCAGGAGAGCTTCCACCCCGAGGAGCCCACAGAGCCACCCCAATCCTCCCCATCGGGGGCTCGTGCCCCATTCCTCCCTCACCTCCTTCCACTTACCCTTCCCTAGCCCCCCTTCCTGATGTAAAAAATAAAGGAGATGTGTGTTCAAAAATAGAAACTCTTTTTATTTAACAAAACTGAGGGGGGGGGGAATTAACCCTTGGGGAGACTGGGAAAAGGAGGTGGGAGAGGGGAAGAGAGAGGGTGGGAGAGGGGAGGTGGAAACCTGGGAGGAGGGAGCTGGAAGGGGGAAGCCAGGGGAAGAAGGAGGAGTGGTTGGGCATGAATAGGTAGGGAGGTCGGCAGACAGGTGGCTGGATAATGACCGACCACGTAAAAGCTGGTGGGGGCTACGCATCATTCCCACAGGGGGAATGGAAGGGCCATGCAATCCCGTTAGGTCAGTGGCAGGATGAACCAAACTGGGTCTAACTCGGATACCCACGTCAAAGGACAAACTGCGGGAACTGAAGGGAACTGGTGAAATCCACTGGCCTGAGGCTCTCGGGGGTTGAACAGGGAGAAGGTTTTTTGGCATCTCCGAGTCAAAGGGAGGAAAAGAGTTTTTTTAAGAACAAAAACATGTGTGAGGAAGGGCCCCAGCCCTGAGCAGGTAACCAAGGGCATCAAATGGGCTTTGGGGAGCGGCCAGCAGGGCCCAAAGGATCCCACCCCCAGTCTCCTTTTTAACCCCCCTAAGAAAATGTGTTTCTCCCCGGCGCAGCTTCCTCTGCTGCCGCGCAGCCGGCCCGGGTGGAGTTGAAAGCCCAATGAGTGAAATCCCATCAGTAGCGTCTGGGGGGTGAAATCGGGCCCCCTGAAGTCAATGGGAGCTTTGCAACTTACCAGTGGGGCCAGGCCTCCAGCCTGCCAGTTGCTACACCAGAGACTGGAACGTTGCCAGAATCGACCCAGCGCCGGGCCCAGCCGGAGTGTGCTGTGCCGGGTGCCGGGGCTCCGGGAGGAGCTGTGTTGGGGTGGCCCTGGTGGCGGGGGAGGGGACGGAGGCAGGGTAAGATGTGTCTGGGGTGAAGGCAATGTCACCTACCCAGGGAAATTTCTTCTGCCACGGAGAGGCATCCGCCCGTCGCCCGGTCGTCTTGGCAGGTCCCTGGAGCCACGTCAGAGGCCTCCGTTGGGCCGAAGCCCACGTTGCATGTCAGGGGCCCCGCTGGAGGAAGAAGAGCGAGTGTTTCCTTCTCACTGGGGTAACGGTGTCAGCTCGGACACGTCCCTGAGCCCGAGTCTCCCCCTGCGCCAAACATGCTGAGGGGAGAATGGCCCCGACTGCCTGCAGGACCCTCCACAATGGCACAATTTCAATGACAGGGCTATTGCAGTACCTGGGCTAGGGATTATGAGGGTCGGGGTGATCTCAGACCACTGGACAAAGGCAAATGTTCTGCCCCTCTTTAGAAAGGGAAGAAGGAGGATTTGGGGGAACTCCAGACTGGTTCGTCCCTGGAAAACCTTGGAGCAGATCTTCAGGAAATCCATTTGGAAACTCTTGAAGGAGAGGAAGGTGATCAGGAACATCCAACATGGATTCCCCAAGGGGAAGTCCTGCCTGACCAACCCGACTGCCTTCTGTGCTGAGCTTTGTGACTAAGGGCAGCGAACAGGCAGTTTCTTCAGGGAGTTCTCCAGGTGAAGGAGGAGCGATGACGGGACCCTTGAGGTAAGTGGCTGTCTGTAATGTGTGTGTTTGTGTTCGGGGGTTACTTCCTGGTTGCATGAAAGAAACTGTGTTTTGAGGTTGTGTTTGTTTGTTTGTTTGGAGATTCAAGTGCTGAGCTGTTTGCTTGAAGGACCATGTGTTGTGGCCTGCAGTTGCAAGGTGTGAGCTTCTTAATGAGGATTTGAAATCTAGAACCCTCTGTTCATTGGACAAGCCTTAGCCAGGGGGCGGGGCTACCAGGAAGGCCAGCACTTTATAGCCGGTTAGTAATTGACCAGAGAGCTTTGCGAACCTGGGCAGCTCACAGGGAATTTGGTGAGAGCTTCGAAGGGGAGTGGGAAGGGGGCGAGGTACACTTGCCATTTTTAAAAACTTTTAAACTAAACTGAAACCAAAACTACCTGATTTAAATAAAATCCCCATCAATAACCTAATTCTCTGTTGGAAGGGACGCAGGCAGAAGCGCAGCAGCTGAGTGGGAGCTGTCCTCTTTATTGCACCCTATGTAGCATGTGTGATTACCTGCCCTGTGGGCGGGTGGGCGTACGTGTGCATTCAGTGCAAGGAGCCCTCAGAGACACAAATGGGCTTTGGAGGCAAAGGTGGCTGAACTGGAGGAGCTAAGGGAGACTGAGGGGTACGCAGATGAGTCTTTCCAGGACACTCCAGAACTGTCCCACCTCCGGTCAGACAGCCCCTGTGCTGTTAAGGAGCGTGAAGTGCTCAGGGAAGGAGAACAGTCAACTGGAGCAGAGGGAAACGATCCCATAGTTGGGACCCGCCTTCCAGAGGATGTTGGGGTTTCCTCTCGCACTGAGGATACATCTCCAGGGGGAGGGAACTGCAGTCATTAGGCAAAGGCAGGTGTTAGTGATGGGGACAGGGTTCAATCATTAGAAAGATAGCTAGCTGGGTTTGTGATGACCGGGAGAACCATATGGTGACTGGCCTACCTGGTGCAAAGGTTGTGGATCTCTCCGGGCATCTAGACAGACTTATTTGTCGTTCTGGGGAGGAGCCAATGGTCGTGGTACATGTAGGTACCAATGACATAGGGAAGGGTAGGACAGAGATTCTAGAGGCAAAATTTAGGCTGCTAGGAAAGAGATTGAAATCCAGGACCTCTGTGGTAGCGTTCTGTGAAATGTTTCCAGTTCCATGTGCAGGGCCAGGTGGGCAGACCAAGTTTCAGATGAGACAATAATGGATGAGATAATAGTGGAGGAGGAGTCTAACGTATCAGGAAATGGCAGACAGATAAATAGTGATGAATTATTAAAGTGCTTATACACAAACTCTAGAAGTCTAAATAGTATAATGGGTAAACTAGACCACCTGGTCTTAAAAGAGGATAGTGATATAATAGGCATCACGGAAACTTGAGGACATCACGTGGAATGAGGACAATCCATGGGACACAGTCATACCAGGGTACAAAAATCTATCATAAGGACAGAACAGGTCATGTGGTTGGGGAAGGGGCACTATATGTGAAAGGAAATGTAGAATCAAATGAAGTAACAATGAGCCAAAATGTTCAATAGAATCTCTGTGGATAGTCATTCCATCCTCCAATAATAAGAATGTAGCAGTGGGGATTTATTATCGACCATCTGATCAGGACAGTGATAGTGACTATGACATGCCAAGGGAGATTGGAGAGGCTACCAAAATTAAAAATCAGTAATAGTGGGTGATTTCAACTATCCCCATATTGACTGGGTACACGTCATCTCAGGACAAGATGTAGAGATACATTTCTTGACACCTTAAATGACTGCTTCTTGGAGCAGCTGGTTCAGGAACCAACAAGGGGAGAAGCAATTTTTGACTTTGTCTTAAGTGGAGCACAGGATCTGGTTCAAGAGGTAAATATAACTGGACAGCATGGAAATAGTGACCATAATGTAATAAAATTTAACATCCCTGTGGTGGGAAAAACACCTCAGCAGCCCAACACCGTGACATTTAATTTCAGAAAGGGGAACTACACAAAAATGAGGATGTTAGTTAAACAGAAATTAAAAGGTATAGTGACAAAAGTAAAATCTCTGCAAGCTGCATGGAAACTTTTCAAAGACACCATAATAGAGGCCCAACTTCAATGTGCAGTATATCCCAAAATAAAAAAAAAACAGTAAGAGAACCAAAGAAGTGTCACCGTAGCTTAACAACCAAGTAAGACATGCAGTGAGATAAAAAGACACCTTTTAAAAAGTGGAAGTCAAATCCTAGTGAGGAAAATAGAAAGGAGCATTAATGTTGTCAAATTAAGTGTAAAAATATAATAAGAAACGCCAAAAAGGAGTCTGAAGAACAGCTAGCCCTAACCTCAACAAGTAATAGCGAAATGGTTTTTAAGTCCATCAGAAGCAGGAAGCCGGCTAAACAACTAGAGCGGCCCTAGGACAACTGAGGTGCTAAAGGAGCGCTCAAAGATGATAAGGCCATTGCAGAGAAGCAAAATGAATACTTTGCTTCAGTCTTCATGGCTGAGGACATTGGGGAGATTCCCATATCTAAGCCATTCTTTTTAGGTGACAAATTGTCCCAGATTGAGGGACAAATTAAAAAACATAACAGTAACAAGTCACTGGGACCAGATGGCATTCACCCGAGAGTTCTGAAAGAACTCAAATGTGAAACTGTAGAACTATTAAATGTGCTTTGTAACCTATCCTTTAAATCAGCTTCCATACCTAATGACTGGAAGATAGCTAACACGATGCCAATACATAAAAAGGGCTCCAGAGGTGATCCTGGCAATTACAAACCAGTCAGTCTAACGTCAGTACCTGGCAAATTAGTTGAAACTATAGTAAAGAATAAAATTATGAGACACATAGATGAACATAATTTGCTGGGGGAAAGTCACCATGGTTTCTGTAAAAGGAAATCATGCCTTATTAATCTGCTAGAGTTCTTTGAAGGTATCAACAAACAACTGGACAAGGGAGATCCAGTGGATATAGTGTACTTAGGTTTCCAGAAAGCCTGTGACAAGGTCCCTCACCAAAGGCTTTTAAATAAAGTAAGTTGTTGTGGGATAAGAGGGAAGGTTCTTTTGGGGCTGATAACTGGTTAAAAGACAGGAAACAAAGGGTAGGAATAAATGGTCAGTTTTCAGAGTGGAGAGAGGAAACTAGACTAATCCTATTCAACTTATTTATAAATGACCTAGAGAAAGGGGCAAACAGTGAGGTGGCAAAATTTGCAGATGATACCAAACTGCTCAAGATAGTTAAGATCAAAGAAGACTTTGAAGAGCTTCAAAAAGATCACCCCAAACTAAATGATTGGGCATCAAAATGGCAAATGAAATTTAATGTTGATAAATGTAAAGCAATGCACATTGGAAAATATAATCCCAACTATATATAGAACATGATGGGGACTAATTTAGCTACAACTACTCAAGAGAGAGATCTTGGATTCATTGTGGGTAGTTTCTGAAAAATTCTTCTTGGTGTGCAGTGGCAGTCAAAAAAGCAAACAGAACGTTAGGAATCATTTTAAAAGGCACATTGACAGAGAATACCTTATTGCCTCTATATAAAGCCATGATACACCCACATCTTGAATAGTGCATACAGATGTGCTTGCCTAATCTCAAAAAAGACATATTGATATTGGAAAACGTTCATAGAAGGGCAACAAAAATGATTAGAGGTGTGGAACAGGTCCCACATGAAGAGAGATTACAAAGACGGGGACTTTTCAGCTTAGAAAAGAGGAGACGAAGGGGGGATACGATAGGGGTCTAGAAAATCATTACTGGTCTAGAAAATCATGACCATTGGTCTGACCCAGTATCGCTGTTCTAATGTAAGTGGCTCTGTGGAAATGGGGAACTGATAGTTCCCCTCTGTTTGGCACCGGTGAGACCATGTCTGGAGTGTTGTGTCCAGTGTCGGGGGGGTCCTCTTACAGAAAGGGTGAGGACATATTGGAAAGGGGCCCGCGGAGGGCAAAGAAGCAATTAGGGGACGGCGCATGTAACCTCTTCTCCCTCCATGTCAGGGGCAACTGTGCCTCCAATTCACTTCTCCACCAGTGTTCTTGTGTTCTGGGGGATTGGCCGATCGAAGTGTGTGCGGATGAGTCCAGGAGTGCATGTTCCCCTCAGCTTGGCCCCCTTGGCTCGGGATGGAAACCCCCTTCCACTGGGGCAGGTGGCTTCTGCACTACGGGCTCTGCCGGACCCGCTCCAGCGCTGTGGCCAAGCCGCTACCGCAACTGCCATCTCCACAAGACCTTGTGCCCCGAGAGCTAGTCCCAGCACCCTGCACGTGCGGGAGGGGCTCTGGCTGGGGAGCCGAGGGGCGTGAGGGGTCGAACTCCAGGAAGGGAGAAGTGGCTGCAGCCATGGATGACTCACCTTGGACACTGGTTGTCGCTAGGAGAGCAGGGAGGAGGCAGAGGAGCAAGGAAACCCCCATGGTGCTGGGAGGAGCCCACAGCTGGGCTGGGAGCTGAACGGAGCCTTCTCACGGCTGACGCAGCTGGAGCCGGAGGGGAGCAGGAGAGAGTCACGACAGAAAGGAGGCTGGAAGGGAATTGCAGCTGAGAATCAGGAGGGTAACACCAGGCAACACAATTGTTCCAAAACTGATTTTTGGTTTTCTCCCCATTCTAAAGAATTTTGACAAAAAATATTCTGGGTTGACCCAATTATTGGCCAAACTCAAAAGCCAGAGTATATGGGTTTGGTGCATTTTCAAACGTTTAAGGACATTGAACATTGATTTAAATCTAAATGTTACAGTCAACCTTCTTTTTTTCAACTATAAAAAGTGTGTTTCCCGCTGTACAATGCCACAGACATTCCCAGAGATAACAGAATGGGAGTTCTCCGATAGAGCCCTGCGTGGGACTGTATTTTAATCCTACTCCCACTCTCTTCTGCACTGTGCCTGCATTTTTATTTCACTCCCACCTGCAAAGACCTTAGATCTCGCTAATCCCGCAAGAGAGACATATTCCCTCAAGCTACTTTTGAAAACTACTTTGGTTACTATATTACACAAATGAACAGAAGTCAGACACAATTTTTACCACTGAAAATATGGAACAAAAATTCCCTAAATCATGTGAAAAGTCATTTCACTGCTGTTGTAACAGACTTCAATGCTCTTCCCACCCCCTCCTCAAATTCGAGTATTTAAACCTTTCTTTAGGAAAACACTTGCTCTCTCTCGCTGACATTTCTGACAAGCTGCTGTCATGTGCTTTGCCCCGTGGTCCCACAGTCTCTTCTTCTATCCCACCCAGCCACCCCCAGAGCAAAGCACCTTTTCCTGCTCCCAGGACTGTAGCAGCAAGGCCGGTGGTACCAGCAGCATTCCAGTCCGGCTGTAGGGCTCTGCCCTGGACCGGTTTTCCCCTCCCCCATCCGCATTGGCTCCAGATCTGCGCTATCCCTTCTGAGACGGGGTGACTGGCACTGCCCACCCCAGGGCCAGAGCATCCTGCTGGTCTGGAGAGGGCACCTCAGTATTTTCCATGTAGTTCTCCATCCCCTCTGGCAGCTGGACATCCTTCTTGGGTTTTCTCTTTGGCAGCGGCGCAGCGAGCCAAGGTGAGCACGGCTCCTGCTCCAGGGACACTCGAGTCCCTTCCCTGGCTCCCCTCGGTTGAGTTAGAATCTACCAAGTCTTGGAGCTCTTCAAACTCACCATCCCACAATGCGTGACCAAACCTGAATTTCATCTGCCATCCCGTTGCCCACGAGCCCACCCCGACCAGGTCTCTCTGGAGTTCCCGACTCACCTCGGTGTCTGTCACCTCTGCGAATGTCAACACCTCACCGGAGAGCCACCTCCTCTCAGCCCCTAAATACGGAGGCAGGGGCCCTGCCCCTCCCGGGTGTCACCGACTCAGCCCATATTTCAGATCCGCTGTGGGCACCCAGCCAGCTATTTGCCGGAAACCCAGAATGGCTCATTCGAAGGGCCAAGAGGTAATTACCACCACCCTGGCTCTGAGCAGAGCCAGGGACCAGAGAGGGTGAGGTGCACAGCCAGAGCCCAGTGACTCAGTTGGGAAGGGATGGATGCCGGATGCATTCCACTGCAAAACCGGGATCTGGGTGCATGGCTCAGGGCTGGGGAATCTGGCCAGGCCAACTGGGGCAGTTGGGATCAAAACACGATTGAGGGATGCAAGGGGGGAGGGGAAGGGATGCGACGGGTTAGGTCACGGAGCCTGTTGACCTGCGTTTGGGTGCCCCGACATCCTATGCTGGTGAGCCAGGCCCTCTGACCTCCTCCAGCCCTGGCACAGCGGTGGGGTCCCAGCCCACTGCACAGTGACACAGGCACTCCACACGGCTCGCCTCGGGGAAGGCTCTGTCAAAGGGACTCGTCCCAGCTCCAAGGAGGACAGCCCACTGGGACCAGAACCCCAGATCAATCCGTCTTTCCCTGTATAAAGTTCACACAGAGCAAGCCCATAACATGCTCCCCCCTTCATCACTGAAGCAGAGACGTGCCCAGCTCTCGTCCCCCCAGGGAACAATTATTTATGTGGGGTTGTTCAGAAACACAAGGAATTTCAGTTAGTATAATGGGTGCGGTTTGCGTGGCTGCAAGTGGCAACAGAGAGATCAAAGTTACTGAGCAAAATAAACAAACTGGGCAGTTGTGCCTCAAACTCTCAGAAACCTGTTCCTTGCGAATGTTTACCTAACAGTCGCTCTCATCACCTGGGAAGCCTCCCCGCTCGGGCTGATCCTTCCTCCTGATCAGCCTTATGTTTCCCGCAGGCAGCTTGGGTGCAGCAGAGGTCTCTGGGCGTTTGGCAGCCACCCCCATTGTCCAGTTTCCTGCCTATGGAGAGATTTTGTCTGAGGCGGGATCCCTTTGTGCTCAACAAGATCTTTTCCATGTTTCTAGTGGAAAAGTGTAAGATCCGCAATTAAACACTGTGACGCCAATCACAGGCGTGGTTACAGAATTCTAAGTCTCTGCCGCCCAGTGCCTGGAAATGTTTCAGGTGCAGAATTGCCGCAGAGGGAAAACGGCAAAGTTTTCTAAAGTGTACGGTTCCTGCCATTTAGCCACCAATGCCATGAAGCATTGTGCCTCAGTTTCTCCTGCCACACAGCATTATGTTTCCTCACAGCCTGTGATGCGCTTGCTGCTGTGCCGGCGTCTAAGCCTCTTTGAGCTTAGGAGCTGTCTGCTTACGGGACGCTCTTGTCTCTGCCCCTCGCATGTGCAGACGCTTTCCCCAAACCTCATGTGTCTCCCACTGTGTCCTGGGGTTTCCCATCGGGTCAGTTCCTTCGGTGGGACCCGTGTGTGTTGTGGAAAGAGGCACAAAGTTCCCAGCGACTTTGTGGCAGGGCAGCAGTTCCCAGGACAGCTGCCGTACCCCACTTCTGGATCAGCCATGTGGCTTTCCAGTGTTTATCACCACGACCAAGTCCTTTCTGCCCAATGCGTGCAGGTAGCAAGGGGTTCCCTGTCCGCCAGGGAAGGTTTCCGGGTCACATCTGTGTCGTGGCTGGGGGGAGCGAAGGATTGGCCATGGAGCTGCACCGGGACCCTTCCCGACCCCCAGGGCTGCACCCACACAAAGGACTGACCCAGGTCCCGGCCAATTCTCTGGGCTCCTTGCTCCCCGGCTGGGATATTGTCAGTCCCTCCCCCAGTGATTTATTGGCCTGTTCACAGACACAGGCCGCCTCGGTACGAGCTTCATCCCCCGTCTCAGGCAGACAGTGGGAGCTTTGACATGCGCAGCAGAAACAGCAGTGCAGGGAGCGGCCGCTCCCTGGTGACCCCCGTGCTCTGTGGAGCAGCATTTCCACAAGTTACCTGCTGCCGGGTCCACTCAGCTCTGGGCATTTGCTTGCCCGTGGTCAGTGGGACCCAGCGACAGCCCTGTCTGGGCTGCTCTGCATGTGCAGGAGCTTCGGGGCCGGTAACAAGGGAGTGAATTGGGGGAGGAGAAGGCCCGGCCTCCCCCCCACCCTCCTTCCCAGGGTACCGCGGGGCCTTTGCCTCCCACCCAGCTGACACCCCCTGCCTGTGATTTACCCCTGCCGGGGGTGGGATTGTTCAAATTGATCAGCACAGGCACCAGGAGCTTCTGCTCCTTCCCCCTGTTTGTCCCACAAACACAGTTTCACATCACCATTAACCTCAGCAAGGAGCTCACCAACCCGCTCGCACGTCCTTTCAAGGCCTGCCCAGCCTTTCCCTCTGACTCACTTATCTAGCAGATCTGCCGTTTGGTTCACTTAAGCCACCTTGCTCAGCCCAGCCCTTCACTTCTGGCTTCTAGATGTCGCCCTGGAGATTTCGGGTGTCATCTGAGACTGTGCTAACACCAAATCCTTAAATTGACCATCGTCATGGGCGGCGGGTGTAAGAGGCAGGGAGAGGCATTGCCTCCCCTGGTCTTAGCACGCAGCCCCTCCCTTCCACTGTCCCCAGTCTGCGCACTCCTGAGGGCTCCTGCAGCAGGTTGGTGCAGCTTGTGGACAAGTGACTCGTCCCCCAAAGTGGATCTTAGTCTCCACTCGAAAACCCCTTCAGCTTGCTAGATCCATCAGCGTTAACACTGGAAACATATATTAAGAGATGCACGCAGTGAAATTTCATAAACACATCTTGTTATGAAGATCACACAAAACAAATTTGTGTTCTCTTTTTCTAAAAGCAATGAACTTTGTTCAGAACACACTGACCTGCTCTGCCTGATTATTCTAAATTGATATCTTTGTGTCACTGGAACCGCGTCTACACTACAGAGTCTTTTTCGGAAAGAAATCCCCGAGCGTCCACTCCTCAAGCGCATCTTTGCCCCCCTCCCCGAAAAAAATTGAGAGAACGGAGGGTGGCCATCCTGTGCATAGCAATCAGGGCATACTTTCAAGAGAGCGTCCATACAGTCTGGATGCTTTCTTTCGCAAAAGCACATCGCTTTTTCAATGTGCTTTTGCTGTGTGAACGCGCTCTTGCTCAAGACATTTTTGCAGAAGATGTCTTCCGATAAAAGCTTCTTGCGCAAGAAGCCTGCAGTCTAGATGTAGCCTGAGTTGAAATAGCTAGTTATCTGGAATGATTACTTTATAAAGGCTTAAAATATGAAATCAGCTTAGAAATACTGAGGAAGAAAATGGAAAGCAGAGAAGGGCTGCATCACCTATTCCATAATATGAATGTTGCATTCAGCAGCACAGCTGACCTGCCCGTCCTACAAAGTTTTTGCAAATAAATCTCTGACAAGCTTCAGGGTATGTCGAGAAACCCGCCACTGGCCTTTTTTATTCCCAGATGCAGTGCTTTGAATGGAGCGCCTTCTGCACGGCCTGTCGTCCCAATCCGGCGTGCAGTGCAACATGCTCCGTTTTCTTTACAGAGAAATTGTAGGGCGAGGGGTTCCAAATGTCAGGGATTTGGCTGGAAGGGGGAGCAGAGAAGAGGGAGGGGGAAGGGGCGGAGCCTGGGGGAGCAGGGGCGGAGTCCGAGCAGAGCCTCAGGCTGGGGAGGTTGCCTCCCGAAGCAGCAGCTCCACTCGCCGCCTAGGACCCTCGGCTGCACCATCCCTATCCGGCCTCTGATTGCGACTGTCCAGGGCGCGCCCAGGCCCTTCTGTACCCAGCACAGCCCGTCGTCTCCCGAGCCCCGGGCAGCGCGTGGGCAGGTCCGGTCTCCCCACGGCGATGAGCTATTTGGCCAGGTCTGCGGATCCACCGTGAGTTGCGGGGAACTGCTCCCACTCGCGGAGCTGGGCGAGCTGGCTCCTGCTGTCCAGGGCGGCCAGTTCGGGTCTTGGAGCTTCCCTCTGGGCGTCCCACTCTTGGCTCCAGTGTCAGGGCTGTCTCTGGGCTTCCTCCTCCTCGGCTGCCCAGGCTTTCTCCCGCGGTGCTGAGACTTGCGCACGCAAAGCTTTTCCCCCGGCACTTTGTGCTCCAGTCTCTGGCTTTCGAAATCCCCCCTGTGCTGGGCCCGTTCTCTGCGCTGGCTGGTTTGCCTGCCCCTGGCTCCTTACCTGGATGATACCAAACCAGCAGCCGCTTGGGCTGTTCTCACCCCCGGCACTTCCCACGCGCTTAGCCCAGGGCACAAGCCGCGCACAGCCCTGTGCCACTGGGACGGGATGGGTCACAGCGATCGCCTGGGGACTGTCGCCTGGTTGTGCTTCGAACAAGCATATGGGATTTTATAGGGGGGAAGGCAATACGCTGCGTTCATTGAGACTACAAAGGCAAAGCAGTTACACAGATAGCTGGATGCACACACACATACATACGGTTTTACCAACTGATGCTATATGTATTCATTTCTGGTTTGTGGCTAATTAGATTAATTATGGGTGGAGGAGCGAGGGTTTATTGGTTAATTGGTTTGGCTGACGCTGTAGATATGGCAGGACGTTTTTAAAGCTTTATGGGAAAGCAGGTTTTTATAGTAGTATTTTGATTGGAATGAGTAAGTCTTGCATTCTTATGCTGATTTTGAGGGAAGTTTGATATTTTAGGGGATTTTTTGTTTTGTTATATTAAGCTGGTTTTTATTGTGAATATTTTGCTTTAATCGATGGGTGCTTTTTTAAAAAACTGTTTATTTGCTTATTGTTTATATTTTGATGGGGATATATAGTAATTTTTGGTGCTTTTTAATTTGTTTTTGGCTTTTTTAGAATATTGTGGGTTTATATTTATATTTAATGTATACATTTTTTATTATTTATATATAATAGGATTAATTTCTTGTTATACAGAAGCAATTTTTGTTACACGGAAATTATGTGCATATTTGAACAAGGACATTACATTACAATTTGAAGAACAATAATTATAATACCATCTGCATGTTTTGTTAGTCTATAAAGTGGTACCAGACCATTTGTTGTTTTTTTAGGTTCCTAATATTTTAGTTATTTTACAGTTTTTGTTGTAAGCTTAAGCTTAAAACAGAACAGTGTTCATAAGGGTTTATTTTTGCTTTAGACCTAATATTCTGGCTGGGGCACCTTTATGAATGGGAAGGGAAAGGTCCTTTCTGCTTTCAGAAAGGGTGACTGGCAGAGTACACTGCAGCCCAGTACTTTGCATAAAGCTACATTTTAGCTGCATGGCTACAATTTAAGGGACTGAAAATACCACGGAGCTTGTCGACCTGCCTTTGGGGTGCCCCAGACTCTCTCCTGCTGAGCCAGGCCCTCCGGCCTCCTCCAGCCCTAGCACAGAGTGACACAGACACTCAACACGGCTCGGCTTGGGGGCAGCTCCCTCAAAGGGACTTGTCACAGCTCCCAGGTGCACAGCCCACTGGGACCAGAATCCCAGATAAATCCATCTTGCTGCATATAAAGCTTATAGAAGCAAGCTCATAACATGCTCCCATTTCTACCACTGAGAGAGAAACGTGCCCAGCTCTGGTCCCCCCTCAAGGAACAATTATTTACACGGGTTTGTTAAGAAACAAAAGTAATTGTATTGAGTATAATGGGCAGAGCACACGTGGTTGCAAGTGATAACAGACAGATCAAAGTAAGTTAATAAGCAAAATAAAACAAAATTCACCAGTTGCACCTACTCTCAGAGACTTGTGAAGTGCAAATTCTTACCCTAACAGTCACAAACCGGGAAGCCTCCCAACTCAGGCCTGATCCTCCCCCTGTTTAGTCTTAGATGTTTCCAACAGGCAGCTTGGGAGGTCAACAGGGGTTTCTGGGCATCTGGCAGCCGCCCCCATTCTCCAGTTTCCCCCTAGAAAGAAATTTTGCCCCAGGCGTGATCCCTTTGTGGTCCGCTCAACCTTTGTCCCATTTCCAGGGGAACGTCCAAGGCCCAGTTCAAGCAGGTGGGAGCTGCCAGCCTCTGGCAGCCTGGGTAGAGACAGTAACAGGCTCATCCTGCCCAGGTCACCCTCACCAGGGCACTGAAACTGGGGCAGGACATGGGGCTCCATGGGCAGCCCTGGCTCACAGGTGCCCGTCCCCTGCGTGGGAGAGCCCAGGGGTGTTCCAGCTACAACTCTGGCTGGGATCAGAAAGCCTGCATTCCATCCATGGCTCTGGCAGGGATGTGGGGTCTAGTGGTTAGAGCAGGGGGGCCCGGAAGCCAGGACTCCTGGGCTGCATCTTCAGCTCAGAGAGGGGAGTGAGTGTGACGGATTGGATCATAGCGACCCCTCAAGACTGTCAGTTGATGGGCTGAAATACCACTGAACCCCCCGACCAGCGCTCTGGGGTGCCCCACCACCCTGCCCTGCTGAGTCAGACCCTCCGGGGCAGGGTGGCAGAGGGATGCGGGCACAGCCCACTGCAGAGCAACCCAGACACCGAGTGCCACTCAGCTCTGGGAAGGCTCAGCTATGAGGACCTGACACAGCCCCATGGGACCAGAATCCATCTTACTCTGCCTAAAAGTTTTACACAGAACAAGCTCATAACATGTCCACCCCTTTATCAGTCAAAGAGAGAGATGCACAGATCTATGCCCCCTAATAATTATTTACACTGGGTTTATTAAGAAACAAAGTGATTTTATAAAGTAAAAAAGCAGGATATGAGTGGTTACAAGTGGTAGCAGACAGATCAAAGTAAGTCAGGGTACGTCTACACTAGCCCCCTAGATCGATCTAGGGAGGCTAATGAGGGCCACCGAAATTGCAAATCAAGCCCGGGATTTAAATATCCCGCGCTTGATTTGCATATTCCCAGCCAGTCGCCATTTTTAGAAATTGACTAGCCCGAAGTAACTGCCCGCGTCTACATGCGGCAGTGAAACGGGATTCCGATTTAAAGCCCTAACTCGAATTAGCTGGTATTCCTCCTGCAATGAGGTTTACCAGCTAATTCAATTTAGGGGCTTTAAATCGGAATCCTGTTTCACTGCCGCGTGTAGACGCGGGCAGTTACTTCGGGCTAGTCAATTTCTAAAATGGCGACTGGCCGGGAACATGCAATCAAGCGTGGGATATTTAAATCCTGGGCTTGATTTTCAATTTTGGTGGCCCTCATTAGCCTCCCTAGATCGATCTAGGGGGCTAGTGTAGACGTACCCTTACTAAGGAAAACAAAACAGGCCAGCTTAGCCTAAGATACTAAGAGAACTTGTTATCAATCATAATTTCTCACGCTAGGCCTTATTTCAGGTAACATCCTTTTCAGGATAGATTTTTTTTTTTAAAGTCAGCGGCTCCATTCCACCCTGCTGTTCCAGTCCTTTTGTTCTCAGGTGTTTTCAAGTGTCGTCTCGGGTAGGTTGTGAACCAGCTGGAGATGATCATAGTGTGCTCCCCTTGCCTTACAGTCTATTTCCCTAGGGTGGGAATTCTTTTCCCCCCCAGACCCTGGTGGAAAAGGACCTAATTCAAGAAGGAAGTCAGGCATCAGGTGACATGGACACATGTCTTTGTAGCTCCTTTGCAGGTAGCCAGTTTTCCCCCACTCAGTTGTCTCTTGATAATGGCCTATCAGCTCTGAGTCTGACTTCTTTGTTCTTGTTCTTGATGGGCTGGAGATAGATTTTTCCCAACATGAACACATTCATAATAAACCTACAGTCCTTATTCCTAATTTCAGGTGCTGAAATGGTCCACATGCAAACAAAAGAGAATATACAAATTCAAGGGTTACAAGCTTTCCAGAGACAGATTACATGAAAAGTTTTGCATAATGCATATGAAGTCAGGCATATGAGTAGTATATACCTCGATAGCTTTTATCACCATGCAATTTTGATAGGTGTATGTCCTGCCCCTTTCCGCTTCTGTCTGAGTTTGGTGCGGTCTGCTATTTTGGAAAAAGTTTTGAAGTGCTGTGTGAGTGTCAGGGTGGGGATTGTGGTGTGCTTGTGCTTGGAGACATTTGATTGCTTTTTAAGAATAACAAATTGCAAAGGTGAATGAAATTGAAGAGGAGAGGTGAGCAGGGTTGCCAGGTGTCCGGTAGTGAACCGGACAGTCCAGTATTTTCGCCTCCTGTCTGGTAAAAAAATTCAGAAAATACTGGACACCTAAAATGTCCAGTATTTTCTGATTTTTTTCCCAGCCAGGAAGCGAAAATCCCGGGTGCTTACCGGGTTCCAAAGGGGAGGCAAGATGGCGGGCGGTCACCAGCAGCCTGTTAGGGCCAAAAAGCCTCAAAAGAGTTTCTTAAAGGGGCCACGCTGTTTGTTTGTTTGTTTGTTTTTTGCTTAGCAACTCTCAGAGGCCTTTTTTTTTGTTCAGTATTTTTTCAGAAACCATCTGACAACCCTAGAAGTGAGAGAGCAAATTGAAAAATAAATAAAAGAAGAAAATAGGAAAAAAAGGTTTTTAGAGATGGTGGCTAAAGAAATTAGCAGAGGGATTATTGAAAAAGAGCATAAGTGGATTTTAAAAGCTGAATAAAAAGAAAATAAATTTAAAAGCAAATTAAAATAAAAGAGGGACATAGATACACAGGAGGAAAGCATGTGGCAGCTAGAAAGTGTAAAAAAGAATTAAAAGCAAATTAAGAGAAAAGACAAAAAACAGAAAAGAAGGCTTTAGAGTGAAAAAGTGTCACTAGAATTCAAAGCACGTTACATGAAGGAGGGAAGTAGAAAAGCAGGAGGAAGCACGTGGCAGCTAGAGAAAGCATCAAGAAAAAGTATGAGAGAATTAAAAGCGAATCTCTACTGCGATCAAAGGAGAGGTGTCTGTCAGGCCGTCTGTCACAGAGAACGGTCGAGAATAAAGTCGGGGTCTGGCGTGGGTCCTCCAGTGGCCGAATGACTATGGCATCAGCCTGCAGCACCTGAGCTCAAGGGTTTTCAGTCCTGTCCCAGGAGCAGCTGGGCAGCTTCCCCAGGGCGGGAGTTGGCAGAGGTGAGCAGCTGGCTGGCTTGGGAGGGGGTTAATGCTGGCACATGGGGGCTCCCAGTCCTGGGTGGAGGTGTGGTGCTCCCTGTCCCCCTCCCTAGCCAAGACAGCTTCTCGTGTCCTGGGGCATGTCCCATAGATGTAAGAAGGTAATTAAACAAATGACCCCTTTCCCCATCCCCAGTTAGCACTTACGCCCTGGGAATGAAAAGCACAGGCCCTTAAGGCACAGCCATTTACAAACCTGTTTAGTGACGGTTGGGCGGAGCTGCAGCCTGTGAATTAGAGATTATAATACAGTAATTCCTCATTTAACACGGTAGATGCATTTCAGAAAATGATCGTGCTAAGCAAAAACGTGCTATGCGGGGTCAGTTTTCCCACTGAAAATAATGGAAAAGGTGAGGGTTGCGTTTCAGGTGATGGTGTCGAAGTCAATTTTCTGTTGGTGCTGAGTTGTCAACGTCAACATTAAATGATGTCGATGGAACAGGGCTATCTTGTTCATCACCTATTTAGACAAATAGCCACCTTCCTTTATAATAGTTTCAAATATCGCTGGGAATGATTCAGCAGCCGCTGTGTCAGTAGCAGCAACCTCTCCAGTTATTTTTATATAACATAAGTTTGAACTCCTTTTAAAGCGTTCAAACCAACCATGACTTGCATTAAATGGCTTGGCATCGGTTACATTCAGTTCTATTTTAACAGCATCGTATAAAGCTTTGGCGTCTTCCTGAATAACAGCCAAACTCATGGGCATCTTTCATTGTATTTGGTCTTCAATCCACATAGACAATCGCCTCTCCATATGTTCCATTAGGTTAGATCGTGTACGAACAACCTTCTTCACACTTACTGGTGTTGCATTTTTGCAACTTTCCTTAATTTTCTCAGCTTGGGCACAGATCGTGCGCACACTAGACTCATGCATATTCAAAGCGCAGGAGATATCACAACTGCGTTCACCTTTTTCAATTTGCTTCATCACTTCAAGTTTCTCTTCTAATGTAAAAAATTTTCTATGCTTCTTGCTTGCAGAAGCAGATGTATCACTTTCCTTACACTTTCCACTCATGATAAGGGGTACAGTAATACACAGCAAGATACAGTATCTAGCAACACAAGTCACAGCCACACGAAATAGTTCGCACCTTGATTTTTTTCGTGTTATTTCGGGGACGGCCATGTTATTCAAAAAACGTTCCCTAAAAAAAATCAGGCTATTGCAAAAACGTGTTAAGCGGGCATGTGTTAAACGAGTAATTACCTTGTGAAGTTTCTAGGCTTGCTTTTAAGAGTTTTTCTTTAAAAGAAAAAATGTGCCAACAAGCTTATGTTTTCCCACTTGTTAACTTTTCCCCACCCCCTCTGTCCTCCACTGAACACTTTAATCCATCTTGTAATTCAAAGAAAAAAAAGGCCACAATAACTTCCCAGGGTTAAAACCACAAGCCTTTAATCAGGGGCCGTTATAAAAGTTTTCTTCCTATCTCGTTAATGAAGGTACTGTGATGCTGCAACCTATGAAATCTTCCGCCCCTTATTCGAGAATAACGGGCTTGGTAATGTGGGTGCACCGCTTAGAAATTCAACTGTGGGAGGGTGGGGGTGTTGTTTCAGACTAAGGTCCTAGTGTAGGCCGGGCCCAAAAGCCTTCCTTTCTATTCTCTTTCTTTTATTTCCTTTTATTCCATTTATCAATCTCCCGTCTTGTTGTTTTCTCTCGCTGCCACCTCGAAAAGCCTCTTTTCCAGTCTCTGTGTTTATTTTAATTAGCTTTTAGTTCCTTTTTATACTGTTTCTTACTGTTTTCTGTAGCTGCCGTGTGCTTTTTCCCTGCTTTTCTATTTCCCCCTTTTACTTAATATGCTTTTAATCCTTCTTATATATTTTTCACTCAAAAGCCTTCTTTTCTATTTTCCTCTCTTATTTCATGTGCTTTTAATCCCTTTTATACTTTTTTCACTCTACAACCTTTTTTTTCTATTTTCCTCTTTTATTTTAATTTGCTTATAACTCTTTTTTATTATTTTTCTTGATGCTTTCTCAAGCTGCCATGTCCTTCCATCCCATCCCCTACTTTTCTATTCTTTTATTTTCATTTGCTTTTAATTTAATTTAATTTAATTTTATTTGTATTCAGTTTTTTAATCCACCTATCCTCTTTTTTAATCATCACTCTGCTAATTTCTTTAGCTGCCATCTCTAAAAATGTTTTTTCTATTTTCTTCTTTTATTTATTATCCACTTCCCTCTCTCACCTTTCCTTCCACAGCCCCTGTGCTGTTAAGGAGCGTGAAGTGCTCAGGGAAGGAGAACAGTCAACTGGAGCAGAGGGAAACGATCCCATAGTTGGGACCCGCCTTCCAGAGGATGTTGGGGTTTCCTCTCGCACTGAGGATACATCTCCAGGGGGAGGGAACTGCAGTCATTAGGCAAAGGCAGGTGTTAGTGATGGGGACAGGGTTCAATCATTAGAAAGATAGCTAGCTGGGTTTGTGATGACCGGGAGAACCATATGGTGACTGGCCTACCTGGTGCAAAGGTTGTGGATCTCTCCGGGCATCTAGACAGACTTATTTGTCGTTCTGGGGAGGAGCCAATGGTCGTGGTACATGTAGGTACCAATGACATAGGGAAGGGTAGGACAGAGATTCTAGAGGCAAAATTTAGGCTGCTAGGAAAGAGATTGAAATCCAGGACCTCTGTGGTAGCGTTCTGTGAAATGTTTCCAGTTCCATGTGCAGGGCCAGGTGGGCAGACCAAGTTTCAGATGAGACAATAATGGATGAGATAATAGTGGAGGAGGAGTCTAACGTATCAGGAAATGGCAGACAGATAAATAGTGATGAATTATTAAAGTGCTTATACACAAACTCTAGAAGTCTAAATAGTATAATGGGTAAACTAGACCACCTGGTCTTAAAAGAGGATAGTGATATAATAGGCATCACGGAAACTTGAGGACATCACGTGGAATGAGGACAATCCATGGGACACAGTCATACCAGGGTACAAAAATCTATCATAAGGACAGAACAGGTCATGTGGTTGGGGAAGGGGCACTATATGTGAAAGGAAATGTAGAATCAAATGAAGTAACAATGAGCCAAAATGTTCAATAGAATCTCTGTGGATAGTCATTCCATCCTCCAATAATAAGAATGTAGCAGTGGGGATTTATTATCGACCATCTGATCAGGACAGTGATAGTGACTATGACATGCCAAGGGAGATTGGAGAGGCTACCAAAATTAAAAATCAGTAATAGTGGGTGATTTCAACTATCCCCATATTGACTGGGTACACGTCATCTCAGGACAAGATGTAGAGATACATTTCTTGACACCTTAAATGACTGCTTCTTGGAGCAGCTGGTTCAGGAACCAACAAGGGGAGAAGCAATTTTTGACTTTGTCTTAAGTGGAGCACAGGATCTGGTTCAAGAGGTAAATATAACTGGACAGCATGGAAATAGTGACCATAATGTAATAAAATTTAACATCCCTGTGGTGGGAAAAACACCTCAGCAGCCCAACACCGTGACATTTAATTTCAGAAAGGGGAACTACACAAAAATGAGGATGTTAGTTAAACAGAAATTAAAAGGTATAGTGACAAAAGTAAAATCTCTGCAAGCTGCATGGAAACTTTTCAAAGACACCATAATAGAGGCCCAACTTCAATGTGCAGTATATCCCAAAATAAAAAAAAAACAGTAAGAGAACCAAAGAAGTGTCACCGTAGCTTAACAACCAAGTAAGACATGCAGTGAGATAAAAAGACACCTTTTAAAAAGTGGAAGTCAAATCCTAGTGAGGAAAATAGAAAGGAGCATTAATGTTGTCAAATTAAGTGTAAAAATATAATAAGAAACGCCAAAAAGGAGTCTGAAGAACAGCTAGCCCTAACCTCAACAAGTAATAGCGAAATGGTTTTTAAGTCCATCAGAAGCAGGAAGCCGGCTAAACAACTAGAGCGGCCCTAGGACAACTGAGGTGCTAAAGGAGCGCTCAAAGATGATAAGGCCATTGCAGAGAAGCAAAATGAATACTTTGCTTCAGTCTTCATGGCTGAGGACATTGGGGAGATTCCCATATCTAAGCCATTCTTTTTAGGTGACAAATTGTCCCAGATTGAGGGACAAATTAAAAAACATAACAGTAACAAGTCACTGGGACCAGATGGCATTCACCCGAGAGTTCTGAAAGAACTCAAATGTGAAACTGTAGAACTATTAAATGTGCTTTGTAACCTATCCTTTAAATCAGCTTCCATACCTAATGACTGGAAGATAGCTAACACGATGCCAATACATAAAAAGGGCTCCAGAGGTGATCCTGGCAATTACAAACCAGTCAGTCTAACGTCAGTACCTGGCAAATTAGTTGAAACTATAGTAAAGAATAAAATTATGAGACACATAGATGAACATAATTTGCTGGGGGAAAGTCACCATGGTTTCTGTAAAAGGAAATCATGCCTTATTAATCTGCTAGAGTTCTTTGAAGACATCAACAAACAACTGGACAAGGGAGATCCAGTGGATATAGTGTACTTATCTTTCCAGAAAGCCTTTGACAAGGTCCCTCACCAAAGTCTCTTAAGTAAAGTAAGTTGTCGTGGGATAAGAGGAAAGGTTCTTTTGGGGCTGATAATGGGTTAAAAGGCAGGAAACAAAGGGTAGGAATAAATGGTCAGTTTTCAGAGTGGAGAGAGGAAACTAGACTAATCCTATTCAACTTATTTATAAATGACCTAGAGAAAGGGGCAAACAGTGAGGTGGCAAAATTTGCAGATGATACCAAACTGCTCAAGATAGTTAAGATCAAAGAAGACTTTGAAGAGCTTCAAAAAGATCACCCCAAACTAATTGATTGGGCATCAAAATGGCAAATGAAATTTAATGCTGATAAATGTAAAGCAATCCACATTGGAAAATATAATCCCAACTATAAATACAACGTGATGGGGAATAATTTAGCTACAACTGCTTAAAAGAGTCATTGTGGATAGTTTCTGAAAAATTCTTCTTGGTGTGCAGTGGCAGTCAAAAAAGCAAACAGAACGTTAGGAATCCTTTAAAAAGGCACATTGACAGAGCATAAAACAGAAAATACCTTATTGCCTCTATATGAAACCAGGATACACCCACATCTTGAATAGTGCGTACAGATGTGGTCGCCTAATCTCAAAAATGACATATTGATATTGGAAACGGTTCATAGAAGGGGAAACAAAAATGATTAGAGGTGTGGAACAGGTCCCACATGAAGAGAGATTACAAAGACGGGGACTTTTCAGCTTAGAAAAGAGGAGAGACGAAGGGGGGATACGATAGGGGTCTAGAAAATCATTACTGGTCTAGAAAATCATGACCATTGGTCTGACCCAGTATCGCTGTTCTAATGTAAGTGGCTCTGTGGAAATGGGGAACTGATAGTTCCCCTCTGTTTGGCACCGGTGAGACCATGTCTGGAGTGTTGTGTCCAGTGTCGGGGGGGTCCTCTTACAGAAAGGGTGAGGACATATTGGAAAGGGGCCCACAGAGGGCAAAGTAGCAATTAGGGGATGGAGCATGTAACCTCTTCTCCCTCCATGTCAGGGGCAACTGTGCCTCCAATTCACTTCTCCACCAGAGTTCTTGTGTCCTGGGGAATTGGCCGATTGAAGTGTGTGCGGATGAGTCCAGGGGTGCATGTTCCCATCAGCTTGGACCCCCTGGCTCGGGAGGTGAGCCCCTCGAGGGATGGAAACCCCCTTCCACTGGGGCAGGCAGCGTCTGCACTACAGGCTCTGCCGGATCCACTCCAGCGCTGTGGCCAAGCTGCTACCACAACCGTCATGTCCATAAGACCTTGTACCCCCAGAGCTACTCCCAGCTTCCTGCACATACGGGAGGGGCCCTGGTAGGGGAGCCGAGGGGCGTGAGGGGTCGAACTCCAGGAGGGGAGAAGTGGCTGCAGCCGTGGATGACTCACCTTGGACACTGGTTGTCACTAGGAGAGCAGGGAGGAGGCAGAGGAGCAAGGAAACCCCCACGGTGCTGGGAGGAGCCCACAGCTGGGCTGGGAGCTGAACGGAGCCTTCTCACGGCTGACGCAGCTGGAGCCGGAGGGGAGCAGGAGAGAGTCACGACAGAAAGGAGGCTGGAAGGGAATTGCAGCTGAGAATCAGGAGGGTAACACCAGGCAACACAATTGTTCCAAAACTGATTTTTGGTTTTCTCCCCATTCTAAAGAATTTTGACAAAAAATATTCTGGGTTGACCCAATTATTGGCCAAACTCAAAAGCCAGAGTATATGGGTTTGGTGCATTTTCAAACGTTTAAGGACATTGAACATTGATTTAAATCTAAATGTTACAGTCAACCTTCTTTTTTTCAACTATAAAAAGTGTGTTTCCCGCTGTACAATGCCACAGACATTCCCAGAGATAACAGAATGGGAGTTCTCCGATAGAGCCCTGCGTGGGACTGTATTTTAATCCTACTCCCACTCTCTTCTGCACTGTGCCTGCATTTTTATTTCACTCCCACCTGCAAAGACCTTAGATCTCGCTAATCCCGCAAGAGAGACATATTCCCTCAAGCTACTTTTGAAAACTACTTTGGTTACTATATTACACAAATGAACAGAAGTCAGACACAATTTTTACCACTGAAAATATGGAACAAAAATTCCCTAAATCATGTGAAAAGTCATTTCACTGCTGTTGTAACAGACTTCAATGCTCTTCCCACCCCCTCCTCAAATTCGAGTATTTAAACCTTTCTTTAGGAAAACACTTGCTCTCTCTTGCTGACATTTCTGACAAGCTGCTGTCATGTGCTTTGCCCCATGGTCCCACAGTCTCTTCTTCTTGCCCACCCAGCCACCCCTACAGCAAAGCACCTTTTCCCGCTCCCATGACTGTAGCAGCGAGGCCGGTGGTACCAGCAGGATTCCAGTCCGGCTGCAGGGCTCTGCCCTGGACCGGTTTTCCCCTCCCCCATCCGCATTGGCTCCAGATCTGCGCTATCCCTTCTGAGACGGGGTGACTGGCACTGCCCACCCCAGGGCCAGAGCATCCTGCTGGTCTGGAGAGGGCACCTCAGTATTTTCCATGTAGTTCTCCATCCCCTCTGGCAGCTGGACATCCTTCTTGGGTTTTCTCTTTGGCAGCGGCGCAGCGAGCCAAGGTGAGCACGGCTCCTGCTCCAGGGACACTCGAGTCCCTTCCCTGGCTCCCCTCGGTTGAGTTAGAATCTACCAAGTCTTGGAGCTCTTCAAACTCACCATCCCACAATGCGTGACCAAACCTGAATTTCATCTGCCATCCCGTTGCCCACGAGCCCACCCCGACCAGGTCTCTCTGGAGTTCCCGACTCACCTCGGTGTCTGTCACCTCTGCGAATGTCAACACCTCACCGGAGAGCCACCTCCTCTCAGCCCCTAAATACGGAGGCAGGGGCCCTGCCCCTCCCGGGTGTCACCGACTCAGCCCATATTTCAGATCCGCTGTGGGCACCCAGCCAGCTATTTGC
This sequence comes from Pelochelys cantorii, assembly GCA_032595735.1. Lineage (NCBI taxonomy): Eukaryota > Metazoa > Chordata > Testudines > Trionychidae > Pelochelys > Pelochelys cantorii. The sequence goes on from CM064349.1 coordinate 3,733,431, forward strand.
CGGAAACCCAGAATGGCTCATTCGAAGGGCCAAGAGGTAATTACCACCACCCTGGCTCTGAGCAGAGCCAGGGACCAGAGAGGGTGAGGTGCACAGCCAGAGCCCAGTGACTCAGTTGGGAAGGGATGGATGCCGGATGCATTCCACTGCAAAACCGGGATCTGGGTGCATGGCTCAGGGCTGGGGAATCTGGCCAGGCCAACTGGGGCAGTTGGGATCAAAACACGATTGAGGGATGCAAGGGGGGAGGGGAAGGGATGCGACGGGTTAGGTCACGGAGCCTGTTGACCTGCGTTTGGGTGCCCCGACATCCTATGCTGGTGAGCCAGGCCCTCTGACCTCCTCCAGCCCTGGCACAGCGGTGGGGTCCCAGCCCACTGCACAGTGACACAGGCACTCCACACGGCTCGCCTCGGGGAAGGCTCTGTCAAAGGGACTCGTCCCAGCTCCAAGGAGGACAGCCCACTGGGACCAGAACCCCAGATCAATCCGTCTTTCCCTGTATAAAGTTCACACAGAGCAAGCCCATAACATGCTCCCCCCTTCATCACTGAAGCAGAGACGTGCCCAGCTCTCGTCCCCCCAGGGAACAATTATTTATGTGGGGTTGTTCAGAAACACAAGGAATTTCAGTTAGTATAATGGGTGCGGTTTGCGTGGCTGCAAGTGGCAACAGAGAGATCAAAGTTACTGAGCAAAATAAACAAACTGGGCAGTTGTGCCTCAAACTCTCAGAAACCTGTTCCTTGCGAATGTTTACCTAACAGTCGCTCTCATCACCTGGGAAGCCTCCCCGCTCGGGCTGATCCTTCCTCCTGATCAGCCTTATGTTTCCCGCAGGCAGCTTGGGTGCAGCAGAGGTCTCTGGGCGTTTGGCAGCCACCCCCATTGTCCAGTTTCCTGCCTATGGAGAGATTTTGTCTGAGGCGGGATCCCTTTGTGCTCAACAAGATCTTTTCCATGTTTCTAGTGGAAAAGTGTAAGATCCGCAATTAAACACTGTGACGCCAATCACAGGCGTGGTTACAGAATTCTAAGTCTCTGCCGCCCAGTGCCTGGAAATGTTTCAGGTGCAGAATTGCCGCAGAGGGAAAACGGCAAAGTTTTCTAAAGTGTACGGTTCCTGCCATTTAGCCACCAATGCCATGAAGCATTGTGCCTCAGTTTCTCCTGCCACACAGCATTATGTTTCCTCACAGCCTGTGATGCGCTTGCTGCTGTGCCGGCGTCTAAGCCTCTTTGAGCTTAGGAGCTATCTGCTTACGGGACGCTCTTGTCTCTGCCCCTCGCATGTGCAGACGCTTTCCCCAAACCTCATGTGTCTCCCACTGTGTCCTGGGGTTTCCCATCGGGTCAGTTCCTTTCGTGCGACCCGTGTGTGTTGTGGAAAGAGCCACAAGGTTCCCAGCGAGTTTGTGGCAGGGCAGCAGTTCCCAGGACGGCTGCCGTACCCCGCTTCTGGATCAGCCATGTGGCTTTCCAGTGTTTATCACCACGACCAAGTCCTTTCTGCCCAATGCGTGCAGGTAGCGACGGGCTCCCTTTCCTCCAGGGAAGGTTTCCGGGTCCCGTGGCTGCGGGGAGGGAAGGATTTGCCGTGGAGCTGCACCGGGACCCCTCCCGACCCCCCAGGGCTGCACCCACACAAAGGACTGACCCAGGCCCTGGCAGATTCTCTGGGCTCCTTGCTCCCCGGTTGGGATATTGTCAGCCCCTCCCCCGGTGATTTATAGGCCGGTTCACAGACACGGGCCGCCTCGGTACGAGCTTCATCCCCCGTCTCAGGCGGACAGCGGGAGCTTTGACATGCGCAGCAGAAACAGCAGTGCAGGGAGCGGCTGCTGCCTGGTGACCCCCGTGCTGTGGGGAGCAGCATTTCCACGAGTTACCTGCTGCCGGTTCTGCTCAGGCCTGGGCATTTGCTCCCCCGTGCTCAGTGGGACCCAGTGACAGCCCCATCTGGGCTCCTCTGCCTGTGTAGGGGCTTTGGGGCCGGTAACAGGTGAGTCAATTGGGGGAGGAGAAGGCCCGGCCTCCCCCCACCCTCCTTCCCACGGTACCGCGGGGCCTTTGCCTCCCACTCAACTGACACCCCCTGCCTGTGATTTACCCCTGCCGGGGGTGGGATTGTTCAAATTGATCAGCACAGGCACCAGGAGCTTCTGCTCCTTCCCCCTGTTTGTCCCACAAACACGGTTTCATGTCACCACTAACCTCAATGAGGAGCTCACCAACCCGCTCGCACGTGCCTTGAAGGCCTGCCTGGCCTTTCCCTCTGACTCACTTATCTAGCAGATCTGCCAATGGATTTACATAAGCCGCTTTATTTGGCCCAGCCCTTCTCCCCTGGCTTCTAAACGTCGCCCTGGAGATTTCGGGTGTCATCTGAGACTCTTTTAATACCAAATCCTTAAATTGACCATCGTCATGGGCGGCGGGTGTAAGAGGCAGGGAGAGGCATTGCCTCCCCTGGTCTTAGCACGCAGCCCCTCCCTTCCTCTGTCCCCAGTCTGCGCACTCCTGAGGGCTCCCACAGCAGGCTGGTGCAGCTTGTGGACAAGTGACTCGTCCCCCAAAGTGGATGTTTGTTTCCAGTTGAAAACCCCTTCAGCTTGCTAGATCCATCAGCATAACATTGGAAACATATATTAAGAGATGCACGCAGTGAAATTTCATAAATACGTCTTGTTATGAAGATCACACAAAACAAATTTGTGTTCTCTTTTTCTAAAAGCAATGAACTTTGTTAGGAACACACTGACCTGCTCTGCCTGATTATTCTAAATTGATATCTTTGTGTCACTGGGACCGTGTCTACACTACAGAGTTTTTTTCGGAAAAAAAATCGGGGAGCGTCCACTCCTCAAGCGCATCTTTGCCCCCCTCTGCCCCCCGAAAAAAATTGAGAGAACGGAGGGTGGCCATCCTGTGCATAGCAATCAGGGCATACTTTCAAGAGAGCGTCCATACAGTCTGGATGCTTTCTTTCGCAAAAGCACATCGCTTTTTCAATGTGCTTTTGCTGTGTGAACGCGCTCTTGCTCAAGACATTTTTGCAGAAGATGTCTTCCGATAAAAGCTTCTTGCGCAAGAAGCCTGCAGTCTAGATGTAGCCTGAGTTGAAATAGCTAGTTATCTGGAATGATTACTTTATAAAGGCTTAAAATATGAAATCAGCTTAGAAATACTGAGGAAGAAAATGGAAAGCAGAGAAGGGCTGCATCACCTATTCCATAATATGAATGTTGCATTCAGCAGCACAGCTGACCTGCCCGTCCTACAAAGTTTTTGCAAATAAATCTCTGACAAGCTTCAGGGTATGTCGAGAAACCCGCCACTGGCCTTTTTTATTCCCAGATGCAGTGCTTTGAATGGAGCGCCTTCTGCACGGCCTGTCGTCCCAATCCGGCGTGCAGTGCAACATGCTCCGTTTTCTTTACAGAGAAATTGTAGGGCGAGGGGTTCCAAATGTCAGGGATTTGGCTGGAAGGGGGAGCAGAGAAGAGGGAGGGGGAAGGGGCGGAGCCTGGGGGAGCAGGGGCGGAGTCCGAGCAGAGCCTCAGGCTGGGGAGGTTGCCTCCCGAAGCAGCAGCTCCACTCGCCGCCTAGGACCCTCGGCTGCACCATCCCTATCCGGCCTCTGATTGCGACTGTCCAGGGCGCGCCCAGGCCCTTCTGTACCCAGCACAGCCCGTCGTCTCCCGAGCCCCGGGCAGCGCGTGGGCAGGTCCGGTCTCCCCACGGCGATGAGCTATTTGGCCAGGTCTGCGGATCCACCGTGAGTTGCGGGGAACTGCTCCCACTCGCGGAGCTGGGCGAGCTGGCTCCTGCTGTCCAGGGCGGCCAGTTCGGGTCTTGGAGCTTCCCTCTGGGCGTCCCACTCTTGGCTCCAGTGTCAGGGCTGTCTCTGGGCTTCCTCCTCCTCGGCTGCCCAGGCTTTCTCCCGCGGTGCTGAGACTTGCGCACGCAAAGCTTTTCCCCCGGCACTTTGTGCTCCAGTCTCTGGCTTTCGAAATCCCCCCTGTGCTGGGCCCGTTCTCTGCGCTGGCTGGTTTGCCTGCCCCTGGCTCCTTACCTGGATGATACCAAACCAGCAGCCGCTTGGGCTGTTCTCACCCCCGGCACTTCCCACGCGCTTAGCCCAGGGCACAAGCCGCGCACAGCCCTGTGCCACTGGGACGGGATGGGTCACAGCGATCGCCTGGGGACTGTCGCCTGGTTGTGCTTCGAACAAGCATATGGGATTTTATAGGGGGGAAGGCAATACGCTGCGTTCATTGAGACTACAAAGGCAAAGCAGTTACACAGATAGCTGGATGCACACACACATACATACGGTTTTACCAACTGATGCTATATGTATTCATTTCTGGTTTGTGGCTAATTAGATTAATTATGGGTGGAGGAGCGAGGGTTTATTGGTTAATTGGTTTGGCTGACGCTGTAGATATGGCAGGACGTTTTTAAAGCTTTATGGGAAAGCAGGTTTTTATAGTAGTATTTTGATTGGAATGAGTAAGTCTTGCATTCTTATGCTGATTTTGAGGGAAGTTTGATATTTTAGGGGATTTTTTGTTTTGTTATATTAAGCTGGTTTTTATTGTGAATATTTTGCTTTAATCGATGGGTGCTTTTTTAAAAAACTGTTTATTTGCTTATTGTTTATATTTTGATGGGGATATATAGTAATTTTTGGTGCTTTTTAATTTGTTTTTGGCTTTTTTAGAATATTGTGGGTTTATATTTATATTTAATGTATACATTTTTTATTATTTATATATAATAGGATTAATTTCTTGTTATACAGAAGCAATTTTTGTTACACGGAAATTATGTGCATATTTGAACAAGGACATTACATTACAATTTGAAGAACAATAATTATAATACCATCTGCATGTTTTGTTAGTCTATAAAGTGGTACCAGACCATTTGTTGTTTTTTTAGGTTCCTAATATTTTAGTTATTTTACAGTTTTTGTTGTAAGCTTAAGCTTAAAACAGAACAGTGTTCATAAGGGTTTATTTTTGCTTTAGACCTAATATTCTGGCTGGGGCACCTTTATGAATGGGAAGGGAAAGGTCCTTTCTGCTTTCAGAAAGGGTGACTGGCAGAGTACACTGCAGCCCAGTACTTTGCATAAAGCTACATTTTAGCTGCATGGCTACAATTTAAGGGACTGAAAATACCACGGAGCTTGTCGACCTGCCTTTGGGGTGCCCCAGACTCTCTCCTGCTGAGCCAGGCCCTCCGGCCTCCTCCAGCCCTAGCACAGAGTGACACAGACACTCAACACGGCTCGGCTTGGGGGCAGCTCCCTCAAAGGGACTTGTCACAGCTCCCAGGTGCACAGCCCACTGGGACCAGAATCCCAGATAAATCCATCTTGCTGCATATAAAGCTTATAGAAGCAAGCTCATAACATGCTCCCATTTCTACCACTGAGAGAGAAACGTGCCCAGCTCTGGTCCCCCCTCAAGGAACAATTATTTACACGGGTTTGTTAAGAAACAAAAGTAATTGTATTGAGTATAATGGGCAGAGCACACGTGGTTGCAAGTGATAACAGACAGATCAAAGTAAGTTAATAAGCAAAATAAAACAAAATTCACCAGTTGCACCTACTCTCAGAGACTTGTGAAGTGCAAATTCTTACCCTAACAGTCACAAACCGGGAAGCCTCCCAACTCAGGCCTGATCCTCCCCCTGTTTAGTCTTAGATGTTTCCAACAGGCAGCTTGGGAGGTCAACAGGGGTTTCTGGGCATCTGGCAGCCGCCCCCATTCTCCAGTTTCCCCCTAGAAAGAAATTTTGCCCCAGGCGTGATCCCTTTGTGGTCCGCTCAACCTTTGTCCCATTTCCAGGGGAACGTCCAAGGCCCAGTTCAAGCAGGTGGGAGCTGCCAGCCTCTGGCAGCCTGGGTAGAGACAGTAACAGGCTCATCCTGCCCAGGTCACCCTCACCAGGGCACTGAAACTGGGGCAGGACATGGGGCTCCATGGGCAGCCCTGGCTCACAGGTGCCCGTCCCCTGCGTGGGAGAGCCCAGGGGTGTTCCAGCTACAACTCTGGCTGGGATCAGAAAGCCTGCATTCCATCCATGGCTCTGGCAGGGATGTGGGGTCTAGTGGTTAGAGCAGGGGGGCCCGGAAGCCAGGACTCCTGGGCTGCATCTTCAGCTCAGAGAGGGGAGTGAGTGTGACGGATTGGATCATAGCGACCCCTCAAGACTGTCAGTTGATGGGCTGAAATACCACTGAACCCCCCGACCAGCGCTCTGGGGTGCCCCACCACCCTGCCCTGCTGAGTCAGACCCTCCGGGGCAGGGTGGCAGAGGGATGCGGGCACAGCCCACTGCAGAGCAACCCAGACACCGAGTGCCACTCAGCTCTGGGAAGGCTCAGCTATGAGGACCTGACACAGCCCCATGGGACCAGAATCCATCTTACTCTGCCTAAAAGTTTTACACAGAACAAGCTCATAACATGTCCACCCCTTTATCAGTCAAAGAGAGAGATGCACAGATCTATGCCCCCTAATAATTATTTACACTGGGTTTATTAAGAAACAAAGTGATTTTATAAAGTAAAAAAGCAGGATATGAGTGGTTACAAGTGGTAGCAGACAGATCAAAGTAAGTCAGGGTACGTCTACACTAGCCCCCTAGATCGATCTAGGGAGGCTAATGAGGGCCACCGAAATTGCAAATCAAGCCCGGGATTTAAATATCCCGCGCTTGATTTGCATATTCCCAGCCAGTCGCCATTTTTAGAAATTGACTAGCCCGAAGTAACTGCCCGCGTCTACATGCGGCAGTGAAACGGGATTCCGATTTAAAGCCCTAACTCGAATTAGCTGGTATTCCTCCTGCAATGAGGTTTACCAGCTAATTCAATTTAGGGGCTTTAAATCGGAATCCTGTTTCACTGCCGCGTGTAGACGCGGGCAGTTACTTCGGGCTAGTCAATTTCTAAAATGGCGACTGGCCGGGAACATGCAATCAAGCGTGGGATATTTAAATCCTGGGCTTGATTTTCAATTTTGGTGGCCCTCATTAGCCTCCCTAGATCGATCTAGGGGGCTAGTGTAGACGTACCCTTACTAAGGAAAACAAAACAGGCCAGCTTAGCCTAAGATACTAAGAGAACTTGTTATCAATCATAATTTCTCACGCTAGGCCTTATTTCAGGTAACATCCTTTTCAGGATAGATTTTTTTTTTTTAAAGTCAGCGGCTCCATTCCACCCTGCTGTTCCAGTCCTTTTGTTCTCAGGTGTTTTCAAGTGTCGTCTCGGGTAGGTTGTGAACCAGCTGGAGATGATCATAGTGTGCTCCCCTTGCCTTACAATCTATTTCCCTAGGGTGGGAATTCTTTTCCCCCCCAGACCCTGGTGGAAAAGGACCTAATTCAAGAAGGAAGTCAGGCATCAGGTGACATGGACACATGTCTTTGTAGCTCCTTTGCAGGTAGCCAGTTTTCCCCCACTCAGTTGTCTCTTGATAATGGTCTATCAGCTCTGAGTCTGACTTCTTTGTTCTTGTTCTTGATGGGCTGGAGATAGATTTTTCCCAACATGAACACATTCATAATAAACCTACAGTCCTTATTCCTAATTTCAGGTGCTGAAATGGTTCACATGCAAACAAAAGAGAATATACAAATTCAAGGGTTACAAGCTTTCCCGAGACAGATTACATGAAAAGTTTTGCATAATGCATATGAAGTCAGGCATATGAGTAGTATATACCTCGATAGCTTTTATCACCATGCAATTTTGATAGGTGTATGTCCCTCCCCTTTCCGCTTCTGTCTGAGTTTGGTGCGGTCTGCTATTTTGGAAAAAGTTTTGAAGTGCTGTGTGAGTGTCAGGGTGAGGGTTGTAGTGTGCTTGTGCTTGGAGACATTTGATTGCTTTTTAAGAATAACAAATTGCAAAGGTGAATGAAATAGAAGAGGAGAGGTAAGTAGGGTTCCCAGGTGTCCGGTATTGAACCGGACAGTCCAGTATTTTCGCCTCCTGTCCAGTAAAAAAATTCAGAAAATACCGGACACCTAAAATGTCCAGTATTTTCTGATTTTTTTCCCAGCCAGGAGGCGAAAATCCCAGGTGCTTACTGGGTTCCGAAGCGGAGGCAAGATGGCGGGCGGTCGCCAGCATCCTGTTAGGGCAAAAAAGCCTCAAAAGCGTTTCTTAAAGGGGCCACGCTGTTTGTTTGTTTGTTTTTTGCTTAGCAACTCTCGGGGGCCCTTTTTTTTTTTTTGTTCAGTATTTTTTCAGAAACCATCTGGCAACCCTAGAGGTGAGAGAGCAAATTGAAAAATAAATTAAAAGAAGAAAATAGAAAAAAAGGCTTTTAGAGATGGTGGCTAAAGAAATTAGCAGAGGGATAATTTAAAAAGAGCATAAGTGGATTTTAAAAGCTGAATAAAAAGAAAATACATTTAAAAGCAAATTAAAATAAAAGAGGGACATAGATACACAGGAGGAAAGCATGTGGCAGCTAGAAAGTGTAAAAAAGAATTAAAAGCAAATTAAGAGAAAAGACAAAACCAGAAAAGAAGGCTTTAGAGTGAAAAAGCATCACTAGAATTCAAAGCACGTTACATGAAGGAGGGAAGTAGAAAAGCAGGGGGAAGCACGTGGCAGCTAGAGAAAGCATCAAGAAAAAGTATGAGAGAGAATTAAAAGCGAATCTCTACTGCGATCAAAGGAGAGGTGTCTGTCAGGCCGTCTGACACAGAGAACGGTCGAGAATAAAGTCGGGATCTGGCGTGGGTCCTCCAGTGGCCGAATGACTATGGCATCAGCCTGCAGAACCTGAGCTCAAGGGTTTTCAGTCCTGTCCCAGGAGCAGCTGGGCAGCTTCCCCAGGGCGGGAGTTGGCAGAGGTGAGCAGCTGGCTGGCTTGGGAGGGGGTTAATGCTGGCACATGGGGGCTCCCAGTCCTGGGTGGAGGTGTGGTGCTCCCTGTCCCCCTCCCTAGCCAAGACAGCTTCTCGTGTCCTGGGGCATGTCCCATAGATGTAAGAAGGTAATTAAACAAATGACCCCTTTCCCCATCCCCAGTTAGCACTTACGCCCTGGGAATGAAAAGCACAGGCCCTTAAGGCACAGCCATTTACAAACCTGTTTAGTGACGGTTGGGCGGAGCTGCAGCCTGTGAATTAGAGATTATAATACAGTAATTCCTCATTTAACACGGTAGATGCATTTCAGAAAATGATCGTGCTAAGCAAAAACGTGCTATGCGGGGTCAGTTTTCCCACTGAAAATAATGGAAAAGGTGAGGGTTGCGTTTCAGGTGATGGTGTCGAAGTCAATTTTCTGTTGGTGCTGAGTTGTCAACGTCAACATTAAATGATGTCGATGGAACAGGGCTATCTTGTTCATCACCTATTTAGACAAATAGCCACCTTCCTTTATAATAGTTTCAAATATCGCTGGGAATGATTCAGCAGCCGCTGTGTCAGTAGCAGCAACCTCTCCAGTTATTTTTATATAACATAAGTTTGAACTCCTTTTAAAGCGTTCAAACCAACCATGACTTGCATTAAATGGCTTGGCATCGGTTACATTCAGTTCTATTTTAACAGCATCGTATAAAGCTTTGGCGTCTTCCTGAATAACAGCCAAACTCATGGGCATCTTTCATTGTATTTGGTCTTCAATCCACATAGACAATCGCCTCTCCATATGTTCCATTAGGTTAGATCGTGTACGAACAACCTTCTTCACACTTACTGGTGTTGCATTTTTGCAACTTTCCTTAATTTTCTCAGCTTGGGCACAGATCGTGCGCACACTAGACTCATGCATATTCAAAGCGCAGGAGATATCACAACTGCGTTCACCTTTTTCAATTTGCTTCATCACTTCAAGTTTCTCTTCTAATGTAAAAAATTTTCTATGCTTCTTGCTTGCAGAAGCAGATGTATCACTTTCCTTACACTTTCCACTCATGATAAGGGGTACAGTAATACACAGCAAGATACAGTATCTAGCAACACAAGTCACAGCCACACGAAATAGTTCGCACCTTGATTTTTTTCGTGTTATTTCGGGGACGGCCATGTTATTCAAAAAACGTTCCCTAAAAAAAATCAGGCTATTGCAAAAACGTGTTAAGCGGGCATGTGTTAAACGAGTAATTACCTTGTGAAGTTTCTAGGCTTGCTTTTAAGAGTTTTTCTTTAAAAGAAAAAATGTGCCAACAAGCTTATGTTTTCCCACTTGTTAACTTTTCCCCACCCCCTCTGTCCTCCACTGAACACTTTAATCCATCTTGTAATTCAAAGAAAAAAAAGGCCACAATAACTTCCCAGGGTTAAAACCACAAGCCTTTAATCAGGGGCCGTTATAAAAGTTTTCTTCCTATCTCGTTAATGAAGGTACTGTGATGCTGCAACCTATGAAATCTTCCGCCCCTTATTCGAGAATAACGGGCTTGGTAATGTGGGTGCACCGCTTAGAAATTCAACTGTGGGAGGGTGGGGGTGTTGTTTCAGACTAAGGTCCTAGTGTAGGCCGGGCCCAAAAGCCTTCCTTTCTATTCTCTTTCTTTTATTTCCTTTTATTCCATTTATCAATCTCCCGTCTTGTTGTTTTCTCTCGCTGCCACCTCGAAAAGCCTCTTTTCCAGTCTCTGTGTTTATTTTAATTAGCTTTTAGTTCCTTTTTATACTGTTTCTTACTGTTTTCTGTAGCTGCCGTGTGCTTTTTCCCTGCTTTTCTATTTCCCCCTTTTACTTAATATGCTTTTAATCCTTCTTATATATTTTTCACTCAAAAGCCTTCTTTTCTATTTTCCTCTCTTATTTCATGTGCTTTTAATCCCTTTTATACTTTTTTCACTCTACAACCTTTTTTTTCTATTTTCCTCTTTTATTTTAATTTGCTTATAACTCTTTTTTATTATTTTTCTTGATGCTTTCTCAAGCTGCCATGTCCTTCCATCCCATCCCCTACTTTTCTATTCTTTTATTTTCATTTGCTTTTAATTTAATTTAATTTAATTTTATTTGTATTCAGTTTTTTAATCCACCTATCCTCTTTTTTAATCATCACTCTGCTAATTTCTTTAGCTGCCATCTCTAAAAATCTTTTTTCTAATTTCTTCTTTTATTTATTATCCACTTCCCTCTCTCACCTGTTGTATCAGGAACAGGGGTCAGTTATAGGGGTGTTTATCAGGAACGCAGGGGTCAGGTGTAGTGGGGTGGTTATATCAGGGATGCAAGGTGTTTGGGGGGGGGGGGTTTCGGGGGGGGGGTTTCGGGGGGGGGGTTTGGGGGGGGGGTTTCGGGGGGGGGTTTGGTGGGGGGTTTGGGGGGGGGGTCTGTTGGTGAGGGGGGGTTTCGGGGGGGGTTTGGGGGGGTTTCGGGGGGGGGGTTTGGGGGGGGGGTTTCGGGGGGGGGGTTTCTGGGGGGGGGTTTCGGGGGGGGGTTTCGGGGGGGGGTTTGAGGGGGGGGGGTTTGTGGGGGTGGGTTTCGGGGGGGGGGTTTCGGGGGGGGGGGTTTCGGGGGGGGGGTTTTGGTGATGGTGGTTGTTGTGGGGGGGGTGGTAGTTGTTTCTGTGGGGGTGGGGGTGGGGGTAGTTGTTTCCGTCGTGGTAGTGGTGGGGGTGGGGGTAGTTGTTTCCGTCGTGGTAGTGGTGGGGGTGGGGGTAGTTCTTTCTGTAGTGGTAGTGGTGGGGGTGGGGGTAGTTGTTTCCGTCGTGGTAGTGGTGGGGGTGGGAGTAGTTGTTTCTGCAGTGGTAGTGGTGGGGGTGAGGGTAGTTGTTTCTGTAGTGGTAGTGGTGGGGGTGGGGGTAGTTGTTTCCGTCGTGGTAGTGGTGGGGGTGGGGGTAGTTGTTTCTGTGTGGTGGGGGTGGGGTAGTTGTTTCCGTCGTGGTAGTGGTGGGGGTGGGGGTAGTTGTTTCTGTCGTGGTAGTGGTGGAGGTGGGGGTAGTTGTTTCCGTCGTGGTAGTGGTGGGGGTGAGGGTAGTTGTTTCTGTAGTGGTAGTGGTGGGGGTGGGGGTAGTTGTTTCCGTCGTGGTAGTGGTGGGGGTAGGGGGTAGTTGTTTCCGTAGTGGTAGTGGTGGGGGTGGGGGTAGTTGTTTCTGTCGTGGTAGTGGTGGAGGTGGGGGTAGTTGTTTCCGTCGTGGTAGTGGTGGGGGTGGGGGTAGTTGTTTCTGCAGTGGAAGTGGTGGGGGTGGGGGTAGTTGTTTCTGTAGTGGTAGTGGTGGGGGTGGGGGTAGTTGTTTCCGTCGTGGTAGTGGTGGGGGTGGGGGTAGTTGTTTCCGTCGTGGTAGTGGTGGGGGTGGGGGTAGTTGTTTCCGTCGTGGTAGTGGTGGGGGTGGGGGTAGTTGTTTCTGTAGTGGTAGTGGTGGGGGTGGGGGTAGTTGTTTCCGTCGTGGTAGTGGTGGGGGTGGGGGTAGTTGTTTCCGTTGTGGTAGTGGTGGGGGTAGGGGTAGTTGTTTCTGTAGTGGTAGTGGTGGAGGTGGGGGTAGTTGTTTCCGTCGTGGTAGTGGTGGGGGTGGGGGTAGTTGTTTCCGTCGTGGTAGTGGTGGGGGTGGGGGTAGTTGTTTCTGCAGTGGAAGTGGTGGGGGTGGGGGTAGTTGTTTCTGTAGTGGTAGTGGTGGGGGTGGGGGTAGTTGTTTCCGTAGTGGTAGTGGTGGGGGTGGGGGTAGTTGTTTCCGTCGTGGTAGTGGTGGGGGTGGGGGTAGTTGTTTCCGCAGTGGTAGTGGTGGGGGTGGGGGTAGTTGTTTCTGTAGTGGTAGTGGTGGGGGTGGGGGTAGTTGTTTCCGTCGTGGTAGTGGTGGGGGTGGGGGTAGTTGTTTCTGTAGTGGTAGTGGTGGGGGTGGGGGTAGTTGTTTCTGTAGTGGAGTGGTGGGGGTGGGGTAGTTGTTTCCGTGTGGTAGTGGTGGGGGTGGGGTAGTTGTTTCTGTAGTGGTGGGGGTGGAGGTAGTTGTTTCTGTAGTGGTAGTGGTGGGGGTGGGGGTAGTTGTTTCTGTCGTGGTAGTGGTGGAGGTGGGGGTAGTTGTTTCCGTAGTGGTAGTGGTGGGGGTGGGGGTAGTTGTTTCCGTAGTGGTAGTGGTGGGGGTGGGGGTAGTTGTTTCCGTAGTGGTAGTGGTGGGGGTGGGGGTAGTTGTTTCCGTCGTGGTAGTGGTGGGGGTGGGGGTAGTTGTTTCCGTCGTGGTAGTGGTGGGGGTGGGGGTAGTTGTTTCCGTAGTGGTAGTGGTGGGGGTGGGGGTAGTTGTTTCTGTAGTGGTAGTGGTGGGGGTGGGGGTAGTTGTTTCCGTCGTGGTAGGGGTGGGGGTGGGGGTAGTTGTTTCCGTGTGGTAGTGGTGGGGGTGAGGGTAGTTGTTTCCGTAGTGGTAGTGGTGGGGGTGGGGGTAGTTGTTTCCGTCGTGGTAGTGGTGGGGGTGGGGGTAGTTGTTTCCGTAGTGGTAGTGGTGGGGGTGGGGGTAGTTGTTTCGCAGTGGAGTGGTGGGGGTGGGGGTAGTTGTTTCTCGTATGTGGTAGTGGGTGGGGGTGGGGGTAGTTGTTTCCGTAGTGGTAGTGGTGGGGGTGGGGTAGTTGTTTCCGTAGTGGTAGTGGTGGGGGTGGGGGTAGTTGTTTCCGTAGTGGTAGTGGTGGGGGTGGGGGTAGTTGTTTCTGTAGTGGAGTGGTGGGGGTGGGGGTAGTTGTTTCCGTCAGTGGTAGTGGTGGGGTGGTGGGGTAGTTGTTTCTGTAGTGGTAGTGGTGGGGGTGGGGGTAGTTGTTTCTCGTATGTGGTAGTGGTGGGGGTGGGGTAGTTGTTTCTGTAGTGGTAGTGGTGGGGGTGGGGTAGTTGTTTCCGTCGTGGTAGGGGTGGGGGTGGGGTAGTTGTTTCCGTAGTGGTAGTGGTGGGGGTGGGGTAGTTGTTTCTGTAGTGGTAGTGGTGGGGGTGGGGGTAGTTGTTTCCAGTGGTAGTGGTGGGGGTGGGGGTAGTTGTTTCCGTTGTGGTAGTGGTGGGGGTGGGGTAGTTGTTTCCGTAGTGGTAGTGGTGGGGGTGGGGGTAGTTGTTTCCGTCGTGGTAGTGGTGGGGGTGGGGGTAGTTGTTTCCGTAGTGGTGGGGGTGGGGGTGGGGGTAGTTGTTTCCGTCAGTGGTAGTGGTGGGGGTGGGAGTAGTTGTTTCTGTAGTGGTAGTGGTGGGGGTGGGAGTAGTTGTTTCCGTCGTGGTAGTGGTGGGGGTGGGGGTAGTTGTTTCCGTAGTGGTAGTGGTGGGGGTGGGAGTAGTTGTTTCCGTAGTGGTGTGGTGGGGGTGGGGGTAGTTGTTTCCGTAGTGGTGGGGGTAGGGGTAGTTGTTTCCGTAGTGGTGGGGGTGGGGGTGGGGGTAGTTGTTTCCGTAGTGGTGGGGGTGGGGGTAGGGGTAGTTGTTTCCGTAGTGGTGGGGGTGGGGGTGGGGGTAGTTGTTTCTGTAGTGGTGGGGGTAGGGGTAGTTGTTTCTGTAGTGGTAGTGGTGGGGGTGGGGGTAGTTGTTTCCGTAGTGGTAGTGGTGGGGGTGGGGTAGTTGTTTCCGTAGTGGTGGGTGGTGGGGGTGGGGGTAGTTGTTTCCGTAGTGGTAGGGTGGGGGTGGGGGTAGTTGTTTCCGTAGTGGTGGGGTGGGGGTGGGGGTAGTTGTTTCTGTAGTGGTTGGGGTCAGGGTAGGGGCAGTTGTTTCTGTAGTAGTAGTGGTGAGGGTGGGGGTAGTTGTTTCTGTAGTAGTAGTAGTGGGGGTGGAGGTAGTAGTTCCTGTGGGGGTGGGGGTAGTTGTTTCTGTAGTGGGTGGTTGGGGGTGGGGGTAGTTGTTTCCAGTGTGGTAGGGGTGGGGGTGGGGGTAGTTGTTTGTTCAGTGGTAGTGGTGGGGTGGGGTGGGGGTAGTTGTTTCTGAGTGGTAGGGTGGGGGTGGGGGTTGTTGTTTCCATAGTGGTAGTGGTGAGGGTGAGGTTGTTGTTTCCATAGTGGTAGTGGTGGGGGTGGGGGTGTTGTTTGCGAAGTGGTAGTGGTGGGGGTGGGGTAGTTGTTTCCGCTAGTAGTGGTGGGGGTGGGGGTAGTTGTTTCCGAGTTAGTGGTGGGGGTGGGAGGTAGTTGTTTCCGAGGGGTAGTGTGGGTGGGGGTGGGAGGTGGTGTGGGGGGTGTGGGGGTAGTTGTTTCCTGAGTGGTGGGGTGGGGGTGGGGGTAGTTGTTTCTGGAGTGGGGGTGGAGCGTGGGGTAGTTGTTTCCGTAGTGGTGTGGGTGAGGGTAGTTGTTTCCGTAGTGGTGGGTGGTGGGGGTGGTAGTTGTTTCCGTAGGTGGTAGTGGGTGGGGGTGGAGGTAGTTGTTTCCGAGAGTGGAGTGGTGGGTGTGGGGGTAGTTGTTTCCTAGTGGTGGGGGTGGGGGTGGGTTGTTTCCGTAGTGGTGTGGTGGCCGAGGGGAGGTTTCCGTGTGGTGGTGGGTGGGCGTGTGGGTGTTGTCCTGTAGTGGATGGGGCAGGGTAGGGGAGGGTTGTTTTGCGTAGTGTGCGTGAGACAGTGGGGGTAGTTGGTTTGCTGTAGGTTGTAGTGCAGTGGGTGGTGGGGGTTATCTCTCCTGTGCAGACGGGTGAAGGGGTAGTCTGTTTCGTCAGTGGTGGGGGTGGGGGTCAGTTTGTATTCCCCATAGAGGTGGGGGTGGGGGTAGTTGTTTGTGAAGTGGTAGGGGTGGGCGTGGGGGTGGGGGTAGTTGTTTCCGTAGTGGTGGGGGTGGGGGTGGGGGTTGTTGTCCTCTGCATAGTGGTGGGGGTCGAGGGCGGGGTTGTTGTTTCCATCGTGGTAGCCTTGGTGGGGGTGGGGGTGTTGTTTGTGACAGTGGTAGTGGTGAGGGTGGGGGTAGTTGTTTCTGTAGTGGTGGGGGTGGGGGTGGGGGTGCGTTGCCTCGTGGGGGTGGAGGTAGCTGTTTCCAGAGGGGTAGTGATGGGGGTGGGGTGGAGGGGTAGTGGAGGGTGTGGGGGTAGTTGTTTCCAGAGTCGTGGCGTGGGTGTGGGGGTAGTTGTTTCTGGAGTGGTAGTAGCGGGGGTTGTTGTTTCCAGAATGGTAGTGGTGAGGGTAGTTGTTTCCGTAGTGGTGGGTATGGGGGTGGTTGTTTCGAGAGTGGTAGTGGTGGGGGTGGAGGTAGTTGTTTCCGGAGCAGTAGTGGTGGGTGTGGGGGTAGTTGTTTCCATAGTGGTGGGGGTGGGGGTGGTTGTATCCGGAGGGGTAGTGGTGGCGATGGGGGTGGGGGTGGGGGTGAGTGTGGGTGTTGTCCTAGTGGGGATGGTGGAGAGGGTAGGGGGGGTTTTTTGCGGAGTGGGCGTGGAGACAGTGGGGGTAGTTGCAGTGCCTGCATCACGGTTGTCGATTGCGATCGGGCTGCTGGGGGTTTTTTGCGGATGGCTGTCAGGAAGACGTGAAGGTGTAGTCTGTGTGCCTGATCACGGTTGTCGATTGCGATCGGGCTGCTGGGGGTTATCTCTCCTGTCAGAAGACGCCGAACGCTGCTAGTCCTGTTGCCTGTCAAGGATGGTTCCACTTTTAATCTCCGCACCTGTTGCCGACGCGAAATTCAGCCCTATTGCTGCAAACGGATGACGATGATGCTCCTGTCTGGTGAATTCAGCCTCCTCCCCTCTGTCTCCACCAACCGACGGTTCCTCCTCTGCCTGCCCTTCCCTCCCGCCTGGGCGCCTCCCTGCTCCAGCTGCACCAGGCCACGGCAGGGGAGGTGCCTGATGCCCTCTTGCCCCCCCGTGGCCCTGCCTGCAGCCCCACACAGGAGACTGGCGCTGGGGTTGGGAACACAGCTGTGGTCGGGGCGGCTCTTTCTCCCCATTCCGTGGCACACTGCACTGCAGCACACACACACAGGAGACTGGCACGCTGGGGTTGGGACACACAGCCGTGGTCGGGCGGCTCTTCTCACACACACACTGGCTGCACACACACACACACACACACACACACACACACACACACACACACACCCCGTTCGGTTCAGTTATTTTATAACCACCCCAGAGCGCCGGGAGCCCTGGGCACACACTGAGAACAGGAGCTGCCTCACGGAGCAACAGCAGCTTAGCTCCACCTTAGACATCACGGGGGTGGGGACTAGTGGTTAGAGCAGTGGGGGGTGGGAGCCAGGACTCCTGGGTTCTCTCCCCAGCTCTGCATCCCTGACATCACAACCCTCCCCCTGGCAAGTGCCCCACTGCCATCGCCCCCGGAGCAGGGTGGCATTGCTAGGGGTGGGGGCGGGAGGAGCTGGGCTGGGAAGCAAACGTCCCAATTCCTCTCTCTTTCCCTCCAGCCAGAACCCCTCTTGGCAGCCCCACCCGCCCAGAGCTCCACACAGACTCCGGGTCCCACCAGCTCTCGGGGGAGCTGCTGGGTGAGGACATTCCCGGGCACCCCCCGCCCTGCGACCAGCTGGCAGAATTTACCTTGGTTCAGCTCGCCAGTGTAATCCAGGCAATAGGTCTCCTGCCCTGTGCAGGGGGTGACTTGGCTGTTGCAGGTAGTGGAGCCCAGAGCAAAGCAGGTTGGGCACTGCCGCCCGTTCGGGGTGGTGTCCCGGGACACTGAGAACAAAGACAGATGGTTACCGGGTGGGTTAAACCTTGCCCCAAGTGGGGGATGGGCCCTGCCTCTCCCAGCACGTGCAGGCCCCTCCCTACATCCGGGCGGCATTTATCCATCTGTCTGGGACACAACAGTCGGCGACGGCCGCACTGGCTCAGTTCTAGATCCCAGCGAGTGTGAAGGGGGAGCCCGATAGGTTCCGGGAAGTTTAGATTTGAGCCTGTCCCAACGGCTGCTCCCTCCTTCGCATGCAGCCCCCCCCACCCCATCTGATTGCAAACGGGCCCCGACTATTCTTCCCCCGCTCGGACACCCGCCAGCTTCAAGGATTTCACTGGAGACAGAAATGACATGTGAGGAAATTGAGTTTGGGGCAATAACAGGGAGAAACGGGAACAAATAAATTTGTGCCAGGGCTTGTCCACATGAATAGTCCGATTGTAGCAAGGAAGATGGGGTGTGCGGAGCTGCTGGGTATGACTCTGCTCAGTGCTGGTCCGATGACCTTGCTGTCCATATGCACCCTGCTGACACATGGGAGCTGTTTATTAGTGTGCTTTGAGCTAATGCCCTTCCAAAGAGCTCCTTCAGCCGACCCATGTCCATCAGCAGGGGCACACGGAGAGCTAGATTCACACCCAGCTCACACCCTGTAATCGTTGATGTGGCCGTTGCCTGAAATAGGGACAAAACAAACCGACCAACAGCGTACCTTGAGGTGTGGCTGAGTTGCACAAATCTGCATCTTTGCATTGTAGGACATTGATCCTCACGTACTGGTCCTTCCCCACGGTGAAGGAGAGGGGGCCTTTTATATCACTGTTATAGTCATTGAGACATTGCTTGGAGAAGAACGTCTGCTTTGTCCCCTCTTTGTGCGATAGAAAAGAGCAAAACAGAAAATGAGAGGCTGGGAGGGGATTATACCTCCTTGTGCAGCTGTTGGGATCCTGTGTCTGATTCTGGGGCCACAATTCAGGAAGGTGACGAGGAGCCCAGGCCTAAACTGCACCCCAAATCGTGTCAGCCAGGCTGAGGATAAAGGGTTTGTGCGTGGAGAGTAGGGGGCAGTGAGGGTTCAGTTTTGGGTCACGGCCACATTAATCACAGTGAGGCCAGAGCCTGAATAAACCCACTGGGGACTGTGCTGGGAAAATGTCCCGAGTGTGGTCAGAGGCAGGCGGGTGGGTGGGCGTGGCAGGGAATGAATAGGGAGGCAGGTTGGCAGACAGGTGGCTGGATAATGACCGACCACGTAAAAGCTGGTGGGGGCTACGCTTCATTCCCACAGGGGGAATGGAAGGGCCATTCAATCCCGTTAGGTCAGTGGCAGGATGAACCAAACTGGGTCTGTAACTCGGGTCCCACGTCAAAGGACAAAGTGTGGGAACTGGTGAAATCCGCTGGCCTGAGGAACTCGGGGGGGTTGAACAGGGAGAAGGTTTGTTTGGCATCTCCACGTCAAAGGGGGCAAATGAGTTTTGTAAGGGCAAAAATATATGTGAGGAAGGGCCCCAACCCTGAGCATGTGACCCAGGGCGTCAGACAGACTTTGGGAGCAGCTGGCCGGGCATAAGGGATCCCACCTCCAGTCTTCTTTCTAACCCCGCTCAGAAAGTGCATTTCTACCCGGCGCAGCTTCGCTTGCTGCCGCGCAGCTGGCCTGTGTGGGGTTGAAAGCCCAGTGAATGAAATCCCATCAATAGCGCCCGGGAGGTGAAATCGGGCCCCTGAAGTCAGTGGGAGCTTTGCAACTGACCAGCGGGTCCAGGCCTTGAGACTGCCCGGCCTGCCAGTCGCTGCGTCAGAGGCTGGAACGTTGCCAGAATCGACCCAGCGCCACGCCTGGCCAGAGTGTGCTGTGCCGGGTGCCAGGGCTCCGGGAGGGGCGGTGTTGGGGCTGGCTCTGGTGACGAGGGTGGGGACAGAGGCAGGGTAAGATATGTCTGGGGTGAAGACAATGTCACCTACCCAGGGAGATTTCTTCTGCCACGGAGAGGCAGGCGCCCGTCGCCCGGTCGTCTTGGCAGGTCCCTGGAGCCACATCGCAGGCCTCTGTTGGGCCGAAGCCCACGTTGCATGTCAGGGGCCCCGCTGGAGAAAGAAGAGCGAGTGTTTCCTTCATCCTGTGGGCTAGCAGTGCCAGCTCGGACACGTCCCTTTGCCCCAGTCTCCCCGGCTGCAAACAAGCCGAGGGGCAAATGGGCCCTATTGTCTCCGGGTCCCTCTGCAATGGCTCGATTTCAATGACAGGCCTGCAGTCTGTAGTTTCCCGGGTTAGGGATCATGAGGGTCTGGGGTGATCCCAGATGACTGGACAAAGGCAAATGTGGTGCCCCTCTTTAGAAAGGGAAGGAGGAGGATTGGGGGGAACTCCAGACCGGTTAGTCCCTGGAAAAACCTTCAGGAAATCCATTTGGGAACAGTTGGAGGAGAGCAAACTGATCAACATGGATCAACATGGATTCTCCAAGGGCCAGTCCTGCCTGACCAATCTGGTTGCCTTCTATGCTGCGGTAACTGGCCCTGTGGCCACGGGGAACTGACTGTTCCCCCTGTTCGGTGCTGGCAGGGCTATGTCTGGCGTGTTGTGTCCAGGGTGGGGGGCCCCCACCACAGAAAGGGTGAGGACATACTGGAAAGGGGCCCGCATAGGGCAAAGAAGCAGTTAGGGGGCGGAACACGTGACCT
Organism: Pelochelys cantorii; assembly: GCA_032595735.1. Classification (NCBI taxonomy): domain Eukaryota; kingdom Metazoa; phylum Chordata; order Testudines; family Trionychidae; genus Pelochelys; species Pelochelys cantorii. The sequence continues at coordinate 3,753,676 of CM064349.1, forward strand.
CTTCTCCCTCCATGTCAGGGGCAACTGTGCCCCCAATTCACTCCTCCACCAGCATTCTTGTGTCGTGTTTACAGGCCCCTGTGCCCTCCCAGAGCTAGTCCCAGCGCCCTGCACGTGTGGGAGGGGCCCTGGTCAGGGAGCCAAGGGGTGCGAGGGGTTGACGTCCAGGAGGGGTTAAGTGGCTGCAGCCGCGGACGACTCACCTTGGGCACTGGCTGTCGCTAGGAGAGCAGGGAGGAGGCAGAGGAGCGAGGAAACCCCCATGGTGCTGGGAGGAGCCCGGGTCTGGGCTGGGAGCTGAACGGAGCCTTCTCACGGCTGGCGCAGCGAGCTCTGCCGGAGGGGAGCAGGAGAGAATCCAGGGGGAAAGGAGGCTGGAAGGGAATTACAGCTGAGATTTGTAGGGGGTGTAACGCCAGGCAACACAATTGTGCCAAAACTGATTGTTTGGTTCTCTCCCAGTTCTAAAGAATTTTGGCAAGAAAATATCCTGGGTTGACCCAATTACTAGCCATACTGAAAAGCCAAAGTATATGGGTTTGGTGCATTTACAAGCACTTAAGGTCAATGAGCATTGATTTAAATCTAAATGTTGCGGTCAACGTTGGAAAGAAAACCCACCTGGACGTGAAAAAAATCATAATTCTGCAAGTGTTCCCATTTCATTTTTTTCAAGTTTTTTTCTAGGAATTTTTTTTCACTCATTTTCACAATATTTCGGTCTCCCCAAACCTGCATTTTTCAACAGAGTAAACTTTGTTCCCTACTGTACAATGCCACAGACATTCCCAGAGATAACAGAATGGGAGTTCTCCGATAGAGCCCTGTGTGGGACTGTATTTTAATCCTACTCTCACTCTCTTCCTGCGCTGTGCCTGCATTTTTATTTCACTCCCACCTGCAAAGACCTTAGATCTCGCTAATCCCGCAAGACAGACATATTCCCTCAAGCTACTTTTAAAAAACTACTTTGGTTAAAATATTACACCTATGAACAGAATCCAACACAATTTTTACCACTAAAAATATGGAACAAAATTTGCTTAAACCATGTAAAAAGTTATTTCATTGCTGTTATAATGGACTTCCAAACTGTTTCTATCCCCTCCTTAAATTCGAGTATTTAAACCTTTCTTTAGGAAAATACTTGCTCTCTCTTGCTGACATTTCTGACAAGCTGCTGTCATGTGCTTTGCCCCATGGTCCCACAGTCTCTTCTTCTATCCCACCCAGCCACCCCCAGAGCAAAGCACCTTTTCCCACTCCCATGACTGTAGCAGGGAGGCCGGTGGTACCAGCAGGATTCCAGTCTGGCTGCAGGGCTCTACCCTGGGGCGATTTTCCCCTCCATCATATGCATTGGCTCCAGATCTGTGCTATCCCTTCTGAGACGGAGCGACCGGCCCTGCCCACCCCAGGGCCAGAGCATCCTGTTGGTCTGGAGAGGGCATCGCAGTATTTTCCATGTAGTTCTCCTTCCCCTCTGGCAGCTGAACGTCCTTCTTGGGTTTTCTCTTTGGCAGCGGTGCAGCAAGCCGAGGTGAGCACGGCTCCTCCTCCGGGGACACTCGGGTCCCTTCCCTGGCTCCCCTGGGTTGAGTTAGAACCTGCCAAGTCTTGGAGCTCTTCAAACTCACCATCCCCCACCGCGCATTACTTTGCATTTATCCAAACTGATCTGCCATCCCGTTGCCCACGAACCCGCCTCGACCAGGTCTCTCTGGAGTTCCCGACTCACCTCGGTGTCTGTCACTTCTGCCGATTTCATCCCCACACCCGAGAGTCACCTCCTCTCAGCCCCTAAATACCCAGGCAGCGGCCCTGCCCCTCCACGGGTGTCACCGGCTCAGCTCTCATTTGAGATCCGCCGTGGGCACCCCGCCAGCTATTTGCCAGAAACCCAGAATGGCTCATTCAAAGGGCCAAGAGGTAATTACCACCACCCTGCCTGTGAGCAAAGACAGGGACCGGAGAGGGTGAGGTGCACAGCCAGGGCCCAGTGACTCAATTGGGAAGGAATAGATGCCAGATGCATTCCACTGCAAAACAGGCATTTGGGAGCATGGCTCAGGACTGGGGAATCCGGCCTGGCCGACCAGGGCAGTTGGGATCAAAACACAAGTGAGGGATGCAAGGGGGGAGGGGAGGGGATGTGACAGGTTGGGTCACAGAGACCCCCTCAGGACTGTCACCTAATGGGCTAAAAGCACCGGAGCCTGCCGACCTGCGTTTGGGTGCCCCGACATCCTGTGCTGCTGAGCCAGGCCCTCCAGCCTCCTCCAGCCCTGGCACAGCGCTGGGGTCCCAGGCCACTGCCGAGTGACACAGGCGCTCCACACGGCTCGGCTCAGGGAAGGCTCCGTCAGAGGGACTCGTCCCAGCTCTCAGGGGCACGGCCCACTGGGACCAGAACCCCAGATCAATCCTCTTACCCTGTATAAAGTTCACACAGAGCAAGCCCATAACATGCTCCCCCCCTTTATCACCGAAGCAGAGACGTGCCCAGCTCTCGTCCCTCCAGGGAACTGTTATTTATGTGGGGTTTGTTCAGAAACACAAGGAATTTCATTAAGTATTAAACTTCAGAGTATTATGATTTGCATTGAAGAGGCTGCAAGTGACAGACGGATCAAAGTCAGTCACCAAGCAAAAGAAAACAAAACTGGCCAGTTGCGCCTGCTACTCTCAGAAACCTGCTCCCTGTAGCTTCGTACCCGGACAGTTGTTCTCATCACCTGGGACGCCTCCCACCTCGGTCCTGATCCTCCCCCTGTTCAGTCTTATGTTTCCCGTAGGCAGCTTGGGTGCTGATCTGGGGTCTCTGGGCATCTGGCAGCCGCCCCCATTGGCCAGTTTCCCGCCTCGAGAGAGATTTTGCCCCAGGTGGGATCCCTTTGTGCTCAGCTCAACCTTTGTCCCATTTCCAGGGGAACGTCCAAGCCCCACAAGGGGCTTTGGCAGCAGGTGCCCGACCCCATGCCCCAGCAGGACCCAGCCCAGTCCAGGCTCACAAGGGAAGCGAGACTATGCATAGAGCAGTGTCCCCAGATCCTGGCCGCTGTCTCCCTTCCGTAGCGCTAATCGCCCTGCTTTGCAGGGCTGGGTCAGTACACGCGGTGTGTGTTTCATACCACTCCCACCAGGACTGCTACAGGCAGCCAGACAGAACAGGCACGTTCGGCCGCCTGTAACTTTGAAATGACATGGCACATTAGATATTTTGCAGAATGAATCTTCCGGTTCTGCACACTCAGAAGTGTATTTTCATTATGCATGGGGGAGGTGGCCTGCCGCCCGAGCTCACTGCTAGACTGTTGGACAGCGTTCAATACGGAGCCCGTGTGCCTGAAATGTTTGTTAGGCTCTGCTTACACGCCCAGCCAGGGTCATTATCCCTGTGATGCCATGCACAGGTGTGTTTACGGAGTTCTAGCTCTGTCGCCCGGTGCCTGGAAACGTTTCGGGCGCAGCATTACCCAAGAATGCAGACAGCAAAGTCTTAAAGTGTACGGTTCCTGGCATTTAGCCGCCAATGCCATGAAGCAGTGTGCCTCAGTTTCCCCTCCCACACAGCATTCTGCTTCTCACAGCCTGTGTTTGGCTTGCTGCTGTGCCTCTGTCTAACCCTCTTTGAGCTTAGGGGCTGCCTGCTTACGGGACACTCTTGTCCCTGCCCCTCAGGTGTGCAGACGCTTGCCCCAAACCTCATGTGTCTCTCACCATTTCCTGGGGTTTCCCATTGGCTCAGTTCCTTCAGTTCCGAAGCACAAGGTTCCCAGCGAGTCTGTGGCAGGGCAGCCGTTCCCAGGACAGCTGCCATAACCCGCTTCTGGATCAGCCATGTGGCTTTCCAGTGTTTATTGCCACGACCAGGCCCTTTGTGCCCAGTGCATGCAGGTAGCGACGGGTTCCCTTTCTGCCAGGGAAGGTTTCCGGGTCATGTCTGTCTCATGGCTGGGGGGAGGGAAGGATTGGCTGTGGAGCTGCATCAGGACCCTTCCCGACCCCCAGGGCTGCACCCACACAAAGGACTGACCCAGGCCCCGGCAGATTCTCTGGGCCCCTTGCTCCCCGGCTGGGATATTGTCAGTCCCTCCCCCGGTGATTTATTGGCCTGTTCACAGACACGGGCCGCCTCGGTACGAGCTTCATCCCCCGTCTCAGGCAGACAGTGGGAAGCTTTGACATGCGCAGCAGGCACAATGTCCGGCCTCGGTGTGTGCTGGACCAGCAGGTCCCCTCTGATCCCTGCCCCCAAGGGTTTGGGATGCTTCCCTCAGGGAGCTCAGACCCACGAGTCCCCCTTAAAACTGGACTATGGGAGAGGTGCCTAGGAGTACAGACCCAGCCTCCCCCCCCCCCCGTAACCAATGGGGAGCTACTCCTGCACTGCCCCCTCTGGGCCACCTGCCCTCTGGCCAGCTCCCAGCTGCGACAGACCCTACCCTGGGAAGCCAGGTCTCCCTCGCCCTTCGAACTGGGCCGGCCTCCAGTTACCAAGCCCCTGGGGTCCTCATTCCCCGCAGTGGCTCCTTGGGCCCCGACTTCCCCCCGTCTGAGACACACGTCTCTGTGCAGGCTGGGGCAGGATCTACCTCCTGCTCAACTGCCCCTGCCTGGCAGTCCCCAGCCTGGACAGCCCCCTCATTATTCAACATCCACCTCCCTGCCCTCCCCACGGATGTCCATAGACAGGGGCTGGCTGCCTCCAGCCTACCCCCTGTGGCAAAGTGAGTCGCAGTCCTGGAGAGGAATTAAAGAGACGCTGTCGGATTTCCTCAACTTCCTCTCTGGTTTCGCCTTCTCCTCCATGGGTTTCAGCCCCGTTTCCTCCGTGCTGCTGACAGCCCTGGGGATGGATGCAGCCACATCGTAAAGTCATTTCCCAAAAGACGTGGTGTAACGTCGTGTGGCACAGCAGCAGTCAGCCTGGCTCCTTCCTACTGTGCCACAGCCAAAGGGGCAGGGATCTTACGGCCTCCAGCCAACCCCAGCTCTGCAGTGTCCCCGGCAGAACGTTCTTCTCATTACCCAGGTGCCCCGACGACAGAAATCTCGGCCCCCGTGTCCCTCGCCCTGGAGCTCCCGGCCGTGCTCCCTGATTGGCTGCGCAGTGACCTGCCCCAACCCAGTGCAGGGAGCGGCTGCTGCCTGGGGACCCCCAAGCTCTGGGGAGCAGCATTTCCTGAGTTACCTGCTGCCGGGTCCACTCAGTCCTGGGCATTTGCTCCCCCGTGGTCAGTGGGACCGAGCTACAGCCCCGTCTGGGCTGCTCTGCCTGTGCAGGGGCCTCGGGGCCGGTAACAGGGGAGTGAAATGGGGGAAGAGAAGGCCCGGCCTCCCCCCACCCTCCTTCTCAGGGTACCGTGGGGCCTTTGCCTCCCACCCAACTGACACCCCCTGCCTGTGATCTATCCCTGCCAGGGGTGGGATTGTGCAGACTGATCAGCACAGGCAGCAGGAGCTTCTCCTTCCCCCTGTTTGTCCCACAAACACGGTTTCACGTCACCACTGACCTCAGCAAGGAGCTCACCAACCTGCTCGCACGTGCCTTCAAGGCCTGCCCGGCCTTTCCCTCTGACTCACTTATCTAGCAGATCTGCCATTTGGTTCACTTAAGCCACCTTGCTCAGACCAGCCCTTCACTTCTGGCTTCTAGATGTCGCCCTGGAGATTTCCGGTGACATCTGAGACTGTGCTAACACCAAATCCTTAAATTGACCATCGTCATGGGCGGCGGGTGTAAGAGGCAGGGAGAGGCATTGCCTCCCCTGGTCTTAGCATGCAGCCCCTCCCTTCCTCTGTCCCCAATCTGAACACTCCTGAGGGCTCCTGCAGCAGGCTGGTGCAGCTTGTGGACAAGTGACTCGTCCCCCAAAGTGGATGTTTGTTTCCAGTTGAAAACCCCTTCAGCTTGCTAGATCCATCAGCATAACACTGAACCTGCAACAGAGCCATTAAGTGGGAAGGAAACCAGGTAACAGGCATGGGCCAGGCCAGAGTTGGCTTCAAAATTAACTGAGCCTTGCCAGGTCTACAGGACCTAAGTTTAAAATTTGCTTGAAATATTTCATTAGTTTGTTGCTTAATCACGTCTTTACAAATTGCAGGCATAGATATTTAGCTGCACAATCTGAGCGTTCAGAGTTCGCCTTAAATGCTTGGATCAGTTTCTTACATAAATTCTGCGAAAGGCCGCCCTGATACATTTTCATGTTCATTCCTGTAGTACAAAAACTTGCCTCCGCAGTCTGCCTGGCCTTTCTAGCATCCCTACTCTCCTTTCTCCTGTTGTTGAAGAGAGCCTTGCTATGAAAATCACACAAAGCAAATTTGTGTTCTCTTTTTGTAAAAGCAACAAACTTTGTTCGGAACACACTGAACTGCTCTGCCTGATTACTTTAAACTGGTATCTTTGTGTCACTGAATTTAATCTGTCATCTGGAATGATTACTTTAGAAAGGCTTAAAATATAAAATCACTTTAGACCAGTGGTCACCAACCAGTCGATCGGCATCTACCTGGTAGATCTTGGAGCCTCTGACAGGTGATCTTGACTGGTTTGGCCAGGAAGCTCTCAAGCGCTGGCACTTCAGTTGCCCCTCCACCTAGGGTGTGTCTAGACTACGCCCTGTCCCAGCCCTGAACCCCCTCCTGCACCCAGCCTCCTACCCCAGATGTGAGTCCCCTGCACCCAAACTCCTTCCTAGAGCTTGCACCCTGAACCCCCTCTTGGACCCTAATCCCCTGCCCTGGACTAAGCCCACAGCCTCTCCCACACGCTGACCCCCTTGGCCCAAGACCAGAGCCAGCACCTCTACCCCAGCCTAGTGAAAGTGAATGAGGTTTGGGGAGGAAGGGGATGGAGTGAGCGGGATGAGGCCTAGGAGAAGGGGTGGAGCAGGGGCAGGGCCTAAGAGAAGGGGCGGGAAGGACGTGGGCCAGGGGTGTTTGGGTTTGAGGTAGAGCTTACATTGCACTTACATCAAAAAAGCGATCTTGTGGTTAAAAAGGTTGGAGAGCCCTGCCTTAGACATACTGAGGAAGAAAATGGAAAGCAGAGAAGGGCTGCATCACCTATTCCATAATATGAATGTTGCATTCAGCAGCACAGCTGACCTGCCCGTCCTACAAAGTTTTTGCAAATAAATCTCTGACAAGCTTCAGGGTATGTCGAGAAACCCGCCACTGGCCTTTTTTATTCCCAGATGCAGTGCTTTGAATGGAGCGCCTTCTGCACGGCCTGTCGTCCCAATCCGGCGTGCAGTGCAACATGCTCCGTTTTCTTTACAGAGAAATTGTAGGGCGAGGGGTTCCAAATGTCAGGGATTTGGCTGGAAGGGGGGAGCAGAGAAGAGGGAGGGGGAAGGGGCGGAGCCTGGGGGAGCAGGGGCGGAGTCCGAGCAGAGCCTCAGGCTGGGGAGGTTGCCTCCCGAAGCAGCAGCTCCACTCGCCGCCTAGGACCCTCGGCTGCACCATCCCTATCCGGCCTCTGATTGCGACTGTCCAGGGCGCGCCCAGGCCCTTCTGTACCCAGCACAGCCCGTCGTCTCCCGAGCCCCGGGCAGCGCGTGGGCAGGTCCGGTCTCCCCACGGCGATGAGCTATTTGGCCAGGTCTGCGGATCCACCGTGAGTTGCGGGGAACTGCTCCCACTCGCGGAGCTGGGCGAGCTGGCTCCTGCTGTCCAGGGCGGCCAGTTCGGGTCTTGGAGCTTCCCTCTGGGCGTCCCACTCTTGGCTCCAGTGTCAGGGCTGTCTCTGGACTTCCTCCTCCTCGGCTGCCCAGGCTTTCTCCCGCGGTGCTGAGACTTGCGCACGCAAAGCTTTTCCCCCGGCACTTTGTGCTCCAGTCTCTGGCTTTCGAAATCCCCCCTGTGCTGGGCCCGTTCTCTCCGCTTGCTGGCACGGCTTGCTCTGCGCTGGCTGGTTTGCCTGCCCCTGGCTCCTTACCTGGATGATACCAAACCAGCAGCCGCTTGGGCTGTTCTCACCCCTGGCACTTCCCACGCGCTTAGCCCAGGGCACAAGCCGCGCACAGCCCTGTGCCACTGGGACGGGATGGGTCACAGCGATCGCCTGGGGACTGTCGCCTGGTTGTGCTTTGAAGAAGCTGTGATGTAGTGGGGGGGGGCTGTCTACTTTTGTAACCCTGTGTTCGCTCTTTGCCGTGTTGTGTTTTGTGGGATTCCTGATGACTCACTGCAGACGTGTGTTGGGCCCAGCCACCTGAAGGCCAGACTTAGGAGGTCACAACTCCTGCTGGGGAGGGGCACAAAGGAGAGGTGGGGCTGAGTCCAGGCTGGGCAGTAGGCCCTGGGGGATGGGTCAGTCTCCTCTGGGCTAGGAGGAGAGAAGGGGTTTAGGGCAGGAAAGGGGGAAAAGGGCTTGGGACCCTTTCCCCCAAGAGGAATAACCCTCACCCTGCCCTGTCTCCTAAGCGACGCTGCGTCTCTGTGAACCACAGCTTCAGGGGGTAGCCGAGTTAGTCTGTTACAAAAAACAACAACACATGGTCTGGTAGCACTTTATAGACTAACAAAACCTGTCGGTGGGATCATGAGCTTTCGTGGGCACCGCCCACTTCTTCAGATGTGTTGAGTAGGCGATATGAAAACTGGAAATAAATAGGAGAGGGGAACGGAAGGGGGCAGAGAAAGACAAAGGGAGGGGGGTGGGACACAGAGCATCATTAAGTATCTGGAGAATGGGTACTTAAACCTAAGCAGATAAAAATCAAAGTCAATAGATAGATGGGTTCCCTAGGGAGCGGGTGGAGTCTCCATCCTTAGAGGAGTTTAAGTCTCAGCTTGACCAAGCCCTGGCTGGGTTGATTGAGTTGGGGTTGGTCCTGCCTTGGGCAGGGGGCTGGACTTGATGCCTTCTGAGGTCTCTTCCAGCTCTGTGGTTCTATGATTCCTAAGACAGGAAGGATACCACTCAGAGAGCTGTTAGCACCTTCAGTGGTTATTAAGTAGGTTGTGTCCTGTCTTAGGAATCTATCTATTGACTTTGATTTTTATCTGCTTAGGTTTAAGTACCCATTCTCCAGATACTTAATGATGCTCTGTCTCCCACCCGCCTCCCTTTTTCTTTCTCTCCCCCCTCCCCTTCCCCTCTCCTATTTATTTCGAGTTTTCATATCCCCTACTCATAACTCCGGTCATCTGAAGAAGTGGGCGGTGCCCACGAAAGCTCATGATCCCATCGACAGGTTTTGTCAGTCTATAAAGTGCTACCAGACCATGTGGCGGTGTTTTTTTCTGTGAACCAAGAAACCTTCTGTTCTAAGCAAAAGAGAACCGAACATGTGAGAGACGCATGACAAGACCTTGCTACAGTTGCTGGCACACGGGGACTCCTGATCCTGGGGGCAGAGTGCAGGTGTGGTGCTCCCCGCTTTCAATGCCTGGATCCCCAGCTCCCGAGCCAAGACAGCTCCCGACCCAGCGCCCCCTTCCCTCCCCCAGGGCAGCTCCCAGGAAAGAGCTAAAATAGATGAAAAAATGTAAACAGACAAATGGCGCCTTTCCCCAACCCCATTTAGCACTTACACCCTCAGAATGAAAAGCACAGGCCCTTAAGGCACAGCCTTTTACAAACCTGTTTAGTGTGGTAGGGCAGAGCCGCTGCCTGTCATTTAGAGATTATAATACAAAGCTTGTAAGCTTCCTTTTAAGGGTTTTCTAAAAAGGAAAACAACAAAAGTTTTCCAACAAAAGTTTGCGTGCCAACAAAAGTTTATGTTTTCCCACTTTTTAACCTTTCCCCATCCCCTCTGTCCTCCACTGAACACTTTAATCCATCTTGTAATTCAAAAAAAAAGGCCGCAATAACTTCCCAGGGTTAAAACCACAAGCCTTTAATCAGTGGCCGTTTATAAAAGTTTTCTTCCTCTGTTGTTAATGAGGGTACAGTGACGCTGCAGCCTATGGATTAGAAATCATAATATGAAATTCCAAGACTCGCTTTCAGACATGTGCAAAGAAAGGGCCCACACCACGGGTTAGCTGTTTTTGCTTTGGGGTTTCTTTATCTTTGCAACGGGTTAAATCTTATTTACAATACAAGTCAGAAGGAGAAAGCTAATAACCCCCTTATGGCGGATCTGAGAGAAGTTTGCATTGCCCCACTTTTTAACAAATACAAGTGAAAAATATATTAATGTTTTCTAAGGAATGTGCCTATTAAGGTAAAGGAAGAATTCCGCTGCCCTTTATTCCAGAATAACGTGCTTGGTAGTATGGACACACCGCTGAGAAATTTGACCTGGGGGGGTGTTATTTTGGACTAAGGTCCTAGAGTAGGCCAAGCCTAAAAGCCTTCCTTTCTATTCTCTTTCTTTTATTTCATTTTATTCAGCTTATCACTCTCCCTTCTTATTATCTCTTTCTGCCACCTCAAAAAGCTTCTTTTCCAGTCTCTGTTTTATATTTTTTCTCACAGTTTTCTGTAGCTGTCATGTGCTTTTTTCCCTGCTTTTCTATTCCCCCCTTTTACTTAATGTGCTTTTAAAATATTTTTCACTCTAAAGCCTTCTTTTCTATTTTCCTCCCTTATGAGGTTAAGCACTGGAATAAGTTGCCTAGGAAGGTTGTGGAATCTCCATCGCTGGGTAAGAGCAGGTTAGATAAATGTCTTTCAGGGATGGTCTAGACAGTACTGGGTCCTGCCGTGAGGGCAGAGGACTGGACTCGATGACCTCTCGAGGTCCCTTCCAGTTCTAGCGTTCTATGATTCTATGATTTCATGTGCTTTTAATCTTTTTTTTATACTTTTTTCACTCTACAATCTTTTGTTTCTATTTTCCTCTTTTATTTTAATTTGCTTTTAATTCTTTTTTATTTTTTTCTTGCTGCTTTCTCTAGCTACCATGTCCTTCTATCTCCTTCACAACTTTTCTATTATCCTCTTTTATTTTAATTTGCTTTTAATTTAATTTTATTTTAATTCAGTTTTTTAATCCATCTATCCTCTTTTTTAGTTATCACTCTGCTAATTTTGTAAGCTGCCATCTCTAAAAATGTTTTTTCTATTTTCTTCTTTTATTTATTTTCCACTTCCCTCTCTCACTTTTCCTTTTATTTAATGAGCCTTTGCAATTTTTTATTCTTTCTTTTTAAGACCACACACTTCTCTAACCCTAATCCAGTTTCTTTCTTTTTCTAACTTGCCTTCTCCGTAGACACTTTGCTTTCATAACCTCTTTAATGTCATTCTCCTTTGCAATTTTTTATTCTTAAAAAGCAATCAAATGTCTTCAAGCACACAACAGCTCCCGGCCACGGACATTCACAAAACACGTATAACATTTTCAAAATGGCCAACCGAGCCAAACTCAGGCAGACGCAGAAGGGGCGAGACGTACATCTGTCAAAATTGCATGGTGATGAAAGCTACTGAGGTATATACTACTCATATTCATAAGCATATTTTATAACGAATACTAGCAGATGTAGGTGGCTTTGCTCAGGTCTTAAACTGAAGTATTTTGGGGAGAAAATAAATGAAAAACTTGCATGCTTTACTTCAATTATTTGTACGTTTCAAAAACAAAGGAAAATTGAGTGGGATTTTGGGTGTGAATAGGGGCAAGGGATGGATGGGTTAGGGCAGAGGGTTGGGGGTGTGGAGGTGCTCAAGAAAGGAGGTGAGGGGTTCAGAGGGAGGGGTGGAGAAGTCAAGGCAAGTGGGAGATGCGGGGCTCAGGCAGCAGGCTCGGGACAGGCCTGAGAGGTTGGGGGGCTTTCCAGGGCTGCCCATGGTGGCGAGGGCGATGCTGCTCTGGTGCCGACTCCTCCCAGGGGGCTGGGCAGTGCTCCCCTCAAGCGGGCCCCCCGTTTACCCCTGCGAGAGGCCAGGCTCAGGAGGCTGCAACCCCCTCCTGCAGCACATACCCTTCCCTCCCCCGCAGCTGCTTATACTCAGAACCCGCCTCATGCCGTGGGCTCCAGCATCCCTCGCCCATGGCCTGCAGGCTGTCCGGGGGGCAGGGTTCCCCGGGCTGCTCTGGCCTGCAGTGTCCCCCCTCACGCCTGCAGGTTGTATGGGGAGGGGCCAGGCTGATGAGGCTGCCACACCAAGGCCTGAGTATTTTGAGAGCCTGAGTGGAACGACCCCGCAGGGAAAACTCTGGAACCAGCTCAGCAAGAGGAGCTCCCCGCTGCGGGTTCCAGGGGACAGCGCCGCACCCGAGCGGCTTGCGGGGAGCCAGGCCCAGCTGGTGCCCACTGCTGGCCAGCCCCTGATCGCCACATGGGCCGATGTTTGGGAAAGGGAGACAGGCCAGCAAAGGAGCTGGGGGCAGCCCCCTAGTTCCTGGGCACCGGCTGAGCCAGGGCACCTGGCCATGAACCCACGAGCAGCCGGCAGTGTGAGCTGCCCTTCCCTCTCCTTGGCCCTGCAGGCCGGGGGCAGAGGGCTACTGGGAGGTGAGTGGGGGCGTCTAGTGGTTACAGCAGGGAGGGGCTGAGATCCAGGACTCTGGGGTTCTCTCCCCAGCTCTAGGAAGGCAGTGGGCCTAGCTAGACCGGTGCCTTGTCGAGAGGGACCCCCAGTTTTGTGCTGCAGTTAGCCCTGTCTCTGAGCAATTTGCCCTTATTGGACCCTCAGCCATCTCAGCAGTGCCCTCACAAAGCTCTAGGTTTACACAGACAAAGCTCACAATGTTCTCTCCTTTTATGAACCCAAGAGGGAGATGTGCAGCCGTGGCCCCTCCCCCCCGCCAGCGCCGTAGGCCACGGCCTCATCCGGGTTGCTGCTCATGTTCGGCTCTCACCCACTGAAGAAATCCTGCAGCAGATTCTGGATCTTGGAGATGTGGGTGGAACCACCGACCAGCGCCACGTCGTGCACCCGGCTTGGCATCGCGCAGGGCCTTCTCCAGCCTGCCGCGAGGGAGGTCAGCATTGAGCTCCTCAAAGCGGGCCCACGTGATGGCCGTGTAGAAGTCCACGCCCTCGTAGAGCAGGCCGATACTGATGGAGGCCTGGGTGGAGGAGCTGAGGGTGCGCTTGGCTGAGCTAAATGGACAAGATTGAGGAGGGGGGCTATGAAGTCTATAAACGAGCCCTGTGTGTGAGTTTGGGCTGACCCCGCAGGCGCACAGGAAAACATTCTGGAGTGTGCAGCAGAGCCAAGAGGAGACCAACTTGGAGCTGGTCCTACAACCCCTGCCAGAGGGTGGGGGAGGCCTGGGACAAGGAGAATTTGGTGCTGGCCATACGTAGGCACAGGGAGGGGCAGGGAGTTGATCCCCCAGTAGATCTATTCCCTGGAACCGGAGCTGGCTCCTTGCTGGAATCGGCTTTTCTCACCCATTTGGGGCTCTAGGAGTTCCTGGTGCTGCCTTTCGGCCTCAAGAGGGCACCAGCCACCTTCCAGCGCCTGCCGGACCAGCGGCTGCGGGGGACGGAGGGTTTGGCCCTGGCTTATATCGATATTTGCGTGTTTAGCCAGACCTGGGAGGACCACGTGTCCTAGGCCAGCCAGGTGCTGGGTGGTTGCAGGGGGGCCGGGCTGACTGTGAAGGCTGGGAAGTGCAAGGTGGGGCTGGCCCAGGTGTCTTACCTGGGGCTGGAATGTTACCGCTCCTGAGGTCTGACCTGGGCTCCTTTGCTGCTGGCGCAGAGAGGGGCTGGGTTGGCCGGGGCCCATGGCGGGGGCATCGTTGGCCCTTGGGCAGGCACCCGAGCACCAGAGGGGGCGGCCGACGCGCTCAGGGCTGGCAATGTCTCACTGGAGTTTCATACAGGAAGTGGGTCGCAGGCGGAGCTGGGCGCTGCCTGGGATTAGTGGGGAATGCGAGCGCTGCAGAGAGGTGCCGGTCCCAGCCTCTGTCCCCGGCAGGACTCAGGGCTTGGTTTACACAAGGAATCAAACTGATGAAGATAAGACAGGAATGACAATTAAACTAAGGATCCAGAAGCACTTAGAGGAACCTGCCAGACTGGTCTGAAGCGAGACTGGGCGGGGCTAAAAAAGTCATTTCCCCCTTCAGATGTTCACGCCGCCTCACCAGTGACTGGAATCCGTGCCACATCCACCCAGGGTGGCTTGGCCTCGTTCGCACGGGAGCACGCTCGTCGGTGCTGGCGCACGATCGCCCACCCCAGCTCCAATGTCCTCTTTGTGCCCCCAGCCAAGGGGATCCAGCCCACGGGGGCGGCTGCCCAGATAAATCTTTAACTGCCCAATGACTCCTCGCTCTATGAGCTGACACAGACTCACCGGGCTGCCCCCTGAAACCCCTAAAGCAGGAATCCCACGGCAGGGGTGGGAGCTGTGGACGAACCCCCCCAGCCCTGGGTCAGAGCCTCAGAAGACAGACAGAGACGCATTCTGCACCCAGGCTACGTTCAGGAAAGAGGGAGAGTTGAGGGGCACAGGCGGAAAGAAGAGACTATAACGCCAGGGGAGGGGGCGCAGTGGTAGAAGGAGGCTCCCGTTCTACCAGGGGTTCTCATGCGCCTCACGTCACAGCCCCCCGGGGAGGCGGAGCCGGCGGTTACCCCATGGGGCAGAGGCACACACTGGCCAAGGGCCAGACATAGTCCGGAGGGGGCGGACCCTGACGCAGGGGGATGTTCTAACGAGCCCGGCAGGCTCGGCGCTTTGCAAACCCCATTCGATGCCCAGCTGCACCCTTGGTGGCTAAAGCCCTTTGACACTTGCCCCGAAGGCACCGGGCTGAGGCCGGGCAGGAGGCCCATGGGCGAGTCGAGCCCAGGGCTGGTCCCAGCGGGTGTCTTTGGTGCTGCAAACGCCTCCTGGAGGAGAGGGGCAGGACAGCGAAGCAAGGCAGAGCACGGCCGGCAGCTCTCAGACTCCAGGGCCCTGGAAAGGACGCAGCACCATTTCTCATGGGGGGCGGGGGGGGAAGTCACCATTGCATGCCCTGATGGGGGGGGGGAGAGTGAGGGCATGGGGGGGGGAGAAACAGATTGAAGACAGCGGCTTCAGCAGTGTTACTGAGCATGCTCAATACAAGCCAAGCAGCAAATGGGAGGGGGGGACTGACCTTGTCCACCTTCCCCCCCGCCCCACACACACACACACATCTCCTCTCTCCAGGGGCTAGGAAGGCACCTGAAAAGCTCAGGATCCTCTGCCTTTGTCAGTCTCTAAGGGCACATCTACACCTATTTCCACGCGGCTATTTCGGCAGTGTGCAGACGCTCCACTGCTGCTACTCCGAAATAGCCCCTCCCCAGGGCCATTCAGGGTCATTCGTCCCCGGTGCCTCCTGGGGCTTGAACTCGAGGTCGCGCCTGCACCTCAGGAGAACCGTCCTCGGACTCATTTCAAGGCTCCCCTGTAGCATGGACGTGCTGTTCCCAAATAATTATTTTGGGAGTTAGTACGAGATCACTAATTTCGAAATACCCGTGTGGTACAGACGCACCCCAAGGCATCACTGGACTCCTCGCCGTTTTTAATGGAGACGGGTTCATGTACAGTCTTACAGCGTTGCTAACTCTGTCGGGAGGGAGACCCTGTCAGGACCCCTGGGCTCTGTCTCTGCGCTGGGAGGGGAGGGTTCTAGTGGGTTACAGCAGGGGCAGATCATAGACTCATAGAACTGGAAGGGACCTCGAAAAGCATCAGTCCAGTCCCCTGCCGTCACAGCAGGACCCAGTGCTGTCTAGACCTTCCCTGACAGGTGTCTGTCCAACCAGCTCTTAAATATCTCCAGAGATGGAGATTCCACAACCTCCCCAGGCAACTTATCCCAGTGTTTTACCACCCTGACAGGCAGGAAGTTTTTCCTCATGTCCAACCTAAACCTCCCTTGCTGCAATTTAAGCCCATTGCTTCCTGTCCTGTCCTCAGAGACGTCTGGGTTCTGTTTAAGAACATCAGAACGGTCACATTAGGTCAAACCAAAGGCCCATCTAGCTCCGGGTCCTGTCTGCCAACAGTTTCCAATTCTAGGTGCCCTAGAGGGAACAGAACAGGGAACCATCAAGTGATCCCTCCCCTTTCGCCCATTCCCAGCTTCTGACAGAGACTTAGACCGCCCGCCCTGGCCATGCTGCCTAGTAGCCATTGATGGACCTGTCCTCCATGAACTTTGTTTTTATTTTTTGGAACCCTTTTATAGTTTGGGCCATTCCACCATCCCCCGGCAAAGAGCTCCACAGGTTGACAATGAAGAAATAATTTCCTGTGTTTGTTTTCCGTCTGCTGTCTATGAACTTCATTGTGTGGCCTTCTTGTGTCAATGTTAGTGACGGAGTAAATCACGTTCCCTTGTTCTATTTTCCCGCACCGTTCATGATTCTCTAGATCCCTCCGTTTACTCATTTCTTTTCCAAGCTGAAACGTCCCAGTCTCAATAATCTCTCCTCAGAGGGAAGCTGTTCCTCGCCCCAGTCATTTCGGACGTTTTCAGGGACCTAGCCACTCGGATTCCAAGATCTCTTACCTGAGGGGTAACAGCTGATTCAGTCCCCATCATTCTTGTGCCTTCAGGTGGGATTATATTTTCGCCATGCACGTTGCTTTGGATTTCCCAACCCTGAATTCCACCTGCCTGTGTGTCACCCAGGTTGGTGAGGCCCCTTGTAACTCTCTGCAGTCAGCTCTGGGCTTAACTACCTGGAGTCATTTCGTACCAGCTGCAAATTTTGCCCCCTCACTGTTTGCCCCTTTTCCAAGATCATTTACAAATAAGATGAACAGCAAGGCAGACCCTGGAGCTCACCACTAGGGATTCCTACCCTGGGTTTCCTATTTTTTAATTGCAGTGCCTGCCAGTGTTTGCATGATCATTTAACGAACCCTCAATTATGTCAATGACGGGCCTTTTGATATCTTAATCACCTGCCTCCCTCTGCTCCCAAACTCACTCCCCGGCCTAAGGGCAAAACTGGGAGCAGCACAAGCTCTGTTGCAAGGAAGAGCTGGGTCTGGGGCGTGCGCTGTAAGTATGAAATTCGAAGGTTCAAACATGGGGGGAGTGGTAGCACCCCCTACCACTCCATCCCCCACCCCCATCTCTGTTGTCATGGTTACCAGCAGATAGGCCAGGGTGGAGATTGCACTAATGAGACTCGGGTGAGGGCCTCACTTAGCACCCCGGGGTGGCAGGTTCTGCCCCAACTGGGCTGTGGAGCCACGGCCGCTGTGGGACTTTGCAGTGGCTCAGTGTGTGTTCTGAAGGAGGAAGGGCCGCAGGAGTTTCAGACGCGAATTTTGCCTCAGGTTCTTAGGGGCCCCGCTGTCTCCAGGCCCATTCCAGAGCAAAGAGCCCAAACTGCCTCGCCAGAGCCCAGGGAGCGGACGACTCTTGTCGCGATGTGTGCAGTTCCCTGGGTACCGTCTGCGGGCGCAGCCCTGCTCAGGACGGGACTGCAAGGGGAGCCCCGCTGGCTAAGATGGCGGGGCTGTGCCAGCGTGAGGTGGATGGTTAGGGCCTGTTGTCACACGGTCACTGGGACGTTAGCGGCTCAGAGTCGCGGCGCCGACGGCAACAGAAGTTTTACTTGGTTAGGGACTAGAAAAAGGGACCCTCCCGCTTGCTTTCAAGAGGAAGAGCTGCCAGAGCACCCGGGCCTGTTTCTGTGCCTGTCCTGCCCCCCGGGGCTCTGGGCTAGCTCAGAATCCCCATTTTTAACTGTTTGGTTTTAAATATTCTCCTGCACCAGTGCGGGGGTGGGGGGGGGCTTTAACTTCCCTGGGCACACAGTTTCCAACTTGCAGTTGTCATCCTCAGACAGAAAAGGTTAAACCAGACGGCAGGGAGAAACTGTTGAGGAGGAATTTGACACCCTGAACAAAGGTGTAAATAAACACATGGGCTACGTCTAGACTGGCATGATTTTCCGCAAATGCTTTTAGCGGAAAAGTTTTTCCATTAAAAGCATTTGCGGAAAAGAGCGTCTAGATTGGCACGGACGCTTTTCCGCAAAAGCACTTTTTGCGGAAAAGCATCCGTGCCAATCTAGACGCGGTTTTGCGCAAGAAAGCCCCGATTGCCGTTTTAGCCATCGGGGCTTTTTTGCGCAAAACACTTTTTAGCTGTCTACACTGGCCCTCTTGCACAAATACATTTGCGCAAGAGGGATTTTGCCCGAACGGGAGCATCATTGTATTTGCGCAAGAACACTGACGATCATACATTAGATCGTCAGTGTTCTTGCGCAAATTCAAGCGGCCAGTGTAGACAGCTGACAAGCTTTTGCACAAAAGCAGCCGCTTTTGCGCAAAAACTTGCCAGTCTAGATGCAGCCATGGAGCGGTTCTCTTATTGCAATAGGTCATTTCCTGTTCAGCTACTCTCACCATCTCATCAAGTTGACAGCCACAATCACCTTGATTTAATTAGCACCGATGTCACCCTCCCATCTCAGTATCCCTTTCTTTCTTTCTTTCTTTCTTTCTTTATCAGATAGCGATACTAATGAAAAATAAAGTTTCTGCTCTTGTGACAATGGAGAAAACTTCAAAATGTGGCCCCAGGGCTCTCTAAGGCTACGTCTACATTGCAGCCCTATCCTGAAATAGCTATTCCGTGTCTTTTGAGCACGCCGGTTATTATGAAATATGACGGGCTCGCGATCCCGGTAAACCTCATTCCACAAGGAGCAGGGATGTTTCAGAATTGCCATTTATTTCAAAATAAGGGCTGTGCAGACAGCGCCAAATTTCAAACGAAGCTATTTTGAAATAACATCGGAATAAGATACGCAATTTGCGTAGCTCAGATTGCATGTCTTATTTCCACCTACGGTGCAGGGCAAACACACCCTACAGGCTCCAGGAGCAGAAGGCAAATGAAAGCAACACCACAGCGTTTGTTTGTGTGTGTTGTCATTATTTTAAAGCCAATCCTGTGCTTTTTGCTGTGCCTGTTTCATGATTTTTGAACACTGGGGGCTGGCGATCCTGTCACGGTGACGTGAAGGTGACAGTTCCACCCCGAGGGGGCGGCGAGGCCAGGCGCGCTGCGCTATGGACTCCATGCGGGGTGGGAGAGGGGAGCCCCCACACTGCACCCGAGGGAGGCCGGGGCACTGTCAGCGACTCGCCCCGGTAACGCTCACTCGCTGCAGGGCGGGGCGGTCCTGGGCCTGGCCGTCCCCAAGCCCCAGGCAGCCAGCTCCAGCTCAGTGAGAGCCGAGCCCCCTCCAGCCCCCTCGGGCAGCAGGACGCTGGGGCCGGTCTCTGCCCCCAGGCACTAAGGGGTGGCCAGGGTGGGGTGCACTATGACTAGTCTCTGCCCTCCCCCCACAGTGCCCACAGGGAGCAGATTAGGGGCCTGGGAGGGGGGCTGCCTGCCAGGCCCCACAGGGGTGTGGACCAGTGACCCCCCCCAGCCTGGCGTTGGCCGTGGGGGGACGCCCATGGGGGGGCAGTTTGCAGACAGACACAAGGGGGCCCCTCATTGTAACACTGCAGTGGGGGGGGCTCGGTCCTCTCAGGGTACCACAGAAAAGGGGAAGGGCCGAAGAGGAGGGTGAGACTGACAGGCCCCAGGGCCAGTGGGGTGAGAGCAGTGCTCCAGGCCAGGCTGATTGGCAGGGCAGCAGGCCAATGAGGGAGGTAGGGCCGAGCTAAGGGGAGAGCGGGGCCTGGGCGGGGGCAGAGGAGGGGGGGGGCCGGGCGGGGACAGAGGAGGGGGGGCTGGGGGCTGGGCCGTTCAGACCAGGGGCGCCGATGGGGAGCCAGGGCCGAGCTGCGGGGGGATCCCGGCCCAGAGGCAGGTCAGTGGGTGCCAGCCCTGCCGCAGGTGACACCAGCGCCCCATGTGGGGAGCGGCTGGGGGACCCAGAGGCGGCTGGTTATGCTGTTGCTGGCGCATGGGGCAGGGCCCTGGTTCCTTTCACCTCCCACAGGGGGGACACCCAGTCCCTGGCCTGAGTGACCACAACAAGACTGGGGGTGCAGCCCCCCCCCCCCCCGGGATCCTGGGCCCGGCCTCGTCGGGGTTACCAGGACTTTGCCACCAAAGGAGGGACCATAGGAGGGAAGCCTTTGTGGGCAGCAGAGCTCCAGGGGAAGGGCGTGCGAGCGAGGGGTCAGATCCCGTCCCCCTTCCAGTCCCTTGGAGCCGAGCAGAGCCAGGGAAGTTCCCTGCTGTATCAGGACATTTCGCCTGTCTCTGGGTGAGGGCCGGGGGCTGCCTAGTGAGACAGTCGCAGCAGGGGGGTTGCCTGTCAGGACTCCCTGTGCAGAACCAGCCCTCTGTGCCTCAGTTTTCCAGGTCTCACAGGTCTCATGTGAAGACAAGTCCTTAATGTTTGTGTCCCCCTCAGGTGCCGTGGTGAGAACACCAGAGAGGCCCAGGAGGGGTCATTAATTGTTCTGCGCAGCGCGGGGCTGGAGCGGTAGGTGGAAAATGCAGCTTGGGGGCTCTCCCAACACGAAGGGAAAGTCGCCTTGAACGAGGCAGGGCTGCTGGGGAAAATACAGTGTGTGAGTGTGGAATCCAAGGTGCACACTGCAAACGCACCGGGAGACTGAATTCATCTCGTAAATGCCACTTCCCGCTGCTTGAGTGTGCAACCTCCATGGTAGATCTTTAATTGGAGTGTTGTGTCGACACATACACACATACCCACACACAGCCAGCCAAGTGGCTAGTGCATCTCACAGTGCCTCAGTCTCACAGACATTCACCCCAATGCAGTACAGCAGACCCTGGGCATCGCCCCAGCAGCACTGAGGGCCTCTGGGGTAGGGTCAGTGCAATTGGGAACTCAGACTTTGTGGAAAAAAACATCAGAGGGGGAGCTGAGTTAGTCTGTAACTGGAAAAACTTAAAAAACAACAAACAGTCTTGCTGCACCTTAAAGACTAACAAACCCTGTGGATGGGATCATGAACTTTTGTGAGTACAACCCACTTTTTCAGATGACTGGAGAATTAGAAGTCCAGATCCAAGAATAAGTAGTCAGGGAAAGCAGAGGGGGAGTGAGGGAGGAAAAGAAAAAAAGAGGAAAAATAGTGAAGTGGATTGTTCAAGTGACAAGAGGCTGATAAGAACAATGTGCACCTCTCTAAGTGCCCATTGGTTGGTTGGTTGGTTAAGTCAATAGGATGTGGATAAGAATCATACTTGTAAATGAAGTTCACTTCCAACGCTTCCCTGTGTGTTTGACTTGGATTGTGGAGCCGGCTCCAGCATTTATTTCCTGCAGCCACAACACAAGGACCCCCAGGCCCGGCCCCTGTGAGACGCAGGCTACAGCAGGTAACATGAGGCCTGGGGCCTATGAACTCTGTGGGCCGAACCCAAATCACTTGGTAGGGAGGCTCTTAGAGAGATCACTTGCCTCCCCCTTCCTTCTGGTCATGTATCCATTTTGACCCCGAACTAACCAACGGGGTGTGTATTCTGGTGACAAATGGGTGGGAGCTGAGGGAAAAATGGCGGGATCAATGTTTGCACTACTTATGTCTCGGCATACACCCCTCTAGCCACTGTGGTTAGATGTTGATAAATGTTTACTTGTGTATATGTGTTTCCTCTGTGTGCTGCCCCAGCCCTGTATGGACAGCTGGAATGACAGACCTCAAGCCAACTGTCCAATAACCACAAGGGATGGAGGCACCTGGTCAGGTTTATGGTGACAAAACATGGTACATGCCTCCCAAAGACTCTACCTGTCCCCGATAGTGAACAGCGGGATTTTCCGTACCACTGGGACTAGACAGCGATGCGTCTCTAAGATACATTTTTATGCCCCAACACAAACAACTTAGCACTGCCCCTGTGACATAGTTACTGTAGTGACTGCCCCCTGCCGTCTCCAGTTCTCACCCATCCCCTTGCGCATGTCGGTTCTATTAACACAGCTCTCCTACCTCCCTTGCCCGATCTCTGTCCGGAGAGCTGGGGGGCCCCTCTTCTCCTTGGGGAGTGTTTGTGCCATCAGGATGTTGCTGTGGAGACATGTCTGCAGGAGCTCTCGGTGCCCAGCACCCTTATCAATGAGTGCTCTGCCAGCCCAGCCCTGTGCTCGCTATCCCCAGACACCCATCTATCTATCTATCTATGTGTCCCCAGACACCCAGTCTATCTATCTATCCCCCCCCACACCCTGTATCTATCTATCTAGGGCAGGACTGTATCTACATGTGTGTGCAGCACCTGGTACCCTGGGTCCCGGTCTGGAGCAGCTCTGGGCAGCACGTGGCACAGCAGGTCCCTGGTCTCTGGTTACTGTCCAAGGGCGTTTCTTTTTCTCGGGGCTAGCACAGCACTGACATGCAACCACCACTGGGGGAGCAGTGACCCCAGCCTGGGACTGTCACTGGAGAGCGGTGTGTAGGAAACGTGCTCTGGGAGGAGCCCAGTCACATTCCCAGAGACCAGGCTGGAAACTGGCACCCGCCCTGTGACTCCCCCTGCCCCACGGCCTGTGTCGCCCTTCCCAGCAGCTGCCTCCCCCGGCCCTGCAGCCATCTCTTGCCCCAGCTGTGGAAGGCTGTTAGTCCTTTGGGGGCATCCTCACGGCAGCTGTAAGGGGCCGGGCCCACACTGGCACCACTCGAGCTCTGGGGAGGTCAGTGGCCGTGTGCCGGGGGGAGACACGTCAGGCCTCCCCGGGTGATGCCCCCTGTGCTCAGTGTCACAGGGCTCTAGCACAGACCGAGCCACTAATGTTTGTGCCACCCTCCTGCTGAGAGCTCAGCAGAGATTCCCAGGTGGTAACATTGACCCTTCAGCGCAGCACAGGCTGGGAACAGTGGGTGGGCACCGCGGCTGGAGTCACACATGCGCCTGGCGGGGGATACAGGGATCTAGGGAAACATGCACCCAGAAAGACAAACAAACTCTTCTGTGGCTAATGCATCTGGCCGTGCTCCGGTCTCATGCAGACATGGCAGGGAACGGGCAACCAGAACAGAACACACCGGGGGCTTCTATTTCCAATCCTGGTTTATTCAGTGAATTTGCCAAAGCCCCAGAGACACTGCAGCCAGCGGTGAGGTACTGGGACACACGCACACCCATGCGCTGGGCACCCCTCACCACATTGCAATACAGCGTCCCCTTTGCATTGCCACCACACCACGGAGGGGCCTCGGAGAGGGGGCAGCTCAGATTCTGATCTTCATTTGCAGGCATCAGGTGCTGTGTGGCCCATACAGCAGGGGAGTCAAGAGATCAGGTTCACCAGCAGGATCCCAGTAAGGAGAGGCAGGTGCAGGGCAAACGAGAATTTCCCCAGAGCTGGGCTACCTCCACAGATGTGGTCATTTGTATCAGGGGTAGTCGTAGAACACATGGGAATGGTGTTTGCTTCAGGGGTGGTGGTAGTGGTTGTATCGGGGAAGCAGGGGTCATGTACAGTGGGGGTCGTTGTATCTGGAAAGCAAGGGTCAGGTGTAGTGGGGGTGGTTATATCAGGGATGCAGGGGTCAGGTGTAGTAGGGGTGGTTATATCAGGAATGCAGGGGTTAGTGGTGATGGTGGTTGTTCTGAGAGTTGTGGTAATAACAGGGACAGGGGTGGTGGTGGTAATAACAGGGACAGGGGTGGTAGTGGTAGTAATAACAGGGACAGGGGTGGTGGTAATAACAGGGACAGGGGTGGTAGTGGTGGTAATAACAGGGACAGGGGTGGTGGTGGTAATAACAGGGACAGGGGTGGTAGTGGTAGTAATAACAGGGACAGGGGTGGTGGTGGTGGTAATAACAGGGACAGGAGTAGTGGTAATAACAGGGACAGGGGTGGTAGTGGTGGTAATAACAGGGACAGGGGTGGTGGTGGTGGTATCAACAGGGACAGAGGTGGTGGTGGTATCAACAGGGACAGGGGTGGTGGTGGTAATAACAGGGACAGGGGTGGTGGTGGTAATAACAGGGACAGGGGTGGTAGTGGTAGTAATAACAGGGACAGGGGTGGTGGTGGTGGTGGTGGTGGTAATAACAGGGAGAGGGGTGGTAGTGGTGGTATCAACAGGGAGAGGGGTGGTGGTGGTAATAACAGGGACAGGGGTGGTGGTGGTGGTAATAACAGGGACAGGGGTAGTGGTGGTAGTAATAACAGGGACAGGGGTGGTGGTGGTGGTGGTGGTGGTAATAACAGGGAGAGGGGTGGTAGTGGTGGTATCAACAGGGACAGGGGTGGTGGTGGTGGTAATAACAGGGACAGTGGTAGTGGTGGTATCAGCAGGGACAGGGGTGGTGGTGGTAATAACAGGGATAGGGGTGGTGGTGGTGGTAATAACAGGGAGAGGGGTGGTAGTGGTGGTATCAACAGGGACAGGAGTGGTGGTGGTAATAACAGGGACAGGGGTGGTGGTGGTGGTAATAACAGGGACAGGGGTAGTGGTGGTATCGACAGGGGTGGTGGTGGTATCAGCAGGGACGGTGGTAGTGGTGGTATCAACAGGGACAGGGGTGGTAGTGATATCAACAGGGGCAGGGGTGGTGGTGATATCAACAGGGACAGGGGTGGTGGTGGTGGTAATCACAGGGACAGGGGTGGTGGTGATATCAACAGGGACAGGGGTGGTGGTGGTATCAACAGGGACAGGGGTGGTGGTGGTATCAGCAGGGACGGTGGTAGTGGTGGTATCAACAGGGACAGGGGTGGTGGTGGTGGTAATCACAGGGACAGGGGTGGTGGTGGTATCAACAGGGACAGGGGTGGTGGTGGTGGTAATCACAGGGACAGGGGTGGTGGTGGTCTCAACAGGGGCAGGGGTGGTGGTGGTATCAAGAGGGACAGGGGTAGTAGTGGTATCAACAGGGACAGGGGTGGTGGTGGTATCAGCAGGGACAGGGGTGGTGGTGGTCTCAACGGGGGCAGGGGTGGTGGTGGTATCAGCAGGGACAGGGGTAGTTGTGGTATCAACAGGGATGGCGGTGGTGGTGGTATCAACAGGGGCAGGGGTGGTGGTGGTGGTAATCACAGGGACAGGGGTGGTGGTGGTATCAACAGGGACAGGGGTGGTGGTGGTGGTAATCACAGGGACAGGGGTGGTGGTGGTCTCAACAGGGGCAGGGGTGGTGGTGGTATCAAGAGGGACAGGGGTAGTAGTGGTATCAACAGGGACAGGGGTGGTGGTGGTATCAGCAGGGACAGGGGTGGTGGTGGTCTCAATGGGGGCAGGGGTGGTGGTGGTATCAGCAGGGACAGGGGTAGTTGTGGTATCAACAGGGATGGCGGTGGTGGTGGTATCAACAGGGGCAGGGGTGGTGGTGGTAGTAGCGGGGACGGCCGTGGTGGTGGTAGCAGCAGGGACAGGGGTAGTTGTGGTATCAACAGGGGCAGGTGTGGTGGTGGTATCAGCAGGGACAGGGGTAGTTGTGGTATCAACAGGGATGGCGGTGGTGGTGGTAGTAGCAGGGACGGCCGTGGAGGTGGTAGCAGCAGGGACAGGGGTAGTTGTGGTATCAACAGGGGCAGGTGTGGTGGTGGTATCAGCAGGGACAGGGGTAGTTGTGGTATCAACAGGGATGGCGGTGGTGGTGGTATCAACAGGGGCAGGGGTGGTGGTGGTATCAACAGGGGCAGGGGTGGTGGTGGTAGTAGCAGGGACGGCCGTGGAGGTGGTAGCAGCAGGAACGGCAGGGGTGGTGGTAGTAGAACGGATGCCAGGGATGGTGGAAGCAGCAGTGGGGCTGGGGGTGCCTCCTTGGCGGTTGTCAATTGGAATCGGGCTGCTGAAGGTTATTTTCTCTCCAGGAACAGAGGACCCCGCCATGAATGTGAAGGTGTAGCCTGTTGATGTCAGCGTGGTTCCGGGTTTAATCTCCTGCGCAGACGCCGACACGCAGCCCTTTGCAGCAAATGGTGATGAAGATGAAACTGTTGGAGAAATTCGGCCTGTTCTTAGTGGCAAGTCACTCTGGGTCATTCTCCACCCCCTCCCCTCTGTCCCCACCAGCCGGCGGTTCCCCCTCTGCCTCCCCTTCCCATCTGCCTCGGGGTCTCCCTGCTCCGGCTGCACCAGGCCACCACAGAGCAGGCGCCTGGCGCCCTCTTGCCTCCCCCAGAACCCTTTTTGCAGCCCCACACAGGAGCCTGGTGCTGGGGTTGGGAACGGAGCTGTGGTCAGGATGGCTCCTTCCCCAGCGCAGTGCCACCGGGGAACACGCCGGCTCTCTCCATCCCCGGCAGGCCCCCGCCCGGTTCATTTATTTTAGAAACACCTCAGAGCGCTGAGAACAGGAGCTGCCTCACAGCAGCTTAGCTCCACATTGAACACAAAGGCAGTGGGGTTTAGTGTTTACAGCAGTTTGAAGCGGGAGAAAACAGCACTCCTGGGCCTTCTTCCCAGCTCTGCATCCCTGACATCACAACCCTTCCCATGGCAAATACCTCACTGCCATAAACCCAGGAGCGGGGCAGCATCCCTGCAGCGGGGGGAGCTGGGCTGGGAGGGAAACGTCCCAATTCCTTTCTCCTTCCCTCTGTCCAAAACCCCTCTTGGCGGCCCCACCCACCCAGGGCTCCACACAAACTCTGGGTCCCACCAGCTCTCGGGGGATCTCTTGGGGCGGGACATTCCCAGGCACCCCCCGCCCTGCGACCAGCTGGCAGAATTTACCTTGGCTCAGCTCGCCAGTATAATCCATGCAATAGGTCTCCAGCCCGATGCAGGGGGTGACTTGGCTGTTGCAGGTAGTGGAGCCCAGAGCAAAGCAGGTTGGGCACTGCCGCCCGTTCGGGGTGGTGTCCAGGGACACTGAGAACCAAGACAGAGAGATGGTTACCGGGTGGGTTAAACCTCATCCCAAGTGGGGGATGGGCCCTGCCTCCCCAAGCATGCGCAGGCCTCTCCCTGCAGCCGGGCGGCATTTCTCCATCTGTCTGGACACAACAGTCGGCGACAGCCGCACTGGCTCAGTTCTGGATCCCAGCGAGTGTGGATGGAGCCCGATAGGTGCCGGGAAGTTTAGATTTGAGTCTGTCCCAACGGCTGTTCCCTCCTTCGCATGCAGCCCCCCTCCATCTGATTGCAAATGGGCCCCGATTGTTCTACCCCCACTCGGAGACCTGCCAGCTACACTGTCTCACTGGAGACAGAAATGACATGTGAGGAAATTGAGTTTGGGGCAATAAATGGGAGAAACGGGAACAAATACAATTGTGCCAGGGCTTCTTCACATGAGCAATCCGACTGTAGCAAGGGAGATGGGGTGTGAAGAGCAGCTGGGGTATGAATCTGCCTTGTGCCGGTCCGATGGCCTAGCTGTCCATGTGCACCCTGCTGATACATGGGAGCCGTTTATTTATGTGCTTTGAGCTAATGCCCTTCCAAAGTGCTTCTTCTGCAGACCCATGTGCATTGGCAGGGGCACACTGAGAGCTAGAGTCACACCCAGCTCATACCCTGTAATTGTTGATGTGGCCGTGCCCCAAAATAGGAACAATACAAACAGACCCACAACGTACCTTGAGGTGTGTCCGAGTTGCACAGATCTGTGTTGCATTGTAGGACATTGATCCTCACGTACTGGTCCTTCCCCACGGTGAAAGAGAAGGGGCCTTTCATGTCATTGTTATAGCCGCTGAGACATTGCTTGGAGAAGAACGTCTGCTTTGTCCCGCCTTTGTGCAATAGAGAAAAGCAAAACAGAAAATGTGAGGCTGGGAGGGACCCTTGGGTGGGGGCTGGGAGGGGATTTTACCTCTTTGTGCGGCTGCTGGGATCCTGTGTCTGATTCTGGGGCCACAATTCAGGAGGGTGAAGAGGAGCCCAGGCCTAAACTGCACCCCAGATTGTGTCAGCCAGGCTGAGGCTAAAGGGTTTGTGAGTGGAGTGTAGGAGGCAGTGAGCGTTCAATCTCAGGTCACGGCCACTTTAACAGCAGTGAGGCCAGAGCCTGAGTCTGGGTGGGGATTTGAACAAACCCACTGGGGACTGTGCTGGGGGCTGGCTGAGTGTGCTCAGAGACAGGCAGGCGGGTGGGCGTGGTTGGGAATAAGTAGTTAGGTCGGCAGACAGGTGGATGGATAATGGCCGACCATGTAAAAGTTGGTGGGGGCTACACATCATTCCTACAGGGGGAATGGAAGGGCCATTCAATCCCGTTAGGTCAGTGGCAGGATGAACCAAACTGGGTCTGTAACTCGGGTTCCCACGGTAAAGGACAAACTGCGGGAACTGAAGGGAACTGGTGAAATCCACTGGCCTGAGGCTCTTGGGGGTTGAACAGGGAGAAGGTTTGTTTGGCATCTCCAAGTCAAAGGGGACAAACATGTTCTTTAAGGGCAAAAACCTGTGTGAGGAAGAGCCCCAGCCCTGAGCAGGTGACCCAGGGTGTCAGACGGGCTTTGGGGAGCGGCCAGCAGGGCCCAAGGGATCCCACCCCCAGTCTCCTTTTCCACCCCCCTCAGAAAGTGCGTTTCTCCCCGGCGCAGCTTCACATGTGGAGTTGAAAGCCCAATGGATAAAATCCAATCAATAGCGCCTGGGGGTGAAATCGGGCCCCTGAAGTCAATGGGAGCTTTGCAACTGACTCCAGTGGGGCCAGGCCTCCAGACTGCCTGGCCTGCCCATTGCTGCATCAGAGACTGGAACGTTGCCGGAATCATCCCAGTGCCACGCCCGGCCGGAGTGTGCTGTGCCGGGTGCCGGGGCTCCGGGAGGGGCGGTGTTGGGGGTGGCCCTAGTGGTGAGGGTGTGGACAGAGGCAGGGTAAGATGTGTCTGGGGTGAAGACAATGTCACCTACCCAGTGAAATTTCTTCTGCCACGGAGAGGCAGCCGCCCGTCGCCCGGTCGTCTTGGCAGGTCCCTGTAGCCACATCGCAGGCCTCTGTTAGGCCGAAGCCCACGTTGCATGTCAGGGGCCCTGCTGGAGAAAGAAGAGCGAGTGTTTCCTTCTCACTGGGGTAACGGTGTCAGCTCGGACACGTCCCTGAGCCCGAGTTCCCTGCTGCGCCAAACAAGCCGAGGGGTTAAGGTGCCCAGTTGCCTCCAGGACCGTCCACAACTCCACAATTTCAATGACAGGGCCTGCAGCAGTACCCGGGTTAGGGATCATGAGCATCTGAGCTGTTTATTTGAAGGACCATGTGCTGTGGCCGGCAGTTGGAAGCTGTGAGCTTCTTAATGAGGACTTGAAATCTAGAACCCTCTGTTCATTGGTCAAACCTTAGTCGGGGGCGGGGCTATCAAGAAGACCAGGGCTTTATAAAGCCCGTGACTAAGAGAGCAGGGAGCTTCGCAGAACAGGGGCAGCTAACAGAGTTTTGTGAGGGAGCTTAGAAGGGGAGTGGGAAGGGGGCGAGGTACACTTGCCATTCTTTAAAACTTTTAAACTAAACTGAAACCAAAACTACCTGATTTAAATAAAGACCCCTATCTATAACCTAATTCACTGTTGGAGGGGATGCAGGCAGAAGCCCAGTAGCAGAGTAGGGGGCTGTCCCGTTTATTGCACCCTATGTAGCATGTATGATTACCTGCCCTGTGGGCAGCTGGCGTATGTGTGCATTCGGTGCAAGGAGCTCCTGGCCCTCAGAGATGCATACGGGCTTTGGAGGCCAGGGTGGCTGAACGGGAGGAGCTAAGGGAGGCCAAGAGGTATGCAGATGAGGTTTTCCGGGACACTGTAGAACTGTCCCACCTCCGGTCAGACAGCCTGGCTACGTCTAGACTGGCATGATTTTGCGCAAATACTTTTAACGGAAAAGTTTTTCCGTTAAAAGTATTTGCGCAAAAGCGCGTCTAGATTGGCATGGATGCTTTTGCGCAAAAGCATCCCTGGCCAATCTAGACGCGGTTTTGCGCAAGAAAGCCCCGATCGCCATTTTAGCCATCGGGGCTTTTTTGTGCAAAACAAATCTGAGCTGTCTACACTGGCCCTTTTGCGCAAAAGCTTTTGCGCAAAAGGACTTTTGCCCAAACGGGAGCGTCAAAGTATTTGCGCAAGAAGCACTGATTTCTTACATTAGAACATCAGTGCTCTTGCGCAAATTCAAGTGGCCAGTGTAGACAGCTGGCAAAGTGCTAAAGTGACTGCTTTTGCGCAAAATCTTGCCAGTCTAGACGCAGCCCCCCCGTGCTGGTAAGGAGGGTGAAAGGCTCAGGGAAGGAGAACAGTCAACTGGAGCAGAGGGAAACCATCCCATAGTTGGGACCCTCCTTCCAGAGGATGTTGGGGGAATCTTCTCGCACTGAGGATACCTCTCTGGGGGAGGAAACTCCACTTGTCAGGAAAAGGCAGGTGTCAGTTATGGGGAATTCAATTATTAGAAACATAGATAGCTGGGTTTGTGGTGACTCGCCTGCCTGCTGCAAAGGTTGCAGATCTCTTGAGGCATCTAAATAGGCTTATGCGTAGTGCTGGGGAGGAGCCAGTGGTTGTGGTACCAATGACATAGGGAAGGGTAGGAGAGAAGTTCTGGAGGCCAAATTTAGGCTGCTGGGAAAGAGACTGAAATCCAGGACCTCTATGGTGGAGTTGGCTGAAATGCTTCCAGTTCCATGTGGACGGCCAGGTGGGCAGGCAGAGCCTCAACGCATGGATGAGACAATGGTGTAGCGAGGAGGGTTTAGATTTATTTGGAACGGGGCAAACATTTGGGATAGGAGGAGCCTGTATAGGAAGGATGGGCTCCACCTAAATCAAAATGGAACCCGACTGCTGGCACTTAACATTAAAAAGGTTGTAGAGCAGTTTTTAAACTAAGAGCTGGGGAAAAGCTGATGGGTATGAAGGAGCACATGGATTGGATGGAGACATCTCTTAGGGGAGGGTCTATTAATAGAGATGCTCTATGTTCTAGTCGGGAGGAGAGGATGGAAGTTTGGGTCAGATCAGATGCGACACAATCAAATGAATAAGAGTCTAACACATCAGGAAATGGCAGACAGATAAACAGTGACAAATTATTAAAGTGTTTAAACACAAACACTAGAATCCAAATAGTGAAATGGGTGAACTAGAGCGCCTGGTTTTAAAGGGGGATATTGATATAATAGGCATCACAGAAACTTCGTGGAATGAGGACAATCAACAGTTATACCAGGGTGCAAAATCTATCAGAAGGACAGAACAGGTCATGCTGGTGGGGGAGCGGCAATATATGTAAAAGAAAATGTAGAATCAAATGAAGTAAAAATCTTAAATGAGCCATAATGTTGCATAGAATCTCTATGGATAGGAATTCCATGCTCCAATAATAAGAATATAGCAGTGGGGATATATTATCGAACATCTAATCAGGATAGCGATAGTGACTATGAATGCCAGGGGGATTAGAGAGGCTACCAAAATAAAAAACTCAGTAATAGTGGGGGATTTCAACTATCCCCATATTGACTGGGTACACATCACCTCAGGACAGGATGCAGAGATAAAATTTCTTGATACCTTAAATGACTGCTTCTTCGAGCAGCTGGTTCTGGAACCCACAAGGGGAGAGGCTATTCTTGATTTAGTCCTAAGTGGAACGCAGGATCTGGTTCAAGAGGTAAATATAACTGGACCGCTTGGAAATAGTGACCATAATGTAATAAAATTTAACATCCCTGTGGTGGGAAAAACACCTCAGCAGCCCAACACTGTGGCATTTAATTTCAGAAAGGGGAACTACACAAAAATGACGATGTTAGTTAAACAGAAATTAAAAGCTACAGTGACAAAAGTAAAATCTCTGCAAGCTGCATGGAAACTTTCCAAAGACACCATAATAGAGGCCCAACTTCAATGTATATCCAAAAATTAAAAAAAAACCAATAAGAGAACCAAAGAAGTGCCACCGTGACTTAACAACCAGGTAAAAGAAGCAGAGAGAGATAAAAAGATATCTTTTAAAAAGTGAAAGTCAAATCCTAGTGAGGAAAATAGAAAGGACCATAAATTTTGTCAAATTAAGTGTAAAAATCATATATATAGTAGCCCAATATCTGTGAGTCTGTAACGCTGACGTACATGGCCCCGCCCCCTGGTCATGTACGTCACCGCTCCCCCTTCCCCTCCTGGCGTGGCGCTCAGCTGAGTGCTGCGCCCTTCAGCCGGGCCGCCGCGGGGGAGCCAGTGGCGCAAGCGGCCATTTGGCCTCCCCCGCGGCGGGAGGGGAGGGGGCGTGGGGTGGTGACATACACGGCCCCGGCCCCTGGCTGTGTACGTCACCGCCTCACCCATCCTCCCCCGCGGCGGACTGGCTGAGCGCACAGCACTCAGCCGAGCGCCATGGCGGGAGGGGAAGGGAGGCGGGGAGAGACTGAGGGGAGAGAGAGGCAGGAGGAGGAGAAGAGAAAGGGAGAGTGAGAGGCAGGAGGGGGAGAAGAGAAAGAAAGAGACGGAGAGAGAGGCAGAAGGCGGAGGAGAGCTGACAGAGAGAGGGGGAGGCAGCAGGAGGAGAGAGACAGAGAGACGGAGCCAGAGCGAGAGACCGGAGGCTCAGGAGAGAAGACCAGCGTGGAGGAGAGACCTGAAAATCCCATCTTATGACGGGCTAATTGGCTAGTATAATAAGAAAAGCCAAAAAGGAGTTTGAAGAACAGCTAGCCAAAAACTCAAAAAGTTATAGCCAAATGTTTTTAAAGTCCATCAGAAACAGGAAACCAGCTAAACAACCAGAGCAGGCATAGGACAGCTGAGATGCTAAAGGAGCACTCAGGGTATGTCTACACTAGCTCGTTAGTTCGAGCTAAATAGGCAAATGAGGGCAACCGGAGTTGCAAATGAAGCCCGGGATTTAAATATCCCGGGCTTCATTTGCATGTTCCCAGGCGCCGCCATTTTAAAATCCCCCTTAGTCCGAACTAACTACCCGCGGCTAGACGCGGCAGTTAAATGTTAATTCGAACTAACTCCTTAGTTTGAATTAACTGTTACTCCTCATTCCACAAGGAGTAACAGTTAATTCGAACTAAGGAGCTAGTTCGAATTAACGTTTAACTGCCATGTCTAGCCACGGCAGTTAGTTTGGACTAAGGGGGATTTAAAAATGGCAGCGCCCGGGAACATGCAAATGAAGCCCGGGATATTTAAATCCCGGGTTTCATTTGCAACTCCGGTTGCCCTCATTTGCCTACCTAGCTCGAACTAACGAGCTAGTGTAGACATAACCCTCAGAATGATAAAGTCATGGCAGAGAAGCAAAATGAATTCTTTGCTTCAGTCTTCACAGCTGAGGATATTGGGGAGATTCCCAAACCTGAGCCATTCTTTTTAGGTGACAAATTGTCCCAGATTCAGGTGTCATAAGAGGAGGTTTTGTAACAAATTGAAAAACATAACCATAAGAAGTCACTGGGACCAGATGGCATTCACCCGAGAGTTCTGAAAGAAGTCAAATGTGAAATTGCAGAACTATTAACTGTGGTTTGTAACCTATCCTTTAAATCAGCTTCCGTACCTAATGATTGGAAGATAGCTAATATGACGCCAATATATAAAAAGGGCTCTAGAGGTGATCCTGGCAATTACAAACCAGTAAGTCTAACGTCAGTACCGGTCAAATTAGTTGAAACTATAGTAAAAAATAAAACCTTGAGACACATAGATGAACATAATTTGTTGGGGGAAAGTTACCATGGTTTCTGTAAATGAAAATCATGCCTTACTAATCTGCTACAGTTCTTTGAGGGGGTCAACAAACATGTGGACAAGGGGGATCCAACGGCTATAGTATACTTAGATTTCCAGAAAGCCTTTGGCAAGGTCCCTCACCAAAGACTCTTAAATAAAGTAAGTTGTCATGGGATAAGAGGGAAGGTCCTCTCATGGATTAAGAACTGGTTAAAATCAGGAAACAAAGGGTAGGAATAAATGGTCAGTTTTCAAAGTGAAGAGAGGTAACTAGTGGGGTCTCCCAATGGTCTGTCCTGGGACCAATCCTATTCAACTTATTTATAAATGATCTAGAGAAAGGGATAAACAGTGAGGTGGCAAAATTTGCAGATGATACCAAACTATTCAAGATAGTTAAGACCAAAGCAGACTGTGAAGAGCTTCAAAAAGTTCTCATCAAATTAAGTGATTGGGCAACAAAATGGCAAATGAAATTTAATGTTGATAAATGCAAAGTAATGGACATTGGAAAAAATAAACCCAACTATATCTACAATATTACGGGGACTAATTTAGCTACAACTGCTTAAGAGAGAGATCTTGGAGTCATTGTGGATAATTCTCTGAAAACATCCACTCAGTGTGCAGCGGCAGTCAAAAAAACAAACAGAATGTTAGGAATCATTAAAAAAGGGATAGAGAATAAAATAGAAAATATCTTATTGCCTCTATATAAATCCATGGTACGCCCACATCTGGAATACTGCATACAGATATTGGTCGCCTCATCTCACAAAAGATATATTGGCATTGGAAAAGCTTCATAGAAGGGCAAAAAACATGATGACGGTTTTGGAATGGGTCCCATATGAAGAGAGATTAGAAAGACTTGGACTTTTCAGCTTAGAAAAGAGCAGACTAAGGAGGTATAGGATAGAGGTCTGTAAAATATTCATTGATGTGGAAAAAGCGAATAAGGAAAAGTTATTTACTTATTCCCACAATATAAGAACTAGGAGTCACCAAATGAAATGAAAAGGTAGCAGGTTTAAAACAAACAAAAGGAAGTTTTTCTTCACACCTCGCACAGTCAACCTGTGGAACTCCTTGCCAGAGGATGTGGTGAAGGCTAGAACTTTAACAGGGTTCAAAAAACAGCTAGATAGCCATTGATGGGCCTAACCTCCATGAATCTATTAGCCAGGATGGGTAGGAATGGTGTCCCTGGCTTTTGTTTCTCTGGAGGTGGCTGACAGGGGAGGGATTCTGTGAGGATTACCTGTTGTGATCCCTCCCTCTGGGGCATGTGGCATTGGCATCTGTCAGCAGACAGGATACTGGGCTGGCTGGAGCATTGGTCTGACCCAGTATGGCTGTTCTTATGTTCTCAAGTTATAGTGGGGGAGGTCGAGGCTGGATATTAGGAAAAACTATTTCCCTAGGAGGGTGAGGAAGCACTGGGCTGGGTTCCCTAGGGAGCGGGTGGAATCTCCATCCCTAGAGGTGTTTAAGTCTCGGCTGGACAGAGCCCTGGCTGGGCTGATTGAGTTGGGATTGCTCCTGCTTTGGGCAGGGGGCTGGACTCGATGCATCCTGAGGTCTCTGCCAGCCCTGGGATTCTATGTAACTGGCTCTGTGGCCATGGGGAAGTGACTATTCCCCCTGTTTGGTTCTGGCGAGGCCACGTCTGGCGTGTTGTGTCCAGTGTGGGGGGCCCCCATTACAGAAAGGGTGAGGACATACTGGAAAGGAGCCCGCACAAGGCAAAGAAGCAATTAGGGGCGGAGCACATGATCTATTCTCCCTCCACATCAGGGGCATCTGTGCCCCCAATTCACTCCTCCACCAGCATTCTTGTGTTCTGGAGGATCAGCCAATCGGAAGTGTGTGCGGATGAGTCCAGGGGGGCATGTTCCCCTCACTCGGGAGGTGAGCCCCTCAAGGGATGGAAACCCCCTTCCACTGGGGAAGTCGGCGTCTGGACTACAGGCTCTGCCGGCCCCACTCCAGTGCCGTGGCCAAGCCGCTACCGTAACCGTTGTGTCAACAGTCCCCGGTGCCCCCAAAGCTAGTCTCAGCACCCTGCACGTGCGGGAGGGACCCTGGTCGTGGAGCCGAGGTGCACGAGGGGTTGAAGTCCAGGAGGGGTTCAGTGGTTGCAGCCACGGACAACTCACCTTGGGCACGGGCTGTAGCTAGGAGAGCAGGGAGGAGAAAGAGGAGCGAGGAAACCCCCATGGTGCTGGGAGGAGCCGGGGGCGGGGCTGGGCTGGGAGCTGAATGGAGCCTTCTCACGGCTGGCGCAGCGAGCTCTGCCGGAGGGGAGCAGCCGAGAGTCACGACGGAAAGGAGGCTGGAAGGGAATTACAGCCAAGATTTGTAGGGAGTATAACACCAGGCAACACAATTGTGCCAAAACTGATTGTTTGGTTCTCTCCCAGTTCTAAAGAATTATGGCAAAAAAAATATTCTGGGTTGACCCAATTATTGGCCATACTGAAAAGCCAAAGTATATGGATTTGGTGCATTTAGAAGCACTTAAGGGTATTGAACATTGATTTAACCTAAATGTTGCAGTCCACATTGGAAAGAAAACCCACCTGGACATGAAAAAAATCATAATTCTGCAAGTGTCCCTGTTTCATCAAGTTTTTTCCTAGGAATTTTTTTTCATTTGTTTGCACAATATTTCGGTCTCCCCAAACCTGCATTTTTCAACAGAGTAAACTTTGTTCCCTGCTGTACAATGCCACAGACAGTTCCAGAGATAACAGAATGGGAGTTCTCCGATAGAGCCCTGCGTGGGACTGTATTTTAATCCTACTCTCACTCTCTCCTGCACTGTGCTTGCATTTTTATTTCACTCCCACCTGCAAAGACCTTAGATCTCGCTAATCCCGCAAGACAGACATATTCCCTCAAGCTACTTTTAAAAAACTACTTTGGTTATATTACACGTACGCACAGAAACCAACACAATTTTTACCACTAGAAATATGGAACAAAAATTGCTTAAACCATGTAAAAAGTTATTTCATTGCTGTTATAATGGATTTCCAAACTGTTTCTATCCCCTCCTTAAATTCGAGTATTTAAACCTTTCTTTAGGAAAACACTTGCTCTCTCTTGCTGACATTTCTGACAAGCTGCTGTCATGTGCTTTGCCCCATGTCCCCACAGTCTCTTCTTCTTGCCCACCCAGCCACCCCCACAGCAAAGCACCTTTTCCCGCTCCCACGACTGTAGCAGCGAGTCCGATGGTACCAGCAGGATTCCAGTCTGGCTGCAGGGCTCTGCCCTGGACCAGTTTTCCCCTCCCCCATCCGCATTGGCTCCAGATCTGCGCTATCCCTTCTGAGACGGGGCGACCGGCACTGCCCACCCTAGGGCCAGAGCATCCTGCTGGTCCGGAGAGGGCACCGCAGTATCTTCCATGTAGTTCTCCATCCCCTCTGGCAGCCTAATGTCCTTATTGGCTTTTCTCTTCTGCAGCGGGGCAGCGAGCCGAGGTGAGCGCGGCTCCTCCTCCGGGGACACTCGGGTCCCTTCCCTGGCTCCCCTCAGTTGAGGTAGAACCTGCCAAGTCTTGGAGCTCTTCAAACTCACCATCCCCCACCGTGCATTACTTTGCATTTATCCAAACTGATCTGCCATCCCGTTGCCCACGAACCCGCCCCGACCAGGTCTCTCTGGAGTTCCCGACTCACCTCGGTGTCTGTCACTTCTGCCGATTTCATCCCCACACCCGAGAGCCACCTCCTCTCAGCCCCTAAATACCCAGGCAGCGGCCCTGCCCCTCCACGGGTGTCACCGGCTCAGCTCTCATTTGAGATCCGCCGTGGGCACCCCGCCAGCTATTTGCCAGAAACCCAGAATGGCTCATTCAAAGGGCCAAGAGGTAATTACCACCACCCTGCCTGTGAGCAGAGCCAGGGACCGGAGAGGGTGAGGTGCACAGCCAGGGCCCAGTGACTCAGTTGGGAAGGGACGGATGCTGGATGCATCCCACTGCAAATCGAGGATCTGGGCACATGGCTCAGGACTGGGGAATCCGGCCTGGCTGACCAGGGCAGTTGGGATCAAAACACAAGTGAGGGATGCAAGGGGGGAGGGGAAGGGATGTGACAGGTTGGGTCACAGAGACCCCCTCAGGACTGTCACCTGATGGGCTGAAAGCACCAGAGCCTGCCGACCTGCTTTTGGGTGCCCCGACATCCTGTGCTGCTGAGCCAGGCCCTCCAGCCTCCTCCAGCCCTGGCACAGTGCTGGGGTCCCAGGCCACTGCAGAGCGACACAGGCACTCCACACGGCTCGGCTCAGGGAAGGCTCCGTCAGAGGGACTCGTCCCAGCTCTCAGGGGCACGGCCCACTGGGACCAGAACCCCAGATCAATCCGTCTTACCCTGTATACAGTTCACACAGAGCAAGCCCATAACATGCTCCCCCCTTTATCACTGAAGCAGAGACGTGCCCAGCTCTCGTCCCTCCAGGGAACAATTATTTACACGGGTTTTGTTAAGAAACACAAGGAATTTCATTAAGTATTAAACTTTAAAGTATTATCGTTTGCACTGAAGTGGCTGCAAGTGGCAGACGGATCAAAGTGGGTCACTAAGCAAAAGAAAACAAAACTGGCCAGTTGCGCCTGCTACTCTCAGAAACCTGCTCCCTGCACTTTTGTGCGCTGACAGTTGTTCCCATCACTTGGGACACCTCCCACCTCAGGCCTGATCCCCCCCATTCAGTCTTATGTTTCCCACAGGCAGCTTGGGTGCTAATCTGGGGTCTCTGGACGTCTGGCGGCCGCCCCCATTGGCCAGTTTCCTGCCTCGAGAGAGATTTTGCCCCAGGAGGGATCCCTTTGTGCTCAGCTCAACCTTTGTCCCATTTCCAGGGGAACGTCCAAGCCCCACAAGGGGCTTTGGCAGCAGGTGCTTGGCCCAGTCCAGGCTCCCAGAGAAAGCAAGACTATTCACAGAGTAGTGTCCCCAGATACCGGACGCTATCTCCCTTCTGCACCGCTAATGGCCCTGCTTTGCAGGGCTGGGTCAATACACACGGTGTGTGTTTCATATCGCTAACTCCCACCAGGACTGCTACAGGCAGCCAGACAGAGCAGGCACGTTCGGCCGCCTGTAACTTTGAAATGACATGGTACATTAGATATTTTGCAGAAAGAATTTTCCGGTTCTGCACACTCAGAAGCCTATTTTCATTAAGCAAGAGGGAGGCGGCCTCCCACCCGAGCTCACTGCTAGACTGTTGGACAGCGTTCAGTGCAGAGCCTGCGTGCCTGAAATGTTTGTTAGGCTCTGCTTACACACCCAGCCGGGGTCATTCTCCGTGTGATGCCATGCACAGGTGTGTTTACGGAGTTCTAGCTCTGTCGCCCGGTGCCTGTAGCAGTCCTGGTGGGAGGAAACGTTTCGGGCACAGCATTACCCAAGAATGCAGACAGCAAAGTCTTAAAGTGTACGGTTCCTGGCATTTAGTCACCAATGCCATGAGGCAGTGTGCCTCAGTTTCCCCTCCGCACAGCATTCTGATTCTCACATCCTGTGATGCACTTGCTGCAGTGCCCGCATCTAAGCCTCTCTTAGCTTAGGAGCTGCCTCCTTACGGGACGCTCTTGTCCCTGCCCCTCAGGTGTGCAGATGCTTGCCCCAAACCTCATGTGTCTCCCACCGTTACCTGGGGTTTCCCATCGGCTCAGTTCCTTCGGTGGGACCCGTGTGTGTCGTGGAAAGAGGCACAAGGTTCCCAGCGAGTTGTGGCAGGGCAGCAGTTCCCAGGACGGCTGCCGTACCCCGCTTCTGGATCAGCCATGTGGCTTTCCAGTGTTTATCACCACGACCAGGCCCTTTGTGCCCAGTGCGTGCAGGTAGCGACGGGTTCCCTTTCCTCCAGGGAAGGTTTCCGGGTCACGTCTGTCTCGTGGCTGGGGGGAGGGAAGGATTGGCCATGGAGCTGCACCAGCACCCCTCCCGACCCCCAGGGCTGCACCCACACAGAGGACTGACCCAGCCCCCAGCAGATTCTCTGGGATCCTTGCTCCCCAGTTGCGCTATTGTCAGCCCCTCCCCCGGTGAATTATTGGCCTGTTTACAGACATGGGCCACCTCAGTATGAGCTTCATCCCCCGTCTCAGGTGGACTGTGGGAGCTTTGACATGCGCAGCAGGAGCAGTGTCCGGCCTCGGTGTGTGCTGGACCAGCAGGTCCCTCTGATCCCTGCCCCCAAGGGGTTTGGGATGCTTCCCTCAGGGAGCTCAGACCCACGAGTCCCCCTTAAAACTGGACTATGGGAGAGGTGCCTAGGAGTACAGACCCAGCCCCCCCCCGTAATCAATGGGGAGCTACTCCTGCACTGCCCCCTCCAGGCCACCTGCCCCCGTCCAGCTCCCAGCCGCAACAGATCCTACCCTGGGAACCCAGGTCTCCCTCCTGCTTCGAACTGGGCCGGCCTCCAGTTACCAAGCCCCCGGGATCGTCGTTCCCCGCAGTGGCTTCTAGGGCCCCGACTTCCCCCTGAAGGCCCCCATCTGAGACACACATCTCTGTGCAGGCTGGGGCAGGATCTACCTCCTGCTCAACTGCCCCAGCCTGGACAGCCCCACCAGAGATGTCCAAAGATAGGCACTGTCTTCCTCCACCCCACTATCGAGGCAAATTGTGTGGAACAGCTAGCCAAAAACTCAAAAAGAAATAACAAAATGTTTTTTAAGTACATTAGAAGCAGGAAGCCTGCTAAAAAACCTGTGGGTCCCCTAGACGATCAAACTATAAAAGGCGCAATCAAGGATGATAAAGCCATTGCGGAGAAACTAAATGATTTCTTTGCTTCAGTCTTCACGGCTGCACTGTCCTTTGGGGTGATGAATCTGAGGAACTGTCCCGGATTGAAGTGTCATTAGAGGAGGTTTTGGAACAAATAGAAAAACTTAATATTAACAAATCTCGGGACCGGATGGCATTCATCCAAGGGTTCTAAAAGAACTCAAATGGGAAATTGCTGAACTATTATCTGTGGTTTGTAACCTATCCCTTAAATTGGCTTCTGTACCTAACGACTGGAAGGTAGCCAATGTGACACCAATATTTTAAAAGGGCTCCAGAGGCGATCCGGGCAATTACAGACCGGTAAGTCTAACTTCAGTACCGGGCAAATTAGTTGAAACAATAGTAAAGAATAAAATTGTGAAGCATGTAGAAGAACATAATTTGTTGGACAAAAGTCAACATGGTTTCTGTAAAGGGAAATCCTGTCTTACTAATCTATTAAGTTCTTTGAAGGGGTTAACAAACATGCGGACAAGGGGGATCCAGTAGATATAGTATACTTAGATTTTCAGAAAGCCTTTGACAAGGTCCCTCACCAAAGGCTCTTGTGTAAATTACATGGCCATGGGATAAGAGGGAAGGTCCTTTCTTGGATTGAGAACTGGTTAAAAGACAGGAAACAAAGGGTAGGAATAAATGGTAAATTTTCAGAATGGAGAGGGGTAACTAGTGGTGTCCCCCAAGGGTCAGTCCTAGGACCAATCCTGTTCAACTTATTCATAAATGATCTGGAGAAAGGGGTAAGCAGTGAGGTGGTAACGTTAGCAGATGATACCAAACTGTTTAGGATAGTCAGGACAGAAGCAGACTGTGAGGGACTCCAAGAAGATCTCACCAAACTGAGTGACTGGGCAACAAAATGGCAAATGAAGTTTCATGTGGATAAGTGTAAAGTAATGCACATCGGGAAAAATAACCCCAACTATACGTACAGTATGATGGGGGCTAATTGGCTACGACAAATCAGGAAAGAGATCTTGGAGTTATTGTGGACACTTCTCTGAAAACTTCCACACAGTGTGCAGCGGCGGTCAAAAAGGCAAATAGGATGCTAGGAATTATTAAGAAAGGGATAGAAAATAAGACCCAGAATATCTTACTGCCCCTGTATAAAACTATGGTACGCCCACATCTTGAATACTGTGTACAGATGTGGTCTCCTCACCTCAAAAAAGATATTTTGGCCTTGGAAAGGGTTCAGAAAAGGGCAACTGAAATGATTAGGGGTTTGGAACGGGTCCCATATGAGGAGAGGTTAAAGCGACCGGGACTTTTCAGTTTAGAAAAGAGGAGACTGAGGGGGGATATGATAGAGGTGTATAAAATCATGAGTGGTGTGGAGAGGGCTGATAAAAGTTATTTATTAGTTCCCTAAATAGAAGAACTAGAGGACACCAAATGAAATTAATGGGTAGCAGGTTTAAAACTAATAAAAGAAAGTTCTTCTTCACACAGCGTGTAGTCAGCATGTGGAACTCCTTGCCAGAGGAGGCTGTGAAGGCTAGGACTATAACAGAGTTTAAAGAGAAGCTAGATAATTTCATGGAGGTTAGGTCCATAAAAGGCTATTAGCCGGGGATAAAATGGTGTCCTTGGCCTCTGTTTGTCAGAGGCTGGAGAGGGATGGCAGGAGACAAATCGCTTGATCATTGTCTTCGGTCCACCCTCTCCGGGGCAGCTGGTGCTGGCCACTGTCGGCAGACAGGATACTGGGCTAGATGGACCTTTGGTCTGACCCAGTACAGCCATTCTTATGTTCTTATGTGTGACCTGCCCAAACCCAGTGCAGGGCGTGGCCACTGCCTGGGGACCCCCGTGCTCTGGGGAGCAGCATTTCCATGAGTTACCTGGTGCCGGTTCCACTCACCCCTGGGCATTTGCTCCTCCTTGCTCAGTGGGACCCAGTGAGAGCCCCGTCTGGGCTCCTCTGGCTGTGCAGGGGCTGGGAACAGGGGAGTGAATTTGGGAAGGAGAAGGCCTGGCCTCCCACCCACCCTCCTTCCCAGGGTACCGCGGGGCCTTTGCCTCCCACCCAACTGACACCCTCTGCCTGTGATTTACCCCTGCCGGGGGTGGGATTGTGGAAACAGATCAGCACAGGCAGCAAGACATTCTGCTCCTTCCCCCAGTTTGTCCCACAAACACGGTTTCACGTCACCATTAACCTCAGTGAGGAGCTCACCAACCCGCTCGCTTGTCCCTCCAAGGCCGGCCTGGCCTTTCCCTCTGACTCACTTATCTCGCAGATCTGCCATTTGGTTCACTTAAGCCACCTTGCTCAGCCCAGCCCTTTGCTGCTGGCTTCTAGATGTTGCCCTGGAGATTTCTTGTGTCATCTGAGACTGTGTTAACACCAAATCCTTAAATTGACCATCGTCACCTAAAAAGAATGGCTCAGGTTTGGGAATCGCCCTCTAACAGCCTCAGCCGTGAAGACTGAAGCAAAAAATTAATTTAGTTTCTCCTCTATTACTTCATCATCTTTGAGTGCTCCTTTAGCATCTCGATTGTCCAGGGGTCCCACTGGTTGTTTAGGCAGCTTCCTGCTTCTGATGGACTTAAAAATGTTATCCTATTACTTTTTGAGTTTTTGGCTAGCTGCTCTTCAAACTCCTTTTTGGCTTTTCTTATTATATTTTTACACTTTAGCTACGTCTAGACTGCAAGCCTCTTTAGAAAGAGGCTTTTTTGAAAGATACTTTCGAAAAAGCCTCTTTTGAAAAAGAGCATCTAGACTACAACCAGTACTTTAGAAAAAGCAAACTGCTTTTTCAAAAGAGAGCACCCAGGCAGTCTGGATGCTGTCTTTTGAAAAAGCACAGTTTGCATTACATAGCGCCTTTTTTCGAAAGAGCACTTTCAAAAAAGGTGTTTCTCCTCGTAAAACGAGGTTTTCAGCGGTTGAAAAAACTGCCGGGTTCTTTCAATTTACTGTCGAAAGAATGTGGAAGCAGTCTAGACATGAAAAAAGGCCCCTTTTTTTGAAAAAACCCTGAAATCTAGACACACCCTTAATTTGACAAATTTTATGGTCCTTTCTATTTTCCTCACTAGGATTTGACTTCAACTTTTAAAATGATGCCTTTGTATCTCTCTCTGCTTGTTTTATTTGGTTTTTAAGGCATGGTGGCACTTTTTTAATTCTTTTACAGTGTTTCTTAATTTGGAGTATTCATTGAAGTTGGGCCTATATTACGTTGTCTTTGGAAAGTTTCCATGCAGCTTGCAGAGATTTTACTTTTGTCACTGTAGCTTTTAATTTCTGTTTAACTAACATCGTCATTTTTGTGTAGTTCCCCTTTCTGAAATTAAATGCCACAGGTTTGGGCTGCTGAAGTGTTTTTCCCACCACAGGGATGTTAAATTTTATTACATTATGGTCACTATTTCCAAGCGGTCCAGTTATATTTACCTCTTGAACCAGATCCTGCGTTCCACTTAGGACTAAATCAAGAATAGCCTTTCCCCTTGTGGGGTCCAGAACCAGCTGCTCAAAGAAGCAGTCATTTAAGGTATCAAGAAATTTTATCTCTGCATCCCGTCCTGAGGTGACTTGTACCCAGTCAATATGGGTATGTCTACACTAGCCCCCTAGTTCGAACTAGGGAGGCTAATGTAGGCATTCGAAATTGCACATCAAGCCCGGGATTTAAATATCCCACGCTTGATTTGCATGTTCCCGGCCGGTCGCCATTTTTGAAATTTAGAAGCCCGGACTAACTGCCCATGTCTACACGCGGCAGGGAACCGGGCGTTCGAAATAAAGCCCCTAAATTGAACTACCTGTTAAACCTCCTTGCCGCGTGTAGTTAGTCCGGGCTTCTAAAT
Source organism: Pelochelys cantorii (assembly GCA_032595735.1). NCBI lineage: Eukaryota > Metazoa > Chordata > Testudines > Trionychidae > Pelochelys > Pelochelys cantorii. Next base: position 3,797,775 of record CM064349.1, read on the forward strand.
TTAAAAAATGGCGACCGGCCGGGAACATGCAAATCAAGCGCGGGATATTTAAATCCCGGGCTTGATTTGCAACTTCGAATGCCTACATTAGCCTCCCTCGTTCGAACTAGGGGCCTAGTGTAGACATACCCTATGGGGATAGTTGGAATCCCCAACTATGATTGAGTTTTTTATTTTGATAGCCTCTCTAATCTAACGTATTGGCATTAAGATAGGATGCTAGTGTTTGCATGTGATAACAGAGAGATCAAATGTAGTTACTAAAATAAATAGTGTCAGGCTATGTCTACACTACACGTTTTGCTGGAAGAGGCAATGCAAATGAAGTGCTGATTAGCATTTTCGCGCACTTCATTTGCATAATCTCTTCTGAGCCATTTTTGCACAAGTGGTTGTTGCACAAAAATATGCAGTGTGGACATTTCCGTTTTGCGCAACAACCTCTTTTTGCACAATATCCTTATGCCTCTCCTTATGCCCCTCCAGGAGAGGCATAGGGATCTTGCACAAAAAGCAGGGCTTGCACAAAACGGCAGCGTCCCCACTACATGTTTTTCCACAAAAACCTCTTGTGCAAAAATGGATCGGAAGAGATTATGCAAATAAGTGCGCAAAAGTGCTTCATTTACATTGCCTCTTCCGGCAAAACGTGTAGCATAGCCATAGCCTCAGAGAGGTAGCCAAGTTAATCTCTAACTAAAAAACCCCCCAAAAAACACCAATGGCCCTATCGCACCTTAGAAACTGACAAAAGTCTACAAATAGTATTGGGAGCTTTCATGGGCAAAATGTGTTTTCTCAGATGACAAAGATGGAGCAAGGGGCACAGAATTTTGACTATAAAGCAGAAAAAGAGGGGAGAAGGGGAGGAGAAAGGGAAAACCTACAACTGTCAATTAAAGCATCCATGCTGAGTAACACCCACGAGTCATCACCTGCAACCCAAACCCCTCTGGCGCGTCACTGACAGTCAACAGCCTCTCCTGGAAAACCATCCCTCCCTCTCCCAGGCCTATTTTCATTACGCACAGGGGGCGTATCCCGTGGCATGGGACATTCCCTGGGCTGCTCCTTGGCCCTCTGTTCTTTCTAGGGGTCTAAGCTGTGATCTTGCCCACTCCCCGGTGCCACATGGGGCAGGGCAGGCCTGGCCCCAGAGACGGAGGGAAGGAAGGCAGAGACGCCCAAAGATGGGTAAGAGAGGAAGAAGATAACCATTGAGTCCTGGCTCCAAGTCCCCCATCGAACCGCTAGACCCACTTCTCCCCCATCGCTGGGATAGAACCCAGAAGGGCTGGTGCCCTGCCCCATGGAGGCTGGCTCGGCCTCAAGATTCCTCTAGGACAGCGGTGGCCAACCCACCACTCATGGAGCTTCTGACGGAACCGGGATGAACCTGGAACCGCTCAGGTCAGCCATTCTCTTACGGCCCATGCTCTTCTGCTCATGGCCCACAGAGCACTACGTCATAACCTGCGATGTGCAGGCCGGGTCACACTCAGCATCCCAGCCTGCACGTACTAGCAGCCAGCCACTGAGCGCAGGTGGTGGCGGCGCCTCCGGCTCTGGGACCTGGACATAAGGTTAGAGGGCCCCCATAAGGTTAGATCGGGTGTCAGGGGGTACTCATGGCATCCCGGCCAGCATATGCTCAAAGCCGGCCGCTCAGTGCACATGCCCAGCACCTGGGGAGCAGCGGCGGCGGCGGCAGCTCTGCTCCCGGACACAGGCATAAGACTGGGGGGAGGGGGATTGGGTTAGAGCGGGGAGGGGACCCTGGCTCTGGGGGAGGGAAGGGGACAGGATGGGGATTGGGTTGGGGGCGGGGAGCGAGTAGGAATCCCAAGACTGCATACCACTCCAACTTCTCAGGAAGCACACAGCTGTCATGGGGAGCAGAGGAAGAGCAGGCACTTTCTGAGAAGTTGGAGCTGGCATGCAGTCCCGGGACTCACACACACACACACACCCTGCACAGACAGGCAGCAGGGGGAGGACGTCCCCGGCCCAGTGACAGACCTGGCATTTCAGGAAGCGTGACAGCTATTTATGGGAGCGGAAGAGCAGCCCGTGTGCTTCCTGAGACCTGCAATCCCCAGGTACTGGCTGAGATTTCCCTGCCCCCTCCCCCTGGCCAAACCCCACCCTGTCCCCGCACCTTGCCACCTGCCCCAGCACCCTGCCCCAGCACTCTGTCCCCTGCCACCTGCCCCAGCACTCTGTCTCCTGCCCCCACCAGCACAGCTGGGGCCACATTAGTGAGGCTTGGGGTTTTTTGGAGGGGTTGTTTTTTGCATCTCACTTGTGTGGCCCCGACTGACTTTTCTGTGGGTCAGTGACCCCGACTCAAAACAGGTTCCCCACCCCTCTCATAAATAAAGACAACGCTGAAACACATTGTGTTTGATATAATATTTTATTTAAAAATGAAGCCTGACCAACAAGCCCCCAATTGGGGCCAAGCCCCCATCTGGCCACAGCATCATAACATTCCTGCACCCCCCCCCCAGACCCCAAACCTGAGCCTATCATAACTGGAACCCCCTGTCCTAAGCCTCTCCCATCCCCAAACTCCTGCACCCCCACATCCCCAGTCTCCTTCCACAACACTCCTGCACCGTCCACACACTGCAAATCTGTGTCCTGAGCCCATCATACTCCCAACCTTCCTGCCCTGAGCCCCTCATGCACCCCAGCCCAAACTCCTGCACCCTCACAGCCACAAGCCTGTGGCTTGCTCAGCACCCCAACCCTCCACCTGACCCCAACACTGTCCAGACGGGAGCCCCCTCTCTAAGACGGCGTACCAGCACCTATTTTCCCCCGGAGCGGCTGGGTTTTTTTTTCTCAACAACTTTCCGCCCCAGTATGTGGCTCTTCGCACTCTGTCCACCGCTATTTTGGCTCTAACGGGTTGGCCACCCCTGCTCTAGGACTCTCTGTAGCCCCACCAGACAAAGGCCAGATGTAGGGGGAGGGAGTGGCTGAAATCAGGACTCCTGGGTCCTCTCCTTGGCTCTGGGAGGGGGGAGGGAGGCCTAGTGGTTAGACCAGGGTGGGGCTGAAACCCAAGGTGCCTGGGTTCTCTCACCCCTCCCAGGGCAGCAGGCCCAGCACAAGGCTGTGCCCGTTGAGCCGCTGCCAGCCTGGCTGGAAACAGTATCAGGCTCACCCCTGCCCGGGGCACCTTCACCAGGGCACTGAAACTGGGGCAGGACACAGGGCTCCATGGGCAGCCCTGGCTCACAGGAGCCCTCCCTCTGTGTGGGAGAGCCCAGGGGTGTTCCAGCTGGATCTCAGGCTGGGCTCCGGATGCTGGGGTTCCATCCCTGGCTCTGGAACGGGAGTGGGGGATAGTGGTTAAAGTGGGGGGGGGGGAGGAGCCAGGACTCCTGGGCTCCATCTTCTGCTGAGGGAGGGGAGTGGGTGTGACGGGTTCGGTCATAGAGGTCCCTGGAGATTGTCGGTTGATGGGCTGAAATACCCCCGAATCCACCTACCAGTGTTCTGGGGGGTCCCACCACCCTGCCCTGATGCGTGAGACCCTCCGGTCTCCTCTAGGCTCTAGGCATGGCACAGGGGCATGGGCAGAGCCCACTGCAGAGCAACTCAGACACGGGATGGCTCAGTCAGAGGGACGTGACAGCCCCCATGGTATCAGACACCATCTTCCGCTGCATCAGAGCAAGCTCAGAACACATCCACCCCTTGATCAGTGAAAGAGAGAGAGGCCCAGCGCTCCTCTGCCTGCAATAACGATTATTGACATGAGGTTTAGCACCACACACATGATTTTATTAAGTCTAAAAAGCTGGCTGTAAGTGGTTGCAAGTGGCAGCAGACAAAACAAAGTAAGTGACAAAGCCAAACAAAACCCGAACACACGAGAGACGCATGAGAAGACCTTGTTACAGGTGATCATTTCTCTCCCTCGCCCTTATTCATCCCTCTCAAGCCAGAAATGTCTTTTCTGACCTGGGTCCAGCCCTTCCTCTCCACCCCTCTCATTCCAGCCTTTGGTCCTCCCGTGTTTTCAGGTGTCCTTTCAGGGCGGGGAGGCAGGGCTGTGAACCAGCTGGAGACGATCACTGTTTACTCCCTGGCTGTACGTACAGTTGCCCTAGGGCAGGAATTCTTTGTTCAGTTCCCCACCCCGCTGGAAAAGTACCAAATTCCAAATGGATTCCAGCATCAGGTGACATGGACACATCTTTGTAGCTCCTCAGCCAGGGGACGGCTCTCCCTGCCCCCCTGGCTGTCTCTTGCGAATGGTCAGTGAGCTCTGTGTTTGGGGAAATAGGCTTTTCCCACCATGGGCATGGTACATCTTCCCCTTCGCTGTCTCCCATGGCTCCTCCCCAGAGCTAGCTGCATGGACGGGGAACTAAACAGAGTGGCATGAGGCGCCTTGGACTATGTTGGGTCTGAGCCCAGCTCTTCCCTGTCAGCTCAGAGCCCCGGGTGACCAGCCCTGGGCGCAGGCACCTGGCCCTGGAAGCACCGGCCTGTGGCATTCGCCCCCCCCCCCGCTTCTGTGCCAGCACCTGCGCCCTTCCCCGCCAGCCCTGCCGTTTGCACTAGCACCCACCAGGGGCCCTGGCTCTGGCCTGTGGCTCCGGCACGTGCAGCCGGCTGGGACCTTCCTCAGCCCTTGGCAGGGAGGCGGGAGCCGGGTTGGGCCAGGCCAGGCCTCCGCCCCCCCCCCCCCGCCCCTCGCCAATTTACACCAGTGGCCCCAGCCCCTGTACCCGCTTTTCCTCCCCTCCCCATTCAGATCCAGTACCTTGGGATGGGGGGGGCTTCACTCTGCCAGTTCTGCCCCCCCACTCCCATCCCCCTCCTTGCTCACTAACTCCCCACCCCCAGCACTCCAGCCATACTGACACAGCCTCCAGCATGAGGCCAGGGGTGGGACAGACCCTCTGGAGAGGAGCAGCAGGGGGTGGGGGGGCATCGGATCTCCAGGCCCAGGGCTACCCCCAGCTTCTCAGAGCCATTGGGGTCCGATTTCTAGAAATCCCTGCAGGCCATGGAGAGCGGCTGCCCCCTTTAGCCCCACTGGCCCCTTCTCACTCCAGGTGTGTGTGGGGGGAGGGGGCTCAGCTGCCTTGCTGGGAGGGGTAGGGGGAACCTCCTTCCACCCAGGCAGCAGGGCTTTTCCACCCTGCCTTTGGGATGGGGGGGTCACTTAAGGACCCATTCACGGCATCCCAGCCAGCCTGCCTCCCTCCCCCCGAGTGCTGCACCATTTCCCAGAGCAGCTGTCACACTTCTCTGTACTCAGGGGAGCCACGCATAGTAAAATGGAAACTGAGGCACACATGGCCCTCACTCCCCCAACTGGCCCCCCCAGGAAGTTGCCTGAGCCCTGGCAGGCTTGGCCAGTGGCAGGAGAGGTCGATGGCAGGGCCAGCAGCCATGGTCAGTGGCTGGTTTCCCTGTGGAGCTGGTTAACCCTTTGCTGGGCGGCGCCCAGCCCTGGCTGCTGTCAGCCCCTGATCAGCACATGGGCCGGTGTTTGGGAAAGGGAGACAGGCCAGGAAAGGAGCTGGGGGCAGCCCCCTAGTCCCTGGACACCGGCTGAGCCAGGGCACCTGGCCATGAACCCGCGAGCGGCCGCAGCGCAGGCTGCCCTTCCCTCTCCTCGGCCCTGCAGGCTGGGGGCAGAGAGCTGGATTCCCACGGGCACCGGCCCGGCCTCTCTGGGGCAGGAAAGAGCCAGCTAAAGCCTCTGGGGGCAGAACTCACACTGGAAGCAGCATGGTCAGGTGGAGATGAGAACCAGGACTCCTGGGAGGAGAGTGGGGGGTCTAGTGGTTAGAGCAGGGAGGGGCTGAGATCCAGGACTCCTGGGTATTCCTGGGAAGGGATTGATAGTCACTAGAGCAGGCAGCCAGGGGTCAGACCACGTCATGCCCCCCTGTCTGAGCTGGGGGAGAATCCCTTCCCCGCTCTCAGATTGACCTAGATCAGACCCACCGACTCAGCAGAGGGCTCAGGGCGGGAGCCTGCCCCGGCCATATCCCCGCTCTGGGGGGGCTGAGCACAGAGGCTCCTGGGGAAGGCAAAAGAAAATCCCAAGGCCAGCCAGCCCCCAAAAGCCCTGCAGGATGCAGCCTGCCTTCAATGAATCCGCAAGTCGGGCGAGCATTGCATCAGCCCGCGCTGGCTGGCCCCTAGGCTAACTGCTCTACTACTGCTGCCTGAGGATGGGAGCGCCGCCTCAGCTCGGCCCAGAGGGCTCCTCTGTTCCAGCCCCAGCAGGGACCGGGGAGACCTCGTCTGGCCAAAGCAGGGCCCGCCTGGGGGAATGAGCAGAGGGTTAGAAAAGCTTCCTGAGAACGATTGCAAAGTCGTCAGTGCTGGAGACTCCACCCACCCGGAACGTCCTGGGGCGAGTTACTCCCCGGTTACAACTAGGCGCCTTATTGACATGTGGAGTTGGGCCGCTTCACTTTCCAGAGCGTCCCCCGCTCGACGGAGCAGCCCGTGGCCGGGTCTCTGCCCCCCACGTCGGCACCCAGACTCGGGATCGCGTTGCCCCCGCGCCGGCGTGGCTTCAGCTGCAGCTCTGGTGTCGCACAGGGCCTGCCTTCTCCCCCAGCTCCTCCCCGCCCCACCCTACAGCCTGGGCCAGGATTTCAGTGCCAAGCCCTGCCCCCCAGCACCCTCCAACCCGGCAGGAACGAGGCAGGACCCGCCCAGCACGGTAAACACCCGCAGTAATTAATTCTGAGCCGAGAGCTGGATTCTCAGGGCAGGGGCGGGGGAGGGGTCGGATCCCCCCTCCGAGCAAGGGCTAGCTGGGGGTGGGGTCCCCGCTGGAGCAGAGGCTCATGGGAAAGCCGTGGGTAAGCCAGACCCTTCCCTGTGGATGTGTGCTGTGTGGGAGGGCTGGAGGGGGAGAAAGGACGGGCTCCGTGGCAGGTCTCAATCCACCTCCTCGATGGTGGGTCCGGAAGAGCCCCCCCCTGCCCCACCGGCCCCGGGCATCCCCCCGGGCATCCCCCCGCCGGCGCCCTGGTACAGCTTGGTGATGATGGGGTTGCAGAGGTTCTGCAGCTCCTTCTGCTGGTGCTCATATTCCTCCTTCTCCGCCGTCTGGGGGGGGTGAAGGGGAGTTAACCCCTTGCGCGCCAGCCCCAGGGCACCCCCTGCCCCCCATGCGGCATCCACCCAGGCTCCACAGAGAGGGTGCCCAGCCCCACACATTGCTCCCCGGGGCCCCTCAACGTGGGGAGCCTCCCTCCACTAAGGGCGGGGGGCGGGGAAGACAACGGGGCCCCGGCTCCTCTCCTCATGCCCCCCAGGGAGGAGACTGCAAGGAGCCAGGGGAGCTGCTGGGTCTGCCCGAGCGCTGGGCTTCCAGCCCCCCCCCCACCCCGCCTCTGCCACAGGCTCCCCCCCTGCTGCTCCCCTCCCCCCCCCGGGTTCCAGACCCATGTAAGGTCCCTGTAGCAGCTGGAGCCAGGCTGGACTCCGCCACCCCCTGCTGGGAGAGGCGTCCAGGTGCAGGCACAGGCCTTCCCAGCTGCTGCAGGAGGGAGGGTCCCACCCCCAGGATAACCGTGGGGGGTCCCCCAATTCTACCCCCAACTCTGGCAGGGCAGTGGTGTCTAGTGGTTAGAGGGGGAAGGGCTGGGACCCAAGACTCCTGGGTTCTCTGCCCAAGTTCTGGTTCCCCCCTCCCACACCATGTATCTCCAGCCACACCTGGCCCCCCACTCCTCCCCACCCCCCCAGTTCCAGTCCCCCCCCACCTGGTTCCGGTCCAGCCAGTTGATGACCTCATTGCACTTTTCCAGGATCTTCTGCTTGTCCTCAGGCGACAGCTTGTCCCTCAGCTTCTCGTCCTCGGCCGTGCTCTTCATGTTGAAGGCCAGAGACTCCAGCGAGTTCTTGGCCGCGATCTTCTCCCGCTGCACCTCGTCCTCCGCCTTGTACTGCTCTGCCTCCTGCACCATGCGCTCGATCACCTCCTTGCTCAGCCGGCCTGGCGGGCAGAGAGCGGCTCAGCACCAGGCACCTGGACGCCTGGCTTCTCCCGCCGGCTCGGGGAGTGGGGGCTAGTGGTTGGAGCTGGGAGCCAGGACTCCTGGCTTCCCTCCCTGGCTCTGGGGTCTAGTGGTCAGAGCAGGGCCAGATGCCTGGGTTCTTACCCTTGTCGTTGGTGATTTTGATTTCTTGGCCCATGCTCTTGTCCACAGCCAAGACATAAAGATGCCATTGGTAGTTGACTATGCAAATGTCGAAGGTTACCTTCTCCACCAGCTCCAGCGTGCCACGGAAGAGGTCAGCTTTGAGCTCCTTGAAGTGGGCCCGCGTGATGGCCATGTAGAAGTCCACGATCTCATAGAGTGAGTCGATCTCGATGGAGGCCTGGGTGGAGGAGCTGAGGGTGCGCTCGGCCCGCTCGCAGGCCATGCGCAGACGCCGCTCCACCTGCTTGCGGCCCATCACGTCCTTCTTGTGCTTGCGCTTGAACTCCGCCACCAGGTGATTGACCATGCGGTTGTCGAAGTCCTCGCCCCCCAGGTGGGTGTCGCCCGCCATGGACTTCACCTCGAAGATCCCGTCCTCGATGGTCAGGATGGAGACGTCGAAGGTGCCGCCGCCCAGGTCACAGTGCGTTCCCCCCCACCTGCAAGGAGGGAAAGAGATGAAGCGCACTACAGGGGCAGGAACTAGGGATGTAATAGTGCAGTCAATTAACTGATAAGCAAAAGCTTATAGGTTAATGCTATAGACTACATGCATTTCCCCCCCTCCCCCGCGAGTACATTTTTTAGCAGGCTGGCCAGCAGCCCAGTTCAGTCCTGCCTTACACTGGGTCCTGGATCTACCCCCGCTGCATCTCTGCATTTAAAGTGAACTAGGAGCCTAGTGGGCAGACAGGCAGTCCAGCTCAGTTCTGGGAGCTCAGACCTGCCCCTGCCCCCCTGGACAGGTGTTGCCCCGGGACTATAGATTAGTCGACAAACTGCTAAGAATTCATGAGGTTAATCGACTATTCAGTTAACTATTTAACATCCCTAGCAGGGACCCGCAGCTGTCCCTGTCACGGCTCAATCCCTCAACCTGACACTGTGCGTGCAGAGATGGGGGGTTGGCTAGCTGAATAAACACCGCAAAAACCTGCCTCTGTGATTCCCAGAGACAAACTTATTCACTCTCAGTCCCCCTGAGATCCAAAAAAGACCAGACTGGTTCCGTGCTGCCACCACCCAAGTGATTAAAAGAAAATATAAAATAAAAAAAAAAAAACCCTTTTCTAGGGAAGAGATCTCCTGGGAACCCCCTCCCTAAGGCAAAACTCTCCCCCCTGCCCCAACCTTTGTTCGGCTTTAAGCTGGGAAGCAGAGATTCTGCAGAGAACAATGGACTCTGCCTTGTCACTAGGCACTTAACTCTAAGGACACCTCAATCAAAAAGAAAACTCTATTATTATCAAAACAAAACTACTGTTGCAAGCACAGTACATTGGCTAGGTGGCAAATAGCCACAATTGACATAGACTCATGGAAAGTCCCTGGGCTGTAAGACTGAGTTACCAAAGAGAAAAACAATTAGCCATCTCAGACATGATTTCCAAACCCCCAAACAAGGAAAACAATACACCCTGATGGACTAGCTAAACTTTTCCCTACTTACTCATTTTAAGAAGTCTGTTCTTGGAGAGAAAAGTGTCTCCCATCCCTCTCAATCCCTGGGAGAAACTGCTCTGATCTCAAACAAAGAAAAGAGAGAGAAAAACCCCTCTTTCCCAGTTTGAAATTCTTATCGGCATTTTTATTGGCTGACTCCCTGACCCCTCCTGGCCAACACCTTTGCTAGGTACCTGAGTTAACCACTTAGTCACCAGGTGCTGGTCAGCACTCCTGTTCATGACAGTCCCTGCTACCGGAGCCTGGCGAGATCCTCTGATCCCATTCCTAATTCCCTCGAGCTAGCCAGCCAGTCAGATCCTGTTCCCCATCCCCCACAGCCAGACCACCACCCCTTCTTGTTCCCCCATGCTAGCCAGTCCCCCATACTTCGAAATACGGTGGAGCCTATGACAGCCCTCCATGCCTTAGGAACATGAATATGCATAACTTGAAGAAGCTTTATGCAAAACAGACCAGGTGACATGTCAATATTAGTTACAATCTGCAGGATCTGTTTACCCTGTTTTTCTGCATGTGTCACTCCTGTCTGTGAAGTTAGAGCTGTGAAGTGTAAATCTGTTTAGAGCTTTAAATATGTTAATGAGGGTCATTACTGCTCCCCGCAAGCCTAATGGCTTGGTGATCAACTAAACAACAGGGAAACAGACTTGTTTTCCCTGTAGGTCTAAATGGTGGTCCGTCCTAGGAAAACTTGTGCCCACACCCCCAGGCACTGGACTCCATTTTGAACCTGGTGTTTTTCCATGGAAGGGGGGATGCCAAACAAAAGATTCCTGCCCTGGAGGAAAGTCTATTTAATCCAAGGGAAGCCATCAGCCCTTTGTCTTCTGCCGCCTTTGAAACTGCCTGGTCTGCCCTGGTTCTCTGGAAGAACTCTGAAGGGCTTGAGACACAAGTCAGAGTAAAAGGATTTGACTCTGATTTAAAGCTTTTACATTACATTTTTTTAGGGTAAGAATTTGCATGTAATAAGTTTCTTAGTGGATTAAAGTTAGCTGTGCATTTTTATTCATTTTAATTTAGTAACTTACTTTGATCTGTCTATATTCACTCGCAACCACTACTTTTGGACTTAATAAAAACACTTTTGTTGACTACCAAGCCCAGTGTAAATAATTGTTACCTGGGGGGAGCAACCTGGGGGGGGAGCTCATAAAGGGGGCTAACCTATGAGCTTTTCCTGGGTCAAAAGTTTTACGCAACAAAAGATCATAGAATCCCAGGGCTGGAAGAGACCTCAGGAGGCATCAAGTCCATCCCCCTGCCCAAAGCAGGACCAGCCTCAACTCAATCCCCCCAGCCAGGGCTTTGTCAAGCTGAGACTTAAACATCTCCAGGGATGGAGATTCCACCCGCTCCCTATGGAACCCATCCCAGTGCTTCACCATTCTCCTGGTGAAATAGTTTTTCCTAATATCCAACCTAGACTTCCCCTCCTGTAACTTGAGACCATTGCTCCTTGTTCTGCCATCCGTCACTACTGAGAACAGCCTCTCTCCAGCCTCTTTGGAACCCCCCTTCAGGGAGTTGCAGGCTGCTCTCAAATCCCCCCTCACTCTGCTCTTCTGCAGACTGAACAAGCCCAAATCCCTCAGCCTCTCCTCGTAGGCCATGTGCTCCAGCCCCCTAATCATTCTGGTTGCCCCCCACTGGACTCTCTCCAATGCAGCCACATCCTTTCTGTAATGGGGGGCCCAGAACTGGATGCAGTACATCCATAAAGTTGGATTTATTTGGGGTGTTTTAGTCCCATTTGGGGGTTGGGTTCCTGGTGTTGAGCCCTTAGAAATGAGCCCACCCAGAACTGAGCTGGTTCAGTGTCTGCATTGCTCTGAATGGGGGGGTGGAGGGTGTGATCCCAACTCTGTGCCATGTCTGGGGGGGAACCAGAAGATCTGGCCCAGCAGGACAGGCTGGTGGGGAAGCCCAGAGAGCAGGAAGCTGGCTGCCAGTGGCACGACCGGCACACCAGGGAACAATCTCAGGGGGACTTCTGTGCTCACAGCCCGTTACAGTGGCACAGTGAGCAGGGGGTTGTGCACAGCGGGTTGCCCTGGATGCCAGTGGGGATTTAAGTGTGTTCTCAGAGTGGTGGCTGCAGAACAGAAGCAGCGGTGATGGGTTTGTTCTCTTCTGTTTGCTTCTTTCAGGCAAGGGAAACAGAGGCAGGAAAACCAGCAATGAGAGTAAGAGCGAGGCCCAAAAGACACTGGAACCTCACAGGGCCCAAGTGGCAGAGAAGGAGGCAGCTCACAGAAGACAAAAGGAATTAAAGAGACAGAAGCACGAGCCGCCAAGGAAAAGGCTGCCCAGGGGAGAGCCCTGGAAGTCCGAAGTTAGCCCTGGACCTGAAGGAGAGAGAAGGAGAAGTCCAGAGAGCTGCCCTGGCAGCAAGGAGTCTTGTGCTGAAATCGCAGGGAGGGAGGGAAGGGCCCCCGGGGCTGTGGAGGAAATAAACTCCTGTCTCTTTGACTCTTCCCCAGCTGGGCTGGGCACTTTGCAGGGAGCAGGAGGGAGGAGCTGGCCGCCAAGCGCCAGGGGCACTGTCCGAGCTGTGAAAAGTTGGGGAGGGGCAGAGGGGCAGCAGGGGACAGGATGCACCCAGAGGTGTGTCTGGGGGGGGGGAGGCCGTCAGACAGGCCGGGGTGTCCACACCATGAACACAGCGGAAAGATAGTAGGGCTTTCCAGGGAAGGGTCTGCCTTGGCTGGGAGCAGTGTGCTGGCAGGTGGCCCGGAGAAGGGGCAATATAGTGCGGCAGCTGCCCCGCACTGGCCAGAAAGGGGTTAAAGCAGGCTGGAGGAAGCCAATTAGGAAAAGGCTTGGAAGGAGCCAGCCAGAGGGCAGCTCGTTGGCAGAGCCGGGTATAAAAGGAGCTGCCCAGATGGGCCCTGACTAGGAAGGGTGCAGGCTGGGTTTGCAGAGCAGCCCAGGTGCAGGGGGACTGCAGGAGTCACAGGAGCAGTGGCCCAGGGACTGAGGCAGTTAAAGGGGGGCAGGACAAGGCTGCTGCCAGAGGGTCTCTGGGCCCCCCCCCCCCCCTCCGCCTTGCACCAGGAGCAGTGGCTCCTTGGGTTGCAGCTTGCCCCAAGGTAGGGGGGCCAGGCTCTGGGGCCACAGGGGAAACTGAGGCCTGCGCGGAATGGGGGGCTTCTGGAGCAGCTGAGGAGACACTGGCAGACGAGGAGGCCGGTCAGCGGGGCCGGCAGGAGAGCCGCAGAGGAGGGCACCGGAGAGGCAGGTAGGAGCAGCCTAGGGGATCGGCGTGTTGCGGTGGGATTCCCCGCCCAGCCAGTGCTGGGCTGCCCCTCCGCTGACAGGCCTGGGTCCCCCTGCCCCATCCCCCCTGACCCCTCAAGGGGCTCTGCCCTCCCCACTGCTACGGGCGCTGGGCCGCGCTGCCCCGTTCGTAGGGAGCGTTGCTGGGGGCGCTGGGCGCTGGGCCGCGCTGCCCCGTTCGTAGGGAGCGTTGCTGGGGGCGCTGGGCGCTGGGCCGCTCTGCCCCGTTCGTAGGGAGCGTTGCTGGGGGCGCTGGGCCGCGCTGCCCCGTTCGTAGGGAGCGTTGCTGGGGGCGCTGGGCGCTGGGCCGCGCTGCCCCGTTCGTAGGGAGCGTTGCTGGGGGCGCTGGGCGCTGGGCCGCTCTGCCCCGTTCGTGGGGAGCGTTGCTGGGGGCGCTGGGCGCTGGGCCGCTCTGCCCCGTTCGTGGGGAGCGTTGCTGGGGGCGCTGGGCGCTGGGCCGCTCTGCCCCGTTCGTGGGGAGCGTTGCTGGGGGCGCTGGGCCGCGCTGCCCCGTTCGTCGGGAGCGTTGCTGGGGGCGCTGGGCCGCGCTGCCCCGTTCGTCGGGAGCGTTGCTGGGGGCGCTGGGCGCTGGGCCGCGCTGCCCCGTTCGTAGGGAGCGTTGCTGGGGGCGCTGGGCGCTGGGCCGCGCTGCCCCGTTCGTAGGGAGCGTTGCTGGGGGCGCTGGGCGCTGGGCCGCGCTGCCCCGTTCGTAGGGAGCGTTGCTGGGGGCGCTGGGCGCTGGGCCGCTCTGCCCCGTTCGTGGGGAGCGTTGCTGGGGGCGCTGGGCGCTGGGCCGCTCTGCCCCGTTCGTCGGGAGCGTTGCTGGGGGCGCTGGGCGCTGGGCCGCGCTGCCCCGTTCGTAGGGAGCGTTGCTGGGGGCGCTGGGCCGCGCTGCCCCGTTCGTCGGGAGCGTTGCTGGGGGCGCTGGGCGCTGGGCCGCGCTGCCCCGTTCGTAGGGAGCGTTGCTGGGGGCGCTGGGCGCTGGGCCGCGCTGCCCCGTTCGTAGGGAGCGTTGCTGGGGGCGCTGGGCGCTGGGCCGCGCTGCCCCGTTCGTAGGGAGCGTTGCTGGGGGCGCTGGGCCGCGCTGCCCCGTTCGTAGGGAGCGTTGCTGGGGGCGCTGGGCGCTGGGCCCGCGCTGCCCCGTTCGTAGGGAGCGTTGCTGGGGGCGCTGGGCCGCGCTGCCCCGTTCGTGGGGAGCGTTGCTGGGGGCGCTGGGCCGCGCTGCCCCGTTCGTAGGGAGCGTTGCTGGGGGCGCTGGGCGCTGGGCCGCTCTGCCCCGTTCGTGGGGAGCGTTGCTGGGGGCGCTGGGCCGCGCTGCCCCGTTCGTAGGGAGCGTTGCTGGGGGCGCTGGGCCGCGCTGCCCCGTTCGTAGGGAGCGTTGCTGGGGGCGCTGGGCGCTGGGCCGCGCTGCCCCGTTCGTAGGGAGCGTTGCTGGGGGCGCTGGGCCGCGCTGCCCCGTTCGTGGGGAGCGTTGCTGGGGGCGCTGGGCCGCGCTGCCCCGTTCGTAGGGAGCGTTGCTGGGGGCGCTGGGCCGCGCTGCCCCGTTCGTAGGGAGCGTTGCTGGGGGCGCTGGGCGCTGGGCCACGCTGCCCCGTTCGTAGGGAGCGTTGCTGGGGGCGCTGGGCGCTGGGCCGCTCTGCCCCGTTCGTGGGGAGCGTTGCTGGGGGCGCTGGGCCGCTCTGCCCCGTTCGTAGGGAGCGTTGCTGGGGGTGCTGGGCCGCGCTGCCCCGTTCGTAGGGAGCGTTGCTGGGGGCGCTGGGCCGCGCTGCCCCGTTCGTAGGGAGCGTTGCTGGGGGCGCTGGGCGCTGGGCCGCGCTGCCCCGTTCGTGGGGAGCGTTGCTGGGGGCGCTGGGCCGCGCTGCCCCGTTCGTAGGGAGCGTTGCTGGGGGCGCTGGGCCGCGCTGCCCCGTTCGTCGGGAGCGTTGCTGGGGGCGCTGGGCCGCGCTGCCCCGTTCGTCGGGAGCGTTGCTGGGGGCGCTGGGCGCTGGGCCGCGCTGCCCCGTTCGTAGGGAGCGTTGCTGGGGGCGCTGGGCGCTGGGCCGCTCTGCCCCGTTCGTGGGGAGCGTTGCTGGGGGCGCTGGGCGCTGGGCCGCGCTGCCCCGTTCGTAGGGAGCGTTGCTGGGGGCGCTGGGCGCTGGGCCGCGCTGCCCCGTTCGTAGGGAGCGTTGCTGGGGGCGCTGGGCGCTGGGCCGCTCTGCCCCGTTCGTGGGGAGCGTTGCTGGGGGCGCTGGGCGCTGGGCCGCGCTGCCCCGTTCGTAGGGAGCGTTGCTGGGGGCGCTGGGCGCTGGGCCGCTCTGCCCCGTTCGTGGGGAGCGTTGCTGGGGGCGCTGGGCGCTGGGCCGCGCTGCCCCTTCGTGGGGAGCGTTGCTGGGGGCGCTGGGCCGCGCTGCCCCGTTCGTAGGGAGCGTTGCTGGGGGCGCTGGGCCGCGCTGCCCCGTTCGTAGGGAGCGTTGCTGGGGGCGCTGGGCCGCGCTGCCCCGTTCGTAGGGAGCGTTGATGGGGGCGCTGGGCGCTGGGCCGCGCTGCCCCGTTCGTGGGGAGCGTTGCTGGGGGCGCTGGGCCGCGCTGCCCCGTTCGTAGGGAGCGTTGCTGGGGGCGCTGGGCGCTGGGCCGCTCTGCCCCGTTCGTGGGGAGCGTTGCTGGGGGCGCTGGGCCGCGCTGCCCCGTTCGTGGGGAGCGTTGCTGGGGGGCGCTGGGCCGCGCTGCCCCGTTCGTAGGGAGCGTTGCTGGGGGCGCTGGGCGCTGGGCCACGCTGCCCCGTTCGTAGGGAGCGTTGCTGGGGGCGCTGGGCCGCGCTGCCCCGTTCGTAGGGAGCGTTGCTGGGGGCGCTGGGCCGCGCTGCCCCGTTCGTAGGGAGCGTTGCTGGGGGCGCTGGGCGCTGGGCCGCGCTGCCCCGTTCGTGGGGAGCGTTGCTGGGGGCGCTGGGCCGCGCTGCCCCGTTCGTAGGGAGCGTTGCTGGGGGCGCTGGGCCGCGCTGCCCCGTTCGTCGGGAGCGTTGCTGGGGGCGCTGGGCCGCGCTGCCCCGTTCGTCGGGAGCGTTGCTGGGGGCGCTGGGCGCTGGCCGCGCTGCCCCGTTCGTCGGGAGCGTTGCTGGGGGCGCTGGGCGCTGGCCGCGCTGCCCCGTTCGTCGGGAGCGTTGCTGGGGGCGCTGGGCCGCGCTGCCCCGTTCGTCGGGAGCGTTGCTGGGGGCGCTGGGCCGCGCTGCCCCGTTCGTCGGGAGCGTTGCTGGGGGCGCTGGGCCGCGCTGCCCCGTTCGTCGGGAGCGTTGCTGGGGGCGCTGGGCGCTGGCCGCGCTGCCCCGTTCGTCAGGAGCGTTGCTGGGGGCGCTGGGCCGCGCTGCCCCGTTCGTAGGGAGCGTTGCTGGGGGCGCTGGGCGCTGGGCCGCGCTGCCCCGTTCGTCGGGAGCGTTGCTGGGGGCGCTGGGCCGCGCTGCCCCGTTCGTAGGGAGCGTTGCTGGGGGCGCTGGGCCGCGCTGCCCCGTTCGTAGGGAGCGTTGCTGTGGGCGCTGGGCCGCGCTGCCCTGCGGGGGGATCTTGGCTGTGGATTAGGGATGTAAAACGGTTAAATAGCGTGTTAGCGCCGCAGTTCACTGACACGATGGGGCTGGATCACTCCCCACCCGCCCAATGGGCTTGAGCTGGAGTAGTTCCTGCCAGGCTGCTCCCTGCCCCCCTGTGGGGACCACCAACGTGCCCCTCCCTTCTGTGGGCAGGCTGAGAGCTGGCGTGGCTGGAGCAGCTTTCCAACCTGGCTGCTCCCAGGGAACCTGTTAACCTTTCTCTGGTAAGCATCACCTGGTAAGGTAACCATTTAACCAGTTACCTTTTAACATCCCTGCTATGGACTCTGGCCACTAGGCCTGACTACCCTGCTGAGAGAGGGAGTTACTGTTAACTTGGGCCATTAGGACCCATGTGAGATTGAACGCTGCTTGAGGCCTCAGAGGCTCAGTTCTCTTCCCCCCCCCGCCCCCACACACCTCATCGCGATACAAGGGGCAGTGCGACAGGCCGGGGCAGCTGGTGCCGAGACCAAGGACTAAACCCCTGAGTGCTGAGAAGCGGGTGGAGGATATCGCAATGGCCGTGTAAGACGGGCCCGGGGCTCAGCTTGTGAGAGACCAGGATGCCAGGGCAGGATGCCTAGAGACTGCAGTGCCTGTGGGCACAGGGGGCACTTGAGAAGGGAGTCCCCCCACCCCCCAGATGGCAAGGGACCCTTCATGTGCCCCCTCCCCAGACATGGGGGGTGGAGGGGGTTGGTGTCCTGAGCATGTGGTTCTTTCAGGGGGTATAGCTGTTCCCAAACAACCTGTTTGGGGGCATGGTTTTAGAGGGATTTGTTTAGGGGCTGTGGCTACTTTCTTGCTCCGTTAGGAACTCACCTGGACCGTGCAGCATGTAGGCGCTGGAGGCAGGGCCTGTCTGGCTTGAATGCCCTGTGCAGACCCAGTAGTGCAGCTTTTAGCAGAAAATGCTGAAAGAACCTGACGGAGAAAATCAGCCTGTAACTCCCGGAGCAGGGTGGCATCACTGGGGGCAGAGGGGGGAAGGGGAAGCTTCCCAATTCCCCTCTCCTTCCCTCTGGCCCAAAACCCCTCATGGTGGCCCCAGCCGCCCAGAGCTCAGTTCCACCAGCTCTCTGGGGAGTTCCTGGGGCACTTCCTGCACTGTGGTGATCTGGGAGAACTGACCATTCACTGTCTGGTCAGGGACACTTGTGCTGTAGAGTTTGTCTCCTGTACGGGGTGATTTGTCTTTGCCAGACATCAGCGTTCAGAGCAAAGCCAGCCAGGCGCTGCAGCCTGCTCATGGTGGCGCTCCGCTTGGGCTCTGAGAGATGCGGTTACTGGTTCAGGGGTTTCCAGGCACTTTCTAGGCACCCAGGGCGCACAGCCTTTGGGAGAAACCAGACCGCTCCCCTCTTCCTGGCATGTGACAGACCCTGCCATGGAATCCCCCTTAGGTTTCATGCCTTTGTCCCTACCCAGAGACTTGCAACCAGTCCGGCTCGTAGTCCCATTTCGGCCTCAGAGCCGACGCAGGCACCTTTGCTACACGAGGCAGTGATGTCGGACAGGGTTGGGGGTCATCCCGATGGGTGCCTGACTGATCCTCCAATCAGTCAGTGATCAGCTGTGGGCTACGTGCATGTGGTCCCCTGTCTAGCACGTCCACCATGCACAAGTATTAACACAAGAGACTCCCAAGAGAGCCTCTAGAGACTACAAATCTGATTAGGATCAAAAGCACCCTAGTAGGTTTATTGCCAAGCGATATACAATAATAGTTGTCAGTGAACAGACTTGCCGCTGCGCCACTACGCCATACGTAAGCTGTGACAATGGACTAACACCCAACTAAGTGCTCTGGATTTTAGCGTCTCCCCCCTCCCCATCAGTCAACAATCACCCTTTGTGTATAAAAGTGCACCCCAAGTACAAACAAGTTATACATCACTTCTGACATATCAAGTTGCCACCCTCTGTTGCCTACTTACTGCCCTGTACCTCACAAGGGGGGTTTACTTACTATCCATCGTGCTGTGAATTTAGACCTGGTCCTGAACCTGGGCGGGTATGTATGTTGTTTGTGGGGAGGCGGTTGGGATCAAGATGTTTCTTAACGAGCTGTTCTGTTAGGACCCCTGTGGAATGTGTTTTATGGTATGTACCTGACACCTTTTGGCATTCTTCATCCTTGGCCTGGTTCTCTTTAGCTAAGCCTCTTCCCTGCCTGCAGTTCCACTTAGCCAGAGTCTTGCTCACTAGATTTCAGGCCTGCTGATTTTATGTTGGAGACCCTCAATTTACTACAAGCAGTCCCCTCCCTGCCTGCCCTGCGCCAGCAGTGCCAGTTTCCCAGCCATGTGCGAGCTTCTCCGAAGTCTGACACCGGTTACACCACAGCAGTGACCTGTTACTGATTCCAGAGCACGAAGCGGCAGGAAATCAAGCGGTTTGGAAAATGGCCAAAGAGGCTGTTTTGAATTTTTCACACAAGAACGAACAGGGACAAACTGGTAGCAGCAAACAGCCCTGGGGCTCTGAACCCGGCTTCCAGCCCCAAGAAGAGGCAGGTCTTGGAAGAGGTTCCCAGCAGGAGGAGGGGAAAAGAAAAGCCCCCAGTTTGAAGGTGGAGCCTGAAAGGTTCCGGGAAGTTTAGATTTGAGCCTGTCCTAGCAGCTGCTCCCTCTCTCGCAGGCAGCCCCCACCCGTCTGATGGCAAATGGGCCCCGACTCTTCTACCCCCCTCCCAGAGACCCGCCAGCTACAGGTGTTTCCCTGGAGACAGAAATGACATGTGAGTAAATGGACTTTGGGGGCAATCAAGGGGAGAAGTGGGAACAAATTGTGCCAGGACTTGTCCACATGAACAGTTGCCCCTGTTGCAAGCAGGAAGGGGGTGTAAGGATCTGCTGGGGTGTGAATCTGCCATGCGCCAGTCTGCTGGCCTAGCTGTCCCCATGACCTTGGTGACACGCATGAACGGTTCGTTAATGTGCTCGGAGCTAGTGCCCTTTCAAGGCACACCAGCACCCTGTTCATAGGCACCAGTAGGGGCGCACAGAGCCAGTCACACCCTGGCTGAGCGCCGTTGACGGGGTCAGTAAAACCAGAGCCCTGCGTGCCTTTAGGGATGCCCCAGTGACAGGTACCTGCCTCATTGCATTGTGGGGTGTCTGTGCGCTACTCGCCATTCCCAGCGGCTAAAGTCAGGGTGTCGCTGACACCTGTTGCGAGGGGGTGTAGAGACACTAACTCAGCCTGTGGGGAAGCCGTTGTCTAGCTCACCTTCTTTAGACAGAAAACCAAGGGAGGGGCTGGGCGCGGCGCCTTGCGCTGGAGCAGGGCGCTGATTTTTACCTCAGTGTTTGGCTGCGCGGAGCCCGGCCCAGTCCCGGGGCCCAGTTCCAGCAGGAGGTGGTGCAGCTGGGGGCTCGGCGGAGCCGGGAGGCTGGTTGCAGGGTTAGAAACCTGCCTCGGAGCCAGAGACTCCAGGGCTGCGTCGATGCGGCTTGGCCCAGTGGGGGTGACCGGGGCCCCATCTGCCAGCACCCACCCCGGAGCAAATCTCCACTCGGGGGCTCCCGGGTGGAGTGGGGAGGGTCTGACCCCGCCCAGGACCTGGGAGCGGCCGCCAGACAGACTCGGGCTGGGAACGAAGCGAATGGTCCCAGGGGTTAATTCCCCGCATGATGAGAAACATCTCCCTGGGGCTGGGGTGGGTTCTCGCCAGGGACCTTGTGTGAAGCCAGAGGGGATGGTTTCCTCCAGCTCTAGGGATGAGCGGGGGCAGGTCTCTGGCCTGTGCTGGGCAGCGTCGCACGAGAAGCTCACGAGGGTCCCTGTGGCCCTGCAGGCCGGGAATCGGTGGCCGTGTGCACAGTGCTGGGTTAACCCGGCTAACCGCGTCCTGGTGTGAGCATCCATACTGCTGCACCCCCAGGGGTTAGAGCCACCCGGACAGAGCCAGGCTGGGGCTGTATGAACCCGGCACAGCCCTGGGCCTTTGTGGCGTGGCCATGGCTCTTCACGCTGCACTGAGCTGCGCCGGTCTCTGCGCTGAGTCTCTCTCGGCGGTGGCGCTGTTTGAGCCGGGTAGCGCTGGCACCGGCTGTCCCTACCTCGGTATGAAGTAACCCCGGTTACAGCTGCATCCGCACTGCAGAGTGTGTGTGTGGGGAGTTCTAGTCCGAGCTGAAGTGGAACCAGGGTCTCAGCTACCCCCAAACTGCATGCGCCAGCCTGGCCAAGCTCGTACCCACTGAGGTGAAAGGGTTTGTGTGGGGTTCACAGGGGCTGTGGGGCGGGGGATTAGGACTAAACCCTGGGTCCCAGCCCCCAGCAACTCTGCAGAGCAGCCAGATCCTGAATGGATGGAAGTCCAATCAGCCTGTTTGTGAGGGAGCTGGACCATTTCCTGAGCGTGCTCAGAGAAATGGCTACGTGGCTAGAGAGCGTGACAGGCCACGTTACAGCTGATGGTGTGCTATGCCTCCTCCAGGGCAAATGGAAGGAGCCACTGAATCCCTTCAGTTCACCGTACGGATGAATAGAGTGGGCTTTAGCTAAGGCTCTTGATACCCCTCACCGAACTGTCCTTGGCTATCAGACCCATCAATTCCTTGCCTCAGCCACTGATGCTCAGATATCTGCGTGGTCTTCAGCCTACCGCATCCCGAAGCGGTGTCAGCTCCCGCTCCTGCAGCTGGCCGGGGTCCTTATGGACAGCCCCTGCCTCCCTTAAACACTCCGTTCCCTGTCTCCCAGATCTTAGGGGCAGTCACGTATTGGGGCCTAGGAACTCTGGCCCAAGGCCTTGTGCTAGCACCTGCAGCCAGCGTCTTGCAGGGGACAGGCCTGGGGGTCCTGGCCTTGCGGCGTGACTTGAATCACACGTGGCTAGAGTGCCGCCACAACTTGTGCCAAGTGCCACACGTGGCAGGGAAAGGTTAAACAGTCCCAGGCCGAGTGACCCCAGTCAGCCTGCAGAGGCAGGCGAGAAGTGCATGATTGTAAGTTGGGCTGTTCTGTGCTCCGGAGGCTTGCACGGCGAGATGGGAAGCTAGGCTGTTAGAAATCGGAGGTAATGCTAGTTAGATGTGTTTGCTTGTAGCCTAGAGAAGTAAATGGCCAGTTCTGCCTGTCGCTAACTTAAACAGCGAATAGTCCTGCAGCACCTTAGAGCAAGGGTTCTCAAACTTGTGATACCGTGACCTCCCCCCCCCCCCCCCCAAGTTGCTCATGACCCGCCGGGCGGTCGGGACCCATAGTCTGAGAAATGCTGCCTTAGAGACTTCTAACAAAAAATGGGGGGGTGCCCACAAGCGCATGATGCCATCTGCATTTTTTGCTCGTCTCTAAGGGTACGTCTACACAGCAGTGTTATTTCAAAATATCAGCGTGCACGTCTACACAGCAACTGCACAGTACAAAAAGGATGTGGACACATTGGAGAGGGTCCACCGGAGGGCAACCAAATGATTAGGGGGCTGGAGCATATGACCTACGAGGAGAGGCTGAGGGATTTGGGTCTGTTTAGTCTGCAGAAGCGAAGAGTGAGGGGGGATTTGATAGCAGCCTTCAACTTCCTGAAGGGAGGTTCCAAAGAGGATGGAGAGAGGCTGTTCTCAGTAGTGACAGATGGCAGAACAAGGAGCAATGGTCTCAAGTCACAGTGGGAGAGGTCCAGGTTGGATATTAGGAAAAACTATTTCACTAGGAGGGTGGTGAGGCACTGGGATGGGTTCCCTAGGGAAGTAGTGGAGTCTCCATCGCTAGAGGTGTTTAAGTCTCGGCTTGACCAAGCCCTGGTTGGGTTGATTTAGTTGGGATTGGTCCTGCCTAGGGCAGGGGGCAGGACTTGATGACCTCCTGAGGTCTCTTTCAGCTCTATGGTTCTATGATTCTAACTCTTCATTTCGAAATAACGTCAAGCTGGAGGACTTCTTACTTCGACTCCCATAACGTCTACTTCGCGAGGAGTAAGGGGAGTGGGAGGAAGAGAGCTCTTTCTCGGACTTCCTGCTGTGTAGACAGCCCCAAAGGCCAAAACCAGCTATTTCAACTTCAGTTATGCAAGTGCTGCAGTTCAAGTTGCGGAGCTTATTTCGGCTTTAGCCCTGCTGTAGAGATGTGTCCTGAGGTGCTGCAGGACTATCCGTTGTCTTTCTAGTTATAGACTAACCTGGCTACCCCACTGAGACTTTTGTCACTGGCTGTTAATTCAGACATCACAGGGGAATAGTTGTACTTAGCTGACTCGTGAGTGAGATGGTGTTGTTGCCAAGGTGCCTCTTTAAAGTCTGAGATAAACTGCCCCTTGGCCAAATTAGCTTATGCTACTTACCTGATGTTTAATTGCCATGTGGTCACCGCACAAGATTACTCTGTGCTCCCAGGACAAGGAGCTGCTGGAAATGAATAAAGGCCCTTAGGACCTGACCTTGTCTGTCTCAGATTTGCTGGGATGCTTCCCAGGGAAAGCTGCCAGCCATAAGAAATGAGATCCCAGGAGATCCTGGTGACCTTTTAACGGCTATTGACTTAAGGTCTTGGCCCCGCTTGAGGTTTCATACAGGGCAACCCTAAACCACAAGGATCGAGGTCCCAGTCACTGACTGGAATCACCCTGGGCATGGATTTTTGGACTAGAACCATGGAGTAAATTCTAAAATCTCTTTGCAACTACACAATCATACTCTGGTCTGTAACCGAGTCTCAAGGATTGAGCTCATGTCTGTATGTATACTGATCTTTCCACCACTACCTCTCTCTTTCTCCTTTTGTAGTACGTTTTGGGCTCCTTCATAAGATGGGGCTGTCCGGGCATACTTGGGATAGCTCTGAAATATTAATTGGCCTGGAAGGTAATGTGTCTGACCTTTTGGGAGTGTAGGACTTGATTTGGCTGAGGTCCAAGACTGGCTACTTTAGGGGAACTGCGTAGTTAGGACTCTCATGGGCCAATGAGTTTAAGTGCGCGTGCATGTGTGTGTGTGCGTGCGTGGGTGCAACACTCCAATGGAAGCTCTACATTCCACGAACATCACGGAGGTTGCACGCTCTAGCAATGGGAAGTTAGGAAGGGGCTGAATTCAGTCTCCTGGTGCATTGGCAGTGTGCAACCTTGGATTCCACACTCACACACTGTATTTCCCCCAGCAGCCCTGCCTTGTTCAAGGCGCCTTTTCCTTCGTGTTGGGAGAGCCCCACGTCGCATTTTCCAGTCCTGCGCTGTGCAGAACCATTAATGACCCCTCCTGGGCCTCTCTCTGGAGCTCTCACCATGGCACCTGAGGGGGACATACAGATCAAGGGCTCACCTTCCTGTGAGACCTGGGAAACTGTGGCCTGGAGAGCTGGCTCCGCAAAGGGAGTCCTGACATGTAAACCCCCTGCTCACACGCAAGACCTGCTGTGACTGTCTCATTAGGCAGCCCCCATCCCTCACCCTGAGATAGCCGAGGGGCTTTGAGGCCGTGTTGCTGTCACAGGAGAAATGTCCTGGTACAGCAGGAACTTTCCTGGCTCTGCTCGGCCCCAAGGGACTTGGAGGGTGATGGGATCTGAACCCCCTCTCACACTTCACCGGGAGCTGGAGCTTTAAGGAAAACAATAATTGCCCTGAGGCTCTTGCGAACATCCTGAGAGCTGGCCAGGCTGCTTTCAGGTCTGACAGGCTGGCTCTATCCCAAAGGCTCTGGACCAAACTCTACAGAGCGACTGAGCTGTGGCTCTCCCAGGAGAATATTTAAAACCAAACAGCAAGAACATTCCACATTCGAAAGATGAGTTAAAAATGGGGATTCTGAGCTAGCCCAGAGCCCCGGGAGGCAGGACAGGCACAGAAACAGGCCCGGGTGCTCTGGCAGCTCTTCCTCTTGAAAGCCAGCGGGAGGGTCCCTCTTTCTAGTCCGTACGTAAAACTTCTATTGCCGTCGGCGCCGCAGCTCTCTGCTATTAACGTCCCAGTGGCCGTGTGACAACAGGCCCTAACCACCCACCTCACGCTGGCACAGCCCCGCCATCTTAGCCCGCGGGGCTCCCCTTGCAGTCCCAGCCTGAGCAGGGCTGTGCTCACAGAGGGTGCCCAGAGCGTCACACAAACCGCGACAAGAGTCGTCCGCTCCCTGGGCGCTGGCGAGGCAGTTTGGGCTCTTGGCTCTGGAATGGGCCTGGAGACAGTGGGGCCCCTAAGAACCTGAGGCAAAATCGCATCCGAGACTCCTACGCACGAGCAGCGGGTAGGCTAGGTGGGGGAAAGGCACTGCCTTTCCAACCTGCCAGCCTGGCCCCGCCCACACCACTGCCCCCCAGCATCCCCCCCCATACGCCTACAGTAGGCAAAGTGGTGCATCCCCCAGCGTCCACCCTCCCTGTTCTCTGGGCCAGCATTCCATCCCGGGAGGCTGGGGCCCTGCGCCCTCCATCCCTATTATGCTGACGGGGGGCAGCTTGGCTCCTGTGGGAAGCTGGGGGCTGGGCAAGTGGGTTGGGGGCTTGCCTTCCCCAACCCTACCTTCATCCACCACCCATGCTCATGCAAAACTTTCTCCTTCCTTTCTGCAAAGTCCCACAGCGGCCGTGGCTCCACAGCCCAGCCGGGGCAGAACCTGCCACCCCGGGGTGCTAAGTGAGGCCCTCACCCCTGAGTCTCATTAGTTCTATCTCCGCCCTGGCCTATCTGCTGGTAACCATGACAACAGAGATGCCGCGGGGGTGGGGGATGGAGTGGTAGGGGGTGCTACCACTCCCCCCATGTTTGAACCTTCGAATTTCATACTTACAGCGCACGCCCCAGACCCAGCTCTTCCTTGCAACAGAGCTTGTGCTGCTCCCAGTTTTGCCCTTGGGCCGGGGAGTGAGTTCGGGAGGCAGGTGATTAAGATATCAAAAGGCCCGTCATTGACATAATTGAGGGTTCGTTAAATGATCATGCAAACACTGGCAGGCACTGCAATTAAAAAATAGGAAACCCAGGGTAGGAATCCCTAGTGGTGAGCTCCAGGGTCTGCCTTGCTGTTCATCTTATTCATAAATGATCTTGGAAAAGGGGCAAACAGTGAGGGGGCAAAATTTGCAGCTGGTATGAAATGACTCCAGACAGTTAAGCCCAGAGCTGACTGCAGAGAGTTACAAAGGGGCCTCACCAACCTGGGTGACACACGGGCAGGTGGAATTCAGGGCTGGGAAATGCAAAGCAACGCGCATGGCGAAAATATAATCCCACCCGAAGGCACAAGAACAATGGGGACTGAATCAGCTGTTACCCCTCAGATAAGAGATCTTGGAATCCGAGTGGCTAGGTCCCTGAAAACGTCCGCTCAATGGCAGGGCCAGTCTGGAAAGCCAACAGAGTGTTGGGAAACTTTAGGGAAGGAAGAGGTAACAATAAAATATAAATGATCTTACTGCAGTTCTGTAAAGTCAGGGCGTGCCCACTTCTGGAATGCTGCATGCAGACGTGATCCACTGTCTAAAAATATATCAGATAGTGGAGATGGAAACGGTACAGAGAAGGGGACTGAAGTGACTGAGGAGAGGTTAATAGGACTGGGATGTTTCAGCTTGGAAAAGAAACGACTGAAAGGTGGGGATACGTTAGATCTAGAGAATCGTGAACGGTGCGGGAAAATAGAACAAGGGAAGGTGATTTACTCCTTCACTAACATTGACACAAGCAGGTCATATGATTGCATATAGAAGCAGCACATGGAAAATAAACAAAAGAAATTATTTCTTCACAGTCAACCTGTGGAACTCTCTGCTGGGGGATGATGGAATGGCCCAACCTATAACAGCTCCAAAAAAGAGAAACTAAGTTCCTGGAGGACAGGTCCCTCAATGGCTACTAGGCAGGGCTGGTGGCACTTGTCTCTTTACCAGAACCTGGGAATGGGTGACAGGTTCTGCTCATTCCCCCTGGGCACCTGGCGTTGGCCACTGTCAGAGGACAGGACACGGGGCGAGATGGACCTTTGGGCTGACACAGCCTGATGTTCTTGTACAGAACCCAGATGTGTCTGCCTCTGTGGTAACCCAGCAGACCCTGCTCCCCTCCCCTCCCAGCGCTGAGCGCGCCCAGGAGTCCGGACGGGGTCTCTCCCACCCACTAGTACTGAAGTAAGAAGCGACCTGAAAATGTTAAGCCTCCCCAGTCTCCATTACGGGACGTGCCACAAATGCCAGAACACGTTGGCCTTAGAGCCGAGTGGGTCTAATTTATTTTCTCTTCCTTTGATACTGGAATTAGATGCAGGGCTCCTGCCAGCAAACTGGAGTTTTCAGGTGCCTTCGTAGCCCCTGGAAAGAGGCAATGTGGGTGGAGGAGGAGGAGGAGGGTGGAAAGTCCCCTCCTGCTGATTTGCTGCTTGGCTTGTACTAAGCATGCTCAGTAACACTGCTGAAGCTGCTGTCTTCAATCTGTTTTTCCCCCTCCTCCCCCCCAACAGAGCATGCACTCCTTCCCCCCCCCCCCCGGGAAATGGTGCACCTGTGTCCTTTCCAGGGGCTTGGTGCTGTTTGTGGGCGTCTGAGAGCTGCCGGCCGTGCTCTGCCTTGCTTCGCTGTCCTGCCCCTCTCCTCCAGGAGGCGTTTGCAGCACCAAGGATGCCGGCTGGGACCAGCCCTGGGCTCGACTCGCCCATGGGCCTCCTGCCCGGCCTCAGCCCGGTGCCTTCGGGGCAAGTGTCAAAGGGCTTTAGCCACCAAGGGTGCAGCTGGGCATCGAATGGGGTTTGCAAAGCGCCGAGCCTGCCGGGCTCGTTAGAACATCCCCCTGCGTCAGGGTCCGCCCCCTCCGGACTACGTCTGGCCCTTGGCCAGTGTGAGCCTCTGCCCCATGGGGTAACCGCCGGCTCCGCCTCCCCGGGGGGCTGTGACGTGAGGCGCATGAGAACCCCTGGTAGAACGGGAGCCTCCCTCTACCACTGCGCCCCCTCCCCTGGCGTTATAGTCTCTTCTTTCCGCCTGTGCCCCTCAACTCTCCCTCTTTCCTGAACGTAGCCCGGGTGCAGAATGCGTCTCTGTCTGTCTTCTGAGGCTCTGACTCAGGGCTGGGGGGGTTCGTCCACAGCTCCCACCCCTGCCGTGGGATTCCTGCTTTAGGGGTTTCAGGGGGCAGCCCGGTGAGTCTGTGTCAGCTCATAGAGCGAGGAGTCGTTGGGCAGTTAAAGATTTATCTGGGCAGCCACCCCCGTGGGCTGGATCCCCTTGGCTGGGGGTGCAAAGAGGACACTGGAGCTGGGTCGGACGATCGTGCGCCAGCACCGACGAGCGTGCTCCCGTGTGATGTGGGACCTGTGCGAACAAGGCCAAGCCGCTCGGTGGATGTGGCACAATTCCAGTCCCTGGTGAGGCGGCGTGAAGATCTGAAGGGGGAAATGACTTTTTTAGCCCCGCCCAGTCTCCCTTCAGACCAGTCTGGCAGGTTCCTCTAAGTGCTCCCAGAGCCTTAATTTACTCCCCATCCCTTTCTCATCTCAGCACATTTGCCTTCTTGTGTAAACCAAGCCCTGAGTCCTGCCGGGGACAGAGGCTGGGACCGGCACCTCTCTGCAGCGCTCGCATTCCCCACTAATCCCAGGCAGCGCCCAGCTCCGCCTGGGACCCACTTCCTGTATGAAACTCCAGTGAGACATTGCCAGTCCTGAGTGTCAACCACCCCCTCCGGTGCTCCGGCACCTGCCCATGGGCCAGAGATGCCCCCGTCATGGACCCCGGCCAGCCTGGCCACTCTCTGCACCAGCAGCAAAGGGGCCCAGGTCAAGCAGCAAAGAGTTGCCAGACGTCAGCAAAAAACTTCAAACCCGACTAAAGGGAACCTGGGCTCCAACAGACCTTGCCTTGAGCAGAGCGCTCCGTTCAGTCTCACACAGCGGATTTGCCAGCAGGCAACAGAAGGGGATGAAACACAGGAGTCACTTACGCACCAGGGGACCGAGTGGAGCCTGGAGTCCCGGCCTGCACTGCCTGGTGGCAGAGGGCTCTCCCAGCTGGCAGGCAAAGGCA
This sequence comes from Pelochelys cantorii, assembly GCA_032595735.1. Taxonomy (NCBI): domain Eukaryota; kingdom Metazoa; phylum Chordata; order Testudines; family Trionychidae; genus Pelochelys; species Pelochelys cantorii. The sequence continues at coordinate 3,826,236 of CM064349.1, forward strand.
GGGGGAGAACCGGTGGCTGGGAACCGAGTTTAGATCAATCTCAGGTGGATTTAAGCCTGGCAGCAGCTTGTCAGAAGCATGGGTGGATTCCCATTCCCTTGGCCACTGCACATGCCGGGTCTGGGTACGTCACCGTCATCCCTGTTCCCCATCGCTTGCCCATTCTCCTGCCTGGCAGATCCGGCACTCCAGGTGCCACCGTGCCGCACTCCCCTGCTGCTGGGGAGATCACTGAGCAGAGGGGCAGCCGGATGAGTCTGTATCTGCAGAAATGAGAAGTCCTGGGCACCCTGAAGACGAACGGCTCTACTGGGACATGGGTTTGTTTGCAAACCCCACTTTGGCGGCTGTGGGCCAGGGCACTCCGCTTCCTGGCGCCATGGTGCTGCGGAACTCAGGGGGCAGGGAGATGGCGTTGCAGCAGGACAGGCTGCTGGGTCGCTCTGGTTCCTGACCCTGGGGTAAGTTGGGGGGCTGACACTGCCTATCAGGGTCCCCAGCTGGGAGGAATGTAGGAAGCAGAACTTGTCAAGCCTATGGAGGAGAGCCAGGGATGAATGTAGATTCATAGCTCTGCCCCAGTACTAGGCCTGGCAGGCAGAGGGCAAAGGAGATTTCCCCAGCACCAGGCTGGCTCTTTTCCCTGCAGGTTTGGCGCTCGCCTTTAGGAAGGTGTAATTGCTGCCTGCGGAAACCGGGGCGCTCCCAGCTTCCCTCTGCACTGCAGACACTGGAACGCAGCTTTGGTGTATCTGACGAAGATGCACCTTAGAGAGGAAATCCACCTGTGATTTGGCACAGGCAGATCTGGGGCCTTCTCTGCCCCTTCCTCAACTTCTGTCTTAACCGTCCAGCGGTTCCCCTTCTCTGCCTCCCTGCCCGCCTGGGATCTCCCTGCTCCGGCTGTGCCAGGGCAGGCGCCTGGTGTCCTCTTGCCTCCCCTGCACCCCTTCCTGCAGCTCCACACTGTGATTCACAGGGGCAGCTCCTTCCCCAGCGCGCAGCACCACTGGGAACACACCCAGGCCAGGGCGATGGAGTCTTCTGAAAAGTGGGGGAGCCACGAGGCCCTGCCAGCTCCGTGATCCATCCCCTGCTTCCCTGGTTGCAGGGTCAGCAAGTTTGGGCCACTGCCTGGGAGGGGGAATCACTCTCCACAGGTGCTTTGGGGCTAGGCCCCGATTTCCAGCCTCACTGGGAGGCTGTGCCACAGGGCAATGGGGAGGAAAGGTGGCCAGCCCCGTGGTGAAATGTTAATGGGCCAGGATCTTGGCCCTGACTGCTCCAGCATCCTGGTCCAGCCCTGACCCTCCCCAGCAGCCCTGGGCGCTGTGTTCACTCATAAATGCCATGAAGTGCCGGGAGTCTTGGGCACGCACATAGAACCGGAGCTTCCCTACAGAGCGCTTGCTTAGCTTTGCAGTAAACACAAAGGGGGGACTAGTGGTTAGAGCAGGGGACTGGGACCCAGGGCTCCTGAGTTCTCTGCATCCGTGGCAGGATGGTCCTTCCCCTGGTGAGAGGGCATCATCAGTGAGGAGGCAGCCTGGGCTGGAGGGAGAACTCCCCAATTCTTCTCTTCTTCCTACAGCCAAAACCCCTCCTGGTGGCCCTACCTGCCCAGGGCTCGGCACAGTCGAACAGCCTGAGAAGGCCTGGGAGCCTGTCTACAGAACAGCTTGGGTTGGTACAAGTAACGTCGCTGAGCATGCAAATCAGCTGCTGCCCTCAGCAATGCACCTTACGCCGGCCCGAAGGCCCGTGCGCTCTTCACCTGACAGGCCTGCTGCCACTGGGGGAGCGGGTTTGGTTCTGCCCATGGGAGAGCTCTCACCCATCGGCAAAGAGCCCTTCCCCAGTGGCGCTGCTGTCCTGCTGCCCGTGGGGCCTGGCCCTGGCCTGCCCCACTCTCTGGGGGCTGCCTGAGGCTCCCAGAACTGCGGAAAGCTACAAATTTGCCTTTCTCGGCGTGCCCGGCAAAGTAAGCGCAATAGGTCCCATCCCCTGCGCTGGTACGACTGGGCTACTACAGCAGCGACCGGTGAGAGCCCCGCAGGATGGGCACGGCGCCCCTTGGGAGTGTCGCTCCCCTTGGGCACTGTACCAGAGAGAAAGCGACAGTTTAACCTCTGTGCCAGGAGCAGGTAATTACAAAACAGCAAATGGTCTGGTAGCACTTTATAGACTAACAAAACATGTAGCCGGATCATGAGCTTTCGTGGGCACCGCCCATTTCTTCAGATGACTGGAGTGTTGGATGTCTAGGATCAAAATAAATCGGGGAGACAGGAGGTAATTAAGGAATCCATCGGCAAACACCTGGAAGATAATAGGGTGACAGGTAACAGGCAGCCTGGATTTGTAAAGAACAGATCATGTTGGACCAATCCGAGAGCTTTCTGTGATAGATAACAAGCTTTGTGGCGAAGGGGAAAGTGGTGGACGTGGGATACCTAGACTTTATTGAGGCTTTTCACATGGTCTTGCACAACCTTCTTATCAATAAGCTAGGCAAATGCAACTAAGAAGGGGCTACCATTAGGTGGGTGTGTAACTGGCTGGAGAACCATTCTCAGAGTCATTATCAGTGGTTCACATTCATGCTGGAAGGGCAGAACAAGTGGGGTTCCACAGGGTTTAGTGTGGGGACTGGTTCTGTTTAATATCTTTGATTTAGATGATGGCATGGAGAAGACGCTTATTGAATTTGCATCTGATATCAAACTGGCAGGGCTGGCATGTGCTTCGGAGATAGGGTCAGAATTCAAAATGATCTGGAGAAATGGGCTGAGGTAAATATGATGAGGTTTAATAAGGACAAATGCAAAGCACTCAATTTAGAAAGGAACAATCACAGAATGGGGAGTGACTGTCCAGAAAGGAGTCCTGCAGAAAGAGATCTTAGGGGTCAGAGTGGACCACAAGCTAAATATGAGTCAACAGGGCAACACTACTTTAAAAAAAAAAAAAAAGCAAATGTGATTCTTGGCTGCATTCACAGGAGTACTGTGAGCAAGATACGAGGGGTGTGTCTAGACTACAGGGTTTCATTGACAAAAGTGGACTTTTGTCAACAAAACTATACCTGCATCTACACTGCCACCGAGTTCTGTCGACATAACGTTGACAGAACTCAGCAGTTTTGTCGACGGCTGTAAACCTCATTCTATGAGGAATAACGCCTTTTGGCGACAGAAGGCGTTATTGCATCTACACTCTCATGTTGACAAAGCGGCTTGCTTTGTCGACAGAACTGGATGTAGTCTAGACGTTCTTTGTTGAGAGAAGCTTTGTCAACAGTATCTGTTGACAAAACTTCTGTCGACAAAAGCCTGTAGTCTAGACGTACCAGAGGAGTCATTCTTCCACTTTCCTCTGCATAGATTAGGCCTCAGCTGGAGATTGTGCACAGAACTGGACAGACACATTACAGGAAAGATGTGAACAAATTGGAGAAGGTCCAGAGAAGAGCAATGCAAATGATGACCGGCCTAGAGACCGTGAGCTCTGAGGACACAATGAGAGAATTGGGCTGGTTTAGTTTGGAACAGAGCAGACGGAGAGGGGGCAGGAGGGCAGGTTGCACAGATGTAGATCATGGAGGGTCCAGACGATGCCTGGTCCTGCCGTGAGGGCAGGGGACTGGGCGTGATGAGCACTCGGGGTCCCTGCCAGTTGTAGGCTTCCGGCGATCTATAATTCTACACGTCTTTGTCCCCTGAGACAAGCCTGTTCCTGCTGCCCCCCTCACACAGATCCTGGAGTGACTGGCCCCTGATCTGGCCGGTTCTCACCCCTCACCTTGGATGTGTTGATTTGATTGAAATGGGTGGGGAACCCCAGGCCTGGGGGCTGCATGCAGCCCCCAGCTTGCCTGGATCCAGCCCCCCAAAGCTCAGGGCCCCATTCAGCATTGGTGAGCCTCTGTGCTGGCACTCCAGCCTTTCTGCTGCCCCACTGCAGGGTGGAGCACAGAATGGCTACTAGCCTGGCCCCCCTCGGCTCTGGTGGGAGGGGAATTTGGGGTGTCATCCTGCTTCTCAGTCAGGCCACATCAGTGAGGGGATTTGGGGGGGGGTTGCTTCTCACTCGTGTGCGGCCCCCGGCTGATTCCTCTGTGAATTGGTGGCCCCCAACCCAAAACAGGTTCCCCATCTGGATTGACACGTCTCCATTGTTCTGATCTCTGTTTGGAGAGCTGGGGGGGGAGGCCCGGTTCCCCGTGGGGGTGTTTGTACATGGGATGTTCAGGAACCACTTGCTGTGGGATGTGTCTGCGGGAGCACTCGGTGCCCAGCACCCTTAGCAGAGGGGGCTCTGCCAGCCCAGCCCTGTGCTTTCTGGGTTCTGGGAGCCGCTCCCACCTCACACCAGGCCTGCGACCCAGGGCTTCTACCTCAGGCGCTGCTCCTACAGCTGCGAGCCAGCTGCCCCCATCCGCCCTGGGATGAGTCCCCCAGCTCCGGGCTTTGTGGAAGTAACTGATGGGAACAAATGTGTGCAGCTCCCAGAGCCTTTGGACACAGACCCCTTGTGACCTGTCAGTCGTAACAGCACCACCCCCTGGAGCCACGTCACTCCTGTTGGGGCGTCACTCGTGTGTAGAGTTAGGGACATGGAGCTTGGGAAGGCCATGGTCTGAAATGTGCAGGGGAGGCCACCCAGGGCGTGTCCCTCAAGGTCACCTGTCACACAGCTCCTTTGTCCTTCCAGTCTGAGCAGTGCTTGGTCGTAGAAGGTCACGTGGCCCCCCACCTGGCGGGTAATTTCCTGTGGCAGGGCGGGCGTAGTAACATAGAATTGCTGCCTGGAAGGAGGCTGTGTGAGGTGCCAAGTTTTCAGTGTTGCTCTGGGGCCGGCGTGGCGCTGCCAGGAGACTGAGCCAGAGACCTCGGGAAAATGATTTTCCCTGGCTTGGAGGGTGAGTCTGTGCTGAGCTTTCAGTGTCCTGCTACTTGTCCAGAACACAATCGCTTTCATGGACCGCCAGGCCCAGAGTAAATGACTGTTACCAGGGAGCGATCGGTGTGCGCATCAGCCTTTCAGTGCTGCAGGGGGTGGCCGGGAGGATCGGTCAGGTTCTCAGCCCGTTCGGGGAGGGGTCCCTGCAAGCTGGGCCCGGAACTGCATTTTCCTCAGACCGGAGGAGTTTGTGTCTGCTGCTCCTCAGGGGGGTGATCGCAGCTCGGTGCCTCGCCTGGGGCGACCAGGGGATCTGGCCCAGCAGGACCGGGTGGTGAGACGCCCCAGAGACCAGGGAGACGAGCGTCAGTGGCTTTGTCAGCACTGTGGGACTGACCCCCAAGGGGTCTTCTGCGACCACCCCCCATCACATGCCCCCCCATCTCTCGATCGATCAATTGATCGATCTATCCAGGGCAGGACTGTACTTCAAGTGTGTGCAGCACCCGGTGCACTGGGGGACCCGGTCTGGAGCAGATCTTGGCTACATGTGGCACAAGGGGTCCCTGGTCTCTGGCTGTTGCCCAAGGATGTTTCTTTTTCTCCGGGCTAGGACAGCGCTGACACGCAGCCACCACCGGGGGCGGGAGCGGAGTGGCGACCTCAGCCTGGGCATGTGACTAGAAAGCGGCGTATAGGAAACGTGCTCTGGGGGGGTTAACATACCCTGGGAAGAGACCAGTGAGATCCCCAGAGACCAGGCTGGAAATCGGCACCTGCCCTGCGACTCCCCCTCCCCCACGGCCTGTAACGGCCCAGCCAGGCTGCTCCCCAGGGACTCTGCTCCAAGAGGTCCCCCGGCCTTCCCAGCAGCTGCCTCTTCCCAGCCCTGCAGCTGTTTCTTGACCCAGCTACGGGAGGCTGTTAGCCCTTGGGGGGTATCCGCACAGCAGCCATGAGGGAGCTCGAGGAGCGGGCCCATACTGACACCACTTGAGCTCTGAAGAGGGGGTTGCTGTGTGCCAGGGGAGACACACGTCAGACCTCTCTGGCTGACAGCCCCTGTGCTCAGTGTCCCAGGGCTCTAGTGTTACCTGCACACAGAGTGGGGGTGGGTCACTGTCCCATGCAGGGACATGTAGAGCATTTGCAGCGGGAACCCGGGAGCTCTGCAACCCGAGGCGAGAGCCAGCTGGGTCTATAGCCCCGGTTGTAGCAGTTCCTCCACTAAGTTCCAGCAGTCCCAGATTCCCATCCGCCTGGTGCGGTTAAACCAGCACAGATTGAGTCATGGATTTACAAGTAGCCATTCTTCTACAAAGGAATTTTACCAGCACTACAAAGGCAATTTCCCCTTCCTTTGACATTTGCATGTCAATAGCTGTGAATGGGACATATCCAGCCTTCTTATGTAGCTTCATTAACCATGGTCCTACAATGGACAGGTAACTGGTTTTGCTGTATTATGTATCTTGGATTGTGTATTTCCACTCCAACACATCTGATGAAGTGGGTTTTACCCAGGAAAGCTCATGATTCTCTGCCTCTGTTAGGATATGTCGACACAGCAAAGTTATTTCGAAATAACAGCCATTATTTCGAAATAACTTTACTAGCATCTACACAGCCAAAGCGCTATTTTGATATTAATTTGAAATAGCGGAGTGCTTATTTCGAAATTGGTAAACCTCATTCCACGAGTAATTACACCAATTTCGAAATTGCTATTTCAAAATAAGTGCTTTGTAGACATTTATTTCAAAATAGTCCAGCCTTCCCAGGTTGCCCTGGTGGCCACTCTCTCTCCCTCCCATCCGCCCCCCCCCAACCCTCCGGAGCCCTTAAAGGGGTTGACTCTGGCCACAGTGCCTGTGCCAGCTCCAAACCTGCCAGCCCAGAGCCAGCAGTCACTGCCCCTGACCCAGTGCCCCAAAACATGAGCCAGCAAGCCACTGGCAGCCAGCCTCCACCCTGTTTTCAAATTAACTATTTCGAAATAACGCTGTAGTGTAGACCTACCCTTCGTCTGTTAGATGCCACAGGACTAATTGTCGTTAATGACCTGGCTGAGGGGATGGATTGTATCCTCAGCATGTTTGCAGATGACACTAAGCCAGGGGGAGAGGTAGATATGCTGGAGGGCAGGGAGAGAGTCCTGAGTGACATAGACACATTGGAAGATTGGACCAAAAGAAATCTGCCCTTGGGAGAAGAATCCCAAGCGCTGCTACAGGCCTCGGCCCAAGTGGCGAAGCAGTGGTTTTGCTAGAAAGGAATTGGAGATTACAGCAGAGAAGAAGCTGGAGATGAGTCTCATAGACTTTAAGGTCAAAAGAGACCATTATGATCATCTAGTTTGACCCCCTGCACAATGCAGGCCACAGAATCTCACCCACCCCCTGCTAGAATAATCCTCTCACCTATATCTCTGATATTGAAGTCCTCAAATGGTTTAACGACCCCAAGATGCAGAGAATCCTCCAGCAAGTGATCCGTGCCCCATGCTACAGAGGAAGGCGAAAAACCTCCAGGGCCTCTGCCAATCTACCCTGGAGGAAAATTCCTTCCCGACCCCAAATATGGCGATCAGCTGAACCCTGAGCATGTGGGCAAGACTCACCAGCCAGACACCCAGGAAAAAGTTCTTTATAGTAACTCCTATCATCCCACCATTGGCCTATTTACCACTGATAGTGAAAGGTCAATTAGTTGCCAAAATCATGTTATCCCATCAAACCATCCCCTTCATAAACCCATCTAGCTTAATCTGGAAGCCAGATAGGTCTTTTGCCCCCACTACTTCCCTCGGAAGGCTGTTCCAGAACTTCACTCCTCTGATGGTTAGAAACCTTCATTTAATTTCAAGTCTAAACTTCCTAATAGCCAGTTTATATCCATTTGTTCTTGTGTCCGCATTGGTATTAAGCTTAAATAATTCTTCTCCCTCCCTGGTATTTATCCCTCTAATATATTTAAAGAGAACAATCGTGTCTCCCCTCAGCCTTCTTTTGGTTAAGGTAAACAAGCCAAGCTCCTTGAGTCTCCTTTCATAAGACAGGTTTTCCATTCCTCGGATCATCCTAGTGGCCCTTCTTTGTACCTGTTCCAGTTTGAATTCATCCGTCTTAAACATGGGAGACCAGAACTGCACACACTATTCCAAATGAGGTCTCACCAATGCCTTGTATAACGGCACTAACACCTCCTTATCCCTACTGGAAATACCTCGCCTAATGCATCCCAAGACCATATTAGCCTTTTTCACGGCCGTGTCACAATGGCGGCTCACAGTCATCCTGTGATCAACCAGGACTCAGAGGTCCTTCTCTTCTTCCGTTACTTCCAACTGATGTGTCCCCAGCTTATAACTAAAATTCTTGTTATTAATCCCTAAATGCATAACCTTACACTTCTCACTATTAAATTTCATCCTATTGCTATCACTCCAATTTACAAGATCATCCAGATCTTCCTGTATGATAGCCCGATCTTTTTCTGAATTGGCAATACCTCCCAACTTTGTGTCATCTGCAGACTTTATTAGCACACTCCCACTTTTGGTGCCGAGGTCAATAATAAAAAGATTAAATAAGACTGGTCCCAAAACTGATCCCTGAGGAACTCAGCTAGTAACCTCCCTCCAACCTGACATTTCACCTTTCAGTATGACCCGCTGTAGCCTCCCCTTTAACCAGTTGCTTATCCACCTCTCAATTTTCATATTGATCCCCATCTTTTCCAATTTAACCAGTAATTCTCTATGTGGTACTGTATTGAATGCCTTACTAAAGTTGAGGCAGATTAGATCCACTGCATTTCCTTTATCTAAAAAATCTGTTACTTTCTCAAAGAAGATCAGGTTGGTTTGGCACAATCTACCTTTTGTAAAACCATGTTGTAATTTGTCCCAATTGCCATTAACCTCAATGTCCCTAACTACTTTCTCCTTCAAAAATTTTTCCAAGACCTTGCATACTACAGATGTCAAACTAACAAGCCTGTAGTTACCCGGGTCACTTTTTTTTCCCTTTTTTCCCCTTTTCCCTATATTAGCAATTCTCCAGTCAAATGGTACAACCCCTGAGTTTAGAGATTTATTAAAAATTTTTGCTAATGGACTTGCAATTTCATGTGCCAGTTCCTTTAATATTCTTGGATGAAGATTATCTGGGCCCCCCGATTTACTCCCATTAAGCTGTTCGAGTTTGGCTTTTACCTTGGATATGGTAATATCTACCTCCATGTCCTTATTCCCATTTGTTATGTTGCCATTATCCCTAAGCTCTTCATTAGCCTCATTAAAGACTGAAGCAAAGTATTTGTTTAGATATTGGGCCATGCCTCGATTTTATGCTTAACCTCCACTCCATTCTCAGTGATTAGCGGTCCCACTTCTTCTTTTTTTGTTTTTTTCCTATTTATATGGCTATAAAACCTTTTACTGTTGGTTTTAATTCCCTTTGCAAGGTCCAACTCTACATGACTTTTAGCCTTTCTCACTTTGTCCCTACATGCTCTAACCTCAATAAGGTAGCTTTCTTTGCTGGTCCTTCCCATCTTCCACTCCTTATATGCTTTCTGCTTTTTCTTAATCACCTCTCTGAGATTCTTGCTCATCCAGCTTGGTCTAAAACACCTGCCTATACATTTTTTCCCCTTTCTTGGGATACAGGCTTCTGATAGCTTCTGCAATTGTAACTTAAAATAATCCCAGGCCTCCTCCACCTTTAGATCCATAAATTCTTTAGTCCAATCCACTTCCCTAACTAATTTCCTTAATTTATTAAAGTTAGCCCTTTTGAAATCAAAAACCCTAGTCTCAGATTTATTTTTGTTTATCCTTCCATTTAGTTTGAACTGAATTAGCTCATGATCGCTCGAGCCAAGGTTGTCCCCTACAACCATTTCTTCTGAGGTCCTCACTACTCACCAAAACCAAATCTAAAATGGCATCCCCCTCCTTGTTGGTTCAGCAACTACTTGATGAAGGAATTCATCAGCTATCGCATCTAAGAAAATCTGAGCCCTATTATTATTATTAGCACTTTTTCTCCAGTCTATATCTGGAAAGTTGAACTCTCCCATGATTACGTAGTTTCCACTAGTATTTACTTCATTAAAAACATTAAAGAGGTCTCTATCCATATCCAAATTAGATCCCAGTGGTCTATAGCATACCCCAAGCACTATCCCTGGGGAGGATCTAATAGTTTTCTTCCCCAATGTGATTTTTGCCCAGACAGACTCTGTCTTCTCCATTCCATCACTTTTTATTTCTTTACAATCTACCTCATCCTTGATATACAATGCTACTCCACCACCTTTACCTTTATTTCTGTCTTTCCGAAACAGCACATACCCTTCAATACCTGTACTCCAGTCATGCCTAGTATTCCACCATGTTTCTGTTATTCCTATAATATCTGGTTTCACTTCCTGGACCAATAGCTCTGGCTCCTCGCATTGGTGTACAAACATCTTAATTTTTGCTGTTTGGCCTCACTCACATTCTTTACCCAATTTGGCCCAGACATTGTACCTCCAATATGACCTATTAGACTAGTATCCACTCTACCCTTCATCCTTATGTCCATTCTCCTACCTCCAGCTATATCCTTTCTTACTTCATTTTCCTCCCTCTCAATGCTAAAATCCGGCGTAGAGATTACCTGGACATCTCCCAACCGTCTCCCCCAAATTCCTAGTTTAAAGCTCTCTTAATCAGTTGCGCCAGCCTCCATCCTAGAAGTCTATTTCCCTCCCTACTTAGGTGAAGTCCATCCCGAGAGAACAGTCTTCTGTCCGTGAATGCCTCCCAGTGTCTGTACATCCCAAAGCCCTCCTTATAACACCACTGCCTGAGCCACCTATTGAGCATCATAATCCTATCACACCTTAGTTGCCCTTCTCTAGGAACAGGCAGAATCCCACTGAAAATCACCTGAGCCTCGATTTCCTTAAGCGTCCTCCCCAGCCTGGCATAGTCTCCCTTGATTTGTTCCAGCGAGAATCTAGCCGTATCATTTGTTCCTACATGAAGGATGACCAACGGATTCTTTCCCGCTCCCTTTAGGATCCTATCCAACCTCACTTCCACATCCCATATCTTAGCACCTGGCAGACAGCACACCCTTCTATTCTCTGGATCAGCTCTGGTTACAGGCCTATCTATTCTTCTCAATAAGGAGTCCCCAATCACGTAGACCTGCCTTTTCCTGGTGACAGTCCAATTCTCCGGTCTATCCCTTGTTTCCTCTGGCTGGGAATCCTTTCCATTTCTATTTTCCCTTGAAGTCCTCTTCAACCCATCCTGTATTCTCCTGGTGCTTATTACACTGGTCTACAATTTTTTAGACGTCGTCTGCTTCAGAGATAAAATGTGCTATTTATTATGTATTTTGATGTGCTGAATTCAAATATGACAATTAAAACAACTGATTGGCTACTGTTTCCAAGATATTTAAGTTTTTACATTTTACGTCTATGTATATTGCGTAGGTAGTAGAGTTTTAATCATAAATTGTAAACTTAGGTCTTTTCATGTGTTTATGGTTGCTTTACATGATAATATTTCACCTGTCCTGTTTATGTAATGCTTTAAAATCAGCAAAAGGGTTATATAAATAAAATTTATTATGAAACAAAAGGCAAAAAACTATTATGTACATAGTTTAGTCATTCAGTTCACCTTGTGTTATGAGGTGTGGTTCAAAGGAGGAGGATGGGAGAAAATGTGGGTCCTGTGACATTGATGGTTCAGGACCAGAAGTTTCATCCTCTTCCTCTTCCTCGTCTGACTCAAGTGAGAATGATTCTGGTGCATCAGGAACCAGCAGTCCTTCTCCGTGGGGTACTGGCCGTATAGCTGATGCAATGTTTGGATAATGCACAGTCCACTTTTTCTTCTTTGACACACCTTTCCCAACTGGAGGCACCATGCAGAAGTAACAATTGCTGGTATGATCTGTTGGCTCTCTCCAAATCATTGGCACTGCAAAAGGCATAGATTTCCTTTTCCTGTTCAACCACTGGCGAAGATTTTTTGCTCAAGTGTTGCAGCATATGTGTGGGGCCCACCTCTTGTCCTGATCTCTAATTTTGCAGCCAAAATAAAGGTGATAGGCTTTCTTAACCATAGTGGTTATACTGCGCTTTTGTGATGCAAAAGTCACTTCACCACAAACATAGCAGAAGTTATCTGCACTGTTCACACAAGTACGAGGCATCTCTGCTCACTTTGGCTAAACAGAAATGTGTCCCTTTGCAAAATCAAACACTGACAAATAAGAGAGCACGACACTGTATGATTTCTAGAGCTGATCTAGGGCAATTTGTTCAGCAGAGTGATGTAAGCTTCGTTAAGATTGCATCATCCATGACTTCTAGGAATAACATGATGCAATTCATATCATGTATGACGCAATACCAGCTTCAGATTGTATCATTCATTGTTTTGCCTAAAAAGCAAGTACTGTCCAAACCCAGTCATAGATTTATTCATAGATCCAGTCAAAGATGTATTTTAGTCATTTCTGGTTTAAATTGAGATCCCTTCCCTTTATAATTCACTTATCCTCCGCCATTCCCAAGTCAAGGGTCGTATATACTGACCCAATAGTATATCCTGAAAACTAGAGCCAATCAACAATTTTAAGCATCATTTTCGTTCTCAGTGACCCAGAATTAGTAAAGTTTGACTACATTTATTTCAGAAGCATTTTGGCTGTAGAGCAGTGTTATTGGTGTTGTCTCCAGCGAGACAACTCTTCCCCTTTATCTATGGGACTAACCACTCTTCTCTTCTTCCTTGCCCTTCCATCTTCAGTGGCCACCTGCTGTACCCCTTCTCCATTCTCCAACTCCGCATACCTGTCTTTGAACTCTGTTTCTCCTTCACTGGCCCATCTTTTCCTCTGCCTGGTTCTCTTAGTCACATGCTTCCACTGTCCATTTTCTTCGCCCAGCAGTCCCCCCTCAGAGGCCTTTGATCCTGCTTCCATCTGCATGTCTAAGCTTTCCCCTTCAGCCACCTCATGCCTTTGCTCCATCATCTGCTCAAACCCCCTTCTAAACTCGACCAAATTTTCCACCTGCATCTCCAGTCCTCGGATCTTTTCTTCCATCAGCTCTATCAGGCGGCACTTCATGCAAACAAAACTCCTTTCAGGTACCCCCTCCAGAATCATGTACATACCGCAGTTAACACATCCAATCATCCTCCTTGTGTCCTCTACTACTTGGGCCATGGCCACTGCTGTCTCTGTATTTATCAGCCTTCTCACCTAAATCCTGTTAGTCGGGTGAACACAAAAGCAAACCAAAACACCCACACACACCCCCACAGCAAAAACAAACCCCAAACAAGTCCCACAATCCAAACTCCCCTTACAAACTTCCACTCAAACTCCCCTGTTTACAACTCTGTTTGCTGGCTCCTGTGCCGCAGCAGGGCGCCCTTGTAGCCAAGAAGGCTAATGGCAGAGTAGGGTGCATTAGAAGGAGCATTGCCAGCAGATCTAGGGGAGTGATCATTCCCCTTTATTCAGCACTGGGGAGGCTAGTTACAGAAGTATTGCATCCAGTTCTGCGCCCCCCACTACAAAAAAGGATGTGGACACATTGGAGAGGGTCCAGCAGAGGCAACCAGAATGATTAGAGGGCTGGAGCATTTGACCTACGAGGAGAGACTGAAGGATTTGAGTTTGTTTAGTCTGCAGAAGAGAAGAGTGGGGGGGGGGGGTGTTTGATAGCAGCTTGCAACTCCCTAAAGGGACGTTCCAAAGAGGATGGAGAGAGGCTGTTCTCAGTAGTGAGGAACAAGGAGCAATGGCCTCTAGTTACAGTGGGGGAGGTCTAGGTTGATACTAGGAAAAACTGTTTCCCGAGGAGGGTGGTGAAGCACTGGGATGGGTTCCCTAGGGAGGTGGTGGACTATGCATCCGTGGAGGTTTTTAAGTCTTGGTTTGACAAAGCCCTGGCTGGGTTGATTTAGTTGGGGTTGGTCCTGCCTTGGGCAGGGGGCTGGACTTGATGACCTGCTGAGGTCTCTTCCAGCTCTATGGTTCTATGATTTGACAGCAGCCTTCAATTCCCTGCTGGGGGGGGTTCCAAGGAGGATGGAGAGAGGTTGTTCTCAGTGGTGGCAGAACGAGAAGCAATGCTCTCACATTGCGGCAGGGGAGGTCTAGGTTGGATATTAGGAAAAACGATTTCCCTAGGCGGGTGGCGTAGCTCTGGTTTGGGTTCCCTAGGGAGACAGTGGAATCTCTAGCCCTAGAAGATTTTCGGGCCAAATTAGGGATGGCCCTGCTTCAAGGAGGGGGCTGAAATCGATGGCCTCCTACCTTGCCAGGAGATCTGTGGGCCCCTCATTCCCATCCACCATACCAGAATACTCCCCTGTAAGGGATAGATAATGTGTCATATAAGGGGCACTCTGTGCCCACAGCTCACCCTCCAATCCCCATCATTCTTCTTTCAGTCTGGGAGAGCAGCTGCTCGGGAAGCAACACGTTAACCTCCATGGCGGTGCCGAGAAGAGCTGGGCTGGGCAAGGGTGTGATGGGCTGGAAGGTGCCAATGGCTCCACCAAGCAGTGCACTGAACTACACAGAGGGGCGTGGGAACATGTGGCTGGGCCGGCCTGAGGCCAATCATAGACCCATAGAACTCTAGGGATATGTCTACACTAGCCCCCTAGTTCGAACTAGGGAGGCTAATGTAGGCATTCGAACTTACAAATGAAGCCCAGGATTTAAATATCCTGGGCTTTATTTGCATGTTCCCAGGCACCGCCATTTTTAAATCCCCTTAGGTCGAACTCCGTGCCCACGGCTACATGCGGTTCTCTTGCCTTTCTTTTAAATCCTTTCATGGAGGTTGGGTCCATGAATGGCTATTAGCCAGGCTGGGTGGGAATGGTGTCCCTAGCCCCTCTTTGTCAGAGGCTGGGAATGGACGCAGAGGAGGGATAAGCTGAAGATTCCATTGGCCACCCTCTCTTGGGAGGTGAGATCCCTGAGGGACGGGAAGTCCCTTCCACTAGGGCAGGCGCCGTCTGCACTGCTGGCTCTCCGGCCCCGCTGCAGCACTGTGGCTAAAGCTGCTACCATAACCATTGTGTCAACAGGCCCATGTGCCCTCCCACAGCTAGTCCCAGAGCCCTGCATGTGCAGGAGGGGCCTTGGTCGGGGAGCCGAGGGGCACGAGGGGTGGAAGTGCAGGCGGGGTTACGTGGCTGCAGCTGCAGACGACTCACCTTTGGCACTGTCTGTCGCTAGGAGAGCAGGGAGGAGGCAGAGGAGCAAGAAAATTCCCATGGTGCTGGGAGGAGCCCAGGGCTTGGCTGGGAGCTGAACGGATCCTTCTCACGGCTGGCGCAGTGAGCTCTGCTGGAGGGGAGCAGGAGAGTCAAAATTAGGCTGGAAAGGGAATTACAGCTGAGATTGGGGGGTACGTGGAGGAGCAGCACCAGGCAACAGACCTGAGCAAAGACTGATTTCTGGTTCCCTGGCAGTTCTAAAAACTGTCCGTGTTGACCAAATGTCTCATCTAATTGAAAGCCAAACATCGTTGGGTTTTCGTTCATTATCAGGCATTTATAATTCAACCAATTTCTAATGCTTTTAAATGCTGCAGTCAGTACTGAAAAGAAAAGCCACCTTGTGAGGAGGAAAAATCATAATGTCAAGTTCTGGGAATCTCCCCTGTTTCAAGATTTAATTATTTTTTTAGGATTTTTTTTTCACAAATTTGTCAAAAATTTCACTTTCCCCAATCCTGCATTTTTTTGATGCAGAAACGTGGTTGGAGAATTTATTCTCGCTGAATGTTGCCTGAGATATTCTCACAAATAGCAGAACGGGAGTCCTGAGGGCAGAGCCCCACATGGGACTGTATGTTAATTCTATGCGCTCCTGCCCTGTTTTTGTATTCCTCCCTCCTGCCAAGACCTTAGATCTCTAATCCCACAAGAGAGACAGATTCCATCATGCTTCTTTAAAAACTAGTTTGGTTAATGTACTGTACACCCAGTCACACAGAAAAACACACAGACACACCCAGACGCACACACACAGACACACACACAGAAGTCAGACATAATTTTTACCACTAAAATATGGAAGAAATCTTGCATGTAAAAAGTCATTTCACTGTGGTTCTGACAGACTTCAACGCTCTTTCTACCCCCTCACATTCGAGTATTTAAACCTTTCTTTAGGAAAACACTTGCTCTCTCTTGCTGACATTTCTGACAAGCTGATGTCATCTGCTTTGCCTGTGGCCCCACAGTCTCTTCTTCTTGCCCACCCAGCCACCCCCACAGCAAAGCACCTTTTCCCGCTCCCACGACAGTAGCAGTGAGGCCGATGGTACCAGCAGGATTCCAGTCCGGCTGCAGGGCTCTGCCCTGGACCGGTTTTCCCCTCCCCCATCCGCATTGGCTCCAGATCTGCACTATCCCTTCTGAAACGGGGCGACCAGCATTGCTCACCCCAGGGCTAGAGCATCCTGCTGGTCTGGAGAGAGCACCACAGTATTTTCCATGTAGTTCTCCATCCGCTCTGGCAGCCCAACGTCCTTCTTGGTTTTTCTCTTCTGCAGCAGCGCGGCGAGCCGAGGTGAGCACGGCTCCTCCTTCGGGGACACTCGGGTCCCTTCCCTGGCTCCCCTCAGTTGAGTTAGAACCTGCCAAATCTTGGGCACTTCAGACTCACCATCCTCCCAACGCGTGACCAAACCTGAATTTCATCTGCCATCCCGTTGCCCATGAGCCCACCTCGACCAGGTCTCTCTGGAGTTCCCAACTCACCTTGGTGACTATCACCTCTGCAAATGTCAACACCTCACCGGAGAGCCATCGCTTATCAACAGATAAATACCCAGGCAGGAGCCCTGCCCCTCCCGGGTGTCACCCAACTCAGCCCACATTTGACACCCTTGTTGGCACCCAGCCAGCTATTTGCAGAAACCCAGAATGGTTTATTGAAGAGCCAGAGGGTAATTATCACCACCCTGCTTGTGAGCCTAGATGGGGACGGGAGTGGGCAACATGCACGACCAGATCCCAGTGACTCAGTTGGGAAAGGATGGATCCCAGATGCATCCCAATTCTGGGGATCTGAGCACATGGCTCAGGATTGGGGAATCCAACCTGGCCAGGTCCAGATGAAAACACGAGTGAGGGATGCAAGAGGGGAGGGGACGTTCCCCTTTGTCCCATTTCCAGGGGAATGTCCAAGCCTCACAAGGGGTGCCTGGCTCCATGTCCCAGCAGGACCCACCCCAGTCCAGGATCACAGGGGAAGCGAGACTATGCACAGATCGGTGTCCCCAGATATCGGCCATTGTCTCCCTTCTGCACCGCTAACGGCCCCGCTTCGCAGGGCTAGGTCAGTACTCGCAGTGTATGTTTCATATCGCTAACTCCCACCAGGACGGCTACAGGCAGCCAGACAGAACAGGCACATTTGGTCACCTGTAACTTTTCAATGGCTTGTTACATGGCGTAGCTTGGGGGGAGCATTCTGAAGTCATGCTTATGCATATTCATAAGCTGATTTTCATAAAGCCTGGCGGTGACCTCCACCCCCACCCCCCCCGTGATCACTGCTGGAGTTAGGGAGGGTGTTCAATGCAGAGACCGCATGCCTACAATGTTTGTTAGGCTCTGGTTACACTCCCACCCAGGTTCATTATCCCTGTGATGCCATTCTTAGGGGTGTTTGCCAAGTTCTGGGTCTCTGTCCCTGGATGCCTGAAAACATTTTGGGCTGCAGCCTCGCTCCCTGGGCTCTTACATCACAACCGCCACCCCTCCCGAAAACCTGAACAACAGTAGAGGTACCTGGGATTACAGACCCAGCACCCGCCCCTGGGCAACACCTCCCACATTTTCCTTACAATGGGGAGCCAAATCTGCACTGCCCCCTCCAGAGCACCTGCCCCCTGTCCAGCTCCCAGCCATGAGGGATCTTGCCTTGGGAAGCCAGGTCCCCCTCCACCTTCGAACTGGGCCACCAAGCCCCTGGGGTCCTCATTCCCCGCAGCAGCTCCTTGGACCCCGACTTCTCCCTGAAGACCCCTGTCCGAGCCTCACGTCTCTGTGCAGGCTGGGGCAGGATCTACCTCCTGCTCCCCTGCCTCTGCCTGGCAGTCCCCAGTGTGGACAGACCCCTCGCCCCATTATTAGTCAAAACATCCTGCTTCTCCTCCCCCCAGAGCTGTCCACAGACAGGGGCTGGCTTCCTCCCCCACCCCCCCCACCCCCTGTGGCAAAGTGAGTCGCAGTCCTGGAGAGGAATTAAAGAGACGCTCTCAGATTCCTCAACCCCCCTCTCTGGCTTCGCCTTCCCCTCCTGGGGCTTCAGCCCCAGTTCCCTCCATGCAGCTAACAGCCCTTGGATGGATTGAGCCCATCACAGAGGTGGTGTCACATTGTGAGACACAGCAACAGTCAGCTCAGCTCCACTCACCTGTGCCTCAGCCAAAGGGGAGGGATCTTACGGCCTCCAGCCAACCCCAGCTCTGCAGTGTCCCCGGCAGAACGTTCTCCTCATTACTCAGGTGCCCCCATGACAGAAATCTCGGCCCCCGTGTCCCTCGCCCTGGTGTTCCTGGCCGTGCATTGGGGGAGCAGGCAGGAGCTCCCTGCTTGGCTGCGCAGTGACTTTAGCAATGGGGGCTCTGCCTGGGGACCCTCATGCTCTGGGGAGCAGCATTTCCACAAGTTACCTGCTGCTGGTTCCACTAAGCCCTGGGCATTTGCTCCCCCGTGCTCAGTAGGACCCGGCAACAGCCCTGTCTGGGCTCCTCTGGATGTGCAAGGGCCTCAGGGCCGGGAACAGGAGAGTGAATTGGGGGAGGAGAAGGCCCGGCCACTCCCCACCCTCCTTCCCAGGGTACCGCAGGGCCTTTGCCTCCCACCCAACCGACACCCTCTGCCTGTGGTCTACCCCAAACAGCTGTCGTCCATTGGTCAAACTGATCAGCACAGGCAGCAGGAGTTTCACTGATTTCACCTGTTTGTCCCACGATCACCGTTTCACGAGGTCTGTAGCCACATGCAGGAGCTGTTCCTGAACAACCTGCCAGGCCTGTCCCGGACTCATCTCCCAGATCTGCCATCTTGCTCCACCCGGCCCTTCCCTTCTGGCTTCTAGGGGGTGCCCTGGAGATTTCCGCTGTCATCTGAGACTGTTACAACCAAACCCTGACATTGACCATCATCTGCAGCATCCCTCCCAGGCAACTTCTTGGGGACCGGCCAAAGCTCTCCCCAAAAGTTCGGCTGCCAGCGTCGCCACCTTGGGCTCCCCGGGGATCGAGGGGAGGGGCCCGGTCTGTGAAAGGGGATGGGATGTTTGGACAGAGATGCTCCCCCTTGCAGGTTTGTGGGGAGCTGGATCCTGCTGTGTTGGTCTGTTGCCTCTTCCAGGCCCAGGCAGCCACTTCAGGCTTCTGAGCTGCCCTCTGGGCCTCCAAATCATCATCTTTTTAAGGTCTGTTGAGTCCTGGGCCCTCAAATGAGCCAGGTTTGGGGTTTCCTTTGGGGCTCCCAGTTCTCTCTCCTGTGGGGCAGACTTGCTCGTGGGAATCTTTTTCCCCGGCTATTTGCATGCCAGTCTGAAATTGTTGAATCCCCTCTGTGCTGGGTCCGTTCTCCCTCTCCCAGCTGGGGTCTCACTGGGCTGCTGTCTCCCAGCCTGCTCTGCACTTGCTGATTTGCCTGTCCCTGCTCCCTTACCTGCAAGAGGCCAACAGAGAATAACAAACCAGCAGCCACTTGGGCTCTTCTCACCCATGGCACTTCCCACTCGTATAAACTCACCGCGGGAACACAAGCCGCACAGAACCCTGCACGGCTGTGCCACTGGGACGGGCTGGGTGTCAGCCAATGGCCGGGGTAGTGCGTGGTGTGTGTGTGTGTTATACACCCGAGTCTTCAACTGCTAGGACCAGGGTCCCTTCGCAGCGGGCGGCCTAGGGAAGGCCGACGGATGCCCTAAAGTATCTGTCCCGTGGAGGCGACACGATCCAAATGCCCAGCTCTTACTGCGTCTGCCCCTATGACTGGCTGGAGTTATATTGTGTTTGGTTCTGTTACAGCAACAGGAGGAGTCAGGTTAAAGCTTAAACAGCTACAGGTTTATTAAAGGGGCTTATAAAAAGCATGTGGTTACAATGGCTATTGCTCTACTTTCTTAACTGCTAGCAAATTCAGATCTTAAAATGGTTACAGAGGAAAAAAGGAGATAGAAGATAATGGTACCAAGTGACAGCTTAATCTTTACAGAGCTCTATTCTGTTCTGTTCCAGAACTTCACTCCTCTGATGGTTAGAAACCGTCATCTAATTTCGAGTCTAAACTTCCTGATAGCCAGCTTATATCCATTTGTTCTTGTGTCCACACTGGTATTGAGCTTAAATAATTCCTCTCCCTCCCTGGTATTTATCCCTCTAATATATTTAAAGAGAGCAATCGTGTCTCCCTGACCTCAGCCTTCTTTTGGTTAAGGTAAACAAGCCAAGCTCCTTGAGTCTCCTTTCATAAGACAGGTTTTCCATTCCTCGGATCATCCTAGTGACCCTTCTTTGTACCTGTTCCAGTTTGAATTCATCCTTCTTAAACATGGGAGACCAGAACTGCACACACTATTCCAAATGAGGTCTCACCAGTGCCTTGTATAACAGCACTAACACCTCCTTATCCCTACAGGAAATACCTCGCCTAATACATCCCAAGACCATATTAGCCTTTTTCACGGCCATGTCACATTGGCAGTTCATTGTCATCCTGTGATCAACCAGGACTCCGAGGTCCTTCTCCTCTTCCCTTACTTCCAACTGATGTGTCCCCAGCTTATAACTAAAATTCTTGTTATTAATCCCTAAATGCATAACCTTACACTTCTCACTATTAAATTTCATCCTATTACTATTACTCCAATTTACAAGATCGTGCAGATCTTCCTGTATGATATCCCGATCCTCTTCTGAACTGGCAATACCTCCCAACTTTGTGTCATCCACAAACTTTATTAGCACACTCCCACTTTTGGTGCCAAGGTCAGTAATAAAAAGATTAAATAATATTGGTCCCAAAACTGATCCCTGAGGAACTCCGCTAGTAACCTCCCTCCAACCTGACAGTTCACCTTTCAGTATGACCCGCTGTAGTCTCCCCTTTAACCAGTTCCTTATCTACCTCTCAATTTTCATATTGATCCCCATCTTTTCCAATTTAACCAATAATTCCCCATATGGTACTGTATCAAATGCCTTTCTGAAATCAAGGTAGATTAGATCCACTGCATTACCTTTATCTAAAAAATCTGTTACTTTCTCAGAGAAGGAGCTCAGGTTGGTTTGGCATAATCTACCTTTTGTAAAACCATGTCTCACTCTCTTAGGTCTCCTACAAGATCCTCTCGCACTTCAGACAGGAGATATTCCCCACATTACCATTCATCCCGGCATTACCATGACAGGTTTTACCGTCACTGAGGCTACTACTCACACCACTGCTCATACAGTCACTCTCGTTACATCTCACCACATTATCATGAAAGACGATCGCATAGTAGCGCCAGACTGCCATTACCTCATCCATCCACCAGACCACCAACTCCCTCAGGGCATACACCTGCGCCTGTGGACCACCCCGATGAGCATCGGAAGTCTCTCCAACAACAACCGCAGCCTGAAACGGAGTCCCCAACTGACATGTCTTCTTCTTCCCCAGACGATGCAGTCTTCCCAGGCGATACTTCCCTCGTGGACGACATTAAGCAATTCCTTGACCTTTTCTGGAGGGTGGCAGAGTCCCAGGAGATGCAACTCGGTGAACTTAAACAGAAACAACATTGTCTGCTTAAAAACCTGCATCCATCACAGAAGAATAAGATGGCCCTCCCATTGGACAAAACGATCCTCGAGATTGCAGATGACATATGGCAGTCACCAGCTTCTTCCCAGGCCACGCGCAAACGGGCCAATAAGAAATATTTTGTGACTCCTAAAGGGATGGAGTTTTTATTTACCCATCTGCAACCAAATTTCTTGGTTGTCGATGCAGCTCAACAACGAGCAAAGAACCTGCAGCACAAAAATGTTCCTGGTAATAAAGAGCCCAAGCATTTAGACCTGTTCAGGAGGAAAGTCTATTCATCCTCCACATTAACACTCAGAATGGCAAACTACTGCACCCTCCTGTCTAATCACAGCTTTGATAACTATTCAAAGCTTGTGACACTCCTGGAGCATCTCCCGGAAGACAAACACCAATTACTAAAGACAGTGATACGGGAGGGCTATATGGCATCGAGGACTGCCCTGAAAATTTCCCTGGACATTGCTGACACTGCAGCTCGAACCACTGCTACATCTGTGGTGATGCGGCACTCCTCCTGGCTGCAGATGGCGGCGGTGCCTAAGGAGCTTCAGGCTAAAGTGGAGGATCTGCCATTTGATAGGCAAAGTCTCTTTGTGGCTAACACAAATCAGGTCCTCCAGTCAGGAAAGGACTCTAGGACTACCCTTAAGACACTGGGGATGTATATGCCACCATATCGCCAAAGGCGCTATACCACTTACTACAGGCAGTGGCAATTCTCCTTTACCAACCCCAGGTTCCGACAATACTAACCTCAACAACGGGGCAAGCCGCGTCAGGAGAGGTGACACCCACAATCTACCAGAACGCCTGCTCAACACAATAACAAGCAGCAAGTTTGACGGGCTAGTTGAGGGACTGCAGACCATCTCTATAACACCTCGTACAGAGACCAGAAAACTTTTTCACCATCGTTTACATCCGGTCAGACTCAGGTGGTTCACCATCACCACCGACCAATGGGTCCGCGAGCTGATAACATCTGGCTACACCATCCCTCTTCTTTCCCTCCCTCCCCACCACTCCCCCGCTCCCGTCCCTCTTCAGGGATCCTTCTCACGAAGCTCTCCTCATGCAGGAGGTTTCACATCTCATCGACATTGGGGTAGTGGAGAAGGTACCCGAACAATTCCAGGGCAGAGGGTTTTATTCCCATTATTTCCTAACGGAGAAGAAATCAGGGGGATGGAGACCTATTCTGGACCTTCGGTGGCTTAATCAACATCTCAAAAAGTATAGATTCAAGATGGTGACACTAACTTCTATCGTTCCGGCGCTGAACAGGGGAGATTGGTTTACATCCTCGACTTACAGGACGCATACTTTCACATTACAATACACCCCGCACACAGACGTTTCCTCAGATTCGTCGCTGGCAACCAGCACTTTCAATACAGAGTCCTGCCATTCGGCCTCTTGTCCTCTCCAAGAGTCTTCTCCAAAACAATGGCAGTGGTATCAGCCTACCTTCACCGCCAAGGCATTATGATATTCCCATATTTGGATGATTGCCTGATCAAAGCAACCACGTACCAGCAGTCGCTCCTTTCCACCCATGTGACAAGAGAACTATTTGTGACTCTAGGACTTCTAATAAACATCCAGAAGTCATCATTCATAGCCCCAAGAGTCCTTTGAGTTCATTGGGGCTCGGTTAGATTCTATAACAGCCAGGGCTTATCTTCCCATAGACAGATTCAACAAAATATGAGATCTAGTCCACATCTTATCTATGAGTCCCAGAACTGATATACTTACCTGCTTACGACTCCTGGGACATATGGCATCCACCAGTTACGTGGTACAGCACGCGAGGCTCCGTCTCAGATGCCTACAACATTGGATAGCTTCTGTGTACCGCCCACACAGCCAAACTGTTCATAGAATGGTAACGGTACCACCTATGGTACGACAGTTCCTTACATGGTGGACATCCCTCACCAACATGCTTACCGGTCTTCCCTTCCACAGCACACAACCCGACATACAAATCACAACAGATGCCTCTCTGATAGGATGGGGAGCTCATTGTGCGAAGGAACGCACTCAAGGTCAAAGGACAGTGACAGAAGCACTCCAACATATCAATTTATTGGAGCTAAGGGCCATATACAAAGCATGCAAGGCATTTTCACACAAAATCCAAGGCCATACAGTCCAAATCCTTATGGACAATACCACCACGGTCTACTACATCAATCGCCAAGGCGGCACCAGATCGAAATCCCTCTGTGCGGAAGCCACCAGGCTATGAAACTGGTGCATTCGTCAACAAGTCAACATCATGGCCACGTATCTGCCTGGCAAAGACAACACCACTGCTGATACACTCAGCAGACACTTTTTTCTTCAGCACGAGTGGGAACTCGACCGATGTGTAGCACACTTTCTTTTCCAGAGATGGGGATACCCCACCATAGACTTGTTCGCAACCCACCTCAATACGAAATGCCCGAAGTATTGCTCCAGAGCAGGGATCGGCCTGAAGTCCCTAGGGGACGCGTTCCTGATACATTGGGGCCAACAGCTACTCTATACTTTTCCCCCATTTCCGCTTCTTCCCAGAGTACTGGAAAAGATAGCCATGGACAAAGCCACAATTATACTTTTAGCCCCATTCTGGCCCAGACAGACATGGCTTCCCATTTTCATGCAAATGTCTCTACAACCTCTGTATCACTTACCAGAACGTCCAGATCTACTGACCTGCACAGCCTGGCTAATTGCCAGTGATGGGAAGCACCAGCCACGCCCCTCTGCCACGGACAGTGGCCACCCCGGACAGTCTCTGTGACAACGGATAAAGGAATACAAGTCAGACTCAGGAATGGAAACACCCAGAACTGTGGGAACACTGGAACCTGCCAGGACTCTCAGTCATGGATTTACAAGTGGCCGTTCTTCTACAAAGGAATCTCACCAGCCAATTACAGAGAGACGCTGGTAACTGGAATTCATTTGCATGTTTGACACCACCTCCCTGGGGGTGAACACTGATATGAACTGGTTGACCCACTACAAAGGCAATTTCCCCTGCCTTTGACATTTGCATTTTCACTTCAATGGACACATCCAGCCGACTTAATTAGCTTCATTAACAAGGGTCCTACAATGGACAGGTAACTGGTTTTGGTGTATTATGTATCTTGGATTCTGTATTTCCACTCTGACTCCTCTGATGAAGTGGATTTTACCCAGGAACGCTCGTGATTCTCTACCTCTGTTAGTCTGCCAGGTGCCACAGGACTAATCATCGTTAATGACCTGGATGAGGGGATGAACTGTGCTCTCAGAAAATTTGCAGATGACACAAAGCCTGGGGGAGAGGTAGATACAATGGAGGGCAGAGAAAGGGTCCTAAGTGACACAGACACATTGGAGGTTTAGGGCAAAAGAGCCGCGGGTCATGAGGGGTCAAAGTCCAGGAGGGGTTAAGTGGCTGCAGCCGCAGACAACTCACCGTGGCCACTGCCTGCCGCTAGGAGAGCAGAGAGGAGGCAAAGGAGGAAGGAAACCCCCATGGTGCTGGGAGGAGCCCAGGGCCGGGCTGGGAGCTGAACGGAGCCTTCTCATGGCTGGCGCAGCAAGTTCTGCCGGAGGGGAGCAGGAGAGAGTCAAGACAAAATTAGACGGGAAAGGGAATTCCAGCTGAGATTGGGGAGTACGTGGGGGGTGGGGGGGTAACACCAGACAACAGACCTGAGCAAATACTGATTTCTGGTTCCTTGGCAGTTCTAAAAACTTTGACCACAAATAATCTGTGTTGACCAAATTTCTCATCTTACTGAAAGCCAAATGACATAGGGGTTTGGTTCATTGTCAGGCATTTATAATTAAACCAGTTTCAAATATGTTTTTAATGTTGCAGTCAATACTGAAAAGCCACCTTGAGAGGAGGAAAAATTGAAATGTCGAATTTTGGAAATGTCACTTTTTTCAAGATTTTTTTTTTTTAGGATTTTTTTTTTTCACTAATTTGCACACATTTTCAGTTTCCCCAACCCTGCCCTTTTCGATGAAGAAAAGTTGTGGTCAAAGAATTTCTTCCTGCTGGATTATGCCTCAGATATTCACACAAATAACAGAATGGGAGTCCTGGAGAGAGAGCCCTACATGGGACTATATTTTAATCCTACACCGTCCCACCCAGTTTCCTGTATTTTTGTCCTCGCTCCCACCTGAAAAGAGCTTAGATCTCTAATCCCACAAGAGAGACATATTCCTTCATGCTACTTTAAAAACTAGTTTTGTTATTATACTAGACACACACAGACACAGACACACACAAGTCAGACATAATTTTTACCACTAAAATACGGAGGAAATCTTGCATGTAAAAAGTCATTTCACTGTGGTTCTGATGGACTTCAACGCTCTTCCTATCCCCTCCTCACATTCGAGTATTTAAACCTTTCTTTAGGAAAACACTTGCTCTCTCTTGCTGCCATTTCTGACAAGCTGCCGTCATGTGCTTTGCCCCGTGGTCCGGTAGTCTCTTCTTCTTGCCCACCCAGCCACCCCCCACAACAAAGCACCTTTTCCCGCTCCCACGACTGTAGCAGGGAGGCCGGTGGTACCAGCAGGATTCCAGTCCGGCTGCAGGGCTCTGCCCTGGACCCATTTTCCCCTCCCCCATCCTCATTGGCTCCAGATCTGCGCTATCCCTTCTGAGACAGGGCGACCGGCACTGCCCACCCCAGGGCCAGAGCATCCTGCTGGTCCGGAGAGGGCACCGCAGTATTTTCCATGCAGTTCTCCTTCCCCTCTGGCAGCCAAACGTCCTTCTTGGCTTTTCTCTTCTGCAGCGGCGCGGTGAGCCGAGGTGAACACGGCTCCTCCTCTGGGGACACTCGGGTCCCTTCCCTGGCTCCCCTCGGTTGAGTTAGAACCTGCCAAATCTTGGGCACTTCAAACTCACCATCCCCCAACACGCAACCAAACCTGAATTTCATCTGCCATCCCGTTGCCCATGAGCCCACCCCGACCAGGTCTCTCTGGAGTTCCCGACTCACCTCGGTGTCTGTCACCTCTGCAGATTTCATCCCCTCCCCAAGAGCCACCTCTTATCAACTGATAAATACCCAGGCAGGGGCCCTGCCCTTCCCGGGTGTCACCCAGCTCAGCCCACGTTTTAGATCGGCCATGGGCACCTAGTCTAGACGTAGCTACACAGACCCCAGATTAGCACCCAAGCTGCCTGCAGGAAACATAAGATTGAATGGGGGGAGGATCTGGCCTGAGGTGGGAGGCTTTCCAGGTGATGAGAACGACTGTCCAGGTACGTAATTGCAGGGAGCAGGATTCGAGAATAGCAGGCGCAACTGGCCAGTTTTGTTTTCTTTTGCTTAGTGACTGACTTTGATCTGTCTGCCACTTGAAATCAAACAATAATGCTTTATGAAATTACATGTGTTTGTTAACAGACGCCTTGAACAGAATTCTTCGTTGGGGGGGACGAGAGCTGGGCACGTCTCTCACAGTGATAAAGGGGGGAGCAGGTTATGAGCGTCTCAGTATGAGTTAGGAGAGATTTCTCTGGGGTTCTGGTCCCAATGGGGTCTGTGTGGCTACGTCTAGACTTCAGGCTTCTTTCGGAAGAAGCTTTTCCAGAAGAGATCTTCTGGAGAAACTTTTTCCGAAAGAGAGCGTCCACTGAGAAAGTGCATCGAAAAAGCGATTGCTTTTTCGACGGATAGCGTCCACACTGAGTGGATGCTCTCTCGCATGTAACCTGTGATTTCTATCGATGGAATGGCCACCAGGGCACCTGTGCTTTTTCTTCTTTCCTCTTCTTGCAAAAGAACTCCTTCTTCCCCGTCCACACACGGCTTTTTCCGAAAGAGCTCTTCTGGAAAAAGTCTTCTTCCTTGTAGAAAGAGGTTTACTGCTCTTGGAAAAACCCCTCTGTTCTTTTGATTTTCTTTCGGAAGAATGTCATTGCAGTGTGGATGTAATTGAAAAAAACTCAAAGACTACATCTTTTTTTTTTTTGGAAAACGCTCCTCATTTTGCGTAACTTTTTCCAATTCTTTTGTTGGAAAAGGCTTTTCTGATATTTGGCTCGTCTAGACTGGAATGAGGAATAGTGGGGCTTCTGAATGAGGAATACAGGGGCTTCCGAAAGAGCGCGTTTCCTCTTGTACAAAAGAAAGCGGAAGAGAAAACATGTTCCTCGGGTATCCCAGAAAGATGGTGTAGTCTAGTCGTACCCTGTGTAGTGTAGACATACCCTGGGTCTCTGGCAGCCGCCCCCATTGTCCAGTTTCCCGCCTCAAGAGAGATTTTGCCCCAGGCAGGATCCCTTTGTGCTCAGCACAACCTTTGTCCCATTTTCAGGGAAACATCCAAGCCCCACAAGGGGCTCTGGCAGCAGGTGCCTGGCCCCATGTCCCAGCAGGACCCAGCCCCGTCCAGGCTCTCAGGGGAAGCGAGACTATTCCCAGAGCAGTGTCGCCAGATACCGGCAACTGTGTCCCTTCCGCAGCACTAATGGCCCCGCTTTGCAGGGCTGGGTCAGTACTCTCAGTGTGTGTTTCATATCGCTAACTCCCACCAGGACTGCTGCAGGCGGACAGACAGAACAGGCACATTCGACCGCCTGTAACTTTTCAATGGCCGGTTACATGGCGTAGCTTTGGGAAAGCCTGCTGGAGTCATGCTTATGCATATTCATAAGCTGGTTT
The DNA here is from genome assembly GCA_032595735.1 of Pelochelys cantorii. NCBI lineage: Eukaryota > Metazoa > Chordata > Testudines > Trionychidae > Pelochelys > Pelochelys cantorii. The sequence goes on from CM064349.1 coordinate 3,854,715, forward strand.
TCATAAAGCCTGGTGGTGACCCCCCCATGACTACTGCTGGTGTTTGGAAGCGTGTTCAATGTGGAGACCGCCTGCCTACAATGTTTGTTAAGCTCTGGTTACACCCCACCCAGGCTCATTATCCCTGTGATGCCATTCGTAGGGGTGTTTGCCGAGTTCTAGGTCTCTGTCCCTGGATGCCTGAAAACATCTGGGCTTCAGCCTTGCTCCCTGGGCTCTTACATCATGACCCCCTTGGAAAACCAGAACAACAGGAGAGGTGCCTGGGATTACAGAACTAACACCTGCCCCTGGGCAACACCTCCCTGCAATCAATGGGGAGCCAATCCCGCACTGCCCCCTGCAGGCCACCTGCCCCCTGTCCAGCTCCCAGCCACGACAGACCCTGCCTGGGAAGCCAAGTCCCCCTCCCCCTTCGAACTGGGCCGGCCTCCAGTTACCAAGTCCCTGGGATCGTCATTCCCTGCAGTGGCTTCTTGGGCCCGACTTCCCCCTGAAGGCCCCCGTCCGAGACACACGTCTCTGTGCAGGCTGGGGCAGGATCTGCCCTCTGTTCAACTGCCCCTGCCTGGTATTCCCCAGGCTGGACAGCCCCCCCCCTCCATTATTAGGCAAAACGTTCCCCCCTCCCCCAGAGATGCCCACAGACAAGGTCTGGCTTCCTCCACCCTACCCTCTGTGGCAAATTGGGTTGCAGTCCTGGAGAGGAATTAAAGAGACGCTCTCAGATTTCCTCAACTGCCTCTCTGGTTTCGCCTTCCCCTCCTTCGGTTTCAGCCCCGTTCCCTCCGTGCTGCTGCCAGCCGTGGGGACAGATTCAGCCGCATCATAAAGTCGTTTCCCAAAAGACGTGGTGTAACGTCGTGTGACACAGCAGCAGGCAGCCCGGCTCCTTCCTACTGTGCCGCAGCCAAAGGGGCAGGGATCTTACGGCCTCCAGCCAACCCCAGCTCTGCAGTGTCCCCGGCAGAACGTTCTTCTCGTTACTCAGGTGCCCCCGACGACAGAAATCTCGGCCCCCGTGTCCCTCGCCCTGGAGCTCCCGGCCGTGCTCCCTGATTGGCTGCGCAGTGACCTGCCCCAACCCAGTGCAGGGAGCGGCCGCTGCCTGGGGACCCCCAAGCTCTGGGGAGCAGCATTTCCTGAGTTACCTGCTGCCGGGTCCACTCAGCCCTGGGCATTTGTTCCCCTGTGGTCAGTGGGACCCGGTGACAGCCCCGTCTGGGCTCCTCTGGCTGTGCAGGTGCCTTGGGGCTGGGAACAGGGGAGTGAATTGGGGGAGGAGAAGGCCTGGCCTCCCCCCACCCTCCTTCCCAGGGTACCGCGGGGCCTTTGCCTCCCACCAAACTGACACCCCCTGCCTGTGATTTACCCCTGCTGGGGGTGGGATTGTTCAGAGTGATCAGCACAGGCAGCAGGAGCTTCTCCTCCTTCCCCCTGTTTGTCCCACAAACACTGTTTCACAAGGTCTGTAGCCACATTCAGGAGCTGTTCCTGAACAACCCGCTCGCACGTCCCTCTATCCCTGCCAGGCCTGACCCTGACTCACTCATCTAGAGATCTGCCAGCTGGCTCACCTAAGCCACCTTGCTCCGCCCAGCCCTTCCCTTCTGGCTTCTAGAGGGCACCCTGGAGATTCCCGGTGTCATCTGAGACTGTTACAACCAAACCCTGACACTGACCATCGTCTGCAGCATCCGCCCCAGGCAACTTCTCGGGGACCAGCCAGAGCTCTCCCGGCGAATTCGGCCATCGGCATCACCACCTTGGGCTCCTCAGGGATCGAGGGGAGGGGCCTGGTCTGCGAAAGGGGATGGGAGATTTGGGCAGAGCTGCTTCCCCTTGCAGGTTTGTGAGGAGCTGGTTCCTGCTGTGTTGGGCTGTTGCCTCTTTCAGGCCCACGCAGCCACTTCAGGCTTTTGAGCTGCCCTCTGCGCCTCTAATTCTTCTTCTTTTTCAAGGTCTGTCGAGTCCTGGGCCCTCGAATGAACTAGTTTGGGGTTTCTTTTGGGGCTCCCAGTTCTCTCTCCTGCGGGGCTAAGACTTGCTCGCAGGAAGCTTTTTCCCTGGCCATTTGCATGTCAGTCTGCAAATTGTTGAATCCCCTCTGTGCTGGGTCCGTTCTCCCTCTCCCAGCCGGGGCCCTGCCGCGTCTCACTGGGCTGCTGTCTCCCGGCCTGCTCTGTGCTTGCTGATTTGCCTGACCCTGCTCCCTGACCTGAATGAAGCCAATAGAGAATACCAAACCAGCAGCCTCTTGGGCTGTTCTCACCCATGACACTTCCCACCCACTTAAACTCACCGCGGGAACCCAGGGCACAAGCCGCGCACAACCCTGCATGACCCCACCCACAGCAGAGCGACACAGGCACTCAACACGGCTCGGCTCAGGGAAGGTTCCGTCAAAGGGACTCATCACAGCTCCTAGGGGCACAGCCCAATGGGACCACAACCCCAGATCAATCCGTCCCAGTCTGTGCAGGGTTCACACAGAGCAAGCTGATAACACGCTCCCCCCTTTATCACTGAAGCAGAGATGTGCCCAGCTCTTGTCCCCCTCAAGGAGCAATTCTTTATGCTGTGTTTGTTAACAAACAAAATGGTTTTACTGAGTACAAAAGGCAGGATTGCAGTGGCTGCCCATGGGGCCTGGCCCTAGGTCTCCCCCGCTCCCTGGGGGCTGCCTGATGCTCCCAGAACTGTGGTGAGCTGCAGAATTTGCCTTTATCTGAACGCCCAGTGAAGTTGGCACAATAGGTCCCATCCCCTGCGCCGAGGCGATTGGGCTACTGCAACAGATGAGAGGTGAGAGCCCTGCAGGACGGGCATGGCACCTTCTGGAGGTGTTGCTCCCCTTGGGCACTGACAACTGGAGAGAGAACGACAGCTTAACCTCTGTGCCAGCGTAGATAATGGAGCAGGTCATTAAGGAATTAATCTGCAAACACCTGGAAGATAATAAGGTAAAGCACAAATCACGTCAGACCAATCTGAGAGCTTTCTGGGATAGGATAACGAGTCTTGTGGAGAAAGGGGAAGCAGTGGATGTGGGATACCTAGACTTTAGTAAGGCTTTTGACATGGTCTCACATGACCTTCTAGGCAAATCCAACCTAGATGGAGTACCATGAGGTGGGTGCTTACCTGGATGCATAGCCATTCTCAGAGAGTCGTTATTAATGGTTCACAGTCAGGCTGGAAGGGCAGAACAAGTGGCATTCCTCAGGGGTCCTTTTTCAGACCGGCTCTGTTCAATGTCTTCATCAACAATTTAGCTATTGGCATAGAGAGTTCGCTTATTAAGTTTGCAGATGATGCCAAGCTGGAAGGGGTTGCGAGTGCTTTGCAGGTTGTGTCAGAATTCAAAATGATCTGGACAAACTGGAGAAATGGTCTGAGATAAATAGGATGAAGTTCAATAAGGACAAATGCAAAGTGCTCCCCTAAGGAAGGACCAATCCGTGTCACATACAGAATGGGAAGGGATTGTCTAGGTAGGAGTCCTGAAGAAAGGGATCTAGGGGCCACAAGCTAAACATGAGCCAACAGTGCGACACTGTTACAAAAAAAGCAAACGTGATCCTGGACTGTGTGAACAGGAGTGTTGTGAGCGAGACATGAGGAGTCGTTCTTCCGCTCTGCTCTGCGCTGATCAGGCCTCACTTAGAGTATTATGTCCAGTTCTGGGCCCCACATTACGGGAAATATGTGGAGAAATTGGAGAAGGTCCAGAGAAGAGCAACACAAATGATGACTGGCCTAGAGAACATGAGCTGTGGGGGCAGGATGAGAGAATTGGGCTGGTTTAGTTTGGAACAGAGCAGACGGAGAGGGGGCAGGAGGGCCGGTTGCACAGATGTAGATCAGGGATGGTCCAGATGGTGCCTGGTCCTGCCGTGAGGGCAGGGGACTGGGCGTGATGAGCACTCGGGGTCCCTGCTAGTTGTAAGGTTCCAGGGATCTATAATTCTACACGTCTCTATCCCCTGAGACAAGCCTGTTCCTGCTGCCCCCTCGCATAGTTACTGGAGTGACTGGCCCCTGATCTGGCCAGTTCTCGCCCCTCACCTTGGATGTGTTGATTTGATTGAAACGGGTGGGGAACCTCAGGCCCGGGGGCCACATGCAGCCCCCAGCTTGCCTGGATCCAGCCTCCAAGTCTCAGGGCCCCGCTCAGTATTGGTGAGCCCCCACTGCAGGGTGGAGCACAGAATGGCTACTAGCCTGGCCCCCCTTGACTCTGGTGGGAGGGGAATTTGGGGTGTCATCCTGCTTCTCAGCCGGGCCACATCAGTGAGGGGATTTGGGGGTTTTTGCTTCTCACTCGTGTGCGGCCCCCGGCTGATTTCTCTCTGGATTGGTGGCCCCCAACCCAAAACAGGTTCCCCCCCTCCCGATTGACATGTCTCCATTGTCCTGATCTCTGTCTGGTGAGCTGGGTGGGCCCCAGTTCCCCGTGGGGGTGTTTGTACATGGGCTGTTCAGCACCACTTGCTGCGGGACGCGTCTTTGGGAGCACTCTGTGCCCAGCACCCTTAGCAACGGGGGCTGTGCCAGCCCAGCCCTGTGCTTGCTGGGTTCTGGGAGCCGCTCCCGCCTCATGCCAGGCCTGTGACCCAGGGCTTCTGCCTCAGGTGCTGTTCCTATAGCCGCGAGCCAGCTGTCCCCATCTGCCCTGGGACGAGTCTTCCCCCTCCCACCCGTAACAGATGGGCACAAATGTGCGCAGCTCCCAGAGCCTTTGGGCACAGACCCCATGTGACCTGTCGGTCGTAACGGCACCGCCCCCTGGAGCCACGTCGCTCCCGTTGGGGTGTCACTCGTGTGTAGGGTTAGGCACATGGATCCTGGGATGGGCCAGGGCCTGAAATGTGCAGGTGGAGGCCACCCAGGGCATGTCCCTCAAGGTCACCTGTCACAGCCCCTTTCTCCTTCCCATCTGAGCAGTGGATGGTCTCAGGAGGTCACAACCCCCCCCCCCCCACCTGGGAGGGGCTGGCAGGTAATTTTCCGTGGCAGGGCGGACTAGTAACAAAGAATTCCTGCCTGGAAGGAGGCTGTGTCAGGTGCCAAGTTTCCAGTCTTGGTCTGGGGCTGGCGTGACACTGCCAGGAGACTGAGCCAGAGACCCTGGGGAAACCATCTTCCCTGGCTTGGAGGCTTAGCTGTTCAAGATAGTCAAGACCAAAGCAGACTGAAGAACTTCAAAAGGATCTCACCAAACTGAATGTCTGGGCAACAAAATGGCAAATGAAATTTAATGTAAAGTAGTGCACGTTGGGAAAAATAACCCCACCTACACCTACAGTATGATGGGGGCTTGTGACAGTGTGTTGCCCTGCACTGGCCCTTTAAGGGGCTGAGAGGGGAGTCAGAGGCAAGCCCAGCTGAAGCAGCTAAGGAGCGCCCAGCTGGAGGCTATAAGAGTGACTCCTGGAAGGAGGAGGGAGACCTGCCTGCTGCTCTGGAGGGAGGGCAGTAGAGACCTGACTGCCAGGGAAGCCAGAAGCTCCCTGGAAGAGGGCAGGGCTGGGGAGGCTTTGGCCTAGCAAACCCAGACTACCAGGCCTGAGGCCCTAGGGGCTGCGAGAGGCATCCATGGTGGGCAGGGCTGCAAGAAGCAGATGCAGGAGGCTGGGGCTAGGGAAGCCGCAAGGCCCGAAGGCAGGGTTGCAGGAGGCAGCCAAGTAGGCAGAGGTAGCGGGTCCGCACCCTTGGCCAGGGAGGAGTGGCCTGTAGGGACTGCAGTCTGCCCGGAGACGGGCTAGAGAGGGACTGGCGGTGGGCCACTGAGGCCTGGAGGGGGCAAGGGAACTGGGTGTTCCTGGAAGGAATTGAGTGTTCCCGGGTAGAAGAACTGGGGGCCCTACGGAGCAGGGAGGACCCTGGAGTATAGGGAAGGAAGAACAATGACCCCTCCCGCATGGAAGGAGGTGCAGACAAGGACCGGAGGGCAGTGCCCTGAAGACAATGCCGTACCGATGGAGGACATGGGGGAGATGCCAGCGGAAGGGGGCACCTCGGAACAGCCAGCTAATTCCCCAAAGTCACCTTGCTGAAGGCACCATGCTGGTGAGTCTACCCCAATACAGGGCTAATTTGGCTACAACTAATCAGGAAAGAGATCTGGGAGTTATCGTGGATAGTTCTCTGAAGACATCCGCACAGTGTGCAGCGGCAGTCAAAAAAGCAAACAGGATGCTAGGAATTATTAAGAAAGGGATAGAGAATAAGACAGAGAATATCTTACTGCCCCTGTATAAAACCATGGCATGCCCACATCTGGAATCCTGCGCACAGATGTGGTCTCCTCACTGCAAAAAAGAAATTTTGGCCTTGGAAAAGGTTCAGAAAAGAGCAACTAAAATGATGAGGTCTGGCCTAGTATGGCCGTTCCGATGTTCTTATGCTCGTAAGAACAGTTTAGGGTAACTCTGTGCTGAGCTTTCAGTGTCCTGCTGCTTGTCCTGAACACAGTCACTTTCATGGACTGCCAGGCCCAGAGTAAATGACTGTTACGGGGGAGCGATCGGTGTGCGCATCCGCCTGTCAGTGCTGCAGGGGGTGGCCGGGACAATCGGTTGGGTTCTCAGCCTGTTCAGGGAGGTTCCCTGCAAGCTGGGCCTGGAACTGCGCTTTCATCAGACCGGAGGAGTTTCAGTGTCTGCTGCTCCTGGCGGGGGCGGGGATCTCAGCTCAGTGCCTCGCCTGGGGGGGCCAGGGGTTCGGCAGCAGGTCGGGTGGTTCTGGACACCCAAGCAGGTCTGTCAGAGCTTTGTCGCACTGAGACACCCCATCTATCTATCTATCTATGGCGACCACAGTGTCAGAAGCCTTATGCTATCTAGCTATCCCATGCGCCAATCACCCCATCTATCTATCTATCTATCCATCCACACACACACCCTCTATCTATCTATCTATCTATCCATCCCCACACACACCCTCTATCTATCTATCTATCTATCTCCCACACACCCCCTCTATCTATCTATCCCCATACACCTCCTCTATCTATCTATCCCCACACACACCCTCTATCTATCTCTCTATCTATCTATCTATGCCCATACACCCCCTCTAGCTATCTATCTGTCTATTCCCACAAACATGCCCTGGGGGTTAACATGCCCTGGGAGGAGCCCAGTCATGTTCCCAGAGACCAGGCTGGAAATTGGCACCCGCCCTGTGACTCCCCCTGCCCCACAGCCTGTGATGGCCCAGCCAGGCTGCTGCCCAGGAACTCTGCTCCAAGGGGTCTCCCGGCCTTCCCAGCAGTGGCCTCCCCCGGCCCTGCAGCCATCTCTTGCTTCAGCTGTGGGAGGCTGTTAGCCCTTGGGGGGCATCCGCACGGCAGCCGTGAAGGGCCAGGCCCAGTTTGGGGAGAAGGGCCCGCACTGGCACCGCTTGAGCTCTGGAGAGGGGTGTGGCCGTGTGCCAGGGAAGACATGTCAGGCCTCCCTGGGTGACGCCCCCTGTGCTCAGTGTCCCCAAGCTCTAGTGTTACCTGCACACGAAGTGGGTGCAGGTCACTGTCCCATGGAATGACACTTAGAGCTCTTGCAGTGAGAGATGAGAACAAGTGAGCTCTGCAGCCTGAGCTGAGACCCAACTGCCTCTATAGCCCGGTTGTAGCGGTTCCCATGCTAAGCTCCTGAGGTCCCAGGTTCCCATCTGCCCTGTGGTGGTTACATCAGTGGACACCAAGGGTGTGTCTAGACTACAGGGTTTTGTCGACAAAAGTGGACATAACATCGACAGAACTCAGCAGTTTTGTTGACGGCTGTAAACCTCATTCTATGAGGAATAACACCTTTTGTCGACAGAGTTCTGTTGACAGAAGGCATTATTGCATCTACACTGTCCTTTGCGTCTACACTGTCATGTCGACAAAACAGCTTGCTTTGTCAACAGAACTGGATGTAGTCTAGATGCTCTTTGTTGACAGAAGCTTTGTCGACAGTATCTGTCGACAAAACTTCTGTCGACAAAAGCCTGTAGTCTAGACATACCCCAAGTCATTAATGTTTGCGCCACCCTCCTGCACAGAGGCCTAGGATCCTTCAGTGCAGGATGGGAACAGTGGGCGGGCACCACGGCTGGGGTCACACACATGCCTGGCAGGGGATACAGGGATCTAGGGAAACACACCCCTGGAAAGACAGACAAACTCTTTTCTGGCTAATGCGTCTGGTTGTGCACCAGTCTCATGCGGGCAAGGCAGGCAACGGGCAACCGGAACAGAACACACCGACTTCTATTTCCAGTCCTGGTTTATTCACTGAATTTGCCAAAGCGCAGAGAGGTTCCAGCTGGCAATGAGGTACTAGGACCCATGTACTGGGCACCTCTCACCACATGGTGATACAGTGTCCCCTTGGCATCGCCACTGCGCCATGGAAGGGCCTCAGAGAGGGAGCAGCACAGGTTTCAGACCTTCATTTACAGGCATCAGGTGCTGCATGGCCCATGCAGCATGGGTGGGGGACAGTCTCAGAAGAGGAGATTCACCATCAGGATTCCAGCAAGGAGAGGCAGGTAGAGGGCAAACGAGAATTTCCCCAGAGCTGGGCTAGCTCCAGAGGTGGGTTTAGTTGTTGTTTTGCTAACGGTGGTTGGTTTGCGGGTGGACGTTGTTTTAGAGCTAGTGGTTGTTTTTGGAGTGCTTGTTGTGGTACGAGTGGTGGTGGCAGTAGTTCTAGTGGAGGTGCTCGGGTGGTTGGGGAGCGAGTGGTGGTGGTTGTAATGGGGGTGGTAGTTCTAGTGGAGGTGCTCCGGGTGGTTGGGGAGCGAGTGGTGGTGGTTGTAATGGGGGTGGTAGTTCTGGTTGAGGTGCTGCAGGTGGCTGTATAAGGAGTGTGGGTGGTTGTAGGAGAGGTACTTGTGGTGGTTTTAGTAGGAGGGGTGGTTCTAGTGAAGGTACTCCACATAGTTGTATAGGAAGTGCGGGTGGTGGTAGGAGAGGTGCTGGTTGTAGTTGTAGTAGGAGTGCTAGTTCTAGTGGAGGTGCTCCAGGTGGTAGGATACCGAGTAGTGGTAGTTGTAGCAGAGGGGGTAGTGGTTGTTCTGTGAGCAGGGGTGGTAGGTCTTATGGAGGTACTTTGGGTGGTTGTGTAGCAAGTGGTGGTGGTAGTAGGAGACAGGGTGATGGTACTAGTAGAGGGGTTGGGGGTGGTCCTCGAGGTGGTTCTGGAGCGAATGGGGGTAGTTGCAGGAATGGTAGTGGTGAGGGTGGAGGTGGTTGTTTCCGGAGGAGGAGTGAGAAGGGTGGAGGCGGTTGTTTCGGGAGTAGTAGTGGAGAGGGTGGGGGTGGATGTCCCCGGAGGGTTAGCAGCAACGGTGGAGGTGGTTGTTTCTGGAAGGGTGCTGGTAACGGTGGAGATGGATGTTACCGGAGGGGTAGCAGCAAGAGTGGAGGTGGTTATTTCTGGAAGGGTGGTGGTGAGGGTGGAGATGAATGCTACCGGAGGGGTAGTGGTGAGGGTGGAGGTGGTTGTTTCCGGAAGGGTAGTGGTGAGGGTGGAGGTGGTTGTTTCTGGAGCGGTAGTTGTGACTGTGTAGGTGATTTTTTCAAGAGGGGTTATGGTGAACATGGATTTGGTTGTTTCCAGAGGAGTAGAGCTGAGAGTGGAGGTGGTTGTTTCCGGAGCGGTAGTGGTGACGGCGGAGGTGGTTGTTTCTGAAGAGGTATTGGTGAGGGTGGAGGTGGATGTTTCCGGAAGGGTAGTGGTGTCAGTGGAGGTGGTTGTCTCTGAAGAGGTAGTGGTGTGGGTAGAGGTGGATGTTTCCGGAAGGGTAGTGGTGAGGGTGGAGGTGGTTGTTTCCAGAGGAATAGAGGTGAGGGTGGAGGTAGATTTTTTCCGGAGCGGTAATGGTATGGGAGGAGGTGGTTGTTCCTGGAGACGTAGTGCTGAGGGTGGAGATGGATGTTTCCTGAGGGATAGTGGTGAGGGTGGAGGTGGTTGTTTCCAGAGGAGTAGAGGGGAAGGTGGACATTGTTGTTTTGCGGAGCGGTAGTTGTGACCGTGGAGGTGGTTGTTTCTGGAGAGGTAGTGGTGAGGGTGGAAGTGGATGTTTCCGGAAGAGTAGTGGTGATGGCTGAGGTGGATGTATCTGGAGCAGCAGTTGTGACGGTGGAGGTGGTTATTCCTGCAGGGGTAGTTGTGAGGGTGGAGGTAGTTGTTTCTGGAGAGGTAGTGGTGAGAGTGGAGGTGGATGTTTCCGGAAGGGTAGTGGTGAGGTTGGAGGTGGGTGTTTCCGCAATGGTAGTGGTGAGTGTAGAGGTGGATGTTTCCAGAGGGGTATTGGTGAGGGTGGAGGTGGTTGTTTTCTGAGCGGTAGCTGTGAGGGTGGAGGTGGTTCTTTCCGTAGGGGTAGTGGTGAGGGTGGAGGTGGTTGTTTCTGGAGGACTAGAGGTGAGGGTGGGGGTGGTTGTTTCTGGAACCATAGTGGTGAGGCTGGAGGTGGATGTTTCTGGAGGGGTAGCGCTGAGGGTGGATGTGGTTGTTTCCAGAGTGGTAGCAGTGAGGGCGGACGAGCTTGTTTCGGGAATTGTAGTGATGGGTATGGGGGTGGTTGTTTCCGGAGAGGTAATGATGGGGGTTGGGCTGGTGTTTTGGGGAGTGGTAGTTGTGGGGGTGGAGGTGTTTGATTCTGGAGTGGTAGTGATGGGGTTGGAGGTGGTAGTTTTGGGCATAGTAGTGGTGGGGGTTGGGGTGGTTGTTTCTGGACCAGTAGTGGTGGCAGTGGTTGTTTCAGGAGTGGTGTTGGTGGGGGTGGGGGTTGTTGTTTCTGAAGTGGGAGTGGTGGGGGAAGAAGTGGTAGTTTCGGGAGTGGTAGTTGTGGGGGTGGGGGTGGATGTTTCTGGAGCGGTAGTTGCAGGGGTGGGGGTGGATGTTTCTGGAGTAGTCGTTGTGGGGGTGAGGGTGGTTGTTTTGGGAATGGTAGTGGTGGGGGTAGGGGTGGTTGTTTCTATACCGGTAGTGGTGGCAGTGGTTGTTTCGGGAGTGGTGGCTGTGGTGGTGGGGGTGCTAGTTTCGGGAGTGGTAGTGGCAGTTGTTCTTTCAGGAGTAGTGGTGGTGGGGGTGTGAGTGGTTGTTTCCAAAGTGGAAGTGTTGGGGGTGGAAGTGGTAGTTTCGGGAGTGGTAGTTGTGGGGGTGGGGGTGGATGTTTCTGGAGCAGTAGTCGTGTGGGTGGGGGTGGGTGTTTCAGCAGTGGTAGTGGTGGAGGTTGGGGTGGTTGTTTCTGGACCGGTAGTGGTGGCGGTGGTTGTTTCGGGAGTGGTAGTTGTGGTGGTGGGGGTGCTAGTTTCAGGAGTGGTAGTGGCGGTTTTTGTTTCAGAAGTAGTGGTGGTGGGGGTGAGATTGGTTGTTTCAGGAGTAGTAGTCGTGGGGGTTGGGGCAGCACTTTCAGGAGTGGTAGTGGTGGGGGTAGGGGTGGATGTTTCCAGAGTGGTAGTGGTGTGCCTGGGAGTGGCTGTTTCTGGACTGGTAGTGGTGGCAGTGGTTGTTTCGGGAGTGGTATTTGTGGTCATGGGGGTGCTAGTTTCGGGAGTCGTAGTGGCAGTGGTTGTTTCGGGAGTAGTAGTAGTGAGGGTGGGAATGATTGTTTCAGGAGTGGTAGTTGTGGGGCTGGGGGTGGATGTTTCTGGAGCGGTAGTGGTAGGGCTGGGGTTGGGGGTGTTGTTTTGGGAGCGGTAGTGGTGGGGTTTGGGTGGATGTTTCAGGAGTGGTAGTGTTGGGGGTGGGGGTGGATGTTTCTGGAGCAGGAGTGGTGGGGGTGGTGATGGATGTTTCGGGAGGGGTAGTGGTGGGGGTGGGGGTGGATGTTTCGGGAGCAGTAGTGGTGGGGGTGGGGGTGGATGTTTCTGGACGTGGTAGTGGTGGGGGTGGGAGGGGATGTTTCTGGAGTGGAAGTTGTGGGGGTGGGGGTGGATGTTTCTGGAGAGCGAGTTGTGGGGGTGGGGGTGAATGTTTCGGCAGTGGTAGTTGTAGGGGTGGGGGTGGATGTTTCGGGAGAGGTAGTTGTGGGGGTGGGGGTGGATGTTTCGGGAGAGGTAGTGGTGAGGGTGGGGGTGGATGTTTCAGGAGAGGTAGTTGTGGGGGTGGGGGTGGGGGTGGATGTTTCGGGAGAGGTAGTTGTGGGGGTGGGGGTGGATGTTTCGGGAGAGGTAGTTGTGGGTGGGGGTGGGGGTGGATGTTTCGGGAGGGTGGTGGGGGTGGGGGTGGATGTTTCGGGAGGGGTGGGGGTGGGGGTGGATGTTTCGGGAGGGGTAGTGGTGGGGGTGGGGGTGGATGTTTCGGTAGCAGTAGTGGTGGGGGTGGGGGTGGATGTTTCTGGAGTGGAAGTTGTGGGGGTGGGGGTGGATGTTTCTGGAGAGCGAGTTGTGGGGGTGGGGGTGGATGTTTCGGGAGAGGTAGTTGTGGGGGTGCGGGTGGATGTTTCGGGAGAGGTAGTGGTTGGGGGTGGGGGTGGATATTTCGGAAGAGGTAGTGGTGAGGGTGGGGGTGGTTGTTTCTGGAGCGGTAGTGGTGAGGGTGGGGGTGGTTGTTTCTGGAGCGGTAGTGGTGAGGGTGGGGGCGGTTGTTTCGGGAGGGGTAGTGGTGGGGGGGGGACAGATGTTTCGGGAGCGGTAGTGGTGAGGGTGGGGGTGGATGTTTCAGGAGTGGTAGTGGTGGGGGTGGGGGTGGATGTTTCGGGAGTGGTAGTGGTGGGGGTGGGGGTGGATGTTTCGGGAGAGGTAGGGGTGGGGGTGGATGTTTCGGGAGTGGTGGGTGTGGTTGTGGTTAGGGTAGGGGTGGAGGTACTGCCTTGGTTGCGATTTTCTATTGCGATTGGGCTGCTGGGGGTTGTTTTCCCTCTTAGAAAAGTGAAGGTGTAGCCCGTAGAGGTCAGGGTGGTTGGAGGTTTGATCTGCTTTGCAGACACCGACGCGCAGCCCTTTGCAGCAAATGGTGACAAAGATGAACCTGTTGGAGAAAATCAGCCTGTTCTTAGGGGCGAGTTGCTCCAGGTAAGGGTGCTCAAACGCTGTTTATTGACTAGTCGACAGGCACTTCCGCATTCCTCGTTGGACAGCACCGGGGCTAGTGGGAAGTCCCGCTGACTCGGGGCTGCACGCGGATGCCTGCTTCGAAATCCACAAGATTCCTCTGCGGGGCTCTTGTGTATGTCAAAGCCATGGAGCCTGGTCTCAGCTGGCAAGTCCCCAGCTGACCCCGGGTCCCACGGCAGCTGCCCCTTTGAAATGGGCGGAGGCAACATTTGAAAGGGGCAGCCCACCAGACAGCTGATCCCCGCATCAGCTGTGCAGCGGCCCCCTTGGGGTTTCAAAGTGGCAGCGCTGAAATACTCCTCTCCGCCCCTTTGCTACCCCCCACCCTTTGCTGCCTCTGTCTCATAGATGCAGCAAGGAGGGGACATCAACTAGTCAAAAGACGATCCGATACGCAAATGCTAGTCTTTGTCATCCCTAGCTCCGGGTCCTTCTCTGCCCCCATCCCCTCTGTCTCCACCAGCTGGCGGTTCCCCCCGTTCCGTCCCTTTCCCACCTGCCTTCCCATCCCAATCCTTCCCATGGCAAGTACCCCGTTGCCATCACCCCTGGAGGAGGGGGGCATCACTGCGGGGGGAGGGGAGCTGCATTGGGAAGGAAACGTCTCAATTCCTCTCTCCTTCTTTCCGGCCAAAATGCTCCTGGCTCCACCACCCACCCAGGTCTCAGCTCAGACTCCAGGTCCCACCAGCTCTCTGGGGTCCTCCTGGGCTGAAACATTCCTGGGCACCCCCGTCCTGCAACCAACTGGCAGAATTTACCTTGGTTCAGCTTGCCAGTGTAATGCAGGCAATAGGTCTCCTGCCCTGTGCATGGGGTGACTTGACTGTTGCAGGTAGCGGAGCCCAGAGCAAAGCAGGTTGGGCACTGCAGCCCGTTCGGGGCGGCATCTGTGGGCACTGAGAACCGAGACAGAGAGATGGTTACGGGGTGGGTGAAACCTTGTTCCAAGTGGGGGATGGGCCCTGCCTCGCCAAGCGTGTGCAGGCCCCTCCCTGCAGCCGGGCGGCATTTCTCCGTCTGTCTGGGACACAACAGTCGGCGACGGCCGCACTGGCTCAGTTCTGGATCCCAGCGAGTGTGGATGGAGCCCGATAGGTGCCGGGAAGTTCAGATTTGAGCCTGTCCCAGTGGCTGCTCCCTCCTTTGTATGCAGCCCCCGCCCGTCTGATTGCGAATGGGCCCCGACTGTTCTACCCCCACTTGGAGACCCGCCCGCAACAGGGATTTCACTGGAGACAGAAGTGACATGTGAGGAAATGGAGTTTGGGGCAATAACGGAGACAAACGTGAACAAACACAATTGTGCCGGGGCTTGTCCACATGAACAATCCGACTGTAGCAATGGAGATGGGGTGTGTGGAGCGGTTGGGGTGTGACTCTGCCCAGTGCTGGTCCGATGGTCTAGCTGTCCGTGTGCACCCGGCTGACACATGGGAGCGGTTTATTATTGTGCTTTGAGCTAATGCCCTTCCAAAGCGCTCCTCCTGCCGACCATGTGCATCAGCAGGGTCGCATCGAGAGCCAGCTCACCATCCTCTAATTGTTCGTGTGGCCGTGCTCCAAAATAGGAACAATACAAACAGACCCACAACGTACCTTGAGGTGCGGCTGAGTTGCACAGATCTGTGTTGCATTGTAGGACATTGATCCTCACGTACTGGTCCTTCCCCACGGTGAAAGAGAAGGGGCCTTTTATGTCACTGTTATAGCTGCTGAGACATTGCTTGGAGAAGAACTTCTGCTTTGTCCCGCCTTTGTGCCATAGAGAAAAGCAAAACAGAAAATGTGAGGCTGGGAGGGACTCTTGGGCAGGGTCAGGAAGGGGATTTTGCTTCCTTGTGTGGCTGCTGGGATCCTGTGTCTGATTCTGGGGCCACAATTCAGAAAGGTGAAGAGGAGCCGAGGCCTAAACTGCACCCCAGATTGTGTCAGCCAGGCTGAAGGCTAAAGGGTTTGTGTGAGGAGCGCAGGAGGGCAGTGAGGGGGTTTAGGGCTAAACTTCGGGTCACGGCCACATTAATCACAGTGAGGCCAGAGCCTGAGTCCGGGTGTGAATTTGAATAAACCCACTGGGGACTGTGCTGGGAAAATGTCCTGAATGAGGTCAGAGGCAGGCTGGCGGGTGATTTTTTGGGGGAATAAATAGATAGGTACGCACACAGGTGGCTGGATAATGACCGACCATGTAAAAGCTGGTGGGGGCTACGCATCATTCCCACAGGGGGAATGGAAGGGCCATTCAATCCCATTAATTCAGTGGCAGGATGAACCAAACTGGGTCTGTAATTCAGGTTTCCCATGTCAAAGGACAAACTGCGGGAACTGAAGGGAACTAGCAAAATTTATTGGCCTGAGGTGCCAGGGAGCTGAACAGGGAGAAGGTTTGTTTGGCATCTCCACGTCAAAGGGGGAAAACGATCTGGACTTTATATCGCAAGTAGAGGCAAAGACATGTGTGAGGAAGGACCCCAGCCCTGAGCAGGTGACCCAGGGTGTCAGACAGAATTTGGGAGCGGCCGGCAGGGCCCAAGGGATCCCATCCCCACTCTCCTTTCTAAGCCCCCTCAGAAAGTGCGTTTCTACCCGGTGCAGCTTCACTTGCTGCCGCGCAGCCGCCCCGTATGGAATTGAAAGCCCAATGCATGAAATCCCATCAATAGCTCCAGGGGGGTGACATCGGCCCCCTGAAGTCAATGGGAGCTTTGCAACTGACCAGCGGGTCCAGGCCTCCAAACTGCCCGGCCTGCCAGTCGCTGAGTCAGAGACTGGAACGTTGCCAGAATCGACCCAGTGCCACACCCGGCCGGAGTGTGCTGTGCCGGGGCTCCGGAAGGGGCGGTGTTGGGGCTGGCCCTAGTGGCAAGGGTGGGGACAGAGGCAGGGTAAGATGTGCCTGGGGTGAAGACAATGTCACCTACCCAGTGAAATTTCTTCTGCCACGGACAGGCAGGCGCCCGTCACCCGGTCGTCTTGGCAGGTCCCTGGAGCCATATCGCAGGCCTCCGTTAGGCCGAAGCCCACGTTGCATGTCAGGGGCCCCGCTGGAGAAAGAAGAGCGAGTGTTTCCTTCCTACTGGAGGTAACAGTGTCAGCTCGGACACATCCCTGAGCCCAAGTCTCCCTCTGTGCCAAACAAGCCAAGGGGAGAATGGGCCTGATTGTCTCCAGGACCCTTCACAACGGCACAATTTCAATGACAGACCTGCTGCTGTACCCGGGCTAGGGATTGTGGGGAGGTCCTAGGCAACTGGAAATAGGCAAATGTGGTGCCCCTCCTGAGAAAAAGTCTGGAGGACAATCCATGGAACGACAGACCGGCCAGCCTCCCCTCAGCCCCCAGGAAAATCATGGAGGGGATCCTCAAGGAATCCATTTTGAAACTCTTGGAGGAGAGGCAAGTGATCAGGAACAGCCTACATGGATTCCCAAGGGCAAGTCCTGCCTGACCAGCCTGCCTGGCTTCCATGCTGAGGTAACTGGCTCTGGCCACGGGGCAGGCAGTGGACGTGATCTATGTTGATTTTGGTGCTGTGTCCCGCGGTGCAGTTGCCCAAGAGGCGAAGAGGTGCGGAGTGGATGAATGGAGTGTAAGGCAGGTCGTTGGGCTCAGCCAGCAGCAATCAGCATGTCGGCATCTAGTGGGCTGCCAGTATCAAGCGGAGTCGGACCTTGGGCCGGTTTTGTTCAACGTCATCGTATTTCAACACACCCCTGAACGTTGTTGCACTGAGCCACAGGATCCCTTCCCCCAACCCTATAAGAACAGTTCTACTGGGACGCCTCCTGACAGTCAAAATGACAGTCGGCACCTCTACAGGGAGAGCTTCCGCAAGCGGGCCCAGGCCGACATTGTGAGCAAACAACGTCCCGTAACCGCAGTCATGCAGAACGCCGTGCACAACCTCAACAGCCGCTCTGACATATCAACCCAAAGGGGCTGCTGTAGGCCACATTACAAACAGGAGGCTGCTAGACAACTCACCCACCTCACAGTCTACAGGCCTCTTTCCCCTGACCCCACTGAGGAATACCTAAAGAGATTACACCGTCTGCTGAAGAAACAACCGCAGCCTGACCAGTCCGCACGAGAGACCCACTTTCTTGACACTACAGTGCAAATAAATGATGGTCACATTAATGCCATCCTGTACCAGAAACCTACTGCCCCCTGTTCTTACCCACATGGCTCTAGCCTCCACCCAGGACTCATGACACGACCAGTTGTCTGCAGCCAGGCTCTAAGATGCAACGGGCTCCGCTCCAACCCACAGACAGAGACAAACACCCACAGGATTCCTATCAGGCATCCTTAAAACTTAAATACCGGCCTGGGGAAATGAGGATACAGACAGCGTCAGATGAGTACCCAGATGTCCCCTGTTTAACAACAGGCCCAACAAGGAAAAGAGCAAAAAACTGTTAGACATTCCCTCCAGTCCCCAGCTTATACCCCTATAGCAGTCTGCCACCTACCATCATTCTGAGGAAGTGTGTCCGTTCTTATAATGGGAACGTGCCCACAGTACCGTTACCTCTGATTAATGCTTCCCATCAATGGCTCTTAGCCAGGCTGGGCAGGGAGGGTGTCTCTGGCCTCTGTGTGGCAGGGGCTGGGAATGGGTGACGGGGGAGGGATCACTGGATGCCTCCCTGTTCGGTTCTCTCCCTCTGGGGCACCTGGCCTTGGCCACTGTGGGCAGACAGGACACTGGGCTGGATGGGCCTTGGTCTGACCCAGCCTGGCCATTCTGACGTTCCATCCTGGAAAATGATCCCTCACTGTTGCAGGCCCTGGAGACAGGCCAACTCTGCCTCCAGACACTCCCCTAGCCTGCAACAAGTCCCTTCTACAGCCACAGCCCACACCTCAGACACACCCACCCAGGGCCCCACGCCTGCAACAACCCCCATTGCCAGCTCTGCCCACACATCTCCACCAGCCACACCACCACAGGCCCTGGTGCATCAGCTTCCACAGCAGGGGCTCCTAGACCTGCACAGCCGCCAGTGTGATCCACGCCAGCAAGGGCAGCCACGCCCCTCTGCCACGGACAGTGGCCACCCCGGACAGTCTCTGCGACAACCAATCAAGGGACACGGATCAGACTCAGGAATGGTATCACCGAGACCTGTGGGGAACATTGGAACCTGCCAGGCCTCTCAGTCGTGGGTTTACAAGTAGCCGTTGTTCTACAAAGGAATCTCACCAGCCAATCACAGAGAGACGCTGGTAAGTGGAATTCATTTGCATGTTTGACACCGCCTCCCTGGGCTTGAATACTGATATGAACTGGTTGACCCAGGACAAAGGTAATTTCCCCTGCCGCTGACATTTGCATTTTCACATCAATGGACAAATCCAGCCTACTCAATTAGCTTCATTAACAAGGGTCCTATAATGGACAGGTAACTGGTTTTGGTGTATTATGGATCTTGGATTCTGTATTTCCACTTCAACTCCTCTGATGAAGTGCATTTTACCCAGGAACGCTCGTGATTCTCTACCTCTGTTAGTCTGTCAGGTGCCACAGAACTAATTGTCATTAATGAAGGGATGGATTGCACCCTCAGCAAGTTTGCAGATGACACTAAGCCGGGGGAGAGGTAGATATGCTGGAGGGCAGAGAGAGAGTCCTAAGTGACACAGACACATTGGAGGTTTAGGCCAAAAGAGCCAAGGGGGGCGAGGGGGCGAAATCCAGGAGGGGTTAAGGGGCTGCAGCCGCGGACAACTCACCTTGGGCACTGGCTGTCGCTAGGAGAGCAGGGAGGAGGCAGAGAAGCAAGGAAACCCCCACGGTGCTGGGAGGAGCCCGGGGCCGGGCTGGGAGCTGAACGGAGCCTTCTCACGGCTGGTGCAGCGAGCTCTGCTGGAGGGGAGCATCAAAATTAAGATGGAAAGAGAATTCCAGCCGAGATTGGGGAGTACATGGGCGAAAGGGGGGTAATACCAGGCAACAGGGCTGAGCAAATACTGATTTCTGGTTCCCTGGCAGTTTTAAAAAGTTTACCACAAATAATCTGTGTTGACCACATTTCTCATCTCACTGAAAAGCCAAACGTCGTAGGGGTTTGGTTCATTGTCTGGCATTTATAATTCAACCAGTTTCAAATATTTTTTAATGTTACAGTCAACACTGAAAAGCCACCTTGAGAGGAGGAAAAATCAAAATGTCGAATTCTGCAAATGTCACTTTTTTCAAGATTTTTTTTTTTTTTTTTAGTTCTCTTTTTCACTCATTTGCACACATTTTCAGTTTCTCCAACCCTGCCCTTTTCAATGACCAAAAAGTTCTGGTTGAAGAATTTCTCCCCGCTGGATTATGCCTCAGATATTCCCACAAATAACAAAATGGGAGTCCTGGGGGTAAAGCCCTGCATTGGACTATATTTTAATCCTACACGCTCCCGCCCTGTTTCTTGTATTTTTACCCATGGTCCCACAAGAGAGAGATATTCCATATTCCATCATGCTACTTTACAAACTAGTTTGGTTAATATACTGCACACAGACAGACAGACACACACACACACCTCAGACATAATTTTTACCGCTAAAATATGGAAGAAATCTTGCATGTACAAAGTCATTTCACTGCGGTTCTAATGGACTTGAAATCTCTTCCTCACATTCGAGTATTTAAACCTTTCTTTAGGAAAACACTTGCTCTCTCTTACTGATATTTATGGCAACCTCCTGTCATGTGCTTTGCCCCATGGTCCCACAGTCTCTTCTTCTTACCCACCCAGCCACCCCCACAGCAAAGCACCTTTTCCCGCTCCCACGACTGTAGCAGGGAGGCCGGTGGTACCAGCAGGATTCCAGTCCGGCTGCAGGGCTCTGCCCTGGGCCAGTTTTCCCCTCCCCCATCCGCCTTGGCTCCAGATCTGCGCTATCCCTTCTTATATGGGACGACCAGCACTGCCCACCCCAGGGCCAGACCGTCCTGCCGGTCCGGAGAGGGCACCTCAGTATTTTCCATGTAGTTCTCCATCCCCTCTGGCAGCCCAACGTCCTTCCTGGCTTTTCTCTTTCTGCAACGGTGCAGCGAGCCAAGGTGAGCACGGCTCCTCCTCCGGGGACACTCGGGTCCCTTCCCTGGCTCCCCTGGGTTGAGTTAGAACCTGCCGAGTCTTGGGCACTTCAAACTCACCATCCCCCAACACGCAACCAAACCTGAATTTCATCTGCCATCCCGTTGCCCACGAGCCCACCTCAACCAGGTCTCTCTGGAATTCCCGACTCACCTCGGTGTCTGTCACCTCTGCAGATTTCATCCCTGCTCCTGAGAGCCACCTCTTATCAACTGATGAAAACCCAGGCGGGGGCCCTGCCCCTCCAGGGGTGTCACCCAGCTCAGCCCACGTTTGAGATCCCTTGTGGGCACCCAGCCAGATATTTGCCAAAAATCCAGAATGGCTTATTCAAAGAGCCAGAGGGAAATCAGCACCACCCTGCCTGTGAGCAAAGACAGGGACCAGAGTGGGCGACATGAGCTTCTGGGGCCCAGTGACTCAACTGGGAAGAGATGGATCCTGGATGCATCCTACTGCAAAACAGGGATCTGGGCACGAGTGTGGGATGCAAGAGGGGAGGGGTGGAGATGTGATAGGTCGGTCACAGCGACGCTCTTGGGACTGTCAGCTGATGGGCTGAAAACACCATGGAGCCCACTTACTGCCTTTTTGCCTGCTCCTAAGCCAACATCTCCAGCTTCCTCATGCCCAAGCACAGAGTTGGGGTCACAGCCGTTGGCAGAGAAACACGGGCACTCAACACAGCTCGGCTTGGGGACGGCTCAGTTCGAGGGAGTCATCACAGCTCCCAGGTGCACAGCCCAGTGGGACCAGAACCCCAGATCAATCCACCTTACTCCATAGAAAGTTCATACAGAGCAATCTCATAACATGCTCCCCCCTTTATCACTGTAAGAGTTGTGCCCAGCTCTCATCCCCCCCAAGGAAGAATTATGTATACAGGGTCTGTTAATAAACACAAATAATTTCATTAAGCATTATAGTTTGATTTCAAGTGGCAGACAAATCAAAGTGGGTCACTAAGCAAAGAAAACAAAACTGGCCAGTTGTGCCTGCTACTCTCAGAAACCTGCTCCCTGCAGCTTCGTACCCGGACAGTCGTTCTCATCACCTGGGACGCCTCCCACCTCTGGCCTGATCCTCCCCCTGTTCGGTCTGATGTTTCCTCAGGCAGCTTGGGTGCTAATCTGGGGTCTGTGTGGCTCCATCTAGACTTCAGGCTTCTTTTGGAAGAAGCTTTTCTGGAAGAGATCTTCCGGGGAAACTTCTTCCAAAAGAGAGCGTCCACACTGTGAAAGCGCATTGAAAAAGTGATCTGCTTTTTCGACAGATAGTGTCCACACTGAATGGACGCTCTCTTGCATGTAAGCTGTGATTTCTAAGGACGGAGTGGCCACCAGGGCACCTGTGCTTTTTCCTCTTTCCTCTTCTTGCGAAAGAACTCCCTCTTCCCCATCCACACACGCCTTTTTCTGAAAGAACTCTTTCGCAAAAAGGCTTCTTCCTCATAGACAGAGGTTAACCGCTGTTGGAAAAACCCCTCTGTTCTTTCGATTTTCTTTCAGAAAAACGTGATTTCAGTGTGGACATAATTGAAAATAACTCCGGGTACGGCTAGACTACATCTTATTCTTTTTTTTTTAAAAAGCTCTGCATTTTGCATAGCTTTTTCCAATTCGTTTGTTGGAAGTGGCTTTTCCGACATTTGGCTCATCTAGACTGGAACGAAGAATAACGGGGCTTCCAAACGAGGAATAAAGGGGCTAGTGCAACAGGAATACAGGGGCTTCCTAAAGAGTGCGTTTCCTCTTGTACAAAAGAAAGCGGAAGAGCAAACGCGTTCCTCAGGTATCCCAGAAAAACTGTGTAGTCCAGCCGTACCCTGTGTAGTGTAGACATACCCTGGGCCTCTGGCGGCCGCCCGCATTGTCCAGTTTCCCCCCTAGAGAGAGGTTTCGCCCCAGGAGGGATTCCTTTGTGCTCAGCATGGGGCTCCAGCAGCAGGTGCCTGGCCCCATGTCCCAGCAGGACCCAGCCCCATCCAGGCTCACAGGGGAAGTGAGACTATTCCCAGAGCAGTGTCCCCAGATACCGGACACTATCTCCCTTCCGCAGCACTAATGGCCCCGCTTTGCAGGGCTGGGTCAGTACACGCCGTGTGTGTTTCATATCGCTACCTCCCACCAGGACGGCTATAGGCAGCCAGACAGAACAGGCACATTTGGCCGCCTGTAACTTTTCAATGAAACATTACATGGCATACCTTGGGAAAAGCATGCTAGAGTCATGCTTATGCATATTCATAAGCTGATTTTCATAAAGCCTGGCGGTGACCTCCACCCCCACCCCCTCGTGATCACTGCTGGAGTTAGGGAGGGTGTTCAATGTGGAGACCTCCTGCCTACAATGTTTAAGCTCTGGTTACACCCCGCCCAGGGTCATTATCCCTGTGACGCCATTCGTAGGGGTGTTTGCTGAGTTCTAGGTCTCTGTCCCCGGATGCCTGAAAACATTTTGGCTGCATCCTCGCTCCCTGGGCTCTTACATCACAACCCCCCTGGAAAACCGGAACAACAAGGAGAGGTGCCTGGGATTACAGAACTAGCACCCGCCCCTGGGCAACACCTCCCTGCAACCAATGGGGATCCAATCCCACACTGCCTCCTCCGGGCCACCTGCCCCCTGTCCAGCTCCCAGCCACGACAGACCCTGCCCTGGAACCCAGGTCTCCCTCCCCCTTCGAACTGGGCCGGCCTCCAGCTACCAAGCCCCTGGGGTCCTCATTGCCTGCAGCAGCTCCTTGGGCCCCGACTTCCCCCTGAAGACCCCCATCCGAGACACACATTTCTGTGCAGGCTGGGGCAGGATGTACCTCCTACTCAAATGCCCCTGCCTGGCAGCCCCCAGCCTAGACAGAACCCCTTTCCCCCCCCCCCCGTTATTAGGAAAAACTTCACCCTCTCCCCCAGAGATGTCCTCAGACAGGGGCTTGCTTCCTCCAGCCCACCCCTTCTGGCAAATTGAGTCGCAGTCCTGGAGAGGAATTAAAGAGACACTCTCGGATTTCCTCAACCCCATCTGGCTTCTCCTTCCCCTCTATGGGTTTCAGCCCCGTTCCCCCCGTGCTGCTGCCAGCCCTGGGGACGGATTCAGCCGCATCGTAAAGTCATTTCCCAAAAGACGTGGTGTAACGTCGTGTGGCACAGCAGCAGTCAGCCTGGCTCCTTCCTCCTGTGCCACAGCCAAAGGGGCAGGGATCTTACGGCCCCAGCCAACCCCAGCTCTGCAGTGTCCCCGGCAGAACGTTCTTCTCATTACCCAGGTGCCCCGACGACAGAAATCTCGGCCCCCGTGTCCCTCGCCCTGGAGTTCCCGGCCATGCGTTCGGGCAGCAGGCAGATTCTCCCTGATTGGCTGCACAGTGACCTGCCCCAACCCAGTGCAGGGAGCGGCCGCTGCCTGGGGACCCCCGAGCTCTGGGGAGCAGCATTTCCTGAGTTACCTGCTGCCAGTTCCACTCAGCCCTGGACATTTGCTCCCCCGTGGTCAGTGGGACCGAGCTACAGCCCCGTCTGGGCTCCTCTGCCTTTGCAGGGGCTGCGAGGTGAATTGGGGGAGGAGAAGGCCCGGGCTTCTCCCACCCTCCTTCCCAGGGTACCGCGGGGCCTTTGCTTCCCACCCAACTGACAGCCCCTGCCTGTGATTTACCCCTGCCGGGGGTGGGATTGTTCAGACTGATCAGCACAGGCAGCAGGAGCTTCTCCTTCCCCCTGTTTGTCCCACAAACACTGTTTCACAAGGTCTGTAGCCACATTCAGGAGCTGTTCCTGAACAACCCGCTCGCACGTCCCTCTATCCCTGCCAGGCCTGACCCTGACTCACTCATCTAGAGATCTGCCAGTTGGCTCACCTAAGCCGCCTTGCTCCGCCCAGCCCTTCCCTTCTGGCTTCTAGAGGGCACCCTGGAGATTCCCGGTGTCATCTGAGACTGTTACAACCAAACCCTGACACTGACCATCGTCTGCAGCATCCCTCCCAGGCAACTTCTTGGGGAACGGCCAGAGCTCTCCCGGCAAATTTGGCCATCGGCGTCACCACCTTGGGCTCCTCGGAGATCAAGGGGAGGGGCCTGGTCTGCGAAAGGGGATGGGAGATTTGGGCAGAGCTGCTCCCCCTTGCAGATTTGTGGGGAGCTGGATCCTGCTGTGTTGGGCGTTGCCTCTTGCAGGCCCAGGCAGCCAGTTCAGGCTTTTGAGCTGCCCTCTGGGCCTCCAATTCTTCATCTTTTTCAAGGTCTGTCAAGTCCTGGGCCCTCAAATGCGCCGGGTTTGGGGTTTCCCTTGGGGCTCCCAGTTCTCTCTCCTGTGGGGCCGAGACTTGCTCATGGGAAGCTTTTTCCCCAGTTATTTGCATGTCAGTCTGCAAACTGTTGAATCCCCTCTGTGCTGGGTCCGTTCTCCCTCTCCCAGATGGCGCCCTGCTGCGTCTCACTGGGTTGCTGTCTCCCGGCCTGCTCTGCGCTTGCTGATTTGCCTGACCCTGCTCCCTTACCTGAATGAATCCAACAGAAAATACCAAACCAGCAGCCACTTGGGCTGTTCTCACTCACAGCACTTTCCACTTGTGTAATTCACCATGGGAACCCAGGGCACAAGCTGCACACAACCCTGCTTGACTCCACCACTGGGACAGGATGAGTCACGGAGATCTCCTTGGGACTGTCACCTGCTGGGCTGGAAACACCACGCAGCCTTCTGACCTGCCTTTGGGGTGCCCCAGACTATGTCAGCTGAGCCAGGCCCTCCGGCCTCCTCCATCCCTGGTACAGCACTGGCGTCCCAGCCCACAGCCGAGTGACACAGGCACTCCACACGGCTTGGCTTGGGGAAGGCTCCGTCAAAGGGACTCGTCCCAGCTCTCAGGGGCACAGCCCAATGGGACCAGTACCCCTGATCAATCCGTCTTACCCTGTATAAAGTTCCTACAGAGCAAGCTCATAACACGGTCCCCCGTTTATCACTGAGAGAGAGACGTGCCCAGCTCTTGTCCCCGCAAAGAGCAATTCTTTACACTGGGTTTGTTAACAATGAAAAGTGGTTTTACTGAGTATAGAAGGCAGGATTTCAGTGGCTGCAAGGACCAGGAAGGATAGAAGTGGTTGTAAGTGAAAACAGACAGATCAAAGTTAGTTACTAAAGAAAATTAAACGAAATGCACCAGTTAAGTTTAATACCCTTAGAAATTTGTTCCATGCAACTTCTGCTGTAGTTCTCATCTTCTTTTCTCACAAACCACGAAGCTTTCCAACTCGGAACTGCTCCTCCCCCCTGTTCAGGCTTAGATGTTTCCCACAGGCAGCTTGGGTGCTAATCTGGGGACTCTGGGTGTCAGGCAGCCGTCCCCATTGTCCAGTTTCCCCCAGAGAGAGATTTTGACCCAGGCAAGATCCCTTTGTGCTCAGCTCAACCTTTGTCCCATTTCCAGGGGAATGTCCAAGCCCCAGAAGGGGCTCCAACAGCAGGTGACTGGTCCCATGTCCTGGCAGGACCTAGCCCAGTCCAGGCTCACAGAGGAAGCGAGACTATTCCGGGCCACTGTCTCCCTTCCGTACCACTAATGGCCCCACTTTGGAGGTGTAGAGCAGTAAATGGTATCAGACTTCCTATTTCGAACTTCAGACACAAACCTGAGCACTGCAGAGACGGAGTAGCCGCCTGCAAGGTTGCGCGTGGCGTGGTACAGGATATATTCTGCAGGAAGCAACTCTGAGTTTGTCGTGTTGGGACGAAGCTCCTGCTCGAACCCAGTGGGTCCTGCACTTGCAGGCAGCTGGCTTGCCTCGGAGGCTCCTGACAGCCCTCAGTTTCGGCACCACCCCTAGGGCATCAACTCTCTGTGTTGTGCTCCTCTGACCATCGGCCAGCATGAGGTGCAGAGGGACAGAAAACTCCACAGTCTCGGTGGACCCCCAAATGATCCTTTCTTTCCCCCGCCAGCCTTTTCCCCAAGGAAACCCGGGCCCACCCTCTGCTCTGGGATCCAGCCCAGGGCCCTGTCGTAACAGCTGCCTATAAACATCTCCAAAACCTGCAACGAGACAGCTATAAAACCCTGGGCTACTTCCCCAGCACCTTCCTTTTCTCACACTCTTCCTACTGGTGTCCCCTGGGGCCTGTTCCTTCTAAGCTCCCTGCAGCTCTCCCTCCGTCCTCTCAGCTCCTCGCACACTAACTGCAGGGAAGCTCTTTTTAACGAGTCTCAATTGGTTTGTTAATTGGCCCCACGTGTTCCTACTAGCCATGGCTCACCTGACTGCAAGCCCACTTAATTAGCTCCTGCTGCTAATTGCCCTGATTGATTATGGCAAGTTCTTACTGGTTCTGGACTAGCCCCTGCCAGTTACCCTGGGAACAGAGATTTACTCAGACTGAGGCTAATATACCTCCCTTCCATCCCTCTTTTGTATCCTTCTGGCCTGACCCTGTCACATATTGCCCCCCGCCTCTGCGGCTCAACACCGTGGGGTTGGGCAGCGTGGGTCCTCGTGCAGTGCACTTGTGACAGACCCTCTGCATTGCCATGGCAGCTCCTGGCCCGGTGCTCTATGGAGAACTGGAGGGTAGCAGGGTCAGAAACCATCTGGTCACGCTCACGTTCTTGTTGCGCTGCATCCGCTGAAGGGTTAACGGTCAGTCCCGAGGGTAAATTGTCAGCCTGGTAGGTAGGACTGGGGCATCCCGGTAGGTAGGACAGTGAGACATCCCCTCTCAACCATGTCCTATTTCTGCTCACCTGGGAAGAGTTTGCTACTGAGGTAAAGGGCTGGGTGCTCGTCATCTCCGACCCTCTGTGACAACACAGCACCCAGCCCACCTCGGACACGGCTGTCTGGAGGACGAACTCCTTGTCAAAGCCAGGAGCTATGAGTCCCGGTTACTGCGGAGAGCAGCGTGCAGATCCGAGAATGCTTCCTCCGCTGCGTCGGTCCGCTTTGCCGTGTCAGGACCTCAGGCTTTTATCAGGCCCTTCGGGGGACTTGCGCTGGTAGCAAAATGAGGCACGAACCATCTGCAGAGCCTCACCACACGCAGGCATGCGTGGGCTTGTTTTTTCCTACTTGGCCAGAGCCCATTCTGGCTGGTCTCCAGCTTATTCACCTGGGGTTTTACCACACCTTTTCCTATGAA
The DNA here is from genome assembly GCA_032595735.1 of Pelochelys cantorii. Taxonomy (NCBI): domain Eukaryota; kingdom Metazoa; phylum Chordata; order Testudines; family Trionychidae; genus Pelochelys; species Pelochelys cantorii. Next base: position 3,881,997 of record CM064349.1, read on the forward strand.
ATAGCTGAGGTATTTGGCCTTGGCAAGTCCTACTGCACGCTTGGCTGGGTTCACCATAAGGCGGGCCTGCCTTAAGGAATCTAGAACAGCTTCCACCTTTTCTAGGGGAGTCTCCCAGTCAGAGGTATGGATTATTACCTCGTCTAGGTATGCTGTTGCGTAATCGGTATGAGGGCGCAGGGCCGGCCCACAACATTTTGGCACCTGAGGCGGGGAGCTCGAATGACACCCCCAGGCCCCTCGCTTGGGCCAAAACTTTGAAAGGTCTCAATTCTGCCTGCGTCCTGTTCTCCTCCTCTCCTGGGACTGCTCTGCTACCTACATCTGCACCAGCAGCAGACACAATTTTTTACACTCTGGGGCCTAGTGGTGCCCCCCACAGTCTGGCATGTGAGGCGGCCACCTCAGTTCGCCACATGGTAAGGCCAGCCCTGTGAGGGCGTAGGAGCTTGTTGGAAGGTGGCTGGTACCCCATGCAGGCCGAAAGGGAGAACAGTATGTTGCTATAGGCCCTTGAGTGTAGAAAATGTCATTTTTTTCTTTTGCCTCCTTGGCCAAGGGGATCTGCCAATAGCCCTTTGTTAAATTGAGGGTGGTGAAAAAACGGGCGTTGCCCAGGCAGTCAACTAGCTCATCGACACGGGGTCTGGGATGTGTGTCATACTTGCATCCCTCATTCAGCTGCCGAAAGTCATTACCGAACAAGCCCAAATCCCTCAGCCTCTCCTCGTAGGCCATGTGCTCCAGCCCCCGAAGCATTTCCATCGCCCTTTGCTGGACCCTTTCCAATGCGTCCACGTCCTTTCTGCAGTGGGGGGCTGTCATGGCTCCTTCCCCACTCTGGCACGATTAATGCAGAAGTGGGGCCCAGCAAGTGTACCCCAAAACCTTATCGACCAGGCTTTGGTATAAAACTTCCCCACAAAATCTTAAAACGCTAGATTTTGGGAATAAAACTTCCTCTGCCACCACCCAAATTAATAAAGAAACCAGGGGAAAGACCATTTGGGAAAATCTCACCCCTAAAGTAAAAAACAAGACACCATCATTAACCAATACCAGGTTAATAAAAGGAAAAGAGAAAACTTTTATTATTACCACACTATTCCTGTTGCAAGCACAATAACTAGATGGAAAAGTAACAAATAATATACTCTTGGAGAAACTCCATGGGCCTAGAACTTAGTTACAAAGAAAAGCCAAACATCTTTTAAAAAGTGCACAGACATCAGATCCCGTACCCAAACCGTAAAACAATGAAACCTAATGGATTTATCTAAACTTTACCCTACTTACAGAAAGTGAAGAAAGAGTCTTTGCTTGGAGGGAGACATAGTGTCTGTCCCTCTCAATAGCTGGCGAGAACTGCCCAGAACAAAGGAGGGAAAAACCAAAAATTCCAGTGTCCCAGTTTGAAATTCCTACCTACATTCCTACTGGCCACTCCACCTGGCTAGGTGTAGTTAACCCCTTAGTCCCCAGGCTGCTGGCTAACCCTCATGATCATGACAGGGGCCCAAACTGGACGCAACGCTCCAGATGTGGCCTCCCCAGTGCCAAGCAGAGGGAAAGGATTCCTGCCTTCAGAGCAACTCTTGTGCATCAGGGAGGAGACCCTCAGCCCACAGGCTAGGGAGGGGCCCTGCCCCCAAGCCTTGGGTTTATCGGGCGCCTGAGTGGAATGACCCGGCAGGGCAAACTCATGTGATTGGAACCAGCTCAGCAAGAGGAGCTCCCCGCTGCGGGTTCCAGGGGACAGCTCCGCACCCGAGCGGCTTGCAGGGAAGCCAGGCCCAGCTGGTGCCCACTGCTGGCCAGCCCCTGATCTCCACATGGGCTGATGTTTGGGAAAAGGAGACAGGCCAGCAAAGGAGCTGGGGGCAGCCCCCTAGTCCCTGGGCACCGGCTGAGCCAGGGCACCTGGCCATGAACCCGAGAGCGGCCACTAGGGTGGCCAGATGGTCTCAGAAAAAATACCCAACACCACCAACAAAAAAACACACCAGGAAAAAGTTTGTTGAGCAAAAAAAAAAGGACCCCGAGAATTGTTGAGCAAAAAAAAAAAAACCACCGTGGCCCCTTTAAAAACCAAGTGGTGAGGCTTTTTGCCCCCCTGCACCAGGCCGGAGCCTGGTAAGCCCTAGGGTTGCCAGGCTGCCTCCGTATTGAGCTGGACAGCCCGGGATTTTCGCCTCCTGGCCGGGAAGAAATCAGAAGGTACCAGACATTTTTGGTATCCGGTATTTTCTGAATTTTTTTACTGGACAGGAGGTGAAAATAGCGGACTGTCCAGTTCAATAGCAGACACCTGGCAACCCTAGCAGCCACAGTGCAGGCTGCCCTTCCCTCCCCTCGGCCCTGCAGACCCCAGAGAGGAGGCTGCAAGGAGCCGGGGGAGCCGTTGGGTCTGCCCTAGTGCACTGCCAGGCCCTATTTGCCACCACGCAGGCCCAACGAGAGGCTGCCCCAGGCCCTTCCCCCGCCCATCCCGCCTCTGTGCCAGGCTCCCTCCCACCACTGGGTTCCAGCCCCATGGAAGGTCCCTGCAGCTGCTGGATCCAGGCACGGCTCTCTGCCGTCACCCAGTGGGAGAGGAGCCCAGGTGCAGGCACAGGCCTTCCCAGCTGCTGGGGGGGGGGGGACAGAGTGACCCGGGGAGCCCCCACTGCTCCTGGGAAGGGTCATTTCACCTTGTCACTGTTGGGAGGGGAGGGGAGGGGAGGCGCAGCCCCCGTTCTGGGATGCTCTAGCAATGGGAAGGGGTGTGACAGGCTGGATCATAGACGTCCCTTTGGAGCTGTCCCCTGCTGGTCTGATCATGCCACTGACCCCCACCTGCCTGCCCTCTGGGGCTCCCCACCAGCTCCTCTGGGCTCTGCCAGGCAAGGCACAAAGTTGGGGTCTCCACCCCTGCTGAGCAGCACAGACACTGACCCCCACTCAGCTCCGGGAGGGCTCAGCACCCAGGAAACCAACCCCCAGAAGGGCCCCAGCCCCAGATAAATCCCTCTCGCCCTGGGTAAAAGGGTTAGATGGAGAAAGCCTTTGTCAGTCACAGAGAGAGATGCACACTGGTGCCCACCTCCCCGGCAACACTTTCTTACACTGGTCTTGATAATAAACAAACGTGCTTTTATTCGGTATAAAAAGTAGGCTTGACGTGGCTGCAAGTGAGACGAGGCAGATCAAAATAAGTTACCTCATTGAAATGCACAGAAATGACCCTGGTTCACTAGTTCTAATCCCCTAAGAAACTCGATAAATGCAAATCGGGTGCCACGGGGCCCAGGCAAGGTGGGGAGTCAGGAGAGCAACTTCACCAACAGCAGCCCCGTCAGGCCGGGCAGGCAGTGGGCGAAGGAGACTTGCCCCAGAGCCAGGCTGGTGCTGCTGGTTGTGGCCGTGGTGGGTGGGGGGGTGGAGGGTGCTCTCTCTGCTGGGGTGGAGGTCGCCTGAGCAAAGAGGTATCTGGAGTTCCCTGCTGTCAGGAAGGTTCCAGATTCAATGCCCTGTGCAGATGCCGAGGCGCAGCCCTTGGCGACAAATGGGGAAAGGCTTGATCCTAAAAGAGAAAATTGTCCTTTTGTTGGGCACAAGCAGCTCTGGGTTCTTCTCCACCCCCTCCCCTCTGTCCCCACCAGCCAGCGGTTCCCCCTCTGTCTCTCTTTCCCTCCTGCCTGGGGGTCTCCCTGCTCCGGCTGCACCAGGCCACTGCAGGGCAGGCACCTGGCGCCCTCTTGCCTCCCCTGCCCCCCACAGGAGCCTGGTGCTGGGGTTGGGAACGGAGCTGTGGTCGGGGCGGCTCCTTCCCCAGCGCGGTGCCACCAGGGAACATGCCAGCTCGCCCCACCCCCGGCAGCCCCCCGCTCGGTTCAGTTATTTTATAACCACCCCAGAGCGCCGGGAGCCCTGGGCCACACTGAGAACAGGAGCTACCTCAGGGAGTAACAGCAGCTTAGCTCCACCTTAGACATCAAGGGGGTGGGGACTAGTGGTTAGAGCAGTGGGGGGTGGGAGCCAGGACTCCTGGGTTCCCTTGCCAGCTCTGCATCCCTGACATCACAACCCTCCCCCTGGAAAGTACCCCGCTGCCATCACCCCAGAGCAGGGCGGCCTCACTGTTGGGGGGTGTTCGGCAGGGAGGGAAACATCCCAATTCCTCTCTCCTTCCCTCCAGCCAGAACCCCTCTTGGCGGCCCCATCCACCCAGGGCTCCGCGCAGACTCCAGGTCCCACCAGCTCTCGGGGGAGCTCCAGGGGCAGGACTTTCCCAGGCACCCCCCGCCTTGCGGCCAGCGGGCAGAATGTACCTTTAATTATCTCCCCAGTGAAGTCGATGCAATAGGTCTCCTCCCCGGTGCAAAGGATGGCTTGGCCGGTGCAGGCATTGGAGTTCTGAGCCAGGCAGGCCGGGCACTGCAGCCCGTTCAAGGCTCTGTTCTCTTGGGGCACTGAGAACACAGAGACACGGTCACAGGGTGGGGTTTGACCTCACTCAGACTGGCGGGTGCCCCCACTGCCCTGCATTGCTCATCACTCGGAGCCTTGCACCCCACCGCCGATGGGTTCCCACTTTTCCGGGCATTCCTGGGCTCCGAGAGCCAGAGCCCTGCTGTGTTTGGGAGATGTCAGAAATGCCCTCCCGCCGTCTGATCTGCCCAGACGCCTCCGGGCCTCTCAGCGCCCACAGCTGGTCCATGGCTCCCGCCTGCCCAGCATCCTGGGGGGCATGACACAGCCATACCCAGTGGGGGGCGGGGCCAGGCAGAGACAAGTGGGGTTGGAGCCTGGGGCAGAAGGGTCCATACTCACAGCTCTGGCCCGGGACGGGGAGGGTGGGGGAAGAGGAGTTTGGGGGGCACTGGATCCTTGGCAAGGCAAATTACAATAAACATTCTGCGGCTGGGGATGCAGGTTTTGGGGCTCAGGGCTGGGGCAGAGGTTTGGGGGCAGGGGGTAGGGCTGCAGGCTCAGATCAAGGCCTGGGCTGAGGTGTTTGGGGCGTGGGGGCGGGGGGACTCAGGGCTGGGGCAGAGATTTGTCCACATGAGAAGTTCAATGGTGGGAGGTGGAGGGCCAAGGAGGCTGCCCAGGTCTGACTCTACCCTGTGCAGCCTGCCACAGCCTAGCCATCTGACACACGTGAACTGTTCTTTAATGATAATGGGTGGCCCTGGGGCCCCTTCGAGACTACCAAACGTATCGAGGCTCATGAGGTTTCGTGGGCACAGCTCACTTCCTCAGAGGCGCTGGAGTGGAAAGAAAAGAAAGCGAGATCTGTACAGCAGCAAAAGAAGTAGCTGTCAGTTGTAGGCCCCATGCTAATGAGCTTGGATCTGTCCCATTCATAGCTTTGGATGTGCAAATACGGATATTAGAGGCAGGGGAAATTGGCTTTGTAATGTGCCAACCAGCGAATGCCTTTGCTCAAGCCCAGGGTAACAGTGTCAAGCTTGCAAATGAATGCCAGTTCTGCACTCCCTCTCTGTAATTGCGGGGGGTGGGGTGAAATTGCTTTGTACAATGGCTGCTTTTACATCCATGATTGAGTGGTCCCCCACAGCTTTGAGTGTGACCATTTGTGATTTGTGTCCAGTTCTCCTTTGGCCCAGAGACTGTCCGGTCTGGCCACTGTACATGGCAGAGGGGCGTGGCTGGCACTGGATGTCCTAGAGCACATTGGGGGATGGGCAGGTGTAGGAGCCCCGATGTGGTGGCTGATGGGGGTAGGGCCCGTGGTGGTGTGGCTGGTGGAGATGTGAGGGAAGCGTTAGCACCGGGGTGTGTTGCAGGGATGGGGCCCTGGGCGGGTGTGTGTGAGGTGTGACGTGTGGCTGCTGGAAAGGATTTGCTTGAGGTCAGGGGCTGTCTGTAGGTGGGGCCTGTCCTGTCCCCAGGCCTGGAAGGGAGGGAGCAGTTTCCAGGCCCGGCTGTAGATTGTCAATGATGGCCTGGCAGGGTGTGAGCTGGGGTGAGGCCCCTCTCAAGGGGCTCTCACGACCTGTTGTGCACATCGGCCAGGGACACCCGGAGAGCTAGATTCACCCCTGCTCAGTGCCGACTCATTGTGCAGGTGAACAAGCCCTTGAACTGGGGCCCCAAGAGCACAGCCCAAACTTACCGGCCAGCAGAGCTGTGTTGCACTTCTCCGTGGCGTTGCATCGCGAGGTGTTGATCCGCAGGTACTGCCCCCGCCCCACGGTGAGCGTGAGGGGCTCCTTGATGCCACTGTTGTAGTCGGGCAGGCAGTCTTTGACATAGCCCTTGGCCAGGGTCCCGCCTGCGTTAGAGAAAACCAAGGGAGGGGCTGGGCACAGCACCTTGCACCGGAGCAGGGCGGTGATTTTAACTCAGCGTTTGGCTGTGCAGAGCCCGGCCCAGTCCCGGGGCCCCCGTTCCAGCAGGAGGTGGCTCAGCTGGGGGCTGGGTGGATCCGGGAGGCTGGTTGCAGGGTTAGAAACCTGCCTCAGAGCCAGAGACTCTAGGGCTGCGTCGATGCGGCTTGGCCCAGTGGGGGTGACCGGGGCCCCATCTGCCAGCACCCACCCCGGAGCAAATCTCCATTTGGGGGCTCCTGAGTGGAGCGGGGAGGGTTTAACCCTGCCCAGATGCTGGGAGCGGCCACCAGACAGACTCGGGCTGGGAATGAGGTGACTGTTTCTCACCGTGAGGGGAATTAGCCCCTGGGACCATCTCCCCCGGGACTGGGGTGGGTTCTTTGCCAGGGACCTTGTGTGAAGCCAGAGGGGATGGTTTCCTCCAGCTCTAGGGATGAGCGGGGGCAGGTCTCTGGCCTGTGCCGGGCAGGGTCACACGAGATGCTCACGAGGGTCCCTGTGGCCCTGCAGGCCGGGAATCGGTGGCCGTGTGCACAGTGCCGGGTTAACTGGGCTAACCGCACCCTGGTGTGAGCACCCACACTGCTGCACCCCCAGGAGTTAGAGCCACAGATGTTGCTGGAGCAAAGATCCCTGGCACGCAGCCAGCAGCAGCTGGGGAACCCCGTCTGGAGCGGTAGCAGGGGGGCTGCCTGAGCTGGGGATCCCCAGGGCCAGGCATCCCGGCCATGCCGGCAGCAGGGTGGGGCAGCAGGCTGGGAGGCCAGCAGTGGGGGACCTCACTCGGGACCGGTCAGTCACAAGGGTGCTGGGCCGGGCAAGGCCAGGCAGAGTTCTCTGGTTCTGTGAATGGAGGGTTACCATCGGAGGACGCCTGTCGCCATGGCAGGAGAGATGTTCTGTAGCAGCCCCCCAAGGGGACCCAGCTGGCGTCAGTCCTGAGCTTGACACGTTTCTGGAGAGGGGGCGGGGGGGGACTGTTCATGGCAGGAGTCTGCAGTGGCCGGCCGTGGGGCACTGGCTGGGGCGGGCCTGGCGTGACAACGGAGAATTCCCCAGGGGACAGACTAGCGGGTCGCGCCCACATACTCAGGGTCCTGCCAGTCTCTGTATTTAGGGCTTGGGAAGGAATTTTCCCCCAGCTCAGATTGGCAGGGACCGGGGGCGGGGGGCCAGAGGGGCGGTGGTCACCACATGAGAGCGTACAAAGGGAGCTGACTGACACACTGGGTCCTGGGAAAGGCGGGGGTTGGCTCCTCATTCCTGGAAGGGGCGGGGCCTCAGGTGGAGGGGGCGGGGCCAAGGCAGCCAGCCCTCAGCGCCACCCAGAGAGCACCATGGGGCAGTGGCTCCGGCGGCGATTTAAAGGGCCTTTTGTATCTCCAGAGCCCGGAGCCACTGCCCCTGGCCCCCGCCAGCAGCTGGAGGGGCAGAGTTGAGCGCCGGGGGCTGGTGCACCATCGAGGTGCTGTGCGGGGGTGGCCTTAGTGACGCGGATGGTGCCGAGTGGGAGGTGGGGCCACCTACTCAGAGTGGTTTCTCCCGCCAGCGAGCGGCAGCCTCCAACGCCCTTCGTCACGGGGCAGGTCCCTGTGGCTGTCCTGCAGGTGGCTTCTGTGCCGGAGCATGTCTCACAGGCCAGGGTCCCCACTGGAGACAGAGAAACCGCAGACGTGTCCCTCGTCCTGCGGGGCGGCAGTGACGCGTCCCTGAGCCTGACCCCCCGCTCCAACCCCCCCGCCTTCAGGGCCCCGGGCACAATTTCAGCCATGGGGTCAGGTTGGGGTGAGTGAAGGGGGTGGTGCTCTTCCCAAGCTCCGCCCACCAATTAAGCTCCGCCCAGCCCAGATGTGCTTCCCATGGTGCAGGTGTTCGCAGTACTGGTGAGTCGCTAGCGCCGCAGTGAGTGTTGGCCACGTCCAGTGCACCACCTGGGGCTGCTGGCAGCCCCCCCATTACCCCAACAAACTGCTCATGTGCCCTCCACCCCTTTCTATTGCAGGGACACCATGCGAACCCCCCATCCTCTGCCTCGTGCCAGAGGCCTCATATTCCCCGTCCCCCAAACCAGGATCCCTCCCATTCCCCCCATGCCAGGGACACTGTGCCCCCCATTTCCCCACCCCCATACCAGGATCCCCCCTTCTCCCCACATGCTAGAAGCAAGGTGTGCCCCCTGCTCCCCCTCCCCTATATCAGGGGCCGGATGTGACCCTCGGCTTGCCTGGATCCAGCCCCCGAGGCTCAGGGACCACTCCACCAGCACTGGGAGCCCACGCCGGAGCTCCCACCCCTCTGGTACTTCCCCGGGGGCTGGAGCACACAGAATGCAGTAGGCTGGGCCCCCAGGCTCTGGCGCGCGAGGGGAATGTGGGGAGGGTCTTTCTCCTTCTCAGACGGGGGCCACAGTGAAAGGTTTTTTTCCCACTTCTCACTTGTGTGCGGCCCCCGACTGACTGTTCTGTGGGTCAGTGGCCCCGACCCAAAAACAGTTCCCCAGCCCTGCCCTATATTGTGGGCCTTCCCCCCCGCCCACCAAGGGTCTCTGGCACCCCATTCCCTACCTGTGGGGAGTGGGAATTGAAGGACAAGAATGTGGCTAAGTGGAACAAAAGGCCATTCCCTGCCTCAAGTGATTGATCCACAGGGTATTACCCCCACGTGTGGCCACCCCAGGCCTCCAGGGGACGTGCACAAGCGGCACCCCTGCCTGTCAGCCCTCGTCCACTGGCCCCACGGCGTCTCTCGTGGTCAGGCTCTGATCCCAGACGCACTCGTCTGCGCGCAGCCCACGCCAGAGCCTGCCACCTGGGGCTGAGCAGAGCCAGCCTTTCCAAAGGGCGCCCCATCTCCCTGTGCGGAGCCAGGGTGGAGAGTCCGCTCTCCCTTCCCCCCCAGAGAAGCTGGTGCCAGGGTTAGTCCCACCGTGGAGCGGTCCGAACCCGACTCCCAGCCCCGGGGGTCTCGCCCTGCCCTTGTGTGCTGGGATGCAGAGCCCTCTGCTGCCGCCCGTGGCAGGGATTCTCCGGGCCCGGGCAGTGTCATTTCCGCCCCTTCATGCTGCCCCAGCCGCGCCAAGGGGTCTGTACCGGAATGGGCCTCTGGGGCAGTATCCAGTCAGGGCCTCCCTCGGGCCTGGGCTGCCCCAAATGGGGGGTGAAGCTACCGTGCTCGGAGGCGGGGGAGGGTAAAAAATCCACCCCCTGAGCTCCGCAGCAAGGCCGACAGAGCCCTGGAGTGGATGTGGCTGGACCGAGGGGGGAACGTTCCCCTCGGCTTGGCCACCCTCGCTAGGGAGGTGAGCCCCTTGAGGGAGGGAAACCCCCTTCCACTGGGGCAGGCGGCGTCTGCACTACGGGCTATGCCGGCCCCGTTCCAGTGCCGTGGCCAAGCCGCCACTGTAACCGTGGCCCTTCTGCCCCAGAGCGAGTCCCAGCGCCCTGCACGTGTGGGAGGGGCTGTGGTTGGGGAGCCGAGGGGCGCGAGGGGTCGAAGTCCAGGAGGGGTTAAGTGGCTGCAGCCATGGATGACTCACCTTGGGCACTGGCTGTCGCTAGGAGAGCAGGGAGGAGGCAGAGGAGCGAGGAAACCCCCATGGTGCTGGGAGGAGCCCGGGGCTGGGCTGGGAGCTGAACGGAGCCTTCTCACGGCTGGCGCAGCGAGCTCTGCCGGAGGGGAGCAGGCGAGAGATGAGGCCAAAATGGGAACGGAAAGGGAATTCCAACCAGAGAACCAATTTTCGGTTCCCTGGAAGTTCTAAAAAATCAGGGCCGGCCTTATTTCTTGCCCAACTGAACAGTCGAACAGAAAAGGCTTTTCTTTCCTTGCCGTGCGTGTAACAGAAATTGGCTTACAATGAACGCTGCTGGCAGTTGTGAAATGAAATCTCTACTGCTGGAAATGTCACGACAAAACTTTTCAGCTTTTTTTCCTCCTGGAGCAAGGCAGTAAAAGCGAGACAAATTCGGAAATGTTCACTCGGCCCAAACCTGCATGTTTCAGTGGAGAACGACTGTGGTCAAGAATGTCTCTCCTCTCCCCCCTGCCTGGAAATAACAGCGCAGGAGTCCCAGGGTGGCGCTCACGCCCGCTTCCGCATTGTGTCTGTTTGAGAGAGTTTGCAGGTCTGTCTGTCTGTCCAAGAGTCCGGCTGTCTGTGAGTCCATTTGTTCAAGAACTCCTATACGGCCAGCGCGAGGACACCTTCCCCCCACCCCCCGCCAATTCAGCAGGCAGCTTCCCCTTCTCCTAACTTAAAGCAAGGTCAGGCTTTGGTTGTGCCAGGGCAGTGGGAGGTGCCTGCAATTTGATTGTTTTCCATAACACGGAAGCGGGGGGAGTCTGACACTCACAGCCCCTGTCCTGAAGGATCCAAGCAGTGCCAGGCAAACCTTCCAGTACAGATATAAACTGAAGTCAGACGCATGTTTACCATGAAACGTATAAAACAAATCTTGCATAAACCATCTCAAGTATTTTACTCCTGTTGTACTAGACATCAAAGCTCTTTCTGTCCCTTCCTTGGGCATTGAAACCTCTACTTCACAAACCCCCTGCTTTAGGTTCCTGCAATTCTGTTCATGACCAGCTGCGGCCATGGGATTCCCCCGTATCGCTGCCGTCCGCACGTTACCTTCCAACAACCAAGCCTCGGCCTCAACTGCCGTCCCGTCGCCCGTTAACCCCGCTGAGTCCGAGCTCCCTGAAGGTCCCACTCGCCGCAGTACGTTGCCTCCTCTGCAAATGTCACCCCCTCCTCGCCCACGCACCTCCCCACCCCCACCCCGCAGGTCATTGGCGAGCCTTTGAGATTGGCTCTGAGCAGAGTTGCGAGGCCGCTGCTTTTCGGCTTTTACCAGCCCCCCCGAGTTCCAGTGAATTGCTGCTGGTTTTGAGCGGGACGAGGCGGGGGACAGAGGCTGGCACCATGAGCCCTTCCGCAGAGCTCGAAAGCTTGTCCCTTCCCCCGTAACACTGGGAGTGACCTGGCTACCACGCTGCACACCCTGTGTTCTGGCTATTGGCCTGTTTCTCCTCCGTGACGGTCCATGGCCACCTGTCCCAGGGCTGCTTCAATTCTCCCCTGCCCTGTGCCGCAGGAGCTTGCCGAAGGCTCCTCAACACTCCAGTTGCATAGACCGGCTCTTCTCTGTGCCCCAAGCCTGGGACGTTCCAGCCAATGGGCGCCTGCGGCCCAGCTCCCAGTGACTGCCAGTGGACACTGGCTGCCTCTGCCTCTGGAAATCTCCCTCCTCCGTGTGCACCCCGTTCCCTCAGTGAGGCGCCTTTTCCTTCGCAACCCCCAAGCGCTGGATCCCTGCTCTGTCATCGTCCTGGTGCTCTACAACGGGAGCTCGCCTGGGAAATGCATCTCCCTCCTTTAAATGGAGGTTCTCCACCAGCAGCCCGTGTCCCCCGGGTGACACGCAGCTTGTCCAGAGCGTGGCTTTCCAAAGAGCTGGGGAAAAGCACTGGCAACGTCAGGACACATGAACTGCGCGTGGGACGACTTCTTTGCACTGCTGCGGGGCCTGTGTGCATTGAAAGCTCAGTACGTCTAGCTCAGTAGCGGAGGGACCCCAGAAAAGCAATGGCACATCTAAGGAACGCTCCTGCATTTCCAGAAAATATTCCAAAAAAGTGAATGCGTTCTTTCACCATCCCTGTAAACCTCATTTGATGAGGAAGAAGGGATGTGTCGAAAGAGCAGGTTGTTCCGAAATTTGGCGCCGTGTGGACAGGCCACATTTCGGAAAACCCTCTTTCGACAGAAAAGCGGGAAAAGATGTGCAAATTGCGGTTCACGTTTGCATATTTTTTCCCACTTTTCTTTGTAGTCTGGACATAGCCTTCTATCCTAACTGATCTCTTTCATCAAGCCCTGGCGGAAATGAGGAAGCCATTTCTCCGGGGCGACCTGCACAGATCCCTTTGTGAGCGTACATCTGAGTCAATCAGCAAAGCGTTTCTCAGGAAGGTGAAATGCGGGGAACACAGGACACATCAGACCCCCCAAGAGGGTAAAGAAGTTGGGGAAGAGAGCAGGCTGCTACGCAATGTTGCGGCAGATTGTGCAAGATTACAAAGAACAATTTAATGCGGCATGAAAAGCTCTTACCTTCAGCCACACGGCACACCCCCAGGTTTCCTGCAGAATCATGCATGGCCCCTTTATATACCCCAAACCCAGGACCCGCCCCATGGATCCATGGGGAGCGCCGGTGAATGATTTACTGAAATGTCGTCATTTACCCGACCCTCATACCTGGGCGCGCCCTCTGCAGATACGCCCTAAAGCGACGCCCCAATAAACCTGGTATTCTCTGCAGTGCCAAAGGACTGGGCTTTGCGCATACTGCTCCCGCCACCTCTCTCTCAGCCCGCCAGCGTGTGGTTTATAGCTCTCCTCGTAAAGGCTGCTGGTTTGCGCACAGAGGTGGGGGTGATACTCCGCTCAGTCACAAGGGGAGGGGTGCGACTATTTGCACATGCTGGGCCTGCAGACCCGGAGAGGGGGCAAACTGTAGAGCGATGGCAAATTCACGGCAGGTGCAAAGCAGGCCCCAGGGCCAGTAGAAACCAGCCAGAGATCTGGTTCCACCCGAGCCATGGCCAATGGATGACAATTCCTGGTCCAGTGAGGGGCTTGAGGCCCGGAAGTTGGCTCCTGAAGGGCAGCTCCCCTCCCATTCCCCAAACAGACAATTCACTTCCGTGGTATTGACGTGTGTAAACATTCAGTGGGGGCAGGTGTTCTTCTCTGCCCCATATCCACAGTCCTGCGCCAAGCCGGCAGGAGACGTGACAGGCAACAGGAAGGGTTTCTGCGGGTATGTCAGCAACAAGACAGTCAGGGAGGGGGTGAGGCCCTGTGACAGGGGGGTCCAACTCCGCACTGGCCAAGGGAGAAGCAAACTGGCCTGCTGGGCTGGGCAGGCCCTGCCCCCACAGCTGTGCTAGGCATGCTCCAACTGCGGGCCAGGCATAAAGGCCAGGGAGACAGCTCAGTTGGGGCTGGCCTCCGGCGAGGGAGGAACTCCTGCCCAGCCTCTGAAGCCCGGGCTGGACCCGCCGCCGGAGCGAGAGCCGCCAGAGCGAGAGCCGCCGGAGCGAGAGCCGCCGGGCCAGCCGCCGGGCCAGCCACCAGAGCGAGAGCCGCCGGAGCGAGAGCCACGGGGCCAGCCGCCGGAGGGAGAGCCACCAGAGCGAGAGGCACTGGGCCAGCCGCCGGAGCGAGAGCCACCAGAGCGAGAGCCACCGGGCCAGCCGCCGGGCCTGCCACCAGAGCAAGAGCCGCCGGGCCAGCCGCCTTCACTGCTACAGTCCCCGGGCCGAGCTCGACCGCAATGCCAACGATGGTGGGCAGCCCACCCAGCCACTGTTGACGCCCCCGTCGCCACTGCCCCAGACGTCGGGCCTGCCAACGTCACTGCTGCCGCCAGCCCAGCACCTGCAGGTGGGATCCTCATCAGCCAGGCGGAGGGGTAGGAAGCAACCTAGAGGCAGAGAGGCACTGGAAAAGCCGCCGTGGGCTTGAGCGCATTTCAGAGCGAGAACTCACCGCGCCAAGCCGGTGGCTGGGAATCACTGCCACCACTGCATAGAGGCCCTGGGTTGGGGCCAGGTGGAGCGGGAGGGCCTGGGCCCCCCTACCCCATCCTCCCAGAGCTTGGACTAGGCCTCGGGGCCGGTGGCTAAAGGCTCGACCCCAAGGCTGAACTGATGCGGGCCTAGGGCAGCCCACCACAGGCCACTGTACTGAACAGCCCCCGTGACGCCACTGCCCCAGACGTCGGGCCTGCCAACATCACTGCTGCCGCCAGCCCAGCACCTGCAGGTGGGATCCTCATCAGCCAGGGGGCTGGGGTAGGAAGCAACCTAGGGCAGGGGGCAGGAAAAGCCCCAGTGGGCTTGGCGCATTTCAGGGAGAACTCCCCGCCAAGCCGGTGGTGGGAATCACCCACCACTGATAGGGCCCTGGGTTGGGGCCAGGTGGAGCGGGAGGGCCTGGGCCCCCCTACCCCATCCTCCCAGAGCTTGGACTAGGCCTCGGGGCCGGTGGCTAAAGGCTCGACCCCAGGGCTGAACTGTGCGGGCCTAGGCACCCCGCCACAGGCCCTTACTGAACAGAGCAGGTGACCCAGTGACAGATGATATGGGGAAAGCTGAAGCTCTGTCTTCACAGACGTGGTCAGCTCCCAGACTGCTGCCCTGGGCAACACGGTGTGGGGAGGAGGTGGGCAGCCCTCGGTGGAGATGGAACAGGCTAAGAACTAGTTAGAAAAGCTGGACAGACCCAAATCCATGGGGCCGGATCTAAGGCATCCGAGGGGGCTGAGGGAGTTGGCTGGTGTCATTGCAGCGCCTTTGGCCATTATCTTTGAAAACTCGTGGTAATTGTGGGAGGTCCTGACTGATTAGAAAAAGGCAAATGCACTGCCCATCTGTCAAAAAGGGAAGAAGGACAATCCAGGGAACTACAGACCAGTCAGTCTTACCTCAGTCCCTGGAAAAATCCTGGAGGGGATCCTCAAGGAATCCATTTTGAAGCCGTTGGAAGAGGGGAAAGTGATCAGGAATAGTCAGCATGGATTCACCAAGGGCAAGTTGTGCCTGACCAATCTGATTAGCTCCTACAATGAGGTAACTGGCTCTGTGGACAGGGGGAAGTCAGTGGATGTGATATACCTTGACTTTAGCAAGGCTTTTGATACGGTCTCCCACAATATTCTTGCCAGCAAGTTCAGGAAGTCTGGCTTGGATAAATGGACTGTAAGGTGCACAGAAAGCTGGCTAGACTGTTGGGCCCAATGGGTAGAGATCAACGGCTTTATGTCTGGTTTGTGGTCAGGTCCGAGCGGCGTGCCCAGGGGTTTGTTCAACATCTTTCTGAATGAACTGGATATGGGGATGGATTTCACCCTCAGCAAGTTTGCGGATGACACTAAGCTAGGGGGAGAGGTAGATACGCTGTTCGGTCCAGAGTGACACAGACCCATTGGAGGTTTGGGCCAGAAGAAATCTGATGAGGTTCAACAAGGATAAATGTGGATGGAAGAATCCCAACCCCTGTTAAAGGTTGGGGGCTGACTTCCTCAGCAGCAGTTCGGCAGAAAAGGCCCTGGGGATTGCAGTGGATGAGGAGCTGGAGATGAGTCAACAGGGTGCCCTTGTAGCCAAGCAGGCTAATGGCATATTAGGGTGAATTAGGAGGAGCATTGTCAACAGATCCAGAGAAGTGATTATTCCCCTTTATTCAGCTCTGGTGAAGCCACAACTGGAGTATTGTGTCCAGTTCTGGGCCCCCCACTACGGAACAGATGTGGACGCATTGGAGAGGGGCCAGCAGAGGCGACCAAAATGATTCGGGGGCTGGAGTATGTGGCTGGTGGGCGGGGGGGTTAACAAGCTGCTTGATGTTTTCTTTCTAGATTCTTTTCCCCGATCAGTCTGTAATTTTTCAGGCACAAAACTTTGCTGACAAGAGCCTGAATGGCCAGGGATTCCTCAGATTGACCCGGGGGCTCATTCGGGTGAGATCTGAGATATAAACTGCCCTGGGACTGTGGCTGGTCCTTTGGGACTGGGAAAACCTTTCTGGAGGTGGGGGACGGATTATAACATCTCCCCTGTGTAAGGGGGGGCTGGGTGGGGCACAGGGAGTGCTAGGGCGTCTGAGGGGAAGTGGGGGATGGGTTATAACCTCTCCCCTGTGTAAGGGAGGGTTGGGGGGCACAGGGCGCACTGGGGTGCCTGAGGGGAGGTAGGGGGATGGGTTATAACCTCTCCCCTGGTTTCGGGATGGTCGCCCCACCCTGGAACCTGCCGGATTGGTCAAAATCTGCTCTCACGTCCCATGGGCTGACCCCGCCCGGTTGAAGGTTCTTAGATCACTTTTCCCTCGCCCCCCCGCCCCCGCTTCTGGTCATGTGTTCATCTCGGCCCCTGAGATAAAATCCGGGGGGGGGGGGGGGATCAATGTTGGGACTATTGATCCCTCCCTACGTACTCCCTAGCTGTTGTGGCGAGATGGTGACAGATGTGTGGGGGTGGGGGAGTGCGCCCCCTCTGAGATACATCTACTTCTCCCGGTCCCTTGTGCATGCTGGTTGAGTTGCAATACCTCCGTTGCCTGTCGTTACCCTGGCTTCATCCATCGGGAGGGTCAGGGCACTCCTGTTGTTGGGGTTTCGTTGGGATTTTTGGTCTTACTTTGTGCAGGGTAAACTGAGGCAGTCCCTGGTATTTCGCTAAGAACCCCTATTCAATCCTAAAATTTGAGACAGGCCTGTGAACACACAGCACAGGCCGCTAACCTGACCCTGCTCACCCTGGCAACCACATTCCAAGCGGCTTCATCCACCTAAAACAATATAGCAGAGTGGCACAGTGGAAGTGTGCTGGGCCCATAACCCAGAGGTCAATGGATTGAAACCATCCTCTGCTAGCTTGTGTTTTCGGGAAGCGACTGTCTAGGCAGGAGTATGGCAGAAAGGGATCTAGGGGTTATAGCGGACCACAAGCTGAATAGGAGTCAGCAGTGTGATGCTGTTGCAAAGAAAGCAAACATGATTCTGGGATGCATTAACAGGTGTGTTGTGAGCAAGACACGAGAAGTCGTTCTTCTGCTCTACTCTGCGCTGGTTAGGCCTCACTTGGAGTATTGTGTCCAGTTCTGGGCACCGCATTTCAAGAAAGATGTGAAGAAATTGGAGAGGGTCCAGAGAAGAGCAATGAGAATGATGAAAGGTCTAGAGAACATGACCTATGAGGGAAGGCTGAAAGAATTGGGTTTGTTTAGTTTAGAAAAGAGAAGATTGAGGGGGGACATGATAGCAGTTTTCAGGTATCTAAAAGGGTGTCATGAGAAGGAGGGAGAAAACTTGTTCATCTTGGCCTTTGAGGATAGAACAAGAAGCAATGGGCTTCAACTGCAGCAAGGGAGGTTGAGGTTGGACATTAGGAAAAAGTTCCTAACTGTCAGGGTGGTGAAACACTGGAATAAATTGCCCAGGGAGGTTGTGGAATCCCCATCTCTGGAGATATTTAAGAGTAGGTTAGATAAATGTCTATCAGGGATGGTCTAGACAGTATTTGGTCCTGCCGTGAGGGTAGGGGACTAGACTCGATGACCTCTCGAGGTCCCTTCCAGTCCTAGTGGTCTATGATTCTATGGGCTGGTACCCAAACAAACTTTGTTAATGTGGTTCTCACTGACTTCCTTTGATCCTCCATAATGAGCCTGGGACCCAAGGACCACGCCAAGGCGGGGCAGGACCATCCCGCAGTAGACGCATCACAATTCCAGTAGACAAAGTTGCCATTAAACTGTCTGTCTTGTCTATGTTGGCTTCTGTAGCTTGTGAAGAATAATTACATGTTTCGGAGATAAGCTGTTTATTAATTGGCAATGGGCCAAGATGCTCTGTGAACTTTCATAAGCTTATGTGCTCATTTCGTCATGCTGCTAGAAGCTATCAGATTGCTTCTCCTCCATCTATCTGCCAACTATATAATCCACTCTAATGTTTTGTTTAACTAGTGTTCACCAGGTTAACCCCTGGTTGGCACTCCGCCAGTGCTGGGTGTGATAAATCCTCTGACTTGTTTTCACCTCGTCCAGCTGTCCAGAATTATTCCCGACACTTTGCTTAGTGACTTGGTTTGCTCTGTGTGCTCTTACTTGCAACCATTCAAACCCTGCCTTTTATACTTAATAACCCCTCCTGTGTTTGTTAAAAACTCAGTGCCGGACTTGGTGTCTGGGAGGGGGGAGCTGGGGGGGTGAGCCACGCCACATCTCTCGTTATGTACACAAGAGGGTGACCCATATGAGCATGAAGTGTCTAAAGCTCTAAGCAGAGTCAGATGGATTTATCTGGCGGTTCAGGTCCCTTCAGGTCTGCCCACCTGGGCACCATGGCACGTCCCTGTGACTGAGCCTTCCCAGAGCTGAGCTGATCCCAGTGTCTGTGGAGGGAGCCAACGTGTACAAGATACTGGGAAATTTTTCTTCACTCAGCGCACAGTCAACCTGTGGAACTCCTTTCCAAAGGATGTGGTGAAGGCTAGGGCTTTAACAGGGTTGAGAAAAGAGCTAGATTCATGGAGGTGAGGTCCATCAATGACTATTAGCCAGGATGGGTAGGAATGGTGTCTCTCTGGAGACAGGTGACAGGGGAGGGATCATGTGAGGATTCCCTGTTGGATTCCCTCCCTCTAGGGCACCTGGCCTTGGCCACTGTGGGCAGACAA
Source organism: Pelochelys cantorii (assembly GCA_032595735.1). Taxonomy (NCBI): domain Eukaryota; kingdom Metazoa; phylum Chordata; order Testudines; family Trionychidae; genus Pelochelys; species Pelochelys cantorii. The sequence goes on from CM064349.1 coordinate 3,900,590, forward strand.
GACACTGGGCTGGATGGGCCTTTGGTCTGACCTTGTACAGCCGTTGTGATGCTCTTATGAGCCGAGGAGTTTGGCCCAGCAGGACCAGGCAGTGGGGTGCCCCACAGGGCAGGCAGGTGGTATTTCAGCCCATCCAGTGACAGTCGGCGGGGGATTCCTGTGACTGTCCCTGCCACAGTCGTCAGCATGGGCTGTAGCGCAATGCAAAATGAATTAAGCTTGCCCCGGGGGCGGTGTCCAGCCTTCCCCAGAGTCTCCCGGCCGGAGTGTGCCGCCCACGGTGCTGCTGCAGGAGTGCAGATTTCTAACGCCGATTGTGTCCATGCGCCCACGCGCCCAGGGAGCCAGGCACACGCCAGCCGCCTGCGGGTGGGCCCCGCGTGGGCAGCCTGAGCACAACACCACAGCCAGGGCTTTTTCAGAGGGTTCCCATTTATTCAGAGGATTCGCTCCAGCCCAGAGAGACCCCAGCCCGCGGGGAGGTTCCGGGACAGACGCCCGCCAGACGCTGGGCAGGATTGGTGATGCCGCGGCCCCTCCTTTCACCCCAGCAGCACGGCGGGTCGTGGGGGGGGGCAGCTGAGATTTCTGGCTTGATTTACAGGCGCCAGGCGCGGTGTGGCCCAGCCAGGGTGGGGGGTCAGGAGAGCAGCTTCACCAGCAGCAGCCCCATAAGGCCGGGCAGGTAGAGGGAAAAGGGGACTTTCCCCAGAGACGGGCTGCCTCCCTTGGTGGTGCTTGCAACTGCAGTGTGCGTGGCTTTTTTCATGCTGTTTGTGGCTGGATGGGTGGTTTTTTTGGCAGGAGTGGTGGTGTTTGTGGCTGGATGGGTGGTTTTTTTGGCAGGAGTGGTGGTGTTTGTGGCTGGATGGGTGGTTTTGTTGGCAGGAGTGGTGGTGTTTGTGGCTGGATGGGTGGTTTTGTTGGCAGGAGTGGTGGTGTTTGTGGCTGGATGGGTGGTTTTTTTGGCAGGAGTGGTGGTGTTTGTGGCTGGATGGGTGGGTTTTTTGGCAGGAGTGGTGGTGTTTGTGGCTGGATGGGTGGGTATTTTGGCAGGAGTGGTGGTGTTTGTGGCTGGATGGGTGGTTTTGTTGGCAGGAGTGGTGGTGTTTGTGGCTGGATGGGTGGTTTTTTTGGCAGGAGTGGTGGTGTTTGTGGCTGGATGGGTGGGTTTTTTGGCAGGAGTGGTGGTGTTTGTGGCTGGATGGGTGGGTATTTTGGCAGGAGTGGTGGTTTTTGTGGCTGGATGGGTGGTCTTTTTGGCAGGAGTGGTGGTGTTTGTGGCTGGATGGGTGGTTTTTTTGGCAGGAGTAGTGGTGTTTGTGGCTGGAATGGGTGGGTATGTTTGGCAGGAGTGGTGTGTTTTGCAGTGGCTGGATGGGATGGTGTGTTGTAGCAGGAGGTGGTGGTGTTTGTGGCTGGTATGCAGTGGTTTTTTGGGCAGGTGTCGTGGTGGTTGTCGTGTGGGGAGGTGCCGTGGCGATTGTAGAGCGGGGAGGTGTCGTGGTGGCTGTGGATGGGCTGCTAGGGACTGGTGGGTATTGGTTTTGCTGGAACAGAGGTCCCCCAGAAAAACTCAAATGTGTAGGCTGCAACAGTGGGCAGGTTGCGTCCGTGGTGGTAATCTCGCTGCGCAGACGCCGACGCGCAGCCCTGTGCGTTGAGATGCGGGAACGAGATGCACCTGCTGGGGAAATCGAGCCTGTTCAGGGGGCGAGTCGCTCCGGACTGCGCTGGGTACTCTGCCCTTCCTCTGCCCCGCTCTGTCCCCACCAGCCGGCGGTTCCCCCTCTGAAAAACTCAAATCTGTCCCAGCTGCAACCTGGTGCAGCGTCCCTGCGTCCGGCTGCACCAGTGCTCACTGGCAGGACAGGCGACCTGGCAGCCCTCTTGCCTCCCCTGAAATCCCACAGGAGCCTGGCACTGGGGCTGGGAATGGAGCCTGTGGTCGGGGCGGTTCGCTCTTCCCAGCGCGGCCCCACCGGGAAACACGCCGCTCTTCCCTGCCCGCCGGCAGCCCCCTGCTCGCTTCAGTTCTTTATAACCACCCCACAGCGCCGGGATCTCCCTGGGCTCACGGCTGAGAACAGGAGCTGCACGCACGGGCAGGCAACCTGGCACCCTCTAGCCTCCACCTGTTAGACATCACGGGGGTGGGGACTAGTGGTTAGAGCAGTGGGGGGTGGGAGCCAGGACTCCTGAGTTCTTTCCCCAGCTCTGCATCCCTGACATCACAACCCTCCCCCCGGCAAGTACCCCGCTGCCATCACCCCCGGAGCAGGGCGGCATCACAATTGGGAGGCATTCGGCTGGGAGGGAAACGTCCCAATTCCTCTCTCCTTCCCTCCAGCCAAAACCCCTCTTGGCCACCCCACCCGCCCAGAGCTCGGCACAGACTCTGGGTCCCACCAGCTCTTGGGGGAGCTCTGGGGGCGGGACATTCCCGGGCACCCCCCGCCCTGCGACCAGCTGGGAGAATTTACCTTGGTTCAGAAAGCCCATGTAATCCAGGCAATATGTCTCCTCCCCTGTGCAGGGGGTGGTTTGGGGGTTGCAGGCAGCAAAGTTCAGAGCAAAGCAGGTTGGGCACTGCAGCCCGTTGGGGGCGGTGTCTGGGGACACTGAGAACAAAGACAGAGCGACAGTTACAGGGTGGGTTAAACTTGGTTAAATCTGGGGGATGGGCCCTGCCTCCCCAAGCATGCGCAGGCCCCTCCCTGCAGCCGGGCGGCATTTCTCCGTCTGTCTGGGACACAACAGTCGGCGACGGCCGCACTGGCTCAGTTCTAGATCCCGGCGAGTGTGAAGGGGCAGCCGATAGGTTCCGGGAAGTTCAGATTTGAGCCTGTCCCAACGGCTGCTCCCTCCTTCGCATGCAGCCCCCCCCACCCCCATCTTATTGCAAACGGGCCCCGACTGTTCTACCCCCGCTCGGAGACCCGCCCGCTGCAGGGATTTCACTGGAGACAGAAATGACACGGGAGGAAATGGAGTTTGGGGCAATAAAGACTCTCAGAGTCCCAGGGTGGGCAGAGCCCTCCGGAGGTATCCAATCGCACTCCCAGCCCAAAGCAGGAGCAGCCCCGACTCAATCAGCCCAGCCAGGGCTTGGTCCAGCCAGGACTTAAACACCCCTAGGGATGGAGATTCCCCCCCTCCCTAGGGAACCCAGCCCAGGGCTTCCCCACCCGCCTAGGGAAATCGTTTGTCCTAATATCCAACCTAGACCTTCCCCACTGCAACTAGAGCCCATTGCTCCTTGTTCTGCCACCTGCCACCCCTGTGAACGGCCTCTCTCCAGCTTCTTTGGACCCCTCTTTCAGGGAGCTGAGGCCGCTCTCAAATCCCCCCTCACTCTTCTCTTCTGCAGCCTGAACAAGCCCCAATCCCTCAGCCTCCCCTCGTAGGTCATGTGCTCCAGCCCCCGAATCATCTTTGTTGCCTCCGCTGGCCCCTCTCCAATGCCCACATCCTTTCTGTAGTGGGGGGCCAGAACTGGACACAACACTCCAGATGTGGCCTCCCCAGAGCTGAATAAAAGGGAATGATCACTTCTCTGGATATCCCGGCAATGCTGCTAGGAACATCAATGGCCGTCCTGGGTCAGAGCAAAGGCTCATCCAGCCCAGTGTCCTGTCTGCCCACAGCGGCCAGTGCCAGCTGCCCCAGAGGGAGTGAACAGAGCAGGGAATCATCCAGTGATCTCCCCCCATCGCCCATTCCCAGCTTCTGCCCAGGAGAGACCAGGGACACCCCCCCTCGCAGCCCGGCTAGTAGCTGTGATGGGGTGGACCAGGCTCTGAGGCCCCCTGCTGGAGACTTGTGGTCTGCCAGTGAGAAAAGGCAGTGGAGAGGTCCTCCAAGCAGGCTAGAGCAGCTGCAGGGGAAGCAGCCAATCAGGAGTCAGGAAGGCCATATATAAGGGGCTGCAGCCGGAGCAGCAGTACCCCGGACAGCTCCCGGCGGGGAGCCTATTGCAGGCCAGGCTGTGTCAGGCCTTGGAGACAAAGCCCTGAGGTAAGGATGGCGACGCTGCCGCCCCTGGGGGCACCGCTCTGTGCCAGGGCGGGAACAGACTGAGAGACGCTACCAAGGGTGCAGGGAGATGCCCTGTTTGCTGTGTAGCCCGGAAGGGGTTTGTTTCTTTGACACACAGATTGTGTGACTCGGCTGAGCCCCAGAAACCCTCCTTAAGCAGAGAGTGCCCACGCACTCAGCCAGGGGCGCCCCAACCCCATTACATAGCCACTGATGGACTGTGAATGTATCTAGCTCTTTCTGGAGCCCTGTTATGGTCTTTTCCTTCACCACATCCTCTGGCGAGGAGTTCCACAGGTTGACTGTGTGAAGAAAAACTTCTTTTGGTTTCTTTCAAACCTGCTGCCTGTTCATTTCCCTTCATGACCCCTTCTTGTGCTCTGGGAAGGAGTAAATAACTCTTCACTAGTCACTTTCTCCCCAGCAGGAATGGTGGTAACAATTACAGTTGTGCTGGGGCTTGTCCACAGGAATGATTCCAGTGTAGCAAGGAGATGGGGTGTCAGGATCTGCTGGGGTGTGAATCTGCCCTGCACCCACCTGTTAATGGGCTTTGAGCTAATGCGACATAGTGGGGGTGCTGTCTGCTCTGTGACCCGGGGTCCCCCTGCGCTGTGATGGGAGATTCTCACTGACTCGCCCAAATGTGTATTAACCCAGACACCCAGGCTCAGCCTCCCAGAGAGGGAGACAAAGGGAGGAGGGCGGAGACCAGCACCTGGCTGGGGGGCAGGGCAGGAAGACAGGTTTTTTTTAGTTTCTGTCTGGAATCATGGAGGAAGCTGCCTAACCAAGGGGCTGGGATTTAGGGGCCCAGTCTCCCCCATCTCGAGGGGGGCTGAAGCATCCTAGGCCTGCCCTGTAACCAGATTACATCTATGCTGTGCTGTATCCTGGAGAAGCAATAAACTCCCTCTATTCTACTGGCTGGTGGAGTCTGTTCGTGCCACTACAGGGGTGCAGGAGTCGGGGGACCCCCAACGCGCTGCCACAGCTAGTCCCTTCCAAAGGGCTGTAACGACCTGTTCTTAGGCATCAGCAAGGGGCACACAGAGAGCTAGATACAGCCCCCTCCCCCGCCCCAACACACACACCCAGCTCAGTGCTGTCTAGTTTAAGGATGTTCAGGACTAATCGACAATCCCCTTCCCACCTGCCTGGGGACCTCCCTGCTCCAGCTGCACCAGGCCAGAGCAGGGCAATTGCCTGGCACCCTCCTTCCTCTCCCCTCTGCCACAGGAGCCTGGCACTGGGGTTGGGAATGGAGCTGTGGCCAGGGCAGTTCCTTTCCCAGCATGGTGCCACCGGGGAACACGCTGGCTCTTCCCGCCCCTGGGGAGAACAGGAGCTGCCTCACGGATCAAGAGCAGCGTAGCTCCACCTTAAACATCAAGGGGGTGGGGACTAGTGGTTAGAGCAGTGGGGGGTGGGAACCAGGACTCCTTGTTTTCCTCCCCAGCTCTGCATCCGTGTCATCACAACCCTCCCCTGGCGAGTACCCCGCTGCCATCACCCCCGGAGCAGGACGGGGAGGGAAACGTCCCAATTCCTCTCATTGGCTTCGAAATGCACAAAAGCCCCTGCTGGGGACTCTTGTACATTGCAAAGCTGGCCCCGCGTGCAGCCCGGAGTCAGGGGGACGTCCCACGAGCCCCAGGCTGCACAGAGTGCCGCGTTCCTCCCTGGAAATGTACAAGACCCCCAGCGGGGGCCCAGCAGGGCCGCTTGTACATTTCAAAGGAGGAATGCGGACGTGCCCATCGACTACTCAACTAGCCAATTAACCACATTTTAACATCTTTAGTCCAGCTCTGTGTGTGGGCATGTGACCTGAAATAGGGACAATGCAAACAGACCCACAACATACCTCGAGGTATGGCCGAATTACACAAATTTGTGTTGTTGCATTGTGTGACATTGTTCCTCACGTACTGGCCATTCCCCACAGAGAACGTGAGGGGGAATTTTATGTCACTTTTGTAGCTGCTGAGACATTGCTTGGAGAAGACCGTGTCCTGGGTGCCGTCTTCGTCACATACGGAAAAGCAAAACAGAAAATGAGAGGCTGGGAGGGACCCTTGCGCGGGGGCAGGGAGGGGATTTTACCTCCTTGTGCGGCTGCTGGGATCCTGTTTCTGATTCTGGGGCCACAATTCAGGAAGGCGAAGGGGAGCCCAGGCCTACGATGCACCCCGAATTGTGTCAGCCAGGCTGAGGCTAAAGGGTTTGTGTGCAGAGAGTAGGAGGCAGTGAGGGTTCAATCTCGGGTCATGGCCACATTAATTGCAGTGAGGCCAGAGCCTGAATAAACCCACTGGGGACTGTGCTGGGAAAATGTCCCCAGTGTGGTCAGAGTCAGGCAGGCAGGTGAGTGTGTGCGGGGATAGACAGGCAGATGGGTGGATGTGTGCGGATGTAGAGAGGTGGGTAGCTGGTTGGGTGTGGATATGGAGAGGTGGGTGAGTGTGTGCGGGTGTAGTGCGGTGGGTGGGGTGGGTGCGGGCGGGGTGTGGAGGGGCGGGCGGGGGTGGGTGGGTGCGGTGGGGCGGGGTAGCGGGAGGCGTGCGGGTGCGGTGCGGGTAGCGAGACGGGCGGGTGGGTGTGGAGGGGCGGGCGGGTGGGTGCACACGGGTGTAGCGAGGCGGGCGGGTGGGTGCGTGCGGGTGTAGCGAGGCAGGCGGGCGGGTGGGTGCGTGCAGGTGTGGAGGGGCGGGCGGGTGGGTGGGTGTATGCGGGTGTAGCGAGGCGGGCGGGTGGGTGGGTGCATGCGGGTGTAGCGAGGCGGGCGGGCGGGTGCATGCGGGTAGCGAGGCGGGCGGGCGGGTGGGTGCGTGCGGGTGTAGCGAGGCGGACGGGTGGTGCGTGCGGGTGTAGCTAGGCAGGCGGGTGGGTGCGTGCGGGTGTAGAGAGGTAAATAGATAATGACAGATCACATTAAAGCTGACAGTGTCTGTGCATTATGCAGGTGCAGGATGAACAAAACCAGGTCTATTAATCAGATTTTCAGAGTTCCCAGGTCAAAAGACAAACTGCGGGAACTGAAGGGACCTGGTGAAATCCGCCGGCCTGAGGTGCTGGGGAGCTGAACAGGGAGAAAGTTTGTTTGGCATCTCCACGTCCAAGGGGGAAAACCATCCTGACTTTATATCCCAGGCAGAGGCAAACACATGTGTGAGGAAGGGCCCAGCCCTGAGCAGGTGACCCAGGGCGTCAGATGGGCCTTGGGGAGCGGCCAGCAGGGCCCAAGGTATCCCGTCCCCAGTCTCCTTTTCTGCCCCCCTCAGAAAGTGCGTTTCTCTCAGCACAGCCGGTCCGGGTGGGGTTGAAAACTCAATGAGTGAAATCCCATTTGTAGTGCCCTGCCCCCACTGCAGGGTGCGATGTGCCTGGGGTTGGGGCAATGTCACCTACTCAGGGAGGTTTCCCCTGCCACGGAGATGCAGCCGCCTGTTGCCTGGTCGCCTTGGCAGGTCGCTTGAAACAAATCGCAGGCCGCCGTTGAGCCGAAACACACGTCGCACGTCAGGGTCCCCGCTGGAGGAAGAAGAGCGAGTGTTTCCTTCTTGCTGGGGTAAGAGTGTCAGTTCGGACACGTCCCTCGGTCCGAGTCTTCCCCTGCTCCAAACAAGCCGAGGGGAGAATGGGCCTGTTTGACTCTGGGACCCTTCGCAATGGCTCAATTTCAGCCAGGCACAGATGTTCCAGGGGTCAGCACTGGGGACAGGTGAAGGGGATGGTGCCTTTCCAGAGCTCCGCCCACAGAATAAGCCCCGCCCACCCAGATGTGCATCCCCTCATGCATGTTTTCACAGTACCAGAGTCACTCACTTCTCCAGGAACATTAGCCGAGTCCGCTGCACCACCCGGGGCTCCTGGCTGCCCCCCACGGCTGTCATGAAACAGCCAGATGCCCTCCAAACCCCAGCTAACCCCCCCCCCGCCTCCCACCTCATGCCCGGGGCTCCATGTGCCCCCTTCCCCACCCCAGCGTCTCTCATTCCCAGTGTGCGGGAAGAGCAAACATGGCCACCAGCCAGCTTGGAGTAGCAGAGAAACCTACAGGGAGGTTACACGCACACGGGAAGCTCCCGAGACGTGGAAACGTGGACAGAGGACCAGGGAGGAGGAGACACCCCCTGCTTACCTCGTTCTGCAGGGAAGCTACCGTCTGGCTCGACCAAGAAAACAAGATGGCCACCAGCAAAAAGCCTAAAGACCTGAGCAAGGAGAAGCAACGCCTTCCCTGGCTCTTAGTGCTCTTCCTACCCCTCTTCTGACTCTGCACGCACTTAAAAGGGCAGGCTGCTTTAATGCTCTTTTACTGTGTTATTTTTTTTTATTTATTTTTTCCTTAACTCTTGGTCTTTTTTTTGCTCCCCCACCTGCTCTTTTTTTTTTTTCCCCCTCAACAGAATTTGTCCCTGTTTTTTGGGGGGGGGGGTTGGTATTTTTGTTGAAACCATCTGGCAACCCTACCAGATACTTTCACAAAAAATACCGAACATGGCAAGGAAAAAATTGGTTGAAAAATAAAATCGGGGGACCAAACTTGTTGAAGAAAAAAAAATTCACACAAAAAAAGTCACTGCGCCTTTAAATCCCTCCCCCCACCCCGCTCCATGGCAGGGGCAGGGTGCCCCAAGTGGCCTTCCGTCCAAGAGACACAGAAAATACCAAACACTTTGCATGTCCGGTATTTCCGGGGGTTTTTTACTGGACAGAGGCTGCAAATACCAGCCTGGCTGGGCCAATGCTGGCCACCTGGCCACCTAATTGCAGCTGGCCACAGAGAGGAGAAATCTATGGCACGAGCAGGCCAGGGCGTACTCGGAAAGCATGATGGGCATGGCAGCTGGCCAGGGAGTGACGGGGACCAGCAACGGTTCCTACAGGCCAGGTAACAATAAGAGGGGGTAAGAGAGAGGGTGGGGCCCTTCCTGGACAAGGGAGGTGACCTGGTGACAGAGGATGTGGGAAAAGCTGACGCACTCTGTGTTCCCAGCCAAGGGCAGCACCCAGACTGCAGCACTGGGTGGGGGTAGGAGGGGGGCAGCACTTGGTGGAGAAGGAGCAGGTTGGGGGCTGTTTGGAAAGGCTGGACAGACACAAATTCGTGGGGCCGGATCTAATGCATCCGAGGGGGCTGCGGGAGCTGACTGCAGAGCCCTCTGCTGCCCATGGCAGCCGGGTCCCCGGTGACGCTCCAGCCCCAGGCAGTGTCATTTCCTTCCCTTTGTGGTGCCCCACCCACGCCGAGGGGCCTGCGCCGAAATGGGCCTCCGGCCGGTGTCCACTCAGGGCGTCCCTCGGGCCTGGGCCAACCCACCCCGGAGTGGATGCGGCTGGACTGCGGGGGGAACGTTCCCCTTGGCTTGGCCACCCTCACTCTGGAGGTGAGCCCCTCCAGGAGGGAAACCCCCGTCCACTAGGGCAGGCAGCGTCTGCACTACGGGCTCTGCTGGCCCCGCTCCAGCCCCATGGCCAAGCCGCTACCATAACCATCGTGTGGACAGGCCCTTGTGCCCCCAGGGCTAGTCCCAGCACCCGGCACGTGCAGGAGGGGCCCTGCTTGGGGAGCCGAGGGGTGCCAGGAGTTGAAGTCCAGGAGGGGTTAAGTGGCTGCAGCTGCAGACGACTCACCTTGGGCACTGGCTGTCGCTAGGAGAGCAGGGAGGAGGCAGAGGAGCGAGGAAACCCCCATGCTGCTGGGAGGAGCCCGGGGCCCGGCTGGGAGCTGAATGGAGCCTTCTCACGGCTGTGCAGCGAGCTCTGCTGGAGGGGAGCAGGCGAGAGTCAAGAGGGAAAGGAGGCTGGGAAGGGAATTGCAGCCAAGATTGGGGATGGGGGTAACTCCGGGCAACAGGGCTGCACAGAGATCCGGGTTTTGGGTTCACTGGCGGTTCCAAAAGAGTTCAGACATCCCTCCTGGGTTGATCCAATCTCTCACCCCACTGAAAAGCCAAAAACATGGTCCTGCTTCCTTTTCAGCCGTTTAAAACCCTTGCAAATGGGTTTCAATATCAATGTTGCTCTCAGGTTTGAAAAGAAAAGCAACTTAAAGGTGAAAATAATCAAAACATCTCCTTCTGGAAGTGTCGAGAGATGCGTCTCGTTTCCGTTTCTCAGGGAGGGGCTTCCTAGGACCTTTTATTTCTGGCCGAAACAATGTGGTTAAATAGACACAAATGTGTAAAATCTCAGTCTCCCAACGCTGCATTTTTTGATGGAGAAAAGTTTGGGATGAAAAATGTCTCCCTGCTCAGTTATGGCTCAGACATTCCCAGAAATAGCAAGACGGGAGTTCGGGGGAGAGTCCCGTGTGGGACTATATTTTAATCCCTCTCGCTCCCGCCCTGTTTCTTGTATGTTTAGTTGGTTCCCACCTGCAAAAACCTTAAATCCTGCGAATCCCATGAGAGAGAGATGATCCCTCATGCTGCTCAAATAAATAGTTTGGTTAATTTAACGTCTGTGCACAGAAGTCAGATGCTATTTTTACCTCTCAAAATATGAAACAAATCTTGCTTGAACCATGTAAAAAGTCATTTCACTGCTGTTCTAACAGACTTCAACTCTTCCTATCGCCTCCTCGCACTTGAGTATTTAAACCTTTCTTTAGGAAAACACTTGCTCTCTCTTGCTGTCATGTGCGTTGCCCCATGTCCCCACAGTCTCTTCTTCTTGCCCACCCAGCCACCCCTACAGCAAAGCACCTTTTCCTGCTCCCACGACTGTAGCAGTGAGGCCGGTGGTACCAGCAGGATTCCAGTCCGGCTGTAGGGCTCTGCCCTGGACCCGTTTTCCCCTCCCCCATCCGCCTTGGCTCCAGATCTGCGCTATCCCTTCTGAGACGGGGCAATTGCCTAGGATCCTTCCTGCCGCACGGCCAGGGAGCGGTTGGAGCTTTCCAACAGCCCAGACCTGCTCCGTCCATGGGGCCTTTTCTGCTCCCTCATCCGGGGCCTTCAAAGCAGCCAAAGAGAATTTGAGGCCCGACTCCCAGCGAGTTTCACTGGACACCAGCTGCCGGTTTTGCCTTTAAAAATCTCCCTTCTTTGTTCACCCGCCACTCCAGGAGCGGGGCTCCTTTTCGATCTCAAAACCTGAGCTGCTTTATCGTGGCTCGAGCCGCGTCCTGACGCTTTCCGAAGGGAGTTTGCCTGTGAAACAAGTCTCCGTCCTCTATGGGCCATCCACAGACCGTGGACAGTTGCAAAGCAGCGTTTCTCATTGTTACGAACTCTTACCTTCGCCACCCTGCTCGGAGTTCTCGCCAATAGCGTGGAGATGCCCCGGCAGCCTCGCACGGCCCCTTTCCTCTGTGTGGCGCCCAAGGGTAGACGTGGATTCAAATATAGACGGGAGTGACCTTGAATGATTTACGGAAACATAGCGTGTCCTGCCGGGCACTCCCACTTTCCGTGCAGTTCAAATGGCCTCTCAGCCCCTCGCCTGGGTCTATAGAACTTTTCCTATCAAGGCTGCTGGGTCGTGCCAAAAATAACAGGGGCACCGCGCCGCTGAGTCACAAGGGCCGGGGTGCGGCTATTTGCACAGTGGAGGCACAAAGACCCAGCGATGGGGCAGAGCACAGAGGGGTGGGAAATTTACGACTGGGGTGAATCCATCTCCCGAGACTCCCAGGGGCTGAGGGCCAGTTGAGAGCCAAGGGAGACCACCATGAACCCACCACAAGGAAGCTAAAGTGGCCCTGGAGTTGGGGCCGTGACGGCCGCTCCCCTCCCATTTCCCAGCACAGCTTATCAACATCCCTGGCCGTGTGCAAACATTCATGGGTGGCAAGTTTTTTCTTCTCCGCCCCGTGTCAAGGGGGCTGCGTCCAGCTGGGTGCCAGGAGAATGACGCCACACCCAGCGGGGGGAGCTCGGTCACAATACCTGAGCGGAGATGCCCAATTAGGCTGCATGCCGGGCCGGCTTTGCCCCCCTTCTCTGGCCCTGCAACTTTTCCTCTCCCCAGCCGTGGGAGGTCTCTTAGCCTGTTGAGGGGCATCCACACTGCGGCTGGGCAGGGCCGGGCCCAGCTCGGGGAGAGGGACTCCCTAGCTTGGCTCTAGGGAGAGAAGTGTGGTCATGTGCCTGGGGAGATGCATCTCAGGACTCCCTGTGGGAGGGCTGCTCTGTGCCTCAGTTTCCCAGGTCCCACAGGGCTCTTGCAAAGACCATATCAGGGCTGTTTGTGTCGCCCTCGGATACCGCGTTGGGTGCCCCGCAGAGAGGTCCAGGGGGCACCGGGCATTCAGCGGGGTGCAGGCATGGAGGGGGCTGGGAAATACAGCTTGGGGTGCCCCCCCCCTTTCCCGGGAGAGGCAGGAGAGACACTAAAGGAGGCAGGGCTGCTGTAGAGAAAACAGCCTGTGGTGGCGGAAGAGGAGGCATGGGGGCGGGGGGTGGCATTCCCGGGGCCTTGGCAATGTGTGGTCCGGCCTTGTCTCACAGCTGGCACGGGCAGCACCGCAGGGCTCCCAGACCATGGGCCTTTCCCCGCACACACGCGGCTGCCCATGCACGCAGGCGCCAAACCAGCTCCATGTGGCGCCTGCATGGGACAGCGCCCCCGTCTGATGGGGCCGGGCTGAGGCCAGGCTCCCTGAGCCTCACACCACACCCAGGTCTCGCGTGTAGGGCCCGGATTTATTCAGAGAACGTGCTGTGCACAGAGAGAGCCCGGCCGGGGGCAGGCACGGGGGCAGAGGCTCGGTTGGGCGCCAGTCCCTCGGCGCTACCCTGGCGGCATGTTGGTGGGGGGCGGGGAGGGGGTATGCCGCTGGGACGTCAGGCTTTTCGTTGCTGGCATCAGGTGTTGGGAGACCCGGGCAGGCCAGGGGTCAGCAGAGCGGCTTCACCAGCGGCAGGCCCGGCAGGCAGAGGGCAAAGGGGACTTGCCCCGGAACCAGGCTGCCTCCGGTGGGTCTGGTGGGCATTGGGGGGCAGGGTGACTGTAGCACTTGGGTTCCCAGGTAGCTTCAAAAAAATACCGGACACACTTGATGCGGGAGGGGGGAAGGGACTGGCTGGGAGGGGAGCAGGGCTGGCCGGGAGGAGGGGGAGGATGGAAAGCAGGGCTGAGGAGGGGAGTCGGGGGCAGCGGGGCTGACCAGAAGAGATGGGGGGGGGCAGCCGGCAGGAAGCAGGGCTGGTGGGAGGGTGGGGGCAGCAGGGCGGGCTGGGGGAGATCAGAAGGAAGAGAACCAGCCAGCCAGGGGGGTTGGCAGGAGCAGCGGGGGGAGGGAATTGGCCAGTGGGGAGCGGGACTCACCCGGAGGATTGTGGACTTGTTTACATCTTTAAGAAAAAGGACTGTGAAAGAAAAGAGCTGTGCAAGCTGGGAAAGCTGCCTCTGCACACATTGCCAGATAAGAAAAAGTAACACGGGAAGGATCTAAGCAAGGACAGATCAGCCCTACGGGGTGGGTGTTGGGGTGGCTGTAGCTATGGGGGTGGGAGTTGTGGGTGGCTGTAGCGCTACAGGGGTGAGATGCTATGTGATCTTTCACACGATATTGGCTTACGTGCTCATTTCATCATTGCTTCTCCTCCATCTATCTGCCGCCTATGTAATCCACTCTAATGTTTTCTTTAACCAGTGTTCTCCAGGTTTACCCCTGGTTGGCACTCCGCCAGCGCTGGGTGTGCTAAATCCTCTGACTTTTTGTTTTCACCTCGTCCAGCTGTCCAAAATTATTCCCGACACTTTGCTTAGGGTGTGTCTAGACTACAAGGTTTTTTTGCAAAACGTGGTCTTTTTTCAAAAAAACTGTACCTGTGTCTATACAACCGCCACTTTCTGTCAACAGTAAATCAACAGAACGTGGCGGTTTTGTGGACGGCAGTAAACCTCGTTTTATGAGGAATAACGCCTTTCTTCAAAGGTGCTATGTAATGCAAACTGGGTTTTTTTGAAAGAGCGCATCTAGACTTTCTTTCAAAAAAGCGGCTTGCCTTTTCGACAGAACTGATGGTAGTCTAGACGCTCTTTTTCAACAGAGGCTTTTTCGAAAGATACTGTCGAAAAAGCCTCCGTCGTAAAAGGCGTGCAGTCTAGACGTAGTCTTAGTGACTTGGTATGCTCTGTGTGCTGTCACTTGCAACCACTCAATCCCTGCCTTTTATGCTTAACTAGCCAATTAGCCCGTCATAAGATGGGATTTTCAGGTCTTTTCTCCTGAGCGCTCTCGCTCCGTCTCTCTCTCTCCTCCTACTGCCTACCCCCCTTTCTCTCAGCTCTCCTCCGCCTTCTGCCTCTCTCTCCGTCTCTTTCTTTCTCTTCTCCCCCTCCTGCCTCTCTCTCCCCGTCCTCCTTCCCCTTCCCCTTCCCTCCCGCCATGGTGCTTGGCTGAGTGCTGCCTGCTCAGCCGGGCCGCCGCGGGGGAGGAGGGGCAGGGTGGTGTCTATGTCACCACCCCCCTTCCCCTCTCCAGCGGCGGCCCGGCTGAGGGGCGCGCCATTCAGCGCCATGGCGGGAGGAGGAAGGGGGGGCGGTGACGTACACGGACCCAGCCCCTGGCTGCGTACGTCACCACCCCACCCCCCTTCCCGTCACACCGGAGCTCAGCTGAGTGGCGCAGCGCCAGCGCCACTCATCTGGGCCGTGGCGGGGGAGCAAGCAGCGGCAAGTGGCCGTTTGGGGCCCAGCTGAGCGGCACTCCCACCGGGGCTAGGGTTGCCAGGTGTCCGGCTTTCTACCGGACAGTCCAGTATTTGCACCATCTGTCCAGTAGAAAAATTCAGAAAATACCGGACATGTGCAATGTCTGGTATTTTGTGAATTTCCGGCTGCGCGCCGGAGGGAAGCCTGGCGGGGGCGGGGGAGCGACTGGGAGGCGGGGCACGATTGGCTTTGGGAGCCCTGTGGTCACGCACAAAAGCCGGGTGGGGCGGGGGCTGGGACTCCCAGCCCCACACACACACACACACACACACACACCCCCGCCCGGCTTTTGCATGGGACCAGAGGCTCCCAGTGCCAGTCGTGGCCCATCTCCCAGCTGGGAGCCTCTGGTTGCAAGCAGAAGCCGGGTGGGGGGAGTGGATCCCAGCCCCGTCCCCGCCAGGCTTCTGCTGGCAAGTAAAGGGAGCGCCTGCCGGGGGCGCGGCTGGAAGGACTCCGGCTGCGGCCAGGGGCTGCACCCTGCCCCCTCGCCAGGTCAGCTTCCTGCCCCCCTTCCTCTGTCCCCCCCCCCTCCTCCCATCCGGCCCCATGGCCCCAGATCCCCCCCCCAGCTCTGCTTCCCGCCCCCTCTTCCTGTCGGCCAGCCCCACAGCCCCCAGTCACTCCCCCCCGCCAGCACTGCTTCCCACCCCCCTTCCTCTGGGCCCCCCCATCCTCCCCTTCAGCCCCACAGCCCCTGATCCCCCCCAGCTCTGCTTCCCGCCCCCCCTTCCCCTCCCTCTGTGGTGCCCCACCCCGCCCCTTTCCCCTCTCTCCGTGGCACGCTGCACCACTCAGCTGGGCCCCGCGGGGGAGCAAGCGGCAGCAAGCGGCCATTTGGGGTCCACGCTCCCCATCCATGGGAAGCATGGACCCCAAACGGCCACTTGCCGCCGCTTGCTCCCCCGCGGGGCCCAACTGAGTGGCGCGGCGCGTCACGGAGGAAGGGGAAGAGGGGCGGGGCGCTGACGTACATGGCCAGGAGGCGTTGCCGTGTACGTCAGCGTTACAGATGCACAGACAATGGGCTACTATATATATGAAAAACCCTCTTGTGTTTGTTTAAAAACCCAGTGCAGGACTTGGTGTCTGGGCGCGGGGTGGCGGGGTGAGCCGCTCCGCAGCTCTCGTTATGTACACAAGAGGGTGACCCATATGAGCGTGCAGTGTCTCAAACTCTAAGCAGAGTCAGATGGATTTATTTGGGGATTCAGGTCCTATCAGGTCTGCCCACCTGGGCACCGTGGCATGTCCCCGTGACTGAGCCGTCCCAGAGCTGAGCTGATCCCAGTGTCTGTGGAGGGAGCCAACACGTACAAGGTACTGGGATATTTTTCTTCACTCAGCGCACAGTCAACCTGTGGAACTCCTTGCCAGAGGATGTGGTGAAGGCTAGGGCTTTAACAGGGTTCAGAAAAGAGCTAGATTCATGGAGGTGAGGTCCATCAATGACTATTAGCCAGGATGGGTAGGAATGGTGTCTCTCTGGAGACAGGTGACAGGGGAGGGATCATGTGAGGATTCCCTGCTGTGTCCCCTCCCTCTAGGGCACCTGGCCCTGGCCACTGTGGGCAGTCAGGACCCTGGACTGGATGGACCTTTGGTCTGACCCAGTACAGCTGTTCTGATGCTCTTAGGAGCCAAGGGGTCTGGCTCAGCAGGACCGGGCAGTGGGGTGCCCACAGGGAAGACAGGTGGTATTTCAGCCCATCAGGTGACAGTCGGCGGGGGATCCCTGTGACTCTCCCTGCTACAGTCATCAGCATGGGCTGTAGCGCAATGCGAAGACACCAGGGGTGTGAATTAAGCTCGCCCCGGGGATGTGTGTCCGGCCTTCCCCAGCGTCTCCCGGCCGGAGTGAGCCACCCGCGGTGCTGCTGCAGGGGTGTGGATTTCTAACGCCGATTGTGTCCGTGCGCCCACGCACCCAGGGAGCCGGGCACACGCCAGCCGGCTGCGAGTGGGCCCTGTGTGGGCAGCCTGACCATGACACCACAGCCAGGGCTTTTCGGTAGGGCTCAGATTTATTCAGAGGATTCGCTCCAGCC
The DNA here is from genome assembly GCA_032595735.1 of Pelochelys cantorii. NCBI lineage: Eukaryota > Metazoa > Chordata > Testudines > Trionychidae > Pelochelys > Pelochelys cantorii. The sequence continues at coordinate 3,917,347 of CM064349.1, forward strand.
CAGAGAGACCCCAGCCCGCGGGGCGGTTCCGGGACAGACGCCCGCCAGACGCTGGGCAGGACTGGTGATGCCGCGGCCCCTCCTTTCACCCCAATGGCACGGCAGGGCCTTGGGAATGCAGCTGGGATTTTGGGCTTGATTTACAAGTGCCAGGCCCTGCGGGGCCCAGGCAGGGCGGGGGTCAGGAGAGCAGCTTCACCAGCAGCAGCCCCATGAGGCCGGGCAGGTAGAGGGCAAAGGGGACTTTCCCCAGAGCCGGGCTGCCTCCGTTGGTGGTGCTTGTAGTTGCGCTGTGCGTGGTGGTTTTGGTGGTCTTTGTGGCAGGAACGTCGCTGTTTGTGGCAGGAAGGGTGGGTTTTGTGGCAGGACTGGTGGTGTTTGCAGGGGGAGGGATGGCGGTTGTAGAGCGGGGAGGTGTACTGGTGGTTGTCGTGGGGGGAGGTGACGTGGCTGTCGTAGAGCGGGGAGGTGTTGTGGTGGCTGTAGATGGGCTGCTGGGACTGGTGGGTATTGGTTTTGCTGGAACAGAGGTCCCCCAGAAAAACTCAAATGTGTAGGCTGCAACAGTCAGGTTGCGTCCGGGTTTAATCTCCTGCGCAGACGCCGACGCGCAGCCCTGTGCTTGAAATGGGGAACGAGATGCACCTGCTGGGGAAATCAGCCTGTTCAGGGGGCGAGTCGCTCCGGCTCCTTCTCTGCCCTCCTCCTGCCCCGCTCTGTCCCCACCAGCCGGCGGTTCCCCCTCTGCCTCCTCTTCCCACCCACCTGGGCATCTCCCTGCTCCGGCTGCACCAGGCCACGGCAGGGCAGGCACCTGGCACCCTCTTGCCTCCCCCGCACCCCACAGGAGCCTGGCACTGGGGCTGGGAACGGAGCTGTGGTCGGGGCGGTTCCTTTCCCAGCGCGGCCCCACCGGGGAACACGCCAGCTCTCCCCGCCCCCGGCAGCCCCCCGCTCGCTTCAGTTATTTTATAACCACCCCACAGCGCCAGGAGCCCTGGGCCACACTGAGAACAGGAGCTGCCTTACGGAGCAACAGCAGCTTAGCTCCACCTTAAACATCAAGGGGGTGGGGACTAGTGGTTAGAGCAGTGGGGGGAGGGGGATCCAGGACTCCTGGGTTCTCTCCCCAGCTCTGCATCCCTGACCTCACAACCCTCCCCCCGGCAAGTACCCCGCTGCCATCACCCCCGGAGCTGGGCGGCATCGCTGTGCGGGGTGTTCGGCTGGGTGGGAAACATCCCAATTCCTCTCTGCTTCCCTCCGGCCAAAACCCCTCTTGGAGGCCCCACCCATCCAGGGCTCCGCACAGACTCCGGGTCCCACCAGCTCTTGGGGGAGCTCTGGGGGCGGGACATTCCCGGGCACCCCCCGCCCTGCGACCAGCTGGGAGAATTTACCTTGGTTCAGAAAGCCCATGTAATCCAGGCAATATGTCTCCTCCCCTGTGCAGGGGGTGGTTTGGGGGTTGCAGGCAGCAAAGTTCAGAGCAAAGCAGGTTGGGCACTGCAGCCCGTTCGGGGCGGCATCTGTGGGCACTGAGAACAAAGACAGAGAGACGGTTACAGGGTGGGTGAAACCTGGTTCCAACTGGGGGATGGGCCCTGCCTCCCCAAGCATGCGCAGGCCCTCTCCCTGCAGCCGGGTGGCATTTCTCCGTCTGTCTGGGACACAACAGTCGGCGACGGCCGCACTGGCTCGGTTCTAGATCCTGGCGAGTGTGAAGGGGGAGCCAATAGGTGCCGGGAAGTTTAGATTTGAGCCTGTCCTAGCGGCTGCTCCCTCCTTCGCATGCAGCCCCACCCCCGTCTGATGGCAAACGGGCCCCGACTGTTCTATCTCCGCTCGGAGACCCGCCCGCCGCAGGGATTTCACTGGAGACCGAAATGACACGGGAGGAAATGGAGTTTGGGGCAATAAAGAATCTTTGAATATCAGGGCTGGCAGAGCCCTCGGGAGCTGTCTAGTCTCACTTCCAGCCCAAAGCAGGACCAGCCCCAACTCAATCAGCCAGCCAGGGCTTGGTCAAGCGGGGACTTAAACACCCCTAGGGATGGAGATTCCACCCCTGCCCTAGAGAACCCAGCGTAGGGCTTCCCCACCCGCCTAGGGAATATTAGGAAAATTTGTCCTAATATTCAGCCTAGACCTCCCCCACTGCAACTCGAGACCATTGCTCCTTGTTCTGCCACCCCTGAGAACAGCCTCTGTCCAGCCTCTCTGGAACCCCCCTTCAGGAAGTTGCAGGCTGCTCTCACATCCCCCCTCACTCTGCTCTTCTGCAGACTGAACGAGCCCCAATCCCTCAGCCTCTCCTCGCAGGCCATGTGCTCCAGCCCCGTAATCATTTTGGTCACCTCCACTGGACTCTCTCCAATGCCCACGTCCTTTCTGTAGTGGGGAGCCCAGAACTGGACACAACACTCCAGATGTGGCCTCCCAGAGCTGAATAAAGGGCAACGATCACTTCTCTAGACCTGCTGGCCATGCTCCTAGGAACATCAACAGCCATCCTGGGTCAGAGCAAAGGCTCATCCAGCCCAGTGTCCTGTCTGCCCACAGCGGCCAGTGCCAGGTGCCCCAGAGGGAGTGAACAGAGCAGGGAATCATCCAGTGATCTCCCCCCATCGCCCATTCCCAGCTTCTGCCCGACAGAGGCCAGGGACACCCCCCCCTCCCAGCCCGGCTAGTAGCTGTGAGGGGGTGGACCAGGCTCTGAGGCCCCCTGCTGGAGACTTGTGGTCTGCCAGTGAGAAAAGGCAGTGGAGAGGTCCTCCAAGCAGGCTAGAGCAGCTGCAGGGGAAGCAGCCAATCAGGAGTCAGGAAGGCCATATATAAGGGGCTGCAGCCGGAGCAGCAGTACCCCGGACAGCTCCCGGCGGGGAGCCTATTGCAGGCCAGGCTGTGTCAGGCCTTGGAGACAAAGCCCTGAGGTAAGGATGGCGACGCTGCCGCCCCTGGGGGCACCGCTCTGTGCCAGGGCGGGAACAGACTGAGAGATGCTACCAAGGGTGCAGGGAGAGGCCCTGTTTGCTGTGTAGCCCAGAAGGGCTTTGTTTCTTTAGCTCACAGATTGTGTGACTCGGCTGGTGGGCTGTGCCCAGGAAACCCTCCCTCAACAGAGAGTGCCCACGCACTCATCCAGGGGTGCCCGAACCCCATTACATAGCCACTGATGGACCATGAATGTATCTAGCTCTTTCTGGAACCCTGTTATGGTCTTTTCCTTCACCACATCCTCTGGCGAGGAGTTCCACAGGTTGTCTGTGTGTTGTGTGAAGAAAAACTTTTGGTTTCTTTTAAACCTGCTGCCTGTTCATTTCCCTTCATGACCCCTTCTTCTTGTGCTCTGGGAAGGAGTAAATAACTCTTCGCTAGTCACTTTCTCCCCAGCAGGAATGGTGGTAACAATTAGAGTTGTGCCGGGGCTTGTCCACAGGAATGATTCCAGTATAGCAAGGGGCACAGGGTGTCAGGATCTGTTGGGGTGTGAATCTGCCCTGTGCCCACCTGCCAGCTGGATAACCCACATGAGCCACCTATTAATGGGCTTTGAGCTAGTCCCTTCCAAAGGGCTCTAACGACCTGTTCTCAGGCATCAGCAAGAGGCACATGGAGAGCTAGATACAGCCCAGCCCCACCCCCACCCCCACCCCAACCCCCCGACACACACCCAGCTCAGTGCTGTCCAGTTTAAGGATGTTAAGGACTAATCGATCCCCTTCCCGCTCACCTGGGGACCTCCCTGCTCCAGCTGCACCAGGCCAGAGCAGGGCAGTGGCCTGGCACCCTCCTTCCTCTCCCCTCTGCCACAGGAGCCTGGCACCGGGGTTGGGAATGGAGCTGTGGCCAGGGCAGTTCCTTTCCCAGCATGGTGCCACCAGGGAACATGCTGGCTCTCCCCGCCCCTGGCAGCCTCCCCCACCCCCAGAGCGCCAGGAGCCCTGGGCACGCTCTGAGAACAGGAGCTGCCTCACGGAGCAACAGCAGTGTAGCTCCACCTTAGACATCAACGGGGTGGGGACTAGTGGTTAGAGCAGTGGGGGGTGGGAGCCAGGACTCCTTGGTTCCTTCGCCAGCTCTGCATCCCTGTCTTCACAACCCTCCCTTGGCAAGTACCCCACTGCCATTGCCCCCAGAGCAGGGCGGGGAGGGAAACATCCCAATTCCTCTCTCCACGGCTTTGAAATGCACAAGCCCCGGCTGGGGACTCGTGTACATTGCAAAGCTGGCCCCTGCGTGCAGCCCAGAGTCAGGGGGACATCCCACGAGCCCCAGGCTGCATGCGGAGTGCCGTGTTCCTCCCTAGAAATGTACAAGAGCCCCAGCGGGGGCCCAGCAGGGCCGCTTGTGCCTTTCAAAGGAGGAATGCGGACGTGCCCATCGACTGGTCGATGGAAATTCCGTCAACTACTCGACTAGCCAGTTAACCACATTTTAACATCTTTAGTCCAGCTCTGTGTGGGCACACGACCTGAAATGGGGACAAAACAAACAGACCCACAACGTACCTTGAGGTATGGCCGAATTGCACAAATTCCTGTCATTGCATTGTGTGACATTGTTCCTCACGTACTGGCCGTTCCCCACAGAGAACGTGATGGGGACTTTTATGTCACTCTTGTAGCCGCTCAGACATTGCTTGGAGAAGATCGAGTCCTGGGTGCCGTCTTTGTCACATAAGGAAAAGCAAAACAGAAAAAGTGAGGCTGGGAGGGACCCTCGGGTGGGGGCTGGGAGGGGATTTGACCCCCTTGTGCGGCTCCTGCGATCCTGTGTCTGATTGTGGGGCCACAGTTCAGGAGGGTGAGGAGGAGCCCAGGCCTGAACTTCACCCCAGATTGTGTCAGCCAGGCTGAGGGTAAAGGGTTTGTGCGTGGAGAGTAGGGGGCAGTGAGCGTTCAATCTCAGGTCACGGCCACATTCACCTCAGGGAGGCCGGAGCCTGAATAAACCCACTGGGGACTGCGCTGGGAAAATATCCTGAGTGGTCAGAGGCAGGCAGGAAGGGAAGCATGTGTGGGGATACACAGGCAGACAGGTGGGTGTGTGCGGATGTAGAGAGGTGGGTAGCTGGTTGGGTGTGGGTATGGAGAGGCAGGTGAGCATGGGTGGGTGTAGCGAGGCGGGCGGGTGGGTGCGTGCAGGTGTAGCAAGGCGGGTGGGTGGGTGTAGCGAGGCGGGCGGGCAAGTGGGTACGTGTGGGCGTAGAGAGGCGGGCGGGTGGATGTGTACAGGTGAAGAGAGACGGGCAGGTGTAGAGAGGCGGGTGGGTGCGTGCGGGTGTAGAGAGGTAAATAGATAATGACAGATCACATTAAAGCTGACAGTGTCTGTGCATTATGCAGGTGCAGGATGAACAAAACCAGGTCTATTAATCAGATTTTCAGAGTTCCCAGGTCAAAAGACAAACTGCGGGAACTGAAGGGACCTGGTGAAATCCGCCAGCCTGAGGTGCTGGGGAGCTGAACAGGGAGAAAGGTTGTTTGGCATCTCCACGTCAAAGGGGGAAAACCATCCTGACTTTATATCCCAGGCAGAGGCAAACACATGTGTGAGGAAGGGCCCAGCCCTGAGCAGGTGACCCAGGGCGTCAGACGGGCCTTGGGGAGCGGCCGGCAGGGCCCAAGGTATCCCGTCCCCAGTCTCCTTTTCTACCCCCCTGAGAGTGCGTTTCTCTCGGCACAGCCGGGCCGGGTGGGGTTGAAAACCCAATGAGTGAAATCCCATCTGTAGTGCCCTGCCCCCACTGCAGGGTGCGATGTGCCTGGGGTTGGGGCAATATCACCTACTCAGGGAAGTTTCCCCTGCCACGGAGATGCAGCCGCCTGTTGCCTGGTCGCCTTGGCAGGTTGCGTGAAACAAATCGCAGGCCGCCGTGTAGCCGAAACACACGTCGCACGTCAGGGTCCCCGCTGGAGGAAGAAGAGCGAGTGTTTCCTTCTTGCTGGGGTAAGAGTGTCAGTTCGGACACGTCCCTCGGTCCGAGTCTTCCCCTGCTCCAAACAAGCCGAGGGGAGAATGGGCCTGTTTGACTCTGGGACCCTTCGCAATGGCTCAATTTCAGCCAGGCACAGATGTTCCAGGGCGTCAGCACTGGGGACAGGTGAAGGGGATGGTGCCTTTCCAGAGCTCCGCCCACAGAATAAGCCCCGCCCACCCAGAGGTAGCTCCCCTTGTGCAGGTATTCACAGTACCGGAGTCACTCGCTTCCCCAGGAACATTAGCCGAGTCCGCTGCACCACCCGGGGCTCCTGGCTGCCCCCCACGGCTGTCATGAAACAGCCAGATGCCCTCCAAACCCCAGCTAACCCCCCCCCCCCGCCTCCTACCTCATGCCCGGGGCTCCATGTGCCCCCTTCCCCACCCCAGCGTCTCTCATTCCCAGTGTGCGGGAAGAGCAAACATGGCCACCGGCCAGCTTGGAGTAGCAGAGAAACCTACAGGGAGGTTACACGCACACGGGAAGCTCCCGAGACGTGGAAACGTGGACAGAGGACCAGGGAGGAGGAGACACCCCCTGCTTACCTCGTTCTGCAGGGAAGCTACCGTCTGGCTCGACCAAGAAAACAAGATGGCCACCAGCAAAAAGCCTGAGCAAGGAGAAGCAACGCCTTCCCTGGCTCTTAGTGCTCTTCCTATCCCTCTTCTGACTCTGCACGCACTTAAAAGGGCAGGCTGCTTTAATGCTCTTTTACTGTGTTATTTTTTTTATTTATTTTTTCCTTAGCACTTGGTCTTTTTTGCTCAACAACTTTGGTTTTCCCTCCCCCCCCCCCAACAAAATTTGTCCCTGTTTTTTTTGGGGGGGGGGTTGGTATTTTTGTTGAAACCATCTGGCAACCCTACCAGATAATTTCACAAAAAATACCGAACATGGCAAGGAAAAAATTGGTTGAAAAATAAAATCGGGGGACCAAACTTGTTGAACAAAAAAAAAAAAAAACTGCACACAAAAAAAGTCACTGCGCCTTTAAATCCCTCCCCCCACCCCGCTCCGTGCCAGATGGGGCAGGATGCCCCAAGCGGCCTTCCATCCAAGAAATACAGAAAATACCAAACGCTTTCCATGTCCGGTATTTCCAAGGGTTTTTTACCGGACAGAGGCTGCAAATACCGGCCTTCCTGGGCCAAGGCCGCACACCTGCCCACCCTAATTGCAGCTGGCTGGGGGGAGAGAAAACTACGGCGCGAGCAAGCCGGGGCGTACCCGGGAAAGCGCAACGGGAATGGCAGCCGGCCAGGGAGTGACGGGGACCAGGAACGGTTCCTACAGACCTGGGAGCAATAAGAGGAGGTGAGGGAGGGGCGGGGCCCTTCCTCGATGAGGGAGGTGACAGAGGATGTGGGAAAAGCTGACCCACTCCAGGCTTTTTTGGCCTCTGTTTTCACAGCCAAGGGCAGCGCCCAGACTGCAGCACTGGGTGCGGGTAGGAGGGGGGCAGCGCTTGGAGGAGAAGGAGCAGATTGGGGGCTGTTTGGAAAGGCTGGACAGACACAAGTTCGTGGGGCCGGATCTAATGCATCCGAGGGGGCTGCGGGAGCTGACTGCAGAGCCCTCTGCTGCCCATGGCAGCCGGGTCCCCAGTGACGCTTCAGCCCCAGGCAGTGTCATTTCCTTCCCTTTGTGGTGCCCCACCCACGCCAAGGGGCCTGCGCCGAAATGGGCCTCCGGCCGGTGTCCACTCAGGGCGTCCCTCGGGCCTGGGCCAACCCAGGGGGGAACGTTCCCCTTGGCTTGGCCACGCTCGCTTGGGAGGTGAGCCCCTCCAGGGAGGGAAACCCCCGTCCACTGGGGCAGGCAGCGTCTGCACTATGGGCTCTGCTGGCCCCGCTCCAGCCCCATGGCCAAGCCACTACCATAACCGCTGTGTGGACAGGCCCTTGTGCCCCCAGGGCTAGTCCCAGCACCCAGCATGTGCAGGAGGGGCCCTGGTTGGGGAGTCGAGGGGCGCCAGGAGTTGAAGTCCAGGAGGGGTTAAGTGGCTGCAGCTGCAGACGACTCACCTTGGGCACTGGCTGTCGCTAGGAGAGCAGGGAGGAGGCAGAGGAGCGAGGAAACCCCCATGGTGCTGGGTGGAGCCCGGGGCCGGGCTGGGAGCTGAATGGAGCCTTCTCACGGCTGGTGCAGCGAGCTCTGCCGGAGGGGAGCAGGCGAGAGTCAAGAGGGAAAGGAGGCTGGGAAGGGAATTGCAGCCGAGATTGGGGATGGGGGTAACTCCAGGCAACAGGGCTGCACAGAGATCCGGGTTTTGGGTTCACTGGCGGTTCCAAAAGAGTTCAGACATCCCTCCTGGGTTGATCCAATCTCTCACCCCACTGAAAAGCCAAAAACATGGTCCTGCTTCCTTTTCAGCCGTTTAAAACCCTTGCAAATGGGTTTCAATATCAATGGTGCTCTCAGGTTTGAAAAGAAAAGCAACTTAAAGGTGAAAATAATCAAAACATCTCCTTCTGGAAGTGTCGAGAGATGCGTCTCGTTTCCGTTTCTCAGGGAGGGGCTTCCTAGGACCTTTTATTTCTGGCCGAAACAATGTGGTTAAATAGACACAAATGTGCAAAATCTGTCAGTCTCCCCAAGCTGCATTTTTTTGATGGAGAAAAGTTTGGGCTGAAAAATTTCTCCCTCCTCAGTTATGGCTCAGACACTCCCAGAAATAGCCGGACGGGAGTTCGGGGGAGAGTCCCGTGTGGGACTATATTTTAATCCCTCTCGCTCCCTCCCTGTTTCTTGTATGTTTAGTTGGTTCCCACCTGCAAAAACCTTAAATCCTGCAAATCCCACAAGAGAGACATGATCCCTCACACTGCTTAAATAAAGTGCACAGAAGTCAGATGCTATTTTTACCTCTCAAAATATGAAACAAATCTTGCTTGAACCATGTAAAAAGTCATTTCACTGCTGTTCTAACGGACTTCAACTCTTCCTATCACCTCCTCGCACTTGAATATTTAAACCTTTCTTTAGGAAAACACTTGCCTCTCTTGCTGACATTTCTGACAAGCTGCTGTCATGTGCTTTGCCCCATGTCCCCACAGTCTCTTCTTCTTGCCCACCCAGCCACCCCTACAGCAAAGCACCTTTTCCCGCTCCCACGACTGTAGCAGTGAGGCCGGTGGTACCAGCAGGATTTCAGTCTGGCTGTAGGGCTCTGCCCTGGACCCGTTTTCCCCTCCCCCATCCGCATTGGCTCCAGATCTGCGCTATCCCTTCTGAGACAGGGCAATTGCCTAGGATCCTTCCTGCCGCACGGCCAGGGAGCGGCTGCAAGCTTTCCAGCAGCCCAGACCTGCTCCGTCCGTGGGTCCTTCTCTGCTCCCTTATCCGGAGCCTTCAAAGCAGCCAAAGAGTTTGAGGCCCGACTCCCAGCGAGTTTCACCGGCTGCCGGTTTTGCCTTGAACAAAGAAGGGAGATTTTTAACCCGCCACTCCAGGAGCAGGGCTCCTTTTCGATCTCAAAACCTGAGCTGCTTTATCGTGGCTCAAGCCGCGTCCTGACGCTTTCCGAAGGGAGTTTGTCTGTGAAATAAGTCTCCGTCCTCTATGGGCCGTCCACAGACCGTGGACAGTTGCAAAGCAGCGTTTCTCATTGTTACGAACTCTTACCTTCGCCACCCTGCTCGGAGTTCTCGCCAATAGTGTGGAGATGCCCCGGCAGCCTCACACGGCCCCTTTCCTCTGTGTGGCGCCCAAGGGTAGACGTGGATTCATATATAGACGGGAGTGACCTTGAATGATTTATGGAAATGTAGCGTGTCCTGCCGGGCACTCCCACTTTCCGTGCAGTTCAAATGGCCTCTCAGCCCCTCGCCTGGGTCTATAGAACTTTTCCTATCAAGGCTGCTGGGTCGTGCCAAAAATAGCAGGGGCACCGCGCCGCTGAGTCACAAGGGCCGGGGTGCAGCTATTTGCACAGTGGAGGCACAAAGACCCAGCGATGGGGCAGAGCACAGAGGGGTGGGAAATTCACAGCTGGGGTGAATCCATCTCCCGAGACTCCCAGGGGCTGAGGGCCAGTTGAGAGCCAAGGGAGACCCCCATGAACCCACCACAAGGAAGCTAAGGTGGCCCTGGAGTTGGGGCCGTGACGGCCGCTCCCCTCCCATTTCCCAGCACAGCTTATCAACATCCCTGGCCGTGTGCAAACATTCATGGGTGGCAAGTTTTTTCTTCTCCGCCCTGTGTCAAGGGGGCTGCGTCCAGCTGGGTGCCAGGAGAATGACGCCACACCCAGCGGGGGGAGCTCGGTCACAATACCTGAGCGGAGATGCGCAATTAGGCTGCATGCCGGGCCGGCTTTGCCCCCCTCCTCTGGCCCTGCAACTTTTCCTCTCCCCAGCCGTGGGAGGTCTCTTAGCCCATTGAGAGGCATCCACACTGCGGCTGGGCAGGGCCAGGCCCAGCTCGGGGAGAGGGACCCCCTAGCTTGGCTCTAGCTGTGGAGAGGAGTGTGGCCTTGTGCCTGGGGAGATGCATCTCAGGACTCCTGTGTGAGGGCCCCTCTGTGCCTCAGTTTCCTAGGTCCCACAGGGCTCTTGCGAAGACTGCATCAGAGCTGTTTGTCGCCCTCAGATACCACGTTGGGCGCCCCGCAGAGAGGCCCAGGAGGTGACAGGTATTCAGCGTGGCATAGGCATGGAGGGGGCTGGGAAATATGGCTTGGGGTGCCCCCCCTTCCCGGGAGAGGCAGGAGACACACTGAATGAGGCCGGGCTGCTGTAGAGAAAGCAGCTTGTGGTGGCAGAAGCTGGGGGCAGGGGTGGGATTCCCGGGGCCTTGGCAATGTGTGGTCCGGCCTTGTCTCACAGCTGGCACGGGCAGCGCCGCAGGGCTCCCAGACCATGGGCCTTTCCCCGCACACACGCGGCTGCCCACGCACACAGGCGCCAAACCAGCTCCATGTGGCGCCTGCATGGGACAGCGCCCCCGTCTGATGGGGCCAGGCTGAGGCCAGGCTCCCTGAGCCTCACGCCACACCCAGGTCTCGCGTGTAGGGTCCGGATTTATTCAGAGAACATGCTGTGCACAGAGAGAGCCCGGCCGGGGGCAGGCACGGGGGCAGAGGCTCGGCTGGGCGCCAGTCCCTCGGCGCTACCCTGGCGGCATGTTGGTGGGGGGCGGGGAGGGGGTATGCCGCTGGGACGTCAGGCTTTTCGTTGCCGGCGTCAGGTGTTGGGAGACCCGGGCAGGCCAGGGGTCAGCAGAGCGGCTTCCCCAGCGGCAGGCCCGGCAGGCAGAGGGCAAAGGGGACTTGGCCCGGAACCAGGCTGCCTCCGGTGGGTCTGGTGGGCATTGGGGGGCAGGGTGACTGTAGCACTTGGGTTCCCAGGTAGCTTCAAAAAAATACCGGACACACTTGATGCGGGAGGGGGGAAGGGACTGGCTGGGAGGGGAGCAGGGCTGGCCGGGAGGAGGGGGAGGATGGAAAGCAGGGCTGAGGAGGGGAGTCGGGGGCAGCGGGGCTGACCAGAAGAGATGGGGGGGGGGCAGCCGGCAGGAAGCAGGGCTGGTGGGAGGGTGGGGGCAGCAGGGCGGGCTGGGGGAGATCAGAAGGAAGAGAACCAGCCAGCCAGGGGGGTTGGCAGGAGCAGCGGGGGGAGGGAATTGGCCAGTGGGGAGCGGGACTCACCCGGAGGATTATGGACTTGTTTACATCTTTAAGAAAAAGGACTGTGAAAGAAAAGAGCTGTGTAAGCTGGGAAAGCTGCCTCTGCAGACATTGCCAGATAAGAAACAGTAACACGGGAAGGATCTAAGCAAGGACAGATCAGCCCTACAGGGGTGGCTGTTGGGGTGCAGTGGCTGTAGCTATGGGGGTGGGAGTTGTGGGTGGCTGTAGCGCTACAGGGGTGAGATGCTATGTGATCTTTCACACGATATTGGCTTACGTGCTCATTTCATCATTGCTTCTCCTCCATCTATCTGCCGCCTATGTAATCCACTCTAATGTTTTGTTTAACCAGTGTTCTCCAGGTTTACCCCTGGTTGGCACTCCGCCAGCGCTGGGTGTGATAAATCCTCTGACTTTTTGTTTTCACCTCATCCAGCTGTCCAGAATTAGTCCCGAAACTTTGCTTAGGGTGTGTCTAGACTACAGGGGTGTTTTTTTTAAAAAGTGGTCTTTTTTTAAAAAAAAAACTGTACCTGTATCTAGACTACCTCCGCTTTCTGTCAACAGTTAATCAACAGAACGTGGTGGTTTTTTCAACCGCGGTAAACCTTGTTTTTTGAGGAATAACGCCTTTCTCCGAAAGTGCTCTTTTGAAAAAAGGGGCTATGTAATGCAAACTGGGCTTTTTTGAAAGAGAGCATCTAGACTTTCTTTCGAAAAAGCGGCTTGCCTTTTCGACAGAACTGATGGTAGTCTAGACGCTCTTTTTCGACAGAGGCTTTTTCAAAAGATACTGTCGAAAAAGCCTCTGTCGAAAAAGGCGTGCAGTCTAGATGTAGCCTTAGTGACTTGGTTTACTCCGTGTGCTGTTACTTGCAACCACTCAACCCCTGCCTTTTTCGCTTAATAAACCCTCTTGTGTTTGTTAAAAACCCAGCGCAGGAACATCAACAGCCATCCCGGGTCAGAGCAAAGGCCCATCTAGCCCAGTGTCCTGTCTGCCCACAGCGACCAATGCCAGCTGCCCCAGAGGGAGGGAACAGAACAGGGAATCATCCAGTGATCTCCCCCCATCGCCCATTCTCAGCTTCTGCCAGAGAGGCCAGAGAAACCCTCCTCACCGAGCTCAGCTAATAGCTGTGAGGGGGTGGACCAGGCTCTGAGGCTTCCTGCTGGAGACTTGTGGTCTGCTTCTCCCTGCCTGAAAAAAGGCAGTGGAGAGGTCCTCCAAGCAGGCTAGAGCAGCTGCAGGGGAAGCAGCCAATCAGGAGTCAGGAAGGCCATATATAAGGGGCTGCAGCCGGAGCAGCAGTACCCCAGACAGCTCCCGGCGGGGAGCCTATTGCAGGCCAGGCTGTGTCAGGCCTTGGAGACAAAGCCCTGAGGTAAGGATGGCGACGCTGCCGCCCCTGGGGGCACCGCTCTGTGCCAGGGCGGGAACAGACTGAGAGATGCTACCAAGGGTGCAGGGAGAGGCCCTGTTTGCTGTGTAGCCCGGAAGGGGTTTGTTTCTTTGGCACACAGATTGTGTCACTTGGCTGAGCCCCAAAAACCCTCCTTAAGCAGAGAGTGCCCACGCACTCAGCCAGGAGGCGCCCCAACCCCATTACATAGCCACTGATGGACTGTGAATGTATCTAGCTCTTTCTGGAGCCCTGTTATGGTCTTTTCCTTCACCACATCCTCTGGCGAGGAGTTCCACAGGCTGACTGTGTGGTTGTGTGAAGAAAAACTTTTGGTTTCTTTTAAACCTGCTGCCTTTTCATTTCCTTTCATGACCCCTTGTTCTTGTGCTCTGGGAAGGAGTAAATAACTCTTCGCTAGTCACTTTCTCCCCAGCAAGCATGGTGGTAACAATTAGAGTTGTGCCGGGGCTTGTCCACAGGAATGATTCCAGTGTAGCAAGGAGACGGGGTGTCAGGATCTGCTGGGGTGTGAATCCACCCTGCGCCCACCTGCCAGCTAGATAACCCACACAAGCCACCTGTTAATGGGCTCTGAGCTAGTCCCTTCCAAACAGCTCTAATGACCTGTTTTTAAGCACCAGCAAGGGGCACACAGAGAGCTAGTATTCCCCCCCTCAGCCCGCTTAGTGCTGTCCAATTTAAGGATGTTAAGGACTAGTCGACAATCCCTTTCCCACCTGCCTGGGCATCTCCCTGCTCTGGCTTCACCAGGCCACGGCAGGGTGGGCGCCTGGTGCCCTCTTGCCTCCTCCACACCCCACAGGAGCCTGGCGTTGGAGTTGGGAATGGAGCTGTGGCCAGCACGGCTCCTTCCCCAGCGTGGCACCACTGGGGAAGAAGCCAGCTTTCCCCGCCACCGGCAGTCCCCCCTCCCCGCCCCCACTCGGTTCAGTTATTTTATAACCACCCCAGAGCACCAGGACCCCTCAGCACACACTGAGAACAGGAGCTGCCTCATGGAGTAAGAGCAACTTAGCTCCACCTTAGACATCACGGGGGAGGGGACTAGTGGTTAGAGCAGTGGGGGGGGTGGGAGCCAGGACTCCTGGGTTCCCTCCCCAGCTCTGCATCCCTGACATCACAACCCTCCCCTGGCAAGTACCCCGCTGCCATTGCCCCTGGAGCAGGGCGGCATCGCTGGGGGGGGGGGGAGGGAGCTGGGCTGGGAGGGAAACGTCCCAATTCCTCTCCTTTGCTTTGAAATGCACAAAAGCCACCACTGGGGACTCGTGTACATTGCAAAGCTGGCCCCTGCGTGCAGCCCGGAGTCAGGGGGATGTCCCACGAGCCCCAGGCTGCATGCGGAGTGCCGCGTTCCTCCCTAGAAATGTACAAGAACCCCAGCGGGGACCCAGCAGGGCTGCTTGTACATTTCAAAGGAGGAATGCAGACATGCCTGTCGAGTAGTCGATGGAAAATCCATCGACTACTCGACCGGTCAATTAACCACATTTTAACATCCTTAGTCATATGAAGAGCGGCGAATGTGACTGGGACTTTTCAGTTTAAAAAAGAGGAGACTGCGGGGGGGATAGGATAGAGGTCTGTAAAATCATGAGTGGTGTGGAGAGGGTGAATAAAGAAAAGTTATTTATTAGTTCCCATAATAGAAGAACTAGAGGACACCAAATGAAATTAATGGGTAGCAGGTTTAAAACTAATAAAAGAAAGTTCTTCTTCACACAGCACGTAGTCAACCCGTGGAACTCCTTGCCAGAGGAGGCTGTGAAGACTAGGACTATAAGGGTATGTCTACACTACAGCACTAATTCGAACTAACTTAATTCGAATTAGAACTAAGCTAATTCGAATTAGTGCATCTAGACCTAAAAGCTAATTGTCCAAGAGACACAGAAAATACTAAACACTTGCCATGTCCGGTATTTCCTGGGGTTTTTTAACCAGACAGAAGCTGCAAATACCGGCCTACCTGGGCCAATGCCGGACACCTGGCCACCCTAACTGCAGCTGGCCGGGGGAAGGAGAAATCTACGGCACGAGCGTGGGGGGAACTCGGTCACAATACCCAAGCAGAGACACACAATTCGGCTGCATGCCTGGCCAGCTTTGCTCCCTGGGGTCGTAGGGGCATCCGCGGTGAATACTGGGGCCGGATCTCCAGGAGGCTGGAAGGCAACATGGAACCAGTGCGATGGAAAACCTGGGGGTTATTTGTAGCAGTGCAGGAGCACCAGGCGCAGCTGGCAGGAAGCAGTTTTGCAATCGTACTTCTCTGAAGCAGCTGCTTTGGTTGGCTGTTGAAAACACAAGGGGGAGGCCGGGCCCGCCCGGAGACTTTTGCTGGTAGATCTGTGTGGCTCAGGGCCCGTAAGGTAGAAACTGTGTGTGATAAAACTTTCTCCCTGAGATGACGGACGCGTCTGTCGCGGGGATTTATCAGGCCTCCACCCAGTTTTGTTGTAGACACCAAAGCTCTGTCCCTCGGGGGCGTTGGACGGCGCGAGTAGGCGTTATAAGGAAATGTAGCATTGCCAAATAAACCCAGCCAGGACAAAATCTCCTCTTCCTGGGAGGATCAAGGGTTAGGGTAAGATGGATAGAAAGCTGGCTAGGCAGTTGGGCCCAACGGGTAGTGATCAATGGCTTGTTGTCTGGTTCGCAGTCAGCTCCAGGGGTTTGTTCAGCATCTTCAGGAATGACCTGCCGGGGGGGATGGCTTGCACCCTCGGCAGGTTTGCGGATGGCATTAAGTCAGCGGGAGAGGTAGATACGCTGGAGGGCAGGGGCAGGGTCCGGGTGACACAGACACATTGGAGGTTTGGGCCAAAAGCCATCTGATGGGATTCAACAAGGATAAATGCAGAAGGAAGAATCCCAACCCCTGTTACAGGCTGGGAACCGACTGCTTCACCAGTAATTTGGTAGAAAAGGCCCTGGGGATTGCAGTGGATGAGAAGCCGGAGATGAGCCAACAGGGCGCCCTTGTAGCCAAGCAGGCTAATGGCATATTGGGCTGCATTAGGAGGAACATTGCCAGCAGATCCAGAGAAGTGATTATTCCCCTTTATTCGGCTCTGGTGAGGCCACATCTGGAGTGTTGTGTCCAGTTCTGGGCCCCCCACTACAGAAAGGACGTGGGCGCATTGGAGAGGGGCCAGAGGAGGCGACCAAAATGATTTGGGGGCTGGAGCACGTGGCTGGGGGGTTAACAAGCTGCTTGATGTTTTCTTTCCAGATTCTTTTCCCCGATCAGTCTGTAATTTTTGAGACACAAAACCTTTGCTGACAAGAGCCTGAATGGCCGGGGATTCCTCAAACGAGCCCCCTGGGCCAATCTGGGTGAGATGTGAGATATAAACTGCCCTGGGACTGTGGCTGGGGCTGGTCCTTTGGGCTGGGCGAACCTGTTGGGAGTTGGGGAGATGGGTGTGATGAAGTGGAGGGTGCCGTACACTGTGGGGTAAGCTGTCTACCCTTGGGGCCCTGTTGCTGCGTGCACTGTGGGTGACCCCGACTGGCCTGTTCATGCTGCCGCTGTCTCTCTCCGTCCTGGCTTTCCTCCCTACGGTCCTGACGTTTCTTCTCTCGGTCCTGGTGCTCCTTCTTTCTCCTGTTCCTCCAATTCCTTTAGCCGCAGCTCGATCTCCAGCCGTTGCAGCTCTGCCGGGAGGGACCCCGGATGACCTTCTGCTGGTGGAGTATGGCCTGGTGGGCACCGCATCTCTCCAGCGGACTCCAGCCCTCCCTCCAGTCTGACAGTCTGAGACGCTCCCAGGGGGTGTCTGGCTGCTCCCCGCTGGGACAAGATCCAGGCCCCTGGACGGGTCATTCTCTTCAAGCCGGCTAATCAGCTGGCCCTTGGTTGCTTTCCCTAGAGCCAGGCCCCTCTCTCTCTCTGCACAGCCCCACAAGGTCTGCCTTCAGGAGTTGGGTGTAGGCCTGTGGTGGCACGTCGGGGTTCCCCTGCCTCCTGCACCCCCGTACTGGCCCAAACAAACTCCACCAGCCAGTAGAATAGAGGGAGTTTATTGCTTCTCCAGGATACAGCACAGCATGGATGTAATCTGGTTACAGGTCAGGCCTAGGATGCCTCAGCCCCCCTTGAGATGGGGGAGACTGGGCCCCTAAATCCCAGCCCCTTGCTTAAGCTGCTTCCTCCATGATACCAGACAGAAAACCTAAAAACTCTCCTCCAGCCCTGCCCCCCAGCCAGGTGCTGGTCTCCACCCTCCTTCCTTTGTCTCTCCCTGGGAGGCTGAGCCTGGGTGTCTGGGTTAATCCACATTTGGGAGAGTCAGTGAGAATCTCCCATCCCAGCGCAGGGGGACCCTGGCTCACAGAGCAGACAACCCCCCCGCTACACCACAAGGCCATTTCCCCGGGGTGCAGTCTCACCGGTCGAATGCTGCTGGAAGCTCCATCCATGGGGTGCGGTGCATCCCACTCCTGACACCACTGTGACAGCACGACGGGGACCCCCAACCCTACAGCTCTGTCCTCAACAAGACGTGCCTCCGCCAGCCAGTAGAAGAGAGAGGGTCTATTGCTTCTCCAAGATTCAGCTCAGTAGGACCGATGCAGGCATAAGAGGATAGGCCAACAGCCCTAGCTCCCTTGGGGGGAGGGGGATCACAGGCCCCTGAAGCCCCCCTGCCCCCCACTGCTTTAGTCTGCTCCCTCCAGGCTTCCCCACCCTCTGACTCCCCTTCTCCAAGCCACACCCTGGCTTTGTTCAACCTCCTTTCCTGGCCAGGTGAGAAACGGTTGGGCCATAGTGTACTGAGAGCCCTCGGGGTGAGCCCCGCTGGGCCGCGCTTACAGAGAGAGGCCAGTAGGGGGCACCCACAGCACACACAGAAACAGGGCCACAAGGATAGACAGCTTCCCCCCCCCCCCCCGGAGTACGGCACCCCCCACTGCATCACAATGGGGTATCACCTCTCCCCTGTGTAAGGGGGGGCTGGGGGGCACAGGGAGCACTGGGGTGTCTGAGGGGAGGTGAGGGATGGGGTATAACCTCTCCCCTGTGTAAGGGGGGGCTGGGGGGGCACAGGGAGCACTGGGGTGTCTGAGGGGAGGTGGGGGATGGGGTATCACCTCTCCCCTGTGTAAGGGGGGGCTGGGGGGGCACAGGGAGCACTGGGGTGTCTGAGGGGAGGTGGGGGATGGGGTATAACCTCTCCCCTGTGTGAGGGGGGCCGGGGGGACACAGGGAGCTCTGGGGTGTCTGAGGGGAGGTGGGGGATGGGGTATAACCTCTCCCCTGTGTGAGGGGGGCCGGGGGGGCACAGGGAGCCCTGGGGTGTCTGAGGGGAGGTGGGGGATGGGTTATAACCTCTCCCCTGTGTAAGGGGGGCTGGGGGGCACAGGGAGCCCTGGGGTGTCTGAGGGGAGGTGGGGGATGGGTTATAACCTCTCCCCTGTGTAAGGGGAGCTGGGGGGCACAGGGGGCATGGGGGGGGGGCTGAGGGGATTGCTCATGTGATTTCTTGCTGGCCATTGTGGCAACAGGAGTGCTCGGTGTGGCTGGTTTGGTGCCTTGTACTGGAGGCCTCCCCAGTCTCGGGCTGTAAGTAGCCCCGTCCATAAGCAATTTGCTTCTTTTTGCCCCTCCCCGCAGTGCCCCAGAAGCCCTGGACAATTACAGCATCGGGCCGCTGTAACGAGCTGCTTTACGATTTGTTTGACAATTCTTTTCCACAATCAGTTTGTAAGTTTTGAGAAACGAAACCTTTGCTGGAAACAACCTCGGCAGCCACACATACGGCCCCGCCCATCCCGTCTCTTAGGCCCCACGGCCCAGGCTGTTTGGGGAGATCGTCTGTGGCTGTTAACGCCCACTTGAAACCCTCGGCCAAGCTCAGGGATCAGGGGGCTCCCGCCTGGACCCTCCCCCTCCCCAGCTGTTCTCATTGGGCCTGCCTCCCTTCTGGGACACCCGGGGTGAGGCTGCAGGGACGTGGCTGTCTAACGCTGATTGCGTGGGCAGCCTGACCACACACCACAGCCAGGGCTTTTCGGTAGGGCTCAGATTTATTCAGAGGATTCGCTCCAGCCCAGAGAGACCCCAGCCTGCGGGGCGGTTCCGGGACAGACGCCCGCCAGACGCTGGGCAGGATTGGTGATGCCACGGCCCCTCCTTTCACCCCAGCAGCACGGACGGGTTTTGGAGGGGCAGCTGGGACTTCGGGCTTGATTTACAGGTGCCAGGTGCTGCAGGGGCCCAGGCAGGGCGGGGGTCAGGAAAGCAGCTTCACCAGCAGCAGCCCCATAAGGCCGGGCAGGTAGAGGGCAAAGGGGACTTTCCCCAGAGACGGGCTGCCTCCCTTGGTGGTGCTTGCAACTATGGTGTGTGTGGTGGTTTTGGTGGTGTTTGTGGCAGGAAGGGTGGTGTCTGAAGGGGGAAGGATGATGGTTGTAGAGGGGCAGGTGTCGTGGTGGTTGTAGAGGGAGGAGGTGTCGTGGTGGCTGTAGATGGGATGCTGGGATTGGTGGGTATTGGTGTTGCTGGATCACAGGTCCCTCAATAAAAGTCAAACTTGTAGGTTGCGGTAGTCAGGTTGCCTCCAGGTTTAATCTCCTGCGCAGATGCCGACGCGCAGCCCAGCACTTGAAATGGTGATGATGATGAACCTGTTGGAGAAATTCAGCCTGTTCTTAGGGGCGAGTAGCTCCGGGTCCTTCTCTGCCCCCCCCTCTGTCCCTACCAGCCGGCAGTTCCCCTTCTGCCTCCCATTCCCACCCGCCTGAGGGTCTCCCTGCTCCGGCTGCACCAGGCCACGGCAGGGCAGGCACCTGGCACCCTCGTGTCTCCCCCGCGTCCCACAGGAGCCTGGCGCTGGGCTTGGGAATGGAGCTGTGGTCAGGGAGGCTCCTTCCCCAGTGCAGCGCCACCGGGGAACACGCCGGCTCTCCCCGCCCCCGGCAGCCCCCCGCTTGTTTCAGTTATTTTATAACCAGCCCAGAGCGCCGGGAGCCCTGGGCCACACTGAGAACAGGAGCTGCCTCATGGAGCAACAGCAGCTTAGCTCCACCTTAGACATCAAGGGGGTGGGGACTAGTGGTTAGAGCAGTGGGGGAGGGGAGCCAGGACTCCTGGGTTCTTTCCCCAGCTCTGCATCCCTGACATCCCAACCCTCCCCCTGCCAAGTACCCCGCTGCCATCACCCCTGGAGCAGGGCGACATCACTCTGGGTAGTGGGAAGCTGGGCTGGGAGGGAAACGTCCCAATTCCTCTCTCCTTCCCTCCAGCCAGAACCCCTCGCAGGCCTCCATTGGGCCAAAACACGCGTAGCATGTCAGGGTCCCCGCTGGAGGAAGAAGAGCGAGTGTTTCCTTCTCACTGGGGTAACAGTGTCAGCTCTGAACATCCCTCAGACCGAGTCTCCCCCTGCTCCAAACAAGCTGAGGGGTTAAGGGACCCGATCGCCTCCAGGACCCTCCGGAACTCCACAATTTCAGCCAGGATCAGAGGTACCCGGGGGTCAGCACTGGGGACAGGTGAAGGGGATGGTGCCTTTCCAGAGCTCCGCCCACAGAATAAGCCCCGCCCACCCAGAGGTAGCTCCCCTTGTGCAGGTATTCACAGTCACTCGCTTCCCCAGGAACATTAGCCGAGTCCGCTGTACCGCCCGGGGCTCCTGGCCACCCTCCATGGCTGTCACAAAATAGTCGGGTGCCCTCCAAGCCCCAGCTAACCCCCCATCTACCTCATGCCCAGGGCTCCGTGTTCCCCCTTCCCCACCCCAGCGTCTCTCATTCCCAATGCGCGGGAAGAGCAAACATGGCCGCCGGCCAGCTTGGCGTAGCAGAGAAACCTACAGGGAGGTTACAGGCAAACGGGAAGCTCCCGAGACGTGGAAACGTGGACAGAGGAGAAATCTACAGCGCGAGCAGGCCGGAGTGTGCTGGGAAAGTGCAATCGGCATGGCTGCCGGCCAGGGAGTGATGGGGATCAGGAAGGGTTCCTACAGGCCTGGTAGCAATAAAAGGGGGTGAGGGAGGGGTGGGGCCCTTCCTGGACAAGGGAGGTGACCTGGTGACAGAGGACGTGGGAAAAGCTGACTCACTCCAGAGTTTTTTGTCCTCTGTCTTACCAGCCAAGGGCAGCGCCCAGACTGCAGCACTGGGTGCGGGTAGGAGGGGGGCAGCCCCTGGAGGAGAAGGAGCAGGTTGGGGGCTGTTTGGAAAAGCTGGACAGACACAAATCCGTGGGGCTGGATCTAATGCATCCGAGGGGGCTGCGGGAGCTGACTGCAGAGCTGTCTGCTGCCTGTGGCAGGCCAGGTCCCCAGCAATGCTCCGGCCCAGGCAGTGTCATTTCCTCCCCTTCACGCTGCCCCAGCCGCGCCAAGGGGTCTGCGCCGGAATGGGCCTCCGGCCAGTGTCCACTCAGGCGTCCCTTGGGCCTGGGCCGCACTAGCGACAGGTCGATATAACCGCAGAGCCCAACGGGGGAAGGAAGAATCCACAGGCAGGTGTCACGCCTGGGCCAGCCCACCCCGGAGTGGATGTGGCTGGGTAGAGGGGGGAAACGTTCCCCTCGGCTTGGCCACGCTCGCTTGGGAGGTGAGCCCCTCGAGGGAGGGAAACCCCCTTCCGCTGGGACGCCGCGGTATTTTCTGGTCGAGCAAAAAAAAAAGGAACGTGGGATAATAAGCCCCCCCCCAGCTGGGAGGTGGGGCCACGATCAGCGCTGGGTGGGGGCCGAGGGAGTGGCTGGGAGTCCCCTCCTAGTGCCGATCGTGGCCCCGCCTTCCAGCCGCTCCCTCCGCCCACGCCAGGCTTCCATCCGGTGTGTGGCCGGAAAAATCAGAGAATACCGGACATTGCACATGTCCCGTATTCTCTGATTTTTTTTTAACCAGCCAAAGAGCGCAAATACCGGACTGTCCGGTAGAATACCGGACACCTGGCAACCCTAGCTCTGCCGGCCCCGCTCCAGAGCCGTGGCCAAGCCGCTATCGCAACGGTTGTGTGGACAGGCCCTTGTGCCCTCCTAGGGCTAGTCCCAGCGCCCTGCACGTGCGGGAGGGGCCCTGGTCGGGGAGCCGCGGGGCGCGAGGGGTCGAAGTCCAGGAGGGGTTAAATGGCTGCAGCCGCGGACGACTCACCTTGGACACTGGCTGTCGCTAGGAGAGCAGAGAGGAGGCAGAGGAGCGAGGAAACCCGCATGGTGCCGGGAGGAGGCCGGGGCTGGGCTGGGAGCTGAACGGAGCCTTCTCACGGCTGGCGCAGCGAGCTCTGCTAGAGGGGAGCAGGAGAGAGTCATGACCGAAATGAGAACAGGACTTCCAGCGAGATTTGGGAAGGGGGCAGAGGGAAGCACCAGGAAACAGAACTGCACAAATACCAATTGGATTGGTTCCCTGGCAGCTCTAAAAAATGTTGGCAAAAATATTCTGGTTTAAACCAATTTCTCATCAACCTGAAATGCCAAAAATATGGTTTTGGTGCATTTTCAGGTACTAAAAATCATTTACATGTGGTTTAACTATAATTCTTACAGTCGGAATTGAAAAGAAAATCCACAATGAGATTGAAAAAAAAAATCAAAATTGTCAAATTCTGGAAATGTCACTTTTTCTTTTTCAAGATTATTTTTCTAGGATTATTTTTCCCGCTGAAATAATGTGGCAAAATTGAAACCAATTTGCTCAACATTTGGGTCTCTCCAAACCTGCATATTTGGATGGAGAAAGGTTTTGGTTGAAGAATTTCTCCCTGCTCTATTATGCCACAGACATTCCCAAGTAACAAAACGGGGGCTCTGGGGTGAAGTGGGACTATTTGTAAATTTCACGCCCGCTCTCTCCCGCATTGTTCCTTGTATTTGTTTCACTCCCACCTGCAAAGACCTTAGATCTCGCTAGTCCCGCAAGACAGACATATTCCCTCAAGCTGCTTCCCTGGAATTCCTGCTGTTTTCTAGCAAGACAGGGTGGGGGAACGAGACCGGCTCCGAGCGACACGGAGACCTGCTGTGGCCACAGAGCTTGAGGGCTCGTGTCTCTCCCCAGCAAAAGTTGGTCCAATAAAAGCTTTTCCCTCCCCCACCATATTTGTCTAATACTCTGGCACCCACGCGGCTACCACAGTGCCGCAAACAGCTCCATGTTCTGGCTACTTTCCTGTTTCTCCTCCATGGCAGCCCCTCCGTCACCTCCCTCCCCAGAACTGCCTAGGATCCCTCCTGCCGCACAGCCAGGGAGTGGCTGGAGCTTTCCGACAGCCCAGACCTGCTCCGTCCATGGGTCCTTCTCCGCTCCCTCACCCGGGCATTCAAAGCAGCCGAAGAGAGTTTGAGGCCCGACTCCCAGCGAGTTTCACTGGACACCGGCTGCCGATTTTGCCTTTGAAAATCTCCCTCTTTCGTTCACCCGCCACTCCAGGAGTGGGGCTCCTTTTCCATCTCAAAACCTGAGCCCCTTTATCGTGGCTCGAGCCGCGTCCTGACACTTTCCAAAGAGAGTTTGCTTGTGAAACGAGTCTCCGTCCTCTACGGGCCGTCCACAGACCATGGATGGTTCCGAAGCATCGTTTCTCGTTGTGTTTCAAACTCTTACCTTCACCACCCTGCTCGGAGTTCTCGCCAATACCACAGAGATGCCCCGGTGGCCTCGCACGGCCCCTTTCCTCTGTGTGGCGCCCATGGGTAGACGTGGATTCATATATAGACGGGAGTGACCATGAATGATTTATGGAAATGTAGCGTGTCCTGCTCCCCACATACCGGGCACTCCCACTTTATGTGCAGTTCAAATGGCCTCTCTCAGTCCCTCGCCCGGTTCTATAGAACTTCTCCCATCAAGGCTGCTGGTTCCTGCCACAAGTAGCAGGGGCGACGCGCTGAGTCACAAGGGCCGGGGTGCGGCTGTTTGCACACTGGAGGCGCAAGGACCCAGCGATGGGGCCGACACAGAGGGGTGGAAAATTCACAGCTGGGGTGAATCCATCTCCCTAGAGTCCCATGGGTAGAGGGCCAGTTGAGAGCAAAGGGAGACCCCATGAACCCACCACAAAGAAGCTAAGGTGGCCCTGGAGTTGGGGCCCTGACGGCCGCTTCCCTCCCATTTCCCAGCACAGCTTGTCAACATCCCTGGCCTTGTGCAAACATTCATGGGTGGCAGATTTTTCTTCTCCACCCTGTGTCGAGGGGGCTGCATCCAGCTGGGTCCCAGGAGCACGACGCCACACCCAGCGGGGGGAGCTCAGTCACAATACCCAAGCGGAGATGTGTGATTCGGCGCACGCCGGGCCGGCTTTGCTCCCTGGGGTTGTAGAGCTAGGTGGGGCGTCCAGGCCGAATGCGGGGGCCGGATCTCCAGGAAGCTGGAGGGCAACCGGGAACCAGTGCGAAGGAAAACCTGGGGGTTATTTCTAGCAGTGCAGGAGCACCAGGTGTAGCTAGCAGGGGGCAGTTTTGCAATGGAGCTTCTCTGAAGCCGCTGCTTTGGTCAGCCGTTGAAAATGCACGGGGGAGTTCGGGCCCGCCCGGAGACTTTTGCAGGTGGAGCTGTATGGCTCAGGGCCCGTAAGGTAGAAACTGTTTGTGATAAAAACCTTCTCCCTGAGACGACGGAAGTGTCTGTTGCGGGGGTTTAATCAGGCCTCCGCCGAGTTTTGTTGGAGACACCAAAGCTCTGTCCCTCGGGGGCGTTGGATGGCGCGAGTAGGCGTTATAAGGAAATGTAGCATTGCCAAATAAACCCAGCCAGGACAAAATCTCCTCTTCCTGGAAGGGTCAAGGGGCATTTGTGCACCAGGGCTTGGCAGCTAATGGGTCTGACAGGCTCACTTAGGGCCACAAACCAGTCACATGGCATTCCCAGCTGACACCCACCAGCAGGGTGGGATGGGTTTATGACCCCGCCAGAGCCGAACAGACCCTCTTCCATCCTGCGCACTGTGCCAGCAGAGATCATCTGGCCTGCCCAACGCCCTCTCCCGCCAGCACCAAGGTTGATGAACAAAGACCATCCCCATCCCTGCTGCCCCCGTGTTTCTTTTTTGCCCACTTGAAAATTCGCTGAAGGACTGGAGGGGTGTTTCTCATGCTTGAAGGGCCCAATTGGAAAGGGGCGTGTTTTGCTTCAAATCAGACACTGCCGCCCTTTTCCAAAGCCAGAGAACACAAAGAAAATCCCCCCCTCCCTCTTCCTGCCTCCCTCAACATCAATTTGCTTTACAGCCTGACCTGGCTCTCGTTGTTGAGAAACACAGTTACATAAGAGCATCCAGACTGGGTCAGAGCAAAGGCCCATCTAGCCCAGTGGCCTGCCCCAGAGGGAGTGACCTGGTATCCACGGGATCCTAGCAAAGACCAGGTCAGGACTGTTTGTGTCGCCCTCGGATACTGCTCTGGGTGCCCCACAGAAAGGCCCAGGACGCAAAGGTGGGGTGTCTGTAGCACTACGGGGGTGGGTGTTCTGGGCAGGGTGGCTGTAGCACTACGGGGGTGGGTGTTCTGGGCAGGGTGGCTGTAGCACTACGGGGGATGGGTGTTCTGGGCAGGGTGGCTGTAGCACTACGGGGGATGGGTGTTCTGGGCAGGGTGGCTGTAGCACTACGGGGGTGGGTGTTCTGGGCAGGGTGGCTGTAGCACTACGGGGGTGGGTGTTCTGGGCAGGGTGGCTGTAGCACTACGGGGGTGGGTGTTCTGGGCAGGGTGGCTGTAGCACTACGGGGGGTGGGTGTTCTGGGCAGGGTGGCTGTAGCACTATGGGGCTGGGTGTTCTGGGCAGGGTGGCTGTAGCACTACGGGGGATGGGTGTTGTTGGGGCGGGGTCAGTACTGAGCTTGACACATTTACGGGGGGGGCTGCTCATGGCAGGGTATCTGCAGTGGCCGGCCGTGGGGCGCTGGCTGGGGCGGGCCTGGCGTGACGACGGAGAATTCCCCAGGGGACAGACTAGCGGGTCGCGCCCACGTACTCAGGGTCTTGCCGGTCTCTGTATTTAGGGCTTGGGAAGGAATTTTCCCCCAGCTCAGATTGGCAGGGACCGGGGGCGGGGGGTTGGGGGGGGGCGGTGGTCACCACATGAGAGCGTACAAAGGGAGCTGACTGACACACTGGGTCCTGGGAAAAGCGGGGGTTGGCTCCTCATTCCTGGAAGGGGCGGGGCCTCAGGTGGAGGGGGCGGGGCCAAGGCAGCCAGCCCTCAGCGCCACCCAGAGAGCACCACGGGGCAGTGGCTCCGGCGGCGATTTAAAGGGCCTTTTGTATCTCCAGAGCCCGGAGCCACTGCCCCTGGCCCCCGCCAGCAGCTGGAGGGGCAGAGTTGAGCGCCGGGGGCTGGTGCACCATCGAGGTGCTGTGCGGGGGTGGCCTTAGTGACGCGGATGGTGCCGAGTGGGAGGTGGGGCCACCTACTCAGAGTGGTTTCTCCCGCCAGCGAGCGGCAGCCTCCAACGCCCTTCATCACGGGGCAGGTCCCTGTGGCTGTCCTGCAGGTGGCTTCTGTGCCGGAGCACGTCTCACAGGCCAGGGTCCCCACTGGAGACAGAGAAACCGCAGACGTGTCCCTCGTCCTGCGGGGCGGCAGTGACGCGTCCCTGAGCCCGACCCCCCGCTCCAACCCCCCCGCCTTCAGGGCCCCGGGCACAATTTCAGCCATGGGGTCAGGTTGGGGTGAGTGAAGGGGGTGGTGCTCTTCCCAAGCTCCGCCCACCAATTAAGCTCCGCCCAGCCCAGATGTGCTTCCCATGGTGCAGGTGTTCGCAGTACTGGTGAGTCGCTAGCGCCGCACTGAGTGTTGGCCACATCCAGTGCACCACCTGGGGCTGCTGGCAGCCCCCCCATTACCCCAACAAACTGCTTGTAGGATGAAAATTTCTGAGGCAGGCTATGATATTCT
Organism: Pelochelys cantorii; assembly: GCA_032595735.1. Lineage (NCBI taxonomy): Eukaryota > Metazoa > Chordata > Testudines > Trionychidae > Pelochelys > Pelochelys cantorii. The sequence continues at coordinate 3,944,242 of CM064349.1, forward strand.
GTTAAGAACCCAAACTAAATTCAGACTCTGGGAATGGCACATAAACACAGTACATGGTTATTCCCCTTCCCCACCAGTCTAGCCCATCAAAGGAAAGCCATCACCCAGGGTGGGAGGCAGGACAAGACACATTCAATGGTGCTAATGTCTCTACTTTAATCCCCAGATGAATCACAGACATTCCCAATGGACCACACCCGCAGAGATAACTTCTTGAAGCTGACAAGACACACCACCACTTAACACTCAGTTGATCTGCTTTGTTTAAATGCTTGTTTTACTGGAAAACACTGATGTCTGCTTTGTCTAAATGGAAACAATATGTAACTTTATATTATTACTCTATTAGCACCTATCCAGGGGTCCAGGACCTTACTCACACCCCATTGGGCATCCTATATAATTAGTTGTAACCTATTGTTTGGCAGTGTTCACTGAGCTTAGCAAATGACACTCCACCCAGCGCTGTGTGTGTAATAAACTCTCCTGCTTGCTTCACATAGGGTGTCCAGATTCTGTTCCTTCAGTTGGGGGCTCGTCCGGGATCCAGGCTTGTGAGCTGAACAGTGCCAGAGACTGACATCTAAGAGGAGTGAGTATGTTTACTTTACCACCTCATTAGGCTAGGGATGGAAGTCTCTCTTTCCCCTCAGACACATCCTGCGTCTGTTCCAAATTTAAGACAGAGAGAAACCTGGACGTGTGTGAATTAAGCATAAGGGTCAGGCCTGAAGGGTACCCATAAAGAGGGGGACAAGTACAAGAGGGTTGTGTACTGTTTAAGCTAAGGGGTGTGTTACGGAGGGACTGGACAATCCACCAGGGAGCAATTGAGCCGTACGTTAAGCCTAAGATTGTCTGGGTACGCAAGGCGGCAGGCAGTGCAAACTGGTGGTCCCAATTCCTCATTGTACATGACATTGCAAGTCCTGATGGAAGCCCCCCATTAGGCACATGACATATATAACCTCGAATAATACAAGTCCCCAATAAGGCTGGCAAGTGTGTGTGTGAATTAAGACCGCGGTACAAGCTGTATACAGAGGGGGAGACGCACATTCCCCAAAAGGGCTGACAACTGATCCGTGGGACTTGAGAACACGAGATCCAAGGGGGAGACGTACATCCTCAGTCAGCAAGCTGTATACAGAAGGGGGAGACGCACATCCCCATAAGGCTGACCTAAGTGGAGATTGAGGCCATACGGTCAGCAGTCAGGGTGATTTAACCCTGACGCCTAAGGGGAAGGTGAAAGCCGACCCACAGGAATAATTTGAGTACAAGTTCACAAACCCCGGCAGGCAGCAATTTTAAAAACACAGTATGCCACAGCCGGAGCAAAGGAAGAGGTGGTCAAATGGTGAAATAATCAGGAAGGCAATAAAGTGAACAAAGCAGGAATAGTGATGCCGGGGGTCCTCAAATTAAAGGAGCAGAAAATAGCTCCTTAAAGCTGAAAAATGAGGTAATAATAATAAATATTAAAAACTAGAACAGGGAAAGCAACACAGATTGTCCAGACATATGATTTGCTCATACAAGTAAAGCAGGAAAATGAGAAATTGGAAAGGGTTGTTTAAAACCTGGAAAACAGTAAAGCAATGTCTCATGTTGTTAAACAACAAACTGCAAGCACTTTTACAATGCCTACAGAGTGGGGGCAGACGTAGACAAAGGTGGCCCTGGCAAGTTTAAGATAAAATGGGGTTCACTGCATTGCAACCACAATTATATGAGGGGCAAGCCAAAAGGGAACTAAAATTAGTGCCCCATTCTTCTTTTCCTTCAAGATCCTTTAAGGGTCTTAAAAGCATATAACATATAATACTAAAAATTGCTAGTAACAACAAATTGGGCACATTGGTGCAAAGATTCAGGAAAAACCCCTCATGAAAAGAAAAGAAAAAGAAAAGGTATACTATATCTTTAAAACAAATATTGCAAGAGTTTAAACATAGCCCATGGTCTGACAATACCATGCAGACCTTTAAGCAAATTGATGAAATATTTATTGGTTTACAAACCCTTAATTTCAATCAAAATAAATACTACTGTTGTCTGACTGTTATGAAAAACCTGTACTAAGAAGTTTAATAATTGTTAGCTGACTGTAGAAATAAACATTTGGATTTACCCAGTGAAAGGAACCAGAAGGTGTGGGGGCTAGTTAAAAAGCCCACCCTTTTTACTAAACTAATAATGGACAAAACCTGTATCCCTGAAAAGGCACCATTCAGCAGAAAAGCAGGCTCAGGTATATAAACTATAGAAAGGAAATAAGCATGTGAAAGAGAGGTGGGAGGTAAGAGGTTTGGGCCCTGTGTGAGCATAATAGAAGAATAAGGAAAGCAGTAGTACAGGCATTGGAAAGTTAAATTACTGGGAATGAGGAAAGTTTTTGTTTGAGGAAGAAAGCAAGCGATTAAGGGTATGAGAAGGTGAGGAGTTGATTCTGTGGAGTGTAGGAGACATTAAGCAATTGTCCTAAAGGGTTAAAGAAAACTTGCTATTAAAAAAACAAACAAAAAATTTGTTTTTTTGGGGAAAGTTGCTAAATGGAAATTAAGGGATTCTATTAAACTTAGTCAAATGCATGACAGAGACTGCTTTGTAAATCTGTTTGGTAGGTTTCAAATGAATTGATTGTATTTGTCTTGGATAATGCCCTCACCTAAAATTGCAAATTGATAAGACATGTTGTGCCAGACACAAATGCTTGTCTTGGGGCATTTAACCCTTGAGGTGGTTCTAAGAAAAATTGTTATATTACATAAAACACCTCATACACTTCAAAGAGAAGCCAGGATAGGTGTGTGTTCTTGCTGTGTGCTTTAAAAGCAGAACTCTGAAATTTCACTGTCTCTCTTTCAAGGCTAAGTCTTTGGGCTGCTCCTAACTTTGAATCTGAAGGCAAGTGTGTGTGACTGCCTGGCTGTTAATGAACAGTTTGAATCTTCTATAAATAATACTAAAATGATCAAAGGGCCTGTTATTCAACATTTTCAAGAGGATATAACACACACTGTCCGATAGTAAATTGTCCAAATAAAAGATATGGAAGATATAGTAAAATATTCATAAGCCCCTGCTTGAAAGAAATCTAAGACTAATGTTACTGCTAAACATGGAAATAAATGTAGTACTAATGCTGCACAAGAGACTCTCTCAGAAAGAGAAAGCCTTTTAGGCTTGAATGGTAACTGGTAAACACCTTGTGCTAAGGAAAATCACCACAGCAGTATATACAGTTGCTACCTGTAAATAAATTGGAAGCTTCACAACAGACAGACTGAAAACCTGCTCTGTGGTATAAGAGGAAAATTAAGGCATACCACCTTTAACTTACTCATTGAGCAGGGAAGTAATTTACCCAGTCCCTCAGAAGCTGGTTTACAAAATAAAAGCATAAGTAATTTTTGGGAAATGGCAGGCTAATAAAGTCAGCACAATACTTGTAAAGTGAAAAGGACTACAAGAGATATAATGTGCCACCCCCATGTGTGTAGGAAAATGCTCTTTTATCTTTCAGAACATCAGAAAGCGCTGATAGCAGCTGAAGAGCAACCGAAGGAAAAAAAACCCCCATGGTTCCACTGTCATGACATAAGTGTGTTTTGTGTTCTAAGATTGTTTTCTCTGTATTGCCAGCATTGTTGTGGTGTATTGTCTTTTAAATGAAAAAACATTCTAAGTAAAGCAATAGCATGAGCTAGAAAAAGGAAACTGTTCAGCAAGAGAAAGGGAGAGAAAAAGGACTGGGCCCAATCAAACAGCAGCTCTAGGAAAACTTAGTGAAAGGACAATAGTTTACTGTAGTAATTGTTTAAGCTAGGTAACTGCTAACAATGTCTCCACAAGTGAACAAAAATGAACTGGAAGGCAACCGTTCCTGCTGCAGCTCCTGCTTCCCCTATGAAGCCTGACGAAGGGAGCAAGGAGTGTGCCATGTGAAGGACCGGGCGTGTGTTACCAATCCCCTTCCACAGGGTTTGCTTTGCTCTAATTGCCACACTACGGAAGTATTTAGCCTTTGCAGAACTCACACACTAACCGTGAAGGGGTTGGCCAGAGGTAACAATAAATCCGCAAATGAAGCCCGGGCAAGCGGGACCTCAGAAAATGTGAGTTAAAGCCATACACCGATGCCCACAACAATGGGGAAACTAGTAACCTCACCATTGTAATCACAGCCGACTGCCCAGTCACCTGCCGGTGCCAGGTGCCCAAAGCCTTAGAAGTCCTTGAGAATACTTGGAGAGAATCATGGAATTGCATGGGATTCCCTATGCATAATGAAGACATTTTTAAGCCATGCTGTGGTCATCTTAGGGGGATGGTATTTGCAGTCAATGCAACCAGTGTCCAAGTTACCTCTAAAGGGGGACCGCTGCATACTGATGGCCAAGGAGAATACAAGGCACTGAACAGATCCCAGTCCCAGAGCCTGGCCTGATAATAATGGACCAATGCTGCCGGTCCTCACCTCGGTAATATTTTACACCTACTGGGTCGAGGTGTACACCCCGTCTGAAGGGGGTAGATAATCAGTGTGAATGGGTGGGACCCCATACAGGAAAGAATATTACCAGCCTAACAAATCAAATTGGAGACTGCCTCACTCACCAGTGGTGGGAATTAGTTGATAACGTTGCAGGGTGGTTTGGTGCTGGGTACTCAGTCAGTCACACCTATGCCCTAGCACATCAGGCAGAGAAACACAACCGTATTGAATCAAGAATAGCAGATGTAGTAATATCAAATGCCCGTGGAGAACTGGATACTAGCAAGGCTGGTCAGGTAATCTTAAACCGCCTAAAGGATTTATCAAGCTCTTTGTCCACCTTGCTAGACGTAACCAAGTACTTGGACCAGAAATTAATCAGGTTATTGATAAATGGTACCAAGTAGAGGAGCTGGAAGATAAATGTTAAAGGATGGGGCAAGCTCTAGCTATCACCGCACAAGTAATTGTAACAGACTTCTTGGATGGCCAAGTCCACCCAGCCCTTATGGAAGTGGTAAGACCCCAACACTCCTCCGTGGGAATGGGGAAACAGAGAATCCATGAGTATTCAAAGGCCAATATGAACTGGCCGTAGCATAGTCTTTAACCTTCTAGCACCATTGGGCTTCCCTCATATACAACGGGCTAGAATGGTAACCTCCCTGCCTGTGCAGAGGAAGGGCTATATCACTAAAATAGAGGGTATTGCATGTTTGGAGATCTCTGGTGACTCTTTGTACTCCAGTGAATGTTGCACCCACTCCAACAAGGAAATTCAATGCACATGTCCATATAACGTTTTAACGAATCTGTCTAGGTTCAAGGAGATCGTAACTGAGAAATTAACGCGTGCAGAGCTGGTCCAAATGAACGGTACCTACTGGTGTGTGACTGCCCAGAACCACTCCATCGAGTTAAATGGAAAATCCTGCCCCTCAATACACCTATCCATGTGCGTAATGGTCCCTCGATGAGCAACCCTGACCGTTGACGGGACGCGGCTCTACCATATTCCGCCAATGACGGGTAACCTAACATGGGATCCGGAGTGGCACTATGGCAGTAAGTACCGAGAGGAGGGTCTATTGACCTTGCAGGCAGAAATCGAGGAGTTGGTGGCCGAAGCCCAGAGATGCATTCGGAAAGGCCAACTGCGGTACACTCAGATAGGGGAAACCATGAACCAAGCTAATACCAAGTACCCAAAGGCCCTGAACGAGGCAGTGGAGGTTAAAGCTATGATCATGGGCAGCACCATCTCGGGAATGAGATACCCTGGGAATGGATTTGGGTGTTGTTTTGCCAAATTATGTGGGTGTCTAGATTACAACATTCCTACAGGTACCGGTGCTCTACCAACGGTTCCAGAGTAAGCTAAAACATTAAATTATTGTATTTCACCTGGCGGGTTTATGAACCCTGAGGTGAAGAGGAGGGACTGTAGGATGAAAATTTCTGAGGCAGGCTATGATATTCTATTAAGAACCCAATCTAAATTCAGACTCTGGGAATGGCACATAAACACAGTACATGGTTATTCCCTTTCCCCACCAGTCTAGCCCATCAAAGGAAAGCCATCACCCAGGGTGGGAGGCAGGACAAGACACATTCAATGGTGCTAATGTCTCTACTTTAATCCCCAGATGAATCACAGACATTCCCAATGGACCACACCCGCAGAGATAACTTCTTGAAGCTGACAAGACACACCACCACTTAACACTCAGTTGATCTGCTTTGTTTAAATGCTTGTTTTACTGGAAAACACTGATGTCTGCTTTGTCTAAATGGAAACAATATGTAACTTTATATTATTACTCTATTAGCACCTATCCAGGGGTCCAGGACCTTACTTCCCCCCCCCCCCCCCCGTGGCAGGCCGGGTCCCTGGCGACGCTGTGGGCCCAGGCAGTGTCATTTCCTCCCCTTCGTGCTGCCCCAGTCGCACCGAGGGGCCTGCACCGAAATGGGCCCCTGGGGCAGGATCCAGTCAGGGCGTCCCTTGGCCCTGGGCTGCCCCAAACGGGGGGTGGAACTACCATGCTCGGAGGCGGGGGAGGGTAAAAAATCCACCCCCTGAGCTCCACAGCGAGGCCGACAGAGCCCCGGAGCGGATGTGGCTGAACCGAGGGGGGAGCATTCCCCTCGGCTTGGCCACCCTGGCTCGGGAGCTGAGCTCCTCGAGGGAGGGAAACCCCCTTCCACTGGGGCAGGCGGCATCTGCGCTACGGGCTCTGCCGGCCCTGTTCCAGCGCTGTGGCCAAGCCGCTACCGCAACCACCGTGTGGACAGGCCCTTGTGCCCCCAGAGCTAGTCCCAGCGCCCTGCACGTGCGGGAGGGGCCCTGGTCGGGGAGCCAAGGGGCGCGAGGGGTCCAAGTCCAGGAGGGGTTAAGTAGCCGCAGACGACTCACCTTGGCACGAAACCTTTGGTGAAAACAGCCTCAGCAGCCACAGATACGGCCCTGCCCACCTGGTCTCTTAGGCCCTAGGGCCCAGGCCATTTGGAGCGATTATCTGTGGCTATTAACGTCCACTTGAAACCCTTGGCAAAGCTCAGAGATTGGGGGTTCCAGACTGGACTCTCATCCCCCAGCTGTTCTCATTGGGCCTGCCTCCCTTCTGGGACACCCTGTGACGGCACGTCGGGGTTCCTCCAATCCTGCAGCCCCGTAGCAGCAAGAACAGACTCTATTGCACTATTTATCCCTCCCTGTGTGCCCCTAAAGCTATTGTGGTTAGATTTTGACAGATGTGTGGGTGTGGGGGGGTGCACACTCTGCCTGTGTGTTGCCCCAACCCTGCACAGCCAGCCAGCATGGCTGCCCTTGAGCAAACTGCCCAGGGACCACAAGTTCCGTTCAGGGACAGAGGCCGGTTGGGGTCAGCCACAACCCAAGCACAGCAACCAGCAGCGTACCGACACGACACCACATCTCTCCCCCCCCCGAGAGCGAACTGAGCGGGGCCACTGCGCCTGTGGCCTGGGGAAGTTCAGGCCCCTCGCTACGGGACAGCGCGTCGGCGATGATGTTGGCGCTCCCCTTGACGTGGATCACTTCCATGTCGTAGTCCTGCAGTAGCAGGCTCCACCTCAGCATCTTGGCATTGGTCCCCTTCATCGGGTGCAGCCAGGTCAGGGGAGGGGTCAGTTACACCGTGAAACGCCGGCGAGACAGGTACGGCTGCAGCTTTTGCAGGGCCCACCCCATCGCCAGGCGTCCCTCTCTACGGTCGCGTAGCTCCGCTCCCAGGGCAGCAGCTTCCTGCTCAGGTACACGATGGGATGGCGTTCCCCCTTCTCGTCCACCTGCATCAGCACCGCCCCCAGCCCAGTGTCCGAGGCATCAGCAAACACGGTAAAGAGCTTGTCGAAGTCCGGGTTTACCAACACTGGGGCCTTGCCCAGGGCCTCCTTCAGTGCACAGAGAGCCCTCTGGCACTGCTCCGTCCAGACCACCCTGTCTGGCCTCCCCTTCCTGCACAGCTCCGTGATCAGGGCAGCGATGGAGCTGAAGTTGGGCACAACCCTCCAGTAATACCCCGCCATCCCAATGAACGCCTGGACCTGCTTCTTGGTCTGGGGTCAGGCCAGTCTCTGACGGCCTCCACTTTGGCCGGCTCTGGCTTCAAGCAGCTGCTCCCCACCTTATGGTCCAGGTAGGTCACCTCGGCCATCCCGACCTTGCACTTTCCAGCCTTTACAGTCAGGCCAACCACCCGCAGTTGGTCCAGCACCTGGTTGACCTGGGATACGTGGTCCTCCCAGGTCTGGCTGAAGACATAAATAACATCGATGTACGCTAGGGCAAAGTTCTCCATTCTCTGCAGCAGCTGGTCCACCAGACGCCAGTGGCCTTGAGGCCGAAGGGCAGGACCAGGAACTCGTAGAGCCCCACCGGGGTGATAAATGCTGATTTCAGCCTGGCCTCAGGGTCTAGTGGTACCTGCCAGTAGCCCTTGCTGAGGTCCAGGGTGGTGAGGTAGCGAGCGCCCCCCAGCTTGTCAAGGAGTTCGTCAGGCCTAGGCATGGGGTAAGCATCAGACACCGTGATGGCGTTGAGTTTCTGATAGTCCACGCAGAACTGGATCATCCCGTCAATCTTGGGGACCAGAACTACAGGAGAGGCCCAGGGGCTGGAAGATGGCTGGATCACCCCTAACGCCAGCATGTCCTGGACCTCTCTCTCCAGGTCCTGGGCCATCTTCCCCATGACCCTGAACGGGGAGCAGCGCACCGGGGGGTGGGTACTCGTCTCCACCCGGTGGACAGCCAGGTTGGTGCGACCAGGCTTGTCGGAGAACAGCTGCTGGCGGGAGCGCGGCACCTCTCAGATCTCGGCCTGCTGGGCCGGGGTGAGCTGGTCCAAGAGGGAAATTGACTCCAGCGAAGAGTCCTCTCCGGTCCCAGAGAACAGGCCTACCAGGGGGTCCTCCCCCTGCTCCTCTCAGGGCCTGCACACGGATAGCACCAAGTTCTCCCTGTCCCAGTATGGCTTCATCATGTTAACGTGATACACCCGCTGGCTGCGCGTCCGGCCTGTTAGCTCCACCACATAGTTCACCTCGTTCAGCTGCTTAACAACCTTGAAGGGGCTGTCCCAGGCTGCTTGCAGCTTGTTCTTCTGCACGGGGATTAGGACCATGACTTGGTCCCCAGTAGCATAGATGTGGGCCTGTGCATTGCGGTCGTACCAGACCTTCTGCTTCCCTTGGGCCCTGCTCAGGTTCTCTCTGGCCAGGCCCATGAGCTCAGTGAGTCTTTCCCGGAAAGCCAGGATGTATTCCACCACCGACTCACCCTCCGGAGAGGCTTCCCCTCCCACTCAACTCTCAGTAAGTCCAGGGGTCCCCTCACCCACCTCCCGTACATCAGATCGAACGGGGAGAACCCCGTGGACTCCTGGGGCACCTCCCTGTCTGCGAACAGCAGGTGGGGTAGGTACTTGTCCCAGTCCTGTGGGTGCTGGTGCATAAAGGTCCTTAGCATCTGCTTCATATGCTAAGGACCTTTATGCACCAGCACCCACAGGACTGGGACAAGTCCTGGGACAATCTTCTATAATATAATGAAGATTATAATATAATCTTCATTATATTATAGAGTCCCATTGAATCTCTCCACCAGCCCGTTGGTCTGGGGGTGATACGCCGAGGCCCAGGCGTGCTGGACCCCGCACTTCTCCCACAAGCACTGGAGTAGGGCCGACATGAAGTTGGATCCTTGGTCCGTGAGGACCTCCTGGGGGAGCCCCACCCTGCTGAAAGTGGTCAGCAGTGCATCTGCCACCGTGTCTGACTCGCTAGAGGGCAGAGCTACGGCCTCAGGATAGCGGGTGGCAAAGTCCACCACCACCAGGGTGTATTTCTTCCCCGTCCAGGTCGCTCTGCTGAAGGGTCCCACAATGTCCTTCGCCACCTTCTGGAAAGGCTCCTCTGTAATGGGTAGGGGCCTCAAAGCCGCTTTCCTCCTATCTTGGGCCTTCCCCCCCCTCTGGCAGGAGTCGCAGGACCGGCAGTACCGCTGCACGGCCGCCAATATCCCCGGCCAGTAGAAGCTTTGGAGAAGCCTCAGCCGCGTGCGCCGGATCCCCTGGTGTCCCGAGAACGGGATGTCATGGGCCAGGTACAGCAGCTTGTGGTGATACTTTTGGGGGACCACCAGCTGCCGCTGGATCCCCCATCCCCCCACCTTCCCGGGGCGGAGCCATTCCCGGTACAGGGATCCCCTCCCCCACAGGAACCTCTCCCGGCAATCTCCCCCCAGGGGCTGAGCCGCGCCCAGGTCGGCCCGGTCCCTCAAAGTCTGCAAGGAGGGACCCGCCTGCACCTCCGCCTGGAACGCAGCAGCTGGGGCAGAGACAGGGCCCTGATCCCCCCCTCCCCTGCACTGCCTGGGTCTGAAGTCCCAGCCTGGCCAGGCTCCGTGTCTGCTGGGAAAGAGCCCCGAGCTCCCTGCTGGGAGCCATCTGCTGGGTCGGGGTCGCCAGCCCCTCGCTGGCTCTGGCTACGGGTGGTGACCAGGGCCCTGTGGGGTCCGTCTGGCCATTCCTCTAGGTCCCCCCCATCAGCACCTCTGTGGGCAAGTGCCGGTGCACCCCCACTTCCTTGGGGCCCTCCTTGGCCCCCCATTTCAGATGCACCCTGGCTACGGGCACCTTAAACGGGGTCCCGTCTATGCACCTCTGGGTCAGCTGAGTGTTGGGTAGCACACGGTCTGGGTCCATGATGTCAGGCTGGGCCAGTGTCCTCTCCGCCCCCGTGTCCCAGAAACCCGTCACCTCCCTGCCATCCACCTGCAGGGGCACGAGGCTCTTGCTCCTCAGGGGCCACCCTGCCCCCACCCGGTACACGGAGAGACCTGCCTCTGGAGCGTCAGGTCTCTGGGAGGATTTGGCCTGAGCTGTCTTCTCCCCGCTCTGAGCTGAGGTTTGCCTGCTGGCCCCTGCCTCTGGGGCGGCCAGCCCTTCCCCAGCCCCAGCCAGTTACTCCTGGAAAGTCTCAGGTCTTGGGACCTGTCCTGATGCCTGGTGCACTGAGCCCTCTTGTGGCCTCTTTGCCCACAGCGATGGCAAGTTAGGACCTGCGTGTCCCTTCGGGCTGGCTCTGCCCGGGCCCTGGCTGTTTCTCTGGGGCACAGACGGCTGGTCCTTGTCTCTTGGGCTCACCTCATAGGTGATTTTCTCCATTGCTCAGCCGAGAACCGGTCTCTGCGTGATTCTGTTTCACTCCAGGTCTCCCGTTCACACCTGGACCGGCTCTCTGAACTCGTCCGCCAGCTTCCTGGCCTTCTGGGAGCTCTCTGGCCTCTGGTCCTTGAGCCACAGCCTCAGGCTGGGCGGCCACGCTTCATAGACCTGTTCCATCAGCAGCAGCTTAAGTAGGTCCTGTGCGGTCTGGGCTCCGACCCAAAACACCCACGTGTGTCAGGATTGCGCCAGGCAGGAGGCCATATCTACATAGGTCTCTCTTGGCTCCTTCTGCACCCCCCGGAACTTCCTCCTGTACGTCTCGGGGGTCAGCCCGAACTTGTGCAGCAGGGCCTCCTTTACCCTGCAGTCGCCCAGCTGCAGATCCTCCAGCTGGTTGAGCACCCCTGCGGCCTCCTGATCCAGCAAGGGGGTGAGCTGTTGCAGCCGGTCCACTGGGGGGATCTGGTGCAGTTCACAGGCCTGCTCAAAGGACCTAAGGAACCCGTCCACGTCCCCCACATCTTTTCATTGGGCCAACACGAGCTTCTCAAAGCGTCTGGCCACCGTGGGCTGCAGCATCCCACGATTCCCAGGAATCGCTTTGCTCTGTCTCCAGCACGTCTGGCTCTTGCAAGCCCCTTCCTTCTACTGCGCCCAGTCACTTGCTGCTGGAAGCTCCATCCACAGGGTGCAGTGTATCCCACTCCTGACACCACTGTGATGGTGAGTCGGGGCCCCTCCCATCCTGCAGCCCCGTAGCAGCAAGAACAGACTCCACCAGCCAGTAAAATAGGGAGGGTTTATTGCTTCTCCAGGATACAGCACAGCATAGACGTGATGTGACAACAGGAGTCTGGGCCAGGATGCCTCAGAACCCTTGAGATGGGGGGCCTGGACCCCTAGATTCCCAGCCCCCTCCTTAGTCTGTCCCCTTCATGGTTCCAGCCCCAAACTGCCCCTTCCCCAACACTCCCTTCCTTTGTTCCGTCCCTTCCCTTAACTGGTAGGACCGGTTCAATCTCTGTCATGGGAGCCCTCAAGTCCCCCCCACTGAGCCGTGCTCACAGACAGAGGCCAGTGGGGGTCGCCCACAGCCCCCAGCCCAAGCACAGCAACCAGCAACGTACCAACACTACATCACACACCCAAAGGGGGGGGCTGAACCTCCCTCGGTGGGGGGAATCACCCAGCTCTCTTGCGCTAGTCGCCCCACCCTGGAACCTGCCGGCTTGGTCAAAATCTGCTCTCAGTTAGGTCCCATGGGCTGAAACTGATCCCGCCTGGTAGAAGGTTCTTAGGTCCCCTGCCCCCCTTGTTTCATCTCGGCCCCTGAAGTAAAACCCAGGGGGTGAGGATCGATGTCTGCACTATTTATCCCTCCCCGTGAGCCCCTCTAGCTATTGTGTTAGATGTTGACAGAGGTGTGGGTGTGTGTGTGTGTGTGTGCACACTCTGCCTGTGTGTTGCCCCAGCCCTGCACAGCCAGCCAGCATGGCTGCCCCTGAGCAAACTGCCCAGTGACCACAAGATCCGTTCAGGGACGAAGGCACCGCCCGGATTGATTGTGAAGGAAGCACGGTGCTCTACCGGGCCAACGCAGTGAGCAGCAGGACGTCCCGTCCCCCCCAAGGCCAGACAGTGACACTCCCACTGAGATACATCTTCATCTCCCAATTCCTTGTATGTGCCGGGTGAGTTACAATACCTCCGTTGCCTGTCGTCACCCTGACTTGGTCTGTCGGGAGGGTCAGGGCGCTCCTGTTATTAGGGCTTTGTTGGGATGTTTGGTTTTACTTTGCTTAGTGACTTGGTTTGCGCCGTGTGCTGTTACTTGCAACCACGCAACCCCTGCCTATGCTACATAATAAACTCTCTTGTGTTTGTTAAAAACCCAGTGCAAGGACTTGGTGTCTGGGCGGGAGGTGGGGGTGGGGGGGTGAGCCGCTCTGCATCTCTCGTTATGTACAAAAGAGGGTGACCCATATGAGCGCGCGGTGTATAAAACTCTATGCAGAGTTAAGCTGATTTATTTGGGGGTTCAGGTCCCATCAGGCCTGCTCACTTGGGCACCATGGCACGTCCCTGTGACTGAGCCTTCCCTGAGCTGAGCTGATCCCAGTGTCTGTGGAGGGAGCCAACACGTACAAGGTACTGGGATATTTTTCTTCACTCAGCCTATAGTCAACCTGTGGAACTCCTTGCCAGAGGATGTGGTGAAAGCCAGGACTTTAACAGAGTTCAAAAAAGATAGATTCATGGAGGTTAGGTCCATTGATAACTATTAGCCAGGATGGGTAGGAATGGTGTCTCTCTGGAGATGGGTGACGGGGGAGGGATCAAGTGAGGGTTCCCTGTTGGGTTCCCTACCTCTGGGGCACCTGGCCCTGGCCACTGTGGGCAGACAGGACCCTGGGCTGGATGGGTCTTTGGTCTGACCCAGTCTGGCCGTTCTGATGCTCTTACAAGCTATGGGGTCTGGCTCAGCAGGACCGGGCAGTGGGGTGCCCCACAGAGCAGGCAGGTGGTATTTCAGCCCATCAGGTGATAGTCGGCGGGGGATCCCTGTGACTGCCCCGTCACAGTCGTCAGCACGGGCTGTAGCGCAATGCGAAGACACCGGGGGCATGAATTAAGCTCACCCTGGCGATGTGTGTCCGGCCTTCCCCAGTTTCTCCCGGCTGGAGTGAGCCGTCCGCGATGCGGCTGCAGGGATACGGCTGTCTAACGCCGACTCTGTCCGTGTGCCCACGCACCCAGGGAGCCGGGCACACGCCAGCCACCTGTGGGCAGGCCCCGCGTGGGCAGCCTGAGCACAACACCGCAGCCAGGGCTTTCCTTTAGGGCTCAGATTTATTCAGAGGATTTGCTCCAGCCCAGAGAGACCCCAGCCCGCGGGGTGGTTCCGGGACAGACGCCCGCCAGACGTCGGGCAGGGTTGGTGATGCCGCGGCCCCTTGTGTCACCCCAGCCGCACAGAGGAGTCTTGGGGGGGGGGGTGCAGCTGGGATTTCAGGCTTGATTTATAGTTGCCAGGCGCTGTGAGGCTCGTGCAGGGCGGGGGTCAGTAGAGCAGCTTTACCAGCAGCAGCCCCGTAAGGCCGGGCAGGTAGAGGGCAAAGGGGACTTTCCCCAGGGCCGGGCTGCCTCCCTTGGTGGTGCTTGTAATTGGGGGCAGTGGGATGTTTTGGGTGGTGTTTGCAGCAGGAAGGGTGGTGTTTGCAGGGGGAGGGATGGTGGTTGTAGTGGGGGGAGGCTTCGTGGTGGCTGTAGATGGGCTGGTGGGACTGGTGGGTATTGGTTTTGCTGGACCAGAGGTTCCCCAATAAAAGTCAAACTTGTAGGTTGCGATAGTCAGGTTGCCTCCGGGTTTAATCTCCTGCGCAGATGCCGACGCGCAGCCCTGTGCTTGAAATGGTGATGATGATTCACCTGTTCAAGGAATTCAGCCTGTTCTTAGCGGCAAGGAGCTCTAGGTCCTTCTCCACGCCCCCTCCAGTCTGTCCCCACCAGCCGGCGGTTCCCCCTCTGACTCTCCTTCCCTCCCACCTGGGGTCTCCCTGCTCCAGCTGCACCAGGCCATGGCAGGGCAGGATCCTGGCGCCCTCTTGCCTCCCCTGCCCCCCCCAGGAGCCTGGTGCTGGGGTTGGGATCGGAGCTGTGGTCGGGGCGGCTCCTTCCCCAGCACGGTGCCACCAGGGAACACGCCGGCTCCCCCCCGCCCCCGGCAGCCCCCCGCCCAGTTCAGTTATTTTATAACCACCCCAGAGCGCCAGGAGCCCTGGGCCACACTGAGAACAGGAGCTGCCTCACGGAGCAACAGCAGCTTAGCTCCACCTTAGACATCAAGGGGTTGGGGACTAGTGGTTAGAGCAGTGGGAGGTGGGAGCCAGGACTCCTGGGTTCTCTCCCCAGCTCTGCACCCCTGACATCACAACCCTCCCCCTGGCAAGTACCCCGCTGCCATCACCCCCGGAGCAGGGCGGCATCACTGGGGGGGGGGGGGGGAACTGGGCTGGGAGGGTAACATCCCAATTCCTCTCTCCTTCCCTCCTTTCAAAACCCCTCTTGGCCGCCCCACCCGCCCAGGGCTCTGCACAGACTCCCGGTCCCACCAGCTCTCGGGGGAGCTGCTGGGTGAGGACATTCCCGGGCACCCCCGCCCTGCAACCAGCTGGCACAATTTACCTTGGTTCAGAAAGCCCATGAAATCTATGCAATAGGTCTCCTCCCCTGTGCAGGGGGTCATTTGGCTGTTGCAGGGAGTGTAGTCCAGATTAAAGCAGGTTGGACACTGCAGCCCATTCAAGGTGTTGTTCTTGGTCACTGGGAAATGACACAAAAAGACGGTTACCGGGTGGGTGAAACCTCGTCCCAACTGGGGGATGGGCCCTGCCTCCCCAAGCATGCGCAGGCCTCTCCCTGCAGCCGGGCGGCATTTTTCCATCTGTCTGGGACACAACAGTCGGCGACGGCCGCACTGGCTCAGTTCTAGATCCCGGCGAGTGTGAAGGGGGAGCCCGATAGTTGCCGGAAAGTTCAGATTTGAGCCTGTCCTGGCGGCTGCTCCCTCCTTCACATGCAGCCCCCGCCCATCTGATGGCAAACGGGCCCCGACTTCTACCCCCGCCTGGAGACCCGCCCGCTACAGGGATTTCACTGGAGACAGAAATGACACGGGAGGAAATGGAGTTTGGGGCAATAAAGAATCTTTGAATATCAGGGCTGGCAGAGCCCTCGGGAGCTGTCTAGTCTCACTTCCAGCCCAAAGCAGGACCAGCCCCAACTCAATCAGCCAGCCAGGGCTTGGTCAAGCGGGGACTTAAACACCCCTAGGGATGGAGATTCCACCCCCTCCCTAGGGAACCCAGCGTAGGGCTTCCCCACCCGCCTAGGGAAATCGTTTGTCCTAATCTCCAACCTAGACCTCCCCCCCTGCAACTTGAGCCCATTGCTCCTTGTTCTGCCATTCGCCCCCCACTGAGACCAGCCTCTTTGGACCCCCCTTTCAGGGAGTTGCAGGCTGCTCTCAAATCCCCCCTCACTCTTCTCTTCTGCAGACTCAGCAAACCCAACTCCCTCAGCCTCTCCTCACAGGTCATGTGCTCCAGCCCCCGAATCATTTTGGTCGCCCTCCGCTGGACCCTCTCCAATGCCCACATCCTTTCTGTAGTGGGGAGCCCAGAACTGGACGCAACACTCCAGATGTGGCCTCCCCAGAGCTGAATAAAGGGGAATGATCACGTCCCTATATCTGCTGGCCATGCTCCTAGGAACAAAGGCTCATCCAGCCCAGTGTCCTGTCTGCCCACAGCGGCCAGTGCCAGGTGCCCCAGAGGGAGTGAACAGAGCAGGGAATCATCCAGTGATCTCCCCCCTCCCCCTCGCCCCATCACCCATTCCCAGCTTCTGCCCAGGAGAGGCCAGGGACACCCCCCCCCTCCCAGCCCGGCTAGTAGCTGTGAGGGGGTGGACCAGGCTCTGAGGCCCCCTGCTGGAGACTTGTGGTCTGCCAGTGAGAAAAGGCAGTGGAGAGGTCCTCCAAGCAGGCTAGAGCAGCTGCAGGGGAAGCAGCCAATCAGGAGTCAGGAAGGCCATATATAAGGGGCTGCAGCCAGAGCAGCAGTACCCCGGACGGCTCCCGGCGGGGAGCCTATTGCAGGCCAGGCTGTGTCAGGCCTTGGAGACAAAGCCCTGAGGTAAGGCTGGCGACGCTGCCGCCCCTGGGGGCACCGCTCTGTGCCAGGGCGGGAGCAGACTGAGGGACACTACTAAGGGCGCAGGGAGGCTATGTCTAGACAACACAGCTATATTGAACCGCAATTTGTGTATCTTTTTCCACTTCTTTTTTCAGAAGAGGTTTTTCTGACATTTGGCCCCTGTACATGGGGCCAAATGTCCGGAAAAATCCCTCTTTCAGAACATCCCTTAGTCCTCTGACCAAGAGGAATACAGGGATGCTGAAAGAACACATCTGCTTTTTTAGAAACTGTTCCCAAAAAGCGGATACGTTCCTTGGACGTAGCAGAGCTTTTCCGGGATACCAGAAAAACTTTGCACTCTAGACATAGCCTGCAAGGCCCTGTTTGCTGTGTAGCTTGGAAGGGGTTTGTTTCTTTGGCAGACAGTGTGAGATTTGGCCAGTGGGCCCCATAAACCCTCTGTAAGCACAGAGTGAAGGCACACGCACTCAGCCAGGGGACACTCGCAAGAGGTGAGCGCAATCCCATTACTGTCCTCCATGAATGTATCTAGCTCCTTTTAGAATCCTGTTAAAGTCCTGGTCTTCACAACCTCCTTTGGCAAGGAGTTCCACAGGTTACCAGTGCATTGCGTGAAGCAAAACTTCAGTTTGTTTTAAATCTACCACCTATTAATTTCTTTTGGTGACCCCTAGTTCTTGTGTTATGGGAACAAGGAATAACTTTTTGTTATTCACTTTCTCCATACCTGCCATGATTTTATAGACTGCTATCATATCGCCCCTTTGTCGTCTCTTTTTCCAAGCTGAAAAGTCTGAGTCTTATTAATATGGCAGCTGTTCCAAACCCCTCATCATTTGTGTTGTCTTTTTCTGAACCTCTTCCAGTGCCAAGGTATATTTTCTGAGGTGAGATGACATCTGCTCGCAGTGTTCAAAATGTGGGCATCCCATAGTTTTATAGAGAGGCAGTAAGATATTTTCTGTCTTCTTCTCTGTCCCTTTCTTAATGATTCCAACATTCTGTTTGCTTCTTCAGCTGCCGCTGCACACGGAGTGAATGTTTTCAGAGAACTGTCCACAATGACTCCAAGATCACTCTCCTGAGTAGTTACAGCTCCTTTAGTCCCCATCCTTTTATACGTACAGTTGGGATGATGTTTTCTAATGCACATTACTTTACATTTATCCACATTAAATTTCATTTGCCATTTTGTTGCCCAATCACTTAGTTTGGTGCGATGCTTTTGAAGTTCTTCCCAGTCTGTTTTGGTCTTAACTATCTTGAGAAGGTTGGTATCGTGTGCAAACTTTTACACCTCCCTGTTTACCCCTTTCTCCAGATCATTTATGAATAAGTTGAATAGCATCGGTCCCAGGATAGACCCTTGGGGGACCCCACTAGTAACCTCTCTCCACTCTGAAAACTGACCATTGATTCCTGCCTTTTAACCTGTTACCAACCCATGAGAGAACCTTCCCTCTTATCCCTCTAGCCAATGTGCCATTGGCTTTCTTGGCTACAAGGGCGCTCTGGTGACTCCTATCCAGCTTCTCATCCACTGCAATCCCCAGGTCCTTTTCTGCAGAACTGCTGCTTAGCCCGTCAGTCCCCAGCCTGTACCAATGCTTGGGATTCTTCCGTCCCAAGGGCAGGACTCTGCACTTGTCCTTGTTGAACCTCATTGGATTTCTGTTGACCCAATCCTCCAAAGTGTCTAGGTCATTCTGGACCCTATCCCTGCCCTCCAGCGTATCCACCTCTCCCCTCGCTTAGTGTCACCTGCAAACTTGCTGAGAAGAAGGGGAGAAATGTTTACAACTACAATTATGCCAGGTCTTGTCCACATGAACAATTCTGCTGTCGCAAGGGCCATGGGGTGTCAGGATCTGCCGGAGTGTGAAGCCACCCTGCGCCTGCCTGCCAGCCTGGCTTGATAAGACATGAGCCACTCTCTGCTCTCCAGTTATGTGTGTGCACATGGCCTGAAACAGGAACACTACACACAGACCCACAACATACCTTGCAATGTGGCCGAGTTGCATTTGTCTGTGTTGTTGCATTGTAGAACATTGAGCCTCACATACTGGTCGTTCCCCACGGTGAAAGAGATGGGGCCTTTTATGTGACTTTTGTAGCTGCTGAGACATTGCTTGCGGAAGGACACGTCCTTTCTCCCGCCTGTGTCACATACAGAGAAGCAAAACAGAAAATGTGAGGCTGAGAGGGCCCCTCGGGCGGGGGCAGGGAAGGGATTTTACCTCCTTGTGTGGCTGCTGGGGTGACACGGCTGGGACGTGTCCTGGGGCCCAATATTCAGGCCACCCGGGCCTAAGCGGCACCCCACGCTGGGTCAGCCAGGCTGAGGTCAGAGGGTTTGTGTGTGGAGCGCAGGGGGTGGTGATGGGGATTAGGGCTAAACTTGGGGTCACGGCCACGTTAACCACAGTGAGGCCAGAGCCTGAGCATGGGTGGGAATTTGAATAAACCCACTGGGGACTGTGCTGGGAAAATGTCCTGAGTGTGGTCAGAGGCAGGCGGGTGGATGCATGCGGCTGTAGAGAGGTGGGTAGCTGTGTGTGTGTGGGTGTAGAGAGGCAGGTGGGATGGCGCATGTGGGTGTAGAGAGGTGGGTAGCTGGGTGTGTGTGGGTGTAGAGAGGTGGGCGGGGGGTGGGTGTAGAGAGGTAATAGTTAATGACAGATCATCTTAAAGCTGACTGTGTCTGTGCATTATTCAGTGGCAGGATGAACCAAACTGGGTCTGTAACTCTGGGTTCTCACGTCAAAGGGCAAACTGTGGGAACTGAAGGGAACTGGTGAAATCTGCTGCCCTGAGGTGCTGGGGGGGTTGAACAGGGAGAAGGTTTGTTTGGCCTCTCCAAGGCCAAGGGGGAAAAGCATGTGAGGAAGGGCCCCAGCCCTGAGCAGGTGGCCCAGGGCATCAGACGGGTTTTGGGAGTGGCCAGCAGGGCCCAAGGGATCCCATCCCCAGTCTCCTTTTCCACCCCCTCAGAAAGTGTATTTCTCCCCAGCGCAGCTTTGCTTGCTGCCGTGCAGCCGGCCCGGGTGGGGTTGAAAGCCCAATGGATGAAATCCAATCAGTAGTGCCGGGGGGGGGGTGACATCGGCCCCCTGAAGTCAATGGGAGCTTTGCAACTGACCAGCGGGTCCAGGCCTCCAGCCTGCCAGTCGCTGCGTCAGAAATTGGAACGTTGCCAGAATCGACCCAGCGCTGCACCCGGCCGGAGTGTGCTGTGCCGGGTGCCGGGGTCCGGGGGGGCAGTGTTGGGGGTGGCCCTGGTGGCGAGGGTGGGGACAGAGGCAGGGTTAAGATGTGCCTGGGGTGAAGGCAACGTCACCTACTCAGGGAAGTTTCTTCGGCCAGGGAGAGGCAGCCGCCCGTCGCCCGGTCGTCTTGGCAGGTCCCCTCAAACAGATCACAGGCCGCCGTTGGGCCGAAACACAAGTTGCATGTCAGGGTCCCTACCAGAGAAAGAAGAGCGAGTGTTTCCTTCTCACTGGGGTAACAGTGTCAGCTCTGAACATCCCTCAGTCCGAGTCTCCCCCTGCTCCAAACAAGCCGAGGGGTTAAGGGGCCCGATTGCCTCTGGGACCCTCCGGAACTCCACAATTTCAGCCAGGGACAGAGGTACCCGGGGGTCAGCACTGGGGACAGGTGAAAGGGATGGTGCCTTTCCAGAGCTCCGCCCACCCAGAGGTAGCTCCCCTTGTGCAGGTATTCACGGTACCAGAGTCGCTCGCTTCTCCAGGAACATTAGCCGAGTACGCTGCACTGCCCGGGGCTCCTGGCTGCCCCCCACAGCTGTCACAAAATAGTCAGGTGCCCTCCAAGCCCCAGCTAACCCCCTACCTCATGCCCAGGGCTCCGTGTGCCGCCTTCCCCCTCCCCACCCCAGCATCTCACATTCCCAATGCGCGGGAAGAGCAAACATGGCCACCGGGCAGTGTGGCGTAGCAAAGAAACCTACAGGGAGGTTACAGGCCGACGGGAAGCTCCTGAGACGTGGAAACATGGACAGGCAGCCAGAGAGGAGGAGAAATCTACAGCTCGAGCAGGCCGGGGTGTGCTGGGAAAGCGCAATCAGCATGGCAGCCGGCCAGGGAGGTGACAGGGACCAGGAACGGTTCCTACAAGCTTGGGAGCAATAAGAGGGGAGGGGGTGGGGCCCTTACGGGATGAGGGAGGAGACGTAGGATGTGGGAAAAGCTGACGCGCTCCAGGCTTCTTTGGCCTCTGTCTTCCCAGCCAAGGGCAGCGCCCAGACTGCAGCACTGGGTGCGGGTAGGAGGGGGGCAGCGCTTGGCGGAGAAGGAGCCGGTTGGGGACTGCTTGGAAAGGCTGGACAGACACAAATCCGTGGGGCTGGATCTAATGCATCCGAGGGGGCTGCGGGAGCTGGCTTCTGTGACTGCAGAGCGCTCTGCTAGCACCCGTGGCAGGCCGGGCCCGGGCAGTGTCATTTCCTCCCCTTCGTGCTGCCCCACCCATGCCGAGGGGCCTGCGCCGAAATGGGCCTCCGGCCGGTGTCCACTCAGGGCGTCCATCAGGCCTGGGCCGCACTAGCGACAGGTCAATCTAAGTACAGAGCCCAACGGGGGGGAGGAAGAATCCACACCCGGGTGCCACGCCTGGGCCAGCCCACTCGGGAGTGGATGTGGCTGGACTGAGGGGGAACGTTCCCCTCGGCTTGGCCACCCTCGCTCGGGAGGTGAGCCCCTCGAGGGTGGAAACCCCCTTCCACTGGGGCAGGCGGCGTCTGCACTACGGGCTCTGCTGGCCCCGCTCCAGTGCCGTGGCCAAGCCGCCACCGTAACCATCGTGTGGACAGGCCCTTGTGCCCCCAGAGCTAGTCCCAGCGCCCTGCACGTGCGGGAGGGGCCCTGGTTGGGGAGCCGAGGGGCACGAGGGGTCCAAGTCCAGGAGGGGTTAAGTGGATGCAGCCGCGGACGACTCACCTTGGGCACTGGCTGTCGCTAGGAGAGCAGGGAGGAGGCAGAGGAGCGAGGAAACCCCCATGGTGCTGGGAGGAGCCCAGGACCCAGCTGGGAGCTGAATGGAGCCTTCTCACGGCTGTGCAGCGAGCTCTGCCGGAGGGGAGCAGGAGAGATTCAGGACAGAAATGAGGCTGGGAAGGGAAATGCAGCCGAGATTGGGGATGGGGGGTAACTCCAGGCAACAGGGCTGCAGAGAGATCCGGGTTTTGGGTTCACTGGCGGTTCCAAAAGCTCAAAAATCCCTTCTGGGTTGATCCAATTTCTCACCCCACTGAAAAGCCAAAAAAAGGTCTTGCTTCATTTTTAGCCATTTAAAATCATTGCAAATGGGTTTCAATATCAATGTTGCTCTCAATTTTGAAAAGAAAAGAAACTTTGAGGTGAAAAAAATCAAAACATCTCCTGGAAGTGTCAAGAGATACATCTCGTTTCTGTTTCTCAGGCAGTCCTTTCTAGGACTTTTATTTTTCAGCCAGAACAATGTGGCAAAAATAGACACGAATTTGCAACATCAGTCAGTCTCCCAAACTTGCATTTTTGATGGAGAAAAGTTTGGGTTGAAAAATGTCTCCCTGCTCAGTTATGCCACAGACATTCCCAGAAATAGCAGGATGGGAGTTCGGGGAGAGTCCCATGTGGGATTATAGTTTAATCCCACTTGCTCCCTCCCTGTTTCTTGTATTTTTAGTTCGTTCCCACCTGCAAAAACCTTAAATCCTGCAAATCCCACAAGAGAGACATGATCCCTCATGCTACTTAAAATAAATAGTTTGGTTAATATAACGTCTATGTGCACAAAAGTCAGATGCTACTTCTACCACTCAAAATATGAAACAAATCTTGCTTGAACCATGTAAAAAGTCATTTTACTGCTGTTCTAACGGACTTCAGCGCTCTTCCTACCCCCACCTCACATTCGAGTATTTAAACCTTTCTTTAGGAAAACACTTGCTCTCTCTTGCTGCCATTTCTGACAAGCTGCTGTCATGTGCGTTGCCCCGTGGTACCACAGTCTCTTCTTCTTGCCCACCCAGCCACCCCCACAGCAAAGCACCTTTTCCTGCTCCCACGACTGTAGCAGGGAGGCCGGTGGTACCAGCAGGATTCCAGTCCAGCTACAGGGCTCTGCCCTGGGCCAGTTTTCCCCTCCCGCATCCGCATTGGCTCCAGATCTGCGCTATCCCCTCTGAGACGGGGCGACCGGCACTGCCCACCCAGGAGCCAGAGCGTCCTGCTGTTCCGGAGAGGGCACCGCAGTACTTTCCATGTTCTCCTTCCCCTCTGGCAGGCCAACATCCTTATTGGCTTTTCTCTTCTGCAGCGGGGCGGCGAGCCGAGGTGAGCACGGCTCCTGCTCTGGGGACACTCGGGTCCCTTCCCTGGCTCCTCTTGGTTGAGTTAGAACCTGCCAAGTCTTGGAGCTCTTCAAACTCACCATCCCCCAACGCACGACCAAACCTGAATTCATCTGCCATCCCGTTGCCCACGAGCCCACCCCGACCAGGTCTCTCTGGAGTTCCCGACTCACCTCGGCATCTGCCACCTCTGCAGATGTGATCCCCTCACTGATCACACCCTCACGGGTCATTTGAGTGCCCCGTACGCTGGCTCCGAGCAGAGCGGGGAGGCCTCCGCTTTTAAGCTTTTGCCGTCCCACAAACTTCCCTGGAATTCCTGCTGTTTTCTAGCGAGACACGGTGGGGGAAGGAGCATCACGGAGACCTGCTGTGGCCACAGAGCTTGGGGGCTTGTGTCTCTCCCCAGGAGAAGTTGGTCCAGGAAAAGCTTTTCTCTCCCCCATCATGTTTGTCTAATACCCTGGCACCCACCCGGCTACCACAGCGCCGCAAATGGCTCCATTTTCTGGCTACTATCCAGTTTCTCTTCCATGGCAGCCCGTCCATCACCTCCCTCCCCAGAACTGCTTTGCATCCTCCTTGCCCCACAGCCAGGGAGCGGCTGGAGCTTTCCAACAGCCCAGACCTGCTCCATCCATGGGTCCTTCTCCCCGCCCTCACCCGGGGCATTCAAAGCAGCCGAAGAGAGTTTGAGGCCTGACTCCCAGCGAGTTGCATTGGATACCGGCCGCTGCGCAGCCAGTTTTGCCTTTGAAAATCTCCCTCCTTCGTCACCCGCCACTCCAGGAGTGGGGCTCCTTTTCCGTCACAAAACCTGAGCCCCTTTATCACAGCTTGAGCCGCGTCCTGACGCTTTCCGAAGGGAGTTTGCCTGCAAAACGAGTCTCGGCCCTCTACAGGCCGTCCACAGACCGTGCACGGTTGCAAAGCATCGTTTCTCGTTGTGTTTCGAACTCTTACCTTCACCACCCTGCCCGGAGTCCTCGCAAATACTGCGGAGATGCCCCGGCCGGCCTCGCACGGCCCCTTTCCTCTGTGTGGCGCCCAATTGTCGACGTGGATTCATATATAGACGGGAGTGACCGTGAATGATTTACGGAAACGTAGCGTGTCCTGCGCCCCAAATACCGGGCACTCCCACTTTACGTGCAATTCACATGCCCTCTCAGCCCCTCGCCCAGTTTTATAGAACTCCCATCAAGGCTGCTGGTTCGTGCCACAAGTAGCAGGGGAGACTCGCTGAGTCACAAGGGCCGGGGTGCGGCTGTTTGCACAGTGGAGGCGCAAGGACCCGGTGATGGGGCAGATCATGGTGGTGGAAAATGCACGTCAGGGGCAAATCCATCTCCCTTGACTCCCGAGGGCCTGTTGAGGACCCCATGAACCCACCACAAGGAAGCTAAGGTGGCCCTGGAGTTGGGGCCCTGACGGCCTCTCCCCTCTCATTTCTCAGCACAGCTTGTCAACATCCCTGGCCTTGTGTAAACCTGTGCAAACATTCATGGGTGGCAGATTTTTCCTCCTCACCCCGCATCGAGGGGGCTGCGTCCAGCTGGGTGCCAGGAGCACAACACCACACCCAGCGTGGGGAGCTCGGTCACAATACCCGAGTGGAGACACGCGATTCGGCTGCATGCGGGGCCGGCTTTGCTCCCTGGGGTTGTAGAGACAGATGGGGCATCCGGGCTGAATGCCGGGTCGGATCTCCAGGAGGCTGGAGAGAGAGCAGTTGGAGGGCGACCAGCGAACGGTGCGATGGAAAATCTTGGGGTTATTTCTACCAGTGCAGGAGCGCCAGGCGCAGCTGGCAGAAGGCAGTTTTGCAGTGGTGCTTCTCTGAAGCGGCTGCTTTGTTGGGCCATTGAAAAGGCCGGGCCCGCCCGGAGACTTTTGCAGGTGGAGCTGTATGGCTCAGGGCCCGTAAGGTAGAAACTGTGTGTGATAAAAACCTCTCCCTGAGACGACAGAAGCATCAGTCCTGGGGGGTTATCGGGCCTCCGCCGAGTTTTGTTGGAGACACCAAAGCTCTGTCCCTCGGCGGCATTGGACGGCGCGAGTAGGCGTTATAAGGAAATGTAGCATTGCCAAATAAACCCGAGCAGCACAAAATCTCCTCTTCCTGGAAGGGTCAAGGGGCCTTTGTGTACCAGGGCTCGGCGGCTAACAGGTCTGACGGGCTCGACTTAGGGCCACAAACCAGTCACGCGGCAGTCCCAGCTGACGCCCGCCTGCAGGGTGGGACGGGTTTATGGCCACGCCAGGGCCGAACAGACCCTCTTCCATCCTGAGCACTGAGGCCAGCAGAGATCGTCTGGCCTGCCCGACGCCCTCCCCCGCCAGCACCAGGGTGGATGAACAAAGACCATCCCCATCCCTGCTGCCCCCCTGTTTCTTTTTTGCCCACTTGAAAATTAGCTGAAGGACTAGAGGGGCTGGCTCGGTGGGTGTTTCTCATGCTTGAAGGGCCCAATTGGAAAGGGGCGTGTTTTGCTTCAAATCAGACACTGCCGCCCTTTTCCAAAGCCAGAGGGAAATAGCTACTGGCACGTTCACTGAATTGGGTGTTGTTAAAAACCAAAGAACCGCCCCCCCACCCCACCCAACATCAGTTTGCTTTACAGCCTGGCCTGGTTCATGTTGTTGTGAAACACAGTTACATAAGAGCATCCAGACTGGGTCAGAGCAAAGGCCCATCTAGCCCAGGGTCCTGTTGGCCGACAGTGCCCAACTCCAGGTGCCCCAGAGGGAGTGAACACAACAGGGATCCATCACCTGAGTCCTTCTGTTGCCCATTTCCAGCCCTTGGCAAACAGAGGTAGGGACACCCTCTCTGCCCAGCCTGGCTAGTACCCATTGATGGACCTACCCTCCATGGATTTATCTTGCTCTTTTTTTGAACCCTGCTAAAATTCTGGTCTTCACAACATCCTCTGGCAAGGAGTTCCACAGGTTGACTGTGTTGTGTACAGAAAAATTTCCTTTGGTTTGTTTTCAACCTGCTACCTATTCATTTGGTGACCCCTCGTTCTTGTGTTATGCGAACAAGTAAATAACTTTTCCTTATTCACTTTTTCCCCACCAGTCAAGATTTTATAGACCTCTATTCTATCCCCCCCTTCGTCTCCTCTTTTCTAAGCTGAAAAGTCCCAGCTTTTGGGGGTCCCATTCCAAGCCCCTCATGATTTTTGTTGCTCTTTTCTGAACCTTTTCCAATGCCAAGATAGCTTTTTTGAGATGAGGCGTCCACATCTGCATGCAGGATTCCAGCTGTGGGTGTACCATGGCTTTATAGAGACACAAGAAGATATTCTCTTAGGGTGCATCTAGACAGTGGCCTCTGGTATCCCACAATAGCTATTCTGCACCTTTGAACCAAGCCCATTATTTCGAAACAGCGTGTGAAATCCCGGGTTCGCCGTTCCGATGGCCCTGCCCACCTCGCTCCACGGGGATGAAGGGAGCCTTTGGGAGAGCGGGTTGTTTGGAAATTTGGAGCTGTGGGTGCGGTGTCGGCAGTGCTGAGAACACAGCTTGACCTGCTGGCCAGAGGAGCCCCGCAAGGGCGAGGCGAGGGGGCAAGCCACGCTGGCTGCAGGCGAAAGAGCAGGGGTCTCGTCAGCGGCCCAGCCCGCCGCACCAACCCTGCGTTCCCGCCTTGAAGCTCTCTCTCCCACTCAGCCTCTGCCTCCGGCGGGCCAGCCAGGTCACTGCCCCCAGGGGTCCCACTGCCTTCCCTGCGGCTGCCCCCCTCCTCTGGCCCTGCAGCTCTTCCTCTCCACAGCCGTGGGAGGCCTGTTAGCCCATTGGGGGACATCCACACTGTGGCTGGGCGGGGCCGGGCCCAGCTCGGGGAGAGGGACTCCCTAGCTCGGCTCTAGCTGCGGAAAGAAGTGTGGCCATGTCCCTGGGGAGATGCATCTCAGGACTCCCTGCATGGGGGGGGGGGGCCCTCTGTGCCTCAGTTTCCCAGGTCCCAAGGGGCCCTAGCAAAGACCAAGCCAGGACTGTTCGTGTCACCTCAGATATCGTGTTGGGCGCCCCGCAGAGAGGCCCAGGAGGAGTCGGGCATTCAGCGGGGTGCAGGCATGGGGGGGGGGGGAATACGGCTTGGGGTGCCCCCCCCTTCCCCAGGAGAAGCAGGAGAGACACTGAAGGAGTCAGGGCTGCTGTAGAGAAAACAGCTTGTGATGGCGGAAGGGGAGGCGCAGGAGCAAGAGGGGAATTCCCGGGGCCTTGGCAGTGCGTGGCCCGGCCTTGCCTCATGGCTGGCGCGGGCAGCACCACGGGAATCCCGGACCACGGGCCTTTCCCGCACACACACGTGGCCGCCCACGCACGCAGGCACCAAACCAGCTCTGTGCGGCTCCCGCATGGGACAGCGCCCCCGTCTGATGGGGCCGGG
The DNA here is from genome assembly GCA_032595735.1 of Pelochelys cantorii. Classification (NCBI taxonomy): domain Eukaryota; kingdom Metazoa; phylum Chordata; order Testudines; family Trionychidae; genus Pelochelys; species Pelochelys cantorii. Next base: position 3,971,914 of record CM064349.1, read on the forward strand.
CTGAGACCAGGCCCCCTGAGTTTCACACCACACCCAGGGCTCGCGTGTAGGGTCCGGATTTATTCAGAGAACGTGCTGTGCACAGAGAGACCCCGGCCGGGGGCAGGCACGGGGGCAAAGGCTCGGTTGGGCACCAGCCCCTTGGCGCCGCAGCTGGAATTTCAGGCCTTTCGTTGCCGGCGTCAGATGCTGGGCAGGCCGAGGGTCAGGAGAGCAACGTCACCAGCGGCAGCCCCAACAGGCAGAGGGCAAAGGAGACTTTCCCTGGAGCCGGGCTGCCTCTGTTGGGCATGATGGGTGTTGCAGGCGGGGTGGCTGTAGTGTTATGGGGGTGGGTGTTGCGGGCAGGGTGGCTGTAGCGTTACGGGGGTGGGTGTTGCAGGCGGGGTGGCTGTAGCGTTACGGGGGTGGGTGTGGCGGGCGGGGTGACTGTAGCGTTACGGGGGTGGGTGTGGCGGGCGGGGTGGCTGTAGCGTTACGGGGGTGGGTGTTGGGGGCAGGGTGGCTGTAGAGTTACGGGGGTGGGTGTTGGGGGCGGGGTGGCTGTAGCGTTACGGGGGTGGGTGTGGCGGGCGGGGTGGCTGTAGCGTTACGGGGGTGGGTGTTGGGGGCAGGGTGGCTGTAGAGTTACGGGGGTGGGTGTTGGGGGCAGGGTGGCTGTAGCGTTACGGGGGTGGGTGTGGGGGGCGGGGTGGCTGTAGCGTTACGGGGGTGGGTGTTGGGGGCAGGGTGGCTGTAGAGTTACGGGGGTGGGTATTGTGGGCGTGGTGGCTGTAGCACTGCAGGGGTGGCTGTTTTTAGGGGTTGGAGCCTGTGCGAGAGCCTGTAGCGGGTTCTGCCTTCCCCTGTAAAAAGTTAAGCTTGTAGGCTGCAGTAACCAGAGCGGTTCCCGGTTTAATCCGCTCTGCAGACGCCGACGCGCAGCCCTTTGCAGCAAATGGTGACGAAGATGAACCTGTTGGAGAAAATCAGCCTGTTCTTAGAGGCGAGTTGCTCCAGGTCCTTCTCTGCCCCCACTCTGTCCCCACCAGTCGGCGGTTCCCCCTCTGCCTCCCCTTCCCACCCATCCGGGGGTCTCCCTGCTCCGGCTGCACCAGGCCACGGCAGGGCAGGCGCCTGGAGCCCTCTTACCTCCCCCACCCCCCACAGGAGCCTGGTGCTGGGGTTGGGAACGGAGCTGTGGCCGGGGCGGCTCCTTCCCCAGCGCGGTGCCACCGGGGAACACGCCGGCTCGCCCCGCCCCCGGCAGCCCCCCGCTCGGTTCAGTTATTTTATAACCAGCCCAGAGCGCCGGGAGCCCTGGGCCACACTGAGAACAGGAGCTGCCTCACGGAGCAACAGCAGCTTAGCGCCACCTAAAACATCAAGGGGGTGGGGACTAGTGGTTAGAGTGGGGGGGGGGGTGGGAGCCAGGACTCCTGGGTTCTCTCCCCAGCTCTGCACCCCTGACATCACAACCCTCCCCCTGGAAAGTACCCCGCTGCCATCACCCCCGGAGCAGGGCAGCATCATTGGGCAGGGGGAACTGGGATGGGAGGGAAATGTCCCAATTCCTCTCTCCTTTCCTCTGACCAGAACCCCTCCTGGCCACCCCACCCGCCCAGGGCTCCGCACAGACGCAGGGTCCCACCAGCTCTGGGGGAGCTCCGGGGGCGGGACATTCCTGGGCACCCCCACCCTGTGACCAGCTGGGAGAATTTACCGTCAGACAGCTCGCCAGTGTAATCCAGGCAATAGGTCTCCTGCCCTGTGCAGGGGGCGATTTGGGGGTCGCAGGTAGTGGAGCCCAGAGCAAAGCAGGTTGGGCACTGCCGCCCGTTCGGGGCGGTGTCTGGGGACACTGAGAACAAAGACAGAGAGACGGTTACAGGGTGGGTTAAACCTCATCCCAACTGGGGGATGGGCCCTGCCTCCCCAAGCATGCACAGGCCCCTCCCTGCAGCCGGGCGGCATTTCTCCGTCTGTCTGGGACACAACAGTCGGCGACGGCCGCACTGGCTCAGTTCTAGATCCCAGCGAGTGTGAAGGGGGAGCCGATAGGTGCCAGGAAGTTTAGATTTGAGCCTGTCTCGGCGGCTGCTCCCTCCTTCAGAAGCAGTGCCCCCCCCCCCCATCTGATTGCGAACGGGCCCCGACTGTTCTACCCCCGCTCGGACACCCGCCCGCTACAGGGATTTCTCTGGAGACAAAAATGACATGTGAGGAAATGGAGTTTGGGGCAATAAAGGGGACAACTGGGAACAAATACAGTTGTGCCGGGGCTTGTCCACATGAACAGTCCGACTGTAGCAAGGGGGATGGGGTGTGCAGAGCGCCCGGGGTGTGAATCTGCCCCGTGCCAGCCTTTTGGGACAAACACAGACAGACCCACAACGTACCTTGAGGTGTGTCCGAGTTGCACAGATCTGTGTTGCATTGTGTGACATTGATAATCACGTGCTGGCCGCTCCCCACAGAGAACGTGAGGGGGACTTTCATTTGATTGTTATAGCCGCTGAAACATTGCTTGGAGAAGAACTTCTTCACTGTCCCGTCTGTCACATACAGAAAAGCAAAACAGGAAATGGGAGGCTGGGGGGGACTCTCGGGTGGGGGAGAGGGGGGATTTTACCTCCTTGTGAGTCCCTGGGGCGACGCAACTGGGATCCTGTGTCTGATTCTGGGGCCACAATTCAGGAAGGTGACGAGGAGCCCAGGCCTAAACTGCACCCCAAATCGTGTCAGCCAGGCTGAGGATAAAGGGTTTGTGCGTGGAGAGTAGGGGGCAGTGAGGGTTCAGTTTTGGGTCACGGCCACATTAATCACAGTGAGGCCAGAGCCTGAATAAACCCACTGGGGACTGTGCTGGGAAAATGTCCCGAGTGTGGTCAGAGGCAGGCGGGCGGGCGGGCGTGGCAGGGAATGAATAGGGAGGCAGGTTGGCAGACAGGTGGCTGGATAATGACCGACCACGTAAAAGCTGGTGGGGGCTACGCTTCATTCCCACAGGGGGAATGGAAGGGCCATTCAATCCCGTTAGGTCAGTGGCAGGATGAACCAAACTGGATCTGTAACTCGGGTTCCCACGTCAAAGGACAAACTGCGGGAACTGAAGGGAACTGGTGAAATCCGCCGGCCAGAGGCTCTCGGGGGTTGAACAGGGAGAAGGTTTGTTTGGCATCTCCACGTCAAAGGGGAGAAATGATCCTGACCTTATATCCCAAGCAGAGGCAAAAACGTGTGTGAGGAAGGGCCCAGCCCTGAGCAGGTGACCCAGGGTGTCAGACAGGCTGTGGGAGCGGCCAGCAGGGCCCAAGGGATCCCGTCCCCAGTCTCCTTTTCCACCCTCCTCAGAAAGTGCGTTTCTCCCCGGCGCAGCTTTGCCGCGCAGCCGGCCCAGGTGGGGTTGAAAGCCCAATGGATGAAATCCCATCAGTAGCACCGTGGCCCCACTGGGGACAGAGGCCGGGGTGAAGGCAAAGTCACCTACTCAGGGAAGTTTCTTCTGCCACGGAGAGGCAGGCGCCCGTCGCCAGGTCGTCTTGGCAGGTCCCTTGAAGCAAAGTGCAGGCCGCCGTTGAGCCAAAACACATGTTGCACGTCAGGCGCCCTGCTGGAGAAAGAGTGTTTCCTTCGCCCTGTGGGCTAGCAGTGCCAGCTCGGACACGTCCCTTTGCCTCAGTCTCCCCTGCTGCAAACAAGCCGAGGGGTGAAGGGGCCCCATTGCCTCCGGGACCCTCAAGAATTGCACAGTTCCAACCACAGGGGCAGACGGGGGCCAGGTGAATTGTTTGATGCTCTTCCCAAACTCCTCCCACAAAAATAAGCTCCACCCACCTAACATGTCATTCCCGTGGTGCAGGTATTCGCGGGGGGAAGGGTTTGGGGCAAAGGATCTACGTACCTGGTCTGGTGGCAAGATGGTGGAGCCCCAGCCCTGGCGGTGTAGCTGCCCCCAATGAGCATGCTCAGTATCACATCCCTCCTTTTTGTGCCCCTCCCTTTCCGTGGAAAGCAGTCCCATTCCCGGCACTTCCCATTGTCCTGGCACAAGCAAACCCACCCTGGCTTTCAGGTCAGAGAAGAGGAAGCTGCCCCCCAAATGTGGCGGTTCTGGCTCTTTCCATTTAGGAGGCGTTCTTGGACAAATGGACTCGCAGACAGACAGACTGACACTCAGATGCACAAATCTCTAAACTGTATAGAGAGATGGAGTCGCCTTTGTGCAGCCACCGCCACACCAAGGGGCCTTTGCCGAAATGAGCCTCAGGCCAGTATCCAGGTATGGTGTCCCTCAGGCCTGGTCTGAACTAATCAGGGGGATGGAGCTACCATACTTGGCTACCCTGGCTCGGAAGGTGAGCCCCTCGAGGGAGGGAAACCCCCTTCCACTGGGGCAGGCGGTGTCTGTACTACGGGCTCTGCTGGACCCGCTCCAGCCCCATGGCCAAGCTGCTACCATAACCACTGTGTGGACAGGCCCTTGTGCCCCCAGGGCTAGTCCCAGCGCCCTGCACGTGCGGGAGGGGCCCTGGTTGGGAAGCTGAGGGGCACAGGGGGTCCAAGTCCAGGAGGGGTTAAGTGGCTGCAGCCGTGGATGACTCACCTTGGGCACTGGCTGTAGCTAGGAGAGCAGGGAGGAGGCAGAGGAGCAAGGAAACCCGCATGGTGCTGGGACGCTGGGCTGGGAGCTGAACGGAGCCTTCTCACGGCTGGGGCAGCGAGCTCTGCAGGAGGGGAGAGAGTCATGACAAAATTTGACAGGAAAGGGAATTACAGGCGAGATTTGGGGGGGGAGGAGGTTTACCAGCAGATAACTGAGCTGTGCAAATAACCACTTTTGTAGGCCACTGGCCAGTCTAAAAGATCAGGAAATAAAAATAGTTATTGGTTGACCCAGAATTCTCATCTGACTGAAAAGCTGAATGCAAATTAGCTTGGGTTCCTTTTAAAAATCGTTTAAACTCTTTAAATAGAAACATTTCCGTCCACTTTGAAATAACATTTTGAGTTGAAAAAAGTCGAAATGTTTCGTTCCGGAGGTGTGACGACAAAACGCTTCCATTTTTTTCCAGATATTTTGCTGGGATTTCCTTTTGCTCCCACAGCAGCGTGGCAAAATTAACACAAATGCATGGAATCAGTCAGTCTCCCCAAAATGACACTTCTTGGTGGAGAAAAGTTTTGGGGCGAGAATGTCTCTCCGCTCCATCGTGCCCCAGACATACCTGGACGTAACAGGGTGGGAGCTCTGAGATGAAACCCTGCATGCGGATGGGTTTTTAATCCCACTCCCACATTGTGTTTGTGATCCTTTCACCCCAACAAAAGCTTCGATCCCACAGATCCCGCAAGAGAGATTTTCCTTCCTGCTGCTACCCAAAGCAAAACTGATTGGTTAATATAGTCTGCACGGAGACCGAAGCCAGACACGGTTGTTTCTACTAAAAGTATAAAACAAATCTTGCTGAAATCGTGTGAGAACAGAGGGCAAATCTCTTTCTAGTCAACCCTTGATTTGAAATCAGAACGTGCCTTGTGTTGCTGAAACGCTGCTTAGCACAAGCTGCTGCTTTGTGGTTCCCCCGTGTTACCGCAGTCGGCTTTCTCCCCCCCTCCCCCGTCGCACCTGCATAAAGCACATTTCACCCTCTCCGCTATGTTGGTGACAGGTGCTATGGGACTCGCAGGTCTCAGTCTGACTGCTGTGATCTCGGGGGTCCCAGTTTTCCACTCCCTCACCCCTCTGTGCTCCGGGTCTGCACTGTCCCTTCTGAAACGGGGCGACCGGCGTTGCCTAGGCCCGAGCTCCCTGCTGCTCTGGGGAGGGGCACTCTAGGGTTTTCCACATGGTCTCCTTCCCCAGCGGCTTGTTGGCTTTTCTCCCGCGGAGGCACAGCGAGCCAAGGGTCCCACTGAGCCTCCAACAGGGACGCTCGGTCCCGTCCCTGGATCCACACGGCGCAGTCAGATCCCGTCCAGTCTCGGGGTGCTCCAAACCCGCCCAGGCCCTGCCGACGTGCGTCACTTCGCAGGGGTCCAGAAGGAACTTCCCCTGCCGTGGCGTGGCCTGTTAGCCCCCTAGATGACCTCTCTCTGCCTCTGTAAGCCGCCGTCTCTGCCGTTCCATCCCCTCCTCCCTCGCCCCTCAGGCAGGTGCGCCATCGGGTCCCTCGAGCGCGGGAATCAGTGCAGCCGTTTGCTGGCCCGACATGCCCACTTGGCCAGCACACAAAATGCCCCCCAAAATCCTGCTCTGTTCTCCAGCCACAGAGCTCGGGGGCTTGTGCCTCTCCCCAGCAGAAGTTGGTCTGATTAAAGCTTTTCCCTCCCCCACCACGTCTGTCTAATACCCTGGCACCCACCCGGCTACCACAGCGCTGCAAACTGCTCCGGTTTCTGGCTACTGTCCTGTTTCTCCTCCATGGCAGCCCGTCCGTCGCCTCCCTCCCCAGAACTGCTCAGGACCCTCCCTGCCCTGTGGCCAGGGAGCAGCCGCAGACTTTCTGACAGCCCAGACCTGCTCCGTCCACGGGTCCTTCTCTGCTCCCTCGCTCGGGGGTGTTCAAAGTAGCCGAAGGGACTTGGAGACCCGGCTCCCAGCGCGTTGCATTGGACACTGGCCGCCGCGCTGCTGGTTTTGCCTTTGAAAATCTCCCTCCTTCATTCACCCATGTTCGTTGTTGCAGCATCTTTTCCTTTGCCACAACAGCTGCTTCGGCCCGGCTCTCTCAGCGCCGCTGGGGTAGGCAAGAGGAGCTGGCGTGCATAGCGGCTTGCCATCCTTTATGGGCTTTGCACCAATGCTGGCGAGCAATCATTGGCCATGGCTTAGAACCTCTTACCGTCAGCCACACGGCAGTTGTGTTCCACTCCGACTTCTCTCTCACATGGAAGAGACACACTAGCCCAGCCAGCACAGTCCCTTTCCTTTCTATACCGTCCAAAAATAGAGTCCGACCCAGGCAAGAGTGAATGATTTACTGAAACACAATAAATTTAACACTCCTCATGCCCGGGCGCTCCCTCCTTAGGTGCAGTCCAGACTGGCTCTTTTTCTACCCATCACCTTGTGTTTTACAACCTCTGCTGGTTCCTGCCCCAGAGATAAGAGGTGAGGGGTTACTCATGGGGAGAGGTGCGACTGTTTACACAGCAGAGGTGCTGAGCCAGATCATTAGAAGATGGAAGTGCCGCAGCAAAGCCAATCGACCCCGTCGAGTGGAGCCAAAGGATGCGGCGAGGGATCTGGTGCTATTGGCTCCCACGGCCATGGCACCAAACGGGGCTCCAGGGAAACCGTCCCAAGGAAACGGAGGGTGGCCCCGGGGTTGGCTCCATTACTCAGCTCCTCTCCCACTCCCAGAACAGCTTGGTGACTTCCTCCTCTTGCGCCTGGGTGCTGGGCATTGGGGTCAGGTCTTACCGCCCCAATTCGGGGCGTCGCGTCTGACTGGGCCTCTTGCGTGTGAGGTTGCACCCAACTGGGGAAGGTTCATTATAGAATAACTGTGTTACCCTCGTTACTCCTCTGAAGTTCACACGCTCTGGGGGCACCCTCCTCTGACCCCTTTCGAGGGCTCTTCTCGCTCTTCAGGTTCCCGGGTCTTTCACCAGTGAAAGGCCTGACCCAGAAATAGCGCCCCCCCCCGCCCCCGCTTTTATTAACAGTCCCCAAATGCAGAGGGCCCAGCTAAGCACATAGAGCTCACCACTGCCCGGGAGACAGAGGAACTTGCCTTGGGCCAGCCAGGTGGACTCCATTTCCTGCCCAGCACCATTGGCCCAGGGCTGGGGCCTGGCAGCTGAGCTTGGTGCTGATCCCTGGAGTTGGTCCCCAAAGAACGTCCTTTGGGACCCCGGTTTAGACAGTGAAACTTGGTCCTGCTTAGCTGTAACCGATTCCTTTACTCACCAGCCCTGACACGCGGCAACAGAATTCCCGGGCCAGTGAGACCCTCAGCTGATTTACCCTGAGCAAAATCAATCCCACGGCCTAGAGCAACAAGATAAGCCCCAGAGGGACATTTGATGGACACACAAGAGGAAGGGGGCCCATAATGGAGCACACGACAGGAAGGAGGAGTCCACAGTCCCAGCTGTTGATAAGCAGTTTCTTGTCAGACAGAAATGCTCCTGGACTTCATGTTCTTCAAACGTCTCAGAGCAGTGGCTGCATTCCTCTGTAACTCGGAGCAGTCCCGTGGCACCGTAAGAGTGGCCAGGCTGGGTCAGACCAAAGGCCCATCCAGCCCAGTGTCCTCTCTTCTGACAGCACCAGTGCTAGGTGCCCCAGAGGGAGTGAACAGAACAGGGAATGATCCAGTGATCCTTCCCCTGTCTCCCATTCCCAGCCTCTAACAGAGGCTAGGGACACCCTCCCTGCCCATCCTGGCTAATAGCCACTGATAGACCTAACCTCCATGAATCTATCAAGCTCTTTTTTGAACCCTCTTAAAGTCCTGGCCTTCACCACATCCCCTGGCAAGGAGTTCCACAGGTTTGACCATGCGCTGAGTGAAGAAAAACTTCCTTTTGTTTGTTTTCAGCCTGATAATTATTCATTGTATTTGGTGACCCCTCGTTCTTGTGTTACGGGAACAAGGAAATAACTTTTCCTTATTCACTTTTTCCCCACCAGTCATGATTTTGCAGACCTCTCTCATATCCCCCCTTCGTCTCCTCTTTTCTAAACTGAAAAGTCCCCATCTCTCTAATCTCTCCTGGTATGGGACCCCTTCCCAGCCCCTTGGAGACTAAGAAGAGTAGATCGAGCGCCTCATGAGCTGGCATGGGCACAGCCCGGGCCATGGTGCTCTCTGTGCAGTTTGGGTCGTCGCCTCGTTTCCTTTCCCCATCTCGAGACCCGTTCCTGTATCGGGTGATACTGGGCACCATGGGGACAGAGTCTCCTTCTGAGCAGCCTGGCAGGATGGTTCAGGGTGGCCTTGCGGGTGCAGGCCAGCCTGTGGGGTTCCCTCATGGTGAATGGGGGGGAACTGGCCCCTGCTGCCGGCACCAGACCCCGGGCACATGGCTTGGGGGAGGGGTCTGAGGGAAAGGGCAGAGCAGGGGCGGGAAGAGGCGGGACGGGGCCTGGGGGTGGAGGGTGGCCTGGGCCCTGCACCCCCGAGTGAGTGTACAATCCAGGCAGGGACCCAGGATTCCGACTCCCAGCACTTCCTCTTGGCAATGTTGCAAAAGCATCTCTCACCGAACTGAGCCAGCCCCGGCCCTTCCTTATTGCCCACTGCCCCGGCTGGACGACGAGTCCAACAAGCCTCCGGCAGGCTCGCAATTGGAGCCTTTTTATTTCCGGTAGCTTGTTTGCTAACCAGGCGTGTTCATGGTCTGCAGCGCCCTCCTGCTGCCGTTTATGGGCAAGGCTCTCCGCCCCCGCAGCGAGGAGGTTTTCTGGCCTGCTTTGGACCCCGCGCCATTAGCACCTCAGAAATTCCTCCTTAAAGGAGCACAGTCAACTCTCCCCGCCCCCCCTTCCCACTTGCAGCTTCTGCTTCCAAAGCTCGCAGGGATCATAGAGTCGTAGGGCGGGCAGAGACCTCAGGAGCCATCAAGTCTCGCCCCCTGCCCAAGGTAGGACCAATCCCAAAGGGATCCAAAAGGGCAAACAGGACCAAGCCTGGCTCCTGTTTGGAGCCCGCACTAAGTCGCATGTTTTGTTTCATTTCCTTTTCCCCTTCTGCAACATGCGCCAGTCCTGGGACAGTGCCCGGCCGTTCCCTAGTGCCGCTTGTGGAACACGTTAATCACATCGGCTTTGTGCATGGTGCAGCTGCTTCTTGTGTGCTCCCCGAGTTTTCACGGACTGTTATTAACGTGGCGGGCACATTACTCAGAGCCACCTGATGGTTCAGAGCTTTGCTTGTTGTTTGGGTGGTTGGTTTCATTGTTTGTTTCTCACCCCTGCTGGGACCCGGCCTTTTTTATTTCTTATTCTCTTGCCATCGCTCTTATCTGCTGTTTTATGACCCAAAACTGAGTCACCGTGGCTTAACCACCATGTAAAAGAAGCAGTGAGGGACAAAAAGGCATCTTTTAAGAAGTGGAAGTCCAATCCTAGTGAGATAAATAGAAAGGAACATAAACACTGTCAAATCAAGTGTAAAAATGTAATAAGAAAAGCAAAAAAAGATTTTGAGGAACAGCTAGCCAAAAACTCAAAAAGAAATAACAAAATGTTTTTTAAGTACATTAGAAGCAGGAAGCCTGCTAAAAAACCTGTGGGTCCCCTAGACGATCGAACTATAAAAGGCGCAATCAAGGACGATAAAGCCATTGCGGAGAAACGAAATGATTTCTTTGCTTCAGTCTTCACGGCTGAGGACGTTGGGGAGATTCCCAAATCTGCACCGTCCTTTGTGGGTAATGAATCTGAGGAACTGTCCCGGATTGAAGTGTCATTAGAGGAGGTTTTGGAACAAATAGAAAAACTTAATGTTAACAAATCTCCGGGACCGGATGGCATTCATCCAAGGGTTCTAAAAGAACTCAAATGGGAAATTGCTGAACTATTATCTGTGGTTTGTAACCTATCCCTTAAATCGGCTTCCGTACCTAATGACTGGAAGGTAGCCAACGTGACACCAATATTTAAAAAGGGCTCTAGAGGCGATCCGGGCAATTACAGACCGGTAAGTCTAACTTCAGTACCGGGCAAATTAGTCGAAACAATAGTAAAGAATAAAATTGTGAAGCATGTAGAAGAACATAATTTGTTGGACAAAAGTCAACATGGGTTTTGTAAAGGGAAATCCTGTCTTACTAATCTATTAGAGTTCTTTGAAGGGGTTAACAAACATGCGGACAAGGGGGATCCAGTAGATATAGTATACTTAGATTTCCAGAAAGCCTTTGACAAGGTCCCTCACCAAAGGCTCTTGTGTAAATTACATGGCCATGGGATAAGAGGGAAGGTCCTTTCTTGGATTGAGAACTGGTTAAAAGACAGGAAACAAAGGGTAGGAATAAATGGTAAATTTTCAGAGTGGAGAGGGGTAACTAGTGGTGTCCCCCAAGGGTCAGTCCTAGGACCAATCCTGTTCAACTTATTCATAAATGATCTGGAGAAAGGGGTAAGCAGTGAGGTGGTAAAGTTTGCGGATGATACCAAACTGTTTAGGATAGTCAAGACAGAAGCAGACTGTGAGGGACTCCAAGAAGATCTCACCAAACTGAGTGATTGGGCAACAAAATGGCAAATGAAATTTAATGTGGATAAGTGTAAAGTAATGCACATTGGGAAAAATAACCCCAACTATACGTACAGTATGATGGGGGCTAATTTGGCTACGACAAATCAGGAAAGAGATCTTGGAGTTATCGTGGACAGTTCTCTGAAAACTTCCACACAGTGTGCAGCGGCGGTCAAAAAGGCAAATAGGATGCTAGGTATTATTAAGAAAGGGATAGAAAATAAGACCCGGAATATCTTACTGCCCCTGTATAAAACTATGGTACGCCCACATCTTGAATACTGTGTACAGATGTGGTCTCCTCACCTCAAAAAAGATATTTTGGCCTTGGAAAGGGTTCAGAAAAGGGCAACTAAATTGATTAGGGGTTTGGAACGGGTCCCATATGAGGAGAGGTTAAAGCGACTGGGACTTTTCAGTTTAGAAAAGAGGAGACTGAGGGGGGATATGATAGAGGTGTATAAAATCATGAGTGGTATGGAGAGGGCCGATAAAGAAAAGTTATTTATTAGTTCCCTAAATAGAAGAACTAGAGGACACCAAATGAAATTAATGGGTAGCAGGTTTAAAACTAATAAAAGAAAGTTCTTCTTCACACAGCGTGTAGTCAGCATGTGGAACTCCTTGCCAGAGGAGGCTGTGAAGGCTAGGACTATAACAGAGTTTAAAGAGAAGCTAGATAATTTCATGGAGGTTAGGTCCATAAAAGGCTATTAGCCAGGGGATAAAATGGTGTCCTTGGCCTCTGTTGACAGAGGCTGGAGAGGGATGGCAGGAGACAAAGCGCTTGATCATTGTCTTCGGTCCACCCCCTCTGGGGCACCTGGTGCTGGCCACTGTCGGCAGACAGGATACTGGGCTAGATGGACCTTTGGTCTGACCCGGTACGGCCGTTCTTATGTTCTTATGTTCTTATGTTCAAAAACTCCACAACATCTCCACGTCTCCTGGTCCTGGCTGCCCTTTATTGCAGCCACAACCTTGGGGTGTATTTAAAAACCCACTCAACTTTCTAAAGCCCTGAGGTCGCTTGAGGGTTGGACGCCAACTCCCGAAGCCAAACCACCCACGTTGCCTGCGTCTGGCAAAAAGCCAGTTGGTTTCACAGCTTGGGTGGAGGGCGTCTAATGGATTTGAAGGCGGTGGGGTGTGACGGGGGTTAGAGCATCCGGGTCCCCTTTGTTCGGCTGTTTGCCAGGGAAGCGATTTAGAAAATAAACGAGGAAATGACCTCATGAGGGCTCTTCCGACCCGTCCCAGGGGACTGGGGTGACAATTCTGCAGGGTTTACCCCCCCTCCCCCCAAACCGGGAGCGAGCCACTTTCTTTCACACTCGTTCATGGAGCCTTTCGAATGGTGAGAACGGTTTTCACCAGGGTTTTTGTCAAGTGCACAATGTTGCCACCCATGAAACACGAATGGTTTTCTGAAGCCCCAGGAAATGAAAAGGAAGGGGCACAGGACAAGGCCTACACACAGCAGCAGAGAGGTTTTCCAGTTGGTGTAGCTAACCCATCTCCCCAGGCGGAGATGGCCAGATCAGGTGAGGCCTTCTACCCCGGAGCTAGGCACCCACTCCCCTACAGTCACACTCACAGCCCTGACGACAGCATCAGGGTCCAGTGGGTCTCTGGGGGCCTGATCATCTGGGGGGGAGCTGCTAGAGGCCCCAGTGGGTGCTCGGCTTTCCTGGTCAGGGCCCCCTCCTTACATACCATGATTCAGCCTGTCCTGACGTTCACACACGTCCCTGAATGTGCCCACCCTCCCCTCTCGCATTGGTCTGGCCCCTGGGAATGTAGGGGACCCCACTTGTCTGTAGGCTGGGTACGGCCCCTTTATTCTCCTCCGCACTGACTCTCCTGCATCCCATGGTTAAGACACGTCTGGGGCTGACGAGCCTTTATGTAACGTAATGCTCTAAGAGTGATCTCCCCCACCGCCTCCTGGACCGTCAGGGTAGGACTTCAGGTTATTAGCTGGTCTCTCCCATCGGGGTGCAGCCAGGCTGTTCAAGGGGTGGCAGAACGAGGAGCAATGGGCTCAAGTTGCAGTGGGGAAGGTCTAGGTTGGAGATTAGGACAAACTATTTCCCTGGGAGGGTGGGGAAGCCCTGGGCTGGGTTCCCTAGGGAGGGGGTGGAATCTCCATCCCTAGGGGTGTTTAAGTCCCGGCTGGACAAGCCCTGGCTGGGCTGATTGGGTCAGGGTTGGTTTTGCTTTGGGCAGGGGGCTGGACACGATGCCTCCTGAGGGCTCTGCCCGCCCTGGGATTCTAGGTTTCTGTGGCATTTCTTGTCTCCAAGGCTTCTAAGGGTGTGTCTAGACTACAGGGTTTTTTCGAAAAAACTTCCCCTGCGTCTAGACTGCTGCCGCGTTCTTTCGAAAGTAAATCAAAAGAACGCGGCAGTTTTTTCGATCGCGGTAAACCTCATTTTACGAGGAATAGCGCCTTTTTTCAAAAGTACTCTTTCAACAAAAGGCGCTATTGGATGCGAACTGGGCTTTTTCGAAAGAGGCTTCTAGTCTAGACGTAGCCTAAGAGCGCCGCCAAGGCCTTGCAGGCGGCAACCTACAGTTCGTACATTTCAGCGCCTCTCGTTATGTCTAATGCCTCGCTCAGCAGTCACCGCCGCGTGGGCTGCGGGCGGGACCTGTCGACTACTTTCATACCCCTGCAGATTAACTCTGATTTGCACATACACGACATAACATAATCACATGACACAAGACGTGAATAGTAACTAAAATCATTGGCTGCAACATGGAGTCAGCAGTGGGAGGAGGGGACACTGAACTCCCATGAAGCATCACCTCTCTCCAAGAGGAGGAGCCCTGTTGCATCATGGGAGATGTAGTCTAGCCAGCGAGCCTGGCCTGTTGAGACTGGCCAAGTGAGGCGCCGGGGCAGCATTTCTGAACTGAACGAGCCCAGCGGCCAAGCCTCCAGCTTGCGCTGCCAACCCACTTTTAAGAGTCGGTGCCCAAATCACGGAGGCGTTTGCTTTTTCTGTTTGTCACAACGTGCTACAGAAACACCCTCCTGCGTGTCCCTCCAGCGGGGAAGGAGACCGAACGGCGCGGCCACTGGGGCCGGACCAGAGGGCGGATCCCTCGCTAGCCGTCCTGTTCCCCTCGTTCCCGCGGTAGCGTTCGACACCCACCACAGTCGCAGACAGGACGCTGGGCGAGACGGGCCACTGGGCTGACCCAGGATGGCTGTGCTGACAGGGGCATGCAAAGCCCCCCCACCTCCTTCCCAAGCAGCGCTGGGAAAGTCCCTCGGCCGCCTCCCCGTTACAAGAAACAAGCAGACACCTCCATGGTTTCAACCTCGTTTTTATTCGGCCCACTGGGTTCGCTGATCTCCAGGCGTCTGGGTCAGCTTGCCCTGCGTAACTTGCGCAGAATTACGCGAGATCACCCCCTCCTATGGCGCCTGGCAGCCTGGGACCAATGCAGCCCCCCAATCCCGAGAGCTCCCCGTGGGGCGGTTTCTCCAGGGCCTTGCAGACCGAGGGCAGATCAGAGCAGCTGTTTCAGCAGGAGCAGCCCGGCCAGCAGCGGCGAGGACGCCAGGGCCCGCGCGGCGGTGGGAGGGGCCCTGCTGGTGCAGTGGGTGCTGGTCAGCGTGTAGGTCTGGTTGGAGTAGAAGAAGGTCTCGTTGATTTGCAGCTGACAGATGCTTTCCGTCGCGCAGCCTCTCCAGACCCGCGTGGTGTTGGAGTTAACTGCGGACGGGAACAAACGGGGTCAGAATGGAGGCAGGCCCGGCCTTCTCCTCCCCCCCACCCTTGCCTGGGCGGCAGAGCTTTGCCGAGAGCCCCTTTGGGGAGTCCGTTCCCAGCCTGGTGCGTCACTGAAGACCCCGATTTCCCCAGGATGAAGGGCTGTGGCGAGCTGCAAGCGGTGGCAGCCGCGTGGCGTCCGGGGCTGACGGGAAATCTTTCGGGTGTTTACGGGGGCGTTTGTAAGCTATAAAACCCGACAGAAATGGGCTTTTGAGTCCAATCATTGGGGGGGGGGCTTCAGGGCAGAAGAGAATTGACAAATTCGACACAGATTCCCAAAATGCTTCCATTGGCCTCAATCGGCTTTGACCCGCCAGCCCTCACTCCCTGCCCCAGTGCCAGGACACAACCCAGGAACCCCCAGGGCTCCAGGTGCCGACTCTCGGGACCCTGCAGTGCCGAAAAGCAGGGGCACGGATCCGTGAAAAGAGCGGTGTCGCGTGGTGAACGGCACCAGCTCCAGGGGTCGGGAATTGTGGGTCTCAGCCGTGCTGGCAGCAGCGGCCCAGGCCCCGAGCTCCGGCCACACTGCGTTTGGAGGAATTACCGAGCATCCCCGCAAAGTCAAAGCAACGGTCTTCAGGGCCCGAGCAGGAGACCCTCGCGTCGTTCTTGCACTGGTCCGCGTTCTCTGCCACACAGGCTGGGCACTGCCGGTTGTTCTGCCTGCTTCTCTGCGGCACTGAGGGGCAGTTGGGGAAAGCACCATGGGTCCCAATTTCAGGACATAAAGAGGCTCATGAGAGAGAATCAGCTGACCTATCCATTCGCACGGCTACACTTCTCCAGTGTCTCTAATGAGCCCTCTTTTTTTTCCCCATATGTGTGTGGAATAAATTTTGTTCTGTGCACCAAGGCATGTGCACCACCAATAGGAACAGGCCTTGGGCTCTGCTCAGTCTGCTAATCAGCTGGGTGGCATTTGACTCTCCCCTGGGTGGCCGCCCAAGCACTCAGCTGACAGAGCACACTGGTCTCATGACCTCGCCTCTGGATTCCCACAGCATCCTGCTCTCTGGCCTTGGCCAGCACCACCTGGCTCTGTGCAGAGGCTGCTGCAGAAATTCTTCATTTACCTCCGACGTGCATTCAACCCGACTGAATCGAGGCCACTTCAGTCCCGACAGAGCGTGCCCACCGAGGAGTTTAGCCAATCCCGTTTAAGTGCCCCCGTTTGGTTACAACTTCTCCAGGCCTGTCACCTGGGCCCATGGTCCCTCCCTCCCTCCTTCCATCGCAGCCAACCAGCCAAGCAGCCAGGGGATCAGACCAGTGACCGGAAGCTCCTGGCTGAGCCGTTCCCAGTCACTGGGGCGGGCCAATGGCTGCACCCGGTGCCTACCGGCCAAGGTGAGTTTCTGGTTGCACATGCTGGTCCAGCAGCACACGGTGTTGCTCCTCACTTGTTTGTCCGGCACAACGGTCAGGCTGGTGAGGTTGGCACGGCAGGCAGTTCTGTTCTGCACGCACGTGGCATAGACCAACCCCGTGTCCTGCTCGCCTGGGGCCAGAACGACAACAACATTGGTCTGAGTGCGCCCCACACCCCCATCAGCCCCACACCCGGCACAGCCTGCACGCACAGCCCCAACACACACACCCCTTTCTGTGTGCAACCCTCCCCATCATCCCCCCGCAACTCCTCCAGCCGCACATCGAACACAGCTCACCAACACACACCCAGCTCCCCCCACACCACAGCTCCTTCCCCCCATACCACACCCAACGCAGCTCCCTCCCCCCATACCACACACGCCCCACACAATGCAACCACCTCCCCCCACACCACACACGCCCCCCCCCACACACACACACATCCTCTTCCTCCCACACCACACACAGCACAGCTCCCTCCCCCCATACCACACACGCCCCACACAACACGGCCCCTTCCCCCCACACCACACACAACATGGCCCCTTCCCCCCACACCACACACACCCCACACAACAGAAGTCCCTCAACCCTTCATCCCCCCATGGCACAGCCTCCTCCCACCACACCACACCCCCTTCCACACTCAAAACCAGACCGGGCCAACCTCATTTATGTCTCCTGCTAATGGAAGAGCCTGCCGTGGCCCTGAGTCTCGGCTAAGCCGAGAATAAGGGGCAGCAGTGGGGTGGTTGGGGTGGGACAGGGAGCGCCAGGCCCCGCTCGCTCACCTGCGAAGGTTTCTTCCAGCGTGAAGACGCAGGCCCCCTCCATGAAGTTAACAGAGCAGTTCTGCCTGTTGTTTGAACAGTGCTCTGGGGACCCTGTGCAACTTGAACAGACTTCTGCAGGAAGAAACGCCATGGGGCCAGGTTAATTCTGGTGCAAAGGTCCCTCCCTTCTTCTTGTGTGTCCCTAAGGCTTTATTCACCAATCCAAATTAGTTAAACCATATTAAACCCCAATGTAAACACTCTCACTAAACTTCACAGTGGTGCTGAATGAAAGTGAATGAAGTCCACTTTTAATCTGCATTAACCAAAAGGTGCATTTAAACTGGGTTGGTTAAACTCCTCAGTGGGCACTTTCTGTTGGGATTAAAGTGGCCTTGATTCAATTCAGTTTAATTCGCTTTGGAGGTAAATGAAGAAACTGAAGGAAAGCCACATGTATTCCAAGTGAGATGGGTTTCACCCAGTTTCAAAACCACATTTTTGGATTAATTTTCCAGAGTGTCCACCTGTAGGCCTTATCAGAGGGTTACAGAGTATTGGCTGAAGTGTGGCCAGTCAGTCTGAGCCCACATTTGAAGCAGATCAGGAGTGACTCCAGTTAAGTCAATAGGGTGACACTGGGATAAATCAGGAGTGACTCCAGTTAAGTCAATAGGGTGACACTGGGATAAACCAGGAGTTACTCCAGTCGAGTCAATGGGTCCAATGGGGCAGATCGGGGTGACTCCGCTGGAGCCAGGGGTGAATAGGACGGTTGTGTTAAGAGCCTGGCAGGGAGACTTACCTTGGCCTTTCACTGCAACGAGGAACACGGCCAGGAGGCCGAACGCGAGGGAGCCCTGCATGGCGAGCGGGAAAGCGAGGGCCGGAGCTCCTGCTGGCCACGGATCCCCAGGACTCTGCAGCCACCACAGGCACGGGCTAGGGGAATAACGGGAAGAGAAGGCTCCAGGATCCCAGGCCCTGGCGGCCGGGAGAAGCAGCCCCTCTCCTGCCCAGGCTAGGGAACTGAAGCAGCCTCTCCAGCGCGGATGGCCGGAGCGGTTGCCAGCCCAGCAGGAAGCTGAGGCCGCAGAACAGAGCAGGGGCTCCCAGCTCCAACCTCTCCTTGTGGCTTCGAATCCACAGCAGCCACCCGCAGAAGCCCAAATCATAGACTCATAGAATGAGAGCTGGCGGAGACCATCGTGTCCAGCCCCCTGCCCAAGGCAGGACCAACCCAACTCAATCAGCCCAGCCAGGGCTTTGTCAAGCTGGGACTTAAACACCTCTAAGGATGGAGATTCCACCCCCTCCCTAGGGAACCCAGCCCAGTGCTTCCCCACCCGCCTAGGGAAAAAGTTTTTCCTAATATCCAACCTAGACCTCCCCCACTGCAACTTGAGACCATTGCTCCTTGTTCTGCTGCCTGCCACCTCTGAGAACAGCCTCTCTCCAGCCTCTCTGCAACCCCCCTTCAGGGAGTTGCAGGCTGCTCTCAAATACTCCTCACTCTGCTCTTCTGCAGACTGAACAAACCCAAATCCCTCAGCCTCTCCTCACAGTTCATGTGCTCCAGCCCCCAAATCAGTTTGGTCGCCCTCCGCTGGACCCTCTCCAATGCGTCCACGTCCTTTTTGTAGTGGGGGGCCCAGAACTGGACACAGTATTACGGATGTGGCCTCACCAGAGCCGAATAAAGGAGAATAATCACTTCTCCAGATCTGCTGGCAACGCTCCTCCTAATGCACCCTAATAAACCATTAGCCTTCTTGGCTACAAGGGCGCTCTGGTGACTCATATTCAGCTTCTCATCCCCTGGAATCCCCAGGTCCTTTTTGCCGAACTGCTGCTTAGCCAGTCGGTCCCCAGCCTGTACCAATGTTTGGGATTCTTCCGTCCCCAGGGCAGGACTCTACACTTGTTCTTGTTGAACCTCAGATTTCTTTTGGCCCAACCCTCTAATCTGTCCGGGTCACTCTGGACCCTATCCCTGCCCTCCAGCATATCTACCTCTCCCCCTAGCTTAGTGTCATCCGCAAACTTGCTGGGGGTGCAATCCACCCCTTCCTCCAGGTCATTAATAAAGCCCAAAGCTGCTTGGGAAGTGCCTGTGTGCGTGCATGCATGCGCGCAACCCCTCCAGGTGAAGTCCTAGCAAGGACTCAGGACCAAACGGTCACTGGCCGAACCAAGGGGAAATTGAGACAGACTCAGCTGCAGGGGGTGCCGGTAGTTAAAAGCAACCTCCGACAGCAGGTTAACTCTGAACCTTACTGATAGCCACATTCCTGCTATTTCAAAGCTGAAGCAAAATGGGCCCTTTGCATTGCGATGGTCATAGAAAGCAGCCTTATAGTGTCTGGAAACAACCCTTTTGTTCATCCAAGACCCTCTAAGTTTCCTCCTGGAAACTATCTGGCAATTTAGGATGAGCCAGACCTAGGATAAACTTTTCCAAAGTACCTAGAGGTGGAAATGTTAAAACGCTGAACTGAGTGTGGCTCCTAATTCCCCTCAAACCAAGGGGGTTAGGTGCTTTTTGAGAGTTCCACTAGGTTCCTGAGACTTTAAATCTGACTCCAGTTTGTGCTGGGAGACAGGGAAAACTGAAACTGCCACTTTCCACCGCAGAGCAGTAGTTCCCTCTAATCCCTTCCGACCATGTGCAGAATAATTTGTATGTGAATGGGCACCCCCGGGAGACCCACAAAACCGAGCTGCGGGCGCTCTGCTATTCAGCTGGGCAGCCCTGGACTCTGCTGAGCAGCTCACAAGTGCCTGGCTCCCAGGGAACGCTGCCTGGGAAACTCTTATCGCGCCCTCTCTTATCTGCCAGATAATGGAACACGAGAGATGGCTGCTTCCGTCCAGCCCCAGGTGAAATCTTGCAGCCTTGGCAGAAGACTTGGCTCGACGTGGGAATTCTGCCCGCTGGATTCCCTGGGCATGAACAATCTGCAGGCACAGTATTTTCCCCTGTTGGGTGAGGACGTTTATTCCCCACATGAAAATTTGAAAAAAGGAAGAAACCAGGGTGAGGGGAATCAACCTGTCCTCACTCTGGGACTGACTCCGGTTTGAGACCAGGAGCAGAGGGCTGAGTTCTTTCCCCTGCCCCAAGCTTGCCCGGCCCGCATGCAACCCCAAAAACCCCTCCCAGGTGTCACTTTGACTCACGCCAAGAGAAACTTAAACAGGCAGACAGAGCAGCGGGGCCTCGTGGACAGACTCCGGCGCTGTGCTTCACCATGCCAATGAGCTGTTCCTCACTGTGCG
Organism: Pelochelys cantorii; assembly: GCA_032595735.1. Lineage (NCBI taxonomy): Eukaryota > Metazoa > Chordata > Testudines > Trionychidae > Pelochelys > Pelochelys cantorii. The sequence continues at coordinate 3,992,323 of CM064349.1, forward strand.
GCTTGCAGGCCCCTGCTCCATTGTGCCTCGGTTTCCCCATCTTCAGAGCAGCGCTAGTGATGCTGATCGTCCTTGGTGGAGGGCGTGGTGAGCGAGGGGCCGTGCAAGGACTGTTTGAGCTCAGTCCCTGTTGCTCTGGGTTTCAGTGTTTGAAAACGTTCCCCTCCCCCCTGTTCCAGAAGAGGACTGTTCGGGAACCAGCCAGAGGGTGGTATTTTCCTACAGTTCCCACAGGAACAATGTCTGGAGCCCGCCGAGATCCCAGGGGCTTCCCCGTCCTGGCAGGCGCCACACGGATCCTGCCCGAGGCACAAAGGGTCGTCCCATTCTGTCCTGCATGCCTGGGCCCCCCAAAGCCAGGGAGGGAGAAGTCCCCCCCCCCCGGGGCAGGCACCCCTCAGGCCACTCCTGAGATCTACAAATGCTCCTGGATGTGCCGGGCACGGCCGGGCCCCGCCCCGGATCCCCTTGTGCCGGGCACAGCCGGGCCCCGCCCCAGATCCCCTTGTGCCGGGCACGGCCGGGCCCCACCCCGGATCCAGTGACGCTGTGCATCCTCCCAGGCAGTACATAGGCCCCCGGTGAGATCGGCGATGGAATTTAGCCTTTCGGCAGCAGCAGGGCTGCTCACAAGTTGCAGTTCAACCCCCAGGCAGGCTGAGGAGCATTTCCTTTCAGTCCACACGTCTCTGTTGCTCAGCTTGGGGATTCTCCCCCGGTGTCAGTCGAGAGACTCGTTTTCTGTCCCCCGGGCACGATTGACCTGGCGCCCCGGGTGGTTCCCTTTGGGGGGGTTTCGCCCACGGGCTGCCCCCCTCCAACTGGCGGGGGGAGATACGGGTGGGAAGGGAGCCCACGTTTCCAGGTGCGGAGGGAATTCCCTCGCCAAGGGGGCAGGGCTCCGGGACGGGCAGGGCACCAGACGCCAGGCACAGGCTCCTGTTGGAATGCTGCAGGACCCAGACACGCTGGGTGAAAACACCAGCGCCGGGGACACGTCTCTCGGGGGCGTTGAACGCGGCTGGGCCCCACTCAGGACACGGCCTCAGCAGGGGGTTTGGATCTCAGCGCCCGTCAGGGGAGGGACAGGGCCAGCTCTTACCTTCAGCCTCGGGCGCCCGTTGGGATGGGGAAGCAGGTTCTCTTGGCACAGAAACTGGGCACCTCGTTTATATAGATGGAGGAAGCAGCCGTGGTGGCTCCTGATAAGGGCGCAGGTGGCAGCCAGCTGCAAATCATCTCAATAACTGAGCTCAGATTAACCCTTCGCTAGCCCGTGGGATCTTACTGCTCATTTCTCTCACGAGTCTCGGAGCTTCCTACCGTCGCCGATTTCCACCCTTGGGTCTGGGAAATCAACCGGGATCATCTCAGAGACTCGTTAATCCCCCCCGCAGGGCACAGATCCTAAGTGCTGCTACCACTGGACATTCCCCAGGATGGGGCTTGCTGCCACCCCCGAGGTGGCTGCATTTCAGAGCTACACCAGCCTGGAAAGAACTGAACCTCCTTGGCATGTAAGAAAGAAAGAAATGTGCTAGCCTAGAGCAGTGCCTGGAGATCAGGGATCTGCTGTGCCAGGGACTGCTAGATAGATAGATAGATAGATAGATCCAGAGGGGGCTGTGAGAGGTCATCGGATCCACTCTCGTGCCCTCACGGCAGGGCCAAGCACCGTCTGATCATCCCTGACAGGTGTCTGTCTAACGTGCTCTTAAATATCCCCAGTGATGGAGATTCTACAACCTCCCTAGGCAATTTATTCCAGAGCTTAACCACCCTGACAGGCAGGAAGTTTTTCCTCATGTCCAACCTAAACCTCCCTTGCTGCAGTTCAAGCCCATTGCTTCTTGTCCTGTCCTCAGAGGCCAAGAACAATTTTTCTCCCTCCTCCCTGTAACACCCTTTAAGTTACTTGAAAGCTGCTCTCATGTCCCCACTCGGTCTGCTCTTGTCCAGACTAAACAAGCCCAATTCCTTCAGCCTTCCCTCCTAGCTCATGTTTTCTAGGCCTTTCATCATTTGTCTTGCTCTTCTCTGGACCTTCTCCACTTTCTCCACATCTTTCCTGAAATGTGGTGCCCAGAACTGGACACAACACTCCAGCTGAGGCCTAATCAGCGCAGAGTAGAGCAGAATGACTTCTCCTGTCTGGCTCACAACTCATCTGTTCATGCAGCCCAGACTGATGTTTGCTTTTTTTGTAACTGTGTCACACTGTTGACTTATATTTAGCTTGTGGCCCACTCTGACCCCTAGATCACTTGCTGCAGGACTCCCCCCTAGACAGTCGCTTCCCATTCTGTGATTGTTCCTTCCTAAGTGGAGCAGTTTGCATTTGTCCTCATTAAACCTTATCATATTTACCTCAGACCACTTCTCCAGTTTGTCCAGATCATTTTCAATTCTGACCCAACCTCCAAAGCACTCCCCACCCCTCCCCTCTTGGGATCAGCTGCAAACTTAATAAGCGAACTCTATGCCAATAGCTAACTCACTGATGAACAGAACCGGTCCCAAAACAGACCCCTGCAGATCCCCCCTTGTTCTGATCTTCCAGCAGGATTGTGAACCATTAATGACATCTCTCTGGGAACAGTTCTCCAGCCAGTTCTGCACCCACCTTATAGTAACCCTATCTAGGTTGTATTTCCCTAGTTTATTGATAAGAAGGTCATGCAAGACCATATTAAATACCTTAATAAAATCTAGGTATACCTTATCCACAAGGCTTGTTATCCTATCCCAAGTTATCAGACTGGTCTGACCTTACAAACCCAGGCTGGCTGTTACCTTATTATCTTCCAGGTGTTTGCAGATGGATTCCTTAATTACTTGCTACATTATCTTCCCTGGCACAGAAGTTAAACTGACTGGCCTGTAGCTTCCTGGGTTGTTCTTATTCCCCTTTTATAGATGTGCCCTCGATTTTCCCTTTTCCAGTCTTCTGGAATCTCTCCCAACTTCTATGACTTTTCAGAGATGATAGCTAAAGGCTCTTATCCCTCCTCCATCAGCTCCTTGAGTGTACTAGGATGCATTTCATCAGGCCCTGGTGACTTGAAGACATCTTGAAAATATAGGGACATTTGGAGATAGATAGATAGATAGATAGATAGGGTGTCGGAGATGGATGGATGGATGGATGAAAGGAGGAAAGAAGGGAGGGAAGGACAGACAGATGAATGGATGGATGAACGGATGGAACTGTGGGGAATATGAATGGGAGAACAAGTGAATATTTCCACTCCCTAGGCCTCAGTTTCCCTGTGTCATTCTCCCAGCTCCTCCTCTCCCCAGACTGGTTGTAGTGACTCCTCAGAAATTCCCTGGCAAGCAGCTGTCCCCCAAGAACCAGCTGGGCATGCTGAGCTGTCTGATCAAAGGCAAACGAACCAGTGAGTCACAGATCAGATGCGGCGGGAGGGGAGCAGCCGAAGGTGACAGCCCAGCCGTGCCGTGTAGGGAGCAGCAGTGAGACACTGGGATAATCAGCAACGTGTTTCTCGTGCGAGAGATGCAGCTGGGCGCGCTCCATCCCTGCTGGCCCCTGCTCCCTGCTCCCTGCACCTGCGGGCTCCCAACACCCAGTGCCAGGTCCTGGGATAACTGGACAGAGGCTGCTCCTGGAGCTACCCAGCTTGTCAAGTGTCCAGACGTGGAACGTCCCAGTTGCTCTGCGCAGCTGCACCTGCCCCTTGGTTCCATACAGCTCCGTCCCTCAAGGGGTGAAACTCCAGGGCTGGCAACAGGCTTCACCGGACTTGGGGCAATGTGTCTGGGGGGGGTTGCTCCAGGTCCCTGTATGGAAGTGGGGAGTTTTGGGAGGTCAAAGGGGGGTGTTGCACACAGGGGGGGCTCAGCGCTGGGATGTTACTGGTTCAATGTGACAAGGGGGGGTTGTCGTTGCAGAGAACAGCCCAGAACTGGAGCCAGTGATTGGTGCCCTGGTGCCCCCGGCCCTGCTCAGAGGACACGGCCAGCTGGGCCCAGATGCCAGACAAGGGGCTGCAGAGGGGAGACCCTGGCGCCCGGGTCACTGTGTGAGGAGGAGGAAGGACAAAAGGGGAACGTTATTCAGTGAGCAACTGAAGGGAGCAGTTTCTGGCATTATCAGCAACCTCCATTTGCATTCAAGCACGGAGCCGGCTGGGCAGGGCAGGGCCCCAGTCACAGGAGTCCCAGCTGGCGAGGTGCCAGGCCTCGATGGGTTTGGTGCCGTGGCGCCATGCCAACACCAGGACGCAGGGCCCGTGTTACTGCACACGGCAGGGAAACACCGGCTGCCTTCCCACGTTGGTGGATGGCTCCACGCAGCAGCACCCAGCGCCCATGGCAGAGAGCCAGCAGGCCACTCCGCTGCTAGAAACAGCTGCTGGGACCTGAGGCAAGCCATGTATGGTTCCTACCGCAGGGCTTCAGGCGTCCCACCACGCAGGGGGAGGGAGAATGAGGGTACCCAGCGAGTTGGGGTCACCCAGAGCCCCTGGCATGGGGGCAATCAGGGACACACAGAGCCCCTGGCATGGGGGGAGAATTGGCACCAGTTATGGGGACATGGGAGGCAGTAGACTCCCCCCTCCTGAGTCTGAACCCTGGATTTATGTTTGAGGTCTGCTTAAAGCTGCATGCCTTGGCTCCAGGGGCAGCTCTTAACATCAACAAGAGTTTGAGCATCTTGCAGCTTTGCCTTTGGGGCAGGGAGTTTGTTATGAGCAGAGGGAGGCAGGGGATTGAAAATAACAAAAGGCTGGTTGGTCAAATCATTGAAGGATTTGTTAGATTATCATGGAAACGTTGCCAGGTATTTAAGAGAAGGGGGAGAAGAGTAGCAAAGAGTGTTGTGTTGCTGGGATTTGCATTTGGGTCGCTACTGTTAAACTTCTCATACATGATCTTGGAAAAGGGGCAAACAGTGAGGTGGCAAAATTTGCAGCTGGTACAAAATGACTCCAGACAGTTAAGCCCAGGGGTGACTGCAGAGACAAAGGGACCTCACCAACCTGGGTGACTGGCGACACACGGGCAGGTGGAATTCAGGGCTGGGAAATGCAAAGCAACACACATGGCGAAAATATAATCCCACCTGTACCCACAAGAACGATGGGGACTGAATCAGCTGTTACCTTCAGGTAAGAGATCTTGGAATCCTAGTGGCCAGCTCCCTGAAAACGTCCGCTCAACGGCAGGGCCAGTCTAAAAACTAAATAATAAAAAAGTGCACCAAACAGTCCAAAATACAGGTGTAAGCTCCCAATGTAGAGATAGATCGTATGGCTAAGTACGATTCAAGGTAGCTGCTAACTGTTAGCCATCCGATCTTTCTCCTGCATCAGTGCTCACCAACCAGTCGATCGGGATCTACTGGTAGATTTTGGAGTCTCTGACAGGTGACCCTGCCTGGTCTGGCCAAAAGGCTATCAAGTGCCAGCACTTCAGCTGCCCCTCCCCCCACTACTGTACACCTTCTGCCCCTTTGCCTTGGAGCTGCTTCCCCCCACCCCCAAAGCCTCCTGCTTGCTGTGCAGGGCAGGGGAGGGGAGGGAGAGGAGGGTGCTGATGCCAAGATGCCCCCTCTCCCACTCTGTATCTTTTCTCCACAGAGAAGAGGGGGGGCACAGCAGGACTTGGGAGGGAGTTTGCTGGCTGCTTTTGGGAGGGTGCAGGGCCAGGGCGGGGGTCAGCCTGCCTTAGCCCCACTGCACCACCAGCCAGGAGCCACCTGAGGGAAGCAGTGTCCAGCTGGAGCCTGCATCCTGAACCCCTACTCTAGTTATGAACCCCCTCCTGCACCCCAGGCCTCTGCCCTCGCCCCAAGTAACCCTGCATCCAAACACCCTCCCAGAGCCTGCACCTAGAACCCCTCCGGCACCCCAGCTGCCTGCCCCAAGCTCAGCTCAGAGCCTCTCGCACTCCAAATCCCTTAACCCAAGACCAGAACCTGAACCCCAACCCGCTGCCCCTGCCTGGTGAAAGGGAGAGAGGATGGAGTGAGCAGGGGTGGGGCCTCGGAGAAGGGGCACAAAGGAGGCAGGACAAGGGTATTTGGAGTTGAGGTAGACCTTGGATTGCACTTACATTAAAAAAATGATCTCATGCTTTAAAAGGTTGGAGACCCCTGTCCTACATTGCTAGCTGAAAACTGTATTTTTGACTGTTTGGTGCACTTTTGTATTATTTTTAGTCTTTTGGTGCATTTTTAGAAAGATTGTCTTTTTTTTTTTTAATTTATATTTTTTTATTTTTGTCTTTTTGGGCTTAAATCTAGTGTGTTTCAACTAATACAAACTCCAAGGTTCATTTTGCTATGTTTATGTATTTTGAGCTAGATTGTTTTACAACTTTTTTTTGCCTTCCTCCTGGGGGAGCCTGGTCCATCCCCGGGGCAGCAGGTGTTGGCTTCCCAGCTGCATCCTGGGTGGGGAGGACTCAAACCCACCACTCTGCACACCAATGTCCTGTCTCCTAGGCCACTCCAGAGCCCACCCCCAAGGCAAGAATGATGGCTGAATATGCATATATGCATGTGTGTGAAAGTTGAAAATCGCATAACAGACAGACAAGAACAGTGGCCATTTAATGGAAAGATTGTCTAATAATAATAATAATAATAATAATAATAACCCTAACAGAATATTGGGAATCATTAGGAAAGGACCAGATAAGACAGTAAATATCATATTGCCACTATATAAAATCATTGGATGCCCCCAGCTTGAATACTATATGCAGATTTGGTGACCCCCCCCCCATCTAAAAAAAGCCATACTGGGTTTGGAAAAGGTACAGAAAGGACAACTGAAATGATTAGAGGTAAGGAACAGCTTCCATCTGAGGAGAGATTAATGGGACTGGGACGTTTCATCTTGGAAAAGAAACAACAAAACGGAGGGGGATAGGTTAGAGATCTAGAGACTCATGAACGGTGCAGGAAAATAGAACAAGGGAACATGATTTACTCCTTCACTAGCATTAACACAAGAATCTCACCCAATGACATTTATAGGCAGCAGATTTAAAACAAATTATGTCTTCACAGTCAATCTGTGGAACTCTCTGCCAAGGGATGGTAGAAGGGCCCAACCCATAACACGGTTCCAGTAAGAACAAACTATGTTCAAGGAGGACAGGTCCAACAATGGCTTCTAGCCAGGCAGGACAGGGTGGCGTCCCTTGCCTCTATTTGCCAGTAGCTGGAAATGGGTGACAGAGGGTGGATCATTTGATGAATGCCCCCTCTGCTGATGCCTTTTGAAGCACCTGGCATTGGCCACTGAGGGCAGACAGGATACTGGACTAGAAGGACCTTTGGTCTGACCCAGTCTGGCCATTCTGATCTTATGTAAAGCCCAGATGTCTCTGCCCCCTGCTGTAACCACTAGAACCCCTCTACTTCCAGAGCTGAGATAGAGGCCAGGAGCCCTGACAGTGTCTCTCTCTCTAGTTAGTAACAAAGTAAGACTGTGTATTCAAATTGTAAGGCTAACCAGAGTCCCTTCAGTGACTTGCCACAAGATGTTGGAATGTTAATATTAGAGCGGAGTGGGTCTAATATTGATTTAAATTTTTGTTTTTATATAGGAATTTGATCCAGGGCTCCTGTCAGCTCACTGCTAAGTTCTCTGACAAAAAAACTAGTTTCCAGTGCCTTAGTAGCCCTAGAAAGAGGTGATGGATGGGGGTGGGGGAAAATTGACTCTTCCCCCCCGCCCCGCATGTGCTGCTTCGCTTGTTCTGAGCATGCTGAGTAACACTGCTAAAGCTGCTGTCCTTATCTGTCCCCCATGTTCTCACTCTCTTCTCCCCCCCCCATAAGGGCATGCACAGTTCAGCCCCACTACCAAAATCTGAAAGGGTGCCCCTGGGGGGGAGTCAGGGGCACACAGAGCCCCTGGCACGGACGGAGGCAGGGAGGTTGCAGGGGATCCTCACACAAAGGGGCTGGGAGGAGGTGCCCAGGGAGCTTAGGGGTGCAGAAATGGAGGGAGCCCGGGGGGGGTCAGTGAGCTCTGCTGAGATGAACCCTCAGTGATGCTGGGCCGCAGTCACCCAGTGCTGGACACAGCTTGTTGGCAGGTGCCTCTCATGTACCCATCGTGCTCTCCCCCACGGACCCAAAGCAGATGTCTTCAGCACTGCAAGCTGACGGTGTCTGGCCCAAGCAGGATGACCCTGAGCATTGCGCTCAGTTCAGAGCAGTGGCTGGTAGGAAAGAAAACACGTTTTAGTCTGATGCTCTCTCCTGGGGGTGTCCCCCTCCCTACCCCCACCCCAGCTGCTGGATTAGTATGGAGGGGGGGTCATGGCAGCTGCCACCTCTCTGGTGTGGGGCCATGCTGTGGGGCTGTGGGCCACTGGGGTCTCCCCAGGGCCGTCACACGGGTGTGAGATCGCTCCCCTTTCCCCTGATATTTGGGAAGCTTGAGGACCGACCCCCCAGCTCTTTGCATGGATGTTTGAGTCACCAGCAGCCGCACCATGTATGGGTGTGACCCAAACCACACGGGAGCCAGGAAGCTCACCTGAGAATCACCTGTAGCCAGCAGCCCACAGAGGAGGGAGAGGATGAATGCAGCCTGCATGGTGCAGCCACCTGTCCGGACATGGAGGGTCGGTACCTGGACAAACGGCCCTGGAAGAGGAATTGCACTGCTGGAGGGGGGGGGCAGAGGTGAGAGAAGAATCCCCACAGATATTGTGAGCAGCAGAGCAGCCGCTCCCTGCACAGGGGTCGGGAACAACAGCTCCTGGCGATCTCACCACACACACCTGGGGCCAAGCAAACATTTCCCCCACCCTCGCTTGGTGCAGCCGGAAGTCAGGAACACCCTGATGGGGAACTTTGGAGAGTCGATTTGGGGTCATTGCCTGCGTCTCTTTGGCCATGCGACAACGCCAGTTTGTGCTTCGCCTCTTTGAACCCCGATGTGGATTGTCCTTAAATAGCTATTGTCAGAGGCCCCCGTTGTCTGACCTACCCACGATGCCCCGCAGCTGTGCACCGTTCAGTCGATAAAAGGAGAAGCAAAGGCTAAAACCTTCAGCACGCTGGGGGAGTGTGGGCAGTTAGATTGATAAAAATAGAAAAATGCTTCAAAATAAATGTTATCCAGCCCAGTTGTACAAAACATTAGCAAGGTATCGTATAGCATACCATAGCCTAGTGTAGTGTACTTCCAGAGCGTTTGCATGTCTGTGTGCCCATCCAGCCGTCTGTGAGTCCGTTTGTTCAGTAACCCTTCCAACATGGTAAGAGCTAGGACCACCACATACAGCAGGCAGCTTCCTCGGCTCCTAGCTGAAGGCAGGGTCGGGGTTTGGTTGTGCCAGGACAGTGGGACGTGCCTGGAACGCGATTGTTTCCCATCAAACAGACAGGGAGGGGTGTGAGGGCAGGGATAGTCATACTCATGAATCACCACAAGGGGGCAGTGAGCACCCCAGCTCCAGGGAGCAGCTGCTGGCCTCAGCTGACTGAGCCGCGCCCCCTCCTTCTACCCCCCGCCCCCCCGCCCCAGACCAGCCCTGGAGAGAAGTCACGTGGTGGGCAACGCGGCCTCCACCACCCTTGCTTGCATTGGCTGAGAGCATGGCACCTGCTGGGGCACCCTGCACCCCCACTCCCCTCAGCAGCTCCATGTGTGCCCCTCCCATCCCCCTCCATTTCAGAGATACCCCACAACTTCCCGCCCCATCACTCCATGTGCTCCCTCCCCCCACTATCCCCTTCCTCTGTCCCGGGGATCAGCCCTTCCGGGGCCCCCCCATCCCACCCCAGTGGGGGGGGGTGAGTAGAGACGGGAGGGGGGGCTGCTTTGACACCACAAGGTTGCAGCTGGCTCTGGGAGCTGCAGATATCTGGCTGTGGAGGAGCTCAAAGCAGGGCCCTGCTCCCCAGACACAGGGGCCCTGTGTGTGCCCCCCTTTCCCCATCCCAGTTTTCTGATCCCTCTGTCAGTTGGAAGCTGCTCACTGATGCCTCAGTCATCCCTGGACATTTGCACTGGTCAGATGTGGGGCTCAAAACTTAGTGCCGGACGGTCGGGAAGAGCCGTCGAGCTGAGCTTGTGTCTGCACCACGGACGCTGCCTTGGCCCAGCTGTGGTACCGGAGTGATGCCGGCACCGCCCCGATTGTAGACGCAGCCTGCGGCCATGGCATGTGGCTTCTGTCACTGTCCTGTTGAAAGTTCTCAGCCCAGACAAGCCGGATCACAGATGCCACAGCCAGTCACATCTGGGCACCTCTTTTTGTGCCAGGGCCTGGACGGGGAACTCACCGGGGGACATGTGCCAACCCAGGCTGTGCAGGAAATCAAACCAGTCTACAAAGCGGTTCCAGGTTGCCAGAGGCGGGGAATGGATGACGGGAGGGATCACTTGGTGATTCCCTGCTCTGTTCACTCTCCTCCAGGGGATCTGCCATTGGCCACTGTGGGCAGACAGGACACTGGGCTGGAAGGGTCTGTGGTCTGACCCAGCCTGGCCGCTCTCATGTTCTTGGCCTTAAATTCTATGCAGGGGAATCTCTTACCTTCAGCCAGGTGAGTTCACTCGCAGGATGGGGCTTCTGCCTGTCCTCTCTGCCTGCCAGCCCCAGTTCCCCACATATATACACAGCAGCCCCCTGTGTCATATGGAAAGTGGAATCACTTTCTGAATCCTAGGTCTGATAACCCAGGGGAGAACAATTTCCCAGGTGCCGCTCCTTCCCGAGGGCCCTGCTCGGGAGTCGGATTTAACCCTTTGCTTGCCCGCCCGCTCTGTGTCTCTGGGCTCCAACCCAAGGAAGCCAGCTGACACAGGGGAACGCCAGTCAGATATATAGAGCAGAAGCCGAGCAGGGGGCCTGGCTTCTTAAAGCTGATTTTATTTCATGTGTTAGCCACTAAGGCCAGAAGGGGCAGGTGAGACAGTCCCCTCTGACTTCCTGGGCATCCCGTGCCACATAAAGGCCCCGGGGGAGTTCCGCACGCAGCCCACTGCGGGTGGGGGGGAATTAGCCCCAGCCTTTGAAAAGAGGTGTATTGATTTACTGATGTCCCGGTTCTCAAAGACCCTTCATCTCAGAGTTTGCACCCCTCAGGCGATGTTGGAGTTCCCGTGGGTGCCGCGCCGTGGTTGTTCCAACACTGCTGCACGCATGTGAAACCTGGACAACATAAGTGTCACCTGAAGGCACTTGAACAATATCATCAACACTGCCTCAGGAGAACCCTAAATACCCCTTGGGAGGGCAGGCGCACGAACCCTAGCATCCTGGGAGAGTCAGACATGACCAGCATTGACACTCTCATCATCTCCCAGCACCTTCTCTGGACTGACCACGTGGTCCGGATGCCAGATCGGCGCCTCCCAAAACAGACTCTGGTTTCCGAGCGGAAGGAAGGTTGGGGGAGCGCTGGGGCCAGAGGGGGCGGTTTAAGGGCACGTTGAAGGCAAACATGAAGAAGTACAGCCTCGGTGTTGACACTTGGGAGAACCTGGCCTGGGACGTCCCCAGCGCAGAGTGGTAATCCGGGAGGGGGTGGCGCAATTTGAGAGGTCCCGCTGCAGTGCAGATGAGGAGAGGTGGAGAAGGAGAAAAGAGTGGCTAAAACTACCCCACAGCCCTCCAACAGCGGGTCAGCCACCAACAGATCCACAAATAGGAGGGTGGCAGGTAGACGTCCTACTTGTTATCAAGCGGCCACTGAGAGATTGATTTAAGGGTGGAGAATTCAGCCCGTCTCTCTCTGCTGGGAGCCAGGACTCCTGGATTCAGCTAGGCTACTGTTTGTCATGGTGTGAATTGCTGGCCATGGCAGGGAGTGACACCACGCAGGGCTGGGGTGAGGGGGCCCCCGCACAACTTTGGTCTAGATGGTGCTTGGTCCTGCCATGAGTGCAGGGGACTGGACTTGATGCCCTCTCCAGGTTCCTTCCAGTCCTATGATTCTGTGTCAGTGATGCAGAGGTGGGGAGAGAACCCAGGAATCCTGGCTCCCAGCACTTCCCTGCTCTAACCACTAGCTCCCTCTCCTCTCCACAGGCTGGAGAGAGAACCCAGGAGTCCTGGCTCCATCAGGAAACCCGTGCACCCATGACATGTTTACTGTGGAGCTAAGCTGCTGTTGCTCCGTGAGGCAGCTCCTGCTCTGTGTGTGTGTCCAGGACTCCCGGCGCTCTGGGGAGTTTATAAAATAACTGAACCGAGGGGGCGGGGACTGCCGGGGATGGAAAGAAGGAGCCGCCCCGGCCACAGCTCCGTTCCCAACCTCAGTGCCAGGCTGTGGGACGCAGGGGAGGCAAGAGGACGACAGGTGCTTGCCCTGCTGTGGCCTGGTGCAACTGGAGCAGGGAGACGCGCAAGCGGATGGGAAGGGGAGGCAAAGAATGGGAACTGCTGGCTGGTGGAGACAGGGGGGAGGGGGGCAGAGAAGGAGCCAGAGCTGCCTGTGCCCAATAACAGGCTGATTTGCTCCCCCAGGGACAAGTCTTTCACCACGTCAAGCAAAAGGCTGCACTTCTGTATCTGCAAAGGGAATTAAACCTGGTACACCCTGACCAGGAGACTCCAGATGCCTCTTTATACAGGCGACCTACAGTCCCGCCACCCCTGTTACAACCACTGCCAGCCCTGACATGTAGAACCAGAGACTCCCAGGGCGGGCAGAGACCTCAGGAGGCATCAAGTCCAACCCCCTGCCCACAGCAGGACCAACCCCGACTCAATCGTCCCAGCCAGGGCTTTGTCAAGACAAGACTTAAACACCTCTAGGGATGGAGATTCCACCCCCTCCCTAGGGAACCCAGCCCAGCGCGTCCCCACCCGCCTAGGGAAATAGTTTGTCCTGCTAACCAACCTAGACCTCCCCCACTGCAACTTGAGCCCATTGCTCCTTGTTCTGCCATCTGCCACCACTGAGAACAGCCTCTCTCCAGGTGGCGTGTGACTCAGCTGGGCTGGGGGAGTGGTGGCCGTGCAGAGTGAGTGTAACAAAGCGGTGAGGCCCGGGAGCCAACTCTCAGCTGAGCAGCAGCATTACACAGGAGCTCAGGGCAATTGTCATATTTACAGGAGACATTCCTGGCCTTGAGGCCAGAGCCAAGTAAGAGGAAGTTGCCTGGTTATTGGGCGAGAGGGGATAAAACCTTCCACACCACCCTTAGCTCATTTATGGCCCATTGTATTGACATGGCCCTGGCTCAGCAATTCTGGGGAAAGTCCACATGCCTAAGCAATGGAAAGTTTAAAATACACCTGCTGTCAGAGTTTGTGGAGAATGATGGGAAACTGGCTTTCAAGGTCATAAGTTATGCTACCACTCAGCAGAGAGGGTGACATTGGTGTTAGCAGTGGGATGCTGGTGTCAGTAGTGGGATACTAGAGTCAGTGCTTTCTGTCTTGCTCAAGGTTTTACACCCCACCCATCTGTGTAGTAACTCAGCACCTACCTCAAGATTTCAACAGCCAAAACAGCCATGAGATTTTTAGCGGCCAGAAAATCCTAAATTCAGTGCAGAATCTGTAAATAAAATCCACTTATGGAGAGGGGCCTAACAAATTCCCCCCCCCCCAAACCCTTGAAGTCAAACACTTTGTAGAGGGGTGGCCCAGGTCCTGGCTAGGAATGTTGCTTCTGTCAACAACGCGAGGCTGTTGCAAGCAAGTGAATGCCACTGTGGGGGCATGTTAAGAGGCGTGTCATTGGCAAGCCCTGGGAGGCCCTTGTCTGGCTCGGCTCAGCACCGCTGCGGCCCACGGAGTCCTGTGCCCAGTGAGGGGGCTGCGCTCCAGGAAAGAGACCCCGAGAGGCAAGAGAAGGGCTCTGAGGTCTGGGAGACCTGCCCTGGGAGAGGAGGTGGAAGGACCTGGGCATGCTCAGTCAGAGACATGGGGGTGGGGGAACCAAACAACAGCCCAAAATGTGTGAGAGGCTCTTATAGCGCAGCCAGGGAGCGATTGTTCTCCAGGCCCCCAATGGGGGAGAAGCGGGAACGGCCTCAGGTGCTGCAGGGCGATGGAGGTTGGATGCCAGAAACTCTCTAACTCCCGGGGCAGTTCAGGGCTGGGATCAGCTCCCACGGGGGACCTGGGATCCTGTCGCTGGGGGTTTAACACCAGCCTGGGCAAACCCCTGTCAGGACTGGTCTGGGTTGGCTTGGCCCTGCCCCTGCGCCAAGGACCCTGCCAGCCCCACACGCCCAGTATTCTGGCGGCATCAGTCCTGCGGGTCCCCACTAAGTGCAAAGGGCAGAGCCCCCATGGAAAGGCCTCCCGTCCCCAGCGCTGAGCAGATCCCAGTGCCCGGGCCTCCCTGCAGGCCATGTGCTTGGTTTGATCCCACCCTCCAGTCAGGGGGGTCTGGGCAGTGCTTGGCGCAAAGGGCCCTGATTTCGGCCGGGGTCTGGGTGGTGCCTCGCTCTGCTGGAACTCCATGAGGGTATTTGGGTCTCCTCCAGGCCAGTGAAAGGACTCTCTGCTGGGATTTGCCTACTCGGGTGTGTGCGGTGCTGGGGGGCATCGATCTATGTCAGGGTGCGCAATAATTTTTGCAGGGGGGCCACTTTACAAATGTTGGTCCATGGTTCTGGGCTGGCTCTGCCCCAGGAAGAGGTGGGGCCACAAGCAGAAGGGACGGGGCCTCGGAGGAAAAGGGACCGTTCCCTCTAGGCAACGCATGCCCCTGGCAGTGGGAGGGAGCCGCCAGCCACTTTGAACAACAGATGACTTTGCGCACTCCCCGGCCACCAGGTCTCGACTGGCCTGAGGGCAGGGCGTGGCAGGGTGGACCACGGGCCGGATCAAACGGCTTGGCAGGCCAGATGCGGCTTGCGGACCATATCTTGCCCACCCCAGGTCTAGGTTCACCAGACTTCCTGTCCTGGCCCTGAGAAACCTTCCAGACAGAAGCTTTGTCGACCCTGAGGCAGTTCTCTTTCAGTTCCAACAAATCTGCATTTTCTCCCCATCCACTGGCCAGTGTCGCAATGTTCCCACCAGCTTGACCCCTGGGGCTCGTTCGCTGCCCTCTGTCCAGGTGAACTTTCGCCCTGGTTTGTGCAGTGGGGCTGGCCACAGTGCTCCACCCCAGAGCTGGCTGCCACTCAGCAGCGCTGCAGAGACAGCAGTTGGGAAGCCCTGCGAAATCCTGCTCTTGTCACTATTTATTGCTGCATGATCTACCGGAGATGGCCGGGCCGCCTTATCTCTGGAGCAGAACAAAAGGTTACGAAATCAGAAAGGAGTAAAATGAAAGCAGAGACACAACCCTGAGATAAGCTTCCAGGTGCTTTGAGTTGGACTGGCCCTCTGGCTCCTGTTTCCAGACAGGAAGGAAGGGGGAGAGTAGAGCAGGCTGGGTTCTATCCCTGGCTCTGGGAGGAGTGTGGTTGGAGCTGAGAGCCAGGAATTCTAGATTCTGTTCCCAGCTCTGGCAGGGGAGTGAGGGCTGGCAGGTGCGCGCACCTTAGTGGGAACTATGGGCGTAACACAGGACATTCCCTGGGCTCTATCAGCTAGAGGCAGCAAGGGGGGGAGAGGGGGGTACTTCAAAGTGGCAGCGCCGTGGCGGCGTTTCAAAGGGGCAGCAGTGCCTTATTGACTAATCGATTAGTGAATTACATGATACTTAACATCCTTAATCCCCACTGGAGCCCTTGGGCTGGATCCTCGGGGGGCGGGTCATTCGCCTGTGGCTGCATTGGAGGCAGTGAAGGCGACTGGCCCCAGCTGAGAATCCTAGAACGGGAAGGGAGCTTGAGAGGCCATCAAGTCCAGTCCCTTGCCCTCAAGGAGGGACCAAGCACCATCTAGACCAGGGCTACTCAACACGCGGCCCATGGGCCACATGCAGCCCCTGGCCCGTTTGTTTGCAGCCCACGGTATGGTTGGGGTTTACACGGGGCTCAACACGGGGCCCATAGGTGAGAGCCCAAAGCAAAAAAGGAGTCAATAGAATGGTCTTCTGGTGAGATGCATTTTAGTGGTTAAATTCCTGGACTGTCATTGCTCATTAAAAGCGCTGTCCTATGGTGGAAATCAGGGAAATATGGCATTTTATTAATATCAGCAGAACTGACTTAAATGGGGCCTGCGTGTTGTGTAGTCTTGCCTTAATCTTTGTATTCATGCCTGTCAGTGTGAAAGAAGCTATTTGCATATATTTGCATATATATTTGCATGCATATACAAGTTGCGGCCCTTGGCATGCACTGTGAGTATTATTGTGGCCCCCAGGGATTCCAATGTTGAGTAGCCCTGATCTAGATCATCCCTGATAGATCTAACATGCTCTTAAATATCTCTGTGATGGAGATTCCACAACCTCCCCAGGCAATTTATTCCAGTGTTTAACCACCACCATTTTCCTAATGTCCAACCTAAACCTCCCTTGCTGCAGTTTAAGCCCACTGTGTCTTGTCCTCTCCTCAGAGACCAAGAACAATTTTTCTCTCTCCTCCTTGTAACACCCTTTCAGATACCTGAAAACCGCTCTCATGTCCCCTCTCAGTCTGCTTTTTTCCAAACTAAACAAGCCCAATTCCTTCAGCCTTCCCTCCCAGCTCATGTTCTCTAGACCTTGCATCATTCTTGTTGCTCTTCTCTGGACCTTCTCCAATTTCTCCACATCTGTCCTGAAATGTGGTGCCCAGAACTGAACATAACACTCCAGCTGAGGCCTAGACAGTCGCTTCCCGTTCTGTGAGTGTGAAACTGATTGTTCCTCCCTAAGTGGAGCACTTTGCATTTGTCCTTATTAAATGGATATGGCCAGTCAGTGCACAGGGTACAAGGGAGGAGCTCACCCCCACCCAGCCACCCCCACCTGCAGCAAGGTTGGGATCCAAAGGCGCTTAATGGCTCCCGACCATGCAGCCTGCCAGGGAATGGACAGTGAAAGGGGTGGGGGGATTGGACAGTCGCAGCTTAAACTAGGATGGGGGACACATGGGGTCTGCTCTTCCACTGATTGTGCGGTAACTTGGGCAGGTCACGTCCGTGCTCCATGACTCAGTTTCCCTCATCATCCTGAAAGCTTGTCAAGCCCTCGGGAGGGGGGATGGAGGGAGGGGACATGGCCTCAGGGAAGGAGGAAGGACAAAGGTGTTTGGTTTTTGTGCCATTAGAAAGTTGACAACTCTACCCTGGGACTAACCTTCCCAGAATGCAGTGGGAAGAAAGGTAGGGGGATTCATGCCTTGGGAGCTTCCCAGAATGCAATGGGGCACACAGGAAGGGGGGTCAGTTCCTTGGGATGTTCCCAGAATGCAATGGGGCAGTTGGGTACCGGGGCTAGCATCCCGGGAGGCGACAGAAGCTATGGCTGGTTCGCACCTGTGGTTTGTTTCTTTGCTTCGTTTGTTCCTTCTACACAAGGAAATCAGTCCCCTCTGGTGTGTCCCGCCCTCGCCTGCTCCTTTGCATGCGCTCGGGATTTGCATGGCCCTTTGCATGAGACACCCTCACCTCTTGGCAGCCCCTGGCTCCGGGAGGGGACCAACATCCGGGCCGTTTGCCTCTGTCCTGCAGGCCCTGGGTGGGGCAAAGTGTCTCATAAGCAGCCGCTCCACAGAGTCACCCAGCTGCTTAGCAGAGCACCCACAGCTCGGTTTGTGTTTCTCCTGGGGGTGCCCATCTGCACAGGCCTCGGTACACAGAACAACATGGAAAAGACTAGAGGGAACATTGGCACTGGGGCGGGAGGCTTCCCCCAGGTCAGGGCTAGCATGCAGAATGGCTGAACAGAGCTCACAGGCATGGGAAGGGCTGGGCAGTACCACGGGGATATGTAACTGGGGAGCTATGGGGGGATTAGAGGGGGTGTGGAAAAAGAGAAGAGGAAGTTAGACAGACAGACAGACAGACACAGATGGATGAATGGATGGGATGTCTGGGAGGGAAGGGATGAGGATGTCGGGGAATAGTGGATGAGGTGTGGGGGGAAAGGGTTGATAGACAGATGGGGTTCTCCGATGGATGGAGGATAGGACAGGATAGACAGACAGATGGGGTGTTTGGGAAGGGACGAAGGTAGGGATGAGGGGGTCGGGATGGGTGGATAAGGTGGAGAAAGGGGTGGACAGATGGCTGTGCGTGGAGATGGATGGATAGACAGACAGATGGGGTCTATGATGGACAGAAGATAGGATAGGATGGAAGGATGGATGGATGGGGTGTCTGGGAAGGGGGGGAGGATGAGGATGTTGGGGGATGGGGAGATGAGGTAAGGGGTGGACAGACAGACGTGCCTGGAGATGGATGGATAGACAGACAGATAGGGCTCCAGGGGGGGCAGACGGCTGGACGGCTGGAAGAGAAGGCACATAAGAAATCCTCTCCCAGCCCTTCCCAAGCAGGGGCCGTGATATTTTCCGGTAGCTCTGTGGTGCCTGGACTCCGCCCTGGCTCATCGCCTGCCCCTGGCACCATCAGCTCGGCGGGCCGGTTAATGATTGCCGGCTCCTGCGTGCACGGGGAGCCATGCCCACTGGCACGGACACCGGCAGCAGGGAGAATGCAGGGGGGACGGGGGGTTGCTAAAATCAATCAGGCGGGAGGCGCTGCCCAAGCTCCACCGGGCGCCTGTTAGCACAGGGAATTGTGGGGTGTCTGACGGATTTTCCTGTGCTGACGATCACAGCCCTGTTCCTCTGCTCCAGGGTCTGTCCCCTGCGGTTTGCAACCCCCTTCCCTTCCCCGAGTGGCGAGGGGCTGTGTATAAAGCAACCCAAGACAGCGCGCATTAGGGGATGGTACGGAATCAGGGGACGTGGGGCAGAGAGGTAACATCCAAGCAAGGCAAACAACAAGGAAAAGAGCGATGCCCTGACTTATTCAGTGGGCTCGAAGCCCGGACCCAGCTGGGCAGACCCTGGTCAGGTCAGAGAAGGCAGGTTAGGGCGACCCCAGTACAACAACTAGTCTAGTGACTGATGGGAGTTGCTGCTCAGAAGGGGCTCGGGGACTTCTACCCGTGGGCCCCACAGCGCCTCTGGGGAGGACAGCCGAGGGGTCCCCAGGGGGGAGAAGAGAGGTGCAGGCGGTGCAGGGACGTGGGTGAGTGGACGGTGCTTGGGGACGGCTAGTGGATGGGGCGTCTCTCCCTGTTCCCCTCACCAGGGGGGTGTCGGGGGACCAGGCTCTGGCTGCCTGTGGGGCGGGCGCGGCGACTGGCGTCACTCCCAGGCTCACAAGGGCTTTTTGGCGGGAAACCTGAGGGGAGCGGAACTCTCAGCAAGGCGGGAAGATCCGGTTAGAACCGGTTCCCCAACGGTCGCTGCATGTTCCGAGGGGGGAGGGGCAAAGCCCAAGATGGAGTCCATGGTGGCCGACTCCATTTTGTTTGCCATAAAATCACTGCTTTAACGTTAAGATCATTAACATGTAGTCACAAACACGCAGCACAATTATATATATTCCAGATTAACTACTAATAATCTAACAAGCCCTGCAGCAAGGGCTGATGGGAAGTCCATACATGGCAAGCTTGGGTTGTTGGCAGAAGAAGGGGACCGGGAATCTGGGCTGTTTCCCCACCTACCTCCCACTCCCTCCCC
Organism: Pelochelys cantorii; assembly: GCA_032595735.1. NCBI lineage: Eukaryota > Metazoa > Chordata > Testudines > Trionychidae > Pelochelys > Pelochelys cantorii. The sequence goes on from CM064349.1 coordinate 4,011,864, forward strand.
ATCACATCCCCATGCCAGGGGGCTGACAGTCATGTAGGCCAGGAGACTTGATCACCGTGGCCTCTGGCTGCTCACACACCATCCAGGAACCCGCTTTCCCAATGTGAATTCACTCATAGGAATCAATGTGAAAGTCTGATTATATCCAAGCAGAACCAGCAGCAAGCCACAGGCCAGGGACAAGATGTCTCAGGCCATCACCGGCTGGGCCACCGAACTGCCAAAAAGGCTCTGGGGATGATGGTGAATCCATCACCAAGAGCGAAAAGGGCTATTCTCATGGCGGGATGGATTACTCAGCATGGGGGATGTCAGATGCGGGGGGGCATCCAGCTGAAATCCCATATTCAGCTTGGACGCCCCGCTTTGGGAGAGACACAGGCAAATTGGGATGAGTCCTGAGAAGAGCAACAAAAGGGATCAAAGATTGAGAAAACCCAACCTGTGAGGCACAGTTCACAAAACCAGACATGGCCTGGCTGGAGAGAAGACTGAGGATCGACCTTGTAAGTCTTCACATATGTTCGGGGTCGACTGCACTCCATGCCCACCGAGGGGAAGACACGGAGTGCAGGCCGTCCTTGCTATAAGTCCAAGATACGTTCCAAAAAACTTGGACTTACAGCGAAACAACTTAAAGTGGGGAACGTTCTTCCCGCAGCAGAGTTGCATTTGCTCAGATTGGGGGGGGGTCTTTTTGCACAACTTAAGAGCGGGGAATGGGAGAGCTTATAACGCATCAGTTCCTACAAGCCTCCACGACGTCAGTGCAGAACAGCTGTGCACCTGGGCGACTTATAGCAGGGATGCCCTGCACTTGGTGTAGTTTCTGCAAGGGAGATTTGGGTTCAATTTCAGGCAAATCTCTTGAGCTCACAGGGCAGTTCAGCTCCAGCATCAGCTCCCAAGGCAGCTGTGGGACTCGGTCTCCAGAGGGTTTGAAGGCCAGATTGGACAAACTCCCGTCAGGGCTGGTCTAGGTTGGGTTGGTCCTAGCTCCGTGCCGGGAGCTGGACATGACGTCCTCTCTGAGTCCCTTCCCACCCACCACTGCTGTCATTCTCTAAGCCAGGGGTGGCCAACCAGTTAGAGACGAAGAGCTAAAATAGCTGTGGATAAAGTGCCAAGAGCCATGTATTATATATTTATTTTTATATATCTATCCATGGATAGGTAGATATAGTACACAAAATGTACTGATAAAAATAACATTACCAGACATTTTGGACAAAAACCAATAAAAAAAGTCTCTTGTCACTTAAAAAATTCACAGCTAGTCCACAGATCTTCAGAGAACTTGACAAGAAGCAAACATCAAATTAAAAAAAAAACTTTAAAAATACAACAATATTCTCACACTAAAAAAAAAGCATCCCCACCATGTATAAATTGAACACTACTGCCCGGTTATGTCCTGTGAGTTTTTTAAAATTGAACTGAGAAGTAAATTAGCACAATTTGAAGTTGCCTGTTTCACTCCAGCTTGTTGATCTCTGCTATGGTTTCCTCATTTTTTTTTTAACTTATGGAAATTATGGCTTTTTTATAGTTCTCAAAATTCAGGTCTGTCCCACACTGCAAAGATGACAGGTTCAAAAACAATAAGGGAGAGACTCATATCAGAATAATTGCTTCAGCCTGGCAAACAACAGCCTTTGAATTTTCTTTAAAGAAACAGTGTAAACCAGATACATGCTGATTCTTTTTTGGCCCTGGAATTTAAATATGACATCTGTGTTGGCTGCCTTATTCTGCATCCATGAAGACTTTCAGTTTAAGATGCTTCAGCCCCCCTGCTCTAGCCCAATCCCCTTCCTCTCCCCCAGAGACAGACACCCCCAGCTCCCTCTGCCCCCCCAACTCTAACCCAATGCCTGGGTCCCGGAGCCACCACCACTGCCACACACTTCTCCCTTCAGGCGCTGAGGTGCGTGCGCAGAGCGGACGGCCGTCAGCAGGCGCTGGGGTGCGTGCGCAGAGCGGACGGCGGTCAGCAGGCGCTGGGGTGCGTGCGCAGAGCGGATGGCGGTCAGCAGGCGCTGGGGTGCGTGCGCAGAGCGGACGGCCATCAGCAGGCGCTGGGGTGTGTGCGCAGAGCGGACGGCCATCAGCAGGCGCTGGGGTGCGTGCGCAGAGCGGATGGCGGTCAGCAGGCGCTGGGGTGCGTGCGCAGAGTGGATGGCGGTCAGCAGACGCTGGGGTGCGTGCGCAGAGCGGATGGCGGTCAGCAGACGCTGGGGTGCGTGCGCAGAGCAGTCCGGGCGCATGGCTCAGAACTAGCAAGAGCCGCATTTTTTTTAAGCAAAGAGCCGCATGCGGCTCGAGAGCAGCGGCTTGGCCTCCCCTGCTCTAAGCCAAAGGGCTGCCGCTTCTCCACCCTCTCGCCCTCTGGCAGGATTTACTACCCTTGATCCTTCTCATCGTGCTTTTTTGCCCCTTCCCCCGGCCTGGCCACTCCTCCCTTGTCAGCCCCTGATGTCTGCCGTGGAATCCGCAGGGGGGTTTCCATGGGGCGTCAGGCCAACGTCCCCTTGCCAAGACGCCCTCAGCAGGCACGGGCCCTCACGCCTCTCACGCCAAGGCGAGAAGCCCCTGACCAGGGATGTTTCCAGCCAAACCACAGGGAGGCTGCACAATGGACAAAGATCAGCACTAGACGCCCCACCGAGCCAGTGACACCTGCAGCTCCAAACCGACCCAGGATGGCTGGGGGGGGAGCCAGCATCTTGTATAGTGTCACTCCCCCGTGCAAAGAGAGCGGGACTCAGCTGGGCTGCGGGGGGCAGAGAGGTGGCGTGTGGCTCAGCTGGGCTGGAGGGAGCCGGGAATCCGGATGGGAGGGCAGGGCAGCGGGTGGGGCTGGCAGCAGGTGGACCAGAAATGTCTCCCTTGGTCAAGCAAAATCCCTCCTCCGGGACTAGTCGGGTCCCGAGGGTGCCAGACCAGGGAGGTCCAACCTGTACCAGAAACTCCACTGGGTCCAGCAGAGCGAGGTCCATGGGCCCCCCATGGGGTCTGGCCCCACTGATGCTCTTTGCTCGTGACAAGCTCTGAGACTCCCAGGCCACAGTGTCTTCCCAGGGGAACCAAAGGTCCGGGTGCTGCAATTGTCAAGGCAGCTACTTTTACAGTTTAACTTTTATGGTTCCTGGGCTCCAGCCCGTATTGTTTTAAAGGCCATTGTTCCCGACTGGGAAGGATCAATATTTGCCCAGGTTTCCAAATGAGTCCAAGGTCCAGGCCGTGTTTTCCTTTCCTTTTCCACGCAACAGCAGGGCGTGGGGGTGGGCCGGACAGCTCGGACCACCGGGCCTTTCTGCCACTAGGGGGCAGGACTCCCAGGTTCTATTTCCAGCCCTGGAAGGGGAGCAGGGCCTAGGAGTTAGTGCAGAAATGCAGCTGTGGGAGCTGACCGTGGCACAGAACAGGTGGGCCCCAGCATGGCCCTTGCTGTGCAGCTGCGAGTCTTGGAGGACTGGGGGATGCGGCGTTTTTGCCAGACTCACAGGCTGGGAAAGGGGCGTCCGTGTGCCTAACCCCCTTGTACGTGGCATAGATCAGCCTGTTCTCTCCTCCGGCTCTGTGGCTGGGTTTGTCGCCGAGCCCTTTGCGCCCCGGGGGAAATGGAGCCCGGAAAGGGGACATGACCAGCCGGGCTGTGGCAGGGAACCCAGGAGTCCTGCGACCCTGGCGAGCGCAGGGCCCTTAAACCCCTTTCACCCCCTAGTTTGGGAGAAGCCGTTTCACCCCTGGCGTGGCCGGCGAAGTGAGGCCAGGTCCTGGGCTGACACCCGTCGTGCCCAGAAGCCAATGCTGAGCAAGGGCCCCAGGGAACGCGGGGGGCCGTGTCAGGGGTAGGGGATACAATTGCCCAAGCAGGAATTGTAGCCTCAGGCCAGTTTGCAAACCCCCTGGGAACGGGGCCTGTCTCCCACTGTCCCGTGGAGTCCCAGCACCCTCTGGTGGCCAGCGGGTGTGCAGCGGGCCCCGTGTGCCAAGCGTCCCATGCCCACCCACGGCCGGTCTGCTCCCGGGCCTGGCTCCAGAGATCTAACCTCCCCCAGGCCCGTGTGCGGCTGCCCCGTGTGACCGCCAGGGCAGCGTGGGCCCCCGAGACCTGCCCCACAGGCCTTCCCAGCACAGATCTGCCAGCCGTGGGGGGCTAGCCCCGCGTCCCTCCCCCCCTTCCAGCCCCCTCGCCCCCGGGGCACCTAGGTCACCCGTGCTGAGTGCCCGCCCAGCCCCCAGGCCGAGCCCTGTCACTTTTGGGGGGAGGGGAGCGAGGGCAGGGCCTTGGGGCACGGGAGGCGGCTGCCTCAGGGCCTGGCGATTTAAAGACCCCGGGGTTCCTGGTCGCCACCCCTTTAAATCACCTTTGGGACCCCAGGCAGCGCTGAGGGCTGGGTGGGGGAGGTGCCCCCAGCCCCAGCCCATCTGCCCAAAGCCCCTTCCCACCGTGCCCAGGGCCGGGCGAAGTCTGGCAGCCGCCCTGCTCTGCGCAGGTGAGGGTAGCAGGGGCTGAGCCCCCCCTCGCTTTCCCCCCTACAGCGGAGACCCACCGCTCCTGATTCTAGAAATGCATCCGGCCCGGACTGATCGAGCCTCTGCTCCCAGCCACTGGACGGGGCCGGGTCTCCTGGGCGAGGCTGACGTTCTGTTCCCTGCGCAGACCCCGGTGGGCTCAGGCTGCCCCCCCGCGGCTCCCCCAAGCCGAGCTAAAGGGCCGGAGCCCAGGCGCCCCTCGCTTGCAGACAGGATTCGCCTGCTCCCGGCTCCCCTTGGAGCCCTCCCAATGGCTTGGGGGCCATTTGCGCTGCATGTGGCCCCAGCCAGCCCCGAGCTACTGCAAAGGGCTCCGAGAAGAGCGAGCGGAGCAACCTGCACTCCCGCCTGGCAGGGAGCGGCTGGAAGAGCTGGACCCACCAGAGCCGATCACAAGCCGAGCGGGAGCCAAGGGGGGAAGCGGCTGCTACAGAGGCTAATGTGGCTCTGGGCTGCGGCACCGGGAGGGGCATGGGTCGGACGCGGGGGTTGCTCTCTGGCTCTGGGCACTGACAGGCCCCTGCTGCAGAACTGGCCCTGTTCTGGGGGCTGCGCTTTAGGGGCGACCGGGACGTAGCCACGGGTGGGCCATGGCCGACCCAGGGATCCGCCCGCCCCCCGTCCTGCCTCTGCTCCCGCCCAGACCCAGGGGCGGGAATAGGGTCGGGGTTCGCCCTGCTCTGCTCCCCTGGTGTTCCTGCCACGAAGCAGAGTTGGGGGTTGCAAGCCCCTGTGCTCTGACCCACTCACCGGTAGGAGCACCGGGCGGGCAGGGTTTGGGGGCGAGTCCCTGATCCTGCTTCGTGGCTGGGGCACCGGAGATGGGGCAACCCTCAGCACCCCAACCCCGCTCAGAGCAGGATGGTGGAGGTGAAGCAGGGCAGGGCTCCAGCCGGAGTGCCCCAAGTGCCAGGTAGGGAATGCAGAACCACACCTATTTATGGACCCCTCTTTTTACAGGGCCCCTGGCCAGCATATCTCCCGTGCCTTCCCCATGGCTGGCTGGAGGGGGCGAGGGGACCTCCTCGTTGCCACCCACCTGAAGTCAGGGCTCACCCACATGGCCCATCCTGGCGAGGGCCCTGGGAGAGAGGGGCGGAGGGCGGGGGGTCCCACAGACAGCAAGAAACGATCGAACCCAGCCTGGGAGGAGAAGCTGAAATCGAGGCCAGGTCAGTGCAGGGAGGAAACCGAGGGGCCCTGAGAGCAGGCTGCCAGGGAGGTGTTGTTCTCCTCAAGGGCTGCTGAAAGCAGGAGAAGCAGCCAGGGGCTTGAGCTGCAGCGAGGGAATGGGGGCTGGTTGCAGAAAACTGCGAAGCCAGTGCTGGGATCGATACGAAGCCTCGAAATGGAGGGCAGGCAGGGCCCTCTCAGGCCCCCGGGACCAGTCCAGAGCTGGTCTAACTCTGGGTGTCCTGTTGAATCAGCCACTCTGACCCCCCGCACAGCAAAGACCCAGACCCACCTCCCGGATTAGCCCAAAGATCAGTCTGTTGTGGCCACGGCACGGACCAGGAGGGGCCGAGGTGTCACCAAAGCCCAAGGCAGGTGAGCCCAGCAGTTGGTCCCCAGCACATGCTACAGGGGATGGGGAATTTGCCCCCTGCCCATCCAGGGTCTCTGCCAAACTGCAGCAGGGGGGGATTCCTTCCCAAGGAAGGGGTGTGAGCATGGAGTCACTGGTCCAGCTCAGCTCAGAGTGCCACCCAATGCCCCTTCTCCCACTCTAGCCAATCTCTGATGCTGCAGAGGAAGGAAGAGGGAGAAAAAACTCCAGAATACATAGGGGGGGGAGGATCTCCTTCCAGACCACAAAAAGCAGATGCCCTGAAGCATGAGGATAGGAACACAAGGCACGGCCCATTCCAGCCTGCCATCATCACAGGCCCACCCTGTCACACTACCCCACACATAAATGTATTAAGCGCTGTCTTAAAACTAAATAAGTTCCTTGTCCAGAACCTTTCACATCATGTGGCGGTGAGTTCCACAGGCCAGTCACACTGACAAGTATTCTCTTGGCTTTGTTTTGCATTTCCTGCCTTATCGGTTGGAAAATCGGGCGGTTTTGAATTTTTTCAGCCCGTTTTGCAGGCCTGCCATTCTGGATCCTGTGTGGCATAGCAAAGTCGGCAGTGTCTGAGAAAAACAGGTGCCTCGAGAAACATCTGGAAAAAATAGAGGTTTTATTTAATAAACATCCTTTGCTTCACAAAAATAAGGGGCTATTTTGTAACTCCTGTCCCGCTAATGTAACAAGAGAGCTCCAGGAGTTAACTGGGCTATGGCTCTGAATGTGGGCTCTGACATCTGGATTAGGGGGTGCAATTCATATCACATGTTGGAAGATGTCCCCAATTCTCAGCTCAGTGAGAGGGACACGGCCTTTGTGTATGGTCTCCCTCTGGTGTCTCAGTCCATGGCCAAGATTGCTTCCTCGACATAACCTATCCCAAGTCAGAATTTCTGCTCCGTGGGAAATACGGACGTTTTGAAATTTGGTACCATTCTGAAACAGGGTGCAAACCAAAAGTCAATTCTAAAATTTCCCCAGGAAGCAAAATTGTTGAGTAATGAAATATAAAACACTCTCATCAAATAAAACCTAATATAATCAATGGGTATAAAATAAAATCGGATAAAATCCAATACAAATCCAAATGTTTCTTTCTGATTTTGACTTTAACATTTAAAACTTAATATAATAAAATAAAAGGTGCAATAAGATAAAATCCAATTGTTTCCCTCTGATATTGCTATTTTTAAATTAAAATAAAAAAGCAAAAAATATCCTAAACCACATAAATGTTGCCTTCCAAAATTGTCTGTTTAAAATGTAAACAAATCCAGAGAAATAAAACACAATCGAATCTAAAGCTTGCTTTCCAACACTGACTTTATTTTTTAAATCAAAACCCACAAAAATGAAAAAAAAAATCCAATAGAATAAAATTTGGCCAAACCAAAACATTTCCTTCCAATTTTGACCATCTACAAATTGTTACAAATTTGAAAACTACTAACTGAGAGACAAATTTCCAAACCAAAGAGCCAAATGTTCGTATGCGTGTTTTAGCCTGAAGCACAATCGTATCGTGGTTTCCTGCTGACCGTTCCGATTCTGACAAAAGACCTTTCTCCAAGAGGACGCTCAGCTGGGACATTCCCGACCAGCTCTGCCTTCAGTGCTCTGCCTCCTGGACTCTCCTTCTCCTGCCCTTCCACACTGGGCCATGGCTACCCCATGGTGCCCTCACGTCACCACCGTAGCTCTGCCGGCCTAGCCCTGGCGCGCAGACACAACCACCAGCAATGGAAGAGGTTGGCCACCGCCATGGGAACACCACTCCCCGCGTCAGCCCGAGGGCATCTCCACTGGGTGTCTGTCGGCCGAGGCCCAGGGAAGTGGGTTTTTCCCGGCCCCCAATGGCGTGTCTGCATTGGCCAAAATGTGACTTGTAGACCAGGTCCTGGTTTGCCCAATCCCAGGCTGCATCTGGAAGGAGACACCCACACACACACACGCAGAGCTCTCAGTGGGGAGCACACAGTGCCTGTCCTGTCAACGCAAGACAGCCGCCCCCCATACTCCCTATCCCCATGCCACCCTGGCCCCCCATGGGCATCTCCTCCCTCAACACTCTGTTGGCGTCCAGCCATGGTCGAGAGCCAGCACGCACCCCGCCCAGGCTACCCACAATGCACCTGGCTCTCCAGGAGGACGAGGGGCCCGGGAGCTATCTGGCCCCACCAGGGTCCTTCCGGCCCCGGGCACCCCACGGAGCTGGTGTGGGGGTGGGGGTGTTATCGCTCTACTAAAGGAGCCCCGTGGGTCCGGGTGAATGGACACGGATGGATGCAAAGGGGGGATAGAGGGGGCAGGGCACGAACGCCCCTGCAGCCCCCCTCCCACGGCAGGGTCCCTCTCTCAGTCATAGAAGAACCCAGGCTCAGGGGGGTCACACAGCCCCCCCTCCTCCCACGTCCCATAGGCGGCCTCCAGTACCCGCTGGGCGTCGCTGGCAAAGCCCTCCAGGGCGCCGTGCAGCAGGGCGTAGGCGGCCACAAAAGAGATCCCGCCGGCCACCAGGTTCTCCAGCAGCGGCAGGCGGGCGCGGGCCAGCCGGGCGGCCGCCTGCCCACAGAGCGCGGCCTGGCTCAGCACGCCCTGCACGGCCGCCGGGGAGATGTCCCGGCCCAGCACCGAGCGCACCTCGGCCTGCAGCTGCTGGGGGGAGGTGGCGCCCGCCCGGGCCAGCATCCCCAAGGACTCCTCGTCCAAGCCGAAGCTGCGGCGATAGGAGTCCAGCGTCTCCATCAGCATGGGCACGTTGAGCTGCAGCGGGAGCCCGGGCAGCGCCGAGACCAAGGCTGCCAGCAGGGCCTTCTTCCAGGCCTGGCACTGCAGCGCCTCCTTCCTGCGCCGCACGGCCTCGCCCGAGAGGGCTGGCAGAGCCAGCAGCAGCGCGTGACGCTTGTGCCCGTCCAGCTCCTCCGCCAGCGTGGCCTGCAGCCGCGGGAAGTCGTAGCGATGCAGCTGGAAGCCAGAGAGCAGGAAAACCCGGGGGGCGGCCACTCCGTCCTTCTCCAGCCGGCGGGCGCAGTCCGTGCGGATCTCGGCCAGCACTTGCTGCTCCTGGAAGTGGGCCGGCCGGCGGCGCTGGGACGCCTGCAGGTCCTGGTCCACCTTGGTGCGGATGAAGTAGAAGCGCCTGCCTGCAGCAGCCAGGGCCTGGGCCAGCTGGGCGTGGCTCTCGCGGAACCGCTCCGAAGCCACTAGCAGGAAGAAATCGTACCGCTCCAGCCCCACCTGCTCCAGGTACCGCTCGGCCCGGAAGCTGGGGCTGCCGGTGCCGGGGAGGTCCCAGAGCTGGACGCTCGGGAGGCCAGGGTGGGGGTAGGGGGTGGGCTGGGCGGTGGTCTCAACGACGCCGGTAGGGGCGGCGCGGGGGTCCGAGTCACTCAGGCCCCGCAGGGCGTTGACCAAGGTGGATTTGCCAGCACCGGATTCGCCCGTCACAGCGATGTCCAAGGGGGCAGAGTCCAGCGAGTCCAGCAGGGATTGGAGCTGGCTGGAAACCTCCAGAATCACGCGGGATTGGACCAGGGAGCCCATCTCAGCCAAGTCCTGCTCCCGCAGCTCCAGGCTCTGCATGGCGGAGGAGCTGGAAAACAGGGAGGGCTGAAGGGCTTTGCCCCTTTGGCTCCCACTAGCCCCCACTCCCCTCCTGGATCCAGGGAAACAACCCAGGAGTCCCAGCTCCCAGCCCCCCGGCTCTAACCGCTAGGCCCCACTCCCCTCCTGGATCCAGGGAAACAACCTACAGGTCCCGGCTCCCAGTCCCCCCGCTCTAACCACTAGGCCCCACTCCCCTCCTGGATCCAGGGAAACAACCCAGGAGTCCCCGCGCCCAGCCCCACCGTCCCCCCGCTCTAACCACTAGGCCCCACTCCCCTCCTGGATCCAGGGAAACAACCTACGGGTGCCAGCTCCCAGTCCCCCCGCTCTAACCACTAGGCCCCACTCCCCTCCGGGATCCAGGGAAACAACCCAGGAGTCCCGGCTCCCAGCCCCCCCATTCTAACCGCTAGCCCCCACTCCCCTCCTGGATCCAGGGAAACAACCCAGGAGTCCCCGCACCCAGCCCCACCCCACCCCCCGCTAGGCCCCACTCCCCTCCTGGATCCAGGGAAACAACCCACGAGTCCCGGCTCCCAGCCGCCCTGCTCTAACCGCTAGGCCCCACTCCCCTCCTGGATCCAGGGAAACAACCCACGAGTCCCGGCTCCCAGCCCCCCTGCTCTAACCGCTAGTCCCCACTCCCCTCCGGGATCCTGGGAAACAACCCATGGGTCCCGGCTCCTGGCCCCCCCTGCTCTAACCGCTAGGCCCCACTCCCCTCCGGGATCCAGGGAAACAACCCACGAGTCCCGGCTCCCAGCCCCCCCTGCTCTAACCGCTGGACCCCACTCCCCTCCGGGATCCAGGGAAACAACCCACGGTCCCGGCTCCCAGCCCCCCCTGCTCTAACCGCTGGGCCCCACTCCCCTCCGGGATCCAGGGAAACAACCCAGGAGTCCCGGCTCCCGGCCCCCCGCTCTAACCGCTAGGCCCCACTCCCCTCCTGGATCCAGGGAAACAACCTACAGGTCCCGGCTCCCAGTCCCCCCGCTCTAACCACTAGGCCCCACTCCCCTCCTGGATCCAGGGAAACAACCCAGGAGTCCCCGCGCCCAGCCCCACCGTCCCCCCGCTCTAACCACTAGGCCCCACTCCCCTCCTGGATCCAGGGAAACAACCTACGGGTGCCGGCTCCCAGTCCCCCCGCTCTAACCACTAGGCCCCACTCCCCTCCGGGATCCAGGGAAACAACCCAGGAGTCCCGGCTCCCAGCCCCCCCATTCTAACCGCTAGCCCCCACTCCCCTCCTGGATCCAGGGAAACAACCCAGGAGTCCCCGCACCCAGCCCCACCCCACCCCCGCGAGGCCCCACTCCCCTCCTGGATCCAGGGAAACAACCTACGGGTGCCGGCTCCCAGCCCCCCCGCTCTAACCGCTAGGCCCCACTCCCCTCCGGGATCCAGGGAAACAACCCACAAGTCCCGGCTCCCAGCTCCCCCGCTCTAACCGCTAGGCCCACTCCCCTCCTGGATCCAGGGAAACAACCCACGAGTCCCGGCTCCCAGCCGCCCTGCTCTAACCGCTAGGCCCCACTCCCCTCCTGGATCCAGGGAAACAACCCACGAGTCCCGGCTCCCAGCCCCCCTGCTCTAACCGCTAGTCCCCACTCCCCTCCGGGATCCTGGGAAACAACCCATGGGTCCCGGCTCCTGGCCCCCCCTGCTCTAACCGCTAGGCCCCACTCCCCTCCGGGATCCAGGGAAACAACCCACGAGTCCCGGCTCCCAGCCCCCCCTGCTCTAACCGCTGGACCCCACTCCCCTCCGGGATCCAGGGAAACAACCCACGGTCCCGGCTCCCAGCCCCCCCTGCTCTAACCGCTGGGCCCCACTCCCCTCCGGGATCCAGGGAAACAACCCAGGAGTCCCGGCTCCCAGCCCCCCCTGCTCTAACCGCTGGGCCCCACTCCCCTCCTGGATCCAGGGAAACAACCCACGGTCCCGGCTCCCAGCCCCCCTGCTCTAACCACTAGTCCCCACTCCCCTCCGGGATCCTGGGAAACAACCCACGGGTCCCGGCTCCCAGCCCCCCTGCTCTAACCACTAGCCCCCACTCCCCTCCTGGATCCAGGGAAACAACCCACGAGTCCCGGCTCCCAGCCCCCCCGCTCTAACCGCTAGGCCCCACTCCCCTCCTGGATCCAGGGAAACAACCCACGAGTCCCGGCTCCCGGCCCCCCGCTCTAACCGCTAGGCCCCACTCCCCTCCGGGATCCAGGGAAACAACCCACGGTCCCGGCTCCCGGCCCCCCTGCTCTAACCACTAGCCCCCACTCCCCTCCTGGATCCAGGGAAACAACCCACGAGTCCCGGCTCCCGGCCCCCCGCTCTAACCGCTGGGCCCCACTCCCCTCCGGGATCCAGGGAAACAACCCACGAGTCCCGGCTCCCGGCCCCCCGCTCTAACCGCTGGACCCCACTCCCCTCCGGGATCCAGGGAAACAACCCACGAGTCCCGGCTCCCGGCCCCCCGCTCTAACCGCTGGGCCCCACTCCCCTCCTGGATCCAGGGAAACAACCCACGAGTCCCGGCTCCCAGCCCCCCCGCTCTAACCGCTAGGCCCCACTCCCCTCCTGGATCCAGGGAAACAACCCACGAGTCCCGGCTCCCGGCCCCACCCCACCCCCCGCTAGGCCCCACTCCCCTCCTGGATCCAGGGAAACAACCTACGGGTGCCGGCTCCCAGCCCCCCCGCTCTAACCGCTAGGCCCCACTCCCCTCCGGGATCCAGGGAAACAACCCACAAGTCCCGGCTCCCAGCTCCCCCGCTCTAACCGCTAGGCCCACTCCCCTCCTGGATCCAGGGAAACAACCCACGAGTCCCGGCTCCCAGCCGCCCTGCTCTAACCGCTAGTCCCCACTCCCCTCCGGGATCCTGGGAAACAACCCATGGGTCCCGGCTCCTGGCCCCCCCTGCTCTAACCGCTAGGCCCCACTCCCCTCCGGGATCCAGGGAAACAACCCACGAGTCCCGGCTCCCAGCCCCCCCTGCTCTAACCGCTGGACCCCACTCCCCTCCGGGATCCAGGGAAACAACCCACGGTCCCGGCTCCCAGCCCCCCCTGCTCTAACCGCTGGGCCCCACTCCCCTCCGGGATCCAGGGAAACAACCCAGGAGTCCCGGCTCCCAGCCCCCCCTGCTCTAACCGCTGGGCCCCACTCCCCTCCTGGATCCAGGGAAACAACCCACGGTCCCGGCTCCCAGCCCCCCTGCTCTAACCACTAGTCCCCACTCCCCTCCGGGATCCTGGGAAACAACCCACGGGTCCCGGCTCCCAGCCCCCCTGCTCTAACCACTAGCCCCCACTCCCCTCCTGGATCCAGGGAAACAACCCACGAGTCCCGGCTCCCAGCCCCCCCGCTCTAACCGCTAGGCCCCACTCCCCTCCTGGATCCAGGGAAACAACCTACAGGTCCCGGCTCCCAGTCCCCCCGCTCTAACCACTAGGCCCCACTCCCCTCCTGGATCCAGGGAAACAACCCAGGAGTCCCCGCGCCCAGCCCCACCGTCCCCCCGCTCTAACCACTAGGCCCCACTCCCCTCCGGGATCCAGGGAAACAACCCACGAGTCCCGGCTCCCGGCCCCCCGCTCTAACCGCTAGGCCCCACTCCCCTCCGGGATCCAGGGAAACAACCCACGGTCCCGGCTCCCGGCCCCCCTGCTCTAACCACTAGCCCCCACTCCCCTCCTGGATCCAGGGAAACAACCCACGAGTCCCGGCTCCCGGCCCCCCGCTCTAACCGCTGGGCCCCACTCCCCTCCGGGATCCAGGGAAACAACCCACGAGTCCCGGCTCCCGGCCCCCCGCTCTAACCGCTGGACCCCACTCCCCTCCGGGATCCAGGGAAACAACCCACGAGTCCCGGCTCCCGGCCCCCCGCTCTAACCGCTGGGCCCCACTCCCCTCCTGGATCCAGGGAAACAACCCACGAGTCCCGGCTCCCGCCCCCCGCTCTAACCACTAGGCCCCACTCCCCTCCTGGATCCAGGGAAACAACCCACGAGTCCCGGCTCCCAGCCCCCCGCTCTAACCGCTAGGCCCCACTCCCCTCCTGGATCCAGGGAAACAACCCACGAGTCCCGGCTCCCAGCCCCCCCCCGCTCTAACCGCTAGGCCCCACTCCCCTCCGGGATCCAGGGAAACAACCCACGAGTCCCGGCTCCCGGCCCCCCGCTCTAACCGCTAGGCCCCACTCCCCTCCGGGATCCAGGGAAACAACCCACGAGTCCCGGCTCCCGGCCCCCCGCTCTAACCGCTGGGCCCCACTCCCCTCCTGGATCCAGGGAAACAACCCACGAGTCCCGGCTCCCGGCCCCCCGCTCTAACCGCTGGGCCCCACTCCCCTCCGGGATCCAGGGAAACAACCCACGAGTCCCGGCTCCCGGCCCCCCGCTCTAACCGCTGGCCCCCACTCCCCTCCGGGATCCAGGGAAACAACCCACGAGTCCCGGCTCCCGGCCCCCCGCTCTAACCGCTGGGCCCCACTCCCCTCCTGGATCCAGGGAAACAACCCACGAGTCCCGGCTCCCAGCCCCCCCGCTCTAACCGCTAGGCCCCACTCCCCTCCTGGATCCAGGGAAACAACCCACGAGTCCCGGCTCCCGGCCCCCCGCTCTACCACCGCTAGGCCCCACTCCCCTCCTGGATCCAGGGAAACAACCCACGAGTCCCGGCTCCCAGCCCCCCCGCTCTAACCGCTAGGCCCCACTCCCCTCCGGGATCCAGGGAAACAACCCACGAGTCCCGGCTCCCGGCCCCCCGCTCTAACCGCTGGGCCCCACTCCCCTCCGGGATCCAGGGAAACAACCCACGAGTCCCGGCTCCCAGCCCCCCCGCTCTAACCGCTAGGCCCCACTCCCCTCCTGGATCCAGGGAAACAACCCACGAGTCCCGGCTCCCGGCCCCCCGCTCTAACCGCTAGGCCCCACTCCCCTCCGGGATCCAGGGAAACAACCCACGGTCCCGGCTCCCAGCCCCCCTGCTCTAACCGCTAGGCCCCACTCCCCTCCGGGATCCAGGGAAACAACCCACGAGTCCCGGCTCCCGGCCCCCCGCTCTAACCGCTAGGCCCCACTCCCCTCCTGGATCCAGGGAAACAACCCACGAGTCCCGGCTCCCCACTCACAGCATCTTGCCAGGAGGCCCCGGAGCTCTGGGCCGCGTCGCTCCCGGGGGACAGAAACCGAAAGGCCCCGCAGCCGGGGAGGAGCCCAGGCGGGGCTAACAGCAGCAGGGCTGGCACCGCGCCCCGGCTCCCGCCCCCCAGCTCTGCGGGGCTGGCTGGGCTGCGGGCCGGAGTGAGGGGCACTGGCAGGGCGGGGGGCAGGGCTGGGGGGGGGGCAGGGCTGCGACTGCAGCTCAGGAGTGAGGGGCACTGGCAGGGGGGGGGGCTACTTGCTCCCCATCTCTGCCCCCCCCCCCCGCTTGTCATGATTACCATGGGGGGGATGAGGGGGAGGTACCAGACAAACGGATGTGATGGACCCAGCATGTCGGGGCTGGGGGGGGGGCAGCTCCCATCCCATTGGCTGAGCTCTACCAAAGGTACCTCTGATTGGCCGGGGGAGGGGTGTGTTCCAAGCCTGGGGGAGCTGCCTGGGAGACCCCCGGCTGAGCCCCTCCCCCCGTGGTCACCGATCGGGGGGGCTCCCTGGCTGGGGAGGGAAGTCCCTGGGGGTTCCCTGGCTGGGGGGCGTCCCCTGGTGTTCCCTGGCTGGGGGTGTATCTGGCTGGGAAGGTGGGTCCCCCGGGGGTTTCCTGGGTAGGGGTTGTTCCCTGGCTGGAGGGGGGGGTCCCTGATGTTCCCTGGCTGAGGCGGGGGGGGGGTCTCCTGGTGTTCGCTGGCTGGGGGAGTCAGTCCCTAGCTAGGTTGGAGGGGATCCTGGCTGGGGGGGTCTCTGGCGGCTGGGGAGGGTTAAGGCAGCACCCCGCAGAGCCAGGGTACTACAAACCAGCCAGTCTGACCTCCAGCCCTGGGGAGCTGCTAGCAGCAAAGAGTGGGACAGTCAGCATGGGGGTCCCTGGGGACAGAGGCTGCTCCCCCCCCCTCCCTCCCGCAGGGAGTTACTAGGAGCCGAACCTGCCAACCCAGCCGGATCCCCTCCTTGCAGGGCCGGGTTTGGGGCACACGGGGGCTAACGCGCCTGCAGCAGCCAAGTGTCTGACCCCGCCCCACGCGGCCACAGTGAACATTGTG
Organism: Pelochelys cantorii; assembly: GCA_032595735.1. NCBI lineage: Eukaryota > Metazoa > Chordata > Testudines > Trionychidae > Pelochelys > Pelochelys cantorii. The sequence continues at coordinate 4,027,788 of CM064349.1, forward strand.
TCTGAGCTTTTCCGGTCCGAGTCAGGGCCCGGGCACGAAACAAACGCTGGCAGAAGGAGAAGCCCTGACCTGAGCCTGACCGCTACCAAAAATACCCCGGGGGGGGGCAGACTGGGACCCTACCGACCACCAGCCGCTGCTCCTGGTGGGGCTGACTGCTGCTCCCCCAGAGGTGGCAGGTTTTATGGGGCCTGTGCTCCACCATTCAGGAACCTGGGCCCAGCCCCACCAATGCTTGGCCTGGGATTTTCAGAGCTGTCCCAGGGGATCCTGGCACCAGCAGGAGCGAGTGACCCGGCCCCAGTCCGGCCTGCTCTGCTCTCCCCTAGTCTTCCCCCAATCCCCCCACTTCTTCCCACCCCCGGCCTGCCCCATCCCACCCACGCTCCCTTTCCCCCAGGTGACGCTGGGGGCCAGCTTACTGCTGCCGGCACCAGGGCCCCCACAAACTGCTCAAACCACCCTGAATCCCGCATTCTCCTGACGCACGGAGCCCCCCAAAGCGGTCTGGGCGCCACCCAAAACTGGGAACCTGGTGCCCAGACCACAGCGGCGGACTGAAGCCGCAGACACCGATTCTGTGGCCTCTGGCGGGGGAAAAGCCATGATGTGGGTACGGACCCAGTTACCCCGCCAGGATCTGCCTGGGGGAAAGGGGGCTTTGCAGGGACGTCTCGCGTGGGCTCCGCTCGGCTCCGCTGCTGCATGAGTGCGATGGCTGCAGGGCCAGGGAGCTGGGGTGGGTCCCAGCCTGGACAGCAGGGGGCGACGCGGGAACCAGCGAGGCTGCCGGCTGCACAGATGCAGGCACCAGTTGGCGCAGGCCACGGCAGGCAAGCCCCGCTCTGTGCCACGCTGGCCGGGCTGTTTGGGTCCCCGCCGCACCGCAAGGAGGCTGAGAACCCAGAGAGGCCCCAGCGGCGAGTGCCAAGGCCCGGCAAACGGGAAGGGGGGAGCTCCCTTTGGAAAGGCGGAGACTGGGGGGACAGTGCCGCGGTTCAGGCGCCTGCCAGGTGCCAACACCAGAGGGAGGGATGCTGCTTTCTCCCGCCAGAGAGGGCAGGACAAGAGGCGTGGGGCTCACACGCTGGCAGAGCCGCTGGGGTGAAATCTCAGGACAGCTCCCTGCCAGGAGGGCCGCAGGCCGCCCGGCCCTTCGCTGTCTGCGATGGGTTAGAGCCCACAAATTCCTCCGGGCAGGGGTTGGCCTGGACCAGCCTTGCATCCCCTCTCACCGTGGGGCTCTGTGGTGCTGTGATTCCATGGGGGGGAGTGGCCCTGGGGGGCTGGCATGCAGGGGGGGGGCACACAGGCTGGGAAGAGGTATTTGGCCAGGAGCCCTGGGGGTGAGGTATGGGGGGCACACTGTCTGGGAAGGGGCATTTGGCCAGGGGTTCTGGGGGGGTTGGGGTGCAGTGGGGCACACTGTCTGGGAAGGGGCATTTGGCCAGGGGCTCTGGGGGGGTTGGGGTGCAGGGGGGCACACTGGCTGGGGAGGGGTATTTGGCCAGGAGCTTTGGGGGGATTGGGGTGCATTGGGGCACACTGGCTGGGGAGGGGTATTTGGCCAGGAGCTCTGGGGGGATTGGGGTGCAGTGGGGCACACTGGCTGGGGAGGGGTATTTGGCCAGGGACTCGGGGGGGGGGGTTGGGGTGCAGGGGGGCACAAAGGCTGGGGAGGGGTATTTGACCCGGGGCTCTGGGGGAGGTTGGGGCATGGGGGGTGCACATGAGTTGGGAAGGGGGCTCCTTTTGCCTGGGGGGCACCCCCCACGAGCCACCCCCACACCAAAGCGGGGGAGGGGCTGTCTCCCCCTCCCCCTTGAGACACCTGCCTAGTCCCGAAATAGCCCTGGCGGGCTGCGGGGCGGGGGGGTCAGGCCAGGACCCCGCGCAACGCGCCCAGCCCGATGCCAATTCCGGCAGCTGCCCCCCCCGGGCGGTGACGGCGCGGCCCGGCCCGGCCCCGATTGGCCCAGGCAGGCGGCCAAGTCCAGAAGCTTCTGCGAGGGGCGGCGGGGGGGGCGGACCCGTATATAGCGGGGGGGGCGCCGCGGGCTGGGGCGCAGCGCAGTCACCGCGGGGCGCACGGAGCCTGCAGCGCGCACGGAGCCGCCGCGCAAAGGTAGTGGGGGCAGCGGGGTCCCAGCTGGAGCCCGGGCGTCCCGGCCGCGGGCAGGGTGGGGCTCGGCCTCGGGCACGTCTCTTCTTTACTCCCGGGCTGGGGCGGGGACTGCAGCCTGGGCTCTCTCCGGCTCTGCTGCGAAATAGCTGAGGGGAGCCCCTGCTGTGCCTCAGTTTCCCTGTCCCAACAGGGCTAATGACTTGCTTGCCGGGGGCAAGGAAGGGGGCCCCAGTGGGAGCCTGGCCATATATGGGACCATAGCGTCACCCCCATAAATAGCTGCTGGCTGGCAGCCCCTGGCACAGCACCCAGGTCCCCTGGCAGTCCTGTCTTCTGCGGGGCTCTGCTCCCCTTAAGGCCAGCCAGCCCCTGGCTCTCCCCCTGCCTACCCCTCTTGGGGTGCGGCCTGTACATGCCTCTGGAGTTGTAACCCGTGGGGTGCTGCAGTCTGAGGGTCCTAGTACATAGGAGTTACCCCTGGCCCCCCCCCCCAAACCTTGTAGCTAAACTAGCTTCCTCCTCTCTCTGGGAGAGGTTGGGGATGGGGGGCTCTGGCTGTGGATTGTTGCAGAGTCTCTGGTTTCGGGGGCAGGAGGCAGCCTGTGGGAGAGCTGCCCCTAATGTGCAAAGACCTGGGGTGCAGGGGGCATTTGGGGTGTAGTTGGGGAATCTGTCTCATCTGGGCATTTCAGAGGCTGCAGAGCAAGACCTGCAGATCCTGGGGGAGGGGGGCTGCCATTGGGGGTGCCCTGTTGACAGAGCCCCTGAGCCAAACTGCTTCGAACTTCCCCCCGCAAGCCTCCCCCGCTCCCCAGATCCAATCAGCCTCTCGCTGCTGGGCAGTGAAGGGTCCCTGGGCTGGCGCAGCAGCTAATACGGCCTGGGCGCTGGCAGGGCTGTCCTGCTGGGGGGCAGGGTTAGGGCCCAGCTCTGCACCCCACTGGGAGCAGGCCGTGCCGGGCGGTGCCTCTGGCTGTAACGGTCTAGCGAAGCAAAACCCAGCGCCACAAACATCCGCCCTGGCTTATCTGAGCGCCAGACGCACACAGCCCTGTCTGGGGTGGGGGCTGTAAAATAGGCTCCTGCCGTGTGCCCCCCCCCATGCTGCTCAACTTGCTGCATTACAAGCGCCCCCTCCCCAGAGCTGGGGGGAGAACCCAGGAGTCCTGGCTGCCAGCCCTCCCCTGCTCTAACCACTGCACCCCACTCTCCTGAGCTGGGCTGTGTTAGAACTCCTGGCTTCTATGCCTGGTTTGCATGGGGAAGGGGGGGCCAGTGGTTAGAACAGGGCGGGCGGGGAGCCAGGACTGCTGGGGTCACACTGGATCTGTTTGGACATTGGGGGCTATGTTCTGCGCTGCCTGTGCCTGGCACTCCCCAGAGCCAGCACCTGAGGACAGCCAAGGGCATGGCTGGGGCGGGGCTCTGAGCCGGGACCCCAGAGCTATGTTATCACTCCGCCCTGGGCGCAGGGCGGCAGGAGGGTAAATAACTTGGGTCCTAACTCCAGCGGCATGTGTGCCCAGGAAAGCAAGCGGTCTCCTCTAGGGACCGGCCGGGCCCTGCATGTAGGGCCAGGGCCTGGCTGGGGTACAGAAGGGGCACAGTTTTAATTCAACTGTGTAAAGTTCTATGTGGCAGTTGATCTGGAGGAGGGAGGTCTGGGGTTCCCTGGGAGGGAAGCGGGGGCTAGTGGTTAGAGCAGAGGGGGACAGGCAGTTCTGGCTGAGCTGTGGGGTCAGGCTGTACCTGGGACCTGCAATGCCCCCCAGGGAAGTGGGGGTGTTACCCCCCTGGCCTGAGCTTGGAGGGCTCTGAGCCCTGTTGTGTAAACGCCCTGTCCCCCTGCCAGCTGGCAGTGCTGCCCCATGGATGGGCTGGGGGGGCAGGCCCTGCGATTGGCTGGGCACTGAGGCGGCCGCCCCCTCGGGCAAGGGGCCAGCGAGGGCCGTGTTTCTAGAAGGCCTGGTGGGGGTGCGGGCTGGGGAAGGGTCTGCAGCTGCTGGCCGGGGCTGTTCCAGCAGCTTCGCTCCGGACACACGGGGCTCAGCCCCTCTCCAGGCGCGGGGGAAAGGGGGGGCTGTCTATGCAAGTTCCCCCACTGCAGGGAATTGGGGGCAGGGCCTCTGGATACTCAGGGTTTGGGCTGGGACTCTGTTACCCACCTGCTCTGTCACCCCTGTTCTCTGGCCCCGGGTGGGTGAGACGTTAACTGTTTCACGGCCGCTGTGGGGACTCGGCTCCTGTCCCCTGGCACTTCTCGGGCAGTGGGGCTGTCGCTGGGCGGTCGCTCCGGCAGCACTAGAGCCTGGCCCAGGGGGTTTGTGTGCAGGCCAGAAAACTGACGTCGGAGGGTTCCGAGTCTTCCCCCAGCCAAGGCTCTGGGGAGGGAGTGGGGTCTAGTGGTTAGAGCAGCGGGCACTGGAAGCCAGGACTCCTGGGTCCTGTTTGACACCCTCCCCGCCCCCCTTTGCAGCCAAGATGTCGAAGGGCCAAGCCGTGGGCATCGACCTGGGCACCACCTACTCCTGCGTGGGCGTGTTCCAGCATGGCAAGGTGGAGATCATCGCCAACGACCAGGGCAACCGCACCACGCCCAGCTACGTGGCCTTCACTGACACCGAGCGCCTCATCGGCGATGCCGCCAAGAACCAGGTGGCCATGAACCCCACCAACACTGTCTTCGGTGAGCACTGGGGCCTTGCCTCCAGGGGGCGCTGCCCTGCTCAGCCCTGGCCGGGGGGCGGATCCGGGCCTTTCCCCTCTCGGTCCCTGTGTGGAACGAGTTGGTGGGGTCTCATCCGGCAGGGCGGGGTCCCTCTGCAGCAACTGCTCCGTTGGGGGGGCTGTCAGGGAGGAGCATGGAGCCCCGGGAAGGGGGCAGAGGGGAGGACCCTGGGGGGCAGAGGTAGCTTGTCCCCTGGGGGCGGGTCCTGGATATTCCCCACCTATCTCCTGCTGACACCCCCCCCCCCCCCCGTGTGCCCGTTCACCCCCCAGATGCCAAGCGTCTGATTGGCCGGCGCTTCGACGACCCGGTGGTGCAGTCGGACATGAAGCACTGGCCCTTCCAGGTGATCAACGATGGGGGCCGGCCCAAGGTGCAGGTGGAGTACAAGGGCGAGACCAAGACCTTCTACGCAGAGGAGATCTCCTCCATGGTGCTCACCAAGATGAAGGAGATCGCCGAGGCCTACCTGGGCAAGGTGAGGGCTGGGGGGGTCAAGGGGCCCAGGTGAGCCGGTGGATCTGGGGGGTGGGGCCAGGTGAGCGAGGGGGGGCCAGGGCCAGATGAACTGGGGAGGGGCAGGGGCAGGGCCAGGTGAGCCAGAAGGTGCTGGGGGGGGTTAGCAAGTCAAAGTGTGGGGGGGGCTGGGAGCCAGGACTCCTGGGTTCTATCCCCAGTTCCAGAAGGGAAGTGGGGTCTAGTGGTTAGAACAGTGTCCGGTGCCCACATGCAGAGGCCTGCTGACCAGTTACCTCAAAGGCTGGGCTGTCCCTGCAGTGGGGGCGCTGTTAGCCACCAGCAGTAGTAGATCGTTACCCTCTGGGGCATCAGGGCTACAAAGGGAGCTTCTCCCCTGCACAACCTTGGGGGAGGGGCACCCCAGCCTGCTCTGACCTTCCCCTCCCCCCCGGCAGACGGTCACCAACGCCGTCATCACGGTGCCAGCCTATTTCAATGACTCCCAGCGCCAGGCCACAAAGGACGCCGGCACCATCGCCGGCCTCAACGTGCTGCGCATCATCAATGAGCCCACGGCCGCTGCCATCGCCTACGGGCTGGACAAGAAGGTGGGCAGGGAGCAGGGGCCTCCAGGGGGCGCCCAGCGCCGGTTCCCCGGGGATGGGGGGATGCGATATGGGGACCTTGCCCCTCTAGGGGGCGCTCAGCGCCGGTTCCCGGGGATGGGATATGGGGACCTTGCCCCTCTAGGGGGCGCTCAGCGCCGGTTCCCCGGGGATGGGATATGGGGACCTTGCCCCTCTAGGGGGCGCTCAGCGCCGGTTCCCCGGGGATGGGATATGGGGACCTTGCCCCTCTAGGGGCGCTCAGCGCCGGTTCCCCGGGGATGGGATATGGGGACCTTGCCCCTCTAGGGGGCGCTCAGCGCCGGTTCCCCGGGGATGGGATATGGGGACCTTGCCCCTCTAGGGGGCGCTCAGCACTGGTTCCCCTGGGATGGGATAAGCGGACTTTGCCCCTCCAGGGGGTGCCCATCCGGGACTGGCTCCCCTGGGATGGGGGGATGGGATATGGGGACCTTGCCCCACAGGGAATGCTGATCCAGGACTGGCTGGCCACAGGGGAAAGATGAAGGGGGGACACCCCCACTTCTGGGGGGGGGGGGGAGACAGGAAGGAACCTGGGGGGCTGGCTGTGGGGGATGGGGAGGAGGATCTGGCAGGCTAGCTCGGGGGAGGAGGGGGAGATCCAAGGCCTTGGCCTGGTTCTGGTAGGGGAGGGCCAGCCAGGGGTCCCTGCCCCTCTGCCACATTCCATCTCCTGCCCATCCCCCCCCCCCCCCCCCGCAGGTGGGCGGGGAGCGCAACGTGCTGATCTTTGACCTGGGCGGCGGCACCTTCGACGTCTCCATCCTGACCATCGAGGACGGGATCTTCGAGGTGAAGTCCACGGCGGGCGACACCCACCTGGGGGGCGAGGACTTCGACAACCGCATGGTCAACCACCTGGTGGCGGAGTTCAAGCGCAAGCACAAGAAGGACGTGACGGGCAGCAAGCGGGCGGTGCGGCGCCTGCGCACGGCCTGCGAGCGGGCCAAGCGCACCCTCAGCTCCTCCACCCAGGCCTCCATTGAGATCGACTCGCTCTACGAGGGCGTGGACTTCTACACGGCCATCACGCGGGCCCGCTTCGAGGAGCTCAACGCCGACCTCTTCCGCGGCACGCTGGAGCCGGTGGAGAAGGCCCTGCGCGATGCCAAGCTGGACAAGGCCCAGGTGCACGACGTGGTGCTGGTCGGCGGCTCCACCCGCATCCCCAAGATCCAGAAACTGCTGCAGGATTTCTTCAACGGGCGGGAGCTGAACAAGAGCATCAACCCGGATGAGGCCGTGGCCTACGGGGCTGGTGAGTTGGGGGCAGCAGTGGAGGGAAGGGGGCATGGGAAGGGTCAGATGTTGGCTACGGGCTCGGGGAGGAAAGGCCCGATGACATGGGGTGTGGGTGGGGGCAGATTGGGGTGGATGAGGGATTAGTTGCGGGGGTGAGGGGAGTCGTCTCGGAGGCCCAGTGACAGGGCAGGGTCAGAGGCAGGTGTGCAATGGGGTGATACGGCCGGGAGAGGGGCTGGCTTCCAGCTCGAGAGGAGGGATTCCCCTTCCGCAGAGGGTGAGGTGACCCCCAATTTCAGGCCCCTTCTCTCAGCCCTGGGGCACAAGCCATGGGGCGGGCGGCTTTGGTGCAAGGATTCAGAGCGTTCGGGGTCTGTGCGCAGTGAGGCGGGGCAGTTCTGTGAGTGACCCCCTAGCAAAAATTATGCAAATAAGGTGGCTTGTGCATAAATTATGCAAGCAATGTGGGCGCATACATTAGCCAAAGAAGACCCTGGCTCGCTTGCCTGTACCCAGCCGTGTGGGGCTGGCATGAGGGACACCAGGGGCGGGGCTGGCCCAGGGTGGGGGGGTTCCCAGTGCCTTGCTGACCCCCCCTCCCCCCCACCCCTCAGCCGTCCAGGCGGCCATCCTGTCGGGCGACAAGTCGGAGAACGTGCAGGACCTGCTGCTGCTGGATGTGACCCCGCTGTCGCTCGGCATCGAGACGGCCGGCGGCGTCATGACGGCCCTGATCAAACGCAACACCACCATCCCCACCAAGCAGACCCAGACCTTCACCACCTACTCCGACAACCAGCCCGGCGTGCTCATCCAGGTGGGGGCAGGGCTGGGGGCGCAGGCCGGGGCTCGGGCTGGTTTGGGGGGGCCCTGGGGAAAGGTGCAGACCGGGGGCACACGGCCGAGGGGTGCCCAGCTGCATTCAGAGGGGTGGGGATGGGGCACTGCAGCAAGGGGGTGCCAAGCTGTGGGGCCGGGGTGCTCAGAGATGAGCCCATGGCAATACCAAGGAGGGACACCCCAGTGAAGGGTGCCTAGCTGGGTAGGGCTGGGCGTGGCCAGGGGAAGGGGAAACCCAGGGGCCAGGGACACACCTCCCCCTGCCCACCCACCGGCTGGTGCCCCTGGTTCCCTGCCAACCCCAGCCTGGCGCCCCTGCAGGTCTTCGAGGGCGAGCGCGCCATGACCAAAGACAACAACCTGCTGGGCAAGTTTGAGCTGACGGGCATCCCGCCCGCTCCCCGCGGGGTGCCCCAGATCGAGGTGACCTTCGACATCGACGCCAACGGCATCCTCAACGTCTCGGCCGTGGACAAGAGCACGGGCAAGGAGAACAAAATCACCATCACCAACGACAAGGGTAAGAACCCAGGCCCCCAGCCCTGCTCCGACCACTAGACCCCAGAGCTGGGGGGGGGGGGGGAACCCAGGAGTCCTGGCTCCCAGCTCCAACCACTAGCCCCCACTCCCCAAGCCGGCAGGAGAAGCCAGGCGTCCAGGTGCCTGGTGCTGAGCCGCTCTCTGCCCGCCAGGCCGGCTGAGCAAGGAGGAGATCGAGCGCATGGTGCAGGAGGCAGAGCAGTACAAGGCGGAGGACGAGGTGCAGCGGGAGAAGATCGCGGCCAAGAACTCGCTGGAGTCGCTGGCCTTCAACATGAAGAGCACGGCCGAGGACGAGAAGCTGAGGGACAAGCTGTCGCCTGAGGACAAGCAGAAGATCCTGGACAAGTGCAATGAGGTCATCAACTGGCTGGACCGGAACCAGGTGAGAGGGGGCTGGAAGTGGGGGGCAGGGAGGAGTGGGGGGCCAGGCGTAGCTGCAGGTACATGGTGAGGGAGGGTTGGGACCAGCGCTTGGGCAGAAAACATGGCCATCCTGGCTCCCAGCTCCTCCCCTACTCTAACCACTAGACCCCACTGCCCTGCCAGAGTGGGGGGGGGGGTAGAACTGGGGGCCCCCCCCACACTTATCCTGGGGGCGGGGCCCTCCCTCCTATAGCAGCTGGGAAGGCCTGTGCCTGCACCTAGACGCCTCTCCCAGCAGGGGGCAGCAGAGAGCTGGGCCTGGCTCCAGCCACTGCAGGGACCTTATGGGGGGGCCTGTCACAGAGGTGGGGGGGCGATGGGAAGGAGCCTGTTGTGGGGGGGGGGGGGAGCCTCCCCTTGGGCCCGTGCAGGCCAAACAGGGTCTGGCAGCCCAGCACTCGGGCAGACCCAGCAGCTCCCCTGGCTCCTTGCAGTCTGCTCCCTGGGGGGGCATGAGGAGAGGAGCCGGGGCCCCGTTGTCTTCCCCGCCCCCCACCCTTGGTGGAGGGAGGCTCCCCATGTTGAGGGGCCCCGGGGAGCAATGGGTGGGGCTGGGCACCCCTCTCTGTGGAGCCTGGGTGGATGCCAGCTGGAGGGGGGCAGGGGGTGCCCCAGGGCTGGCGTGCAAGGGGTTAATCGTCCATGTCGTCCGTCCCCCCCCCCCCCCCCCCCAGACGGCGGAGAAGGAGGAATATGAGCACCAGCAGAAGGAGCTGCAGAACCTCTGCAACCCCATCATCACCAAGCTGTACCAGGGCGCCGGCGGGGGGATGCCCGGGGGGATGCCCGGGGGGTTCCCCGGGGCCGGTGGGGCAGGGGGCGGTTCTTCCGGACCCACCATCGAGGAAGTGGATTGAGACCCGCCACGGAGCCTGTCCTTTCTCCCCCCCCCCCCCCCCAATCCATCGCACATCCATGGGGAAGGGTCTGGCTTACCCACAGCTTTCTCATGAGCCTCTGCTCCAGCGGGGACCCCACCCCCAGCTAGCCCTTGCTCAGAGGGGGGATCTGACCCCTCCCCCGCCCCTGCCCTGAGAATCCAGCTCTCGGCTCAGAATAAATTATTGTGTACGTTTAACGTGCTGAGCGGCCCCTGTCTCGTTATTGGGGGCAACCCCGGGGGGCTGGGAGCTGAAGCCCTGGCCCGGGGAGGAGGAGAGCTGGCGGGAAGCATGAATAAGAGTTCAAGTAACTGGGAAAGTAACTTTTCGCAGGACGAGTCGCCAGCTGGGAGGAATCTCCAGCGCTGGCCACGTGAAAATCCCTAGCTCTCCTCACCCTCTGCTCCGGCTCCACCCAGAGCGAGGGGTGCCAGGTGGCCGGTTTTCTACCAGACAGTCCAGTATCTTCTGAAATCTTACTGGACAGAGCACGAAAACCGGACACGTGCAATGGGGGAGCGACTGGGAGGCAGGGCCACGATTGGTGCTGGGAGCCTGTGGTTGCATGTAAAAGCCGGGAGGGGGGGTGGCTGAGAGTCACAGCTACTCCCCCCGCCCCACTTCTGCACGTGACGAGGTTCCCAGTGTCAATCGCGGCCACGGTCGCGGCCACGCCTCCCAGCTGGGAGCCTCTGGTTGCATGCAGAAACCGCCCCAGGCAGTGGATGGAAAGCCACCCCCCTTTCTCCTCCCCCCCAAGCTTCTGCTAGCAGCTAGAGGGAGTGCCTGCCGGGGGCTTGGCCCATTGGACTCCAGCTGTGGCCAGTGGCTACCCCGGCCCCATGACATCACTTATGCCACCGGCGTAAGACACAGACCCGCCGCTCGGGTCCCTGCAGCAGGAGCGCTCTGGCGTGGCTGGGCTCGGGACCCACCCCACCCACAAACTCGGCAGCTGCACCCAGAGCACCATGCAAGGTCAGAGACACAGCCCATGCCGGGGGCTAGGTCCTCACCCTGGGCAGGCAGCTCCTGCGAGTCCTTCCCCACCGTTCCCCTCTTGGAGAACCCACAACTGCCCCCCCCCCCCCCACGTACCTCCTCACAGCCTCCCCATGCGAGCCCCCCTTAATCCCCCACTTCATCCCATGGTGCTTTGACAGACACCCCAATATCCTGCAAAGTTGAGCAGGGATGTGGCCCTGGTCTGTTTGTGCCCTCTGTCCGGTATTTTCTGAATTTTTTTCACCAGACAATGTGCAATGTCCGCTATTTTCGGTTTTTTCTAGCTGGGCACTGGATGGAAGCTGGGGGGCGCCTCCTGTGGTTGCGGGCCGAAGCCGGGCGGTGCGCGGGGTTTTTGTATGCCTGCAGGGCAGCTGAGCACCCCCCCCACCCCCACCCCCACCTGGAGTAAGAAGGGGCCAGTGGGGCTAAAGGGGGGCAGCCGCTCTCCCTGGCCTGCGGGGGCTGCTGGCCAGCGGACAAGCAGGGGCCTTGGACAAGCAGGGGGCAGCCCTGGGGATCTGACCCCCCCCCGCTCCTCTCTAGTGGGGCTGTCCCACTCCTGGCCTCATTGGGGGGCTGTGTGAGTCTGGCTGGGGCATGGGGGGGCAATTAGTGGGCAAGGAGGGGGATGGGAGCTGGGGGGGCAGAACCGGCAAGGGAAGCCCCCCCCCCCCCATCCCATGGCTCTGAACGGGGAGAGGAGGAAAAGCAGGTGCCAGGGCCACTGGTGTAAAGTGGCGAGGGGCGGCGCGGGGGGGAGGTCCTGGCCTGGCCCAACCCGGCTCCTGCCTCCCTGCCAAGGGCTGGGGAAGGTCCCAGCCGGCTGCACGTGCCGGAGACACAGGCCGGAGCCAGGGCCCAGGCAGGCACTAGTGCAAACGGCAGGGCTGGCAGGGGAAGGGGCAGCGGGGGGATGCTGGCACGGGGGGGGGGGTGAATGCCACAGGCCGGTGCTGGTCCCCTCACACGGCACAACTGAGCAGATTTATTAGGAGCTCCATTTGCCAAGACTCTTCCAGAGCCCCTCCCCCCACCCTGCTCTAACCATTAGCCCCCACTCCCCTCCCAGTGTCAGGGATGGGCATAGGATCAAGGAGGGCAGGGAGTGCTAAAACCCAGGTTTTAGTCAGGGTCTTGGCTCCTGGCCCTGAACGTGCTTCCCCCTCCGCCGCTCACACCACATGCAAAGTGTCCCCACCCCACCGGGGAGGCACCCCGGGTGAACTGAGCCCAGCCAGGGATGTGGCCGCAGCACCCCTGGGCTCTCCCAGAAGGGTTCCCTCTCTTTTGTCCCATTTGTGTGTGGAACAAATTTTGTTCTGTGCACCGAGCCATGCACATGTGCACCACCCATCAATACACATGCTGCGAATCAGCCGGGTGGCACCTGAATCTCTCCTGGGCAGCTGCCCAAGCGCCCAGCTTACAGGGAACACAGGGCCGGGCTGCCCATGGAGCCTCGTGCCCTGCCCCAGTTTCAGTGCCTTGGTGAGGGTGGCCTGGGCAGGGGTGAGCCTGATACTGGCTCCAGCCAGGCTGGCAGCGGCTCGATGGGCACAGCCTCATGCTGGGCCTGCTGCCCTGGGAGGGGTGAGAGAACCCAGGTGCCCTGGGTCTCAGCCCCACCCTGGTCTAACCACTAGGCCTCCCTCCCCTCCCAGGGCCACAGAAGAACCCAGGAGTCCTGATTCCCTCCCCCTACTTCTAGCCTCTGTCTGGGGGGCTACAGAGAGTCCTAGAGGGGCCTGGAGGCAGAGCCAACCCTGCCACATCTGAGCTGGTTCCCCCCCATCCTCCATGGGGCTGGGCACCAGGCCTCCTGGGTTCTAGCCCAGCTCTGGGAGTGGAGTGGTGGCTAGTGGTTAGATCTTTGCATGTCTCTTTCGTTCCCACCACCTCCAGAGCCCTGTGGGGCAGGTCCCGACCCCCGAGAAAAGGTGGGGAGCAAAGTGCCCCTCCCTCTCTCCTTGCTCACGTTCACCATCCCGGCTGCCCTGGCCGGCCTGTCCGGATTCCCCAGCCCTGAGCCACCTGCTCGCTGCCCTGGGATGCACCCGGCATCTGTCCCTTCCCACAGGGTGGTGCTAATTACCCCCAACGAGCCACGTGGCGTCGTGGGCACGGAGCTGGCAAGGTGCCCACAGCGGAGCAGCGGCGTGGGCTGGGCGGGGAGGGGCCGGGCCCCGCGTGGGTACTTAGGGGTGACTAGAGGCAGCTCTCGGGCTTGGCAGGGAAGGGCAGACGGACGCAGGACGGGCGAGGGGGGCACCTGACGTTCTCACCATGGCCAGGGAGCTGGCCCTGATTCCACTGCTGGCGCTGCTGGCACCAGGTAAGGGTGCCCCAGGGGGTGGGGGTCCAGCCCTGAGCCACCTGGTCGCTGCCCTGGGGATGCACCCGGCATCTGTCCCTTCCCACAGGGTGGCTGCTAATTACCCCCAACGAGCCACGTGGCGTCGTGGCACGGAGCCTGGCAAGGTGCCCGATCCCTGTCCGGGGCCTGCGGCAGTGCGGCTGGGCGGTGGTGGGGCCGGGCCATCCGCGTGGGTCCTTAGGGGCCACTAGTAGGCAGCTCTCGGGCTTGGTCAGGGAAGGGCAGACTGTCGCAGGGCCCGTGCGAGGTGGGGCACCTGGCGTGTCCTCAATCCCTGGCCAGGGAGCCTGTGCCCTGATTCCACTGCTGGCGCTGCTGGCACCAGGTAAGGGTGCCCCAGGGGGTGGGGGCGTGGCTGGTGCAGAATGGGGAGAGGCTCAGGATGCCTGGCTCAATTCCCAGCTGCTTGCAGTGCCTGGCGTGGTCCCGATCCCTGTCCGGGGCCTGCGCAGTGCCTGGCGTGGTCCCCATCCCTGTCCTGGGCCCATGTAGTGCCCGGCGTGGTCCCAATCCCTGTCCGGGGCCTGTGCAGTGCCCGGCGTGGTCCTGATCCCTGTCCGGGGCCCCTGCACTATCCGGCGTGGTCCCCATCCCTGTCCGGGGCCCCTGCACTATCCGGCGTGGTCCCCATCCCTGTCCGGGGCCCCTGCACTATCCAGCGTGGTCCCATCCCTGTCCGGGGCCCCTGCACTATCCGGCGTGGTCCCCATCCCTGTCCGGGGCCCCTGCACTATCCGGCGTGGTCCCAATCCCTGTCCGGGGCCTGTGCAGTGCCCGGCGTGGTCCTGATCCCTGTCCGGGGCCCCTGCACTATCCGGCGTGGTCCCATCCCTGTCCGGGGCCCCTGCACTATCCGGCGTGGTCCCCATCCCTGTCCGGGGCCCATGCAGTGCCCGGCGTGGTCCCCATCCCTGTCCGGGGCCCACTGCACTATCCGGCGTGGTCCCCATCCCTGTCCTGGGCCCATGCAGTGCCCGGCGTGATGGGAATCCAGACCCCATCCAGGGCCTGTGTAGCGCCTGGCACAATAGCAGCCCCACTTTGTGTCCAGGCTCCGGGCGTGCCAGGAGCCCAGTGGGGCACATGGGCAGCAGCACGTGGTACAAAGTGGTGCCTGGTCTCAGGGGCCTGTGGGGGGCTGACATTCCCTATGGCTGGGCAGGCGAGGCGGAGGGGTGGGAAATGTTCCATGGCATTAACGGGTCTGTGGGCCTGTAGGGCACAGCCCTCACCCCGCCAGGGGGACAAGGGAACCTGGCTGGGGGGGCGGTCCCAAAGCACTTGGGAGACACTCATTGGGACCAGGTGGGTGGGGAAACTGAGGTGTGGGGGCAGCATCCCTGAAAGGAGGAGGCAGCGCCCACGACTAGGAGGAGCCCTGGCTCCCAGGTACCCACTCTGCAGCGCTCTAACCACTAGTCCTCACTCCCCTCCCAGAGCGGGTGGGGGGATAGAACTTAGCCCATTCCCTGCTGCCTGAGCCCGCTCCCAGATTTCGGGGAGGCCCCACCCCAGGAACAGGCTGTCCCGGATCCCAGATCAACATCCAGCGTCGCCTCCGCCCCCTCCGGGGTGAAACTGGCACAAGCGGCCCAGCAGGAGGAGGAGAACCAGAAAACAGACCCAGCCGGTTCCCAGCACCTGGCCCTGACTCCCGGCTTCTGTGCCTGGCTGGGGGGGCAGTGGGGAACAGTGGTTAGAGCAGGGGAGACTGGGGCAGGTTCTGTGCCTGGCTGGGGAAGAGGGTCTAGTGGTCAGAGGAGGCCTGGGGGCAGGACTCCAGGGTTCTCTGCCTGGCTGGGGGGGGGGGGGGCAGTGGGGCCTAGTGGTTAGAGCAGGAGGGACTGCAGCAGGACTCTCAGGTTCTGTGCCAGGTTATGGGGGGCAGTGGGGTCTAGCGGTCAGAGGGAGCCGGTCCCTGGCTCTGATGGCCCCGCTCTGTCTCCCCGGGCCAGGCTGCGGGCTGAGGTGCAAGTCCTGCCAGGGGGAGCTCGGCTGCCCGGAGGAGGCGGAGGTGACCTGCGGCCCAGGCGAGACCAGCTGCCGGACCGCGGTGCGCAGCGCGGCCGTGAGTGAGTGGGGGGGGGCACAGTTACAGCAGAGAGGCCTGGCACGTGACTGGATTACAGCCTGGAAAAGGGGGGCGGGGTAACGGGGGCAGGGCGGGGGAGCCAAGGAGATGCCGGGGGGCTAAAATTGGGGGGGAGGGTCTGGAGGCGGGGCCGTCGCCCACAGGACGGAGTCTCCTGGGGGAGGTTTTGTGCGCGGGGTGTCGGGGGGCTCCCAGGGGAGGGGCTCTGGCTGGACTGTGGGGGGGGGGGAAGCTGGTCTCTCCTGGGGGCCAGTGCCCCGAGCCAGCCAGATTTGGGACATGATGGCGGGGCACGGAGTGGGTTAGGAGCTGGGGGGCTGTGAGGGGCCGGGCAGGTTGGGGGGGCACAGGGTGGGTTGGGAGCTGGGGAACTGTGAGGGGCCGGGCACATTGTGGGGGCACGGGGTGGGTTGGGGGGCGGGGGCTGTGAGGGGCCAGGAAAGTTGGGGGTGGGTTGGGGGGCTTGCAGGAGGGGCTGGGCTGGTTCTCACGGTGACACCCCCCCTCCCCCTCCCCGCAGCCTTCCTGCGCTTCCAGACCGTGTCCAAGGGCTGCGCGCGCCGTGCCCGGCCGGACGAGGCGCTGGCACTGAGCTCCCACCTGCTGGCGCTGAGCTACCGGGCCCGCCACTGCCAGGGCGATGCCTGCAACGCCGCCAGCCTGGGTGAGCCCCAGGCTGCACCCCCCGGGACCCCTGCACCCACAGGACCCCATTGTACCCCCAGAGCCCCCTCTCCACCCCCTGTCTCCCCGGGACCCCTCCTGTGACCCCTAGAACCCTGCCCCAGTGCCTCTCCCCCAGGCCTGCTCCTCCGCCCACACCGTCCCTGCCCCACCCAGCAGGCCCCCTGCCCCTATAGGGCACCCCCTGACCCCCCCTTCTCTCCCCACAGCCCCCGAGCCGGCCGCCCCCAACCAGCTGCGCTGCCACGCCTGCACCTCCCAGGGCGCCTGGTGCCCCCCCTCTGCCCGCACCCAGCTGGGCTGCACCGGCTCCCAGGACCAGTGCCTGGACCTGGAGGTCACCGGCACCCTGGGTAAGGGGGCAAAGCGGGGAGGGAACCCGAGATGCTGAGGGTGGCGGAGGGGAGGACCGGAGGCAGTGGTAGAGGGGAGGGGAGGGGAGGTCCGGAGGCGCTGGGGGTGGGGGGGGAGGACCAGAGGCAGTGGGGAGGGGAGGGGAGGTCCGGAGGTGCTGGGGGTGGGGTGGGGAGGTCCGGAGGCGCTGGGGGTGGGGGAGGGGAGGACCAGAGGCGGTGGGGGAGGGGACGGGAGGACCGGAGGCGGTGGTAGAGAGGAGGGGAGGGGAGGTCCGGAGGCGCTGGGGGTGGGGGGGGGGAGGACCAGAGGCAGTGGGGGAGGGGACGGGAGGTCCGGAGGTGCTGGGGGTGGGGTGGGGAGGTCCGGAGGCGCTGGGGGTGGGGGAGGGGAGGACCAGAGGCAGTGGGGGAGGGGAGGGGAGGTCCGGAGGTGCACACCCCTGATACCCTCCCCCCCCACACACACAGGGGAGTTTGCCAACACGAAGCTGAAGGGTTGCGCCAGCCTCCCGCGCTGCCAAGACGGGCTGGGTTTCCACGCCAGCTCCCGCGCCATCCACGCCCGCTGCTGCAACACGCCCCTGTGCAACCACCAGGACACCGGTACCCACCTGGCGGGGGCACGAGACGGGCCCATGGGGCTGAGCCGGGGGGGGAGGGGGAGGAAGGAGGCAGGATACCAGGGTAGATGGGCCCATGGAGCTGATGGGGGGGGCAGGATACCAGGTAGATGGGCCTGTGGAGCTGATGGTGGGGAGGGAAGATACCAGGGTAGATGGGCCCATGGAGCTGATGGGGAGGAGGCAGGATACCGGGGTAGATGGGCCCATGGAGCTGATGGGGGGGGGCAGGATACCAGGGTAGATGGGCCCGTGGAGCTGATGGGGGGGAGGTAGGATACCGGGGTAGATGGGCCCATGGGCTGATCAGATGGGAGGGGTTGGGGGTATCAAGTTGACAGGTTCATGGATCCAAACCCCCCCCCCCCCCCAAGATTTCCACACAGAGGCCGAGCTGCACAACGGGCTGCAATGCTACAGCTGTGCGGACGAGGACGAAATTGGCTGCACCAGCAGCTCGATGACCACGGTGTCCTGTGTGGGGCAGCACAACATGTGCTTGGAGGGGATCGGCCGCAGCCACTCTGGTGAGCGGGGCGCGGGGTCTCTCCCTCAGGGGGCGCTGGCTGGGGGCGGGGACTGGCTGGGGGGCGGGAAATGGGGCACGGGGCCTGTCCCCTGCAGGGGGTGCCGGCTGGGGGCGGGGACTGGCTGGGGGGCGGGAAATGGGGCACGGGGTCTCTCCCTCAGGGGGCGCCGGCTGGGGGCGGGGACTGGCTGGGGGGCGGGAAATGGGGCACGGGGCCTGTCCCCTGCAGGGGGTGCCGGCTGGGGGCGGGGACTGGCTGGGGGGCGGGAAATGGGGCGCGGGGTCTCTCCCTCAGGGGGCGCTGGCTGGGGGCGGGGACTGGCTGGGGGGCGGGAAATGGGGCACGGGGCCTGTCCCCTGCAGGGGGTGCCGGCTGGGGGCGGGGACTGGCTGGGGGGCGGGAAATGGGGCACGGGGCCTGTCCCCTGCAGGGGGTGCCGGCTGGGGGCGGGGACTGGCTGGGGGGCGGGAAATGGGGCACGGGGTCTCTCCCTCAGGGGGCGCCGGCTGGGGGCGGGGACTGGCTGGGGGGCGGGAAATGGGGCACGGGGCCTGTCCCCTGCAGGGGGTGCCGGCTGGGGGCAGGGACTGGCTGGCCCTGGGGAATCCTGACCCTCTGCCCTCCGGCCTGCAGGGGGCGCTGGTTCGGTCCTGGTGACCTTTAAGGGTTGCGCCACGCCGGCCATGTGCCAGAGCTCGCTGCTGGCCCTGGTGCAGGAGCTGGACGCCGCCGAGGTCTTTTGCTGCACCGGGAGCCTCTGCAACACCCGCATCATGAACGGGCAGGTAGCCGAGGGGTGGCCTGGTGCCAGCCCCCCCGCCCCCGCCAGCCCACGGCCGGCCCCCACCGCCGCCACCACCAAGCCCAACGGCATGCCCAAGGACGTCGCCGGGGAGGACGTGGTCCTTGTTGCCGGGGGGGCAAGGAGCCACGGCGACTGGGAGGCGGCGACCACCGAGAGTTCCGAAGGGCGGAGGCTGGAGGACGGAGGGGACCGCACCGCGTCACCTTCAGGCAGACAGGACGTCACCCTGCACCCTGGGCGCTTGGCGACAGGCGGCCACAAGGCCACGTCTGCCAAGGCACGTGACAACGCCGGCTCCGGGGAGAGTGCCCTGGGTACGGGAGGTGACACGGGGAGCCCTGGCCACGGGCTCGCTGCCGAAGGAGCGGGCCACGGCGCCACCGACTCAGCGTCTCTCATTGCCACAGGTGGCTCCGGCACACGCCCCGCCGCCCCAAGCCACGCAGGGTCAGCCAGGGAGAGCTCCGTGGCTGAGGACCACGCCGCCTCGGGCCCCGAGGGCTCCAGAAAGTCCCCCGGCCCGACTCCCAGCTCCCCTGGCGACCGGATCAAGGCCGTCTTCCCCGTGGCCCAGAACAAGAGCTTCTCCCAGGGCCAGGAGGAAGGCTCCAGACAGCCCAGCGTGGCCGAGGGAGGAGCCGGGGCCGGTTCCTACGGTGGGCAGAACAAAACCCTCAGCACCAAGCCCCTGGCTGTGGCTCCGGCTGGCGGAGGTCTGTCATCCCGTGACACAGCCCGTCCCGGCGCCCCGGAGATGGGGGCCAGGCCGGCGGGCAGGTGGGAGCGCATCGAGGGCGACCTGGACTGGCCCTCCATCTCCTTCCCCATCACCGTGGAAGCCCCCGGCGACGCCCTGCGTAGGTCCCCGTGGCAACGCCAGCACCCCGGGGCTGGAGCCGAAGGGGCCTGTGACAAACGCCAGCGGCTCCATCTACACCCGCCCCCCGGCTCCCCAGAAACCGCGCCCGTCGCCCCCCAGCGGCGCCTTCCGCCTCGGCGGCAGCCTCAGTCTCCTCAGCCTCCCGCTGCTGCTAGCAGCGCTGCTGCCCTGAGCCCAGCACGGAAGCCAGGAGTCCGGGCTCCCAGCCTGACCCCCCCCCGCCACTATCGGAGCAGGATGCTGGGGTTCCTTGGGTTCGTCTGAGGGTCACCCATGCAGGTGACACCGCTCTGCCTGGCTGGCTGAAATGGAAATTGCCCCCCCTGCGTGTCATAGACCCCATACTGTTGTTGGCAGAGGGAGATTTCCCAGGGGCTGGGAGCTCTGGAGCGGCTGCTATCCACGCTGTAGGTCAATCGGTGTGGATTACAGCACGCTGTACATGGCCCAGCAATAGACCTGTTAACCCTTGAGATGCTGAAGGGGTGTTTTTGCCTGTCAAAGGCCTGGGTTGGAAGCGGGGTGCTACAAAACACACTGCGTACGCAGACACAGCACTGCCAGATGGCGCGCACACACACACACACACACGCACACGGGGCAAGCATTCCCTGCCCCCATACACTTTCACTAAACAAAAACACACCTGCACACTGTCCAGACATGCACCTTGCAGACACACAAACACAAGGACTCACGAGGCAGGCCTGGGAACACACAGGAACACACACCATTCACACACCATACACACACCTCGCAGGCACACAAACACAAGGACACACACAGGAACACACACCCCTCGCTGATACACAAACGGGCGGAGTGCCAAGACACACACGTGCACACTGTTGTTATTGCCAGGTTAAGTATTTATTCCAGGAGAACTTCACCCTGGCAGACGAATCTCTCCCATTTGCCCCTTGCCCCTTAGTACCGCTGGGGGGGGGGGAGAAACTGGGGCAGTGGGTCCCAAGGTCCATCCACCCCTCAGCTGGCTGCACCTCGTCCCCAGCGTGGCCCCCAGCAGTTCAGTGACACGCCCGCGGCTGCACCCTCTGGTGGGGACTTAATGTATTGCTACGTCCGTCAGCGCCCGGCTCGGCTGCTGTCTGCTCTGCCCCCTGGCGCCCGGCTCGGCTGCAGTCTGCTCCCCCTACGGCACCCAGCTCAGCTTCTGTCTGCTCCGCCCCCTGGCGCCTGGCTCGGCTGCTGTCTGCTCCGCCCCCTGGCGCCCGGCTCGGCTGCTGTCTGCTCCGCCCCCTGGCGCCCGGCTCGGCTGCTGTCTGCTCCGCCCCCTGGCGCCCGGCTCAGCTGCTGTCTGCTCCATCCCCTGGCGCCCGGCTCAGCTGCTGTCTGCTCCGCCCCCTGGTGCCCGGCTCGGCTGCAGTCTGCTCCGCCCCCTGGCACCCGGCTCGGCTGCTGTCTGCTCCGCCCCCTGGCGCCCGGCTCGGCTGCTGTCTGCTCCGACCCCTGGCGCCCGGCTCGGCTGCAGTCTGCTCCATCCCCTGGCGCCTGGCTCGGCTGCAGTCTGCTCCGCCCCCTGGCGCCCGGCTCCGCTGCAGTCTGCTCCGCCCCCTGGCGCCCGGCTCGGCTGCTGTCTGCTCCGCCCCCTGGCGCCCAGCTCGGCTGCTGTCTGCTCCCCAGCGCCCGACTCGGTTGCTGTCTGCTCTGCCCCCTGGCGCCTGGCTCGGCTGCTGTCTGCTCCCCCCGTGGAGCCTGGCTCAGCTGCTGTCTGCTCCGCCCCCTGGTGCCCGGCTCGGCTGCAGTCTGCTCCGCCCCCTGGCACCCGGCTCGGCTGCTGTCTGCTCCGCCCCCTGGCGCCCGGCTCGGCTGCTGTCTGCTCCGACCCCTGGCGCCCGGCTCGGCTGCAGTCTGCTCCATCCCCTGGCGCCTGGCTCGGCTGCAGTCTGCTCCGCCCCCTGGCGCCCGGCTCAGCTGCTGTCTGCTCCGCCCCCTGGTGCCCGGCTCGGCTGCAGTCTGCTCCGCCCCTGGCACCCGGCTCGGCTGCTGTCTGCTCCGCCCCCTGGCGCCCGGCTCGGCTGCTGTCTGCTCCGACCCCTGGCGCCCGGCTCGGCTGCAGTCTGCTCCATCCCCTGGCGCCTGGCTCGGCTGCAGTCTGCTCCGCCCCCTGGCGCCCGGCTCGGCTGCAGTCTGCTCCGCCCCCTGGCGCCCGGCTCGGCTGCTGTCTGCTCCGCCCCCTGGCGCCCGGCTCGGCTGCTGTCTGCTCCGCCCCCTGGCGCCCAGCTCGGCTGCTGTCTGCTCCCCAGCGCCCGACTCGGTTGCTGTCTGCTCTGCCCCCTGGCGCCTGGCTCGGCTGCTGTCTGCTCCCCCCGTGGAGCCTGGCTCAGCTGCTGTCTGCTCCGCCCCCTGGCGCCTGGCTCGGCTGCTGTCTGCTCCGCCCCTGGCGCCCGGCTCGGCTGCTGTCTGCTCCCCCCACGGTGCCACCCGCTGGAAGGGCCCCAATAAAGAGTTTTCCTTCCTGCGTGGCCACTGCCTTTGCCTGCCACCCAGGCCTGGGGAGAGGGCGGGTCAGTCCCTAGCTCCCCTGCGTGGAGACACCCCTCACCCCAGGATCCCAGCCAGGGGTCCCTGTCCTGACCCCCGGCTCTGCTGACGCTGCCAGCATTGGACCAGCCACCAGCAGGTGACCTGGGCCGTACTGTGGCAGCTCTTGGGGTCATGGCGGCTGCTGCTAGATTAGGGGTCCCTGCTGAATTCTAGGGGGGCCATGGCTTAGGGGTTCCCGTGAGCTCCCCTCCCCCCCCTGTTGCCACACTTTCCTCACCTCCTTGGCAGGAGCCAGAGGCCTGGAAAGGCTGCTCAGCAACCAGGCATCCTGGCCTCCAGCTGCCCACCCCCCCAGAACCCATTGCAACCCCCCTTCCAGAGCTGGGTGAGAATCCAGACATCCTGCTCCTCCCCCCCCCCCATCCCCTCCCTGCCTGGAGCGAGGCACGTGGCTGTGAGTGGCTGGGCTGGCCTGGGGCCAGGAAGATTCCTGGGATTCCTCATCAGCTGCCCCTCCACATGTCCCACAAGTGGGGCCTGGCTGCCAGCTGGCACGCTGGGGGGGCTGGGCACAGTGGGGGGAGTTGGGGACATGCAGCAGGGGGCTGCCCAGGGAATGGCAAAGGGCCATAGCAGCTGCCAGAGACTGGAGAGAGGGTGCAGCAGGCACCTCAGAGGGCAGGGATATGGGGGGCTCAGCAGGGCAGGGATATGGGGGGTTGTGGGGCAGGGATATGGGGGGCTCAGCAGGGCAGGGATATGAGGAGTTGTGGGGCAGGGATATGGGGGGCTCAGCAGGGCAGGGATATGGGGGGTTGCGGGGCAGGGATATGGGGGGTCGCAGGGCAGGGATATGGGGGGGCACAGCAGGGCAGGGATATGGGGGGTTGTGGGGCAGGGATATGGGGGGCTCGCAGGGCAGGGATATTGGGGGGCATAGCAGGGCAGGGATATGGGGGGTTGCAGGGCAGGGATATGGGGGGTTCAGCAGGGCAGGGATATTGGGGGGCTCAGCAGGGCAGGGATATGGGGGGTTGTGGGGCAGGGATATGGGGGGCTCGCAAGGGCAGGGATATTGGGGGGCACAGCAGGGCAGGGATATGGGGGGTCTGCAGGGCAGGGATATGGGGGGTTGTGGGGCAGGGATATGGGGGGTTCAGCAGGGCAGGGATATTGGGGGGCCAGCAGGGCAGTGATATGGGGGGTTGTGGGCAGGGATATGGGGGGCTCGCAGGGCAGGGATATGGGGGGTTGCAGGGCATGGGATATGGGGGGCTTGTGGGGCAGGGAAGGGGGGTGCAGCAGGGAAGATGCTGGGAGACAGCGGAAAAATAAGGAGCCAGGGCCCCCCCTCGGGAGGGGCTGGGTTCCCAGGGTGGGGCACCCGTGCAGTGCCTGGGGGGCAAAGGTCACATCCGGAGTTCCTGGTGACTCAGGCTGACCTGGGTTTCGGGGAGGGGAGGGGCCTCTTGTAGGTGAGACATCAGCCCTGTGGGGGAGAACCCAGAAGTCCTGGTCCTGCTGTAACCACTAGCCCCCACTCCCCTCCAGACTGGCTGCGCTATGAGGTCACTGGCTTACCTCACCCATGGTGGCGCTTCCTTCTTTCCTGGTAGAGCCGGTGAGGCACATCCGCCCCCCCCCCCATGTCCTGTTCCTTCAAAACCTCCTGGGGGCAGCAACTGAGGGGCCCAGCTTTGGGCCAGGCCCCAGGGGCTGCAGGACACCAGGGTCCTTGCCCCAGATCTGCCACAACCTCCTGTGACCGGGCACCACAGGCTGGAAGCTGCCTGCCTCAGTTTCCCCTGCTATACAATGGGGAGAAGGTGTCTGCTTCGGCAGGGAGCACTGTGGGGTGGGGTAGGGGGGCTGCTTTTAGTGCGTGTCCCAGCACTTCCTGTGCCACCCCTCACCCCGGCATCTGGCCCCCGAGCCGTCTGGCCTGTGGCTGGCACTGAAACAGCAACCTCCTGTCACCTCAGAGGCCCAAGCAACATGGGGAAAACCACGTGGGTTAAAGACCCCAGAGCGCTCCGCTGCCTGGGGCAGGAGAGGGGCAGCGCCCGGCACACCAGGCTGGTCCCCAGCGAGCGAGGCTGGGCTCCTGGGCAGGGCAATGGGGCGGCTGGACCCCGTCCTTGGCTGGACATTAACACCCCCCAGCCACATTGGACAAGCAACACACAAACACACACACACACCCCGCAGTGTCGCAGTGGGGGGCAGGGCTGTGGTTGGGGGTGGGGAGGGGTAGCTGGGGCAGGGGGACGGGGCTGTGGTTGGGGGGTGAGAAGTGCGGCAGCTGGGGGGGGAATAGGAAGGGAGGGGCAGGAGAGGGGCTGGATTTGTCCAGCTCAGGAAGGGGAAGTGGTTTGGGGTTTTGTGTCCAGTTTCCGTTCCCTACTGAACGGGGCCAGAGCTTTCTGCTGCGTAAAACAACTTGGGTGTAAGAGCGGGGGCGGGGGTGTCTGCATGTGACAAGGGGGAGTCTACGTGTGAGAACAGGCGGGGCATGTCTTGTGACGGGGTCTGTGTGAGAATGGGGGAGTGTCTGCATGTTAAGGGGGTCTGCACGTGACAAGGGGAGTCTGTGTGTGAGAACAGGCAAGGGGGTGTCTGCGTGTGGTGGGGATGTCTGCATATGAGGGGGTCTGTGTGAGAATGGGGGGGTCCACATGTGAGGGGGTTCTGTGTGTGATGGGGTTCCGTGTGTGCGAATAGAGGGAGTGTCTGTGGGGGGGGTCTGCATGTGATGGGGGGTGGCTGCGTGTGAGAACCAGGAGAGGGGTGTCTGTGTGTGAGAATGGGAGGGGGTCTGTGTGTGACAGGGGGGTCGGTGTGTGAGACCCAGGAGGGGGGTGTCTGCATGTGAGGGGGTGTGTGTGTCTGCGTGTGAGACTGGGAGGGGGGTGTCAGCATGTGGGGGGGGTGTCTGCATGTGAGGGGGGTGTGCGTGTCTGCGTGTGAGACCGGGAGGGGGTGTCTGCGTGTGAGGGGGGTGTGCGTGTCTGCGTGTGAGACCGGGAGGGGGGTTTCTGCGTGTGAGACCGGGAGGGGGTGTCTGCGTGTGAGAGGGGGTGTGCGTGTGCGTGTCTGCGTGTGAGGGGGGTGTGCGTGTCTGCGTGTGAGACCGGGAGGGGGGTGTCTGCGTGTGAGGGGGGTGTGCGTGTCTGCGTGTGAGATTGGGAGAGGGGTGTCTGCATGTGAAGAGGTGTGTGTGTCTGCCTGTGAGAACCAGGAGGGGGGTGTCAGCGTGGGGGGGGATCTGTGTGATCCTCATCCCAGAATGGGGGGCAGGAGGGCGCCTGGGCCTGCCCCTGAACATTTTCCATACATGTCCTGCTCACACCAGAGCCATCCCACGAGCCAGCCAGTGGCCTGCGCACATGGCCCCATGTCACACGTGTGCAGTGACACACAGTGCGACACACGAATTCCGTGGCCACAGGGACCCTTGTGACCATCCAGCCTGACCTGGGGCAACACAGGCCAGAGAAACTCCCCACTCAGCTCCCAGAGCTGGGGGAGAAATCTGGTGTGCTGGCTTCCAGCCCCCCTCTCTAACCACTAGACCCCACTCCCCTCCCAGTGCTGGGGTAGAACCCAGGCGTCCTGGCTCCCAGCCCCACCTGCCCACTCGCATTGTGGGGGCATCAGCCCGGGACTCTGCACCCCATAAAGGGCCCTGGGGTGCCCCAGCAGGGCCAGCACCATGTCCTGGAGAACCCCCCTTCCATTGCACATGGCCCCAGGGGAGGGAGCCGCAGCTACAGGCTAGCAGCGGTAGTAGGGCTTTTATCCTCCACCGGCCCTGGCCAGACATGACGCCAGGTCACACCGCACGGGGCCATCCACCCCCAACCCTAGACCCTAAGGGCCCCGGCAAGGCAACCAGCCAGCCAGCCAGCCCCACCCGCCACGGGACCCCCTAGAACAGTGTTTCTCAAGCGGTGTCTGGGGAATGGCAACACAACTGAAAGCTGAATGTTTGTTTCAAGTGTTACAGCATTTTATTGGTTTTGTACTTTATACACCCAAAATGTCATCGCCCGCCCGGCTGCGCTTACGTTGTTTAAACAAATGTGTTGCAATGGTAGAAAAAATATGGTGTGTGTCTGAGAAGTGGGGGGCCTGGGGGTGTAGAATGTTCTGGGTTTTTTTAAGGGGGGTTTATAAAGAAAGGTGGAGAAATGCTGCCTTAGAACTCCCTGCTCTTTAACCCCCGCCCCCCGGACCCCCATATACCCCCCACGCTGACCCACCTCCCCTCAGGGGGCCCCAGTGACCCCCAGCCCTGCCCCATGGGGACCCTCATATACCTCCTGCTCTAACCCACCTCTCCTCAGAAACCTCCCGCAGTAACCCCTAGCCCCGCCCCATGGGGCCCCCCCATATACTCCCCTGCTTTAACACACCCACCCTCAGAGCCCCCCCCCCCGGGATCCCCGCCCCAGCCCGGCAGCGGGAAGGGGGGGGGAGGGGGTGTGTCCAGGCGCGGGGGAGGGTGGGGAAGGTTCTTAAGGCGGCCCCGGCTCTAGCGCCAGGGCAGAACAGCCCAGCCCAGCCCAGCCCGGAGCCTCCACGCTGCAAGTTCGAGCCCTGAGGCTATGGAGTCGGTATGGCGATGCGTCCTGCTGGGGGCGCTGCTGGGCCAAGGTACCGCCTGAAGCCGGGACGCCTGAGCTCTGTCTGTGGGCGACGGGACTAGTGGTTAGGGCTGGACGCCTGGGGTCTGTCTCTGGGTGTGGGGAGTGGGAGACCGGGCGCCTGGTTTCTGTATCTGGACGGGGGACTAGTGGTTAGAGCGGGGGGGTTGGGAGACCGGGCGCCTGGTTTCTGTATCTGGACGGGGGACTAGTGGTTAGAGCGGGGGGGGGTTGGGAGACCGGGCGCCTGGTTTCTGTCTGGGGGAGGGGCTGGTTGCCTGGGCTCTCGCCGGCCAGGGGGGGAAGTCTGCGGCCAGGTGGACTGACTGGGGGGGGGGGGGGGTTGGTTCCGTCTCAGTCCTGAGTCAGATCCTGCCAGGGGGGTGGCTAAGAGAAATCAGCGGGGGGGGCAGTAATTTTCCTGCCAGGTGGGGGATGTGGAGGGGGGCTGAGGCCCCCGGGGGGGCCTATGAGCTGGGGGGGCTCCCCTGGAAGAGCAGGCGGGCCCCTGGGGGAGCGGATCAGCCCCAGAGCGCAGGGAGCCGCGGGAGGGGGGGGGCAGGAATTCGTCGCCTCATTTCCCCTTAGCTCTGATTCACCATGAGCCAGGGCCCGGCTGCGGTTAGAGGGGAAGGGCCGGGCCGGGCCGGGAGCCGAGCGGTGTGTGGACCGCACCACGGCTACAGACACAGGCTGCGGGCCTCTGCGAACCAGCGCGCTGTCGGGGCCCTGGGTTCTCTCCCCGGCTCCGGGAGGGCAGTGGGGGCCAGTGGTTAGAGCAGGGGGGGTGGGAGGCAGGACTCCTGGCTCTGTTCTGCTACGCCCCGTCTCTCCCCCAGTGGCCGCCCTGCGGTGCTACTCCTGCGACGGGGACCGGAGCTGCCAGGACACGGAGACTTGTGGGGAGCAGCAGGGATGGTGCCGAACGACTGCCCTGACCACCCTTGC
Source organism: Pelochelys cantorii (assembly GCA_032595735.1). NCBI lineage: Eukaryota > Metazoa > Chordata > Testudines > Trionychidae > Pelochelys > Pelochelys cantorii. Next base: position 4,055,127 of record CM064349.1, read on the forward strand.
CCGTGAGCGCCTCCCGGGACCAGGCGGTGCCCCCTCCCCACCCGCAGCCCCTGCCGCCCCCCCCCAGCCCTGCCAGTGCCCCCCACTCCCACCCGCAGCCCCTGCCGCCCCCCCCCAGCCCTGCCAGTGCCCCCCACTCCCACCCGCAGCCCCTGCCGCCGCCCCCCCCCCAGCCCTGCCAGTGCCCCACTCCACCCGCAGCCCCTGCCGGCCCAGCGCCCTCCCCCCAGCCCTGCCAGTGCCACCCGCAGCCCTGCCGCCCAGTGCCCCCCACTCCCACCCGCAGCCCCTGCCGGCCCCCCCAGCCCTGCCAGTGCCCCACCCGCAGCCCCTGCCGCCCCCCCCAGCCCTGCCAGTGCCCCCCACTCCCACCCGCAGCCCCTGCCGGCCCAGCGCCCCCCCCAGCCCTGCCAGTGCCCCCCCACTCCCACCCGCAGCCCCTGCCGGCCCAGCGCCCTCCCCCCAGCCCTGCCAGTGCCACCCGCAGCCCCTGCCGGCCCAGTGCCCCCCACTCCCACCCGCAGCCCCTGCCGGCCCCCCCCAGCCCTGCCAGTGCCCCCCACTCCCACCCGCAGCCCCTGCTGGCCCAGCGCCCCCCCCAGCCCTGCCAGTGCCCCCCACTCCCACCCGCAGCCCCTGCCGCCCCCCCCAGCCCTGCCAGTGCCCCCCACTCCCACCCGCAGCCCCTGCCGCCCCCCCAGACCTGCCAGTGCCCCCCACTCCCACCCGCAGCCCCTGCCGGCCCAGCGCCCCCCCCCAGCCCTGCCAGTGCCCCCCACTCCCACCCGCAGCCCCTGCCGGCCCAGCGCCCTCCCCCCAGCCCTGCCAGTGCCACCCGCAGCCCCTGCCGGCCCAGCGCCCCCCCCCAGCCCTGCCAGTGCCCCCCACTCCCACCCGCAGCCCCTGCCGGCCCCCCCCCAGCCCTGCCAGTGCCCCCCACTCCCACCCGCAGCCCCTGCTGGCCCAGCGCCCCCCCCAGCCCTGCCAGTGCCCCCCACTCCCACCCGCAGCCCCTGCCGCCCCCCCCCAGCCCTGCCAGTGCCCCCCACTCCCACCCACAGCCCCTGCCGGCCCCCCCCAGCCCTGCCAGTGCCCCCCACTCCCACCCGCAGCCCCTGCCGGCCCAGCACCCCCCCCAGCCCTGCCAGTGCCCCCCACTCCCACCCGCAGCCCCTGCCGGCAGCGCCCTCCCCAGCCCTGCCAGTGCCACCCGCAGCCCCTGCCGGCCCAGCGCCCCCCCAGCCCTGCCAGTGCCCCCCACCCGCAGCCCCTGCCGCCCCCCCCAGCCCTGCCAGTGCCCCCCACTCCCACCCGCAGCCCCTGCCGCCCCCCCCAGCCCTGCCCAGTGCCCCCAACTCCCACCCGCAGCCCCTGCCGGCCCAGCGCCCCCCCCAGCCCTGCCAGTGCCCCCCCACTCCCACCCGCAGCCCCTGCCGGCCCAGCGCCCTCCCCCCAGCCCTGCCAGTGCCACCCGCAGCCCCTGCCGGCCCAGTGCCCCCCACTCCCACCCGCAGCCCCTGCCGGCCCCCCCCAGCCCTGCCAGTGCCCCCCACTCCCACCCGCAGCCCCTGCTGGCCCAGCGCCCCCCCCAGCCCTGCCAGTGCCCCCCACTCCCACCCGCAGCCCCTGCCGCCCCCCCCAGCCCTGCCAGTGCCCCCCACTCCCACCCGCAGCCCCTGCCGCCCCCCCAGACCTGCCAGTGCCCCCCACTCCCACCCGCAGCCCCTGCCGGCCCAGCGCCCCCCCCCAGCCCTGCCAGTGCCCCCCACTCCCACCCGCAGCCCCTGCCGGCCCAGCGCCCTCCCCCCAGCCCTGCCAGTGCCACCCGCAGCCCCTGCCGGCCCAGCGCCCCCCCCAGCCCTGCCAGTGCCCCCCACTCCCACCCGCAGCCCCTGCCGGCCCCCCCCCAGCCCTGCCAGTGCCCCCCACTCCCACCCGCAGCCCCTGCTGGCCCAGCGCCCCCCCCAGCCCTGCCAGTGCCCCCCACTCCCACCCGCAGCCCCTGCCGCCCCCCCCCAGCCCTGCCAGTGCCCCCCACTCCCACCCAGCAGCCCCTGCCGGCCCCCCCCAGCCCTGCCAGTGCCCCCCACTCCCACCCGCAGCCCCTGCCGGCCCAGCACCCCCCCCAGCCCTGCCAGTGCCCCCCACTCCCACCCGCAGCCCCTGCCGATGGCTCTGACTCGCTTCTCTCCCCACCAGGCTCCGGGGTCTCCGAGCGGATCCAGAAGGGCTGCGACGTGGAGGGGAAACCCAACAACTCCGTCTCCTTCGTCTCCCATGGGCACGTGGTGCTGCTGGCGGAGGAGCACTGCGCTACCGACCTCTGCAACCAGGGGGCACCCAACGGTCAGTCCCCAGAGCCGCCGGGGTCACCCGGGTCACCCCTCCCCCGGGGCTCCCCGCTGACCCCCCTCTCTCCCCACAGCCCTCGGCTCCTTCCCCTCCCACGCCCACCTGGAGTGCTTCTCCTGCGTCTCCTCCGACCACTCCTGCCACGGCCCCTCCGTGCCACGCATCCGGTGCCTGGACCCCCAGGAGCAGTGTGTGGACATCACGGCCATCTCCATGCCTGAAGGTGAGCGGGGCCCCGCCCAGACGCCCCTGCCCCACAGCCCCGGCCTCTTGGCGCCCGCCCCCCCGAGCCAGCCCCCAAGGCTGGGCCAGAGCCAGCGCCCCCTAGAGGGGACTGATCCATTCCCTGCCCCCCTGGGCCAGCCAATCCCCACCCAGACTGGATCAGCCCCGTCCCCCCTGCCCCCCCACCCCCGAGCCAGCCAATCCCCCAGCCCCCCGGACTGGATCAGCCCCGTCCCCCCTGCCCCCCCACCCCCGAGCCAGCCAATCCCCCAGCCCCCCGGACTGGATCAGCCCCGTCCCCCCTGCCCCCCCATCCCCGAGCCAGCCAATCCCCCAGCCCCCCGGACTGGATCAGCCCCGTCCCCCCTGCCCCCCCAGCCCCCCGGACTGGATCAGCCCCGTCCCCCCTGCCCACCCACCCCCGAGCCAGCCAATCCCCCAGCCCCCCGGACTGGATCAGCCCCGTCCCCCCTGCCCCCCCACCCCCGAGCCAGCCAATCCCCCAGCCCCCCGGACTGGATCAGCCCCGTCCTCCCTGTCCCCCCACCCCTGAGCCAGCCAATCCCCCAGCCCCCCGGACTGAATCAGCTCCGTCCCCCCCCCTCCCCCAGCCGGCCAGTCCCCCCTGGAGGGGGGCCGTGTCACACCTGTTCTCTCCATCCCCAGAGTTTCCCCAGGACGAGCGGCGCGTCAAAGGCTGCGGGCGGATCACGCAGTGCTGGGAGCCCCTGGGCTTCCACAACCGGGACAGTTTCTACCTGCTGCAGTGCTGCAACTCCAGCCTGTGCAACAACGGCACCCAGGGTACCAGCACCGCAGGGCGGGGGGGCAGGGCTGGGAGGGGCAGGGTGAGGGGCACCAGCAGGGCTGGGGAGGCAGGGCAGGGGGGGCTGCGGGGTGGGAGTGAGGGGCACCTGCCTATTTTGGGGCTGCCTGGGGATCCATCCTGCGCCTGCTCCCCCCAGATTACCTGGACTCCCCCCTGCCCCTGAATGGGGTCACCTGCTACGCCTGCGAAGGGAACTCCAGCCACGGCTGCGCCCCCGAGAACGTCGCCCCGGTGCAGTGCCAGGGGCCCATGACCCACTGCATGGAGGCTGTGGGGAGCCACGGTGAGCTAGGCTGCAGAACCAGCAGGGGGCGCCGTGCGGCAGGGGCCAGGCTGGGGCTGAGCTAGTGAGGGAAGGGGCACGGGGCTGGGGGCAAGGCAGCGGGTGCTGTGCTGTGGGGGGAGGGGCACGGGGCCGGGGGCAAGGCAGCGGGTGCTGTGCTGTGGGGGGAGGGGCACGGGGCCGGGGGCAAGGCAGTGGGTGCTGTGCTGTGGGGGGAGGGTCACGGGGCTGGGGCCAGGGCAGTGGGGGGGAAAGGCGCATGGCCGGGGCCAGGGCAGCGGGCGCTGTGCTGTGGGGGGAGGGGCACGGGGCAGGGCAATGGGGGGGAAAGGCGCATGGCCGGGGGCAAGGCAGCAGGCTGTGCTGTGGGGGGAGGGGCACGGGGCTGGGGGCAGGGCAGTGGGGGGGAAAGGCGCATGGCCGGGGCCAGGGCAGCGGGCGCTGTGCTGGGGGGAGGGGCACGGGGCTGGGGGCAGGGCAGTGGGGGGGAAAGGCGCATGGCCGGGGCCAGGGCAGCGGGCGCTGTGCTGTGGGGGGAGGGGCACGGGGCTGGGGGCAGGGCAGTGGGGGGGAAAGGCGCATGGCCGGGGGCAAGGCAGCAGGCTGTGCTGTGGGGGGAGGGGCACGGGGCTGGGGGCAGGGCAGTGGGGGGGAAAGGCGCATGGCCGGGGCCAGGGCAGCGGGCGCTGTGCTGTGGGGGGAGGGGTATGGGGCTGGGGGCAGGGCAGTGGGGGGGAAAGGCGCATGGCCGGGGGCAAGGCAGCAGGCTGTGCTGTGGGGGGAGGGGCACGGGGCTGGGGGCAGGGCAGTGGGGGGGAAAGGCGCATGGCCAGGGCCAGGGCAGCGGGCGCCGCGCCATGGGGGGAGGGGCGGGCGGCGGCTCGGGGGCCGGCTCCAGGCCCCATCTCACTCTCGTGCCCTCCCCCACAGAGCTGGCGGGGCCGGGCGCCATGCTGAAGGGCTGCGCCAGCCCGGCCTGGTGCGACGCCCCCTACAGCGCCGTCTACAAGGGCCTGGCCGGCGCCCAGACCCGCTGCTGCCGCGGCAACTTCTGCAACAGCAGGATCCCGGGGGGCGCCCTGCCCCCCGCCCGGCGCAGCCAGGCCAGCCCCCGGCTTGCGGTCCAGCCTGCCCTGCTGTGCAGCGCCGTCCTCCTGGCCCTGCACGCCCGCCTGCCCCGCACCGGCTGAGCCCCGGGGCCGGACTCCTGGCTTCTCTCTCAGCTCCAGGAGGGGCGCGGGGGCTAGTGGTTAGAGCACGTCCCTGCCCCCCGCAATCCTGGAAGGCCTCCGGGGATGTGAAGGTCTATAATTTATTTTCCCCTGGTCCTAAGGCCTGTCCAACTCAACCCACCCGCTGGGGTCCCCCGCGGGTTCCCCCCCCAGCCCCTCGCCCAGCTGCCGGCAGCTGACAGGCCACGGCCCCTGGTTTTTTATTATGATTATTTTATTATAACTTATGGTTGGTTGTTAATTTGTTAATAAACATTATTTTATTGTAATTCCCGCCCTGCCCAGCAGGGGGAGCTGTCTTGGGTCTGTGCTTTGCGGGGGCAGGGAGAGGGAGCTTGGGTTCAGGAGCAGCGGGGGCCAGCCCCTGGGGCCATTTTGGGGGCGCCAGAATCCCCCAGGCTCCTGCCAGCTTCCAAAGGGACAACCCAGTAGCACTGGGGGGGCGGGGAGTTGTGTGCCAGCCCCTCCCACACACACACCCCACCATGGGACACACTGCAGCTGCCGTGCATTGTGTGTTTGTGGTGCTGTGTATTGGAGGGTGTCGTGTGTGTGATGTTTGCGTATTCGGTGTGTTTGATTGTGGGCTTCTTCGATTCTCGCAGTGCATGTGTTCCCCTTCTAGGGGAAGTGTCTGATTGTGGCTTGGACGCTGTTGTGTTAGGAGGCAGGTTGTGGCTTCAGGTGCATTATATTGTGAGTGTGTGTGTGTCAGAGGTTGTGTGTGGGTGCAGCTGCCAGAGGCTGAGGCGTGTGTGTGATGCTGTAGATATTGCGGGGGGAATTTGGGACAGTGTCTGTTTCTCAGCAGAGTCTGTGTGTCCGTCCCTGCTCTCCCCCCCCTTGGTGAGCCCTGCTCTGTGTGTGTCCCAGCCATACCCCCACCCCACCCACTAGCCCTCACTCCCCTCCCAGAGCTGCTGGCTCCCAGCTCTAACCATTACACCTCAGAGCGGCTCTGGGCCCCCATCACTCCTCCCACCCCCCGGATTTCCCTTCCCTCCCCTGGCCCTCCTTAACACCGGGCCCCTCTCCTGTCCCCCAAGTCCCTGTGAGCAGTATCCCTTGTGAGATTTGTGTCTACAGGCAGGGCACAATCACACATGGGTGGAAAAAAGCCGCACGTGGACGGAGAAGATGTGAGGGGACATTGCCTGTGACCCTCACCCCGCACTGCGCCCAGCCCCCCCCACACACACCCTGCCCCTCCCCCACAAGGCCTGGCCCTCCTGCCTCACCTTGACTGTGTATCAACAGCCTCTGCGCTCCGCCCCAGAAGCGGCTGCAGCTCAGGCGGGGCAAGGGGTCCCCGTGGAATCAGCTGTGACGTAGGAGGGATTGTGTCCACTCTTGTGTTCACTCTGTGGTTACATTCGCTGCTGGCTTTGTTGTGCTGTGTGCGGTTCCCACTTGCCTGTGCTGTTCTGTGTGGGGGGTGCCTCGGTTTCCCCGGGCACTGCAGCATTGTCTTCATGAGGAGGGGGAGGCCAGGCAGGACTCACTGGGGAAGGATGTTCAGTCTCTCACCTCCTGAGGCCCAGGTGACAGGAGATAGCACCTGGGGCCTGGAAGCAGAAGAGGGGGTGGCCTGGGGGCTGGAAGCAGAAGAGGGGGTGGCCTGGGGGCTGGGAACAGAAGACGGGGTGGCCTGGGGGCTGGAAGCAGAAGAGGGGGTGGCCTGGGGGCTGGGAGCGGGAGTTACTTTTCTGCCGGCTTGGGGGAGAAGGGAGCCTGGCTGGCCTGGGGGGCCAGGCGGGGGCCCAGAGTTGGGGCTCTGAGCCCCCCTTTCCCTGAGATGGGCTGGGCTGGCTGCTCCTGGTTCCTCTAAGAAGAAGTCTGGGCTACGCTGTGTCCCTGGGACCCAATAGACCTTCTCTTCAACCTGCCGCCTTAGAGTCCCGTCTGGCTGCGGGGGGGCGGGCCCAGGGACACCCCCACACTCGGTGACAGTGGTGGCAGCGGTGGGATGGGCTGCACCCTGTGGATGTAGCATCCGGCAGTGAGTGACTGGGCGCAGGAGAAGGAAGGGGGCTCGCAAAAACCAGGCGTGCGGGAGGCTGAGAAGTGGTTCCAGGAGGTGGGGGGGGGGGGGGGCTGCAGTCTAACCCGGGTGTGCTCCTTGAGAAGAGGTGTCCCCCCCTAGAAGGGGTTCCCCTGTCGACCGTGGGACGTGGTCCCAGGAGGCGGGGGGGGGGGAGTGTCTGTGATCTAGCCCCTGGGGGTTCTGACACCCAAGGAGGCCGGCACACTGAGGGGTTCTCCCCGGGGATCGTGGGGCGCTGCAGCACGGGCCTGGGAGTCGGCACCACGGGCCCAGCAGGGAGACGGCCCAGCCCCATCTCCTGAGGCGTCACAAGGGATCTGCACAGCGACCAGGCCCATGAACCGGGTCCTGTCGGCGACCGGGGCCGAAAGCCGAGGAGCAGATTCCGGCCGGCGGGGAGAAAACGCCCTGGCATCGGGCCACAGCTGGGCCTGGCACACAGAACTGGAAACACACGACTGCGGGCACCGTGCCCGGGTTGCTGGCTCCCCTCTGGGCCCGGCGGGCAGGCTCCCGGGGGAGCCCGTGACCAGCGACACACACAACAGCCCGGGCTCCGGCTGCGAAAGCAGGTCCAGCCCGTTGCCCTCCCCAAGCTGCCCTGGGCCAGTGGGCTGCGGGGACGGCGTTGGGTGAGGAGGGGGGAGTTTTGGGGGGTCGAAGGGGGGTTGCACACAGGGGGGGCTCAGTGCCCGGATGTTACTGGTTCAGTGTGACAAGGGGGGGGATTGTTGCAGGGCCCAGCCCAGAACTGGAGCCGGCATCTGGTACCCTGGTGCCCCCGGCCCTGCTCAGAGGACACGGCTGGTTCTGGCCACGCGACAGACAAGGGGCGACCCTGGTGCCTGCCCAGCTGGTCCCAGTGAGGGGGGAACATTGGACGGGGAGGGGGGGAGAAGAGGGGCCCAGGCGACCCTGTTACCTGGGGAGAAGACACTGGCCGGGGGAGGGACTGTTGCTGGGGCTATGGGAGGCTCTGCTGGGAGATGGGGGCTGTTTTTTGGGGGACTGAGAGCAGAGCAGGCAGGATTCAGCTGGCTGCAGGGGAGACTCAGACGTGGGGGGCCGGGGGGCCAGGCCGACAGGCCTGAGGGATCCTTTGCTGCGTTCACAGCTCAATAACCCTCCTGCTGGGTGCTGGCCGGGAGTTGCTCTGGGCGGGGGAACAGGGCTGGGCTAGTCCTGCTGGGAGGGGAGGCCTGGGGGTCCAGGTGGAGGGGACCCCCGAGGGGCTCACGGTGGAGGCAGGCGGCTGCAGGCCCTGAGAGACACCGTGCCAGAGGTGGAGGGGCGGCCCCCCCAGGTGAGGGTGGGCCCCCCAAGAGTGTGCCCCTGAGAAAGGGCCGTCTCACTGCCACCAGGTTTGGGGGCTCCCCGAGAAGGGGCTGCCGCACTGGAGGGGGGGATCCGCCCAGGAGCCGAGGGGCCAAATGTGGGCAGGCCTTGTGAGCCGTGCCATGTTGTCTCCAGGACAGACCCTGGGCAGCCTGTTTTGGGCCTCCCGGCCTATCCCAGTGGCGAGCCAGGCAGGAGCACCGAATCCGGACCCTGCGCTGCTCCGAAGGGGATCGGGGGACAGCATTTGGCGACAAGGGCGCAGCTGCTGCTGCAGGCTGGGTAGACACCCTGCAAAGAGGAATCAGCTTTCGGGAAAAGCTTCCAGCCGAGAGCCAAGCGGGTGGCCAGATGCTGACGGAGGGAGGGGGCAGGCGCCCCGAAGTCGAAAGAGGAAATGGGAGAGTCCTGCCAGCAGCTGAGTCGAGGGCCGAGTCAGGCCGAGGATGCCCAGAGCTGGGCAGACGCCGCCACGCTAAGGAGGAATGGCCAGACCTGGACTCCTCTCGGGCACACGGGCGAGCCGCAGAGACTGGCCCTGGGGGTCGGGGGTCGCTGTGTGGGGTGAGTAGCACCTGGCAGATCGGAGGAATCTGGCTGGTGGCTGACTGCCGCCCCAGGGCGTGTGGCTCTAACTCGGCTGCCTTCCCTGGAGCTCCCAGGGAGGCTGGGGCGGGGGGCAGGGTCTGTGTCCAGCCCGTCCCCCTGGGCCCAAGGGGAGAGTTTCCTGAGTGTTGCCTGAGGAGGGGCCTTGTGGAGCTGGGCAGGTGGAGGGAGGGAGAGGGGAGGGTCCAGCAAGGCCCAGCTAATGGCCCAGCTGCGAGCGAGCGATTCCCCCAGAGCTGGACCCTGTCCCAGCTGGAAGTAGCCAGCCAGCTCCAGGGGCTGCCCCATGACAGCAAGGGCCCCGGGATGGAAGCTGCTCCGGCTGGAGTGGGATGTGGAGGGGTCCATGCTAGGGGCAGAGCCAGGTCCCGGCTGACACTCTGGCGTGGAGAGAGGGGCTGGACTTCCCCAGGTGCCCGGCAGAGTGATCCTGCTCAGGTCGGTCTCGTGGGGGCAGAGACGGGACGTCGGGGGGACTGTGGCCACTCTTGTCATCCTGTGTTGTAGGGGAGCCTGGAGCACCCCGTCCTGAGCCGAGTAATAACGTCCAGCATTGCCGGCCCTGCCTTGACCGGGCTAGCGATGGCCGCCTGGCCCACAGTGCGGATTTCGAACAAAGCAAACCAGGCCTGATGCAAGTCTGGTGCACGTCCACACGCAGGCCAGGCCTGGGGGAGGGGGCTTTGAGAGTCAGGAGCGCTTTACACAATCGTGCGTAGGGAGTATGGTCTAGTGACACCCTGCCAAGAACATCAGGAGTGACCTGGTACCGGTACACAACATTTCTGATAAGCAAAAATCACCAATACAGCCACAGCCAATCTCGTCCAGTACAGCCCGACTAGCCGGTACAGTACAGCCCAAATAGCGGGTACGGTACAGCCCAAATAGCCGGTACAGTACAGCCCGACTAGCCGGTACGGTACAGCCCAAATAGCTGGTACAGTACAGCCCGAATAGCCGGATGCATCCCAAATATGCTCATAATCGGTATCGTATGCGATACGTAATCAGTTGGTAACTAGCACTGGAACGGCCCAGTGGACTATACATATCGGTGTAGAAGAGATCTTCGGGGGCAGGGATGGGGTAAGGGGTCCCCACGACCTCACTCGCTACCACTAGACGCTGGGCCTGTTCCTGCCACCCGATGCGTCGGGGACGCCTCTTCGCGAGGGGACCTCCCGTCTGACACCCGCAAGGTGGAACTGCGTGTGATTTATAGCGACAAGTAGGTGTGTGGCCATATCCTTAAAAGGGACTAGCTTGTGTAGCGCCCTAGGCGGAGGTGTTCTGTTTGCGTCTGTGCTGCCCAGCCCGTGTGTTGCACTCGATCTGTGTCACTTTGCACGGCTTTCCCTCGCTACGCGGGGCATAAGAAAGTTAGGAATAGGGTTTACCTTTGGTGTCGGCTGGCTCTTTTTGTGTCTAATATCCAGAACCACACGGCATGTGTCACTCTGCGGTTACATTCGCTGCCGGCTTTGTTGTGCTGTGTGCGATTCCGACTGGCCTGTGCTGTTGTGTGTATGTGTGCCTCAGTTTCCCCGGGCACTGCGGCACTGTCTGCAAGAGGAGGGGAGGCCGGGCAGGACTCACTGGGGAAGTACATTCAGTCTCTCATGGCCTGAGGCCCAGGTGACAGCAGATAGCACCCGGGGCCTGTAAGCAGGATAAACCAGGAGGTGGGGTGGCCTGGGGCCTGGGAGCAGTGGCTGAGAGGGAGTTTTCAGCTACTGGGGGGGGAAGGGAGCCTCGCTGGCTCTGGGCCCCCCGTTCCCCGAGACGGGCTGGGCTGGCGGCTCCTGGTTCCTGTAACAAGAAGTCTGAGCTACACTGTGTCCCTGGGACCCAATAGAGCTTCTCTCCTACCTGCCGCCTGAGAGTCCCCTCTGGCTGCGGGTGGGGGTGCTGGGCCTGGGGACTCCCCCACACTTTGTGACACCAGCCCTCGCACCACGCCCCAGAAGCAGCTGCACCTCGGGGGGGAAGGGGTCCCCGTGTCACCAGCCCTCGCACCACGCCCCAGAAGCAGCTGCACCTCGGGGGGGAAGGGGTCCCCGTGTCACCAGCCCTCGCGCCACGCCCCAGAAGCAGCTGCACCTCAGGGGAGAAGGGGTCCCCGTGTCACCAGCCCTCACACCACGCCCCAGAAGCAGCTGCACCTCGGGGGGGAAGGGGTCCCCGTGTCACCAGCCCTCGCGCCACGCCCCAGAAGCAGCTGCACCTCAGGGGGGAAGGGGTCCCCGTGTCACCAGCCCTCACGCCACGCCCCAGAAGCAGCTGCACCTCAGGGGGGAAGGGGTCCCCGTGTCACCAGCCCTCGCGCCACACCCCAGAAGCAGCTGCACCTCGGGGGGGAAGGGGTCCCCGTGTCACCAGCCCTCGCGCCACGCCCCAGAAGCAGCTGCACCTCAGGGGGGAAGGGGTCCCCGTGTCACCAGCCCTCGCGCCACGCCCCAGAAGCAGCTGCACCTCGGGGGGGGAGGGGTCCCCGTGTCACCAGCCCTCGCGCCACGCCCCAGAAGCAGCTGCACCTCGGGGGGGAAGGGGTCCCCGTGTCACCAGCCCTTGCGCCACGCCCCAGAAGCAGCTGCACCTCAGGGGGGAAGGGGTCCCCGTGTCACCAGCCCTCGCGCCACGCCCCAGAAGCAGCTGCACCTCGGGGGGGAAGGGGTCCCCGTGTCACCAGCCCTCGCGCCACGCCCCAGAGGGGTGGTGGGACCCTGTGGCTCTCTGTGGGGTGGGTTTGAACCTGACCGTGGCCCTGGGGGCAGGGACCCTGGCACTTTGCCAAAACCCAGCCTGTTGGGACACCCAGCGACGGGCGATTCCAGCTCCCGCTTGCATCAGCCGTGTTGAGAAAGGCGCCGTGAAGCAACGCAGGCACCCGGCCCCCCCGGCCCCGCAGCAGAGAGCCCGCGGTGCCGGGGGGGCTGGGCAGGCGCCGGAGGGCGGGGGGGGTGCTCAGCGGGTGCGTGGGGGGGGGGGCGCTCACCACTCACAGTGCTGGCTCAGGCGCCGGCCTTTCCTCTTCATACTGGGCAGCAGGGGGCCAAACCAGGGGCGACCGGGGGGCCGGGTGTCATATGTACCCCCTGACTGGGATCAGGGCCCCCTTGGGCCGGGCGCTGCCCAGACCCAGCCAAAGACAGGCCCTGCCCAGCCGGGATCGGGGCCTGTTGCACCAGGGCTTCCTCACTGAGGCTGGGCAGGCGGTTTTGTGTGTGTGATTTTTCAGCCCCGTCCCTATTACCCACATTAAATGCCCCCCCCAACCCCCACACAGCAGGACTCAGCCCTTCAGCAGGGGGTAGCGCACACACACACACACACACACACACACACACACAGAGCAGGGCTCAAACCCTCCAGTAGGGGGGTAGCGCGACACACACACACACACACACACACACACACACACACAGCAGGGCTCAGCCCCTCCAGCAGGGGGCAGTGCTTACGCACACACACACACACACACACACACACACAGTGCAGGGCTCAGCCCCTCCACGAGGGGGCAGTGCTTACACACACACACATGCACACACACACACAGCAGGGCTCAGCCCCTCCAGTAGGGGGCAGCGCGCGCACACACACACACACACACACACACACACACACGCACACACACACAGCAGGGCTCAGCCCCTCCAGGAGGGGGCAGTGCTCACACACACACGCACACACACACACACACACACACGCACGCACGCACGCACACACACAGAGCAGGGCTCAGCCCCTCCAGGAGGGGGCAGTGCGCACACACACACACACACACACACACACACACACGCACACACACACAGCAGGGCTCAGCCCCTCCAGGAGGGGGCAGTGCGCACACACACACACACACGCACACACACACAGCAGGGCTCAGCCCCTCCAGGAGGGGGCAGTGCTCACACACACACGCGCACACACACACACACACACACACAGAGAGCAGGGCTCAGCCCCTCCAGCAGGGGGCAGCACGCGCACACACACACACACACACACACACACACACGCACGCACACACACACAGAGCAGGGCTCAGCCCCTCCAGTAGGGGGCAGCACGCGCACACACACACACACACACACACACACACACACACGCACACACACACAGCAGGGCTCAGCCCCTCCAGGAGGGGGCAGTGCTCACACACACACGCACACACACACACACACACACACACGCAGAGAACAGGGCTCAGCCCCTCCAGCAGGGGGCAGCACACGTGCGCACACACACACACGCGCGCGCACGCGCCCGCACACACACACACAGAGCAGGGCTCAGCCCCTCCAGTAGGGGGCAGCACGCGCACACACACACGCGCGCGCGCGCGCACACACACAGAGCAGGGCTCAGCCCCTCCAGGAGGGGGCAGTGCGCGCACACACACACGCACACACACACACACAGCAGGTCTCAGCCCCTCCAGGAGGGGGCAGTGCGCGCACACACACACACACACACACACACACACAGAGAGCAGGGCTCAGCCCCTCCAGCAGGGGGCAGCACGCGCGCGCGCGTACACACACACACACACACACACACACACAGAGCAGGGCTCAGCCCCTCCAGCAGGGGGCAGCCCCCCAGCAGGGGGCAGCACGCGCGCACACACACACACACACACAGCAGGGCTCAGCCCCTCCAGCAGGGGGCAGCCCCCCAGCAGATCACAAGCTAAAGCCCCAACCTTCCCTGGGCACGAGGGGTCGAGGGGCACGGGGGGGGGGGCTCTGTGGCTGCCCCACATCCGGGGCCTGGGATCCAGCCGGGGGCTGCTGTGGGCCTGGTTGCCCAATGGGCTCATTGCCCCAGAGCTGCGGAAGCGGCTCCATTTGGCAATTCACGCTGAGCGGGGGGGCGGGGCTATAAATTAGAGGCTCCCCCAACTCCCCCGCCCTCCTGGACACACTGCGCCGATCCCAGGGACTGGCCGGGCGCGCCAGGGCCATGGGGGGGCCTGGGGCAGGACATGGGGCGCTGGCGGCTGCAATGCTAGGACTCCTGGCTACGGCGCTGCTGATTCCAGGTACCGACGGCCCCGACTCCCGGTTCTGTGGGAGGGGAGCGGGGTCCAGTGGTTAGAGCGGGGAGGGCTGGGGGCCCCGACTCCCGGTTCTGTGGGAGGGGAGCAGGGTCCAGTGGTTAGAGCGGGGAGGGCTGGGGGCCCCGACTCCCGGTTCTGTGGGAGGGGAGCAGGGTCCAGTGGTTAGAGCGGGGAGGGCTGGGGGCCCCGACTCCCGGTTCTGTGGGAGGGGAGCGGGGTCCAGTGGTTAGAGCGGGGAGGGCTGGGGGCCCCGACTCCCGGTTCTGTGGGAGGGGAGCGGGGTCCAGTGGTTAGAGCGGGGAGGGCTGGGGGCCCCGACTCCCGGTTCTGTGGGAGGGGAGCGGGGTCCAGTGGTTAGAGCGGGGAGGGCTGGGGGGCCCCGACTCCCAGTTCTGTGGGAGGGGAGCGGGGTCCAGTGGTTAGAGCGGGGAGGGCTGGGGGCCCCGACTCCCGGTTCTGTGGGAGGGGAGCGGGGTCCAGTGGTTAGAGCGGGGAGGGCTGGGGGCCCCGACTCCCGGGTTCTCTGGGAGGGGAGCGGAGTCCAGTGGTTAGAGCGGGGCTGGGTTGGAGTCTGGGAGCCAGGACTCCTGGGTTTGCTCCCCAGCTCTGGACCCAGCAGGGGAGGGCTGGGAGCCGGGGCTGCCCCTGCCTCACCCCCAGCGGGCACAGCTTGTGGTATTGTTTCATGGGCTTGGGCAGCCCACACCGAATTCCAGACGCACAACACAGCTCACCTTGCTCACGCAGCCCATCACACACGCAGGGGCCAACCAACCCCCACAGGCACCCGCAGACCCAGCCTGGCACGGCCCGCAGAGAAACACATCACACACACAACACACACACACACACCCCGGCTCCTTCCTTCCAGCAGGAGGCGGCACACACACACACACACACACATACACACACACACTGAGCAGGGGGCAGCAGGGACACACACACACACATGCGGAGACACACACCCCTCAGCTCCCGCCCCATGTGTGTCCCTGCAGAGGCCGGCTCCTTGCGCTGCCACAGCCACATCTCCGTGCTGCATCGCAGTCAGGGGGGCAAACAGCTCGACATCATCACCCACAACGGCACCGAGTCCTGCACCCCGGCCCTCAGCACCTGCCTGGAGGCTGTGGTCACCCTCAGCGCAGGTACTGCCCGCGGAACAGAGGGCCAGAGACCGGGGGAGATGGGCCCATGGGGTGAAGGCAGGGGGAGGTCCCGGGGCAGATGGGAGTGGGGGGGGGGGGGAGATCCCGGGGGAGATGGCCCCATGGGGTGAAGGGGGGGTCCCAGGGCAGATAGTCCCATGGGGTGAAGGGGGGGTCCCAGGGCAGATGGACCCATGGGGTGCGGCAGGGGGAGATCCAGGGAGAGATGGGAGCAGGGGGGGGCAGAGGGGGAGGTCCCGGGGCAGATGGGAGTGGGGGGGCTGATTGCAGGGGGTCCCCAGAGAGGCTGGGCTGAGACCCATCCTGCCACTGCCCCTGCCCCGGTGCGGCTCTTTCTCTGCAGGGGACACGTCCGTGACTCTGACCCAGAGGGGGTGCGGCGATGGACACCCCACAGCAGACACCAAAGCCCCTGCTGCACCGACCGGGTTCCTGCAAACCCAGGCCCACGTCCGCTCCTGCCGGTCTGACCTGTGCAACGCCCCCAGGACGGGGATGGGGCCCCCCAGCCAGGGCACAGGTAGCGGGAACGGGGAAGGGGGCTGTCCCCTCTATGGGGCGCTGGCTCCCACCCGGCCCCAGGGCAGGGGCTGGCTCAGGGGGGCAGGGAATGGGGCAGGGGCCTGTCCCCTCTATGGGGAGCCGGCTCCCACCCGGCCCTGGGGCAGGACGGGCCGTGGGGGGCAGGGAATGGGGCAGGGCCTGTCCGCTCCAGGGGGCCAGCTCTGAACCCTGTCTCGTTGCAGCTCCAGGCCCCAGCGGCCCCACCCAGTGCTACGTGGGCCTGAGCCTCGACCCCCAGCCCCACGTGCTACAGCGGGTGACGTGCGAGGGGGACAAGGCGCGCTGCTACCACGGCAACGGCACGTTCACCGCAGGTGGGTGGGTGCGTTGGGCTTTGCGCCCCCTGCTGCCCTTGGGCTGCACTGCGCCCCCAGCGAGCGGGACGGCCCCTTGCTCGGGCGGGCCGGGCGCTGCCTTCCCCCACCCGCCGTGGCTCCCCGCCTGCCCCGCTGGGAAGGCCGCGCAGAAAGGCCGCCATGTCGTGAACCCCCTAAAACAACCTTGTGACTCCCCCCCTCCCGCCAGCCGAGAAACGAGGGCTGGTCTCCCCCGGGAAATCCACAGCCAGGCCAGAAGCGCACACCCCAGGCCGGATTTCACGGGGGCGACCAGATTCCACGGGTCGTGCCACGTTCTTCACGGCCGTGCATCGGGTAGGGCCCCACTCCTGCCCCAGGGCACTCTGGGAAAGCTGGCTGGATGCCCACACAATGGCCGCCCCAGGGCACACTGGGAAGGACCCTTGCCCTGGACCTTTTAATGGCTTCCCCACTGCTTCTTGGGAAGGTTGCCATGACCCCCCCCCCCCTTGTTACCGGAAGTGCCCCTGGCTTTGGGGTTTGCTCATTAATTAGGGTCACTCTCGGGGGAGGGGGGGGAGCGTTGCTAATTTCACCAACGTGAAATTTCACCAATGTCTGCTTCTGCGACTTCTGCTCGGCGATGGAGCTTTGCTGCTCCCACCTGCCCGTTTTCTCCCCGGGGCTGACCCGCAGGACCTAGGCCCCCCAGGCCGGGTTCTCCCCCCAGGATCAGGCAATCCCCCCCACATCGGAGCACAAGGGTTAACCAGCGCTCGCACGCTGACTCTGATACGTGCCTGGCCTCAGCCGGCTGCTGGCCCAGCAGTGCCGGGCTGGGCCCCTCCTGCCCTGGGACTCAGGGGCAGGTTTATCAGCCCCTTACGCTACCACCCTCCTATGCCCCCCGCCCCCCTTCCCGCTACAGCGGTCCTGCCAGCGACCCATGGACTAACCCACCCCATAGGGCTTGGGGCACGCCGGGATCCTAGGACCCTCGCTGCAGAGGAGATGGGGGAGCCAAAACCACCCCCCAAAGGGAGAGCAAAGCGGCCAGCTTGGCCACGCCAGCGATTTATTCCCAGGCAGTCACCAGCCACGGGGAGCCCGACCCCCGATAGCACATCACGGCTGGCACGCCGGGCCTGATCCCATCTGGTGGGGCAGGAGGCTGGGGGTCTCACCTCTCTACAGCTTGAACGGGTCGGGGTCCCAGGGGGATGGGAGCTGGGGGGGCGGAGGGGGGCCAGGATGCAGGATGCAGGATGCAGGAGCCCAGCATGAGAACGCTTTGCTGGAGGGATTTGTAGGGGCACAGCAGCGGTCCGGGGGAGGGGGGGCTGGATTTGTTTCAGGGATGACTCAAGGCAGCGCCCAACTCTGTCCTGGGGGAGCTGGCTGGGGGGCTCCTGATGCAATCGGCCATGGCAGCAGCACGGAGACCCGCGGAGGGGTTCATACAAATCGCTCAGCTGGGTGCGGGTCACGAGCAGAGTCCCTCCCCCGCCCCCAGCAGTGCATCCTGCTCTCTGGGTCCCATAGTTCAGTGTGGCTGTTTCCTGGGAATCGCTGCTCCCTGTTCCCTGAGCTCCTGGAGCTGCCTGGCTGGCTGGCTGTCTCTCTGCTGTCTCTCTGCCTGGCTGTCTCTCTGGCTGTCTCTCTGGCTGTCTCTCTGCCTGGCTGGCTGTCTCTCTGGCTGTCTCTCTGCCTGGCTGTCTCTCTGCCTGGCTGGCTGGCTCTCTGGCTGTCTGTCTCTCTGGCTGTCTCTCTGCCTGGCTGGCTGGCTCTCTGGCTGGCTGTCTCTCTGCCTGGTTGTCTCTCTGGCTGTCTCTCTGCCTGGCTGGCTGTCTCTCTGGCTGGCTGTCTCTCTGGCTGTCTCTCTGCCTGGCTGGCTGTCTCTCTGGCTGGCTGTCTCTCTGGCTGTCTCTCTGCCTGGCTGGCTGTCTCTCTGGCTGGCTGTCTCTCTGGCTGTCTCTCTGCCTGGCTGTCTCTCTGGCTGTCTCTCTGGCTGGCTGGCTCTCTGCCTGGCTGGCTGGCTCTCTGCCTGGCTGGCTGTCTCTCTGGCTGTCTCTCTGCCTGGCTGGCTGGCTCTCTGGCTGTCTGTCTCTCTGGCTGTCTCTCTGCCTGGCTGGCTGGCTCTCTGGCTGGCTGTCTCTCTGCCTGGTTGTCTCTCTGGCTGTCTCTCTGCCTGGCTGGCTGTCTCTCTGGCTGGCTGTCTCTCTGGCTGTCTCTCTGCCTGGCTGGCTGTCTCTCTGGCTGGCTGGCTGTCTCTCTGCCTGGCTGGCTCTCTGCCTGGCTGGCTGGCTCTCTGCCTGGCTGTCTCTCTGCCTGGCTGGCTGTCTCTCTGCCTGGCTGTCTCTCTGCCTGGCTGGCTGCTCTCTGGCTGGCTGTCTCTCTGGCTGTCTCTGCCTGGCTGGCTGGCTCTCTGGCTGGCTGTCTCTCTGCCTGGTTGTCTCTCTGGCTGTCTCTCTGCCTGGCTGGCTGGCTCTCTGGCTGGCTGTCTCTCTGCCTGGTTGTCTCTCTGGCTGTCTCTCTGCCTGGCTGGCTGTCTCTCTGCCTGGCTGTCTCTCTGCCTGGTTGTCTCTCTGGCTGGCTGGCTCTCTGCCTGGTTGTCTCTCTGGCTGTCTCTCTGCCTGGCTGGCTGTCTCTCTGCCTGGTTGTCTCTCTGGCTGGCTGTCTCTCTGCCTGGCTGGCTGGCTCTCTGGCTGGCTGTCTCTCTGCCTGGTTGTCTCTCTGGCTGGCTTCTCTGGCTGGCTGGTCTCTCTGGCTGGCTGTCTCTCTGCCTGGTTGTCTCTCTGGCTGTCTCTCTGCCTGGCTGGCTGTCTCTCTGCCTGGCTGTCTCTCTGCCTGGTTGTCTCTCTGGCTGGCTGTCTCTCTGCCTGGTTGTCTCTCTGGCTGTCTCTCTGCCTGGCTGGCTGTCTCTCTGCCTGGTTGTCTCTCTGCCTGGTTGTCTCTCTGGCTGGCTGTCTCTCTGCCTGGTTGTCTCTCTGGCTGTCTCTCTGCCTGGCTGGCTGTCTCTCTGCCTGGTTGTCTCTCTGGCTGTCTCTCTGCCTGGCTGGCTGTCTCTCTGGCTGGTTGTCTCTCTGCCTGGTTGTCTCTCTGGCTGGCTGTCTCTCTGCCTGGTTGTCTCTCTGGCTGTCTCTCTGCCTGGCTGGCTGTCTCTCTGCCTGGTTGTCTCTCTGGCTGGCTGTCTCTCTGCCTGGCTGGCTGGCTCTCTGGCTGGCTGTCTCTCTGCCTGGTTGTCTCTCTGGCTGGCTGTCTCTCTGGCTGTCTCTCTGCCTGGCTGGCTGTCTCTCTGCCTGGCTGTCTCTCTGCCTGGCTGGCTGTCTCTCTGCCTGGTTGTCTCTCTGCCTGGCTGTCTCTCTGGCTGGCTGTCTCTCTGCCTGGCTGGCTGTCTCTCTGGCTGGCTGTCTCTCTGGCTGTCTCTCTGCCTGGCTGGCTGGCTCTCTGGCTGGCTGTCTCTCTGCCTGGTTGTCTCTCTGGCTGTCTCTCTCCCTGGCTGGCTGGCTCTCTGGCTGGCTGTCTCTCTGCCTGGTTGTCTCTCTGGCTGTCTCTCTGCCTGGCTGGCTGTCTCTCTGGCTGGCTGTCTCTCTGCCTGGTTGTCTCTCTGGCTGGCTGTCTCTCTGCCTGGTTGTCTCTCTGGCTGTCTCTCTGCCTGGCTGGCTGTCTCTCTGCCTGGTTGTCTCTCTGGCTGTCTCTCTGCCTGGCTGGCTGTCTCTCTGGCTGGCTGTCTCTCTGGCTGGTTGTCTCTGGCTGGCTGTCTCTCTGCCTGGTTGTCTCTCTGGCTGGCTGTCTCTCTGCCTAGCTGTCTCTCTGCCTGGCTGGCTGTCTCTCTGCCTGGTTGTCTCTCTGGCTGGCTGTCTCTCTGCCTGGCTGGCTGTCTCTCTGCCTGGTTGTCTCTCTGGCTGGCTGGCTCTCTGCCTGGTTGGCTGGCTCTCTGGCTGTCTCTCTGCCTGGCTGGTTGTCTCTCTGGCTGGTTGTCTCTCTGGCTGGTTGTCTCTCTGCCTGGTTGTCTCTCTGCTGGTTGTCTCTCTGGCTGTCTCTCTGCCTGGCTGGCCCATCTTCCATACCACTGAGGCAGGGGTGGTTCCTTAACCCTCTCACAGCTGCTAGGTAGCACCCTCATTGGCTGCCCCATTGCACCCTGGGAAGGTCGCTGTCTCTCACGCACGTTCCCCTTGTGCCCCCAGGGAAGCTGGTGGTGCCCGTCTTCGAGTGGAGCTGCCAGGCCCCGCCCTGCGCCCTGCCCCCCAGCCGCCACTTCGGCCCCGTGCAGCTCAGCCAGGTCGGCACCTGCTGCTCCGGCAGCCTCTGCAACAGGCCGGGGGCCCTGGCACAGGCCGCCCATGGCCCCAAAGCGCCCCCCCACCAGGTCCCCACCAGAGTGCCCAGCCACCACCCCCTGCCCTGGATCACGGCCAAGAAAGACCACAAACACCCCGGGCTC
The DNA here is from genome assembly GCA_032595735.1 of Pelochelys cantorii. Lineage (NCBI taxonomy): Eukaryota > Metazoa > Chordata > Testudines > Trionychidae > Pelochelys > Pelochelys cantorii. Next base: position 4,075,580 of record CM064349.1, read on the forward strand.
ATCTCTAGCACCGCAGCTCCGCACCCCGAGATGACCAACTCCGACTACGGCCCGGAGCCGCCCAGCCCCGAGACAACCGACTTCGACTACAAGGAGCCCAGCCACGAGGGGGACACGACCCACAGCACCCGCCCCCGCCCCCGCCCCCACCCCACCGAGCCCAGCAAGAAAAACAGCCCCCCCAGATCCACCGTCTCCCAACTGTACACCCACAAGAACCCCAATCCCTGGCCCCACAAATCCCAGGCGCCAGGCCTACACTTCTGCCCCCTGCTGGTGGTGCTGGGGACAGCCCTTCTGGGGCTGTGAGGGGACGGGGAGCCAGGACCCCTGGGTTCCATCCCCAGCTCTTAGTGACTCCCCACTCATGTGCCTCGGTTTCCCCCCTTGAAAGCCATCATTTCCCTACATTGCTGCTGCTGGTTTCAGTCCCTATTAGCCCCCTGCGGCCCCCCACCCCCATCCTTGCTCTTTAATAAAGTCTCTTACCCACAAACCTTTGCTTTGCCCAGCTCCTTGCCCCAGGCCCGCTGGCCCCTTCTGCTGCTCAGTGGAGGGGACAGGCCAGGCCCCACCCTGGCATGCTGGGACCCCCCCATTCCATCCCAGTCTGGGCTGGGTAACACCTGCCCCACTCCAGAGGTGGCCCTGCATAACCCAGCCCCAGGGTGGTTGGTTTCCCACATGCTGCCCACACAGCAGGTCGAGGAGTCAGGCAGCCCTGCCCCCCTGCCTAGCACAGCTGAGACCCCCTCTGCACCCCACACGCCCAACACCGGCAAAGCCTCCTGTGACGGCAAGTCGGGGTTCGCCCCGATCCTGCACCCCCGTAGCAGCAGGAACAGACTCCACCAGCCAGTGGAATAGAGGGAGCTGCTTCTCCAGGGACAGCCCAGCACAGATGTAATCTGGTTACAGGAACTGGGGCCAGGATGCTTCAGGCCCCCTTGGGATGGGGGTGACTGGGCCCCCACAACCACAGTCCCCTCCTCAGTCTCTCTCCTTCATGGCTTCAGCCTGAAAAACTGATCCTTCCCCCTCCCCCCCCGAACTCCTTTGTTCAGCCTCTTCCCGAAACTTGTAGAAGGGGTTTGGCCACTGCCCTGGGGCGTAAGGCACCCCCTCCTGGGCCCTGCTTCCAGACAGCCGCCAGTGGGGGTCCCCCACAGCCCAAGCATAGCAACCAGCAAGGCACTGACACTACACCACATCTCTCCCCCCTCCCGCTCCGAGAGTGAACTGAGCGGGGCCACTGGCTTCAAGCAGCCGCTCCCCACCTTATGGCCCAGGTAGGACACCTCGGCCATCCCCACCTTGCACTTCCCGGCCTTTACAGTCAGCCCAGCCTCCCGCAGCCAGTCCAGCACCTGGCTGACCTGGGACACGTGGTCCTCCCAAGTCTGGCTGAAGACACAAATATTGTCAATGTACGCCAGGGCGAAGCTCTCCATTCCCCGCAGCAGCTGGTCCACCAGGCGCTGGAAGGTGGCTGGTGCCCCCTCGAGGCCGAAGGGCAGAACCAGGAACTTGTAGAGCCCCACCGGGGTGATAAACGCCGATTTCAGCCTGGCCTCCTGGTCTAGCGGCACCTGCCAGTAGCCCTTGGTGAGGTCCAGGGTGGTGAGGTAGCGAGCTCCCCCCAGCTTGTCCAGGAGTTCGTCAGGCCTAGGCATGGGTGTCGGACACCGTGATGGCGTTGAGCTTCCGGTAGTCCACGCAGACGGAGTCCACGTGGACAGAGCCATGTAGATGAGTTTACTCGGCAAAGGGAAATGAAGCGGCGATTTAAATAATCGCCGCTTCATTTACGTCAAAATGGCCGCCGCGCTGTGCCGATCAGCTGATTGCCAGCACAGCGCGAGTAGTCTGGACGGGGATGAGCCAACCCCAGAACACTTTGTCATCAGATCCTGTAAGCCTCGTTTCACAGGAACCTCTCCCAGCAATCTCCCCCAGGGGCTGAGCCGCACCCAGGTCAGTCCGGCCCCTCAGCGTCTGCAAGGAGGGACCCGCCTGCACCTCCGCCTGGAACGCAGCAGCTGGGACAGAGACAGGGCCCTGATCCCCTGCACTGCCTGGGTCCGGAGTCCCGGCCTGGTCTGACTCCCTGCCTGCTGGGATGGGGCCCTGAGCCCCCCGCTGGGAGACCTCCTCGGGGTCGGGGTCGCCAGCCCCTCGCTGGCTCCGGCTACGGGTGGTGACCAGGGCCCTGTGGGGTCCATCCAGCCACTCCTCTAGGTCCCCCCATCAGCACCTCTATGGGCAAGTGCCGGTGCACCCCCACTTCCTTGGGGCCCTCCTTGGCCCCCTATTTCAGATGCACCCGGGCTACGGGCACCTTAAATGGGGTCCCATCTATACCCCTCAGGGTCAGCTGAGTGTTGGGTAGCACACGGTCTGGGGCCACGATGTCAGGCTGGGCCAGCGTCCCCTCCGCCCCCGTGTCCCAGAAACCCGTCACCTCCCCGCCATCCACCTGCAGGGGCACGAGGCTCTCGCTCCTCAGGGGCCACCCTGCCCCCACCCGGTACATGGAGTGCCCTGCCTCTGGATCATCAGGACTCTGGGAGGCCTTGGCCTGGGCCGCCTTCCCCCTGCTTTGGGCTGGGGGCTGCCTGCCGGCCCCCTGCTCCAGCCACTTAATCCTAGAAAGTCCCAGGTCGTGGGACCTGTCCTGGCGCCTGGTGCACTGAGCCCTCTTGTGGCCTCTTTGCCCACAGCAAGGGCAGGTTAGGACCCGTGGGCCCTTTTGGGTTGGCTCCGCCCGGGCCCTGGCTGCTTCTCTGGGGCGCAGAGGGTTGGTCCTTGTCTCTTGGGCTCGCCTCGCAGGTGAGTCTCCCCATCGCTCAGCAGAGAACCAGTCTCTGCGCAATTCCCTCTCTCTCCGGGACTCCGTTCACACCCTGCCCGGCTCTCTGTGAACTTGTCCGCCAGCCTCCCGGCCTCCTGGGGGCTCTCTGGCCTCTGGTCCATGAGCTACAGTCCCAGGCTGGGCGGCCACGCTTCATAGAACTGCTCCAGCATCATCAGCTTAAGCAGGTCCTGTGCGGTCTGGGGTCCGGCCCCGCACACCCACTCGTGGCAGGATTGCACCAGGCGGGAGGCCAGATCCACATAGGTCTCCCCTGGCCCTTTCTTCACCCCCCGGAACGTCTTCCTGTACGTCTCGGGGGTCAGCCCGAACTTGTGCAGCAGGGCCTCTTTGACCCGTTCGTAGTCGCCCGGCTGCAGATCCTCCAGCTGGTTGAGCACCCTGCGGCCTCCTGATCCAGCAAGGGGGTGAGCTGCTGGAGCCGGTCCGCTGGGGGGATCTGGTGCAGTTCACAGACCCGCTCAAAGGAGCTAAGGAACCCGTCCATGTCCCCCACGTCTTTACATTGGGCCAACACGAGCTTCTCCAAGTGTCTGGCTGCCCTGGGCCCCCTGGGGTCCTCCCCACTCACCGCAGTGGGGGCCCCTCGGCTCCTCCGCTCCACCGTGGCCAGCTCATGCTGCCGCTGCCTCTCTCGGTCCTGACGTTCCTTCTCTTGATCCTGTACTTCCGGTTCCTTCATCCACAGCTCGATCTCCAGCCGCCGCAGCTCTGCCGGCATGGACCCCGCCCTGGACGGACCGCGGCTGGCAGAGCGCGGCCTGGTGGGCACCGCGTCTCTCTGGTGCACTCCAGCCCTCCGTCCGGTCTGAGAGCCTGAGACACTCCCCGGGGGTGTCTGGCTGCTCCCCACTGGGACAGGATCCAGGCCCCAGACGGGTCTTTCTCTTCCAGCCGGGCAATCAGCTGGGCCTTGGTTGCTTTCCCCACGGGCAGGCCCCTCTCTCTGCACAGCCCCACCAGGTCTGCCTTCAGGAGTTGGGCATAGGCTATCTCCCCGCTGATCCCTGGGGTGCAGACTCACCGGTCTAGTGTAGCTCCCCACGATTCCCAGGAACCGCTTAGCTCTGTCTTAGCACGCCTGGCTCGAAACCCCTTCCTTCTACTGCGCCTTGGCACTCGCTGCTGGAAGCTCCATCCACGGGGCGCAGTGCATCCCACTCCTGACACCAGTGTGACGGCGAGTCGGGGTTCCTCCCATCCTGCAGCCCCGTAGCCGCAGGAACAGACGCCATCCGCCAGTGGAATAGAGGGAGTTTGTTGCTTCTCCAGGATACAGCCCAGCACAGATGTAATCTGGCTACAGGAATTGGGGCCAGGATACCTCAGGCCCCTTGAGATGGGGCTGACTGGGCCCCTAAATCCCAGCCCCCTCCTCAGTCTCTCTCTGTCATGGCTTCAGCCTAAAAAACTGACCCTTCCCCCCAGCTCCTTTGTTCAGCCGCTTCCCTCGACTTGTAGAAGGGGTTTGGCCACTGCCCTGGGGCGTAAGGCACCCCCTGCTGGGCCGTGCTACAGACAGCCGCCGGGGGGGTCCCCCACAGCCCAAGCACAGCAACCAGCAAGGGACTCACACTACACTATATTACATTGCTGCTGCTGGTTTCAGTCCCTATTAGCCCCCTGTGGCCCCCCACCCCCATCCTCGCTCTTTAATAAAGTCTCTTACCCACAAACCTTTCTCCTTGCCCCAGGCCCGCTGGCCCCTTCTGCTGCCCAGGCCAGACCCCACCCTGGCAGGCTGGGACCCCCCCATCCCATCCCAGTCTGGGCTGGGTAGCACCTGCCCCACCCCAGAGGTGGCCCTGCATAACCCGGCCTCAGGGCAGTTGGTTTCCCACATGCTGCCCACACAGCAGGTTGGGGGAGCCAGGCAGCCCTGCCCCCCTGCCTAGCATAGCTGAGATCCCCTCTGCACCCCACACGCCCACCACCAGCCAAGCCTCCCTGAGCTACTGCCAGCCCAGGGCGCATGGTCTGGCGCTGCCCTGCCTCCTGGCATCAGGTCGCCAGATATAAAGTACCAGGAGGGAGTTAATGGGACCCAAAAGCAAGAGGGGGCTGGGAGCCAGGACTTCTGGGGTCTCTCCCTGGCTCAGGAGGGCAGTGGGGGCTAGTGGTTAGAGGGGGCTGGGAGCCAGGACTCCAGGGGTCTCTCCCTGGCTCAGGAGGGCAGTGGGGGCTAGTGGTTAGAGGGGGCTGGGAGCCAGGACTCCAGGGGTCTCTCCCTGGTGCTGGGAGGGGTGGGACATGGAATTTCGGGTAGCAACAAGCACAACTCTGAAGCTTTGTCCTCTCTCACTCAAGGGCTGGGGGGGGGGCCTCATCTCTCTTTGACAACCCCCCCCCCACAAGCCAAATTATTCCCATGCCCCCCTCCCCGCTCTCTTGGGCAGCCAGCACTTGGCCGGGGGAGCGGCTGTTCCTCAGTGGGGCAGGGGAGGCCCCGGCCTGGCGCCTGGGAGCGGGTGGCAAGGGGGCAGAGCTAGGCCTGTGGTGCGGACGGGTTGGGGCTTGTACCAAGGGGATGTGACGTTCGGCCCCACTGCTGCTGGGGGGCTGCCCCAGGCCCAGCCTGGGGGTTTCTCTCCACCCCCCGCTGGTTCCCAGGCAGCCAAGTCGGGCCCATGGGCACCGTGTCTACAGCAACCAGAGCCCCTCGCGGGCACCTCCATGTGGGGCCCCCAGCCTGCCCCCTGTCACCTCGGCGTCTCCAGCCTCGGCCCCGGCCGGCAGAGCCCAGGGGCCACGTAGGGAACCGCTGGCCATGGGCAGTCACAGGGCAATGCCATCGGCGCCAGGCTGGAGGCCTGGCTTCTGTGGGGCAGTGACCCCCCCTTGCCGTGTCTGCCCCCCCCCCCACACACACACAACAGCCTCGTATCCCTGGCCTGTCTGGTGCCAAATAGCAGCTGGGCATCAGCACAGGGGAGGGGCCCTTCAGGCCTTCACTGGCTATGGGAGGGCAGTGGGGGCTAATGGTTAGAGCGCCGGGGGGGGGGGGGTCTGAGCACCAGGACACCCAGGTTCTCTCCTGGCCCACTTGCCCATGACATGCTTGCATGCAGGGTCCCAGCAGGGCAGGCGTGTGAGGCTCTGAGCCCCCCGCCCCTCCCTGCCACCGACAGCGCATGGTGTCCGCACATACCCGGATGCCTCAGTGCCAGGCAGGCAGAGCCCAGGGGGCGTTCTGTGTGGCTGCTCCGAGCTGCCCTGCCCCAGAGGTGGCTGCATCTCAGCGCCAGGTGAACCATCCTCGTGTTGTTTGCAGCCCAGACGCTGGCTCCTGCTTTGTTCCTGTAGCTGTGTCCCCTCCCTCGGCTGGGTCTCCGTGGGGCTGCAGCCCTGTGTGAACCCAAGGACCTGAGGAGCAGGGACCCTGCTTTCCCAGGGCGCCCACCCCTGCTCCAGTACCTCGGCCAGCCCTGCTCCCCCATCCCTTCCTTTCTCCGCTGTGCGCCAGGTGCTGGCCACGGGCAGGTGGTAATGGGCAGGAGGGATGCCAGGGTAGATGGGCCCGTGGGGCCAATGGCAGAGGCAGCAGGTTTGTATAATTTTTGGTGGTGCCCAGAATGGGTCTAGTCCCCCACCCGCCCTGAAAACCAATATATATGTTATTAAATAATATAAAAATGGACTGTTAACCGTAAGCGTTTAACGGTTTCCCTTTATTGCACAATATCACTATCGTAAGAAAAAATGATTTAACTAAGAATATCAACGTTATTAATACTCTTTTGAATATGGAAACAACCAAGCACTCTTTGATCAATAACCCTCAAAAGCAAACACTTTCCAAAATTAAAACAAATACAGCCCCTTCTTTTGCAATGTTCTTCAGGCCCCCACCCTTCTGGGAGCTGTAGGAGGTGGTTTTTCCGTATATAACAGATTTTGGAACAATATTTTGTATACAATTTATAACTCAGTCGTTGGAGAAAAGTGGTTGCACTAAGTTTTTTTTTAATTGCAATAAATGACAAAGATTGAGCGCGATCTGAGTGCAGAGATTCTTGGCTATACTTTTTTTACAAAAAATCAACAAAACGCTCCCTGAGTATAAGTTAGCTAATCTGGCACGTTTTTTCTTAGATAACAGTTTAGCTATGGCTTGTAGATTGCTATCAAAGTGCATGTTGGAATAAGTTTGAAATATTTATTAGCAACTCTTTGTTCATTTTTTCATTTCTCGTAAATACTTTGACCTCCCATCTTTCTGTGAATAATATCTATGAAGTTATGGCCCTGAGCATGTGAAACCAATATGTAGGGCCTTTTAAAGTTCAGTTACCTAGAAATATGTTTTAAAATGCCAGTTAACAAACATACATTGTGGCAACAGCCTTGATTAATTCTAACCATCTCTTTATTGCTAGACTGTATCCTCATATTTATCACTTTTTAGTTAAGTGGTTAGTATGTTGTTGCAAAGTGTAGGCTTATATTTTATTTGGGTGACTATCTAGTGTTTTTATCCAAGAGATAAATGTGACAGACAATAGTAACTCCAGATGTTCTCATGTTTCAGGTATTGTTACATACATTCTGCAGGTACGTTAGGATGGGTGTTTTTGGATATGTAATACGTTCTGTTATGCTGTGTATATTTGCCCATTTTAACCATGAAAAATTGCTCTTTTGAGACTGCCATTCTAATCAAGCTTAAAAGTTCCATAATTTTGGCCCACAAGGAACTGAATGCTGTCAGTTAAGATAAACTTATTTGCATGTGTACTGTATTATATGGCTTCTTGGGTCTGGAAGAAAAAAATGAGATGAAACATTTTCAGTAATCATGAGGCTAGAGTTGACTCTGTTTTAACAATAACAATTAGCTGATTCCCGCCCCTTGGAAATCTAATCAATTGTGCTCGATTAATGAGTGTAAATCAAAATAATTTGGAGTTGTCAGCAGATTTACTCTATGTATACATTCATTTAAATAAGTAGGATGTGGCCTTGTGTTTATATTTAAGGTTTATTTTTACAAATTAGTATTGATATTTGCACAGAGTTTAAGAAGACAGGGTTGTTTAATTAGTAATTAATATCTCAAACATTACTGAAAACATTTCTCCTAACCTGCAGGTACAGGTTGGACCTCCCTGGTCCGACACCCCTGGACTTGATTGGTCCCAAACCAGGGAGTTTGCTAGGGGAGGTCAATGAAGACCCAAGGGCACTTGGCCCAGCTCCTCTCCCAACCCCAGCTGGGTCCTCAGCCGCTGGTCCCCTGCTGTCAACCTGGCTCCGCTACTGGGGTTCTCTGGTCTGGCAACATCTATGATTCTGCTGCCATAGTCGTCCCCTTCCCCCCCGCCACACACACACACACATTACTCCAACCACAGGGTCCCCAAGGATGCCAAACCATAGATGTTGCCAGACCAGTCAGTCCTAGATTAGAAAGGTTCAACCTGTGGTTGGTTTTTTACTTTTGCATAATTTGAAGATCAAAATGTACAGAATTAATGTTTTAATGACTCCTCATTATCATAGCATGCACTGTATTCTAAACTTTCAACCCCCCTTCCCATCAAAAGAAAAGTCGTAAGTATTTGCTAAGTGAAAATGATGTCTGTAAAGTTCTTTTATCAAAACTCCTACAAGTGAATTCCTTCGTAATTCACACACAAACAAAAAGACAGCATTTTCAGTCATTGCCTGCATCTTACTTGGGTTTTCAAAAGAGAACTCTTTAACATATTAAGTGAATCCAGGAAAGAAATATTGTCCATAATTGACTCTATCTCTTTTTGTCCCTTACTCTCTTTCACAGAATCTCTTTTGTTTCCTAGATCTCCCAAAGTTCTTTTACATGAAATAAAGTAACTTTCTTCTGCTTACAGTGACGTCTAATAGATCATGAAAATAATGTCACCATACCATTGTGCCTGCATGGATGTTCCATAATGATGTCTATATTCAAACCAAGGATTTTGTAAAATATTGTCAGGTGATTTTGTAACGTAGTGGATTGGTCAAAATCTTATAATGTACTGGCTTGGGGTTTGTTCTAGTGATGTATAAGACATTTTTCAATGTTTTTAATAGTCTTATAAATTTCTCCCTGACTATTTTGTAATAAAGCAATCATTCTCAAATGGTAACACCTCGCGTCAGTTTGATAATTAGCTTTAATATGTACATTTCTGAGCGTGAAGGTGTTAGCCGGGGCTTCAGTGATTGTGATTTTAAGTTCACTAATAAAAAGTTCAAAGTTGGCTATGTACAATGATCTTTCTTTGAATTAGACCTACTTTAAAAGACAAGGACGACTTTTTTCTGATGCTTGCTTCCAAAAAAAAAAGGGCACTTTACTGGCAGCCCAACCCTCCCTTCAGTTTCTCTTCAACGGACAGAGCTCTGATCTCTTTCTGTCTTCTGGCCCAGGAAAGCTCATCGCCTAATAAGCCATCTTGTTAGTCTTTAAAGTGCTGCATAGTCCTGTCTTTTGTTTCAGCAAGACTAGACTAACACGGCTACATCTCTGTCACTATACTTGTTACTTAATTGCCTTTTCCCTCTGGGCTATTGCCCTTCATTCATTCAAGGAATGAACAGCAAACAGAAAGATCAGGCTGTCCTAGCCTCAATCCATTGGTGGAGCAGGGCCCCCGGCTCTGAATATCCCTGGAACATGGGCACCACGAGCCCATATAACTCGCCAGCCATGGCGATGGGGGCAGCTGGATTCCCGCGCCCTGGCTGGACGGGACGGCTCTGGACTCTTCACTCAGCCCCTGCGACCTGCGCTTGTGTGTTTCCATAGCAACCCATGCCCCCCATGCCCAGCAGGGTCGGGCCGGAGGGCTGGAGGGGGCAGACCCCGCCCCGGTCTGGAGCAACGGTAAGAATGAGCCAGGGCGTGTATCTTGACTTTACGGGGTCGGCCGCACATCGGGGGGGGGGGGGGGAGGCAGGAGTCTCAAGGGCGGCTGGGGGGGCTGGGCATGGTGGGAACTGGGGGGGCCTGGCTGGGCTGTGGGGGGGGGCACACAAGGGGCCTGGAATGGCTTCTGGGCCATGTACGGACCATACAGAGAGCCCAGGGCTGGGCAGGGTCCTTGGGGGAGTCTCCTCCCCCCTCCATCTGGGGCTGCCCTCTCAGCCCCCCAGGGCCAGGGTCCCCAGCAGCAGCAGCAGGGTGAGTGGGGGCAGGCGGGGGCTGGCGCTGGTGGTGGTGGTGGTCGTGGGCGCCGGCGCCGGCTCCGGCTCCAGTTCGCGGTTGCAGAGGGGCTCTGTGCAGCAGGATGACGTCTCAATGTGCAGGGTCATCCAGGAGTCCCCGATAGTCAGGGACCCGCAGCCCCCGGCTTGGCAGGAGCGGAGGTAGATGGGCACCGCAAATCCCCCTAAAGCCCGGAGACAGGGGTCAGACAGCGGCCAGTCCCGCCCGGCCTGGGCACAGCCGCCTCCTGGCACCCTGTGTGCGTCCGCCAGCCAGCCCACCCCTCGGACACCCTCCATCCATCCGTCCGGCCAGCCCACCCCTCGGACAGCCTCCGGCCGGCCAGCCCACCCCTCGGACAGCCTCCAGCCAGCCGGCCAGCCCACCCCTCGGACACCCTCCATCCATCCGTCCGGCCAGCCCACCCCTCAGACACCCTCCGGCCGGCCGGCCAGCCAGCCCACCCCTCGGACAGCCTCCATCCATCCGTCCGGCCAGCCCACCCCTCAGACACCCTCCGGCCGGCCGGCCAGCCAGCCCACCCCTCGGACAGCCTCCATCCATCCGTCCGGCCAGCCCACCCCTCGGACACCCTCCATCCGTCCGTCCGGCCAGCCCACCCCTCAGACACCCTCCGGCCGGCCGGCCAGCCAGCCCACCCCTCGGACAGCCTCCAGCAGGCCAGCCCACCCCTCAGACAGCCTCCAGCCGGCCAGCCCACCCCTCGGACAACCTCCAGCTGGCCGGCCAGCCCACCCCTCAGACAGCCTCCAGCAGGCCAGCCCACCCCTCAGACAGCCTCCAGCCGGCCAGCCCACCCCTCGGACAACCTCCAGCCGGCCGGCCAGCCCACCCCTCAGACAGCCTCCAGCAGGCCAGCCCACCCCTCAGGCACCCTCCATCCATCCGTCCGGCCAGCCCACCCCTCAGACACCCTCCGGCCGGCCGGCCAGCCAGCCCACCCCTCAGACACCCTCCGGCCAGCCGGCCAGCCAACCCACCCTTCGGACAGCCTCTGTCCATCCGTCCCTCATCACGCCTTCATCCATCCCTGTACACACCCCTCCAGCTGCCCGTCCGTCCATCCACATACACACCCCTCTACTCGTCTGTCCATCTGTCCATCCCTCTATACACCGTTCTACCCATCCCTCCATCTGTCCGTTCATCCGTCCAGCCATCCAGCCATCCCTACACACACACCCCTCCAGCCATCCTTCCACCCACACTGATTCAGTCCCTACCCCCCACAGCCCCCTCTCCCCTAGACACCTCCCCATCAGCCGTGTGGCCCACCCCATCCCTACGCGCCTCTCGTCTGCCCTCCCCGCGCCTAGGCCAGGATGGATAAAACCAAAGGTTCCTCGAAGGCCAAACGATCCCATTTTGGACGTTTTTGAAAGCGTCGGTACCGCCCTGGATTTCTCATTTCACACCCAGGACACCGTAATTCCTGTGTCCAATGGGCACTGGGAGAGACGCTGACGGACAGCCCCCGCGAGTGACAGCGCAGCGAGTGGGTCCCGGACCGCCTCCGCCTCCAGAGCGGTCTCACGCCGGGCCCCCAAAGACGCGGCTGCCGCAGGGTGCGAACGCCTCGAACTCGCCCCTCCGCCGGGCCGGGCGCAAGCCAGCGCCAACCCACGGCACCGCTCGCGCTCCCTGGCGCCGCTGAGGACGGTCGCTCCCGGCTTGGTGGGGGGACGGCCCGGCGGGGTCCCGCACGGTTGGCGGTGTCGGCAGGAGGCGGGTGGGGGCGGCGCCGGGGGAGGCGGGGCCCCGCGCAGTCTGAGCTGGCTCCTGCAAGTGCTGCTGCCTTTGTGGGTGCGACTTCGTTCCGCCCGGTCCTGCTGCCGCCGCCGCCTAAGCCCTCAGGTCCCCACCACCGAGCCAGCCAGCGCCCCCTCGAGGGGAAAGGCCCCGGCCCCTTTACCTGCCCCTCCGAGCCAGCCCTCGCCCTGGGGTGCCCCATCCCCGGATCCCACTGCGCTGGGAAGCCGGGGTCCGGCCGCCCCGCCCAGTGGCTCCCGAAGGCCCCTCCTACCGATGGTGGCCGTGGCCGTCCCGTTGAAGCAGCTCGGGGAGTTGCGGTAGCAGAGGCTCTGCTGGGAGCGGCTCGGGGAGCAGCTCTCCGGGGTGGTCCCGATACAGCTGTAGCAGAGGAGGCTGGTGGAGCTGTTGGTGGGGGGCTCTGCGGGCAGGAGGGGAAGGGGTGAGGATCCAGCCCCCCTTGATCTGGATGCAGGGGGGTGGCGGGGGGGGGCCTCAGGATCAGAGCTGAGACCCAGAGACTCAGTTCACACTCAGTGCCCCAGGCCCCATTCCCCCCCCTCCCACCGAGGGGGCGGTTGTACCTGTGGGGAAGGCCGGCGGGTGGCTGTTGTTCTGGTACAGGTTGTTACAGAGGCTGGTGTTGCAGAACCGGGAGTGGGTGTAGCTGGGGAGATTCAGCCCGTAGGTATTGGTGGTGAAGTCCCGGGACCCCCCCATGTGGCAGCCCTTCTTCAGCACCGCCACCATCCTCTGGTCACCTGCGGACAGCGACCCTGAGGCAGGGAGTTCCACAGGCCCTCGCTGGCTCACGCCCACCAGCCCAGCCACCCCTCCCCCTCCCAAGTTACACCCACCAGCCCAGCCACCGTGATACCCCATCCCCACCCTGCTCACACCACCACGGGCCCAGCCATCCAGACACCCCACCTCGAGCCCCTCCCGCTCACACCCACCCTGACACCCCACCCCCGCCACCTGTGGATCAGAGCCACAGGCCCCGAATCAGCGGCCCAGGAGGCCCCCCCCCGATCCAGGCCTGTCCCTCGGGGAGCAGCGCAGTCTCAGAGGGCCCCGATCTCCGGGCACCGTTACCGAGGCTCAGGGCGATTATCCCCTCGGTACAGACGTTCTGCGCTGGCCCGCACGTCACCACGGGCACCCGGCCCAGAGAGATTTCGTCCGTGAAGGAGCCCGTGTAGCTGTAGCACTCCAGCCCGACGGCCACTGGGAGAAAGGAGATGGGAGAGGAGGGCACAGAGCCCAGGAGTCGTGTCCCCCCCGCCCTCCGCTCTAACCACTAGACCCCTATCCACTGCCAGAGCCAGGGAGAGAACCCAGGAGTCCTGGTGCCCAGCCTCCCCTCTGCTGTAACCACTAGCCCCCACTCCCTTCCCAGAGCCAGAGAGAAAACCCAGGGGTTCTGGCGCCCAGCCCCCTCTGCTCTAGCCACTAGCCCCCACTTCTGTCCAATAACTTGGGAAAGAACCCAGGAGTCCTGGTGCCCAGCCACCCTCTTCTCTAACCACTAGCCCCCACTCCCGTCCCAGGGCCAAGGAGAGAACCCAGGGATCTTGGCTCCCAGCCCCCCTGCTCTAACCACTAGACTGCCCTCCCCTCCCCAAGAGAGTACCTTGGAGCAGCAGGGCTGAGAGCAGGCAGCACAGCGCCCCCTTCAGGACCTGCCTGGAGTCAGGGGGGAGCATTTTCTTGCAGGCTCCGGTGTGCTGCAGAGCAAAGGGTAACACTGGCTCAGGCGTCTGTGAGGTGAGCCAAGGACCCAGAGGCCTCCTGCTCTCACCCGCTAGGCCCCACTGCCCTCCCCCCGCTGGGGATACAGCCCAGAGTCCTGGCTTCTCGCCCCTTCCTCCTGACACTGTCCCATGCAACACGTCCCCTCTGTGACAGCAGTGCCCCCTGGGGGGCGGTCCGGTCCAGGGGGGTCCCAGTCCAAGTGTGTGGCGGGGTGCCGGTCCAAGTGGGGGAGTCCCAGCCCAAATGGGAGGGTCCCGGTTTAAGTGGGGACAGCCCAGTCCAAGTGTAGGGGGGTCCCTGTGATCTGAGTCCCACTCAGGTGGCTTGTGGGTTGGTAAGTAACTGATATCCATTCCCCTGTGCACCATTACCCTGTGGAACTCACTGCTACTGGAGCTGGCTGAGGACCCGCTTGGGCAGCAGAGTCTGTAGAACCCAGGGGGGAAATCCAGAGTCTCTATGGGGTAACCTCCATGCTCCAGGCTGGGAGCTAAACGGCCCCTCACCAGGGTCAGGAAGGAAAACAGCTCCCGTGGGCAGCTCATTCCACCCCTGCCCGCTCGCCCCTTCCTCTGCAGCCCAGGGGAGAGCCCCTGCTGGAGCCCAGACCCCAGGCTAGACGGGCTCTTGCTCTGTTCTGGGGAGCCCAGGGCCTGCATCACCCCATCTCCCCTCTGGGAGACACAAACCGGGACAGAACCCACCATCCTGGCTCCCACCCTGCTGCTCTAACCACTAGTGACCACTCTCCTCATTCCCACTGGTGCTGAATTGATACCTCCTGCCCCACCCAGTGCTTGGCAGGAGGAGACAGGGACAGGGGCTGGGGCCCCAGGGTTGGGAGAGCGACAGGGTCGAGTGGGAACTGTCCGATACACACTGACCCGGGGCAGGACGGGTGCAGTCCCTGGGCTAGCTGGGTGGGCCCGGGACAGCCGGGTGCGTGGGGAGGGAGGGGGAGGGAGGTGGGAGGCCCCAGGGCTGCGGTAGAGCACAGTGAAGCTGGAGGAGGGGTCACAGCCAGGGCTGGGACCAGGGGTCTCTAGAGGCTGGAAGGTCCCAGGCAAAGGCACAGCCCGGAGGGGATTAGCTCTGGGATCTGCCAGGCTCCCCAGCTGAGTTCCCAGCCCAAGCCCCATAAGCCAGGAGGTGTGGGGCGCCCCACAGAGCCCTGCAGCCCACGCAGGCCTCCACCAGCCCTGGGGGGAGCAGAGGAGCCTGTTGGAGCCTGTCCCTGGAGTATCACCTGGCATTTCCTGCACCCTTCTCCCTGGGCCCCCCCTGCTCAGGGGAGGACAGAGCCTGGGGGGGATCTGGGCCCGGCAGGAGCGGCGGGTACCTGGGTGGGGCTCAGGGATCTCTCGCGCCCCAGGACTCCTCTGCGTTCAGCTGCAAACCCTCTCTGCCCGAGGGAAGGAAGCCACGTGACTGGCAGGATCTTACCCAACAACAGCCCTTCTCCTGGGACAAACAACCCCGCCCTGCACAGCCCTGGGCCCTGGGCACCTCCCCTGCCACCCCTCTGGGAGCCTGTGACGTAGTGGGGGTGCAGTTACATTCCCTGCTCTCTGTGTGTGTGTGTGCGTGTGTGTGTTAGTCCTCCCTCCCCCTTTTGCAGCTCTCTCTGCATGCTGGGGAGAGGCCAGGCCGGACTCCCTGGGGAAGTGTGTCAGTGTCTCCCGTCCCTGCTCTGTGTGTGTGTGTGTGTGTGTGTGTGTGTGTGTGTTAGTCCTCCCCCCCCCCCAGCTCTCTCTGCATGTGGGGGGAGGCCAGGCAGGACTCCCTGGGGAAGTGTGTCAGTGTCTCCCGTCCCTGCTCTGTGTGTGTGTGTATGTGTGTGTGTGTGTGTGTGTTAGTCCTCCCTCCCCCTTTTGCAGCTCTCTCTGCATGCGGGGGAGAGGCCAGGCCAGACTCCCTGGGGAAGTGTGTCAGTGTCTCCCGTCCCTGCTCTGTGTGTGTGTGTGTGTGTGTGTGTGTGTGTGTGTGTTAGTCCTCCCCTCCCCCCCAGCTCTCTCTGCATGTGGGGGGAGGCCAGGCAGGACTCCCTGGGGAAGTGTGTCAGTGTCTCCCCTCCTGGGGGGCCAGGTGACAACAGACATTGGGTCTGGGAGCAGGACAAGGCAGCAGGTGGAGCTGCCCGGCGCCGGAGTGGCCAGCTGCTGGGAGGGGGAGTGAGTCTGGGCTGGGCGAGAGCGTTTTAAATTTAGACCAAGGACGGGGGTGAAGCCCCTTCCCCCCAAGGGGACTCAGGTCCTGCCCTGGCCCCTGTGCGCACATCACACCTGAACCGTGCCGTGTCTCCGAGAAACAATAAACCTTTTATTCTATTGGCTGGCGGAGTCACGAGTGGCTGCGGACGGGGGTGCAAGGTCGGGGGGTCCCCAACGCGCCGTCACAGTGGTGGCAGCAGTGGGATGGACCGCACCTGTGGACAGAGCTTCCAGCAGCAAGTGAGGGGGCTGGAGAAGGAAGGGGCTTGCAAGAGCCAGGCGCTGGAGGCGGCGAGAAGCGATTCCTGGGAGTCGTGGGATGCTGCAGCATCGGCCGGTGAGTCTGCCCCGGGGACCAGCGGGGAGACGGCCTACGCCTGACTCCTGAAGGCAGACCTTGTGGGGCTGTGCAAGGAGAGGGGCCTGCCCGAGACGGGGGAAAGCTGCCTTGAGGCGCCTGCCCATTGTAGAGGAGCCTTTCCAGAAGGCAGCAATAGATCTAGTGGGGCCCTTCAGCAGGGCGACCCGGACGGGGAAGAAATACGTCCTGGTAGCGGTGGATTTCGCGACCCACCACCCCGAGGCCGTGGCTCTGCCCCCTATCGAGGCAGACACAGTGGCAGACGCCCTGCTGACTGGGGCTCCCCCAGGAGGTCCTCACGGACCAAGGGTCCAACTTCTTGGCGGCCCTGCTCCAGTGCTTGTGGGAGAAGTGCGGGGTCCAGCACACCTGGGCCTCGGCGCATCACCGCCAGTCCAATGGGCTGGTGGAGAGATTCAATGGGACTCTGAAGCAGAGGCTAAGGACCTTTATGCACCAGCAACCCACAGGACTGGGACAAGTACCTACCCAACCTGCTGTTCACAGACAGGGAGGTGCCCCAGGAGTCCACGGGGTTCTCCCCGTTCGAGCTGATGTACGGGAGGCGGGTGCAGGGACCCCTGGGCTTGCTGAGAGAAGCGTGGGAGGGGGAGGCCTCTCCGGAGGGTGAGTCGGTGGCGGAGTACGTCCTGGCTTTCTGGGAAAGACTCACTGAGCTCATGGGCCGGGCCAGGAAGAACCCGAGCAGGGCCCAAGGGAAGCAGAAGGTCTCAGCTGGACAAAGCCCTGGCTGGGTTGATTGAGTCGGGGTTGGTCCTGCCTTGGGCAGGGGCTGGACTTGATGCCTCCTGAGGTCTCTTCCAGCTCTAGGATTCTATGGGACTGTCCGGCCGGACGCGCGGCCAGCGGGTGTATCACGTTAGCATGATGAAGCCGTACTGGGGCCGGGAGAACTTGGTGCTGGCCGTGTGCAGGCCTGGGGGGAGCAGGGGGAGGATCCCCTGGTGGGTCTGTTCCCTGGGGCAGAGACAGACTCTTCGCTGGAGTCAATCTCCCTCTCGAACCAGCTCACCCCGGCCCAGCAGGCCGAGACCCAGGAGGTGCTGCGCTCCCGCCAGCATCTGTTCTCTGACAGGCCTGGTCTCACCAACCTGGCTGCCCACCGGGTGGAGACGGGCACCCCCCCCAGCCCCCGGTGCGTGGATCCCCGTTCAGAGTCACGGGGAAGACGGCCCAGGACCTGGAGAGAGGGGTCTGGGACATGCTGTCCCATCTGGCGGGGCAGGAGGCTGGGGGGTCTCACCTCTCTACAGCTTGAATGGGTCGGGGGTTCCGGGGGGTGGGAGCTGGGGGGCGAAGGGGGGCCAGGCTGCAGGATGCAGGAGCCCGGCATGAGAACGCTTTGCTGGAGGGGTTTGTAGGGGCACAGCAGCAGTCTGGGGGCAGAGGGGCTGGGTTTGTTTCGGGGATGGCTCAAAGAGGGATAAGCCCCCCCAGCCCTTGAGTGAGAGAGGACAAAGCTTCGGAGTTGTGCTCATTGCTACCCGAAATTCCATGTCCCACCCCTCCCAGCACCAGGGAGAGACCCCTGGAGTCCTGGCTCCCAGCCCCCTCTAACCACTAGCCCCCACTGCCCTCCTGAGCCAGGGAGAGACCCCTGGAGTCCTGGCTCCCAGCCCCCTCTAACCACTAGTCCCCACTCCCCTCCATGATCCCGGGAGAGACCCCAGGAGTCCTCGCGCCCAACCCCCTCTAACCACTAGTCCCCACTCCCCTCCTGAGCCAGGGAGAGACCCCTGGAGTCCTGGCTCCCATCCCCCTCTTGCTTTGGGGTCCCATTAACTCCCTCCCGGTACTTTATATCTGGTGACCTGATGCCAGGAGGCAGGGCAGCGCCAGACCATGCGCCCTGGGGCGGCAGTAGCTCAGGGAGGCTTGGCCGGTGGTGGGCATGTGGGGTGCAGAGGGGGTCTCCGCTGTGCTAGGCAGGGGGGCAGGGCTGCCTGGCTCCCCGAACCTGCTGTGTGGGCAGCATGTGGGAAACCAACCGCCCTGGGGCTGGGTTATGCAGGGCCACCTCTGGGGTGGGGCAGGTGTTACCCAGCCCAGACTGGGATGGGATGGGGGGGTCCCAGCCTGCCAGGGTGGGGCCTGGCCTGTCCCCTCCACTGGGCAGCAGAAAGATCCTGAGGGGGGCCAGCGCTGCCGAGAGCGCCCCCGACGAGCTCCAGCAGGAGGCGCCGGACGAGGCGGCCGTGGCAGCGAGGGGGGACGATGTCGCCCCCCCTGTGGAGCCCCTCCAAGCGGAGGCCTCGGGTGGAGCCCCCCCGGCCCCGGTTCCAACTGAGCCCTGCCCCGCTCCAGCTGAGGTAACTGTTGCCTTGGCGGCCGGAGGGGAGGGCTCCGGAGCCGAGGGGATGGAACCAGCTCCATCTTCGAGGAGATTGAGGCCCTGGGTCTGACCCCGCTCACTCAGGGGGAGGACGACCCTCCGCCAGCGGGCCTCGGTCTGGGCGGCGACTCTGCGGCGCCGCCCCCTCCTCCCCCAACCCCATGTCCCAGGTGGCCGACCCCGTCCTCACACTTGGGGCGCCCCTGATATTACCCACTGGCCCAGCTGACTCGAGCACCGGAATCGATGCCGCCGAGCCCTTAGGGGCGACGGCTAGCGCCGAGTGGCCAGGTCTCGGGTCTGGGGGCCCAGCAGAAGACACCACTCTGGCCAACGCTGAGGTACCAACTCCTGCCTCTTTACCTGAGCCCGGCGTCGGCGTTGGCCCCCTTCCTGCTCCTGATTCCCAGGTCCCCATTCGGGAGGCACCGCAGCCTGGTGGGATAGCCACGGGCGACCCCCCTCCAGACCCCGCCCAGGATTCTGATCCCCTCCCATGTCCCCATCCTCCCCCCACCCTGTTTCCGCCGTCTACGAACCCATCTCCAGCCCCAAGTCCTCCCCTGTTCCTGATTCCTCTCCTACCCCTACCTCTCCCCCGCTCCCCAACTCCGACCCACCATCCAGCCTAGAGCCCACCCCTCCTCCCGCCCCTACCATGAAGAACACCCCTCCGCTGCCGTCCCCCCATCCCTTTCCCACCCCGGTCCCCGCCGTGACATCTGATCCATCCCCACCGCCCCCCCAAACGTCCGCTAGTGCCACCCCCATGAGGGCCGTCTCGTTCCCGCTAGCTGTGGGCGGCCCTTGGGGGGCGGTATTTGTATCCCCAGTCCCCAACCCGTTAGGGGCTGCCTTGTTCCCTCCGCCGCCCCCTCCCTTGCCGGAGTCAGGGACAGGCAGCGCGGCGCCATTGGTGTCGGCGCCGCGTTGGGGATCGGATCCCTGTTTGCCCGTCTTTGTGGCCCGTGAGCTCCACCCAGGGGCCCGGACGGAGAAGAATCCTGGTTCCCCCTTAGCGCTGAGGAGCGAGCTGCGCCAATTCCTCACGGATAACCGCGGGGTAAAAGGGAAGGTGCAGCTGGCCCTCCAGCGCTGGGGGGACTTCCATCCCATCCTCCAGGCCACCAGAGCCCTGTTGCAGGAGGGGAGAGGGACCAAGAGGCAGGACGACGCGGCCTAGCGCCGGACCCGCAGATTCTGAGACGCGTTCCTGGCCTTTGGGGCAGAGTGCGGTCTGCTGTGGGGCCTGCGGGGGGCCAACGATCGTCCTGCCTGTGAGGATCCACCCCAGCCCTCTCAATGAAGTACACCATCATCGTGACGTTGAACGCCCGGGGCTGTAGGGCGGGTCTCTGCAGGAGCCGGGTGCTCTCCTTCCTTCGGGAGGGGGGTACTCGGTGGCCTTCCTGCAGGAGACCCACACGACTCCAGCCGTCAAGGCTGGCTGGCGGCTGGAGTGGGGGGACAGGGTATATTTTAGCCACCTCGGCGCTCGCTCAGCCGGGGTGGCCACCCTGTTCTCCCCTGCCCTACGGCCCGAGGTGCTGGGGACCGCCGAGGTTGTCCCGGGCCGCCTGCTGCACGTCCGGGCCCACATGGAGGGGCTGACGTTGAACCTGGTCAACGTCTACGCCCCGAACGCGGGCCCGGACCAGGTCACCTTTTATCGGCAGGCGGCCACCTTCCTCGGCACTCTGGATCCTCGCGAGTGTCTGGTCCTGGGTGGGGATTTCAATACCACCCTCGATGACCGGGACCGTGTAGGACTCGCGAACTGCCAGGCCGCAGCAGGCATCCTCAGGGAGATCGTGGAGCATCACTCCCTGGTGGACGTCTGGCGAGACCACCACCCGGACGACAACACCACCTTCACCTACGTCCAGGTGGAGGACGATCGGTCGAGCCACTCCCGGTTGGATCGCATTTACCTCTCTCGTTTCCATCTGGCACGGGCCCACTCCTCCAGCGTCCGGCCGGCCCCGTTCACGGACCACCATCTGGTGGCCGTGAAAGCCTCTCTGAGTTCGGAGAGGCTGGGGCCAGCCTATTGGCACTTTAATAATAGCTTGCTGGAGGACGTGGGCTTTGTGGCGTCCTTCCGGGAGTTCTGGCTGGCCTGGCGGGGGCAGCAGCCCGCCTTTCCCTTGGCGCAGTGATGGTGGGACGTGTGGAAGGTGCGTGCCCGGCTCTTCTGCCGCGGCTACTCCTGGGGCGCCAGCCAGCGGAGGGATGCGGCGATAGAGCAGCTGGAATGGGAGGTCTTGAAGCTTGAGGGGTGTCTGGCATCCGCCCCCGAGGATCCACCCCTCCGCGAGGCATACCGGGAGAAGCGGGAGGAGCTCCGGGCCCTGGAAGATCACAGGGCCCGGGGCACCTTCGTTCGATCTCGCATCCAGCTCCTTCGGGAGATGGATCGCGGCTCCCGCTTCTTCTACGCCCTGGAGAAAAGGAGGGGGGCTAAAAAGCACGTCACCTGGCTTTTGGCGGAGGACGGCACCCCCTCATGGATCCGGCGGAGATGCGTGGAAGGGCTAGGGCCTTCTACGCCAGTTTGTTCTCCCCGGATCCGACTGAAGCCGACGCCTGCAAGGTGCTCTGGACCGAGCTCCCGACGGTCAGCGAGGGTGACCGAGACCAGCTGGAGATGCCTCTCACTCTGGCTGAGTTCTCGGAAGCCCTCTGTCTCATGCCCAACAATAAAACCCCGGGCGTGGACGGGCTGACCGTGGAGTTTTACCGCGTGTTCTGGGACGTCCTCGGCCCAGACCTCGTCACCGTCTGGGCCGAGTCCTTGGAGAGCGGGGTTCTCCCTCTGTCGTGCAGGCGAGACATGCTCACCTTGCTACCGAAGAGGGGGGACCTCCGCGACCTTCGGAATTGGCGTCCCGTCTCGTTCCTCAGCACGGACTATAAGGTCGTAGCAAAAGCCATCTCGCTGCGACTGTGGTCCGTTCTGGCGGACGTCATCCATCCCGACCATACCTACACCGTCCCGGGCCGTAGCATTTTTGATAACTTGTATTTGGTCCGGGATCTCTTGGAGCTCGGGTGTGGGGATGGCTTGTCGTTCACCCTCCTGTCCCTGGACCAGGAGAAGGCGTTCGACAGGATGGATCACGGGTATCTCCTGGGCACCCTGCAGGCCTTCGGCTTCGGACCCCGTTTTGTGGGTTTTCTCCGGGTGCTGTACGCCCTCGCGGAGTGTTTGGTCAGGCTCAACTGGACCCTGACCGAGCCAGTCAGCTTTGGGCAGGGGGTACGTCAGGGGTGTCCGCTGTCGGGCCAGCTGTACGCTCTAGCGATCGAGCCCTTCCTCCGTCTCCTCCGTAGGAGGTTGACGGGGTTGGTGCTCCGAGAGCCAGAGCTGCGGCTGGTCCTGTTGGCGTACGCCGATGACGTGCTCCTCGTGGTCCAGGACCCGGGCAACCTGGAGCGGGTGGAGGCCTGCCAAGCCGTCTACTCGGCAGCCTCCTCCGCCCGGGTCAACTGGGTCAAGAGCTCTGGCCTGGTGGTCGGGGACGGGTGGCGGGCCGGCTCCCTCCCACCCGTGCTTCAGGTCATCAGGTGGAGCGCGGGTCCGCTGCTCTATCTGGGCGTTTATTTATCCGCCACGCATCCTTCTCCGCCGGCAAACTGGCAAGGTTTGGACACCAGGGTGGGTGAGCGGTTGCGGAGATGGGCAGGACTGCTCCGGTGTCTCTCCCTTCGCGGGAGGGCACTGGTGCTAAATCAGCTGGTCCTGTCCGTGCTCTGGCACCGGCTCAACACCCTGTGCCCGGCCCTGGAGGTCCTGGCCAAGCTCCAGAGGACAGCTTTGGAGTTCTTTTGGCCAGAACTGCACTGGGTCTCTGCAGGGGTCTTGTCTCTCCCCTTGGAGGAGGGGGGTCAGGGCCTGGTCTGCGTGCGCAGCCAGGTCCGGACCTTCTGCCTCCAGGCCCTGCAGAGACTCCTCTTTAGTGCAGGTAGTCCGGCATGGAGCACTTTGGCGTGCGCCTTCCTCCGCCGCCTCCGAGGGCTCCGATACGACCGGCAGCTCTTTTTTATCCACCCAAGGGGTCTTCCACGAGACCTCTCAGAGCTGCCGGAATTCTACCAGGACCTCCTCCAGACCTGGAAGCTGTTTTCGGCGACCAGGTCCGTTGTGGCCACCGAGGGAGCAGACCTCCTCGCGGAGCCCCTGCTCCACAATCCAGCCTTATGCGTGCAGGTGGCGGAGTCTCCCTCGGTGCGCCGGAGGCTGATCCTGGCAGAAACCACCATGGTCGGAGACCTCCTGGACTACAACAGGGGGGACTGGGTGGATCCCCAAGCACTCGCTCGGCGCATGGGGCTCTCCACCCCCCGAACCCCACTACGCCTACTCCAGGAGGTGAAGGCGGCTCTGCCGCAGCCCGCTCTTGACTTCCTGCAACGGTCCGTGCGAGAGGGTATCCCCCGCCCCTCCCTTCCTGAAAACCCTCCGTCCCTTTTTATCGGGCCCCTGTTCCGCGGGCCCCCCCGGCCTCCCCACCCTTGGGCCCCCAGCCGGCTGCAAAAGTTGCAGCCGGTTTGCTTTCGAACCGCGCCTAGGGAACATCTGTACACGCTCGTGCTCCACACCTTGCATCTCCCCACCCTCATGTCCCGCCCTGATACCAAATGGTGGGACTACCTAAGACCTGTTGAGGGTGGGGAACCCCGATGAGCCAGCGTATATTCCACCTTAATCCCGCGGCCCATCGGGGATATCAGTTGGTGGCTCCTTCACGGAGCCGTGAGCACGGGCGTGTACCTGGCGCGGTTCACCCCCATCCCGGACACCTGCCCTTTCTGCAGCGTGAGGGAAAACCTGGCGCACGCCTACCTCGAATGCGCCAGGTTGCAGCCCCTATTCCGGCTCCTCCAGAACCTCTTACTGAGGTTCTGGCCGCACTTTTCCCCACACCTTTTCCTTTATGCACACCCAATCCGTGGCCCCACAAAGTCGCGGGACCTCCTCGTCAACCTCCTCCTGGCTTTGGCCAAAGCCACCATTTATAATACCAGGGAAAGGATGCTAGATGAGGGGGTTCCCTGTGACTGTGGGGCCTATTTCCGTTCATCCCTAGCGTCATGTATCCGGGCAGAGTTCCTCTGGGCGGCATCCACTGGCTCCATCGACAGCTTTGAGGAGCAGTGGGCTCTGTCCGGGGTTCTCTGCTCGGTGTCCCCATCCGGTTCTCTTCTTTTGACCCTGTGACCCACACCCCCTGACCGTGTTTTTAATTATTTGTCCCAAGTATTTAGTTGAACCCCAGGTCCAGTCGTCCCTCCTTCAAGGCTGGGGGAGGGGCTTTTAGAAGTGGGCGGGCTTCGCCCGCCCACTTCCTGGGTTTCAAATAGACCCCTCGGACGCCCTCCGTCCACCCGTCTGGCCAGCCCACCCCTCGGACACCCTCCGTCCACCCGTCCGGCCAGCCCACCCCTCGGACACCCTCTGTCCACCTGTCCGGCCAGCCCACCCCTCGAACACCCTCTGTCCGCCTGTCTGGCCAGCCCACTCCTCAGACAGCCTCTGTCCACCCATCTGTCTAGCCCACCCTACAGACACCCCCCCATCCACCCGTCCGGCCAGCCCACCCCTCGGACACCCTCCGTCCACCTGTCCGGCCAGCCTACCCCTCGGACACCCTCTGTCTGTCCGTCTGGCCAGCCCACCCCTCGGACACCCTCTGTCTGTCCGTCTGGCCAGCCTACCCCTCGGACACCCTCTGTCTGTCCGTCTGGCCAGCCCACCCCTCAGACACCCTCCGTCTGTCCATCCAGCCAGCCCACCCCACAGACAGCCTCCGTCGATCCGTCTGGCCAGCCCCATATACACACCTTGATCCATCCCTGTACACACCCCTCCAGCCCTCTGCCCATCTGTCCATCCCCATACACACCCCTCTAGTCGACTGTCCATCTGTCCATCCCTGTATACACCGCTCCATCCATCTGTCCGTTCATCTGTCCATCCATCCAGCCATCCCTACAGACACTCCTCTAGCCACCCTTCCACCCCACTCAGATTCAGTCCCTACCCCCCAGACCCACCTCTCCACTTAGCCATCCCCCTCTCCCCTAGACACCCCCCCCGCCAGCCGTCTGGCCCACCCCATCCCTACGCGCTTCCTGTCTGCCCTCCCCGGGCCTAGGCCAGGATGGATAAACACCAAAGGGTTCCTCAAAGTTCAAACGATCCGATTTTGTACATGTTTTAAATCGGGAACACCCTGGATTTTTCATTTCACACTCCAGGGACAATGAATCTCCTCACGGACATGCCCACCCCACAGCCCCATAACAGCGGGCCAGGGCTCTCAGCTGTGCAGCCTAGCAGCCAGCGCTTGCTGCTTGAACGTTTGGGGCTTGCCACGTCTGTGAGTCACCTGAGAAGCGTGTGCCAAGCTGGAGCCAGGCCAGATGGGGGCAGTTTGTCCTGCACTGAGCTAGTGGAGGAGCTGGACCAAGCAGGCCGGTCGCTCAGACACTGTCTAAAGAGGGGGCAGCTGGTAGGGCCGCACAGACGGGGCGGGAGGGAAAAGCGGAGCCGTTATTCCGCACACACGGCTTCCGATGTCGTGTGTGTCCGTCCCTCTCCCTCCCCCACGCTGCTGCCACGGAAACTCGGCCCTGGCTTCTGGCGGAGGAGATCCCACTCTGGGACCACTCGGAAGAAATCCGTTCCCTGGGTAAACAGGGGAGTGGGTCAAGCATCAGCAGGGCAAGAGACGCAGGGCCCGGCCGCAGGGACGCAACGTCATGAGGCAGGGCCACTCGACTTTGGAAGCCCCGGGGGCCACGGTGATACTCACCGCACATGCCGAGGGCCGCAACTATAGTGTGGTTGCATATACATGCAAATATATATGCAAATATATGCAAATAGCTTCTTTCACATTATGCCCCGGCACCTCCTCCCTGGGGGCTAGAAACGCCGACACCGTGCACCCGTCTGTTCCAACCAGCCCGTCTACTTGCAACTTTCGATGCTCACCCTGCCTGGGAGACGCCTGTGGGGCGTGTTCCCCGTGGAGGCCACGTTCCAAGGATCCCACCCACGGGCCGTGGGTTGGGTAGCCCTGTCGTAAGAGAGCCTGGGAGGAAACACAGCGGATGAAGGTTTAGCGAATGCCAAAGAGCAATGGGGACCAAGTGGGCAGTAGCGGACGAGCGCCCTTTGCAAGGAACCCTGCCTCCTGCCGCCCTGCCTTTTAGCACGAGGCGCTCCGACAGGGAGAGGCCCTCACTGGTTGCCTGGGGTGTCACTAGAGCAGGAAGTGGGGTTTGGCTGCTCCGGGCGGCTTGGTTCGTTGGTTACCCCGGGCTGGAATCCACCAGCCGCGTTCGCAGCCCAGGCCGCTGCCCTCAGAGAAATCTGGAGTTGCCGGTTGGCTCTGAGTGGCGTTTTGCACCGTGCGTTACACCACACGCGCCTTTTCGTTTGGAACAGCCTGGCCGCCACCCAGAATAGCAAGGCCACGAGCCCACATGCAGCCACTGAATGCCACTTTCCGAGGGGGCCCCACCCTTCGCTGAGTGTCTCAATGAGCCCGTGATCCTGGGGGACCTGCTCCAAATTCAGCGCCCTCTCCCCCCAGCACAGCCAGACTGAGCTTCTCGGGTGCCTTGGCATCGCACCTATGGCCTTGCAGGGAAAACTGCAACGGAGGCTGGAGCAAGACCCGCTGAGCACAGCGAGCCAGACCCCGATCCAAAGGGTGTCCCAGGGTCCCATTTACGCGTAAGAGACTCAGCCTGTCGCAGCGACACCGTCAGAGCCCCCCGCTGGCGCTTTTAGCAATGCTGCTGCCACGAAATGTATCCTAGACAACACCATAGCAGGCACAAGTAAGAGATTTCAGTCACCCAGTAAAAGCACCTGTGAGGAAGTGGGGAGTTTTGGGGGTTCGGGGGGGGCTGCATGAGGGGGCACTCAGTGCCCCGGGATGTTACTGATTAATGTGTTGGGGGGGGGGAGTTTGTTGTTGCAGAGAACAGCCCAGAACTGGAGTCGGCGACTGGTGCCCTGGTGCCCCCGGCCCTGCTCAGAGGACATGGCTGGCTCCAGCCAGACGCCAGACAATGGGCTGCAGAGGGGGACCCACAACCGGCCCAGCTGGTCCCAGCAAGGGGAAAACATTGGACGGGGAGGGGAGGGGAGAAGAGGGGCCCAGGTGCCCCTGTTACCTGCAGAGAGACACTGGCTGGGGAGGCTGTTGCTGGGGATACCAGGGGCTCGGCTGGCAGACGGGGGCTCGGATCAGGGCGGGGGCAGAGCAGGCAGAGCCCCCGGGCTGCAGGGGAGACTCAGACGTGAGGGGCCGAGGGGCCAGGCCGACAGGCCTGAGGGATCCTTTGCTGCGTTCAAAGCTCCATAACCCTCCTGCTGGGTGCTGGCTGGGAGTCACTCTGGGCTGGAGAACAAGGCTGGGCTAGTCCCTCTGGGAGTGAGGACCCTGGAGGTCCGGGGGAGGGGCCCCCCAAGAGGGCTCATGGCGGAGGCAGGCGGCTGGAGGCCCTGAGAGGCACCATCCCAGAGGCGGAGGGGCGGACCCCCAGATGGGAGGGGGCCCCCCAAGAGAGGGTTGCCGCACTGGAGTGGGCCCCGTGGGAAAGGGCTGTCTCACTGGAGGGGCCCCCCGAGAAGGGGCCATCATGCTGGGGGGGGGGGGTCCTGCCCGGGGACGGACGGGCCAAGCGTGGGCAGGACCTGGGAGCTGTGACAATGCCACGTTGGACACATCTGTGGGAAGGACCAGCAAACTCCCATGACGCTCCAGGTGAAAAGCTGTGCTCAGTTCATCGATGCCACTAACTCTCCTTGTGACATTGCTAACAGTTGACGCCTCCATGGCCGTGGCTGAGTCCAGGCCGCCCGGCTATGCCACCTGGCTGAGCGGGCCCCGGGGGAGGCGGCTGGCGGCAGAGTCCACGAAGGAACTTACAAGGGGCGCGAGACACACGGACTGGAAATGTGCCAGGTTGGCAGGCAGGCACATACGCACGGATCCAGTAACACGGCCTGTGCGACACCTGGGGAGGGAGCAGTGCCTCCTTTGGAAGCAATAGGCACTGGGGGAAAAGCCCAAGCACAGGGATAGTTCAAAGACGTGGCCATGGAAGCTAACCCGAGCCCGAATGCAGCACGTGGTTCCATGGCAGGTGGCAGGCAATTCCGTGGCAGGCAGCGTTCCGTTGCAGGCGGCAGGCAGTTCTGTGGCAGGCGGCACGCGGTTCCGTGGTAGGCAGCATGCGGTTCTATGGCAGGCGACAGGCAGCTCCGTGGCAGGCAGCGCGTGTTTCTGTGGCACAGAGGAGACGATACTTAGCAGGGGAAATAGAAGGCGGCTCCTTGCTAACACACGGCTCCATGGCCCATTTTGTGCATCTTTTAGCCAAAGGCTGAAGCCTGTGTCCTCCAGGAAGACCAGAGCCTGCTGGGGGAGTCGGAGGCGACCGCAGCAGCCACCGGCGTGGCTCAGCTTCCAAGCAAATTCTCCCTCCTGGTGCTGGGCAGCCTTGGCGGCTCTGGAACTTGACCTGGCCTCCCTAAGCGCCGTGGGTGAAAGGGTGGGGCGCCAGCAGGAAGAAGGGGCATGGGGTCACTGAGGAACGCCCAGGGTGTGCTTGGTGCACCAAAACCCACTCACTGCGGCCTACAGCGAACTGCAGAGCGCCGGCGGCTGCGGTGCTGATGCTGCAGACCAGTACACAGGGGGTGGGGGGCAAAGGGTGCAAACACCGCCCCCCTGCCACCCCCCCAGTCCTTCATGGTCCACCATGGGGCCGATTCTGGCTGCTCTGGGAAAGGCAGAGGCGGGGCGCTGCCCCAGCCACAAGCGGTCGGTGCAGTTGGGGCAGGGGGAGGCAGGAGCCCAGCCCCTCCTACAGCCCTGCCCCCTCTGATGAGGCCCCACCCGCAGGGAGGGGAGGAGGCGGGGCAGGGCACTGAGCACTCTGCAGCCTCCCTGGAGCACAGGGGAGGGGAGGAGACCACGTGGTTCCAGCCTCCGGGGCTGGGAGCACAGGAGGGCGGGCGCTGGGGGCAGAGTGTGGGCGTGGCCAGGCTGGTGGGTTGGAAAGGCAAAGCCTTCCCTTGCCTAAGCCATAGGAGGCCCATGGCCCCAGCTCTGGCTGGCCGATTCCCCACTTCCACCCACAGGAGAGAGGCTGGGGGCAGGGCTGGGCCATGGGCGCAGTAATTCCTACATCCTGTGTCCAATGGGCACTTGGAGAGATGCTGATGACACACACACACACCCCCATGAGTGACAACGCAGCGAGAGGGTGTGAGGCAGTGGGGAGGTTTGGGGGTTCCAAGGGGGGTGTTGCACACAGGGGGGCTCAGTGCCCAGCAGTTACTGGTTTAATGTGACAAGGGGGGGAGTTTGTTGTTTCAGGGAACATCCCAGAGTTGGAGCCGGGGTGTCTGGGACCCTGGTGACCCCGACCCTGCTCAGAGGACACGGCCAGTTCTGGCCAGACGACAGATGATGGGCTGCAGAGGGGGGACCCCAGCGACCGGCCCAGCTGACCCCAGCGAGGGGAGAACACTGGATGGGGAGGCAGGTGGAGAAGAGGGGCCCAGGCGACCCAGTTACCTGCAGAGAGACACTGCCTGGGGGAGGGGCTGTTGCTGGGGATATCGGAGGCTCTGCTGGGAGACGGGGGCTGTTTTTGGGGACTGAGGGCAGAGCAGGCAGGACTCAGCTGGCTGCAGGGAGACTGACGTGTGGGCCGGGGGGCCAGGCTGACTGGCCTGAGAGACCCGTTTTGCTGGGTTCAAAGCTCACTAACCCCTCCTGTTCAGTGCTGGCTGGGAGTCACTCTGGTCTAGAGAACAGGGGGGCACCATTCCTTCTGTGAGGGGATCCCCCGAAAGGGTTCATGGCGGAGGCAGGCGGCTGGAGGCCCTGAGAGGCACCGTCCCGGAGGCGGAGGGGCGGCCCCCCCCAGGTGAGAGTGGGCCCCCCAAGAGAGGGTCACCACACTGGAGTGGGCTCCCCAAGAAGGGGCTGCCACACTGGAGGAGGGGCTCCACCCAGAAGCCGAGGGGCCAGGTGTGGGCAGGAGCTCTGAGCCGTGACAGTGGGTCCCGCACCGACTCCACCTCCAGACGGTTCTCACACCGGGCGTCTGAAGACGCGGCTGCCGCAGGGTGCAGGCGCCTCAAACTCGCCCCTCTGCCAGGCCGGGCACAAGCCATCGTGGGCCGGCGCCGACTGTGATGCAGTGGGCAGGCCGTACCCTATGGGCATCCACTGGTGGCTGTGTGGGCTGGGGGCGACCCCTACTGGCCGGTATCGGTAGCACTGCCCAGCAGGGGGGCTGCCTAAGGTCATGTAGGCAAAGACCCAACCTGTCCGCCCGGTTGAGGGCAGGGACGGAACAAAGGAAGGGAGGTTTCTCGGGAAGGTCGGTTGCTGGCTGGGAAACATGAAGGAAACAGCCTAAGTGGAGCGCTGAGGGTCTAGGGGGGCAATGGACCCCTAACCCAAGGGGTCTGGGGCATCCTGGCCATGACTCCTGTAACCACATACCATCTGTGCTGGGCTGTGTCCTGGAGGAGCAATAAACCCCCCTGTTCTACTGGCTGGCGGAGTCTGTTCTGGCTGCTATGGGGCTGCAGGATGGGAGGAACCCCGACTCGCCATCACAGAGGTGTCAGGAGCAGGATGCACTGCGCCCTGTGGAGGGAGCTTCCAGCAGCAAGTGACAAGGAGCAGTAGAAGGAAGGGGCTTGCAAGAGCCAGACGTGCTGGAGACAGAGTGAAGCGGTTCCTGGGAGTCGTGGGATGCTTCAGCACTAGACCGGTGAGTCTACACCCCGGGGATCGGCGGGGGGATGGCCTACGCCCAACTCCTGAAGGCAGACCTGGTGGGGCTGTGCAGAAAGAGGGGCCTGCCCGTGGGGAAAGCAACCAAGGCCCAGTGGATTGCCCGGCTGGAAGAGAATGACCCGTCCAGGGGCCTGGATCCTGTCCCAGCGGGGAAAAGCCAGACACCCCCTGGGAGCAACTCAGGCTCTCAGACTGGACGGAGGGCTGGAGCCTACAAGAGAGACGTGGTGCCCACCAGGCCACGCTCTACCAGCAGCAGTTCACCCAGGGCGGGGTCCATCCCAGAAGAGCTGCGGTGGCTGGAGATCAAGCTGCGGATGAAGGAATTGGAAGTACAGGACTGAGAGAAGGAGCGCC
Organism: Pelochelys cantorii; assembly: GCA_032595735.1. Lineage (NCBI taxonomy): Eukaryota > Metazoa > Chordata > Testudines > Trionychidae > Pelochelys > Pelochelys cantorii. The sequence goes on from CM064349.1 coordinate 4,106,275, forward strand.
AGGACTGAGAGAGGCAGCAGCAGCATAAGCTGGCCATGGCGGAGCGGAGAAGCCGAGGGGCCCTGGTTGCGCTGAGTGGGGAGGACCCCAGGGGGCCTGGGGCGGCCAGACACTTGGAGAAGCTCGTGTTGGTCCAATGTAAGAATGTGGGGGACATGGACGGGTTCCTTAGCTCCTTTCCTGCTGCACAAGTTCGGGCTGACCCCCGAGACGTACAGGAAAAAGTTCCGGGGGGTGCAGAAGGAGCCAAGGGAGACCTATGTGGATCTGGCCTCCTGCCTGGCGCAATCCTGCCGCAAGTGGGTGTGCGGGGTCGGAGCCCAGACCGCAGAGGACCTGCTTAAGCTGATGATGCTGGAATGGTTTTATGAAGCCTGCCCACCCAGCCTGAGGCTGTGGCTCAAGGACCAGAGGCCAGAGAACTCCCAGGAGGCCGGGAGGCTGGCGGACGAGTTCACAGAGAGCCGGGCAGGGTGTGAACGGGAGTCCCGGAGAGAGAGGGAATTGCGTAGAGACCGGATCTCGGCTGAGCGACAGGGAGACTCACCTGCGAGGCGAGCCCAAGAGACAAGGACCAGCCGTCTGTGCCCCAGAGAACCAGCCAGGGTGCGGGCGGAGCCGACCCAAAAGGGCCCACGGGTCCTAACCTGCCATTGCTGCGGGCAAAGAGGCCACAAGAGGGCTCAGTGCACCAGGCATCAGGGCAGATCCCACAACATGAGACTTTCCAGGGTTAACTGGCTGGGGCTGGGGGAAGGGCAGGCTGCCCCAGAGGCAGGGGCCAGCAGGCAAACCTCAGCTGAAAGCAGGGGGAAGGCGGCCCAGGCCGAGGCCTCCCAGAGACCCGACGCTCCAGAGGCAGGTCTCTCCATGTACCGGGTGGGGGCAGGCGGCCCCTGAGGAGCAAGAGCCTCGTGCCCCTGCAGGTGGATGGCGGGGAGGTGACGGGTTTCTGGGACACGGGGGCGGAGGGGACGCTGGCCTGGCCTGACATAGTAGCCCCAGACCGTGTGCTACCCAACACTCAGCTGACCCTGAGGGGCATAGACGGGACCCCATTTAAGGTGCCCGTAGCCCGGGTGCATCTGAAATGGGGGGCCAAGGAGGGCCCCAAGGAAGTGGGGGTGCACCGGCACTTGCCCACGGAGGTGCTGATGGGGGGGGACCTAGAGGAATGGCCGGATGGGCCCCACAGGGTCCTGCTCACCACCCCTAGCCAGAGCCAGCGAGGGGCTGGCGACCCTAACCCAGGGGGGCGCTCCCTGCAGGAGGCTCAGGGCTCTTTCCCAGCGGACACGGAGCCCGGCCAGGCTGGGACTTCAGACCCAGGCAGCAGGGGGGGAACAGGTCCCTGTCTCTGTCCCAGCTGCTGAGTTCCAGGTGGAGGTGCAGGCGGGTCCCTCCTTGCAGACCTTGAGGGACCGGGCCGACCTGGGCGCGGCTCAGCCCCTGGGGGGAGATTGCCGGGAGAGGTTCCTGTGGGAGAGGGGATTCCTGTTCCAGGAATGGCTCCCCCCAGGGAAGGGGGGCACGTGGGGGGGGGGTCCAGCGGCAGCTGGTGGTTCCCCAAAAGTATCGCCCCAGGCTGCTGTACCTGGCCCATGACATCCCGTTCTCGGGACACCAGGGGATCCGGTGCGCACGCGGCTGAGGCTGCTGCAAAGCTTCTACTGGCCGGGGATATTGGCAGCCGCGCAGCGGTCCGGCCACTCGGTGGAGAAGGCCCAGGATAGATGGAAAGCTGCTTTGGGGCCCCCGTCCTGGCTGCACCAGAGGAAGGGGACCAACGCCGAGTGGCTGAGATGGAGCCGGCTCCTGCAGGACTACGACGTGGAAGTGACCCACGTCAAGGGGAGCGCCAACGTCATCGCCGACGCGCTGTCCCGTGGGGGGGCCCGAACCTCCCCAGGCCACGGGCAGAGTGACCCTGCTCAGTTCGCTCTCGGAGTGGGGAGAGATGTGATGTAGTGGGCAGGCCACTGGTGGCTGTGTGGGCTGGGGGGCGACCCCTACTGGCTGGTATCGGTAGCACTGCCCAGCAGGACGGCTGCCTAAGGTCATGTAGGCAAAGACCCAACCTGTCCGCCCGGTTGAGGGCAGGGACAGAACAAAGGAAGGGAGGTTTCTCGGGAAGGTCGGTTGCTGGCTGGGAAACATGAAGGAAACAGCCTAAGCGGAGCGCTGAGGGTCTAGGGGGGCAATGGACCCCTAAGCCAAGGGGTCTGGGGCATCCTGGCCCTGACTCCTGTAGCCACATCCCGTCTGTGCTGGGCTGTATCCCAGAGACGCAATAAGACCTCTCTGTTCTACTGGCTGGCGGAGGCTGTTCTGGCTCCTGCGGGGCTGCAGGATCGGGGGGAAGCCCGACGCGCCATCACACTGACCCACGGCACCCGCTCGCGCTCCCTGACGCTGCTGGGGACAGTCGCTCCCCGGCTTGGTGGGACTTGTTAGCCAGGCGCCCGCAACAAACGAGCCCCGAACAGTTGGCGGTTTCAGCAGGAGGCGGGTGGGGACGGCCACCTGAGCTGACTCATGCAAGTGCTCCTGCGTTTGTGGGTGCGAGTTCGTTCCGCCCGTTCCTGCTGCCGCTGCCGCCTGAACCGGGGACGGGGGGGCCCGGGCTGTGCCCGGAATGGATCCTAGTCAGGGGGTGACACGTTGCCCAGAGCAGTCGCTCCGGGAGGCTGGAAGAGGCCGCGCTGGGCAGCCGAGGGAAGAGCCAAGCGAGGAATTATCCGTGGGAATCTTCATTGCAATCAGTGATTTTGTCCAGCTGGTTTAGATCCATCCACCCTGGCCTAAACCCAGCCACGCCTCTCGCTCCTGCCAGCCCCTCCCCAGGGCCACGGACGCTGCTCCTGGGCCCTCAGGTCCCCACCACCGAGCCAGCCAGTGCCCCCTCAAGGGGAAAGGCCCCCGGCCCCTTTACCTGCCCCTCTGAGCCAGCCCTCGCCCTGGGGTGCCCCATCCCCGGATCCCACTGTGCTGGGAAGCCGGGGTCCGGCCAGCCCGCCCAGTGGCTCCCAAAGGCCCCTCCTACCGATGGTGGCCGTGGCCATCCCGACGAATCAGCTCAGGAAGTCGTGGTAGCAGAGGCTCTGCTGGGAGCGGCTCGGGGAGCAGCTCTCCGGGGTGGTCCCGATACAGCTGTAGCAGAGGAGGCTGGTGGAACCGTTGGCGGGGGGCACTGCGGGCAGGGGGGGAAGGGGTGAGGATCCAGCCCCCCTTGATCTGGATTCAGGGGGGATGGCAGGACAAGGGGAGAGACCCCTTGGCAGGGGTAGGGCCACCTCAGGACCACAGCTGAGAGCTAGAGACTCAGTTCACACAGAGCCCCCCGAATAACTGGGGCCTCAGGCCCCGTGCCCCATTCCCTGCCCCCCCCCAAGGGGGCGGTTGTACCTGTGGGGAAGGCCGGCGGGTGGCTGTTGTTCTGGAACAGGTTGTTACAGAGGCTGGTGTTGCAGAACCGGGCGTGGTTGTAGCTGGGGAGATGAGGCCTCTCCCTTTGGCTAACGAGGTTCCCAGATCCCCCCATGTGGCAGCCCTTCTTCAGCACTATCACCATCCTCTGGCCACCTGCAGAGAGCGAGCGCTGCAGCAGGGAGTTCCACAGGCCCTCGCCGGCTCACACGAACCAGCCCAGCCACCCCTCCCCCTCCCAAGTGACACCCACCAGCCCAGCCACACGGAGACCCCACCCCCAAACCTCTGGATCAGAGCCACAGGCCCCTCTTGCTCCCTCCTGAATCAGTGACCCAGGAGAGGCCCCCACCCCAGGCCTGTCCCTCAGGGAGCAGCGCGGTCTCAGGGGGCCCAATCTCCGGGCACCGTTACCGAGGCTCAGGGCGATTATCCCCTCGGCACAGACGTTCTGCGCTGGCCCGCACGTCACCACGGGCACCCGGCCCAGAGAGACTTCATCCGTGAAGGAGCCCGTGTAGCTGTAGCACTCCAGCCCGACGGCCACTGGGAGAGAGGAGATGGGAGAGGAGGGCACAGAGCCCAGGAGTCGTGTCCCCCCCAGCCCTCCGCTCTAACCACTAGCCCCCACTCCCGTCCCAGGGCCAAGGAGAGAACCCAGGGATCTTGGCTCCCAGCCCCCCTGCTCTAACCACTAGACTGCCCTCCCCTCCCCAAGAGAGTACCTTGGAGCAGCAGGGCTGAGAGCAGGCAGCACAGCGCCCCCTTCAGGCCCTGCCTGGAGTCAGGGGGGAGCATTTTCTTGCAGGCTCCGGTGTGCTGCAGAGCAAAGGGTAACACTGGCTCAGGCGTCTGTGAGGTGAGCCAAGGACCCAGGAGTCCTGGCCCCCAGAGGCCTCCTGCTCTAACCCACTAGGCCCCACTGCCCACCCTCCGCTGGGGATACAGCCCAGAGTCCCTTCCTCCTGACAGCTGTCCCATGCAACACATCCCCTCTGTGACAGCAGTGCCCACTGGGCGGTGTTCCAGTCCAAGGGGGGGGGCCGTTCTAAGTGGGGACATCCCAGTCCAAGTGTGGGGGGGGGGGTCTCTGCGATCTGAGTCCTGCTGAGGTGGCTTGTGGGGATGGTAATTAACTATTGCCCGATATCCATTCCCCTGCGTACAGTTACCCTGTGGAACTCACTGCTACTGGAGCTGGCTGAGGACCCACTTGGGCAGCAGAGTCTGTAGAACCCAGGGGGAAATCCAGAGTCTCTATGGGGCAACCTCCATGCTCCAGGCTGGGAGCTAAATGCCCCCTCACCAGGGTCAGGAAGGAACACAGCTCCCGTGGGCAGCTCATTCCACCTCTGCCCACTTGCCCCTTCTTCTGCAGCCCCTGGGAGAGCCCCTGCTGGAGCCCAGACCCCAGGCTAGACGGGCTCTTGCTCTGTTCTGGGGAGCCCAGGGCCTGCATCACCCCATCTCCCCTCTGGGAGACACAAACCGGGACAGAACCCACCATCCTGGCTCCCACCCTGCTGCTCTAACCACTAGTGACCACTCTCCTCATTCCCACTGGTGCTGAATTGATACCTCCTGCCCCACCCAGTGCTTGGCAGGAGGAGACAGGGACAGGGGCTGCGGCTGCAGGGTTGGGAAAGCGACAGGGTCGAGTGGGAACTGTCCGATACACACTGACCCGGGGCAGGACGGGTGCAGTCCCTGGGCTAACTGGGTGAGCCCAGGACAGCTAGGTGCATGGGGAGGGAGGGGGAGGGAGGTGGGAGGCCCCAGGGCTGTGGTAGAGCACAGTGAAGCTGGAGGAGGGGTCACAGCCAGGGCTGGGACCAGGGGTCTCTAGAGGCTGGAAGGTCCCAGGCAAAGGCACAGCCCGGAGGGGATTAGCTCTGGGATCTGCCAGGCTCCCCAGCTGAGTTCCCAGCCCAAGCCCCATAAGCCAGGAGGTGTGGGGCGCCCCACAGAGCCCTGCAGCCCACGCAGGCCTCCACCAGCCCTGGGGGGAGCAGAGGAGCCTGTTGGAGCCTATCCCTGGAGTATCACCTGGCATTTCCTGCACCCTTCTCCCTGGGCCCCCCCTGCTCAGGGGAGGACAGAGCCTGGGGGGGATCTGGGCCCGGCAGGAGCAGCGGGTACCTGGGTGGGGCTCAGGGATCTCTCGCGGCCCCAGGACATCTCCGTGTTCTGCTGCAAACCCTCTCTGCCCTGAGGCAAAGGAAGCCACGTGTCTGGCAGGATCTTACCCAGGAACACCTGTTCTTCTGGAGCAAACAGTCCCACTCTACACAGCTCTGGGCCCTGGGCCCTGGGCCACCTTCCCTGCCACCCCTCTGGGAGCCTGTGATGTAGTGGGGGTGCTACAGATCCCGTGCAGTAGGGGCAGTGCTACAGGTACCAGCCAGGAGGGGTCACCCCAGCCCAAACACAGCCACCAGTGGATGCCCAGAGGGTATGGACTACCGGAAGCTCAACGCCATCACGGTGTCTGATGCCTACCCCATGCCTAGGCCTGACGAGCTCCTGGACAAGCTGGGGGGAACTCGCTACCTCACCACCCTGGACCTCACCAAGGGCTACTGGCAGGTGCCGCTAGACCAGGAGGCCAGGCTGAAATCGGCGTTTATCACCCCGGTGGGGCTCTACGAGTTCCTGGTTCTGCCCTTCGGCCTCGAGGGGGCACCAGCCCCCTTCCAGCACCTGGTGGACCAGCTGCTGCGGGGAATGGAGACTTCGCCCTGGCGTACATTGACGATATTTGTGTCTTCAGCCAGACCTGGGAGGACCATGTGTCCCAGGTCAGCCAGGTACTGGACCAGCTACGGGGGGCTGGCCTGACTGTAAAGGCCGGGAAGTGCAAGGTCGGGATGGCCGAGGTGACCTACCTGGGCCATAAGGTGGGGAGCAGCTGCTTGAAACCAGAACTGGCCAAGGTGGAGGCCATCTGGGACTGTCCAGTGCCCCAGACCAAGAAGCAGGTCCAGGCTTTCATTGGGATGGCGGGGTACTACCGGAGGTTTGTGCCCAACTTCAGCTCCATCACTGCTGGATCACGGAGCTGTGCAGGAAGGGGAGGCCAGACCGGGTGGTCTGGACGGAGCAGTGCCAGGGGGCTCTCTGTGCACTGAAGGAGGCCCTGCTCAAGGCCCCAGTGCTGGTAAATCCAGACTTTGACAAGCCCTTTACGGTGTGTACCGATGCCTGGGACACCGGGCTGGGGGCGGTGCTGATGCAGGTGGACGAGAAGGGGGAGCGACACCCCATCGCGTACCTGAGCAGGAAGCTGCTGCCCTGGAGCAGAGTGACGTGGCCAGAGAGCAGGACGCCCGGCCCTGGGGTGGGCCCTTCAGAAGCTGCAGCCGTACCTTCCTGGCCGGCGTTTCACGGTGTGACCGACCCCTCCCCTGACCTGGCTGCACCGGATCAAGGGGCCGAGGCCGAGCGGCTGAGATGGAGCCGGCTCCTGCAGGACTGCGACATGGAAGTGACCCATGTCAAGGGGAGCGCCAATGTCCTAACTGACGCGTTATCCCGGGGGGGGCCTGAACTTCCCCAGGCCACAGGCGGAGTGACCCCGCTCTGTTCACTCTCGGAGGGGGGAGAGATGTGATGTAGTGGGGGTGCAGTTACATTCACTGCTGTAGTGTGTGTGTGTGTGTGCGTGTGTGTACCTCAGTCCCCGTCCCCCCCCGGGCAGCTCTCTCTGCATGCGGGGGAGAGGCCAGGCCTGACTCCCTGGGGAAGTGTGTCAGTGTCTCACCTCCTGGGGGCCAGGTGACGACAGACATTGGGTCTGGGAGCAGGACAAAGCAGGAGGTGGAGCTGCCTGGCGCGGGCCAGTTGCTGGGAGGGTGAGTGCGTGTCGGCTGGGCTAGGATGAGGGAGGACGTTTTAGACCCGGCTGGCCAATCCGTTAGAGATGAAGAGCCAAAATAGCGAAGGACAGGGTGCCAAGAGACACATATGGGGGGAAGGGTGGGGGGAAGTTGTTGAGCAAAAATCAAAAAAACCCAGCCACGCCAGGGGAAAATAGGTGCTGGTACGCTGTCCCAGGGAGGGGGCTCCAGGATGGACAGTGCTGGGGTCAGGTGGAGGGTTGGGGTGCTGAGCAAGCTGCAGGCTTGTGGCTGTGAGGGTGCAGGAGTTTGGGCTGGGGTGTATGAGGGTCTCAGGGCAGGGAGGTTGGGAGTATGATGGGCACAGATTTGCAGTGTGTGGATGGTGTAGGAGTGTGGTGGCAGCAGACTGGGGATGTGGGGGTGCAGGAGTTTGGGGATGGGAGGGGCTCAGGACAGGGGGTTCCAGTTGTCATGTTACTGGATTTTAAGGGGAGCAGCGAGGATCACTGCTGCACCCATGGCGGGGTGTTTGCCCCAAAAGTGTATACAAAGGGGGCCATGTGAGGTGTCAAACGAAAGCTTATGCTCTACTGATTCTGTGTGTGCTCTTCCTGTACTTGTAGAATGGCTGTATGTGGAGTTATAACTATGTACTCTGCGTGGATGCTGGAAGATTCTCTGTCTGAAGCAGAGCAATGAGCAAGGAATGCTCAGCCGATGGCTATGCTAATTAGCAAGGAGACAATGAATCTCTAGGTGCCAATACACATCTCAGGAATGTGACGGATACCTAAGGGCTACCAGCAGGGAACACAGGGATAGGCCACTGACCAGGTGACCTGCTGCAGCCAAGAAGATGCCAGAGGAGGTATATAAGTGCCATGTGGCCCCTCCATCTAGGTCTTCAGCTCAGCTCTTGATCCTAGAGGCAGCCTTGCAGGGAACCACGAGCCAGAAAGAACTGTGGACCCAGCCTGACATAGGATGTACACCAAGGACTTTTAAGCCAGCAGTTATAACATCTCTGCTACAAGCCTGCATCGAGAACTGGGAGATTCGATGCATGTAATGTATGGTACTTTAACAACCCTACTCTCCTGCTTTTCTTTCTTTTAGTAATAAACCTTTAGATTGTAGATTCTAAAGGTTTGGCTCAGCGTGATCTTGTGGGTAAGATCCAGAGTGTAAATTGATCGGGACCTGTGGCTAATTTCTTGGAACCAGGAGAACCCGTTCGGGGTAGGTGAGATTGGGTCCTATAACCCCTCACCTGTGTGTTAGGCCCGGGGCTGTTTGGGGCACGGAGAGAGCTGGGGTGTCTGAGGGATTTTGCTCCTCAGGCTTCTGGCTGGCCAGGTAGGCAGATGAAGTGCTCTGTGCGACTGGTTTGTGGCCTATTTGGGAAGGTCTCCGGTCTGGGGCTGTAAGGAGCCCTGAATCCGAGCAATTTGCCCTGAGCAGACGCCCTCAGCGGTGCCCAGACCTGGCCCGGTGCATCACAGTACAGCGTATGATGGGCTCAGGTTTGGAGTCTGAGGGGGTGCTGGAGTGTTATGATGCTGCAGCCAGATGCAGGCTTGGCCCCAATTGGGGGCTTGTTGGCCAGGCTTCATTTTTAAGTAAAATATTATGTCAAACACAATGTGTTTCAGCGTTGTCTTTATTTCTGAGAGGGGCGGGGAACCTGTTTTGAGTCGGGGTCACTGACCCACAGAAAAGTCAGTCGGGGCCACACAAGTGAGATGCAAAAAACAACCCTTCCAAAAAACCCCAAGCCTCACTAATGTGGCCCCAACTGTGCTTGTGGGGGCAGGAGACAGAGTGCTGGGACAGGGTGCTGGTGGGTGCTGGGGCAGGTGGCAGGCCACTGAGGCAGGAGACACGGTGCTGGTGGGGGGCTCTGGCCAGGGGGAGGGGACAGGGACAGCTCAGCCAGTACCAGGGAATCCCAGGTCTCAGGAAGCGCGTGGGCTGCTCTTCCCCTCCCCTTTCCTCCCTTCCCCTCCCCTAAACAGCTGGTGCACTTCTGTCGCTCTGCCAGGGACTTCCTTCCTCCTGCTGCTTGCCTGTGCAGGGTGTGTGTGTGTAGGAGTCCCGGGCCGGCATGCCAGCTCCAACTTCTCAGGAAGCGCCTGCCCTTCCTCTGCTCCCCACGACAGCCGTGTGCTTCCTGAGAAGTTGGAGCTGGCATGCCGGCCCGGGACTCCTACTCCCTCCCCCCACCCCTCTCTAACCCAATTCCTCCCCCGAACCTTAAGCCCAGGTCCCGGAGCCGCTGCCTGCGCCCAGCAGCCGGCTGCCGGCACGTGCAGGACATGATACAGTGCGCGGGGGTCCGTGAGCACGCACGCGGCTCAGAGCAGCCCGGCCGTGACAGCGGCTGAGCTGAGCGGTTCCGGGTTCTGTCCCGGTTCCGTCAGGAGCCGCAATTCTTTTCTTAGCAGCTCGCGAGCCGCGGGTTGGCCACCGCTGTTTTAGACCAGGGAGGGGGTGAAGCCCTGTCCCCCCAGAGGACACAGGCTCTGCCCCGGCGCCTGGGCTACCATCGCCCCTGCACTGCGCCGTGTCCCTGAGAAGCAATCAAACCTTCCACTCCACTGGCCGGCGGAGAGTCGCCTCTGGCTGCGGACGGGGGGCAGGGTCGGAGGCTCCCCGCCGCGCCGTCACACAGCCACGGACAGAACCCAGGCACCCTGACTCAGACCCTGCCCCATCTCTAACCACTAGGCCCCACTGCCCTCCCAGAGCCAGGGAGAGACCCCAGCTATCCTGACTCCCAGGGGCCCCCTGCTCTAACCACTAGGCCCCACTGCCCTCCCAGAGCCAGGGAGAGACCCCAGCTATCCTGACTCCCAGGGGCCCCCTGCTCTAACCACTCGACCCCACTGTCCTGAAGGAGCTGGGGAGAGAAGCCAAGAGACCTGACCCCCCTGCTGTAGGCACCACACCCCACTCCCCTGCTGGAGATGGGGAGAGGACCCAGGAGTCTGGGCTCCCGCCCCTCCCCCTGCTCGCAGCCACTCAGTCCCAGCTCCCCCAGGGCAGAGCCTTGGCACAGTCTGTGCCCTGGAGCCAGGTCGCGGCTGGCACCCCTAGAGGGGAAGAGCCCCAGGTCCCATCCCCAGTCTCTCCCTGGGCCTGGCGTAGCAGGGCCTTGTGCTCCCCACACCCCAGCCCCAGGCCCAGGTGACTCAGTGCTGCCTGGTGCAGGCACTGGGGAAGGGCAAGATTTGCTCTGGGACACGGGTGGGGGGGCAGATTGCGGTGCTGTTTCCAGCTGTACCCCTTCCTGCACATCTGGCCTCTTCCTCCCCCCCCCCCAGCACCCCTGAGGTCGGGCCAGAGCAGCTGGTTTTGAGGCTTGGGGGCTGCATTGCAAGGGGCTGAGCCACATAACAACACACACAGCCCCCCCCACCCCCCCTCACCCCAGCCAGCAATCCAGAGCTGAGGAGAGAACCCAGGAGTCCTGGTTCCTGCTCTAACCACTAACCCCCATTCCCCTCTCAGAGCTGGGGAGAGAACCCAGGAGTCCTGGCCCTGGCCCTGCCACCCTGTAACCATCAGACCCCACCCCCATGTGGCCAGGCCAGGCCCTGTTGCAGGAACCCCCGTCTGCTGGGACAGAGCCGAGGCTGGGCCCCCGGCACCAGCTCATGCCCTGGACCCAGGACTAGGTCAGTGCTGACCTCAGCACCCTCGGGCAGCAATATGGGAACAGGGAAGGTGGGTGAGTCAGCACGTCAGCCTGCCCTGCTGCCCCGTCCAGGCCCTAAGGCCCCAGTGTGACGGTGGGGGCGCCGTGCCGCAGGGAGGGGGCAGGGCTCCGGCAGGGGGCGCCGTGCCGCAGGGAGGGGGCAGGGGTCCGGCAGGGGGCGCCGTGCCGCAGGGAGGGGGCAGGGGTCTGGCAGGGGGCGCCGTGCCGCAGGGAGGGGGCAGGGGTCCGGCAGGGGGCACGACAGGGAGGGGGCAGGGGCTCCGGCAGGGGGCGCCGTGCCGCAGGGAGGGGGCAGGGGTCCGGCAGGGGGCACGGCAGGGAGGGGGCAGGGGTCGGCAGGGGGCGCCGTGCCGCAGGGAGGGGGCAGGGGTCTGGCAGGGGCGCCGTGCCGCAGGGAGGGGGCAGGGGTCGGCAGGGGGCGCCGTGCCGCAGGGAGGGGGCAGGGGTCCAACAGGGGGCACGGCAGGGAGGGGGCAGGGCTCCGGCAGGGGGCGCCGTGCCGCAGGGAGGGGGCAGGGGTCCGGCAGGGGGCGCCGTGCCGCAGGGAGGGGGCAGGGGTCCGGCAGGGGGCGCCGTGCCGCAGGGAGGGGGCAGGGGTCCGGCAGGGGGCGCCGTGCCGCAGGGAGGGGGCAGGGGTCTGGCAGGGGCGCCGTGCCGCAGGGAGGGGGCAGGGGTCCGGCAGGGGGCGCCGTGCCGCAGGGAGGGGGCAGGGGTCCGGCAGGGGGCGCCGTGCCGCAGGGAGGGGGCAGGGCTCCGGCAGGGGGCGCCGTGCCGCAAGGAGGGGGCAGGGTCCGGCAGGGGGCACGGCAGGGAGGGGGCAGGGCTCCGGCAGGGGGCGCCGTGCCACAAGGAGGGGGCAGGGTCCGGCAGGGGGCGCCGTGCCGCAGGGAGGGGGCAGGGCTCCGGCAGGGGGCGCCGTGCCGCAGGGAGGGGGCAGGGGTCTGGCAGGGGCGCCGTGCCGCAGGGAGGGGGCAGGGGTCTGGCAGGGGGCGCCGTGCCGCAGGGAGGGGGCAGGGGTCCGGCAGGGGGCACGGCAGGGAGGGGGCAGGGGTCTGGCAGGGGGCGCCGTGCCGCAGGGAGGGGGCAGGGGTCTGGCAGGGGGCGCCGTGCCGCAGGGAGGGGGCAGGGGTCCGGCAGGGGCGCCGTGCCGCAACGAATGGGGAGGGGGTTCGGCGGGGGGACCATGCTGCAGGAGGGGGGGGCTCGGCAGGCATCGCGGGACTGGTGCCAGCCGCGGTGCCGCGGGGGGGGGGCTCGGCAGCAGGCGGAGCTGCATGGGCAGCACCCTGTGTGTTCCCGTGCCGGCCGAGGGCAGTTCCAGCTCAAACACCCTCGTCCCCCCCCCCCCCGGCCCCACCCCTGCTCCCGCTCCACCTCTTGGACAGGTGGCCCAAGCCCCCCGCCCCTGCTCCACACCCAGCCCCTACCGCCCAATCACCCCCCCCGGCTCCCACTGCCCCCCAGCTTCGGTGGCCCCCACGCCCTGCTCCACTGCCCGCCCTGAACCTCTTCTTCTGCCTGTCCCCCCCAGCCTCCCCCTGTTCCTGCCCCCCAGCCCTGAGGACCCCCCCACAGCGTTTCTGCCCCCCCTGCATGGCGGGGCCTGGGGCCTGCGTAGGGCACCAGCAGCGGCAGGACAACCCTGCCCGGGGGGTGCCCAGGACACCCTGCTGTGCAGTGCGGGGGCTCGCTGGGGGCGGCATACTGTGGGAAGCAGGCAGCGGGTCCCGGGGGTCACTGTGGGGTGGAGAGTGGGGGGGGCTCTGAGGGGAGGTGGGCACTTGGCAGGGGATGCTGTGCCAGGGCAGTGCGGTGACATGGGGAGCGGCTGGGGGCCTCCCCGGGCCCCTGCCGCCCCCGAGTGGAAAGCGCCCCGCCGAGGCGTCGCCCGCTCCCCCGACCGGCCGGGCCAGTTCCCGGGAAAGGCCCTGACGTGCTGGGCGGCACCGTGAATAATCACCGGCCTGCGGCCCCGCATCAAAGCCGGGGGTGGGGCGCGTGGGGGGCAGGCGGGGACGCCCCACCCCACTGCCTCCTCTTATGAGTCCTCTCCGCTCGGGGCTGGCAGACGGAGCCGCGTGGAGCAGCGAGACGCAGACATGGGAGCCCCCTGCCCCGCTAGAGCCGCCCCCCTTCTCCTGTTGGTGGCCGCGCTGCTCCTGAGAGGTAGGGGTTGGGGGGCTGGTGGGGGCTGGCCCTGGGTGCCCCAGACGAGGGGTCGGTCGGGCCCGGGGCCGGGGTGGACTGATGGGCTGTTTCCGTCTCGGCTGCATCTGCAGCTTGTGTTTCCCACCCGGCTTCTTAGAGAGAATGTGGCTGATGGCCCCACCGTCCAGCCCCAGGCCGGGGGGCAGGCTGGGTGGGGGACGGGGCACGGGGCCTTCCCCTCTAGGGGTTGCCGGCCCCATACCTGCCCCAGAGTGGGGGGCTGGCTGACAGAAGGACAGGGAATGGGGTCAGGGCCTTCCCCTTTAGACTGTCCTGTCCCTTCGCTTGGAGAGGGGACCCCAGCCCACAGACCCGCCTTCCGCCATGCTGGGGGCTGGATACTGACTCAGTGCTCCCTGCTGGAATTGTGGGGGGGGAAGCTGATCGTGCCCTGGGCCTGGGAGTGGGTGGAGGTGCTGAACATGCCGGGACAGGTCGCTCCACCTACAATGGGTCTGGGGCACCACGCCAACTGCGAGGCTCCTCCCAGGGACGCCAGCCTCACCCTGGGGTGAGGTCACCCCATGTTGGAGCTGACACAGCACCTGCTGGAGGAGTGGGGTAAGTTGCCACCCTGAAAGCGTAGGTAAGAAACAGCGCAAAACAGACGTGCAAATGCAAGTTCCCAGACTAATGGTGAAAAGGGGACAGCAAAGCCTGCACATGTCCATGGGAATGCCTGGAGAAACCGTGCAAAGGAGAAAGTGAAGCCTGCATGTGTCCTTGAGAACGTCTGGTGAAAACCGTGCAAAGCTGAAAGTGAAGCCTGGCTTGTCTGTGGGAAGGCCTGGTGAAAACCGTGCAAAGGAGAAAGTGAAGCCTGCATGTGTCCTTGAGAACGTCTGGTGAAAACTGTGCAAAGTTGAAAGTGAAGCCTGGCTTGTCTGTGGGAAGGCCTGGTGAAAACCGTGCAAAGGAGAAAGTGAAGCCTGCATGTGTCCTTGAGAACGTCTGGTGAAAACTGTGCAAAGTTGAAAGTGAAGCCTGGCTTGTCTGTGGGAAGGCCTGGTGAAAACCGTGCAAAGGAGAAAGTGAAGCCTGCCTGTGTCCTTGAGAACGTCTGGTGAAAACTGTGCAAAGTTGAAAGTGAAGCCTGGCTTGTCTGTGGGAACGCCTGGTGAAAACCGTGCAAAGGGGAAAGGAAAAAACCGCAAATGACTTCAAATTTGCCATCAAAATAACACAGCAAGGGGCTGCTTGCCGAGGGGTCCGGAGAGGTGGGAAAGTGAGCACGCTTCTAGTGAATTAAAACCAGTGCAACAGGGGAGAGGGAATGTGCCTTCTCCCCCATTTCTATGAAGGTGCACATGGGCGTGAAACACAGGCAGACCAATGTGCACTGGTGAACTGGTGGTGCGAGGAACAATTCACAAGGAGAGGACAGGTGACAACTGATGGAGAAGTCTGTCACCCAGGAAAGGGTCTAAACTGACATGCCAAGTAAGGTGAGAAAGGTGAAAATTGGCATGTAAAATTACAGGAAAAAGGCATCCAACATTACACAGTGCAATGTGCACATTAGTGAGCCAAATTGCAAGGGCCAGGTGAAAAATTAACCTGCCAAGTGTCATGGTTCCGTGTAATTTGATGTTGATTTTCCACTTTTCCTTTGCACATTTGCATGGCCCCAGGAAACATGGCACGTCAGCTGCCATGCCTCCATGTGCTGTGACGTGCACCATTACAGGGGCAAGGTGAAAATTGTACAGGCGGAAATTACACATGGAAATGTGCAGCAAGGGGAGGGGGCCACTCTGCAAAGTCAGGTGTGAATCCATGCAAACAGGAGAGGGAGCCATGCAAAGGGCTATGCCAAGCCACCTGGGGAAAGGCACCCCCCTCGCCTGCCTTTGTGAGATTCTGCGAGGGTTCAGGGGGCCAATCCAGTTTTCATGGGGATCCCTTCCCCCTTCCCTCCCATGCAGGAGCCACGGCCCTGGAGTGCCACAGCTGCATGGAGCGCGGCGATGGGGGCTGCAGCCCAGAAAAGATGAAGACGATCTTGTGCCCGGACAACACCCACGTGTGCTCAGAAACTGTGGCAGCTGTGAAATGGAGTGAGTGGGGCAGGCTGGGAGCCAGGACACCTGGGCGCTCTCCTTGGCGCTGGGAGAGGAGTGGGGTCTAGTGGTTAGAGAGAGGGAGCCTGGGAGCCAGGACGCCTGGGTTCTCCGGGAGGGGAGTGGGGTCTAGTGGTTAGAGGGAAGGGGTCTGGGAGCCAGGACGCCTGGGTTCTCCGGGAGGGGAGTGGGGTCTAGTGGTTAGAGGGAAGGGGTCTGGGAGCCAGGACGCCTGGGTTCTCCGGGAGGGGAGTGGGGTCTAGTGGTTAGAGGGAAGGGGTCTGGGAGCCAGGACGCCTGGGTTCTCCGGGAGGGGAGTGGGGTCTAGTGGTTAGAGGGAAGGGGTCTGGGAGCCAGGACGCCTGGGTTCTCCGGGAGGGGAGTGGGGTCTAGTGGTTAGAGGGAAGGGGTCTGGGAGCCAGGACGCCTGGGTTCTCCGGGAGGGGAGTGGGGTCTAGTGGTTAGAGGGAAGGGGTCTGGGAGCCAGGACGCCTGGGTTCTCCGGGAGGGGAGTGGGGTCTAGTGGTTAGAGGGAAGGGGTCTGGGAGCCAGGACGCCTGGGTTGTCTCCCGGCCGGGGACGGCAGGGCGGGGCGGGTGCTGCTCCCAGCTCGCTCAGCACGGGGCTCTTTCCCCAGGCCACGGGCAGTTCCTGGTGGGCGAGAAGGGCTGCGGCGTGGGCCTGGCGGGCACCAACGACAAGGGCGTGGACCTGCACGGCATCATCGCCTTCTCCCAGGTGCACCAGTGCAACAGCAGCCGCTGCAACTCCCGGCTGGACATGCGGGCCATGGCGCTGCACCCCACGGGTAAGGCCCCCCGGCCCGTGGGGGAGGGGCCGCCCCCCCGCTCCGCCTCGCTCACGGCCCCCCCTTGTCTGGTCGTCAGGTAACGAGAGCGCCCGGGTGCCCAACGGGCTGGAGTGCTACAGCTGCCACGGCAACGGGACCTGCTCCCCCAGCAAGGCCACGCTGGTGAAATGCTACGACGGGTACCGGGGCTGTTTCCACGGCAACGTCACCATGCACGTCGGTGAGGCCCGGGTGGGGCACGGCCGCTGCTTAGCAACCGGGAGGGGCGGGGGGCCCAGGGCAAGCACCACAAGGGGGGCTGGCTGGGATGCTGGGTTTGCCTCCAGACCGGGGCCACAGGCCTGGCAGAGCATTGCCAGTGGTGTGGGGGCTTCGCATCCCCCTCCCGGCAAGGCAGCCCCCCACTGCCTCCGGCAGCCCTGAGTGTGGGGGGTGCCCCTCTCTTCCCACAGCACAGCGCCCCCTGGGGCACCCACAGCCACAGGAGAGCCCCACCCCGACCCCACAGCACAGCGCCCCCTGGGGGTCCACTGGGGCTAGCCCACACTGCCACGGGAGAGCCCCGCCCCGCCCCGACCCCACAGCACAGCGCCCCCTGGGGGTCCACTGGGGCTACTGCCATGGGAAAACCCCACCCCGACCCCCACAGCACAGCGCCCCCCCTGGGGGTCCACTGGGGCTAGCCCACACTGCCACAGGAGACCCCGCCCCGACACCCCAGCACAGTGCTCCCTGGGGGTCCACTGTGGCTAACCCACACTGCCACGGGAGAGCCCCGCCCTGACACCGCAGCACAGCGCCCCCTGGGGGTCCACTGGGGCTAGCCCACACTGCCACGGGAGAGCCCCGCCCCGATGCCACAGCACAGCGCCCCCTGGGGGTCCACTGGGGCTAGCCCACACTGCCACGGGAGAGCCCCGCCCCGCCCCGACCCCACAGCACAGCGCCCCCTGGGGGTCCACTGGGGCTACTGCCATGGGAAAACCCCACCCCGACCCCCACAGCACAGCGCCCCCCCTGGGGGTCCACTGGGGCTAGCCCACACTGCCACAGGAGACCCCGCCCCGACACCCCAGCACAGTGCTCCCTGGGGGTCCACTGTGGCTAACCCACACTGCCACGGGAGAGCCCCGCCCCGATCCCACAGCACAGCGCCCCCTGGGGGTCCACTGTGGCTAACCCACACTGCCACGGGAGAGCCCCGCCCTGACGCCACAGCACAGTGCCCCCTGGGGCACCCACAACTACAAGAAAGCTCCCATCCCACAGCACTACCCAGCCCCAAACCCCCAGCCCCCACTGACTGTGTCCCATCCTGTCTCCCCAGGTAACTTCTCGCTGAGCCGCACCATCAAGGGCTGTGTGCAGGACGAGGACTGCACCAAGGAGACAAGGGGAAGCACGGCTGTTATCCTGGGGGGCTCCTGCTGCTCCGGCAGCCTTTGCAACAGGGACCTGGCCAACAAGACCTTCTTTGCCCCCATAATCCCCCCGCTGGAGGTCATGCCTGGCCACGTGGCCAACGCCACGGCCGCCAATGCCACAGCCGCCACTGCCACAGCCGCCACTGCCACGGTCACCACCGCCAAAGCCACTGCCAAAGCCACTGCTCTTGCCACGGCCAAGGCCACCACTGCTGCCCCACTGCCGGACCACGAGGACCATGAGAATCGTGAGGACCACGAGGCTGACGAGGACAACGAGGACGGCGAGGGGTTCAGCCGGAACAACAGCCACAACACCGTGGAGAGCGAGCGGCGGAACAACCCGGCTGCCAAGCTGCCGGGGGGAGCGAAGGGGGGTGGGAAGGGGGGCGCAGCAGGGCTGAGCGCCTCAGCCTGGCTGCTCTTGCTGGGGGTCGCCTTGTTCCTGTGAAGGGGTGGCGGGGAGGGGAAACAGCACTTGACGCTCCCCCCCTCTTTTCGCCTCCCCTTTCCCTCTGTGCCATCCCCCCTCCACTGGCCAGCCTCTCCCCCGGCCTTCTTCAACTCCAGCCGGGCTGCGGCCTTGGTGCGGCAGCCATCTTGCTGAGCAGCAGCTCTTGACTTCAGGCCTGGCACTGCCGGGCAGGGCGAGGTCTATGGGTTGCACCTCCATGTGGCAGAGACCCTCCTCACGGCGCTAAGGCCCCCCCCAGGCCTTCGCTCCAGCCACCTCGGGGCAGCCACCTTGGTCTGGAACCAGCGTGGCTGAGGTGCCTCTGTCCTTGTGGGGTTGCCCCCCTCCATCTCCTGGGGGTTTTGACCATCAGGGAGCCCTTCTCACGGCACCCCCACAAGTCCGGGGCAGCCCTCTTGGTGGCAGGTGGCCTAGTTTGCCCTGTGCATGGTGGCCATCTTTATTTTTTAAGCATGGGGGGAACAGCGTAGAAGGGGCCATATGCCCCCTGCCCTGCAGCACAAACCCCGACACGTATTCCCGTGTCACAGGCCACGTGCCCAGCACTGTGCATTCAGGCTCCTCTACCGCCTGCGCGTGGCGGCCATCTTGTCTGACCGCAGCCGGGGCGAGGCACAACGGCCTCGCCCCGGCGCGTTCCCTGCCCCGCTTGGCCGCCGTCTGGCCATGCTGGCCAGAGCCTCGCGAGGGAAGGTGGCCACCCTGGCTGCTCCCAGTCAAGTGGAGGCCAGCGCGTGGCAGCCGGAGGGCCGACATGCTGGACTGGGCATTTTGTCTTGACCGGTTGCCATGGCACCCGTTGCCATGGACCCGTTGCCATGGACCCAAAGCATCTAATGGCCGGCTAGGCCTCAGCGTTGGGACCCATAGGCATTGGGAAGGGATGCTTAGTCTGTGCCCCTCCTGCCCCCCACACTCGGCTGCCTGTGGAAGACAGTGCAACAAGATGGCCACCAGTGCGTGGGTCGCCGCAATGGGGCGGGTGGGCCTCGGGATGCCCTCCGCCCCGCCATCTTGCCAGCACCGATAATGAGGCCCCCCCCAGCCCTGACAGCCCAGCTCAGAGAAGAATGGGGGGGTCAATGAGTGTCTCACAAGCCCGCTGAGGAGCTAGGATCTGCTATCCCAGATCAGCTCCGCAGGCCCGTCGAGCTCCCCCCATCAGCCCCCATCCTACCTGGTGTCCCTGCTACCAAAAACCTCTGGCCCCGTGATGCCCTTTCACTGTGCAATATTCCCCTTCCTGACCCCTGTGCTGAGCACAAGCCCTGGAGCCTGGGGGTGAGGATCCCCGAAGCATTTCCCAGGCAGCGCGGCTGCAGCTGCCTGTCCCAGTGTAAATAGTTTCAGAGCCTCAACGCTCACCATGGGGAAGGGGCCGGGGATTCCCGGGGAAGGGCTTAAAAGGTCACCAATAAACGGATTGTGGCTGTCTAGCTCTGTCTCTTTGGGGGCTGGATTTTTTGTCTGGATCAGTGGCTTCCTTAGCATCCCTACCCTGCTCCAATTAGGGAAACGTTTCTTTGCGCTTCCCTGGGCACGATGGGAAATGGGGTGTAGGACTTTCCTCTGTAGGGAGCGCCACTTCTCATCTGGGCCCCAAGCCCTGATCCCACAAGGCACCGTGCCTGCCCAGAAGCACATCCTCCACAGGCAGGGGTGATTATCCCCAACTCGATTGAATGGGAAACTGAGGCACGGAGCAGGCCTGAAGCAAGGTCCCCCAGCAAGTCAATGTCAGGGTTAGGAATTGAGCCTGGGTGTCCGAAGCCCCAACCCAGCTCCTTTGTCACAAGACATCAATGGTCCCTGGGGCTCTTCCCTTAATGGGCCCCCCCCATACACTTGAACCCGGACCCAAATCCATCAGACAGGATGTTGTGGGGCAGCCTGGGGCCCAGGATGTCAGGGTTCCTATGATAGCTCTGCAGCCAGGGCCGGCTCTAGGTTTTTTGCCGCCCCCAAGCAAAAAATTTTTTGACCGCCCCCCCTTTTTTTGTCCAGGGAGGGTGCGCGCGCAAATGCAGCTTGTGCGGCTTCCTGGGGGTGGGGTGCATGCTCCGGGGGAGCCCAAACCCCAGGGCATTTTCATCTCCTAGGAGAGCGCCAGGGACTCCCCACGTGAGGACAATGGGGGGCAGGCTCATCCACAGCAAGCCAGTTAAAGACTTCCAAAGCATGCAGCTGTTCACATCACCTAGTGCTGGAGTCCCGGTCCCACTCCTCACTCTGCAAAGGGATTTTATTATTAGAAGCCTTATAATCACTCAGACTCCAACCCCAACACATAAGCTGTCCGACTCTTGGTGTCCATGGACAAGAATCAGCCTCACTATGCAATGAGCTAGTTCAAAGGGATGAAGAGAACTTTTGTTTCAACTCCCCAGCTCAACTGTCCAGAACAAGACAGGCACCAGACAACAAAACCCCACTAGCCTAGGACCTATTCCATGAGAGCAGCCCTGTGCTTTCTTCTTCAGGGACAGCCCAAACAGCTTCTGAAGCAGGGTGGATTGATTTAAATACCTTTGATTTAAATCTCTAATTTTAATTATGATTTAAACCGGCAAGCAGAAAACCTTGGTTTAAAAGAGCAATTAATCATTTAAATTATACTTTTAAAATATTTTCCTAAAGGATGGTTGAGTCTTATTGATCAGCAACCATTAAAACATGTTGCTTTACACCTAAATATAACCTTTATGCCAAATTTGGTGCTTCTATTTACTAACCAGGAGAATACACTCAGTACAGCTAACCAACTAAATAAATGCCCAAATTGTGTAACTTACATGTAATCAGATTCTTAATTTTTACATTTTTATTCTATTACAAAATGGTGTATAATAGGAACACTTAAGAGACAGGTTTTACCCCATTTATTATTTGCTAAGTGGTGGCTACTTTTTTAAAAGATACGATGTGCATCTACTTCTGTCTGAACGGAAATTCAATTTAAAATAAACAAAACCAGCATTTAATTTTTGTATGAAATAAAACTACCTTAAATGTGAAGGACACATAACAAAAAAGTATCCAAAGACATTTTGCATCTAAAATTCATTTATTAAACAAAGGAAATATCCATAGTGAATTTAACAGCTGCATTCTAGTCATCGTGTTCTTCAAGATGTTAGAACGTCCTCAAAACCAGTTTTTTACTGAGAGAAGATAAGTTTTTCTGCTTCATCAACTCTCAGTTTTGAATGGTGAATGAAAATTGAACTAGCTGAATAAACCAAAGTGATAAAAACATTCTCTCTTCACCTGCAGAAGAAGCTACTGCTGATGTAAACACTGGTTCCGGGTGCTTACACAGCAACTTACACTCGTGAACTGGTAGAATTTCTTTAAAAGTTGACAGGACGCGTGTACTATTTAATTTTTAAATTTAATTCATAAGTTATTTAAACAGGTTATGATAAATTTAGGCCATAACAATTTTTCATTTAATGTTAAAGGTCTATATCTAAAACAAACCTATTGAAATGGGCTCACAATTCCAATGTGAATAAAGCTCTCCTGCCCCAGACAGGAAGGGACTTGGGGACACGGGCACTGGGAACACCAGAGTTCCCCTTCCTCAGACAAAGAGGGAGGGAGAATCACCTGGGTCCCAGGCAGGGTGAGGTTGTCAGGACACAGCACAACGGGGCTGGGTTCCTGGGCAGGTGTGTGCGGGGGGAGGGTTCAGGGTCCCAAGTGTGGGGTGGTGGTGGGGGAATGTTTAGAGGGCCAGACAGGAGAGGGGGATCCAGGTGGGCGGCAGCGTGGGGTGGGGGGGGAAGAGGAGACAGGGTCCGAGCAGGGTTGCAGTGGGCCAGGAGGTGGGGTGCGGGGTTGCTGGGCAGAGGCCAAGCCAGGGGAGGGGAAGAGAGGAGGGAAGTAGGGGGGGGTCGCAGGACAGTGGGGAGGGACAGCCAGGCAAGGGGGGTTCACAGGCAGGGGAGGCCCACGGGCAGGAGGCAGGGGAGGGGGAGTTGCCGGGGGGCACCCGGGCGGGAGGGGGCCACACTCACTCGAAGGTGAAGAAGAGGCCGCCGGGCTCAGCGTCACCAGCAGCAGCTGCAGCCGCCCCGCGCTGCCTTCCAGGAAGCGCCCCAGCAGGGGCTGCGCCTTGGGGCTGCCCGCGCAGAGCTCCCAGCGCCCCAGGGCCAGGCACAGGCTCCAAGCAGCCGGGCGCAGGCTCCCAGCTCGGGGTGGCCTCCGCGGGGCTCCCCGCCTGCTCCTCCTGTGGGCCGGAATGCCGCCCCTGAAAATGTGCCGCCCCAAGCACGTTGCTTCCTTTGCTGGTGCCTAGAGCCGGGCCTGTCTGCAGCCCGTCAGGCAAGGGCCACGCCCTGACGCCACTCGTTTGAGGGTACGTGGGGGGGGGGGGCGGGCTGCAAGGCAGGGTTAACATCAGCAAGAGAGCCACTGGTAAGGCCAGGCCAGGCAGTCGCCCTTATGTTCAGGCCTCTGGCTTGTCCCATGCTGGGGGGGGGAACCCCTTGCCGCCCTGCCCGCGCATCCGGCACAAGCACTCGCAGGGCTGCGAGGCGGCAGTGCCGCAAGCACGGGCCCGCTGATGAAATCGGTGGCACCGAGCGTGCCAGCCCCGCCGGCTGCAAGCAGGTGTGGGTACCACAGCGCCCGGACGCCCCAGCCCCGGCCTGAGAAAGGAAGCCTCCACTATCAGGAGGATCAGGCGCCTCGGCTCGGTATCTCCCGATCACTGTCAGTTACTGAGAAACCAGAGAGTTTCTGCTCTGCTCATGCTAGACAAGGAGGGAGAGAGAGCTCACAAGCCCCAGCCCGAGGCTGCGTGGTGCGGCTGAGTCTGCTCGGACCCAGGCTGCAGGAGCACAGGGCGCTGGCCCGGCCCGCTCGGTGTGTCGGGTGTGTGGGGACGTGGAGGCGTGAATAGGGGCCCGGGAAGGCAGTGCACTTGGAGGCTAACGCAAGGTTCATAAGTAACCCTTGTAACAGTGCATCATGCATACGATTTTCGGTTGGAAAAAGGCCTTGAAGCATGCGGGAGTGGTGGTGGGAAACACATCCTGTCTGCAGCAGAAGAAGGAAACAGAGGTACACCACCTCGTTAATGTAATGATTGAACAATGGGCTCATTCCCCCGCGACCCTTCAAGGGAAGAAGAAACCCAGCCTGCTGATAGAACAAAAGTACAGGCGAGCATTGGGGTAGCTACAGGCAAATAAAGGAACCAGCAAGACGATCTGTAAAAGAAAGGAGCATTGTAAGATCTAATGTGCCACTCCCCCCCGGCGTAGAAAAATGCTCTTTTTGGCTTTCGGAACAACAGAAGGAGCTGGTAGCGGCTGAAGAGCAGCTGAAAAGATCACGGGTCTATTGTGGGGACAAGGACTGTGTCTTGTGTTCGCAGTGTGGGCTCTGTCTCGGTGCCAGCATGGTTGTGTGTTGTGTGAAAAAAGAGGGGATGTTGCCTGCGGCGGCCTGGAATGAACACGCATCGGCCCTGTCTTCACCAAAGCAGAAGGGGCATAAGGTGGGAATTTTGCCCTCTCCCTCCCCCCCGCTGGATTCCCCTGACCTCCACAAGCACGGTGCCCCTGTTATCGGCCACGCCGTGCCGCTCCTGTTTGGAATAAAGGGAGATGGGTTCAAATTCAACCCCCTCCTCTCCCTACCCCTCCACCCCAAGCCAAACTGTCAGTTCCACACCCTGCTCCATGGGCCCACCTCCCCCTGAGGCCTGTGGTCCTTAATGCACGGGGTCTGCAAACCATCTACCACCCTGGGCCCACTGACTGGCATCTTGGTAACACACTTGCGCTCTGCTCCCAGCTTGCCAAAGCAGGAGGAAAGATGCTGGGGGGGGCCATGAAGAATGTGGGTGACGGGAGCCCCCGGAGGGGCACAATCCTGCCGGCCACGCATGGGAGGGACGGGACTCCCTGCAAGAAGCTGATTCCTCTGCTTGAATCCAATGCCTGGAACATGTTCTGGGATGATTGGGTGGGGGGGGCTGCTGCAGGGATCGGCCCTTAGCACCACTGATCATTTCTCCGGGGAGGTCGTTTAACCCTGCGAAACATCCCCGAGTCCCCCGTGGCCAACCTGGTCACTAGTGCAATGACCAGGCTCTGGGGGGAAGCCTGCGGCCAAGCACTGAAAGGACACTGGGCCTTTCGGGCCACCTGGCACACAACCCTGGGGAACGCACGCTACCCGCTGTACCCGCCCATCACGGGCATCGCCAAGGGGACTGGACCTCAGCCCCACCCTACGGTCTGGGTCTGGGGGTGGGTGCGGATGGAAATGGCCCTGAGAACCAGCATGGCAAGTCCAGGCAGGGGAAAGGACACTCGGTTTGTGGTAGGCTATCCGGGCAGGGCCTGCAACACCTGGGCAGGAGGCCACAAGAACCACCGCCACTACCGGTGCCCCTCAGCACTGGGTGGCCCAGAGGAGGGATCAGCAACGCCCGTGGCCAGGCTCTGGAGGGGGGAAGATGGAGTGGGCGCGGTTTGGTTTGGGTAATTTCTCCCTGCAACTAGGATGCTCCACTTACCAGCTGTGCAACAGCTTAACTGGCCCGGCCACCCCATGGGGCTCACAGGACCAAGGTGGTACCTGTGCCTACTGGACACACTGGGACACTTGGACACACCTGGGAAAGCAGCTCAGGCTGAGTACCACGCGCGGATCCTGCAAGCCCGGGCCATCCAAGGACTGATGCATCCAACGGGCGGCTGACCTGCCTGCAGCTTGGGCATGGGCTGATGTAGCCTGTGCCCTCCGGACAGGCCTGATGGACACACGTTCACGCCGCAGTCGGACCGTCCATGCTGGGGGGACCTTGCTCCTGCTGAGTGCATCGTTCATTCCACGTTTAAAGCCATCCACTGCCCTGGCCACCCCCCGGAAGCCATGCTTGTAAGCCAGTAACCCGCCCGGATGAGACCTGCCTGGCCTGCCTCCCCGCAGCACGACCGGTGGAACAAGATGTTATGATTATGAGGGTTAGCCAGCAGCCTGGGGATTAAGAGGTTAACTACACCTAGCCAGGTGGAGTGGCCAATAGGAATGTAGGTAGGACTTTCAAACTGGGACAATGGAATTTGGGTTTTTTCCTCCTTTGCCTCTCTGGGCGAGTTCTCTGCAGCTACAGAGAGAGACAAACATGTCTCTCTCTCTCTCTCTCTCTCTCTCTCTCTCTCTCCAAGAAACAATTCTTCACTTTCTGCAATTAGGGTAAAGTTTAGATAAATCCGTCAGGTTTTCTTCTTTTATGATTTGGGTATGGGATCTGAGATCTGTACATGTTTTAAAATATGTTTTGGCTTTTCTTTGTAACTAAGTTCTAGGTCCATGGAGTTTCTCCATGAGTATATTTTGTTACCTTCCCATCTAGTCATGGTGCTTGCAACAGGAATATTGTCGTAATAATAACAGTTCTTTCTTTTCTTTGTATTAACCTGGCATTGGTTAATTGTGTGCCCTGATTTTTATTTTAGGGGTGAGATTTCCCAAATGATCTTTCCCCTGATTTTCTTTATTAACATTTGGGTGGTGGCAGCGGAAGTTTTATTCCCAAAATCTAGGGTTTTAAGATTTTGAGGGAAGTTTTATACCAAAGCCTGGTAGATAAGGCTTTGGGGTACACATGCTGGCCCCCACTTCTGCATTTATCATGCCAGAGTGGGGATGGAGCCATGACACAAGACACCGGGCAATTGGAGCCAGGGCCTTCTGGCAGGTGGTGTACCAACAGGAGGGCTACCCCCAGCTCCGCCATGCCTGTCACTCCTGCCCTGCAGCCCCCTGGTCCACTCGCACCCCCAGCTCCGCTGCGCCCCCCACTCCTGATCAGCAGCTCCCTGCTACCCCAGACCTGGGCTCCCCATCAGCACACAGCTTCCAAGTCTATCAGCCCAGATCCCCAACTGATGTAAATTCAATGCTGTTACAGCCCATTGACCCAGCTGGGATCTGCCCCATTGATTCCACTGGAGCTACGGCCCATTGACCCAGCTGGGATCTGCCCCATTAACTCCACTGGAGCTACGGCCCATTGACCCAACTGGGATCTGCCCCATTGACTCCACTGGTGCTACGGCCCCATTGACCCAGCTGGGATCTGCCCATTGACTCCAATGGAGCTACGGCCCATTGACCCAGCTGGGATCTGCCCCATTGACTCCAGTGGAGCTATGGCCTGTTGACCCAACCGGGATCTGCCCCATTGACTCCGGTGGAGCTACAACCCATTGACCCAGCTGGGATCTGCCCCATTGACTCCAATGGCGCTATGGCCCATTGACCCAACTGGGATCTGCCCCATTGACTCCAGTGGAGCTACGGCCCATTGACCCAACTGGGATCTGCCCCATTGACTCCAGTGGACCTACGGCCCATTGACCCAGCTGGGATCTGCCCATTGACTCCAATGGCGCTATGGCCCATTGACCCAGCTGGGATCTGCCCCATTGATTCCACTGGAGCTACAGCCCATTGACCCAGCTGGGATCTGCCCCATTAACTCCACTGGAGCTACGGCCCATTGACCCAGCTGGGATCTGCCCCATTAACTCCACTGGAGCTACGGCCCATTGACCCAGCTGGGATCTGCCCCATTGACTCCAGTGGAGCTACGGCCCATTGACCCAACTGGGATCTGCCCCATTGACTCCAGTGGAGCTACGGCCCATTGACCCAACTGGGATCTGCCCCATTGACTCCAGTGGACCTACGGCCCATTGACCCAGCTGGGATCTGCCCCATTGACTCCACTGGTGCTACGGCCCCATTGACCCAGCTGGGATCTGCCCCATTGACTCCAATGGAGCTACGGCCCATTGACCCAGCTGGGATCTGCCCCATTGACTCCAGTGGAGCTATGGCCCATTGACCCAACTGGGATCTGCCCCATTGACTCCGGTGGAGCTACGGCCCATTGACCCAGCTGGGATCTGCCCCATTGACTCCAGTGGAGCTACGGCCCATTGACCCAGCTGGGATCTGCCCCATTCACTCCATGGAGCTAGGCCCATTGACCCAGCTGGGATCTGCCCCATTGACTCCAGTGGAGCTACGGCCCATTGACCCAACTGGGATCTGCCCCATTGACTCCAGTGGAGCTACGGCCCATTGACCCAACTGGGATCTGCCCCATTGACTCCAGTGGACCTACGGCCCATAGACCCAGCTGGGATCTGCCCATTGACTCCAATGGCACTACGGCCCATTGACCCAGCTGGGATCTGGCCCATTGACTCCAGTGGAGCTACGGCCCATTGACCCAACTGGGATCTGCCCCATTGACTCCAGTGGAGCTATGGCCCATTGACCCAACTGGGATCTGCCCCATTGACTCCGGTGGAGCTATGGCCCATTGACCCAGCTGGGATCTGCCCCATTGACTCCAGTGGAGCTACAGCCCATTGACCCAGCTGGGATCTGCCCCATTCACTCCATGGAGCTAAGACCCATTGACCCAGCTGGGATCTGCCCATTGACTCCAGTGGAGCTATGGCCCATTGACCCAGGTGGGATCTGCCCCATTGACTCCAGTGGAGCTACGGCCCATTGACCCAACTGGGATCTGCCCCATTGACTCCAGTGGAGCTACGGCCCATTGACCCAACTGGGATCTGCCCCATTGACTCCAGTGGAGCTACGGCCCATTGACCCAGCTGGGATCTGCCCATTGACTCCAGTGGAGCTACGGCCCATTGACCCAGCTGGGGTCTGGCCCATTGACTCCAGTGGAGCTATGGCCCATTGACCCAACTGGGATCTGCCCATTGACTCCAGTGGAGCTACGGCCCATTGACCCAGCTGGGATCTGCCCCATTGACTCCAGTGGAGCTATGGCCCATTGACCCAGCTGGGGTCTGGCCC
This sequence comes from Pelochelys cantorii, assembly GCA_032595735.1. NCBI lineage: Eukaryota > Metazoa > Chordata > Testudines > Trionychidae > Pelochelys > Pelochelys cantorii. The sequence goes on from CM064349.1 coordinate 4,134,100, forward strand.
ATTGACTCCAGTGGAGCTATGGCCCATTGACCCAACTGGGATCTGCCCATTGACTCCAGTGGAGCTATGGCCCATTGACCCAACTGGGATCTGCCCATTGACTCCAGTGGAGCTACGGCCCATTGACCCAGCTGGGATCTGCCCCATTGACTCCAGTGGAGCTATGGCCCATTGACCCAGCTGGGGTCTGGCCCATTGACTCCAGTGGAGCTATGGCCCATTGACCCAACTGGGATCTGCCCATTGACTCCAGTGGAGCTATGGCCCATTGACCCAACTGGGATCTGCCCATTGACCTCAGCAGGGCTCCAACCTCCTGCTTTGGGCTGACGTGGGACAGGGCCGTGCTGAGCTGACACATCCTGGGCCTGATTCAGTTCCCCATCAGCGCCTGCCCCAGACCCCCCCGCTGTCCCCCATCTCGAGATGTGGGAGTGAGCCCCTGGCCGCCCTCCAGCGGGGGGGCCTCCTGAACAACAGGAAATGAGGTGTCGAAAGCAAAACCCCAGTAGCAACCATGGCCAGATAGCGATCTCCCTGCGCACACTCTGCTGCCGAGCTGCCACCACCTGGCCTCCCTGCAGCGCCTGAGGGGTTAATGGCTGCTGCTCCAAGGCCGGCGCCCATCCCAGCCAATCACTGTCACCGCGGCGCGTGTTGATGGCAGCCAGAGGGGGACGCTGGTGCTGAGCTGCAAGGGGGCTGGGAAAGGGATGGTGGGAAATGCAGGTAGTGGCCTAGTGAATAAGGACAGTGCAGCCAGGACTCTGCCCCCAGCTCGTGGGTGACCTTGGCCAAGTCTCTTCTCCTTTTGCTGCCTCGTTTCCCCTTCCGGCCTTTGCCTACGTAGCCTGGGTGCTGCTCGGACAGGGCCTGTCTGTGCAGCGCCTGTCAGGACCTCCAGCTGACACCCTGCTCCTCCCCAGGGGGAAACCCAGGCACAGGGGGGGAGCGTTAGCTGGGCCAGTTTGTCCCAGAGAATCGGTGGCAGGGCCAGAAGAGACGCCAGGATGCAGCATCACCTGAGAACCCGGGCAAGGCCCCAGGCGATGCGAGGCTCAGCTGTCGCTGTCGGGGGGCACTTGGATCGCTTTCGGGCCCTTGCTCAGAATTGGGGCCCCATGGGCCAGGGTCTGCCCTGAGGCTTGCAGGCCCCAAAACCAGCTGCCCCGGTATATCCCCTCTGCGGAGTGGCTCCCTTCGCTGGCAGCGCTAGTGTAGCTGTTATCCACCCTGTGCAGTATATCCAAGAGGGGCATGTCGCCTTCCTTCTCCCCCAGCATCCTGGGTGCTTGTCCGTCAGAGACCATCATCCCTGTAGGGGGCGTAGGAGACCCAGACCCCCGGCCCCCTATGCGAGCCCACCCTGCCCCCTTCAGGAAACGCCAGCCCGGGGCTGCCCCTGTTGGTCCTGCTGTGGGCAGGGAGTGGGGCCAGGTGGCCTCCAGAGGTCTCTCCCAGCCCTTATCTCTGGCTCTGTGCTGAACCCGCCCCTCCCCCGGCACCTGAGGCCTCCTGCCTCCCAGGGCGGGGACCATGCCCCCCCCCCCCGAGAAGGGGGATATCTAATCGCTTCCTGCCAGGGCCCTGGGTAACCCGACTTCCTACTTTCCGTGCAGCCTGCACAGCCCCAGCCTTGCAGACAGCTCGGCGGAGCAAGCCCTGGTCTCTCTCTGCCCGCAGCTCCCTGGCCCATGGCGTCGCCCTTCTCCAACCAGAGCTGTGCCCAGGTAAGGCCACACCTTGATTTGACAGCTTGCAGGGAGCTGGCCCACGAAGACACAGGGAGCGCCCCACTGCCCAGCAGAACAGGGTCCTGCATGGGACTCAGGAGTCCTGGCTCCCAGCCCCATTTCCCCTTACCCTGAGGTGGGGGAGTGAGTAAGGGGCAGCCCACATGCCTGGGCCACCGCACTGGGCACGCCCAGGAGACCCACCAGGGCGTCGGAGCCCACCCGTGAGCCCCTGCAGAGATCGGGTCGCGCCCGACGCTAGGTGCGTCCGGAAGGGAACATCAGTCCCAAGGGGCTGAGGGCAGGGACACTGGTGGCGTGGGCAGAGGGCGGGTGTTTGAACCCAGCCACACAGCTTCGTGCGGTCGGCCAGGCGCACAGCGGGGTGCTCTCCCCTGGGGACCACCCCCGGGGTGACGGCAGGCACCAGCTGGCGGAGCTATTGCTGCCCTGGGCTCTGGACCCAGGAGAGAATCGTCCCTCTGGGCATGGCCGGGGGCACCGGTGCTGGGCCCTGGCCCCGGGGGTGGGGCGCGCGCCGAGCCAGAGCAGAGCCCGGAGCCGAGTTACAGCGCGAAGCCTGGCCACAGAGCGAGACGCCAGACGCTCCCGCTGCTCAGCTTGGGGCCAGGATTCCCCTTCCATCCCGGGGAGCCGAGATTTGCCCAGGCTGGTCAGTTTGTACCAAGGGAAGGGAGGGAACAACCGCTGGGGCCGTGCCCCAGGGCCCCTGTGGGCTCGGGGCTGGGTGGGGCAAGAGGAGAAACTGAGGAACAGGTGTGGAAGCAGGACTCTGCCTGGCTCCAGGAGGGGGGTGGGTCTGGTGGGTCCACGGCACGGTCTGGCTGTGGGGGGCTGGGGTCTTGTGGGGTGAGACCAGGGTGGGTGTGAGGGCAGGAGCCAGCACTCCCGCCCGCTTCTCCCCCCAGCTCTGCCTCTGATTTACTGGGTGACCTTGGGAAAGCCTTCGGCCTCTGGTACAAGAGGGGGTGGATGCTACGGAGCCAGGGGAGGGAGCAGGGAGCCCCGTGGCCACGGCAGGCGGCACAGGGGGGCACGGTACCCAGGCAGGCACAAGGGGAGTGCCGGGGAACAGAAACCAGCTCAGACAAGAGGAAACAAAAGCTCCCTCCTGCGGTAAGGGCCAGGAGCTGTCTCCGGGAGGACATGCGGGCTTCGGGGTCAGGACTGAGGGGCACTGGCAGAGCTGGGAGGGGGCGGGGGCTGGGACAGCAGAGGCTGTGGGTCAGGGCTGGGGGCTCTGGCACAGCTGGGGGGGGTGCAGGGGGTTGTGGGTTGGGGTTGGGGGCCCTGGCACAGCTGGGGGGGTGCAGGGGGTTGTGGGTTAGGATTGGGGCACACTGGCAGAGCTGGGAGGGGTCAGGGGCTGGGACAGCAGAGGCTGTGGGTCAGGGTTGGGGTTTTGGCACAGCTGGGGGGCTCAGGGGTTGCTGGTTGGGATGGGGCACACTGGCAGAGCTGGGAGGGGTCGGGGGGCTGGGACAGCAGAGGCTGTGGGTCAGGGCTGGGGTTTTGGCACAGCTGGGGGGCTCAGGGGTTGCTGGTTGGGATTGGGGCACACTGGCAGAGCTGGGAGGGGTCGGGGGGCTGGGACAGCAGAGGCTGTGGGTCAGGGTTGGGGGCCCTGGCACAGCTGGGGGACATGGGGGGTGGGTTGGGAAGCACTGGCAGAGCTGGGGTCGTGGGGGGTTGGGATTGGGGTGCACTGGCAGAGCTGGGGGGCAGATAACACAGGCTGCGTGTTGGGAGTGAGGTGCCGGGCCAGACTGCACGCTAACGCAGTCACCTCTCCCCAGGTGTCCGGCAACACCACCCCACCCGTAAACCAGTCGGCCGGCTCCGACGCCCTCAAGCAGGTCTCGGTGGTCATCCTTGTGACCTCCTTCCTGCTGGGCCTGGTGGGCAACAGCGTGGTGGTCTGGGTCACCTGCTTCCGCATGCGCCGGACGGTCAACACGGTCTGGTTCCTGAGCCTGGCGCTGGCCAACCTGCTCTACTCCCTGCTGCTGCCCTTCTACGCTGCCCAGGCTGTCGCCGGCGGGTACTGGGTCTTTGGCAACTTCCTGTGCAAAGTCATCGGCTCCCTCCTCTTCCTCAGCATGTTCGCCAGCGCCTTCCAGCTCACCCTCATCTCAGCCGACCGCTGCCTGCTGGTGACCCGGCCCGTCTGGGCCCAGCGGGTCCGCACGCCCGGCCGGGCCTGGTGGGCAGCTGCTGGGGCCTGGCTGCTGGCTGGTTTCTTCTCAGCCCCCTACCTGGCCTTCCGGTACGTGGTGCACAAAGAGGAGGGCGACCGCTGCATCAATGATTTCGGGAGCAAGGGGGTGAAAGAGAGGCGGAAGCAGGCGCTGATCTCGGTGCGGTTCGTGGTCGGCTTCGTGGTGCCACTGCTGGTCATCTTGGCCTGCCACGCGGTTGTGGCGCTGCGGGCCAAGCACCGGGGCCGCCGGTCCAGCCGTACGGCCAAGGTGGTGGCCGCCGTGGTGCTGAGTTTCTTCCTCTGCTGGCTGCCTTACCACGTCTTCAACTTCCTGCAAGGCTGGAAGGACCAGACGGAAGTGGTGAGGGTGGGTTCCTCCCTGGCCTTCAGCCTCACCTGCCTGGGCTGCTTCCTCAACCCCCTGCTCTACACCTTCCTGGGCCGCCGCTTCCAGGAGGGGCTGCGGGCCAGCAGCCGCAGCCGCAGCCGCTGGCTGGAGGCCGCCCTGGGCGAGGAGTCCCTGGGCTCCAACAGCGGGCGCCGGCGCAAACAGTCCACCCTCTCCTCCGAGGTGCGGATGGTGCCGCCGTGAGGGGGCGGCATGAGGGGCCCCCTGGGGCAGGGCCCCATAGGGTGGAGGCGCGGTTGTCGGACGGCACCGAGCAGTGCATGCTGGGAGCTGTCATCTCCATGGACCACGCCCGAGCAGTGCATGCTGGGAGCTGTCATCTCCATGGACCACGCCCGAGCAGGGCATGCTGGGAGCTGTCATCTCCATGGACCACGCCCGAGCAGGGCATGCTGGGAGCTGTCATCTCCATGGACCACGCCCGAGCAGGGCATGCTGGGAGCTGTTTCCATGGGCTGTGCTGGAGCAGTGCATGCTGGGAGCTTATGGGTCACCCCACAGAAGAGCATGCTGGGAGTCTTGCCCTCTTTGGCCACATGGGAGCAATAACAGGCCCCTCCCCTTTCTGGCGCTGCAGGAACTCAGTGGGATTCGCTGGCTGCCACCCCACAATGGCGGCCATGGGGGTTGCCATGGTTACCACCACCTGGGAGCCTGATTTTCAGACATCAGACCAAGGGGCGGGGAGCGGAGTGATTCCTGCAGCCAGGCTCGGATCTGTTTGTGTCACACTGAGGACGTCATATCCTTCCATCAATTAATATAGTCCCTGGAAAAACACAGGACTCTGCAAAGCCAGCCCTTGCTATACAGGAGCCAACTACTGTGTATCCTTGCACCACAAAAGTAGTCCCTCAAAAAATAGGTCTCAAGTCTGGGTCCTTTTTATACTGGAGCCAGACCTACGTTCAATATGCACTGTGTGTCCTTCCGCAAAAAAAATAGTCCCTACCAAAAAAAGAGAAAAGCTGAACACCGGGCCCTTTCCGTACAGAAGTCTCGTGCTGTGCCTGCATATCTTGTGTGTGTCCTTCCGCCAAACAATAAAGGGTAAAATAGCCTCTCACAAATCTGAAAATCAGGCTCCATTGTATTCCAGTCCCGGAACTACATCCCTTGTCGTCTTCTTGCACTCTGTTTCATGGCCTTCCCCCACAAAATATAGTCCCTGAAACACACATCGGAACCGGAACCAAACTCCCCCCACCCTCTCCCTGGGCTGGGTATCCTTCCGCCACCTCAGAAATAGTCCTTCCCCAAACACGTTGAATGAAGTTGCCAAAATGGCTTGGGGTCCTCTGAACGAGCAAGGGCGGCCGGTTCGGTGTTCGGCCCCCCACTGGAGGGGGCGCCTGCGTGCAACAGCCACTGGGGTAGATCTCTGCAAGCCCCACCCCTGGGCGGAGTCATGACACTTATAGGGCGGGGCTTGGTAAGTCCCGCCCATTAGCCACACTGTCTGTTAATGGGCAGGCCTGGGACTCTGTAAGACCAGTGGCCATCTCCGGTGTTTGTTATGGAGCAAAGACTCATCCACGGCTGCAGCAGTGCATGCTGGGAATTCTTTATCTCGCGCACGCGCGCACACACACACCCCTTTCCTGACCCTCCTTGGCCATGCCGCAGCAGTGCATGCTGGGAACTCTTTATCTCACGCACGCGCGCGCACACACACACCCCTTTCCTGACCCCCCTTGGCCATGCCGCAGCAGTGCATGCTGGGAACTCTCCCCTCCTTGGCCATGCCGCAGCAGTGCATGCTGGGAATTCTTTATCTCACGCACGCACGCACGCACGCACACACACACACACACACACACACACACACACACACACACACACACACACACACACACACCCCTTTCCTGACCCCCCCTTGGCCATGCCGCAGCAGTGCATGCTGGGAACTCTCCCCTTCCCCAATTGCTCACACCTGGCTCCAAAGCGAGTCCTGCCCAGTGTCTGCACCTGCTCCTCCCAGACACCTGGATCCTCCACTGTCTGTGTGCCCCGCGCCAGCCCCACAGCTCCCTCCCTGCTGTCACCCCCTCCACCCCACACACAGGCAGCAACAGGCAGTCCCCCCCTTGCCCCCGTCCCAGTTCTCCTTTTTGGCGCATCGCCTGCGCTGCTCAGCCCGGCTGTGACGGGGCCAGGGCAGGGGGAGGGTGGTCAGGCAGCTGCTGAGTTCCTGGAAAATAACCTCAGGGCCAGTGAGAAGTGGACGGGACGAGTGGGTGCTGCCTCCCCAGGTAACGGGGCGGGAGCCCCCACCTGCCTGGGCCCACAGGGTCCCTGCCAGGGCTGGGATGGGTACTCAGGCAGGGGCTGGATGGGCAGGAAAGGAGTTGCCATAGTCTGTCTGTGGGGGGTGGTGCATGCATTGTGTGTCGGTTGTGACTGTGTGTGCGATCGAGCATGCAGGTTCTCTGTGCATACAGACATTGTGTGTCAGTTGTGAGCCTGTGTGCGTTCTAACACCCTAGCTCCATGCGTGTGTCTCTGCCCGGCCAGGGTCAGACCGAGCCGGGCCAGGGGCAGGAGGAGGGTGGGGGAGCCGGGGGGGTCCCAGGCAGTGCCCCCAATTCCCTGCCCCCCCGCCCCCGGCAGACAGATGGGTGGTGCGTGTGCAGGGAAGCTGGAGCTCTCGTGGGTGGTTCTGGGGTGTCCAAGGATGCTCCATGTGGGAGCTGGTGATGGGGTTCTGGGGGGGTTTGCCTGGGCCGGGCTCTGATAGCTTGTAGGGGGCAGTGAATGAGTCTGGGCCATGCCCCTGCTCTGGGTAAGTGGGAGAGCTTGGTTCCCCCCCCCCACACCTACTTCCCCCCCGCTCCTCCCAGAGCCAGAGAGAACGCAGGTGTCCTGGTTCCCAGCCCCCACTGCTCTAACTCACTAACCTCCCCCCCGCTGCCCCGAGTGGGGGAGAGGACCCAGACGTCCTGCAAGGACAACTTCCCCTTTCGCTGGCTGAGACACACCAGCGGCAGGAAGGGAAGGGAGGGGAAAGGGTGATAAAAGCAGGTGGGGCAGGCGGCCAGGGCCCATAGCCAGCAGCCAGAGGCAGCCCCCAGGACGATCACCCCCAACCCCCAATTGCCCCACAGCACATGGGGCCCTGGGCTGGGAGCCATGAGGGGGTCCAGGGCTCAGCCCAGCAGCCGCGGGGGGCAGGGCAAGCGGGGATGTCTGAAGGGAAGAGATGGGTGCAGCCTGGCCGGCCCCACCTCAGCAAGAGTCACTCTGAACTCTTCCCAGGATGCAGGCCACCGGCCAAGGGGCTGGCTTCCTCGGGGGCAGCGGGATAGGGCAGGGGCCTTTCCCTTCCGGGGGGCGCTGGCTCCCATCTGGCCCTGGGAACAGGCCTCCTCTCACGCTTGCTCTCTCCCTCAGGCCCCGCCATGGAGGCCAACGCCTCGGGCCTCTGGCCGACCAGCCCCGGTCCTGCCCCCACCCCAGCCCCGCCAGATCCCAGCTCCGTCGTGGACCTCGTCAAGGTCATCTCCAACGCCGTGATCCTGGGCGGGGGCTCGCTGGGCAATGGACTGGTGATCTGGCTCACAGCCCGCCGGGCGGCCCGCTCCGTCAACTGCATCTGGTTCCTCAACCTGGCGGTGGCCGATTTCCTCTTCTCGGTCAGCCGGGCCGTGCCCCTGGCGAGACACGCCCTCTACCATGGGCACTGGCCCTTCAGCACCTTCCTGTGCCGGGCCAACAGCTTCGCCAAGTACCTCAACATGTTCTGCAGCGTCTTCCTCTTGGCGGCCATCAGCCTGGACCGCCTGGCGGCCGTGGCCTTCCCTGTGTGGTCCAAGAACCGCCGGGGGCCCCGCCTGGCCTGGGCGGCCGCTGCTGGGGCATGGGGAGCGGCCATGGTGGCCAGCCTGCCCTTCTACCTCTACCGCAGCCTGTCCAGCGCCTCCAAGTGCTCCATGACGGCCAAGGGGGGAACCAAGGTGACACTCTATCTCCTTCGGCTGCTTTGTGGTTTCCTGGCCCCCTTCGCCATCATCGCGGGCTGCTACGGCGCCCTGGCGGTGGTGCTGAGGCGGCGTCAGGTCAACCTCCACTCCAGGAAGCCCCTCAAGGTCATGGTGGCCATTGTGGTGACCTTCTTCCTCTGCTGGGCCCCCTACCACCTCTTCCTCCTCCTCAAACTGGCCAACGTCAAGGGCCGGGCCATGGAGGTAGGGCTGCCGCTCACCTCCTCCCTGGCCTATTTCAACAGCTGCGCCAACCCCGTCCTCTACTTCTTCATGGGGCTGGACTTCCGCCGGGTGCTGGGCCGCACCACGCTGGCCAGGGCCTTCCGCCGGGCCCTGCTGGATGACATGGCCTCCTCAGCCACGGCCCACGTCCGCAAGCAGGGGGCAACCTCCTCCGTGGACGGGATGGCCCAGAGCTCAGAGGTCCCTGACCTGGCTTGAGGAGAACCCAAGGGAGCGGAGCCTGGGGGCAGGGACTAAGGATGGAGGGCAGCGGCGGGGAGAACATCCCACAGACAGATGCCAGCGGAGCCCCCCATTATCCCACCGCACACACCAATCGGATTCTTCGTGTACAAGAACCGGAGACCTGCCAGTGTCTCCAGGGCAGGGACAGCGTGAAAGAGGGCTACACGCAGCCCTACACATACATAGAGCCCTTTCTGCCCACACAACCCCCCCACTCCCAGCTGTTATCCATCCCACTACCCCCACCAACGTGTGTGCACCTGTCCTGGAACCAGACTCCTCCATCCATTCCCAAAGAGCCAGGAGCAAGAGCTCAAAGCCAGTCCCCCCCCACCCCCAACACGCATCCCCAGCCACCCCCTGTACACACAGCCCCCCCCACACACAGCCACGAGGTATCCCACCAGCCCCAGTCTGCTTTCCTGCCCAAGCGCCACATGTTGGTAGCTCTGCAGAGCAGACAGCCCCAACCACAGCTCCCCTTCCCACGCAGTGATCCGCCCTGTGTCTGACCCACCCCCGGGTCTGATTCTCTGAGGACCCAGCCCCACTACATCCCCCACGGTGGGGAGACCCACCAAGCTCCGCCCTGTTGGAGAGGGGGCCCCCTGTCCCGCCAGGAGGTCCCGGTGGCAGCTTGGCCCGAGAGCCCACAAACTCATGCCATGGACGGTCCTATTAAACCAACGGCTTCTCCTTGAGTGACTCCGGCGTGTTCGCTGCATGCGAGCCCAGCTCCCCCCCAGAGGAGGGAGTGCCCCACGGCGCAAGCCCGGCTCAACCGGAGACAAAGGGCAGCTTGTGCCTGGGTGTTGTGTGTACAAAGTCCTGGCCACGGCACAGGAGAGGTTGTGGTTGGGCGGGGGAGCTGGGTTCCATACCCGGCTCTAGCAGGAGAGCGGGGGCGGGGTGGGAACTGGGACTCCTGGGTGTGTCTGAGTGCCCCAGGCTGCGTCACCCCCAGTCTGGCACTGAGGACGGCCAGCCACAAACCTGCCTGCGAATCTACCTGCGGCTGGCCCGGAGCACCCGCAGAGCGGGCACGGGGCTGGGGGCTGGGATGGAGGGGAAGCTGCCACGCGGGGCAGTGGTCCCAGAGGCCAGGGGGTCGGGCGTGAGGGGCATCGGTTGGGCGTGGGAGGGGCCAGGGGGCTGGGGATGGGGCGTGAGGGGCGCCGTTGAGCGTGGGAGGGGCCAGGGGGGTCAGGCGTGAGGGGCGTCAGTTGGGCGTGGGAGGGGCCAGGGGGCTGGGGGTCAGGCATGAGGGGCGCCGGTTGGGCGTGGCGGGGGCCAGGGGCTGGGCGTGAGGGGTACCGTTGAGCGTGGCAGGAGCCAGGGGGTTGGGGGTCGGGCGTGAGGGGCGCCATTGAGCGTGGGAGGGGCCAGGGGTCAGGCGTGAGGGGCGCCGGTTGGGCGTGGCAGGGGCCAGGGGCTGGGCGTGAGGGGCGCCGGTTGGGCGTGGCAGGGGCCGGGGGCTGGGCGTGAGGGGTACCGTTGAGCGTGGCAGGGGCCAGGAGGTTGGGGGTCGGGCGTGAGGGGCACCGGTTGGGCGTGGTAGGGGCCAGGGGGTCAGGCGTGAGGGGTACCGTTGAGCGTGGCAGGGGCCAGGGGTTGGGCGTGAGGGGCGCCGGTTGGGCGTGGCAGGGGCCGGGGGCTGGAGGTCGGGTGTGAGGGGCGCCGGCTGCAATCAGGGTGGCCAGGTGTCTGGTATTGGCCCGGACAGTCCGGTACGCGCGGCCTCTGCCCGGTAAAAACCCGGGTATTCTCAGTTGTTCTCGGACGGAAGCCACTTGGGACATTCTTCCCCTGCCGCGTCTGGGGGAGGCGGAGAGCGGGGGGCGGGGGATCTCCAGGCGCAGTGACCGGTTGTGGGGTTTGTGCTCCCCTAGCTGCAATAGAGCCGCAGATGAAAGGGGCCGGACACGACTCTATAATAAATACTTGTGGCCCTGGGCCCAGGACAGACAGAGGTGGGTGGGGAACAGACGAGATCCAGGGGAGTGGGGACGCCCCCGGCCTCCACCATCCCCCTGAGCCTTGGCCACGTGGCGCAAAGCATGCTGGGAAAGGCCACTCTGCTGCCCAATCCCAGCAACTCCAGGCTCCCCCTTAGTCAGAACTTGGGCCACGGCACCAGGCACAGCCGCCATTGGCCATCTCAATCCCAGTCTCCTCCAATTGGTGCAACCGTCAAGTCTGTTCCCATTGGTCCTGATTTCAGACAGACCATGGGAATTCCAAGCACAGCTGCCGCCATTGGTCAATTCAGTCCCGGGTCTCCTGTGATTGGTGCACATTGCAGCAGAGTCGGTTGGGTAAGTGGCCAGGTTTCCAAACTAGGCCACATGCCATTGGTGGGAATTCCCCACCTCAGCCCCATTGGTGGACCTTTACAGCAGGTCTCCTCCTATTGGTGCAAATTCTGAACAAGTCTTTTGCCGTTGGCTGGCCACCTCCGCCCCCCCCCCCCCACCAGTATGCACTGATTGGCCCATGACCAGGATGAGCCCACCTGCAACTGTCCAGTCTTTCGACTAGCCTCCTCTGATTGGCCAGAAATCTGAGTGAGCCTCCTCCCATTGGTCAGGATTCAAAGCCGCTTGCCTCCCATTGGTGTCAGTTCCCGGAGCTTCGCTAGTTCAGAAGAGCCCCGCTCTGATTGGAGGCCCTGCCGGCATCACACCTTGAAGAACCAATCCAGCTCCCCATTGGCTGCCCTGCCCTCAAGCCCTGCCCAGGGGCGGGGCCAAGACAGCTTTACACCTTGAAGCACCAAGATGCTCTTCCCATTGGTGTCCTCAGCACTTGCCCCTCCTCCTGGGGCGGGGCCAACCGCCGGGCTGGCCACGCCCCCCGGTGGGCAGGTGGGCAGGTGGGGCAGCGGGCGGGGCCAGCTCAGTAGCGGGCGTTCTCCTCGGCGGCCGTGACGATGGCGTCCATCCAGATGCGCATGGCCTCGGCGCTGGGCGCCACCAGGCAGAAGAGCCGGTCGTAGGTCTTCACGCAGAAGGTCAGCTTGGGGCTGGGGCTCTGCGGGGCAGGGGGGCAGGGTCAGCCAGTGTGGGGGGCTGGCAGGGACGCTGTGGTCCTGGGGAGCTGAGGGGGGATGCTGTGGGTCCCGGTCCTGGGTTCAGGGGCAGTGGGGGGGACACTGGGGGTCCCAGGCCAGAGGGTGCCTGGGGGCCAGGGAGCAGCTGGGGGCTGCAGGGGCTCAGATGGCAGCCAGGAGGACTGGGAGTGGCTACAGGGAGCAGCTGGGAGGCCCGAGGGGACAGTCGGGAGGACCGGGGGGGCTGCGGGGGAGGGCAACCGGGGCCTTACCTTGAAGGCGCTGCGCAGATGATCATAATAAACCTCCTCGATGGCCTGGAAGTAGATGACGCCCTTCATCTTTGTCTCCTCTTTGTCTGCAACGAGAGGGTCAGGGTTGGGGGGGCTGGCTCGGGAAGAAATGGGGGATGGGCGTGGGCAGGAATGGGGTTGGAGGAGGGGCTGGGGGGCTGGCTGAGGGAGGAAATGGAGGGCAGGCAGGGGAAGTCCTCTCAGCCAATCAATCAATGAGGGGTGCCGGGGGCAGGTGACCAGGGAAAAGGGGTGCTGGGAGAGGGGGATACCCAGCTGGGGCTGCTTTGGGCAGGGGTGGCGTAAGGGGCTCACCCACATAGCAGGTCAGTAGGGGGCGCCGGGGCGGGAGGATGCGGGGGGGGGGGGCGCCAGGGTAGGGGGGCGCCGGGGACTCACCCACGTAATACGCCAGCATGCGCCGCTGCCGGTCGAAGCAGAACCAGCGTTTCTTCCAGGTCTTGATGCGCCCGCCCATCTTGACGAGGAAGCCGCGGCAGGCCCTGCCCGTCACCCGCACCTCGGGGCAGGTCTCCAGGCAGTGCCCCGAGGCCTCCAGGTGGGCCCGCAGGTCCAGGGGGGCAGGCGCAGGGGGCTCCCGCACCAGCCCTGGGGTCCGGGCCTGGGGGGCAACGCAGGGGTCAATGGGGGGGCACGAGCGCTGGCCCCGATCCAACCCTGGGGGCGCTGGCTGGGTCGTGGGGGGGAGGGCAGGGGCTCACCTGGCCAGGGGCGGGTGACTCCATGAGTTGTGTCTCCCCCTGGGCCACTCGCTTAACTTCCTGCAGGGACAAAGGGGGTTCAGGACCCAGCGGCCAGAGGGACATACCCCCCCCACTAGACCCCAGACTGGCCCCCTACCCCCGCTGCCCCACCCCAGCCTCCGGGGGAGCCCCAGAGATGGAGGTCCCCCTCCCCCAGGACCTTAGTCCCCACCCTGCCCCCCCCACCTCCGACCCCACCCCAACCTCCCCCCCTCCTAGCCCCTCCCCTTCATCATGGCTCCACCTCCACCCTTAGCACCACCCACCCCTCCACCCCAGGCCCCTTGGCCGCACCCCCTTCCCTCACCTCTATCCTGTGCCTGGCTTCTCCCCTTGCTGAACACCCCACTTTGAACTTGCCCACTCCAGCCGCCTGTGTCTAAGCCCCGCCCAATGCTGGCCCCGCCTCCACCCTGGCCCCGCCCCAACTCAAAGCAGCCCCCTCCCCTTGCTGCCCACCCCTCCCCTGCTGCAGGCTCAGACCTCCCCCAGCCCGAAGCATGGCGGGTCCCAGCCGCTCTGGTGCAGGGGCCGGGGGAGGAAGCGGGCAGCTGATGCAGCAAAACCCCAACTTCCCTCTTCTGGCCTGGGAGCGCATGGGGCAGCCACGTGGGAGGGGAGTGGGGTCTAGTGGTCAGAGCAGGAGTCAGCGAGGGGGGGCAGGACTCCTTACCCGCGCCTGCAGCAGCCGCTCTCTCTCCGCCATGGCCTCCCGCACCATCCGCTCCATTTCAGCCAGTCTGCTGACACAGGCATCCACGCTGAGGGGGGAGGGGACACGAGGAGGCTGGGGTGACCCAGAGAGACACCAGGGTCCCCCCCAGTGGGGCAGGACAGGATGGGGGGGCTCCAGGCGAGGGAGTTTGGAGGGGCCCATGTCCGGGGAGCCAAGGACGGGGCAGTGCCAAGGAGTGGGGACCCCAGAGACGCCTGGGGGGCTGGGAAAGGGCATGAAGGAGAGCCCGGGGGGCTCCCCAGGAAGAGGGAGGGGTCGGGGGAGGGGAGGATGGGGGGCTGGGGGAGTCTCACCTGTTTGGCCCGTCCTGTGGGTACCGGGGGGCATTGAGGTGTGTGAGGGGTAAACAGCGCCGGTCGCCCCCCGCCGACAGCTGCAGCGCCAGGACATCTGGGTTCAGATCCTCTGAGAGAGACAGAGAAGGGGGCTCAGCACCCCCCAGGCACAGAGAACCCCCCCAAACCCTCCAGTCCCCCGGCCCCCAAACCATGCCCTGGGAGATGAGCCAGCCCCACAGCCCCCTAAATATGCCCATCCTCCCCTCCTACCTTTGGCATTGAGCGACAGGGGGCGCTGGGTGGTGCGGGGGGCCGGCCGGTCCCCCCGCCTTCGGGGCAGGCTCCCCGACCTCTGCAACCCAAAGGAGCTCTGGAGAGAGAAAACAAGGGGGTCGGCAAATTAAGTCCCCCCCCCCCCACCGCAGGTACCCCAGTGCTGTCCCCCAGAACCTTCCCCGACCCCAGGCTCTGCCCCCACCCCAACCCCCAGGTTCCGCCCCCCTCTCTCCATCACGGGGGCGAGGAGGGGCACAGACGCAGAGCAGAGGCGGCGGGGGAGGGGCACAGGACAGACAGACACACCTGGACGGAGCTGCGGACGGAGAACACACAGGCCGGGTCGCGCTGGTCGCAGCCCAGCACCACGACCTTCCGGTCCGTCTTTTGGGTGAACATGAGCTGCAGAGACACGGAGACATGGACGGAGGGAGACACACAGACACGGCGGGGGTGGGGACCCGGGGGTGGGGACCCAGGGGCCGGCGGACCCCCACTGCTCTCCTAAGGCTGGGGAGAGCACCCCAGAATCCTGGCGTTCAGCCTCCCCCGCCCCCGCTCTAACCACTAGACTAGACCCCCCTCCCAGAACCCAGGTCTCCTGACTCCTAGTTCTTTGCCAGCTGCCTGCAGTGCCTCACGCTCACCAGCAGGGGGCAGCATGAGCCCACCTGCCCAGGTGTGAGGCAGCGAGAACCTTTAGGTTTTCTCCAAGCCCTCTGGGTGTGCCTCAGTTTCCCCAGTGTCACTCCAGTAGCTGCGGGGGGGTGGGAAGGGTCGGGGCAGAGGCCCCTGGGGCAGAGGCCACAGCAGCCTGGCCCCGGGCGGATAGAGCCGCCCCTGAGTGCTGGCTGGCACCGGGCTGCCCCAGGCATTTCTTAACCAGTGGCTCCCCACCCCCACTGGAGGGACCGGGCGCTGGGGGGGGGGCAAGTGGGGTCACAGCCTGGAGACACAGAGACACTTTAATCTGAACTGTATGGAGGAGGGAGGGAGGGAACACTGGCAGGAGGGGGGACACGGGGGGGACACAAGGGGGACTCAGCAGGTGAGGGAGGGGGGATGCCAGTGGGTGGGGGAGGAGAGAGTGGGGACACAGGGTGGGGGAGGAGAGGGTGGGGGACACAGCGGGGTTACCTTGGTGAGCTCCTGGTTGCTGACGGGTGAGTCGTCCCCGCTCCCGTCCATGCAGGCCTGGCCCAGTCCCTCCGGCCCGCGGCGCCCCTGGGACACAGACAGCGCCGGGGTCACCTCGTGGGCTCCCCGCGGCTCCCAGCGCTGCCCCCCGGCACTGCCCTCCCCTCCCCTCCCCCCCACTGCTCCCAGCGCTGCCCCCCGGCACTGCCCTCCCCTCCCCCCACACTGCTCCCAGCGCTGCCCCCCGCACTGCCCTCCCCTCCCCCCCCCACTGCTCCCAGCGCTGCCCCCCCCCGGCCCTCCCCTCCCCCCCACTGCTCCCAGCACTGCCCCCCGGCACTGCCCTCCCCTCCCCCCCACTGCTCCCAGCGCTGCCCCCCCCCGGCCCTCCCCTCCCCCCCACTGCTCCCAGCGCTGCCCCCCGGCACTGCCCTCCCCTCCCCCAAGACTGCTCCCAGCGCTGCCCCCCGGCACTGCCCTCCCCCCCTGCTGCTCCCAGCACTGCCCCTGGCCTTGTCCCCCCGTTCCCAGCACTGCCCCCTCCTCCCCCCCACTGCTCCCAGCACTGCCCTCCCCTCCCCCCCCACTGCTCCCAGCCTGCCCCCCCCGGCCCTCCCCTCCCCCCCACTGCTCCCAGCGCTGCCCCCCCCGGCCCTCCCCTCCCCCCCACTGCTCCCAGCGCTGCCCCCCGGCACTGCCCTCCCCTCCCCTCCCCCCCACTGCTCCCAGCGCTGCCCCCCGGCACTGCCCTCCCCTCCCCCCACACTGCTCCCAGCGCTGCCCCCCGGCACTGCCCTCCCCTCCCCCCACACTGCTCCCAGCGCTGCCCCCCGGCACTGCCCTCCCCTCCCCTCCCACTGCTCCCACCGCTGCCCCCCCGGCCCTGCCCTCCCCCCCTGCTGCTCCCAGCACTGCCCCTGGCCTTGTCCCCCCCGTTCCCAGCACTGCCCCCCTCCTCCCCCCCACTGCTCCCAGCACTGCCCCCCGGCACTGCCCTCCCCTCCCCTCCCCCCCACTGCTTCCAGCACTGCCCCGGCATGCCCCCCCCCGGCCCTCCCCTCCCCCCCCCACTGCTCCCAGCCTGCCCCCCCGGCACTGCCCTCCCCTCCCCCCACTGCTTCCAGCACTGCCCCCGGCACTGCCCCCCCGGCCCTCGCCCTCCCCTCCCCCCCACGCTCCCAGCGCTGCCCCCCCCCGCATGCCCTCCCCCCCCCCCACTGCTCCCCGCACTGCCCCCCGGCACTGCCCTCCCCTCCCCACCACTGCTCCCAGCGCTGCCCCCCCAGCGCCCCCCTGCCCTCCCCCCCCCTCCCACTGCTCCCCAGCACTGCCCCCCGGCACTGCCCTCCCCTCCCCCCCCACTGCTCCCCGCACTGCCCCCCGGCACTGCCCTCCCCTCCCCTCCCACTGCTCCCAGCACTGCCCCCCGGCACTGCCCTCCCCTCCCCTCCCACTGCTCCCAGCGCTGCCCCCCGGCACTGCCCTCCCCTCCCCTCCCACTGCTCCCAGCGCTGCCCCACTCTCCCCCACCTCCCCACTGCCCCCCGGCACTGCCCCCCCCGGCCCTCCCTCCCCACTGCTCCCAGCACTGCCCCCCGGCACTGCCCTCCCCCCCCTGCTCCCAGCGCTGCCCCCCGGCAGTGCCCTCCCCCCCACTGCTCCCCGCACTGCCCCCCGGCACTGCCTTCCCCTCCCCCCCACTGCTCCCAGCACTCCCCCCAGCGCTGCCCCCCCCGGCCCTGCCCTCCCCTTCCTCCCACTGCTCCCCAGCACTGCCCCCCGGCACTGCTCCCTCCCCTCCCCACTGCTCCCAGCACTGCCCACCCAGCGCTGCCCCCCCCGACCCTCCCCTCCCCCCCCACTGCTCCCAGCACTGCCCCCCGGCACTGCCCTCCCCTCCCCCCCACTGCTCCCAGGCTGCCCCCCCGGCCCCCCCTCCCCCCCACTGCTCCCAGCACTGCCCCCCGGCACTGCCCTCCCCTCCCCCCCCCCACTGCTCCCAGCGCTGCCTCCCCGGCACTGCCCCCGCCTCCCCCCCCCCCCACTGCTCCCAGCACTGCCCCCCGGCACTGCCCTCCCCTCCCCCCCCACTGCTCCCAGCCTGCCCCCCGGCCCCACTGCCCTCCCCTCCCCTCCCACTGCTCCCAGCACTGCCCCCCGGCACTGCCCTCCCCTCCCCCCACTGCTCCCAGCACTCCCCCGGCCCCCCCTCCCCCCCCCAGCTGCTCCCAGCACTGCCCCCCGCCTGCCCCCTCCCCCCCACTGCTCCCAGCGCTGCCCCCCGGCACTGCCCCCCTCCGCCCCCCCCACTGCTCCCAGCACTGCCCCCCGGCACTGCCCTCCCTCCCCCCCCTGCTCCCAGCGCTGCCCCCGGCACTGCCCCCCTCCCCCCCACTGCTCCCAGCACTGCCCCCCGGCACTGCCTCCCCTCCCCCCCCACTGCTCCCAGCACTGCCCCCCCAGCGCTGCCCCCCCCCGGCCCTGCCCTCCCTCCCCCACTGCTCCCAGCACTGCCCCCGGCACTGTCCCTCCCCTCCCACTGCTCCCAGCACTGCCCCCCAGCGCTGCCCCCCCGCCCTCCCCTCCCCCCCACTGCTCCCAGCACTGCCCCCCGGCACTGCCCTCCCCTCCCCCCCCCCCCCTGCTCCCAGACTGCCCCCCCGCGTGCCCTCCCTCCCCCCCCCACTGCTCCCAGCACTGCCCCCCGGCACTGCCTCCCCTCCCCCCCACTGCTCCCAGCACTGCCTCCCCGGCCTGCCCCCCGCCTCCCCCCCCCCCACTGCTCCCAGCACTGCCCCCCCGGCACTGCCTCCCCTCCCCCCCCACTGCTCCCAGCACTGCCCCCCGGCACTGCCCTCCCCTCCCCTCCCACTGCTCCCAGCGCTGCCCCCCGGCACTGCCCTCCCCTCCCCCCCCACTGCTCCCAGCACTGCCCCCCAGCGCTGCCCCCCCGCCCTTCCCTCCCCCCCCACTGCTCCCAGCAGCTGGCCCCCTGGCACTGCCCTCCCCTCCCCTCCCACTGCTCCCAGCGCTGCCCCCCGGCCACTCCCCTCCCCCCCCTGCTCCCAGCACTGCCCCCCGGCACTGCCCTCCCCCCCCCCCCCCAGCTGCTGCCCAGCGCTGCCCCCGGCAGTGCCCTCCCCCCCCCCACTGCTGCCAGCACTGGCCCCCGGCACTGCCCTCCCCTCCCCCCCCACTGCCCCAGCCTGCCCCCAGCGCTGCCTCCCCGGCCTGCCCTCCCCCCCCCCTGCTCCCAGCACTGCCCCCGCCTTGTCCCTGCTCGCACTGCCCTCCCCTCCCCCCCCACTGCTCCCAGCACTGCCCCCCAGCGCTGCCCCCCGCTCCCAGCGCTGCCTCCAGCCCTGCCCTCCCCCCCACTGCTCCCAGCACTGCCCCCGGCCCTTGCTCCTCCCCCTGCTTCTCCAGCACTGCCCTCCGCCTCTGTCCCCCCCTGCTCCCAGCACTGCCCTCCAGCCCTGCCCCCCCACTGCTCCCAGCGCTGCCTCCCAGCCCTGCCCTCCCGCCCCCCACTGCTCCCAGCACTGCCCCCGGCCTTGTCCCCCCCCTGCTCCCAGCACTTCCCCCCAGCCCAGCCCTGCCCAGCCCCCCCACTCCCAGCGCTGCCCCCCGGCACTGACGTCCCCTCCCCCCCACTGCTCCCTGCACTGCCCCCCGGCCTTGCTCCCCCCATCCCCAGCACTGCCCCCTGGCCCAGCCCTGCCCCCAACACACCCACTGTAGTCCCTGGGTCCTGCTCTGTCCTCCCTCGCTCGGCGCCCCAGGTGCTGACCAGCCCTCTGCTCCAACCCATGGACCCGTGTCATGCCTCACCCCCACTCTGCCCCACATGATCCCCTCCACCCCCCGCAGATCCATGGGCCCAGCCAGCCTGGCGCCCCACCCCCACTCAGGCTGTGGGAGAGGAGTGGGGTCCAGTGCTTAGAGCAGGGGTTAGAGCACTGGGAAGCGGCTTCTCACCGAGCTGAAGCTCTGGGCAGCCTCTCCCTTCTGCGCCACCCTGCAGGAGTCGCCCGCCAGCTGCTCCTGCACCGAGCACACCTGGGCCTCCAGCCTGCGCACCTTCCACTGTGGGGGGGACAGCGGGGTGAGACTTCTGCAGCCCCCACCCACCCCCAGGAGTTCCCTCTGGGTTGAGCTGTGGGGGCAGCCCCCCCAGAGGCAGGTAAGACTTGGCACCAGATCCAAACACCCATCTGGAATGGAGTCCAGGGCCCAGCCCCCACCCCCCAAAACCACTGAGGAGGGTAAGACCCAGTTCTGGATCCTCCTTCCCCCCTGGAATGGGCTCCGGGTGTAGGCAAGGCCTGGAGCAGGATCCCCCCTGGAATGGAGTCGCAGGAGGGTAAGACCTGGAGTGGATTCCTGAGGATCAGCCCCACTCACCCTCCTCTCTTTGAGGCTCTCCTGGACCTGGGCTATCTGGCGGACCAAGGCCTGGCAGGCCTCCTCCTTCTCCTCCTCCAGGCGGCTCTCACGCTCCAGCTGCTGGAACTCCAGGTCCTCGTAGCTCCTCAGTGCCCCCTCCAGCATCTCCGAGGTCTGCAGGCAGGGAGACCCCGTCAGACTCCTGGGTTCTAGCCCAGCTCTGGCCGGGGAGGGGGGATCTAGTGGGTTACAGCAGGGGGTGGGAGCTGGTACGTCTGGGCCACATATGAGAATGGCCAGACTGGGTCAGACAAGGGTTCGTCCAGGCCGGGGTCCTGTCTGCCGACAGCAGCCAGCACCAGGTGCCCCAGAGGGCGTGAACAGAACAGGGAATCACCACGTGAGCGGGCAGAGCGAGGTTTAGCAGGGTGTTGTGGCCCTGACTAATAACCATCAATGGACCAACCCTCCAGGTCTTTGTTTAATTCTTTTTTTAGTCCATCTATAGTTTTGGGTTTCACAACATCCTCTGGCAGGGAGTTCCACTGGTTGACTGTGCGCTGCATGAAGAAACACTCTCTTTGGCTTGATTTCAACCGGCTGCCTGTTCATTTCATTGGGTGACCCCTAGTTCTTGTGTGCTGGGAAAGAGTAAATAACTTTTCCTTATTCACTTTCTCCCCACCAGGCATGATTTTATAGACCTCTCTCCTATCCCCTTTTAGTCTCCTCTTTTCCACGCTGAAAAGTCCCCGTCTTTGAAATCTTTCCTCATATGGCAGCTGTTTCAAACCCCTCATTTTTTGTTGCCCTTTTCTGAAATTTTTCCAGTGCCAAGAGATCTTTGCTGGGATGAGGTGACATCGGCATGCAGGATTCCAGCGTGGATTTATACAGAGGTGATAAGATCGTCTCTGTCTTATTCTCTGCCCCTTTTTTAAGGCTCCCCAACATTCGGGTTTCTTTTCTGGCTGCCGCTGCACACAGAGTGGCTGTTTTCAGAGACCTCTCCACAAGGACTCCAAGATCTCTCTCTCGAGAGGCAACAGCTGATTTAGTCCCCATCCTTCCATCGGTCTAGCTGGGACCCCAGTTTCCAATCTGCATTACTTTGCATTTACCGACCCCAAATTCCCCCCGTCCTTGCGTGGCTCAGGTGAGGTCCCTTTTAACCTCTCCCAGCTGCGTTGGACTTAACTATCCAGAGTCATTTTCGATCCACTGCAAATTTTGCCACCTCGCTCTTCACCCCTTTCCCCAGATCATCTGTGAATAGGTCAAGTAGGATCCATCCCAGCGCAGACCTCCGGGGGACACCGCGAGTCACCGCGCTCCAGTCCAGACACCGACCACTGATTCCTGCCCTCCCTTGCCTGTCACTGATCCAGGACAGACCTTCCCGCCTACCCGTGACCGCGTCCTTTGCCCCAGACCCTTGGCGACAGACCTCGTCCCAGGCTTCCCAGAAACACCCTGTCCCATCCCCCCCGGCCAGAGCTGCTGCCCCCTCACAGGAGACCGCATCGGGCATGTCCCTAGACACACCACGCTGTTGGTCTTTATTCCCCTATACTAGTCGGCTCTGGGCCATAGCAATGCACATGGACCACCTTGGGGTCTCTTTCCCCACAGTGGCCCCTTCTGGGCCCCCGCAGGCCCCACTGGACCATATGAGTCCATAGCAACCCCTGCTGGGCCATATAAGCCCATAGTGGCCCCTGCTGGGCCCTAGCAGCCGCCACCAGGCCATATGACCCCATAGTGGCCCCTGCCACTGGGCCATATCATAGAATCATAGAGCTGGAAGAGACCTCACAAGGTCATCAAGTCCAGCCCCCTGCCCAAGGCAGGACCAATCCCAACTCAATCAACCCAGCCAGGGCTTGGTCAAGCTGGGACTTAAACACCCCTAGGGATGGAGATTCCACCCCCTTCCTAGGGAACCCATCCCAGTGCCTCACCACCCACCTAGGGAAATAGTTTTTCCTAATGTCCAACCTAGACCTCCCCCACTGCAACTTGAGACGGTTGTTCCTCATTCTGCCATCTGTCACCCCTGAGAACAGCCTCTCTCCACCCTCTTTGGAACCCCCCTTCAGGAAGTTGCAGGCTGCTCTCAAATCCCCCCTCACTCTGCTCTTCTGCAGACTAAACAACCCAAATCCCTCAGTCTCTCCTCATAGTTCATGCGCTCCAGCGCCCTCATCATTTTGGTCGCCCTCCGCTGGACCCTCTCCAATGCATCCACGTTCTTTCTGTAGTGGGGGGCCCAGAACTGGACACAATATTCTAGATGTGGCCTCACCAGAGTCGAATAAAGGGGAATAATCACTTCTCTGGATCTGCTGGCAACGCTCCTCCTAATGCACCCTAATAAACCATTAGCCTTCTTGGCTACAAGGGCGCTCTGGTGACTCATATCCAGCTTCTCATCCAGTGTAATCCCCAGGTTGTTTTCTACAGAACTGCTATCTAGCCAGTCGGTCCCCAGCCTGTACCAATGTTTGGGATTCTTCCGTCCCCAGGGCAGGACTCTGCACTTGTTCTTGTTGAACCTCATCTGATTTCTTTTGGCCCAATCCTCTCATCTGTCCAGGTCACTCTGGACCCTCTCCCTGCCCTCCAGCATATCTATCTCTCCCCCTAGCTTAGTGTCATCCGCAAACTTGCTGAGGGTGCAATCCATCCCTTCCTCCAGGTCATTCATAAAGATCCTTGGGGCACTGCGCTAGAAACCGACCGCCAACCTGACATGGAGCCGTTGATCACTGCCCGCTGGGCCCGGCCTTCCAGCCAGCTTTCTATCCACCTTACCGCCCATGTATCCCATCCATAGGAACCCACAGTGGGCCCCACTGGGCCCGGCAGCCTGCCCAGCCCTTACCTGCTGCAGCTGGCTCTGCATCCGCTCCCGCATGCTCTCAGGTTGGCTCTCCAGGTGGGTCTGGGACTCAGCATGCTGCCTCTGCAGCTCTTCCACCTTGCGCCGCTCCTTCCCCAGCCGAGCCTTCTCCTGCCGGAGGGGGGCAGGGTCAGGAGCCAGGACACCTGGGTCCCACGGTCCCCCTCCCCCCACCCCCCAGAGCCAGACCCCGTCCCAGCCAGGCTGGGGAAAGGGCCAAGCCACAGCAAAGGGCGCTGGGAAAGGTGGGCACCCCCAGACAGGAGCAAAGGATTCGGGGCTCCAGTGGGGGGAGGGGCAAAGGATTGTGGGGGGAACAGGGAGGGAGCACAAAGGATTGTGGGGGAAGAGGGTAACGAGGCCGGCAAAGGATGCTGGGAACAACTAGGATGCTGATGAAAAGGTGGCAAAGGATTCTGGGGGAAAGCGGGCAATAGGCAGGGAGCCCAAAGGATTCTGGGAAAAGAGGAGCCCCCGCAAAGGCTGCTGGGAGGCAAGGCAGGGGCCTGACCTTGTCTCTCTCGGCGTGGCACCGGCTCACCGTCTCCGCCACCCTCCTCTGCAGCTGCAAGAGCAGGCGCTCCTCGCGCTGCACCTCCTGCCGTGCCGCCGCCAGCTCCGCCTCCAGCAGCGACCCCTCCAGCTTCATCTGCGGGGCAAGGGCAGGTTAGCCCTGGCGCCGCAGGGACCGGGGCCCGGCAGCTACAGCCCGCTGCCCCGCCACGGCCAGAACCCCGGCGTCCTCCAACCCACGTACCCCGCTGCCCCGCCACGGCCAGAACCCCGGCGTCCTCCAACCCACGTACCCCGCTGCCCCGCCACGGCCAGAACCCAGGCATCCTCCAACCCACTTACCCCGCTGCCCCGCCACGGCCAGAACCCAGGCATCCTCCAACCCACGTACCCCACTGCCCCGCCACGGCCAGAACCCAGGCATCCTCCAACCCACTTACCCCGCTGCCCTGCCACAGCTGGAACTCAGTCGTCCTCCAGGCTCCAACCCACATACCCCGCTGCCCCCGCCACGGCCGGAACCCAGGCATCCTCCTACCCCGCCACGGCCAGAACTCAGGCATCCTCCAACCCATGTACCCTGCTGCCCCGCCACGGCCAGAACCCGGCATCCTCCAACCCACGTACCCCACTGCCCCGCCACGGCCGGAACTCAGGCGTCCTTCAACCCACGTACCCTGGTGCCCCGCCACGGCCAGAACCCCGCTGCCCCACCACGGCCAGAACCCAGGCATCCTCTAACCCACTTACCCCGCTGCCCCGCCACGGCCGGAACCCAGGTGTCCTCCTACCCCGCTGCCCTGCCACGGCCAGAACCCAGGCGTCCTCCAACCCACGTACCCTGCTGCCCCACCACGGCCAGAACCCCGCTGCCCTGCCACGGCCAGAACCCCGGCGTCCTCCAACCCACTTACCCCACTGCCCTGCCACAGCTGGAACTCAGGCGTCCTCCAGGCTCCAACCCACATACCCCGCTGCCCCGCCACGGCCGGAACCCAGGCATCCTCCTACCCCGCTGCCCCACCATGGCCGGAACCCAGTCGTCCTCCAACCCACGTACCTCGCTGCCCCGCCACGGCCAGAACCCAGGCATCCTCCAACCCACGTACCCCACTGCCCCACCACGGCCGGAACCCAGGCGTCCTCCTACCCACGTACCCTGCTGCCACACCATGGCCGGAACCCAGGCATCCTCCAACCCACGTACCCCACTGTCCCGCCACGGCCGGAACCCAGGCATCCTCCAACCCACGTACCCTGCTGCCACGCCATGGCCGGAACCCAGGCGTCCTGGCGCCCAGCCCCCCCAACCCACGTACCTCACTGCCCTCCCAGCGCGGGAGAGCCCTAACGTCCTGGCTGTGCAGCTCGGTGTTTTCCTCTCCCCAAACCCAGCTCAGCTGCTGGGATTGTAGCAGGGACCCACCCCAGCCCAGCTGCTGGGATTGTAGCTGGGACCCACCCCAGGCCCTCCCCCGGCAGGCGCAGTGCCCGGCCAGACAGGTTTGCCAGGTGCCGGCAGATGGTAACGCCCCCCGTCCCCCCCACCCCTGTGACTCAGGGAGGGGGAGCCCGGTCCGGATGCACCTCCATGCTCATCTCCTTGCTGCAGGTCTCCGGCTCCGCCGCCCGGCCCAGCACCTCCGCCTGCTCCCCCTGCAGCCGGGGCCCCTCCGCGCCGCCCCGGGGACTCTCCTCCTGCACCGGGGCAGAGCAGGAGTGAACCAGCCTGTCCTCAAGGGGAACCAGGCCCTGCCCCCCAGCCAGCCAGTGTCTGAAGGGAGCCTGCCCCACTCCCTGCCCCCCGGGGCTAGTCCTGCCCTGGGCCGGGTGGGAGCTGGCACCCCCCTGCAGGGCCAGGCCTCTGCCACTCACCCCGTTCTGGGCGCTCTCAGTGCTGCTGGCCTCGTCCTCCTCGGTGCTGTCACTCGTGACCCCCCTGGGGCCGGAAGAGAGCGAGTCGGCGTCCCCCCCCGGCTGGGCCCGGGCTGCCTCCGGGCTCTGGGCTGGAGAAGCCCCCCTCAGCCTGTCCTGCCCGGGGGGGGCTGAGCCGGAGCATCGCGGGGTCCGGCTCAGCGCCGCCGGGGTCTCCACCTCCTGCAGAGTCATGGCCAGTCCTGCCGCGCAAGCGAGAGGAGACAGTGGGGGCGCTGGGCAGGCCGCCAGGACCTGCCCCAATGCCCCAGCCCAGGTCACTCCTTCCTGCTTCCCTGAATCTCCCCATATAACCGCCTCCACCCCACCCCAGAGATGGCTACAGCTCAGCACAGAGTGGGGGGGCCCCCACACAAGATCCCAGAAATAGCCACCTCTCAGCACCAGGCGGGGTTCCTGTATGAACAGCCCCACCCCAGAGGTGGCCGCATTGCCATGCTGGGCATCAACATCCCCCATTATTAGTGTTCATCCCCGGGACTCCCTGCCACTGGATGATACAGAACGTGGCCCTTGTAGGGTCCAGCCTTGGTCATTTCCTGTGACCTGCCCCTGGGAGGAAGCTGAATGCAGCCTGAAAGCGAACCTCCCACCCCCGGCACAGCCCTGGCAAGCAAACAGACCCCATGGCCTGTGCCAGGCAGGGGGCCCGGCCTCCATGGGCTATTCCCTCCCTGTAGATGGCACCCCTGGATCTCTGGGTGAGGGGCCAGGGAAGGGATGCCTGGCCTGGGGGAGCCCAAGGATGGGCAGGGAGGGGAATTCTCCCATGGGCAAGGGAAGAGGGATTTCTTTGCTGGCCCTGCATCCTCTCCCAGCCCCTTCCCAACCTTGGGATGCAGCCACCTCTGGGGTGGGGTGCAGACGTTGTTTATACAGGGATCCTTCACCAGGTGCAGAGATGCAGCCACCTCTGGGGTGGGGCCTGGGATTGTTAATTGTCACTTGCCCGGCAGCTCCCAGTTAGTAACCCCCACCCCCTCAAGCGGGACACAGAAATTCTCCTTCACTTCCTGTCCCAAAACCTGCTGCTGGGCTGTTCCCCAGATCCCATGAGTCTTCCCAGCATTGGCCACCTCTGGGTGCTGCGCCTGTATAACCAGCCCCAGACCCCACCCCAGAGGTGGCTGCCTCTTGGCACTGTGCCGGTATAACCAGCCCTGGGCCCCACCCCAGAGGTGGCCGCCTCTCGACGCTGTGCCGGTGTAACCAGCCCCAGACCCCACCCCAGAGGTGGCTGCCTCTCGGCACTGTGCCGGTATAACCAGCCCCAGGCCCCTCCCCAGAGGTGGCCGCCTCTCGGCACTGTGCCAGTATAACCAGCCCCAGGCCCCTCCCCAGAGGTGGCCGCCTCTCGGCACTGTGCCAGTATAACCAGCCCCGGGCCCCTCCCCAGAGGTGGCCGCCTCTCGGCACTGTGCCAGTATAACCAGCCCCGGGCCCCTCCCCAGAGGTGGCCGCCTCTCGGCGCTGTGCCGGTATAACCAGCCCCGGGCCCCACCCCAGAGGTGGCCGCCTCTCGGCGCTGTGCCGGTATAACCAGCCCCGGGCCCCACCCCAGAGGTGGCCGCCTCTCGGCGCTGTGCCGGTGTAACCAGCCCCAGGCCCCTCCCCAGAGGTGGCCGCCTCTCGGCGCTGTGCCGGTATAACCAGCCCCGGGCCCCACCCCAGAGGTGGCCGCCTCTCGGCGCTGTGCCGGTGTAACCAGCCCCGGGCCCCTCCCCAGAGGTGGCCGCCTCTCGGCGCTGTGCCGGTGTAACCAGCCCCGGGCCCCTCCCCAGAGGTGGCCGCCTCTCGGCGCTGTGCCGGTGTAACCAGCCCCGGGCCCCTCCCCAGAGGTGGCCGCCTCTCGGCGCTGTGCCGGTATAACCAGCCCCGGGCCCCTCCCCAGAGGTGGCCGCCTCTCGGCGCTGTGCCGGTATAACCAGCCCCGGGCCCCTCCCCAGAGGTGGCCGCCTCTCGGCGCTGTGCCGGTATAACCAGCCCCGGGCCCCTCCCCAGAGGTGGCCGCCTCTCGACGCTGTGCCGGTATAACCAGCCCCAGGCCTCACCCCAGAGGTGGCCGCCTCTCGGCGCTGTGCCGGTATAACCAGCCCCAGGCCTCACCCCAGAGGTGGCCGCCTCTCGGCGCTGTGCCGGTGTAACCAGTCCCGGGCCCCACCCCAGAGGTGGCTGCATCTCTGGGCCCTGTCCCTTGGGCAGGCCCTTCAGCAAGGGAAAATCACCTTGGCTTTGGGTCACCCCGCCCTTGGCACCGTCCTCTCTATCTCTGGCACCAGATTGTCCCAACAGAACCTGGGCCGAGCCCGGGAACGGGGGGGGATTTTCCACGAGCTGGGGGGCACAGCGGGTGCGGGGGATGGGAGGGGAACCTGCGGGCGGGTCAATACATGTGTTACCCCTTTGCCGGCCCAGGGGGGGCTTTCCCGCTGGTCGGTCCCAGGATCTCAAAGCACACCATGGGGACCCGTCTGGCCCCACAGACCGGGGAGCATTTACTGCTGGGGGGAGAGGCAAAATAGGGAGAGAACCTGCCCCCCCACTAGAACCCGCACCCCTCCCGAAGCAGGGAAAGACCCCAGGAGTCCTGGCTCCCCCCCTTCCCATGCGTCAGCCCGGGGGCTCCCCCCCACTCACCCGGCAAGATGCGCTGGGGCCGCTCCCCCCTCCAGAGGTGCAGGAGGGACCCAGGCGTCCGGGAGCTGCTCTGGGAACCAGGGTCAGGCGAGTCACGGGGGGGTCACGATTCCCCCCCCCCCCCCGCCCGGCTCTTTCTGTTTCTCTTCCTCCTTGGTCCCCCCGCCCCGCCCCGCCCCGCCCCGCCCCCAGGGGCCGGCTGCTCCCGGCCCCGCTCACCGCCCCGGCTGCCCCTGCCCGCGCGTCCGGCTCCGCTCCCGGCTGGGGGGCAGCGGCGGCTCCGACTCGTTTTCCAGCCCGGGCTCGGAAACACAACACCTGTGACATCAGCGCCCGGAGGGGAGGGCACGTCCGGGCCAGCCTCAGCCCCGGGAACCCAGGCGTCCTGCCCCCCCCGCTCTAACCACTAGCCCCCACTCCCCTCCCAGAGTGGGGGGGGGGGAGAAACCAGGCGTCCTGCCCCCCCTAACCACTAGCCCCCACTCCCCTCCCAGAGCAGGAGAGAGAACCCAGGCGTCCTGCCCCCCCCCGCTCTAACCACTAGCCCCCACTCCGCTCCCAGAGTGGGGGGGGGGAGAACCCAGGCGTCCTGCCCCCCCTAACCACTAGCCCCCACTCCCCTCCCAGAGCAGGAGAGAGAACCCAGGCGTCCTGCCCCCCCCCGCTCTAACCACTAGCCCCCACTCCGCTCCCAGAGTGGGGGGGAGAACCCAGGCATCCTGCTCCCCCCCACTCTAACCACTAGCCCCCACTCCCCTCCAGAGCAGGGGAGAGAACCCAGGCATTCTGCCCCCCCCCGCTCTAACCACTAGCCCCCACTCCGCTCCCAGAGTGGGGGGGGGAGAACCCAGGCGTCCTGCCCCCCCTAACCACTAGCCCCCACTCCCCTCACAGAGCAGGGGGGAGAGAACCCAGGCATCCTCCCCCCCCAAACCACTAGCCCCCACTCCGTTCCCAGAGTGGGGGGGGAGAAACCCAGGCGTCCTGCTCCCCCTGCTCTAACCACTAGCCCCCACTCCGCTCCCAGAGTGGGGGGGGGGAGAACCCAGGCGTCCTGCCCCCCCTAACCACTAGCCCCCACTCCCCTCACAGAGCAGGGGAGAGAACCCAGGCATCCTCCCCCCCCAACCACTAGCCCCCACTCCGTTCCCAGAGTGGGGGGGGAGAAACCAGGCGTCCTGCTCCCCCTGCTCTAACCACTAGCCCCCACTCCCCTCCCAGAGCAGGGGAGAGAAACCAGGCATCCTGCCCCCCCTGCTCTAACCACTAGTCCCCACTCCCCTCTCAGAGCGGGGGAGAGAACCCAGGCATCCTGCTCCCCAACCACTAGCCCCCCCCAGAGGTAGGCTGAGCAGGGGATCCCGGAGGAGGGGAAGTTGAACAGTTAAACCGAGAGCAGAGTGCTGCACGAGGTCTGGGCCGGGACTTTCTGCCCTTATGTAAGCGCCCCCCCAGGCCAGAGAAATCACATGGATCCTACCCCTGGCGGGGGGGGCGGGGGGGGGAGCCAGGAACCACTTGACACAGGTTCTTTTGCCTTTCCATGCCTCAGTTTCCCTGCCTAGGAGCAGGGCATGTCAGTCTCTGCCAGGCAGGGGAAACTGCCAGCATAGGGAATGTTCAGGGAGCCAGTCAGCAAGGGAGGGGATCAGAAAGAGCCCTGCCCCCCAACCCCAAAACCTCCCCTGCCCCCACTCTGCATGCTTTCCCCCTTTGGGAGCCTTTCCCCAGGATCAGGGCTCTCCCCTCCTTCCCTCCTCAGCTGGCTTCAGACAGCCACAGGGGTTACACAACTGCCCCCCTAGAAACACAGGCTGGGGGGGGGGCTAGCCAGTTAGCCATAGCAGGGATTTCAGAGGTGTAGTGCGGGGGGGGGGGGGGAACGGGAGGGGAACTCCTGGGTCCCCGCCCTGATTCTGGGACCGGGCACCCAGGGAGGAGTCCGACATCCGTGAGAGAAACCTGTTTGGCTCCCCCGCCGGCGGGTCGGGACAGGCCGGGGCCTGCCAGCTGACGCCCAATGTTCCCAGGCAGGAGTTTCCCTTGGGAACCTGGTTCCCAGGAGAGCCGGGCCAGGGGCAGGGCACCACCACGACAGGCCGGCTTTGAAAAACTAACAGTTAGAGGGCTGGATCCAAAGGCCCCATGAGCCCATCCCGCACCCTGGACCCAGCCAGGCCCAGCCCTGTGGCCGGAGGGAGCCAGCGCCCCAAAAGGGAAAGGCCCCAGGCCCCATTCCCTGCTCCGAGCCAGCCAGCCCCTCGGCCGGGGCTCTCCCTCCTTCTCCCTGCACCCCCAGGCCTGCGGGCGGCTTGCAGGAGAGGGACTGGACGCCAGCGCTGTACCCACCCTAACACACCCCAGAGCTGGGTGCAAAATTCCCCAGCCCTGATAAGGAGAGCTGTTCCCTAGGGTCAGCACAGGGCAGTCGTGGGGGCAGGGCAGGCAGGCCTCGAAGGGTTAATAATCCCCAGCTCCCTTACTTCCCCCCCCCCCCCCGCCCACGGCTGCAGAACGCCTCGGGGGCTTGTTCCAACCCCTCGCTGGTGGCAACTAGCACGCCAGCCTTCCCCTGGGAGTGGTCCGCAAAGGCCAGCAACGGGTTGGGAGCCAGGACGCTGGGGGCTGGGAGGGGAGTCTCCTCCCCGCTTGGGCAAGGTGGGGGGTCGAATGGTTAAAGCAGGACCAGCTGGGAGCTGGGGCCTCACCCCAGCTGTGTCCTGCACATGTCCCACTGTGGTGCCTCAGTTTCCCTCACCCCATAACCGCGAGGAGGACCAAGGCTCAGCTCCCCAGGGCAAAGGCGTTTATGAGGCCCAACTAATTACAGGAATTGCTTTGCGGTCCGGGCTGGACACAGCCGCAGGACTCTGCCAGCAGAGGGCTGGGGTACTCCTCTCTGCTGGGGCAGCCTGCACCCCAAACCCCTCAGCCCCAGAGCCCTCACCCCAACTCTCTGCCCCATGAGCCCCCTGCTGCACCCCAACCCACTGACCCTGCCCCTGCCCCCACACAACCCTGTGCAGAATGGCTTCTGTGAGGGAGGGGACAGACACCCACCGACCCACCCACCCCCATCTCTACTTAGCCCCTTCTCTTGCAGGGCCTCAGGGAGCCCTTTTATAGCCCTGCCCCCTTCCCAGCATGCCTTGTCTGGCCAACCCTGGGGACTACATCTCCCACCATTCCTCTCTTCCAGGGCTGCAGCATTAAAGGGGCAGCGCCCCTCACGGTTGTGGGGGGTAACCTCTCCCAGCCCCATGGCGCTGCCTAGGTACAAAGGCCAGACCCCCCGACCCCCCCCCCCCCACACACACACACACACACACACACACACACACGCTGGGGCAGAACCACGCCAGCATGTTGCTTGGCCCTGGGTGGCTGGGCCTGTTTGCTAGATGGGCCCATGCTGCCGGGGGGGACGACACAGACCAAGAGGGGAGGGTCCCTTTTGGGAGCAGGGTGGGAGGCACAGCTGGGACTCCCCACTCCCTGGGGGGAGGGCAGGGAAAGGCAAGAAGGCAGAACCAGCAGGACTGGGGGGGGCGTAGTTTGGCTCTGGGGGTGAGAGGGATGGAGCCCAGCACTAGGGCCACCTGCAGGCTCCTGGGGCTGGTCCGGGGGGGGCAGTTACAGAGGCTAGGGCCTGCTAGGGGCACGTGTGGGGAGAGCCCCCAGCTGCAAAGCCAGGGAGCAGGCTGGGGAAAGCATGATGGCGCAGCGCCCCCTGGTGGGCAAGTGAAGTAACACACGGGCTGCCTAGGCCCAGCCAGCCTGCACCCCAACCCCTCGGCCCTGCCCCCACCCCCTCACCCCGACTCCCCGCCCCATGAGCCCCCTGCTGCACCCCAAACCCCGCCCCCACACAACCCTGTGCAGAACAGCGTCTGGGAGGGGGCACAGAATGAAAGTCCCCCCACACACGGACATCGAACATGAGAGGGGCCACAGCACAGAGCCCATCTAGGCCGGTATTCCCCCGCCCCCCCCCCGCCCCAGCCCAGCTGCACGGGCCCATCTAGCTCGGCCTCCTGCCTTGTGAAGCAAATTCCAGTCCAAATGAGCCCCACAGCACTTTATTCCCAACCCCCCCGCGAAGAGGGGCCCTTCCCACCTCCCACTCCCCAGGGAGGGGGGCACCTGGGCTGGGCTCGCCAGAGACCCGGGGCGGATCTAGGGAGAGTCCCACTAGAGCAAACAGCACTGCCCCACAGCCCCAGCTGCTGGGGTTACCCCTAGTCAGCAGCGGGGGGGGGGGGGGGGACCTGACAGACCCAGAGGGGTTCCAGGCCTCCCCACTATTCAGGCCACAGGGCTTCCTGCTCTCTGCACTCCAGGCTCAGGGAGGGGGGTCTTTGCTCCCCAGAGAAGGCCAGGAGACCTCCCCCCCATACAAAGGAAGTTGCAGACTCCCTAATGCTGGGGGGGGGGGGTTGGACGAATGAGGGGCTGGGGGGGGGAAGGGAAGCCGCGGTGCGGGAAGATCATTAATCCCCCCACTTAGGGAGGCCCAGTCCCACCAAGGATCAAAAGGGGGGAGCTCCCAGATTTCACCTAAGGCTGGGGACTGGGGTGAGTCAGGGACACACCAATGAGAGGGTGTGGCCTCAGGGGAGGGCGTGGCCTCGCAGGACGGAGGGCGGGGCTAAGTCTCCACATCCTGGATCCCACACTTCAGGTTGGCCGGGACAGCGATGTCTGCAGGGAGAGAAAAAGACCCGAGACCATGTGACGGGGTCCGGACGCGTCCACACCACGCGTGGCCCACAGCGGGTGTAGCACCCAGGGCCCGGGCCTCCCGCCCGCTGCGCAGAGCCCCCAGCCCAGCCCGGCTCCTCCCCGCGCTGCACCGAGCCCCCAACCCAGCCAGGCCTGAGGAGGGAACCCAGGGGTCCGGGCTCCCAGCCTCACCAATTTTTTTGGGTTTCGGCAGATTCAAGTTGTTCATCAGCTGGACGAAGGCCTCCAGGCTCTGGGTCAGGCGGGGGTTCAGGGTCCGCTCTTCCTCCACCGTGGACACCGTCTGGCCTGCAGGGGGCAGCGGGGCGGGTGAGACTCGGCACCAGCAGGGGGAGCCCACGCTCTGCGGCCCAGCCCCACGCCACAGCGCCCCCTAGGGCCCCAGGGCCAACGCCGGCAGCCCCGCTGACTCCCGCCCCAGCCCCGCCGCGCCGCCTCACCCGTGTAGTCGTGGGCGGGGTAGATCAGACAGTCCCCGGGCAGCGTGAAGATTTTCTCGTGCACGGAGCGGTACAGGGTCTCCGGGGAGCCTGGGGCCGAGACAAGGGGGGCTGGTTACCGTGGGCTGCGGGACCCGCACAGACCGAGACCCCGGCCCGGCACCGCAGCCCGCCCCATAGCGCCCACTGCCCGAGCCCCACACACCCTGCCAGCGCCATGGCAACCAGCCGCCATGTTCCTCATCGCTATGATAGAGCCAGAGACCCCCTCCGTCACCATGGCAACTGCCAATCACGCCCTAGAGATAACCCCCATCCCCATGGCAAAGGTTGGACACGACCTGGAGATATCCTCCATTGCCGTGGCAACCACCATCCTCCCCCCCATGTTACCATTCACCCTGTCCCCAAGATTCCCTCCCCCCGGCAACACCCCCCCCCCGCCCAGCCCCCCAACTCGCCGCACCCTGCTGGAAGTCGGTGCGGCCGCAGCCCCGGATCAGCAGTGCGTCCCCGGTGAAGGCCATGGTCCTGTCATTCAGCACGTAGGTCAGGCAGCCGTCCGTGTGTCCAGGCGTGGAGCGGGCTTCCAGAGCCTGCAGACGGGGGGACAACGACATGATCCTCCATGGGACCCAGGAGTGCTGGCTCCTAGCCCGGGGCTCTAACCACTAGACCCCACTTCCCTCCCAGAGCAGGGCAAGGAACCCAGTTGTCGGGGCGCCCATCCCCCCTGCTCTAACCACTAGACCTCACTCACTAGACACCACTCCACTCCCAGAGCAACAGGGAACCCAGGAGTCTGCGTGCCGAACCCCCCTGCTCTAACCACTAGACCCCACTCCCCTCCCAGAGCAACAGGGAACCCAGGAGTCTGCGTGCCGAACCCCCCTGCTCTAACCACTAGATCCCACTCCACTCCCAGAGCAACAGGGAACCCAGGAGTCTGCGTGCCGAACCCCCCTGCTCTAACCACTAGACCCCACTCCCCTCCCAGAGCAACAGGGAACCCAGGAGTCGGGGCGCCCAGGTGACTTACGAAGGCCCCGAATTCCAGGGCGTGGCCCTCCTGGATGTGGATGTCGGCCAAGGCGCCGCTGTCCTTGGAGATCACGCTGCGGCAGCCCGGCAGCATCTTCTTCAGCAGCCCGGTGCCCGTGATGTGGTCGGCGTGGCAGTGGGTGTTGGCTGCGGGGACACAACCAGGGACTGAGTGACGGGAACCTGGCCCAGCCCCACCCCCCTGAGCCAGACAGTGCCCCCCCGGGGCTGCATCGGGGCCGGTGCCCCCTGGAGGGGAAAGGCCCCGCACCCGTTCCCCGGCCCAGGGAGCCTCCCAGGGCGGCTCTCACCTGCGAACAGCAAGTTGAGGCCCAGCTCCCGCACCAGCCTCGTGTCCCGCTTGGCTGTCTCCAGGACGGGGTCGATCAGAACGGCCTCCTTGCTCTCCCGGTCGGCCAGCAGGTAGGTGTAGGTGCAGCTCTCGGGCTCAAAGAGCTGGGGAGGGAGATGCAGTTAGCAGTGCCAGGGGGGTGGGGGCTAGTGGTTAGAGCCGGCTGGGCGCCAGGACCCCTGGCATGAGCTGGTGGGTGCTAACACCCTGCAGCCGAGCCCAGGCCCTGTGTCTTCGCACCCAGCAGCCGCGCACCCAGCCCCGTTAACCCCCCAGTATGTTCACAACCTGCCCCCGCGGCAGCACAGACCCGGTAACCACGGCGCTGCCAGGAGGGACTGATCCGGGCACGCCCCCGGGCCTGCCAGCCACCTGTGCCCATCCCTCGAGAACCCAGGCTCCTGGCTCCCCGCCCGCACTCACCTGCCGGAAGAGCAGCCTCTGGCCCTGGGCACGACAGGTGCAGGGGGTTCTCCGGGCCATGGCTGGGCCTTGGGCGATGCCAGGCTGGGCGCAAGGAGCCTTTAAACGCCAGTGGTGGGGGAGGAGGGAGGGACGGAGGAAGGGGGCGGAGAGGACACAGGGCAGGTTGCAGATGTACAGTGATTGGGCCTGGGGGCGGGGCTAGGAGCCAGTACTCCTGGGTTCTCTCCCCCGCTCTGGGAAGGGAAGGGGGTCTAGTGGTTAGAGCAGGGGGGGCCGGGAGCCAGCACTCCTGGGTTCTCTCTCCGGGAAGGGGCGGGAGGTGTCTGGGGGGTTAGAGTGGGAGAGGCAGGACACCTGGGTTCTTTCTGCATGGCAGGTGGGTCCTTTCCCCCTTCGTGCCTCAGTTTCCCCGCCTAGGCGCAAGCCGAGCGTTCTGCCCCAGGAAGGCCAGTTCAGTTCAACAGAGGTGGATGTTCAGGGAGTCCCCCTGCAGGGTGGGGGATCGGCAGAGCCACAGACAGGCCCCCAGCCCCCAATCCCCCCCTGCCAGCTGCTCCTGCCCTCCTGGGGGCCTTTCCTGGGCACAGGGCCCTTCTCCTCTAGGGGGCGCTGATCCTCCCTTCGGGGGGCAGGGTGGGGGGGACAGGTTAGCCTGGAAGGGACCTCACTCGGCCCTCCAGGCCCACCCCCGGCCCTGAGGCAGAGCTGGGCCTTACCTTGCCCACCCGGCAGGTGCTTCTCACGCCTGGTCTCAAAGGCACCCAGTGCGGGACAGGCCACCGGCTGCCGAGGCATTTACCCCCCGTCCTTGGGGAGATTTTCCTGGTGTCCAACCCGAACCCTTTACTTCTTGTCCTGTCCTCAGTGCGAACAATTCGTCACCCTCCCCTTCGCCTTCTAGGCATGTGCGGAGTGGGTGGGGGCCGAGGGGGGTCACGAGTCAGCTCTGCTCTGGGAGGGGAATGAGGTCTAGTGGTTAGAGCACGGCTGGTGGCCAGGACTCCGGAGTCCCATGAAGGGTCATCTCCCAGGCCCTTCCCCCTCTTCCCCGGACTAAATAAACCCAGTTTCTTCCCCCTGCCTGGGAAGGCCCTCGACCTTTCCCGGCTCTTCTCCGCACGGGGTCCCAGCCGGGTGGAGCCGAGAAAGCCCCTCTGCTGTCTTGCTGACAGCATGCCCCATGAGGCCCCAGGGTTTGCCAGCTCATCACCAGGTGATTCACTTGGTTTCAGCTGAGCCCTGCTCCCGAGTGGCTGCCGGGCGCCTGGCTGTTCCGTCCCACGCCGAGGAGGCTGCGTTTGTCCCGATTTCCATCCTCTTCACTGCAGCCCATTTCTGCAGCTTCTCCAGTTCCCGGGGAAGGAATCCTGGCCCCTTCCCCCCCCCCCCCCGCCCCACGTGCTTGTGACAAAGGGGGGAATGTCCTGCGTGTTTGCACGGACGTTGTGCGTGCCTCAGTTTCCCTGTGTGCTGTGCATGCAGCAAAGGGGTTTGCTGTTGCAGAGGCCCAGCGGTGACCTCGCCTCGCAGACCTGGACTACAGCGGATGTGGGGGACCCATAGACTGATGCCTGAGGGGCCTGGCCCAGCGTGGGAGCCAGCTGGTTCTGGCTGGGGTGGATGGACAAAGGGATGCGTAGAGAGGGGCCCGGGGACCCCACCAGCTGGAGGAGACGGGCCCAGGAGGCCTGCTCACCCGGGCCTGAGGATGGGAGGTGGAGGAGGGGTTTGGGGGCAGGGGATATTGGGGGCTGGGCTGGGGACAAGGAGCAGCCAGGCCCATGGGAACGGGACAGACCCAGCTGGCCAGGGCTGAGCCCGACCTGGCTCAGACGCTCCAGAATGTGACTTGGCTGGGGGTCCTGCAGCTGGAGATTGCGGGCCCCGGGGCCCAAAGCGAGGGGACTCCCCGAGGGGGCCCCCAGAGCGACCGAGAGAGCCCAGGGCCTGAGCGTCCCTGGCAGCTGGGCACTGCCCTCAGACTGCCCACACCGCTAGGCCACTCTCCAAACCAGACCCAGACTCCGGGCAGACCCCTCCAGGGCCCCCCTCGACGGGGCCTTCCCGCAGGACCGTGAGCCGGGATCCCCGCTCTCTGGGAACGGCTCTCCAGCCCGCTGTGCACCTGCCTCCCGATGCCCCACCTGTGGTGCCCTAGGCATTGGGAAGGGCTTGCGGCGTCCTGCTGGGTTGGAGGGGAGCCTGGAGAACCCATCTCGACCAGCATACTAATGTCTGCGGTGGCCGGCCCTGCCTTCACCGGACTAGCGACGGCTGCCTCGGCCAAAGTGAGGCTTCTAATGGGGCAAACCAGGCCTGACCTGAGCCTAGTGCGGGAAAGCCCGTGGGCCAGGCCGAGGGGCGCCTTTGAGAGTCAGGAGTGCGTGAAGCAACAGTGCACTGAGAGCGTCGGTGCAGAGACACCGCGCCAAGCACAGCGACCTGGCAACGCTCACGAGCCGAATCACTGAGGCAGCCCCAGACCTCTCAGGGAAGTGGAGTGCAGTTGGATTAGCAGGATGTGTACACAGGAGGGGCCGGCACCATACAGAATGAACTGGTGGATTTCACTAGACCGGCCACGGCAAGTCTCGCTTTGTTCTAAAAATAGGGGTAGAAAAGGCAATCGGGGGCAGGGATGGGGTAGGGGGTCCCCACAACCGTCCTCGCTGCCACTAGACGCTGGGCCTGTTCCTGCTGCCTGATGCATTGTGGACGGCTCTGCACGAGGGAAAATGACGAGGCCACGACCTCCCGTCTGACAATCATCTGAGAATCATACGGTCTTAGCGGTGGAACTGTGTAGGGATGTCGACACTGGCGGGTTCTTGCGCAAGAATCTGCAGAGCGTCCACACTGCCCGCCCGCTCTTGCTCAAGAAGATTCAGTGCGGCGTGGTAAGAGAGGGCTCCTTGCACAAGAGCTACGCACTTTTCTAACAGGTGTAAGCCCTCTTGTGCAGGAGCTCTTGCACAAGAGGGCAGTGTGGACGCTCGGCAGGGATTTCTTGCGCAAGAAACCCCTATGGCTAAAATGGCCATCGGCGTTTTCTTGCACAAGACAGTGTCCACACTGCCATGGGCGCTCTTGCGCAAAAGCACAGCTCGCACAGGGCAGTGTGGACATGTTCTTGCACAACACTTCTTGCACAAGAACCCTTGCAGAAGATATTGTTGCACAAGAAACCGCAAGTGTAGACATAGCCTGTCTGTGTGTGTGTGTGATTTATAGAAATAAGTATCCTTAAAATCAAGTAGTGTGTGTGTGTGTGAGAGAGAGAGATTTATTTCATCAAGTATCGTGGGTATTGCCCCAGGTGTAGGTGTTATTTTATTGTCTGTACTAACTATCCCGTGTATGGAAATGGATCTCTGTAACCGTGCACTGCTTTCCTTTGCTCATCTGTGCATAACGAAGTTAACAAGAGTCCATCTCAGGTATTTTATTGGCTCCTCTCGTATCCAAAAGCCGAACCACACAGCACTGGGTGTAGGTGCAGCCAGGGCCGGCCCTGCCATGAGGCGAACTGAGCCGGCCGCCTCAGGTGTCAGACTGTGGGGGGGCACCACTAGGCCCCAGAGTGTAGAAAATTGTGTGTGCTGCTGGTGCAGATGGATTCTCTCTGCTCTAGATGCACAGAGACGGCAGAGCAGTCCCAGGAGAGGAGGAGACGGGGAAGCAGGCAGAACTGAGACCTTTCAGAGTTTTGGCCCACGCGAGGCGGCGTGGGGGCATCATTTGAGCTCCCCGCCTCAGGTGCCAAAATGTTGTGGGCCGGCCCGGGGTGCAGCACATCTACCACTTCCCCCTCACCGCCAGGTGCCTCACCCTGCTCGAGACGGGCTTGGGGCTGCATTGAGGGGAGCTGCTCTCTGCAAACCTGCGCTCCCCTCCCACCGTAGGCACTCACAGGCAGACTGTGTGATATCGCCCCGTTGTCTTGCCCGGTTCAGCCGCCTGGGCTGCAACTCCCCGGCTTGGTCCGACTCCCCTCTCAGGAGCTAGGTGCAGGCTTGGCCCCTTCCAGCCCTCAGGGTCTCTCCTGAGTGGGGCCGATAACAGGGAGCGGCCAGCCGGGCTCTTCGGCCGGGTCCCTCCACGGACGGATGTTCTCAGGCCCAGCCGCCTACAGGAGACGGAAGGTACCCCCGGCACATGGAGCCCTTCCCCCCGCTGCCTCTGCCCCGCCACCCAGCCATGGGGCTGCCCTGGCCTTGCCCCTCCTCCACCGTCGCACGGTTCCTAGACTCAGAGGCCACTGGGCCCTTTCGCCAGTCACCGGCGTGAGCGCAGGACTCTGGGGTTCTGCTTGGGGAGGGAGTTTTGTGGTTAGATGCGGGGGTGGCTGGGAGCCAGGACTCCTGGGTTCTCTCCCCAGCTTTGGGGAGTCTCGCGGGTGAGGGGCAGGGGCTGGAAACCAGGATGCCTGTGGTCCACTCTCCGCCCCCCCATGGCTAAATGGGGTGGTCCCTCGTGGCCCCCTCCCCATTCCCCTGGGTGGCTCGCCCCGTACCCCCTCCCTCGCAGGCATGAGTGGCCTTTGTGTCCCTAGCTCCTCTTGGGATTGGTCTTCCTAACTTAGCCCCGACCTGCGTGTTTGCATCCACCCTCCTCTGTCCAAACTGGCGCCCACGGCTGGTGAGATTCGCTCCTGAGTTTCAGCCCATCGAAGACCCCCTGGGTACCGCAGGGAGCTCTCCTGCCCTCCATCCCAGGCAGGGGCAGGTTGCTCCGCTGTCCTTAAACCACCTCTTTGACAACAGCCCTGCCCTCCTTTGCCCCTGAGATTTGCTTCCCGCGGGACCCTCACACCAGCTCTCGGAGCTGGGCCTTCTGCCTCCATGTGGCTGGGTTCCCTCCTCCCTGTGGGCTCCGTCCCGCCCCGACGCCTTTCCCCCAGCGGCCTTCCACCCGCAGGTTCGCAGCCTCCCTGGGGGGCCCAAATCCAGCCCCGCCTCGGCAAGCTGTCTCCAGTGCCCTCCGAGCGCTGGCTGACCCATGCCCAGCTGTGGGGGGGGGGGGGGTGGAAGGTCCCCCCAGACTGGGCTCTGGCTGATTTTGTCAGTGGGTTTAAAAAGTCTCATGCACCCCATCTTCCTGCTTAGCCAAGAGCCAGCTCGGCCCCTGGGCCCCTGGATTTGTGTCTCTTAGCCCTACCGGGAGACCTCCCCAAGGCCGGCTCCTATGCCCACTTCAGCTTCAAAGCAGGCACCCCTCCTGCACCCCTTTCTCCCTGCCTGCCTGACTAAACTGGGCCCTTTGGCACCTGCCCCGCGGCCGCGTGAGTTCATCTGTCAAGTCATCGTGAGGCACCAGGTTGCACAAGCGGGATGATGGGCACGGATCTCCAGCACATCCTGTTTCCTCGCCCAGCACCCAGGTACCGGGGGCGAGCGTTAAACGTGCCCTGGGCCGCGCCCCGTCCCTGCCCACGTCCCCTGGGCCTACCCTGCAGCACAGGGCCACCTCTGGAGTGTCCCTCCTCCCTCACTCAACTGCTTAGGGGCAGCCAGCCTCTGCTCCGCCTCCTATGGGGGCAGGGTCCTGCTGGGCCCGGAGCTGGAGAAACATGGGGCGGGTGCGTGGGAACTGTAGTATCAGCCACACCCTGAATTTCACAGGTCAGGGGCATGAGCGCAGGATGCCTGGGTCTGAGTTGGGAGGGGAGTTTTGTGGTTAGACGCGGGGGTGGCTGGGAGCCAGGGCTCCTGGGTTCTCTCCCCAGCTTTGGGGACTATAGTGGGTGAGGGCAGGGGCTGGAAACCAGGACTCTTGCGGGCCAGCCCCAGTTCTGGGAGAGGACAGGGGGTCTAGTGGTCAGAGCAGGGGGGGCCTAGGAGCCAGGGCTATTGGGTCTCATCCCCAGCTGTCCTCCACAGATGTGCCTGCTTTGTGCCTCAGTTTCCCTCCCTGTAGCACAGGGTGAGGTGCTTGACTCAGTTTCCCCAGGAAAGGTTGGGCCAGTTTCACTCCTTAACCTGGGTTCACAGCTTTGAGATCCAGGTTTGGGAGCACACAGAGTGTACGCTGCCCCGGCGAGAGGGTGCCGAGCTCCCTATCCCGGGGGCCAAGCCGGCGCCAAAGCCCCACGAAAGCCCCAAACTGGATTTGTCACAGCGGCCCCGCCTCCTCACACCGCTTTCAGCAGCGCTGGCAACCGGGTGCCAAGGCCGTCAGCGAGCCCCCGCAGCAGAGAGGGGCAGGCAGCCCCATGGCTTCCCGCTGCGGGCGGGGCACTTCCCAGGCACCCCAGGGCTGGGGAGAGGCAGAGCGAAGGCAGCAGCGTGGTGGGGGCTGGCCCAGTCACGGCTGGGGGGGGGGGAGGGTCCCTGCTTCTTGGAGGGCAACCCCCCCAGGCCCACTTAGCTACTTCTAGCCCCCCCCACCTCCCCCACCACAGGGACTCTCCCCCTCAGCTGCTCCTCACACATTCACTACCGCTCCCCCACCACCTGCCCCCTAGCCCCAGCAGCCTCCCACAGCCCCACTGGGGGGGGTCTCTGCTCCCACCTCACACCCCCACTGATCCCTTCCATGCCTGCCCCACCCCGGCAGCCCAAGCACAGTGAAGGGAACTGACAGCAGGAGCCCGAGAACCCCGGCTCCTTGAGGGGGGATTTGGGGGCAAAGTTCAGGTGTCCCCTGGCCCCCAGCTGCTTCTCCCAGCCCCCTGCAGGGAGGACACATGGGGCTGCCTCCCAGAGGGCCGGGGCACAGACCCAGACACTCCCTGCAACCAGCCAGAACCCCCTCTTGGCAATGGACAAGGGAGCCCTTTTATAGCCCTGCCCCCTTCCCAGCATGCCTTGTGGGCCAGCCTACAGCACCCATCAACCCTGGGGACTCCATCTCCCACAATTCCGTCCTTCCTTCCAGGGCCGCAGCCTTAAAGGGGCAGCGCCCCACATGGGCGGGAGCAGGGCAAGGGCTCCCCTGCTGGTATGTGTCCCGTGGGCGAGTTCTAGCCTAGCCCCATGGAGATCAGGGGGCAGAAAGACCTCCCCTCCCCCAGCCTTGCACCTGTCTCTGGGGTGGTTTCCAGCAGCCTGGGCTAGTTTACAGGAGTCAGGGTGGACAAGGGACAGACCAAAGGGGGGTGGGGGATCCCTTCTTTAAGTGTGTGTGTGGGTGCGCTGTGGTCAGGGCTCATGGGGGGGGGCAGAAAGAGAGAAAACTAGTAGGACTTGGGGGGGGGTCAGTTCAGCTCTCCAGGAGGGGCGGGGCTGGACATCAATTCTCCTCCCCCCTTGTTGCCCTAGTGGGCCAGGCCCCATCCAGGCTCCTGCTGCTGTTTGGGGAGGAGGGGCAGGGGGTCTGGGCCCCCTGGGCAAGAGCAGAGCCAGGGGCCAGGCTGGGGAAACTGAGGCAGCAGTTCCCTCTAGTGCCCAACTGCAGTAACACAGAGGCCCCCTTTAGCCCACTCTCTCCACCCTTGCCTGCCCCCCAGCGTGGCCCCCCCTGGCTCCTTCAGCCTGACCCCCTCCCCATCTCAGCCCCCCCGGCCTCTCACCACAAAACTCGCCAGCGAGGGTTCAACACCTTTATTCTTGGCGGCAGCATCATAGGTCGCTCCCAACCCCCGCCCCCACACTGAGCCCCGTTCACAGACAGGGCCCCCGGGGAGCCCCATGCCCAGCTCCAGGGCAGGAGGCCCCGCCAACCCCCACAGCAGAGAGCGGGAGACCAGCCCGTGCCAACAGCCAGTGCCGGGAACCTTACAGTGTGCAGGGGAAAGCCAGCCAGAGGGTGGGACGCAGGGAGGGCCCCTGCTTAATCCAGCCCAGTGGGGGGGGGCCTTGGGCTGCTCGGACACCTCCCCCCCCCTGCAGGCCATTGCACCTTGCTGCTAGCCCCACTCCAGGTATGGGGGGGTTGCTCTCAGGGGAGGCCAGCCCGATGCCCCCACCCAATGCAGAGGAAGGTGCAGAGTCCCTGACGCCACAGTTGGGGGGCCCCGTTGGAATGATTTCCAACTCTGGGAGCTTAACCCCTCCCCCAGTTAAGGGATTCGCCCTCACACCAGGGCCACACAGCAGGAGACCCCAGCATTGCTGAAGGGTGGGGACCAGCATGTGAGTCAGGGAAAAGCCAGGCCAAAGGACGGGCCACCCCCACAGGGGTCAATGAGAGGGCGTGTCTTATGACGTGTGGGTGGAGCTTAGCACAAGGGGCGGGGCTAAGTCACTACATCCTGTATCCCGCACTTGAGGTTTGCCGGGACAGCAAAGTCTGCGGATAGAAAAAACGGACACACATTAGGCAGAGCACGGAGGGGCACCAGCCTCGCCTGTAGCCCGTGGCACCCCACGGCCAGAGAGAGAACCCAGGAGTCCTGGCTCCCAGCCACCCCCGCCCTGCTCTGATCACTAGGCCCCACTCCCCTCCCAGCCTCACCAATTTGCTGGGGTTTCGGCAGATTCAAGTTGTTCATCAGCTGGACGAAGGCCTCCAGGCTCTGGGTCAGGCGGGGGTTCAGGGTCCGCTCTTCCTCCACCGTGGACACCGTCTGGCCTGCAGGGGGCAGCGGGGCGGGTGAGACTCGGCACCAGCAGGGGGAGCCCACGCTCTGCGGCCCAGCCCCACGCCACAGCGCCCCCTAGGGCCCCAGGGCCAACGCCGGCAGCCCCGCTGACTCCCGCCCCAGCCCCGCCGCGCCGCCTCACCCGTGTAGTCGTGGGCGGGGTAGATCAGACAGTCCCCGGGCAGCGTGAAGATTTTCTCGTGCACGGAGCGGTACAGGGTCTCCGGGGAGCCTGGGGCCGAGACAAGGGGGGCTGGTTACCGTGGGCTGCGGGACCCGCACAGACCGAGACCCCGGCCCGGCACCGCAGCCCGCCCCATAGCGCCCACTGCCCGAGCCCCACACACCCTGCCAGCGCCATGGCAACCAGCCGCCATGTTCCTCATCGCTATGATAGAGCCAGAGACCCCCTCCGTCACCATGGCAACTGCCAATCACGCCCTAGAGATAACCCCCATCCCCATGGCAAAGGTTGGACACGACCTGGAGATATCCCCCATTGCCGTGGCAACCACCATCCTCCCCCCCATGTTTCCATTCACCCCGCCCCCCAGATCCCCTCCCCCTGGCAACACCCCCCCTCCGCCCAGCCCCCCAGCTCACCGCACCCTGCTGGAAGTCGGTGCGGCCGCAGCCCCGGATCAGCAGTGCGTCCCCGGTGAAGGCCATGGTCCTGTCATTCAGCACGTAGGTCAGGCAGCCGTCCGTGTGTCCAGGCGTGGAGCGGGCTTCCAGGGCCTGCAGACGGGGGGACAACGACATGATCCTCCATGGGACCCAGGAGTGCTGGCTCCTAGCCCGGGGCTCTAACCACTAGACCCCACTTCTCTCCCAGAGCAGGGCAGGGAACCCAGGAGTCGGGGCGCCCAACCCCCCTGCTCTAACCAGTAGACCCCACTTCCCTCCCAGAGCAACAGAGAACCCAGGAGTTGGGGCGCCCAGGTGACTTACGAAGGCCCCGAATTCCAGGGCGTGGCCCTCCTGGATGTGGATGTCGGCCAAGGCGCCGCTGTCCTTGGCGATCACGCTGCGGCAGCCCGGCAGCATCTTCTTCAGCAGCCCGGTGCCCGTGATGTGGTCGGCGTGGCAGTGGGTGTTGGCTGCGGGGACACAACCAGGGACTGAGTGACGGGAACCTGGCCCAGCCCCACCCCCCTGAGCCAGACAGTGCCCCCCCGGGGCTGCATCGGGGCCGGTGCCCCCTGGAGGGGAAAGGCCCCGCACCCGTTCCCCGGCCCAGGGCGGCTCTCACCTGCGAACAGCAAGTTGAGGCCCAGCTCCCGCACCAGCCCCGCGTCCCGCTTGGCCGTCTCCAGGACGGGGTCGATCAGAACGGCCTCCTTGCTTTTCAGGTCGGCCAGCAGATAGGTGTAGGTGCAGCTCTCGGGCTCAAAGAGCTGGGGAGGGAGATGCAGTTAGCAGTGCCAGGGGAGTGGGGGCTAGTGGTTAGAGCAGGCTGGGAGCCAGGACCCCAGAGCTGGAGCAATCGCTCAGCTCATCCTGCTGCTCCTCCGTCCCCATCCGCCATGCTGGGCACCCTGCCAGGGGCTGCGTGCTAGCTGCTAAGCCGGCTGCATGCCAAAGGAGCCAGGTGACCGGCAACGCCTCCTGTCCGCCTGCCCACGTCTGGCGGGGTGGGATGGGATGGGATGGGAAAGGGCTGATAGGGACCCAGCAGGCAGCCAGGGGGAGTTACAGCCCCTCCCGGGGTAATGATCAGCTCACACCAGCCATAA
Source organism: Pelochelys cantorii (assembly GCA_032595735.1). Taxonomy (NCBI): domain Eukaryota; kingdom Metazoa; phylum Chordata; order Testudines; family Trionychidae; genus Pelochelys; species Pelochelys cantorii. The sequence continues at coordinate 4,179,079 of CM064349.1, forward strand.
CCAGGCCTGGGCGCGCCTGCCTGCCTGCCAGGACTTCCTGCTGGAGGGAGAACCTAGGAGGCCTGGCTCCCAGCTCTAACCACCAGACCCCACTCCCCTCCCTGAGCCAGGCAGGGACCTAGGCATCCTGAGTCCCAGCCCCCCACTCTGACCACTAGCCCCCTCCCTCCCAGAGCCAGGCAAGGACCCAAGCATCGTGACTCCCAAGCTCCGCCCCCTCTAACCACTAGCCCCTACTCCCCTTCCAGAGCTGGGCAGGGAACCCAGGCATCCTGACTCCCAGCCCCCCCACTAACCACTAGCCCCTTCTCCCCTCCCAGAGCTGGGCAGGGAACCCAGGCATCCTGACTCCCAGCCCCCCCACTCTAACCACTAGCCCCTACTCCCCTCCCAGAGCTGGGCAGGGAACCCAGGCATCCTGACTCCCAGCCCCCCCACTCTAACCACTAGCCCCTACTCCCCTCCCAGAGCTGGGCAGGGAACCCAGGCATCCTGACTCCCAGCCCCGCTCTAACCACTAGCCCCTCCCAGACCCAGGCAGGGAACCCAGGCATCCTGACTCCCAGCCCCCCCGCTCTAACCACTAGCCTACTCCCCTCCTAAAGCCGGGCAGGGAACCCAGGCATCCTGACTCCCAGCCCCCCCGCTCTAACCACTAGCCCCTCCCAGACCCAGGCAGGGAACCCAGGCGTCTTGGTTCCCAGCCCCGCCCCCAGCTCACCCCCAGACCTGACCCCCGTCCCAGAGCTGGGGAGAGAACCCAGCCCCCTTGGTCCCAGCCCCCCTGCTCTAACCACTAGCCCTACTCCCCTCCCAGAGGCGGGCGGGCAACCCAGGCGTCCCGGGCCGGGCGGGGCTCACCTGCCGGAAGAGCAGCCCCTGGCGCTGGGCGCGGCGGGTGCAGTAGGGTCTCAGGGGCAGGGCGCGGCGGGCGGCGGCCGCCACCGGGCCGCTCCGGGACAGCCACATGGCCGGGAGCGGGCGCTGCGCTGGTACCCGCTGCGGGCTCGGGCCCTTTAAATGCCAGGGACGGGGAGTGGGGCGGACGGAAGGGGGCGGGGCAGGGATCGGGAGCCCGTAAGGGGCCAGCTGCACCTTGGAGGGGAGGGGGGGTCGGACCGTGGAACCAGAGACACCCCCCGGCATACACACACAGAAATACACACACACGCTGCAGGGAAAGATCACACACACACACAGATACACACACACGGGAAGAGTCCCATACAAGTGTGCATAGACCCGTGCCACTGGTGTACATACAGGGTTCCGATACACACACAAGCCCGTCTGACAGACACACACTCCCCGGAATACAGCGCACACCGTCACAGGCAGCAGCCCCGACACACACGCAGGGATACAATCAACACCCCGCCCCCGCCCAGAGGTCCCCTCTGTCCCACAACGGGTTACACGTGTACACACACACACACACACACACACACACACACACTAGGTGCCGCGAGAGCCAGACACACTCGCAGGCCGCCTCTTTGGAAAGTCGCACACTACAGAGGTCTCCCCTGTTATTGTGGGGTCTTCCAGGCCACTTAGCGCACAGAATAGGACACACAACAGTGGGCCCACGGCTACGCATCGAGCCCCCTTTAAATATGCAAATGAAGGTCGCCAGGCCCCACACACCCTATCCTGATTGGTCCATTCTGGAGGACGGCTCCGGGGCTGGAAGTTTCAGTTCCTGTTTGGCCTATTAACCCCACAAATACCACAGCTCTAGGGGGGCAGCATCACCTAGTGGTTGGAGCCGGGAGTCCGGGGTTCCTGCCTCAGCTCTAGGAGGAGAGTGGGGTCTAGTGGTTAGAACCTTTGGGGGTGGGGAGGGGCAGGACTCCCGGGTTCTCTCCCTGGCTCTGTCAGCAGTGGGGGGATTCTTGTGTGGCTGGTCTCTGCCCTCTGCCCAAGGAGCAGCTGAGATTAACCCTTCAGCCGCCACCTTTCCCTTGGAACAGCCCCCCCCCCAGCAGCTCAGCGCCTGGGCCAGATGCAAGAGGTTAAGGGGGTGACGTCATTGTTTATAACCTGGGCCCTATGGACTTTGGTTCCCAGGGCACAAGTCACAGCTCTGGGTGTGGCAGGCTGGGAGCCAGGATGGCCGGGTTCTCTCCCCAGCTCAGGGAGGAGGGTCTAGTGGTCAGAGCAAGGGGCTGGGAGCCGGGACCCCTGGGTTCTCTAGGGACGGGCATGCACTGTTGCCTGTTGGGGCTGGGGCCAGGCCCAGCGGTGTGACACCATCACTCCCTCCCGGCAGCGCCGTGGTTACCAGGCCTGTGCCGGCTCCCGGCGGGATGATTCTGGGCCCCGGGGAGCAGGCTGGGAACGTGCAGTGACAATAACAGAGCTGGGGCGGCTGGGTGTGAAGAGGCAGTAACTCCTGCTGGGCTGTCGGGGTCACTGTAGCGGGGAAGGGGAGACTGACCACCCAGAAACTGATGCCATGGGGCACAGGGGAGGAAAGGAATAGAACTTGGGAGTCCTGGCTCCCAGCCCCCCCTGCTCTAACCACTAGACCTCACTACACTCTTAGAGTCCTGGCTCCCAACCAGCCTAATCCCCCCCCCCCCTTTGTCCTTGCAATGTAATAGCACTGAACGCTGTTTTGGGCAGTGACAGCTGCCACAGGCAGAATTCTCGCTCCCCTGCCTTCTCCGAGTCCCCCTGCCCTCTAAGCAGCCCTGGTCAGGGTCCAGCCAGGGGGCTCTCCAGCAACCAGCCAGATCTCTAGGGTTTCACCTAATTCCCCCCTGCTGCCCATCCTGTGGGGTTTTGCTTTTCAGGAAGCAACTGAGGGGCTTGCAGAGTGGCTGGGTAGCAGCTGTGCTGGGTCAGAGCTGGGACCAGGCCTCCCGGGCCTATCCCCAGCTCTGGGAGGGCAGCGGGATCTAGTGGTTAGAGCTCAAGCCTTCTCTCCCCGCCCCAGTTGCCCCAGAGTATTGTCTGTATTTATCTGCTCCATCCATTCTACTCTCTACAGAAAATACAGTCAAATGTAGAACCCCCCCACTGAGTTCAGAGAGAGCCTGCAACAATAAACCCATGAGCGTCGGGGCAGGGCTCAGGGCAAACCCAGCACGCAGCACCCAGAGTGCCTAAGCAACCCACTGCAATGACCCCAGGCCAAGATCCCCAGAGACCCTACAATAAACAAACGAGCGTGCATAGCCCCAGCCCTCTTGAGAGAGCTGACAAACTGCCTGTAGTCCCAGTGCAAACGAGACCCTACAATAAACAAGGGGAAGGGGAGACCAAACCTGGAAGAGCCACTGGGGGGGGGGGGCGACCGCACAGATAGAACAGCCACAGCGCGTTTGCACTGCGAATTTTGTCCCTCGCGCCTCGCCATCCACAGCAGCCCGAGCGGGTGAGAGAAACCAGGTGGACGAATGAGGGGGAAGCCCTGACGCACCCCTGCGCGGGCACTTGGTACAGTCCAGGCTCGCTCCCGGCCACTGGCCCGTCCTCCCGCCGTGGTGGATTCTGTTGCGTCCGCCCCTGCTGCCTGGGGATTCCCGCATGGACTCTGCCCTCCCCCCCCCCCGCGCTATTTACCCCCTTCGCTCTGGGCTTTGCCCCCCCCCGCGCTATTTACCCCCTTCGCTCTGGGCTTTGCCCCCCTCCCCACGGCGCCTCTTGCATCATCCCCTCCCCATGCTCTGGCAGGACTCCTGGGTCCCCTCCAGCTCTGGGAGGGGAGTGGGGTCTGGTGGTTAGAGCAGGGGCAGGGATGGAACCCAGGAGTCCAGACTCCTTGGCCATGTGCCACAGGCCACCCTCCCCTGCTGCTGGGAACCCAACCCCGGAGTCCTAGGGGCGCCTGCGCCTTGGCTAAGGGGCAACGTCCCCGCTTGCAAAACTGGGCTCAGCCACCTCTTCGGGGAGCTGGGGGGGGGGGGAATTTCGGTAGGGGATGGATGCAGGTGTAGGGGGATGGGTGCAGGTGTAGAGGGGATGTGGTAGGGGACAGATGCGGGTAGGGGGATGGGGATAGGGGATGGGTGCAGGTGTAGAGGGATGGGTGCAGGTGTAGAGGGGAGGTGGTAGGGGACAGAGGCGGGTAGGGGGATGGGGATAGGTGCAGGTGTAGAGGGGATGTGGTAGGGGACAGATGCGGGTAGGGGGATGGGGATAGGGGATGGGTGCAGGTGTAAGGGGATGGGTGCAGGTGTAGAGGGGAGGTGGTAGGGGACAGATGCAGGTAGGGGGATGGGGATAGGGGATGGGTGCAGGTGTGGGATAGGTGCAGGTGTAGAAGGGATGTGGTAGGGGACAGATGCAGGTAGGGGGATGGGGACAGATGCAGGTAGGGGATGAAGATAGGGGATGGGTGCAGGTGTAGGGGGATGGGTGCAGGTGTAGAGGGGATGTGGTAGGGGACAGATGCGGGTAGGGGGATGGGGATAGGGGATGGGTGCAGGTGTGGGATAGATGCAGGTGTAGAAGGGATGTGGTAGGGGACAGATGCAGGTAGGGGGATGGGGATAGGGGATGGGTGCAGGTGTGGGATAGATGCAGGTGTAGAAGGGATGTGGTAGGGGACAGATGCAGGTAGGGGGATGGGGATAGGGGATGGGTGCAGGTGTAGAGGGGATGTGGTAGGGGACAGATGCGGGTAGGGGGATGGGGATAGGGGATGGGTGCAGGTGTAGAGGGGATGTAGTAGGGGACAGATGCGGGTAGGGGGATGGGGATGGGGGTAGGGGATAGATGCAGGTGTAGAAGGGATGTGGTAGGGGACAAATGCAGGTAGGGGGATGGGGACAAATGCAGGGAGGGGGATGGGGTTAGAGCAGTGGTCACCAACCAGTCGATCGGGATCTACTGGTAGATCTTGGAGCCTCTGACAGGTGATCCTGCCTGGTTTGGCCAACAGGCTACCAAGTGCCCACACTTCAACTGCCCCTCCCCCACTGCTGCTCATCTCCTGCCCTTTGCCTTGGAGCTGCCCCTCCCCCTGGGGTGCCTCTTGCTTCCTGTACAGGGCAGGGGAGGGAGAGGAGGATGCGGCTATCAAGATGCCCCCTCTCCCACCCTGCCTTGTGGAGAAAGGATACAGTCGGGGGGCACACCGGGACTTGGGAGGGAGTTTGCTGGCTGCTTTTGGGAGGGTGCAGGGCCAGGACAGGGGCTAGCCTGCCTTAGCCTCACTGCACTACCAGCCAGGAGCCATGTGAGGTAAGGAGGGCCCAGCTGGAGCCCACATTCCAAACTCCTACCCAAGTCGTGAACCCCCTCCTACACCCCGAGCCCCTGCGCGCCCCCGAGCATCCCTGCATCTAAAGGCCATCCCAGGCCCTGCACCTAGAACCTCCTCTAGCACCCCAGCTGCCTGCCCCAGGCTCAGCTCAGAGCCCCTCACCACTCTAAATCCCTTAACCCAAGACTAGAACTGCACCCGAACCCTCTGCCCCAGCCTGGTGAAAGTACGGGTATGTCTACACTGCCACCCTAGTTCGAACTAGGGTGGCTAACGTAGGCATTCGAACTTGCAAATGAAGCCCAGGATTTAAATATCCTGGGCTTTATTTGCATGTTCCCGGGTGCCGCCATTTTTAAATGCCCCGTAGTTCAAACTCCCTGCCCACGGCTACACGCGGCACGGACTAGGTAGTTTGCATTAAAGCTCCTAATTTGAACTACCGTTACTCCTCAGTGCAGGGCCCGGTAGTAACGTGGGTCTGGGCAGTGCCAGGCACGACGGGGCCCCAATTTGGATGGGGGTGGGGGCAGTGCCCAGCCTGATGGGCCCTGATCTTTGTCAGGATGTGGGCAGCGGCTGGCACAACAGGACCTAGTCTGGGCCAGGAGGGGTGTTTGTTACACAAGTTCTAACGTATAGTATTATGTTAACCAGCGGTGCAGTGTAAGTGATAAACAATGACTAATATTTTAAATGAGAGATTGAACAGTGGATTATAATTAGTTACTAGAAATTAGTGACTGCACATGTTAAACAACAGACGTGTCAGTTCTAACAGTAGAGGACAAAATAACCCCCCAGGCGACTTCCTAGGGCAGAGAAATGACCCATTTGTCTCCTTGACTTAGTCTGGTCTCGCTGCCATTGGCTGGTCTCCACTCCCGTCCCCCCCGGAACTTTTCCTCGCCCCACTGCCCATCAGACCCTCCCGTAGGCCAGGCCCCAGCCCACGTAGGGCCATCAAACCCGGGTCAGCATCCACCGCTCCCTGAGGCACCATTTCCCATCTGTGTTGCCCGGCCAGGCCTGGATTCCCTCCGTGCCTCTAGAACTGGTGCCGCCACCCTTCCCCGAATTCGTTCCCTCTGAGCACGGCTTGGACCCAGCCCCCCCCCAGGCTCCACTGGTTTTCTTTCTGCTCTCAACAAGACCCGCTGCTCTGCCCCTGCATTCGCAGCCCTACCTGTGCAGGCCCGATTACCACCCTGCAGTTATGACTTGTCGCCAGAAGCCAGCCTCCGACCGCAGCTCACACCTCTCCTTCCTCTTGCCATGCTCTGGCTCTGAGCCTCGCTGCGCTCCCCCTTTCCTGCTGGGGCGCCAGCATCAGGCTGGCCACTGGCTGTACGCCTTTGCCAAGACGATCAATTGCAGCTCAGCTGTTAATTATTAATGCTTTGTTGTCGAGCACAGATTGCGCACGTAACGAACTGCAACGAGCCGTGTTACCTTGGCCTTGGAAAGAGTCGGTTTTGATCAGTGAATGTCCATTTCTCATACACCCACGCACACCTGCCGATAACTGAAATGCCCAGATGGGCAAAGGGAAGCCAACGCTGTTTGGGGAATGGAGCGGAGCTGGATTTGCTTTGTACAAGTGAATGCTTTCACACCCAGTCATTAATGATTACAGCCCGCCCCTTCCCGCGCCAGGGAACACTGCAACCAGTAAACACTTTTAAAATGCTTTACAAAGTGTTATGAGCTCTCAAAAATTATATAAATGCAAACTGTCAATCCTAATTACATACTAACCACTGGTTACCACTCATGAGTGAGTGTTAATTAGTGCTATGCATTGTCCTCAGACTGTATAACCTAGTTGTGGCTCCTGGATGGTAGTTTGTCAACAGTTATAGCCTGGTGAAAGCAGGGCGGGTAAAAATCGGTAGGTGCTTGGTGGGTTAAGCAAAATGAACCAGATGAACAAATGCAGCAGAGAAGAACTAACACAAACAACGAAGATAAACCGCGAACGGCAGAAGTTCTGTGGCTGGTTAGAAAAAGTGAAAGATAACTTGACCCAGATTGTGACGGGAAGGGAGGTGGAATGTAAACAAATTTGGTAAAAGAAGGGCGAGAAAAAGCAGAACAACGGAGTGAATTATCCTGGAGGGGGGATAATTCACTGGATAGAAATTTGGAGCAGGTGAAAGCAATGTAGTGGAGGGCCCAACTTTTCAGTGACGGGAAATTAACCCATGGAGAGTTAAAGGTCCATTTGATTGGGGGAGGGGGGTTGAGAGATTTTAATTCAAAAGTCACTCCGGACCTGCCGCCCACTGCTTGCCCTGCCCCCCACTTCTGACCTGCAGGCCCGTTATCACAGCCCTGGGCTACCCCCCAAGCTATGCCAGTGCCCCTCACTCCCACCCTGCAGCCCCTCCCAATACGCTGATGGCCCCAACCTGCTACTGGAAAGGGGAGGGCAGACCTCCGAAGAACGGCAAGGTCCGGGCACATGTGCTCTGCCCGGGGCGGGGAGCTTGGCAGCACAGCTCCTTCCGAGGGGCTGTGGGCCCCTTTCAACACAACCCCCTGGGGCAGAATGCCCCAGCCCCGCGCCCCACATGGACAAAGCCACACCCCAGCGGCGGCGAGAGGCAGGGGGCCCAGGAACAGCAGCCTGACGTCGGCGAGAGCAGCCGCAGCCCCATGCTAAAGGGGGGTTAAGCAGAGCTGCACTGGAAAGTTGTTTATTTCACTCACAGAAAATGGTGTAAAAAAAGAGCCCCACCCCCACCCCACAAATACAAACAGCCCCCCCACGGAGACGGCAGGAGAAGTGGAGGGGGGAACCAGACACACACACCCCCCCACCCCTACCTGTGAAACTGACCAGGAAGTGGGACTGAAACTGACCACATACATCCATCCAGCCTGCAACTGACCAGGGGGAGAGGTCAGGGAATCCAAGCAGCTCCCTGTCCTTGCCCCCGTAAGACCGGATTTTACCCCCTCCCCACACATCTGTGGCCGGGTGGAAGTTCACAGTGCAGGAGGCCCCATGGCCAGGGTGGGAATGGGGAGCGGGTTTCCTCGGGCTCCCCTCCCGGTGGGGCGAGAAGCCGCCGGCCCGAAGGACGTGCTCGCAGTCCAAGGGAATGGAAGAAGCCGGGTTCAAAGCCCCTTGGGGCGTCGGCGGCAGAGTCAATCCAGGATTAAGCCGACAGCGCTGACCGGGGGGGAGGGGGGAGAGAGGCAGGAGGAAGGCGCCGCAGCACACAGTGGGGGCGATGAGGGGAGAAGAGGGATCCTGGGGGGCTGCCCTAGCACAGCCCCTGCATCCCCCCCGGAAGCTGACGAGACGAGGAGGCTCAGGCGAAGCCGGGAGCCACCCCTGCCCGGTGTGTCGTCCTGGGAGCCCCCGGTCCCCCGGCTGCGCCGCTGCCGCCCCGAGCCGGCGGGCGGGGTCTCCGAGCACCAGGCTACGCGCGGGGCACCACCACGTACGGCTGGTGCGGGACGAGCCGCTGGCGCTCGCTGCACGCGTGGATCCAGCGGGGGCGGACGAAGGAGAGGTTGGCGTTGCCTGTCAGAGCCTGCAGGGGCGAGGGCCGGGCAGTGAGCGCAGCACCCCCGGGGCAGCCAGAGCCGGGGCACAACCCAGCAGTCCCGGCCTCCCCGCTCCTCGCCCAGAGCCAGGGCAGAACGCAGCAGCCCTGCCCCCGCTCTAACCACTAGACCCTGCTCCCCTCCCAGAGCCAGGTCAGAACCCAGTAGTCCCACCCCCCGCCCCAACCACTAGACCCTGCTCCCCTCCCATAGTCCTGGCGTCAAAGACTCAAAACCCTGCACTAAAAACACCCAAAGTGCATAAAGAGGTGACAAGCCCCGTGCCTCCTGCCCGCACCGGGGAGGACACGTGTACCCCATCCAGGAGGGGGTGCTACTCGGCCCCTGCCCCAGCAGCACAATAGCCGGAGTCTCTCACCTCCTCAAAGGTGTCGTCCCACTCCTGGGCCGTGACGACGTAGTTCACCCGCTCGTTCATGTAGCCCTCCACCTCCCTGTGCGGAGACGGCAGCGTGAGACCCGCTCACTCCCGGCCAGAGGCCCCTCACCCCTGACCTGCAGCTCCTGCTTCCCCCCGCCCCAGGCTCCCATCCGCCCATCAATTAGAAGAGCATTTCCCCCGGCAGAAGGATGCAGCTGCCTCTGGGGTGGGGCGGGGAGGCTGTCTGAACAGCCTGCCAGTGTCAGATCACGCCTAGGACAGCGACGGGGGAGAATCTGACAGCCCCCCCCCCCCAGCGGAACTGGACCCGGGTTCCCAAATCCACGTCTGGGTGGAGGGAGCGGCCACTGTGACATCCCAAGGCCCCGGCCTGCCTCTCACCCGTTGAATGCCGTGATGTAACGATGCAGGAGGCGTCGCTCCGCGGCAGGGAACTCGCCATAGAGAAAGAAGCGTTTGCCCACGAAGAAATCTGGGAAGGAGAAGCAAAGGGAAGGGTTGTCGCAAACAGCCGGAAAACCGCTTGGGCATCTCCCTGCTGGATTCAAACGGTGTTCACCGGTGGGACTCACTGCCACATGATTTGAACACCGCTCTCCTGTGTTCTGCTCAGGCACTGTGAACAGAGGTTAGGCACCCCTCTCCCCCAGGGGAAAAGCCTGTCCCGGCCCACGCACCAGGCAGCTCCGGGACAGGCAGATCCGGCTCCACTTCCACATCCGTGTTCTCGTCTGTGGAGCCGCCGTAGGGGTCCTCGTCGGGGTCCGATGCTGCCTCCCGACCCGCCTGCTGCTTCTTGCGGTGCTCCTCCTCCACCCTGCAGCAGGGAGCGCGGGTCAGCCAGGGATCGGGGGGCGACACCCTCCCTCGGGGCTCCCCTCCTCTGCTAAGGCAGTGGAACAGCCCCCCTCCAACCCCTGCACCCCACACCCCCCCCCGAGCAGGGAGAGAACCCAGCAGTGCTGGCTCCTAGCTCTGACCTCTCCTCACCCAGAGGCGGGGAGCCCCCGAGCCCTGCCCCCACCCACAGCCAGGGGGCTCCCAGCCGGCAGGGAGAGCAGGAGAGTTCTTGGTTCCCAGCATGGCACAGACTGGTCAGCACAGGGACCAGCAGCCAGGGCAGGGCAGCCCAGCCTGGGGAGAGGGGCCCAGAGCCAAGGGCCTGCCTCCCCAAGCCAGCCAGACCAATCCACACCCAGCAGCCTGGCCCAGACCGACATGGGGGAGGCTGTTGCACCGAAATCTCCATCTCGCTACTGGCGCAGCGCCCGGGGAAACTGAGGCATGCTCCCGGGGTTCCTAGAGGGCAGCAGAACGAATACGATCCCCACATCGTCACACCCCACTCCCCGAGGCAGGCGGAGAACCCAGGAGCCCCACCCCTGGGGCCCCCTCGCCCCCCCCCCCTGCCAGCGCCGGCTGCGGTACCCACCTCCTCAGCTCGTCGTCCGTGTCACAGGAGTCACCCTCCCCACTGCCTCTCGCCCCTGGGGAACAGCAGCGTGTCAGTCCCCGCCACGGCATGGCATTGTGGGATACGCCGGGGGGGGGGGGGGGGAAGGGGGCAAGGACTCCCGGGTCCTCTCCCTACCTGTGGGCTCCCCACTATCCATGGAGGCCGGGGAGCTCTCCCCCCGGGCCCGCGAGGTGCTGGCGTTGACCCAGGAGGTGCCGGGCTCCGTCTCCTCCCCCGAGGACTCACCCTGCGGCTGGGCCCTGGCAGGCACTGGGGCCTGGTGGTTGGAGCTGGGCTGCCCGGCTCTCTGCAAGACAAAGGGCCGAGGGGCGGGTCGGTGCCGTGGGGCGGGGTTCGGGGAGCTAGACCCAACTCCCCCATCCCAGATCCAGGGAGAACCCAGGAGTCCGAGCTCGCAGCCCCCCTGCTCTAACCACTAGATTCCCCTCCCCGAGCCAGGCCCCCTACCTGACGGGGGGAAGGGGTCTCACGGGGCTGCGTGGGCGACTCGTCCTCACTCTCCTCCTCGCTGTCTGAGGCGGGCGGCCCGTCCATCAGGTACCTGCCCAGGGACACCCTTGGGTTACCCCCGGGCCTGGCACCGCTCCCCGGCCCCAGCGAGGGCAACGCCACCCCCTGGTCCCACCCCAGCCCCCTGGAGTCCCCCCCGCCTTCAGCCATTGCCCATTCCCAGCCCGCTGGCCGGGGCCGCCCCCCCTCACCGCTTCCAGGGCAGGCGCCGGCGGGTCCGGTGGCAGTCCAGCACCCACTCCTTGCGCACGATGGTGCCTCCGCGCCCCTTCACCTGGCTGTACTTGGGGGTGTTGGCGAAGGCGCAGCTGGGGGAAAGCAGACAGAGATCAGAGAGGGGCTGGGGGAGAGAACCCCCCCCGCAGCTCTGGGGACGGAGTTAGACTTGGGGGGCGGGGAGCCAGGACTCCGGGGTTCTTTGCACAGCACACCACTGGGAAGGTGCCCGAGGTTACTCCTGCAGGAGCGCCGGGCCGCGCAGGGAGGGGCCCGGGATCCCCAGAGGAAGGGCCAGAGGGGGCTCAGCTCCTGGCAGCTACCCCAGGGTGCAGAGGGGCAGGGCACAAGCAGGTCAGCCGATGGGAAGGTCGGTACCTGGGTCCAGAGGGGCTGGCTGGGCCGGGGAAGGGTTGGCGGTACCTACACGAGGTGGGTGCTATCGGGGGGCCCTGGCAGGCCGGCTGGGTGGTTCCCGCCGTGCAGGGGAGGGGCCGGCGGTACCTACATGAGATGGGTGCAGTCGGGGGTCCAGTCGGGCCGGTACTTGGCGCCCATCTCCAGTGCCTTGTCCCGCAGCTGGGAGCGGAAGGGGTTCTGGAAGCCGCTCAGCACGAAGACCGTCCCCTGCAGGAGGTGATGAAAATCCCCCGCCCCCCCCTCCGCCGCCGGCACCTTCGGCTGCTTCTTGGAGGCAGGTGGCTTGCGGGGGGGCGGCCCGGAGGAGGGAGCCGGCGCAGGGGCTGGCAGGAGGATGGGGGGGTAACCATCGTGAGCCAATGGCAATGCCCAGCCAAAGGAGTGACAGAGCTGTCTGCCCTCACGTTTCACGCCCCCACCCGGCCTTTCCATGGCCCCCAAGGCAGAGACAGCCCCTCAGTCTGTACAAGAGAGAGCGCCTGGGACACTGCCCCGGAGCCCTGGCGCCCAGCCCCGCCGCTCTAACCGCTAGCCCGCACTCCCCTCCCAGAACCAAGGGCAGAACCACGGAGCCCTGGCTCCCAGCCCCCTCTCACCTTTGGGCTTCTTGGGGGTCGGCTGGGCGGGGTGAGAGGCCTTGGGGTCCGGTTTCCGCGCAAGGGCTGTGTTCTCCTTGCTGAACTCAAACTTCCTCTTGGTGGGAGCCGGGTCCTGAGGAGGAAGCAAATGGGTCAGGGACAAAAGGTCAGTCACTGGCCCAAACCACACGGGATTCCTGCGTAGAGCCACCTCTGGGGTGGGGCACGGGGCCATCGACAGGGCTCCCCTACCCCGACATGCAGCCAAATCTGGGGTGGTGCACGGGGCCGTCGACAGGGCTCCCCTGCCCCGACATGTAGCCAAATCTGGGGTGGTGCACGGGGCCGTCGACAGGGCTCCCCTGCCCGGCCCCGACATGCAGCCACCTCTGGGGTGGGGCACGGGGCCGTCGGCAGGGCTCCCCTGCCCCGACATGTAGCCAAATCTGGGGTGGTGCACGGGGCCGTCGACAGGGCTCCCCTGCCCGGCCCCGACATGCAGCCACCTCTGGGGTGGGGCACGGGGCCGTCGGCAGGGCTCCCCTGCCCGGCCCCGACATGCAGCCACCTCTGGGGTGGGGCACGGGGCCGTCGACAGGGCTCCCCTGCCCGGCCCTGACATGCAGCCACCTCTGGGGTGGGGCACGGGGCCGTCAGCAGGGCTCCCCTGCCCGGCCCCGACATGCAGCCACCTGTCTGCACTGAGAAATGGCCCCAGACAGGGAATCTCCCGCACCCCTCGGGGTGTCCCCCAAGGGTCATTCCCCTCCCCAGGGAGCAGCTCTCGTTCCCAGGGCGAACCCTTGCTCTGCCAGACTGCGCAGCGTGGTGCACATCTCTGCTCCCGCACAGGGCCACGGGGCCCGGGGCCCCCGGGGGAAGGCGAGCGGGCCAGGCACCTGGTGTCACTTGCTGTGCAGTGACAATTTGAAGCTGTTCCACAAGGCTCTGCCCTGCCCCTCCCCCAGCGCGTGGGGAGGGCACCCGAACTGCCCCCCCCGAGCTCCGCAGCCCCTGCCATTGCGAGGGAGGGCTGGCCCCCCAGGCGCCGTACCTTGGGGGAGGCTGCAGCGCAGCTGGGGGAGGTCCTGGGGGTGGGCTTCCCTGTGGCAGGCGGGGAGGGGGAGGCGGCGTGGGGCGTGCTGGCCTGGAGGGTGGCCACGGCGTAGCTGGGGGACGGGTCCTCTGTGGGCGAGGCTGCACAGGAGCAGAGAAGAGACGTCACGGCCACGAGGCTCAGCAGCAGCACATGGAGCTCACCAGAGCCACCCCGGGGCAGGAGACAGCCCCTGGAAACTGGCACTTCTGGGTAACCTAGGCAGGCGGGCAGCATGCCCAGCTCTTACCACTAGCCCCCACTGCCCTCCATGAGCCTGGGAGAGACCCCAGGAGTCCTGGCTCCCAGCCCTCTCTAACCACTAGCCCCCACTCTGCTCCATGAGCCAGGGAGAGACCCCAAGAGTCCTGGCTCCCAGCCCCCACTAACCACTAGCCCCCACTCTGCTCCATGAGCCAGGGAGAGACCCCAGGAGTCCTGGCTCTCTAACCACTAGCCTCCACTGCTCTCCATGATCCAGGGTGAGACCCCACGAGTCCTGGCTCCCAATTCCCAATCTAACGCTCACACCCCCTCCCCCTCCAGAAGTTTCCAGTACCTTTTGGTGGTGTGAGCAGCGGTTTACTAGCTCGGCTGAAGAACAAGGCCCCAGGTCTCAACGAGGCAGAGCTGCTGTCCTCATCCTTCACCTTAAACTGGCCCAGCTTGGTCACCTTCTGCGGGAAGAGGCAGGCTGGGTTATCGGGCTGCGGGTCAGGGATGAGGAGCACCAGGAAAGCTCTACTCACCGGAGAGGCAGATTTTGATGGTATTTCGTTGTTTTCGGGCGGCGAGTGAAACTTCACGAAGGACAGCCCATAAGCCAAGGTCTGTGGGAGATCAGCCAGAAAGTGACTCACTGGCAGAGTTGGAGAGAGAATCCAGGAGTCCTGGCTCACAGCCCCTGTCCCCTGGTCTAACCACTAGACCTCATCCCTCCTCCACTTACCCACTCTGTGTCCACTTTCACACTGTTATGATACATTTGGTACAAAGTCTGCCTCGTGAAGTATCACGTGAAAACTCATAATCTGCAGAACATCATTGTCCCGTTAAAATGTGGAACAACTCTGTGTATAAAGCTATAAACTTCTACTCTGAAGTTACTGTGGGGAATACCCCCAGACTACCTCCTGAGAGACAAAGACCAGACCAATGCCCCACCAGGTGTTACGTGCTTTGGCAGCCAGTCTCCAGCAGGGGAAATGCGTGAATAAGAAATGTTCATTTTATACCAGAGACCGTTCAAGCCACACGTACATAAGATGAGAGGCAATGGGAGAGAAGGATACAAGAATGAAAACCACCTCTCCCATTTCATGTCATCAGTGAACGCTGGAGGGATTGAACCAAAGGGCAGGGTCCCGGGTTGAAAGGAAATTCAGCCTGCGAAAGCTACTGCAGGCTTCTGGTGAGAAAAGCCCTCCTTGCTTTCCAGTCACTGAGCCTGGTAAAGTAAGGACTGGCTAGTGTGTTTCTCTCTGATTATTTTTCTTTGGAACCAGAGGCAGTCAGGTTGGAGTGTCCCGGGAACACAGCTGTTCCCCAGTCCGGACTGTCCCTGGAGCACGTCACCCCTGCCCCACGTCAGCAGGGTGTAGTGAAAATGGCCACTGATCCTCACTGCCCCTTTCGCTCACCCCTCCGGAATCCCTTCCAGCCCGGCCAGCGTGCGAGGGGCCCCCAGAGCAAGCTGTATGGCAGAGCGGCGAGGGGCCCCACCTTGGTGTAGGGCTGGGTGCAGACAATTTTCACCCGGTCCCATTTCTTCTCAGCCGCGGCCTTCACCAGCTTGTCCGGGCCGAACATCCGGACCCGGTTGAGGTTGGTGCCAGCCTTGCTCTCCGAGGGCGACATGAAGGACGAGGTGACCAGCAGCACCTGGGGAGGAGGGATCCTGGCGTAGAGAAGGCTCCCTAACCCCCCGGCCCCCCCGGCCCCAAATCCCGTCACCACCCCAATCTGAAGGGGCTGAGACCCCTGGGGACACTCAGCTGGGCCCCACCCCCCAGGGGTCACCGAACCGGATCCACCCTCTGCCCTCCCACACCCACCTGAGGCCTGGGAGCACCCGAAGCCCAGCACGGGCGGCTCCCTCCTCTCACCTCGTAGTCCTGCTCGCTGGGCGAGGCGGAGCTGCCGGCCAGCACCTCCACGAAGGCCGAGCCCTCGTTGCCCACGTCAATGCTGTGGATCCGCTCCTCCTTCTCGAACTGCCGCCGGGGAGGGGAGAGTCACGGGCCGGGGACGAGGCCCCCCGAGAACCCAGGAGTCCGGGCTCCCAGCCCCGCCCCCGAGAACCCAGGAGTCCGGGCTCCCAGCCCCCCCCCCCCGAGAACCCAGGAGTCCGGGCTCCCAGCCCCCCCCCCCCGAGAACCCAGGAGTCCGGGCTCCCAGCCCCCCCCCCCCCCCCGAGAACCCAGGAGTCCGGGCTCCCAGCCCCCCCCCCCCCGAGAACCCAGGAGTCCGGGCTCCCAGCCCCCCCCCCCCCCGAGAACCCAGGAGTCCGGGCTCCCAGCCCCGCCCCCGAGAGCCCCGCCCCCACCTGCAGGATGACTGACAGCTGCTTCTCGCCGGGCTGCGCCGCCCGCCACTTGCGGTAGGTGTCGGCCTTGAGCAGGTTCTCGGCGCATGAGTCTGGGGGGGAGGGGAGAGTGTCAGGGGGAGCGCCCACCCCCACACGGAATGGACTCTCCCGCTCTGCTCCCCCGCACTCCATCGGGAATGGTCTCTCCCGCCTCCCCGGGACCCCAGACCCCCCCACTCCCTAATGGTCTCTCCCGCCCCGCTCGGAGTGATCCGCCCCGCCCCGCTCGGAGTGATCCGCCCCGCCCCGCACGGAACGGACTCTCCCGCGCTCCATGGGGAATGGTCTCTTCCACCCCCCGGGAATGTCCCCCGCCCGGAAATGGTCTGCCCCGCACCGGGTCGGCGCTGCTCGCGGACACCACATGACGGATCCCGATCTCCGGCATCGCCGCGCTCCGCGCCGCCCCGACCCGGAAGCAAAATTCCGCCGCCCGCCGGAAGTAGAACCGCTCTGCGCCGCCCGCTCTGTGTGCGCCCAGTCCTCCGAGCGCTCTGCGCAGGCGCCGCTGCGCAGCGAGAGGCTGTGCGCATGCGCAGCGCCCGGCGTCGCCTGAGACGGCGCGTGCTGGTGGCTCCTTCGCGCCTCTTTCTCGAGTTCCCCGCTCGATCGCGGCGCATGCGCCTTGCCACCGGTGCTGCCCCCTGGCGGCACAGAGGGAAAGTCTCCTCTAAGGCCGACATGACGTCATGGAGCACGTGCCCCCTTCCCCTCTGCCAGGGCTCAGTGCGATCGCTGGTGCACGTGCGCACGCGAGCTCACCAACAGGTCACCACAACCGTGCACACGTGCAACTCACAGCACGGTCACCGAGCCCCTGCTCACAAGAACCCTACCAGCTGGGGCCTGTAGTCACCCTCTTGGCTGTCAGGTTTGCACAAGAACAGGGGACACGCTCACACCTGTGCACACTCTCTTGCACGGGGACAGGGGACACACATTCCTGCACACTCTCCTGCACGGGGACAGGGCACACACATTCCTACACACTCTCCTGCACGGGGACAGGGCACACATTCCTGCACACTCTCCCGCACGGGGACAGGGCACACATTCCTACACACTCTCCTGCACGGGGACAGGGCACACATTCCTACACACTCTCCCGCACGGGGACAGGGCACACGTTCCTGCACACTCTCCTGCACGGGGACAGGGCACACATTCCTGCACACTCTCCCGCACGGGGACAGGGCACACACATTCCTACACACTTTCTTGCACAGGGACAGGGTACACTCATTCCTATACACTCTCTCACATAGGGACAGGGGACACACTCATTCCTATACACTCTCTCACATAGGGACAGGGGACACACTCATTCCTATACACTCTCTCGCACAGGGACAGAGGACACACACACTTTCCCACGTTCTCTCACACAGGGGTGAGGGTGGCCAATCAACCTGACCCAACCTACCCTGCCCAGTGCTCTGCACCCCCATACCTGGCTCGGCCGCCAGGATGGACCTGCCTCTCCTGGTACCAAGTGCCGTGCCTTCTTGAGGCAACGGGTGGGGGGCAGGCAGGGTCACGGTCCCCTCCCCAGATTTCTGGGGAGTTCATACCAGAAGGAGGCCAGCAGCAGCCCTTTCAGCACCATG
The DNA here is from genome assembly GCA_032595735.1 of Pelochelys cantorii. Classification (NCBI taxonomy): domain Eukaryota; kingdom Metazoa; phylum Chordata; order Testudines; family Trionychidae; genus Pelochelys; species Pelochelys cantorii. The sequence goes on from CM064349.1 coordinate 4,196,746, forward strand.
CAGGAGGGACGGGATGGGAGCTGCTTCCATTTTTAAGAAAAAATTGGGACACCCCTGGGAGGGCTTAAATATGCTGCTGTCCCTTTAGAAACGGTCACCCTAATTAACACCCAGGCCTGCCCCTCAAGCCAGGCATCAGAGCCCTGGAGAGCCCGAGCCCAGCGAGGTGGGGCCCTGGGGCTGCCACTCCAGCCTCAGCCTTTGCTGCCGTTCTGCCTGCCTGTCCCAGGCCTCTCTCTGGGGCCTGGACCAGAAACTCTCTGTGCTGCGCATGCCGGCCCCCAGCCAGCCCAGCCACGCCTCCCTCAGCACCCTGGGCCCCAGGCCTCAGCCAGGGATCAGAGCTGGGAGAGAACCCAGGAGTCCTGGCTCCCAGCTCCCCTCTAACCACTAGCCCCCACTCCCCACAGATCCAACCCAGGAGTCCCAGCCCCCCACGGGGCGTGGGCTGGGGTTCCCGGCCCTGGGCTGAGCCCGCCGTAGTCTGTAACAATCCCCGCCCCACACTCAGTGGGGCCTCCAGCAGATGCCTCCCTGTGCTGAACTGCCCCGGATGCTGAGGCCTGCCAGGGGTCCCTGGCTTGAGCTGCCCCGGGGCCAAGACCCACCGTGCTCGGGAGCAGAAGGCGGCGTGCCGAGCTGGGGCATTCGCTACACTTGGGCAGGGCGGGGGGTTGGCAGGTGGGGGGTTCTCCAGTCCCCGCCACTGTCCCCAGCCCGGCCAGTTCCCCATGTCACCTAGAGCAGCCTGGGGCGGCTCCCGCTTACCATCTGCCCCACCCGGCCCTGGGGGCAGGGAACAGCCAGAACGCAGACAAGAGGGGGCCAGAGAGGTTCGGCTGATCCCCTCCGGGCCCAGGGCCAGATCCCCTCAAAGCTGATCTCCGTCCCACCAGACAACTGGCCAGGCCCCCTCACACTCGCACGTGAGGCCACCTGCCCCCCACCCTGACACCAGCATCACCCGGGGGTGGGGTGGCCCCAGCGTGCCCAATGCTCCAGCCTCCCCCCCCATTGGTCCCCAACACTGTGCCCTCCTTGCGGCTGGGTCTGTGCTCCAGCCCCCCCAGGGGGTTCCCCCATGTGGGGCCCTGGACCCCCCCTCCTGCCACTCCTGGGTGGGGGCAATTCTGGTTCCTTCCCTGCAGCCAGTCCCCCAATAAATCAGTGCAGGAAACAAAAGGCCATTGTTTGCTGGCTGGCCAGCCTGTTCTAACCACTGACCCCTGCTGGCCTCCTAGGGCTGGGAAGGAAACCTGGGCACCCTGCCAGCCCCTCTAACCACTAGACCCCACTGCTTTCCCAGATGTCGGGCGAGAACCAAGGAGTCCTGGTTCCCTGCCATCCCCCTCTCACTGCTCAACACCACTGCCCTCCAAGATCTGGGGATAGAATCCAGGAGTCCTGGCCCCCTCCACCCCTCGCTCTAAGCACTAGACCCCAGTCCCCACCCAGAGCTGACCCCTCCTTTGGGCAGTGATACAAGCAGCGTTGTGTGGCCCCTCTCAGGACTCCTCACTGTCCTGGGACCGCGCCATTCTGCCCAGCCTGGGGTGGGGCCAGGTGCCCCAGAGCCTCTTCAGGGTGGAGTTTCCCCCTAACCCAGCTCCGGGGGGCTCTGGCCCGGCCTGCGGGAGCCCGTCCGTGCCTGTGGCAGTGCCTAATGCGCCCGGGCTTTGCGGACCATCGGGCCAGCAGCCTGTGCTCCAGCGTGGGAATCTTGCTGGTGGCTGGCGAGCATTTGGGGTGCTCGGAGCCCATCTCCCTGGCGTTGGGGCTGCGTCCCCTCTGGAGCTCAGCCCCTGCCCCACATTGGGCACCGGCCGGCCGTGTCACTGCTGGGCTCCCCCATCCGGGAACCCCGCGCTAGGGGCAGCAGGGCCCGTGGGCGGGGGCTGGGCTGGGGCAACATGGGATGAGGCTGCCCAGTCAGTTCTCAGGCTCCCAAGGGTCCAGCCCCGGGCTCCCCCTACCCCAGATACCCCCGGCCTGGCAGGGGCGGCCCTGGGCTGTGGTGCCACATCCCCAGGCGGGTCCGGCTCGCAGGAAAGGCAGACGTGGCCAGCTGTGAGAGGGCCAGGCCAGGTAATTGATGGCCCCGCAGCCGGATCCCTCCAGGAACTGGCTGTTCCCAGGCCCCGTTCCCTGCCCCGCGGCTATAAATCCCCACGGGGTGCAGAGGCGGCTGCATCCGACGGTCAGCTCCCCTCGTGCCTGGCGCTCGGCTCGGCACCATGGCCGCCCGCCTCGCTCTCTGCCTGCTCTCGGCGCTGCTGGCCACCGGTGAGTGGGAGTCTGCCAGCACCAACCACTGCCCCCTGCCCTCAGCACTACCCCCCCTGCCCTCCCAGAGCCCCCGCTCTCACCACTGCCCCCTGGCCTCCTGCTCTAACCACTAGCCCCGCTGCCCTCCTAGAGCCCCCGCTCTAACCACTGCCCCTGCCCTCCCGCTCTAACCGCTACCCCCACTGCCCTCCCAGAGCCCCTGCTCTAACCACTACCCCCACTGCCCTCCCAGAGCCCCCACTCTCACCACTACTCCCGCTGCCCTCCCAAAGCCCCCACTCTAACCACTGCCCCTGCCCTCCCGCTCTAACCACTACCCCCTGCCCTCCCAGAACCCCCGCTTTAACCACTACCCCCCTGCCCTCCCAGAATGCCTTCTCTAACCACTACCCCCCCTGCCCTCCCAGAGCCCCCGCTCTAACCACTCCACTTCCCTCCAAGAGCCAGGGACAAAACCCAAGAGTTCTGGCTCCCAGAGCCCCTGCTCCAACCACTAGACCCCACTCCTCTCCCAAAGCCCCAGCTCTAACCACTACCCCCACTGCCCTCCCAGAGCCAGGGAGAGAACCCAGGCCTTCTGGCAGCTCCCATTTCACTCACACCCCTGCTCTAACCATTAGACTCCACTCCCCTCCCAGAGAACCCAGGAGTCCTGGCTCCCAGAACAGCTGCTGCAAGCCAGGCTCTGCTAGTGCCTCGAAGGCAGCGCTGCGGGAGACCAGGCCAGGCTGCCGCACTGGAATGATCCGGGGGGAGGGGTTGGCGACCCTATGGATTACCCCCCCATCTTCCCCTCCCTCCCCAGGATGCTGCCTGCGGTGCGAACGCTGCACCAGCGCTGACAAGGCATGCTCCGGAGAGCCGCAGGACTGCGCGCCCTCCCAGACCTCTTGCCTCATCCTGACCTCCGAGACCACAGTCGGTGAGTGGCTGCGTCTCCGCCAGCCTGGTGGGGAGGGGCTGGGCGCAGCTGCTAGCCAGCCACTGGGGTCCCTAGCATACCGGGCGCTGCCCAGACCCCGGCTGAGATCGGGGCCCTGTTGTGCGAGGGGCTCTGGCATCAACCTGTGGAACTCTTCGCCAGGGGATGTTGTGACGGCCAGGACTTTAACAGAGTTCCAAAAAGAGCTAGATCCATTCATGGAGGTTAGGTCCATCGATGGCTATTAGCCATGCCAGAGGCTGGGAATGGGAGCACTGGAAGGGTCCCTGTTCTGGTCACTCCCCCTGGGGCCCCTGGGCAGCCTTCGCGGGGGGCTGGGTCCCGGCTCTGCCTGTCCAGCCCCAGGGATGCTTCTTCCCGTCTCGCCCGCAGGCAAGGAGCGGAAGATCGGCACCTACAAGGGCTGCACAGAGGCCAAGTTCTGCCCCCCACGCTCTTCCAGCCTCAGCTCCGCCTTCGGCCTGCGTGTGCGGAGCGCCGCCAAGTGCTGCCAGCGTGACCTGTGCAACAAGGGGGCCCTGAAGTGTATGAACCAGCCGCCTGGCCAGCCCTGCTCTAACCACTGCACCCCGTTCCCCTCCTGGGACCAGGCAGAGAACCCAGGAGTCCTGCTGCCCAGCCCCTGCTCTAACCACGGCACCACACTGCCCTCACCAGGCAGAGAACCCAGGCATCCTGGTGCCCAGGCCCTGCTCTAACCACTGCACCGCACTGCCCTCACCAGGCAGAGAGCCCAGGCATCCTGGTGCCCAGGCCCTGCTCTAACCACTGCACCGCACTGCCCTCACCAGGCGTCCTGGCTCCCAGCCCCCACCTGCGCCTCCCACCCGGGACACCCCCGCCCCGACTCAGATGGAGGGGCTGCTGCTCTGAGCAGAGAGCCCCCCGCCCCCGCCGCGGCTGACTGTCCGTCCATCTGTCTGTCCCAGTGCCGCGGGCCCAGCCGAAGCCCAACCTGCTGCAGTGCCCGGGCTGCATGTCGGAGGGCGCCGAGTGTGAGGGCAACGAGACCGTCCGCTGCCTGGGCCCCGAGACCCACTGCGTCTACTTCGCCGGCGCCATCACCACCGGTACCGCCAAGGCAGGCTCCGCCCGCCCCGTCCTGCAGCCCTCCCCCCCCACGGCCCAGCCTCCAACCCCCCCCAGCCCCTCCCCTGGCCCGTGTCTGTGTCCAGGTAACATGGTCGCCTAGGCCCCTCTTCTCCCCTCCCCTCCTCTGGCCATTGCTCCCCCCTCCCCGAGGTCTCCCCTCCGCAGCCCCTTGGCCTCCCCCCGGCCAGACCCGGCCGGGCCCTCCAAGCAGGGTCTTTGGGGCCCCAGGCCCCAGGCATCTTCTCCAGTTCTGGACTGTTCTCTGCAAGGACAAACCCCTCCCTTCCTCTCCCTACCCCAGTAACCCCCAGCTACCGAGTGCCCCCCACAGGCAGCCCCATGGGACCCCCCATCCGCCTTCCTCACAGGGACAGGAGCCGGGAGCCCTGTGGAGATCAATGCAGGGACCATCACAGCGCCCCCGACGGGAAGGCTTGGAAAGCCAGGCAGATGCACCCACAGAGGGCGAGGTCCCTGGCTCCCCCCCTCCGGGCACACGGGGGTGGCAGCGCGGTCCCTGGAATACCCCCCAGGGCACACGGGAGTGGCAGCGCGGTCCCTGGAATACCCCCCCGGGCACATGGGGGTGGCAGCGTGGTCCCTGGAATACCCCCCCCAGGGCACACAGGGGTGGCAGCGTGGTCCCTGGAATACCCCCCCGGGCACATGGGGGTGGCAGCGTGGTCCCTGGAATACCCCCCCCAGGGCACACGGGGGTGGCAGCGTGGTCCCTGGAATACCCCCCCCAGGGCACACGGGGGTGGCAGCGTGGTCCCTGGAATACCCCCCCTGAGCACACGGGAGTGGCAGCGCGGTCCCTGGAATACCCCCCCCGGGCACATGGGGGTGGCAGCGCGGTCCCTGGCTCCCCCCCCCGGGCACACGGGGGTGGCAGCACGGTCCCTGGAATACCCCCCCCGGGCACATGGGGGTGGCAGCGTGGTCCCTGGAATACCCCCCCCAGGGCACACGGGAGTGGCAGCGCGGTCCCTGGAATACCCCCCCCGGGCACATGGGGGTGGCAGCGTGGTCCCTGAATACCCCCCCCAGGGCACACGGGGGTGGCAGCGTGGTCCCTGGAATACCCCCCCTGAGCACACGGGAGTGGCAGCGCGGTCCCTGGTACACCCCCCACCAGGGCACACGGGGGTGGCAGCGCGGTCCCTGGGTCCCCCCTCAGGGCACACGGGGGTGGCAGCGCGGTCGCTGGAACACACCCCCCCGGGGCACACGGGGCTGGCAGCGTGGTCCCTGGGTCCCCCCTCAGGGCACATGGGGGTGGCAGCGCAGTCCCTGGCACCCGCCGGGCTTCCCAGGTGCTGAGCCGCGGGGCCCGGGAGGCCGGGTGGGGGTCAGGGCGCCCGTTGGATTGTCACAATCTCTCCGTCTCAGGGGCTGCTGGGGGAGGATCTCTGGGGCTCACCCCCCCCCCCAGTGACGCCGTCTCCGCTCTCTCCCAGGCACCCGGAATTACACCTATGCCTTGCGGGGCTGCGCTACCAAGAGCTCCTGTATCAGCAGGGTGGGGGTCTACAGGCTGCCGGGGGTCTTCACCGATGTTGTCACCACGTCCGAGTGCGACCCGGCCCCCGCCCCCACCCCCACGCCGGAGAACTAGCCCCCGGCGCCACCCAGCCCGGCCGGGGCCCAGGGACCCGGCTCGGTCCTCGCAGGCTGAGCGGGGCTCAAGTGCCGGCCACAGGCGCACGCCGCCAATGCCCGGGGCCGGGGGGTTTGTGTCCGGTGAGAACGTCACTGAATAAAGCATCCCCCAAGGGTGACAGGAGACACGCGTGGGGGTTTTAACAGGGCCCTGCCTGGGGCGGGGTCTGGGCCGTGCCCAGCATAAGGGGGCTCTGATCACAAGGGTCTGGGCCGTGCCGGGCACCAGGGGGCTCTGATCACAAGGGTCTGGGCTGTGCCGGGCACAAGGGGCTCTGATCACAGGAGGGCTGGGCCATACCGGGCACAAGGGGGCTCTGATCATGGGGGGTCTGGGCCGTGCCGGGCACAAGGGGGCTCTGATCACGGGGGGTCTGGGCCGTGCCCAGCACAAGGGGGCTCTGATCACAAGGGTCTGGGCCGTGCCGGGCACAAGGGGCTCTGATCACAAGGGTCTGGGCCGTGCCGGGCACAAGGGGGCTCTGATCACAAGGGTCTGGGCCGTGCCGGGCACAAGGGGGCTCTGATCACAGGGGGCTGGGCCATGCCGGGCACAAGGGGGCTCTGATCACGGGGGGTCTGGACCGTGCCAGGCACAAGGGGGCTCTGATCACAGGGGGCTGGGCCGTGCCGGGCACAAGGGGGCTCTGATCACAGGGGGTCTGGGCCGTGCCAGGCACAAGGGGGCTCTGATCACAGGGGGCTGGGCCGTGCCGGGCACAAGGGGGCTCTGATCACGGGGGGTCTGGGCCGTGCCAGGCACAAGGGGGCTCTGATCACAGGGGTCTGGGCCGTGCCGGGCACAAGGGGGCTCTGATCACAGGGGTCTGGGCCGTGCCGGGCACAAGGGGGCTCTGATCACAGGGGTCTGGGCCATGCCGGGCACAAGGAGGGGCCCAGTCTTGTGTAGGGCTGGGCAGCTGCCCGGTCTTTCAGCTGGACCTTGGGAAGAGAGGCAAAGCCCAGGCCCTCCCCTCCCAGGCTCCCCACTGCGAGGCGAGGCCGTGGCAATGCAGTCCAGTGGTTAGTGCACTTGCCCCAGACTCAAGAGCCCCCAGTTCAACTTCCTGCTTTGCCCAGACCCCCTTCAGTAAATCACCCAACCGGTCCCTGCCTCAGTTTCCCCATCTGGAAATCAGAGCTAGCAGCCCTGCCTTGTGTGCCAGGGTGTGCAGGGAGGAAGTGGCAAGGGTGGGGCTAACGAGTCCTGGGGGGGGAACACGGTGAGTTGTGCCCAGCCCCTGGGGGAGCTTTCTCCGCTGCTTGGTCCGGACCCCCCTCAAATGGCAACTATGGGCGGGGGAGGGGCAAGGCTCCTCCCCAAACTTGCTGCTTCGCAGACATGCCCCAGATTTCTCCCTTAGCCCTGCTGGGGGTTGGTGGCTGGGCGAGCAGCAACGCCAGGTGCTCTGAGAGCCAGGCAGGCCATGTGCTTCCCAAGTGTCTGTGCCCCGTACAGCCCAGGGGACGGGGAGGGACTCGTGGGAGGACTGGAATTCTGCACCCGGCTCAGCTGCGGGGAGGGGGCAGGGCTTCCCCTTCCCAGGGAGCAGCTGGGGCCAGGTCACCGCCCCACCCCCTTCTGCCTGCCCCCTCACTCAGCTGCAGGGGGAGGGGTCACTCTATGGGGAGCTGCCCCCGCCCGCCCAGCCCCTGCATTCCTATCTCTCCCCAGGCCCAGAACCTCCCCCCCCCCGACTGAGCCCCTTCCCCTGCACTCCTGGATCTCCCCCCCCCCCTTGCCTTGCCCTGCCCCTTCTCTGGGGCTCCGCCTTGCTCACTCGGAGCCTCCCCCCCTTCTACACAGAGAAGTGGCCAAGTCACTGGCCCCCACTCACTTCCCCCGGGGTAAATCCAGAGTCACTCCCCTGGATTGCAGCTCCTGTTTACACTGGCCCCATCCCACTCACTTCCCCCAGGGTAAATCCAGAGTCACTCCCCTGGATTGCAACTCCTGTTTACACTGGCCCCATCCCATTCACTTCCCCCAGGGTAAATCCAGAGTCACTCCCTTGGATTGCTGCTCCTGTTTACACCGGATACGAGGCTGGCCCCTGGGGATCGCCCCTCATCAGGGAAGGGGGCAGCTGGTGGGGGGGGGGAGGCTTTGGAGATGTTCCCAGGTGGTCTGGCCTGGCACCTGCCACCTATTTCAGCAGCCCCTGAGCCGGGGCAGGTTTGCAAACACTCGGGGGCTGAGCCGGCTGCCAGGGCCTGTCCGTGGCTTTGCGGGTTGCCCGGCTGGCTAGTCAGTGGCTCTTTGCCACGTAGAGCGGCTCTGGCGGCGGACGGAGGCGTCAGGCCTGCCAGTGTGGCTACGGAAAAAGGCCGCATCCTTACACCCCTCAGTCCGTTGGGCGCCCTCGCCAGCCGGGCCCCTCTGCTGCCCTCCAGAGGTTCCCAGGGATGAGGGCCTGCAGCCGACCGGGCAAACCCGCCGTCCTGGTTCGTGGCCTCTCGGAACGACTCCCCCAGGCTGCCCGTGCCCTCGGCGCGCTGCCCCGCAGGCTGGAGCCGTACGGAGCGCCCGACTGGCTCTCCAGCCCCCGCCCGCGGCTCCCAGCCAGGGAGGGGCCGGGAACAAAGCGGGGTTGGCCAGCAGCGAGGAGCCGGCAGGCTGGTGGCTCGGAGCCTGGTGCCAGGGTCCCACTGGGAGCGCCGTCCCGGCCTGGCTGGGTGACCTTGGGGCAACCACATCCCCCCCGCTGTGTAGTGCGTTGGCGCAGGGAGAGATCTCGCTGCTCTCGGGCCCAAGGAAGGGCGCTAGGGCTCTGCCCCGGCCTTTTTGGCTGGTTCTGCGAGAGGGGGGGGCTTGTGTTCACTCTCGTTGTGCATCCACTGGTCACTTTGTTGTGATTCATGTGACTCCTGTGCGCCTGGGTTGCTCTGCAGTGACTCTGTGTGCATGTGTGTGTGTGCATGCATGTGTGTCTGTGTGCATGCATGTCTCTGTGCGTGCGCGTGTGCGTGTGTCTGTGCGCACGCGTGTGTGTCTGTGTGTGTCTCCATGTGTGTCTGTGTATGTGCGTGTGTCTCTGTGTGTGCGTGTGTGCGTGCATGTGTGTCTCTGTGTGTGTGTCTCTGTGCGTGTGCGTGTGTCTCTGTGCGCACATGTGTGTGCCTGCGTGTCTCCGTGTGTGCGCATGTGTGCACATGTGTCTCTGTGTGTGCGTGAGTGTGTGCCTGTGTGTGCGCGTGTGTCTCTGTGCACACGTGTGTCTCTGTGTGTGCGTGTGCACGTGTCTCTGTGTGTGTGTGTGCGTATGTGTCTGCGTGTGCATGCATGTGTGTGTGTGTGCATATGTGTCTGTGCGTGTGCCTGTGTGTGTGTGCGTGTGCGTGTGCAGTGCCCAGCGGGGGATGGGGTCCAGCCACACAAGGAGCAGGAGTTGATGTTCGTGGCGGGGGGGAGAACTGACTGTTACACTGACCGGGCAAATGCCTCCTTGGGACCGAACGGAGCCCAGGGGCCAGGGGATAGAAGCGAGAAGGAAAGCGGGGGGCACAGGCGTGGCTGCTGGGGCGCTGTGCGGAGGCGGCAGAGCAGTGGCCGGCAGGAACGGAGCGTTTCCAGCTCCTTGCGATTGCAAACCACGCTAGGGCAGAGGCCAATAGTCTGACATGCTGGAGGGGCAGTTTGCTGCTGCTTGTTAAGCCAGAGACTGAATCTTGCAGGGACACTGTGGGAATCCGGGGTCCCGCGGGGCTCCAAACCCACCGGGAGCTGCAGCGATCTCGGCTCCGCAATGCAGCCCAAAGGAAAGCGAAGACGAGTCCCGTTCGTAGCAGCTTGGAAAGAGCTGGCGGGACTCTGAATTTCAGGAGCTGTTCCCTGGCGCCATGCGGGGCCAGTGAGTGTGCGGCCTGCACAGCGACGCTCTACAGACGCGTCTATTAACAGAGGCCCCGCTCGCCCTCCCGAAGGCCGTTGGTATTGCAGTCTCCATGGAACTGGCCCCACCGGGGGGGGCGCGATACCTCCGTGCGTCCCACGAACCTGCCCACCCAACAGCGGGGAGCCAGGGGAGTGGGGGGCTAGTGGTTAGAGCTCAGCCCACCCTGCTGCTCCTCCGTCCCCTCCTACCATGCCGGGCGTCCTGCCAGGGGCTGCGTGCTAGAGGCGGGCGGGGTACCCAGGCGTCCTGGCCCGGACCGGGCGTACCTGCCGGAGGAGCAGCAGTAGAGTCTCAGGGAAAACCTGCCCTGCTTGGTTTTCTCTTTGGCGGGGGGCTCCTGGGAATACGGGGTAACCCCATTGTTGGGCGGCAAACCTTGTACGCCTGGAGGCAGGACACCAGTGCAGCGGTTTCACTGGTCTCAGGCACTGTATAAGGAAAAGCTAAAGCACCTTCCACTTGCGGCAACAAAGATCCTTCTGAAGACACGCACGGGGGAGGCGGTTCGGTTCCCCTCTTGGGCACTGCTGAGGTTATGGTGGCGCCCAATGGACAGGCGGCTGAATTGCCACTGGTTGCGGTGAAAGGCCATTACCTGGCCTTAACGGACAGATCGCGGCTCCGGGAGATCCCGCTGAACAGAGCAGACGTGCCCGGTGGCTACAGAAGACACGGGTCTGACCGATGTATCAGAGCAACACGCGGCTCTTTGGAGAGGCTCTGGGAAGTACGAGGGGAATCGCCGTGAAACCGAACATTAAACTGGCAGCCAGCCAAACTACCCGAAGGCCAGAACGGTGCCGTAGGCCATCGGGCCACGAGCTGAAGTGGGCCTGGAGCGCTAGTCAAAACCGGAGTCCTAATGCCAGACACCCACCGCCCGGGGCCCTCGCCGACCCTTCCAATACTGAAGGAAGTCGGTTCCATGCGGATTTGCGGAGATTTGAAGGTTGCTGCTAGCCCGGTGTCATGTGCAGAGCAAACCCCCTTCCCCACATCGATGGCGTCTCTGCGGGCCTGGCGGGGACACAAGTTCAGCAAGACTGAGCAGAGGCGAGCGTATTTACAGATGCCGGTCGAGGAGAAGTCCCAGGAGCTGTTGACTATTGTGATGCATAAAGGTGTTGACTATCATGACTGTCGCTCACCCTTCGGAATAACGGCTGCTCCGGCTGTGTCCCCGAGGGCTCTGGACCAGATCTTGTGGGGCTTGCCAGGAATCCAGCGTGATCTCGACGACATCCTGCTCGTGGGCAGGAACGAGGCGGATCGCCTTAAGAACTTGGAGGCTCCCCTACACAGACTGGGAGGGTACAGCCCACGAGTCCCGTCAGTCGGCTTCACTTGTTCCTAGGACCATTGAACTACTATGGAACGTTTCTCCCACAGTTCGCCACACGGCGTGAGCTCCTTGGCCACAGCGGGGCCGGGACGTGGACTGACGCCTGCGACATTGCATTTAACCAGGCTAATTGTGCATGGCTAAACTCGGCAGTCCTCGACATCCTCACCTCCACAGTCGGCCTGCGGTGCCCCCCCATGGAGCCAGAGCGGTCTGGTCACACACGATGCCTGCGGGAGAAGAGAGACCACTTGCTTTTGCTTCGCGCGCCTTAAGCAAGGCTGAAACTAGCCACGCGCAAATCGCGCGTGAAGCTTTGGGAATCATTTTCGGGAATTCCACCAGTGCCTGCTTGGACGGCAGTTTACGCTTCTCACTGACCAGCCACCTCTGGCGGCGATTTCTGGTCCACACGCAGGTTTTCCCCCATTGGCTGCCCTGGGCCCCGTGGCTTTCGGGACACACACAGGAGATCAGGCAGCGGAAATCCACTCTGCACAGCAATGTGGATGCTCTCTCAGCTGCCAGTCAAACATCCAGAGAGTGGCCAGAAGGAGGTGAACAGGGAGAGAACATGCCCATCCCTGCCCTGCAAGTTGAGAGAGCAACTCGTGTGGACCCAGAACTGCCCCAAGTTATGGACCTAGTGATGCAGGGAACATCTCTATGGGGCTCTCAGGTCTCACCAGACCTTGTTCCCTGCATATGCAGGAGGACGGAGTGATCCATCCATTCTGAGTGCTTGCTGTGGGGAACGTGGGTCATTATTCCACCGCTCCTGAGACAACAGATGTTAGAGCAGCCGCGCTCCGGTCCCTGTGGAGTGGGGCGCATGAATGAAATTGCACAAAGCTATTTTTGGTGGCCTGGCATGGCCGGGGCCATTGAAGAGAAGGCAAACGCTTGTATTTCACGCTGGGGTGTGAGGACGGCACCTCAGCTGGCACCTCTACACCCATGGGACTGGCCTGAAAATCCGTGGCAACGTATTCACGTGGATTTGGCTGGCCCGTTTGAAGGTGGCATGTTCTTGGTGGCGGTAGACGCCCATTCCAAATGGCCAGAAGTCTCTCTAATGCCGCCCAAGGCTGCTGAGCATACGGTCCAAAACCGACGGGGAATCTTCGGTTGTTTTAGTCTGCCAGAGCCACTGGGGAGCGACAACGGCTCGCGGTTTGTCTCTCGGGAGCGTGGAGATTTTGTGGATGCAAACGAGATCCATCACATCACCTCCGCGCCGTATCACCCACCCGCCAATGGACTGGCTGAGAGGTTTGTGCGGCCAACGAAACGCGCTTTGAAACTGGCGAGAGGACATTCACTCCTGCACAAGCGTCGAGACACCTTCTTACCCTCCCACCGACACACCCCTCCCGCTACACCCAGACGGTCCCCAGCTGGGACGGCGGCTGCGCCCGTGCTGTGATCTGCTGACACCTTCTGAACTGCGAGAAATGAGCAACGGCCGCAGCAAGGCCAAGTCCCCCGGCGCAGCCAGAGCAGGAGACCGGAGCTTTAGCCCCGGAGAGCCGGTTTGGGCTCAGAACTTTGCTCCTGGAGCTCAACGGGTCCCTGCCACCGTCATGGCTCAGACAGGACCTGTTCCCTGGACTGTCCAAGCTGCAGAGGGTCTCCTCAGGCTATGACATGTGGATCAGCGGTTGTGCCTGCCCCCAGGACATGTCTCCAGCTGAGTTGCCTGACCCCCGACTGCCGGTGAGCTCCCAGGTCAAGAATCACCGGCTCCTGACTCTCCTCCTCCATCCCCGCCTGGGCGAACAAACCCCTCCCTGAGCCGGCTGATCCGACAGCCCCACCTGGTCGTGCTTTGAGCCCCAAGCCCATTGTCCAGCCCGCACCCTCAACCCCTTCGGGGGCCAGAACGCCAGACGCCCGCCGTAACCCACCTCGAGAACGGAGGCCTCAGCGGCCGGACCTTTAGATCAGGTGAACCCACAGATGGGGCAAACTAACCCCCGGGGTCGCGGGAGCTGGGGCAGTCTGCCCTCCTCCCCGGGACAGTGTGTGTTCGATTTAAGGGACACTCTTGGCGGGATTGTCGCAGTAATAGGTCGTGTTGCTGTAGTAACTGAGTAAGGTTGTTTGGGCTCAGCCCCGCCGCGTGTGGCTGGTTCTCGCTAGTTCTGTGTTATGGGATCAAATGGACACTTGCAACCGCTGCTGCTCTGTGCTCCGAGCGATTTCTCCCTCCCCTCGGTACCGCCAAAGGCTAGAACCCCCTCCGTGCCTCAGTTTCCCCACCTGCCCACTGTCAGCTCTCACTGGGAAGCTTTGGGGGCAGGGGCTGTGTAATGTGGCCAGGCCTGGCAAGACCGGCTGCCGGTCTCTCCATCCCCAAGCGCGCCCATCTCGATCTGTCCAGCCCTCCCACACACCCCTGGATCACCCGGAGCCCGTTGGTGAGGCCTTCGCCTCATCAGACTGGGAGTTAACCCCCCGCTGAGAGGAACCAAGCAGCTCCTCCCTCCACAGCAAGGGGCCCGGGCGCCAATGCAGATCATACACAGGTTTTCGCCTTTCCCCCCCAACCACAAAGGCGAGTCTAGAATTCCCGCTTCTGTCGTTGAAGAGGAAAACTGCGATTTGGACTTGACCCCACAGCTAGGGGTTATGGCAAGGACGTGCCATAAACCTCAGCTCATATGGCACCTGGACTTTCACTGATCCCTTGTGCTAGCTGTAAAATGCCTCATAAAGGCAGCATCGCGCCCCTACTGCCCTGCCTCTGTTTACCCAGCTGTTCTCCCTTCACTTCCCCACCCCACAGCAATTCAGCCCCTGTGTGCAAATAACTCCCAGCTCCTTGGATCTGCCCAGACCTGCCCTCCCCGCATGGCCCTGCCTCACAGGGAGCGGGGGGTGTATTGAAGCCTGGGTGGGGATGACCATACAAGGCCCACACAGCAGAACCAGGAAGCCAGCTGCCCTTTGGCATCCTCTGCTGCAGGGAATGGGGCAGTAAAAGGCCCTTATCACACCCAGCTCCTCTCCCCACCCTGCCACATTAGGGTATTGTCACTCCCCGCATTTCCCACATCCCATCTGGGTGATTTCCCCCCTCCCAGCGCCACTCCCAGCTCCGGGCATAAATCTCCCAGGGTGGGAGAGGGTGGCATCAGAAACGCCCCCACCATGCACATCCCACCCGCCCTCGGCCTGCTCGCTGTGCTCCTGGTGGTGGCTGACGCTCAGGGGAAAGCAGGTACCTCTCTGGCTTCCAGGGCACCACGGGGCTGGCAGGACCCGACCCACAGGGCCCTCCCGGGACAGCCACTCTAGGATGGGCAGCAACGCAAGAGTGTGTCGGGGGAGGGTGGGTCATTGGGGAGAAGGACGTGGGGCAAGGGTGGGGGAGGGGTGGGCATGTAGGGGACAGATGGACAGAGATGAAGGTGAGTGAAGGGTGGGATGGAATTAGGGCTGGGTGGGTATGGCCAGGTAAATGGATACATGGATGCACATACAGATGGGTGTGAATGGAGTGGATAGATGGATGGACGGACACACAGGTGGGAATGGGGCGGATAGATGGACGGACGGACACACAGGTGGGAATGAGGCAGATGGACGGTTGGACACACAGGTGGGAATGGGGCGGATAGATGGACAGACGGACACACAGGTGGGAATGGGGCAGATGGACACATGGATGGACACACAGGTGGGAATGAGGTGGATAGATGGACAGACGGACACACAGGTGGAAATGTGGCAGATGGACGGATGGACACACAGGTGGGAATGAGGTGGATGGATGGATGGACAGAAAGACAGATGAGAGTAAAGGGGGTGAAGGGTTGAATGGAATTAGGGCTGGTGGGTGTGTCAGGGTGGACGGACAGACAGACAGATTGAATTAGGGCTGGTGAGTGCGATGAGGTGAGTGGATGGAGGGGGGCCAGGAGCTCCCAGCAGCCAATGCCCCCTCCCCCAGCCCTGGGCCTGCGGGGGCGAGGTGGAAAAGGGCGGGAGAGATGATGATTGTTTTGGCCTCTCCATCAGCCTCCTGTCACCAGTGCAAGAGCCGTGGTGGAGGTGGATGCTCTGGTGGGCCCAAGCCCTGCGGCTCAACCCATGAAGCCTGCCTCAGCGTCTGGGAAGCAAACACACTGGTGAAAGGTGGGTGAGGTCAGCGCCCTCTCACCCTTCCCGCCCTGTGCGGAATACAGTGTGTTCTCTGCACGGACGTGCACCACCGGTAGAAACACACGCGGCCGGTTGTGAGCGGCTGTGGGCGCTCTGCAAATCAGCCTGTATCTCTCCTGGGTGGCCGCTGCCCAAGTGCCCTGCTGGCAGGGGACACTAGAGTTGGTGACTTTCCACCAGCGGCCTGCTTAGCTGGCTGCGGGCACGCGGCGGGCATCACACACCTGGGCTCCCATCCCCTGCCTGCCAGCCACCCTGCGGGACCCTCACCTAGGCTCAGGGCTTCAAAGGTTTTTGGGTTCCTAACGTCCACGAGGGTTAGGATCCTGCCTCGGTTTCCCCATTTGTCCGATGGGGAGGGCGACAGCCTTGCCCCCCACCTGTGGCAATACATGAGAGATAAGGAGGGGTTCAGAGGCCCCGGTGCTGGGCACCAGACGGGTACAGTTCATGGCTGCAGGAAGTCCTGGGGCAAGCCCTGCAAATCCCCAGAAAACTGCTGTATCCCTGCGGTACATGGGCGTGGCTGTGGGTAGAGACAACGTATCCGCGCGGGGCTGAAGTTACAGGAGGGCCCTGTGGCGTCTGATGGGAAGTCACACAGAGACGACTGTAGACACTGTGTTACCCTGGGAACAGGCTGTGAATATCACCCATCTGGCTAGCCCCAGTGACCGGCCGCCAGGCAAACCCGGCCAGGTTTCCAAGCCGCCTTCCTCTGACTTTGCCTCTCTGCGGCCTTTGATCCTCGCGGAGGGAAAGGTTTCCCCGGCAGGACGGCTGGGGCGTCCCTCCCCAGCCCGAGCCGTCTGCCTTCCGCTTTGGTCAAAGAGCGATTCCAACCGCTAGGCCGACCTGCCTCATAGGCCAGGCTGGAGAATTGCCCCCTACAGGGGATCAGATCACCAGGAGAGGCTCAAACGGCCTGGGCCTCCAGGCATCGCGGTCCGGGGGAGCTGGTTCCATTGGTCATTCATTTCGGTGACTGTTTTGCTTGTAACCAGATCGTAAGGAAAACACGGGCACGTTCTACTCCTGCATCCCCACCGGCGTCAGCGCCAGGAACATCTCGCTCTTCTTCGGGCCCCAGCTCTACGTGCACATTCAGTCCCAGGTCTGCACGGCCGACGGCTGCAACAGCAACATCCAGCCAACGTGTGCGTGTCTGTCCCTGCCTCCCTCCCCGCGTCCTCCCTGGGCCGCCCTCACCCCGGCCTCATGCTGGGGGGCGGCGGGGGAGGGTGGAGTCCCCCTCGGGCCCTGGTCTCGAGGGGGGAGGGGGCCCTCGCGGCTGTTGCTGCGCTAGGAGGAATCGGCGCCAATGCAGACAAGGTAGGCGTCCTGAGTGCCTCCTGCTGGCTCTAACCGCCCCCCTCCGACCCTCTCTCTGGGCCTTGCAGGGCCGGTCATTAAAACCCTCTACACCGGCGGCCAGTGCCCAATCTGCTTTGCCCCCGGGCGGGACAGCTGCTCCAGCGCCGAGACCCTGCAGTGCGAGGGCCGCGCCAGCCAGTGCATCTCCATCCACGGGAGCATCTTGGAAGGTAAGAGTCTGCCCTGAGCCCTTCTAGCCCCAGCTTGCTGGGCCCATCTGCCAAAGGAGGAACCGGGACCCCCATTCCCCGTGTGTGCCAGGCCCTGCAGCCCCCGGGCAGTGCCCGCATGAGCCGGCTCTGCCCTCGGCCCAGCCCCAGACTCTGGCTGAAGCCAGGGCCTCCTGTCCTACCCAGGAGCCGTGCAAGTGACTTGGGGCCATGCCCTCCCCCCCAAAGCCAGCTTCCCCATCCCCGAGGGCACGGCTCTCGCTCATGTTGAAGCCCAAACCTGCTCCATCCACCCACAGAGCTGCCTGCCCCCAGCCTGAACCGGGGAGCTCACACCCCTGCCAGCAGGAGGGACATGGCTACAGCTCGGTGCTGGCTCAGCCAGCTGGCCCCTGCTCCTCCACACTCCTTGGGATGTGCACGGCCCAGCCCTGCCGCCTCCTGGCTTCCCGCTGGCCCCCATGAGCCAGCCGCAGCAATCAGACATGGTAGAAGGACAAGGGATGTCCAGCATGTTGCACGCAGCCAGCTGCTGCCCAGGGGCTGAGGCACATCCTTGGTTGCGCACCAACGTGTTAACTCTGGAACCTACTGATCACCGTGTTAGTTATTCAGTGCTAAAGACTCTTGGGGGAGGGCGGGTTCCGGGCTGCAGGTGGGGGGGGGGGTTGCGCTGGCTCAGCACATCTGGGTCTGATCCGCTTGTCTTTCCCTGCACAGATGACATCACCATCCCCTTTGCGGCCAAAGGCTGCGCTACCCCGCACGCCTGCAACCTCGAGAAGGGAGTGACTCTGGATTCAGGAGTGTTCTCCTACGAGATAGCTCAGGTTGAGTGTTACACGCCCAGCGGCGCAGAGCCAACCCGGGGCCCCTTGGTCCTGGCCAGTCTGGCTGGGCTCCTGGCCGTGAAATTCCTCTCCTGACCCCCCCTCTGTGCTCCTCGCTCTGGCTGGGGAGCGCGCCTGGCCCTGCCCCCGCCGGGCGAGATGCTCCTGTCCCCTGGCTGTCCTGTCCCCGCTGGAGCTGCAGAGGCCATGGAGAGGCGCGTCCCACCGGGCCCCTAGCTGCTGTGATGGTCGGGGGTTGTCCCCTCTCCCCAGGGCAGCCAGAACCCCTTCCCCCCGCCCCACCCCAGAGCAGGGATTTACAGGAGGAAAAACAACAATGAATTGAGTCAAGGACCCGAGCAAGGGCGGGGAATCTAGCGACTCTGAGGAGGAAATAAATCAACTCGGCTCATAAACACCGTGTCTGCCTGTCCGTGCGAGGCCCCCGCGCAGCGCGCACCAGCCACGGCGCTGCTAGTTCGTCCCGACTTTGCGGGCGCTTGCCTGGAGCCTGCCGTACCGCCAGCCAACGCCTGGCTGCGCTGAGGTCCCCAGGCCCCAGGGGCACGCTGAGCCCTGCCGGAGAACCACTGATCTGCGCTGACACGGGGCGAATTGGCCCCCGTACCCCCGGGCATCACCCGATCAGCCGGCGTCACCCTGGGGGTGGGGAAACCGCCCACGTCCAGGCCCGCGGGACATCACGGGACATGTCCCCGAGCTGCCAGGGACATGGATGGCGTAGGAAGGAGGAAGCCTCAGCCCCTGCTCAGCTAATCAGGGCTGAGACCCAGGAGGGGGGCGGCGGGGTCTCCCCAGAGGACCCGGGGGTCGCAGGGTCCCCCGTGAGGCTCACTGTCAGAGCTCTGTCTGTCGCAGCCCTTGGGGAGGGCCAGGAGCAGGCAGTCCCCCAGGGCAGGTGTGGGGGGGGCAGGGAGAAGGGACCCAAATGCGGATCCCCAGTGATGGGAAGGGACACAGGCTGGCCGGGGGAAGGGGGGGCGGGGGGGGCGGGAATAATTCTCCCTTGACCCTCGTGTTTCTGGGCCTTGGATTTGGCCAGCGCCGGGTGGGTCAGGCAGCATCGGTACCACCCCTCGAGGCTTCCACCTTCCCCCCGGGACGTCAGGCTCCTGGCTCAGTGATCCAGGGGGAGGAGAACGCCCCAAAGAGGCTCCTCCTTGTGCCCCTGACCCCCGCCCCCGCCGTGCCCCAGGGGAGGCTCGCACCAGGGAGCCCTGCAGCAAAGCCACAGGAACCCGAGGGCCAGCCAGGTACTGGGGTACCACCCTGCCCCCCCTCGAGCTGCTGGGCACAGTGCTGTGCCAGGGAGCAGCAGCCACCCCTGCAAGCCATGCCCCCCCCGCCCGCCAGCCTGCCGGGGGCTCTCGGGGGGGGGGCAGCCGAGCTGGGCAGGTCGCTCCCGCTGGGGGGCTGCAGGTCCCTGGGCCGCATTGCCATGGCGACAGGGGTGAATCGGGGTTCCCACCGCGCTGTTCTGAGGAGCAGGGTGCCCCCCAGCCGGGACTGGGACCCAGGCGTCCCCCCGCCCACTCCTCCAAGGGGGCAAAGGGGCCCTTTATTTCTGGCTCCAGCCCAGCCCCTGCTCTAGCCCCAGCCCCAGAACTGGGGAAAGAACCCAGGAACCCCGAGCTCTGAGCACTAGGCCCCACTGCCCTCCCAGCACCCAGGCATCGCAGCCCCGCCCCCTCCCCAGGCCAGGCCCAGGGAGCGGGGGCCGGCGGGGCTCCCTGGGGGCGCAGGGCTGGGGGGGGGGGCGGCTGGGAGTCACCTGGATGGGCAGGTGGGAAACAGGCTGGTGGCGGGGGGGGGGATGCCCCTGGGGGTTGACTTTGCAGCACAATGGTTGGGAAAGACCCGTGTCCGGGCCCTGCAGGATGTCACGGGACAGCCCAGCTGCCCCCCTGGGCGGGGACTGGCCAACCTGGCCCTGCCCCACAGCCGCCACCGCTGCCACTTTGCGCCGGGCACAGCAGCGGCCGCCTGGCACCATGCGGGCGCCCCTTCCCCTGGGTCTGCTCCCCGCTCTCCTGGCCACGGGTGAGTCCCAAGAGGTGAACCCGGCGGGGGGCAGGAAATGGGGTCTGGGTCCACACCACCCATGTGAGGGGCTGGCCAGGGGGCTGTGGGTCACACGGGGGGATGGGCTGGGATCTGAGTCTGTCCCTCCAGCCGGGACAGACCTGGGGCCCCCCCACAGCGAGCAGGGAAGGGCTGGAAATCGGGGGCGGGAGGGAGATTGTCTGGAGCCAGGAGAACCGTCCCCCGTCCCCCCCGACCTTGTGTTCCTGCCCCCACCGTGGGGCTCCTGCCAGGCCTCTGGGCTCTGGCTGCAGAAGGGCAGCAGGGCGGGCGGGGGCAGAGCAGAGACCCAGATGGGCTGAGATGGGGGCTAGGCCGAGAGGCCTCGGGGGTTCCTGGGCTGGATTAAAAGCTCCATAATCCCCCCCCCCCCGACCCCCATCTGACTCTGGTTGGGAGTCCGTCTGGGCTGGAGACCAGGGCTGCCCTGTTCCCTCTGGGAGGGGGGCCCGGGGCCCAGAGCACGGGGCTGGGGGCCCAGAGAGGGGCGGCCCATGGAGCTGGGAGCCAAAGGGGGGCTCACTGGTAAATGCGGCCAAGTTCTCGGTCCCTGGCTCCGTAGGAGCCCTGGGATCTAGGGAGCGGCCGGGAGGCAGGAACAAGGGTCACTTTGGCTGTCCCCCTGGTGCACCCCTCAATCCATCAAAGCTGTTGTCTGCCTCAGTTTCCCTGTCCTTTAGCGGGGCAGTGGAGGGGGACACTCGACGGTGGCCGAGCTGACGTCACTCTGACAGGCAGAGGCCTCAGACCGCACATTGGGGGGCGGGGGGCTCCCCCCACAGCCAGGCGCAACCCCGTTCCCCAAGCAGCCAGCGGCCGGCTCTGTCCGTGCGGGCGGGACACGCGGGTTCCCAGCCCCCGCTGCAAACAGAAGGCGCCACCGCCCCGGCAGTCCAGGGGCAGCTCCACGGTCCGGACACCCGCAGGCGATGGCAGGAGGAGACGGGGCGGGGGGGAGACGGGGCCGAATCGCGGCCAGGGCCGGGGGGTTTCTCCCGCACCTCCCTGCCCTGGGGGGGCCTGGCTGGGAGCAGCTCCCACGGCACCTCCTCCTGGCTCCCGCTGGTATCGCTCCGCAGCACGGCCTGGGGCAGAGAGCTGGGGGGGTACACTGAGCAGGGCGCGGCCGAGGGGGTGCACTGGGCAGGGCGGAGGGGCGGGGGCGGTGCACTGAGTGGGGTGGGGGGATGTGGGGCGGGGGTGGGGCCGGGGGCAGTGCACTGATCGGGGCAGGGCAGAGCGGGCCGGGGGGTGTGCACTGGGCAGGGCAGAGGGGCTGGGGGGGTGCAAAGCGGGCCGTAGGGGGTGCGCACTGGGTGGGGCAGAGGGGCCGGGGGGTGCAGAGTGGGCTGTAGGGGGTGCACTGGGCGGGGCGGGGGGATGCAGAGCAGGGCGGGGGGGCCAGGGGGTGCAGAGCGGGCCAGGGGGAGGGTGCACTGGAGGGGGAGGGGCCGGGGGGTGCACTGAGCAAGGCTCTTTCCACCCTCCAGGCAGCGGGTTGCTCTGCCAGGTGTGCCGGTCCCCAGGGGAATGGTGCTCCGGCCCCCTGCAGCCCTGCGCCCCCTGGGAAGGGGCCTGCGTCACTTTGGTGGTACACTTCAGCCTGGGTGAGTGAACCCGGATTCCTGCCGAGCGGCGCTGCCATCCTCCTTTCAGAGGCAGGGACAGAAGCCAGCAGGCCTGGCTCCCGGCTCCCGGCTCCCCCTGCTCTAACCACTAGGCCCCACTCCTCTGTGACGCTGCAGCTGCTCAGCCTGGAACTCAGGCAGTAGCTGGGCCGGGGTGGGCCCATGGCAGTGGGTGGCTGGGAGGGAGGATTCTGCCGGGGTGGAGCTCAGAGATCATGGGGGGCACAGAGGGGGTGGGAGCAGCTGGGGGCACCGGGAAGCTCAGACATGATTCTCGGTTTCTCTCCCCCAGGGGCAAACGCCTTCTCCTACACGGCAAAGTCCTGCCTGGAGCCTGAGAACTGCCCATCCAGCCCCTTAACGCTGACCTTCGGGCACAACCGCACCGTGCGGGGCAGCAGCGCCTGCTGCCAGACCGACCGCTGCAACGCCGGGGCCGTCCCGGGTGTGTGTGCTGCAAAAAGCCCTGTTCCCACCAGGCCTGCATGGAGACTCCCCACCCCTCCTCTCCCCACTAGACCCCACTGCCCTCCCAGAGCTGGGGAGAGATCCCAGGAGTTCAGGCCCCCCAGCCCCCCTGCTCTAACCACTAGACCCCACTGCCCTCCCAGAGCTGGGGAGAGATCCCAGGAGTTCAGGCCCCCCAGCCCCCCTGCTCTAACCACTAGACCCCACTGCCCTCCCAGAGCTGGAGAGATCCCAGGAGTTCGGGCCCCCCAGCCCCCCCTGCTCTAACCACTAGACCCCACTGCCCTCCCAGAGCTGGGGAGAGATCCCAGGAGTTCAGGCCCCCCAGCCCCCCTGCTCTAACCACTAGACCCTACTGCCCTCCCAGAGCTGGGGAGAGATCCCAGGGGCCCTGGCCCCCAGCCCCCATGCTCTACCCACTAGACCCCACTGCCCTCCCCAGCCTGTGCTGGCTCCCTGCCCCAGCTGACTGTGCGTGTGTCTGGTTGTTCTCAGTGCCAAGCGTGAGCCCCGTGCCCAATGGCCGGCAGTGCCCGTCGTGCTATGCCGCGGGGGCAGATCACTGCGAGGACACGGAGCCCTTGGCCTGCACCGGCGCTGAGGATCACTGCGTTGAGTTCATCGGGACACTGACACTGGGTAATTCCTGGCGGTGGGGGTCTGTGCGCGGAGCCACAAGGAGCCCAGGAGGCCTGGCTCTCAGCCCCCTGGATCCCAGCCCCTAGACACCCTGCCCATCTCCGAGGGATGCAACCTCCATGGGTCTGTGCCCCGCACTGACAGCCGGGTGGGAGGGGAGTTCCCGGCCCTGAGCTGGGCTGGGCCAGGGCAGATCTGAGGGCCTGGCCCAGGCCGCGGGGGCAGTTGAGGGGGCTTTGGAACAAACTGACCAAGGGACAGGAACAGGCCCTGGGGCCGGGGGGGCACCCAGAGCTCTCAGAGACACCCCCCCCAACACTGGGCACCGCACCTGGGCCTTGGGCCCAGCCTCCCAACCCGCGTCTGACCCACGGGCTAAGGGAGCCAACATGGCGCCGACCTTTGAACGGCTCCAGAGGGGCCGGCAGCCCCCGGCCGGTTGGCCTGCGCCCGGCAGACTGGCTGGGACGCTGGGGCAGCCCAGACGGCTCCGACCCGGGGAAACCGAGTCTGGGGGGGCAGAGGCGACATGGAGTCTGCCGGGGGAATCCTGCCTCCCTCCCCTCCCCCCTCCGGCGCTCTGGGAGGGACCCACAGGGCCAGGGGCTGCAGCGCATGTGGGGTTCCAGGAAGCCCTTGCCAAGGGCCCTCGGCAGAGGCTCAGGGGGAAGGAGGCTGCCGAGGGGCGAGGCAGGGCCTCTCCGGGGCAAGGCAGGAGACAGGGCAGAGTCACTGGGCGGTTCTCGGCGGGGGGGGGGGGGGGACAAGCAGTGCCCCAGGGACCCGATCCTGCCCCTCCCAGTCACAGGGTTGGGAGCTGGCTGAACGAGGGCACTGCTGGCAGGCGGGCGGGAAGCCCCGTGTGGGTCGGGGAGCCCGGCTCACGTCTCTCTCCCCCGTCCAGGTGAGCTCAGCCTGAGGAAGGCGGCCGCTGGCTGCGGCTCCCCGGGCGCCTGCTGGAAGAGAGTGGGGGTGCAGCGGTACGCCCAGGGCGTGGTGGATGTGCTGAGCCGGGCCGAGTGCTACCCGGCTCCCCAGGCTGGCGGGGAGCTGTGAGCGTCATGCCCTGGCCCTGCTGGCGGGGGGCCGTGCCCCCTGGGCCACCGGCTGCTGCTTCTCTTGGGGGTGCGGTTTGCTCATCTGCAATGGCTGAGTAAAGCATGTGGGGGGGACGCGGCCTCTGTTCTGTGCACAAGCGATGCTGGCGGGGGGCGGGGGGGGAAGACCCAGGAGTCCTGAGTCCCCCACCCCATAACCCATCTGACCCCCTCCTCCCTTCAGAAAGCCAGGGGCAGAGCGCAGGCATGCAGGTTCCCAGTTCTCACTGCTCCAACCACTAGGCCCCACTCCTCTTCCGGGGCAGGAAGGGAACCCAGGTGGATTGTTCCCCAGCACGATGGGCATCCCACTGACACCCCCTTCCTGCTCTCTGGGGCTCCCCACCGCCTGTCCTGCTGGGCCAGGTTCTCTGGTCTCCCCCAGGCCCGGCACAGAGTCGGGGTCCCCCCCCCACAGGGCAATGCAGACACAAGCAGCTCAGCTCTGGGAGGGCTCAGTCCCAAGGACTCAACTCAGTAACCCACCCCCCAAGTAAGAGCAACCCCCCCGTGTAACCGTTTGCACCGGCAAAGGCCCCGGGTTCTGGTGGCTTTGCTGCATGGACTCCCCTTCCTGAGCATTGGGGCACGTCCGTGGGCACAAGGAGGCACCTCTTTGGGGTGTTGTCCCCCCCGGATCACTGAGCCAGGAGCCTGACATCCGTGAGGGGAAGGGGGATCCCTCGAGGGGTGGTGCCGATGCTGCCTGACCCACCCACGCTGGCCAAATCCAAGGCCCAGAAACATGAGGCTCAGGGGGAGAATTGTACCCCCCCGGCCGTCTGGTCCCCCTCTCGGGAGAAGGGGGCTGGGACTGTCCCAGGGCAGACTCAGCACCATGGCTCCTCCAGCTGACAGTCCTGGGAATTAGCTTGTTTCGCTCGCCCGACGCTGCCCTCTAGCGGGGGTCTCCCCGTGTCCCTCCTTGTCCCCGGGGTCCTCTTCAGGACACGGCCCTCTGGCAGGGCCCACTCCAACCTCTGAGCCCCCCTCCCCGGCGGGGGGGTTGGGGTTTATCCTGCTTGCCCCCAGGGATCTCCCCTCCCCAGGGCACCCAGTTCCCCTGTCCCCACCTTGCCTCAGTGACCCACTGCCAGTCTCCAAGGGTATGTCTGGACTGCATCCTTCTGCCGGCAGAGGGATGCAGATTAGGCAGGTCGACATTGCAAACGAGGCAGGGATTTCAATATCCCGCACCTAATTTGCATAAAAATGGCTGCTGCGTTTTGCGGACTCAGCACTTTGTCCGCAAAAAGCGGCAGTCTAGAGGAGGCTCTGTGGAGAGAGACAGCCTTTTTCGACAGATCCCTTATGCCATCTGCTCCAGAGCCCGTACCCCCACCCAGCCTGGTGACAGTGAATGAGACTCAGGGAGACAGAGCAAGCAGGGCCCAGATGCTAAAGGACTGGCCCAGCAGGCTCTTGGGGGTAAGATCCAGAGTGTAAATTGACCTGGGATCTGGGGCTGGTTCTCTGGGACCGGGAGGACCCATTCAGGCTAGGTGAGATTGGGCTCTATAACCCCCACCTGTGTTAGGCCTGGGGTTTATTGGGGAACTGGGGTGTCTAAGGGCTTTTGCTCATGAGGCTTCCTGCTGGCCAGATTGGCATCTGAAACTCTCAGTGACAGGTGTGTGGCCTATTTATTTTGGGAAGGTCTCCAGTCTGGGGCTGTAAGGAGCCCTGGTTTTGAGCAATTCGCCCTGAGCGGTGCCCAGACTCGGCCCGGTCCGTCACACCTCCATGTCCCAGTCCAGCCGGAGCAGCCCCTGGAGCCACGCGCCCCTTACAGCTGCCATCAGGCGCCCCCCCATCGGTTGGCACCTAGGGCACCTGCCCGGCTCGCCCACCCCTTAGTCCGGCCCTGCCCCCCATCCCCACCCAGTGACCCCCGACCTCCAGGGACAGTCTCTTCGGCTCTCCTGAGCTGGAGTCCAAGTCCGGCCATTTCGCCTTAGCCTGGCGGCGTCTGTCCAGCTCTGTGTGACCCCAGCCTTGGCTGGGCTCTCCCGTTTCTCGTTTCGATTTCCTGCCCTCTCAATTCTTCAGCAGCGTCTCTGGCCACTCGCGAAGTTCTCGGTTCTCGGCTGGAAGCTTTTCCCAAACGCTGATTCCTCTTTCAGAGCCCAACTGTTGCAGGGCGTCTACCCAGCCCCACCGCCCCCAACGGCAGCTGACTCCGTGCAGCTGCGCCCTCACCGCCAGCCTCTGCCCCCGGCTCCCCTTCGGAGCAGCAGGGGTCCTGGGCCACAGCTCAGCCGGATTGGGTGGCTCCTGCCTGGCTTGCCGCTGGGATAGGCCGGGCGCCCGAAACAGGCGGCCCCGGTGCGAGGCCTGTCCTGGAGACAACGCCGTCCCCGCAGCCCACTGGCCCAGGGCAGCTTGGGGAAGGCAACGGGCTGGACCTGCTTTCGCAGCCGGAGCCCGGGCTGTTGTGTGTGTCGCTGGTCACGGGCTCCCCCGGGAGCCTGCCCGCCGGGCCCAGAGGGGAGCCAGCAACCCGGGCACGGCGCCCGCAGTCGTGTGTTTCCAGTTCTGTGTGCCAGGCCCAGCTGTGGCCCGATGCTCCTGGTGCCCTGACAGCTCGGAGCTAAACTGCAGCTTCCCTTTGCAACGGGAGAGTTTTTCTTCCCCCTCCACCCCGGGACTCAAGCCCTGAAGTCTGGCGCTCACCAGAGACAAAGGGCCGGCTGGGTGGGTGCCAGGGCGCTTTCTCCCCAGCCGTCGGGTAACGTCTCAGCGCAAACACGCCCCTGCCCCTCGCCTGTCGGCCCCGGGCTCCAGTTCGGCCTCGGTCGCCGGCAGGGCCCCGTTCGCCGGCCTGTTCGCCGTGAAGATCCCTTGTGACGCCTCAGGGGCTGGGCCCGGGGTGCAGACTCCCAGGCCCATGCAGCAGCGCCCCATGGTGCCCAGGGAGAACCCCTCAGTGTGCCGGCCTCCTTGGGTGTCAGAACCCCCCGGGGCTAGATCACAAACACCCCCCCCCCGCCGCCTCCAGTTCCCACAGTCCACAGGGGAACCGCTCCTGGGGGGGGGGACACCCCTTCTCGAGGCTCACACACAGGTCAGACCGCAGGCTCTTCCGCTTCCTGAAACTGCTTCTCACGGCCTCCCACACGCCTGGCTCTTGCGAGCCCCCTTCCTTCTCCTGCGCCGAGTCACTCACTGCCGGATGCTCCATCCACGGGGTGCAGCCCATCCCACCGCTGCCACCACTGTCACCGAGTGGGGGGGGTGTCCCCGGGCCCTGCACACACACCCCCGACAGAACTCTCAGGCGGCAGGGAGAACAGAAGGTTTATTGGGTCCCAGGGACACTGCGTAGCTCAGACTTCCTGTTACAGGAAGCAGAAGCCGTCAGCACAGCTCAGCTTGGGGAAAGAGGAGCCAAGGGGCCAGCTCTGGGCCCCTCCCCTGGCACCCCAGGCCAGCCAGGCTCCCTTCTCCCTCAGCCAGCAGAAAAAACTAACTCACATTCCCAGCGCCCAGGCAGCCCCACCTCCTGCTTTGTCCTGCTTCCAGGCCCAAGGGGCTCTCTGCCCTCACCTGGCCCTCAGGGCGGGAGAGACTGAACATCCTTCCCCAGTGAGTCATGCCTGGCCTCCCCTCCTCACACAGATAGTGCTGCAGTGCCCAGGGAAACTGAGGCCCACCCACACACAAAAGTTACTCCAGAGCAGCACAGGACCGTAGCAATCGCACACAGCACCGCAAAGTGACCAGTGAATGCAACACCAGAGTGGACACAGGACTCCAAGAGTGGACGCAATCCCCATGCCGTCACAGTAGGTACCAGCATGGTCCCTGGGAGTGTCCTGTCACAAATGCAAATTACTCCAAAGTATCCTAACTGTAATGGGGAGCCAAGCAATTTTCCTTGTTTCCCCAGGGTTACAGCCATCAAGAGTATCTCTGTACAGTGTGCCTCAGTGGGCAACATACCAGTGACTCCATCCCTACAAATGCCTGAGCATGCACATCCGTACCTGTGTGATGGCGGGCATTTTACATTTCACCCTGTGAAGGGGGGGGCAGGTTGCCTATAGGGCAAACTCTCTTGCTTGCCTGTAGATATATTTCGCGAGTATTTTTCTCTGGGCCCTTTCCCCCAGACAGCACCGTTCGCTCACATCTGGTCAGGACCTTTCACCTGGATAGACGGAGGTCAGATCGAGGGACTTCCCATGGTACAGGCGCTTCCAAGAACACCCTCAGACTCGGCCGGTCCATCAGTACTTAGAGAACCCGAACTAACGGGTCGAGACCAGACACATAACCGGGTAGGTCAGAAATAATCAGCGTGACAGATGACCCCCAAAGGCCCATGGTAACGAATTGACACGTGGTAATACTCTGAGATCAAGGATCTACTGACCTTTCGGGAAAAGACACTTCCCCACTGGAGAGGGGAGGAAATGCAAATAAGGAGAAAAGGAAACAGCCCCCATGAATACGCATCCAAGAGAACCAGGCCAGCGCCACCTGCTAAAAGGGGCATCCCAGCCGAGGGGGGTGGGAGAAGGAGACGGGGGCTTGGGAGGTACCAGACTGAGGGCCCCTGATGAGGAGGAGGAGGGGACGGCTACCAGCCAAGGCTGCTCTAGAAGGAACGGGGTGAGCGTATGGGATGAGGACAGAGACGTACGTTCCCTGTCTGCCGTATGAAATTGGGGGGCGTGTGACTGGGCTTCATTAATAAAAGATGTTTGCAACCATGCGGGTGTTCCTAGCGTGAGGGCTGCATCTGTGAGGAGGGGGGAGTTTTGAGGGTTCAAAAGGGGGGCTGCATAGAGGGGGGTGCTCAGTGCCTGGAAGTTACTGGTTTAATGTGGCAAAGGTGGAGAGTTGGTTGTTGCAGAGAACAGCCCGGCACTGGAGCCTGGTGTCTGGTGGATAAATCCCTGTAATATTATCACTCTCATATAACTTTGCATTAAGATCTATCTTTGTTACGCGTTCTTACAGAATCTCTGTAACATTTCTCCTATAACTTTGTATTAAGAGAAACTTTCCTTTTTATATATAGATCTTGTAAGAGAAAATGTCTTTTGAGCTCGCCCCTTTCCTTGATTGCCCTGTTGGAATGAACTAGGTGTGAATGGAGAATGAAAGGGGGGCACCTCCAGCAGCAGTTGCAAGGGGGGAGAAGGTCTGGGAGCCAGACCAAGACAATCCCTGTGCAGTGAGCTCATTAAGAAGACTGGACAGACAGACGCCTTGGGAGTCAAGCAGCAAGCGCCGGCCCTTGGAAGAAGTCTCTTTGAAGCAGCATGAGGAAAGGCGAGGTGATGACTAATTGGCTGCCTGAGAGGGATAAATAGGAGGCATCTTGCAGAGGGACCCCGGGTTTTCGTCTTGTCAACATGGGAGCATGGATCCGGATTGGTAGAAGCCCGGCTCCACCCCTCCCCCATCTAACTCACCTGGCCAGTGCAGTTAGGGGGAGCAACTTTTGGTAACAACAAGAGGGTGTGTGTGTGTGAGTGTGTGTGTGAGTGAGAGTGCAGGAGTGTGATGTGTCCTATGCATATGATAAGTATTGCTTGATCTATGGACGTTCAATACATGTGGCCTGTTGCCTTATCCCCCTGAAAAAGATCCCGGGTGCTTCTTTTAAGCACAACACTGGTGCCCCCGGCCCGCTCGGAGGCCAGACGCCAGACAAGGGGCTGCAGAGGGGGGACCCCAGTGCCCGGCCCAGCTGGTCCCAGCAAGGGGGAACATTGGACAGGGGGGAGGTGGAGAAGAGGGGCCCAGGCGACCCTGTTACCTGGGGAGAAACACTGGCGGGGGGGGGGGTAATGTTGCTGAGGATATTGGGGGCTCAGCTGGCAGACAGGGGCTCGGCGAGTGATTTGTCCCACAGGAAAGTTCAGGAAAACACCTTCCCCCTTCCCTTCCCCTCCCTCCCTCTTTCTTTCTTGCTTGCTTGCTTTCTCAGGGGAGAAGGCAGGTGACATGGGCGGAGGCCTCAGACCGCACGTTGGGGGGCGGGGGGCTCCCCCTCAGCCAGGCGCAACCCCCTTCCCCGAGCAGCCAGCGCCCGGCTCTGTCCGTGCGGGCGGGACACGCGGGTTCCCAGCCCCCACTGCAAACAGAAGGCGCCACCGCCCCGGCAGCCCAGGGGCAGCTCCACGGTCCGGACACCCGCAGGCGGCGGCAGGAGGCCTGGCCTCGGACGGGGCCGAATCGCGGCCAGAGCCGGGGGGTTCACGTGGCCAGGGCGGCGGTCCAGCTGGGAGCAGCTCCCACGGCGCCTCTTCCTGGGTCCCGCCGGTATCGCTCCGGGTCACCGCCCGGGGCAGGGTGTGCACTGAGAGGAGAGGGGCGGGGCGGGGGGCCGGGGGGGTGCTGAGCGGGGCGGGGCTGGGGGCCGGGGGGTGCACTGAGCGGGGCGGGGCTGGGGGTCGGGGGGTGCACTGAGCGGGGCGGGGCTGGGGGCCGGGACTGGGGGCCGGGGGGTGCACTGAGCGGGGCGGGGTGGGGCTGGGGGCCGGGACCGGGGTCCAGGGGAGTGCACTGAGCGGGGCGGTGCGCGGGGCGGGGTGGGGGCCGGGGGTATATTGAGCGGGGCAGGGCCGGGCCGGGGGGGTGCATGGGGCAGGGCGAACGTTCCCGGGGGCTTTGCCGTGCAAACGTTTCCACAGACAGAGCGGGGTTTCGCTGGGGGGTTTTGCTCTTATCTGGGGGGTGGGTTCCTGGGAGTGGAGCCCTTAGAAGTGAGCTGGTTCGGTGCCTGCATGGGGGGGGGACCCCGACTCTGTGCCGGGCCTGGGGGAGACCAGAGAGCCTGGCCCAGCAGGACAGGCGGTGGGGAGCCCCATAGAGCAGGAAGGGGGTGTCGGTGGCGGTCTCAGCGCTTGGTACAATCCGCCTGGGTTCCCTGCCTGCCCGTGGAAGAGGAGTGGGGTGTAGTGGTTAGAGCAGCGAGGCGGTGCCCCGGGAGAGATGCCGGCGGGAGCCAGGAGGTAGCGCCGAGGGAGCTGCTGGCCGTGCGGGCAGGGAGATCCGGGAGAAACCCCTGGGCTTTGGCAGCGATTCGGGGCTGAGCCCCCTGGGTCCCGGTCCTGGCGGGGGGGGCGCCCTGCTCCTCAGAACAGCATGGTGGGAACCCCGGTTCACCCCTGTCGCCATGGAAACGCGGCCGGTGGCTGGGCCCAGGGACCCGCCTGCAGCCCCCCGCGGGAGCGACCTGCCCCCTGCGGCGGGGGGGAAAGAGGAGCGAAGGAGGGGGCGGGGCTTCGGGCGGAGGCGGGGTCTTGCGTTTTCCTCTATTAGAGAGCTGGTCCCGGCAGTGGTGGCGGGCGCAGGGCTTGGCCAACCGGGGGGCAGGGCCCCCAGCCCGGTTCTGACCCAGCCCGGCTCTCACCCGGCTCCCCACTGAAAGAGGGGCTGGGCTGTGCGGGGCGGGGCCGGGGATTCAGGGACAGAGCCCTGGATGAAAAGCCCCCACCCCAGAGCCAGCCGCAACCCAGCACCGTGCCAGGGGTCTGCATACAGCCAGCCCCATCCTACCCCAGAGGGGCTGTGTCCCACTGGGCGAGGGCCCCCCCATAACCAGCCCCCCCACCCCAGAGGGGCTGTGTCCCGCCGGGTGAGGGGTCTCCATATTACCAGCCAGAGGGGCCGTGTCTCACCGGGCGAGGGACCCCCCATAACCAGCCCCCCCCACCCCAGAGGGACCACGTCCTGCCAGGTGAGGGCCCCCCCCATATAACCAGTCCCCCACCCCAGAGAGGCTGTGTCCCACTGGGCAAGGGCTCCCTATATAACCAGCCCCCTCACCCCGGAGGGGCCCTGTCCCCCATACACACAAACTTGCAAGTATTTGCAACTTTATTATATAAAACTTGGCAAATGCATTTTGGGCCCAGATGGGCCTTTCCTGCCAAGACACTGGAACATCAGCCTGGACCTCGACCTTGGTGCAGTGTGGAGAACCGCCCCCCCCCCCGCAGGCTTGGCATCACAGCCTGTGAACGGCCCTAGGCCTGTCCCGCGGGGTCACCGGCTCCTGCCCAGCCTGGGGGCAAGGCCACAGAAGGTACCATGTCGGGGGAGGGGTGTTGGGGGGAGCTCCAGGCAAATGGGGGGGAAGGTGCAATTGGGGCGAGGACTGCAGTGGGGGGGTGATGTAATCAGGGGTGCAGCACCCAGAGGAGCAGCCCCCCCAGGCAGAGGAGGGGCAGCCCCCCCTGGGCCACCCCTGCCCTGCTGCACATGTTGGTCTTCACCACGGCCGGGCGCTGGGAGGCGAACAGGGCCACGGCGCCCAGCTCACACAGGCTGCGGGTGGCACAGCCCACAAAGGCCACGCGGAGATCCTCGAACCCTGGGGGAGGGAGGGTTAGGGTGCAAGAGCCCCTCGCAGCCCCAAACTGCCCCGTGGGCATCTGCTCCCCCAAAACTCCCCCCAGCTTCCCCCCACCCGGTGGGCACCTGCCCCCCACAACTCCCCCCCAGCACCCCCCTAGCTTCCCCCTGCCCTGTGGGCACCTGCCTCGCACAGCCACCCCCACCAGCGCCCCCCCACAGCTCCCCACCACCCTGTGGGCACCAGCCCCCCATCCCTTCCATGGACATGGCCCCCCGCACACACAGACCCTGCTGAACCTTCACTTCCCGGCCCCCAGCAGCCCCCAGCCCCACCGGGTACCTGCGGCCGTGGTGGCGGCAAATTGGATGCAGCGGGTCTGCAGGCCGGTGCAGTCCACCACCTCTCTGGGCACGCAGACGTCGGCGCCGCTGGCGAAGCAGGAGCGGCACTGCAGCCCGTTGGGCAGGCCGGAGCTGGGCAGCACTGCAGGCCCCAGACAGAGCATGGAGTGAGACAGCCTGCACAGAACCCATGGGCCTGGCCCCCCGCTGCTCTCACCACTAGGCCCTACTGCCTCCCAGAGCCAGGGAGAACCCAGGGGCCTGGCCCCCGGCCACTCTCACCACTAGACCCCACTGCCTCCCAGAGCCAGGGAGAACCCAGGGGCCTGGCCCCCGGCCGCTCTCACCACTAGGCCCTACTACCTCCCAGAGCCAGGGAGAACCCAGGGGCCTGGCCCCCGGCCGCTCTCACCACTAGACCCCACTGCCCTCCCAGAGCCAGGGAGAACCCAGGGGCCTGGCCCCCAGCCGCTCTCACCACTAGGCCCCACTGCCTCCCAGAGCCACGGGAGAACCCAGGCATCCTGGCCCCCAGCCGCTCTCACCACTAGACCTCACTGCCCTCTCAGACCTAGGGAGAACCCAGGCATCCTGGCCCCCGGCCACTCTCACCGCTAGGCCCCACTGCCTCCCAGAGCCAGGGAGAACCCAGGCGTCCTGGCCCCTGGCCGCTCTCACCACTAGACCTCACTGCCCTCTCAGACCTAGGGAGAACCCAGGGACCTGGCCCCCGGCCGCTCTCACCACTAGGCCCCACTGCCTCCCAGAGCCAGGGAGAACCCAGGTATCCTGGCCTCCGGCCGCTCTCACCACTAGGCCCCACTGCCTCCCAGAGCCAGGGAGAACCCAGGCATCCTGGCCCCTGGCCGCTCTCACCACTAGGCCCTACTGCCTCCCAGAGCCAGGGAGAACCCAGGGGCCTGGCCCCCGGCCGCTCTCACCACTAGACCCCACTGCCCTCCCAGAGCCAGGGAGAACCCAGGCATCCTGGCCCCCGCCCGCTCTGACCACTAGACCCCTCTGCCCTCCCAGAGCCAAGGGAGAACCCTGCCGTCCTGACACCGCCCCAGAGGTGCCTACGGGTGATCTCCGGCATGTTGCAGCGGTCAGCCCGGCAGCAGGTCGAGTTCCAGCGCAGGTGGTAGGCGCCAGCCGTCAGCCCATAGAACTGATTGCAGAGCCGGTCGTCCGAGTTGCATTTCTTCTCGTACACCGTCTGCTCCTTGTCCTTGTCTCCTAAGGACATGGGGGTAGAGAGATGGTGCTAGGCCTCATTTGTAGGGAGAATCCCCCTGGGAGGGAGCAGTCAAGGGGCTAGGATACACACGGGGCTTGCACCTGCACCCCTCAGTCTGCCTGCAGCATTGCGGGGGGGGGGGGCACTGCTGGGGGAAGCTGGCAGCCCTGGGGGCACTGCTGTCAGGGGAAGCTGGTAGCCCAGGGGCACTGTTGGGGGAAAGCTTGCAGCCCTGGGGCACTGCTGAGAGGAAGCTTGCAGCACTTCCTGTCCATGCTCCTACAGCCCCAGTCCTACCCTCGTCACGGGCGATGGTGATGCAGCTGTTGACGGTGGCGGAGCAGGTGGCCTGGTTCGTGGTGCAGTTGTAGCCATCCGAGCTGGTACAGTTGTAACAAGAGATGGCGCCTCCTGGGCACATGGCCGGGAAGCACAGTCAGAGCTCCTTCAAGGGGACCATCTAGCCAGACAGCGGGCCTCCTGCTGCCCAGATCCACCGCACAGACCCATATAGCCCAGCATCAGGCCTCCTGCCGCCCAGATCCACCCCACAGGCCCATCTAGCCCAGCATCGGGCCTTCTGCCGCCCAGATCCACCCCACAGGCCCATCTAGCCCAGCATCAGGCCTCCTGCCGCCCAGATCCACCCCACAGGCCCATCTAGCCCAGCATCGGGCCTTCTGCCGCCCAGATCCGCCCCACGGGCCCATCTAGCCTGGCATCATGCCTCCTGCCGCCCAGATCCGCCCCACAGGCCCATCTAGCCTGGCACCATGCCTCCTGCCACCCAGATCTGCCCCATGGGCCTGTCAACGCGGACATTTGTCAAAGCCGCCACTGGGAAAAATTCCGCCCTGGGCCCAGGGAGAGAAGGGGAACAACTTGCTAGCTCAGCCTGTATCGCTGCCTGCCCCACTGCTGAGCGCCTGCCCCCTATCAACCCAGGAGTCCTGATGCCATCCACCACCCTCCACCCACACACACCAGACCCTGCACCCCAGCCCGAGCCAGGATCTGTAGTTAGACATTCTGTTAAATACCCAGAAGCGATCTGCTGCCTGCTATCCAAACGTCACGTTAAATAACCCAAAGTCGCTGAGCGAAGTGACAACACAATCCCTCCCCCCCCCCCCCCAGCAGGAGCTAGAGGGGACTCCAATCTGGGGGGCTAGACAGTGAGTATCTCTGGCCATGTGGCAGTGGGTTGGGGGGTGCTGGGTAGAGGGGTGAGGAGTGGCCCATGGGACTGGATATATAGAGTATGTATGGGGCTGGATACAGGGGGCCCCAGGGCTGGGGAATGGAGGTGTCCCTGGGGGCTAGGTACAAGGGTGCCTGGGGCTGGGTACAGGGGTGCCTGGGGAATGGGGGTGTCCCTGGGGGCTGGGTACAGGGGTGCCTGGGGAATGGGGTGTGCCTGGGGCTGGGTACAGGGTCCCTGGACACACGCCGCCCCCCCTCACCTGTGCCCAGCAGCACCGCCAGAACGCCCAGACCCAGCAGCGCGCCCATGCTGTCTCGCAGGCCGGCCGGCTGTGGGGCTGCTGTTATAGTGCCGGGCCAGGCTGGGCTGGGCTGGACAAGCCCCAGGCACTGGCTCTACCTGTTTCCCCCACACACACCCCTCCAGTGCAATCCAACCGCCCTGCCCCACCGCAAGAATGTCTGCCCCAGGCCCACGCCACTGCTGGGGGAAGCGTGCAGCACTCGGGGCATTTCTGCAGGGGAGATGAGTGGCGAGGTGGGGGCGCGTGGTGAGGGCAGGGGGGCTGGGAGCCAGGTTGGCTCTGTTCCTGGCGGGGCAGTGGGGGGGAGTGGTTAGAGCAGGGGCTGGGCCGTGGCGGGGCCGCAGACAGACCAGCTGCCCCTCGCGGCCTGGCTGATTTGTTCCGGCGTCAGCGCCTGCGTCAGCCTGGAGCCGCAGCCTGGGGCTCCCCGTCCCCCCCGCGCCGTGTCCCTTAGTCGCTGCTCCTGGCCGCCTGGTCCTCCCCCGGCCTCCCTCCCAGGCGTCCGGGCCCCTGCTCAGCTTCCAGGACACCTGGGTTCTCTCTCCAGCTCTGGCAGGGGAGTGGGGGCCAGTGGTTAGAGCAGGGGGGCTGGGCCTGGCCGTGGGGCCGGGACCCAGCGTCCCACAAACCCGGCGCGGCTGCCTGGCCGCGGTGCCAGGGGGAGGGGCAGGGCAGCTCCCCGAGGCGCCGGGGCGGGCAATGCCAGGAATCTGGGCAGACGGGCCCAGCGGGAACCAGAGCAGGATCAGGGCCGCGATCCCAGTGCCCTGGGGGGAAGGGGGCGGCCGGCTCAGTGGGGCCAGGTGTGAGTCAGCAGGCAGAGGGGCGGGACCCCCTGGCCTGCCCCCGGGGACATGGCAGCTTAAAAATAGCCTCAGTCTGGGGCAGGAAGATCAGCTCATTGAAGCAGAAAATAGCTCTTCATTGCAAGTGTCGGCTCCCTCCGCCCCCCAGGCCCCTGGCTCCTCCTGTTCCTACCACTAGACCTCACTCCCCGCCCAGGCACCCTGTGTGAGAAAGGGGGAGTTTTAGGAGGTTGGGGGGGCTGCATGGGGGGGAGGGCGCTCAGTGCCTGGATGTGACTGGTTCAATGGGACAAGGGGGGGGGGGGAGTTCGTTGTTGCAGGGCCCAGCCCAGAACTGGAGTCTGCGACTGGTGCCCCTGGCCCTGCTCAGAGGACACCAGCCCAGCTGGCCCCAGCGAGGGGAGAACGTTGGACGGAGGGGAGGGGAGGGGAGAAGAGGGGCCCAGGTGACCCTGTTACCTGCGGAGAGACACTGGCCGGGGGGGGGGGGGGGGAGACTGTTGCTGGGAGCACTGGGGGCTCGGCTGGCAGACAGGGACTCGGATCCGGGGCAGAGCAGACAGAGTCCCCGGGCTGCAGGGGAGACTCAGAGGGGCGGGGCCGGGGGGCCAGGCTTTGCTGCGTTCACAGCTCCATAACCCCTCCTGCTGGGGGCTGGCTGGGGGTCGCTCTGGGCTGGGGAACAGGGCTGGGCTAGTCCCTCTGGGAGGGGAGGCCCCGGGGGTCCAGGGGGAGGGGAGCCCCCCGAGGGGGCTCATGGCGGAGGCAGGCGGCTGGAAGCCCTGAGAGGCGCCGTCCCGGAGGCAGAGGGGTGGATCCCCCAGCTTAGAGTGGGCCCCCCGAGAGAGAGTCACCACAATGGAGGGGGCTCCCCGAAAAGGGGCTGCTGCTCAGGAGAGGGGGCCCCATCCGGGGACTGACAGGCCAAGTATGGGCATGACCTGTGAGCCGTGACCCTTGATCCCTGCCCCCCCCCGGCTCCTACCACTGGACTCCAGTGCCCCCCCCCGACTCAGAGACAACCCACGTGTCCTGGCTCCCAGCCCCCCACTTGAATCAGTGGATGAAGCACCAGACAGAGATCGGGGATGGGGGGGGGAAGGTTCCCTGCCATGACCTTTATTGGACACCAGACTGCCTGTCCCTCTGGACTATGGAGCAACACATTGCAATTGCAATTGCTATTTATTAGGTGCATTACGGGAGCACTCGGCGTGGTACCTTACACTTGCTCTTTATTAGGTGCATTAGGGTAGCGCTAGCTGCGGTACATGACAATTGCTATTTACTAGGTGCTGTACATTGCCGTGGCTCCTAGCAGTCTGCTATTTATTATGCACATTACGGTAGCACAAGGTGTGATTCCTTACAACTGCTATTTATTAGGTGTATTACGGCTGTGCTAGGTGCAGCACAGCACGCTTGATCTTAGGTGCATTTCGGTAGCACTTGGTGGCGCACAGACCTAGGCAGAGCTGTGGAAGGAATCTCCCCTCCTACTTTTGAGGACCAGCAGGACCCCCATGGAGGATGGATCCCCCACATTTCATTGCTGCACCGGGGCTTCCAAAAGCCAGGACACCGTGCAGGACAGATCCCCCCACATTTCGTTGCTGTGCCAGGGCCCCCCAAAAGCCAGGGACCACCACGCAGGATGGATCCCCTGCATTTCACTGCTGCACCAGGGCCCCCCAAAAGCCAGGGAGCGGGGCCCTGGAGGAGGGTCTGACCTGGCTTGTGGGGCTGGACCCAAGCCCCACAAGCCAGGTCAGACCCTCCTCCAGGAGGGAGGAGGCCTCATCACACCAAGATCGCTGGGTGATCCAGAGCCAGCATGGGGCAGGGCAAGGACCGGGTCTGTGTTACCGACCTCGGGGATCCGGGGTACTGTGGGGGGTGAACTGCCAGGAGAACCACCCCTACCGCCGCCCGGGGACATGGGGCCAGCTGGGGATCTGGCCCCAGTGACCCCAGCGGGGCTATGGCTGATTGACCCAGCATGGGGGTGGGGGGTGCCCTCAGCGTACTGTGCTGAGACAGCAGCCACAGAAACGGGGGGACAAGATGAAGGCAGGGGTGGCAGCAGCAGCCCCTGTGCATGGGGGTGTGTGTCTGAGCCTCCCCGCCCCCCCAGTGCTGCTGCCTCTGATAGTAACCCCGCAGGACGGGCTCCTGCCTGCCCCCCCCACCTCTGTAAGAGGCAGCGGGGGGGGGGGGGGGAGGCAGGTCCACGGAGCTGATAGGAGCTGGCTTGAAAGCCGTTCCAGCCTGCCCCCCGCCCCTCCGTGCTGTTGCTGCTCTATCAGAGGCAGCAGCACAGGGGTGGGGCAGGCAGATCCGGGGCTGGCAGGGAGCTCCCCCTGGGCATGGAGTCCTGCTACCCTGCACCTTGCTGCCTCTGACCCGGCAGCCGGGGGGGGGGGGAATGCGCGTGGTGGATGAGGTCAGCCAGGCGCCGGTTGGCCGTGCCGCGCAGACAGGCCTACTCGAAGGCCTTGAGGAGGACCCGCCGGGCGTCGGCCGCCAGCTCATCCAGGCACCGGCTGAGCATGGAATAGGTGGTGTGGAAGGAGATGCCCCCGGAGACCAGCACCCCATAGAAGGGGATCTGGTGGAAGAAGCAGTTGGCCACCATCAGGCCCATGCTGCTGGCCTTCTGCAGCAGCCCGACCACCACCTCCTTGCTAATGCCACGCCCCAGCGGGCTGCGCATCTCGGCCCGCAGCACCTCCAGTGGCTTCCCAGCCCGCTCGGCCAGCCGGGCCAGCGAGGAGGCATCCAGCCCGAAGTCCTGCCGGTAGGCCGCCAGCTTGCGCAGCAGGATGGAGACGTCACAGGTGAAGGCCAGCCCCGGCAAGGGCACGGCGGCCACCAGGCTGGAGACCAGGGCCACCTTCCAGACCTCCTGGTGCAGCAGCTGGCGCTTCTTCTCCAGCAAGGCCGCTGAGAGGCTGGGCAGGGCCAGGAGGAAGGCGTGGCCTTTGTGCCCGGGCAGCTCCCGCTCCAGCGTCTCCACGAAGGCCTGGAAGTCGTATTTCTCCACCTCGAAGCTGCTGAGGAGGAAGACCCGGGCGTTGTCCAGCCCGGCCTGGCTCAGCCGCTCCCGGCAGTCCCGCCTCATCTCCTCCAGCACCTCCTCCTCCTCCGGCGGGCATCTCCTCCGCCGCATGGCCTGCAGGTCGGCGTCGGCCTTGGCCCGCACGAAGTAGAAGCGCTTGCCTTGCTCCGTCATGGCCCGGGCCAGCAGGACGTGGTTCTCCTTGAACCGCTCCGAGGCCAGCAGGATGAAGACATCGTAGCGCGAGAACTCCACGGCCTCCAGGTAGCGGTGGGCCTGGAAGCTGGGCGTGCCGATGCCCGGCAGGTCCCACAGTGTCACGTTGGGGTGGCCGGGGTAGGGGTAGGCCGTGGGCTGGGCCGTAGTCTCGGTCACACCCGTGGGGGCGGCCCCCTCGTCCTCGTCGCCCAGGCCCCGCAGGGCGTTGACGAAGGTGGACTTGCCGGCCCCCGACTCCCCGGTGACAGCCAGGTCCAGCCGGGCATTCCAGAGGGTCTCCAGGCTGCACTGGATGCGGGTCACCACCTCGGCCAGGCCGCCCAGCTCGTAGGCCTCCTGCATCTCGGCCAGCTCCCGCTCGCTGAGCGGATCGAAGCCGGAGAGCGCTGGGCGCAGCATCCTGCGGGCACAGGGGGCATGAGTGACGGGGCGGGGCAGGGCACGGCAGGGAGCCCTGCACTAACAAAACCCCTCCCCCGAGGCCCTCCCCCCGCCAGTCTCCCCAAAAACCCTACAATGACACGCTGGCTGAACCGCTCTCAAACATCCCACTATCAGCCCACCCGGGAGACCCTACAATATCAACCCACCCAGGGAAACCCTACAATGCCAGCCCGCCTGGGAGACCCTACATTAACAACCCACCCAGGGAGACCCTACAATAACAACCCACCCAGGGAAACCCTACAATGCCAGCCCGCCTGGGAGACCCTACATTAACAACCCACCCAGGGAGACCCTACAATAACAACCCACCCAGGGAAACCCTACAATGCCAGCCTGCCTGGGAGACCCTACATTAACAACCCACCCAGGGAGACCCTACAATAACAACCCACCCAGGGAAACCCTACAATGCCAGCCCGCCTGGGAGACCCTACATTAACAACCCACCCAGGGAGACCCTACAATA
This sequence comes from Pelochelys cantorii, assembly GCA_032595735.1. Lineage (NCBI taxonomy): Eukaryota > Metazoa > Chordata > Testudines > Trionychidae > Pelochelys > Pelochelys cantorii. Next base: position 4,236,842 of record CM064349.1, read on the forward strand.
ACAACCCACCCAGGGAAACCCTACAATACCAGCCCACCCAGGAGACCCTACAATAACAACCCACCTGGGAGACCCTACAATAACAACCCACCCAGGAGACCCTACAATAACAGCCCACCAGAGAGACCCTACAATAACAGCCCGCCCGGGAGACCCTACAGTAAACAAGCCGCACCTCTCATAGACTCGGAGGTCTCCCAGCAGAGCCTGGCGCAGCAGGGGCCCGTCCAGCTCCTGGGGCTCATGGCCGGAGATGAGGAAGATGGGGGGCAGGGGCTCCCCGAGGCCGTGGGCCGTCAGGGACTGGGCGCAGGCCTCCCGCAGGGCGTCGAGGGCCTGGGCCCGCTGGTAGCGCCCGCCCAGGAGCCGGCGCAGGGTGTGCAGGTCCAGGTCGGCCTTGGTGCGGGCGAAGTGCACGGCCTTGCCGGCGCAGCGGGCATCCTGGGCCAGGCGGGCGTGGCTGGCGCCGAAGAGCCGGTCGGTGGCCAGGACCAGCACGTCGCCCTCGGCCAGCCAGCGCGCCGGCCCCTCGCCCGCCTCCAGCACCAGCTCCCACAGCAGCAGGTTGGGCCAGGCCGGGTCAGGGTACAGCACGGGCCCCCCCAGCCGTGCCGGGGCCCCCAGCGGGGCCGCCCGGGCATCACCCTCTGCCAGGCCCCGGGCAGCGTTGAGCAGGGCCGACTTCCCACAGCCCGGCGCCCCCACGATCACCACGGAGACATCGCCCTGGTCCGGGGAGCCCGGCGAGGCATCTGGCGGGGACATGTCGGGGCCCAGCGGCTCGGTCATCGGGGGGCTGTGGAGACAGAGACGGGGTTATCTGGGGGGCAGCCCCCTACCTCACCCCCTACGCCTCGTCCTGTCCTGCCCCCCGACATCCCACCCGCTCCTGACCGAACCCCAGTCCCCAACCCCCTCCTGATTCCGCTGGGGGGGGCAGGGGGGCTGGACCACAGAAGGGGTGCCCGGGGGACGGACAGACAGAGGGTGCACCGGGCTGGATGGACGAGGGAGGTGCATTGGGGGAGGGGGGCGGACGGAGGCGGGGGCGGTTCCCGGGGAAAGGCACGAGATGGGGGTGCACGGGCTGGGGCCCGGGGGATACCAGGGCAGGGGTTCAGGGGGCCGCACGGGGGGTGCCCAGGGGTGGCCGGGCCCGGGGTCCCTCGCGCACTCACGGCTCCGCGGCGTCTCTCCCGGCTCCTCCCCGGCCCGGCCCCCTCGGGCGGAGCCGCCTCGTTAGTTTCTATTTCCCGGCCCCGCTGTCACCAAGCCCGGACCAGCGGCCCGCGGGGACCCACAGCGGGTGAGCGGCGGCGCCGCGCAGGGACCCAGCGTCCTGCCCCCCCGCCCCATAGAACCCAGCGTCCTGCCCCCCCGCCCCATAGAACCCAGCGTCCTGCCCCGCCCCGCCCCCGCGCCCCATAGAACCCAGCGTCCTGCCCCCCCGCCCCATAGAACCCAGCGTCCTGCCCCCCCCCGCCCCCGCGCCCCCAGCGTCCTGCCCCCCCCCCCCCGCGCCCCATAGAACCCAGCGTCCTGCCCCCCCACCCCCGCGCCCCATAGAACCCAGCGTCCTGCCCCCCCACCCCCGCGCCCCATAGAACCCAGCGTCCTGACCCCGCGCCCCATAGAACCCAGCGTCCTGCCCCCCCCGCCCCCGCGCCCCATAGAACCCAGCGTCCTGCCCCCCGCCCCATAGAACCCAGCGTCCTGCCCCCCCACCCCCGCGCCCCATAGAACCCAGCGTCCTGCCCCCCCGCCCCATAGAACCCAGCGTCCTGCCCCCCCCGCCCCCGCGCCCCATAGAACCCAGCGTCCTGCCCCCCCGCCCCATAGAACCCAGCGTCCTGCCCCCCCCCCCCCGCGCCCCATAGAACCCAGCGTCCTGCCCCCCGCGCCCCATAGAACCCAGCATCCTGCCCCCCGCCCCATAGAACCCAGCGTCCTGCCCCCCCCACCCCCGCGCCCCATAGAACCCAGCGTCCTGCCCCCCCCACCCCCGCGCCCCATAGAACCCAGCGTCCTGCCCCCCCACCCCGCCCCATAGAACCCAGCGTCCTGCCCCCCCCACCCCCGCGCCCCATAGAACCCAGCGTCCTGCCCCCCCCACCCCCGCGCCCCATAGAACCCAGCGTCCTGCCCCCACGCCCCATAGAACCCAGCGCCCTGCCCCCCCCACCCCCGCGCCCCATAGAACCCAGCGTCCTGCCCCTCCACCCCCGCGCCCCATAGAACCCAGCGTCCTGCCCCCACGCCCCATAGAACCCAGCGTCCTGCCCCCCCCACCCCCGCGCCCCATAGAACCCAGCGTCCTGCCCCCCCCACCCCCGCGCCCCATAGAACCCAGCGTCCTGCCCCCACGCCCCATAGAACCCAGCGTCCTGCCCCCCCCACCCCCGCGCCCCATAGAACCCAGCGTCCTGCCCCCCCACCCCCGCGCCCCATAGAACCCAGCGTCCTGCCCCCCGCCCCAACCCACCCTGCCCCCCCCACCCCCCCCCCATAGAACCCAGCTCCTGCCCCCCCCACCCCCGCGCCCCATAGAACCCAGCGTCCTGCCCCCCCACCCCCGCGCCCCATAGAACCCAGCGTCCTGCCCCCCCCCCCCCGCGCCCATAGAACCCAGCGTCCTGCCCCCCCCACCCCCGCGCCCCATAGAACCCAGCGTCCTGCCCCCACGCCCCATAGAACCCAGCGCCCTGCCCCCCCCACCCCCGCGCCCCATAGAACCCAGCGTCCTGCCCCCCCCACCCCCGCGCCCCATAGAACCCAGCGTCCTGCCCCCCCACCCCCGCCCCATAGAACCCAGCGTCCTGCCCCCCCCACCCCCGCCCCCATAGAACCCAGCGTCCTGCCCCCCCACCCCCGCGCCCCATAGAACCCAGCGTCCTGCCCCCCCACCCCCGCGCCCCATAGAACCCAGCGTCCTGCCCCCCCCCCCCCGCCCCATAGAACCCAGCGTCCTGCCCCCCCCACCCCCGCGCCCCATAGAACCCAGCGTCCTGCCCCCCGCCCCATAGAACCCAGCGCCCTGCCCCCCCCCCCCCGCGCCCCATAGAACCCAGCGTCCTGCCCCCCCCCCCGCGCCCCATAGAACCCAGCGTCCTGCCCCCACGCCCCATAGAACCCAGCGTCCTGCCCCCCCCACCCCGCGCCCCATAGAACCCAGCGTCCTGCCCCCCCCCCCCCGCGCCCCATAGAACCCAGCGTCCTGCCCCCCCGCCCCATAGAACCCAGCGTCCTGCCCCCCCACCCCCGCGCCCCATAGAACCCAGCGTCCTGCCCCCCCCACCCCCCGCCCCATAGAACCCAGCGTCCTGCCCCCACGCCCCATAGAACCCAGCGTCCTGCCCCCCCCACCCCCGCGCCCCATAGAACCCAGCGTCCTGCCCCCCCACCCCCGCGCCCCATAGAACCCAGCGTCCTGCCCCCCGCGCCCCATAGAACCCAGCGTCCTGCCCCCCCCACCCCCGCGCCCCATAGAACCCAGCGTCCTGCCCCCCCCACCCCCGCGCCCCATAGAACCCAGCGTCCTGCCCCCACGCCCCATAGAACCCAGCGTCCTGCCCCCCCCACCCCCGCGCCCCATAGAACCCAGCGTCCTGCCCCCCCACCCCCGCGCCCCATAGAACCCAGCGTCCTGCCCCCACGCCCCATAGAACCCAGCGCCCTGCCCCCCCCACCCCCGCGCCCCATAGAACCCAGCGTCCTGCCCCCCCACCCCCGCGCCCCATAGAACCCAGCGTCCTGCCCCCAGCGCCCCATAGAACCCAGCGTCCTGCCCCCCCCCAGCCCCCGCGCCCCATAGAACCCAGCGTCCTGCCCCCCCACCCCCGCGCCCCATAGAACCCAGCGTCCTGCCCCCACGCCCCATAGAACCCAGCGTCCTGCCCCCCCCACCCCCGCGCCCCATAGAACCCAGCGTCCTGCCCCCCCCACCCCCGCGCCCCATAGAACCCAGCGTCCTGCCCCCACGCCCCATAGAACCCAGCGCCTGCCCCCCCCACCCCCGCGCACCCATAGAACCCAGCGTCCTGCCCCCCCCCCCCCGCGCCCCATAGAACCCAGCGTCCTGCCCCCACGCCCCATAGAACCCAGCGTCCTGCCCCCCCCACCCCCGCGCCCCATAGAACCCAGCGTCCTGCCCCCCCACCCCCGCGCCCCATAGAACCCAGCGTCCTGCCCCCCACCGCGCCCCATAGAACCCAGCGTCCTGCCCCCCCACCCCCGCCCCCATAGAACCCAGCGTCCTGCCCCCCCCACCCCCGCGCCCCATAGAACCCAGCGTCCTGCCCCCCCACGCCCCATAGAACCCAGCGTCCTGCCCCCCCCCCACGCCCGGACATAGAACCCAGCAGTCCTGCCCCCCCCACCCCCGCGCCCCATAGAACCCAGCGTCCTGCCCCCCCACCCCCGCGCCCCATAGAACCCAGCGTCCTGCCCCCAGCGCGCCCATAGAACCCAGCGTCCTGCCGCCCCCCACCCCCCAGCCCCATAGAACCCAGCGTCCTGCCCCGCCACGCCCCTAGGAACCCCGGGGCCTGCCCCCCGCCCCATAGAACCCAGCGTCCTGCCCCCCCCGCCCCCGCGCCCCATAGAACCCAGGTCCTGGCCCCGCCCACCCCCGCGCCCCATAGACCCAGCGTCCTGCCCCCCGCCCCCAGCGCCCCATAGAACCCAGGTCCTGCCCCCCCCCCCCCATAGAACCCAGCTGCTCCTGCCCCGCCCCGCCCCGCGGCCCCATAGAACCCAGGTCCTGCCCCCCCCAAGAACCCAGCTGCTCCTGCGCCCCAGTGCCCCTCCCAGCACGCCGAGAGAACCCGAGGCCTGCCCCTCCCAGCTCCGCCCCGCCCCTAGACCCCAGCTCCGCCTGCCGCCGCCGGCCGGCCCGGAACCCGAGGGTGCCTGGCTCCCCTCCTGCTCCCACTAGACCCCACTGCCCCTCCCAGCCGCCCGAGGGAACCCGGGGGTCCTGGCTCCCAGTCTCTGCTCTCACCACTAGACCCCACTCCCCTCCCAGCGCCCGCAGGGAACCCGGGGGTCCTGGGCTCCCAAGTCTCGTGCCTCTCACCACGCGTAGACCCCACTCCCCTCCCAGCGCCCGAGGGAACCCGGGGGTCCTGGCTCCCAGTCTCTGCTCTCACCACTAGACCCCACTCCCCTCCCAGCGCCCGAGGGAACCCGGGGGTCCTGGCTCCCAGTCTCTGCTCTCACCACTAGACCCCACTCCCCTCCCAGTGCTGGAGATAGCCCAGGGTCCTGACTCCCGCTTGCTCTCCCTGCAGCTGTGGCCATGCAGGCCCCAGCAGGGTTGGACACCGCTTTCCTGAAGGACCTGCGGGCCTGCTATGAAGAACAGGACCCCGACACGGCCGCCTCCCGCCTCCAGGCCCTGCTGGACTCCGTCAAGGCCCTGCAGGCTGACGTGGCCGTGGTGGGCCGCCGGGGGGCCGGGGTCACCGCACTGGTCCAGGCCCTGGTGGGGGAGCCCCCCAGCCTGGCCGACCCCGGGCCTTCTTCCAGCCGGCGCCAGAGCCCCTGGGGCAGCCGGTCCGCTACCCCCACCCCACTTACTCCACTGTGGCACTGTGGGACCTGCCGGGCTTCCAGGAGCCGGAGCCGCCAGGCGACTACACGAAGCGCCTGGGGGAGCTGGCCCAGTTCAGCTGCCTGGTGCTGGTGCTGGACGGGCGGGGCCCGGCAGAGCCCCACCTGCAGCTGCTCCGGGCCTTCCAGCAGAAGCGGAAGCCCTGCTACGTGGTGCGCACCAAGGTGGACCTGGACCTGCACACGGCCAAGCGGCGGCTCCAGGCCCGCTACAGCCCGGCCCTGGCCCTGGCCCAGGCCCGCAGCGGGGTGGCCGAGGCGCTGGCCGGGCACGGGCTGGAGGCCGGCAGGGTGTTCCTGCTCTCCGCCCTGGAGCCCAACAGGTTCCAGTTCAGCCACTTCCAGGCCAGGCTGGAGGAGGAGCTGGTCCAGCTGAAGAGGTGAGGGGGCAGGGGGAGCCCGGATGCCTGGGTTCACACCTGCCTCTGGGAGGGCTCTGGGGCCTAGAGGGGTTACAGCCGGGGGACTGGCCAGGCCTCCTCGGTTCTCACCCTGCCTAGTGGTAAGTGCATGGAGGGGCTGGCTCCTGCCCCCAGCTGTGGCAGGCGTGTGGTCCTAGTGGTTAGAGCAAAGGGTGAGGGTGGGCTGCCAGGACTCCTGGGTTCTGTCCCTCTCTCTGGGTAGGAAGTGGGGAAAATCTGCTTTTTAACAGAAACTGCAGTAAAATTTCCAAATCACAGTAAGTGCTGGGTAGATTTCCGCCCCATTGTGCCAGGTGCTACACAGACCCTGCCCCACGCTCTCCAAGAGATGGGAGCTTCCAATTTTCATAGACAAAGGAAGGCTCCTCCCCCATTACACAGGTGGGGAAACTGAGGCCCAGAGAGTAGCAGTGACTCACAGGGAGTCGGTGGTTGAGCTGAGAACAGCCCCCAGGTGTCCTGGGTTCCAGAAATGCCGGGTAAAAGCTTCCTCTCTGCCCAAAGCGCAGCAGAAGGCTCCAATCCCCCCGTCCTGTCCTCTCCGTGCAGGGCCCAGGACGGGGAGCTGGAGGACCTGAGGGCCGTGAGCCCGCGGAAGATCCAGGAGCTGTACGAGGCCTGCGCCACGGAGGGACTGGCAGAGGTGCCCGCCATCATCCGCTCGGCTCTGGAGGAGCCCTCCCAGATCCGGCTGGACGTGGCGGTGCTGGGGGAGGCCGGCTCGGGCAAGTCGGCACTGGTGAACGCCCTGAGGGGGGTGGGCTGCGGGGATCTGGGAGTGGCACCCACAGGGGTGATGACCGGCACCCAGAAAGCCACAGCGTATGCCCACCCCACCGTGCCTGGCCTGTATCTCTGGGACCTGCCGGGAGTGGGGGTGACGGAGGAGGATGTGGAACGGCTGGATCTGTCCCTCTACGACTTCTTCCTGCTGACGTCCTCCGAGCGCTACCGCCACGCCCAGAGCCGGCTCGCCCGGGCCATCAGCGCAGCCGGCAAGCAGTTCTTCTTCGTCAGGACCAAGATGGACGTGGATGCCCAGCCCATCTCCAAGCCCGGCCCCGAACCCGACCCCACGGAGGAGATCCGCAGCAGCTGCATGGACGCCCTCCAGAAGGATGGTGTGGGCTCCCCAAGGGTCTTCCTCGTCTCCAGCCTTCTCCGCGAGGCCTACGACCTGCCGGCCCTCCAGGCGGCCCTGGAAACCAACGCTCCGGCCTTGAAGAGGGAGGCTCTGGAGAGGGCCATCCCCGTGGTCTTGAGCCGCCTGGTGAGGAGGAAGAGCAAGGCGCTGATGAGGGATGTCTGGGGCAAGACCCTGCAGAGCTGCCTCTACTACGAGGAGAAGCCTGGCCCGGATGTGGCCACCAGCCTCAAGGTCACGGCCTCGGCGTTCGCCATCGATCTGGGCCTGGATGAGGAGTCCCTGGCCCAGGTGGCCAAAGCCACAGGGAAGCCGGTCAGGCTGCTCCAGGCTGAGATCCGGTGCCCCTGGCTCAAGCATCCCGACCTAGAGCAGGTGCTGAGGGAGATCACTAAGCCAGTACCCTTCTCCTCCCAGGTGTGGAGTCTGGTGCCCTACTGGGGCCAGGGGGCCGTGGGGCCGCCCGAGATCTCCTTGGAGGCCACATACCGGGCACTGGCACAGGCCCTGGCAGAGATGACAGATGATGCAGAGCGGATGTTTCGCCAAGCCTATGCCAAGGAGTAGGGGAAGGGGCTGTTTGTAGAGTGTACCCTTGCCCAGTGCAGAGATGGGTGGGGCACCAGAGCTATTTACACAGGGCTCCCTTCCCTGGTGCCGAGATGCAGCCACCTGGGGGAGAGGGTCAGGAGTGTGGGGATCCCTCTCCTGCTGGGAGCTGCAGCCATGTGGCGGTGTGGCATGGACGCTGTGTGACACAGGGCTTGCTGCTGCTGCTGCATTGAAGGAGTGTGGGTGTGTAGCTGTGTAATTGCATGGTTCTCCCCCGTGTACTGCACTTGTCAGAGTAACCTGTCCCCTGCCCCTCGCGCAGGCACCCTGCTGAGCTCAAGGAGACTGATGTTCCGGCCAGAGCCACAGCCGCTGGGCCCGCCACAGCACAGACTTTGTATTAGTTCTTTCTTGTCCGTTTTTCTTCAAGCCGAAATAAAGTGGAGACCCAGGCAGGACCTTTGCTCTGTGTTGAGGGAAATGAGGAGGAAAGCAGGGGGAGCTGCTGCCTGCCCCACAGTACCCTGGGACTTGGGGCACGCCATGCTCCAATGCACCCTGGGAATATGGGGCGCTCCACGCCCCCACGCATCACGGGAATGTGGGGCTCTGGCCACACCAGTGCACCCTGGGAATATGGGGCGCTCCACGCCCCAATGCATCACGGGAATGTGGGGCTCTGGCCACACCAGTGCACCCTGGGAATATGGGGCGCTCCATGCCCCAATGCATCACGGGAATGTGGGGCTCTGGCCACACCAGTGCACCCTGGGAATATGGGGCGCTCCACGCCCCAATGCATCACGGGAATGTGGGGCTCTGGCCACACCAGTGCACCCTGGGAATATGGGGCGCTCCACGCCCCCACGCATCACGGGAATGTGGGGCTCTGGCCACACCAGTGCACCCTGGGAATATGGGGCGCTCCACGCCCCAATGCATCACGGGAATGTGGGGCTCTGGCCACACCAGTGCACCCTGGGAATATGGGGCGCTCCACGCCCCCACGCATCACGGGAATGTGGGGCTCTGGCCACACCAGTGCACCCTGGGAATATGGGCCGCTGTGCTCCCCAGGGCATTATGGGAGTTGGTGTGGCGGACGCCCTGGCGCCCACTAGGTTTCATGGCGGGGCGCCCCCTGCAGGATGGCTGCGTGCCCCTGCATTGCCACCCCCGTGGGGTAGTGGCAGGCGTACTGCGCACGCGCATAACTCCCCAAGAGGTGTCACGCATGCGCACACATCTCTTGCTGTAGCACTTCCTGCAACGCCTTGAGCGGAATCACTGCGCGCGCGCCCCGTCTCCAACTAACGGTACACGATAGGTGCTGCGCATGCGCCTTTCCCTTCGCCACGCACCTTTTCCCAGCACGCATGCGCTTGCCGCAGGAGTGCGACTCCGGGCGCAGAAGGACCCCCGCCTTCCCCTTTTGGGTGGCCGTGGTGAATGCCTGATTGGAATGACACAGGGGCGGGACTAGCGGCGGGGGCCGAGCCGGGAGCGGGCGGGGGAAGGAAGGGAGCGGTCCCGGGGGCCGGTAGTTCGGGGCAGGAGCGGGCAGGGGCAGTCCCACCGGAAACAGGGAGGGGTCCTTCCGGGGGGGGGCGTCGGAACCAGGAAGGCGGAGGCGGCGGCGAGCGGAGGAGGTGGGGGAGGGGCCCCGAGCGGAGGAGGTGGGGGAGGGGCCCCGGGGGCAGAGCTGGAGGCCGCTGGGGGGCGGATTCCCGGGGGGGGGGGGTCCAGGGCAGCGGCGGCTCCATGCGGGGGGCGTGTGGGGCCCGTGCGGGATGGAGAGGGGGAGGGGGAGCGGTGGGGGAGTAATGGGAGAAGGCGGGGGTGGGGGACGCTATGGGGTAAATGTGGGGGGAGGGGTGGGGGAGTAATGGGAGAAGGCGGGGGTGGGGGACGCTATCGGGTAAATGTGGGGGGAGGGGTGGGGGAGTAATGGGAGAAGGCGGGGGTGGGGGACGCTATGGGGTAAATGTGGGGGGAGGGGTGGGGGAGTAATGGGAGAAGGCGGGGGTGGGGGACGCTATGGGTAAATGTGGGGGGAGGGGTGGGGGAGTAATGGGAGAAGGCGGGGGTGGGGGACGGTATGGGGTAAATGTGGGGGGAGGGGTGGGGGAGTAATGGGAGAAGGCGGGGGTGGGGGACGGTATGGGGTAAATGTGGGGGGAGGGGTGGGGGAGTAATGGGAGAAGGCGGGGGTGGGGGACGGTATGGGGTAAATGTGGGGGGAGGGGTGGGGGAGTAATGGGAGAAGGCGGGGGTGGGGGACGGTATGGGGTAAATGTGGGGGGAGGGGTGGGGGAGTAATGGGAGAAGGCGGGGGTGGGGGACGGTATGGGGTAAATGTGGGGGGAGGGGTGGAGGAGTAATGGGAGAAGGCGGGGGTGGGGGACGCTATGGGGTAAATGTGGGGGGAGGGGTGGGGCAGTAATGGAGAAGGCGGGGGTGGGGGACGCTATGGGGTAAATGTGGGGGGAGGGGTGGGGCAGTAATGGGAGAAGGCGGGGGCGGAGGGACGCAATGGGGTAAATGTGGGGGGAGGGGTGGAGGAGTAATGGGAGAAGGCGGGGGCGGAGGGACGCTATGGGGTAAATGTGGGGGGAAGGGTGGGGGAGTAATGGGAGAAGGCGGGGGCGGAGGGACGCTATGGGGTAAATGTGGGGGGAGGGGTGGGGGAGTAATGGGAGAAGGCGGGGGTGGGGGACGCTATGGGAAGCTGTGGCTGCTTCATGGCCGGGCCAGAAGAAATCCCGTGTGGAAGGAAGAGCCTTGGGGCGCACTCAGGAAGGGGAGACCAGGCTGGTGGGAGCAGAGGTGCTTGCTGGACAGGGGCCTAGAGGAGCCTGTGGGTCTGATGGGGAGGCAAGAAGGAGGTATGGGTCTGATCTGGGGGCAGGGCCATGCGCTCACACAGCTCCCCCTCCCCTCGCAGAGGGAAGATGTCTGAAGTCACAGCAGAGAAGCAGCCCCTGGCTGAACCGCTCTCCCAGGAGACCCCAGCGCAGCCCACGCTCCCTGCCAAGCAGGAGGCGGCCCCCTCCCGGACGCGGCACCCCAGCTCTGACTCAGAGCCCATCTGTGTGGAGGACGAACCTGCCCAGCCCTGCCCCGAGGGAAAGGTCAAGGCCTCGTCCAGCAGCAGCCCTGTCTGTAAGTACCAGGACTAGTCACGGCCATTGCCTGTCTCCGTTTCAATGGGCTCCCAGCCCTTCCTTTGGGGGGGCTGCATCCCAGCTTCCAGATCCCCTTAATGGAAGGGCTCCCAGCCCTGCTCCACCTCCTCAACACCAGGTTATGCAGTTCAGAAGGACTTTGGGATCCCCACAATGGGGGGGAGGCAGGTGGCTTGGGGAGCCCGGGCTGGCCAGGGAGTTGTCAGGGGGTGAGAGGGTCAGGCCAGGCTGGAGCCTTGAGCTCTCCTTCCCCCGCTTCCTCCCAGATCGCCTGGGTTCCAACCAGTGCTTCCACTGCCTGATCACCTTCCCGGACGAGAAGTTCAAGGAGCGGCACATGAAGCGGGAGCACCCCGAGGACTTTGTGCAGGAGAATCTGCGGGATGCCCTCTTTGTCTGCTTCATCTGCAGCAAGCCCTTCGAGAGCTCCCGCGCCCTCATCTGCCACCAGCGTGGGCACACCCCCGCCCCACCCCCCGACTGCCCCGACTGCCTGCGCCCTGCCTTCGAGTGCGCCGACTGCGGCCGCCGCTTTGGCCAGCTGGCCAATTACCAGCGCCACCGGCTGGGCCATGCTGCCGGCCGCAGCCTGCCCCACCAGTGCCCCGACTGCGGCAAGAGCTTCCGCCAGCTCTCCAACCTGCGCCGCCACCAGGCCTCCCACCAGCGCCCCCTGGAGCTGCTGCCCTCCCGCCCCTACTCCTGCACCGAGTGTGGCGAGAGCTTCGCCCAGGAGGCCAGCCTGCATGAACACTACATCCGGCACGCCCGCGGCGAGCTCTAGCGCCCCACGCTGCGGCCAGGGGCTCCGGCGCCACCCTGTGAGCGCAAGAGCTGGGACGGCAGCAGAATGCCCCCGCTGCTGCTGCTGAGCCGGCTCTGGGCACCAGAGGCAGTAGGCACCGCCTGGCAGGGAGCCCAGATAGAATGGAACTGGAAGGACATTGATGGGCCTGAAAGGTTTGAATGGAGCAGGACACGGGGTCTCTCCCTTGTAGGGGCACCAGCTCCCTTTTGGATCCAGGCTGGGGACTGGTTCAGAGGGGCAGGGAATGGGACACGGAAGGGGCGCCAGGGTAGGGGGCACAAGGACATTCCCCACTAGTGGGCACCTGATGCTCTCTGGCCCCAGGGCGGAGGGCTGGTTCGCTCAGGAGGGTGAAGGGGGATGCAGAGATCATTGCTGTAGCTCTGCAACGCCACTCCCCTGCCCCTGAGGCAGTGTGTGACACCCCCCTCCCCCGCAGCGTCTCTGCACGCCCCCTGGCTCTTCCCCCCCAAACTCCCCTGTGTGTATCCTGGGGCCGAGCGCCCAGTGCGCCGTGACACTGCCCCTCGCTCCCTAGCCTGGACGGAGGCTGCAGCACTCCCCAGAGACTCCCTCCTGCCAGGGCCCCTAACTGGAATGCGTTGTCGTGGGGGGGCTCTCCAGTGTCCCTGGGTCCAGTCCCTGCGGTGCAGCACAGTCTGATACTTGTGGGGTGTCCTTGCTCAGGGGCTCCAGCTCCCCCGAGCGTAGCCTGGACCTAGATCTTGTCCCAGGTCAGCTGGAGCGTGACTTTCATTCCCCTGTCGCTATCCCAGTGCGGCCCTGGCCCAGAGGCACTCCTGCCAGTGCAAAAGGGCGTTAGACCAGTCTGCACCCACAGCATGGGCACCACGCTAGCCAGGGTAAGCCCGGCTGTCCCCGATCCTCGCTGCGCCGGTGGGCCCGAGCCCGGGGCAAGCCCGTGTCTTCACTGCATGCTTTGGGGTGAAGCAGGGAGCTGTGGAAGGAGGCTCTCGGGGCAAGGCTGAGCAGAAGGGGAGAGACGTGCTGAGAGCCAGGCCACCCTTCCAGGCTGCAGGGCCGGGCGGGAGCCCTGGGGTGAGGGAAAGGTCCTATTTTTCCAATAAAGAGTTGGAAGCTCACGGCATGTGTCTCCTAGGCTGGGTGGGCCACAGAACGGGACAGGCAGGAGCCGGGCGGGTCTGGCTGCTGGGCGGGAGGGGCTACGAGCCGCTACGGGAATGAGCGGCGTTTGGTGGGTGGGGTGGCGCTGCAGGGACTGACAGGCCCAGCCATCGGCATCTCTTCCTTCTCTCCCGCAGGTCAGCCCCAGCTCTGCCAACAGCTGCCTGGGACCCGCGCGGGTTGATTTCAAATTCAGAGGCAGGGCAATGGGACAAAGGCTTTTCCCTTGGGGGGGGGGGGGGCTGGCTGGTTTGGGTTGGGGGGAGAGGAAATGGGAACATCAGCGTGGACAGACCGGGCCAGATCGAAGGTCCATCTAGCCCAGCATCCATCTTCGGTACCCACCAACTGATCCCTCCCTCCCGTCACCCATTCCCGGCTTCCGGCAGACAGAGGCCAGGGACACCAGCCCAGCCTGGCTAGCAGCCATTGATGGGCCTATCCCCCATGAATGTATCTAGCTCTTTTCTGAACGCTGCTAAAGTCCTGGCCTTCACAACACCCTCTGGCGAGGAGTTCCGCAGGTGGACTGTGTGCTGCCCGAAGAAAAACTTCCTTTGGTTTGTTTTAAACCTGCTATCAATTTCAATGGGTGACCCTTAGTTCCTCTGTTTTGGGAAGGAGTAAATAACTCCTCTTCTTCATGTTCTCCACACCAGTCATGATTTTATAGACCTCTAGCCTATCTAGACTAAGCTGGAAAGTCTCAGTCGTCTTACTCTCTCCTCTGGCAGATGTTCTGAAGCCTTGGGCACTTGAGTTGCCCTTTTCTGAACGTGTTTTCCATTTTTGAGAAGTGACTGCAGGTGCCTGCAGTATTCAAGATGGGTCAGAGACCTTTTCCTCAGTGGGAGGGAGGGGTTGGCCCCAGAGCAGGGGGGTCAGGGCCTGGGACAGGCCTTTCCCTTGGGGAGGGGGTAGCAGGGCTGGCCACAGGGGAGGAGACTGGGATGTAGCAAGAATTCTAGGCCCTTAGTTCCCCACAGTGAGCAGGGCTGGGGCAGCGGGAGCTTGCCCAGCTGATTTGTGGGGTTGGGACACCAGCGTTCCCTGGAAGCTGTGCAGGGGCCACTCAGTCCCAAGCTGCCCAGCTGATTGGCAGGGCGCCCACAGCTTAGCTTGTGTTTCTCCTGGGGGTGCCCATCTGCACGGGCCTCGGTGCACAGAACAGAATTTATTCTGCACATGGAACAACTGGCCTGTGGATGGAAAAGATGCCCAGGAAACAGCTTCACTTCCTGTCCTGAATTGCTTCTCCCTGCCCCCCCCCAGCCATGCTATCTCCACTGCAGCCAATCGAAATGCCTTGCCCAGCACTGTGGGGAGGGGGCCCATTCACTCTCAGCCTGGCTGATACCCCCTCGGCCCACCCTGGAACTTGACTCATTTTTCACCCTGTAAAGAAAACTCTCAGGCTTTGTACCAATCCCAGGCTCCCTGCAGCCGGCGGCGAACTCCTACCTCCACTATGCCCCTCCCAAGCCAGCACCCAGCTCCTGCCCTACATCTCCCTGGGCCAGCCGCCCCCCAGCTACGACCCGGGGGTGAGCCCCGTGGCGTTGACGTCCCTTAGTCCCTCTCCACAGGCCTTCCCCTTGTACTGGGCCCCAGAGAGCAGAGGGGCCTAGGGCCTGAATGAAGCCCTACAGGACAAGCCCCAGACCCCAAAGCCCCACATCCCCTGCTCAGTCCTGCCTCCCTTTGGGGGCCCAGGGCAGCAGGTGAAGCCAGAGAAGGGCCATCAGTGGGTGACCCGGGTGGGCAGCTCATGGCTGGGCGGCTCATGGGAGGGGGCTGTGGGGAGAGACATGCAGCCCCTCCTCCCCACCCATGTCCCAGCTGGGACCTGGTGCCCCCTAGAGGGACAAGCCCGTCCCACGCACTGGCCCCTCATCTTACACCCAGAGCTGCTGCTTCAGGGCCCCCTGGGGCTGGAGCTCGCCCCCCCCAGGCTGGCAGACACCCTCCCCCTTGACAAGCATGTGCCCAAGACAAGCTTTGCCCTCCCAGGTGCATGCTGGGAAGGGTGGGTTACAGTCTCTGGCTCAAAACACCCAGATGCATGCTGGGAGGTGTACTCACTATAGAACACCCCAACCAGCTGCATGCTGGGAAACTTAGTTCTCACTTCTGCCATGACACCTCAGTGACAGGGCCACAGGACACCAAACCAAGTGCTGGAAGGGCTCTGGGCCCCCCAAGGACGACCCCCCAGCACAACCCTCCTGCTGTCAGGGGCCTGGTGTGACACACACACACACACAGCCCACCAGGCCTGCGCCACGCATCGGCATGGCCAAGCACAGCCTCCCCCGGACGATGTCCCCCATCAGCATGGTGATGCTATCGTGACACCACAATACAACCCCCCCATGCAGGCCAGACAGACGGACAGAACTGGCGCAGTGGACAGAGCATGGCAGAGATACAGAATCACTTTTATTACGAAAGCAGGTCCCCAGCCCACCCCCCCCGCCCTTTGTCTGAGCTCGTTAGTATCCGTCATCCGGCTGGAGGCTCACCCCTCGCCAGACGCTCTCTCCAAGCGGGAGCAGACATGGCACGCAGGCGGGAACCGTCCCATCCACCTGGCGGGGGCACCTTGGCGGAGCATTGGCCTGGGCTGCACGGGGCAGAGGAGTGCGGGGCGATCCCCCCACCCCAAGAGCAGCAGTGGAGAAGGGGGGCTGAACCCCTTTAGCTCCGCAATCCTGCAGTCCCAAGGGCGAGTCAAGGTTGCCAGGTCTCGACACCCACCAGGTCTGGGGGGCAGGTTGGGAAGGAGGGTAACAGGTCCCACTCTGGGGGGAAACACGGAGGGGGCCAGGCTGGCTGGGGCCCCAGTCAGATTCACTTGAAACTACACATCAACTAGAATAAAGGAAGGGGGTTCACTCCCCCCATTTGTGTCTCAGGAGCCTGGATCCCACCTCAGCCACCAATCTGCAGCCTGCACACACCACCGCAAACATCACTCAACCCATGGATCCCCACTGCACCCATCATCCTCCTGCTCCCCCTCTCAGATCCCACCACTGCCAGCAAGACTCATCCGGGAATCCCACCGCAGCCACCACCCTCTTGCCTCATCTCACAGCTGCCAGCAAGCCACATCTGGGGATCCCACCGCAACCACCATCCTGTCTCCCTCATTTCCCCTGCCTGCTGATCCCACCGCTGCCACCATCCAACCCACAGATCCCACCGCTGCCGCCATCCATCCCCTCCCCCCGCCCCCTGGCCCCACAGCAATGTAGAGGGCTACAGCTCCCCCCGGGCATGCAGCATGTAGTGCTCATGCAGATCCGCCACCAAGCCAAATTCGCCAGGGCACTCCGTGCAGTGGTACGGTCCGTCTGCCCCCTCGGCCTCCTGGGCACCATTGGCCTCCTGGGGCGGGGCTGAGGGCCCCTTGGTGCGGGGCGGAGCCGGGGGGCTGCGGCGCCAGCCATGTTCACAGCGGTGAGCCTCCAGGGAGGCAGGCGAGGCGAAGCCCAGGCCGCATTCGGCACAGATGTAGTGAAAGGCGCCAGCACGGGGCGAAGGGGGCACAGGTCGGGCGTCCCGGCCCTCGGGGTCCCCAGCGGGGGGCGGGGCCGGCCGGGCTGGGGGCGGCTTGGGGGAGCTGTGTGGCCGCTTCCGCCCCACGTGGTAGCTGCGATGGACTTTCAGGGCCCGCGAGGTGCCGAAGCCGCGCCCACACTCGGGACATTCGTGCCACTCGGGGCTGGGAGCCTGCGGGGAGCCCAGGCGGCCCTGGCCGGCCTCCCCCTCCTCTGGTGCCACCTCCTGTGGGGACTCCGAGACGGCTGACCTGAGCTCCTTGCTCCTGGGACCTGGGGCGGGGGGGGAGAGGAAGGGATGTCAGCAAACTGGCCCCCAGTCCCAGCCCCCACCCCCATCCCAGGGTGTCCCCTCGCTCCAGAGCAGGGCTGGCCCACCCAGCCCTCAGCCTGCCTGCTGGGCTACCAGGAGCACCACAGGGCTGGAGCTCCACCTGCCCCAGCCACCAGCCCCCTCTCTCCTCCAGAGCTACACAGCATGGGTCCCGACTCCCAGCCCCCCCTGCTCTAGCCACTAGAACCTGCTGCCCTCCCAGGGCTGGAGAGCGCGCCCAGGAGTCCTGACATCCAGCTGCACAGCGTGAGAGGGCCGGCCCCAGGCAGGGTCCCCACCCACCTGGGTACCCGTTGGCAGAGGGCGTGGACGGCCGGCTCTCGCCCGACGACACCGAGGTCGCTTCCGATTCATCCTCTTCCTCCTGCACTGTGGAGACGCCTAGAATAGCCACAGCAGGTGAGAGGCCGCCGGCTCCTGCCCATCCGACCCGTGGGGGGGGGGAGGCACCCCTAAACATCGGCCTGCAGCCCCTTGCACACCTGGCGCTCCCCACCGCCCCTCCACTCGCTCGCCCAGCCCTGCACTCTCCCCCGGCCCCCTTTGCTCGCCCGCCCAGCCCTGCCTTCCCCACTGCCCCTCTGCTCGCTCACCCCCGCCCCCTCTGCTTGCTTGCCCAGCTCTGCACTCCCCACCAACCTCCACTCACGCTCCCCAGCCCAGCCCTGTGCTCCCCACCACCCCCCCTGCTCACCCAGCCCAGCACGTCCCATGACCCCCTCCCCCCACTCATCCAGCCCAGCGCGCCCCACAGCCCCCTCCCCCACCCACCCAGCCCAGTGTGCCCCACAGCCCTCTCCCCCACCCACCCAACCCAGTGCGCCCCACAGCCCCCTCCCCCACTCACCCAGCCCAGTGCGCCCCACAGCCCCCTCCACCACTCACCCAGGCCAGCGTGCCCCACAGCCCCCTCCCCCACCCACCCAGCACCACACTGCCCAGAGCCCCCTCCCCCACTCACCCAGCCCAGTGTCCACAGCCCCCACCCCACCAGGCCAGCGTGCCACCAGCACCCTCCCCCACCCACCCAGCACCATGCTGCCCACAGCCCCCTCCCCCACTCACCCAGCCCAGCACGCCCCACAGCCCCCTCCCCCACCCAGCCAGCCCAGCGCGCCCCACAGCCCCCTCCCCCACCACCCAGCCCAGCGCGCCCCACAGCCCCCTCCCCCACTCATCCAGCCCAGCGCGCCCCACAGCCCCCTCCCCCACTCACCCAGCCCAGCGCGCCCCACAGCCCCCTCCACCACTCACCCAGCCCAGTGCGCCCCACAGCCCCCTCCCCCACTCACCCAGCCCAGCGCGCCTCACAGCCCCCTCCCCCACTCATCCAGCCCAGCACGCCCCACAGCCCCCTCCCCCACTCACCCAGCCCAGCGCACCCCACAGCCCCCTCCCCTACTCACCCAGCCCAGCGCGCCCCACAGCCCCCTCCCCCACTCACCCAGCCCAGCGCTCCCCACAGCTCTGCTGTGCCCCTTTTGTCCCTGAGCTGCAGGGGTTGGCTGCCCGGTTTCAGGAAGCCCGAGAGCTCCCAGGCAGGGTGGGGCTGGTCCCCTTCTCCCCACAGCCTCTGGGGGCTAAAGGGGCAGCGAGAGGCCAGAAGGAGCAGCTTCAGCAGCCCGTCTATAGAGCCCCAGCTGGCTCCCCCCCTCCAGCCCACAGGCCCATCCAGAGAGAGGCGGGAAGGGGGGGAGACAAACACCCAGTCCCGAGCCCCGGGCTGAGATGCAGCCCCTCTGGGGTGGGGTGGGAGGGGTTTAACCACCCACAGCCCAGCCAGTTAGCACTAGAACAAAGGACCCTCCCCCCCATTTCCCGTCCCAGTCGGGACCAGACCTGACCCTCTTTAGCGTGAGATCTAGTCCCATCACAGAGCTCCGGGCCCCTCCTGCACGTCGCCACCTCCCCCACCCCATCATGCTCTGGGGCAGGCATCATAGTGAGCCAGCAAGGGGGAATTCCAGGTCCACAATGCACTAGACCTGGGGTTCTTAACAGCCAGGAAAGGGGGGGAGCCCTGCCCCCCAACCTCCCACTAAGCTGCCCCCCCCAGCAGCTGCTCACCGGTCGAAGTCCCATCCTCCTCCTCGAAGATCACGTCCTCGCTTCCCCCCACCTCTGGGTGCTTGTGTGTTTCAGACATCATCCCTCGGTGATCGGCCTGGGGTCCCTGCGCTGCCAAAGGGGAACTGACCCCCAACGTGACACAATCCCACAATGCTCTGGGGCTACATGGATCAGGAGAAAGGTGAAGAGCCAAACCTAATTTGCACTGGCACCATATGAACCAGGGGGAGGGGGAACCTGTCCCGTATTTCATCAGGCTAGGGCTATATGGACCAGGGGGAGGGGAACCCATCCCACAATGCACCAGGCTGGAGCTATATGGACCGGGGGGAGGGGATCCCATCCCACAATGCACTAGGCTGGTGGTATACGGACTGGGGGAGGGGAAACCATCCCACAATGCACCAGGCTGGGGCTATATGGACCAGAAGGAGGGGAACCCCATCCTACAATGTACCAGGCTGGGGCTATATAGACCAGGAGGAGGGAGATCCAATCCCACAATGCACCAGGCTGGGGGTATATGGACCAGGAGGAGGGAGATCCCATCCCACAGTGCACCAGGCTGGGGCTATATGGACCAGGAGGAGGGAGATCCCATCCCACAATGCACCAGGCTGGGGCTATATGGACCAGGAGGAGGGAGATCCCATACCACAATGCACCAGGCTGGGGGTATATGGACCAGGAGGAGGGAGATCCCATCCCACAATGCACCAGGCTGGAGGTATATGGACCAGGAGGAGGGAGATCCCAGCCCACAGTGCACCAGGCTGGGGCTATATGGACCAGGAGGAGGGAGATCCCATCCCACAATGCATCAGGCTGGGGCTATATGGACCAGATGGAGGGAGATCCCATCCTACAATGTACCAGGCTGGGGCTATATGGACCACAGGGAGGGGATCCCAGCCCACAGTGCACCAGGCTGGGGCTATATGGACCAGGAGGAGGGAGATCCCATCCCACAATGCACCAGGCTGGGGCTATATGGACCAGGAGGAGGGAGATCCCATCCCACAATGCATCAGGCTGGGGCTATATGGACCAGATGGAGGGAGATCCCATCCTACAATGTACCAGGCTGGGGCTATATGGACCACAGGGAGGGGATCCCAGCCCACAGTGCACCAGGCTAGGGCTGTATGGACCAGAGGGAGGAGATCCCATCCCACAATGCACCAGGCTGGGGGTATATGGACCGGTGGGGGGGGTAAGGAGGCCGATCCCACAATGCACCGGGGCGCTAGGCCCTGGGAAGAGGCGGGAGAGCCGCCCGGTGCCTGTCCCACCATGCACCGCGCCGCCCGCCGCTCACCGGCTCCTCCGGGCCTGACCCGGTCCCGTCTGGCCGCCGCCGCAGGAATGGAGCTGCGCAAGCGCAGTGGAAGCGAGGAGGGGGCGGGGCTCCGGCAGCGCCTCCGCTGCGGGTCTTTGCGCGTGCGCGGGCCGCCCATTCACGTTTGCGCTCTCGGCTCAAGGAGTTGCGCATGCGTAGTAACGTAGAGAGTCGAGGGGTTCTGCGTACGCGAGGCCGCTCTTGAGCCGACGCGCCGGCGTCCAGGGGAGAGGGCGGAGCGAGAATCGACTTGGTCCCGATGGAGGGTTCTGCGCATGCGCATCGGAGACTACCTTTTTTTCCCATTACTGTGGGGGAGAATGTTTGTTTTCATTATTCCCTCCAGCTGGGGCTGATACTTGGTATGGTCCACTAGAGGACACTGGGTGTGAGGCACTGGGGGAGCACTGGGCCGGTCCGTGCACTAGGAGGCGCTGGGTGTGAGGCACTGGGGGTGCACTGGGCCGGTCCGTGCACTAGGAGGCGCTGGGTGTGAGGCACTGGGGGTGCACTGGGCCGGTCCGTGCACTAGGAGGCGCTGGGTGTGGTGCACTGGGGGTGCACTGGGCCGGTCCGTGCACTAGGAGGCGCTGGGTGTGAGGCACTGGGGGTGCACTGGGCCGGTCCGTGCACTAGGAGGCGCTGGGTGTGAGGCACTGGGGGAGCACTGGGCCGGTCCGTGCACTAGGAGGCGCTGGGTGTGAGGCACTGGGGGTGCACTGGGCCGGTCCGTGCACTAGGAGGCGCTGGGTGTGAGGCACTGGGGGTGCACTGGGCCGGTCCGTGCACTAGGAGGCGCTGGGTGTGAGGCACTGGGGGTGCACTGGGCCGGTCCGTGCACTAGGAGGCGCTGGGTGTGAGGCACTGGGGGTGCACTGGGCCGGTCCGTGCACTAGGAGGCGCTGGGTGTGAGGCACTGGGGGTGCACTGGGCCGGTCCGTGCACTAGGAGGCGCTGGGTGTGAGGCACTGGGGGTGCACTGGGCCGGTCCGTGCACTAGGAGGCGCTGGGTGTGGTGCACTGGGGGTGCACTGGGCCGGTCCGTGCACTAGGAGGCGCTGGGTGTGGTGCACTGGGGGTGCACTGGGCCGGTCCGTGCACTAGGAGGCGCTGGGTGTGGTGCACTGGGGGTGCACTGGGCCGGTCCGTGCACTAGGAGGCGCTGGGTGTGGTGCACTGGGGGTGCACTGGGCCGGTCCGTGCACTAGGAGGCGCTGGGTGTGAGGCACTGGGGGTGCACTGGGCCGGTCCGTGCACTAGGAGGCGCTGGGTGTGAGGCACTGGGGGTGCACTGGGCCGGTCCGTGCACTAGGAGGCGCTGGGTGTGAGGCACTGGGGGTGCACTGGGCCGGTCCGTGCACTAGGAGGCGCTGGGTGTGATGCACTGGGGGTGCACTGGGCCGGTCCGTGCACTAGGAGGCGCTGGGTGTGAGGTACTGGGGGTGCACTGGGCCGGTCCGTGCACTAGGAGGCGCTGGGTGTGAGGTACTGGGGGTGCACTGGGCCGGTCCGTGCACTAGGAGGCGCTGGGTGTGATGCACTGGGGGTGCACTGGGCCGGTCCGTGCACTAGGAGGCTCTGGGTGTGATGCACTGGGGATGCACTGGGCCGGTCCCTGCACCAATCCATACACTAGGGAGAGCGTGCGTATGTGCATGCAATGCACAGGTCTGTGACCTAAGGCGAGTTGGTGTATGCGTTTCAAGCGACTCGTGCATCACACCCGATTTCAGAGCCTGCAGACCAGGAGCCCAGTGGAGCCATTCAATCTTCTGCCTTGCACTAAGTGTGTCTGGTTCAGCCCAAATACTGGGGCCCACAGCCTGGAGGGTGGAGCAGGAATGAGGCCAGGAGCCGATGTCACTGTCTCCAGTATTTCCCCCAGCCCACATGCAAGGAAAGTTACTGTCTCAAACATGGGGTGGTGGGGCATGTTCTCCCTGCCCTGCTGCGTCGTCGGCCGTCTGCTCTGTGAGCCTCCTGGGAGGGGCCCACGGCCAGAGCCGTCGAGGTGGGGGACAGATGTGGGTGTTGTGCTGCGTCCTGCACAGACACCCAGCAGTGCACATGGCCAGTCCCGTAGGACTGACAGCAGAGTCATGCAAGGGCTGGTTTGTTGCAGAGGTGAAAGGTCCTTTCCAAAAGTTGGGGGGCAGAGCCCCACCCCTGAGGTTCCCCCTCCTCTTTCCCTAGTGGCCCCACCTGGGCCAACCTGCAGCTGAGCTGGGAAGCCCCCCCACCCCAAGCAGCCCCGTTGCCATGTCCCTACCCCTGGGTCCATGCAGCTTCTCATCCGGGCTTCACCAGCTGCTGGTCTGACCAGTGGGTGGGGCCACAGGTGGAAGAGAAGGGGAAGGGGCGGGGTCTGTGGCCCAGCCCCTCGGCCCTGCCTGCTCCAGCATCCCTGGGTCGTTGTACTGACCAGCCAACCACCATCCCCCCATCCGGCTGTGGTCTTTGGTGCCTGCTCTTGGCATGAGCCAGGCATGGGCTTTGCCAGTTAATACAGTGTCCAGCTGCCTGTGGAAACAGGTTCCCATGTATAATTGTGCAAGGAGCAGAGTGTTACTGGTAAAGGTCAGTTTCGCTGGACACAACCAACTGCACAAAAGTACATGTCTCTGGCTACAGTGCAGCACACTCGGCAATGTGGAAGTTAAGGAAACACACAGCCACTTACTTTGCCTCCCTTCTCTTCCCGTAGCCTGCACTGTGTTCTGGGATTCACCCGGGGACTAAAAATACCAGCCCAGCTGGGATGACACCAGCACAGGCCTCCAGCCGGGATAGAGAAGGCACCTATGTTCTGCCGCTCCTAACAGCTACGATTCAATGACTGTTCCTCACAACCGTGGGACGTTCCCTGCCTGGTCCCAGCTGCTCATTACAAACACAAGGTCGTTCATGGGGGTGACCTTGCCTTGCACTAAGTGTGTCTGGTTCAGCCCAAATACTGGGGCCCACAGGGTACGTCAAGGGTACAATCTGTCTACTGTGGGTCTCTTGTTCTGTGAGCCGGTTATAATACACAGTTAGGAGCTCTGTTTGCTTGGCTTGATCAATGGAGCAGCAGCAGCGCCCTCTTGTGACAGTCCCACCAGTCGGAACTGGTGTCCAGCCTCCAGAAACACCTCTCCCCAGTGGGGTGTGATTGCCAGAGCGGAGAAGCCGCAGCCACGGAGAGGGGCCCCAGAAAGGAGCTCGGGGTCCAGGTTGTGCAGGACCAGGAAGTGCTGCAAAAACTGCAGCATGGCCGTGTGGGGCCATTGCATGCCCAGGGGCAGCTCCGGCTCCATGGCACAAAGGAAAAAGCTGTGGCATCCAAAAAACCCCAGGGCAGCCACAGCAGGCACTGCGAGAGCTTTGCTGTCCCTCAAAGAGGTAGCAAGCATGCAGGAGAAGCAGAGAAACAGCTGTCCAGGGGGGTCCCTTTAAGCGCGTGTCTCTGCAAGGCTCCGGCAACAGCCCTCGGAAGCAACTGGTGACCTAAAGCCCAGCCTGAACTGGTTCCGGGAGACCTTTCATGCGAGAGAGCGTCCTAGGAGTCTGGACAGTCTCTTGTGCAAAAGCATGTAGCTTTTTCCATGCACTTTTGTGTGTGGACACGCTCTGGTGCCAGATTTTTTGTGGAAGATCTCTTCCGATAAAAGCTTCTTGCGCAAGACGCCTGCAGTCTACACATAGCCTGAGAGGGGGCATGAGTGCAGCGTTCAAGTATCAGACGGGGTGTTGCAAGGAGGAGAGAGGAAAATTGTTCCCCTTGGCCTCAGAGGACAGGAGAAGCAGCTTAAATTGCAGCCCGGACAGTTGATGGGCTGAACTAGGCCCAGAAGCCCCGGCTGGAATCATTGGGGTCCTGCCACACTCGTCCCAGGGAAGGAGCAGTGGAGAGGTCCTTCAAGCAGGCTAGAGTGGCTGCAGGGGAAGCAGCCAATCAGGGACAAGGAGGGCCCTATAAAAAGGAGCTGCAGTCCCAGAGGTAGGCAGTTCCTTGCTGGAGGCAGAGGAGGGCCAGGGCTCCGGGCTGGCCACAGGGCACTGCAGCACCATGGACAGCTCTGTGCTGGGGGGGCGGAGGGGGAGGAAGCGCTGGTGGCTGGGCGGGAACAGGGAGGAGCCCTGGGCTAAGGGTGAGGTGCTGGGGCTACGGGAACTGCGGCCAGTGTTGTAAAGGGAACATGGTGGCACGTGGGGGCTTTGCGGAGGATTCCTGGGCTGGGCCCTGGTGCCCTGGCCAGGCCCTGGGGAAGGGCCTACTCCTGGCAGCAGGACACCCCCAGAACGTGAGTCAACTGTCAGGAGGCCGAGCTGGGGCCAGAACAGGCTCAGAGGGAGAAATGGCCGCCTCCAGGAGGGGGCACTGGGGTACGGGCTGGGACTGGTTCCAAGACTCCGCCCTGGCCAGGAGGGGGCGCTGGGGTACGGGCTGGGACTGGTTCCAAGACTCCGCCCTGGCCAGGAGGGGGCGCTGGGGTACGGGCTGGGACTGGTTCCAAGACTCCGCCCTGGCCAGGAGGGGGCGCTGGGGTACGGGCTGGGACTGGTTCCAAGACTCCGCCCTGGCCAGGAGGGGGCGCTGGGGTACGGGCTGGGACTGGTTCCAAGACTCCGCCCTGGCCAGGAGGGGGCGCTGGGGTACGGGCTGGGACTGGTTCCAAGACTCGGCCCTGGCCAGGAGGGGGCGCTGGGGTACGGGCTGGGACTGGTTCCAAGACTCGGCCCTGGCCAGGAGGGGGCGCTGGGGTACGGGCTGGGACTGGTTCCAAGACTCGGCCCTGGCCAGGAGGGGGCGCTGGGGTACGGGCTGGGACTGGTTCCAAGACTCGGCCCTGGCCAGGAGGGGGCGCTGGGGTACGGGCTGGGACTGGTTCCAAGACTCGGCCCTGGCCAGGAGGGGGCGCTGGGGTACGGGCTGGGACTGGTTCCAAGACTCGGCCCTGGCCAGGAGGGGGCGCTGGGGTACGGGCTGGGACTGGTTCCAAGACTCGGCCCTGGCCAGGAGGGGGCGCTGGGGTACGGGCTGGGACTGGTTCCAAGACTCGGCCCTGGCCAGGAGGGGGCGCTGGGGTACGGGCTGGGACTGGTTCCAAGACTCGGCCCTGGCCAGGAGGGGGCGCTGGGGTACGGGCTGGGACTGGTTCCAAGACTCGGCCCTGGCCAGGAGGGGGCGCTGGGGTACGGGCTGGGACTGGTTCCAAGACTCGGCCCTGGCCAGGAGGGGGCGCTGGGGTACGGGCTGGGACTGGTTCCAAGACTCGGCCCTGGCCAGGAGGGGGCGCTGGGGTACGGGCTGGGACTGGTTCCAAGACTCGGCCCTGGCCAGGAGGGGGCGCTGGGGTACGGGCTGGGACTGGTTCCAAGACTCGGCCCTGGCCCGGAGGGGGCGCTGGGGTACAGGCTGGGACTGGTTCCAAGACTTGGCCCTGGCCCGGAGGGGGCGCTGGCAGGAGGGAGGCAGAGTCCACCGGTCCTGTCCGCGTCGTGTTTTCCTGCCAACGGTGCTCCAGTGACTCACCCGAGCGCCAGGGCCCATGCAGGGAGGGCGGTGCCGCTGGCACCACAGTGACTGCAAGAGACGTGTGCTCCCCCTGCCGCCAGTCCCAGCACGACGCCGGCTCGGGCGCACTCACAGGGCCAGTCCCCTGGGCTGAGATGGGAGGGTCCGTGGGTCCCCGGAGCCCACTCTAGGGAGCTCCCAATGGGGCTGCAGGCTGCAGTTCAGCCTTCTCCCCACTGGCCCTGGGTCTCGGAGGGCCATGGAGGTGCCTCTCTGGAGGGCGTCGGTGCCTGTCTGGGAGCTGGTCAGACAGGCCTGGCGGGCGGCAGACGGGCCCAGAGCAGCTCAGCCCTTTCGCCAGCAAACGCTGGTCCAATAAACCACGTTAATACCCGGCCTTGTCGCTCCATGGAGGGGGGCGGGCGCAGCGCAGCCCCTTGCTAGCCAGGGGCCCTGTACTGCAGCCACCGAGGCACCAGGTCCAGCCACCTCGCAGGGCCTGTTATTCCAGGAAGCCACCCCCAGCCTGTCCCTGCCCCCGCTGGCAGCCCCCCGCAGCAGAAGGCTGCTGGGAGACCCGCCGGGCAAAGGTCCCTGTGTCTCGCCAAGGGCGACGGAGGGAGGGTGCAGCAGGACGGCTTACTGCTTGCCGGCTACCAGCACCTCCCTCTGCTGCCACCTGCTCTAGCAACTGCTCCCCAGGGCTCTGACACCTCCATCTGTGGGTCTCGGACCTCTGGGGGGCCACCAGCAGCCCCCCTGTTCTCCAGCAGGGGCCAGCAGCCTGTTTCTCCAAGGGCCGTCCTGGCCCAGGTGCCCAGCGTGCGAGCGGCTGCACGTTATGTTTGCTGTTTATTAGGGGTGTTACATTAGGGCCCAGGGCTCCCCATCCTGGCCCAGGTGCCCAGCATATCAGGGGCTGCTCAGACTCAGGGCCAAGAGAGGGCCAAGGCCTTTCCCCCCCTTGGGGCAGTCACACTGTGTCACGTGGTCTGGGGGGGGTCCCTGAGCCCTGCACCCGCACAGCTGCAGGGGACTCTCAGGCGGCAAGTAGAAGAGAAGGTCCCAGGCTCACGGTGTAGTGCAGACTTCTTGTTACGTGAGCCAGGAGCAGCCAGCACAACCCGGCCTGGAGTTAGGGGGCCCAGAGCCAGGGCCCGGCCCCCCAAGCCAGCTAGGCCCCCCGCCTCTGAGCCAGCCAAAAACCTCACCCAGCCAGCCCTCTAGGCAGCCCTGCCCCCTCATTCGTCCTGCTTCCCGGGCCCACGGTGTCATCTGCTGTCGCCTGGCTGAGTCCTCCACCCAGCTCAGGGGACCAGCTGGCCGGGGCCAATCCCTACAGGCCTTCCCCCAGGAGTCCTCCCCTGGAAACCCCGTCCCCTGCCAGGCACCACGCGTGTACACACACACACACACACACACACACACACAGAGGGTATGTCTAGACCAGTGGTCCCCAAAGCGGTGCCCGTGGGCACCATGGCGCCCGCCGGGGCATTTATGTGTGCCCACCGCATGACCTGGGCTGCCCCCCCAGGCGCGCGGCACATGCATGGTGCCAGCCCCAGGTGCACGGTACACGCGCGGTGCCGGCCCGGGTACATGGTGCATGGGCGGCCCCTGCCCCAGGCGTGCGGCGCATGCGCAGTGCCAGCCCCAGGCGCGTGGAACATGGGCGGCCCCTGCCCTGGGTGTGCGGCGCAGGAGCGGCCCCGCCTCCGGGCGCCCGGCAGCCCCAAAAGGTTGGGGACCACTGGTCTAGACTACATGGCTCCGTCGATGGAGCCGTGTAGATGAGGTTTCTAGACATAGGGAAATGAAGCGGCGATTTAAATAATTACCGCTTCATTTACATCAAAATGGCCGCCGCGCTGTGCCGATCAGCTGTTTGGCGGCACAGCGGGGCAGTCTGGATGCTCCACGGTCGACAAGGGAAGCCTTTGTCAACCGCCCCGTTATGCCTCGTGGACCACGTAGCGTCCAAACTACTACACTGTGCCGCCAAACAGCTGATCGGCACAGCGCGGTAGCCATTTTGATGTAAATGAAGCGGCGATTATTTAAATCACCACTTCATTTCCCTTTTTCGAGTATGCTAATCTACATGGCTCCATCGACGGAACCACACACACAGACGCACACAGACACACACACACACACACAGACAGAGATGCACACAAACACACAGACATAGGCACACACACAGATGCACACAGACACAAATAGAGACACACACAGATGCACACAGACTCACACAGACAGAGATGCACACAAACACACAGACACACACACACACGCACGCGCAGAGTAACTGCAGAGCAGCACAGGCCAGTGGGTTCGCTCACAGCCACCAGGGGAGGCAACACCAGAGCGACACCGCCACTGCGAGACGGAAGGCAGCCCCCACTGCCTACCCACTGGGCGCCTGTTCTCTGCCCCCTCTCTGCTGGGCCAGGTCCCTCTGCCACATGGGCTGGGGCTCCCGCCAGGTGTGAAATCCACGGCTGGGGGCCCTTGCGCTGCTCCCCAGGAGGCATCTGGCCTAGTGGGTGTAAATGGGGGGAGATTTCATCCCCTGGCTTCAGCCTGCCCTGCGAGGGAAGATTTGCGAGGGGAGGAGGGAAACTGAGGGGGTCGGGCAGAGGCTGGATCTCAGCTTGGACACCCCCCCCTACGCTCCCGCGCACTGGGCTCAGCTCTGCCCCTAAGCAGGGGGCAAGGAGCCCTCGCACTGGGCCTGCTGTGCTGTGTGTCATGGCCCCTGCACTGCCCGCGGCTGCCTCCGCGCAGGGAAACCCGGCGTGACCAGCCCGGCGTTAAACAGCCCTGGAGACACCCCCACCCCCCCGGGGCTTTCCCCCGCCAGCCGGGCCCAGCGCTCGGAGATTGACACACACCCGGGTTTCCCGGAATCGGCTGCGGCTGCTTCTTTCAGTTTCCAGCCGCCCGGCCCAGCACGTCCCCCACCCAGGTCTGCGAGCGGTGCGGAGCGGGCCGGGAGTCTCCACCCCCAGCCGAGCCCAAGACCCGGGAGTCCTGCCGGAGGAGGCGCGGCCGGTCCCACTCCGCTCCCGAACTGGCAGGGCTGCCCCGAGCCGGGGAGACGCGGCCCCGCTGAGCGACCAACTCCGGTAAGAGACCCTGATCCCAGCTCCCCTCTAACCACTGCACCCCACTGCCCTCCCGGAGTCGGGAGGGATCCCCCTCTAACCATTGCACCCCACTGCCCTCCCGGAGCCAGGAGAGATCCCCCTCTAACCACTGCATCCCACTGCCCTCCCGGAGTCGGGAGGGATCCCCCTCTAACCACTGCACCCCACTGCCCTCCCGGAGTCGGGAGGGATCCCCCTCTAACCATTGCACCCCACTGCCCTCCTGGAGCCAGGAGAGATCCCCCTCTAACCACTGCATCCCACTGCCCTCCCGGAGTCGGGAGGGATCCCCCTCTAACCACTGCACCCCACTGCCCTCCCGGAGTCGGGAGGGATCCCCCTCTAACCACTGCACCCCACTGCCCTCCCAGAGCCAGGAGAGATCCCCCTCTAACCACTGCACCCCACTGCCCTCCCGGAGCCAGGAGAGATCCCCCTCTAACCACTGCACCCCACTGCCCTCCCAGGGCCAGGAGAGATCCCCCTCTAACCACAGCACCCCACTGCCCTCCCAGGGCCAGGAGAGCCCCCAGGAGTCCTGGTCCCTGGCCCCAGTCATGCTCTAACCAGGAGAATCATAGAACCATAGAGCTGAAAGAGACCTCAGAAGGCATCAAGTCCAGCCCCCTGCTCTAGGCAGGACCAACCCAACTCAATCATCCCAGCCAGGGCTTGGTCAAGCCGAGACTTAAACACCCCTAGGGATGGAGACTCCACCCGCTCCCTAGGGAACCCAGCCCAGTGCTTCACCACCCTCCTAGTGAAATAGTTTTTCCTAATATCCAACCTGGACCTCCCCCACTGCAACTTGAGACCGTTGCTCCTTGCTCTGCCACCTGCCACCACTGAGACCAGCCTCTCTCCAGCCTCTTTGGAACCCCCCTTCAGCAGGTTGAGGGCTGCTCTCAAATCCCCCCTCACTCTTCGCTACTGCAGACTAAACAGACCCAAATGCCTCAGCCTCTCCTCGTAGGTCATGCGCTCCAGCCCCCGAATCAGTTTGGTCACCCTCCGCTGGACCCTCTCCAATGCGTCCACATCCTTTTTGTAGTGGGGGCCCCAGAACTGGACACAGTACTCTAGATGTGGCCTCACCAGAGCTGAGTAAAGAGGAATAATCACTTCTCTGGATCTGCTGGCAACGCTCCTCTTAATGCAGCCTAATATGCCATTAGCCTTCTTGGCTACAAGGGCGCCCTGTTGACTCATATCCAGCTTCTCATCCACTGTAACCCCCAGGTCCTTTTCTGCAGAACTGCTACTTAGCTGGTTGGTCCCCAGCCTGTACCAATGTTTGGGATTCTTCCGTGCCAAGTGCAGGACTCTGCACTTGTCCTTGTTGAACCTCATCAGATTTCTTGTGGCCCAATCCTGCAATTTGTCTAAGTCACTCTGGACTCTATCCCTGCCCTCCAGCATATCTACCTCTCCCCCTAGCTTCGTGTCATCCGCAAACTTGCTGAGGGCACAATCCATCCCCTCGTCCAGGTCATTAATAAAGATGTTGAACAAACCCGGTCCCAGAACCGAATCTTGGGGCACTCCGCTACAAACCGACCGCCATCCTGACATCGAGCCGTTGATCACTACCCGCTGGGCCCGACCTTCTACCCAGCTTTCTATCCATCGTACAGTCCATTTATCCAATCCACATTCCCTTAACTTGCTGGCAAGAATATTGTGGGAGACCGTATCAAAAGCCTTGCTAAAGTCAAGGTATATCACATCCACTGACTTTCCCACGTCCACAGAGCCAGTTACCTCATCACAGAAGCTAATCAGGTTGGTCAGGGACGACTTGCCCTTTGTGAATCCATACTGACTATTCCCGATCACTTTCCTCTCCTCCAAGTGCCTCAAATGGATTCCTTAAGGATCCCCTCCATGATTTTTCCAGGAACCGAGGTAAGACTGACCGGCCTGTAGTTCCCTGGATCGTCCTTCTTCCCTTTTTTGAAGCTGGGCATTACATTTGCCTTTTTCCAATCATCCGGGATCTCTCCCGATCTCCACAACTTTTCAAAGATAATGGCCAAAGGCTCCTCAATGACATTTGCCAACTCCCTCAGTACCCTCGGATGCATTAAGTCTGGACCCATGGATTTGTGTACGTTTAGCTTTTCTAAATAGTTCCTAACCTGTTCTTTACCCACCACGGGCTGTCCATCTTCATCCCCTCTTGTGTCACTTAGCGCATTAGGCTGGGAGCCGACCTTGTCCGTGAAGACAGAGGCAAAGAAAGCACTGAGTACTTCAGCTTTCCCCACATCATCTGTCACTAGATTCTGCTCCCCTCCCCAGCCAGGTGGAGGGCCCATCAGGGCATGGAGCACCCACCTGCTCGTTAGTCACCCAGTTACCAAACTTGCTCCCCCAGGCTGGGTTCCCCCGGGTCAGACCTGTCTGGGCTGCCCCAGTGTCCCAGCCAGTCTGCCGGGTGCAGGCCAACCGGCCGGGGGCTGCCGGCCCCTCTGGAGCCAGTCAAAGGTCGGCGTCGCATTGGCTCCCTCGGCCCGTGGGTCAGACTTAGATTGGGGGGTGGGGACCAGTGTCGGGGGGGGGTCTCTGAGAGCTCTGGCTGACTCCCCAGCTCCGGGGCTGTTCCTGTCACTTGGTCAGTTTCTTCCAAAGCCCCCCTCGACTGCCCCCGCAGCCTGGGCCAGCCCCTCAGATCTGCCCTGCCCTGCCCCAGGCCGGCCGTCAGTGCAGGGCACAGACCCATGGACTTTCCTGGCCGTGGCTGTCTCGCCCTCACGTCTCCCCCCCCATTGGCATCCCCGGGGCCCGCGGGCCGCTGGCGGCTCCCTGCGTCTGGGGGCTGGACGGGCCGGCTGGGGCTGGCTGTTCCGCCCGCTCCCTGCCAGCCTCGGGGTGTTCCCACGTGGCCTGGCGGGGGGCTTGGACTCCAGCTGTGGCCCCCGTTCCTCGTGCAGGGCCCCCGCTGCTCGTGAGGCCATGGAGGGGCCCGTGTGCCTGGTGGGGAACGGGGCCGACGGGGAGCTGCAGGTGAACCCCGCGGCGCTGGACATCCTGCGCCCCATCGCCCAGCCCGTGGTGGTGGTGTCCATCGTGGGGCTGTACCGCACCGGCAAGTCCTACCTCATGAACCGCCTGGCCGGCCGGCAGCAAGGTGAGCCCCTCCCACACCCCTCCCCGGGGAGCCAGGGGGCCGGTGCGCCCGGCGCTGGGTCTCACCCGCCTCTGCCCCCAGGGTTCTCGCTGGGCGCCACGGTGCAGTCGCACACCAAGGGCATCTGGATGTGGTGCCTGCCCCACCCCCGCCGGGCCGGCCACACCCTGGTGCTGCTGGACACCGAGGGGCTGGGCGACGTGGAGAAGGTGAGTGGGGGGGCGGGGGGCTGGAGGAAGGGGCCGTGCAGCCCGTGCCCGGGGACAGATTCCCAGACCCCAAGCCCAGGGGGAGGGCCCCGCCCTGCACCCCCTGCAGAGTCCCCGTTTGGGCAGCCCCCTCCTGCCCTGGGCCGGGCCCCCGGGCGCCTGTCTCAGATCCGACCCCTCCGTGCCCAGGGCGACACCAAGAACGACACGTGGATCTTCGCGCTGGCCGTGCTGCTCAGCAGCACCCTGGTCTACAACAGCAAAGGGACCATCGACCAGTACGCCCTGGAGCAGCTGCAGTATCCTTGCCAGAGGGGGGCACGGGCTGGGGGGCATTCCCTGGGGGAGGCGGGGGGCTGAGAGTCCTGGGGAATGTGGGGCTGGTGCCCCTGTTCCCTTCATTTTCCCATCCATGTGTGGAATAACTGTTGTGACGTGCACCGAGGCCGGTGCGGACGTGCACCACCAGGAGAAACACAAACCCAGCCGAGGGCGCCCGGCTAATCACCCGGGCGGCGGGGGACTCGCTCCTGGGCGGCCGCACAGGCCCAGCTCACGGGGAACCCTGGCGGGGAGCCCCCCGTTCAATCCCACGGGTGGTAGCGCCCGGGTCTGGCCCCAGTTTGAGCCCTCAGCCCCCGGCCCAGCTTCGTGTCGGAGCTGACGGACCACATCAAGGTGAAGGCGCAGGCAGGGGACGAGGGGGAGGACACGGAGTTCGTCCACTTCTTCCCCGGCTTCGTCTGGGCCGTGCGGGATTTCACGCTGGCGCTGGAGATCGATGGGCAGCTGGTGACGGAGGATCAGTACCTGGAGCATGCGCTGGCCCTGAAGAAAGGTGAGTTGGGGTCAGGCTGGTGTCCTGCCCCCTCGCGGCTCCCCCATGGGCCCATCTACCCCGGCGTCCTGCCTGCTGCCCCTGGGAATGGAGCCCCACCCACTCTACGAATGCCCGCCTCGGGGAGCCGGCGGTGGAGAAGCCACGTGCTGGATCTAGGCAGAGCACGGGGCCCATCCTGGGCACGGTGACCCGACCGGCGCCGGAGCGATCCCTGGCCGGGGCAAAGGGAGCGTCTGCCAGCTGCTCCGAGCGCTGCGCCCACCGCCAGCTCTGGGGAGGCCCCAGCTCCTGAGGGGCGGCCGGCCCACACGTGGGGTGGGGAACGCTGCGGGGGCAAGCGCCGTTTCGCAGGCTGGGGGGTTCCGCGTCCAAACGTGCGTGAACCGGCTGCCGCCAACGCCCCACATATCCCCCGGCGCCCGAGCGGGGTCTTTCCAGCTCTCCAGTGCACCAGAGCCTTTCGCTCTGCACCCGGGCGGAGCTGAGCCCCCGGGCGCTGGGACCTGCCCGGCCCCAAGGCCGTTCCGTGCCCAGCTGGGTCTAGCCCGTTCCCCCGGCTCCCCCCCAGGCGCGGGCCGGAAGGTGATGGAGTACAACCTGCCGCGGCAGTGCCTCTGCAACTTCTTCCCCACCCGCAAGTGCTTCCTCTTCGTCCAGCCGGCAGCGGGGCAGGACATGGGCCGCCTGGACTCGCTGCCCCCCGGCGCCCTGGACCCGCTCTTCCTGGAGCAGACCCGCCGGTTCTGTGACTACATCGTCCAGCACGCCCAGGCCAAGACGCTCAAAGGCGGGATCCCGCTCGACGGGCACAGTACGTCCCCGGCCGCGCCAACAGACGCCGGCCCAGGGCTGGGCCGGGGGGCCCCGGGCCCGGGGGGGTGCATTTCCCCGCACGCGGGGGCTGTTTGCAGAGAGCAGGGGGCAGGTGTGGGGCCATGAAGCCACCTTGGGGCAGGGAGGCCCTGGGGCCTGGGTCTCTCCCTTTGGCCTGTCCGGTGGCTGCCCCCTTGCCTGGCACAGCAGGGGTGGGACCGGAGCCCCCAGAGCCGGGAGCAGGAGCTGTTACCCCCGGAGCTGGAGAGACGAGGGTCCCCTCGCGCTGATGCCCTGTGGATGGGCAAGGGGCACCCGTAATACGCCCGCCACACACCTGCCACACACCCACCACACCCATCGCACACCCATCGTCCCCCCATAACACACCTGCCACACACCCACAACACCCATCGCACACCCATCATCCTCCCATAACACACCTGCCACACACCCTCACACACTCACAACACCCATCGCACACCCATCATTTTCTCATAACACACCTACCACACACCCTCACAGACTCACAACACCCATCGCACACCCATCATCCTCCCATAACACACCTGCCACACACCCTCACACACTCACAACACCCATCGCACACCCATCATCCTCCCATAACACACCTGCCACACACCCTCACACACCCACAACACCCATCGTCCTCCCATAACACACCTGCCACACACCCACAACACCCATCGCACACCCATCATCCTCCCATAACACACCTGCCACACACCCTCACACAACCACCACACTCATGGCACACCCATCATCCTCCCATAACACACCTGCCACACACCCTCACACACCCACAACACCCATCGCACACCCATCGTCCTCCCATAACACACCTGCCACACACCCACCACACCCATCGCACACCCATCATCCTCCCATAACACA
The DNA here is from genome assembly GCA_032595735.1 of Pelochelys cantorii. NCBI lineage: Eukaryota > Metazoa > Chordata > Testudines > Trionychidae > Pelochelys > Pelochelys cantorii. The sequence goes on from CM064349.1 coordinate 4,271,572, forward strand.
CCTGCCACACACCCACAACACCCATCGCACACCCATTGTCCTCCCATAACACACCTGCCACACACCTACCACACCTATCGCACACCCATCGCACACCCATCGTCCTCCCATAACACACCTGCCACACAGCCACCACACCCATCGCACACCCATCATCCTCCCATAACACACCTGTCACACACCTACCACACCCATCGCACACCCATCATCCTCCCATAACACACCTGCCACACACCCACCACACCCATCGCACACCCATCGTCCTCCCATAACACACCTGCCACACACCCACGACACCCATCGTCCTCCCATAACACACCTGCCACACACCCACAACACCCATCGCACACCCATCATCCTCCCATGACACACCTGCCACACACTCTCACACACCCACCACACTCATGGCACACCCATCATCCTCCCATAACACACCTGCCACACACCCTCACACAACCACAACACCCATCGCACACCCATCATCCTCCCATAACACACCTGCCACACACCCACCACACCCATCATCCTCCCATAACACACCCGCCACACACCCTCACACACCCATCGCACACCCATCGTCCTCCCATAACACACCTGCCACACACCCACCACACCCATCGCACACCCATCGTCCTCCCATAACACACCTGCCACACACCCACCACACCCATCGCACACCCATCGTCCTCCCATAACACACCTGCCACACACCCTCACACACCCACCACACCCATCGCACACCCATCATCCTCCCATAACACACCTGCCACACACCCACAACACCCATTCACACCCATCATCCTCCCATAACACACCTGCCACACACCCTCACACACCCATCATCCTCCCCTTACCATCCCATAACACACCTGCCACACACCCACAACACCCATCGCACACCCATCATCCTCCCATAACACACCTGCCACACACCCTCACACACTCACAACACCCATCGCACACCCATCATTTTCTCATAACACACCTGCCACACACCCTCACAGACTCACAACACCCATCGCACACCCATCATCCTCCCATAACACACCTGCCACACACCCTCACACACCCACAACACCCATCGTCCTCCCATAACACACCTGCCACACACCCTCACACACCCACCACACACCCGTCACACACAGAGCTGTGGGCTGCCCCCAGCCTTGTAGCGGGGCTGGAAAGTGGGGGTTCTCCAGCATTCTGGGTCCTCTAGCACCTGGCGTCAGATTGGGACGGGCGAGGTTCCCCCACCTGGGTGGTCTGCGGGTGAAGGGCCCGGCCGCGGCCCAGCTCAGAGGATGATCGTTCCCAGCTGCCGGTGGTTCGAATCCCGGACGAGCCCTGTTGGGCTGGGGTCTCCCGAGCTACAAGCAGGCGCCTCCCAGCCCCTGGGGGTCGGACACGCTCCCCACGGGGCGCCGGGTGCTATACAAACATATCATCTCCTCCCCCCAGGGTTCAGCTCCTTGGTGCAGAGCTACGTGGACACCATCCGCAGCGGGCAGGTGCCCTGCCTGGACAACGCGGTGACGGCCTTGGCTGCCATCGAGAACGAGGGGGCGCTCCGGGAGGCGCTGGCGCACTACGAGGCCGGGATGGTGGCGCTGCAGCTGCCGGCCGGGCTGGGCGAGCTCTCGGAGGTGCACAGGGCGTGCGAGGCGGGCGCCCTGCAGCTCTTCATGCAGCGCTCCTTCAAGGACGAGGGCCAGGCCTTCCAGCAGCAGCTGGTGGTAGGTGGGGGCGTCCCGCAGCCAGGGCAGTGCTGCTGGGGGGATTTGCACCCGGGGGCTCGCTGGGCACCAGTGGGGGCAGGGCCCTTTGCGCCACTTGCTGCACGGGTACCGGCCAATCCCAGGGTGACCTGATTGGTCAGTAGACCACTGGCTCTCCCAGTCAGGGGCCACTGCTGAGGGGGGACATGGGAGGGGTACTGGCCACATGACTCTGCCACATGCGTGCAGATGTGGTCTCCTCACCTCAAAAAAGATATATTGGCATTAGAAAAGGTTCAGAAAAGGGCGACTAAGATGATTAGGGGCTTGGAAAGGGTCCCATATGGGGAGAGGCTAGAGAGACTGGGACTTTTCAGTTTGGAAAAAAGGCGATTGAGGGGCGATATGATAGAGGTATATAAAATCATGAATGGTGTGGAGAAAGTGATTATAGAAAAATTATTTACCTTTTCCCATAATACAAGAACTAGGGGACACCAAATGAAATTGATGGGTAGTAGGTTCAAAACTAATAAAAGGAAATTTTTCTTCACACAGCGCACAGTCAACCTGTGGAACTCCTTGCCCGAGGAGGCTGTGAAGGCCAGGACTCTATTAGGGTTTAAAAAAGAGCTTGATAAATTTTTGCAGGTTAGGTCCATAAATGGCTATTAGCCAGGGATAAAGTATGGTGCCCTAGCCTTCATAACAAGGGCAGGAGATGGATGGCAGGAGATAAATCACTTGATCATTGTCTTCTGTTCTCCTTCTCTGGGGCACCTGGCATTGGCCACCGTCGGCAGATGGGATGCTGGGCTCGATGGACCTTTGGTCTGACCCAGTATGGCCATTCTTATGTTCTTATGACTCCCCCCATGTGAATTGTCCCCACGCCACCTCCAGGGAGGGATGAGACAACCCCTCTGCAGCAGGCCCCACCCAATCCTGCCCCTCCCTGCCTCTGCTCTGCCCCTCCCTAGGTTCTGCCTCTCTCCTGTTTCTGCCCCACGTTTTTCCCCAAATCCCGTCCCGTGAGCAATGCAGCCTGTGGGGCTTGTGGGCCCGGGTCTGATGCCAGCAGGAGCGGACACCCCCCCCACCTGCAGTGGTGGGGCAGTAGTGGAGCAACGCGGACCCCGCTTTCTCTGCTACTCCAGCCCCCAACTGCGTGGCTTCACTTCCCACCCGTGAGCATGAGGCCAGCTCCGCCCCTTCCCCTGAGCAACCTGCTGTCTCTCTCACCCCCGATGGGCCATAGAGCCATTGTCTCTCTTGTCCCCCGACTGGCCAGTGACCCTCAGCCAGCTGCAGACACCAGCCAGAGGAGGCAAGAGGGCTCTGGAGCCCAGCCTGGCATGGCTCTGCAATGACCTTTCTCCCGTTCCCTGCCCAGGCCGGGATAATGGAGCAGTACGCAGAGATCCTGGCTAACAACGAGGCCATGTTGGAGCAGACCTGCTGTGCCCTGCTGGAGGAGCTCTCGGCTGCCATGCGGCAGAACCTCAGCACTGGGCTCTACTCCAGTCAGGCCACTGTGCGGGTACCATGACCCTACACCAAGTGAATTGTCCCACGCCACCTCAGGGAGGGATGCAGACATTACCCCTCGGCAGCAGGCCCCAACCAAAGGGGTCAAGCGCCCTCACTGGCTGAAAGTAGCTCTGCCCCTCCCTAGGTTCTACTCTCTCCAGTTTCTACCACACGTTTTCCCAAGCGCCGCTCCCCGTGAGCAATGCAGCCTGTGAGTCCTCTCTGGGCCCGGGTCTCCATGCCAGCAGGAGCTGGACCCCCAAATCCCCACCGCAGTGGTGGGGCAGTAGTGGAGCAACGCTGACCCCGCTCTCTGCTACTCCAGCCCCCAGAGCAGCGTGGCTTCACTTCCCACCGTGAGCATGAGGCCAGCTCCGCCTTCCCCTGAGCAACCTGCTGTCTCTCTCACCCCCGATTGGACCATAGTAGCCATTGTCTCTCTTGTGCCCCGACTGGCCAGCCACCCTCAGCTGATCCTGCAGATCACCAGCCAGAGGAGGCAAGAGGGCTCTGTGAGCCCAGCCTGGGAATGGCTCTGCAAAGACCTTCTCCTGATCACCTGCCCAGGCCGGGATAATGGAGCAGTACGCAGAGATCCTGGCTAACAACGAGGCCATGTGGAGCAGACCTGCTGTGCCCTGCTGGAGGAGCTCTCGGCTGCCATGCGGCAGAACCTCAGCACTGGGCTCTACTCCCAGCCCGGCGGCTACCAGGCCTACACCAGGGACCAGAACCTGGTGGTGCAGAATTACCGGGCGAAGCCTAAAAAAGGGGTCAAGGTGAGTGTCTGAAACTGGCCTCCCCTTTCCTCCTGCCTGGCAGTTACAACAGCCAACACGGTTCCCTAGGAAAAAGCCAGATTCCTCCCTGGCTCGTCCCTTGCCAGCAGCACTGGCGCCTGAATCCCAGTGGTGGAGTCAGGCTGCCCCATGTCGCTGAGCACAGAGCAGAGGGGCATGGCAGGGAAAGGCCATGGAGTGACTGGGTCTGACTGTGACTTGCAGAGTCCCTGTAGCCCATGGCACCGCTCCCTTTGAATTCCGATCCCATATGAGAGACTTTGCCTAGACGGCAGGCAGCTCCTCTCCACCCGGTCGCTTGCTTTCTAACTCGGCTCCTCTCCACCCGGTCGCTTGCTTTCTAACTCGGCTCCTCTCTACCCGGTCGCTTGCTTTCTAACTCTGCTCAGACGCGCCACCAGGAGCCCACCAAAGCAGGAACAAATCTCCGTACATTGCAGTTGCCCCTCCCCCGAAGGGATGAGCTGCAGATGTGGGATCAGCCACTGCAGCTCAGCTCCCATCTCTGCGCCCCTGACTCTAGCCCCTACGATCCCTTTCCCTTCATGGGGGACATTTAACCCTAAGGTGAAATAAAGGCCCCCTGTGGGGTACGCTCCCTTGGAAAAGGAGAGAGCTCATTTGCATATTGATTAGAGCTCATGAATAATCCAGGATGTGGCTCTCTGTGGCCCCAGGCGGAGGAGGCGCTGGAGCAGTTCCTGGCCAGTAAGAAGGCGGAGGCTGAAGCCGTGCTGAGGGCCGACAACCTGCTGACAGAGGCGGAGAAGCACGTGGCCGGTGAGCGAGCTGCTGCCCCTTCTCTTTGCAGCAGGACAGAGCGATGTTGCTGTAGTGGGTTTGTGCAGAGCCTGGCTTGGGCTGGGACTGGGCTCATGCAGCTTTCAAATAACCCTGGGGTCACATGTTGCTGAGCGCCTTTCGGCCAAACTCCATGGAGCTCCCAGCATCTCCTGCCAAACACTCTGAGGGCCCCCAGCCCCCTTGTTTCAGAGACACCCCCACCTCCCATGCCAGTGCTCTGCATGCTCCCCACTCCCACCCACCCACCCAGGGCTCTGCATGCTCCCCAGTTCCCTCCATGCCCAGGGGCTCTGTGTGTCCCCCAATTCCCTCCACGCCAAACTTCCCTTCAAGCCATGGTCAGGCAGGTCCCATGCAGAGATGGTGGTGGCAGCATTCGGTCTGTCTCGTGCCCACTGAGTCAGGGTGTGGGTTTGCATGGCACCTGGGTGCTGCTCCATGCTTTCAGGGTAGAGATTGTGCCTCTACCCCCCTGGCTTGCTCTCCCCACAGAGGAGAAGCAAAAGGCCGAGATGCTGGAGCAGCAGCAGAAGGTGGCAGAGGAGAAGCGGCTGCAGGCGGAGCAGCTGCTGAAGGACGAGGAGCGCAGCCACCAGGAGAGCGTGAGGCAGCTGGAGGCCAAGCTGGTGGAGGAGCTGGCCAGCGCCCGGCAGGAGGCAGAGCGGGCGCTGGCGAGCAAGCTGAAGGAGCAGGAGGCCTTGCTGCAGAAGGGCTTTGCGGAGAAAGCCCAGCTGATGGAGGAGGAGATCTCGAGCCTAAGGCAGGAGATCAGCTCCACGAACACGAATAACTGGGTGTCACGCATTATCAGCACCATCGGGGAGGGGCTGAAAGCCGTCATCAGTGTGGCTGACTACTTGACATCCCGGCGCCAGCAGGGAAGGGGGACGAGCAAGTCCAGCAAAACCCAGGCACGAAAGTAGCCGGGCCCCTGGGGGGTCCCCCCGGCAGCAGGTCCCACAACGCTGCTTCTCTGCACAATGCAAAGCTTTGCTGACTCATTCCTGTCACCAGCCGGCCCCCCCGCTGGTAACACAGGGCGGAGGGCACAGGACCCCTGGGTTCGGTCCCCAGTGCTGGGAGGGGAGCGGGGTCCAGTGGTCAGAGTGGAGCCAAAACGTAGCACAGTAGGGTTGGTGTCGGGATAATTCCAAGGAAGGTAACAGGACCTGTGTGGTGGTTGGCTCGTAAGTCCAGAAAGACGCTGTTTGCCCCACCAGCCACCCTTCCTGACAAACAGGGGCATTGCTGTGCCTTCGCCCATGGCTCTGGGTCCGTGTCACTGGCAGGTCTTGCTGCTTGGCAGCATGACAGGTTGTGACGGCGAGTCGGGGTTCCCCCCAATCCTGCACCCCCGTAGCCGCAGGCACAGACTCCACCAGCCAGTGGAATAGAGGGAGTTTGTTGCTTCTCCAGGGTACAGCCCAGAACAGATGTCATCTGGTTACAGGAATTGGGGCCAGGATGCCTCAGGCCCCCTTGGGATGGGGGTGACTGGGCCCTACAACCCCAGCCCCCTCCTCAGTCTTTCTCTTTCATGGCTTCACCCGAAAAACTCCCCTTCCCCTCGCACACACTGCCTTTGTCCAGCCTCTTCCCTTAACTTGTAGAACTGGTTTTAGCCACTGCCCTGGGGCGTAAGGCACCCCCTGCTGGGCCCTGCTTCCAGACAGCCGCCAGTGGGGGTTCCCCACAGCCCAAGCATAGCAACCAGCCCTACACCACACAGGTGACGCTGTTCCCCTTGCCGGCATCGCAAACTCCATCGCGTCAGAGCCCAGGGCCGTTTCTTCAGCAGCTCTAGAGCCCTTGCTGACCTGATCCGGCCTGGGACTCGGTGAGCTGTTGGGAGTGGGGGGGGTGAATGTTGGGAGTCCGTGGGAAAGTGGCACCACTGCCCAGATGGAGAAGTGAGAAACGTGGAGATGTCCCTGGTGCCCGTTGCTGAATGAATGGTGAGCCCTGGAGGCAGGCAGAGACCCCCAAGACTGAGACACAGCCAGACGTCGTGGGGCAGTCCAACAGTAGCCAGCAGAGGGGATCTGTGGGATGCTCCGAGAGCAGCACCGCTGAGGGGTTAGCGCTGGACGCATGGCGCAGCAAACCCCAGAGACTTGGGGTGTTTGGCCACAGAACAGGCCCAGCCCTGCGGCGCCTCGGGGCATCGGATCCCAACTGGCAGAGCCCAGCTCCCCCTCATGCTCAGTCCAGCCGGCCACTGGCCTGACTCCAGCCACGGCAGACGGGGAGCAACCAGCCGCTGCTGCTTTTCATGTGGCATTTTCAATAACCGTGACTGTTGCCTTCCCCCCGGAAAAGGGCCCGTGTGCTTCTTACAGGCCTGGCAAGAGCAGGTCAGCAGGGCAGGACGCCTGGGTTCTCGCCCCAGCTCCTGCGCTGTAACCCTCTGTAGCACTGGTCCGTGCCTCAGTTTCCCCTCCCATGAATCAGGGCCCGTCCCGCAGGGAGGACAGTAGGTGTCTGGTAGGTGCTGAGCCGCTGGTGCTGTCCCTGTGCATGGTGTTAATCCTGCGTGGCCCTTTGGCTGTGGAAAGGCCACCCCGCTCGTGGGGCCCTCCTGCCACTGGTGCAGGAAGGGGCCTCCGGGTGTCTAGGGAGAGGCAGCTGCGGGGTGTCTCCTTCCTGGCTCAGCACACTGGGTTAGGTCACCCCCCAGCCAGCTCACCAAGGCCTGGGGCCCCCGCACTGCGCCCTCTGTGCCCGGCAGCCCCTGCCCAGTGTCTGGCAACCACAGCTCCCGAGTCACCCGGTCGCCTCCCGCCACCACGACCCCAAACCCTGCAGGGCCCAGGGGCCACTGGACTCCCCACTGCCGGGGCCCGTCCTGCCTCCTCCGCCAGCCCCAGCGCCTCCAGCCCAGGACCCTCCTTACGCCCCAGGGTCCAGGCCCCAGGGCCCCTCTCTGAGCCAGCTCTGCGCCTCCTCCCGCCCCGTTCTGCCCCCACATTCCAACAGCTCGTCTCCCGGTGCTCTGTGTGTGTGTGTCCCTGTGCACCCGGTGTTCTGTGTGTGTGTGTGTGTGTGTGTGTGTGTGTCCCTGCACCTGGTGTGTGTATGTGTGTGTGTGTGTGTGTCCCTGTGCACCCGGTGTTCTGTGTGTGTGTGTGTGTGTGTGTGTGTGTCCCTGCACCTGGTGTGTGTATGTGTGTGTGCGTGTGTCCCTGTGCACCCGGTGCTCTGTGTGTGTGTGTGTGTGTGTGTGTGTGTGTGTCCCTGTGCACCCAGCTGGAGGGGCTGAGTCCTGCTGGACTGGCAGTGTTGCAAACTGAGTTAAAATGACTCGCTGTTGTGGGTTTTCCAGGGCCCGCTGGCCGATCACGGCTTGGCACAGAGCCTGCGACCCACGTCAGCCTGCGGCGAGCCAGCCCAGAGGGAGGCAAGGGGCGGGGCCGCTCGGCCTGTGGGGCAGCCTGCTCTGTCTCTCTCTGGTTTCGGCCCTTGGCTGGGAGTGCCCTGGATTCTGAGCAATAAAGTCGTGTTCCATTGTTCTCAGAGAGTCGTTATTAACAGGTCACAGCCAGGCTGGGCGGGCAGAACAAGGGGGGGATCTGCAGGGTCTGGTTTGGGGCCGGTTCTGTTCAGTATCTTCATCAGCAATTCAGATGATGGCAGAGAGAGGGCGCTTATTAAGTTTGCAGCTGATCCTGAGCTGGGGGGGGTTGGGGTGGCAAGAGCTTTGGAGGACGGGTCCGAATTCAGACTGATCTGGACACACTGGAGAAATGGGCCGAGGTCCATAGGCTGGCGTTGAATAAGGACCAGTGCAAAGTGCTGCACTTAGGAAGGACCAATCCGTGTCACGCAGGATGGGCAGTGACTGTCTAGGAAGGATCCTGCAGAAAGGGATCTAGGGGGCAGAGTGGGCCACAAGCTAAATATGAGCCAACAGTGTGACGCTGTTGCAAAAACAGCCAACGTGATTCTGGGCTGCATACACAGGAGTGTGGTGAGCCGGACACGAGGAGTCGTTCTTCCGCTCGGCTCTGCCCTGATCAGGCCTCAGCAGGAGTGTTTGTCCAGTTCTGGGCCCCACATTTCAGGACAGATGTGAAGAAATCGGAGAAGGTCCAGAGAAGAGCAAGAAGAATGACTGAAGTTCTAGAGACCATGAGCTACGAAGGAAGGCTGAAGGAATTGGGCTTGTTTAGTTTGGAAAGGAGAAGACTGAGAGGGGACATGAGAGCGGTTTTCACGTATCTGCAAGGGTGTCACAAGGAAGAGGGAGGAAAATTGTTCTCCTTGGCCTCTGAGGGCAGGACGAGAAGCAAGGGGCTTAAACTGCAGCAAGGGAGGTTTGGGTTGGACATTGGGAAAAACGTCCTGCCTGTCAGGGGGGTGAAACACTGGAATCAATTGCCCAGGGGGTTGTGGAATCGCTGTCCCTGGAGATACGTAAGAGCAGGTTGGACACACACCTGTCAGGGATGGTCGAGATGGTGCTGGGTCCTGCCGTGGGGCAGGGGCCTAGACGCGATGCCTCGTGAGGTCCCTGCCACTCCTTGGGTTCTATGATTCTTTGCAGCCACCCGGCCAGGCTGGTTCGATCTCACGCCCCCGCCTGCGCGGCGTGAACCAAAGCCTGGGCAGGGTCAGTCCCAGGTCCCGGGCTGTCGATGGAGAGTTATCGCGGTTCCCAGCAGCCAGGCTGGGCAGGGCTGGAGTTTGCCCCGCACGCGGCTCCCATGCCCCAGCCACAGCAGCCGGCCCCTCCTGCTTTCACTTCCGTGGGGAACTGCTGACGTGCGGCCGGAGCCAGGTCGGGTCCCGGAGACGGGAGAGCCCCAGTGGGGGAGGGGGGCACGTTTGTTGGCCAGGTCCCGTGGCGGGGAGAGACGAGCGTTCACGTGGGAACGACAGCACTTCCGACACGGACCAGTATCCCCCGTATTGGAGCGGGCTGGCGGGGGGGCCCGGCAGCTCTGGGGGGAGCCGCGTTACCCAACAGCCCCCTGGAACCTGAGCCAGCATCTTCCTTAATGCCCCATTTGTGGCCCCCCCCCGCCAGCTGGGCACCCCCCTCCCCGCTGTCCGGCGCCGCCCCGAGAGGGCTGCTGGTTAAGTCAGGTGTGACGGTGTCCAAGCCAGTGGGGAAGGCAATTCAACGTGGCGTCCGTGGCGATCAACATGGAGTCAGGCCTGGTGGCTTTTCCTCAGGCCAGAGGACTGGACCAAACAGGTTCTTCCCGCCACAGCCCACGGGCTCCACCTACCTCAGACCTTTCCCACCCTGGAGGCTTTATAAGGCCCGGCCCCCGCCGCTGGGGGGCTACCCGGCCTGGTGGCAGGGGTGCGCGGGTCCCTGCTGTTCCCCGCCCCCGGCAGGGAGACCCCCCCAGCCGCGCCCGGCGCAGGACTCCCATCCCGCCGTTCCCTCCACCCGCCACTGCTCCCCGGCCCTCCTGCCCAAGGCCTTTCCGCCGGGCTCGGGCCCTGCCCGCGGGAGCTCAGACCTGTGGGCGTGTGCTCAGAGCAATACTCAGGCCTTGCCTGCCCCCCAGATCCCCCTTTAGCCCCCTGCCCCACTCCCTGCCACCAGCATCCCCTATGGAGCCCCCCACCCGGCTCCCCAGCAGGGCCCAGCGCTGAGGGCTGCCACCGTGACAGAGCCATTATGCTTGTAAGAAACACATTGGGTCTTCTTCAGGGGAACAGGCAACATGCCCCATTACCTGAAAATGCAACATGAAAATCAACAGCTGTATTCACACATGTATTCACACACGCATGCGCACACGCACATGTACACACACATCTCTGTATTCACACACGCATCTGTATTCACACACGTGCACACACACACACACGTCCTGCGGATGGACATGGCGCTCCCAGTGTGTTGTGGCTGGAGTCAGGCCGGTGGCGGGATGGATGGAAGACGAGGGCGGAGCTGGGCCTGCCGGTTGCCGGTCGAGGCGCCGCAGGACAGACCCAGGGAGCCATGGCGGTAGTTGTGCGTTCCCACGGGCTCTGTGGCTTTTGCAAGGTGGCGCTGGGCTCAGGGGGCGTTTTCTCCGACAGCCTCCCTGGGGCGCCCTTCACGGCCGCTCTCAGCACTTCGATGGCTGTCCCGGGGTGTCCCACGTGGCTTGGCCCTGTCTGTGAGCACACTGTGGGGCGGGGGCCGGTGCTCGGGGGGGGAGCGCCAGGCTGCTTCCTCGGTTAGCCCTGGCACAAGGGGGGCTCTTTTCTCGCTGAGTGTCCTGGTGTCCCCCCGTCTCTCACTCTGGCACCGCCCGGCCATCAGTGATGGCTTCCACGCTGCTCCCTAACTGCGCACACGCCCTCCATCTAACCCGGTGCACTGGGCACTCAACGGGCACAAGGCAGGCGCGTGCTGTCACCCGGAGATGGCACACACACCCTCTGCCCAGCCCAGTTCACCGAGCGCTCACCGGGCACAAGGCAGGTGTGTGCAGTCACCCGGAGATGGCACACACAACCTCTGCCCAGCCCAGTGCGCCGGGCACTCAACAGGCACAAGGCAGGCGTGTGCAGTCACCCGGAGATGGCACACACACCCTCTGCCCAGCCCGGTGCGCCGAGCACTCAACAGGCACAAGGCAGGCGTGTGCAGTCACCCGGAGATGGCACACACACCCTCTGCCCAGCCCGGTGTGCTGGGCACTCAACAGGCACAAGGCAGGCATGTGCAGTCACCCGGAGATGGCACACACACCCTCTGCCCAGCCCGGTACGCCGGGCACTCAACAGGCACAAGGCAGGCGTGTGCAGTCCCTCCGATGTGAACTGGTTTGCCGTGCCGGTCGGGAGCAGGTGCCGCTCGCCTGCAGAGGTGGGCTTGGCGTGTGACACTCTCTGTAGCTGGCTCGGTCCCTGAGGCGCCCCGGGGCCATGTGCTGGTTGGAACGTTGCAGACCAACAGGGCTCCCCTCCGAGGCGTTTTAGCATCACTCGGAACATGGCCCTGCCGCCCGCACTCCCCTAGACCACGTCCCGCGGAGCCCTGGCCCCTGCCTGCCGTGGTGCGGGGGGAGCCTGCATTACCCTGCCTTGGCAATACCTGGTGCCGTCTGCCTTGCCCAAAATGCAGATTTCTGGCCTGTCTCAAGTCTGGTGTAACAAAACACACAGGCAAGGCCCGAGCTAGGAATCGTTTTGCATAACAATGCAGATTAAGGCTGGTACGCGAGACCACGCCAGGAACACAGGACAAGCGGCCTTGCACGGGGACTTCTGTTTCTGATCAGCAAAAAGTACAGATGCTGTCAACTGCGCCCAGAGCAGTGGCATCCTGAACGGCAGGATGTACCCAGCTAGGGCCTTGGGCGTGTGAGGTATCCTACACCACTCATCATCAACTGGTAAATAGGGTTAGAAGGACCAAGTCCGCTTTGCCAGAAACTGGGTTTAGTAGGAGCAATCGGTGGGAGGGAAAGGGCGGGGTCGACCCACACGTCCTGCTCCAGGTAACTAGAAGTGATTAGGTCCCTCACGCTGGCTACGTCAGTGGGTGGGAAAAGACGGACCCACAACCTCCTGCCTGGCACTGTCGGTATCAGACGGGTGAAGTGTCCGGGAATTAGGCTTTATTATTGTCCACAGTAGATATTTTAGTCCCTGCTTCTGCCTTGCTTTGTGCTGCATGAATTGCTTCAGAATGTAGAGTATTAAGGTTTCCCTTGTAGAGTCATTGTTCTTACGGCTTGGGACTGTATGAACTCCTTAAATACATCAGAAAGGGGTTAAATAGCCCTGAAGTGTCCTGGTTTCCCTTGGATCTAAAATAAGTCGAACCACACGACACTTGGCAGCGGAGCTCACACTTAGCACCTTGCCCGCCACGGAGCCACCAACGGCCCGGCTGTTCCTTCCTGCGAGGCGTGAGGAGTGGCTGGCAGGAAGCACATCGATCTTACAAGCAAATTATTACCCGGAGCTTTGTGACACTGACTAGCATAGAATCGCAGAACCCCAGGGCGGGCAGAGGCCTCAGGGGGCATCGCGTCCAGCCCCTGCCCGAAGCAGGACCCACCCGACTCAACCATCCCAGGGAGATGGACTGAAACACCCCTAGGGATGGAGATTCCACCCCCGCCCTCGGGAACCCAGCCCAGGGCTTCCCCACCCGCCTAGGGAAAGAGTTTGTCCCAATCTCCAGCCTAGACCTCCCCCCCCACCCCGCCGGGACTGGAGCCTCGGGCGGGATCTCCCCTCAAGCAGATCAACCGGCCCCAGCTCGAGCTTTCGGTTTCCATCTGACTGGGCCGGTTTCCTGGCTGCCTGGCGGGGCGGACGGCGCAGAGCCCGACCCCACAGACACAGAGCAGCCGGCAGGTGAGGCCCCGGGGCTCCCTCGCCCCCTGGGCTCTGCTCAGCTGGGGTCGGGGCACGGAGCGACCGGTCCCGGACAGGGCCATCGCCCGGGGGGGCGGGGGGCGAGGTGCTGAGAGCAAAGGGAGCCGCAGCTAACGCAGGAGCTGGGTTGGGCTGGGCGAGCCAGCAGGTCGGGTTGGGACTGGGGAGGGAGCAAAGAGCAGGGTCTGAGCCTGGCCCTAAGACCCCAACCTGAACCCCCAAGCCCCAGACTGCCTCCTTTGCCATACCCCAACCCCATAGCACCCCTAGCCCCATAGCACCCCTAGCCCCATAGCTCCCCCTAGCCCCATAGCACCCCTAGCCCCATAGCTTCCCCTAGCCTCATAGCACCCCTAGCCCCATAGCTCCCCCTAGCCCCATAGCACCCCTAGCCCCATAGCTCCCCCTAGCCCCATAGCACCCCTAGCCCCATAGCTTCCCCTAGCCTCATAGCACCCCTAGCCCATAGCTCCCCCTAGCCCCATAGCACCCCTAGCCCCATAGCTCCCCCTAGCCCCATAGCACCCCTAGCCCCATAGCTTCCCCTAGCCTCATAGCACCCCTAGCCCCATAGCTCCCCCTAGCCCCATAGCACCCCTAGCCCCATAGCTCCCCCTAGCCCCATAGCACCCCTAGCCCCATAGCTTCCCCTAGCCTCATAGCACCCCTAGCCCCATAGCTCCCCCTAGCCCCATAGCACCCCTAGCCCCATAGCTTCCCCTAGCCTCATAGCACCCTAGCCCCATAGCTCCCCCTAGCCCCATAGCAGCCCTAGCCCCATAGCTCCCCCTAGCCCCATAGCACCCCTAGCCCCATAGCAGCCCTAGCCCCATAGCTCCCCCTAGCCCCATAGCACCCCTAGCCCCATAGCTCCCCCATAGTTCCCCCTAGCCCCATAGCACCCCTAGCCCCATAGCTCCCCCTAGCCCCATAGCACCCCTAGCCCCATAGCAGCCCTAGCCCCATAGCTCCCCTAGCCCCATAGCACCCCTAGCCCCATAGCTCCCCCTAGCCCCATAGCTCCCCCATAGTTCCCCCTAGCCCCATAGCACCCCTAGCCCCATAGTATCCCTAGCCCTACCTCCTTTGCTGTACCCCTAGCCCCATAGCACCCCCTAGCCCCATAGCTCCCCCTAGCCCCATAGTAACCCTAGCCCCATAGCTCCCCCATAGAAACCCCTAGCCCCATAGCTTCCCCTAGCCCTGCCTCCATTGCCATACCCCTAACCTCATAGCTTCCCCTAGCCCAATAACTCATCCCAACCCACCTCTTTTGCCATACCCCAAGCCCCATAGCTCCCCCCTAGCACCATAGTAACCCTAGCCCCATAGCTCCTCCTAGCCCCATAGCTCCCCCCTAGCCCCGCCTCTGTCCCCACAGCTGGGAATGGGCCCACACACCCCAGAGCCCCTTTCCCTGGGGGCTGCGTCAGTGAGGAAAGCCATAGGGTGCGGGAGGGGCGTGGGCTCAAGGCTGGGGTTTGGGGAGCAGGTCGGGGTGTGACGGGCTGGATCTGCAACCGGGCTCAGGGCTGGGACAGGGTCTTGAGGTGCAGCAGGGGATATGGAGTGCTGGGTCTGGGAGGGGGCTCAGGGTTGGAGCTTGGGGGGCAGGGCTGGGGCAGGGGGTTGGGGTGCAGGAAGGGGTGGTGCTTACTTCGGGGGGCTCCCCCAATGTGCCCCTGCATGCTGCCTCTCTACATGCTGCCTCTCTGTAGGCACCGCCCCTCCAGCCCCATTGGCCACAGTTCCCCATGCTCGGCCAATGGGAGCTGCAGGGGCGGTGCTTGCCAACAGGAGCTGCAAGTGAACCCCCCTACGCCCCCTTCAGGCCGTGGGGTGCGCTGGCCACTCCCAGGAGCGTATGGGGCCGAGGCCAGAGCAGGCAGGGAGCCTAGCGGCTGCCGGAGGTCAGGGCCTGACCTGGGGGCCCCGGGAGCCGTCGCTCCTCGCAGGCTGTGCCCGGAGAATGGGGAGTGACTCCGGAGTGTATTAACCGCGCAGGTTCGCCTGTAAGCGGCTCGAGGGGCCCGATCCCGGCCGCACGCCTGGCAAACCCGCCGCAGCCTGGGGCCCTGGAAAGCCAGGGCCTGGACTGGCAGGCTCCCCACCACGGGATGGGACAAGCTAGCTGCAGGCGCCCGGCCGCCCTTGCTTACAGCTCGGGGTCCCCACATGAGCCCGAGTCCAGCCCTTCCCCCATCCCCAGGCATCTGTGACCGGCTCACACGTCCTTGAGGCATCACGGCAGCCGTGAGTCACGTTCTCAGGACGCCTCCCAGGCAGGGTGCCCTGTGAGCCGGGCATGTTGGCAGAGAGCCCAGTGCCTCCCGGTGGATTAGCAGAGTGCCCGCTGCTATGTTTGTGTCTCTAGTGGTGGTGCACCTCCACCCAGGCCTTGGTGCACAGAACAACATTTATTCCGCACGTGGACAGAACAGATTTGGGGGACATTGCGTCCTGGTGAGAGACAACCCCTCCTCAACCTTCCTGCTCCCTAAAAGCTCCAAAAAGGCCCTTCCCCGTCCACTAGCTAACCTGAAAGCACCTTGTTTAGGGTGTTGTTACCCAGGCGCACCCACATTACAAGCACACCCCAGAGTCAGTATTCCTAGTGTCAGACATGCAAATGAGCCATGCCCACCAATGGGATAATCAGATTCAGTGCATCCTCCCTCTCTCAGTAACCCCCCGTCTGAGCAGGAGAACGGACCCCTAACGATGCCACTAGGCTGTCACCATAACGGGACCGGGACGAACACGGGGCGTAGGGTCACCGGGGCTTTTTGGCTGTCAGAAAACCAAAGGGGCCGCAGTTCACTGCGAAGGCCGGTTTGGGTGCGACGGGAGCAGAGTTGTGCTCAAACCACAGGCCCGGGGAGAGTCAAACGCTGCCTAGAAATGCAGGGGAGGGGCTCTGTTCTGGGCTAAAAGGCACATTTGGAACGGAAGTTCCCAAACCTGGAGAGAGACTCAAATGAATGCCCATTCTCAAAGGGGAAGTGTTTCGTTCAGCCCCCAAATGGATTGCTTTATTTATTTGTGGGGCTCTTGCTTAAGCAAGCCCACGAGACACGTCTCCCCCCCCCTTGGATGGAGACAAAACAATTCTTTCCCTGGCCAACTTGAGCTCAACCCATGGGGTCCAGGCAGCCAGGCAGAACTTGGAGACTGGGTGTAACTGAGGCAAAAGGCCTCCACTTGCCCCCCTGGACTCTACCCCCTGCCCTCTGGCTGCCCTGGCTAGGGTACTTCTAGGGCCACTATCACTGCAGCCTCATGTATCACTGCTCAGGGCAGTCCCTACTGTTCAGGAAGGGAAACTGAGGCACGGAGTGGCTGAGAGGGGGTGATTGGGCCCTGCACTGCTGAGTGCGGCAATTCTAAAACACCTTTCAACACCTGGCCTAAGCGATGGGGTATGGCAGCGCTGGGACATTACCCCAGGCTTACGCTCTAACCACTAGACTGTCCTGCCAGGGGGGCTGCAGTGATGCTCAGGAGTACCGGGGCTATCTCCCCCTGGGGTGGGTGGGAGGGTCTCCTACAGTTTGGGGGGGTCAGCCCTGTGTCCCATCCTTCCCACCCCCCACTGACGCTGCCCACTCTGTGCCCACAGCCGCCTGCCACACACGATGGAGTTCCCCATGCCGGCCCCTGTCTGCCTGATCGAGAACAGCCCCGGGGGGGAGCTGCGGGTGCAGCAGGAGGCGCTGCGGGTGCTGGAGGAGATCCCCCAGCCCGTGGTGGTGGTGGCCATCGCCGGGCTGTACCGCACCGGCAAGTCCTACCTCATGAACAAACTGGCTGGCAGGACAACGGGTGAGAGACGTGGGCCCTGCCCCGGGGCCCCAGGACCCTGGGTTCTGGCCCTGGGATGGGGAGGGGGGAGTGAGGGTTAGTGGTTAGAGGGGGCTGGGGGCCAGGACCCCTGGGTTGTCTCCCTGGGGCGGGGAGGGGGAGTGGGGACTAGTGGTTAGAGGGGGCTAGGAACTTGGACTCCTGGGTTCTGTCCCTAGTGGTGGGAGGGGAGTGGGGTCTAGTGGTTAGAGGGGGCTGGGCAGCAGTGGGGTCTAGTGGTGGGAGGGCAGTGGGGTCTAGTGGTTAGAGGGGGCTGGGAGGGCAGTGGGGTCTAGTGGTTAGAGGGCAGTGGGGTCTAGTGGTTAGAGGGGGCTGGGCGGCAGTGGGGTCTAGTGGTTAGAGGGGGGTGGGAGGGCAGTGGGGTCTAGTGGTTAGAGGGGGCTGGGAGGGCAGTGGGGTCTAGTGGTTAGAGGGGGCTGGGGGCCAGGACCCCGGGTTCCCTCGCTCTGCGCCTGTCCCAGCCCCTCCCCTCTCTCCCCAGGGTTCTCGCTGGGCGCCACGGTGCAGTCGCACACCAAGGGCATCTGGATGTGGTGCCTGCCCCACCCCCGCCGGGCCGGCCACGCCCTGGTGCTGCTGGACACCGAGGGGCTGGGCGACGTGGAGAAGGTGAGTGGGGGGGGCAGCGTTTGCAGAGCAGGGGGACTCCCCCCTCGACATGCAGGGGCTGCTGGGACGTGTAGGCATGCTGGGAAAGAGGATGGGTACTGAAGCAGTTCCCGCTGCTGTTGAGAACCGCTCTCGGAGCAAGTCCCATGCAAGGGCAGGAGGGGTGTTGGCTGTGGGGCTGGTGCCCTCTGAAGGGGCAGTGCTGGTGCCCGGAGGGCCAGGAAGGGGGGCCCAGGGGCCTAGCTGGACACACGTGTCCTGTCTGGGGAGAACTGTTGAGTTATCGAAGATATTTCCTGCCCTGAATCGTGCTGAAAAGTCAAACTGGGGGAAAAGTGCTGGAGCTAGGACTCTGGAGAGCTGGGGGCTGTTCCCCTGGCCAGCCTTCCCCATGCCTCAGTTTCCCCACCTGTGCGGTGGGGCTGGCAAACCTGCTGTGAGCGCTGCGGCTGGGCCATGCTCGGGACGGTGACGGTGGGTGTGGTTCCAGGGCGACACCAAGAACGACACGTGGATCTTTGCCCTGGCCGTGCTGCTCAGCAGCACCCTGGTCTACAACAGCAAAGGGACCATCGACCAGTACGCCCTGGAGCAGCTGCAGTATCCTTGCCAAGGGTGGGGGGGACCCATCGCCCCAGGGAACAGCCCCACCAGGGTGGGGGGACCCATCGCCCCAGGGAACAGCCCCACCCTTCCATCCAAATGCTGCACCCCCCAGCGAGGGATGCTCTGGAGGGGGTGGGTGTCACGTGATTGAATTTTAACGGGAGCAGGCAGATCACATTGTACCCCCCGGGTCTGGGCACTGCTGAGGGCGTCCGCTCAGGGCGAATTGCTCAAACCAAGGCTCCTTACAGCCCCAGACTGGAGACCTTCCCAAACAGGCCACAAACCAGTCCCACCAAGCACTTCACCTGCCAATTCAACCAGCAGGAAGCCTCACGAGCAAAACCGCTCGGACGCCCAGCTCTCCCTGTGCCACAATCAGCCCCGGACCTAACACAGGTGGGGGTTATAGAACCCCATCTCACCTACCCCAAACGGATTCTCCCGGTCCCAAGAAAGCAGCCACAGTTCCCCATCAATTTACACTTTGGATCTTACCCACAAGACCAGGCTGGGCCAATCCGTTAGCATCTAAAATCTAAAGGTTTATTAACAAAAGAAAGAAAAGGTGGCGAGTGGGGTTGTTGAGGAGAATACGTTACATGCACCAATCACCCAGTTCTGGACGCAGGCTCTCAGTGGAGATGTTACAGACTGCTAGTTTAGAAGTCTCTGGTGCACGTCCTATGTCAGGACGGGTCGGCAATCCTTCCCGGCTCGCTGTCCCTCGCAGGGCTGCATCTGGGATCAGGCACCGAACTGAAGGCAAGATGGAGTCCATCTCCTGGCACTTATATACCTCTCCTGGCACCCTCCTGGCCAGAGCAGGTCACATGGCCAAGTGACCTGTCTGGGTGTCTCTACACTACATGGCTCCGTCGACAGAGCCATGTAAACTAGTTTAGCCGACATAGTCAATGAAGCGGGGATTTAAATAATCCCCACGTCATTAAAATAAAAATGGCTGCCGCGTGGTGCCGACGATCAGCTGATCCGGCCCAGCGTGGCAGTCTAGACGCGGATCGGTCGACAAGGGACGCCTTTGCCGCCCGCTCCCTTGTGCCTCGTGAAACGAGGTTCACAGCAGCAATCGGCAAAGGCTTCCCCTGTCGACCGATTCGCGTCTAGAATGCCGTGCTGGGCCGGATCAGCTGATTGTCCGCACCGCGCGGCGGCCACTTTTATTTTAATGACGCAGGGATTGTCTAAATCCCCGCTTCTTTGCCTATGCCAGGTAAACCAGTTTACATGGCTCCGTCGACAGAGTCATGTAGTCTAGACACACCCTCTGTGTTTCACGTGCCGGCAGCCATTCTGCCCTGGCTGGTTTGCATGTTCCCAGACGCCTCCCTCAGGTGTGTACTGGCCACCTTGTCCCGGGAGCCTCACTAATTAGCATGGTCATTCATTGGACAGTCCTCCTTTACAACAGGCAGTGCAGGCCAGCACCAGCCCAGAGCCCGTATCCATAACTCCACACACAGCCGTCACACAAGTGCATTGAGTGTCACACACAGAATCAGTAGAACACAAGCTTCCATGTGACACCTCACCCTTTGTACAGACTTTGGGGCAAACACCCCCCATGGGTGCAGCAGTGATCTCCAGCACCCGCCTTGTGCACATGGGCTTGTGGAAACCCATCTCCCCACGTCCCACGGTTCTTCCAATCCCAAAGGACCAGCCACACTCCCTGTCCACTTATACCGGAGACCTCCTCCCAAAAGCCAGCTGGCCAGGCCGCTAGCGTCTAACATCCGAAGGGGGAGTTAGAAAAAGAGCAGCTGGAGCTGGAGTATTCATAGGGATCGGCTACACCCCCACAGCTCAGTTCTTGGTGCTGGCTTGGAGCAGAGAGGGAACCAGCTGCTGGTTTACGGCGTCTCTGGGGCACGTCCGCATTGGGTGGCCTTTCCGGCTGTGCTCGGAGCTGCAGTTGGTAGCAAAGATCCCCAGAGGGGAGAAGCCGGACTGAAGCCCAAATGGAGGAATTGGCAGGGCCTCGTGGGTCTGCCCCCATGTGGAGGGAACCTCGTGGCTCTCGCTGTGGAAAAGTCGGGGATTTTGGAATCACATGGGCAAGCATGGCTCAGGGGCTGGCAGGCAGAAGCTGCTGCTCACAGGCTGGTCTGAATGTTCACAGCCCCATTGTCAGTGATGTTCTTCGACTGAGCTTAACTAGCCGCCTCCCACAAGACGCCGGCCCAGCCTCCTCTCGGGGTCTCCCCGAAGGCAACAGCTGAAACACGCCACGGAGCCAAGACTGCTGAGGTCACATCCAACCGTGACACACGCATACGAATGGCCTGACCAGAGCCAGAGAATCGTCAGCTTTTCATAGACGCCTCGCAGGGCCCACGCGGGACCGGACGGGCTGCAAACACAGCACAGTTGTTGCAACAACGCTCCGTGTGGCCAGTGTCACAGACGGCATGTTCCCCCTTCCCCCAACCCTTCGGAGCCCCTGTCGCTGGCGGGTTGGGGGGCCCTGAGGGATCGGGATCCCCTGCAGCGGGCGCTGCATCTCCGGTTCCTTAGCCACCCCCAGCTACGTGACGGAGCTGACAGAGCGCATCAAGGTGAAGGCGGCAGGCGAGGGCGGCCGGCAGGAGGGGGAGGATTCGGCCGAGTTCGTGCGGTTCTTCCCGGCCTTCGTGTGGGCCGTGCGGGATTTTGCGCTGCAGCTGGAGGTGGACGGGCGGGAGATCACCGAGGACGAGTATCTGGAGAACAGCCTGAAACTAAAGCCAGGCAGGGGAGCGGTGCTGGATCCATTGCCCCAGGGCAGCAGTAGGGGGCGCTGTGCTGCAGGGGGCAGGGTGGGGGCTCTCCCCTGGCAGTCAGGGCTGGTCCAGGGTGCTTTTGCTAGAGGCACAAACCCAAGCCCTTGACACCTCATGGGTGTTTCCAGTCCCTGGGAGTCAGCGTGTTCGCTTCCCGGCCTCATTCCAGCTGGGAAGTTTCCCCAGCTCCCCTCAAAGCCCTGGGAACTGTCCAATAGCCATCATGCTGCCCCCCAGAAGCAGCCGCCTGTCGGCACATGGTTGCAAACCCCCAGAAGCAGCCGCCTGTCGGCACAGGGCTGGTACCCAGCTCCCATCTCCTCCCCAGGCAGCAGCCAGCGAGCTCAGCTCTACAACCTGCCCCGCGAGTGCATCCGCCAGTTCTTCCCGGCCCGGAAATGCTTCGTCTTTCTCCAGCCGGCCAGAGGCAAGGACCTGTCCCGGCTGGAGGAGCTGCGGGAGGACCAGCTGGAGCCCGAGTTCCGGGAGCAGGCAGACCGGTTCTGCCACCACGTCTGGGAGGCGTCGCAGCCCAAGACCCTCCCGGGCGGCCACGTGGTGACTGGGGCCAGTGAGTGTCGGGAGCCCTGGGCCGATGGTCCGGGACTGCTCCAAAGGAAACCAGCCAGGGCAGGGACATGGCATCGGACAGACTTATTACGCAGGGAGGCCAGAGTCAGGGCCCTGGCCCTCCCCCTATGCCCCCAGGCAGCCGAGACTGACTCGCTTCCAGCTGCCTGGCCCCCAACACATGTGTTGCCCCATCCCTGGCCTTTATCTTGCTTCCTTCCCGGGCGGTGCCACTGGCTTGCATCCCCCTCCTAGTTCTCAGGTGATGAAGGGCTCCAGTGATCGCTTAAGTGCAGGCAGCTGGCGCCACTCACCTGCCCCAACAGCCTCGGTAAAAGCCACACACCCTCAGTCCTGCCACTAGGCATTGGTGCCAGGCACAGGGAAACTGAGGCACACACTGTCTTCATTCAGAACAGTCAGACTCATATAGGCTCACGTGCAACATGAGATGGGGAAGTGCCTGTATCACAGGGCTCCATGCAGCTGTAGGGTCAACGGGACTCCTGGAGCCGGATGAACCAAGCCGGGAGGGCATTCCCTATGGCTGGCACTGGTGAGCCCAGTGCTGGAGCCTGCCCCCAGTTCTGGGGTGCATGATTAGAAAGGGCCCTGGAAGACCATCTAAGGGCCATTGGGCTGCAGAGAAGGCAGGGCAGGGCCCCGCGGCTGGGGGGTGAAGCCAGGTGTGTCCCAAGAGTCAAGGCACCAACTGCTCATGAGCACAGGGGGGACTGGGGCACATCTGGGGTTGGCGGGTGCATCTCAGGCTCAGTGCCATTCCTGGGGGAGGAGGTTAGGTCAAGAGGCGCAGGGAGAGGAGAAGTGGGGAGCAGCTGGGACCCTGGAAGGTGTGGGAAGGTTCTAGGGGGAGCTGGGCACCCCAGCACTGCCCCTGTTCCTCCAGCCGTGCCGGGCGCCTGGCACTGCCCCTCCCCTCCGGCCGCGCCGTGCGCCTGGCACTGACCCTCCCCTCCGGCCACGCCATGCGCCTGGCACTGCCCCTCCCCTCCGGCCGCGCCGTGCGCCTGGCGCTGACCCTCCCCTCCGGCCACGCCATGCGCCTGGCACTGCCCCTCCCCTCCGGCTGCGCTGGGCGCCTGGCACTGCCCCTGCCCCTCCGGCTGCGCTTGATGCCTGGCGCTGCCCCTCCCCTCCGACCGCGCTGGGCGCCGGGCGCCTGGCACTGACCCTCCCCTCCGGCCGCGGCGGGCGCCTGGCGCTGCCCCTCCCCTCTGGCTGTGCTGGGCGCCTGGCGCTGCCCCTGCCCCTCCGGCTGCGCTTGACGCCTGGCGCTGCCCTCCCCTCCGGCCGCGCTGGGCGCCTGGCGCTGATCCTCCCCTCCGGCAGTGCTGGGGAACCTGGCGGTGACCTACGTGGACGCCATCCGCAGCGGGGCGGTGCCCTGCCTGGAGAGCGCGGTGCTGGCCCTGGCGCAGGTGGAGAACTCGGCGGCGGTGGGCGAGGCCGTGGCCGCCTACGAGGGGCTGCTGGAGCGGCGGGCGGCGCTGCCCACGGAGAGCGTGGCGGAGCTGCTGGAGCTGCATGCCCAGTGCGAGCGGGAGGCCCTGCGGGTGTTCATGGCCCGCGCCTTCAAGGATGATGACCGCTGGTTCCAAGGGGAGCTCATGGTACAGCCCCTCGCTCTAGCTGTGGGGTGAGGGGTTATGGGACAGCTGCCCCACTGCAGGGCCAGCGGAGCCGGGGATCGTCTGAGCTCTGACCCCCTCCCCCAGCCCTGCGTAGCTGGAGACCCGAGATGCCAGGACCCAGCCGGATCTCCAGCCCCGGGCTCATGCAGATCAGCTCACAACCCTGTCCTAGTCAGTCCTTGTCTGGCTCATACCCCTGCCCCATCTGTACCCCCACCCTGCCTCACACCTATCCTGTCTGTGCCCCCGGCAGCACTGCTTGGAGGAGCAGAAGCAGAAGCTCTTCCAGCGCAATGAGCAGGCGTCCTCAGACCGCTGCACGGCCATCCTGCTGGAGCTGTGGGATGAGCTGGATGACCGGATCAGCCAAAAGGACTACTCAGTGCCCAGTGGCTACCAGCGCTTCCTGGATGACCAGCAGGAGATGGTGGAGAGATATCGGCAGTTGCCAGGGAAGGGGATTAAGGTAGGACAAGGCTGGAGCCCGGCTCTGTGTCTGTGCACACCTCATGGTGTAGCCCGGGAAGGCAGCTTAAAACCAGGCATCAGGAACAGCATCAGAATGCATCTCGCCCACCCACACCCCCTTTCCAACTACCAGCATGCCCTGGGAGAGCCTCGTTCCCATGGGCCATTCAGCCCTTGGCCGCTCTGCCCAGGCTGCTTGTGCAATGGGGCCATTTGTCTTGTTAAAACATGATGTCAGCCCCAGATGGTCCAGAAAAGGCACCGAGGGTGTTGAGTGGGAACAAACCGCTGCCTCTGGGGCTGGAAGAGATCTGGCACCCCCTGGAAGAGAAAGGTTCCCTGTCCAAGCCTGTGCCCCCCTTTGGGATGGCCAACTACTCTCCAGGGCTGCAATCCAGAATCCCAACCCTGATTTGGTCCCAACCCTAAGCTTGTCACTCCCGCTGCCCATCCCTAGGCCGATGCGGTGCTGCAGGAGTTCCTGCAGTCCAAGGAGTTCATAGCCCAGTCCATCTGGCAGACGGACACGGCCCTGACAGAGAAGGAGAAAGAGATGGCAGGTACCTACCAGCGGGGACGTCGTGCCATAGGGCGGGGGAAAGCATGCTGGGCTGCAGCCCTGCGGGCAGTCTCCCATTGCCCTCCCCGTGCCAACCCATCCTCTCCCCATGGCAGCCCAGCAGGCCCGGGCTGAGGCGGCCGAGCGGGAGCAGCAGGTCCTACAGCAGGAGGCGGCTGAGCTGCAACAGCTGCTGGAAGACCAGGAGCGCAGCTTCCAGGAGAACCTGCGGCAGCTGGAGCAGAGGCTGGAGGACGAGAGGAAGAAGCTGCTGGAGGAGCAGGACAAGATGGTGGAGCAAAAACTGAAGGTAGCGAGGGGGGGGGTGCTGCAGGGACAGGGTGGGCACAGCCAGGGCAAGGGCACCTCTGCCACCAGCCTCAGCCTGCTGGGGCTGGAACTCCCTGCCTGGGGAGGGAGCAGGCAAGGGGTGGGATACCTGCACCGGTGGGGCTGGGACTGTCCTGTGGGGTGGGGAGGGGGCTCCCCCTGACGCTCTCGCTGCCCCCAGGAGAAGGAGGCCCTGCTGAGGGAACAGTTCCAGGAGGAGGCCAAGCACATGGAGCACAAGATCCAGGGCCTGCAGGAGCAGAGCCAGGCCATCAAGGACCCGTCATGGATTCTTTCAGCGCTGGACATGCTGGGCGAGGTGGTCCTCCCTCGTGCTGCCTGGCTTGGCTGGCAAGGCTGCCAGGGTCGTCGCCACCATTGCCCGGAACATGAAATGAGGGGGAGCCTGGCCTTCCGCTCACCCTTATGCTCCAGCCCCCTGTTCACCTGCAGAACTCCCCGCCACAGGACACTCCGCCAGCTAGCAGCTCAGAAACGTCGAAGCAGAGCGTTAGGTTGTTCTGACTACAATGCCCAGGACTCCCAGGCCCCACTCCTGCGGGCAGCAGGGCGGAGCCGGTGCCTGGGCTTTGGAGACATCCAGAGGGATGGACCCAAAGCGGGGAGAGCTCTGCCCTGAACAGCTGGGCCGGCCGTGTCACCAGCTGGGTGACGATGACATGCTGCTGCGGGTCCCAGGGCCCGCTGGCGATGGGGGTGCAGTGTGGAGCCGGTGATCCAAGCCAGCCTGCGGCGAGCCAGCCTGGAGGGAGGCGAGGGGCCGGGCGGAGCAGCCTGCTCCATCCTCAGGCCTTGGCTCTGGGTATTCTGGGTCCCGGACAATAAAGTCCTCCAGCAGCCGCCCGGCCAGGCTGGTTCGATCTCGCGCCCCCGCCCGCGCGGCGTGAACCGAAGCCTGGGCAGGGTCAGTCCCACGTCCCGGGCTGTCGATGGAGAGTTATCGCGGTTCCCAGCAGCCAGGCCGGGCAGGGCTGGAGTTTGCCCCGCACGCGACTCCCACGCCCCAGCCACAGCAGCCGGCCCCTCCTGCTTTCACTTCCGTGAGGCATCGCAGCCGCGCGGCTGGAGCGTGGCAGGGCCGGCCCTGGAGCCCAGGTGGGGGAGGGGCCACTGCTGGCCAGACCGGCGCGGGAGCCGACCGAGCTGTGCTGGATGCCTGGGACACGCCCGGGGAGCGTCAGCGAAACGCGAGGCTGGACGGTGATTGGCACAAGGAGTCCAGGCCCGTTTCCAGGGCCAGTTGAGGCACAGGGAGCCGCTAACACCCCTCCCATCCCAGGTTGGGGGGGAGCAGGGCACTGCTCGTGGCTCAGACACGGTCCCTGACCTCGCAGGCCGCCCCCTCACACCAAACCAGCCGGACGCTGGGCAGGCGAGCCCGGGCGCTGACGTTCCTCAGGCTGCTGCCCGAACCTCAGGGGGGGGAGCCGAGCCTGGATCCGCAGCGACACCAGCGTGGCCGGCCCCTCACAGGCGGGGGGGCATGTCGGCACTGGGTGAGGTCAGGTCATTGCCCTGCAACGCCAGCTCCCCTCGGCGGGCGGGAGGCAGGCGGTGTGCATGGGCTGGTGCGTCTGGCCGGTGGCGCGTCCCGTTGGCACACGCCGGGCAGGGCTCCGGTCGACTCGGCAATAAGGAGATTGAGGATGCACAAGTACCCTTCTTCTTCCTCCCAGGGAATCCTTCCCTTCCCGCAGCCTCCCCCGAGCCCTGGGACCCGCCCGGGGCATGGACCCCCCCCAGGGCCGGGCAGCCGCCCGCACTGGCCTCTAGCGGGCGGACAAGGTGGCACGTAAGTCCTGGGTCTTTGTACCTGCCGCGATTCGTGGGCGGCTCCTGCCTCGTCCCCCCCACAGACGCCAGACCCGCCCCGGGGGGAGGGGTAACGTTTAACCCTTTCCGCTCTGAGCCCCACAAGAGCCCCTTTGTGCGGCTCGTCGGACAGACCCGGCGGGCGGGACTCGGGCAGCTCAGCCCTTTCACCCGCAAAAATGGGTCCAGGAGACTATGGACGCCCCGGCCTTGTGGCTCCCTAGAGGGGAGGCGCGTCACGGCCCCTGACTAGCCCAGAGGTCGGCATGGCAGCCCCAACGGTTCGACCCAGCCCAGCAAATGAGTCCCTGCCTGCCTAAGCGGTGCCCCCGGCAGGAGGATGCTGGGACACTGGCCAGGTGAAGGTCCTGGCTTCTCGCCCTGGGCGACGGACGGAGGGCGGGGCAGGGTGGATCACCACGCTCCGGCCACCAGCACCTCCCTCTGCTGTGGCCCGCGGGGCTCAGGGGCTGCCGGCTCTGGGCCCACGCTAGCAGCCACTCCCCAGGGCTCTGCAGCCCCTGTCAGCCGCTCTCAGAGCTCTGGGGGCCACCAGCAGCCCCGCTGTTCTCTGGCAGGGGCCAGCAGCCCATGGGCTGTTTCTCCAAAGGCCCCCCTGGCCCAGGTCCCCGGCGCGCCAGGGGCTGCCTGTTATGGTTGCTATTAGGTGTTTTACGGTAGCACACAGGATCCCGGCCCTGCTCCCAGGCAGGCCAGGGGCTGCATGTTACAGTTGCTATTAGGTGTTTTACGGTAGCGCCCAAGAGCCCCTGACCTGGCCTGGGTCCCCGGCGCGCCAGGGGCTGCACGTTACGGTTGCTATTAGGTGTTTTACGGTAGCGCCCAAGAGCCTGTCCTGGCCTGGGTCCTCGGCGCGCCAGGGGCTGCACGTTACGGTTGCTATTAGGTGTTTTATGGTAGCACCCAGGAGTCCCTGCCCCGGCCCGGGTCCCCGGCGCTCCAGGGGCTGCACGTTACGGTTGCTATTAGGTATTTCACGGTAGCGCCCAGGAGCCTGTCCTGGCCCGGCCCGGGTCCCCGGCGCGCCAGGGGCTGCACGTTACGGTTGCTATTAGGTGTTTTACGGTAGCGCCCAGGAGCCCCTGCCCTGGCCCGGGTCCCCGGCGCGCCAGGGGCTGCACGTTACGGTTGCTATTAGGTGTTTCACGGTAGCGCCCAGGAGCCTGTCCTGTCCTGGCCCGGCCCGGGTCCCCGGCGCGCCAGGGGCTGCAGACACAGACTCCAGAGCCGGGCCCCGCCCCCAGGAGCCCCGGGCCCTGCATTCGCCCTGGGCAGCGAAGCGCTGAGACGCCTGATGCAGGGCTCGGGTGTGCATCTCAACCTCTGGTTAGGGAACCGCCGCCCCGCCCCTGGCTGGCCCGGCCGTTCTCCCGCCGGCAGCTGGCGCCCGGCGCCGCGTGGGGCCAGATCAATGCAGCGCCCCCGCCCGCCCTGTTTGCTCAGGGAGCACTCAGCCAAGGCAGCGGCAGCAGCTGGCCACGGGCCGGGACCGAGCACGTCGGGGCCGGAGCCCCTGCCCCATGGATCTGCACTTCGCCTTCGTCCTGCTGGAGGGGCTGCTGGCCGTGGCCGTGGTGGGCACCAACCTGCTGGTGTGCGCCACGCTCTGCCTGCACCGCCGCCTGCGCAGCGTCACCAACTGCCTGGTGGGCTGCCTGGCGCTGGCCGACCTGTGCGTGGGCGCCCTGGCCATCCCCTTCTCCATGGTGCTGAGCATGGACCTCTCCCTCTGCTTCTACACCTGCCTCTTCCTGGCCTGCTTCCCGCTCGTCACCACCCAGTTCTCCATCCTGCTGCTGCTGCTCATCGCCCTCAACGCCCACCTCAAAATCCGGCTGCCCCACAGGCAAGAGAGGAGGGCGGGGCCCCTGGAGCATGGGGCGGGGGAGCTCCCAGAGGGGTGGGCACGGGGGGGGGCGGGACCCAGGCGTATGGGTGGGGAGGGACCAGGCGTGGCAGTATGGGGGGGAACCCAGGCATACGGGCACATGGGGGGACCCAGACAAATGGGCACGTGGGGGGTCCCAGGCGCATGGGCGGGGGGGGACCTAGGCGCATGGGCACGGGGGGGGGACCCAGGTGAATGGGCACGGGGGGGGGACCCAGGCATATGGGCACGGGGGGGGGACCCAGGCGTATGGGCATGGGGGGGGACCCAGGTGCATGGGCACGGGGGGGGACCCAGGTGCATGGGCGGGGGGGGACTCAGGCGTATGGGCATGGGGGGGGACCCAGGCGTATGGGCCAGGGGGACCCAGGCGTATGGGGGGGACCCAGGTGTATGGGCACGGGGGGGGGACCCAGGTGTATGGGCACGGGGGGGGGACCCAGGTGAATGGGCACAGGGGGGGGACCCAGGCATATGGGCACGGGGGGGGACCCAGGCGTATGGGCATGGGGGGAGACCCAGGTGCATGGGCACGGGGGGGGACCCAGGTGCATGGGCGGGGGGGGACTCAGGCGTATGGGCATGGGGGGGGACCCAGGCGTATGGGCCAGGGGGACCCAGGCGTATGGGGGGGACCCAGGTGTATGGGCACGGGGGGGGGACCCAGGCGTATGGGCACGGGGGGGGACCCAGGTGAATGGGCACGGGGGGGGACCCAGGCATATGGGCACGGGGGGGGACCCAGGCGTATGGGCATGGGGGGGGACCCAGGTGCATGGGCACGGGGGGGGACCCAGGTGCATGGGCGGGGGGGGACTCAGGCGTATGGGCATGGGGGGGGACCCAGGCGTATGGGCCAGGGGGACCCAGGCGTATGGGGGGGACCCAGGCGTATGGGCACGGGGGGGGGACCCAGGCGTATGGGCATGGGGGGGGACCCAGGCGTATGGGCGGGGGGGGACTCAGGCGTATGGGCGGGGGGGGACCCAGGCATATGGGCACGGGGGGGGACCCAGGCGTATGGGCGGGGGGGGACCCAGCCGGGGAGCAGTGGGCCACGTTAGCTGGGCCTTCACGCCAGCCAGCTGGCTCTAGGGCTAGGCGAGCCAGTCTGCGCCCCCGGCCAGCCTGGGGCTGGGCTGCTCCTGGCAGGGCGGGAGGGGCACCCGCCCATTCGGCTGGCTGGGCCAGGCAGGCTCCGGCGCGTGCCAGGCCAAGCTCCTGGGAGGGCTCTGCCTGGGCTGTGGGGACCCCGGGGGCCCCGGTTCAGTGCACTGGGGCTCCAGGCCTGGGGGGGCGCTGGCCCTGACCTGGCTCTGTCCTCGCAGCTACGCCGTGCACGTGCGGAGGGGCCGGGTGCTGGGCGCCGTGGGCCTGTGCTGGCTGCTCTCCCTGCTTATTGGCCTCTCGCCCATGATGGGCTGGAACCGCCAGGGGCAGTACATGGAGAGGAACCAGAGCCAGGCCACGAGCCTGGCCATGGAGCGAGGCCCCCTGCTCCTCATCGCCCGCGACCAGCCCTACGGCGGCTTCCTCTCCAAGGTGTTCCCGGACGCGCGCTGGGCGCCCCGCGCCAGCCAGCCCCTCGACCCCCACCTGGGCCGCTGCTCCTTCACCTCCGTCTTCGCCCCCGAGTACCTGGTCTACTTCATCTTCTTCGCCTGCACCCTGCTGCCCCTGGGCGCCCTGCTGGGCATCTACGCCGGCCTCTTCCGGCTGGTGCGCGGGCACTTCCGGGCCGGCGCGCAGGCGGCCAAGCGCAGGGAGCTGCCCATGGCGCGCACCCTCCTGCTGCTGCCCAGCATCTTCTGCGGCTGCTGGATCCCGCTGCATGTGCTCTACTGCATCCGGCTGCTGTGCCCCGGGTGCCGGAGCTCCAAGGAGCTCGACCGCCTGGCCGTGCTGCTCTCCCACCTCAACTCCCTGGCCAACCCGCTGGTCTATGCCCTGAGGAAGAAGGACTTTGGGCGGGCGCTCCGGTCTGTCTTCCTCCGCTACATCCTGTGCTGCCACCGCGCCAAGGTTCATCCGCAGGGCCAGGGCGGCAGGCCGTAAGGGCCAGCCCCGGCCCGGCTCCGGGCTCCCTGGCCGGCAGTCTGGCTCCCTGCCCAGCGCCCGGGCCTGTCGGTAAACAGAAGGGGGTGTCACTCGGAAAATCCCCCCCCCCATCTGTGATGCCTCCCCTCAGCGATTTCCCAGCCCAGCGCTGGGTTAGTCTCTGCATCTCTGGGGTCACTGTCGGTTTAGTGGGGCCCTGATCCTGGGCAGGGTGGAGCTCCGGCCACGGGTTCGAGGCCTCGGGGGGACGTCTCTGCGTGCGACGCAGACACCCAGCCGGAGCGAGCAGGGGCACCAGGGCAGGGGGGCTGCCTCCGGCTCCTGGAGCAATTATTGAAGGAGCCGAGGCAGGGATCGATGGCGCAGCTGGCAGGGAGATAACGGACCCGGCCGCTGGGCAATAAAACTCTCCTGTGACTGGCAGCGGCAGCCCAGCCTCTTCCTT
The DNA here is from genome assembly GCA_032595735.1 of Pelochelys cantorii. NCBI lineage: Eukaryota > Metazoa > Chordata > Testudines > Trionychidae > Pelochelys > Pelochelys cantorii. The sequence goes on from CM064349.1 coordinate 4,302,441, forward strand.
GGGCCCCATGTTCTGAGCAGTGATGGGAGGGGCTGGCTCAGGTGGGGGCCCCGGGTCCTTGCCAGACGGGCTGCTCCTAGCTGGGGGCATGGAGGCAGGGTCCAGGGAGGGGCTGGCTGGCTCACATGGGGCACAGTTGCCACTGGTGGTGGTGGCGCGTGGGGGAGGCTGGCTGTGGGGGGGATGGGCCATGGCTCGGTCCAGCACAAGCTGTTTCCAGCTGATGAGGGGGGGACAGGAAGGGGTAGGGAGGGGCTTGCTGTGCGGGGGGGGGCATCTAGCACAGGCTCTTCCTGAGAGGGTTGGGGGAGGAATAGGTGGGCTGGGGGTGCCCAGCATAAGGCTGTTCCTGGGAGGGACGGGGTGGGGGTGGGAGCGGGGGATTGGCTTGTTGGGGAACACCCAGCACAGGCTATTCTGGGTGGATGGGGTGGGGGGGGAAGCTGGTTGGGGGGCACCCAGTGAGAGCAGTTACCGGGGGGTAGCAGGAGCTGGTTGGGGGATGCCCAGAGTAAGCTGTTCTGGGGGGTGGGGGGACTACTTGGGGACACTCGGTGCAGGCTATGCCTGGGGGGCCAGGTGGGGAGACTGGTTAGGGGGCACCGAGCATGAGCAGTTCCTGGGGGGTAGTAGGGGCTGGTTGGGGGCACCCAGCGGAGGCTGTTCTGGGGGGCAGGGGGCTACTTAGGGGGCGCCAAGCGTGAGCAGTTCCTGGGGGTAGTAGGGGCTGGTTGGGGGCACCCAGCGGAGGCTGTTCTGGGGGGGCAGGGGGCTGGTTAGGGGGCGCTGAGTGTGAGCAGATCCTGGGGGTGGGGAGGCTGATTGGGGGCACCAAGCGTGGGCTGTAGCAACGATGCCTGGAAGCAACTCGGCACCATGGCGCTGAGTCGCTGTGATATCATAGTGAAACAGCCAGATGATGTCACAAGGTGTATATGTGACGTCACAAGGATGTAGTCCAGCCCGTTGACATCATACGCCGACGCTATGACGTCATGGCGCCGCGGTTAAAGGTCGCGCCCTCACGAGGCTGCAACTAAATGAGGCGGTTACAGAGGCCGAGGCGGTGACGTAAGAGCGAGGCGGCGTGACGTCACACTCCGCCCGCAGCGGGTGACGAGGCCGCGTCGGCGCCGGCGCAGGTTTCCCGCCCCCAGGTCCCGCCCCTCCCGGGCCGCTCGGCGGCGATTGGCCAGCGCTGCTCTCGCGAGACTTGGGCCCGTGTTCTGCGGGCGGGCGGCCCCGTGCGGCCCTTTCCCAGCCCGGCAGCGCGGAGCCCGCAGCGAGGTGAGAGCCGGGCCCCGGGACCCCCCCTTGGAGCCCCCCTCGTGACCCGAGCCCCCCCCCGCGGGACCCCCCACGTGTCTGGAACCCCCCGCGGGACCCCCACGTGTCTGGAACCCCCCCTTGGAGCCCCCCTCGTGACCCGAGCCCCCCCGCGGGACCCCCCCACGTGTCTGGAACCCCCCCCTTGGAGCCCCCCTCGTGACCCGAGCCCCCCCGCGGGACCCCCACGTGTCTCGACCCCCCCCCCGCGGGACCCCCACGAGACCCGGGCCCCCCCCGCGGGACCCCCACGTGACTCGAGGCCCCCCTCGTGTCCCGAACCGCCCTCCCCCCGCGGGCCGATTCGGGGCCGCTGGGTCTGATCTGCCGGGCGGGGGGGGCCCGTCGCGCCCCCCCGCACTGAGCGCCTCTCCCGCAGATGCCCGGCGTGACGGTGAAGGACGTGAACCAGCAGGAGTTCGTGCGGGCCCTGGCCGCCTTCCTCAAGAAGTGAGTGGGGGGGTCCGCTTCCTCTCCCAGCCCCCCCGTGGGGGGGTCCGCTTCCTCTCCCAACCCCCCCCGGGCCGGGGTCCCCGTTCCCCGCTCGGCTGCTCACCCGGCCGCCGGCCTCTCTGCCTCCCCCCAGGTCGGGGAAGCTCAAGGTGCCCGAATGGGTGGACACGGTGAAGCTGGCCAAGCACAAGGAGCTGGCCCCGTACGATGAGAACTGGTTCTACACCCGGGCAGGTGAGGATCCCGGCGCCGCGAGGGGCCGGCCGGCTTCCTTTCCCCTGGCTGTGGACGCCCCTGGGGGGCTTCGCCTGGTGTGTGGGGTTGGGGGGGGTCCCCCCTCGGCTGGCGAATGTGGAACGAATACGGAATCGGCGCGGTAGGCGCTGGAACCAAGGCCTTGCGTCCCAGCCCCCTTATTAACCTTAACTGGGCCGCCTCACCTGTTAAGGTTAACTGCTTCAACCAGCACATCCCTAGAAGGCAGAGGCCTAGAACTCTGCGTGCTCCTGAGGGCCTGGGGCCTTCTGTTTCCGAGCTATAGGGCTGGGCCCCGGGGCTGTCAGAGCTCTCCTTCCGGGCACCAGGCCAGGGGCATTAGCGTGAGGCTCCGAATGCGGCTCTGCGCCCCGGGGAACCCTTTCCAGTGGGTGGGAGCAGGCCGCAGCGCCGGGCTAACGGCTCTGCCTGTGGGTCCGCAGCATCCACGGCTCGGCACCTGTACCTGCGCGGCGGGGCCGGTGTCGGTTCCATGACCAAGATCTACGGGGGGCGGCAACGCAACGGCGTCATGCCCAGCCACTTCAGCCGCGGCTCCAAGAGCGTGGCCAGGCGGGTGCTGCAGGCCTTGGAAGGGCTGAAGATGGTGGAGAAGGATCAGGACGGGTGAGTGGAGGGGCAGGGGCGGCTGGGCGGGAGGGGCCCTGAGCCCTGCGATATGCCCCACGGGCTGCAGCCCGTTAACCCTCCCCCTTCACTTCCAGGGGCCGCAAACTCACCCCCCAGGGGCAGAGAGATCTGGACCGAATCGCCGGGCAGGTAAGCCTGCATCCCCGCCCCCAGGGGATGGGGCCTTCACCCAAGGTGGTCGCGGGAGCCCTGGGCCCAGCGGCACAGAGAGCGCTCGGCGCACCGGATTAGTCCAGCCCCATGACAGCAGAAAGAACCAATCGCTGGCTCCTGCTGCGGGCGGATGGCTCACCCCTCGCTGCAGGGTGTGAGCGTGGCCGGCACAGAATGGAGTCCAGCCCCTTTGCTGGCCTGGCCCCGCTGAACCCCCGCCCAGCCCGGAGCCCTCAGCCTGCTCTCTGGCCGTCCCTGGGCTCGCAGCCGGGGCAGCCGCTCGCTCCAGTGCCCAGCGGGCTCTGCCCCACGTGGCCCTGGACTGCCCCCCCCCACGTGGGCGTGGCACTGCGCCCGGGCTGCTGCCCGGCTCAGCTCTCACCCTCCTCCTCTCTTCCAGGTGGCAGCGGCAAACAAGAAGCATTGAAATGGCTGGCAGAGAATAAACCTGTTCCTCTTTCACTGCTGGCCTGGTTCCTCACGCGGGGGGCTGGGGCGGGAGGCCTGGAACATGGGGCGCACCGGCTGAGGGGCCTGCAGCTGGGTCCCACCCAACCCTGGGGGTGCGGGCAGTTGGCTACTGAGTCTCTCCCCTCTGGGGGGTTTGTTTGAAGTCGCCTAGGTGGCCAGAAGTTGGTCCCTGTCACTCGGTGGCTGGGGGGCAGGGCTGGCAGGTCCCAGCTTGCTTTCTGCTGGAGACATCACACCCCGGGGCTGGGTTGCAGCAGGGCATGTGGGGGGCTCCCCTAGACCCAGGCCGGGGGCGTGTAGGACACCCCCTGCCCCCAAAGTCCACCCAGCCAGTCCCTGGCGAGCCTCTGATGCCTACAGTCACTCGCTGCCTCCCAGGACACTGGTGCGGCTGAGAGAGGCTGCCCTGCCACTGGATAGTCCAATGGCTTAGGGGGTCAGGCTGCTTGGGCCCCCCCCCCCCGGCTCTGCAGAGAACGTGGTGCGGCACGGGGGCAGGTTGGCACAGCCATGGGGCCCTGCCCCCAGACCACACCACGTCCAGACATAGAAACCTCCTGTCCGCAGCCTGAGTATCCCGCTGCTCAACCCTCTGGCTTGTCATCTACCCTCCCTGCCTGGGCACCGGAGCCAGGCTCCGTGTCAACCCAGGCCTTGCTCCTTTCCCAGGAGTGGGGGCAGCGCCTGGTCGCTGTGGGAACGGGCTTGTGGAGTGGGGAGGGGTGCACCAGCTCACTGTGGGAACAGGCATTGGCACGAGGGGGTGCACTGGGGGGCTGGGCTGGGGCCCCAAGATGTGGCTCAATGTAGTGAAACCAACGAGTGGGGCTGGCGGAGACGTTGCGGCTGGGCGTGGGGGAAACCAGGGAGCGGCTGCCCCGGGCGCTGTGGGGTCCTGCCCCGGAGGGGTTTTAAGACCGGGTGGGACAAGCCCACCTGGATGGGTCCTAGGTTCCTTGGCCCCGGCTCTGCAGGCAGCTGGGCACAGCGCCTCCCCACCCTTCTGTCTGCATCCTGCCCCAGGGCACAGCAGCCGAGAGAAAGGCCTCTGCCTGGGCCTGGCAGTTGCCAGGAGCTCCTTGCGTTGCTGCTGAGAGCCCCGGTCGGCCCCGTGTTGTGGCTGCTGGGATTCACCGAGCCCCATGGCTGCAGGGGGGAGCCCGGCCTGGGCGACAGGGGCTCGGCTGCGTCAGGCCCCGGGTCCTTGCGCCCGCACCCTGTGGGGGCCGGGGCTAAGCCACACGCAAGCTCTGCTGGCCATGCAGGGCCCTGGCTGCAGGGAGCAGAGGTGGTGAGGCTGGAACGTGCTGGGCCCTGGCTGGTTGCTTTGGGGCTGCCACGCCCAGGGGCCTTTTCCCTGCGGCCGGTGCTGGCTGAGGCCCCGGGGTGGCTGGGCCCCCCGCCTGGCATGGGCGGAGCAGGTTGGGAGGCCGGGGGCTCTGCACAGCTACTGCCCTTCTCACGTGGGGCTTGGGCAGCTCCGTGGCTGCAGCCGGGCCTGGTCTGTGGCAGGGAGGGAGGGAGGCTGGAGAGACCGGCCCGCTGGAGCCCTGGCCATGAGTCCGGCCATGAGTCCGGCTACAACTCCAGCAACGATTTTTTACTCTCCCCCCGGGGCTGTAGGGGCGTTTGGGCCCTCGACTTGCAGCCGCACAAAGCGACCCCTGGCCCAGCCGGGTCCCCCTGCCAGGCTCGCGTCAGCCCCAGGGGGACGGGATGTCTCATTCGACAAGCAGCTGTGAGTTTACCACTAGCCCAGCGCCACCTGCAGGGGCCCCGCGTGTCGCACGGGGGCAGCAAATTCCCTCCCGCCAGGCGGCGCTGCTGGGGAAGGGCGAAGCGAGAGAGAAACATTGGAGTGGGGGGGCTGCGGAGCCGGCAGGGCTGCACAGATGACAGCGCAGACACCACCCTGTGGCCCAGGGACCCTCCGAGCAGCCAGACTGGGTCAGACCAAAGGCCCATCCACCCCAGTGTCCTGTCTGCCCACAGTGGACAAGGCCAGGTGCCCTGGAGGGAGCAAACAGAACAGGGAACCGTCCAGTGATCCCTTCCCTGCCTCTGACACACAGAGGTAGGGACACCCTCCCTGCCCAGCCTGGCTAATAACCATTGATGGACCTACCCTCCATGAATCTAGCTGGCTCTTTATTGAACCCTGCTAAAGTCCTGGTCTTCAGAACATCCTCTGGCAAGGAGTTCCACAGGTTGATTGCCTTGTGCGCAGAAAAACTTCCTTTGGTTTGTTTTAAACTTGCTACCCTATTTCATTTGGTGACCCCTAGTTCGTATGTTAGGGAACAAATTTTCCTTATTCACTTTTTCCACACCAGGCATGATTACAGACCTCGCTCATATCCCCCCTTAGTCTCCTCTTTTCTGCGCTGAAAAGTCCCAGGCTTTTTAATCTCTTCATATGGGACCTGTTCCAAACCCCTCATCTTTTTTGTTGCCCTTTTCTGAACCTTTTCCAGTGCCAAGAGATCTTTTCTGAGATGAGGTGGCCACATCTCTACGCAGTCTTCCAGATGTGGGCGTCCCATGGTTTCATAGAGAGGCAATAAGATATTCTCTCTCTTATTCTCTATTCCCTTTTTAATGATTCCTAAATTCTGTTTTTGCTTGCTGCTGCACAGGCTTTGTCTACACTGCAGACTTCTTGCGCAAGAAGCTTTTATCGGAAGAGATCTTTTGCAAAAGCTTCTTGCGCAAGAGCGTGTCGAAAAAGCGAACATCCAGACTGCATGGCCGCGCTCTCGAAAGGAAACTCTGATTGCTATGCACAGAATGGCCACCAAGGCACCTGTGCTTTTTTCAATTGCTTCTTTTTGTGCAAGAAGAGGAGGAATATACCCACACCGGAAAAACCCCTCTGTTCTTTTGCTTTACGTGCGCAAAAATGTGATTGAGGTGTGGACGCTCCATGAGTTTTTGCGCAAAAACTCTGTAGTGTAGACCTAGCCTCGTGAGTGGCTGTTTCCACAGAATTATCTGCAATGTCTCCAAGATCTCTCTTGAGTAGTTGTAGCTAAATTAGTCCCCGTCATTTTGGATGTGTAGTTGGGGTGATCTTTTCCAATGTGCTTTGCTTTGCATTTATCAGCCTTAAAAGTCATTTGCCCGATCACCTAGTGGGCGAGGAAGGCTGGTACCGGCCCTGGGAGGAAGATTAAAACTCCGGGCACAGCGCAGCTTGGGAAAAGAAGGCTGAAGAGGGAGCAGAGACCAGTATTCAGGGCTGTTCTAGTGGCCGGGATCAATTATCCCCTGAAGCCACTAGAGGGGATCAGTGTCATCTGCAGTGTGGGAGCTGGAGGTTAGCGGTGGGGAGAAACTTCCCAGTTCCAAGCATGGCATCAGCTCAGCTGTCAAGTCCTGTCCCTGAAGGGGTGAGCAAGGGGCTGGGCACCCCCGGATTGGACCCACCACACCAAGCAAGCTCTGTGCCAAGTGCAGATGTGGCCCCTGAGCCTGTGACCCCATGACACACACACACCCTGTCCCCGGCCTGGGACCCCGTTTCACCACTGTGTCCATCAGCCAGCTGGGTCCGTTTGGGTGCTGCCCCTCCGCCCCGGCCGGGTGCGCTCCCCCCGAGCATGTTAATTCTTCCCTGGGGCTAGGACGTTGTTTGTGCCAGAGGGGCAGAAACCTCGGCTGCCGATCACGGCCAGTCCAGCCTCGCCACTGTCCTCAGGAGCCCGGCCAAGCAGCCAGATCACAGCCTATGGGCTGGGTGCTGTGTGGACACGGAGGGGGAGGCCGCCTGCCCCAAGAGCTCCTCTTGGCCACGTTCTGCCCTCCCCCCAGCGGCGTCCGCCCTGGGGGGCCATTGCCCAGCCACTGGGGGTGAAATTTCTGTGCCCCGGCATGTCGCTGCCTCAAGGGCGCATGCCTGGCGCTATGTGGAGCCGGGAGCGGGGGCTGCACCGGGCGTCCGGCCTTGTCTCCGGCCGGCAGCGCGTAACCACGCCTGGGCTGCGGCACGGGGGATTGCTTGGTCTCCCTGACCCTGTGGTCGGGCCGCTCAGGTTCCATCCCGCGCCTTTCCCGCCACGAGCAGCCTGGCCCGGTGCCTGCCTGCCCATTCCCATGGCGAGGCCCAGCCCCGCTGCCCACCTGCCCCGTGGGGGGGGCAGGCGGAGAGGCCCCCAGCAGGGCCAGTGGGTAGAGAAGAGGGCTAGGCGAGGCGTCGCTGCGGGGGGGGGGTGAGGGCTGCGGCCTGCGGGGGGGTTGGGTTCCACACGCCACACGGGGGGGGGAGCCAAACCAAACAGGTCGTGGCTATCGCGGTGTCCTGTCGAGACACGTTGCCGTAGTCGGATCCCGGGCCTGTCCCTGCGCCGTAAACGCGCTGCCCTGGGCGTGGCAATCAGGCACATGCTGCATTGTATTCATAGCAGCAGAGCTGGCTTACGGGAGGCCTGCGTGTTGGGTAGAATTCACGCCCCTCAGTGTGAACGAAGCTATTTGCATATCAATTTGCATATCAATTTGCATGTCTGTGCAACCACACTGAAGCCCCGGCCCTGAGCATGTGCTGGGAGCAGCATCGCGGCCCCCGGGCTTGCGAAGTTGCGTGGCCCTGCGCTAGATGCCAGGTGTCCCGCCTGGGCCGCTGCTTGGCCGGCCTGCATTCCCGGGGCGGCCTCAGGGCGGCAGCACCAGCCGGCAGAAAGCAGCTGCCGGGCGCGGGGCAAAGGCCGGGGAGCCAAGGGCCCCAATTCCCGACACTTGCGTCTCCCCGGGAGCCCACTCACTTACCCCAGCTTTGGAGCGGGTGGGGGGGAGCTTCTGCACCCTCCCCCTGTCTGCTTGTGGGCCGCAGGTGGGGCCTGCCGGGTTACTCGTGTGCCGGGCTGGGGGCAGATCCACCCAGTGCCAGCGCCTGTCCCACACCGAGGCTTGGGGCCGTGCCGGCGGTGTTGGCAGCCGCGGGGAGCCCTGGTACCTGGCAGCGACAGGCTGCGGGCAATGGAAGGGCTCAGCTGGCCCCTCGCACGGCTGGAAGCTCTGTGGGGGTCTTAGCCCTGCTGACTTCCCCGTCTGCACGGTTCTTCCTCCTGGGAGCCGGCTGGCCTTTTGCAGGGGAAACTGAGGCACGGGGTGGCAGAAGGCCACTGACAGTTAGAATCATAGAATCATAGGATACTAGGACTGGAAGGGACCTCGAGAGGTCATCGAGTCCAGCCCCCTGCCCTCGTGGCAGGACCAAATACTGTCTAGACCATCCCTGACAGACATTTATCTAACTTACTCTTAAATATCTCCAGAGATGGAGATTCCACAACCTCCCTGAGCAATTTATTCCAGTGTTTAACCACCCGGACAGGAACTTTTTCCTAATGTCCAATCTAAACCTCCCTTGCTGCAGTTTAAGCCCATTGCTTCTTGTCCTGTCCTCAGAGGCCAAGATGAACAAGTTTTCTCCCTCCTCCTTGTAGCACCCTTTTAGAGACCTGAAAACTGCTCTCATGTCCCCTCTCAGTCTTCTCTTTTCTAAACTAAACAAACCCAATTCCTTCAGCCTTCCTTCGTAGGTCACGTTCTCTAGACCTTGCATCATTCTCGTTGCTCTTCTCTGGACCCTCTCCGATTTCTCCGTATCTTTCTTGAAATGTGGTGCCCAGAACTGGACACAATACTCCAACTGAGGCCTAATCAGCGCAGAGTAGAGCAGAAGATTGACTCCTCGTGTCTTGCTCACAACACACCTGTCAATGCATCCCAGAATCATGTTTGCTTTCTTTGCAACAGCATCACACTGCTGACTCATATTCAGCTTGTGGTCCACTCTGACCCCTAGATCCCTTTCTGCCGTACTCCTTCCTAGACAGTCGCTTCCCATTCTGTATGTGTGAAACTGATTGTTCCTTCCTAAGTGGAGCACTTTGCATTTGTCTTTATTAAACTTCATCCTGTTTACTTCAGACCATTTCTCCAATGTGTCCAGATCATTTTGAATTATGACCCTATGCTCCAGAGCAGTCGCAACCCCTCCCAGTTTGGTACCATCTGCAAACTTAATAAGCGTACTTTCTATGCCAATATCTAAATCGTTGATGAAGATATTGAACAGAGCCGGTCCCAAAACAGACCCCTGCGGAACCCCACTTGTTATACCTTTCCAGCAGGATTATGAACCGTTAATAACGACTCTCTGAGTACGGTTATCCAGCCAGTTATGCACCCACCTTATAGTAGCCCCATCTAAGTTGTACTTGCCTAGTTTATTGATAAGAATATCATGCGAGACCGTATCAAACGCCTTACTACAGTCTAGGTATACCACATCCACCGCTTCTCCCTTATCCACAAGACTCGTTATCCTATCAAAGAAAGCTATCCGATTGGTTTGACATGATTTGTCCTTTACAAATCCATGCGGGCTGTTCCCTATCACCTTGCCACCTTCCAAGTGCTTACAGACAATTTCCTTAATTACCTGCTCCATTATCTTCCCTGGCACAGAAGTTAAACAAACTGGTCTGTAGTTGTACTGCCATGGAATCTACACCCCTCTGCAGGGAAACTGAGGCACGGGGTGGCAGAAGGCTGCTGGCAGTTGTACTGCCATGGAATCTGCACCCCTCTGCAGGGGAAACTGAGGCATGGGGCAGGAGTGTGGCAGAGCAGGGAGTTGGAGCCAGGTCTTCAAAAGCGCCCTCCCTTTGCTCCACATCCCAGTTCCCTCTCTGCCTCCAACTCTGTTCCTGGCCGCTAGCTGTCCCTGGAGGGTCTGGCAGGTCCCCCCAGCTCCCCTCAGGGCAAACAGGGCCAGTCCCAAGCCGGGCACGGCCTTTCCCAAGCTTCCTTGCAGGGCTGCTGGGAGGCTGGGCCAAGCCCTGAGCAGGCCAATCCGGCCCCTCCGCTGGGTCCCTCTAGTCCTCCCTGGCAGCCATTCCTGGGCCCCCTCCCCACTTCCCAGGGGCTGCGTCCGGCTCTTCGTGCTCTGGGCTCACGTCCTGGCCCTCGAGCAATTGGCCTGCCCCAGGGGCCCTGGGACACTGGGCCCTGGTGCACCCCCCCCGCCCTTCCCATGGGATTAGGCTGGGGCCCCTGTGGGGGGGCTGCCTACAAGCCATAGGGCCCTCGAGACGGGTGGCTACGGGGCGGCCGGAGGGAGACCGCAGCAGGAAGAGGGGACGTGAGGGGGCAGCTGGGGGGGGCGGGGCTGAGCACACAGCCTTTAGCATGTTACTGAGCATGCTCAGTACAGGCCAAGCACCAAATGGGTGAAATGAACACCCCCCCCCCACCACCACCACCCTTACAGCATCTCTAGCCAGGGCTCTGGGGCTCTGCTGGCTTGGCAGTGGCTGAGCAGGTGGCGGCAGGACTCTGGCTCTACCCCAGTGCTGGCGGGGGGGGGGGGGGGGGCTCTAGTGGGGCACAGCAGGGGGCAGGTACATCTGGGCTCTGTACAAGGACATCAGACTGACCAGGCTGGGTCAGACAACGGCCCATCCGGCCCCCTGTCCTCTCTGCCCACAGTGGCCAGTGCCAGGTGCCCCGAGGGAATGGAGAGAAGAGGGAATCACCAAGTGCTCCCTCCCTGTGCCACAATCCCAGCTTCCGGCAAACAGAGGCTACGGACGCTGGCCATGCTGGCCAGTAGCCATTGAGGGACCTGCCCCCCACAGAGCCGGCCCAAGGTATGGGCCAACCGGGCTACCGCCCGGGGCGCCGTATTGTAGGGGGCGCTGTGCGGGGCTGCCGGGCCGGGCGGGGGTGGCACCGCGCATGCTCTGCACGCCTGGGGTGGCACCATGCATGCGCCGTGCACCCAGGGCAGGGCCACGCATGTGTTGGGTGCCCGGGGGCGCCGCGCCACGCATGCACGAATGGCTCGGGCCGGCCCTGACCCCCTGTGAATATATTTTGTTCTTCCTGGAACCCTGCTATGGGTTAGGCCTTTCCCCCATCCTCTGGCAGAGAGTTCCACAGGTCGCTGCGAAGAAATGATTTCCTGTGTTTGAAGTCTGCTGCCTGTACATGTCATTGGCTCAGTTCTGGTGCTATGTCAGTGAAGGGACGAATCCCATTCCCTTATGCTGCTTTCCCGCTGTTCATGACTCTCTACCGAATCCCGCCCGGCTTTCAGTTGCTTCTTTTCCCAGTCCCGTTAATCTCCTCCCAGGTTCCTCACCCCCACTCACCTCGGACACAGAGCAGCGGGAGCGCCTGGCCTTTCACTCTGCGGCCGGGCGTCCAGCCTCGACTCAGCTGCTCCAACCCTTCCCCCACTGCCGTGCGCCCCACAGCCAGGGCCAGGAGCAGTGCCCCCAGGACAGACCCACAGGGACAATTCTCTGCGGCTCCCAGGTCCTGCCCGTCTGTCCCCGGGCAGGACCCCCCCCTCTCTAGTGCGGCAGCTCCTTCTCGGGGAGCCCCTCCAGCCCAGCAGTTCAGTCAACACAACTGAAATGTGGAGAAAATTGAATTTTTGTGTTAAGTTTTACAGCATTTATTATTTTTGTACTTTTTACACCCCAAAATTTCATCACCCACCTGGCTACAATTACGTTGTTTAAACAAATGTGTTGCAATGGTAGAAAAAAATGTGTGTGTCTGAAAACTGTAGGTACTGGGGGGACTTATAGTTTTTTTTTTAAAAAGGGGTACTTTATAAAAAAAAGGTTGAGAAACACTGCGATAGCCCAGAGCGACTCCCAGCCAGCACCCGACAGGAGGGGTTAGTGAGCTTTGAACCCAGAAAAGGATCCCTCAGGCCAGTCGGCCTGGCCCCCCGGCCCACACGTCAGTCTCCCTGCAGCCAGCTGAGTCCTGCCTGCTCTGCTCTCAGTCCCCAAAAACAGCCCCCGTCTCCCAGCAGAGCCTCCGATATCCCCAGCAACAGCCCCTCCCCCAGGCAGTGTCTTCTCCCCAGGTAAGAGGGTCGCCTGGGCCCCTCTTCTCCCCTCCCCCCCGTCCAATGTTCTCCCCTCGCTGGGACCCGCTTGGCCGGTTGCCGGGGTCTCCCCTCTGCAGCCCATCGTCTGGCGTCTGGCCGTAGCCGGCCGTGTCCTCTGAGCAGGGCCGGGGGCACCAGGGCTCCAGTTCTGGGCTGGTCCCTGCAATGACAACCCCCCCTTGTCACATTGAACCTGTAACATCCAGGCACTGACCCCCCTGTATGCAACACCCCCCCTTTGAACCTCCAAAACTCCCCCCTTCCTCACCCCTCCTCCCCCACTGGGGATCAGAGGTGAGTGAGGTAGTGGGCTCAGGGCGCTCCCAGCAGGGGTCCAGGGCGCCCTGCATGCTGCTGCAGCTGGCAGGTTAAAGGGGCCAGCAGGGGGCACCCCCACAGGCTGGGACCCCTCCCCAGGGCCATTTAGGGAGGGGGGCTTCATACCAGGACTCTGCTTGTGCCCCTTCCCCTCACTGTCAGAAAGGGCCCCGACTGTGGGGAGACAGCTGGGCCCTTTGCTCCCGCTGCTGGACAGCGCCGGGAAGGGAAGAGCCAGCAGCCCTGGTGCGAATCTCGGGCGGAGGGGTGTTCAACCCCCCCCACCCTTATGCACCCCCAGGGCTGAGCCCCCCAACACCCCTCCACAGCCAGGCCTGAGCCCCCCCAACAGCCCCACACATCCCCAGTCCTGAGCCCCCCACACCCAGCCTTGAGTCCCCCAGCACCTCCCCACACCCAGGCCTGAGCCCCCCCAACACCCCCACACATCCCCAGTCCTGAGCCCTCCCAACACCCCTCCACACCCCCAGCCCTGAGCCCCCCACCACACCCCTACACACCCCCCCAGCCCTGAGCCCCCCCACACATCAAGGCCCCACCCTAACCCCTGCCTTGAGCCCCTCCTGCACCCCCCCAACCCCCGACACTCCCCAAGCCCTGTCTAGAGCCCCCCGCGCTCCACCCCACCCCACCACGAAACACCTTGCAGGGACTGTGGCCCCACCCCCTCCTGCCCTGAGGGCCCCGGGGCTGTGATCCCAGCGTCCCCGCAAGGGGCAGTCGCCCTGCGGGGCTGCGTGGTGTGCACAGCCAAGCCACGGCCGGGTCCAGAGCTCGGGCGGGCTCCCGCCGGGTTCTCCAGGGCTCGGGGGGGGACGTCCCCAGGCCCCCTCAGACTCTCCCGGCTCCTGCGGCGGGTGGGCGGGCGTGGCTGCGGCAGGGCCCTGGGTGAAGGGATCCAGCGCCCGTCCCAGGCCCGGAGCCGCCGGACGAGTTCTGCCGGCCCGGGGAGCCGCGGGCGCCGACAGGCCGGGACTTGACGCTTGCGCAGCGCCTGGAGCCCCCCATGGGGCTCTGCCCCTGCCCGGTGCAGCTGGGGATGATCCGGGGGGGGAGGGCGCTGCCCCGGGCGGGGGAGTTACGGGCCGGTCCAGCGCAGGACGCTTCCCAGGGGTCGGCTCGCTCACCCCAGCCCTTGTGAGCCAGGCCTGGCCCCAGGGCAAATCGGAGCAGCCTCTAGGCTGCGGTAACATGCGCCATTTCCCCATGGGCCCCAGCGCAACGCTCTGCCCCACTGCGCCCTGGGGGCAGGGGTACCACAGCACAGAGCCCCACCCCGATCCGCCCCATAACGGCCTTGGGGGGCAAGGGTACCACAGCACAGAGCCCCATCCCTGCTCTGCCCCATAGGAGCCTTGGGGGGCAGGGGATACTACAGCACAGAACACCACCCCTGCTCTGCCCCATAGGAGCCTTGGGGGGCAGGGGATACCACAGCACAGAGTCCCAGCCCTGATCTGCCCCATAGGAGCCTTGGGGGGCAGGGGATATCAGAACACAGAGCCCCACCCCTGCTCTGCCCCATAGGCGCCTTGGGGGGCAGGGGATACCACAGCACAGAGCCCCACCCCTGCTCTGCCCCATAGGAGCCTTGGGGGGCAGGGGATACCACAGCACAGAGCCCCACCCCTGCTCTGCCCCATAGGAACCTTGGGGGGCAGGGGATACCACAGCACAGAGCCCCACCCCTGCTCTGCCCCATAGGAGCCTTGGGGGGCAGGGGATACCACAGCACAGAGCCCCACCCCTGCTCTGCCCCATAGGAGCCTTGGGGGGCAGGGGATAGCACAACAGTGTGCTTGGCGCAGGAGGGGGCCCAAGCTCCGTGTGGGGATCTGGGCAGCTCCTGGGGTGACAGGGATCCTGGGTTCTCTCCCTGGCTGTGAGAGGGGAGTGAGGTCTAGTGGTTACAGCGGCGGGGGGGGGGGGTGCTCAGGGAGACAGGCCCCCTGGGTCGGCCCTCAGATCTGCCACTGCCTTTGCTACCTGATCTGGTCTCTCTTCGTGCCTCAGTTTCTCTCCTCACATACTTGTGCCCTGACCCCGCCTCCCCCCCTCCGTCCCCAGATCCTGCCCCCCCCCGACCTGGCATTGACCCCCCTTTCGCTCTCCCCCCGGGGGGCTCTATCTGGGGGGCCGAACATCTCCGCAGCCGCCCCACCGCTGTACCCGCAGTGAGGGCGCCGGGGGGCAGGGAGGGCCCCGTCCTGTCCCTTTAAACCTGCCCCCGCCCCACTCCCGCATGGGACTTGTAAACACGCTGCTGCCGCTCGCCCGGGCCCCGCCCGGCTGCCATTGGCCCGGCCCCTCGTATCTCATTAGCATACATTAACATACATTACGGCTGGAGCTGCTCTAGTGCAGGTGCAGCCGGGCCGGGCGCGCAGCGGGTGCGATGGGGCCGGCGCGGTGGGGCCGGGCGATGCTGGCGGCGCTGGGCCTGCTGTGGGCAGCCGGGAGAGGTAGGGGGCGCGGGGGGGCTAGTACGCGAGGCTGACGGGCAGTGCGGGTGGCGGCGGGGGGTGTAGTGGGGCGCAGCGCCCCCCCCGCGAGGTGCGTGTCTCTCCTGCCCTCACGAAGCGCCAGGGGGTCGCAGCTTGGGGGGCTGCCCCGGGCCCCTTTGCCGCCGCGAGCCGGGTGGGGGGCCTTGCAGCCGCGGGTTTGAGGGGGGCTCCTGGATCAGCCCCCCCCCCGTTTTGCTTTGTGCGGGTCCCTGTCACTTGCAGCTGCCGCGGCGCGGGGCGGGGGTGGCTGGGGGGGAACAATGGGGACCCCCCGCCCGCCATTCGCCAGCGGCACCGCCGCTGGGCTTTGTGGGATCCCCAAATTAGCCTTCGTGCCCCCCACCCCCGGCGCAGGTCGGATTAGCCTCCCCCCCCGCGCCAATGTAGCGTTCAGAGCCCATAGCAGCCCGGCCCCCCCTTCCTGGCAGCGCCCCCGGCACCCCGCTTCCGTCCTGCACCCCCCTCCAGCATCCCCGGCCCCGCTTTGTGCAGTGCCCCCACGCAGCCCCTTGCACCCCACTTTTTTGCATGCCCGTGCACCCCTCTTCGGTTCAGCCCCTCCCTCCCCCAGCTCAGCCGCGCTCTTGTGTGTTTGCCCCCAGAATGTTAAATCCGGTGCTTGTGCTGGGGGGGGTCCCGGCCAGCTGTCGCATCCCCTTCCCCCCCCCCCCCCCCCCCCCCCCCCCCGGTACCCTCTCCCCTGTCACAGGCGTGCAGGCTGGCCAGCGCTGGGTCGTTGGGCGGCCCGGGGTCAGGCCGGGCGCAGGGAGCCGGGCACCCGCATTGGGGGGCTGGTTTCAGCTGCCATCCACGGGGCCACCGAAAGGGAAAAGCAGGAGGAAAATGGCGTGTGCTCCCTCCCCCCCCCAATCCCACTGGCTGCAGATTTCCCAGCCTTTGTTCTGGCCCCACGTTGGGCGCAAGCTGCCTCCTGGCTGGGCCTGGGCACCGGCTCCCCGGGGTACCCTGGTCTCGCCTGCCCAGCCCCCGGCGCCCTCCTGCCCCCGCCGGTCCTGGCATTTCTGTGCTCTCTGGCCTAGGCCCAGCCCTGACCCCTGCAGCCACGGCCCCCAGCAGCCTCCCGCCCCTGCCTGGCGAATTGTCCTCAAAATGCCCCCCACGTGGCAGCTGCCTCTCGGGAGGGGCGGGGGGCTCCGGCCGGGGGGTGTCGCGATTGGGGGGGATCATCTTCGCCTTCCACCCATCTTGTGCGGCCTTAGGCCGAACAGGGGGCCTGGGACCCCCACTCCCCAAAGCCCTTCCCACCCCTTTCTCCCGCAGACACCGTGTGCTAGAGCCGGGAGCCCAGCTGGCTGCAGTGGGGGGCTTGGATCCTCCCCACCCCCTTGGGGGAGCGCTCGGCTACTATGAATTGCTCTTGTGGGGCTGGCGATTCCCGAATCGGCCAGTTTCACTTTGGGAGGGGTGCCAGGGGGAGCACTGGCTGCTTTGAGGCCTGGGCCTGCTCGGGGGTCAGCCCCATGGCGTGGAGGCCTGGGCTCTGTGGAGAAGCCCCTGAGAGGCTGGCAAGATGCCGATTGGGGGGGGTTGCAGGCACATGGGGGGGGGGGATCCTCATGGGCCAGAAGGGCATTTGAAAGACACAGCCTCCCCCCAGTGCTTGTGGAGACGGAGGCGCTGGCAGCCTGAGACACAGCAATGGCGGGGGGGGCTGGAGTAAGGGGGGGGCTCGCCTGCCTGCTGGCCCGAGGCTGTCGCACCCCCTTAACCCACGAGCGGAGAAGGCCAGCGAAGGGGTTCCCTGGCCCCCCGCATAGGGTTTGTCCCCCTCCGCTGCCGTGGGCAGGGTGTGGGCTGGTGGGCTCCCTGATTCGGACCCCCAGGGTGGCTGGTGCAGGGGCCTGGGGGGTTTCTAGAGGCCTGGATCTGGGGCTGGGTCCCCCCCCCTCGGACTAGCCACCAGCCTGGACACAGACCCCTGCAACCCCTGCAAAGCTGTCAGCCCCTTGTGGGTCAGCTCCCCCCACCTGCACCCCCCTGTGCCCCAGCCTTGGGGATCAGCTGTTCCAGGGCCGTGGGGGGAGGGGCAGGAGGCCAGGGGGTCCCTGCCCCAGCAGTGGGGGGAGGGCTCTGGCAGGGACGCAGGAAAGGCCCTCCCCTCAGAGAGCTGCCAAGCCGGGGCAGGGGGTGGGGCTGGCACATAACTGCTCAGTGGCAGGGAAGGATCCCAGGAGTCCTGGCTCCCAGCCCCCTTGTTCTAACCACTACCCCCTGCTTCCCTCCTAGGCTTGGGGAGAGAATCCAGGAGTCCTGCTCCCTGTGGCTGGGAATTACCCCACACCCACCGTGGCTGCTTCCTGGGGCTGGGCTGCCTGCCTCTGGCCCCCCAGGGCATCCTCCCTGTCCTGGAGGAGGGCGGGGGCCGGCCCGGAGCATGATGGGACCGGCATTATTTTGTGAAGGAGGGTTTTGAGTTTGTGCCTTGCAGGCGAGACGAGGCCCTGTTCAGGGCAGAGCTGAGCCTGGGTGGGGGGGGCGGATGCCTGGGTTCTGCCCCAGCTCAGGGAGGGCAGTGGGGTGTAGTGGTTAGAGCAGGGGGGGGACCCCTGGGTTCTAACCCCAGCTTTGGGCGGGAGTGGGGCTGTGAGCCAGGACTCCTGGGTCCTATCCCTGACTCTGTGGCCCTGGGCCCCTTTCTCCGGTCTTCTCCCCCTCACACCCCAGTTGTTCCCAGCAGCCTGGCTGGCCCACGTGGGCGCTGCCGAGCGCTTGCATGCCCCCTCACCCTGCCGCACACTCCCCATGGCACACCCTCCCCCCCCCCCGCTCTGGTTGGGTCCCCCGCCCCTCCCGGAAAGGCAGAGCAGGGACCCAGCCAGCACCTTTGCCCTGGCTGAGGGCATCAGGGTGGCTCAGCAGACATGTGGGTACAGATCCCCCAGTGCTGGGGCAGAGCGCTCCCCCCCCGTCCCTGGGGTGGAGCAGCTGGGGGGGCACGTGGCTGGGGGCACTATGGGGGCACAGCAGGGTAGCTGTGGGGGTGGGACAGTGGCTCTGTGGGGGGCGGGGCACTGTGTGGGGAGGTGGTGGGGGTGGGGCAGTGTGGGGTGGGGTGCTGGGGCAGTGGTTCTGTGGGGAGCGGGAGGGGGCAGTGGCTCAGGGTGGGTGCTGGCTGTGTGGGGAGGTGCTGGGGGTGGGGCAGTGGTTCTGTGGGGAGCGGGAGGGGTCAGGGTGCTTGCCCCAGGGGGCTCCGTGGGATGTCCAGTGGAGGGATGCCCGCTGGCAGTGGCTGGCACATGGGGCCGGCTTGCTGGCTGCCTGTGGACATCCCAGTTACCGGGCACAAGGCAATCATCTCTGGCCAGGGCTTGGTGCCACCTGCCACCCCCACACCTGTGTGGTGCCCCCCAGAGCCCAGCCCCCCTTTCCTGGCAGCCTCTCTCTCCCGGTGCCTTCGTGTGCCCTGCCAGCACCCAGGTCTGGTGCTGACAGGTCCAGAGAGCTGGTAACCACCTGCCACATGGCCCCTCTGCATTGGGGTGGCTGGCTATACGGGGACGCTTGGCCCGGCACTGGGGTGCAGCTGGCTCTGGGGCAGGGGGGGCTGGCTCTACGGGGACCCTCCCCCAGCGCTGGGATGCGGCTGGCTCTGGGGCAGGGAGGGCTGGCTATACGGGGACCCCTCCCCTGATGCTGGGATGCGGCTGGCTCTGGGGCAGAGGGGGCTGGCTCTACAGGGACCCCTTGCCTGGTGAAGCCCCTTAGGTGGGGCAGGAGGCCTGTGTCAGAGAGGAGGCAGAAGGGAATTTTGTATCTGCATGAATCCCACCCCCCATGTTCCAGTATGGTAGCTGGGGAGCCAGAAGTCCTGGGCTCTCTCCTGGGAGGGGAGGGGGGTCCCATGCCTCAGTTTCCCTCACAGTGCCTGTGCCCGGGGCTGTGCCAGGAGGAGACGGCCGGGCTGGGGGGCTGAAGGCAGCTCTGTGCCACACACAGGCTCCCGTTCTCCCCGCCAGGCAGTGGAGAAAAGGCCATTGTCACCCCACGGCGCCAGCTCCCCCGGGCACCAGCCCCTCCCCCAGGCCCTGCCCTCGCTATGGCAACCAGCCCCCCCCCATCCCAACCCTGCTGTCTGGGGGCCACCATTTCCCGAACTGCCAGCTCCCCTGCTCTGACCGTTAGCCCCCACTGCCCTCCAGAGCTAGCCGGGGGCGGTGTGTCTAGGCAGAGGGGCACCAGCAGAGCTGGGAGGGGCACCCTGGTTTTACTGGACCGTGGGGGGGGGGCTGGCTGGAGTGAGGGACCCAGGTGTCCTGGGGAGGGAGGGACCAGGAGGGGTCTGTCGGGGAGCGCAGCAGCCTGATGCAGAGAGGGACCCAGGCATCCGGGGTGGGGGGCTGGGAGCGAGCTGGCAGTGAAACAAAGGCTGCTTGTTTGCCCTATCCTGGCGGCTCTGTGGGCAGCGGCGGGTTCTCCTGGCTTGGCAGGAATGTGTGGGTCAGAGCCGCACCCAGGGGGCACCAGCACCCCCCTCGCTGCCCTCCCAGGAATCTGCCCCTGGGCCCCAGGCCTCCCTGTGGGCCCGTGAATTGGCTGGGTCCCATCCATGCCCCTCATGGGCGTTGCTGGGGCACCAGGCCTGGGATGAGTCCAGCAGCCTGGACCTGGTGCCAAAGCCGGAACCTCTGGGCCTGGGCCTGGCTCGGAGCAGGGGGGCTGGGAGCCAGGACTCCTGGGCTCTCTCCGTGGCTCAGGGAGGGGAGTGGTGGCTAGTGGTTAGAGCAGGGGCTGCCCGCTGCCATCGCCTCACTCCATGAGCTGTACTGCCGCGTGCCTTAGTTTCCCCAGACAGGTGGGCTCGGTGCGGGCCAGTGGTTGGTGGTGGAGGGCAGCTCTGGGGGGGGGCTGCACTGGAGACTCGGGAGGGCCCTCAGGCTGGGAGCCTGGACAGGTCCCCTCTCGAGCTGGCAGAAAATGGGCCCCATTGTTGGCACCGGCAGTGGGGCCAGCAGCCCAGGAGATGCCAGGAGAGGAGTCAAGTGCTGCATCCCCTGCATGGCCACAGCAGCCAAGTTAACCTGGGAGGGCAGGAGGGCTGGGGGGGGGCAGGAATGGGTGGGCAGAGCTGGGGGGGGAGTTAGGGGCACAGGCAGGGTGGGGGGTGGGATAGGGGCTGGGGGGGAATGAGGCACTGGCAGAGCTGGGGGGATGGGGGAGCTGGGGATGGGGGTGGAATGGGATGGGGGCAGCGCTGGGGGAGAGTGAGGGGAACAGGTAGGGCGGGGGGCAGGAGTGGGGGGATAGGGGCCGGGTGGGGAGTGAGGGGCACTGGCAGGCTGGGGGACAGAGTGGGGGGGGTAGGGGCTGGGAGGAGTGAGGGGCACCGGCAGGCTGGGGGGCAGAGTGGGGGGTTAGGGGCCGGGGGGAGTGAGGGGCACAGGCAGGCTGGGGGGCAGAGTGGGGGAGGGTAGGGGTGGGGGGAGTGCAGGGCACCGGCAGGCTGGGGGGCAGAGTGGGGGGGGTAGGAGCCGGGGGGAGTGAGGGGCACAGGCAGGCTGGGGGGCTGGTGACCTTGGCAGCGCGAGTGACCTTGACAGTCACAGCTGGCTGCGCGGCGGTCGCCGTGGAGACCCTGGGGGGGGGGGCTCGGGAACGAGCTGACACAGCAATAAACCACCCCCCCCGCCCCCCTCCACACGCCAGGGAGTCCTACAGGCTTGGTGCCTAGCAACGGGCGATGGGGGTGTTGCCACGGCAACCTTGGCTGGCATAGCTGGGATGGTGAGACAGCTGCATGGGGGGGCGCCGGCTCTGCCAGCCCAGCCGGGCCCAGCAGGGGGCGCAGGGGGTCTGGAGGGGGCACTGCCCCCCTGCGAGCCCCACCCCCCCTCCGACCACCCCCACCCCACTGCCCCCCCGCAAGCCCCACCCCCTCTCCAGCCACCCCCCCACCCCACTGCCCCCCCGCGAGCCCCACCCCCCTCCGACCACCCCCACCCCACTGCCCCCCGCGAGCCCCACCCCCCCCAACCACCCCCACCCCACTGCCGCCCCCGCCAGCCCCATCCCACCCCCTCCAATCATTCCCCACTGTTTCGAAGCATGAGATGACACCACTCTTGGCTTCGTGGCTTCCCCCTTTGGGGGGCTGGGGGTGCTAACCCATGGGGGGAGGGGCAGTATGAGTCCCAGGCCAAGTTCTCCAACCCCCCCCATTTCTAGCCCCCCATCTCCGCCCCACTCACTCCCATCTCCACCCCACTCACTCCATCTCCGCCCCACTCACCCCCATCTCCGCCTCAGCCAAATACTGAAGGCCTGGGATATGCAAATCGGCCATGGCACTGCATTAATTGCTGGGGCTGACGGAGTGGTGGGGGTGGGGCAGAAGAGGGTGCCCAGCACCCCCTGCAGGGCACGAAGGGACCTGCCTCTTGTCCCATGGCGCCCCCGGCTGGGCACCTGTGGGCAGCTCAGGGAGGGGGGGATCCTGGCAGCGGGGTGGGTGGCCGGGGGAGTGTGGGGCTGATCCCAGCTATGGGGCAGGGCAGCAGTGCGGAGCGTGGGGGGCATGGCGGCAGACACTCATCAGCCAGGGGGTCCCCACAGCCCTTCTCTGGTGCCAAGGGGGGAGACTGTGGGGGTCTAAGCCCCAGGGGGAGATTACTGGGGGGGTTCTCTCCCAGCCTGCCACTGCCCCCCCCCCAATTGCACTACCTCATTAGAACTGTTCCCATGACAACCCATTGTGATGTCCTAGGAGGAAGAGACAAAACATCAAGAGACTTAAAGGGACAGCATGACCTGCAGGCCCCCCCAGCTCTGCCGGCACCCCCCAAACCCACTCTCAGCCCCCCAGCTCAGCCAGCACCCCACAACCCCCCACCCACAGCCCCAAAGCTCAGCTGGCACCCCTAACCCCCACCCACAGCTCAGCCAGCACCCCCCAGCCTCCACCCGCAGCCCCCCAGCTCAGCCGGCACCCCTAAGGGCTGCCGCTCAGTCCTGTCCAATGTTCCCTCTAACCCTTTCCTTCCATTTGTGGAATAAATGTTCTGCACACCGAGGCCTGCGCGCATGGGCACCCCCAGTAGAAACACAAACCAAGCTGTGGGCGCTCTGCTGCTCAGGGGGGCGGCATGGGGCTCTCCCCAAGCACCCGGCTCACAGGGAACGCGGAGCCCGACCCCACTCGGCTCCCGCCTTGGCCTCCATGCCCCCAGCTATCCCGTGGGTGGCCGTGGTTCTGTCTGTGCCAGGAGGGACCCCTTTGCTCGCACAGCGCGAGGGTGGCTGGGCAGCTCCGCGTGGCTGGGGGTGGGCAGCCGGGTGCCTCCACTAGACCTGGGTGAGAGGCAGCCGAGGTCCCTGGGGCCCTGTTCTGTGGCACATGGAGTGTGGCGGGTTTTGGTCGGGGTCTGTGTCCTCACAGCCCAAGGACACGAGGCTGCTCCCAGTGGCCCCACGCCCTCAGGATCGATGTGGCATAGCCTTCCCCCAGCGCCAGCCCCCCCCTCCCGCCCCCCCCGTCGGCGTTACATCCCTTCCCAGTGCCGCTTACATGGCCTCTAGCCTGGGACCCATCTCGCTGTCCCCAGCTGCTCTGTGCACCTGGCCCCTACTTTCCCCTTCGCTCTGGCCCAGGCAGCCCAGCTCCTCCCACAGCAGATGGGGGGCCCCCCCCAGCCTACTGACTCCCTCATTGGCCTGCTGCCCTGTCAGGTGGGCTGATCTGGCTGGCTACTCTCCCCCCACTGGCCCTGGGGACTGTCAGTCTCAGGGTTCCCATTGGCCTGTCCCCCCTTCTGTTGGGATGGGGAGCTTGGCAACCAAAGCCCCACTGAGAGCGGGATGGCCATGTGTGCCTGTGTCACACGTTTGGCCGTGTCACCACGGGGTGGCCACATGTCCGTGTCACACATTTGGCCGTGTCACCATGGGGTGGCCATATGTGGCCGTGTCACCACAGGACGGCTACGCGTGTTGCTAGGTGACCATAGCAAGAGGGCAGTCTGTTCTGTTGGCATGGCTCGTGGAGGGCCACGTTTGCTGCATAGCCGGCACAAGCATCTTTCTGCCCGTCCCAGAGGGGCAGGCTCATGTGCATGGCTGCAGAAAGAGGGCAGCTGCGGAGGGGTGGCCTAGTTGCTTCTGTGGCAAAGGGATGAGGAAGCCACGGCGAGCTTGGGCCGCCAGGCTCGTGGATACTGTGGAGAGGGAGCTGACGGGCAGTTTGTAGAAAGAGAGAGACACCCATTTGTGGTGCCACTGAAGAGACAGGGCAGCCGGTTGGGGCGACGTGGCGGCGGGGACACAGTGGCTGGTCATGGCGACATTGCCACAGCTGGTTGGGGTCACATGATGATTGGGGAAGGGCAGCCAGTCATGATGACATGGCTGTAGCTGGATGGGGGACATGGCAGCAGGGTGGCCATGCATGGTGGCGTGGCTGTGGCTGGATGGGGCCAAGTGGCAGTGGGAGGGGTGGCCGGTTGTGGCAGCAGGGGCGGGGTGGCGAGTCATGACAATGTGGCACAGCTGGTTGGGGTCACATGGCGGTTGGGGTCATGTGGCAGTTGGGGAAGGACGGCAAGTCATGGCGACATGGACATGGCTGGATGGGGCCACGTGGCAGCGGGAGGGGTGGCCGGTCATGGCGATGTGGCCGTGGCTGGATGTGGTCTTGTGGTGGCGGGGTGGCCAGTCATGGCGAAATGGCCGTGGCTGGACATGGTCATGTGGCAGTTGGGGAAGGGCGTCTGGTCGTGATGACCTGGCTGCAGCTGGATGGGGCCACATAGCAGTGGAGGCAGGGTGGCCGGTCATGGCTGGATGGGGTCATGTGGTAGCGGGGGCAGGGTGGCTGTGGCTGGATGGGGCCACGTGGCAGTGGAAGGGGTGGTTGGTCATGGCGACGTGGCCACAGCTGGATGGGGTCATGTGGGGCCAGGGTAGCTGGTCATGGCAACATGGCTGTGGCTGGATGGGGCCATGTGGCAGGGGGGGAGGGGTGGCCGGTCATGGTGTCGTGGCCACGGCTGGATGTGGTCATGTGGTGGTGGGGCTGATGCTGAGGAGTCCGACACTGCCAAGGCCCCACGTAATACACAGCCGGAGTTGGCACGCGGCAGGAAGTGACACGGGCCGTGGCTTCCCATGTGCATGCTGGGGAGACAGGAAGTCCAAGACAGGAAGTGGCCTCACAGGAGAGGCCAAAGGTCACTCTAGTGTGTGGGATGGGAAAGCCGCTGCCCCAGCTGACTCACCTGGGCCTGGCCTCAGCCAGGCTGCTCGGGGTCCCAGGATGTTTTAGCCCCACCTCCTCTCTCTAGGCCCCGCCCCATTCCAATAAGCCACGCCCCCTATGTCCATGCCATATGTAACAGGTCCCCCAAAAGCTTGCGTGGTCTGGGGGGGGGCTCTGAGGGGGCCTTTCTCAATGTCTCTGCAGCTCTGTCCCCCTCCTCCCTAAAGTGCAACACCCTCAAGCTGGACCCAGTGCCCAGCGAGCGGTGCCCCCCCCCCCGACTCTGCCCTGGCTCCAGGGGCTCGGCCCCGCGGGCTCCCGCCCAGTTCACGCCCGTTTTCCTGAGCCCAGGCTGGGTTGGGTGTCAGTCCTCAGTGTGATGGGCCCGGCCCTCCTCATGTGGGGATGCCGGCAGTGGGGCGGGCACCCTCGGCCCGTGGGAACCAAGCTGCCCCTGCTCTCCATGACCCCTCACCCGCCCAGCCCCAGCTCTATGCCCAGCTCTGGCGCCGCGGGGGTCCGCCTGGCAGTGCCCCGGTCTCTCCCTGAACCCCCGCCCTTGCCCGCACAGGCCTGGCGCAGGAGGTGCAGACAGAGAACATGACGGTGGTGGAGGGTGGGGTGGCCGAGATCAACTGCCGGCTACACCGGTACGACGGCTCCATCGTGGTGATCCAGAACCCAGCCCGGCAGACGCTCTTCTTCAACGGCACGCGGGGTAAGGGGCCGGCAAAAGGGGCGGATGGGGTAAGGGGCCAGCGGGTGGGCGGGGTGAGGGGTGGATGGGGTAAGGAGCCGGTGGGCGGGAGGGGTAAGGGACGGGTGGAGGAAGGGGCTGGGGGGTGGGTCAAGGGGCCGGCAGGGGAAGGGGCAGTGGGAGGGGGAAGGGGCAGACGGGTGGGGTGGGTGGGGGAAAGGACCAGCGGGTGGGCGGGGTAAGGGACCAGTGGCATAAGGGGCGGGTGGGGGAAGGGACCGGCGGAGTAAGGGGCAGGGGAGGGGGAAGGGGCCGGTGGGGGAGGGGGCCAGGGCGAGCCTGTCCCCGTCCCCGTCCCTGTCCCTGTCCCCCAGCGCTGAAGGACGAGCGGTTCCAGCTGGTGGAGTTCACCCAGCGACAGGTGTGCATTCTGCTCTCCGGCGTGCGGCTGGAGGACGAGGGCGGCTACTTCTGCCAGCTCTACACGGACGACACGCACCACCAGATCGCCTCCCTCACCGTGCTGGGTGCGCCCGTGGCCTGGGCAGGGCGGCTGGGCCACAGTGGGGCACCGTGGCTGGGGGCCCGGCGGGCCGGGTCAGGGCGGAGCGGCTGGGCCCTCCAGGGGGCTGGGCTGGGAGGGGCAGTTGGACGACCCGGGGGGGCTCTGGGAAGGGAAGGGGGCAGCTGGAGGACCGGGGGGGGGCTCTGGAAGGGAAGGGGGTGGCCGGAGGACCTGGGGGGGGGGCTCTGGAAGGGAAGGGGGTGGCCGGAGGACCTGGGGGGGGGGCTCTGGAAGGGAAGGGGGCAGCTGGAGGACCGGGGGGGGGCTCTGGGAAGGGAAGGGGGCGGCTGGAGGACCTGGGGGGGGGGGCTCTGGGAAGGGAAGGGGGCGGCTGGAGGACCCGGGGGAGGGCTCTGGGAAGGGAAGGGGGTGGCCGGAGGACCCTGGGGGGGCTCTGGGAAGGGGGCGGCTGGAGGACCCGGGGGGGGCTCTGGGAAGGGAAGGGGGCGGCTGGAGGACCTGGGGGGGGGCTCTGGGAAGGGAAGGGGGCGGCTGTCCTGAGGGATCCTGGGAAGATTGGGGACCCAGCCCCACTGACCCCTGCCTCCGTGTCTCTGCAGTGGCCCCTGAGAACCCCGCGGTGGAGGCGAAGGAGCAGGCGGTGGAGGGTGGGGAGGTGGAGCTGACGTGTGTCGTGCCCCGGTCGCGCCCTGCAGCCACCCTGCGCTGGTACCGGGACCGGCGGGAGCTGAGAGGTGAGGGGGCAGGGCAGGGGGCAGGGAATCTCCCCTTCAAGGTGGGCCCCAGCTGCTTCAGGGGGCAGGGAATGGGGCGGGGGGCTGGCTCGGGCGGGGGGCCCGCTTGGGGGTTGGGAATGGGGCGGGGGGCCGGCTGGGGGGCCGGAAAGGGGGCGGGGGGCCGGCTGGGGGGCAGGGAAGGGGGCGGGGGGCCGGCTGGGGGGCCGGAAATGGGGTGGGGGGCCGGCTGGGGGGCCGGAAATGGGGCGGGGGGCCGGCTGGGGGGCAGGGAAGGGGGTGGGGGGCCGGCTGGGGGGCCGGAAATGGGGTGGGGGGCCGGCTGGGGGGCCGGAAAGGGGGCGGGGGGCCGGCTGGGGGGCCGGAAAGGGGGCGGGGGGCCAGCTGGGGGGCAGGGAAGGGGGCGGGGCTGCCCGGAGCGCAGTGCCCGCTCACCCCGGCCGTGTGGCGACAGGGCTCGGCAGCCGGGAGCAGCTGGGGAAGGTTTTCCGGGTCAGCTCCGCGGTGCGGCTACAGGTGCAGCGCCGGGACCACGGGGCCATCGTGACGTGCGAGGCCACGCACCCCGCCCTGCGCGGGCAGCGGAAGCAGACGCAGTACGTGCTAGACGTGCAGTGTAAGTGCGGGGGGGGGACGCGGGGCGGGGACCGGCGGGGTGGGGGGCAGGGGAGGAGATGGGGGGCCCCCCGGGGGTGCGTTCCTGGCCAGTGGGGTGGGGCTGGGAGCCGTGGCAAAGGGTCGGGCTGCTTTGTGCTGTGACGGCGGGGCCTGGGGTGGGTGGCCCTGCCGAGGGGCTGGCAGAGGGGAGGGGCTGTGTTGGGTGTTGCAGGCAGCAGGCTCTGGGCCGGGGGGGGCTGGTAGGCTGTGGGTGGCTGGGGGGGCCGGCCGTGCACCGTTGGGTTGTGCTGTGCGGGGGGTTGTGAGCTGGGCTGTTCTAGTGGGACGAAGGGGGGTTGTGTTGCCGGGATGTGGGGCTGCGGTGTTGTCACAGCTCCCAGGTCCTGCCCATGCTTGGCCCGTCCGTTCCCGGGCAGGACCCCCCTCCAGCGTGACGGCCCCTTCTTGGGGGGCCCCCCCCAGCCTGGCAGCAGTGAGACAGCCTTTCCCAGGGGCCCACTCCAGTGTGGCGACCCTCTTGTGGGGGGCCCCCTCCCACCTCGGGGTCCAGCCTGCCGCCTCTGGGATGGTGCCTCTCAGGCCACCTGCCTCCGCCGTGAGCCCCTCGGGGGCTCCCCTCCCCCTGGACCCCCAGGCCTCCCCTCCCAGCGGGACTAGCCCAGCCCTGTTCCCCAGCCCAGAGCGACTCCCAGCCAGCACCCAGCAGGAGGGTTATTGAGCTGTGAACGCAGCAAAGGATCCCTCAGGACTGTCGGCCTGGCCCCCCGGCCCCCCACGTCTGAGTCTCCCCTGCAGCCCGGGGGCTCGGCCTGCTCTGCCCCCCCGTCCCGAACTCCTGTCTGCCAGCCGAGCCCCCTATACCTCCCGCAACAGCCCCCCCCAGCCAGTGTCTCTCTGCAGGTAACAGGGTCGCCTGGGCCCCTCTTCTCCCCTCCCCTCCCCGTCCAATGTTCTCCCCTCTGGAGCCAGCTGGGTGGGCACCGGGGTCTCCCCTCTGCAGCCCCTTGTCTGCGTCTGGCTGGGCCTGGGGCACCAGTCGCCAGCTCCAGTTCTGGGCTGTTCTCTGAAACAACAAACTCCCCCCCCCCCCCACGATGAACCAGTCACATCCTGAGGCCTGAGTGCTCCCCCCATGCAGCCCCCTGTGAACCCCCCACTTCCTCCCAGTGGCTTGCATTGTGGTTTTGGTGGGATGTGCTATCAGGTTGCCAGGTTGGGTCGTTGGGTTGCCAGGTTGTGGGGTTGCCGGGTTCTGGGGTTGCCGGGCTGTGGGGTTGTAGGGTTGCCGGGTTCTGGGGTTGCCGGGCTGCGTTGCCGGGCTGCGGGGTTGTAGGGTTGCCGGGTTCTGGGGTTGCCGGGCTGCGTTGCCGGGCTGCGGGGTTGTAGGGTTGCCGGGTTCTGGGGTTGCCGGGCTGCGTTGCCGGGCTGCGGGGTTGTAGGGTTGCCGGGTTCTGGGGTTGCCGGGCTGCGTTGCCGGGCTGCGGGGTTGTAGGGTTGCCGGGTTCTGGGGTTGCCGGGCTGCGTTGCCGGGCTGCGGGGTTGTAGGGTTGCCGGGTTCTGGGGTTGCCGGGCTGCGTTGCCGGGCTGCGGGGTTGCCGGGCGTCACAAGCCCTGGGCTCCCCGTGCAGCTGCCCTTGTCCTGTCCCCGCAGACTCGCCCACAGCGCGGATCCAGCCCAGCCAGGCCGTGCTGCGTGAGGGGGACACCCTGCTCCTTACTTGCGTCGTCAATGGCAACCCACTGTGAGTGACCCACGGGGCAGTGAGGCTGGGGTCAGGGGCCGTGTGCTAGGGCACTGCGGGGGGAAGCTCGCAGCTCCAAGGGGTTCCAGCAGGGGGCACTGTGGGGGGAAGCTCGCAGCTCCAAGGGATTCCAGCAGGGGGCACTGCGGGGGGGGAAGCTCGCAGCTCCAAGGGGTTCCAGCAGGGGGCACTGCGGGGGGGAAGCTCGCAGCTCCAAGGGATTCCAGCAGGGGGCACTGCGGGGGGGGGGGGAAGCTCGCAGCTCCAAGGGATTCCAGCAGGAGGCACTGCGGGGGGGGGGGGGGAAGCTCGCAGCTCCAAGGGGTTCCAGCAGGGGGCACTGCAGGTGGAAGCTCGCAGCGCCAGGGTTCCAGCAGGGGGGCACTGTGGGGGGGAAGCTCGCAGCGCCAGGGTTCCGGCAGGGGGGCACTGTGGGGGGGAAGCTCGCAGCGCCAGGGTTCCAGCGGGGGGCGCTGCTGGGGGGAAGCTCGCAGCGCCAGGGTTCCAGCAGGGGGGCACTGTGGGGGGGAAGCTCGCAGCGCCAGGGTTCCAGCGGGGGGCACTGTGGGGGGGAAGCTCGCAGCGCCAGGGTTCCAGCGCGGGGCGCTGCTGGGGGGAAGCTCGCAGCGCCAGGGTTCCAGCGGGGGGCACTGCGGGTGGAAGCTCACAGCGCCAGGG
The DNA here is from genome assembly GCA_032595735.1 of Pelochelys cantorii. Lineage (NCBI taxonomy): Eukaryota > Metazoa > Chordata > Testudines > Trionychidae > Pelochelys > Pelochelys cantorii. The sequence continues at coordinate 4,331,710 of CM064349.1, forward strand.
TTCCAGCAGGGGGCACTGTGGGGGGGGAAGCTCGCAGCTCCAAGGGATTCCAGCAGGGGGCGCTGCTGGGGGGAAGCTCGCAGCGCCAGGGTTCCAGCGGGGGGCACTGTGGGGAGAAGCTCGCAGCGCCAGGGTTCCAGGGGGGGCACTGTGGGGGGGAAGCTCGCAGCGCCAGGGTTCCAGGGGGGGCACTGTGGGGGGGAAGCTCGCAGCGCCAGGGTTCCAGCAGGGGGCACTGTGGGGGGAAGCTCGCAGCGCCAGGGTTCCAGCGGGGGGCACTGTGGGGGGGAAGCTCGCAGCGCCAGGGTTCCAGCGGGGGGCACTGAGGGGGGAAGCTCGCAGCGCCAGGGTTCCAGCGGGGGGCACTGAGGGGGGAAGTTCGCAGCGCCAGGGTTCCAGCAGGGGGCACTAAGGGGGGAAGTTCGCAGCGCCAGGGTTCCAGCAGGGGGCACTAAGGGGGGAAGTTCGCAGCGCCAGGGTTCCAGCGGGGGGCACTGTGGGGGGAAGCTCGCAGCGCCAGGGTTCCAGCGGGGGGAACTGTGGGGGGGAAGCTCACAGCGCCAGGGTTCCAGCGGGGGGAACTGTGGGGGGGAAGCGCGCAGCACCAGGGTTCCAGCAGGGGGCACTGTGGGGGGAAGCTCGCAGCGCCAGGGTTCCAGCGGGGGGCGCTGCGGGGGGGGAAGCTCGCAGCGCCAGGGTTCCAGCAGGGGGCGCTGCGGGGGGGAAGCTCGCAGCGCCAGGGTTCCAGCGGGGGGCACTGTGGGGGGGAAGCTCGCAGCGCCAGGGTTCCAGGGGGGGCACTGTGGGGGGGAAGCTCGCAGCGCCAGGGTTCCAGCAGGGGGCACTGTGGGGGGGAAGCTCGCAGCGCCAGGGTTCCAGCGGGGGGCACTGTGGGGGGGAAGCTCGCAGCTCCAAGGGATTCCAGCAGGGGGCACTGTGGGGGGGAAGTTCGCAGCTCCAAGGGATTCCAGCAGGGGGCACTGTGGGGGGGAAGCTCGCAGCACCAGGGTTCCAGCAGGGGGCACTGTGGGGGGGAAGCTCGCAGCGCCAGGGTTCCAGCGGGGGGCACTGAGGGGGGAAGCTCGCAGCGCCAGGGTTCCAGCGGGGGGCACTGTGGGGGGAAGCTCGCAGCGCCAGGGTTCCAGCGGGGGGCACTGAGGGGGGAAGCTCGCAGCGCCAGGGTTCCAGCGGGGGGCGCTGCGGGGGGGAAGCTCGCAGCGCCAGGGTTCCAGCGGGGGGCGCTGCGGGGGGGAAGCTCGCAGCGCCAGGGTTCCAGCGGGGGCACTGCGGGGGGGAAGCTCGCAGCGCCAGGGTTCCAGCGGGGGGCGCTGCGGGGGGGGAAGCTCGCAGCGCCAGGGTTCCAGCGGGGGCGCTGTGGGGGGGAAGCTCGCAGCGCCAGGGTTCCAGCGCGGGGCGCTGTGGGGGGGAAGCTCGCAGCGCCAGGGTTCCAGCGGGGGTGCTGTGGGGGGGAAGCTCGCAGCGCCAGGGTTCCAGCGGGGGGCGCTGTGGGGGGGAAGCTCGCAGCGCCAGAGTTCCAGCGGGGGGCGCTGTGGGGGGGAAGCTCGCAGCTCCAAGGGATTCCAGCAGGGGGCGCTGTGGGGGGAAGTTCGCAGCTCCAAGGGATTCCAGCAGGGGGCACTGAGGGGGGAAGTTCGCAGCGCCAGGGTTCCAGCGGGGGGCGCTGTGGGAGGGAAGCTCGCAGCGCCAGGGTTCCAGCGGGGGGCGCTGTGGGGGGGAAGCTCGCAGCTCCAAGGGATTCCAGCAGGGGGCACTGTGGGGGGAAGTTCGCAGCTCCAAGGGATTCCAGCAGGGGGCAGTGAGGGGGGAAGCTCGCAGCTCCAAGGGATTCCAGCAGGGGGCACTGTGGGGGGAAGTTCGCAGCTCCAAGGGATTCCAGCGGGGGGCCCTGTGGGGGGAAGCTCGCAGCGCCAGGGTTCCAGCGGGGGGCACTGTGGGGGGAAGCTCGCAGCGCCAGGTACGCCATGTCCCCGGGGTGCAATGTGGGAACCCTGGGACCCGCTGCGCCTGGCTGGGTAGGCCCTGCTCATGGTGCGTGGCCAGAGCCCCAGCCACGGCAGCAGGTGGCGCCACCCTCCCGCCAGAGCCACCCGCCTGGCACCGCGCAGGGTCAGCGCCCGGGGAGCCCAGCCCCGCCTGGGCAGAGGGGCCCCACCAAGCCACCCGCCACGCCCAGCCAGGCTCCCGGCACACGCGGGGGGAGCCGGCGACTGCAGGGGGCGGGGGATTGGCAAGGCCTCGCCCCGGCTGGCGACGCAGCCAGGCCAGCAGGGAGCCAGGCTAGATCCCGTGAGCCTGGGCCCTGGCGAGCCCCGGCCGCGAGAAGCTCCCCAGGCAGCGCCCGGCCGCACAGTCGGGCTCTGCTCACCCTCGCCAGGGGTCCTCCCAGGGCCCCTCTTGCACAAACGCCCCCGGCTGTGCCTGGTTACACCCTACGCCTGTGCTGGTGGGACACGGCGCAGCGCCCGCCCGGGCTCTGGTGGGGGGAAGCTCAGCCCCTGGGACACTCGCACTGCCGGGGGCAGCCAGTACCACAGGTGGGGGCAGAGCCCCTGAAGGGAAACTCCCCACCGGTCAGAGCCAGAGCTCCCGGTGCCCGCTCTGCCCAGCGCCAAGCTAGAACGGCACATGCAGCCCTACGGATACATACACGCCCCTCGCACGGCTACACGCCCAGCACTACGGCTACACCCTCGCACGGCTACACGCCCAGCACTACGGCTACACGCCCGGCACTACGGCTACACCCTCGCACGGCTACACGCCCAGCACTACGGCTACACGCCTGGCCCTACATACACGCCCCTCGCACGGCTACACACCCAGCACTACGGCTACACGCCTGGCTCTACATACACGCCCCTCGCACGGCTACACGCCCAGCACTACGGCTACACGCCTGGCCCTACATACACGCCCCTCGCACGGCTACACGCCCAGCACTACAGCTACACGCCCGGCCCTACGGACACACCCCTCGCACGGCTACACGCCCAGCACTACGGCTACACGCCTGGCTCTACATACACGCCCCTCGCACGGCTACACGCCCAGCACTACGGCTACACGCCTGGCCCTACATACACGCCCCTCGCACGGCTACACGCCCGGCACTGCGGCTACACCCTCGCACGGCTACACGCCCAGCACTACGGCTACACGCCTGGCCCTACATACACGCCCCTCGCACGGCTACACACCCAGCACTACGGCTACACGCCTGGCTCTACATACACGCCCCTCGCACGGCTACACGCCCAGCACTACAGCTACACGCCTGGCCCTACATACACGCCCCTCACACGGCTACACGCCCAGCACTACAGCTACACGCCCGGCCCTACGGACACGCCCCTCGCACGGCTACACGCCCGGCACTGCGGCTACACGCCTGGCTCTACATACACGCCCCTCGCACGGCTACACGCCCAGCACTACGGCTACACGCCTGGCCCTACATACACGCCCCTCGCACGGCTACACGCCTGGCACTGCGGCTACACCCTCGCACAGCTACACGCCCAGCACTATGGCTACACGCCTGGCCCTACATACACGCCCCTCGCACGGCTACACGCCCAGCACTACGGCTACACGCCCGGCCCTACGGACACACCCCTCGCACGGCTACACGCCCGGCACTGCGGCTACACCCTCGCACAGCTACACGCCCAGCACTACGGCTACACGCCCGGCCCTACGGACACACCCCTCGCACGCCTACACGCCCAGCACTACAGCTACACGCCCAGCCCTACGGACACACCCCTCGCACGGCTACACGCCCAGCACTACAGCTACACGCCTGGCCCTACATACACGCCCCTCACACGGCTACACGCCCAGCACTACAGCTACACGCCCGGCCCTACGGACACACCCCTCGCACAGCTACACGCCTGGCACTGCGGCTACACCCTCGCACAGCTACACGCCCAGCACTACGGCTACACGCCTGGCCCTACATACACGCCCCTCGCACGGCTACACGCCTGGCACTGCGGCTACACCCTCGCACAGCTACACGCCCAGCACTACGGCTACACGCCTGGCCCTACATACACGCCCCTCGCACAGCTACACGCCCAGCACTACAGCTACACGCCCGGCCCTACATACACGCCCCTCGCACGGCTACACGCCCAGCACTACAGCTACACGCCTGGCCCTACATACACGCCCCTCACACGGCTACACGCCCAGCACTACAGCTACACGCCCGGCCCTACGGACACACCCCTCGCACAGCTACACGCCTGGCACTGCGGCTACACCCTCGCACAGCTACACGCCCAGCACTACGGCTACACGCCTGGCCCTACATACACGCCCCTCGCACGGCTACACGCCTGGCACTGCGGCTACACCCTCGCACAGCTACACGCCCAGCACTACGGCTACACGCCTGGCCCTACATACACGCCCCTCGCACAGCTACACGCCCAGCACTACAGCTACACGCCCGGCCCTACATACACGCCCCTCGCACGGCTACACGCCCAGCACTACGGCTACACGCCTGGCCCTACATACACGCCCCTCGCACGGCTACACGCCCAGCACTACAGCTACACGCC